>CM063522.1:49260681-52239658 GCA_032199755.1 Ambrosia artemisiifolia | reverse complement strand
TTAGCAAAGGTCCAAAGTCATACCCCATTTATAGATCAGCATTAGATGTGTTAATTCAGCAAGTCAAACTGATTTCCATTTAAAACAGAATTAACCCGACTAAACCTAACATGCTTCCGGTTTTTATTTTCATGCACACACCCCTCACAATTTTTCACTCCACTCGGTTTAATATCTGGACTAGCATGTAATGTGCTAGTGTTATTCACTCAAAAACCAAGTTGCAACTCTGTTATCATAGACTTGTATGACAATCACACCTTAACTATAGACAATGCACATATCTAAAGGACTTACGGGTTTTGGGCTTAAGGTAAAGCTAGGAAATTTTGGCTAAAAGTGGTTCAAAAGAAAAGGGTTCAACATGATTGAATGACATCTTTATTCTCACAATACACACAAACAAACACAACTTTGGTCATATTCGACCTATAACACAAACACTTTTTTTTTCTTTTTCATGGCATTTCCTTTGATTTTTTTTTCTTTTTTCTTTTTTTCTTTTTTTTTCTACACATATATATAATTTCTAATAAACAAACACAAGCACTTAACACTTTGGATGTCATCAATAACTGGTAAAGGTTTACGGGTCAATTCAGGTGACTATATAGGTTTAACAAACGAACGGGTATAAGGCTCAAAATTGGCTACTAAGGGTAATATTTTTGGTAAACTGGTTAACACAAAACAAATAAAAGGTGTCAAACAAAAAGGGAATCCTAAATCGCCTTTGTCATGTACGTGCATATCTAGTCTACAACCTCAGCATGTATCAAATCACACAAGTTCTGCAACAGAGAAACATATGGCCTACTCTCAACAAACGAAAATGTATATAAATCAATCTATCATCTAGTAGGCTCAAGATCTCACCAAAGTGGGGAAATGGGTTACCGATGTGTGCATGTATTTATTACCAATAGCTTGTTAAACCTAGTCAGGCAATTCTAAACTCTTTTTTTTTTCTTTAAAAACATCTGCTGAAAACGGTTCATATTACTTTTCCACAAATTAGACCATGACTAAGGACCTACTGCCAAAACAATCTAGAAACAACTGGTATGTACTGAAAGAGCTGCTTTATGTCTGATTAGAATGTTTTTTTAGAAAAATTTCAAGACATTTTCAATTTTTTTTTTAAAGACTCAAAAATAAATAAAAATGAAATTTCCCCACCCCCACACTTGAACGACACATTGTCCTCAATGTGAGATAAGAATAAAATAAAGCAGAAATAAAAATAAAATACAACAGTAAAAGGAACAGACTCCCCTGGATAAGCAATACGCATATGAGTCCGTTCAATTCCTTCCAATCCAGCCGTATAGCATTTCATTCGCGGCCGATAAACAAACCTGGAACAAAGAAACAAGAAAAACAAAACAAACAAATCGGGATACCTGCAACATTAGTGGTTTCCAGATCGTCCCTGCCCGAATGGAGATTGAGTACGGGCGGGGCAATTTATTCTTGCAGTTAAAATCATAACAAGCAATCCCATGACTCCAACAAAAATAAAACTGACTCGAACACACTCGAAAAATAAATAAATAAATAAAAATAAAAAATAAAACAATTAAATATACAAAATATACAAAAATCATACCTGATGTTCATTCATGGTGGTCTCAAAGAACATTTGCCCACCGCATTCCCGATGTAGGCTCGGTAATTAACATGCCATATCCAGACTTGCTTTTTCATGCATGGCACGACTATAAAGTAAACGCGGAAACACTTCTTACTAGTTTGCCCAATGTCTTGCATTACCACCTTCCTAAGCTTTGATCTCAAACCCCTATCCTCAACTTTGTTAGTTGGGTTAATCAAAACAGGCAAAGGGTCGGGATAAACTTGGATTACACCAGTCGCTAAAACCTCAGGAGGTGCTACGTCTTCATATGGGTTTAAACATATAATTTCCAGCTTAGGAAGACTTTGACCCTCTTCTTTGTCTTCTACATCAACTACAACTGATACTTCTTGTGTTTCTCCAACAATTACAGGAATGGATGTGGTGTTCTCCCTTACAACCTTCCATGTTGCAATTTGTTCATCTGTTTGGTTCAATTGTTTGACTATAGCCTCATGTCGCAACTTACTATCCTGCAACATCTCCTTCATCAAATCCATGATTTCAATCATTTTAGACTTTTGGTGATTAAAATCTTCATGGAACATTGAGAATGACATCCTCTCAGGTTCATAATCATCGCAATCCAAATTCGGCTCATAGTTGTAGTTGATGTTTGACTGATAGTATCCCTGATATGTGTGACCCGACTTCATTTTTTCTTTCCAAAACATTGGATCTTTCCAAAACACTGGGCAATCCTCATATAAGTGAATTTTCCCGCAACACGTGCATGATTGATAAGATCCATCCATGATCCCAAGACTTCACTTCCTGCAGAAACAAACTAAAATACCCGCGTAAAAACGAACAAATAGAATAAACCAAACAAAAAAATAAAAAAAAAACTAATTCTTTTTTTTTTAAAAGCAAGCAAAGATAAATCAAACAAAACCTACAATACTAAGCGCACTAGCTCCCCGGCAACGGCGCCATTTGATGACCTGTCGTTTGGGTCATGCAAAAACCTAAATAACCTAGGTAGCTAGGGTAAGTCAGGTATCGAATCCACGAGGAGCATGTGGTTAGTATTGCACCTTTTGTTTGATTATTTAAACTAAAAAATTAAATCTAACTGAGTTGTAGGTTGTTTTGAGTTTTAAGAAAAACGAATTTTATAAGTTGTAAACAATAATATTAAAGAAGTAACCCCCTCTAGGTTTCCGGTTCAATGATTCACCCTACCATTGGTTAGATGATTGGATACCACATAGACATAGTTTTGTTGAACGGTTTAAGTTAAGTGATAATCAAACACAAATTTTTAATAATAACTCGTACAATTTAATTACCAACCCACGAATAACAACTACCCTCCCGTTAATCAAACTGCTCACGATGCAAGAAAACCGAATGCAAATGACTAAAAGATAAGCAATTGCACAAACGTGACTTATTTAAATAACTCAAACCACAAATATCTTTCAAACAATTAAAAGACAATCCGTAAACCAAACCAAACAAGAGTTAGAGTTTCACAAACGAACCATACACCCGGAGATGGTTACAAGATTAGTCACGCCGCATATTAATGATGATTCTCTTCTTGATGTCCGTGACTCCCTAGGCAGCCAAAAGGCTGCGCCTCGTTGCGTCCACCCCTCTGCCGTCAGTCGTCGAATTATCCCTGACACTAGTCCCGTTTTTTTCTTTTATTCTTGTTCTCACCAGCAACCGTCCCTTTGTGGCCCATTTACGATACAAACCTTAACTCAATTCTAAGCCCACGTGACCTCTTAACTATTATTCAACCCAATTCTTTTCACGGCCCATTTTCCATTTCTTCATTAAATTGACTTAATTTTGACGATATATAAACTTCACGTCTTGATAAATTCCTTGCTCAAAGTTTTATAGTTTGCTTCTTTCTACACCAATTAACAAAGAACACATAAGTGCATTTATAAACAATTAATTGCAATAACAGTTAATATAAGTGTCCTTGTATTATATTTTGTTAATTCACGTAGCTTATTATATTTAATTAATTATCAATAACAATAAATCTTAACCATAATGTTTTGCTATCAATGCATTTTAATAAATAATAATATTCAATAATGTGTACCTAAAATGCACCAATCAAACACTAAAACATATACAAAACTAGCACTTTAAGACGGTATTTTCACTAACACATCACATATGTTTAAGGCATCCCAATATCCAATAAGATTTTGGACTAATCTATTCAATGTTTGCAATGTACCTGCAGTGTAACGCGCGCGAATCTAATAACTACTTAAAACACAAACTATAAAGAATTGAAGACTATATACCCCATAAACATTTAGCCACGCTAATTTCTCTACCTTAATATTTACAAACCTCTATTGCTTAAAAATCGTTCACAACCTTCTTTTACATATCTTTCTCCCCTCCCCGACCACTTCTAGCAACACCCATATTTGTATAAACACGATATCTCCTCTCTCGTCCGTAAACCACCCAAAAAACAAGCGAAAACATCACCGCTAACGACACCATCAACAGCCCAACATAGATCAAGTTGAGGTAGCGACACAACCCCGGGCAATGATCGCGACAGATGTTTGTAAAAGTCTCACGGACAAATGCGCAATCATAAAGATCCACCAAAAACGGCCCGTATAACCACAATGAGTAGCCTAGCTCTATCCCAGCTGCCATTTGGCTATACGAATCAGGCGTTAAACGACCCGTAGTGATGCATGTTTGGTTAGATGAGACTTTACAAACATATTTACTATACACATATGAGGCGTTACTCAATGGCACTTCACTTGGTTCACAAGTTCGGTTAGTGAAGTCGGGATTGAATGGGTTGCATAGGGGTGGCATTGTTGGGCCTGATTGATTGTAGTAAAATGGTGCGTTGGCGGGTGCGAAATCGCCGTTTGTGACATTTGTTATGACTTCGTTGATCACGGTTATGAGTTGGATTGTGACTTGTTTGGTCCTCTTTGAGGTCTCCTGAGCTGTGGCCTTGTCTACACATGGAAGGATATTGTCTAGAGTCGTGTGAGCCGTCGGGTTTTGGACCCACTGGTTCATCGCCTCGCAGCTATCTGCGGTCACACTGTTAAGGACGGGTTACAAGTCGTTATAAAGTTAGTCATTTATATAGGTTGTTTAGAAAATCACAAGTATTCCTAGGATGGTTTTTGAACTTTATTGGCTTATCGTAGAGTCTTTAGTCTAAGTAGCTATGTAGCATTGAAACGGGTACGGGATCGGGGTACGGGGACGATACGGGAACAGGGAATGACAAAACTCAAAAATCCAAGATAGCGGTACGCTAATAAAAAAATAAAAATGTATTAAACAAATTCTAAAATAGATATATATTAATGATCTAAAGTGTAAACTCTAAAGATACAACATCTTCCAAAGGTATTTAATTATCAATAATCATATCATTTTTAAATTCAGGTTCATCTAGCGAGCGATCGCCAACCTCCAAAAACCCTACATCTTCCATTGAATCAAAAGCTGCATATTTTTGGTTTATTTTTTAATGGTTGGTTTTGGAATTTGAAAGGGTTAAAACCCTAAAATTAAATGGAAACGGGCTGGAAACGTTTAGGAAACGTCCCCATGGTGTTTCCGTCTCCAATGAGTACCCGAGACGGGTATGGCCACCTAAGTGGCATCCCCGAGCTACATAGCTAAATAAGAGAGACTTAATTGAACTTCGGTAGTTAAAGGAGCATATTCGATTGGAGTCAACAGACTCATCCTTTGAGTTTTTCGATGTCGGCATACACAAGGAGTTTGCAACGTGAATGTCTGGTGTCATATTTTTTTAGAGTCCACTACTCTCCTTAACAAACTCCCTAGAAACCAAAACTATTTTAAAAACCCCATAAAAAACTTATTATTTACGAATCATTTGCACTAGTAAGCGAGATATTGTTTGGGAGAGTGCAAATAGGCACCGTATCATGAAAAGAGCAAAAGAGGTGAAGTCGCTGAATGGTTCAACGACTTCTCCCTCTCAAAATGTAGGCTGCTGCCATATCAGATAAAGGTGCAGGGAATGTTCATGAAGTCGCTGATCGAGATGGTGGCATCATTGAAGTCGCTGAATCAATCCGAGGCTTCAAACATGAAGTCGCTTAATAAGATTTCATTGAAGTCGCTGAATCAGATGGGGGCATTATAGAAGCCGCTAGATGAATCAGAGGCTTCACATTAAAATCGCTGATTGGGATTGAGGCTTCACACAGAAGCCGTTGAATGATTTTAAAGCTTCAAGAATTATGTTTAAGCAAATAAATAATATCAGTGAGTATTTGTAACACTTCTAACTTGTGAACACTTGACTTGTCTAGCATAATTTTTTACTTTGAATGGAAAATGTTGCATGGAAAAGGGTTGGGGCAATCTTCTGAATGAGGAACGATTAGAATGCATGAAGCATAAAATGAATCAATCAGGCTTTCCTTTATTTGCTTAGACAGAAACCATGAAGCTTCGAATCAGCTCAGCGACTTCAATGTGAAGCTTCTGATTCATTCAACGAATTCAATGTGAAGCCACTGATTCATTCAGCGACTTCAATGAAGCCTCAATCTTATTAAACAACTTCATGTTTGAAGCCTCAGATTGATCCGGCGACTTCAATGATGCCACCATCTCGATCAGCGACTTCATGAACATTCCCTAACACTTTTTCAGACATTGGCAGCATCCTACGTTTTGAGAGGGAGAAATCGCTGAACCGTTCAGCGACTTCACCTCTTTTGCTTTTTTCATGAACCAGTGTCTATTTACACTCTCTCAAACAATAACTCGCTTAGAAGTGCAAATGATTATATTATTTACTAATCTGACCTAGAAATCAAAATACGAACATTAGTGAACAACATTATTGAAAACAAACTTACTTGTGGAGACAAAGGAACACGCTGCATAATAGAAACGTCAGGGTCACAAAAACCCAACCAAATAAGACCAATCTGCAACCATTCAGTTTATTAAAATAGATCCGTTTTATAACAAGAAAAAAAGAAGGGAATTTCACTCACGTACGTGTAAACCATGCGTTGCATGCCAAGGATGGAAAACACTGCAAGTAGGCATTTTAATAAAAGAAAAGTCACTCAACCTTAAAAAGTAAACAGAAAAAGTGCAAATTTCATAAGATTTACATTAAGTTTGAATCTTTAATTAATCAAAAGGGAAAATCACGAAAATAGCCTTGACTTTTGGGTTTTTACCAAACTAGTCAGTGGAACCGTCTCTGTGAGACGATTCCCCTTTCCCGAGGCACCTTAACCGATTCCCATGACCTTTGAGAAAAAGAGCCACTAACACGTGGCCACGTGTCCCAAAATCCTCCCATCTTTGGGAGGTGGCTCAGAGGTTCCGAGACCTCTCCAAGAGGCTTCCCATAAATATAATAAAAAAATAATCATACTTTCACCTCCATTTTTAAAACGGCCATAACTTTTTTATACGACAGTATTTTTTAAAAAAAAATTACACCATAAAAACAAACTTTTCATCCTCTTTCATTTCCATACCATATTGCTATACTTTAAAAAAAAATTTGTTGGGTTGATAGTACTTGCGTTTAAACATATTACATATCTGTACTTGCGTCTAAATGTTTAAACACTTGCGTTTAAACATATCGGTACTAAATTTGTTTTTTTTTTAAAAAAAAAAACTCTGGTTTAATTATTTAGGGATATGAGACGCTTATAACTGTTTCTGGGTTGCATCAACTCCACATATTCATTTTCTTCTTGGCAGTGTTTCATGTTATATATAGTGCCCTCATTATGATTGTTGGGAGAGCAAAGGTAATTACAAAAAACCCAACATTTAAAATTTAAAAACCAATGATTACATATTAGAGCCTAGCCTACTTCTTTCTTTGATGCAGATACGCGAATGGAAAGTCTGGGAAAAAGATATCTTGCAACAACAAGCAAACGCACATGGTACACCATTTTCTGTGTGGCAATATAGTATTATTGTACTAAAGAACTAAGTCATCCATTTATTAGTTCACAGTTTCACACCATCGTGTCATTTACCCATTATAATATTATATGTGTAACAGTTGCATCAGTCTAATATGGAGAATGGTAGGATTAAAGAGGCTATGCCAAATAACCATGTTACTGGCAAAAAATTTTTTTTTTTTTAAAAGTACAGATATTAATACTAGACTTGTCCTGGTTCAGATATGTTTAAACGCAAGTGTTTAAACATTTAGACGCAAGTACAGATATGTTTAAACGCAAGTGTTTAAACATTTATACGCAAGTACTATCAACCCAGCAAAAAAATTTTTTTTAAGTATATCAATATGGTATGGAAATGAAAGAGGATGAAAAGCTTGTTTTTATGGTGTAATTTTTTTTAAAAAATAATGTCGTATAAAAAAGTTATGGCCGTCTTAAAAATGGAGGTGGAAGTGTGAATATTTTTTTATTATATTTTAAACATGTGTCACATCCTTATTGGTTTCTTATGGGAAGCCTCTTGGAGAGGTCTCAGAACCTGGAAACCACCTCCCAAGAGCTAGGAGGTGGCTATTTTGGTAAAAGTCATTTGGTCAATGGCTATTATCGTGATTTTCCCTTAATCAAATTAAAATTTCAGGTTGTAATTTTTTTTACCTAGGGTCATTTACATACATATCACCCTTGCTAAAATCATTTCTTACATATTTACCCGACTTAAAAAGTCAATTACATATCTCTCCATCCTAAAGCATATATATGCGTGTGGAAAGTCAATTACATATTTCCTCATCCCAAAGAGAAATATGTAACTGATTTTAAGGATTAGGTAAATATGTAATTCATATCTTAAGTAAGTGGAAATATGTAAAAAATCAAATGATTTTTATTGAAAACATAAGACATTTGTGGGAAAAGTTTGTTGAAAGCAAATTTGTGCGTATTCCTTAGGTTTGAGGAGGTGGGTTGAATTTGTGAAGTGCACATGCTTAGACCGGTGGGTGTGGTTGAGGTCCGACATCGACATCGGACCGCCACCTTTGCATCCACGTCACCGGCGACGTTGCCGGAGCTCTTCATGCCGGGCCAAGGGTGTGGTGGTTGATCTCCTTCTCTCCGGCTTCATCCTCAACCCACCAATCACAAGGTTCCAATCTCGCATCCCAAGAAGAAAAGAGGGCCGGCTTGAACGGCAAGGGGATGCCGCCTATGCCGCTGCCGCCCCAGGGGGGTGGTGTAGCGAGGCCCGGCATTCGCTTGCCTCCCCTATGCCGCCCCCATACCGTTCAGTCTTAAAACAAGCGAAAATAAACTCATCCTGAATCAAAGAAACTTACTGAATCCAAGAAACGTCAAAAGCAGCATCACCAGGGATATAACAATCAACATAATTCTCCTACAAGAACACATACCTATTAAACTCTATAAAATTAAAATAAAGTTATTGTTTTAACTTTGATAGGGTTTTGGCCCGAGACAGATAAGGTTTGTTTGACCCAAAGATGTCGAGGGAACCGTTAGTACTCCAAATGTATGTTTTATGGCAACATGCCACATCCGGTTCCCTAAACTTGGGTCAAACCATCTTATCCATCTTCGGTCGTATGACCAAAACCCTAGTGGGCTCATACAACATAGGTGTACAAAACATACACAGTTCTAAGGATTTTCTGAAACTCTTTTCTATTCTCTTCAGTTCTCTTAGATAATTCAATAGCCGAAGCATTAAGCTTGCTTTGTATCTCATCAATGTCAAATTGCATATCAACCGGCAAAAACACTTGTGCAACCGCTATTTTCTTGGCAGCAGCAAGATCACCCGACACGTTACCTAGTGTTTTCGCAGTTATTTCCGCTTGATGAGTGATATATTTCAATGCTTTGGTTGTACTCAAGTGAAATTTCCCCTGACCCATGAATAAAACAATGCATCCAATACTACAAAACGAATGAATTAAAAAATGATGATTATTTGTTTCGTAATTAGAAATGAGTTACGGGATTTAATTGGAATGGGGATTACGTACATTGTGGTGATCGTGAAAAAAATTAGAAGAATGAGAGATAGAGTGTAAGCGGTTTTCGAATAGCCATAAGATTCTTTCCGGCAACAACAGTAGCAGAAGCATGTTATAGATAAGAATAGACCAAAGATCACGAACCAAACTGCACCCACCGCGAAGAACGGTGCACCCGTGAACGCCACTGACTGAACCATACGTGCATGCACACATAAGAATAATCATCAAGTTGTTTAACATTAAATAATTAAATGTTTTAGTTAATATAAAGATAGAGAAATCTTTATAGATATAGAAAAATGCATGACCACCTTGGGTTTTTGTCACATTCATCCCTTCATTGCATTGCATGCGTATGTTTTTGTCACATTCGTCCTAATATCATTCAATGTTTTTATTTAAATTATATTTAAATTATATTACAAAGTACTTTATTAAAATAAATAATGTAGTTATGGAATCTTAGTGTACATCATGTTACTTTCATGGAATATATGTTGAAAACCCATATTCAGAAAATATTTTACGTTTTTCTTTCATGGAATATATGTTGAAAACATATATAGGCACACAAGGTTTAATATTCGTAAATTAGATGATAAATAAATTAATTAGTTAGATTAATGGGTTCTTCCAAGCAATCAATTCTGAGTTTTGTTTGCTCGATCTTGATATTAGAACCATGAAGACTAAAGGGTTTTGAGCTTTTTATGAACAATTTCACATTTTAAGAAATGAGTAGCGGTGCATTTTGTTGCCCGTTACTTATCATTATATCGTAAATTTCTGATCAAAAAATAATTGAAATTTAGAATCAAATAAAAAGAAGAATCAAGAAATTTACAGCCCAATAATGTCGCTCTTCAATGTTCCATCCTCCTCTATATATCCTGAATTTATTAAGAGGATCTTTTCTTGTTGTTCTTTCTTGAGCCAAAACAAGTGATGCATTCCCATTCTTCTGTTCATCCCCAAGTAGCCTCTTACTCCCTACAAAATCAAAAGAATTGAAAAAAATAACAATATTTATCATCATCTCTAAAATCCCAGAAATTATTTGCGAAATAAAAAACACATTTTCTTGATGAATCCAAAACAAAATGAAGAAAATAATTATGAAAAATATGAAGAACCTAGACTACGTGTTGATTGGGGGATGGTGAAATGGGTTTCTGCATTTGATACAAAGAAACAAAAGGCAAGAAAAAGAAGAAGAAAAGAAACCCTTTTTAGCATTATGATTTTAAAAGCTTTGTTTTTTTGGGTTTGAAGATGGTGTGCTTTCAAGAATACACTTGAGCCATACAAAATTAAATGGGGGCCGAAATTTGCTCTAGGAAATTAATTTTTATGTAGGGATTTTGACATGTAATTAAGGTTTTCATTAATTAAGGTTTTCCTTCACATAAACACATATTCTAGGGATAATATTCAAAAAAAATATACAAAAAAAAAGAATTTTTTGCCAAAATGGTGGGAATTTAAGATATTTTTGTGATATTAGTTTGTGTCAGAAACAAGTTTAGGTTTTTAGGATTCCCGCAATCTTAGATTGCGGGATTAGGTGACATGGCTGCTGAGTAGGACGAGCATGGACGAAGGAGAGCTGAGTTGGACATCCAGGTGGAAGACCCGCAATCTTAGATTGCGGGAGTACAGAACGTCGCAGAGCTACAGTGGAGACCCGCAATCTCAGATTGCGGGAGTGCAGGTCCTTCTTCTGTTTGCTTTTGTCTTCAACACTTACACACCATCTCATCCCATCAATGCATGCATGAGAGAGTAGAGAGGTTTGCATGCCTTTGCATGTCTGAATTCTTACACATATCTAATCAACTTTAATCAAAATCAATGTTTGCATGTGAGGGTAGAGTGCAGAGAAATGGCATGAATTTTAATATATATATGGATGGACTAGTGCAATTGTTAACAACACAAAGCAAAGCAAACTCACAAAAAAAAAACTCACAACACAAAGCAGATAAACAACTTCATATCTTAAAAATTATGGCTTATCTACACCCTGGTCCAAGAGACAATTCTCTTCTATGGCTGCAGCCACGACATCGTTCTGCTTATATGTTCGAAGACGGTGGTGACGATGCCATAGAACTCGATGTAAGGCGAGGCGATCAGTCGTTATACAATCACATACGGGATAATGGTATTCACCCCAATGTTCGTAATCTGGTTAATGTAGCTGGTTTTGGTGGCGTTCTTGAGGTTGGCTACCTATTTGCTGACCGTGGTTTAATAACCGCGTTGGTAGAAAGGTGGCGTCCTGAGACTCACACGTTTCACTTCTCCTTCGGTGAAACAACCGTGACTCTAGAGGACGTGAACGTCCTCATGGGGTTGCGAGTCAACGGTCCACCAATTGCAGGACTACAGGAAAAATGGTCCCATGAAGTTCGAAATCAGCTAGTAGAAGGTATGTTGGGCATACAGATTACGAATGAGAGCATGCTTTCCGGAAATACTATTAAAACAACAAGCCTTCTAGAAAAAATCAAGGAACCACTGCCCGAAGGGGCAGATATTGATATGGTTAGACAACAAGCACGTTGTGTGGTGCTGATTATTGTGGGTAATTCACTGTTGGCTGACTCTTCTAACGGTTGGACGTCATTGACATTTTTAAGGCACGTCGAATCGTTAGAAACATGTGGTCAGTTTAGCTGGGGGAGTGCTGCATTAGCTTGTTTGTACAGAAACTTGTGCAAAGCCGCATGCTCCACTGATAAAACAATTGGAGGACCTATCACCATACTCCAGTTGTGGGCATGGACCCGAATCAGTGTACTATCTCCCCGGTGTAGTACCCGGTTGATGCCTGGAATACCGTATGGCGCAATGTATGTATTTTCTCCATCACCCTTCCTTATGTTATATTTAATAATTTTTTTATTAAATAAACTAACTCGTTCGTTTAAAACAGCTGGAAAGGATCGCGCGATTTCAGGGGGGTGGCCTCGCGGTCGTTAAAAGCGATACGATCGCAACTTCAAAATTTATATTCCGAACAGGTATGAGACTGTTTATTTTTTGTTACAGTGAAAAATATATTAAATTTTACTAATAGTGTTTCTGTTTAATTTTTTACAACAGTTCATTTGGAGACCCTATGAACGAGCCATGGATGTACTCCCGGCAAGTTGCACCGACGGACGGGCCTCTTGGTGTTCGGATTGCTACATTCTGTGGTTTCAGGTGGTGGAATACCACCAAGCCAGCAGGGTCGTTAGACAATTCGGATTCCGTCAATGGATTCCTCAGGGACCACCCTTTACCCCCGAAGTCCACCTCGAGCTGCACCAAAGGACGCGTGCTGGGAGACCATACGAAAACTGGTTTACAACATACCATAGCACGTATGTGCAGTCCTGGGATGAGCGCGAGAATCACGTAGTGCTCGGGGAACGAACCTCAGAACCTTCCGTGTATGCTGATTATATGGATTGGTTCTTAGAAAGAACCGTGGGGTACACGAGGAACCCAATGGCCATCCCGGTAGCACAACCGGGTTTCAGAGATGATGCTGGGATTGCCCAAGTGCTGGTATATATATGAATTTTTTTCAAATATATAAAAGTGTATATTTAAATGATAAATTTGTTAATATTTAATTTTCTTAATTTACAGATGGAGGGATACACGCAGATTAACGAGCAAGTGTCCCAGATCATGTCGTCCGTCCCTGCCAACTTCAGCACCAATCTTGGGGTGATTCAAAGCACTGCCCAATCAGTCATGTCGCAAATTGGTGTGGGTGATCGTTTGAACTACCGCTCACGGCTTGAAGGTAGCCCTGCTGCCTCTGTTGCAGACAGAAGCCGTCCTCAAAGAGCGCCTAGGCGAAGGCGAAATCAGAGGAATGCGGAGGTTCAGAGAGAAGAAGAAGTGTCTGTGCATAGTCATCAAAGTACGCCAGATAATACTTTCTTTGATGATGATCTTGGCGGGTTTGACCCTACCTCATTTCTTGCAAGATTCGGTACCCCACCACAGGGCACTACGAATATCCAAGGGGGGTCAACAGATATGAACCTCATGGAGTCGTTATTAAACGACAACCAATGGACTGACGCTTTTAACCCGTTTGATCCCATTAGAACACCACAGACTACCTTCCCTCTCAACCCACCCATCAACACCGGGCAGTCATCGTTTAACTATTGGGCCCCAAATCAAGGTGGTGAAGGATCGTCGTCCAATTTCTACACACCAGTACCTTTGGAGTTCCCTAACGAGCCGCGTCGCAATCCACACCGTGAGCGACGTCCCCCTTTATGTGGTACTGACGGACGATTTTGTAACCAAGCTAATTGTGGACCCAATTGTAATAACTCTATATAAACTAATGATATATGAAATGGTTTGTTTTTTGATATATGAAATGGTTTGTTTTTTGATTGTTGAATAAAAAGTATTGACAAATAAAAAGTATTGACAAATAAAAAGTATTGACAAATAAAAAGTAAGTTAACAAAATGAGGTCCGGGGCTTTTTGTGAGGCCCGGGATCGTGTCACGGAAAGTCCCGTAACGCCTGGACCAGCGACGGCCCTGTTATATCACCCAAGGACGCCACGTTCGGCGATCCGGGTCCGGTAAAGCCCGGCCCGGGAGACGGATACAGGGGCCCGAAAAGGGCTCCCTGGGCATGTTTCAACACTAATTTTTCTTTATATTTTCATCCGGCTTTTATAATATAAGGATTTGTTATATTGACAAATAAAAAGTAAGTTAACAAAATGAGGTCCGGGGCTTTTTGTGAGGCCCGGGATCGTGTCACGGAAAGTCCCGTAACGCCTGGACCAGCGACGGCCCTGTTATATCACCCAAGGACGCCACGTCCGGCGATCCGGGTCCGGTAAAGCCCGGCCCGGGAGACGGATACAGGGGCCCGAAAAGGGCTCCCTGGGCATGTTTCAACACTAAGAAAACACAATAAGAAAACATTAAGAAAACAGAAACTATTTTTACAAACTAGTCAAACTATACAATCCACAAGTCGTTTAGTCAATAAACTTATTGAATAAAAACAACGTAAATTTATTATTCACACGAAACGTTAAATATACAATCTACCAAAGTTACAAAACAATCTATTTCCGAGACCACCAATTCCAATTTAGCTGCAGCAGCAACATACAACTCCATATCTATCACACCACATATCTTTAGTGTTTTAACCAGCCCCCATATTTATGCATCTCTTCCCATATTTATGCACGCAGCGTCCCTCGATACTTGGCCCATATTTTAGCTTTATCTTTAAGTTCGTCGATTTGCTGTACATGGGTACCAAGTCAAGGGTATCTACGTACCTATTTCAGATGCCTGGTACTATCGAGGTACGAGCAGGAGCTGGTGCATCCGATATCCCCGACGTCGCTAATGACGGAGCGTGTTTCTTCGACGTCGGAGGGCCTTGCGCTGAAGGTGTAGAACCCGCAAGCGCAATAAAGTTTGCTGCGAAAATGATCGACTTTGATGACTCGACCACCTTCAATTTCCGAGAACACCTATTCCAACTTTAAAAGCAACTCCCCATCCACCTTTTGTTTTAACGGTAGAAGAAGAATCACCATTTTGTTTTACACGCCTTGCCACAATCCTACAGGAACAACGAGGACTGATTCCACGCCAATTCCAACTTCTAAATGAAGCTTCAACTTGCGGAAGCTTCAGCTTTACGTGAATTTTCCGAGAACACCAATTCCAACTTCTAAAAGGCAGGCGAGGCCCTGATGAACTCCCTCCACCACAGCTTCCATCGCCTGCCTTTGACGCCTGACGCGCCTCCAACTCTCTACATCAGAGCTACCTTTGACGCCTGCTGCGAAAAATCAGTAGCTTTGATGAATCCACCATCTTCAATGTTCGAGAACACCAATTCCAGATCAGCGTAGAATCAGCGCCCTCATCTACCTAAGGATTTGCTTAGAGGGTGGTTCCCAAGAAAGAAATAATTGGCCTGCCTGGGGGTGGTACACGGGATATTCAAACCACCATTGCAAGCCAGGTATTTAATTTTATAAACTACAATACCAATGTTGCATTCTACACGTGTTATAATACGTGCAAATGTAACATCGATCCAAGTAGTTTCATGCAAATGTAACATCGATCCAAAAATAAGAGGGTCATGACCAAAAACTAGATGAATTCTTCTACAACCTTTGGACCCTCCAACATTAATATTTTTCAAATTAAATGACCAGACAGCCATTTAACACGTGCAAATGTAACACGGATCCAACAACACTAAAAAACCATCGCCTCTAACGCTGTGTATGAAAAGAACGAACGAATGTTTGTGTTTGTGTTTGACAGTGTGTATGTTATATTATCTGATCGAGTGTGTATCTTATTATTATTATTTGATCGATTGTTATAAGAATGTCTTATATAAGAATGCTCCAGCCTAAAAAGTTAGCCCATTTCCGCAGACTTAGATTTCGTGAACAGTTTTTCGAAGCCCAATCCCGCAATCTAAGATTGCGGGTCTTCCACATCATCTTCCAACTCAGCTGCTTGTCCAAGTCATCCTTGCTGATTGTCCACGTAAGCCCAATCCCGCAATCTAAGATTGCGGGACTACCATTTGCCTAAATACACTTCTGACACCTACCATTTGTACAAAAACCGATAAAAAAAACACTACTTTAGCAAAAAATTCGCCAAAAAAAATACTAGAGACCGGTTATACCTTATGCCAGAATTTGGTCATACCCTGTAGCCCATACCTGCTTTTTTTTTAATACCCAAATCTTTAAAGTATATTTTATGTTTACTTTACAACTTTTATATTTATGTTTTTTTAATAATGAATATTATAAAGCAAACAGTTTGTAGTTCGGTGAATTTATGTTATTGTAATTTGTATTTATTATTTTTCCAAATTACAAAACAAATATAATTTTTAAAGAAAACAATAAAAGAATTTACTTTTTAAAACCGGATATTAATACATGGACCCTTACCCAGTTATACCCGAATCCGATCATACCCTTCTTTGGTACATATGGTCATGGTTGTAAAAATCCCGCCTATTCTTCGATTAATCATTGATTAATCGCTAGTCGGAGGTTAACTGAGTAAACACTGATTAATCACTGGTCAGGATTCCAGCCAAAATCTGTAAATTTCGGTCGGATATTCTGACCAAAAATTGTAAATTCTAGCGATTAATCCCATATTCTTAAAAATATGAGTCGAGGAAGGGAATAAAACATGTCTACTTAAAAACCTACATATAAAATGTGTGTATATACATATAAAACTGAAAATTACATATAAAATCTCAATCCGACTAATCACGATTAATTCATACTAATCCTAATTAATCGTTAGTTGGTACATCACCGACCGACTAGCACCTAACAATTCTTACAACACTGCATGTGGTATGATTTTTCTCCTCAATACTCATACTTAAACCCTACCTGGTTTCTCTCAATACCCATTTTTTCTTACACATGTTCTACTCGGAACCAAATATTAAAGAAACCTCGATATGTACACCTCTACCATTAACCAACTAATTGTACTTAAGCCTTATAGGTTTCTATCTTATAATTAATAAATGGAATGTTCAATGGGTTATGGATTTATAGGCTTCTATCTTTTTGTTGGTTGGCGAATGATAAACTTTGAGAGTGTTTTAGGTTTTTAAAAAATTGAGGAGTAGCGATGATATAATTTCAGGGGTAACATAATACGAAAAACATAAAAACTAAATAAAATTTCGCACTATGCTAAGAAAGTTGAGGGGTAGCGGGTGTTACCCCTTCTTTAAAACTACATCCGCCACTGGTTGTCTATGAATGAGAGACAAACATTGTGAAACTAAAACTAATCAAATTGTATGAAAGATGTCACCACATGAAAACAAGCCTTTGAAAGTCTCCACTATTAATAAAATAACGCAGGTCGCCACTAAAGCCTCTAATGGTGACTTATCGCCGCTATTAAGTCGCCGTTATCAGTAGGGGTGTTCATCGGTTCGGTTTACGGTTTATTTGGTTTATTCGATTCGGTTTATTTGGTTTTCAAAATCTTGTACCTCAAACCAAAAACCAAACCAAACCAAATTAGGAATATAAAAACCAAACCAAATTCAACCAAATTGAATTCGGTTTGGTTTCGGTTTAAAACCAAACAAACCAATTTCAACCAAACCAACCATATTGAAACGGAGTTTTTTTTCTCTAACTTATCTACCTCTATGTTCCAAATCCGAAAAGAAAGTTTGCAATTAATACAAACCAAAAAATCAAACCACGCAAACACAAACATCATAAAAATTAGAAATAGTAAATAAGTCTTTGCCAATTCTACAAAATATAAATAAACTTCAAACTTAAATCTTTCTCTAACTCGGATTATTGCCTATAAATTGGTGGGCTTTAGTTTGGGTCGGGTTCCCTTTAATATTTTGGGCTTATATATTATATATGTGTTATTAAATATTATTATTTTTATTTAATAATAAATTATTTTACCGGTTTATTCGGTTATCCAAATAAACCAAATAAAAAAACTGTAGAACCAAAAACCAAACCAAACACCGAATAAGCAATTCGGTTTCGGTTAAAACCAAACCAAACACCAAATTCGTTGTTCGATTGGTTTTTTCGGTTACGGTTACGGTTCGGTTTTCGTTTTTTATTTGGTTTTCGGTTTTTCTGAACACCCTAGTTATTACTTTGTCGCTAAAGCTCCACGTGGCGCCATTATTACTCTTGTCACCGCTAGTTCTGTTAACTTTTAGTGGCGAAAAGTCGTGGCTAATGCTTCATCCACGTGGCAAAATCTGGAACCGTTAGCGGCGCGACAAAATCGCGGCTAAAAGTTAATTCTTTTTTTTTTTCTTAAAATTGTTCTGTTTTTCCTGCTTTTTTTATACAAAACCCTGCCAAAAATTTCTTGGTTCTATACACAAAACAAAAAAAACCATAAAATTAATTACAAAAACATCACAAACGACATCACCATATTCGGCTTAAAGTCACAAACTGTAGGATCATGGATGATCAAACTAACAATAATATGCAAGATTTGTAAACCGAAAGTGCGGAAACCTTCTCGATCTAGCAAAATGATATAAAACTAGACAATCACGCACAAGAAATGTTGGGACAAAGAGGATTGAAGAAACCACTTTTGATAACCTTAGTCCAAATCATAAATTCTGCTAAGTATATAAGAAACTACTGAAGAGGAAAACACAAGTACTGAAGAAGAGAAGAACAAAGTACTGAAGAAGAAACTGATCAGTAGTTCTGAGGTCTAACCAGACACTTCACTTCAGAACTACTGAAGACAAAACTACTCATCAGTAGTTTGTCTATTCATCAGTAGTTTGTTGATCTTATCTTCAGAACCGACTCAAACTTCAGTAGTTTAGTATTATAATGTTTTGTTAAAGTCTTGGATCTAGTTTCAATGCTACAGCCTATTGTAAGCATTATACTAAGTATAATATCTTATGTAAATATCTTAGATTACTTCAAGCAACAGTCTTGTAACTTCGTCTATAAATAGATGAATTTATTCATCTATTTTAGAGATGTGATATACTTTGATTTTAATTGAAAAACCTTCAAGGCTTTTAAAACTTATTATCCATTTCACATCTGAGAATCATAACTTGTATTTATTGCTTTATACTTTCAATTTCTTATTGATTCTCATTAACTGCTCAGTAAAGGGGGAGTAATAACTCCTGTTAAAAGCGATACTTTAATCTTAGAACATTTACTATTCCGTTGTGCAAATAACTTTGATATAAACTGCAAACACATAAGTGTTCTAAACAGTAATAAAGAGGCCACTGATCCAACAAGAAATCATTTTCAATGCTTATCATAACCATTATATTGATTCAATAACGTTTACAGACACTAATTATGATAAATAGCCTGATCTAGGTTTTCAAACAGAGAGTTGGCGCTAAAATGATAACTGACACGAATGACCAAAACTCTAACAAACGCTACACCAACTCTCTATATATAGACCATACCGATTCACACAATCGACTATGAGAATGGACTAACACCATGCGAATGTGTCTTACTTAAGACTCATTCGTACACCCAGAAAACTCATTCGCATATGCGAATGGCTCTTAACAAACTAACCAGTACATATTAACAACTAACAACAAACCAAACTAAAAAGCCCAACCCAAAAGCTAATGCATCTACACAAACGTCTTAAAAACATAAAAGTCGTCGACTACATATTGTCATCACCATCATTGCCATCATCTCGTTCATAATCTTCGTTTCCAAAGTTTGGTGCCTTAAATTTGCAAACTAACAAACATATATAAACTAAATTCATAAGTCGTCGCTATTGAATGAAAAATTAATCATAAGTACTAAACTAATAATACTACCAACATTTACCAAACTACTAATAACTAATAATACTACCAACAATTTCCAAACTATTAATAACTATCAACAATTACCAAACTAATACTACCAACATTTACCAAACTACTAATGACTACCAACATTAATCAAATTTATCAACATTTGCCAAACTAATAATACTATCAACAAGAACCCAATTTACAAACATTTACCAAACTACTAATAATAATTACCAACATTTAGCAACATAAAATTCACCGCTATTTTTTTAAAATAAAATAAGTTAGTTTACCTGTGTAAATTGTGGTGAAGGCATATGTTGTGTCTGCCTTGCAAAAGTCAAGTCTTTGTCGAACAAGGTATAGGCCCAATCCCACAAATATGTCCACGCCGGGTACCCATCACATTTTCAAATATCCTTACCTTATCCACCTGTTGTGTGGAACTACCTTCTTTATTTAAGCGTTGAGTTTAGGAATCACACTCTGACACTAACTTGTGTTGTATTTCAACAAAGATTCAACATATTTAATTGAGGGTTCTGAGGTAATTTGTTGGCCTATCTTCTTAAATAACTCAGGCCATTAAATGTGGTTGTCGTGGAGGGATCGTGGGTTGAACTGGCTTTCGTGGCCACGAACTCTACACCGCCCTAGTGCCTTGTTATCGTGGAAAGCTCCACGAGCTCCACGAAAGGGAAGTAGCTGTTGGGAAGGTGGGGAATAGTAAAAAAGACAACGGTGAAATTAAAAAAAAAACATTTTTCATTTGTTTAACCTACCTATTTAACTTTTTCAAAATATACAAATTCTCATCCCATCTTTATCATTCTACAACCCTTCTACAACAATTGTATAAAAAAACTTATAATGGATCCAAGCCAACCACCAATGCCATACATATATCCGTTTATTTATTCGTGGACGGGTTTTCGTCAAGCTCTGAATGCGTTTCAATTGCATATGTGATAGAGTGGGGTTTTGTTGACTTAAACTTCTTTTCTTAAAAATGGCAAGTTCCCGGTGAAAATGCCAAAAACTTGATGAAAAAGGTAATTAAGTCAAAACCTGTAAGGTGAGACACTTTTCAAGTTTTAAATTTATAAAATAAACGATAGTTGCTTAACGTTCTAAAACTCACACAATAGGTAAGTGTACCTATCGAGCGTAGCATAGAAATGAGCAACTACCGAGTATCGAATCCAAGGACACTACTTTTATTACTCAGTTTTAATTTGCTTTAAAATTAAATAAAATAAATAAAAATAAAAGCAAAGGATAAGAAAAATGGCCGAGATGATAACCAATGTTCAAATAAAAATATTGCTAGGGGATCCAACTTGTCTTGGCACGGATTAACAGTAAATGTTTAATTGAGTGATGTGTCCAAGATGCGCATTACCGCGTAACTATAAAAACGATTTGTGTTCTCATTTGTTTTTGTTAGGGTCTCCCTTCCCCGGTAAGCTCACCTGTCAACAGCGAGGGGCAGATCACCCAAGATTATGTGCACCGAACCCTGAAGAACCCACCTCCTAATGTTGCGATATTTACATCTAACGATTCTAATCTTTTATGAATAACTTGCTAGCGGCCGAAGCATGGCCGAACAAGCTACCACTTGACACATAGAGGAGTCGTAGCTTTCCAGCTTACGCTCATCCCCTACTTGAATTAATTAACTTTTTAAAAAGTGATTGGCCTATTACTAATTGTGCAACAATATAGTAATGCAAGAAAATATAGACCGTTTGCTTGCAACACGGGTTCACCAATTCTTAGTTTGCGCCAAAGCTATCACATAGACCATGAAGCTAAGTCGATCAACCAAGTCTTGGCTTATCACTAGGACTAAATATAAAGACCATACTGACCCTAAGTGAGATTTTGATAGTTGAAGATTAAGCCATAAAGTGTGAATGTTTCCAAACACAAATGAGTTGATCTTTACACGTGGAATTAGATTAGCTTACAAGTGCGCAGGTTTTTACACACCACGGGTACACTCATAAGCACATCCACTTTCTATCAAAACACTCACAAGACCAAATACTAGTTGATTGATTAATTAGTTCGTCAAACAAAGAAAGAGTAAAAAGAATTAACAAGAACACAAAACATCACTTAAAATAAACATGAACTATATAAATCCATACCAACAAAGTCTTCACCCTAGCAACACTCTAACAATCCTAGCCAAATAATGGCTTTACAACAGGCTCACTAAGGTTGATTTGATATGAAATCATGGTGAGGGTTGATAGAGGATTTGGAGAATATTTGGGTGATTTTATGTAGTTTCTCTCAAAGCTCACTTAATCTAAGTGTTTATGGAGTGATCCCAAGCTCCAAAGGTCAGCTACAAGACTCTAAAACAGCTCTCTTGTTGGAGAGAATCAGGTGGAATGAGATGGAATGTGATGCCAAAATGAAGATTGAAAGTCTCATTTTATATAGTTGCCAGGGGTGCACGGGCATGCTTAAGGGTATGCACGCCCGTGCCAGACATCTAGGGGCAGTTCGTAGTCCTTTTCGACAGATTCTATCGAATTTGCTGATGAGCACGCCTGTGCTTATCCACGTAGCTCTCCGTTTTGTCAGTTTTGGTTTCCTAAGCCTTGGGGTGCACGTTCGTAGAGGTGCACGACCATGCCAAGTGATGAGCATGCCCGTGCATGTTGATTTCTTCATTTTGGTTGACTTGGAAATGTTGACTTGGGCATGAGCACGACCGTGCACCATCTGCTGCAGTCTGGAAAGTCTTCAATTTCCTTCCATTTGTGCTAGTTTCCGCTCCTTTTTGCTTGTTGCTTCCAAAAACCTGCATTTATCTCTTAGGAACGATTTAGCTACGTTTTATAATGATAAAAGCATAATACATGTGCAAAAAGTAGGATAAATACATATGTAACACATGTGTAATTCTTGGCATATCAATATGCATATGCAACAACAAGAACAACTAGAACAACCACAACAAATACCCCTGCGCCGACCATCTCAAGGGAGACGACCGACAAGAGAACACGCGCAAGATAAAACAGCGCAGGAGAGAAAGCATACAATGGACGTCGATCGAGGATGAGATGTTGGCTCGAGCGTGGGTTAATGTTTCTACGGATCCTTTAAAGGTTTATTTTTTTCAATTATATATCTTATTATTATTTTTTAGTTAAATTTTTCCAACTAATAATCAAATTTGTATATAAATGTAGCTATCGCGCAAAACGGAGATAAGCTCTAGCAGGACTGGTCCCGAGAATTCAGGTGTCCTGGCCGAGCCCAAAAAAATGTGCCCATTAGGCTTATAAGTTATATTTTTATATGGGTATAAGCTTATAAGTTTTGGGACTTTAAGTTTTAAATGAGCCAAAGTATAAGTTTTTTTATGTTTTAAATGGCCTTAAGTATAAGTTTTTAAGTTTTAAATGAGCTATGTATTAAAACTAGAGGATTATACACCGCTTTCGCGGCGGGTGGCAGGCAACGTAGATAGATTTATATTGCTTCATAAGTTAAGAATGTTAATTAAAAATATAGTAACATAATTTAAAATGCTTACAATCAAGAGGGTGAAAAGAATAAAGGCAATAAAAAAAACAAAACAGTATGGTAGTGAATGGTGATAATTGAACTAGCCTCTTATTAGTTATTAGTTATTATAGACTATTGCAAACCAATGATGCAACCTATCAACCTATACTTGTTTTAGAAACACTATATAATTATAGGTTTACACTACAGAAAGAGAAAAAAACAAACAAGAAAAGACTCGAATTAGGGTCTAAGACTTTGAAATATAAGGCGTTTACCACTGCACAAAATTGGTGCCAAGATACCGTTTTTATTTTATAAATATATATATATAAAATATATATGTAGGAATTTTCATAAAAAAATATGCCCTAGCTGAAAGTCCTCCTTGCATCCCCTCAAAGACGGCTAGGGGTTCTGGAATAAGATTACGGAACGGTTTCATGCGTTGATGCAATGAAAACCATACCGACAATTTTGTTAGCTCAAAGTTTAGAGACATGAACAAAATAATAGGATATTTGCGGGTTACCTCAACAATGCGTTTGTTCATCGCCCAAGAGGTTCAAGTGATGATTCTGTTTTGGTGGTGACCTTGGAA
This sequence comes from Ambrosia artemisiifolia, assembly GCA_032199755.1. Taxonomy (NCBI): domain Eukaryota; kingdom Viridiplantae; phylum Streptophyta; class Magnoliopsida; order Asterales; family Asteraceae; genus Ambrosia; species Ambrosia artemisiifolia. The sequence goes on along the minus strand of CM063522.1, from coordinate 52,215,520 downwards.
AAGTACAAGTCGGAACATGGGACTTTTTCATTTATAAGTCCATGGGAAATTTTGAAGGATTGTCCGAAGTGGGCTCCATAAACGAGGTGTCACATTCCGAAAGGACTAAGATGACGAAGTCGGGAGATTATAGTGCTGGTGGTTCGGATGCACAATGCAACATAAGTATTAATGATGATCTCGAGTTTAGCGATTATCTTCCAACTCCAGAAGCGCAGCGGCCCACATTGGACAAAGCAAAAAGAGAATCATCTTCAAAAGACAAATCACACAGTAAATCAAAGTTAGAAAAGTCAATGAGTAGGTTATCCGCATTTTATGAATTATAATAGGAGAGGCTTTTGTTGAAGAAACAAGAAAAGGAAGAAGCGGCAGAGAGGGAAATGGAGAAAATTTGGATCAAGAACAAACAAAAGCAACCAGCGGCCAAAATTGAATGGAGCGGCTTCGGTTGGATCGTCAAAAATGAGAAGTGGAAGCGTTTAACATCATGACTAAAGACATCAATCAACTTCCACCTAAAGAGCGAGTAGTAGTACTAAAGATGGATCAGGGGTGATGCCAGAGTGCAAGCAATGGTGCAAGCGGTGGCGATTAAATTATGCATTTTATGTTGTTTTTGTGCGTTATGTAACTTTTTTTTAATATTGATGAAAGTTTATTTATTTTTGCTTGAAATTAAAAGAATTGAAAAAAAAGTAAAAAAAAATAAAAAATAAAGAGTTATGGATAGTGAAGGGTAGTGACAACAGCCCATGTCAGTGAAAGAGAAAAATAGTTAAATTCGATACTTGCGTGGCGCCGAGATAAAGCCTTATAATGATCCTTTCACCAGTGATCACACCCCATACCTTATATGAAACCAAATATACCAATATATAACATTAACACATCAATAAAACAATAATTATCAAACTATGGGACTTCGCAATATTTTTATTAGAGATAATGGCCAAAATTATTTCTGAGGTTTGGTCAATTTTGCTACATCAGTCCAAAAATCAAAACCTTTTACATCTGGGTCCTTTTGTTTTACATTTTGTTACTAAATTCGTCACTGACACTCAACTCAGTTAACTATTGACGTTAACTCTGAGGTATTTTTGTCTTTTTGGCCGCCCCCATTTTAAAACCCAATTTAAAAAGGCTTTAAACGGCTTATGAATAGTTGTGTTTTAATAGGCTTTAAAAGGGCTAAGGCAAAAAGTCAAAAATGCCCCCAGAGTTAAAGATAATATTTAACTAGGTTAGTTTCAGGGACGTATTTGGCAACAAAATGTAAAACAGAAGGATCCTGATGTAAAAAGTTTCGATTTAGGACTGATGTAGCTAAACTGATCAAACCTTGGGGAGATTTTGGCCATTAACTCTTTTTATTATAATGGTGTTGCATTGTATTTATATCTGCAACAATTTACGTTCTATATTCATTGGAACTAGTAATTAAACCCGCGCGCGTTGCGGCGCGAGAGCATTGCAAGCATGGAGACTTAGCAACCAAAGCGACAATATGCGACATAGTGAATTAAATATGTACGACCTATTATATGAAACCTAAAGGCATAAAGTCTAGATGTTTGTCAATACCATTACAGTATAGTGGTAGAGACACTGGTGGGTAATAATAGAAGATCTGAGGGATTCTGGGTTCGATTCTTGAGCCAGACTAATTTCATGGTCGTGTATACGGGCGGGTGGGTTATCGGGGTTACCCCCGATTTGGTGTTTGACAACTCGGGTACTTTCGGAATACCTAAATTTGTCGAAAGGATGCCTCAAGAGTCTTCGGGTTTGATTTGTTGACGTTTAATTAATTACTTTAAAAATGTTGTTCAAAAATTTGGTGAGGAGCTCACCTGTGTGGATATTTAATCACCAGCTTTCTTGGTAACTGATTTGCAATTAACTATATATCAAACCAAATTGAGCATGAATAGTTCAAATGCCACTACGTAATTTATGATCTTCCAAGGGGTATATTAGTCATTTCGTTAACAGTCTTATACACGCGTCAACTCAGCTGCTTCATCTCGTGCTTCCTCAATCCCACCTTCCACCTTCTTCTTCTCTCTCTTTCCATCACCTGCCTTGCTTACTGATAACCACCAAAGCTACCCACAGACCTCACCATCTCAGGAACTAACAGCTCCACCATCCTACTCCACCTCACACCCACACCCACCACCGTATATTGTCAGTTTGTCACCACCAAACTCTAACAGCTCCACCATCGTTCTCCACCTCACAGCCATGCACAATCCGTTGTCAACACCACTGAAGCACCTCCATCACCGAAAACCATCTACCACCGTCTCCATCAAACCACAACCTACGTTGTTCACTTTGGCTACTGGTTTTGCTAATTAACCACAGGTTTCTATGTTTTTCTCTTACCACTCTTCCCAATCATACAGTTATCTTGAAAAGACACAGACAAAGAGATAGAGATCAATTTACCGTTTGAAGTATTTTGCACCGGCGCCTCGGCGCCATCCTCAGTCGCCCATCCTTTCTTACACCACCATCGCTGCCCACACGTATATCTATGTGGTAAACTTCTTATTGTTGTTGAATTTTTACAAGGAAAAAAGCGTGTCTCGTGCAACCTATCGTTGGTGAACACAGTACCATATGTTCATACAGCATAAAAGTATTTAGAGAGAGATAGAGAGAGAGAAGAAGAAGTAGTAGTAGATGGGTGGTGGTGTTGTGTTGTGTTGGGTTGTAGTACTTTCCTGAAGAGAGGACAGAGTTTGTCTGACAAAGGTTGTGGTAATATGTGCATAGGTAAATATAATTAATTTCTTATTTGTATCTTTAAATTTGATTTTCATAAAGCATGGCCGAAAATTTAGTTCTTGACGTTGTGTAACATTTTAGTAAAATTTAATTAATTATAACAATTATGTGCATCGCTAAATAAATTTTACTTTCAATGGAATTGGTTCTTAGCTGTGCACCTTAAGTAGTATTGTGTTTTTCTTAACAGCAAACAAATCAATCCCGATCACTCACGAAGTACCCACTGGACAAAGGAGTACCCCGAGAGTAACCCGGGTCCACCAATAATTTCACGCCAGTTTTCGGGAAAAACCCGTCGTCCGAATGCTCACTGCGGTAAAACCCCGCCCACCAGCAGCATTTTGGTGCCGGTAGGACTCGAACTCCTCACTCCCCATAAGGAAAAAGGTCTATGTTTCATATAGTCAACGTCGGTTTACTTACTAGTTGTCCAAATAATTTGGCTGAAGAAACAAACAAACTAATTACAACTCCTGAAGGCGAAACAACATTCAATGTAGCTCTCATTTTATGTAAAACATTAGAGCCTATAATACTATGTTTTCTATGACATTGTTTGGAGCGCAAATTGACGATACTGTTAATGATGGTCGTTGTCCTTACGTCTTTAAATAATGCTACTTTTATACATTGCAAGTGCATCCACCTAATAAAATTTATTTTGCGGATGTTCATTGAAGACGAAGTGATAGATATTTCTCATGCTCCCTTAAACGTTTATAAGCAGTCCATCTTTATGTTAACTATAATCATCTAACGAATCGGCGTCACACAGTCGCAATTATCACGTTCTGTGTACTTGCATCGCGTTACTTGTCAACTATCCCTATCTCGCAGTTATCACATTTCCCCGCCGCAACGCGCGGAAGACCACCTAGTTCAAAATCAAAAGCTTTTCGGTTCATTAAAATATATATATATATATATATACAATATTTATCAGATCACAAAACTGATGTAGGAAAGATTTAAACAATCTATTTAGTATGTCTACTACCACAATCCCCACACACTCTCTCTTCCGCGGACCTCCACGGTGGTTCACTATCAAGACCCGAGACCGGCGATGACGAAGCCATCGCTTGCAGGCGGCGGCGGGTACCGTGTTTACAACCGTAACAGCCGGCGACCCAAAGCAACAGCTAAAACGATGGACAATAACAACATCTTGGTTTACGTCGGCGACCACGTATACTATTTCCGGCGTTTTAACAACATCGCGGTCCCGATCTAGTGTTGCATGTGGTTTTTTCGACCATGCGTGGTGGATAGGGTTTCACAGTAAGCCTACAACCTCTTTTCCGGTTTTCCAGCCACAATATTTTTCATATCCACCGTTTAGTGACATTCCCTTCGTCTTTTGGATTATGTTGGAGGTGATAAAGTGGATTCCAATGCCAGGTAGCGTGTCAAGACGGTGGTTGTGTTGACTTGGAAAGTTGTCCAGCGAAACAACGGCGGCTGAAAAAAATACTTGTACCGGAGTGAACGGAGAACCGAAATAGATGGCAGTCTTGTAACTTCAAACAAAGGCAAAACTTTAATTTATGTGGGTGACACCGTAGACACCGACTTTGGGGCTGTTTGGTAGCCTCTTAATGAGGCTCTTAACCATTCAGTGCTGAATGATTCAACATTCAGCGCGTTTGTTTCAACCTCTGAATGGAATGGTTAAGGCTGAATCGTTAAGACTTGGGATGTTGCTGAACCATTAAGCACTGAACTAGGCTGAACTTTAATGAAACTCCCATACCAATGTGGGACAAGAAAACTAACCATTAAGAAGTCCAATTTAATGATTCAGCACTTAACCATTCAGACCTCTTAACCATTCAGAGCTCTTAATGATTCAGCACTTGATCAACCTAACAGCCCCTTTGTGTTTTAAGATATATAGAAATTTCTTTATCATTTCACAATTATTTTTTTATTCATAATCATACCGATTAACCTAAACTAACCTAATATTCTGTTGTGTTGGCCTAAATCTATTTGCCCGAAATTCTGAATCTAATTATGATTAGAATTTAGAACTTAAAGGAGCCCAAGAGTACAAGACTATAATGCCTAACACGAATGTACGAGGCATGGGTCGGTTTGCTAATGTATTATAGAAAATCACTCGTTGGTTGAATTTTGTTTTAATCAGACATAAAACGCATTCTAATCACGGCCGCGATCCAATTAATTCGTGATGCTTATCACACTTGCTAGCAGCTAGCTAGCCATTGGCTAATGGTAAAAAAAATTTAATTACCAGCTACTATAAATACACATATTTACCCCCTTTTTTTACACACATTCAAAAAATTCTTCTACTAAACACAAAAAAAATTATACAAATCTTCTCATCTTCACAAAAAAAAAATCACAAAAATCGCGTATAACACCGTACACAACGATGGTGCATCAACAAGCAGTGGTCGTGGCCGGAGCTCTCCATGCTGAAAAAAAGTGTTAGCCGAGTTTGGTGCACTTGTCGGGAGAACACAACATACCTGTGATTCAATCTCTTACAAGTACGGGGACCTCGAATCCAAGTGTCAAAAGTTCAATTTTCTTAAGGAAGCGATGCTAAACTACCCCGTCGACACATAAGATATGCAGGAAGACTTTGCTAAAATCGACTATGCTTCCGAGGTCAGCGTGGATTTTTCACATGTTTCGGCGTGGCGAATGTTGCGCAAAAAATGTTAGGTGTTTTATATTTTCTAGTAATGTTTTATTTAGTTTCTAGTATTTTTATTTTATTTAATGTAAGGATTTGTCTTTAGTAGACTAGGGTTCGCAATTCAGAAAGGGGTGGCGGCGTAGCTTGTTGCCCCCGTCTACCTTCTATTGTGATGTAACTTTCATATTTCGTTTTAATAAAAATATTTTCTTTTTGTAAAAAAAATTATGTAATTTGTTTTTATTTTTTTTGTTTAGTGTAAGTTTTTTTTATTTAATGTAATGTTTTATTTTTATTTAAAAAAATTAAGTGTGGTTTACATCATGTAAGAACAGTTTCACATTTATAGCCATGAGATAAGCAACCAAGAGTCGTGTATTAGGCTTTTTTATCGTGGTCGTCCCTGAAAATTCAGGTGTCCGGGCCAAGCTGTAAAAATTGTGCCCCTTAACCTTAAGTTTAGACCTTAACGAAATAAATAATGTTAACTATTTTTTAAACTACAATTTAAGTAATATTAAATTGATGGATCAAATTCTATTTTCCACTTAGGTTGTAGTCTAACGGTATAGCGAACAAACCCTCTTGGAGGTGGTTGGTATTTCGAATCCCACAAAAGGGTGAAAATATAAATGGGTGTAAGTTTAGCAATTAAAAAAATTGTTTCATAATAAAAATAAAAGTTAAAAAGGAAATTAAACCAACCGGTAATGTAAAAACTAAGTGTAAGCCCTATTTATTTCATCTTCTTCATCCTATCTAATCCTACAATTTAATAAACCTGCAATTTTTTCTCAAACTATTTCATTTTCTTCTTTAATTCCTAACCTTTCCTAACATTTCTTTACTTTCTGTTTTATATAAGAGCATTCTTATCCCATCCACCAAATCTCATCCATCAAATTACACTAAAAATCACTACTCCACCTCTAAATCTTCTCTCTCCTAATTAAAATAATAACACTTTTTCATACTTTTATCATTATATTTTCTCTCTCCTCATTCACAACTAAGAATATTAAAATATGTTTAGGGGTGAACAGTAACTTTTCATATTTAGGGGTAAAAGTGCTTCCACCAAATATTCTCTATATCCTCCACTCACAACCACTTAGAGCATTCACAACCCATCCCCCATCCCCAACCATATAATTTAAGGAAAAATCATAGTTTTCTTAATTTGCCACTCGCTTTTGCAAAATCTCTCACATCCCATTCCCCATTCATATCCCCTATAAGCTTTTTTTATTATTATTTTATTTTTTTTACAACCAACATTAATTCACTCCACCTTTCATTTGTATTATTTTATTATTATTAAATGATATGGGGGAAGGATGGAAGACCCCATATATGGGGGCTCAACATAGGTTTTTTGTAAATTTTAGAAATGGGGTATGGGGAAAGGGGTTGGGATGGAGTGAGTTTTGTAGGATTTTCTTAAATTTTAAGAATGGGGGAGGGAATGGGGGATGGGTTGTGAATGCTCTTACACTCACCCCATATAATTTAATGGACACACTCACATATATTTGATGCCCGGGATGAGAATGCTCTAAACTACCATTCACTTTGATTAATACTTGATTAATAATTTTGGGACTCAAACATACGAAAATCCATCGAATCAAGGACATCACTGTTAAGAAAATTTGAATTGCCGGAGGGTCAATGTGCCCCGAGAAATTAAGCCCGGGGCAGAAGTCCTCCCCGCACCCCTTAAGAGCTGGCCCTGCTTTTTATCATCAAGCTTGCATGTAGAATTGTACAAGTTTGCATGGGTCAGTTTTGGTCTAAACCGGTCAACATAACCGAACTTTCGGTTAACCTAACACGGATAACCGATCGGTTTTGATTACATGGTTTTACATCGGTTTGGTTATGATGGTTAACTGTGAACTCGGTTTGGTCTTGAAATGTTTTGAGCCTGACTAAAATGACGCAAAATAATGTAACTGGGCCTGAAAGTTTAGGCTTGAAGTTGAAACCTAAGGTATGTGCTAAGCTTTCCCGTGTTTTTACTAGTTAAGCATTTGCAACAAATTTGTTTTCAAATCCTAATGCATATTTACATGTGAGATTCATGTAAATAATAAATATATAAATCCTAACCCTTAGTATGTATATATACTGTGGTTTTATATTAGTAACCTTCAGTGAATAATAAACACATTAGGATTTATGCAGTGAAATTAAAACATATTGATGCAATCGGTTCGGTATAGTTAGTGGAGTTGGTTATTGAATGTTTAACCAAACTACCAATTATAATTATCCAATTCCACAAAACCAAACCATCAATTAATCCGATTATTTATTATCAGTGGGCCGATTTTGTCGGTTACCGGTTAATTGGTGGTTGGTTGCTCACCCTTGATTTGTGTATAAAACTTTTATTCACGTTTAGCTATGCTTTCATTTTTGCTCAACAGGAGATTTCGATCCGGAAAATTATTGATGAGATTAAAGTGATGAGTTATCTTTGGATTACCAAACGAGGTAGGATAACGGCTATGACTTGGGATGATTGGGGTAGGTTTGACTCGTCAAAGATGGGATAGTGTTCGGACTTTGTTTTGTTTTGTTTTTGTTTTTCGGCATTGTATCCCGGATTGTTTGCTAGTCTCTTGCTAGCGTGTTGAATAAAGTTTGTTTGGCCGTTCAAAAAAAACAAAAAAAAAAACCTTTAGCTATGCTTTAGCAGTAGTGTTATTCACATATCACATATGCATTTTTTTCTCAGGCAATGATGTACAAACCTAGAAACCATGAAACATTTCGAACGATATGATTCAAGAAAATTTTGTGTTTCCATTTATATCTACGAAGACAATTAATTGGTTATTTGGTTGTTGAGACTCTTCACGAGTCTTTCTTCTCCTTGTTAGATTCACAAATCTATCTCGCGTTATTCATATGTCATGCATTCTAATTAAAAATGTTTTTCATCTACCGGTTTGTTGATACGCATGTCAGTGACGAAGCTTGGTTTTGGATTCGGCGGGGGCCGGACTTAAAATTTTTTGATCAGTAGTGGAAAATTGGCGGAGGCCAGACGCAGTTTATCTAAGAAAATCGTAAATTTTCACTAGTGCACCAAAAAACAGGGGGGGGGGGGGGGGGGGCAGGGGGCCCTGACCCCAAGTAACCTTCGCCCCTGACGCGTGTAAAAAATTGTAAGCCAAAGTACTTGTCACCTTATCTATACTACATTATAAAGGAGTAGACATGGACAAATATGTTCAAAGTGTCAAAGTTAAGATGACATCACAAGAGTATCAAGTGTAATCTTTAAATTTTTGCCTTCTTTGTTCCATTTATACCATTGTGTACTACCTTTAATAGCAATTGTACAAAATAATAATGCAACACATTTCCTTCATACAAAGTCTTAACCCTCAATCTAAGTGTTATTACTACTATTTATGAATGATTTGATGAAATCCATTCAATGAATCATCCAATTGAATTGTCCATGAAATGATAATATACTTGATTGTGAATGCAGATAATATGACCGAGGCCTTGTTATTTGTATCACACTTCATGGGGGACATTCATCAGGTATTCCATTTTTTTAAATATTTTTTTGTTGGCAAATTTATATTCTTGAAAATTAATTAAATCATTTAAATTATCAGCCAATGCATGTTGGATTCACTAGCGAAGAAGGGGGAAATACCATTGATTTGTGATGGTTCAGGCATAAATCTAATCAGCACCATGTAAGTATTTCACAACGTAAATTTGTTAACTATTTAATAACTATAATTATAAAATACTAATTCAATAAACTCATAAATATTATTTGTTTTACATTTAGATTCATCTTTAAAAAGTTAACGCATTTGCTTTAGAAAACTTTTTTTTAGAACACCACCAAGTAGGGTTGACGGTTAGGCATGGGCAGGGTCGGCGGATGGACATGGGCATCGTATTGTACGTACATATCAGTGACTGAAGGGTGATGAAGCATCCGTGACAACGGATGAACCTTGGAGTTTGGACTCTATAGTTCATTTTTTCTGGTTGTTCTTTTAAAAAACTAATAAAGTCATCCAGTCTTAATTTAAGGATAGAATGGTAACTTACCGGTATTATTTATATATAATTTTTAATTATATTTTATGGATTATAAATTTATAAGGTTGATGATAAAATTAAAACACTTATGAGACAGAGATATAATTCTTACAACTGTAACACAATTCTATGACAAGGATATGAAGTCTCTATAAATGATCATTCAAGCTAATTTAACTCATGTAAGAAACTAATTACATAAATATATAAAATCTTTAATTTTATAAAAATAAATTTGTATATCGTATTATGAATCGTTAGGGATTATGGTCCGATGATGTGACATCTTGGAAGGATTGTGATGATATTTCCACCTGCGTCAACAAGTAAATTTTTTTCTTTACATTGTTATTTATTTATGGACTGACTACAATCGTTTGTTTGACATATACATTAGTTACAAGATTATTCGTTGATTAAGAATTTATGTATTTTAAAATACGATATAATCATTTAAACAAATTATCATTTTAATCTAAATTCATACACACACATATAATATATATATATATATATGGATTTTAGGTATGCAAAAGAAAGTATAAATTTGGCATGAAAACGGGGTTACAAAGGTGTTGAGGCTGGCGAAACTCTTTCAGGTGATCACAATACTATGTTTCAATATTTTTCTTGTGTAACGAACCCGTTGCAACACGCGGGCATCACCACTAGTACATCACTAAAGTCTAAAGGAGAATGATTGAATGTACAAAATCACAATTTCATAAAAACTTTTGATTTTTAAGACATTAGAAAACTAAGAAATTAGCATCGATCCATTTACTCACAATTTACAGCCATGCATGTCATTTTCAATAGAAAGGTCAAATGTGTAGATACGGCTTGAACTTTAAATCATCAATTTTTTTTTAATGGCAACATTATTCTATAAAAAGAAAAAAAAAACAGAGTCCTACAAGCAGCTGAAAATACCGAATTCCGAAACAACAAAAGTAGGGGTGCAAACGAACCGAGCCAAGCCCGATCTCAACTAGGCTTGATCTTGAACTCGTTTAAATTATGAAAGCTCGAGCTCATTTAAATTACTAAAGCTTAAGCTTGAGCTCGGCTCGTTAATTATTTATCAATTAACTTATAGTATTTAAAGTTATTATTATTTTATATATAATTTAGTTATTTTTTCATAATTTTATAGATAGAAGTTATTATTATTTAGTGTTTATTTAATATATGAATAAATAAAAAATAATATAAATAGAGGGCTCGTTTAGGCTAGCGAGCCAGCTCAGCGTGAACCTATTACTAAACAAGCTTGTTTTTTAGACTCTGGCTTTAAACTGGCCTAGCTTCACAATTTTTTCAAGCCGAGCTTGATTAGCTCATGGTAGATTGGCTAGTTTGTACCCATAAAAAAAGTTAAACAATTACATCATGAATATTAAAACCTCATTATTTCTCCCCATTTAACATGTTGACTTTTTGGGCCGGCACAAGAAACCGAATAAGATTCTTAATATTGGAATTTGATTATTCATCAACAAGATAGCATTGTCCACATTGCAATAGAGATACATTTTGGTCATTTACACTAAATTACATAAGAATTTAACGTTAATCAAATTAATTAATATACTAGTATGTCTAAATAACTCTTTTATATTAATTTTGTTAAGGGCGTCTGCGTCTTAAACATGTAGTTAACTTTGACCTTGGAATGCTTGTTTGTGTTGTTGACATATGGAGTTGAAGAATATTGGTTTAGCTGGATATGGAGTTGAAGAATATTGGTTTAGCTGGTGCCCTCTTGATGCGTTGCACACTATGCATCCGAATATTTTTATGTTCACACTAGGGGAAATTGCCTACGTGATAATCTTAGGTTGACTATTTTTTTAAGTTTGGCTTAGTCAATGTTCTTTTTTTTTCTTAGAAATTACCAAAACAATTAAAATGAATTTAACTTTTTTTAGTTGAGTACAGTACGATTTGAGGGTGAGCACTCAATTTTGAAATTGGGGCCCTGAGTCATTGTGATTTCTTATATTGTGAGTCTCGATTAATTGTGCTTTGCTATGAAAACACCACTTTACCCCATGTTTTAAAAATATAATTAATTACCACGACATCGCCCACACAACCGCCGCATCCACTGGAAAATCAACACCACCACCAGCGGCATCTCCACTTCAGCAGTCATTAATTAGCAACGTAATCACATTCATCGGTAACATAATCAGCTAAAAACCTAAAACAACTACTCAATCATCAAAAATCAAAAGCATAAACTAGCAATGTAAGCACGTTTACCAGTAAAAACTACCCAATCATAAATTTGCTACATAAACACAATCACCACTAACGAAATCATCAAAAAATCTAACACAACTACTACTCATCATCATCATCATCATCAAAAACCGAACCATAACCTAGAAAAAAATTTGATTTCAACAACTTAAGCCAAGGTGCATAACTTCCAACCGAATCAAACCACATCCCCGCTTCACAAGCTTCATCGACCGTCTCTGTTTTCCTAAAATCAAAACACCTTCCCGCTGAGCTTCATTGATCTTCTCCCCCACCGTCATCTCCACCCCTAAGCTTCATCGATTTTGTTGGAATAGAATAGGGTCTGTAGGAGCTGAGATGAGGTGTGATTAGGGTTTATAGAGAGGGAGATGATGGTTTGCGGTGGTCTTGATGGCGGCCGGAGTTTGATGGGTAGTGCGGTGGGGGTAGTTGTGTTAGTCTAATGGGTGTGAGGATGTGGTGGTGGGTTATCTACAGAGAGAGAGAGAGAGGGGGGGGGGGAGAGGGAGAGGGAGAGAGAGTGTGTGTGTGTGAGAGTGAGAAAGAATATTAGGGAAGGGGATGGTTAAGGTTGGGGTGGGTTTCTAATACTACTACTATTACTGGACTACTCCTACCTGCTACCACCACCACCTACTACCACTATTACTACTACTGTTGTTGCTGCTGACGTTGACATCGCCGCTGTTACCGTCGTCGTTGCCCTTGCCTTTGCCGCCATGACTACGACTACTAACATGTGTTAGATTGTATGCATTTATTGATACATTTTTTTGCCAGTTTTTACACTGGTTCAACTCTAAAATTTATAAACACAATAAGATACTATCACTCTTTATTCTATGTAAGGCAAGTGCACCCATCGTTTGCATAATATAGTGATGGTAAGATACTGGAGTCGTCCAAGGATAGTTGAGCTTTTGGTATCGAGTTTTCGTCAACGTCTAGACAAACCAAAATATAACTTTTATGGGGTTGATAAAACATAAAAATAAAATAAAATAAAGTTTTGTAATCAATATTAATAGAATGGGTGTTTGGGTCTTTACTAACCTTTGATTCCTTGTCAACTAAGATTTACTATAGATTACAAGAGCTTACTTTGTTTTTAGGTAAGAAATGTCTGTTATTATGTGCATTAGTATCCTCCTGGACCGGGTGAGACGGGGCTATCGGTGATAATGAGGGAGGTGGTTGTGTCTGTTGTGTTGTTGAAAAGGAGTGAGAAATGATTGTTGCATATATTGCATTGGACTAAATTGGGGGAAAGCGTTCGGGCTTTGTTGGTAACTAGACAAAGCTCTAAACGGTGGTAATTGTTGCGAGAGATGCGGATCTAGTATCGGGGTGTAGCAACCCGCCGTTGTATTTGGGTTGTTTAGGTTATATGAGTTGAATGGGTCCATGAGATTTTTTAGAGTAGAGGGTTTTTTTAGAGTAGAAGATTGTTTTTATAAAAAAATTAGAGAGATTTGAGTTGAGGTGGAGATGATTTTATTTTAAATTGAGCCATTGGATGGATTTAAATGACCTACGGTCATATTGGTTGAAAAATGGCCCGTCCCCAACGTCCTTTTTAGGACGTTTAAGACGGAGATAGAGAAGTGGGGGCGGTGTCGGCCGTCCCAGATGACGCAAAACAGGTCGGGGATTAGCCCCACCCATCAGCCTTATGCCATGTGAGTGTGACAAAGTTCTATAGTTAAGACCATGTGTAGTGGAGGGGGTTATTTATAACGCCCCTAATTTTGATTGGTTCACGTGGCAGCTGAGTCAGAATGGGGAAATGAAGTGAAAAGGGGTGTAGTGGTAAGGGGTTATTTATAATGCCCCTGAGTTGATTCTGATTGGTCCACGTTTGAAAGTCAACCCCCTGTCCACGTGTCCCTCTCTGATTTGCTGGTCAACATTTCATTTGGTGTTATATATATATATATATAGGGAATGGTTATATTGGAAACCTTAGTTATTTGGTAAACTATGGAAACCCAATCCTAGCCATCCATCACATAACATCCATGGCTAGGATTGAGTCAATGTACCTTACCATAGATATATTAATATTTTAATACATAAAGACACATGGAGGGGCATTTTGGGGACACAACACAATCTCTCCTCTCTGTTATAATTTCTGTTAACACGTGTTATTGTTATGGTTGTAAGCTAACATGTGTTAAGTTAAACAAAAGAGTAAAATACTATGTTAGTTTGAGATGTGTGATCACATGTGTTATCCTTGTGTATGCAAATATGGTAACATGTGTTAACCTGATAAAAACCTTTAAACCACGTTTGTGGTGATTAGAGTGAGACGTGTATTAACAGTTGGTAGTGCTTGATATATGTACTAACAACTGTTAACAAGATAATACAAAGCAGCAATTTACGCAACCACATACAGCCTAGATTCCAAAAGGGACACCATGGGCGTCGCATAGTTTAACTTATACATATCAAAGGTTTTAAAAAGGTCATATGCACTAAGTAACCGCTAGACGCAAAAAAGTTGGCGACATAGATACCCAATTTTGATATATTAAAACTGTTAACATGTGTTAGCATATCTTACCAGCCTTATTGGGAAAAAAGAAAAACCTTAGTAGAGATATTAACACTGTTAACGTCTGTTAACATGTTAACAGTTTTAGTAAAATCTGTCCCATAAAACTTTGTTAACACTTGTTAATAAGTTGACGTATAAAAACGTTGTTAACACTTTGTTATGACATGTTAACAGTTGTAGTAAATCTGTCCTATAAAACTTTGTTAACACTTGTTAATAAGTTGACGTATAAAAACTTTTTTAACACTTAGTTATGACATGTTAACAGTTTTAGTAAATCTGTCCTATAAAACTTTGTTAACACTTGTTAATAAGTTGACGTATAAAAACTTTGTAGATAGTTGGTGCTAAAAACAAGAAATCATAATTGAGATATTAAAAGTGTTAACATGTGTTATCTAATGGTGTTGGCTCAAATCATCAGATAGTTGGTGCTAAAAACAAAACACCAAAGTTTGATATATTAAAAGTGTTAACATGTGTTAACATATCTTACCATCCTTATTGAAAAAAAAAAGGAAAACGCTATAGGACAGATTTACTAAACCTGTTAACATGTGTTAACATATCTTACCAGCCTTATTGGAAAAAAAGAAAAACCTTAGTAGAGATATTAACACTGTTAACATGTGTTAACATGTTAACACATGTTAACAGTTTTAGTAAATCTGTCCCATAAAACTTTGTTAACACTTTGTTAACACTTGTTAATAAGTTGACGTATAAAAACTTTGTTAACACTTTGTTATGACATGTTAACAGTTTTAGTAAATCTGTCCTATAAAACTTTGTTAACACTTTGTTAACACTTGTTAATAAGTTGACGTCTAAAAACTTTATTAACACTTTGTTATGACATGTTAACAGTTTTAGTAAATCTGTCCTATAAAACTTTGTTAACACTTTGTTAACACTTGTTAATAAGTTGACGTATAAAAACTTTGTAGATAGTTGGTGCTAAAAACAAGAAATCATAATTGAGATATTAAAAGTGTTAACATGTGTTAACATATCTTACCAACCTTATTGGAAAAAAAAAGGAAAACCTTATTAGATTTACTAAACCTTTTAATACATGTTAACAGTTGTAGTGAATCTGCCCTATACAACTTTGTTAACACTTGTTAATAAGTTGACGTATAATAACTTTGTTAACACTTGTTAATAACAAAAAGAACTTAACTGTTAACATGTAATATCAACACAAGAAATATCATTCTGTAATAATAACATAAACAAAACGTAATCGATAATACAAAGTATCATTACAAACAATACCTTAAACAAAACAATCGCACCATGAAACACTTTCATGGGAAACGTATACCATAACCACTTTATTACAAAGTATCATTACAAACAATTAACCACTTTAACAAAATAAATCTAGTAACTCTATACATTGGGAGTACAAAAAAGAAAACGTTATAAAAAAAGTTTTTCTACATATTTTTCTCAGTTTCCTTCGACTTCGTTTGTTAACATATGTTAACCAGTGGGGTCTTCGTCATCAACTGCAAAACAATAGATGAGATATTAACCGGTGTGACCAACTCATCATTTAACATACTAAAACATGAGTAACATGTGTTAGTCGGGGCCCAAATAACTACTTAAAGTCACAAAATCTATATTTCCAAATTCCAACTGTTAATATTAATTCAATATTTCTACCTCATCGCTTTCAACTAATAAACACATCATTCTAACATCAATTAACCTTCAATCCTCACTAAACTGAAATCGGCCCAAGTTCAAAACCTAGGGCTCCAAAACTAACAAAATCTAAACAATACGAATCCGAAACTCAAACGAACTCTTGACCTTCACATAAATGATAAACCTACTATATATACATATAACATGCATCAATAACCATCTTTAACATCAAACTGTAGAACAGAAACCAGATCTACAACCTCATGTCCCCATCCTATAACAATCTAACATAAACAAAATAATAAAAAAAAATCAAAAAGGTTAAAATAAGTTTTTTTTTTTCATTCAAGCATTTGATCAAACACTTGGTATGCAAACAAAAAAAATCTATGATTTGAGTGAAAAAAAGTTAAAACAATCTTATGTTAATCGACCAAAAAGCTTTAGCAACGACCATAAACAGAAAAACAAAGAAAAATCTTAAAAAAAACACTACATAAACGAAAAAAAAACTTACCTTCAATTTCAACATGTGGAGACCTATCAACAACAAGTGGTAATGGTTGACCAAAAAGCTTTAGAAACCTCCAATTGATGATGCTTCTTCTTTCGTGTTGATGATGATGGTGACCGTGGTGGATGTTGATGATGGTGGTGATGGTCGAAGTTGATGATGATGGTGGTAGATGTCGACTTGTAGATCCAGATCTACTTTTTGATTTTTGAGAGAGAAAAGGATAGAGAGAGAGAGTGAGTGAGTGGTTTAAAAATAAAAAAATGATAGATACAAACCTTCTTTTGTACTTGATGGAGATTTTCTAGAGATTGTCAAAAGATGCCATATGTGAAATGACCTCCTTGCCCTTTTCTTATTAATAAATTGATTTTGGAACATGATGATGTGGCTTAATTCTAGCCACAAGTTGGGTTTTCATAGTTTACCATATAACTTAGGTTTTCTATAGATACTTATACTATATATATATATATATATATATATATATATAACGCTAGGAGTGGATTTTGCAATATAAAGCCCCCCCGTAACGGTATAGAGGGCTTTATTTTTCAACATAACGCCACCTCACGCCACCACTACACTAAACTAGGTCTAAGATGAAATAATTTATCGTACTACGGCACTCGTACTGTCGTACATATGGAACCATAGTATCACGTCTTTGTCAAATTTTCTTGTTTGGATCGGGAAAAAACGTCCAATATCATTTGATAGGTGGGAATATAAATTATTTATTAAATCAATGATCATTTTATGAAAATATTATAATTTACTAGAATATAGTATGTGCAGAATGTTAATCTATTTGCACTAGAATCTTAATTTTACCTCTCAAATACATATTTTTATTTCTCTCTCATCTAGACAAACCACCTTCTTCTCCTCTCCTTTGGATTTAAAAAGATAAAATAATTAGGAACAAGCATACTCCTTGCAATACCTTTTTGGGCTAAAGCTTTAACTGAATTTTGAGTGACTGTTAGCGGGGGACAGGCCCGGCTCAAGCCCAAGTCAAATGAGGCTTGTGCTTTGGGCCTCCAAGTTCCAAAGGCCTCATAATTTTTCTATGTTTGATGATATATAATAAAAAGAAACCTGTATAATAGCATGTAGATAGTATAGCTCAGTTGGTTTGAGCATGTGGCCCTTAACTACAAGGTTGGAAGTTCAATTCCTCCTTCTAGCGAATTTTATAATTATTTTCAGTATTTTATTTTTTATAAATAGGGCCCCGGATTTTTATTTCGCTTCAGGCCCCCAATATGGTTGAGCCGGCCCTGGCGGGGGATACACGCCGTGAAAGTGATTTACTCAACTACACAAGTGGGACATCAAATCTAAGTGTGAAACATTTGAATCGATGTTTAAAGCAAACATGGATAAAGACCTAACTAAATCCGAAGAAGTTGCAATCGAAATTACTCATACCGAGTACACTTTTGAGGTCGGCGAGGAGTTTGAGTACGTTTCGTCATGATGACTAACGTTAAGGCCTGATTATATTTTAATTTAATGTTTAGTTTTATGTATTTTTAATTTATGTCTTTTATGTAATGTTTTTTTGGTTCTATTACATAATATAATAGTGGTTTTTATTTAATTTAATGGTCTAATTATTAAAAAACATAAATGAAAAAAATAAAAAAAATAATCAAAAATCGTAAGTTGGCACTACCATAGACCCACTGTCCACGCCGTCACCACCCCGCCGTTTTTATTTCATGCCTCAACGAAGAGGTGGATGCCACATGTCGTTTCATGCCGCACTACGTTTCCTCTCACCAACTTTCTGTCACTACTTTATTTCACATTCTTTTAAAATCGATTACCTATACATTGCTATATTTTTTGGAACCTTTCTAAATAACAAAAATAAGACTCCATAGTTCACATGACATTGGTTTTTAAGTTAACTCCCTTGATTTTGTAAAAGCCAGCCTGTGTATGCAGTATTTCTTTAATCGCCCGTTCAATTACTGTATAGAAATAAACTTCTTTTATATATTTATTGTTTATTAGTTCATAAACAAATCACATTATAACATAAGTACGTATAGAAAGACATTGCATCTTTGTGGCGATACCGTGTTGGTATTACCGATTTTTACAAACATGTAAAACAAATTTATAGCGTGAAATTTTTTTTGAACGGCTAAATTTTTGTCCCCGTGCGATTTGAACCCGTCACTATTTGGAAAGGCAAAGTCTTGTCCAACACCTTGATATTATTATATAATATAGTCGATGTTTCATTTATTTATATATGTTAAATTAATTGGTTATTTTGATTTTAGAAAATGAAATTTACGTTTAATTATATATAGTGAATATCCTTAGTCAGTCTAAAAACGTTTACATATTACTTCCATGAACATGGATTCTTTGTATGAGTAGGCTGGTTTCAAGAACGGATTTTACATGAACCTATGGAAATTATGAAAAAAATAAAAAATTAAGAGCCATAAAGTAATTTTATGTTAACAACCGTTTAATTCAAAGTTTTATTCTATTTTAATATTAATAATTTAAATTTGAACATGTACGAATAAAGAAAAAAATATTATTTACTTAATATTGACTTTTTGGAAAAACCAATAAAGCAATAAGTTGTTTGACATTGATAAAAGTCCTTTTTGTTTTCCCTTTTGGTACAAGCTAAAAAACCGTTTTCAAAAGCTACAAAAACCACCAACCACCTTATGGTGGAGTGGTATGGAGGCTCAATGATAGAAGACCCATGACTGAAAGGTCATGAGTTCAATTCTTGAGAGTGTCGGGTTTTACTGATTATTCCATTGTCGTGCTTTCGGCGGGTGGATAGTCGGGTTTTCCTCAGAACCGGTGGACTTGGTGAAACCAGGAGCTCCCTTACATGTCTGGCTATGCCGGGTGGAAGAAGTCCTGATTTGACTGAGTAGGAACTCCGAAGGAAGTTCTTGGTGAATTTCGTTGGTCGTTAAAAAAAAGCCACAAAAACCTCGTTTTTCAAACTGCTTTTGGCTTTTTGAGTATTAAATTACCAAGCTACCCACATTACTCCTTTTTGTTTATCTTACTTGAATAAGCTAAAACAAACACATTTAAAAAAAATTATTGACTTTTTCCACCACAAAAATTAATCCAAACAATTTTTTAAAATTACTTTTGAAAAAGTCATAAGTCAATAAACACTTTTGAAATTAAATAAGCAATCACAAACACCCTCTTAGTACTCAATAAGATAAATTTATAACATACTAAATATAAAATTAAAATGTCTACCCGAACATCTCCCTTTTAATTTGGCTTTGGTTATTCACCCCGACCCCAAAAATATCTACACACCCCTGCCCACAATATGTGGCGTATATGAGGTATGTCAATAGGAATGTTTTGTCAGACTATACGTCACATGTAGGCCTATACGCCGCGTACAGACCTGTGACAGGTCTCTAATTGATGAGCATTAATAAAGCATGAGAGTTTGGATCTCCCTATACGCCACGTAATACGCGGCATATAGGGGGTGTGTAAATACCATCACCCTTTGAATTAACATGTTCCCAAGTTCGAATGTTTTTTTTTTCCGAATTTAATAGATATTGTATATTTAGAATTGATCTTATCTGTATTAATTTGTAATTATCTGTTACCATAGTTAGGAGATAACATTGTAATTATTTATACCCTTCCAATCAATGAGATATGCATGGGTTTGAATTCTTTCATGGTATTAAGAGATAACCAGGCCTAATCCTACTCTTCTACCTTCCTGCCGCCACCACCTTCGATCGGACTTCTTCTTGTTCCGGTCGTATTCTTCCTCCTGCCACCTTACACTTGCTTCCTACCCTTCTCCTTATCACTCGCAACATGTCTTCTCCCAACACACCTCCCCCCAACATCACTGTTGAATCCAAGCTTCACCCTGCCACCACCGTCTCCAACATCAAAAACTATATCCCCATAACCCTTGAAATCAACTCCTCCCAATATGGTTCATGGTCCACCTTTTTCACCATACACTGTAAGGCGTTTATGGTCCATGACCACCTCTCACCACGTCCCCCACCACCCGAAACCGATTCTTCCAAATCCCAAGATGATTGGGAACGGCTTGACGCCATTGTTTTACAATGGATATATAGCACGGTTTCCAATGATCTTTTACACACTGTCATCGACAAATCCAAAACCGCCCATGAAGCTTGGATAGCCATTGAGGATTTATTCCAAGATAATAAAAGTGCTCGCGCCATTTATCTTATGAATAAATTCTCCAATACCCGCCTAGACGCGTTCCCTAGTGTCTCGGCATACTGCCAAGAACTGAAAACCCTGGCCGACCAGTTGGCTAATGTGGATTCCCCAGTTAATAATGACCGCCTCGTATTGCAGCTCATCGCTGGCCTCAATGAACAGTACGAAGGTATCGCCACAATCCTCACCTCTCAGGAGCCTCTCCCAAATTTTTACAAAGCCCGTTCAAAAATTATTGAGGTTGAGAACCGCAAAGCTGACCAAGCCCGACATGCCGCCAAAACCGCCTCTACCGCTCTAACCGCCACCTCCTCCCGTCAACCCAACTCCCCACCCACCCAATCGGACCCTTCTTCTTACACCCGCAATCGTGGGAAACAGGGCAGAAGAGGACGTGGCCGCCCAAACTTTCCTAACCGTTCACAGTACCCCCGTTTTCCCAATTGGCCCTCACCTCAATTTCCATGGCCCAATCCCTACTCACCTTGGCCCACTCCCTATTCCTTTTCACCTTATCAACCGGCCCCGGCCCAACAACACTGGCCCGTACCCCATTGCCCTTACCCTACGGCCAATAAGCCCAATTATAACCCTTCCTCTCAACCAGGCCTTCTCGGGCCCAAACCTCAACAGGCCCACACCGCCTATACACCCACTGATATTGAACAGGCTATGTACACCATGTCTCTGCAACAACCGGATCCCACACAGTACATGGACACAGGGGCTTCCTCTACTATGACTCACGAGTCAGGTGACTTTCATTCCTTTTCTAATTCTTGCTTGTCTCGTAATATTATAGTTGGTAATGGCGAAACCATACCCATACTTGGACAAGGCACAAAATATTTACCCAAACCCTTCCCACCTTTTGTCCTAAAAAATGTCCTTTATTCACCCCGCCTTGTTAAAAACTTTATTTCAGTCCGTCGCTTTACCACGGACAATTCTGTTTCTGTCGAATTTGACCCGTTTGGTTTTCTTGTGAAGGGTTACAAGACCAAGGCACCGCTCCTACGATGCAACAGCAGCGGTGATCTCTATCCCTTGCTGTTCGGGTCCTCCACCTCTCAACCTACCGCCCTAGCTGCTATCTCCTCACAAGTCTGGCATCACCGTCTTGGCCACCCAGGACGTGCGTCTTTAGTTCAATTAAAAACTTCTAATGTTTTGGATTTTGATTTTTATTCAAATAATGTTTGCCAGTCTTGTATTTTTGGAAAAAGTGTGTGTTTACCTTTTTTTTCCTTCTAATAATATTACTTTGCAACCGTTTGACATTATACACAGTGACGTGTGGACATCCCCAATAATTAGTTCTTCAGGCCATAAATATTATGTTTTGTTTCTTGATGACTATTCTAATTTTTTATGGACCTATCCCATTGCCCAAAAATCCCATGTTTTCACCTCGTTTACCCACTTTGCATCCACCATTAAAACCCAATTTGAACGTACAATAAAAACGTTTCAATGTGACAACAGACGGGAGTATGTTAACAACTCCTTCCAAAACTTTTTCACCACCAACGGTATTCTCTACCGTTTATCCTGCCCCTACACATCCTCACAAAACGGTAAGGCTGAGCGCAAAATTAGAACCATTAATAATATGGTCCGAACTTTAATGGCTCATGCCTCCCTACCTACCCACCTTTGGCACTTTGCCCTTGAAACCGCCACTTACCTATTAAACATATTACCATCCAAAACCACAAACAATAAAACCCCAACTGAACTATTATACATGTCCACACCCACTTATGATCACTTACGTGTCTTCGGTTGCCTATGCTACCCTCTCACCCCATCTACTACCATCCATAAACTAGAAAACCGCTCACAACCTTGTGTATTCCTCGGTACCCACCCACACACCGGGGATACCGTTGCTTTGACCTATCCACTAAACAATTTTTCATCTCTCGTCATGTCGCCTTTGATGAGACCACCTTTCCATTTAAACAAACTATCGGACCCGCACCCACTTATGAGTTTCTAGAAAATACCTTTCCCCACCACCTATGCCCTCACATGAATACAACCCACACCTCAAAACCCCCTGCCTACCCGTCTGCTCCTTACCCGCCAACAAACAGTACCCACCCACTACATACTTCCCACCAATCCCCTTTACCTACTGGCCCAACACAGCCCATCCCTGGCCCAATCCCCACAACCGCCCCACCAGCCCACTACGGAACCACTTCACCCACCGGCCCAAACCGTCCCACTCCCCAACCCACTACTACTGTTAACGCACCACCCGCACCACCTAACCAGGCCACCCAACCACCCTCATCCGCTCAACCCTCCACCCGCATGCACACCCGCTCTATGAGCGGTATCCACAAACCCAAAATTCCCTTTAACCTTTCCGCTTCCACCTCGACCAAAATTGTCCCAATTCCCAAAACACCCACTGATGCCTTGGCCAGTCCGGAGTGGTCTTCTGCCATGTCCACCGAGTACAATGCATTAATTAGAAACGGCACATGGGAGTTAGTTCCTCGTGACCCTCATATGAATATCATTCGTTCCATGTGGTTGTTTAAACATAAGTACAGGTCAGACGGGACTTTAGAGCGATACAAAGCACGACTTGTGTGCGACGGTCGTTCTCAGCAGGTGGGCATAGATTGTGGTGAAACGTTTAGCCCGGTTGTTAAACCGGCAACTATTCAGACGGTACTTTCTCTAGCACTTTCCAAAGGCTAGGCCGTACACCAGTTAGACGTCACCAATGCATTTTTACACGGCAATTTACAAGAGACTGTCTACATGCACCAGCCAATGGGATTCAGAGATAAAAATTTTCCGGATCATGTTTGTCTTTTGCGCAGGTCTCTTTATGGGTTAAAGCAGGCTCCCCACGCGTGGTATCAACGCTTTACCGACTATGTTCTCTCTCTGGGCTTCTTACATAGCAGATGCGATGCTTCTTTGTTCACGCTTAAACAGGGCACTGACACTGCTTATCTTCTCCTCTATGTGGATGACATTCTTCTTGTCACCTCCTCTGACAGTCTCCGGCTCTGTCTCATGACGACTCTTGCAAAAGAGTTCGCCATGAAAGATCTGGGCCCCTTGAGTTATTTTTTGGGCATCTCCGTCACTAGGACGCGCAACACCATGTTCCTCTCGCAGCAATCCTATGCCACTGACATTATTGCTCGTGCAGGTATGCAGACTTGTAATCCAGTGGCCACCCCAGTTGACTCAAACTCTAAGCTGGGTGCCACACCGGATGCTCCATTTCATGATCCCACTTTATAGCGGAGTTTAGCGGGTGCCCTTCAGTATTTAACCTTCACACGTCCCGATATTACTTATGCCGTCCAACAGATATGCATGTACATGCATGCCCCTTGCATGGCGCACTGGAATGCGCTTAAGCGTATTATTCGTTATATCCAAGGTACAGTTGCATACGGCTTGTCCTTAGGCCCCACGGCCACCTCATCTCTGGTTGCCTATACGGATGCTGATTGGGCAGGTTGTCCCGATACTAGACGTTCCACGAGTGGTTATTGCATTTATTTTGGGGGAAATTTAATATCTTGGTCGTCTAAGC
This sequence comes from Ambrosia artemisiifolia, assembly GCA_032199755.1. Classification (NCBI taxonomy): domain Eukaryota; kingdom Viridiplantae; phylum Streptophyta; class Magnoliopsida; order Asterales; family Asteraceae; genus Ambrosia; species Ambrosia artemisiifolia. Next base: position 52,191,135 of record CM063522.1, on the reverse strand, counting down.
GGCAACCCACTGTTTCTCGGTCCAGTGCCGAAGCAGAATATCGTGGTGTAGCCAATGTCGTTTCAGAGATTTGTTGGTTACGCAACCTACCCCTTGAGTTGTCTATTCCCATCGATCGCGCCACCATGGTCTACTGTGATAATGTCAGTGCTATCTATTTATCAGGGAATCCTGTACAACATCAGCGCACTAAACATACTGAGCTGGACATCCATTTTGTCAGGGAACAGGTTCAACGGGGTAGTGTTCGCATTTTACACATCCCTTCCAGATTTTAGATTGCAGACATCTTTACGAAGGGGCTTCCACGAGTTCTATTTGAGGATTTCAGATCCAGTCTCAGCATCCGGTCTCCTCCCGCTTCGACTGCGGGGGTGTAATAGATATTGTATATTTAGAATTGATCTTATCTGTATTAATTTGTAATTATCTGTTACCATAGTTAGGAGATAACATTGTAATTATTTATACCCTTCCAATCAATAAGATATGCATGGGTTTGAATTCTTTCAGAATTCAACCCAAGCTCTACAAAACTCAAACCATGGTAACTTGTGTGAGTATTTAAACAAGTTTGGGTAATAATACAAGAACTGATTTGATTATATAAAAATAAGTACCAAACTAATAACTTTGTTTAAAACCATTTTGAATAAAATAGATAAATTTTGCACCAAATAGTTGTTAAATCCATTCAAGATCATTTATGTATTTGACTTTTTAATACCAGCAATGTCAACCCAACAATTTTCTTGTGGTTTTGAAACGCAACTGCTGTTGAAGTTGCATGGGAATTTCAGTTTACTTTTTTTTTTTTGGACGATTGAATTATCATTTCACGATAAAAACCAAGTTACATCTGGATAAGGGGTAAGCGAGCAACAAGCTGCGCCGCTAAAAAAATAATGTCACTATATTATATAATTGTATGTGTATATATTTATATAACTGTATGTGTGTGTATATATATATATGTAGGTACTCCATCTGTAGTCAGAAGTACAGATAACATACCCCTCTCTTATTATCCGACCAAACATGTACAGGGTAGCAAGTGCATCTGAGTATCTGGTCATCACCGGATTCGGTATCGAAGACATCAAGATCGCAAAGAAAGCATGGGTACTCCCCGGCCAGTCCTACTCGGTTTTCGACATCTCCCCGGTTAACTACACGTTCGAAGTCATGGCCATGAGTGCTGAGAAGCTCCCCTTCATCCTCCCTGCTGTTTTCACAATCGGTCCACGTTCGGACGATGAAGAGAGTCTCAACAAATATGCCAAGCTCATATCCCCTCATGATAAGCTATCCCATCATGTGAATGAGCTTGTTAAGGGGATTATTGAGGGCGAGACGCGTGTACTGGCTGCTTCCATGACTATGGAAGAGATCTTTAGAGGAACCAAGGAGTTTAAGCAGGAGGTGTTTGAGAAAGTTCAGTTGGAACTGAATCAGTTCGGGTTGTGGATATACAATGCTAATGTTAAACAGTTGGTTGATGTTCCTGGACATGAGTATTTTTCGTATTTAGGACAGAAGACACAGATGGAAGCGGCGAATCAGGCGAAAATTGATGTTTCTGAAGCCAAGATGAAGGTGATAATAAGTTAGTCATTAATAATTTGATATAATCTATGTTTGATTTTATGTTGATAATGATTTTATGATTGGTTGATATAGGGTGAAATAGGAGCGAAGCTTCGAGAAGGACAAACACTGCAGAACGCGGCTAAGATTGATGCGGAAACAAGGATCATATCGACGCAGAGGCAAGGGCAGGGGAAGAAGGAAGAGATAAAGGTGAGGACGGAGGTGAAGGTGTTTGAGAATGAAAGGGAGGCTGAGGTGGCGGAAGCGAATGCTGAGCTGGCGATGAAGAAGGCGAAGTGGGCCAAGGATTCACAAGTGGCAGAGGTGGAGGCGACTAAGGCGGTGGCGCTTAGGGAGGCAGAGCTGCAGAAGGAGGTTGAAATTATGAACGCGTTGACTCAGACGGAGAAACTTAAGGCCGAGTTCTTGAGTAAAGCTAGTGTTGAGTATGAAACCAAGGTAACATACATACATACCTTAAATTGAATTCTAAGTCATATTTATTGAATAATCAAGTTTAGTTACGAGCTAATGATAAATTTGGATGTAATTAATAAAAGGTACAAGAGGCGAATTGGGAGCTTTATAGGAAACAAAAAGCCGCAGAAGCAATTCTGTATGAGAAAGAAAAAGAAGCAGAGGCCCAAAAGGCGACAGCTGAGGCCGCGTTCTACGCTCGTCAACAAGTTGCGGATGGTGAACTGTATGCAAAACAGAAAGAGGCTGAAGGTTTAGTTGCACTTGCACAGGCACAAGGGACCTACATAAAGACTCTTTTGGGTGCATTGGGAGGTAACTATGGTGCTCTACGAGATTATTTAATGATCAATGGTGGTATGTATCAAGAAATTGCTAAGATTAACGGGGAGGCGGTTAAGGGACTGCAGCCAAAGATTAGTATTTGGACTGGAGCAGGCGGTGTTGGGGATGGTGGTGATGGTCAGGGTGGTGCTATGAAGGAGGTAGCCGGGGTGTACAAGATGTTACCGCCGTTGTTTAACACGGTTCATGAACAAACCGGAATGTTGCCACCAACTTGGATGGGTAAGATCACCGAATCCTAATGGTAAGATATTCTCAAATAAATGGAATCCTGAGTTCAAGTCCCTGGTTTATTCTTAAGGTGATGGTGTGAATAAGATTATATAGTCATCAAACTGTGAGTTGGAGTATTATATTTATGTGAATTAATTTTCTTGGTGTTTAAATGAATGTTTTCAGTGGTGATGCTTGTATAGCTTGGTTGAAACTGTATACTTAAGTTATGTAAACATACTATTAATTGTTATCTTCAAGTCGTCGAACTTGTAATAAATCTCAAGTTGAGCCAAGCCTCTGGTGTGTTTCAGTTTGAATGGTTTAGTCAGTTTACAGGCTCCTTAAATTGTTGGTTAGGATCTTGTTCAGAAATTTGCTACAAATAAATATTAATATGTGTCTGATGGTTACAAGGTTAATTAAGAATTAAAATACAAATTATTACACTAATAAAGGATACACTATTCAAAAACTATTATATCTGAAAGTTGACAAAAGTTGTCACCAAAAATCCAGCCAACTCTATATGTATAGTATTAGACCAAATCACACACTAAAGATTTTTTTTTATTTTGAAAATCAAACCAGATTTCAGTTGGTTTACTGGTCAATCGCCCTGATGTTTGATTATGATCATATTATATCACATATTGATCATGTATATGCCTGTTGGAGATTTTCAAAGAAATTGATCAATAAAAGTAAAATTTTGAACAAGTCAATTCATGTTTGTATTTTGACTTATCATGTGTTCTATACTAATAAAATGTGTTTTAACATTTCTAATATTAGTTAATGAGCTGTTGGATCATAATGATGTTGGTGAGCTGGTTCTGCTTAGTGGGCTGCAATGCAGGTAGCTAATTCCTGTCAGTTTGGAATTTTGACAAACTTTTGGGATTCAACACAAGTTGCGGTCGCGCTCATCCTATTCATCGTCATCTTCTCTTCGTTTTTATAGAGTATTGTTGTTGATTCAGCTAATCGGTGAATCGTGTAGTTCAGAGTTAGTCAAATTTGTGTTCAACACAATAAATCATAATGTCATTATTTCCAACTTTCGTGACTTTGTCTTTCGTTAATAACTTGTCTTTCGTTAATAACTTTACGCTAAAATGTGTTTAGATCTTAACATTTGAGATAATTTTCTAGTACTTGTATGCTAGTTAATGGGGGTGGTTTGTGAGTTTATGGGCTAAATTTTGAATTCATGGATAGAAATGTATATAGGGATGCTAGAAGCGTACTGGTTATTAGTTAGAATGGAAAATTATATATGAGATTGATTCCACTATAATAATCAATGCATCGGGCTATTATTTATGAAATTGGTAATTATGCGTAATTTTCTAAGGATTGTGTTTTCAAATGGAAAAACAATAACAACAATCGTTATGTAACCCGATTACTAGTCCAGTGCTAAGGTCATTCTTAAAATGTCTCAAGAATGAAATTCTTTGAATCTCTAACAATAACAATTGTTATGATCTGGTATTACGTTTTAAGTAGTTTTGTGACGTTTATGACTTAAATTGTACGAACACTAATTATTGATGATATTTATGTAATTTATATGTTTATGTAGTTTTTATGTGTCCCGAAACTGGACATTGGTAGGTATTTTATATTCAAAAAATCTAAAAATTAAAGAAAATACTGGAAAAATGGAAAAATAGCTTTAGCGGCGACATATGCTTATTTAGCATTAGCGACATCGACAACAAAGGCGACCATGTAGTTGCAACATGTCACCGCTAAGGCTTATTTTCTTGTAGTGATACGATCTAGTGTATACATCCTTATAAAGATACATGGTTGTTTAAAATTGTCAAAGGTCTGTTAAATTGTAAACGAACCAAACGTTCAACGAACAATTTGTAAACCGTTGGGCGAGAAGTTTGCTTAACTCGATGCATTTAATAAATGAATAAACATGAACACAAAATTCCGTTCAATTAGTTAAGCGAAGTTACATGAACAAAGGTATTGTTCGTTCAGTTGTGTTCATGAACTTTCAGTAATGTGTTCATGAGGGTTCGTTCATATTCGTTTGTTTATGTTGTTCATAAAAGATTTTTGTACATTTAATTATTTTATCTACACATATTCAATCAATCAATCGTACCTAGTACGATTTCACCCATAGCTAAGCTATTGGTAGGAAGAGAAATTGCTTTTAGTGAGATCCACAACTTCAAATTCATATTTAGACAAAAGAGGCAAATAAAAACATGAGTGATTTGAAATACATGCTTTCTAAGCCACCAAACAGGAAAATTAGTGAAAACATCTAATAAGAATTGATAACACATTAAATCGATACACATGCAGGCTATAATATTCCGAGTATCTAAACAAATTATCTTGTTGTGTTGGAAAATATGGAAGGCGAGGAATGAGATCGTTTTTTCGGACAAGAGGCGACATGTATCTGAGATTGTGGCCGACATTAAGTCTTTGGGATTTTTGTGGTTTAGAAGTAGATATAAGACGGCATCGATTGATTGGTGTAACTTCGATTTGATGTAACCTTGGCCTCGTTTTGACGTTCCTCTCTTTCTTGGAGAGGGCGTTGGCCTGTTTTAATGAAGTTTGCTTTAAAAAAAAAAAAAAAAAAAAAAAAAAAAAAAAAAAAAAAAACCTTGTCCCCTCATTCACTACTACAAAAAACACATCTCTTAACATTCATTGCGCGTCATGAAACTCTGTTTATGAAATTGTGCTTAGGACACCCCCAAAAGTGTCCTTAAAGGGCATGTTATAAAAGTAACATGAGTTTTTATAACGAGCATCCATGACACACTGTGACTTTTGGTGGGTTGTAATACCCTATGAAATGTGAATTTAAAATCCAAGTACACTAAACTGAACAAATATATATAAAGAAAAAATAATAAGGAAAAATTACAGAAATCGTCCTTTATGTTTACAGCGATTTTCAGTGGTTGTCCTTTAACTTCAAAATTGATGAGAATCGTCCTTTATGTTATAAAATCTTGCAGCTCTCGTCCTTTAAGCCTAACCTGGTTTGTTTTTTTAGTTAAGTTTGGTCATGTGGACCCACATGAGGGCAAAATGACAGGTATGCCCTCATCTCTTTCATCTCTATCACCACCACCACCACCACCACTTACATTCTTCAATAACTAGTTAACCACCCCCACCACCAGGTCCCACCACCACCTTTACCACTAACCTGCCGCCACCACCAGCAATCAACAACCCTACACCACCACCTGCCACAATGCCACCGACCACCACTATCTCTGAAAACACCCACCACCACCAATAACCGTTACCACTGCAAAACCACCCACCATCACTATATCTGGAAACCACCACAACACCAACAACAACCATCACCATAGCTTTGCTCAAGGGCTCGATTTAGGGGTTAGGGTTTCATGGTGGTTGTCGAATGTGTGGGTATCCATTATTCTCCTCTTTTGTTTTCCAGGTATATTTTTTTTTTATCTTATCGATATTACTATACTTTCCAACTGATTATTATTAAATTCACTTATCTTATAATTTATAAATTTAATCATATCAGTACAACCTCAACTTTGTTCTTCATTTGTATTTTATTGGTTATATGGCAGTATCTGCATTTGCATTCCGTACGTAAGGTTTATTAATTAAATAAATAGATTTGGCCTAGGGATCGTGATTGTTGTCGTATTTGGTGGCAGGTGGTGATGGTGTAGATCGGTGGCGGGTGGTGGATGAGAGGGACATGAAGGAGTAGTGAGGAAGATAAAGAGGAAGAAGGGGGAGGGTTGGGAGATATATATACTTTTTTAGTTTTAAAAAATTAATATAACATCTATAACTTATAATAAAAGAATTAAACTTTGATGATGTGGCATTTAATGGAGAAAAAAAAAAACTATTTTTGTGGGGTTTTGTTTTCAAATATATTTTACTCTACTAATAAATCACAAACGATAAACATAACTTCATAGGCAGAGATTCTTTTTTTTTATATTTGAATATGATAACTTATCGCAGAAATTTGTTTAAAATAAATAATAATAATAATATTATTATTATTATTCATTAATCATGTATTGGCAAATCATTAATTATGTTGTTATATTAGATATTTTATTATGTTATATTAGATATTTCAACCCCGGGACACTCCCGGGATAAAATCTATAATCTATAACTTATAATAAAAGAATTGAACTTTGATAATGTGGCATTTAATGGAGGCATCAACCCCTCCTTAAATGTGCCACGTGGCATCATGTAGGATTTTTTAATTTTTGAGTTTTTTTAATAAATCTATATATATTATAATTATTTTAGGAAAAGATAAAAATTTAAAAACAAAATTAAATTTTCTTTCTAATGTTTCCTCCCATAACTTTTAAACGTTAATATCTTTTGTATACGATATTTTTTAAAGAAAAAAATTACACCAAATTAACGAGCGTTTTATTATCTTTCCAACGAGTACCATAGTGCTATATAAAAAACGGAGAAAAAAAACTATTTTTGTGGGGTTTTGTTTTCAAATATAGTTTACTCTACTAATAAATCACAAACGCTAAACATAACTTCATAGGCAGAGATTCTTTTTTTTTATATTTGAATATGATAACTTATCGCAGAAATTTGTTTAAAATAAATATTATTATTATTATTATTATTATTATTCATTAATCATGTATTGGCAAATCATTAATTATGTTGTCATATTAGATATTTTATTATGTTATATTAGATATTTCTACCCCGAGACACTCTCGGGATAAAAGCTAGTTATTTTTTAGGGAAATCTTAAATAAATGAACAAAATTACGAAGTTACCCTCATGTGGGGGCCAGATGACCATTTTTAACATTAAAATTTAACGAAGTTTGTGCTAAAGGACGAGAGCTGTAAGATTTTAAAACATAAAGGACGATTCTCATCAATTTTGAAGTTAAAGAACATGCACTGAAAAACGCTGTAAACATAAAGGACGATTTCTGTAATTTTTTCAAATAATAAAAGATTTTAAATGAAAAGAAGTTATCTTTGATCGAGTCATCAGACTCGGTTACCTCCTCCGACGATTTCCCAGGCGGTTTCTCCCTAATCATTTCAACCGGTCATAATCACTAATAATCAGCACACTCTTCCATCTATAAAACCCGACCATCGTCAACCTCTCACTGAACCCCATCAACATCAAGACACCAAATTAAGACTACCTTGTCGTCCTTCAGGTTTGGGTTATAGTGATACACGTGATCTATGACGAGGTATGTCCCGGCTCGGTCAAGCCGGTCAACACCTGACGTTATTTATACTAATATATATTATTTATTATTAACCCAATAGCGAGGCCCATCGTAATGTAGCTTGTATTAAGCTTACTGGGCTGAGGGTCTTATGGAGGCAACCCCCTAACTGGGCTTGGTGCCAATGGGCTATGTGCCCATATAGTTAGGGGTCTGTGATGGTGGCCCATTAGTTCCCTATTTAAGAGGTTCACCTCTAACCCTAGGAAAGAAGTTGGAGCCTATCACACTTTTTGTGTCTGTGATGGGAGGAAACTCCTGGGAGTCGCCTCCATCCCTCTTTCTTTTCCTTTTTTCTTATTGCAGATCTGGATCTTGGAGACGGAGAAGACGATGTGTGGTTTCTTTCATCTTCATCATCGCAGGAATATCTACCCGTACAGGTACGTGTTTCTTCATTGGCGCCATCCGTGGGACCCGGCAACAAACCACGCCTTGTTCTTCTCTACTCAGAACCTCAGATCTACAAGAATCGGAGTTGTTCTGTTCGAAGTTTGGTGAGACAGGTCAGATCTATCACTACCTTGATTTTACAAAAGAAAAAGAGATGGACCTTATTTTAAACGAATCCTTTATACCTGTTTGGAAATCCATATGTAATTTTTTACTCAAATGGAATTTCCATATCATGATGTGAACATGTATTAAGAGAAAGAAACATGTCTGACATCTTTATCATTTAGCCGAAAAAGCATGGTTTGTAAAGGTTTATAATTCATATGCATCCATTAATTATTATACTGGTCAATTTAATTTAAGATGTCATCTAAATTTTTAACGATACGAAGCTACAAACCAAAAGCTTTTTCGCATGACATTTATGGAGGTTGGCACTTATCGCGCCATTGTAGGCCTCATGTCACCGGCCCACACGCCGTGCATCACCGCACAGACGGCTTTCTGTCACCGGGGTCCACGCCGCCTGCCTACGTGCAAAGGGCCTCCGGTTACCGGCTTCCACGCCGCCGCCTAAGCGAAACCGGCCTTTGCGCCAAACACTTTCGCCTCTACCGGTCTTTATGTCGCCTTACTATTGGTAGCGTTACTCAACGCGCCTTACCGCAACCATCCTTTTGTAGGCTTTAAACATATATTTTTGCATATAGATATGATATTAGCCTGACCACGCATCATGGTAACGCCATTTTTGGTGACGCTGTTTCAGAGTCACGCCGCTTCCAGCGGGCGTTGTTTCTCGGTCACGTCGCCTCCGGCATACACGGTTATCGGTCATGCCATCTCGGGCAAACAAGCTTAGTCACTACACCGCCTCTGGTGGACGAAGCTCTCGGCGCGCCAAACTGACTACGCGGACTCTATTCTTTGATCATGTCACCGGGAAGGAAGGAGATAACCCTTATCGCTTATCAACAAACCGTAACGAATTTCCCGAGAAGTAAGGAGTTAACCTGGGAAGGAAGGAGATAACCCTTATCGCTTATCAACAAACCGTAACGAATTTCCCGAGAAGTAAGGAGTTAACCTGGGAAGGAAGGAGATAACCCTTATCGCTTATCAACAAACCGTAACGAATTTCCCGGGAAGTAAGGAGATAACCCGGGAAGGAAGGAGATAACCCTTATCGTTTATCAACAAACCGTAACGAACTTCCCGGTTATTTGAATGAGTCGGTTGGCTTGTTGACCGCCTTTTATTGTCATTTAGACATGTTGGGTTTAAGGGCCGCTGTTCGAAAAGGGTTGGTCCCAAGTGTATCTGCGGAGCATGGCTCCCGCATGATGTGGAACGTAAGAAGGCAACACCCGCAGAGCATGGTTTTTCATCCGCCAAACAAAGCACCCGACGGGAATGGTTCCATCAGTGACTGACCCTCCTAACTGCATGACTACCCGTTCCGCTAGGCGCATATAAGGTCCGCTCCGCTAAGCTTCGAGTGCATCCACTCGCTTAGTGCAGACTCGGTCTATTCAGCTATGTTCCGCACCACGGCGGAATCAATCTGCTCCGCGGGTCGCAGGATAGAAGCGTTCATGATAAAGCATCCCTGAGTAATAATAACCAGGTTTGCAACAATCATATGAAGACATATATATGCACCTTATATAATTAAAAGAGAAACAGCATGGCTTTAATTAAACATATTCATGCTTTGTTATACATTCCATGAAGCTCACAATACAACTATGAACGCACAACACGTATCACGAGTTCACATGTTTGTGGATTTAACTTAATGCCTAGTGTGATCCTCCACGTGAATTCTAATTGCTGTGGATCCTCTACGTTGATATCATGTAAAAGAGACTTACAAAATCAATTAATGAGGTTGTATGGAAGACATAATTGGACAATTTTAACCCCCTGACATATTTTGTGGTGGAGCAAGTTTAGAAAGCCTATATTCTAAAGCTTTATCATCACAATAATGACAAAATGTGGGGTGTCAAATACAATTAGATTAACAAATAAAGTGACACACTTTATTTTCTTCTAGTTATCTATTAACTTTTTTGTAATGTCATTTACCAAATAACAAGCATGAGATTTCATTGCTTGATTGTACATGTGTTTATTATTATTACATGTTCAACGCTACTAACATTACGTGTAGCCATAAAAAACTGGAGGACTGGCAAGGTATAACGCCATTTTATAAAGTTCTTATATCACAATATGCCAAACACCCAGCTTCCAATACAAGGCACGACCACGCGCCAGGTCATTTTTGGCAAACGGTAACCCCGCTTGTCGGTAACTCCCTACGCAACGGTAATCCCGCTCAAAGCCGGTAACTCCATGCTTACGGGTAACCCTGCTTGTCGGTAACCCCATATGCAATGGTAACCCCGCGCAAGCTGGTGACTCCACGGATCCGGGTAACTCGCGTGTCTGAACTTGCAAGGTACGTCATCACCAACATTTCTGTTATCAGTCACGTATAATCAGTAGAGCCGGTTTATTACAATCAGATTGCATGATCTCACATGACATAATGGTATGTTTCTTAAACCCTATTTTTGTCTTTTGCTCACAAGTGCGTTAATTTCGTTAGAATTTTTACATCCATGCGTTAATGCTTTTTAATACTTATTCTTAAGTTCAATGCTACTAACGCAATTTAGCAGCACTGAACTGGGGGACTTACATGGCATAGCACCATTACGACGTGAAGTGATTATCCACTTCTGGCCCGCACATCAAATTGATATCCACTACGCGTCATACCACACGAGATATTGGATAGACTAAATAAAGGACAAGAGGTTTCAGTACAATCATTTCATCTATTGCACTATTTGTTGAAATCACCTATAACTTATTCTATGTTTATTATTACTAGTACAGGGTGTGTGCCTATAACAGCCCATGTTTTGTTTAAAAGTTCATCTTTGTACAGTATTGGATGTCACTAACCACTCGCAGGTCCAACTACTGGTCAAGTCACTACCTGGCTACGTGCCACATCTTTATTCGGCTATACGGTCCATACGCAACATCTATATTCGGCTATACGCCATATCCAAACTAGGCTATACGCCACATCCATATTGGATACATGCCACATGTATATTTTGATATACATGTTGCGTGACAATGAAGCCAAGCGAGCACAACCCCAGCCGGGACGCAACTGAGAAGGCTCGTACCTAATAGCTAAAAGCCTTAGTAAAGGCACGCATACATTGGCGCACCTGGACGGAATGCCAATCCCGCGAACATGAAATTCCGCCTATTTGAAAAATAATGCTACATGTGAAAATGAAACCGATCTGTTGATCATCATTAGAAGACACATATGCATTTATGAACTTTAACGTTTTTAAGAAATTGAATGTTGCACTATCGCACTTTCTAGACCACTGCAATAACGCAGTGGCTAGACTATTCGAATAACGACTACGTTACAGTCACTAACATATTCTCTTTACTACAAGAGATCACAAGTAAATACACAACTGCAATTACATTGCAGCATAATCGGATAAACATATCCATTACAATTTACTACTAGCGGCGGACAAAAATCCGCAATGCTACTGAACTTTATAGCGCTAAAAGTGGATATCTTTATCTTAAGATATACAAAACCACTACGATTGAAAAACCAAGTACTTGTCCCAAATGTATACAAAAATATACACCAAGGGAAATGCAAAACGCTCTAAACGACCTTTAAGGATCATCGAGCATGGCACCCACTTCTGCAGAAGTGTGATGCGCATTTACGCCTACATTGGCATATCCTGCCACTTCAGCAGGAACATAAACTATTATAACCGGCGTAACCGCCTAAAGCACTACACTCATCATAGGCGGTGCCACGTTCATGTTTACCATCGCCAAACTGTTAAACCGACAAGACAATGGTCAAATCACTGACCTATTGCCCACAAAAATATGAGTTTACGTCAGCTAGCAACGACAAGCTTTAATTACACTTGAGTTGGGCAATATTAACCCCTTAGCATTATTAAAATTAAACATACATGCCAGAGCATTTGTGTTTAATGAAAATACAAATACAAGGGGGGAAGCAAACAAACATAAAGCAAGCAATTTCATCATACTTGCCATGGATCACTTAGTCAGCAGTGAAAGGAACGTGACGTATTTACTTGTGTTATATTTTTTTATCACGGGGTCTGTCACAAATAAAAACCTGAACTTGAGTTTCATCGGTGCTTTAAACGCCCACGTGATACACATGTTACATAGAACATGCTTCATACGAGATCACACATGTTGTTTGTCAGCATTTGTCATTTAAGTTCAGTGTTACTGCCCTAACTCAGTAGCGCTAAACCAAGGGACTATTATGGTATAACAACAGTACAACACTATGCGTTGCTTCGCTGTTTGGTCACAAGATACAACATTATTCATCCACGCGACTTCACGGCACTGGTTTCTGCGCCGCTAGGTTCACGCCATTATTAGTTGCGTGACCTGGTCTGCGCCTTCGGTTTTATGCCTCAATGTCTTCATGTGGGCCTTCACATGACTCTTTTCCTCCCAACCGACTTTCAAGCTAAACCGCCTCGTTTCAACCAGGTTTTACACGCCAAACCACCTCTGCGTAACTGGCTTCCACACCATCCACATGCATGTCATAAACGTTTCAACAACTCAGCCATACACTTTTCCGCGATGAAGGAATTCAGTCCCGCGCACGTCAGCTCTATTCCGCTCCGCCTATAACGTACCTCCCCTACGGGCTGAGAAATGATAGAGCCTTATGAAAAGGGATCCTTGAGTAACGAATTCCAGGTTCAGCCACGCGCTGTAACATCTGGTCTTATCTACTTGGTAACTCCGTGCAAGACGGTAACTTCGCGCTCATTCGTAACCCCGCGCTTAGCGATGACTTCTACTCGTTGATAAGGTCTTCGCGTATCCGTGGAGCATTGCTTCCGCCGAACGTAAAACTTAAAAAGACGTCGAGCATGGTCTTCACCAGCCATCAAAAGCTCTTCGTGCTTCCGGGAGCAGGCCTTCACACGTGTCAGCAAAGCTCTTCGCGTATCCCACGGAGCATTGCTCCCGCCTGACGTAAAACGTAAAAAGTCGTCACTGCGGAGTACGGTATACATCAGTTGCATGTATCATCCTCGTCAAGGTATTGGAGGCGGTACCGCATCGGAATACGCCTACTCCATCGCCGTAACGCATCATCATGCACACTATGACATTATTAGGCCGCACACCACATTTGGCTACGCGATGTTGCTCAACTATGCACAGCCTGCGTGCTACCACAAACCACCCTTCACGAAAGGGTAAATAGAAATCTGATGATAACGAATGATGGGTCCGGAAAAACGAAGTTCAGGCTACATCATACGTAGCGAATAACACTCGAATATAATAGTCTGTCGGACGTCATTTTAGTCTGTCATCATTATGTTGCTATCATAGGGGGTATATACCTACCAATTAATGAGGTGTGGTACGGATTAATCTCTCAATTACCTAATGAATCGGGCAATCCGAGCTGGATGTAACTCGACAATATGTTTGGCCTGATTCACATGAATCATATCCTTCACATTCCTTTGGTAACATTTATAGTCTGGCGTCATACTCAATGTCGACCATCACACCAGACTGGGGGGCAGGACCAGGTATGATACGGGTTATCCCTAATCAAACCAGGCATTACCTATGAATCAAGCAACATACAAGACACGTCAAATGTGCACAAGTTATGTTGCATCAAACAGCATGAAAGACATTGCGCGCGCAAGCTGTACTATATCATCCAGACTGCGCATTGGTAGTCAGAATACTCATGCTTAAGTACATTCAATCTTAGTGCCACCATCGCATTTCAAACCTTAAGACGCCCTAAAACGCTACGATTTAGCATGTTACCCTTATGCATACTTGGAGAACAAAACAAAAACACGGACTAACCAAACATTTGTCACGCGCCGCCTGATTCCATCATAACTTATTCGATGAGATAATATCTACTATAGGACTACGAGTTTCTTATAGTCTAGCACCATCATCTTAATCACGATACTAGACTGGGGGACATGACGAGGTATGTCCCGGCTCGGTCAAGCCGGTCAACACCTGACGTTATTTATACTAATATATATTATTTATTATTAACCCAATAGCGAGGCCCATCGTAATGTAGCTTGTATTAAGCTTACTGGGCTGAGGGTCTTATGGAGGCAACCCCCTAACTGGGCTTGGTGCCAATGGGCTATGTGCCCATATAGTTAGGGGTCTGTGATGGTGGCCCATTAGTTCCCTATTTAAGAGGTTCACCTCTAACCCTAGGAAAGAAGTTGGAGCCTATCACACTTTTTGTGTCTGTGATGGGAGGAAACTCCTGGGAGTCGCCTCCATCCCTCTTTCTTTTCCTTTTTTCTTATTGCAGATCTGGATCTTGGAGACGGAGAAGACGATGTGTGGTTTCTTTCATCTTCATCATCGCAGGAATATCTACCCGTACAGGTACGTGTTTCTTCAATCTACATAAATTTTGGCAACCTTATCGAGACTTTGATAGACATCCAGTCATCCACATCGATACAAGGTAGCCTCTGGGTTGTGTCGTTAGTTTATGACTTTATATACTTTTTTGTGCGTAAATAATCCATACCAACAACAGATCTACTCAACATGCAAAACTTAAATGTACTTTGTTTCTATTGTTTGAGGCTTAACGGTGTAAGGGGATAGCGCCCTTCCACCTCAGCATTTCATAAAATGGCACCCCTCCCCTATTTCCTGAGCGTCGTTAGGGGCGCCATTTGTCAAATGTTAGCAGGATAACATGCATGAAAGGGGTGGTCGGGTGGGCCTCTTTCATCCAACCAATCAAAAAATTTTTTCCTTTTCTTTTTTTACTTTTTTGTTTAAATTATAAGGGCGTTATTCTATTTTTTGTAAGTTACTGAATGGAGCCCTGTCTACGTGGCGAATCCGTGACACTAAAGGTGGCACACCATCCAGCCTTAATATTAGCTTATTTTAGAAAGGATTGTAAGATTTGATGAATTAATTTATCCACATTCTATTTTGGAAATAAGGTGTTTAGAAATACTCTTAGGAAAAGTACAAATCTCAACACATGAATTACTTAAAATCTATATAAACAATTTACAAAATCTGTAAGCTCATACTACTTTGAAATGCAGTGGTAATGTCAGCTTTCACAATGCTTGCATTAGTCTCTGTGTTATGGTTTAAAAGATGAAGAAATTATATTTACCTTCTTAAGCCATGGACAAAATTAGAGGTTATAGAGAAATAACAAATCTCTCAAGGCAATCTCTTAACTTCCATGATTGATTATCCACGTAGGCACATCCCCTTTGTATATTGCATTTGTTTCATTAACATGCACATATTGTCCGGCCAGTCATGTACAGGGTAGCAAGGGCATCCGAGTATTTAGTCATCACCGGATCCGGTATCGACGACATTAAAATCGCAAAGAAAGCATGGGTATTCCCCGGCCAATCCTACTCCGTTTTCGACATCTCTCCCGTCAACTACACGTTCGAAGTCATGGCCATGAGTGCCGAGAAGCTCCCCTTCATCCTCCCTGCTGTTTTCACCATCGGTCCACGCTCTGACGACCAAGAAAGTCTACACAAATACGCCAAACTCATCTCCACTCTCGTTAAACAGGCCAACAATATGAGTGAACTCGTAAAAGGAGTCATCGAGGGAGAGACACGTGTCCTGGCTGCATCCATGACCATGGAAGAGATCTTTAAAGGAACCAAGGAGTTTAAGCAGGAGGTGTTCCAAAAAGTTCAAGTAGAACTAAATCAGTTCGGGTTGTGGATATACAATGCTAATGTTAAACAGTTGGTGGATGTTCCTGGACACGAGTATTTCTCGTATTTAGGACAGAAGACGCAGATGGAAGCAGCGAATCAGGCGAAAATTGATGTTTCTGAAGCCACAATGAAGGTGATAACTATCATAGTTTGTATTTATTAAGTATAACTATAAGTTTAAAATAGTGGCTACATAATTAAACAATGTGACAATGATTTTGGGATTGGTTTCTTTAGGGTGAAATAGGCGCAAAGCTTCGAGAAGGACAAACATTGCAGAATGCAGCTAAGATTGATGCAGAAACAAAGATCATATCGACGCAGAAACAAGGAGAGGGGAAAAAGGAAGAGGTAAAGGTGAAGACGGAGGTGAAGGTGTTCGAGAATGAGAGGGAGGCCGAAGTTGCAAAAGCAAATGCTGAACTGGCTATGAAGAAGGCAAAGTGGGCCAAGGATTCACAAGTGGCAGAGGTGGAGGCGACTAAGGCGGTGGCGCTTAGGGAGGCGGAGCTGCAGAAGGAGGTTGAAATCATGAACGCATTGACTAAGACCGAGAAACTTAAGGCTGACTTCTTGAGTAAAGCTACTGTTGAGTATGAAACCAAGGTAACATGTAGACTGTGAATTTGAATTTGTATATCTTGATTAGTACTTAACATATTATTAAGTTGGATATGATCAAAGGTACAAGAGGCGAACTGGGAGCTTTACAAGAGACAAAAGGCTGCTGAAGCAATTTTGTATGAGAAACAAAAAGAAGCAGAAGCTCAAAAGGCTACGGCTGACGCCACCTTCTATTCGCGTCAACAAGTTGCAAATGGTGAACTATATGCGAAACAAAAGGAAGCCGAAGGTCTTGTTGCTCTTGCCCAGGCCCAGGGTACTTACATTAGGACTCTTTTGGGTGCATTGGGGGGTAACTATGGAGCCTTAAGAGACTATTTAATGATTAATAGTGGAATGTATCAACAAATTGCCAAGATCAATGGGGAGGCGATTAAGGGGCTTCAACCAAAGATTAGTATTTGGACAGGAGCTGGTGGGCTTGGAGAGGACGGTGATGGTCAGGGTGGTGCTATGAAAGAAGTGGCTGGGGTGTACAAAATGTTACCACCGTTGTTTAACACGGTTCATGAACAGACAGGAATGTTGCCGCCAAGTTGGATGGGCAAGATCATGAATCCTGATGGATAAATCATGAATTGAAGTACATGGTTTAATAATCTAATTGTGTCAATAAGAATGTATAATGTTTAGCTCTGAGTTGGATATTTTAATTATGCGAATGTACGTGCTTGTGTTTAGATTAATAATATATAGCACTAAATTTTTTTTCCAAAGAAAACATGAACTGGTTACAATGTAGGGCATGTTTGGGATTCCTTATTTCACCAACTTATAACTTATCTCCTTAATAAAAAAGGAGATAAGGAGATAAGTTTGTTTGGGTAATGGGTTGAAAAGAAGGTTTTTATAGGTTGAAAAGGAGATAAGTTATAAGTAAGAAATTGAAACTTTTTGATTAAGGAGATAAGGAGGTAGAAGAAGGAGATAAGGAGAAGGAATCCCAAACATGCCCATAGATAGATAAGGTGCGAAGAAGTGGTAGAAGCAGAGTTGGTGAGGGCACGTGTTTGACATGATTCTCTTGAAACACGTTTCTCGTTTCTTTTGAGAACACGTCTTGTCTTTTAGGATCCAAAAACAAGAGAAGTTTATTCTATTATTGGAGATGTACCAATGGTTATATCAAGAATTCAAATAATGTAACGGTGTCAACAAGAGTATATAATGTTAAGACCTGAGTTTGGTTAATTTTAGTTATGTGATGTTATGGCTTAAACAAACCAAACGTTCGGCGAACATTTTGTGAACTGTTTGGCGGGAATTTCGTTTGTGTTCGTTCGTTTAATAAATGAACGAACACAAAAAAAAATTCCGTTCGTTTAGCTAAACAAACGAACATGAACAGAGGTCGTGTTCGTTCGTTTATGTTCGTGAACGTTCGGTAACGTGTTCGTGTATGTTTATTTTTTTTCGATAGTTCATTAGGGTTTTTAATTTTTACATTTAATTTAAGTATTTCAAATTTCCCAGTGGTAGATTATTTAAATATATTAGTCTATCACATGTTAATATTACTTTAACTATTTTGATTAACTGTTATTTTTGGTGGATTAAACGAGGATCTCAAGTTTATCATGATACCTCTGTGTTTTTATAAGACATTATGTGATCAAGATTATGTCACGTATATTTGGGTAATTTGATTAGTATATTCTGGGCGGACAATGTTAGCGATGAAAAATGCGAATTTTCATAATTTAATGTGTTAGTTTGTGCTCGGTTTTGTTCAGTAATGCCTATTTGTGTTCGTTTACATTCATTTGTGTTTGTTTGTGTTCGTTTTTTGGCCGGGACCTAAATTTAGCAAATAAATACAAGCGAACACGAACAAAAATCTCGTTCGGTAAGTGTTCATGAACAGTTCGTGAACACGTTATTTTCTCAACTAACAAACACGAAAAAAAAATCTTGTTCGGTAAGTGTTCGTGAACAGTTCGCAAACACGTTAATTCCTTAACAAATGAACACGAACAATGCCTTTTTCGTGTTCGTTTGGTTCGTTTACAGCCCTATGTGATGTTACTCGGTGTTTAAGCAAATAATATCATTAGGCTTATCAAATAAGCGAAACAGTATATAACGGATTACAACTGAAGTGAATAAAATATGAAGAATGTTAAAAGCAAAGTTGTTGTGGACATGTGTTTGACATGGTTCCCTGAAAATAGGTTCCGCGTCTCCATTGAGAACGCATTAATTTGTGTCACATGATACAACAACATGAGCTGCAGGTATTGTTGGAGATGATCAACAAGTTTGAAACTCAACCGCGGGAAATCGTTTGGTGAGTTTATGTAGTGTATGAGTAGTTCGCGAGTTTCACAACTAAGGTGGATTCAATCTTTTCATTTGTACCGGTAATTTTTTTTCACTTAACCAATAATTCATTATTTGTCAAAACAAGTTACATTTAGATGGTGGGTAAGCGGGCAACAAGTTGTGCCGCTATCCCCTTTTGAATCGCAAAGCCTATCCTGCTAAACACAAACCCTTGGTTCTTAGGGCTCTGCGAGTCACTGTGGACCACCTTTTGCACTCGTTTCAGAAACCGTACTGCCTCAGGGCCAAGGATCCATATGTGTCAAAAGCAAACGGCAGGAACACATGTTGATTCTCTAAACAGACTGCTTCGTGCTTAGCGACCTTCTTAGTTTCTGCCCTCAAAATTGTCTGCCCCGGTACAAAGCCGCTGTCTCGCAAACCTACCAAGGGAGACACCCCTGTCAAGTCAACACAAGCATGTTTGCCCCCAACCCATCCAAACATAAGAACATCCGCAGGACGCAAGGTAGATCCCCCCTCCCGCGGATCAGTCAGAAAATTGACTGGTGCTTCTTTCTTGGCTGAAACCCACGCACTTCGAAGCACATCCCATAGAACATCTCTGACCAAATCATGGCGGTACTTGAACCACGACAATTCCTTGCAGTGGAGCGCATGCTCGCCAAATTTATACAGACATGTTTTTTTTTTTTGCAAATGGGGCATGGTTCATCCGAGGGGAACAAAGGTATCATGAGCCGATATTTGAATTCGGCACTCCAATGGTCATAGGTTGGGCCGTTATAAGAGCCGATGTATGTTATGTAAACGATTTTTTGCCAAATACAAGATAAATTACTATTTAAATTATGCAACAAAACGATCAACATGCTTGACTTGACACGACCCGACCCGACCCGACCACCTATCAATGCCTTTGGGAATAAGGGACTTTAATAGGGCTATAAACAACCTTGTTTCCCGCATGCAAGTTTTGAAGTCCAGGAAGGAAAACAACACGAAAGACAAGGAACTGAAGACTTAGAACGATGTTTCAGAAGTAGCACGGTCGCGCTCCGACCGTGCAGGGCCGTGCACCTGTCCCGGGTCAACAAGTCAACATTTCGAAGTCAACAAACGCCAAAAGTCAGCTTTCAGGCACAGCACGGGCGTGCAACACCACTGTGCATGACCATGCTCTTTGAAACGTGCTCTCCAAGGCTTGCAACCTACCAAACTGACAAGACGGTTACTTGTACCTGCAAGCACGGGCGTGCTTACACATGTGGCACGGGCATGCATGACATGCAGTGAGACAATTCTGCACGAAAGGACTCTGCAACAGTACATGCTGTCGAGCGCGGGCGTGCCACCACTACAAGCACGGGCGTGCTTGGCCTGTTTTGCCTATAAATAGAGGCCTCCACACCACATTTTGAGCATCCCTGCACCCTTCCATTCCACCCGAGTCTCTGTCTCATTTCTGCCATCTTGTGGGTCTAGTAAGTGACCTTTGGAGCCTGGGATCACTCCATAAACACTACTTGAGTGAGAGCTTGAGAGAAATCACTACAAATCATCCCAAAAACCCTCTTTGATCCATTAAACAACCGCTACTATGGGTTCTTTAAACACCCAAATTAGAGTGCATGTTGTAATGCCAATCATTGACTAGAATTCATAAGTGTTGCTAGGGTGAAGACTTCTTTGGTAATGAATTATAAAGTTTTTATTTCTTGAGTGGTGTTTTATGTTCTTGTTCAATTCTTTCTACTTTAAACTTTGTTTGATGAATTAATTAAAACTAACACTTAGTATTTAGTCTTGTGGGTGTTTGATAGAATGTGGAGGGACTTATGAGTGTATCCATGGTGTATAACAACCCATGCACTTGTAAGCTAACCTTAACTCCACGTGTAGCGATTAACCCATTTGTGGGTAGAAATACACACACTTTGTCATTTAATCCTCAGCTATCAAAATCTCACTTAGGGTCGGTACGAGGCGCTTTGACATCTTCTTAACCCGAAATGGCTGAGGAGAGCAAACGTTCTTGAGGGTACTTCTGGGAACAGATCTAGTGGAGACTTTATACTTGGTCCTAGTGATAAGCCAAGACTTAGTCATGTGATTTAGCTTCATCGTCTATGTGTTAGCTTTGGCGCAAACCAAGGATTGGTGAACCCGTGTTGGAAGCGGGCGGTCTTTATCTTCTTCCATTATTATACTGCCGCATAGTTAATAATAGGCGAATCACTTTTGAAAAGATAATTAATTCAAGTAAGGGATGCACGTGTTCTGGTTAGTCACGACTCCTTTATGATACCAAGTGGCAGCTTGTTCAGCCATGCTCCGGCCGCCGACAAGTTATTCGTAAAAAATTAAAGTAGTTAGATGTCTTTATCGCAACATTGGGAGGTGGATTCTTTGGGGTTAGGCATGCACAATCTTGAGTAGTGCGTCCCTCAGTGTTGAGAGGTGAGCTTACCAGGTCGGGAGACCCTCAATTAAAATAAGAACGTATATAAACTAGTTATGCGAAAACAGTCATCTCTAGAGAATGCGCCATGCAACTCTAAGTTAAGCATAAGTGCGCAACTCGAGTGCACCACTCAATTAAATAATTACTATTAAGCCATACCAAAGTTAGTCGGATCCTCAAGCAACACTTCTTTTTGGATATTGATTTCTACGTCGGTTATTCTCGCTCTCCCTCTTATTTCTATCTTTACTCTTATTAAAAAGCAACTTAAGGATGAGTAGGGGAAGTCGTGTCTTTGGGTTCGATACTCGGTACTTGCTTGTGGCTATACTACATATGATAGGTATACTTGCCTATCATGTGGGTTTAGAACGATTAGCAATTATCGTTTTATTTTATAAATTTAAAACTTGACTAAGTGTTTTAACTAAATGTCCCATCTTAATTACCTTTTTCACTAAGTCTTGACATTTCCACCTGGAAATTGTCAGTTTAAGAAAAAGAAGTTTAAAGTGAACTTAATCCACACGACATCGCCCGCACCCGTGCCTTCCACCGATGGATATCGGTACTATGTTTTTTTTATAGACGACTACTCTCTTTTCACTTGGTTCTATCCCTTAAAAGTCAAATCATAACTTTTCACCATCCTCACAACTTTTTTAACCTTTGTTCAAAATCAAATTTCAACCAATGTAAAGGTTTTTTAAAGCGATGGTGGAACCGAATTTACAAATCACCTAGTGCAAACTTGTTTTCAAAACCATGGCATACATCATAGAATATCATGCCCCCACACACCTGAACAAAACGGGATGGCAGAACAGAAACTCCGTCATATCGTGACCCCGGCTTAGCTATGATGTTTAATGCTCATGCTCCACCACGGTTTTGGTTTGATGCTTTCACATCTGCCACTTACATCATCAATCGTCTTCCCACAAAAATTCTTGACCAAAAATCACCCTTTGAGCTTCTGTTTAATCAACCACAACATATTCAAATCTTCGTATTTTTTATTGTCGTGTTTTTCCCTAACTTAGAGACTATACAAAAAATAAACTTCAACCACGAAGTGCACCTTGCATATTTATTGGGTATAGTCCTAGATATAAAGGTTTTCGATGTCTAGATCCCACTACGGGTAGCATTTACACAACTAGACATGCGAAATTTGATGAGGATGTCTTACCTTTTCAAACCAACACCACAACCAACAATGTTGCTAACCTACCCATCACAAATTTCGATGAACATTTACCCACTCCTATCACTTCACAATCACCTTCCACAACTACACCCACATCTCAAACCCACAGCCAAAACCATCATGACACTTGCACTCTTTTTTTCTATAGCCTATCGACCCATTCCCCTCCATAACAACCTTCCCCAAGTCACAACTAACCCACTTCCACTTCTGCCTCACCTACTCCACAACCATCAAGCCCACTCCCCACCACTACACAACCGCACAACCCACCATCACCAACTCACGGCCCACCCTCACCACCTTACAGCCCAACTCCCTCACCCCCAATTCTGCCTCACACTCAAAGCCCAATAAACTCTGGCCCATCCCACGACTGTTGGGACAAAGAGGATTGACGAAACCACCTTTTGATAACCTTAGTCTAATTCATATCTGCCTAAGTATAGAACTGCTGAAGAACAAAAGAAGAAGTGCTGAAGAACAAACACCAAAGTACTGAAGAGTAAAACTCATCAGAAGTTCTGAAGTCTAACCAGACATTTCACTGAAGAACTGCTGAAGACAAACTGCTCATCAGCAGTTTGTCACTCATCAGCACTTTACATCAGAAGCTTCTAACCGACTGAAGATCAGCAGTTTTGATTATTATATTGTTTTGTTAAAGTCTAGATTTCAAGTTTCAATGTACAGACTGTTGTAAGCTTATCTTAACATAATATCTTTGTTAAATATCTTAGATTACTTCAGACAACAGTTTAGTACTTTAGTCTATAAATAGATGAGTTTGTTCATCTATTTTCATATGTGATTTTGTGTAATATCTTTGATCTTAAATTGAAATCCTTCGGGCTTTAAACTTATAATTCCATTTCACATCTGAGAAACATAAATTGCTTTACTGCTTTACACTTAACTGTATTTATTGTTTCTCATTTATTATTCAGTCAAGGGGGAGTAATAACTCCTCATCAAAGTGATCTTTTAGACCTTTGAACACTTGTCTTTCCGCTGCTTAATAACTCATACATAAACCTGATAACACATAAGTGTTCATTAAACTAAGCCACTGATCCAACAATTGGTATCAGAGCATCTGGTTAATCTGATCAAAATCAATCTAACAAATTGAGATTCAGACACAGGCTCAATATTGATATTCAATAAAGGATAAAAGGCTCACTTTTTAATCCATCACTTTAAGGAAGTATTGACAAATCCAAACTTCTTAAAAATGGACCCCTACAATACTGGATCTGCCAACAAACCTCCTATGTTAGTCAGAAATGAATATAACATATGGTCTAAAAGGTTGGCACATACTATTTCCCAAACAAACACTGGATGTTGGAGGTCTGTAGTTTTTGGACCTCACAAACCAGTTGTTAGTGATCCAGAGGGAAAGACTGAAAGACCAAAAGATCCAAAAGAATACACGGAGGAAGATTTCCAAAAGTTTGAGCTTGATGCAAAAGCTTTCTCCATGTTGGCTATGGCTCTCCCAAACGAAATTTATGCTGGCCTTTTACATTGTGAAAGTGCCAAAGAGCTATGGGACTGCCTAAAAGAGCAGTTTGCAGGAACTGCTGAGGTGATAGCCAACATCAGAGAAATATTGGCTCAACAATATGAAACCTTTACTCACATAGAGGGTGAATCTTTAACACAACAATTTGAAAGATTTTCTTCACTCATCTCTGAGTTAAAAATAAACAATCAGACCTATTCAAATGAGTCTATGTTGCATAGATTTTTAAGGTCTTTACCTTCAAAATGGGAAACTTACTCTATAGTCCTCAGAACAAGTTCAGATTTTAACACCTTGAACCTAACTAGGTTACATGGTAAATTACTAACTTTTGAGAGAGAAATCAATCAAAAGAAAAAGTTGCAAGAATCTGGTAAAACTGCTGATGACTATACTCCGGGTAGCACAGCCCTATTAGGACATGACTCACCATCCTGTTCTAATAATTTTGGTTCTTTTGACCACATTGACATAACAGCTGGGATCTCATCAGATGGATCCTTCCCAGCTTATGACAATGAAGAACTGAGTCAAACTGCTGACAACATGTGTTTCATCATGGATGATTTAAAATATTTTAGTAGTGATGACTTAGAAGAAATGGAAATATTGCACCAACTGGCCTTGTTAAGCTTAAAAACTAACAAATTTTATAAAAGGTCAGGAAGGAAATTTCCAGGACTAAACAATTCAACAAAAGTTGGTTTTGACAAATCTAAACTTAGATGTCATAAGTGTCAAAAGTTGGGACACTTTGCTAGAGAATGTAGAAGCTCTAGCTATAACCAACCAATGTCCTCTGGAAATCAATTTAATCCCTCATATAATAGGAATAATGGAACTCAAGGGAGTGCTCATTTTGTACAGGCACAAGCTCCACATGTCCAATATGTGCCACAAGTACAATATGTTCAGATGCCTGCTCAACAACAACAGCAGCTCATGCCTCCATTTCCAACCGCTCAACAACCTGCACAAACTCAACAACCCCCTCAGCAACAAAGCTTATTTACCTCAGGGTATGTTGACTGGAGCAGTCTTCCTTATGACACATCAGAATGCAGTCAGGATGCAGACAATAAGGTCTATGATGTCAACTGGGGAGAACCTGATAATGGCAGAAAGAACTTTGCCTTAATGGCTTTTGAAGGATACTCTTCAAATTCTGCTCTCACACAGGTATCACAACAATCTCTGTTAAAGCTTTGCACTAAATCTTGCAAAGAATCTTTTGCTTTAATTAGAGAAACTAATGAGCATTTACAAGGCAAATCCAATGACATGGAAAGAAAATTCACACAAATGAAGTGTGATTTGGAAAGAAAAATTGTTTTGAAAAACAAAGAAATTTCCAAACTAAATGATAAATCCATTGAAACAGAAGCACAAATTAGAACTATGATAGACAGCCTAGGAAATGTCAGACAAGAGCTTGCTGACACCAAGGTTGATTGTGAAAAATGGGTTGAGTCTTGTAAAGGGTATCAAATGTTGCTTAACAAACAAACTGCAGCCAATGTTATGTTTGGCATTGGATATACCCACACTGAATCACCAACAGATTTCACCCACAAAACTGATAATGATGGGAAGAAATTGATTCAAACTTCTGATATGGAGGAATGCACATCCTACCATCAGAACTTCCTCAAAAATGGAAGTACTGCAGAAGTTAAAACTACTGACAATAAGCCATCAGCAGTTTCAACTACATCAGGAGTTGAGACCCTGAAAACTGCTGATGACCTATTTCAAAAATCTGATTTTGTCAGTAAATTGCCTTCCAGCTCTCTTGATTTATCTAAAAAGAAAGAGAAGGCAAAAGCATGTGAAATATGTGGTCTGTTTAACCACATAACTGAACTTTGCAGATATAGAAAGGTAAATCAGTTAAACAAACAAAGACAACAACTGATTGTGGGAAAACAGATAAAACAAGATTATCAAAATACCTTTTTTCCCAACAAACAACAATCAAACAAAACCCTTTCTAAGAAGAGGCCTTTATCTCAACAAAGGTCATCTTCTCAAAGTTCAATTTCAGAAGTTTCACCTAACTCATCAGCAGTTTCACAAACTGCTGAAGTTAAAGATTTGATAAACTTGGTTAAACTTCTGATGACCAAAGTTGATGGTGGAAACCAAAAAGAACCCACCATTGTTCTTAATAACAAATCCATTGCCAAAAAGACATGGATTTCTAAAATTGGTCCACAACAAGTTGCACATGTTCTCAAGAGCAAACCCAAAGCCAAAATGGCTTGGGTTGCCAAAACTAACTAATTTGCTATCTTGTGCAGAGAGTCTCCAGAGGTTTGAATAGCATATGGTATGTGGATAGTGGAGGCTCAATGCACATGACTGGATGCAGATACCTGATAAACAATTTTATCAGCCAAAGAGAAGGATCTGTGTCCTTTGGGAACAATGCCAAGGGATATGTGCTAGGATATGGCAATGTATCCTCAGGCAAAATGCAGTTTGACAAGGTCAATCTGGTTGAAAACCTTGAGTACAACTTGCTGAGTGTCTCACAAATGTGTGACAAAGGATATTCTTCCTTTTTCACAAAGACAGCATGCAAGATCATATCACCAGAAGGCCAGAAGTTGATAGAGAAGATTATTGAAGATCATACTTTGCTGATTGCCAAAAGGTGTGGCAATGTCTATGCAGTGGACATTGAAAAAGACAAGGTATTGAACAAGACTGCCTGTTTCTTCTCAAAGGCATCAACTTCAGAAAATGATCTCTGGCACAGGAGACTTGGCCATGTGAACTTTAAAACCATCAATAAAGTCACAAAAATGGGCTTGGTCAGAGGTCTACCTTTGAAGGAATATCAGTGCAAAGAACACTGTGTTTCCTGTCTTAAAGGTAAACAGCATAAGTCCTCCTATAAGTCTATTGAAGAATCAAAAACAACTGCATGTCTTCAACTACTCCATATGGACTTATTTGGACCAGTCAAGATTATGAGCCTTGGTAAGAAGAAGTACTGCTTGGTCATCATTGATGACTACTCAAGATTCACATGGGTCTTCTTCTTATATTCCAAGGATGAGGCAGCTGAAATCATCAAGTTCTTTATTCTACAAGTAGAGAAGCAATACTCTCTATCTGTCAAAGTCATCAGGAGTGACAATGGGACAGAGTTCAGGAACAAAACTCTGGATGAATTCTGTCTGTCTAAAGGGATTGTTAGACAGTTCAGCATTCCCAGAACTCCTGAACAAAATGGTGTGGTAGAAAGAAAGAACAGAACATTAATTGAAGCAGCCAGAACAATGTTAGCTGATTCAGGCCTACCTTTGTATTTTTGGGCTGAAGCAGTCAACACTGCATGTTATGTTCAGAATAGAGTTCTTATCAACAAGAGACATACCAAGACTGCCTATGAAATTCTTCATGGCATAAAGCCCCTTATCTCCTTCTTCAAGGCTTTTGGATGTCAATGTTTTATCCTCAACATCAAAGACTCTATTTCTAAGTTTGCTGCAAAAGTTGATACAGGTTATTTTCTTGGTTATTCTCCTTTAAGAAAAGCTTACAAAGTTTTCAATTCAAGAACCAAGATAGTAGAAGAAACACTGAATGTCAAGTTCAATGAATCAAAACACACTCTTATTCCAGCAAATCCTGCTGAATTATTTTATCTTGACAATTTTCATTTCGGACCTGAAAAGACTGTTGAATCATCCAAACCTCCTCAAAATGGTTTTCAAGGATTTGAAGATGATAGTCCTACACCATGGACTCCAAACACAGTCAGAAGATCAACTATTAAACCTTCAGAAGTTTCAATAGCTTCAACTTCAGGAACTACTGATGAACATTTTGAAACTACTGATTCAGCTGAACCTAAAACTCCTGAAGTTCAAATAACAGCTGAACCAGATATTATCAATCTCAGTGGTTTATTTGAAGAACCTATAGAGCCATCATCCAGTACAGGTTTACAACAACTGATTGAACACAAGGATCATCCATTGGATCAAATCATGGGTGATATTGCATCAGGGGTACTTACAAGAAACCAGCTTTCCAACTTTTGCTTATTCTCAGCATTCATCTCTCAGTTGGAACCAAAGAAGTATCAAGAAGCCCTCAAAGACAACAATTGGGTGCAAGCAATGCAAGAAGAGTTGCTTCAATTCAAGAAACAACAGGTCTGGGAAATCTGTCCCTTACCTGAAAACAAGCAACCAATTGGAACAAGATGGGTCTTCAGAAACAAATCAGATGAGGCTGGTATGATCATCAAGAACAAAGCAAGACTAGTGGTACAAGGTTATTCCCAAGAGGAAGGAATTGATTATGATGAAACCTTTGCACCAGTTGCAAGACTTGAAGCTATCAGGTTATTTTTAGCTTATGCAATTTCCAACAACATTAAAGTTTATCAAATGGATGTCAAAAGTGCATTTTTGTATGGAAAAATAAAAGAGGAAGTGTATGTCTGTCAACCTCCAGGGTTTGAGGATCCTTCTCATCCTGATTGGGTTTACAGACTTGACAAAGCTCTTTATGGGCTAAAACAGGCTCCAAGAGCCTGGTATGAAACACTTTCCAACTTTTTACTAAAGAATCACTTCTCAAGGGGATCCATTGATAAAACTCTTTTCATAAAACATGTTGGAAATCATGTCTTACTTGTTCAAATCTATGTTGATGATATCATATTTGGTTCAACAAATTCAAAACTGTGTGAAGAATTTAAGAAACTCATGCAATCAAAATTTGAAATGAGTACAATGGGAGAATTGCAGTACTTTTTGGGACTGCAAATCAAGCAACAGTCAAATGGAACATTTATACATCAATCAAAATATGTTAAAGAATTATTGAACAAATTTTCTTTACAAGACTGTAAAACATGTTCCACTCCCATGACACCAATCACACAAATTGAACCAAATGATCAAGGGAAACACATTGATCAAACCATGTATAGATGTATGATAGGTTCTCTCTTGTATTTAACTGCTTCTAGACCAGATATCATGTTTTCAACTTGTGTCTGTGCTATATACCAATCTGCACCAAGAGAATCACATCTAATTGCAGTCAAAAGAATCTTCAGATATCTGAAAGGAACTCCTACTTTAGGAATTTGGTATCCTGCTTCAAGCAATACCAAGCTAACTGCTTTTTCAGATAGTGACTATGCAGGCTGCAAGATGTCAAGAAAATCAACATCTGGTGGTTGTCAATTCTTAGGAAACTGTCTGGTGTCCTGGCAATCAAAGAAACAAACATCTGTGGCAACTTCAACAGCTGAAGCTGAATACATTGCTGCTGCAAGCTGTACTTCACAGATACAATGGCTCCAATATCAACTGCTTGATTATGGAATCAAAGAGACCAAGACTCCACTTTTAGTAGACAGCAAATCTGCCGTTAGCATCATTCAAAATCCTGTTCAGTTTTCAAAGACTAAACATATTGAAATCAGGTATCATTTCATAAGAGATTGCTATGAAAAAGGCAAGATTGAGGTGAAGCATGTCACAACAGCTAATCAAATAGCTGACATTTTTACCAAACCCCTTGATTCAACAACTTTTCAGAGGTTAGTATCCATGCTTGGGATGTTAAACTTAGAAGAAAGTCTGTAAGTGTTTCACTTTTTAGTTCTGCACATATTTTATTTTTCACTTACATACTTATCTGTCACAAACCTCTGAAAACCAAAAATTTGAGAAAGAGAAAGTACTGATGAACAAATTTTGAAAACTACTGATAAACATCAAAATTGGGATATTTTCAAAATGGATACAACTACTGATGAAAATCAGAAGTTAGAAAAGTGTTTTAAAAGTCATTTGCATCAGCAGTTGAAAACTGCTGATGAGATAACTAAAACCACTGATGAAGAAACCTTCTTCTTCAGCAGTTTGACTAAAAAGGGTAAAACAGACTTTTCACTCATCAGAAGTTTGACCTAGTCGGTTAAAAACTTCTGATAAATACCCTGTTCCAACACTTATCCATTCAAAAAGCAAAATTCCCTCTCTCCCTCTCAAATTCAAAGCAAAACCCCTTCTCTAATGGTGTGCTCTGAGCATACATATAAATATGTACACTCGCGCAAATTGGGTTTTAAATTTATAAAAATGATTTTAATCTTAACATTAGAACACACATTAAAGGGCAAGCGCACCCTGTCACATATGTAGTAAAGCATAGATAAGAACCAAGTATCGATCCATGGACGCGCGCGGAGCGATTGTACTGAACCGTTGTCACTGATTTACCGGTAAGAAAAGATAGTGAATGTTTGTTTTAACTAATTTAATCTAATTTAAACTAAGCATAGCAAATATATATATATATAAGACTCCAAATAGAAAAATAGAGATATAAATTATAATACGCCAATCCTAGCATGTCATCTACATATAATAAGAAATAAAGGCGTGATCAACATTCCCATTTTCCGACAGTTAGTTTCCCTCTCGGGCATCCTAACATGACAACTATACAGAAAGCTAACACGAATACACACGTTAACCACTTCAAGTTGTTCATTAGCGCGCAGCTAATATGATCTCATGAGAATCTTTAAAGATAGGTTAGTATCACCTTTCGGGAGTCCTCAACCGCACTAGTTAAGGAAAGCAATATCGAATACACAATACGACCACCTAGACTAGCATAAAGTAGAGCATTTCACAACCTATTCCATTTTACCAACTTTGAACACAAATCTACTAAAATCGCCATTTTCACCAAAATAACTAACAAAGATCATTAACCGTGTCAAAGATTAGTAACAACACCATTAAGCTTTTTAGACTCTTTTACGTGCTGGTAAACATTTATAATCATTATCCGAGTGACTTTAACCAAACCAATACCCGGTTACAGTTTCATGGTGTAAACTTTATTAACAAGTTAACTAGTCTACTACCGGACGATTAAACGGACGGTTTCTTCAACAAGTAATCCGCCTAACACATTCGACAATCATCAAAGTCATTCAAACACAACTACAAATCTAACAACAATGAAACAAGGTTGCGCTATGATCATCAAGATTCAAACATGAAAAACGCCAAATTCATACAAAATACAATTAACATACAAAGGTTGTTTAAACTACTAAATACTATTGTTTTTACCCGTAGGTTACAAATATTAAGCTAAACAACATAACAAAGCTTCAAAATCAGATTTGATATAATATTAGGTCAAGAATCAAACCATAAACAAGCAAGGTTATGATGGATTGGATGATGGTAATGGACCTGGATTGCTTCCCAAGCTTGTTAATCGGCTTCACAGCAGCTTACATGCCCAGAAAATCGCCCCAAAATCGCCCAAAATCGCCCAAATATCACCCAATACCCTAAAAATGACGTTCTGCTCTGTTTTATAGAACTGTCAGATCTTGCACGGGCAGGTGCACGGGGGTGCACCTGGGAGTGCAAGTCTGATGCACGGACTGGTGCATGGGAGTGCACCTGGGAGTGCAGTATGCATGCACGGGCTGGTGCACAGGAGTGCGCCTGGGAGTGCCAATCTGGTCTGCACGGGAGTGCCACCAGGGAGCACGGGAGTGCCAATCTGGTCTGCACGGGAGTGCCACCAGGGCGCACGGGAGTGCCAACACCTGCAGATTGTGCAGAATGTGCAGAAACTGTCCGTTTTTGATCCGGTTTGCTTCATGGACACCGTTTAAGACCTGTAATCATAAAGATACCAAATAAGTGCCAATTCATCAGTTATAAGGCCAAAAACATATATAAATGGGAGTTAATTTGGGGCATTTATATGTATAAATTAACGTATATCAAACATCCCCACACTTAAACATTGCTTGTCCCTAAGCAATAGAAAACTCAACACTCCCAATGGCAACACGAGTAGCAAACTGGAAAGTTAATAAATCAGATGGCTAGCTGGTTTGTCAAAAGACGTCATCAAAGATTTCAAACCGACAAGCACTTGGAAATATAGAAATCAAAAGCAATGGTTAACATCAAATCGACTAAGCATGCATATCTTTACACCACTCACAATGTTCACACACACTCGGCTTATTTGTGGATCATACATATGAAATGTGTATGTGTAAACACTCAATGCCTAGACAATGACTTGTGCGATATCATATGCTTGTTAAAAGATCTAATCTCTACCAATTCATATATAGAAATGCATAAATCAAGAGGACTTGTGGGTTGTAATGATAGGCAATGGTAAAGGGTGTGGAAAGGATATTTACAGTGACAAAACGGTTAAAGCTCGGCGGTTATGTCCAACTAATATAAGCAAATGCAAACTGTACAAAACACACGCAAACATAGGCGAAATTTATTTAATTCGAGCTAACCATGAAATTCTAACTTTCAAGCCCTGAAAACTGCTCAAACATTGCTAATTCACCCTATTTTAGGGTATACTATTTTTCTAATTTTTTTTTCTTTTTCTCTCTCTTTTTTTTTCTTTTTCTCTCTCTCTTTTTTCTTTTTCTTCTTTTTTTTTACAATACTGAATATAACTGATAACTATAACGCGGATATACACAAAAGACGGGATCTAAATGCCCGAACATGTACTATAACATAAAACTAGTCAAACAATAACCTAAACCGAGTTCCAACACAAAAGGTTTAAAAGAAAAAGGCTAAATTTGGTTTAGTGGTGAAATGGTGGGTTAAGTAAGAAAAAACACGGATATAGGCTCAACATGGTTAACTAGTGGATAACATTTGGGTGCGGGAAACAGATCAAACGAAAAGAAAAGGCTTAAGTCAAAAGGGTATCCTAAATGCCTCAATCACTTTCATGCAAATCTACACATATATGATCTCGAAAAGTATGCTAATAACAAGTTCTAAATCACATCAGCCATTCGGCGCACTCATATTTCGCATATAGCGAGCAAGTATCGAAAAAGCAATAAAAGGCTAAAAAAGAATGCTCACGTAACGGAAGGAATGGGTACAAGTGTAAAAATTAACATGCTAGTCACTCTTTTGTTTACCATGCTTCTCAAATTTGGCTTGTGCGCTTTTATCAAATCTAACGCTTCATAAACGCAACCAACCGTATTAATTTACAAAAATTATGAAGAATTCACCGCTTTTTTCTCAAGTGTTATGCCACAAAAATTAAAAACTGGGAGTTTTTCTTTTTCACAACTTGGGACAAGAAAAGCTAATACTGTTAACAACCCTCCCTACACTTGAATATCACATTGTCCTCAATGTGACTCAAAAAATAGTAAAGCATTATGAAGAGCTAAACTATAGTGCAAGCTAAGTAAAGTTAACATAGTTATCCTCCCCACACTTGAACATCACATTGTCCTCAATGTGACCCAAAAAATAGTAAAGCCTTATGAATAGCTAAACTATAGTGCAAAGAAGAGAAACTGAAACTCCCCTGGTGTCGAAGCAAACTGCAGGTTATCCAAGGACACTGTCATGTCTGCTCAGCCCTCAGTGCTCGTGTGTATCATGAACTCCTTTTCCTTAGTACCTACAAAAGTGCTAAAAGGCGCTGCAAAACACACAACTCATTGAACTAAAATCCCAAGCATTCATCATCACTGAATTTAAAACAAAGACACAAAAGAACGTCCAAAATTTGGGGCTTGTTTGAACAATTATGAAGAAAGTCCGAAATTTGAGGCTTGTTTGAACTATTATGAAGAAAACCCCAAATTTTCTTAAACTACCCTAATTACAACTAAGATTAAAACTACATTACAACTATTATACAAAACTACCTCTAATATTATACTAGATATTCAACAAATCTTTTTGCAAATTTCGGATTTAATTAAACATTATGAAGAAATATCCAAAACTTTAAAGATTAGAAGAATAACATGCTAATCTACACTAACTATTGTAAACATTCAAGAAGTTTTAAGGATTAGTTAAACAATTATGAAGAAATCCTAATACTTGAAAGAAGGAAAACAATAATTTATACTAAGGAGATTCATACCTTGAAGGATTAGCAAGTGAGGAGTGAAGAATCTAGACCAATAGATGATGTTCTCGGCCAAAAAGAGGTGGAATGAGGGTGCAGCCGGGTGTGCAAATGTTTATTGGGCCCATTGGTGGGCTGGGCTTTTTTTTTTTTTGGCCCGCACGGTCAGCTGCACGGTAGTGCGCTTGACCGTGCAACCTCCTTGCACTAGCCCTTGCACCCCAGTTCTTGGTGGTCCGCACGGTCAGCTGCACGGCAGTGCGCTTGACCGTGCACAACCTGCAGATATGCAGTTTTGAGGCTGCAACTGCATTTTTGCACGCAGCGGTTCCATTTTGTCCGAAAACATCATTTTAACTAATTTTAACCTGTTTGTAGACTGTTTTCACTCCATTGCTTATTCCCGCTCCGCTCAAAACCGGTACGAACCTGCAGAAAACTCGAAAAAACGTTAAACTACGAAATTTAAAATAAACAAAGAAATATTAACACTATTTACATATTTACCCTTTGGCGCGCCCATACACGCCGCGCTAATTTTATTAGCGAGTCGCTAGCTAGACTCAGTTCCCCACGCCTGTTTAGGCGCGCGGAGTCCAATTACCTCCACTGTCGGGTCAATCGGTCCATCAATGTAAGCTTTTAAGCAATGACCGTTGACTTTCAAACTTAGTCCACTTTGATTTATGGACTTTAAACTTCTTGGAATGGCCGTTTTCATAAAAGATTTTCTTTAAGATTGCTTTCGCCCGAATGGAGATTGAGTACGGGCGAGAAGATTGATCGAGCATTAACAGACATCGGCCATCCCCACACTTAAACTGACGCAATGTACGAAATAATTACAGACAAAATAATTACAGACTCAATCTAAGAAAAACGGAAGAAATATACACAGATAAATATACTAAAAACTATACACTAACTTAAATTATGAAAATATATAAAATTTAAAAATATACAATATTTTCAGCGAAATCTGAGTCGCTCGCGCATCGCGAAGAAGTATAGACCGCTTCTCGCGTGGCGCAAGTGAGTACAATGACTCAAGGTGCTCGCGCGTCGCAACAAGATAAAGACCGTCTTTTTGCTTGCGCGAAAACAACCTTTTTCACTGAAAAATAATATAATGGAAAATAATGGATGAGAATAATGATGATGGATGCGACGGAACAGTCGAGTGGACCAAAACAAAAATGTGTGGGTTGGAAACGAGGTGCCGCCGGATCGAACCGGGTACATACTGTCCGCCTACTTGCACCTAGCCCATCTGGACTAGATGTCCAACCCGTTTTAAAACTGATCCTAAATGTATTTCAATACAAAATCGGTTTTCATTTCACGCGAAGGACACTGGTGATCCTGTTTGCGTATCGTGAACAATAAAAGATAAAATCCGGGGTAATTAGGAATTCGCATAAAGTGAAACCATAAGCCCAACTTCTTTGCGACTCGCAATGAAGCATTTTTCACAGAAATTTATTTTTATTAAACCACTTTTATATCGATGAAATTTTCCAAATTTTTCATAACTCAAACCATTTGCAAAAGCATCCAAACCATCGAATTTAGATTTAACACACCCATAATTCCATAAATATATACACAAAAACAATATACACATAAAAATTATAATTATACATAAAGAAAAGAAATATGAACACAAAATCAACAAATAAAGAATTTAATTCAAAAAATCTACAAATTAACAATTAGTCCGAATTCGGACAAATAAACCGAATCAATCAAATTTATACACAAATAAATAAATACAATAATCGATCAAATAAATATATTAACATTCAAATTTACAAATAATCAATAAAACAATCCTATTTAACAAGTAAATCAACGAATATATATGCAACCTATGAACCAATAAATAATCAATCCAATATATCAACAAACAAAATAATCAAATAAAGAATAAAAACAAGTATATAAACAAATAAACGGACAAATAAAGATTGCTATAAACAAATGAATGAATCAAATAAATAAGTATAGACATATATTCACAAGCATGTACACCGATAAAGGAGTAACTCGGGTCGTTCCTAAAGCTCGTCGCATCCCCGGCAACGGCGCCAAAAACTTGGTGTGCTCTGAGCATACATATAAATATGTACACTCGCGCAAATTGGGTTTTAAATTTATAAAAATGATTTTAATCTTAACATTAGAACACACATTAAAGGGCAAGCGCACCCTGTCACATATGTAGTAAAGCATAGATAAGAACCAAGTATCGATCCATGGACGCGCGCGGAGCGATTGTACTGAACCGTTGTCACTGATTTACCGGTAAGAAAAGATAGTGAATGTTTGTTTTAACTAATTTAATCTAATTTAAACTAAGCATAGCAAATATATATATATATAAGACTCCAAATAGAAAAATAGAGATATAAATTATAATACGCCAATCCTAGCATGTCATCTACATATAATAAGAAATAAAGGCGTGATCAACATTCCCATTTTCCGACAGTTAGTTTCCCTCTCGGGCATCCTAACATGACAACTATACAGAAAGCTAACACGAATACACACGTTAACCACTTCAAGTTGTTCATTAGCGCGCAGCTAATATGATCTCATGAGAATCTTTAAAGATAGGTTAGTATCACCTTTCGGGAGTCCTCAACCGCACTAGTTAAGGAAAGCAATATCGAATACACAATACGACCACCTAGACTAGCATAAAGTAGAGCATTTCACAACCTATTCCATTTTACCAACTTTGAACACAAATCTACTAAAATCGCCATTTTCACCAAAATAACTAACAAAGATCATTAACCGTGTCAAAGATTAGTAACAACACCATTAAGCTTTTTAGACTCTTTTACGTGCTGGTAAACATTTATAATCATTATCCGAGTGACTTTAACCAAACCAATACCCGGTTACAGTTTCATGGTGTAAACTTTATTAACAAGTTAACTAGTCTACTACCGGACGATTAAACGGACGGTTTCTTCAACAAGTAATCCGCCTAACACATTCGACAATCATCAAAGTCATTCAAACACAACTACAAATCTAACAACAATGAAACAAGGTTGCGCTATGATCATCAAGATTCAAACATGAAAAACGCCAAATTCATACAAAATACAATTAACATACAAAGGTTGTTTAAACTACTAAATACTATTGTTTTTACCCGTAGGTTACAAATATTAAGCTAAACAACATAACAAAGCTTCAAAATCAGATTTGATATAATATTAGGTCAAGAATCAAACCATAAACAAGCAAGGTTATGATGGATTGGATGATGGTAATGGACCTGGATTGCTTCCCAAGCTTGTTAATCGGCTTCACAGCAGCTTACATGCCCAGAAAATCGCCCCAAAATCGCCCAAAATCGCCCAAATATCACCCAATACCCTAAAAATGACGTTCTGCTCTGTTTTATAGAACTGTCAGATCTTGCACGGGCAGGTGCACGGGGGTGCACCTGGGAGTGCAAGTCTGATGCACGGGCTGGTGCATGGGAGTGCACCTGGGAGTGCAGTATGCATGCACGGGCTGGTGCACAGGAGTGCGCCTGGGAGTGCCAATCTGGTCTGCACGGGAGTGCCACCAGGGAGCACGGGAGTGCCAATCTGGTCTGCACGGGAGTGCCACCAGGGCGCACGGGAGTGCCAACACCTGCAGATTGTGCAGAATGTGCAGAAACTGTCCGTTTTTGATCCGGTTTGCTTCATGGACACCGTTTAAGACCTGTAATCATAAAGATACCAAATAAGTGCCAATTCATCAGTTATAAGGCCAAAAACATATATAAATGGGAGTTAATTTGGGGCATTTATATGTATAAATTAACGTATATCATCTAACCTAAAAAATTACTGTTCGATCAAAAACAACCATGGCTCTCGTGTTAAAACAGGGACACAACCAAAGAGGCTACTTTGTTAAAGATGAAGCCTGGTCCCAGTATGATGAGATGATTGATCTCATCATGAAATCCCAATACTATGATGCTTTCACCATCGATCCACCCATTCATGAAGAAACTCTTAATGAGTTCTGGGCAAAATCAGAGACGGTGAAGGTAAACAATGAAGTAATTTCCCTCAAATCTTCCATAAAAGGGAAAATGATGGCCATCTCACCAGAAACACTAAGCATCAGGCTTGGTCTGAAGGATTCTGAGGCACCTGAGCATATTCCAACCTCAGACATCCATCTAACCATGACAGAGTGTGGTTATCAAGGTACTTTGGCACAAGCAACAGTTTATAAGAAACATTTTGACCCTCAATATAAACTGTTATTTCATTATATTATTATGTGTCTTAGTCCAAAAACTAGGTCAATAGATCAGATGCCTTCTACTTTTCAACCTATTTTTCATTCCATCATAAATGAAACTCCTTTCAAGGCATCAAAATTATTTTTCAATGAACTGGTTTTACATCATGCAAATGATAAAAAGAAATTTTTGTTGTATCCGAGATTTGTTATGCAATGCATAATAAAGGAGCTTGGAGAGAGAGTACTTGAGGGAGAAGCAACAACTTTAAACCCTTTAACTGCTCAAGTATTCTCTAGGCACAACAAACCAGCACTTATGCTAGAAGATGACCAAGGGGAAGAACAACCCATCCCCAAGGAACCCACATCTTCCAAACCCAAAAAGAAAACTCAAAAGCCTAAACAACAAAAACCAAAACAAACCAAGTCACTGAAAAAGAAAGTTCAGGAAGTGGAGAAACCTGAAACTACTGATATGCAATCTGCACTTGATAAGGAAGTGGCTGAAACATCCTCTCAGCACACTCCTTCTCCACCAACCAAAAGAAAACCTGTCACAGTTATCTTTCAAAGAAAAAGATTTAAGAAACCAATAACTGTTGACCCTGCTTTTGAAACTGCTGAAACCAACCCTGAACCCATCAAAACTCCTGAACACCAACCCCTCACAACTACTGAACCTGAACCCTCACACACAACAATAGAAATTGCCCAACTTCTCTCAGGACTAAAAGGAACCCATTCACCACATGTCACTCCCCTAGCAACACATCAAATTGGGGAGATGCCTTCAGAAGTTGACATAAATGTGGATCCTGTTAGCCCAACCCAGAGAGATGAGGATGAACAAGAGTTTATAAGCCCAAACTTACAAACTTTTGATACTTTTGAGGCTGCTACTACTCACTTATCACCCAGTGGTGAACCTGAGGACAGTAGTAACATAGCTAAGACCTCAAACTTGGCAACTACTGATGAAGGCCTAAGGCCAGAAGTAGGAAAACCTCAGTACCAAGACAAAGAGGTTCATGAGACTACTGGTTTGGGTCCAGCTCATGATATAACTGATCCTGCCCTCTCTGAGGACACTATCAGGGATTCAGATGATTCCATTAATTTGGTTGATGAATCAAAAATTCCACAAACTGAATTAACGGTTGATATTGAAGGTCCTGCATCTAAGGTATCCAAGCTCAAGAAGCTGGTCACCAAAGATCAGGTTAAAGACCAGTTAGCCCAAAGTTCCCCAAAACTGGCATCTTCAGAGCAATCTGAGGATCACCCAAAAAGCACCTTTTCACCAAAACAACCTACCCAATTCCCTGGGCTCACAAG
The DNA here is from genome assembly GCA_032199755.1 of Ambrosia artemisiifolia. NCBI lineage: Eukaryota > Viridiplantae > Streptophyta > Magnoliopsida > Asterales > Asteraceae > Ambrosia > Ambrosia artemisiifolia. Next base: position 52,151,285 of record CM063522.1, on the reverse strand, counting down.
CATAGACTTGAACCAACTATGCAGCCCAGATGGTCCCCTGTACCAGGCACTCAAACAAATTATTACTGATCAACTCAAACCCTTCACAACTGCTTGGGAGTTAAAAGCTAACAATCAGTTTGGGTTGATCAATTCGAGACTTGCTGAGTTGAACAAGAAAATGGACCAAACACAAGATCAACTGGCAAGATTGTCTGCTGCAACATCTCATTCTATTAGGCTTCCAGAAGTGGATGAAGCCAAAAAGGGGGAGATGATTAAGGAACCAACTAAAGTTGCTACTACACAAAGACAAACTCCTGATCCAGAAGCTGATATGCCAAAACAAAGACCAGGAAAAGAAGTAGCACCAGAATTCAAATTGTCTAAGGCATCAGAGGAAACTGCTGATCCCATTTCTCAAACTACTGAAGACAATCCTTCAGCAGTTGTGACTCCAATTACCTCATCAGCAGTTTTACCTCCTAAACCAACATCAGAAGTTCCTAAGGCAACAGAAAGAGAACCTGCTCCCACTCTTTTGCCTACAACAACTTCCACAACTGTTTTAAACCCTACTCCCATCAGCATGTCAAAAGATTTATTGGAGAAGAGTTTAAAAGAGGCTGCAAAGAAGGCAAAAGAAGACAGAGTATGGAACAGCCTAGAGACTAGAGATGATTTGAGTTTTGAAGAAAAATTAATCAAGTACCAAGAAAAACTTGATGAGCTTGAGGCTGAAGAGAGAGCACTTGAAGCTGCTGCTGAAGAAGACAAAAGAGCACAGCTTATAGCATTCATTACAAAGAACTCCAAATCAAAACAAGTGGCCCTCAAAAGACTCTCAACACAAGAGCTGACCAGAAGAGCTCAAATGCTATCTGATAGAATAGCAACAGAAAATGAGAGGAAAGCCAAAAGAGCTGAAGTGATTGAAGAATTAGTGGCAAATGGCTATGGTTCAAAGGCCTCAATCTCCAAATGGAAAGAACAAACTCTTTATGAGGCTTACAAGAAATTCAAGGCAAAGAAAGTTGCTGAACCAGAGAGATTTGAAACTCCAGAAGTCCAAACAACTTCTATTGTTAGGAGATCATCTGGTGCATTAAGAAGGCCAGCCACCAAGAGAAAAGCAGATGGTGATCCCATTGTCAAGACTGACTTCAAGATGATACTCTTAGAAGGAGATCAGTTAGTACATGGTGATTTTGATGTTGAAGAGAAACCCATCTTGACCCAATTCAGAGATAAGGCTACTTATGCTTATCAGTTACAACAATCCATCCAAGAAAAGACACATACAAGGGTTGTTACAGAGCATCACCTGCCCAACATGCCTATTCAAGGTGCTGCTGAACTTCAAGGAAGTCAAGAATCTCACCTGAGAGTCACTGAAATAGAAGACATTCCTCAATCAGGTCAACCTAAGGAAACTGGCTTAATTTCCTATGCCTCTGACTTTGACAGGTCAAAGGTAAACATTATTAAGTGGTCATTTACTGAATCCAACTCAGTACTTGTGACCAGGAGAGACCGTTCAAGTAAGGTCTATAGAAACTCAAAGGAGTTGAGTGTTTTATCGTCCAAAGACCTTCTTACCATTCAACATTTAACACCTGAACTTGGTCCTCTCACTGAGCAACAAAGATGTACTCTTACTACCCGGATGACAGCAGAGATCTGGAGGATACTAGAAGAGAGAAAAGGACAACAATAAAGAATAGATAAGGTTTTGGCTTCATCAATCCAGGGGGAGATTGTTGGGACAAAGAGGATTGACGAAACCACCTTTTGATAACCTTAGTCTAATTCATATCTGCCTAAGTATAGAACTGCTGAAGAACAAAAGAAGAAGTGCTGAAGAACAAACACCAAAGTACTGAAGAGTAAAACTCATCAGAAGTTCTGAAGTCTAACCAGACATTTCACTGAAGAACTGCTGAAGACAAACTGCTCATCAGCAGTTTGTCACTCATCAGCACTTTACATCAGAAGCTTCTAACCGACTGAAGATCAGCAGTTTTGATTATTATATTGTTTTGTTAAAGTCTAGATTTCAAGTTTCAATGTACAGACTGTTGTAAGCTTATCTTAACATAATATCTTTGTTAAATATCTTAGATTACTTCAGACAACAGTTTAGTACTTTAGTCTATAAATAGATGAGTTTGTTCATCTATTTTCATATGTGATTTTGTGTAATATCTTTGATCTTAAATTGAAATCCTTCGGGCTTTAAACTTATAATTCCATTTCACATCTGAGAAACATAAATTGCTTTACTGCTTTACACTTAACTGTATTTATTGTTTCTCATTTATTATTCAGTCAAGGGGGAGTAATAACTCCTCATCAAAGTGATCTTTTAGACCTTTGAACACTTGTCTTTCCGCTGCTTAATAACTCATACATAAACCTGATAACACATAAGTGTTCATTAAACTAAGCCACTGATCCAACAACGACCAATCCCTCCCACAATCGGTACCCATTCCCCTTCCTCCAACAAATGATCAAACTACCCAAAACCAACCCATTAACTCACACCCCATGACCACTCAAGCCAAAGATGGCATTTTTAAACCAAAACATTTTGTAAACCTTTCACAGGTTTCCACTCATCATCTACATCACTCTCTCTTTTCTTCACATGTCCCCAAGGGCATAAAAACCGCTCTCAAAGATCCGAAATGGGTGCAAGCCATGCATGATGAAATAAATGTTTTACATGGTAATTACACATGGGATCTTGTCCCTCGCCCGACTCGTACCAACATCATTGGCTCCAAATGGATTTATCGAATTAAATATAAATCAGATGGATCTCTTTATCGCTACAAAGCTAGACTTGTAGCACAAGGTTTTACTCAAATATCAGGGCTTGATTTTTCGCACACCTTCAGTCTAGTTGTAAAATCCTCCAACATACGAGTTGTCCTCAGTCTCACTACAAACAATAAATGGAACCTATGTCAATTAGACGTCAATAATGCCTTTTTGAACGGTCATCTCACTGAAACAGTTTTTATGGAACAATCGCTAGGATTTGAAGATCTAAGCCATCTTACCCACTTGTGCAAACTAAGCGTGCTCTATACGGCCTAAAACAAGCACCACGTGCTTGGTTCCAACGGTTAAGCACATTCTTGCTCACCCTCAGTTTTCAAAACAGTCGATCCGATCCATCCTTGTTCGTTTACTCTCGCCAAGGTACTTTAATTTATCTCCTTGTTTACGTTGATGACATCATTATCACTGGCAATAATGATTCCTTCATTAACAAATTCACATTCCGTCTTCACAAGGAATTCAAAATCAAAGACCTTGGCTCCCTCAACTTCTTTCTCGGCCTGGAGGTTATTCACACCAAATCCGGCCTCTTTCGAAATCAATCCAATATGCTCACGATATTCTCACGCGAGCAGGCTTACTTGATTCCAAACCGGTCGCCGCTCCTCTTAGATCTAAAGATATCTTCAATTCTCAAGGCCAACCTTTTCATTATCCTACTCTTTATTGATCTCTCGTGGGCGCTCTTAAATATCTAACCATCACTCGTCCTGATCTCTCCTACGACGTCAACTAAGCTAGCCAATACCTTCATCACCCCACCACCACTCATTTCCAACTAATCAAAAGGTTTCTTCGTTATGTTAAAGGCACTTTATCATATGGTCTTACCTTTGATCGACCTCCTAACACTACTTTATTAGGTTTTCAGATGCAGATTAGGCACGATGTATTGACAAACGAAGATCCACCTACGGCTATTGTATTTATCTAGGTGGAAACTTGGTCTCTTGGAATGCTAAGAAGCAGCCTACAGTTTCATGATCAAGTTATGAGTCAGAATATAGAGCAATGGCAAGTACGACAGCAGAGATCATTTGATCACTAATCTTTTACGGGAACTTTACACGTTACCACCAGGGCCCCCAACGTTATTATGTGACTACAAGAGTGCTTTGTTCTTAAGTCGAAATCCAATCTCACATAAAAGGATATATTAATTAAAAAATATATTAACGCCGAATCGTTTAGGCTCGCGAACTAGCTTGGACTCGTTTCCAAAACGAATTTGTTTTTAGATTCGGACTGAAACTCATTTAAGCTCGGTTGGTTTTGAGCTTTTTTTCTAGCCATTCACCTCTGATTCCGAATTCTGATAGCTTCATGTTTATTTGGGCTACTACAATTCGTATTTATTTGTCCTGCAACCAGTTAATGAACTAGTGTTAAACAAATAAATAATTCATTTCAATCTACTACCTCCATCCCTATAAATATTGTTTGTTCAATTGTAGCGTATATTGGAAATTCCTTAACAAATAGTTTTTTAAAGCTTGACATGTGCATCGGCACAGGTGCACACCGGTTTTTTTAAAGAACCCAAACCAGTTTGGAATTGGTTTGGGTGTTTTCCAGTTCCAAGACAAACCGGTTTCTGGTTGAAAGCGGTTCAGTTCTGTATTGGTTTGCTTGGCTATAAATTGGGTTTTTTTTACCCGGTTTTGGTCCGTTCCGGTTCACTTGCGCACTTTTTTAAATCATTTAAATTACATCAAATTTAACTTTTAGGGTTTTTAAAGAAGATAATTGGATTTAAATTAAAAAACAAAGTTTTATTTGTGTTTACGACCAAAAATGTTTTTTTCTTAAACTGGTTTTTAGCGGTACCGGTTCCGGTTTGGGTTCGTTTGACCAGATGGGTTTAATGCTACGGGTTTCATGGGAAATGCTTATCCCCTATTTTAAACAAAAAAGACATCAACCTAAACTTCTTTTTCTTTAATGGAATTTTCTTTTTCATAAGTCAAAATTGCTTAAATATTTGTTTATTTTTCAGGATACATATTATTATGACAAAGTATTTAATTGATGAGAAGTACACCTCATACGTGTCAAACCAAAAACATGAAGGGAGTTGCTTAGCCCTTGCCTTCGCCAACATGACTAGCATCGTGTTGAAGATAACAAGAGAAGAACGTATCGATCTCATTCTTTCTCCACAACCGTTAATTGAGGCATCAGTTTTAAGTGCTGCTAAGTTTAAGGTATTTTGTTCCAAAGTTGAGATTGAATCTGTGAACACATTTCCTTTCACAAGAGTCAAGAAAGGAGGTTGGAACAAAGAAGACTATATAAAAAGAAATTTTCCGAGGTACAATATCAATGGAAAGGCTAATCTTGACAACTTTGCTCCTGATGGGAAAAAGTTCCCTATATTATGTGCCATGCATGTTGAACATGTTTTAGAAAATGAAGAAGCTAAGCGAAGAGCAAAAGATAAGATCACTTTTCATCCTCCTGCCGAAGAGGTGAGAGAACCTCCACTTAAAAAGGGAATATAAAACCAGACGATCATGAGATGTTGATCATTGGTTCTGATACAACAAATCCAGATCCAAAAATGCATTACTGTGTGATTAAGAATAGTTATGGGAAAGGTTGGGGACTAGATGGTGTTTTCGTAGTTGGATTAGACTACTTCAACTACATAATGGTCCTTGACTATGAGTACACCATAGAGCCCAATGTGCTAATAGAATGCATCTTTGTAGACCAATTGTCGTTATTTGCTGAAGTTGGGATATCAAAGCGTATTTCAAGAAGTTAAACCTAATAGTGAAAAAGGTTGATGAAGATCCAGTTAAAGAGGTTTGCTTTGTCACTAGAGATGACTTAACATACACAAAAACTACAATCGTTACGATGCGTTCTGAGGAAGATGTCATACGGTTTATAAAGAACAAATCCAACCCCAAGTTAGGTGATATTAGAGTCGAACGTTCTATATACAAGGGAATGGAACAGCACAAGTATGTGTACGAAATTGGGAAGTATAACATGATAATTAAACTGTCTCCCAAAATTTATGTGAAGAAGAGTGAAAAAGTAGTCTATGTTTTTGTGAAAGCTTTATATCGTCCATGTCGTAGAATTCAAGTTTTGAATCAACAATATATATTTAAAGGTGACGTGAAACTGCATTTTCAAAGTTACGAAGACCTCGAGAGAGCAAAATGTATTGTTGTCAAGTAAATTCCAAATATTGTTAGTTTTTCGGTTGAAGATGAGGAGGGAGCCAAAGGGAAACCTGAAGTGAAAGATACCCTTCAAGGTATACATATTTTTTAACAACCAAAAGTTTTAACGTAACTTGAAGTTTGCACAATTATATATCAACAAACAAAGTATATATGTCGGGAGGGGTAATGAACAAATGTTATAAAGGTAAAGTCAAAGGATTTATATTTACCAATGTAGATAGCATGAACGTGGTTAGTGTATAAATAATAAAAACCTGAGTTTATTATAAATGTTTACAAAAACAACACGTACTAGATTTCCTAAAGGGATGGTGACACAAAGAAATTTATTTTCTATCCCATGATCCATGCATTGCATGTTGAAATTAGAAGCAAATCTAGAATCTTGGCTTTATATGGTAAGATTATCCGGCCCTAATTGATTGTATACATCGCACTTGTGACATATTGTTGTAAAAGAAATTTTAGTGGTGATTCTTTCTACCATGGATAATTTGTGATTTTGTAGCCCTAATTGATTCAACTTTTGAAGCAACAATATATATTTAAAGGTGACATGAAACTACGTTTTCAAAGTGACGACGACCTCGAGAGAGAAAGATGTATTGTTGTCAACCAAATTCCAAATCATTTTAGTTTTTCGGTTGAAGATGAGGAGGGAGCCAAAGGGAAAACTGAAGTGAAAGATACTCTTCAAGGTATAAATATTTTTTATTTTTCAACAACCAAAAGTTTTAATGTAACTTGAAGTTTGCATAATTATATATCGACCAAAAAAATATATACGTTGGGAGGAGTAATGAACAAATGTTATAAAGGTAAAGTCAAAGGATTTGCATTTACCAATGTAGATAACATGAACGAGGTTAGTGTATAGATAATAAAAACCTGAATTTATTATAAACGTTTACACAAACAACACATACTAGATTTCCAGCCCTAATTGATTCAACTTTTGAAGCAGCAATATATATTTAAAGGTGACATGAAACTGCGTTTTCAAAGTGACGACGACCTCGAGAGAGAAAGATGTATTGTTGTCAAGCAAATTCCAAATAATTTTAGTTTTTCGGTTGAAGATGAGGAGGGAGCCAAAGGGAAAACTGAAGTGAAAGATACTTATCAAGGTATACATATTTTTTATTTTTCAACAACCAAAAGTTTTAATGTAACTTGAAGTTTGCATAATTATATATCGACCAAAAAAATATATATGTTGGGAGGGGTAATGAACAAATGTTATAAAGGTAAAGTCAAAGGATTTGCATTTACCAATGTAGATAACATGAACGAGGTTAGTGTATAGATAATAAAAACCTGAATTTATTATAAACGTTTACACAAACAACACATACTAGATTTCCTAAAGGGATGGTGACACAAAGAAATTTGTTTTATAATCCCATTATCCATGCGTTGCATGTTGAAATTAGAAGCTAATTTACAATCTTGGCTTCATGTGGTAAGATTATCCAGCTCTAGTTGGTTGTATACATCGCACTTGGGACATATCGTTGTAAAAGAAATCTTAGTGGTGATTCTTTCTACCATGGATGATTTGTGATTTCTTTGTGATTTTGTAGGCTGAGTGCATAATTTGATTATAGTAATCTCTATTATTTTTGAATTTTATTGAGTAGATAAAGCACAATCTCTATGATTTTGGGATTTACCAGACGGTCAAAAGCATAATTTCTAGCGTTACTCGTGATGTGCATGTGTAAATGGTCATAATCTATAAATTCTAAATGATAGTATGGTGCTCAATTAATCATCGTGTATTCCTTGGCTTTTGCGTCTCGCAAATAATCAGTTTTGGTTGAAATGTACCTCCACCCCCCGCCCCCCTAATTAATTAATTAATTATATACTAGATCGGTTTCTACATTTGGATTCTTCTAATTTACAATTTTATTTTTTTTCTTGGAGTTACAACAAGAGCTTAAAACGCCACTTGACAAAGAGCTTGACGCCAATGTGCTAAAAGAATGCATCTTTGTTGACGAATTGTTGTTATCTGCTGAAGTTGGGGATATCAGAACGTATTTCAAGAAGTTAAACTTAATAGTGAAAAAGGTTGACGAAGATCCGGTTAAAGAGGTTTGCTTTGTTACTAGAGACGACTTAACATACACAAAAAGTGCAATCGTTAAGATGCGTTCTGAGGAAGATGTCGTACGGTTTACAAAGAACAAATCTAACCCCAAGTTAGGTGATGTTAGAGTCAAACGTTCTATATACAAGGGAATGGAACAACACAAGTATGTGTAGGAAATTGGGAAGTATAAGATGATAATTAAACTGTCTCCCAAATTTTATGTGAAGAAGAGTGAAAAAGCAGTCTATGTTTTTGTGGAAGCTTCATTTCATCCATGTCGTAGCATTCAACTTTTGAAGCAACAATATATATCTAAAGGTTACGTGAAACTACGTTTTCAAAGTTACGAAGACCTCGATAGAGAAAAATGTATTGTTGTCATGCAAATTCCAAATATTGTTAGTTTTTCAATTGAAGATGAGGAGGGAGCCAATGGGAAAACTGAAGTGAAAGATACTTTTCAAAGGTATGAAATCCAATTTCTTATTATCATTACCTGTGTCATGTTCATTATGGTTATTGAGTATATAACCAACGACGACGACAATAATACAAGAAAGTTTATTAGGTTGTGTGTAGTGGGGCGTTTTAGCCGGCGTTTTAGCCGGCGTTTTAGCCACCCATAGCGTCAGGAACACCGCCCCCCGGGCGTTATGGTTCAACCCGCTATGGATTCAACGGGCGTTGTGAGCTGCAACTTGATATTATTATTATTATTTGTTGTTGTTGAAGAAGAAGAAGGTGGTGGTGGTTGAAGGTGGTGGCTGTGATGGTTGGAAAGTGGTTGAAGGTGGTGGCGAGTGGGAGGGAGGGAGGATGATGAAGATGGGTTAGGTGGAGGATGTGAAGATGATGAAGTTATATAATAATAATAATAATAATAATAATAATAATAATAATAATAATAATAATAATAATAATAATAATAATAATAATAATAATAAAACAATTATTACCCAATCATTTATAACCCTCTTTCCCACTACACCCTCTTTTTCCATAACCCCACTTCCATTACTTTTTAATATTTTAATACCATAAACCCCCATGACCCCCCACCACTACACATAACCTTAGATAGATAATTTGAAGCCACATGTATGTGTAGGATTATTCAATAAATGACAATAATATGTGATAATGATTGATGATTTTAAGCCACCTTAAATGTGTGAAGGTATGTTCAATAAATCACCGGGTTGTGTGATAATTATTTTATGATTCTAACTCAGAATGAATGTGGAGGCATGTTCAATAAATCACAATAATATGTGATAATGATTTGATGATTCTAATCCATGTACCTTAAATGTGTAGGATTGTTCAATGAAAATCATCAGTCCCATGTATGTGTGACATTGAATTTATGATTTCCAACTATAATTTTGTATGAAGAATTATCAATCTATCATAGGTGAATCGCCTTATGAACTGAAATCCTACATTTTGACCCATTTATATATAAATTTTCTTTGATAGACGATAATTGGTCAAAACTTTATCCTATAAACCACTCTTGAATGATAATATGGTGTTCCTAAAAATGGAGTAAATTATGGATGTATGGAGTGAATTTGAACTTCGATTTCTTGCATTCTAAGATTTTTTTTGGATGTGATACTATGGTATCCTTTTGTACCTTGATGATATTTTCTAAAGCAAATATGTAAGGTGGGGGCCTCAGGCCCTACTTAGTTGACTGACAATGACAAAGGCTTGCGAAACTAAGTAGGGCCTTTTGAATTGAATCTTAAGTAGTCCATCAGTGGTGCAAAGCTAATTGCCTGGAATGGTGAGAATCAAATACTGACTCAATTAAGGAACACACATTAATCTTCTGGGACATCTTTATCATTGCATATAAACTTATTAATAGTAACTGTTTCTATGATGATCTTTTCATAACTTCTTTAAGATGGTGTTTTTAGTTACAAGGCTCAATGGAAAGACTTCAGGCTCCTACTTTTTGTTAGTTATAACTTATAACTTCAATTCTTTTAGCCTTTGATGCATATGGAATTAGTTTTTACTTCCCAAGCTTCGTGGCGACAGTGTGATTCATTTTACTCAGGCAATATGGAAGGATTTTGGTAATCATCGGTAAAGCAAATACCGACACCGTTTCCGTTCTGGCAAAATACTAGCAAGGATGTTATTTGCTCATAAACAGTTGGTTCATCATGGTACCCAGTGGCGGATCCAGAAATTTTGTTTAGGGGGGGGGGGGGCAAAAAATTTTAATAGTTTGTCTATCGCTATATATTATATTTTGTTTTGTCCTGTTCGGGTTGGATCAGGCCGAGTCAAAGAAAAAAAGGTTAATCAAACTAAATTTCATATAACAAACACAAGCACTTCAAACATCATTACAAATATATAGTGAAAATACAATATATTTAAAGTTGTTCTTACTAATTTTATTTTTTAAAGTTTAGCCATAACATCATCTAGAAATACATTTCTAAATAATCCTTTTTCAATATAACAAATACAATTATCACTGGTCGGATCAATTAGAACGGATTAAAGAACCAAAGAACTTTATAATTAACTAAAGAAAAAAATCGTACGAAAATCCAATAGCCATACAAACTTTTAAAAATCAATCATCATATAGAAATTGCTGTGAATATTTAATATGTGTATTTAGTATGAAAAATTATATTTCTGTGTGAACTAAGTAATTTCTTTTTAACGTAAGTATTGCATAAATTTAATTTATATAATTCCATTAAATAAAAATGTATTCCATATTCCAATAATATCTTAGGGTTCAAGATGTGTTTCCATTCTATATATTGTATAATTTTTTACCTGCCTCGCGTTACACGATATTGAAGTGAATGAGGCAGCTTGGCTCGCCTTGAGCATGATATTGAAGTGAAACGAGCCGAGTCACGAGCTGAGCCGCGCCTAGGCTCGGTTACAAAATGAGTCAGCTCGGCTCGTTTTTTAGTTAGATTTGTTCGAGCTTTTTTCGAGCGAGCTACTAGTCGCGAGCTTTTGTAACAGCCTTACGCGTGACCTGTTTAGAATTATGATGTATGGCAGTTAACAACAATGAACAAAAGATAATATTGTGTGCAGAAATATTAGAAAGAGTTTGAGAGATATTGGACAGAAATCGATACTTGTTATTGATACACAAATGACCTATAAATACATTACTAACCGGTGTGAGTTTGAAACAACACAATCGTTGGACTTTAACTGCCTATAACTGCCATCTTAATCGGTGCAAACTAACCGACTATAACTACCAATCTATGACACATGTGTGACTTATTAAACTATACAACGTCACACTTATTTTTAATAAACATAATAATATACTTATACTAAGATGATCAAAAATTATATTTCTAACATTCACGCCCCTAATCTTTGATTCATCATATCTTGATCCTTCTTGATCATTCTTCACTGTTGGAAGTCTTTGATCTCTTCTTTGGTGGGAGGTCACTGTCTTGCCATTCTTTGTAGCCCACTTTCAAATCAGTTTTATCTTCATTGCTTTCCACACGTAGTTCCCTTCCTTTGAACTTCAAATGATACCAGTTTAGTATCTCTAAATACTGATTATAAGTGACCCGTATATCCTCCCATATGTCATCATTCTTCATCTCTCTTGGCAGTCCGTATCCATAGCCCATTTGGATTGCAACTTGTACCCATAAATCATATTCGTTGACAACATCGAATCCTCCAAATCTTTCTACTGTCATGTAGAGATCAAGTAGGTCTATCTTCCTTCCCATGTGATCTCTTTGTGGAATAGGCATGGCTGAATTGATCTCCAAAAACTGTTTTAGAAACCATGATACGGTCCTCTCAAATTCTGCCTTGAACTTGATTCTACACACATCTATTTGGGTTGCTATATGGATCATGTCCATGAGAGTGGTAGAATCTTCTAAAGTTGAAAGTTTTAGATAGATGATTGTGCCTTCTTGTTTGCTTGAACCCGGTGCACTTCGGTCTTTATCTTTGTTGAATTGTTCATGATGCTTCTTTAAGGATTTCTTCTCATAGTCTTTGTCCATCATGAGATATTCTTCCACTTTCTCCTTGCCTCTTTCCTTTCTCTTCTGTTCCTTTCATAATCTTCTATATTCGGACAAGAGTAAGGCTTGTGGAATTCCTTACAATTCCAACAATGAATGTCCGGTTGAATAGAGGAGGGTCTTTTGTATTCTTTTGTGATGAAACATACATCACCATCATACTTGATCTTGAAACCATCTGAGATCAATCTATCCACACTTAACACATTCCTTCTAAGTGTTGGAATGTTATAGACATTCCCAATCGTTTGAATTTGTCCTTGACTGTATATCTCCACACACCCTTTGCCTTTGTAGAGATCTTTTTTGAACCCTTCATGATTGCCCTCTATACCGAAACTTTGTTCCAAGCTCTTGAATAAATGCTTAAATCCAGTGGCATGTTGTTGCCTGTTAAGGCTTGCATACCAGATGTCGTTCCAAGTCTTCCCATCTGTCCCTTTGATCATGAATTCTATCTTTCCAATTCGTTCTGGACAATCTTTCCTATAATGGAATGGTTGGCTGCAATAAGAACAACACATACCCTTTGGATAATGCCAATCGATCTCCTTTATTCCATTATCTTTGTTGTTGTGGCCTGCCTTATAATCTCTTTCTTTGTTTGATAGAAACTTCCTAGATGAATCCATAAAAGGAAAGCGGTTTTGGTTATCTTTAACGCCAATATTCCACTGATGATCCACATGATCATAAACCTTCTCCTTGCCAAGATGCCTTTGAGAATTACTTTGGAATGAGGGTGACCCACTACACCCATGGGCCTTGTAACCACCACTGATTTCTTCTTCCTTTACTTCAACGTAAAATGGATTCTTGTGTAGCCAAATCACTTGGCTTTTCCCTTCACTGGTTCCACGATCTTGTGGCTCTGATACCATGTTAAGAATTCTTATGTGTGGCAGTTAACAACAATGAACAAAAGATAATATTGTGTGCAGAAATATTAGAGAGAGTTTGAGAGATATTGGACAGAAATCGATACATGTTATTGATACACAAATGACCTATAAATACATTACTAACCGGTGTGAGTTTGAAACAACACAACCGTTGGACTTTAACTGCCTATAATTGCCATCTTAATCGGTGCAAACTAACCGACTATACCTACCAATCTATGACACATGTGTGACTTATTAAACTATACAATGTCACACTTATTTTTAATAAACATAATAATACTTATACTAAGATGATCAAAGATTATATTTCTAACATGACCCGATTTGTTTTCAAACAAAAGTTACGTTAACTTTGACGAACTCGAATTTATACCGACACATTACAATAAACTATTCACATAATGAGAAGACAATCCAAAGGACAAAGGCACAAACTCACAATAAATTACGAAAGCAAATGATGTCAACTTGTTAGCAAAAAGCACATAAGGCAAATCTCATGTCTCCATCTCAACAAACTGGCACTTCGTAACATATTTACCGCTTATATGTGTTGCTGTATAAAATTTCTTGTAAATGAGCCGAAGAGGTATAAGGCTTCATACGGAGGCTTAATGGCTCTGGATCAGACAAATAAGCCGAAGCCCAGAGAGGGAACTACCCTCACCAGAAATGCCAGAACAAAGTACGTACTACTTCGGAAGTCAAAGGCTCCAAAGTGAAGTACAACAACTCCGGACCCAGGGAAGTTACACATGAACTCTCACACTCTGAACTTCACTGTTTCTCTCTCTAACAGATACTTATCCTCACACCGGTGGGTGGTCACAGAGAGGCCCTCCCACCTCCTTTGTGGCGAGCCTTACGGTTTTCTACAATATGCAGGTTCGTTTGTAGTTCTTAGCCCACGAGATCTGATTAGCTGACTCTATTCCATTAATATTTACAGGTTCGACTAGTTTTTAAATCTTCAATTGGCGCCATCCATCTCTTAACTGTTTCTCTTTAGTTTCAAAAGCAAGGATCATACAGTTTACACCCATGACGGCACCCTTAGAAGGTTTTACAATTAAAGATGTTAGCAACACTGACGCTGATGATGAGGTGGTCACAATGACAACTTCAACAGCGATAATCACATCTGTCGCTCCTTCCCAGATTGAGGGATGACAGATCTCCATGTTACACCCCTTGACAATTCAACATCCAGGCGTTCGGATCCATTGTCTGAGTTTGATGAAACTTTCCTCCAAAAGAACCGAGAGCTTTTGCTTCGGTTAAAAGAACATGAGAAAGAAGAAATGCTCTGGAGTGTTCAAACCAATCGTTTAGCCTATATTGCACACTCCAAATTTTCCCAAGGAATAGCAAACTCTCGTTTACCGACTAGGTAAAAAATGCCGGTAACAGTGAAAAATATGATGGAACTTATGATCCGGACGACCACAACTTTGACTTTTGGGGAGCGGAAGAAATAGAATTAATGCCTGCATGGTGTCATATGTTTGAACAAACATTGACAGGAGGAACACAACTACGGTTTGATGGTTTACCAGCAGGAGAGTTGGTAACTGGGATGATTTTCGCCTGGCGTTCTTATATGTTTGTGTTACGGGTACGTTTACATAACCATTCACAACTCCGTTTGAGTCAAACTTTTATCTAGACCTAGATAAAATTAAGCAACTCAGAACTTAGAGGCGTCCCGAGGATTTAGGTGCCTTATCCTAGCCATTAAAATATATGTCCTTTAGACCTTAAGTTTTGAGCTTTAAACGAGTATTGGCTTATAAATGAGCCAATAAGTTATTGAGTTTAAATGGCCCAAGTTTTAAGTTTAAAATGAGTTTTCTGTTAAACCACACACAGACACACATAACAAATGTATATAAACATTTTATAAAATAAAAAAAAAATGTGCCCCGAATAAAACAAATCCTAGCTGTGGGCCTCTCTGACCATCTTAAGAGCCCCCCATGTCAGAACTTTATAATATAACTATATTATACCCCGGGAGCGTTCCGAGATTGACAAATCTAATATGACACATCAACTTTACATATGAAATAGACTAATACGCTTCACATTTACATGTAGGAAAGCTTCGGGTAGCACCTAACCTAAAACAATTAACAATATATAACTCCAAAGTTAACATTTAACCTAAAATAGTGTAACTCCATTTTTAATAATTAACCTTAAAAAATGTATAATTCTGATGTAAACATCTAACCTAAAACAATGTATACCTCGGGAGCGTCCAGGGATAGCCAGATTCTAGTTCAAATATTAGGATTTAGGATCTCCAATGTATGCATTTTTATTTCCATCTTAATTAATCTAACAAAAACTCTAAAAGTCGCAATCTCTCATAGCTGCTAATACTTTTCTACACCTACTGTCAACTCTCAACAACCAACAAACTATAAAAATTTCTAATTCAAACCATCATGAACCAAAATGAACTTATCAGTTACCAATAGTCATTTACTTATAGGTATTCAACATCAATACACTTAAATTCAAACTTATTGATGGCAACGATCTACTCAAAGTCTCAAACTACATTAACATAATCACATCTCTCTAATCTCTCACACTCAATCGTTGCATGTCCATAGTATTCTAATCAGTAATAACTCCTATATTCCCTAACCTAAAACCTAATCACTAATCAGCTAAATTATCGCTTAAGTAAGCTTCAACTATTCAAAAACTCATCACATATAACAAAAACACCAAAAGAGTCCATAAAGCCAAAAAAACAAAACTAATTCAAACCTTATATCCTTTTAAAAAATAAGATCTGGAAGACTGGAATTGGTATGACCACACCGATTTCGGTTTTCTATTTATTATATGTTCAACTTTTAGCTTTTATTTTTTAAATTTGATTAAAATATTAAAAAGTTTAGAAAATAATATTTCACCTGCCGGTCGAGCCGGGGATCAAACACAAGCGAGCCAAGCTTATGAACCTTATGCAAGAAATCAACCAATGACATCATCATATATTGTTGTTTTATAAATTATAATAATTGATGATAAAATGGGAGTTACTCGGAAATTTCATTTGATGTGTGTAAATAATGAAAGCTATCAAATAAGGGGAAACTACAGAAAGTATACACTTTCCTAAATATGGTACCTAAACAACGGAAGCTATCAAAAGAAAAGAAAATTACAAAAAAAGAAAAGAAAATTACAAAAAAAGAAACGTTTTCCCAAAGATGGTAATGGTATGTATATCAGAGAAAAAAACAAATCTATAATGATCAGTAATGACAATACCATTTAGGAATAGTAGTTGGTGGTGATAAGATGCTCATTGAAATTGAAATGTGAAAATATGATCATGCGTTATTATTGTGTAATATTATTTTTCTTTTTCAATTGCTAAACTCATTTTTATCTTATATATATACCGGTGATTTTAAAGAAAATCTAAAGTTATATAAAACGTTAAACGAGAACAAAAATGAAAGAAAATTTAGAGTTAGTGTAAAATTACAAAAGTTAAAAATTGGTGTAAAAGCCATGCCAAGGATAACAGGAGGTGCCAACAAAACAAGAGCTATATAAGATGCTACAATTGCAATGAATTTGAACACCTCAAACAACGAATGTCAAAAGATAAAAGAAAAAGATCAAGCTCATCTAATTCAATGTGAGGAAGTTGGACCAGTAATGCTATAAGCAAGACACAATGAAGATGATCAAGACAATGAAGATGATCAAGACTTACTGTGAAGCATGAAAGATAAATCAAAATTAGGGGGGGAATGTTAGTATATAATATTTGATTTATCCTAAGTCTAGAATAGAAATAAGTGAACCATTGTTTTACAAGTTAGTTATTAGCGGTTAAGGTAGTTACGAACGGTTGTGTCGGTTCATTCACACCAGTTCATCTAGTATATATAGGCATGTATATCATCATTTATAAATATGCATTTCACATTGTTATTCAATTTTCTCTCAATTATGATCCTGTGAAATCATCCTTGTGACAACAAAGCTTCCAACTCAGCATGCTCCTTTTTGTCTAAGTCAGCCAAAACCGCAAGCTAAGCTTACGGTTTCACTATATTCACAAACTCGACCCTAACACACCCCATTTGCACAAAACAATGTTACTGTAGCACTATTTTTGTAAAAGAAATAGTTATGAAAAAAATAAATAGTTTCAACAAAAAATATATACTATCATCACCACAGAAAAATTCATAACACAAAGTAAATTAAAACACTTTCTCCAACTCAGTCTAAAATTATGTAACTAAGAACTTAAATGCATGACCGTTAGGATAATACTAAGAACTTAAATTCATATGATAATACTAGACCATTAGGATTCAGTGATCTTCCCCATCCAAGTTGGTGGCAACATTCCGGTTTGTTCATGAACCGTGTTAAACAACGGCGGTAACATCTTGTACACCCCAGCTACCTCCTTCATAGCACCACCCTGACCATCGCCACCATCCCCAACACCGCCTGCTCCAGTCCAAATACTAATCTTTGGCTGCAACCCCTTAACCGCCTCCCCGTTAATCTTGGCAATTTCTTGATACATACCACCATTGATCATTAAATAATCTCTTAGAGCACCATAGTTACCTCCCAATGCACCCAAAAGAGTCCTTATGTAGGTCCCTTGTGCCTGTGCAAGTGCAACTATACCTTCAGCCTCTTTCTGTTTTGCATACAGTTCACCATCAGCAACTTGTTTACGAGAGTAGAAGGCGGCCTCAGCCGTCGCCTTTTGAGCTTCTGCTTCTTTTTCTTTCTCATACAGAATTGCTTCTGCAGCTTTTTGTTTCCTGTAAAGCTCCCAATTCGCCTCTTGTACCTTTTATTAATTACATCCAATTTAATCATTAGAATTTAATTACAAAACTTGTTTATTCAAATAAATATAAATTAGAATTTAATTTAAGGTATGTTACCTTGGTTTCATATTCAACGCTAGCCTTGCTCAAGAACTCAGCCTTAAGTTTCTCCGTCTGAGTCAACGCGTTCATAATTTCAACCTCCTTCTGCAGCTCTGCCTCCCTAAGCGCCACTGCCTTAGTCGCCTCCACCTCCGCCACTTGTGAATCCTTGGCCCACTTCGCCTTCTTCATCGCCAGCTCAGCATTTGCTTCTGCCACTTCAGCCTCCCTTTCATTCTCAAACACCTTCACCTCCGTCCTCACCTTTATCTCTTCCTTCATCCCCTGCCCTTGCCTCTGCGTCGCTATGACCTTTGTTTCCGCATCAATCTTAGCCGCGTTCTGCAGTGTCTGTCCATCTCTTAGCTTCGCTCCTATTTCTCCCTATATATATCAACCCATCACAACATCATCATCATCGTTAACATTGTTTACATAGCCAGCCACAATTCAAAACATAAACAAAATAAAAATAACCGTACATTAACAAAAACTACATTAACTAATAACTATTACATACCTTCATCTTGGCTTCAGATACATCGATTTTCGCCTGATTCGCAGCTTCCATCTGTGTCTTCTGCCCCAAATACGAAAAATACTCATGTCCAGGAACATCAACCAACTGCTTAACATTAGCATTATATATCCTTAACCCGAACTGATTCAGTTCCAACTGAACTTTATCAAACACCTCCTGCTTAAATTCCTTGGTCCCTTTAAAGATCTGTTCCATGGTCATGGATGCAGCCAGGACACGTGTCTCGCCCTCAATGACCCCTTTGACAAGCTCATTCATGTGGTTAGACTCCTTATCATGAGAGGACATAAGCTTGGCATATTTATGGAGACTTTCTTGGTCATCAGAGCGTGGGCCGATTGTAAAAACGGCTGGGAGTTTGAAGGGGAGCTTCTCGGCACTCATGGCCATGACTTCGAACGTGTAGTTAACCGGGGAGATGTCGAAAACCGAGCAGGACTGCCCGGGAAGTAGCCATGCTTTTTTTGTGATTTTGATGTCTTCGATACCGTATCCGGTTATGACTAAATACTGGGAGGCTTTTGCTACCCTGTACATGCTGTTTAGCCGGAGATGATGATAGAAAATAATAAGGGGGGAGGTTTATGTCAATATGTGATATGTAACTTGGATTGAAGGTTCAAAGTTTATAACAAATAGTGTATATATAGACGTACGATATGTGCATGTATATTGCGTTTATATGTATCTTATCATCATCGTATTTGAATTTGGATTTATAGATTTGATTAGTTTTTTTTTATATTTATCTCATTATACGATATCATCAACATATATAACAGATTCCCTAATTAACAGGTTAAAAACAGATTTTTAACAGATAGCATATATATACGTCGATATACGCAAGGTTTAAAGTTACGCGGATAATCATTATTGTCCTCAATATGTCTATCCGTCTTTAGGTTATGCAACTTCAAGGGTCTTGAGTGAACAAGATATGTAATTTAGTTGGGCTAAGGTATTTGGGCTTCTGGAGGTTGGGTTCAAGAGACTACATCTAAATAGTTCATGAATGGGTTAGCTACCCTTGGCATACGCTGAACTAGTGGTTTCTTGGTTTTCGTTATTGATTACTACTTACGGGTTTGGGAAACCTAACTGTTGATCTTGGTTTGAGAAACCTACACTTTTACTTACTCGCCTACTTACTTTGTGAACTCACCAACTTTATGTTGACACACGATAGCATGCTTTTGCAGGTCCCTAGGTTTGGAGCACGATAGGACATGCATCATTAATGAACATCTTAATGGTTGCCTCTTAACCATTCAGACTTAAGGTTACCTCTTAACCATTCAGAGGTTATGAACCATTATGAGGTAGCCTCTGAATGATCATTAAGAGGCAACCAAACAGCCTGTAAGCAAAATATATATACATCCTCCATTTCACATAAGAGGGTGTTTGGGATTGCGTTTTGAATCTGATTTTTAGATTATTGCGTTTTGAAAACGCAGTTAATCAGTTTTAGTGTTTGGATTGCGTTTTGAAACGCAGATAATCAGTTTTTTAGGCTACCAAAACGCAATAATCTATAAGCAGATTCAACCCTACTTTTCCAAAACGCATAATCTGTTTGAATAATCAATCCCAAACACCCTGTAAGACATTAAGTTAAATAAGTTAAATGTGTTATCTACAAAATGATGGGGTGTAGTTTTTATTAATTTTCTGGATTGGGTTATTAATTTATTTAGTCACCAAAGTTAATTTGAATTCTTTAAATTTTCATATATGGTGTTTGCATTTTTTTAGGCAGAATGGAGAGGTACTCCCGCACCCTTCTTCCCACTCCAAGATCCGCTCCTCTCACACACCCTTCTCCCCGCTCAACCATTACCTCATGCAAGATCCCGAGCTTCTTCACCTCGATTGCCACATTCTGCTAAGGCAGACGTTTTCTCGGTGTTGCTTTGTGGGTTGGACTCCCTCCACCCTTTCTTATGATATGTAAGCTGATGGCAGTATGCCACACTGCTTTTAACATCGACTCTTTCACTAGGTATGTAGCCTTAGCTATAATCTTGTATTACATGTACTATCTCTTTTCAATTATCATGTTCCTGAATGATTATAGGACATTTGAATTTTAAGGTGCTCAAGAACAAGTTACAGGAGGGATTCTGAACCGGCTAAAGCAAATCTAAAGCTGGTGACGAAGAAATCAAAGTTGCCCAAGGTTTACAAGTGGGAGGAAACTATGCAACTTTAAGAGATTATGTGATTATTGATGAAGGGATTGCAGCCAAATATTAGCATTCAGGCCTGCAGAAATGGTTGCAGAGAGAGCGTGATGGTGAGGCTATGACGCAAGTTACTGGGGTACATAATGTTGATGCCACGTAGAACCAAAGACAGCGAATAACCACGTCGTTTATCAAAAGTCAGAACATTATAACCAAGAAAATGGTTCTCATTATAACTTGAATCTCCAATCCAACTTGTAATACCTTGAAGGTTATGACTCGTGTACGCTTTAAATAACTTAACATAAGCTGCTTCTGTTTTAAATAAAGAGCCCTTTTATATGTCATATAACCGAAAATAGCTACAATGTTAAACTCAGTAACCAATTGAAGACAAATGAAATATAAATATACTTTTGACGTGCGCTGCAAATAGTATAAACATTGGCAGACTTCCCAAGTATAACGAAAGGGTTTAAGGTCCCCAGTTTGGGATGTTCTCTGTGGCCTCATTCACCATTTTCACAAGTGTCACCTGCCAATTTTTGTAATTTAGTTTACAAGAAATGACTAATGAAGTAATAAACTTTCAGCTTCTAAAAAGATAGGGATAATAAAATGGTGTCGGATTTCATGTCAACTTATGATTTGAAAAGTAATAAGTTTGGCCATGAAAGTCAAACAATGGTGCAAGTCATAAAACAAAAGCTTACCACACTTTCAGGGACGCCGGGTGGAGGAAGTGGAAGGTTTCTCGGAGGGTATTTGGTATCGAACGATCTTTTGTCAAATCTCCACTCGCCAATTTTTCCATACGTTAACTTTCCCTGTAAAGAGTTCTCAATGCTGTAACAGGTTTTCTTCTCATATTTCTTAAAATGGCATTTATTGTGAATTTGTGATATATCTTGATACGCATAACTTGATGTTGATTCATTCTTTCCTTCTTGGGACATAACATCACAAGATTATTAAAATCACCAAGAAATGGCCATTTTGACCCATTTATGATCAAATGGGTCATTTTGGTTTATATTTTATCTCACACAAGTCATATGTCACCCAAGTTGCATTTAAAAATATACGTAATCCACATAAATCGTTTTATTTAATAAAAAGAATAAATCAATATTATGATAAACTCGTTTGCGTAATCATCTTTAACACATTAAATATTTGATTCATCAAGTATAAAGTCAGTTGTTGAAATAGGATACCTGCATATCATAGTCACATCCATATGTGTAGTGAATTATGTACTTGTTGCCAATTTCCGTGTCCCATGGAGGCTATTGCATATACAATACAGCAATAAGAAAAAGATTAATATCAGTAAAGTTACTACTCGTAAAAAACAAAGCAAACCATAGTCCCATACTTTCATTTGGTGTTGTTTGATTTGATTCAGAAATAAGACAAAAAGAATCAAACCTGAAGCATGAAATCCTTGTGTAAGATGTTACCAACGTCATGCAAAGCAGATGCAACAGCATACGCATACCTGCATATGAACCCAATATCTTAGTTAAAGCAAAAAAACTTATATCATTAAACATCTGTTCATTAAATATCTGCATTCTTACATCTCAAGGACCCAACCGAAAGCCTTATCAGCTTCAGGGTCTGTTTTCATTGCTAACGACACGTTCATCCATGTGGGAGCTATTTTTTTAAGAGATTCCTAAATCCAAAAACAAAACGTAAATAAAAAAAATCATATTATTGTGAATATTGTTTTCATGAGCATAATTATATGTACCTTTCCAACGATAACGGGTGAATTTCCAATAGGATCAATATTGGTTATTGGCCCCTTGTTTTCTGGGAAAAACTTTCTGAGAACTGTCTCGTATTTTTTAGGTTCAATGTAAAAGAAAGGGAATGCTGCTCCAAGGCCATCTCGGGACAAATTTGGTATCGGTTTTACAATGATATGATCAGGCTCCGACATTAATATATAGCTGCACACAATATAAGAATGAGGCATTGAGAATTTATGTATATATGAATGTAGAAATGAATATATTTTTTGTACATACTCTTCCTTGATGTCTGCTTGTTGAAGCCATTGCACAAATGCCCAAGGTCTATTTAGGACTATATAACCCTAAAAAGATACAAGAAAATAATCAATAGTTGAAAAAAAAGGGATCAAATTACCAATAAAAATAATTGCCAAACTTTCTACACTCAATAAATCCATCAAACATTAATCCGTTAGACCCTTACCACTCCAAGATTTATCAAAGATCGACTCATTGTAGAAGAATTTAAACCAATTCACCAAATCTATTACTGAGTTATGGATTTATCTTATTCTCAATTCGCGTCTACATGTCTTGAAAAAAGAGTAAGGGGCTGTTTGGTAGTCTCTTAATGATTGCATTAAGAGATACATCTAAATCAAAAGAGTAAGGGGTTGTTTGGCAGTCTCTTAATGATTCCATTAGGAGGCAGATACATCTGAATCAAAAGAGTAAGGGGTTGTTTGGCAGTCTCTTAATGATTCCATTAGGAGGCTACATCTGAAACAGTAAGTATTAAGTGTGTTTGGTTCGCCGGAAGGACATCTCTGAATCAGGCAGTAAGCCTCTTACCCATTAAGTTTCAAAATGATGTTGAATGAAAATTTTACTACTTTGTCCATTCAAAATGATGTTCAAAACCATCACCCAGCCACTCACGCATCACCTCCTCGACCCACCACCACTTCCTCCGGCACCAACCACCACTACATAGGCGTACTCTTACTGACTCGACACTTACTGGTTCAGAGTCTCTTGCGTCTTACCTAGTCAGACCTCTTACTGCTCAGCCCTAACTGGCGCAAAAATTGCCAAACACCCCTAAAGCTTGTATATACGTTTCTATCATCAGGAAATCAGTACTTATATACTAGAACAAGCTCATTAAGTCAAGTCATATGACTCAGATTACAAACAATAACATTTTCCTTGTGTAGACACATTAACTACACACACAAATCACAACAGAATATGCATTTGTTTAATGCAGAAGTCAATTATTCCATAACCAAATACTTCTAAACCTGAAATTAAAATTATGGATTTCCATCGATTTCAAGTTCTAACATACACACTTCCTAACTAATCCCTAAATAGTTTGACTTTAAAAGTCAACACTGCAATCCCTTCACAACCCAAAGTAACAACAACACATCTACTTTAACACCAACAAAATTCTTCAATGCAACATATCTTACACCATCTACTCAATTCCCACATCAATTCTTCCCCTAAACACAACATTATCATCAATTTCAAAAGTCAAAACCACCCTGCACATCCTAAAAAAGTCAACCTTTGACTTCCAAATTCCAAACAACAACAATTTACCATAATCAAAACACACCCATATAATAATAATAATAATAACAATAATCATAATAATAAATTAATAATAATAATAAGATTTATAAATTATACCCGATCTGTACCAGCAGGAAGAGGTTGAGCAACAAAAGTAGGGATCTCATCCATAAACTTATCGGGTCGACCCGAATGCAAGATCCGGGTAAACCCACCCATTTCACAACCAACACCACCCTTGGCCTTCATCTTCTTAAACCAATAATACATAACCCTCGTCTGCCACGTATTATAAACAGAATCAGAAGCAGTAACAGCAGTATGAAACAGCCTCTTCTTATTAGTCAACGTTGACTTTCTATCACCAGGCATCTTAATAATCGGGTCAAAAGAAAGAACCCCTTGTGATGAACCGGGTAGCTCTTGTTTGAGTGGAGCATTGGCTGAGATTATTATGTTGTATGTGATGAGGGCTACAGAGAATGTTATTGTTAATGTGAAGAAGAAATTCCCACAACCCATGATGCAAGATTGAATCTTTTTTTTTATAAAGTTTGGGTTTTTACATGTGGGATTTTGATGGGGATTTAGGGGTTAGAAGATGATGATGGATTGAAGTTGTATATATTGGTTGTAATCCATGGTTGTATGCTAGAGTAGTTGGAGAATATAAAACTGGCTGCCTATTTATGCTTTGACTAGGTGTTTTTTTGTTAAAAAAATTGTAGGTTCATATGGTATGTCTATCTACTATCATTTAATTATGTTTTAGCTTTTATAATTGTTTTTTTTTTTTTTTTTTTGATGAAATGCTTTGTAATTTCAAAACTTTTAAGGATATCTCTTGTGAAAATAAAAAAAAGGGCAGTCACATACACAAAGAGACTTCACATTTCACACCCTATATATGTTAAGTGATCACGCCCTCTTGCCGCACGCTCCATTTTTTCGCCTCGCCTTGGTGCCTTGTCGATGTGGCACCCTTTCGTGCCCTGTTGAGCTCTGTGGCATATAATCTTAACTGTTTTAAGTATAGGTTGATTCGGTAGAAAAAGCATACTGAAAAGGTAATCTAGATGCTAATGTAAATGTGATATTAAGTATAGATTGATTCTCGTGTGTTGTCTCCTTAGTTTCGTAGTTATTACCTTGGATTTGTCTTCGGAATAGGTCTTAATGCATTAGGAAAGTCTCCCTAACTATTAAACTTGACACTAGTGAGCCTCGTCAGAAGAGTAGATTAGAGGATTCTTGTGTATTTGTTGGCATGTTTATACTATATAAAGTTACATTTGACGAATCCATAGAGTTCGAAGTGGAAGCAGATGTTGAGGAGACTAGTACTTGATGCCATTCACCCAAAGTAATAGCCACAAAAGTTGTCTATCGATTTATCATGTATGTAATTGTTTGTTTAACACGTTAGAGACTAATAACGAACTAGTTAATATTATGTAATGATGTAGTGAAAAAAATATATAAAATAGTAAACTCATAATAATATTTAGATATTTGAAATATCTATATTTTACTATATTAAAGAAACTCGATGGATAGAAATGTAATTTTACATCAACTTTAAGATGGCATAACAAGAGTCATAGTATAATTCTCTAATTTTTTACCAAATTCTTTCCTTTATACCCTTGTTGTACAATTTTTGAGGCCAATAGTATAAACCACTAATGCAATATGAAAATTAACCCAACCCATGAACCTTGAAACCATAGCATTCAACTCACCCCCTCATCAATGGCCCTCTTGAATGGTATAATAATTGTGAGTAATATCTCTTTAGATTAATGCATTCAATGTTTTTGAAACCTTTCACTTGAATGGAATTGAATCATCTCTTATATTCATAAGACTTTTATTATGCTTAATAACGGTAATAAAAGTCTTCTTTAATTTTAGTTTCTCAAGCTTCCGCTATAAATAATTCTTCATGGCATGAATTAATAGACATATAACTTGAATCAATGGTGTTTTATCATCAATTTTGTTATCCATCAACTTCTATATTTGATCTTTACTACATGAAGTAATTAGTGTTTTAAGTATGTCATCAATCTCTTTAGTTGAGAAGAGTGTTCATAATATGTTTCAACTTGCAAGTGGCATCTCAAGTTCGTCTATGACAAGTGGTTTAACAGGTAGTCCTTACTTTGCCTTGTATCTTATATAATTTGGTTGATATGGATTAACTGTGTGTTCTATGTAATGATATTACTTATATGGAGTATATCAACTTAAATCACATCAAAAAATGTATGAAAGATATGTCCCTATGACATACAGTGACTACTTTAAAAAGATTTCCATGTATGCCACTAACATCTTTTTTGCAATTTTTATTTAGTATTTAAATTTATATTCATAAGACTTATCTTTTTTTTCCATGATCTCTCTATCAGATGTCACATGTGCTAATATGGTCATAAGAAACTGCACTTTGCTATATTCTTATTTTGTTAGAATTCATTTTCGCTTTTTTGATGATTACACAATCATATTGGATTTTGAGTAGCTTTTATTGACCGATAGTAGTTTGATTTCCATTTTGATTTCGGAAGTTAGATCTAATAATCAGGATTTTGAACCTCAGAGTACGATGTTCCCCACCATAATCAGCTTCATACGCGGCGATTAAGGTAATTTGTTTCTTTGGTTACAAGATTTAGACAAATATTATATTTTTTTTCTTCACAAAATTACAACAATGACTTTGTTGTATATAGGTCTGTATGACATGCAGTATATGATGTTATGCATGTTGCAGAGATACATGATGTTTGGGGAATCAACAACAAAATTACAGTTCACTTTTAACTTGTTAACAAATTTGCTTGCCTCCAAAATTGTTGTGTACATTAAATTTCACACTCCCTTTCAATAGATTCAAATGTGTTACGATGTATGACATGTTATGTGTAGCACGTTATGAGGTCTTAGTAACATATTGAAAATGATTGTTTTTTGTATTCTTCTTAAATCCTTAGTTTTTATTAATTCATGACCATAGTCATTGAACATGTATTATATTGTTGCTTTACATCAATTCTTTTGTTTATATTCACTTATTCTTCGTGAATTGATATCTTAATTGTATTACCAAATTAATTTCGTAACTAAAATACGTGATACCCAACACATAACATGCGGCAAAAAAAAAATCCGCGGCAACGCGCGGGCATTCCTACCAGTTATATCTAATGCATGGTTACACTCATAAATGATTCTTTTCATAACAGTATTTAATACACAAGAGTTGAATTGTGATGTTTAATAAATGATTAATAACAATGATTAAATACTTTCAATGATGAAACGTAGAAAAAACAACTCTAGGTAGATACAACAAGTTTTAAAAGTGGAAAATATAATTATGATTTATGGAGTAAATGGCTTGAGTGGAAGCTATACTGGAAATCAAATCAACCAGTTCCTCAGGGCCCTTTGGACAATTTGATGGGTATGTTAAATGGCTTCAATAAGTTGGATGGGCCAGATTCGTGGGCCTGGTCTAATAATGCTGATGGCCCTTTTACGGTGAAACACGTCAGGATCGAGTGGCACAAGAAGGTCAACGACGACCTGAATTTTTTCGCTTATAAATGGAACTCGTGGGCGACTCCGAAGTCTAATTATCTCCTTTGGAGAGTTCTCCTCGGGAGGGTTGCTTCCAAGTCATGTTTGATTACTCGCGGGGTGCCGGTGAATTCGATTGTTTGTGATAGATGCGGGTACGGAATTGAAGATATTAATCATTCATTTTTCAATTGTATCTGGGCCAGAAGTATATGGTGGCAAGTGCTGGTTTGGATCCGGATTCCTTTTCCGTTAGAGTGTCAAAGCTTCTCGGATTTGGTTAAAACTGTCATGGGTAGCCCGGGATCGAAGAATTGGAAGAAAATGGTTCACACTATCATTATAGCTACGACTTGGCGGATTTGGTCAGCTCGCAATCTAAAAGTTTTTGATAATAATTTCATTCCGACTACGACGACTGTGGATCTTGTGAAAGAAGATGCATATTTTTGGGTTGCAAATCGATCGAAGTTGGGTGTCACGAGTTGGGAGAAATGGTTAAGGTTTGATATTGTAGAATTGTTGTAATTGTAGTCGTCTTTTGTTTTCCTTTGCGGTTTGCTGTTTTCCCGGACACCTACTTGGTGGGCCTTTTTATTTATATAAAAAGTCGTTTATCGTTCAAAAAAAATAATTATGGAGTAAAACAAAGATAATGTAATCATTTGTTACTGGATTTAGCTGTGCTTGCCTATCACCAACATCCCAAATCTACGAAAAAAAAAGTTATTTCGTTGTAGAGAAGAGAAAAGATTTTAGAGAATTCAAGACCAAGTGTGACAAACTCATATATGTTTACATATTAACAAAAGAAAGTGAAATTAACATCTTAAATGATAGTAAGACTCCTAGTTTAAGAAATTGATTCTTGGGTTTAATATGGTAATCGTTGTTGTTATAACACTCCACCTCAAACATAGAACCACTCATTATACACTATTAACATTATACTTCCGGATGGTGTTAAATCAATACTTGAGAGCCTACAAAATAAATTGATGTTATTGGATTAGTCTAACTGCCTCTTTAAAAACCTTACTAAAAAAACCATTAGGATAAAACTTGGTCAAGGAAAAAGAGTGCATTGTGTTGCTATGCACAATGCTCCCTCATAAACTAATACACGTCCTTCAATATGTAGAGTTTGATCTTCGGTTGTAAGTGTCTAACTTGATCATTGATGTAGCATTCTCTAATCAAAATCATGTTAATTTATTGTCTTCATTGGATGGGGTTAACGTAGTGGATGAAAGTGGCAAGATTTTTAAAGCTGAAGGATCTAGATACAGAAGAAACACTTTGGACCAAACTAGTCAAACTGACCAAACCACAGGGACTAAAATGACAGTTTACTCTTTAAAAGCTATTCCCTTTAAGAATTTCTAATTATGGATGGTAATGGTACCATGTTGTATAGTATCGAACTGAAATTTAGCTAAATTTAAAACCGAATATCATACTGTATGTGTTTGCTTAGTAGTCAGTACTGTATGAGACGGTATCGGTAAACGGTCAGAAATTACCCTATTTCTTATTGTGAAATTACTACTTTTATATAGGGCTGGCCAGGGGCGGATTTAAGCCTTCCTGGTGGGTTCTCAGGAACCCACTCGGTTTGGAAATTATAGCGTTAAGCTATATATAAAATTGGAAAGGAACCCCTAAGAAAATAACGAAAGGAACCCATAACTATAGATGCAAAGTGTTTCACTGGTTGAGAGCTCCTATTTTATCCAACATGTACCCGGATCGAATTCCATAAGGTACCCTTTTTTTCTAACCCACTTTAGGGTTTTTAAAAAGAAAATTTGATCAAAGAGGCATTGAAGGTGGTTGTTAACTCATGGCTGCTAAACAAAGAAAAATTGAAGTGGCGATGGATTTCCTTGAACAGAATCAAAGAGGGATCAAGAGTAATTGTGACATAGACGAAGGTTTGTGCGACGGTTATGGTAGTTAAGAACAAAGACAACGACTTGTGATATGAAGTGTTTTAGGTTACTGAAATCGGAATGTTATAGCGTTTCAATTAGGGTTGTGCATGGGTCGGTTTGGTTCGGTTTTTATCATTAACCATAACCGCTATTTCGGTTGTTGGGTTTTCTTAACCATAACCAAACTTCGGTTATGGTTATTTCGGTTATTAACCAAAAATTTCAACTAAAAATAACTTTCGACTAAAGTTCAAAAACTAAAATCGCATGGGTCTACAAGGTGGACTTAGCTTAATGGGGGATCCTTGTTTAATAAGATATTTCTAGACAATAAAAAAATTTACTTAAGCCTAAGTTTAATTCTTTATCAAAATAAAGGCCACCTACATTAAGATCGTGTTGTTACTTGCATACTTTTATGTTAGTAGAATACCTCTACATGGTCAGTCTAAAACATAAACCTATTACATAGACTTAAAACTAGATGTTCGGTTTGGTTTTGGTTATATCGGTTAACCAAAGTTTCATAACCATGACCATAACCGCTCAGTCGGTTAAAAAATTTTGATAACCATAACCATTGGTTATGTCGGTTATCAGTTAAAATCGGTTCGGTTATGTCAATTAAGGTTTGGTTATAGGTTATGGAGGTTAATTTTGCTCACCCCTAGTTTCAACAATGACTAGCGATTTCACATATGTGCATTGAAAACGATTACAACGACTGTTATGATGCGAGATAAGCCAACGGTTTCAATAGTTCTCCACTTCTTTGTCGTTTCAAACATTTCTTCATTGAGTTAATTACAAAGAGGGAGGTTGTTATTTTGAAAACTCACTTAATGCACAAACTTGTTATAAATAAAAACCACAAACTCTATTTGACTAAACCACATGATTATCTGTGTAATTAACTCTAGAAAGAAAAAAAAAGGCAACACATCTTTGTACAAGCATATGAAAAAAAAAGGTCTTTTAGATATCTTGTCTTGAATATAGGTTGATCGGTGCATTACACAAAGAATCACTAAAAACTTGAAAACCAAAAACTACTACCAACCAATTACTATTTTTTTCATTTCTTTTAATTATATTTCGAAAAAAAAAAAAAAATATATGTAGTTTGCAAAGGGACAATATTGTGTGGTGATAATGACAATGTGTTTCCTCTCTATTCAGAGCATATCCAATGCTCATCAACATAAACCACTATAAACCGTCACGTCAGCATGCTACATCATTTTAAACCATTTCAAACTAACCTTATTTTTTTCCTCTAACCCTAAACCATTACAAACTTCCACCTCATCACATACTTTTCTTTTTATTTAATTTATACCCCACTCACAAAACAAACTTTTTTTTTATGGGGAATTGGATTTAATAACCTGAACTATTTGAAATTGGTCACTGACACCCCCAACTAAAAAATTGGTCGTATATAACCTGAACTATTGACTTATTGGAATCTAACACCCACTAACGGTTAAATGTTAGTGGGTTCGCTGACGTGGCAAGATTTGCTGACGTGTCAATCCACGTGTGCACACATCAGCGTGCCACGTCAGCAACTTGTGCCACGTCAGCAACCCAACTAACGGCGTCAGTTAGTTGGGTTCTAGATTCCAATAAGTCAATAGTTCATGTTATATATGGCCAATTTTTTAGTTAAGGGTGTCAGTGGCCAATTTCGAATAGTTTGGGTTATTAAAATCCAATTCCCCATTTTTTATTTAATATCAAGGGAGCCCCACCTGTCTCCCTAATAAACCAGTCCATTGGAATATATGGATGGACCCAACCAAGTCAACCTCCTCCAATAGTGTTAGATGAAATGTTTGGTCCGTATATTAAATAAACCATGATAAACCATCTCTATTGGAGATGCTTTCAAGAGAGGTAGATGGTTCAAATCATATTCAGGAGTAGTGAAGAAACAGTAAGTATCACGGAGATTAATACTAATCTCCGTGGGGTTAATACTTATATTCGTCAAGATTGATCCTTTTCCCAATCCAGTAGGTCAAACCCAGATCCTTGAGTCTGTTGCTCCCCCCTGTCGCCGATTCGGGATGCTGTTAAGGAGAAGGCCACCGCTTCAGGTGGTGGAGGGGTTGTGCCGCCCGTTTTCAGCGTGGGTATTGGCGCTGCCCCTACGCGTCAGCCTCTTTTTCAAAAGCTGATCAAGAAGAAGCCCCCTGGTAAGTCTTGCTTCCTTCAGTTTTCTATTTAATCTTTTATACTTGTACTTCTTTGTAATATGTTTTTCTTCTTTGTTTCAGTTGCGCCCAAGATCGTTCCCACTCCTCCTCCTACGTCTCCATCTGTGGAGGCGGCTAGGATGGAGGAACATAGGCTCTGGAAAGAGCAAGATGATGCGCAGCGGGAAGAGGCGCGCTAGAAGACTGAAGCCGATGAAGCCCTTCGGAGGGAGGAGGCTGAGAAGAAGAAGAAGGCAGAAGCCGATGAAGCCCTTCGAAGGGCTGAGGCTGAGAAGGTGGCCGCCGCCAATGAAGCCAAGCAAAAGGCTGAGGCGGCACAACGTGCTGAGGCGGAACGCCTTCGTCTTCAAGAACAACAATTCTTGGAGGAGAAAGCTCGCCAACTGAAGGAGCGGGAGGCTCTTGAGCGCACCAATTCTAGCGCCGAAGAGTCTCAGGAGATGGATGGGTTTGAACGAGCCCTGTTGGAGGCGGGCATTGGTGGCCGTGTGGAGGGCTCGCGCCAGGCACGGCGCGAGTCTTCCAGAGTTGATGAAAGGGAGCCATCAAGGGCATATGATGGCTCCAGCTGGTCTGGTGGTGACGCCATTTGGCGCCCTCGCTGGGCGGTCAGGGAGAACACTTTATTTTCCAACTCCCTGGCCGCCGAGGAGTTTGTGAGCGAGGTGGTGCCTCCTTATGAGCGCGCTCACCAAGATATGCTGGGTCGCGCGGACCTTATGGCTGCCTTGTGCGTCAATCAGGCGACCCAGCTATCTATGATTGACTCGCTGCGCCATCGAGATGCGGCGGTGTGGCGGGACATCCAACGCTTGGAGGCGGAGAAGGCAGACCTTGCTGAAAAAGAGGTTGCGTTCAAGGCTGAAGTGACCAAGTACCGCCGTCGCGCCCATGAGGCAGAAGCTAAAGTTAGCAAACTTGAAGAGGACGCGGCGGCGGATAAGCGCAGGTGGACATAGTCTTGCAAGAAAACTAATGCTGAGACGATGCGGTTGAAGCAGACTCTGGCCGAGGCGCAGGAGGAGGGCCGGGTGTTGACCCGACAGTTGGAGGAGAAGAGCAAGACCCTCTCAGAGCGGACTGCTCAGGTTGCGGAGAAACGCTTAGAGCTTGAGTCCAAGGATGCTGATCTGATCAAGGCCACTGAGCGTGTCTCCTTCCTGGAGCAAGAGAGGATCCGGATCCTTAATGCTAAGGAGGATCTGGAGCAAGACCTTGGCTCTGCGGAAGAGGCTCGCGCTGCGGCCGTCAAAGATTGTGAGACGGCCCAGCGCTTGCTGGAGGAGGCAATGAGCGCCCAGACCCAAATGCAGAATTCCATCAAGTGGCTGATGACTGATGGGATTACTGGGGTAAGTTCTTATGACCCTCTTGTATTTTGTATGCCTTCTGTTAGCCCTTGAGTTACTAACCGTTAGTGATTTTTCAGGTCTTCAAGAGGTTCTGGCAGGAACCTAAGTTGGGCGACCAAGTCGCTGCTATAGCCGCCACCCGCCCAAGCTTATGGGTATGGTGAAGGTTATGAGGATGGGTTCTTGGCTGCTCAAAATGGCGTGCGGCTCGAGGATGCTGAGCATTACAAGAAGCCATTGAAGGATGAATACGAGGCGGAGCTTGTCAAGTTTGAAAAAGTTGACTTCCCCATCCTCCAAGTAATTGCTGACTGTAACAAGAATGCAGATCCTCTTGCTGCCCTCAAGTACTTTATGGATAAGTCTGACGAGCTAGCGCGGGACGCTGAGCGGAAGCGCCTAGAGGAGGAGCGCCAGAAAGCTGCTGGCGAGGGCACCTCAAATGTAGATAGCCTTTAGGCGCTTGCTTTGTTTCCCTTTGTAAATACTTGTAAATAGTAAGGGTTTTTAAGTCCCTTTTTATTAATGAAAATTTCTTAGTTTCTTTATATCTTGTGTTTCTCGTTCTAACTCCTTCGCTTATTTAACCAAGTCGTCACCCGGTTTATAAGTAGAAGTTAGGGCGCGCGCTACGCTAGATAATCCGGCGTGTAAGTATTTGCCTTGAAGACTATAGCAGGGCGCGACTTGTGCCATAGGGTCCGAGTTAAGCGCGTGAGAGCCTTGCCTAGAAGACCACAGACTGCGCGCTCGTGCAATGTTTGTCCTTTGTCCAACTTGTATTTGACAAGTTTAGAAGACAAGGTTTTCAACTACACGAGTGCCGCGCGTCGTTGAGTCCGACAAGTAAACTTGTCTTGAAGACCATAGTGTGCGGCATTGTTGCGCGAATTTTATAAGTCCGACGTGCGCGAGGCGCGTCTTGAAGACTTATATCGTGTCAACAGTGCGCAGATCTGGTCCGACAGTAGTTTTACCTAAGTCTTGAAGACCCTGGCGCTGAAAAAACAAGTAGAAGAACAGATATAGGAAACCATTTTTATTGATAAACGCGGCATGTGTAGCCGTTTTACAAGTGTTTTACAAATAACAGCGTCGTAGTTGCGCGCCAATCCAAGATCGTGGGATAGGGGTCCCATCAAGTCTTTCTAGCGCGTAGGCGCCTTTGCCAAGTACTTCTTGTATTTTGTATGGACCCTCCCATGTAGGAGCCAGTTTTCCGGGTTTTTCGGCGTTAGAAACTTCATTATTCCGGAAAACTTAGTCACCGATCTTGAACGCGGATGCCTTGACGCGCTTGTTGTAATAGTGCTCTAGCTGTGTTATGTATTTTGCCTCTTTGATTGCAGCAAGGTCGCGGCGTTCGTCTAATAGATCAAGGTTCAAGCGGAGTTCTTTATCATTGTCTCTTGTGTTGGCCATTAGCACCCTTGCGGAAGGGTAACCTATTTCGGCGGGGATGACTGCCTGGGTATCATATGTCAAACTAAATGGCGTTTCGCCATTGCTGGGTTTTGTGAGGGTGCGGTAGGCCCATAGAACATGAGGAACTTCGTCTACCCACCCGGTTCTTTTGGTTCCGAGTCGTGCCTTGATACCCTCCACTATTGTGCGATTGGCTCTTTCCACTTGACCGTTGCTTTGTGGGTGCGCGACGGATGTGAAAATTTGTTGGACACCCATTTGAGCCAACCATTCTTGTAAGGATTGGTCCTCAAATTGTGTGCCGTTGTCGCTTACCAGCTGCATCGGTAGGCCGAATCGGCAAATGATGAACTCCCAGATGAATTTCTTGACATGTGCGCCGTCGATCTTGGCTAGAGGTTTCGCCTCGACCCACTTAGTGAAGTAGTCGATGGCGACGATTAGATATTTCACATTTCCTGGAGTCGTTGGGAAGGGGCCTACCAGATCGATAGCCCACTTTTGAAACGGCCAAGCCGCTGTGACCGGCACCAGGTTGTTCTTGGGGCGTAGAGTGTTCAGAGCGTGGCGCTGGCAACTGTCGCATTTGCGCAACTCGTTGACCGCGTCCACGTGCATGCCCGGCCAATAGTACCCTGCGTTCATCAACTTCGCTACTACCATTCTTGGGCCTGCGTACAACCCGTATGTTCCTTCATGTATGTCTCTTAGGAGGAAGGAAGCGTCCGCGGAGTCTACGCAGCGCAGCAGCGGCCCTAGGTAGGAGCGGCGGTACAAGGTACCGTCTATAAGTTGATATTGTAGAGCCTTATGTTTGATCTTCCAGGCCTCTGACTTGTCGTCAGGCAGGGTGCCGGAAGATAGTTAGGCCTTGATTGGAGTCATCCAGGACGCGTTGCCTGTTTGGATGACATTGACTTGTCGTGGCGGAACAGATGGTTTGTCTAGGACCTCGATTCGGACTTCCTTGGCCATGTGTTCGAAGACCGTGGGTGCCATTTTACTCAGCGCGTCAACGGGTTTGTTTTCGCTACGCCGGATATGTTCGACCGTGCATGAGTCGAATCGGCGCATGAGTTATTTGGCTTGTTCCAGGTATAATGCCATGATTTCGTCCTTTGCGTCGTAGGACCCATTGATCTGTCGAGCGACAAGTAGTGAGTCCACGTGTGCCTCCACGTGCCTGACCCCCATTTTTTTCGCAATGCGGAGGCCTGCCAGCAACGCTTCGTATTCCGCCTCGTTGTTTGTGCTTTTGAAATCGAGGCGGATGGCATATGTGAACTCTTGCTTATCTGGGCTGATGAGGCGCAAACCTGCGCCGGCGCCGTCCTCGTTTGAGGCCCCGTCCGTGTATAAGGACCATTTTTGTGACGGGTCCTGCGCCGGTGCAGGAGTTTCTTCCGCTTGACACTATTGGACTTTGTCCGTTGGTATCTCTGTGGCGAAGTCCGCGAGAATTTGGCCTTTGATGGCGGGCCGGGGTTTATAGTTTATCGTATGTTCCCCGAGCTCGATGGCCCATTTAGCCAGGCGGCCTGACAGCTCGGGTTTAGCAAGTATGTCATTTATCCGGTAGTCTGTGAGGACATTTATCGGATGGCCTTGGAAATATCTGCGGAGTCTTCGAGATGCATGGACAAGAGCGAGAACCAGCTTTTCCATGATTGTATACCTTGTTTCCGCATCCAACAGCGTGCGGCTGATGTAGTAGATCGGTGTTTGCACGTCCTTGCGGTCGACCATTAGAACCGCGCCTATTGCCCGCTCTGTGACAGATAGGTATAGCGTTAGAGGTTCTTTAGGAAGAGGCGCTGTTAGAGTCGGCAGGTTAACAGGCATTGTTTCATTTCTTTGAATGTTGATTCCGCCTCTGGTGTCCAGCGGAAGTTGCTCTTTTTCAAACAATTCTTCAAAGTGTCCACGAATGGGAATGACTTTGAGGCGTAGTTGGATAAGAATCGGTTGAGGGCGACGAGGCGGCCCATCAGTGTTTGCACTTCTTTGATGGAAGCGGGCGATGGCATCCTTTCGATGGCTTGTACTTTTTCTGGGTTAGCGCGGAACCCATCCCGCGTTACGATGACCCCCAGAAATTTGCCTTCTTCCATCCCGAAGGAACATTTGCTCGGGTTCAGCTTCATGCGCACCTTGCGCAGCTGGCTGAACGTCTGCTGGATATCTCGAAGCA
Source organism: Ambrosia artemisiifolia (assembly GCA_032199755.1). Classification (NCBI taxonomy): domain Eukaryota; kingdom Viridiplantae; phylum Streptophyta; class Magnoliopsida; order Asterales; family Asteraceae; genus Ambrosia; species Ambrosia artemisiifolia. The sequence goes on along the minus strand of CM063522.1, from coordinate 52,114,484 downwards.
TGTCGCCTTCTTCCTTGCTTTTAATTACAAGGTCATTGATGTACACTTCGAGCCGTACGCCGATTTCGTTGATGAAGGTCGTGTCCATTAGGCGTTGGTATGTAGCGCCCGCATTTTTCAAGCCGAAGGGCATCTTGGTGTAGCAGAAAATGCCGGCGTCTGTGCGGAACGCTGTTTTGTCTTCATCTTCCTTTGCCATTTGGATCTGGTGGTACCCCTTGTACGCGTCTAGAAAAAACTTGAACCGGTAAGGAGCTAGGGAATCCACCTTTAGATCGATTTCTGGCAAAGGATAGCAATCTTTTGGACACGCCTTGTTGATATCCTTGTAATCAACACACATGCGCCACCCTCCATTGGCTTTGGCGACCATGACAGGGTTAGCCACCCATGTTTGGTATCTGATGGGGCGGAGGATACCCGCATTGAGCAGCTCGGTGACTTGTTCGTTCATGGCCTTTGTTTTCTCCGGGCCCATACTACGTTTCTTTTGCACTATCGGTTCCACCGAGCGGTAGACATTGAGTCTATGTTCCGCTATTTCGCGAGGGACGCCAACCATGTCGGCTGGTTGCCACGCGAAAACATCGATGTTGCTGATTAAGAGCTGTTTCAGGTGGTTCCGTATGGTCTCGGAGATTTCATGGCCAATGACCACCGTTTGCTCCGGAAATTTAGGGTTAAGAACCCATTTTTCCGGCTCAGTGCGGGTGTCCGTCTTGACCATTTTTGGAGGCTTGGCGGTCTCTGTGGTGTGACAATCTTTGTTGCCTCTGATGAAGGCGATGCCTGTTTTAGTTGGGAACCCGACCATCGCGTGCGCCGTTGAAGCGCGTGATGCCTTCCCGTCCCAAGAGTATGTCATGATTGGAGGTAGCTGGCAAGACCATGAAGTCGCATATCTCTGTGCGCTCATGGGTGCCATCTGACCATGTCACTGGCAGGGAGAGCATGCCCCGCGGCATGATGGTTTCATGAATGAAGCCGGAGATTGGCTCGTTGACTGGTATGAGCTTTGCTTTGTCTTCCGCGTCTAACTATTGAAAACATTGCTCGTACATTATATCTGTGCTGCTACCACCGTCCAAGAACATATACCGCGTGCGGTAGTGTCCGAAGACGGCGATAATGACAAAGGGAGCAGTGCAGGAAGCGCCGCCTCTAATTTTGGGCATGAGGACGTCGGCCTCTTTCCATGAATCACTGAGTGGTTGCACCCGAGTGCGCTTTCCATGGTGCGTGTTTCTGCCCTTCTTTGTCATGTTGCAATGGTGACGGGGAATCAGTGTGGCGGCATGAGTGTTGAGGTCACGAATTTTCTTTCGCGACCCTTCCGCTTGATTCTCTTCACCTGCTTGACTCTTACCAGTGCGGTGAACATTTTTTACTAAGTGACCGAGCTGACCTGACTTCAGCGCGGCCTCGATCTCCATCTTCAGGGTGTAACAATTGTCCGTGAGATGACCGAAGTCATTATGATATTCACCGAACTTGCTTCGGTCTACGTTTCTTCGCTTGCCCAAAGGATTGGGCTCCTTTAACGTAACCTGCTCAGTTTTCAGGACCTGAGACGGTGTCTTTGTTAGTGGGGTCCAATCGTGGTTTTTCTTGGAGTGACCACGTTGGTCCCGCGTTTGTTTGGGGCTGATAATCTGGCGGGCGTCGCCGGCTGGGGAGTACTTCCCTTCATCAGCGGTGCCCGAAATGCGGCTCCAGACAGATTTGTTTTTATTTTTATTATTATTATGGTGTTGCGGTTGGAAGCCATGTGTCTGGTTAAAAGATTTCTCCGAGGAGGCATATATTTTGGCGGAGTGGACGAGCTCGTCCCAAGACTCCGGAATGCCATCCTTGCCTGTAAGGCACTTCATTAGCTCCGGGATGCGCACATTATGCATGAACGCTGCCCATGTGAGCTCCTCCCCGCAGCCTATTTGCAAGGCTTCTTTGTTAAATCGAACGATGAAGTCCTCAATGGACTCGTGATCGTTGCGACGACACAACAGAATGTGCGCCTTGTCTTTTTTGTGTTTACGCAGGTGCGAGAAGTGACTACCGAACTTATCGGTGAGATCGTCGAAGTCCTTAACGCTCCCCGCGGGGAGGTTATCAAACCAGACTCTTGCTGCGCCTGTCAAGGTTTGGGCAAATAAATGGCACCAAACTTGAACAGGCCAGTCTACTGACATGCCCGCGCACTCAAAATCGTTCACGTGGTCATCAGGATCACGCAGGCCATCGTATCTACCGATGCTGCTAGGGAGCTTAGCCTTCCTTGGTATTTTAGCTGTCGCTATGCGAGCGACAAACTTGGATTTTTCAGCGAAGGCCTTTGGCCTGAATGGCTTGACCAAGTCATCGTCTTCGTCATTGTGGCGCGAGCGATGATCTTGTTTCTTTCCCTTGTAGCCAGAATCGCTACTGGATGACTCGTAGCCATCAGGCTCATCCCGGGACTTCGCGTAGCCCCGAACTCTGGCGTCTCCACCGAGTTCCCCACTACGACCAGCACCTGGACCGCTGGGTCTTTATTTTTGTACCCCTTTTTTGGTGGGGTATCATAAGTGAGGGCCTTGCCCTTTTTCTTAGCCTGCTGCAAGAGTTTACGTTGGTAAATTACAGCATTCTTGGTATTCTGACGGAGGAGCCACTGGTCTAGGTCCTCCTCGAAGTTGGCACTGCTTTCGTCGTCAGAGTCTACGTCCCGAACCTCAACAGCTGGCTTTTCAAGCCTTGAGGTGGGTTTTTTGACGACGGTGTGCGGTGTTGTCTGGTTCTCCGGGAGTTGGGTGTCACCCTCTCCGGAGCGGTTTATGACAGCGGTGTTAGGGTTGGGTTCAGCCATGGGTGGGTTTAAAAGATGAGGAAAAGGGGCAGTTCTAACAGACGGATGGCGCCAATGAAGAAACAATAAGTATCACGGAGATTAATACTAATCTTCGTGGGGTTAATACTTATGTTCGTCAAGATTGATCCTTTACCCAATCCAGTAGGTCAAACCCGGGGAGAATAATAAGTGCGAGTGTGTGTGAGATTACGTAAGTAAAGACACGAAATATAAGTGGTTCGGTCTAAGAGCGACCTACGTTCACTGTAACTAGCCGGAGTATTATTAATATTCGAATATGAAGAATTACAAGAGAGAGTATGCTGAGTTACAATGAGAATTTTCGGATCCTTTGCAAGGAGATGTCTTCTTCTATTTATGGAAGAACTCGTGGGCTTAGCTGAGGAGCCCATGAGGAGCAATCCTTAGTTGGGCCTGATCAAGGCCCAAGGCCAAGCCCTTCCATAGAAATGACGGGAAAGCAGTGTTACTGTGGATGACGTCATGTTGCAGCATGGTTGCTGCTCGAGGCAGACACGTGGCGAGCTGTGATTGGCGGGCGGCGCCCTTGTCCTTGCTACAGTTGTTGACCATGCTTCTGACATCAGCAGGGGATGTCTGCTGTCACTGTAGACGACGGTATGGTGGGAGCATGGCTACAGTCATGTCGCCGTCCTTGTTAGTGGTGGTTGGACCACTCCTGCCACCTGTCGCTCTGTTATTGGCGTGTACTCTGCCAAAGATCCTTGTGAATCTTCCTTTTGTTATCTTCTGTACCTCATACAAAAGGTGATGGGGGAAGATTCTGCGCGTGGTAACACGCGCTTATCATGTGTTGTTCTTGCTTATCAATTGTTATCCTTGCGCGCTCTCTTGCACACCTTGCAAGCAGCGCGCGAATAGATCCTGGCGCCGCAGTCTGGCGTGAGGATTCTATCTTATGGGGATAGGGACGCTTCCTCCCCTTGGATTAGGCTCCCTATCCCTTCAAGTAGTTTATTTTACCTTTAAACAAATTAACTTAATACAAGAATAACATACAATTTTTAGATTTGTCTTTTCTTTATACACAGACAAATAAACCTTGTAAGGGGTGGCCCTCACATTAGTGCAACGAAAGATGGTGTTTTGTCACAAGCCGTGTATTTTGAGCTCGCAATCATCCAAACCTTGAACTTTCGGACAAAACGTGAGGAATTAAGTTTTACACAAAAAAATTGTCTAGAGCTCTCTAAATAAATCTGGTCCAGAAAAATCACAATTCTTGGAGAACTTTAGACATTGATACTATGCAAATATCTATGTGTATAGATATTTAGATTGAGATGAGAAGCTTTAGATAGTAACTTTCTACATCTTGAGATATATAATGTGTATTAGAAGGTTTAAAAAAGAAGTCGGTTCAGTTGTGTAAATCATCTTAAACAACCTCAAAAGTCATTTATAATACACACTTGTAAGTTCTCTTAAAATCATATAAACGTTTCTTTGGTAACATTTTCTTAGCAATATTGTGATTAAGTTGAGTTTAGTAGTAGTGTTGCATGAGAAGGTAGAAAAGATAATTTTGTCAAAGTTCTATTCTTTACACAAGATTTCCAATTGGCAAGCAACCCAACAATGAAGTGCATACATCCTATTCACACTCAGACAGAACACCCACATCGGGTGCTCTTCAAATCTCTAAAGAGTCGAACTACTCATATCTTTCGATCTACGGTCTGCATAGACGGCATCTACACTTGTGTTGTGTTGATACACTTCAACACATTTGTTGTCAAGTAGAGTGAATAACAAAACTCGCCCTTGAACTATTTTTCAAGAGCATCTCAGTCCCTTGCAAGTTTTTGTTGTCATGAGTCATGACTAATCAAACTTTCATTTTTTTATTTAATCATATTTAACTTTTATTTTTTTCAACAGGCTTAATAAAAACAAGTTCCATGACTTATAGAAATACAATTTTCTTAAGCAATACCAGATTACTAGTTGCCAAACGGCCCAAACACCACCTGGGCTTTTGCTAGATATGAGGATATGTCACTTGTAAAGCTTCAACCCAATCTATAAGAGATAAAGCCTAAGCCCAAGTTCAAGTCCAATTCCCAGCCCAATTACAAGCCCAAGCCCAATGCATCTAAATGCAAATCAACATTTCCAAAATAAAAGGGTTGTAGCATGAATAAAGAAGATAAAAACTACCATATCCATGTACACTATCGCACATCGCATGCATGCATGCATGTTCCCTTATTCTATAAATCCCAAATAAACCATAAACCCGTATTGTATTCACAAAACTGAAAGATACACCATAAGACATACGTAAAGGGTATCTTAAATTCAGATTTGGCCTATATATATGACCTTCAAAAGTCGAACTTCTTAACGTATACCTGTCTAGTTCTCATCTTGTCGCCCCATTCCACTTTTCTTGCGCTCGCGCATGCAAGATCTCCATTCCCTTGGTAATTTCTTGACTCACATGTGATGATCACTGCTTTTGTCACCTGCATTGCTTCTTTTTGTGATTAGAGTTGGTGGGTGATCCCTGCCATTTTCATCAGACATTTCATAATTCTAGAAAATGTAATACCTTTTGCGTTTGCTTTTCAAGACGGTTGAAGAAGACGGATTGCTGTGCCAATTTCGCTTTCTCTGATTAATAAACCAATTGTTTATCTGCTTTAGCTGCAGGCCTGTTTCTTGTACTAGTCTTGCCTTGTCTTCTTCCTGTTAATCAAAGTGATTAAAGAATTTTAGCTTGCCATCGGTAAGTGATGGTTGATTACTTATTATTACTTCGTTAAAAAGGGTAAATTTAACAACTAAAACGTATAAGAAAACGTCTTATTATATCACTAAAATGAGTAATGGGTGCAAATTTGACATGTTATAAGTTTGCCCATTCGACTTTTGACCAAAGTTTGCAATATCTAATAGATGAATAATGAATGTCAAAGCGCGGTGTCAGTCTTTGACTTAATGTCCATGTATGGCATATGTGTCTCGCTATCGCATACGAATGAGTGGATCAAACATTCAGTAAACTGTAAAAGAGAGCCAAAAGGTGTTTTGGTTTGGTTGTCAAGGTATACTTATTTACATATTTTGCATCCAACTTAATCCATGTCATAGACAACTAATAAGAGGAATGACAAATTTGCACCAATTTCTATTTTCTTTATGGCAAATAAGACCTTTGGATAATCACCAAAATAGACATGTAACATGTTACACCACATATATTAATGTACATTGACTAAAATACTATCAACAATAAACACCGACTTTCTAAAGCAATGAATAATGACACATGTTCTAGTGTATGTTATTTATGACTATGATGTAGACCAATTATATCACGAAACTTGGCCAAGCGTGTAATTTACAAACCCCCCTTTCTGAGTAAACCAGATACTCTTGAAGCAGGGCAGTTATATTGTGACAAGTTAGCCTTATAACCTTTCTGATTACAGATTTAGATGAAGTAAACTCACAGTAGGGTATGGCCATTTGGCATGTGATTGCCACCATGCTTTCAAGACCGAAGTCGTGTCTCCTGGGAGCTTCCCGGCTCTTCTTTTACGCAATATTTCCTCCCTAATGTCCACAATCTTCTCCTTGTAGCCCTATAAACAACACAAGAAGTCGAAAATATATTGTCAAACGATGCATTTTCTCGAGCCTTTTCTTTTCTTATGTCAAAAGCCGATTGTTGAATTAATAAAGAGTTCTTAATTTTATGTCTATATGTCAAAAACATTTATAGAACACAAGGCACTTGAGGAATTTAGGTCCCTGAAAACCGAGGTGAGAGCTTCACGTACGTGACGCTTTGTTATGTACAACCAAAAGTTGCATCCGCCTCGTATATTTTACATATCCGGTCAAACCATTCGCAACGTTTTCATCCTTTTGGTTGTTTTAACATATCATCCTTCTTTAACATTTACCAATTATAACTCAGATGTGCATCAAGCGCCGCCTCAAGGCCCATAATAGTTAACGTATTATATATGATTAGAAAAATTAACAAACCGACCTGTTTCAACTCATGCTTTAGCTCTTGCCTCACACGCTCCATCAACGATCTCTCACTCTCCGTTGGCACAAGAGGCCCGAAACCCATGCTATCATGTCCATCAAAGCTTCCATCAAACAAATTGGCATCACTCTCCACTTGATCTTCATCATCATCCGACATTGTTGCACCCGTTCCTTCCCCAGGCGACACCCCTGTTTCAACAACCACACCAAACAAACTTTAACCATCGTCATCTAACAATAACCGAAACAAAAACAAACCAAACTTCAAACCAACATAGGCACAAAACCTGTTAGGCTTTGCAACGACTGCTCAATCTCCCAACACGCCATAACTGCTTCCATCGCGTGAACGCGAACATGTTGTTGCAATTGCTCTTTAAAAGAACAAAGCAACAGAACATAATGAGTCTGCATTACATCACAAACACAAAAAAAAAAAAAAAAATCAGTTAGTAACAAACCATAACAATTATAACAAACTCGCAATCTTTTGGTCATACCATGAACTGATCAAGCTCCTTATCATCACCAAGATTCCCACCCTGCCCACCAAGACCCGAATACTTCGCTACCACATGCTGCGATTGCGCCAGCTGTGCATCAATCCTAGGCAGCTGATCCACCGGTGTCGCAATTCGCAAACAAGACACGTGAGCCGATAACAACTGCTCGTATAGCGGGTGTGACAATACTTCGGCTTTGTATCGAGCATTCTGCCAGTTTACCGCCGCGGCTTCACCGCCACCGTCCCCTCCACCAACTTCACTCTCCCCTAGCTCACCTCCTACATTATTATCCACCTGTAAACAAAATCACAAAAATGCCTCATTAATCCTGCCTGCAGCAGTATAGCTTGGGGGCGACCGCCCTTGTAAAAAAAAATAGCGTATTTTTTAGGTGAAAATCCCGATCGTCATAATTAAAAGTACGGTTAATCCCTCCGGTCGTATACAGAAAATAAATCATGAGTCCGCCACAGCTGTGCTACACTAGCTAGGGCACATTGTTCAAAGTTTAATTCAAACGCTAAAACCAACCAACATCAACATGACTAGTGATAGGTCAAATATAGTGCCTAGATTTAGGTTTATACAAATTTTCAATCCCTAGGTTTATTATGAATTTCATTTCCCATAATTGCATCCATTGGTTACTTTATTTTTAATTCAATATAGCTTAACAACGTTACATACTTTTGTTGACAAACAAACAAGATTTATTAAATATTAAATTGTTGTTGTCTGAATAAACATCTTTTAACATCCATTTTTTTAATTTAATTTGTTTTGTATAAACCATATATTTATTTCAATTTCAAAAACTATTAAATTGTTGTCTAAATAAAACATTATGTCGCTTCTAGCTACTACGCTTTAACTAAGCGTAACCGTAGCAGCTAGAAACACACGAACGACAATTTTTAACAAAATCTTGGCCGTGCAAAAACACATACATACACACATATATATATATATAACCTGTCCGGAGACGATGTTTCTGGACTGGTGGTTCAAATCCGGAGAATCATGAGAAGACATGCCACCAGCCGCAGCCATAATTGAGTCATTAGAGACTTGTGAAACGATGTCGTCTCCTCTTACATCACTAACGTTCCTCTGCAGTATTGATCTCGACAGCCACTGATTATTACTATTACTATTATTATTTCCAACCTGATGATGATGCTGTGACGACGTAGTCACAGCAGAGTCAGAATTATTATTAATATTATTATTATTATTAGTTTGCAAGTTGAGGAAACTATTACTATTATTATTACTATTACTATTATTATTAGCACCAATTTCACTACCCCCACCCGCATACTGTCCCTGCTGCCGAAGGATGGCACTGTTAAGCCAGTGGTCTTTTCCGGGAGCACGGGACGGTTGGGTGGGGATAGTGAGGTGGTGGGCGTCCTGCGGGAGAATTGTCCGCAGGACGGAAATGTTGTCGGACTCGGAGAAATGTTGTTGTAGGGCCATCTCTTGGGAGAGATGGTTGTTGGGATGAAAGGCCATTTATTTAATTAAAAGGAAGGTGGTTTGGGAATGGAGAGGGAGAGAATTGTGAAGAAAAGGTAGTGTGAAAAGAAGAAGGGCAGGTTTTTATAGGTTAGATGGAGAGTAGACAGTTGCAGGGAGGAAGAAAGAGAGAGAGAAAGAGATGGAGAAAGTGACATTGTTTGGAAAACTGGAGGGGAACGAAGGAAAAGTAACCACATAAAACTAATCACATTTGTCATCGAGGTGTCCACTCTTTTTTTTTATTATTACATACTAGATTTACTTGTATTCATATACATTTACTTGTCATGACTAAACATCTTGTACAAAGTGTTTTTTTTTTTTTTGTGAGAACTTTGAGAATCAAATAGGGTAAAAAAATTATTTATTTTTTCGAATTTTTTTTCAATATTGTTAAACATGTATTATAGTATTGAAAACTAAAAAAAAATAAAAAAAAAATTTGGTGTAGAGTAATTACAGTGTAAACTAATGTATTTACTTTAATGACGTAATTACACTAAAAAAAATTAATATTTTTTTTGTATTATTCATCTAGAAAGTATGTTTAAACATATGGGAAAAAAATTCTAAAAAATAAAATAAAATTTTTTTACCCCCTTTGATTCTTACAGTTCTTACCAAAAAACACTTTATATTTGATATTTACTCTACTTATTATATTCATATCAAAGTTAAATAAATTGATAACATGCCATTGGGGTTGGTGACCTAATGGTAGAAGCAACGCTTCTAGGAAAACCTAAGAGGGAGGTCATGGGTTCAAGTCCCATAAGAAGTAGAAATTTACCATTAAAAAAATAAATAAATAAATTGATAACGCCGTTTTGAGGTGGCATAATGTTGTAGTATAGTGGTTACAACAGAGGTTAGAAGGTTTACACAGATTTGCGGGCTTTTTGTTTGGGGTCTCAGGTTCGATTTCATCTTCCACCAAAAAAATAAGGGAAAATGGATTTAATTACTCCCAACTATCGCCTGTTGGCGGATAATACTCCCAACTATCACTTTGGCCATTAGCACTCCAAACTTTCAACTTGTTGGATTTTATCACTCCCAAACTAACTGAGGTCTAACCCAGTTAGTTTTCGTGGCCAAAATGTAAAAACCAAAACTTTGGGCCATTTTTGAAACATTTTATTATTATTATTAAAAAATAACTTATTACTTATTTACATTTTGGCCACAAACACTAACTGGGTTAGACCTCAGTTAGTTTGGGAGTGATAAAATCCAACAAGTTGAAAGTTTGGAGTGCTAATAGCCAAAGTGATAGTTGGGAGTAATTAAATCCATTTTCCCAAAAAATAACCATAGGGTTTGAAAGGAGAAACCCGTGTGGAGAAGAATTCAATCCTGAACAGATGTGGCTTTTTAGCCAATGGTTTACCGCTGAAACAGACCTTTTCAAAAAAAATGAAAATTTAGCGTGGGTACCCTTGACACTTTGCTAACTATTTATAAAATATCATAATCCCTCATATAAGGTAACAATATCTATTTTAGCTAAGGGTAGGGGTGCCACCGTTGGTACTCAAAATCTCTCCAATCTTTTGCACACACCTCACTACCCTAACTCATTATCTTAAAATGGTTTTTTTTTTAGGCAACACTACCCTTAACTGGTGCGAAACCATTACCTTGAAATGTTTTTATTTGTTTTTGAAATAAAACAAGCATTTTAATTAAAAAAAATATGAAACATTATATTAAGATTCTATTCAAATAAAATTACATTTATAAAAATGCGAACACGCATAAATTCAAAAAAAGGTACACTAAAAATATAGATTAGGGAGCACATGGAATTCAAATTAAGCTATTTCAAAATTGACTCCTCAAGGTAGGGTAGAGCTAGAGCTGTAAGAGGTTCCTTAAGATCATTTCAAAGTCGAAAATATGTATCTTGGACTTTCAAATCCGCAAAGGCATCAAGGTTGAACATTGGCTTAACTGTGGGATCCCTTACGTGGACCCGTGATATTGTATGTTTGTCATCCTTCAAGATCATGTTGTGTAATACCATGCACATATAGACAATGGTCCTACACCTTTCTACGGTTGTGACCCGCAATGGTCGCTTGATTATGCTCCATTTCCCCTTTGGTACACCAAACGATCGTTCCACGTCCTTTCTTGCCTCCTAACTAATTTCTTTCCTTCTGATCGTTCGGATATCAAAACGTTTTCTCAAACGTTGACCAAGTAGAGTATATCACCCAACTACCCAAGTCGCCACCCACTCCCCCCTAGCACCTTTTCGTGATAGTGTTCATTCATGCCCCACGCCCTGTTGAGGTGGCAGGATTGATGTCCCTAACTATACGTTATAACGTATAACGTATGGCCTTAGATAAAAAAAACAGAGAGAGAGAGATAGGAAGACGACAACGACGAAAATTACATTTGATGTGTTCAAAGAACTCACTCAATGAAGGAATGAGATGAAAAATTTTGAGGGTACGAACCATCATTGGCAAAGGTTAGTGACGGCCAGGGGTGCCCCGGCCCCACCGTTTTTTGGCTCAGTGATTGAAGTTTGCGATTTTCGTAGGTAATTTATATGGATTGAGTACGGCCCCCACCGATTTGATCTTCTGACCCCTACTGATTCAAAAAAAATTAAGTTCGGCCCCCGCCGATTCAATTTTCAAGCTTCGCCACTGCGAACCATAATATCATTCACAACCCCTCGAGTCGTATATGGCGAAACAAGATTTATTCCGTCCATATATCATGTAGTTAAAGCGATTAAAACAAATATATAAAATTCAATTTGGAAAAATATTATTTGTTGAAATTTTAATGACAAATACTTGTAAGTCAACTTTGATAGGCTAAACTTAATTGATTGAAAATATTTCTTTTATTTAAAAGTCGTTAATAATATAACTACAATACTTTCAAAAAAAAAATTAACAGTATAGTTTCTGTTTTCCTATGTATTTTATAACAAACTAGCTTTTATCCCGGGAATGTCCCGGGTTGAAATATCTAATATGACATAATAAAATATCTAATATGACAACATAATTAATGACTTGCCAATATATGATTAATAAATAATAATATTATTATTTATTTTAAACAAATCTCTGCCATAAGTTATCATATTCAAATATAAAAAAAAACGAATCTCTGCGCCGGGATATAAATTTAGTGCCATTACAAAATATTATATAATGTTAAATGAATTCGGAAGTTTGTAATCGATCATTCAAAAAAGAACTAACATGAAATAAGAAAAAAAAATATTTATTGAAATAGTATTATAATAATCATACATATATTTTAGTTACATAGTATAAAGTATTTAGTTTATGATGGTGCACGTATATTGCAAATATCAAACGCATTAGTCTAAGGGTTATGTGATGCGTTAAAAAATTCATGGGTATATGATCGGGTATGTAGTTCGGGTATTTGGGTATGTGGTTTCGGGTAATCGGGTCGGGTATTACCAATAATTGTTTTTTTCTCCATTTTTTATATAACACTATGGTACTCGTTGGAAAGATAATAAAACGCTCGTTAATTTGGTGTACTTTTTTTCTTTAAAAAATCTCGTATCTAAAAGATATCAGCGTTTAAAAGTTATGGGAGGAAACATGAGATAAAAAATAATAAAGGTTTGATATTTATTTTAGTAGATTAGATTTTAGTATATTTTTTATCCATATGTTATTTTATTTCCTTTTAAATAAATTATAATATCAGGTTTTTTTATTAATGATTAAAAATAGATTAAAATAATAAATTCAATACTATCACCTCAAGGTGCCACATGGCACATTCAATGGAGGGTTGAGGCCTCCATTGAATGCCACCTCATACAAACTCAATTCTTTTATTATAAGTTATAGATTATAGATTATAGATTATAGATAATAACATAGAATTATGTACTCTACAATTACTATATATATCGAAGGGATATGGGCCCAAACTCCATAAAGGAAAACACCGGCCCATACCCAAAAGAAGCCCAACACACGCCAACTCAGCGAATGCAACGCTTGGCGGATCCCACCAAGCAGGCGGTTAAGGGATAACGCGGACGTGTTGTCCGCACCACGTCCGTCATGTCTAACACGAGTGCCTTGCAACGAAAGTTATGAGAGCACGAGGTGGACAGTACGTACAATGTACAACCTCGTACGGACCAATGTAACTTTTTTTTTTGAACAACCAAACAACTTTTATTAATATGCTAGCAAGTGACTAGCAAAACGCCATACAAAAAGTCCCACAAAAAGCTTCCATGTTAATTAATTAAGTGTATTAGTAGCTTTATAAATTATGTGAAAGTCATCATGTAACATGCGCCAAAATGACAAGTACCTGCGATAATGAGCGGGCATTCCCACTAGTGTGTGTGTGTAGGGTAGGGATCCTAAGATAACCAACCCCTATTTAATAACTGAGAGAACCATTTTGGACCACACATTTCTCTAAGACAAAATTTTTTTTTGCTAAATCGCAGCTTTATAAGCAAGAATAATTTTTTTTCTATTTATACATGTGTGTATGGTGTTAAACATATATGTATGATGCTTATTTTTTAAACTCTAACACGTATAGACATGTATGTATATTAAAATAACATACTTTTACCTACAATTTTTTTTTCTATACATGTATGTGAAATCATTTTAAAATATTTATCCATGTACATTACAAAACATGTATGTACTTATACGTGTAACACTAGTTTTTGTGAAGATATAAAGAGGTGTCTGACTAGCATTCGCAAAATGGTGGTATACAATTCTTTTCGACACGTGGTAACCCATACTAATTTGGATTTTGGACCACAGTTGGGACCAACAAAGCACGCGATAACATATAATTTAAAACTATTCATATGGATTTGTCAATTGGTATGATTAGTCACTCTGTACGGCATAACATATCATTTGTCTATTAATGTTACAATAAAATGACGCTCGTATGTAAATTTTAGGGAAAATCACTGTGATGGAAGGTTAGACCAATAAAAAAAAAAAGCCAAAATGAACATCTAATACGTCTATATATTAGGGACTGGCTATTCTTTGCGTCTACCAATTAGATGATTACATTTGTAAAGTTCTTAAACGCCTTGAATTTTTTAGTGACCAACGTTTATACTTTAGACTCGTGGCTATTATATAGACGCATAAGGTCCCAACCTTGTTCTCAGACGCCTTTAATTTTAAGGTTGGGCCTAATGCGTCCAAATAACAGTCTTAAGTCTAAAGTGTGGACACATAGACTTTAAAAATTAAGGCATTTGACAACTTTACGCGTGTAATCATCTAATTGGTTGACACGAAGAATGGTTGGCCCCTAATGAATAGACGCATTAGATATTCATTTTGGCTTTTTATATTGGTCAATTGGTCATTGTCCTGATTTCCCTAAATTTTATCTACAAACAAAATTAGCAGCATGATATACGAATAGTTAAAAATAACTTGATTTTAATTGCGTGACAACTGATTATTGTTGTATTGATGAAGTTTTCAAGTTTATAGTGTGATGAAAACATAACATCCCGCTTGCTGTGTGTGCATATAATATATATATATATATATATATATATATATATATGTGTGTGTGTGTGTGTGTGATCTTTCGGCGGCAAAAGTGAAATTGTACTAATTTTAATCTTATTTTATTAATTTTGTGAATAATGTTAAAAGGGAAGGATGGTTAATCATGTATTATGTTAAAGGTTGTCTACACCTTACTATCCTAAGATTTTACCTTAGATTTAATTTAATATTGATCGAATTTATTGATGATGCTGATGATGGTGACGACGATAACATATTTTTAATTAGTTACTGTCAAATTTAACTGGTTAACTTTAAAATTAGTAATTATTTTTCTGTGTAACTACCTTTATTTGTCAAACAATCTTATTCCAACAAACGTCTTTTCTCAAATGACATTTCAACGCTACAAACTTATCACATGTAAATTGGTCTACAACTTTTTCTTCGTCTCTACTCTCCAGTGTTAGCTTGAGAAGTGTGGATCGGACGTTAAACTAGAGCCACCATCGGGTCATCCGTCTAACCGGTTCGACGAGCCGGCCAAGAAAGCCTACAAACCCCAGGAAAATTGAAAAAAAAAAGGGTTCAACCCAGCCCAACAAGCCGGTTTTCCAATCCGGGCTCCGATCCGATGGCCCAACTAGCGATCCGATGTTTAGGCAGTCCAACTCATCAACTCAGACCAGCCAAGGCTCCGGTTACCGGTCCGACCGGCCGGTCCTGGTTTCAAAACATTGGGCTAGAGGCAAACAATAAAATGCTATGCCTAGGTAGGATTCACTTATAGAAACGTAGTCGTAGTGTCACATGATTTTTTAACAATTTTTTACTGCTAAATATTATTTAACCTTATCTTTGCAAGTACTTAAACATGCTCCACCTTTATGAGAAAAACACCATATCGTTAAACTAGTAGGTCATGGGTTAGCGTCACGCGATATTCTAATATTTAAATCTTAATATTTAAAATTTAAATTAACTTATCATATGACTTATTTTTTTGGAGGCTTGTCATCAAAATACTCGAGGGTGATGACAGACGATTATATATATATGTGGACTCTTCGTGATAGTTTTCAAAATATAAATGACTACAAAATAATAACTTATATTTAAGGTAACTTACCTTTACAAGACAAAAACAAACTACTAAGAGTGTGTAGTGGTAATTCAATATAGCGCCCCATCCCTTAACATAACATGGCGTTATAAGACTGCTCGTAGTGGGGCGTTATTGCCTGGGTTTTTAATCCATAGCGCCCGGAAACACCATTACACCCCGGCGCTATGGATCAAATTTGGCTGGGGGCTTTATACAAATAACGCCGGGTATCAAAAGCATGGACCAATCACATGGCGACACGTGGCGAGTGGGTTGAAAAAACGGTAAAAAATTTGACCGTTGCCCCACATTTAATTTTGAACGGTAATTTTTTTTATTTGTTTTATATATATACACACACAATCTTTTATATAAAAACCAACCAAACAACTAAAAAACACACACACTAAAAAACACACACACTACTAAAACACAATGTTCCCATACGGTTCACCATTCGGGGTCCCGGGTCGCCCGGGTTCGAGGCCAAACACTACTACTCCACTGCCACCCAATTGGCCGGAGTTTGACCCGAACACAATGCAATACGCGCAACTACTCCAGGGTCAATTTTATCCTCCACCAAACATGGCGGGCCATTTTTTTCCTCCACCAAACTATGGCTAAGGTTCTCAAGAGGAGCCCGAGCTCGTGCCAGAAACTCAAGTGGAGACCGACGAACCCGAGGGTTCTCAACAGGGGGCCGCGGGTGCGGGAGTGGGAGCGGGCGCAGGAAACGCTCGCATAAAAAGAAAGATCATACCCAACCTCGTAAAAAAAAAGCAACAAGAACGTTGGACCCAAGACGAGGAATATGCTTTAACGAGAGCCTGGCTCGACATATCGGAGAATCCACAAGTTGGTTAGTAAATTTTTTTATATTTATATATAATTTTTTTATATATATATTGTTCGTGTTTTATATATAGTATTTATTTTTGGCTTTTAAATTTATATATAATTTGTTCGTGTATATATATAGTATTTATTTTTTGTATTTATACTTATATATAATTAATCGTTATATATTTCTAATCGTATAATTTTTTTTGTAGCCAACTATCAACATCTTCCTGAGTTTTGGATTCGGGTTCGAGGGCTGTTTTTTGGTGTGATGGGTAGAGGGGAGTATCGAGAGAACGACTCGGTATCGGGAAAGTGGTCGGACATAAATAATAGATGTCACTCGTTTTCTCAGGTTTACCAGCGTTGTATGGACAACAGGGGCAGTGGGGAAGGTGATGATGGTGTGTTGACAAGAGCGTTGAACGAGATGAGAGCTACCCGCCAACCGTTCCCGTATTTGAGAATTTGGGAGATGTTGAGAAAAAGTCCTAAGTGGGCTAAGGTACCGGCTATGGGGTCGGGTGGTAGGAGGAGGATCAGGAGAGGAGGAGGACCAGGAGGAGGAGGACCATCAAAACGAAGCAAAACCTCCTCCTCGACGCGAGATCCGGATACACCGTCATCCGATGCTCGCTATGTGAGTTTAGGTAATCATGTTAATTTGGTTGATGAGGAGGATGATGAGGAGGAGCAGGATATGCCTAGACCACCCGGTAGAAAATCAACAAAGGGTGGGAAGGGGGAGTCGTCTTCGGCGCAGGTGGTGGCTTGAAGGAAGATTTTGAAGAAATGAACCGTAGACTTCAAGATATTCGCGACCTTGGCCAAAGACGTTTGGAGACGATGCAGCAAAGAGTGGTCGAGAATAAAAGGTTTGTCGAGCTCCAAGAGGCGAGGCAAAGGGAAAAGGACATTGAGTTTTTGTCCAAATCGATCGAAGACCTCGAAGGAGACGCGCTACGCCTTGCAATGCTTCACAGGCAACAAATCCTTGCAAAATATAACCTCTAGTGTGTTTGGTTTTTTTTTAATATTAGTTGTAATTTTTTTTTTAAATTTTAGTTGTAACTTTTTTTTAATTTTAGTTGTAACTTTTTTTTTAATATTAGTTGTGTGTTTTTTAATATTATTTGTAATTTTTTTATATTTATTTACCTTTTATTTTAATTATTTTGAGTTAAAATAATAAAAAAAATAAAATCCACGTGGACCAATCAGATTCAGGGGCTTTATATATAAAGCCCCACCACTACACCCCTTTTTCAGTTTCTCTCTCCATGCTGACTCAGCAGCCACGTGGACCAATCAGGAAGGGGGGCTTTATATATAAAGCCCCCCACTACACATGCTCTAAGCATGGCGCCTGACACCTATTTTGTGACTTTTGGAAATTTATAGCGCCCCATAGCGCCCCCCGTAGTGGTTTTTGGGGCGCTATGGGTGAATAAAGGCTCCAAATCGCGCCCGACTACACATGGTTTAAGATTAGAGGCGAAGTTTCTTGGGGACTAAGGGGCCCCGGTCTCACCGTTTTTTGGTAAAGTGGAAGAATTTTACTATTTTCGTATGTAATTGAGTTCGCGTTGAGTCCGGCCCCCACCGATTTGATCTTCTAGCCACTACCAATCGAAAAAAATTGAGTCCGGCCGCACCGATTCGAAAACCAAGCTTCGCCACTGACTAAGATATCATATGAAACCGCTAAGATCTACTCACAAATCGAAGACATGACCTTAATATAGCAACCTTCATGTACGTGTGTATATAAGATTCATTACGGATATCATAGTCATGATATACGTACATCTACCCTTGTTTGGATTTTTTTGCAATATGTTGGCATACACCAAGGGATCCTCTAGACCGTGGCAAATATATTTCTTCGATGAAACATTGATCACCCTACAAACATGTAGATCATTTATTTAATTAAGTTTCAATCATATTCCATGCATTTTTTTCATCACTCTATAAATATCATGAATGATATTTGAAACAAACATTGTTTATATGGATCACAGATTGTTGCAATTTAAATAAGCAATACCCATCATTGGTGTTCCAAAGCTTTTGCATCAAATGTCCTTCTACTTCTACACAACATAAAATGCAAAATGGTTCGGCTTGACCACTTTTGCTTTTTCATATTTCAACTAGAAATATTTTTGTTAGATCTTGTATCTTGTTCTGCTTTCTATAATAAGCGCTAATGATCATGTTGGTTTATAATCAAAAATTAAAACGAGTACAACAATTTCTAAACGGCATAATTTGTGCATACGTTAATATTTTATTAAAAAAACTAAAACGAGTATTTTATTCACTTTAGTTTGAGTATAGCATTGTTAATATTTTTTACCTTTAAAAAGTTGATGTATTATGTGATTAACAATATATACAGGTGAACAATAACTGAACTATTAACTTAAATCGAACTAAAAAAGACAAAACTTTACTTTGAGTATAGCATTGCTAATATTTTTTAAAACGAGTATTTTATTAAAAAAATTAAAACGAGTATTTTATTCACTTTAGTTTGTGTATAGCATTGCTAATATTTTTTACCATTAAAAAGTTGATGTGTTATGTGATTAACAATATCTAAGGGTGAGCAATAACTGAATTATTAACTTAAATCAAACTGAAAACAGACAAAACTGAACCGAAATTAATTGAAAACTTACTTAATTAACCAAAAACTGGATACCTTAAAAACAGTTATCTTTTTTTACCCTAATTAGTTAACTGAAATTAACCAAACCAAAACCGAACCATTGTATATTCATATATTTTTAGCTTTTATACCTAAATTTCATGTAATTTTAAGCAAAAATTTTAGCCAATGTTTGGTTTTTGTAATTATAAAACAACTAAATCAAACTGAAAACCGACAATGTAATCAAATAAGTCGAATCAATTAACCGATTAATAAGATTGATTAACCGATGACTTCAGTTTTGATTGATATTAATTAACCAATAACTTCGGTTTTGGTTAAGGTTAATAACTAAATTGAAACAACCGTATACACTCTTAAAAATGTTTGGGTTACTCGTCGTAGTATGTGGACACCCTACTAATTTATTTATATTTTTCACAATAACTCCATATTTTTTTCTTAAACCGTAAATTTTAAAACACTAAAATAATCAATTTCGATAAAAAGAAGAATTATTTAGGTACATTTTTTATCAATCTTTTTAAGTGATAATTTTTTTAAAGTGAACTTTATTCCAGGGACATTTTTGTAGGTGAATCCGAACATTAATTCAGTCCCAAATCAGGAGGGGACCAGTGACACGTGGCAGGCATTGGGGAAGGGTACGAGTTGTGGTCCGCCGCCAGTACCTGTGAAAAAGAAGACTGCTGGTTAGACATGGGTCCCACTGTGACTAGCAGAGCTATAGTGAGTTACTTTGTGTGGGTTCCATAGCAACGTACGTACAGAGCTAGGTTACTATTTCTTGTCGTGGACAGCAAAAAAGAAGAAACAATTAATGAGACTTTGAATAAATATTTATCCAAAATAAAAATAGTAATATTAAAAAAAACAAAAATGGTAATATTAAAAAAATTGATTTTAATAATTTACACTATGTCTTATTGGCCGACAATGATATATACTTAAGAAATTTCTCATAACAGTCATAACTTTCATACAATTTTCCTCGAACGATCATTTTGACTTTCAAACTCTTTCAATTTTGAAAATGGGCGAGTTCTCAGTTAACAAAAGTTTATTGGAGGAAAATATTTTGTAAGTTGAGAGTTGAGACTGTTGTAGGGAAGTTTTTAAGTACAGGTTATTACCAGCTAACGCGACAAAGTTTGGAGTATTAAAACACAACCCTTCTTAAAAAATAATGTTTTAAACTATCAAAATACTATATTATAATACATCTAAACAGAAAAGATTTATAACTTTATATAACGTTAAGAAAGGGCTTGTGTAACTCTAAAGTTTAAACTACTTCAGGTTTCAATAATCTAATTACGCGTCGCCAATTTACTATTACCTGAAAATACTCTTACACCTTAATAGGTGCAAAACCATGAGTCACATCATATTATAGACATTACTCACTCCTTCCCCCCCCCCCCCCCCCCTCTCTCTGTATATATATCAGTATATCACTCAACTACACACTCAAACATGATCACACGCTTCGGCTAGTAGCACCCGCACACCATACCCACGAGCATGTTTTTAGTTACTACACATCCCTCCTTATGTTAAGAAAATATTTATGTTTAACTACTTTTGTAAGTAGACACCAATTGATGTTTAAAATGTTTTTAGACTATGGAGAGTGTGGGGCTTGGGTTGGAGGCATAAGTTGTCATGTGGTACATGTAGGGTCAACAAACCAAGTCTTCAAAAGGTAGGAGAGTGAAGGAGTTTGGGTTTTGAAAAGTTTGTGCGTATAACTTCAAAATAAAGAATCAACCAATCTTTAGCAACTACCCCCCCCCCCCCTCCCCCGCCCGTGAGAAAACCCACGCTGAGGGGCCACACCATGAACTCACGCTACTAGAGGGTGGTGTTTGGGGCTTGAGTTCCCAACCCACATCAACTCCCGCCCTCCACTCCTCAAACTCTTACTTACTACGCATTCCCCCTTATGTTAAGAAACCTATAAGCTTTTTTGATATGTATTACATTTAGAAAGGCTCGGTCTATTTCCACCCATCTCCTTCTATTTTAATCCCCTTCAAAGCGCCTCGTTTTGGACAAAGCGAGGCGCGTTGACCCCATTTCAAGGAGGTCAGTACGAGGGGGCAGAAAAAACTGAATTTTAAAAGCGAAGCGCCTCGCTTTGGCCAAAGCAAAGCGCTTCGAATCATTTTTTTATTTTGGGGTGTTTTTTGATGTTTTGAATTGGTTTTTTATTTTATTTTTAATTTTTTTAATATAATAATTTAAAAAGTTAAAAAATTTAAAAAACTAAGTAATAACCCTAATCAACCGTCTATGAAGCCTAGTTCTTTTCGCCACAGGTACAGAAAGGTTATAAATGATCAGAAAATATATTCCCAAACAATTAAAAACAACTTTTCATGCAAGGAAGTAAAATTCAGTTGTTAGACAACGAGATTGATAACTTCTCTATGGAAGTTGCTAAAATAGTTAAACAAAAGCTGAAATTGAATAGTTATTTGGAATGTTCCTGATCATTACATTTATGCCTTTTTTGATCAGAAAATATATTCCCAGACAATTAAAAACAACTTTTCATGCAAGCAAGTGAAATTCAGTTGTTGGACAGTGAGATTGATAACTTCTCAATGGAAGTGGCTAAAATAGTTAAACAAAAGCTGAAATTGAACAATTATTTTGAATTGTTTGAGAATATATTTTTTGATCAAAGGATCCATAATGTTGTTTATGCAAGCAATAGCACAAGTCCTTCTTTAATGTTGTTTACAATTAAAAGGAACTAGGTTGCAAAGGAACTTCAAGTCAGCCAGACGTTTGTCAAAAGAACACACTTGAAATCGATGGGAAGGTAAGCAAAATCGTGTAAAATCAATGATAACTTCTCTTCAGTAGAAAGGTGTGGACTATCGGAAGATTGATTTTAAGAATTGTTTGAGAATATATTTTTTGATCAAATGATCCATAATGTTGTTTATGCAAGCAATAACACAAGTCCTTCTTTAATATTGTTTATAATTAAAAGGAACTAGGTTGCAAAGGAACTTCAGGTCAGCCAGACGTTTTGTCAAAAGAACATACATGAAATCGATCGGAAGGTAAATAAAATCGTGGAAAATCAATGGGAGGGTAAACAAAATCGTCGATCCGATTGTTGATTTCTTTTTGCAACCGGTACAACGAACTCTGTATGAGTGCTTGTTAGCGTCGATCTGACTGTTGATTTATTTCCGCAACTGGTACAACGAACTCTGTATGGGTTGCTTGTTAGCGCTGATCCGACTGTCGATTTCTTTCCACAACCGGTACAACAAACTCTGTATGAGAGTCGATTTCCCTTTGCGGGTGACTAACAAAGAGATTGTCTTTTTGATGAATGTATTATTCACAAATATTTTTCATCTTTCCCTTTGGTGGTTACTATTTTGTTTATTAAATTTTTTACAATAATTATATTAAAAAAAGTAAAAAAATAAAATAAAAAAACTAACTCAAAACACCAAAAACCAACTAAAAAATAAAACTTTGATTCGAAGCGCCTCGCTTTGGCCAAAGCGAGACGCTTCGAGTCAAAATCAACTTTTTCTAACCTCGTACTGGACGAGGTAGTTAAAAAAGTAACCAAAGCGCTTCGCTTTGGCCAAAGCGAGGCGCTTTGAGGGGGGGGGGGGGGGGGGAAATAGAAGTGGGGGTTTTAATATAACCACCCTTTAAAAACCGTCCTCATTTGATAGAACCATCTTTATTTAGTTTTGAATTTAAAAAACTTCTTTATTTAATACAATTTGTTCTAAATTTTCCATCACTTGGTTTATAAAATCGTAGATATATAAATCTTCTGCTTTAAAAAAAAAAGCCATGTGGGGTTTTAAAAATAATTTTAAGAGTTGATTATTCTATTGTTAAGTTTACTTCAATATTGCCAAGGATTATGTAAACCTTCATTAGGGCGCTACTTTGAGGTCTACCTGGGCGAGGCACACACTAGAATTGATTTCTAACAAGGAAATTTACAATATATTTTTTAGGCCATTCTATGATGTCTAATCATTAGGAATAGTGTTGGCAATTTAGACATGATCACGATAACCTGATACGAACCTACACGATTTTAACAGGCTTCGTGTTTGGCCTTAACAAGTTTCGTGTCTATAACAGGTCGACACGTTAAGACCTGTTTATTTTCGTGTCGTGTTTACCTATTTCGTGTTCGTGCCTTATCGTGTTTCTTATCTAAACAGATCTTATCATGTCTTATCGTGTTTCTTATCGTGTCTTGTCATGTCTTATCGTGTTTGTCGTGTTTTATCGTGTCTTGTTGTGTTAACCTGTTTTACTAAGTGTTCCTTATCGTGTCTTATCGTGTTAACCTGTTATACACAGGTTCGTGTTCGTGTTTACATGTTTCGTGTTCGTGTCTTAACAGATTCATGTCACATGTTATGCCAACCCTAATTAGGAATGGTGTTTACTAGGGGGAGAATTTCTGACACGACCCGAACCTAACACGAAATTAGCAGGTTTGGGTTTAGTCTACATGGGTTCGGGTTGGGGTTCGGGTCAATCCGGGCGGGTTGGCAGGTTGACCCGTTTAACCTATTTATAGTATATATTGCTTTATTTACAATATGCTTTATGTTATAAATTTAATTTAATTTTAATACACTAGTTTGTGAAAAAAAATAAAAAAAATCAGGTTGAACGGGTTGGGTTCGGGTCAACCCGAGCATATTCAAGTCGGCTTTGGGTTCATATGTATGTCACAATTTTTAGGTTCGGGTCGGGTTCGGGTTCATGTAAAATTTTGGGGTTCGGGTCGGGTTGGAACCGTCAACCCGCGAACCCGACCCGTTAAGCACCCCTAGACTGTTTACTGAAGACAGGGGAAATAACATTTCGTGACAAAGGATGTTTGTTGATGTATCGTGATCGACTGTAACGATTCTTAGGACCCTTTTGTAACTTGTAAGAATTTTAGAAAAAAATTATATATATCAAAAGGTAACTATTTCAGTAAGAAAAAGTCACTTGGATAATTATTTCTTAAAAATATAGGATATTTAGTAACTTTGTGAAAAAAAAAAAAAGAGTGAATGGGCAAATTCGTCCCTGAAGTTTGATCAATATTGTCACATCCATCCAAAATGAGAATTTATGACAACTGGGCCACTGTAGTTACAACTTCATTGCTTAATCAGTCCAAATTACAAACTCAGTTAAAAAAGTTTGTTAACTCGAGGGCAGTATTGTAATTTCCCCTTTTAAAACCCTCAATCCCCTTTTAAAGCCCTAATCTGTTTATAATCCACCCAACGATAATCACAATACCACCAGACTTCATCACAAACCTAATTAGAATAATGAGCGACGACGATTGGTTTGTTCGAGAGCATGATTGGGTTTGTGATGAAGTCTGGTGGTATTGTGATTATCGTTGGGTGGATTATAAACAGATTAGGGTTTTAAAAGGGGATGGAAATTTTAAAAAGGGAAATTACAATACTACCCTCGAGTTAACAAATTTTTTTAACTGAGTGGATGGATGTGACAATATTGATCAAACCTCAGGGACGAATTTGGCCATTCACTAAAAAAAAAAAAACATGAATACAAAGTTGTTAATGAAACTTTTATATGGAGCGAAAAAAAGAAAAGAAATAATAGACATAAGCGGTCCCATGATTTGACAAGGTGAAACTATTGAAGTAGCAGTAGAAGTGGGTTTCGGTGTATTATTGGATGAGGGAAAGTTCTAAGTTGTCACAACAATATATTTTCAGAATAATATTACATTATCGTATTTGAACCAAGGAATCAATTATTATCTCAATATCACCTAAATCATCATTTTATTCTTAGTTTTACTCATTAGTTTTACTTCGCAACTATCTTTTAACAGTTAACACCTGGTTTTTGAAGAATGTCATGTTTAAAAAAACACCAATCCTTGTTAAAAACCATCTCACACTACAAAACTATTGCTTAGAAAAGCAGAAGTTTCTTACAAAGCAATTACAAGATATGACGTCTATCATTACACATAACTTGTCAATATATAGAGTCTTGTAATAAAAAGTATTAAGTTTCTAAGAAGTGTTAGAACCAAGGGTTATAAGTTAGGACTTAGGAGCATCCAACAATATCTTAAAATTTTGGGCTGGCACATCGCTATAACGCACTTTGTACTAAGGGGTGTTTGTTTTTTTGCTAAAAGAGCTTTCTGGCCTCTTCTTTCTACGTCGCGCATACGTTTTGGTCTGTAGAGAGTTTGTTTTTTGGAAAACCTTTCATTAGAAAAGGTATATGCGCCCTCTTCTTGGTGTAAACTTGGACCAACCTCTTCCCACTTCTGGAAGAAATAGAAGAATGTTTATGGTTTCATCTAAGTCATGAAATCCTTTGAAATTTAAACGATAATCGTAAGAATATATATATATTTTATATAGTTAGGATCAAATACACATTGAAAGGAAAATAGGAAGTCGTAAAAAAGGGTATCAAACGAAGTCCGATTGAACTCATTCAAGCGGTATTGGAACCGTCTCATCGAACCTTAAGATCTTAGTTTTTAGGTTTTTTAGCTTGCAGTTTTTAAAATATGCGTTATATCATTGTGTCTTTTCTTTGTTTTCGTCATTTCGTCATTTATGTGATTCTTGTTTTTTTTTTGTTTCTCGGTATTGTGTTATATTTTGTGACTCATTGTGTTATATTTCGTGATCCATTGTATTTTTTGTGGCATTCTCACCCTTCTCATTTTTGTTACACTGTGTATGATAACTTGACCCATATTTTATATATTCTATTTAAATGACCATTATAATCATTTATCTAATAATGATCATTGACCTTAATACCCATATAGCATTAATATGTAATTATTTGATGGACGTAATTACCCTTATTAGATAATAATAGCGCTCCCACTTAGGTGCATATATATAAGAGATTACTAGAGAGGTTAAAAATTAATGCAAACATAACACCATCACATAAAACCGTCTCTCTCTCTCCCTCATAATCATACACCTGAACGGGAACTCAATCAGACTAAGAAGATATCGTCTTTCAACACTCTATCAACATGTGTTTCTGAACTCACCAATCTATCAAGTATTATTTATTATCATTAGAATCGATCAACCATAATATATAGGAATATTAAATTTCTATGATTGAGAGCTGAGTTAAATCCCGATTCCATATATGCTTTTATCTAGCAACCAAGCATATTTCTAACTTAAAAGAATTCTTTCTAATTCAAAGTTTAAGGAGTTTTGGGATCCAAACAACCCTCAAATGTTTTTGTTATTTTATTTAGCAAAAGGAAGCTTTTCGTTGTTCGAATTTATGCGATGATACCGACAGTTTGGGCCTAATCGATCAAATATCATCCACGTAATTAGGAAAAAAAACAAATTAAAGTTATCATAACACCTTCAAAAAATATTATAATTTTATATTTTAGGAGTAATAATTAGTGAGTGGTAAGGTTAGGGATTAGGTATACTTAGACTATATGGTGTGCCCCCCTTCCCCCCAACTCCCCCAAGTGTCACGTCAGCGCCACGTCATTTTCCCCTTCTCCTCCCCCAAAGTTTGGAAATGGTATTCCCCTTCTTCCCCCTTATTTTTTATTATTAAAGTTTGATTTAAAAAAAAAAATAAAAAAAATTAGCCAATCATGAAATCCGGTGCCCACGGTACTATTTCCCCTTCTTCCCCGAAAAATTTACGGGGGGGGGGGGGGGGGGGGGGGCGGTGTTCCCCGAACTCCCCGGTGACAAATCATCACCCCGGCCTCATTCCCCGCACCCACACCAAATAGTCTTATAGAGATACTACCGTTATCATCATTTTTTTCTTCTAAAAGTGGACACTTATTTTAATAGGACAAATTAGAATAGTAACATAGTTTAATAAATTTGTGATGCCAAGATATTTAACCATGACTTTAGACCAGTGGGTGTGGGGGGCGGCATAGGAGCATCAAGCGGATGCCGGGCCTCTCTACACCACCCCCAGGGCCGGCATAGGTGGAGGGGGCGGCATGGGAGGCATATTTTTGCCGTTGATGCCATGCCAATAGTTGGGTTTTAATTGATTTTTTTATTATTTTTAATATTTCTGACCAATGAGGAGGCCCGTCATCATAGTGCACACCACCCCCTTGGAGGCCCATCATCAAGATGCCTCTCCTCCCACTCCTACGTGGCGGCCCATCATGAAAATGCCACCCCTCTCCACACCCACTAGTCTTATGATCGTTGCCGATGATACCGGCTTAATTGATTGGGGTGAGGTAGGAAGGTTTTCTTTTTTGGTGATTTCCTGCCTAGGTACGTGGTTCGATCCCTATGAGAGAAAGCGATTAAAAAGTGCGCCGTGTGAAATTCGAACTTTGGGACACGCTGTTTGGCGGCCATGGGGATGACCATTGAACCACACCTTTCAAAAAAACAATGACTTCAGATCGTTGCTTCTCTCTCGACTAATTTTTACTAAAACGGTTCTTCAATAGAAAGAACAAAAAATCAGTTTTCAACTATTTTCTCGCTTTTTGCTGGATTGTAGAAGTTGCCATTCAAAGAAAAAGTTTGTCAACTTTGAAAAATTATATAGTTATGATTAAATATATCAATACTTATTTTTAGTACTTGAAGAAGAGTTTAAAATCATACTTAAAATGGTTCCTTTGAATGGGTTTTAAAAGTATTTTAATGGGAATAAACAGTAATAAAAATGTGTGTCGTTTATTAGATGCAAACACATTTTGAAGATGTGATACAAAAAGTAAACGAATAGAAAGCAAAACCGATTGAAAATGGACCTTTCCACACCTTTACCAATAGTGTTCGAAATGGACAAACATTTGCAATCACAAACTCTTTTTTCATGGCTAATGAACCAAAATTGAGAATATTAAGGACACATATACATCAATATCTTTAAAGTTTAAACACTATAATTAATTTATATAAATCAATACGCGTGACAATTATGTTGTCCCGCATAGACATTAGTGTCTTTTGTGTCATGATGAACTGTTATGACATTTTTATCATAGTCTTTATATCTATCCAGTCATGTCAATTATAGAAATTTTTAGCGTGAATAGACATTATTGGAGCAATCACTTTCACCTAACACGACTGTCATGATAATTATTCTGTTACTATTCGAATAACTTTGTTAACTAAGTGAATTACGATCGCTTACGTAATCGTAAGAAATTAACTCATCCCAAAGCAAATATCTTGAAAATTCTCCAATTTGAAATACTTGAGATGAAGCTAACAAGCATCCTACATCTTCTTTGAATTTGATGTTTTTGTTTTTGGGGTTAAAGGAAATGAGAGGATAAGGTGGTGGTAGAACTTAAATGGCATTAATATCCCACAACTCTCTACTCTTATCTAATGTTCCTTTTACCCACAAAAATAGGCTTTTCTTTCAAGGACCACATTCCCACTTC
The DNA here is from genome assembly GCA_032199755.1 of Ambrosia artemisiifolia. Taxonomy (NCBI): domain Eukaryota; kingdom Viridiplantae; phylum Streptophyta; class Magnoliopsida; order Asterales; family Asteraceae; genus Ambrosia; species Ambrosia artemisiifolia. The sequence goes on along the minus strand of CM063522.1, from coordinate 52,085,961 downwards.
TATGGACCACAATTACACTTATTCAACTGTTGCAAGAAAAGAAAAATAAATAAATCATTGGGGTCCATGAAGGAGGGCATTGGATGAATGAGTGGCTTAAGTAAGAAGTACTTTGTGACGGAATCTAAAATCATATATTTTTAGGTCGAAACATATAAGCTAACATCTAGTATAAATACTTGAAATATTGGAGGGGAAAGCATAATGAAATTCGAATCGAGTTTCTTTATTTGCATGAGACGATTGAACTTTTAAGAAAATATGAAGGGATTGCATTGTTATTTTTTTGATAGTAAAAAAATAAACACAAAAGGTAATCTAAAAATGGTGATGGTAAAATTCTTTTACATAGGGCTGTAAACAAACCAAATGTTCAGCAAATAGTTAATGAAATGTTTGGCGGTAAGGTCGTTTGTGTTCATTCGTTTAACAAATAAACGAACACAACAAGAATTTTTGTTTGTTTAGTTAAATAAACGAACATGAACAGAGGTCGCGTTCATTCATTTATGTTCATGAACGTTCGGTAACATGTTCGTATTTTGTTTGTTTGTGTTCGATAGTTCATTAGGGTTTTTAACTTTTTATTTTTTAATTTAAGTACTTCAAATTTCGCAGTGAAAAATTATTTAATATATGTTAGTGTATCATATGTTAGTATTACTTTAACTATTTTGATTAACAGTTATTTTTGGTAGATTAAACGGGGATTTCAAGTTTAAAAAGATAATTTTGTATTTTTGTGAGACATTCTGATCAAGAATATGTCAAGTATATTTCGGTAATTAGATTATTATATTTTGGACGGATGTTTGTGATGAAATTTTCGGAATTTAATGTGTTAATTAGTTTGTGCTCGGTTTTGTTCATTAATGCATGTTTGTGTTTGTTTACGTTCATTGGTGTTTGTTTGTGTTCGCTTTTGTCTAACAACTAAATTAAACAAATAAACACAAACACATTCATTTTCTTAACAAATGAACACAAACAAAACCTCGTTCGGTAACTGTTCATGAACAGTTCGTGAAGGCGTTATTTTCTTAACAAACGAACATGAACAAAAAATCTTGTAAGTGTTCTTAAATAGTTTGTGAACACGTTACTTCGTGAACAAACGTACACAGACAAGGCTTGTTCATATTCATTTAGTTCGTTTACGGCCCTAGTTTTACATAAATTTAAGAGTTACTTAAATAGTTAAAAAATCCATAAAGTTAGAAGAGTTTCTTTACATTTCTAGAAAATAAATTATAAAATAAAGTACCAAAAAATAATTGAGGGATTTGAACCAAGCCCAGAAAATTCACTTGAGCTAACAAACTTTAATCAGTAGTCAGCTTTAAGCCTTTAACCACTGCACAGTTAACTCACGGTTATATTATGCTCTGTATATTTATTATGAGTTAATTTAACAAGAAAACAAAATCTTTGTAAAAAGTTACTATTCACGGAATAGTATAATAATTAATAAGTTTATTATTACTAGTGTAATTATACTTCTCATTTAAAATAGACATGACATAAGCCTTTCAAAAATATAGCCATGACATAGGGATGATTAAATGATATCTGGTATCAAAACTAAACCTTATTGTATCGAGTAATCTTTGGTACTAGCTTGATACCTACTTTTTATATTTTTTGGAATTGCTACTTTCAGTGTTGTACGGTATGATATTTTGAGTTGATTTACTTTCGAATATCGATACCGTACCGTACGGAGCATTTTCGGTATTGATACTGTAACACCTCACAAACCCGTTTCGTTTAATTACGCTAATAGCGGGATCAATATATATAATATTGAGCCTATTATTAAAAAGGAACGTTTTACGGATAATAAAACAAAACATAATCAAATTTCATTAGTTATAAACACATGTGGGAACCTTGCAAATTCTAACCTGATTAGTAAAGACTAAATACTTATTCAATAATCAGGAGGGGCTAAACATGACAATTGATCAAACTTAAAATGAAGAGGGTTAAAAGTGAAAGAGTGTGTGATAACACACACTCCTAATTGTCACTTACACACTAAAAAAACACATAAGAGAGCTATCCAATTCAGCCTTAAATCTTGCAAAAATCAAAGATTCTTGCTAATGCATGATGAAATTCTTGCTCAATAAGTGTCCTAAACGTCCTAAGGTAACTCTAGAGCTCTTTTAATTCATCAAAATCCATGGATTATGGAAGAAGATGCTTCTAGGGTTGTTATAAAAATATGATTTCTTGTTATCTAAAGGTTTCTATATGTTAGTAGACATCATAGGGACTATAACATATGATAAAAGTGTGTATTGATAATCTAGGTAAAAGGATGATTGTGTAATTTAGATAATTGAAGGTTACCCTTGAGTTGGGGGACCAAAATCATGCTTAAAAATGTTATATAAGTGTTTTAACTCAACTATTATGATGATTTCCTTGGATCAAATGAAGAAAAATGGGTTTTTGCCATAATCTCAATAGTCTAGCTCATATAAAGGATTCTTGTGTATGGGATGCTTAAAATGTGTAGGATTCATGTTTGGAAATAAAAATGCCCAATGATCTTATATGGGTTGAAAGATTGTTTTAATATTGATCCTACATTGCTAGATGCTAACTTTGTTAAATGATGCCCATGAAGCGTTTGAGGAAATGCCTCACTAAACTAGTTTGTAAAGTTGAGTTATAGGTTGTTGGGTAATTATAGAACTCTTGCATTTGAACATGAAATGCATGTTTAAAAGATGAATCACACCATATGTTAAAATGTACCCTAATGAGTATTCGAAAATTGATAGTGCGCATGATCATGCTAAGGGTAGTTGACTTTTAGAACTCAAACTGACATGAGATTAGAATGTGGCATAATGGTGTGAATAAACTCATGAGATGTGTTAGTTATTGGACATGATGACTAATCTTATGAGTATAGTGAATGTTGATCTTGTCGAGCTAGGTGCAAGCTTGGAAGGAATGGATCAACAAGCTAAACGGGTCAAGTAAAAACAAGCCAACGCACGAATATGAGAATGGATGCAGGGTAACTTTACTTACACTATTAGACTATAAACATGGCTTAAGTGTTGTATACATTGGTTTTAATCTTGAGTGTGGGATAAAGGTAAACCCCAAGGGGTGAAATCCATTAAGTGGGTCGATTTATGTGAACTCATAACAAAATGAGATTTATGATATTAAATGAAATAATGAGTTGTGACCGAATGGTGAAATACATCAAAGGGGTCAATTAGTAAGGATATGTGGAAAATGATGTTTTAATCTCATTGAATAGATGAAATCATTTGAATGAAGTAGTTAGGCATTTTGGTAAATGGGTCAAATGTTGTTGTCACTTGAACCATAGATAAAATCTCGGATAACATAATGTTATGAACTATGAGCCTTAACAGGTCAAATGGTGGTGTCATCATCATTTGAGTCCAACACTTGATGCTTGTATTCCAAGTATTAAGATTCACGAGGTTAAACGGTCAAGTGGTGAAGTATTACCATTTGGGTTCCGAGAAATTAATGTTTGTCAATTTAGAAAGCATACAAGGTAAACGCATTCGAGAATGGGCACGTGATGCCAAGAATCATGGAGAGGGAGCACAAGGTATGGAAATGGGTCAAAGCCACCCGGCAAGTCCATAGTTAAATAAACGCCTTCGGGCGAAGTAGTTTGTGTACTAAAATCACCCACACTAAGAGAGGGTGCCAATTAGTTAAGTTATTCCCATAACTATGTCTATGCGTGCTAATGCGCTTAGAATCGACTAAATTTAGAGATATCTTGAGAATGGTGAAAACCCAAGTCCGTAAGGTCTCAAAGGGTTCCAAAGAAGTCATTGAGTAAAAAATAATGGATTTAAATCGAGTAGTGTCACTATGATGGCTAAATAGAAATATTTGCCTATAAGGGCATTTTGGGAATTTTAAAGATTCATCAAAGGTTAAACCCAAGAACTGGGTTATAACAAGTAAATCAAACAATGTTGTTACTTTAACAAGTATCAAATGGGTTATTAAAATGGTTGTTATGATTGTTGAATGATCACGTGAATGCTTGTATAAACTATGGCCTTAACAGGTAGATTTGGGTGAAATTCGCATAGATTTTAGTTTAGCCGAAATGGGTTTTTAACTATGGTAAACGGGCAACTTACAAGCTCAATAAATGGTATTGAACAAGTCCCCAAGTGTCCCTAGGAATGACTTTGAACATAAGCAAAAGAGCAGCCAAAAGTTGGGAAAAACAAAAAGGAAAATTAGCTAAGTATGAGAATTTTCGTGGGGAAACAGCAGCATTGAACCGTAAGCTATGGTCCACAGTTTATTATTAGCCTAACATAAAAAAATATAGAGACCCATAAATCCATAACCCATTGGCTCATTCCGTATATTAATTAAAAGATAAAAGTCCATAAGGCTTAAGCACAATTTGTTGGTTAAATGTAGAGGTGCACATATTGGCTTTTTTTTTATTAACCGTCTCCAGGTATGGAACAGGGCCAGGGTATGAACGGGCAAAGGAAAATTGTGTATTGAGAGAAACTGGACAGGGTTCAGGTAAGAGTATTGAAGAGAAAAATCATAATCTATGTATCCGGGTAGGGTAAATTGGGTTCAGGTATAACCAGGTATGGGGCCAGGTATTAATACATGGTTTTAAAAAGTAACTTTTTTATTATTTTACGTAAAAAGAAATTTGTTTAAAAATTATAGTTGGTTTGTAATTTGTAAAAATAATTAAAATAAATTACAAATCATAAATTAAAGAAAGTACAAATTATTTGCTTTATAATATGCATTATTAAAAAAAGCTTAAATATAAAAGTTGTAAAGTAAACATAAAACTATACATTAAAATTTTATCGGGTATTAAAAAACTGGTATCGGTATAGGATACAATCGGTTCCAAGTATTTTTTTGGTATAAATGGGGTATGGGTATATGGGCAAAAATGTATACATTACGGTGCAAACAAAGAATGATAAGTTGACCGTTTCATCAATACAGAAAGAGGTTATCGATTATTTCATTTACATTGTATGAAAGCGAGGTAAAATTTTTTTTTTGAACATTATCCCTAAAAGTTTGGTCTAGATCCGCCAGTGATATATAGACAAGTCACTAATTATGTTCAAATCAGTAAATATGAATTCTATTTTCAACATGTGTTAGCATTGGAGTTATAAATTGTTTTACGTTAGGTATTAATATTAGAGTTATACATTGTTTAAGGTTAAGTGTTAACATTGGAGATACATTGTTAATTGTTTTTGTTTAGGTGTTACCCGAAGCTTTTCTGCATGTAACTGTAAAGCGCATCATTTTATTTTATATGTAAAATTGATATGTCATATTAGATTTCTCAATCCCAAGATGTTCTCGGGTATAATCTAGTAATAATAATATGAAGAGGAATAAAACAGAATTTACATAATTCAGCGGTTAGTTAAATATTAAAAAAAACATGAATTATTTTAAAGAGTTTCTTGACATTTACAGAGAAAAATAAAAAAATAGAATAAAGTAGCAAAAAATACGGGAGGGATTTTTTTTGAACCGCCAATTAAGAATCGCACGGGGGACTCCGTACGCAGCATCCATTGGTGAAATGTAGCTCAATCAGGCGGCCCAACCCGCACGGACGGGCCCTGTGCCCACCCGTCTCCTGTTCCAAGGAAAACCCGGCCTGTAAACCTGCCCAAAGGCACGACGACAGCGAACTAGTAAAACCTGGAGGGATCAGGATTCGAACCCATGACCACAAGGATCAAGTGTCTCTCCATCACTTCCCGACAAAGCTCACTTGTGTTAACTAACTTTAACTAGTCGAGTCAGCTTTAACCTTCAATGCTCATTCAAATCAAGGTTTTTGCTTTATGTATTTATTAGAACACCCGTAGCGGAGCGTTAATTGCACGTGAAAGAGGGCTTTAGCGCCCCATAATGCCCCAACACCGCTCGCAGGGACGCTAATCTTGCAAAAATAGACAGGGGCGTCTTTGTTTCACGCTTGGTTTTGGCATGGTGGTCTTCAGTATCGTGGCAGCCAATAAAATTAATGGGAGGGGACGTTAAATTCACACCCACTACGTTTGGGCTTAGGGTGGAGGGTGTAGTCTCGGGTACCACCCTCAAATAGGTGGTAGCTGATCGGTTACACCGACCCTCCACCCTCGGGGTACCGATTTCGGTTGGTTTAACCGGTTTTAACTAACCTATTGAAATTGTGGGATAACGGTAAAAAAATTGACCGTTGAGCATTTATTAATTTTTTTTTATCTATTTCCTATTTAAATACCATCCATTTCAACCAAAATTATTAACCTTTACCATTTTTATACCCCTTTACGTCTTAAAATCCAAAAAATCTTCACACATAAAATATTTGCAAAGGAAAATGGATGACAATTTCGACTATTTTGGAGTAATCATTCCACCTGACGATAATGAGAATATATTCTCAATGGATAGTGGCTTACAATTTTTGACGAATATCGCCCCGCAAGCCGCAGAACAAAACACCGCAACATCGAGTAGAAGATACGTGGAACGTGATCGTGAAGAAGGTCAAGAAGTTTTAATGCTAGATTATTTTGTTGACACCCCCAAGTACAACGAAGCAACATTTAAACACAGGTTTCGTACGACGAAACATATATTTTAAAAACTGTAAGTGATGTTGAAGCAAGATACGTATGGTTTAAAGAGGGATTTTACACTAAGTACAAAAAAAGTGTTACAACGTTACAAAAGTGCACACCCATTATTAAACAACTCGCAATAGGTAATTCTCCTAACTAGCACTATGAATGTTTATGTATGTCTGTGCGGGTTTCGCGTGAATCTTTGCATTATTTTTGTAACGCAATAATTAATTTATACATCGAAGAGTTCTTACCCAGACTCACAAGCCACGCTATTGCGTATTTGTACAAGGTACACGGCGAAAACCATCATTTTCTCGGCATACTTGGTAGCATTGATCTCCCACTTTCTTTTGGTTCATATTTCTATTCTTCCCAACCAAAAGAATTTTGAACCTCTCATGTTGGTTTTTGTTCTTCCCACTCAAAACAATTTTAATTCTTATCTTGTCCGATGTTCTTCATAAATAAATCATTTTGATTCTGATTTTAATTTTTTGTCTTAATATTGGATTTTGTTAGTCAATGATTTTTGAATTTGATTCAATGGGATGTTGATGGAAAATTATGTCTCTAAAAGGCTCATAATACCGAGATTTAAATTAACTGGATCGGTCATACGAGACCCAAGATAGTAGGGATTGGTCTAGTCCATGTTAAAGACTAAAAGGGTAAAGTTATGGCAATATGAACTTAATGATTATTGCATTAAAATCCTTATGGACTCAGTTAGTCTATTACGCTACTAATTGATGTAATCGCTAAAAAGAATTGTGAATACTATTTAAGCTGGCTTATGTTAATAAACATGTACTAGGTTAAAGAATGACAGATGAAACACTAACTCTAGGTTAAATATTGAGGGTTAAGTTAGCTTTGGGGTTAAACGCTCACAAGGGCTAATTGAGGGATGTTGGAGAGACTATTATTGTAATAGTTGGTGAAACAAAAATGACCAGGACAACCCCATTTGGGGTTCACTCATATTATCCCCAAGAGAAGCTCCTCCCCAAACAAAATTCAGTCCCAAAACTTTCAAATTGAAGAAGTAATGCAGCCCTAAATTCTTGCATGATTGAGGAATTATAGTCATCTAGTCATAAAAAACCAAAGGTAACTAATAAATTCTCTTTTGATGAATTTTCTAGATTATGACATGATGAATAAAGAGGGCTAAAGATGGATTGAAACAATTAGATGCAAAATCATATTATGCTTGTGCTTAGAATCATCACATGAACACTTATTGTATAAAAATTTGATGGTTGATATAAAAACAAAAAGATGATCATGAATGTGAAAAGTAGATTTTTGACTTTTAGGTGAAAACCTACATTCTTGTGTGATTGTGGTGTTATGAATGCCAAACATTGATGGTTTGGTTGACCACAGTGTTGGAAACTATGTGAAATTTGTAGTCCATGTTGAAATGGTAACTATTTAGGAGTAATGGACATTTGTGATATAGTTAAAAGGTGATGTCCACCAAGTGTTTATAAAAATGAATAGTTATGATAATAAATAAAATTTGTAGTTAGGACCTTACAAGCTTGAATGTTATGTGGGGAAATGAAAATAGTTGTTAATCGCATGAGAAATACACATTAATTAAAATTCATGTGGCTAATAGCATAAAAGTATGTTAAGCCATTAACTATGCCTGGGAAACATGAATTCTAGGCATAAAAGATGCGAAACACACCATATGATGAAATAGATTATCTAATAGTGATTAGGAATGTAATGCACACTAGGTATGATGAATGTAAACAGTGAATAAGGAGCTAGTTCTTTACATGAATGGTTGCTCTAAATTAGTGCATATGAATATGTTAAGGGCATTTTGACTTTTAAAAGTCAAACATATAAATATTAAAGTTTTGATGAAATGGTGTATATAGACTCATGAGATGTGGTAGTCGTTTGATATAATGGCTAACTTAATTAATCTTGTGAGTTTTGTGAAGGTTTGATCATGTCAACCTAGGTAGAAGCTCGGGAGGAACGGATACATGAGCTAATGTGTCAAGGAATCATTAAAATGAGGCCAAGGTAAGTGATGCATAATAAAAGCTCATTTACATATTTATTTACATATTTAGGGGTTATGTTACAGGTGATAATGTCTTAAACTTGTTGGTTTAACCCAAGACTCAAAGGAGAAAAAAAAAAGATTGGGTAGAATTAGATAAATAATGGAAGTAAAAGAAACTTTCTTTCAAAACTTTTACTCGGCCGTGTAAAGTTTCTCACCTGCCCGTGTCAGCGCAGATCGGAATCTTTACCAGGCCCTGTCAGGTCAAGACCCTTAGTATAAATAGTTTTTAGATGTTTTGGGTTGATCACAACGCTCAAAACGCAAAAACCAAACCTGAAAATGAAAAACCTGCACTCGCATTCACCCGTTTTTGTGTTCGCCTTGCTTCTTGGCTACATCATTCCATGGCTTCATCAAACCCATCCCAAACCGGTTCCTCAAACAATCTAGCCGTCGTTCGAATTCTTAAGAATATACGAAACGCCAAACTTTTTGGTCAAGAAAACTGTTTTTTCGACTTGTGCTTATGTCGAATGGCGTCTAGAAGACACATTGTAGAAAGTGTGGTCTCATTCCCCAATCAAACGCAAACTCCACCTTGAGAAATCATAAACTTAAGTAATGGAAGATAATTTAAGGTAATCCAGTCCATAGTGCTCAAACTTCGATTGACACTCATGGTGGGATTTTTTTTACGACTTTAACAAGGTTCAAGACCGAATGACGAAGTTTGTGATCCAAAAAGGTTTGCCGTTCAACTACTTTGACAAATCCCGCCTTGGAAAGCTTGATTCGTGACACACTCCAACCTCGTTACAAACACGTAAGTCGTACTACTCTAAAACGCCATTGTTTGAAATTATGGAAACAAGCAAAGAAAGATTTAGTTGTATTTTTGCAAACTTAGAAACCGGTGTGAACTTAACCACCTATGTTTAGTCGGCTCCTCATGGTTTACCGGGATCATACATTCGCGTCACCGCTCACTGAATAGATCTCGTGACATGGCAAATGATGAAACATACGATTACGTTTGATATATTCGAGTATCCACACACCGGCGAAAATATATATTTTATGTTTTAGACCATGTAATACAAACCTTTAAGTTAGAAAACAAAATATTTAATGTCGTTCGACAACGCGTCAAACAATAATGTCTCCGTTGAAAGGTTAAAATTAAAATATAAATCGATTTGCAATGGTATTTTTTCCATATACGATGTGTTGCACACATTATTAACTTAGTTGTGCAAGATGGGCTCGGAGTTCCCATTGTTGAAGAATTCAAAAGAAATTTTCGATGTTACATGAAAGTAAGTTGCGAACGATATAGAAAATTTAAAAGATATTGTATGGATACGAACCGTTGCTTTTTAGGTCCGAATTAGGACGTGCCAACTAGGTGGAATTTGACTTTTTCAATGTTCGGAAGTGATTTGAAACAAAAGAAACTTTACAACATTTTCATAATAGGCTTGCTAGGCGTGGCCGAGTTACAAAATTTCGTAATGAGGGTTGGGTTTGTATTGAACAACTTATGAAATTTCTTGATGTTTTTAAAAACACAATTACAAAAGTATCGGGGGGTTATTCAAGTGATGCAAGAATTATATTTAATGGTTCAAACATTATATGACTTTGAAGAAAAAAAATGATTTGTTTGAAAAAATGTTACCCCCAATGGTTAAAAATTTTCTAAAATATTTTGAAGAAATACCACACATTTTTGTGTGTGCTTTTGCTTTAAACTCGTCCTTAAATACTACGAAGGTTATACTCTAATCAATGAAATAAATATGGCCTTAAGGGTAGATAGTGGGATGCCCGTAGACTTTACGAGTGACACCCTATCCTCCCTGGATCTAATGTCATGTCACTTTTAAAGCGTTAAAAAAAATATAGAGTGTGTCCACATAAAAGACTTAAACATGTTACAACCAGTTATAAAGTTTGTTTTATCGACCAAAAGCTTTAGAAAAATTGTGAATATTTATTAAAAAAATGGATAAATTTTTTATAGATTAACCCAAACACAAATGGTATATTCTTAGTGCCTAAAAACCTTATCTCGTCACATTGAATAACTCAAATTCGAGTATAAAAATACCTATTCCTATTAAGGGCCTTAAAATGATATTTAGACACGTTTTTAAGAACTAGTATGGTGTCCGCATGATACAGCGGGGAACACAGACACTTCTAAGGTTATGTATGGTTCGGTTCAATTCGATTATTAGCCTTAACTGAAACTAAAACCAAATTCATCAGTTAATCGATCTTTTTAAACAATCGATTATTTGGTTCGATTTATATGGTTAGATTATCAGTTTTTAGTCTGATTTAATTAATTTTAGTTAACAACAAAAACCAAAGTTTGGTTAAATTTTTTTGCCTATATTTATATATTTTATATATCCATTTCATGTATTTATATCTTCATTTCATATATTTCTAAGCAAAAATTTTAATCAAAATTCGGTTTTGATTATTAACCAAAATCAACTAAAATGAACTAAAAACAAAAGTCTAACCAAATTGACTAAACGAATTAAGCTGTTGGTCAATAAGATCGATAAACTGATAATGTCGTCGAATTTTGTTTCGGTTGAGGCTAATAACCGAACACAACCATGCACCATTAGAAGTGTTTGTGTTCCCTATTATATCGCGCTAACATGCTGTTATAAACAGAGCCGGTCCCAAGGATTTAAATGCCTCGGCCGAGCCCGAAAAAAAGGCCCTTAAGCCCTAACGGGTAATATAAAAGTTTTTTTTAACGGATATAAATGTTATAGCAATTAACATAGCAAAAATATAGTATTAGAATGACTTAGCGTAGTAGCTAAACGATAATTCATAAAGCTCTCCTGGCAATTTTTTAAACAATAATTAACGTCATAACGATACTTGTTGTATTGTTTTTATTGTTATATTATTTAAATTACATTAGATTATTAGAAGGTTGGGTATTTGGATTATCAATCATTAATCAAATTAGGCCCGATCTAAGTTATAAGATTTTAGATATATAATAAATGACCAATACATTTTAATGTTCTAAATTTTTAGAGATGAACCAATGAGTTTTTCATATTCATATTTTATATAGGGATGGAACTTAAACATTTAAATTAAATTGATAGATATGAAGGAAATAACAGATGATTTACGAGCAAACCGTACGAGAACGTTACTAGATTTTTTTTTAATATTGCTTTATTTGTAATTGAAAATTTTAGATAATATTGAGTTATTAATTTAAACATCTTCATTAAAAAAAACCAAAAAATTATTAATCAATAATAAAGTATATCTAATATCTAATCTAAAAATAAAAGAGTAAATAAATGAAGTATCTATATATTATAATATTCCAAAGGGATATATCCTACATGGCACTCAATGAGACCATTCTCCCCCTTGAGATGCCATGTAGGATCCATGTGGCATCATGTGTTGAGAGATAATTAGGTAATCAAAAAACAAAAGATATTGAATTATTTTAGGAAAAAATTAAATATTGGTCAAAATGTTTGTTAAAAGTGACTTTCTGACAATTCTCCTTCCTTTTCGTATTCCCAATGCATCTTTTCTATGTAATGACTTTTCATTATTAAACTTATTAAAATAAACAAGTCTGTCTTCTCTAACTTGTTAGTCGCTGCAATATTTTCCGGCAACCGGAATTTTTTAAAATAACTCACATCCTCACCACTCCCTTTATTTATCTATCAACCAAAGGGCCTTAAGTAAGCTTAGATATTGATTTTACAATATATATAAAACATATATATATATATACACACATATAATTGGCCCCTCGAAAAAACGTGCCTCGGCCGGGGGTGCGGCTCGCCCACCCCCAGGGCCGGCTCTGGTTATAAATATATGAATGGTTCCGTTTCAGTTTGACTGATTTCGGTTAACTAAGGGTACAAAAAAAACGTTAACCAATTTTAGGTTAATTCGGATATTGGTTAACTCAGTTTCAATTGAATTTGGTTTAGTTTTGTCTCTTTTTTTTGTTTGGCTTCAGTGAACAATTTAGTTATTGCTTAGTCCCGGATATTGTTAATTAGTATCACATAAAAAAATTTAAATTAAAATAAATTATCAATACTATACTCAAATTAAAGATGTTAAAATGCTCATTATTATGATGTAATTTTTTTTAAAGTATTAATGTATGAAAAAATATGACTATTCAAAAAATCATGGGGGATAATTTGTTTAAAACAAGTAAAAGAAGATTGACTATAATTTAATGGTAAAGTATATGGAGGAAACCCTCGCAAATGAAGAAACCCCAAGAAACCTATTGAATGGACCACATTCATCCACATCAACCACTCTATTATAATATGTTTTATAATGTTCAAGGGTATTTTAGACAATTGCAATTTCACCGCTTCTCTCCCCTCTCTCATGATATATATATATATCTCTTCCCTCTCTCTTTAATTTTAATTTTCAAATTCATACTCTCTCATCCCTCTATCTCTATCTCTAAAAAACCAGATCTAGATCTGGAAAACACCACAACCCCCACATCACCACCCTCAACATCACCACTGCCACCAACCGTCCGCCTCATCACCACTGCCACCAACCGTCGTCTTCATCAGCACAACACACATAGCAATAGGACGATGAACAGACTCGCTCAAGAAAACAGAGCAACAGGACGATAACCTGGATCCACTTTCGGTACTGTCTCTCTCTCTTTCTTTCTCTCCCTCTCTCTCTATCTCTTTCCTCTTCCTTCTCCTCTCTGGATCTGGAGTTAGAGTTGGGAATCTGGATCTAGATCGAGAACTCGAGTCGTCTCGGGTGGATCTGGAACGAGAAGAACGATATTATTATTATTATTATTATTATTATTATTATTATTATTATTATTATTATTATTCCAACATATACCTGTTTCTTGGATGATAAACCGCCAGACAATGTTTAGTTATAATTTGGTGTTAAAGAAATGTCCATTACTTGTTGTACGGGGACACCTGTAATGGTGCAGTACTCGTTTCAGAAGCGGTTTGGGGACGGAAACGCTTGAGGGACGGGTTGGGGACGTTTCCGGGCCGGTTCCTGTTTTCGGGGACGTTTCAGCATAGTTTCCGAACTGTTTCCATTAAGTTTTAGGGTTATAGCTCTTTAGAGGGGAGAAAGGCGTTGGGTGAGAGAGACATAAATACCATGGTTGGATTTTTTTTTCTCCGGCGGTGAAGAGTGAAGACCGGTGAAGTGAGGTAGGAGGAAGACAGTGTGCTAAAAAGAGTTAATTATAAAATTGATTTCAAGGGTATCATTCCCAATGTTGAGACTTTATAAACCAAAAGCTACGTGCTTCACAGCTGGCCTCCATATTATTTGACTTTTTTTCTTTTATATATTATTATAGTTGTTTAACTTTAAAAAAAATACAAGAATTTGGCTTTCTTTTTATTTATTTTTAGTGTTGTTTATACACATGTTTGAGTATTATACACTTGGCACTTCAAATTGAGTACGATACACATGGCATTGCAGATTTGGTATTGTTTATACACATGTTAGTGATGCTAACACATGCTAGTATATGCCCAACTAACAGGTGTTAGGGTCCATATGACATACGTTATTTTTAGTAAAACATATGTTTTAGAATATGCTAACACATGCTACTGATGTCTTTTATTATATTATATATTTTCATGAATAGGAGGATAATTTTTTGGTATATGGATTTTGGATCGGTTCTGATTTGATTTTTTAAATTTATTATTGTTGGATTTCAAACCCTATTAATCGTATTTGAGTAGTTGTAAAATTGAGTATGATACACTTGGCACTGCAGATTTGGTGTTGTTTATACACATGTTAGTGATGCTAACACATGCTTGTATATGCCTAACTAACAGGTGTTAGGGTTCATATGACATACGTTATTTCAGTAGAACATATGTTTTAGAATACACTACACATGTCAGTGATGTCTCATTATGTGTTTTGGAGAGCCCAACTAACACGTGTTATCTTTTTTTGTAGGTGAAGAGATATTTTTGTGTTAAAGATGAAGATGGGTATCAAGAACGAAGAATAGATAGATCTTTTTTATGTTGTTATCATAGTTTTTTATCATTTGCAAATAATTATGTTTGTATGAAAAGTTTTTTGATACATTTTTAGTATTGATTGTAATGAGCGTTTTTATCATTTCTTAATTAAATATACATTTTATATGTTCTTTTTATTTTGTTCTTTTTAGTATATGTATGTTAACAAATGTTAGCGATGTGTCACACGAGGTCAGAATTTTTTATCACAGCACTAACGTATGTTAATATCGGTGCTAGAAAAGTGTCATAAAGTAGGAGAGAGATGATTTGACAAGTGTCAAATCAACCTTTTTAAACCTTGGATTCAGAAAATTTAAGTGGCCCACTTGCTTATTTAAGATTACCATATTGCCCTTGATCTCAATTATGACCACACAATGCAAGTTACTTTATATTATTATATAGAATTAATCAAGGACCATTGATCAAACATGATCAATGGTCATAATAGAGTTTGTAGGGTTTTTACAAAAGATAGGGTTTCCATAATATCCATACCCTAATTTAATAAGTAAAAGTTGAGTATAGTTTAAGGGATTAAAGTGTAACTAAGATGAAGTATTAAAGTGTAAAAGTGTTTGAATAACTATTTTACCCTTATTTTAGGGTTGTTTATGAAAATAAAGTTCTTAACTTTTTGGTATCTTAAACTACCTTTGCCTCATGCATTATACTATAGTATAGATATATATGTTACTCATTCAATAATCTATTTATCCAAAAATTAATATTTATTAAAATCCAATAACAATAAAAAAAACAAATAATATATGAATTGTATATCAAACATAAAAATATTTTTAAAGAATTATCTGTCCATTACTTTCTATCTTCTATCATCTCTTCGAAAAACCTTACTCACCACAACTAAATATTTTTTAAGCTGGTTACAAGAAGTTGTTTCAATAAAAAAATTTACATTAACGTGATTTAGGTTTTTGGGTTGAAAAAATTTATAAAAAATACGCATTTTTAAGGAAATAAATAGGTTGTATGTTAGACTACTAGGTGTGGAGGAGGCCCATCATCCATGATGGTCTTCCACCTCAGCTGCCACATCAGCGTGGGGTAGGAGCATCAATGAGATAATGGTCCTAGGGTTGTGGAGAGGCCCATCATCATTTAATGCTATTTTTTTAATTAAATAATATTATCATATTAATATAAAAAGTAAAGATGTATTTAAATAAAAAACAAACACTTAAATAAAAAAAAGTACACCTAAAATTTTTAAAACGTCAAACACTTAAATAAAAATAAAAAAACACTTAAATTAAAAAACGTACACTACAAATTAAAAAAAACAAACACTTAAATAAAAATAAAAAACATAGCGAACAGTTAAAATACAAAAACTACGAATTATATTTTTGTGCGATGCTCTCCTTCATATTGAGCAACACGGGACGATCTGCTTCGGGGTATTCGTTGATGTCTGCTGTCATTATTCGCCATTCTTCTATTTGCCTATCTTCATTCTTTTGGCGAACGCTTTCCTCCACCCTCTTTTGCTTTAAGCGAAGCTTTTCTTCGACTTCGCGTTCCTTCAATTTCTTCTTCTCTGCTTGAGTTTCGCTAAAGGTATTTTTGAAGGATGCCAATTCAGCGACCAAACCTTCAAGCATTGACCCGCTCCCACTCCCTGACGCGGCTTGTTTTTTTGCAGCCGCTTGCTTTTTAGCTCTGTCGTTCCCTGTGGGTCGTTGCTCCTCTTGAACTTGAACGGTATTATCCTCCAACTCTGGGTCTGGGTCGTCGTTTATATTTATTTGACAAAGACCGATCGACCCGCCTCCCATGCTATAATCACCCGACTCCGAAGTTTTGGTTCGCTTGGCGCTTGCAACCTCGTTTGGAACCGGTGCCCATTTGGCACTTGTCTTCAAAACCGTCCATGCACGAACATGGGGAAAAACATGGTGATGTTTCTCTTTATATTTACGCATCGCCTCTTTGAAAATCATTTCCTCGTTAAACCCACTTGGAGGATTCACATACAACGGATTATAAAACTTGATGAACTTCCTGATTGTAGTATTCATTTTCCTCCACTTAGAACTTATGGCCTTTTGGTTGCGATAAACTCCTTGCTCCATCATTTGGTGAAATTTCTTTCCTACTTCAAGGTATAAACTATCTCCCGTTTGATTAGTACCTACATTTTTAAATAAAACGTATATTAGAGAACAAAAAACAAATGTAACAAGTATTGTATAGTAATAAAAAAAATAAATGTAACAAGTATTGTATAGTAATAAAAAAAATTAAATGTAACAAGTATCGTAAAAATTTTTTTTACCAATTATGGGATCTTTCGAAGTAGCCAAATACGCCTTGGCTAAAGCTTCTTCTTCTATTTTCATCCATGGGAGTTTTTTGGACGACCCTTCTTCTTTATCTTGACCTTGCTTTTTTTCCCTTTCCCCTTCGAACGTTCGACTTGTGTTTCGGGCACAACCTCCTCCACCTCATATTCTTGTTCATCTTCGGGTTCAAAAATGGGTTGTCGTTGTGGTTGTTGTGACGTTTGTGTTTGGAGAGATGGATGGAATGGCGGAGTTTGCAAAAGTTGGGTAAAAGATTGAGGGTTATGGTGCATTTGCATATGACTAAATTGGTTAAAAGTAGTGGGGCTTTGGTGCATTTGGGAATATTGGGTGAAAGGGTTGGGAGTTTGTTGGAAACCCGAAAATGTAGCCTAAGTTGGATCATTGGCATCGTGTAACCCGGTGTCGTGAACGGGTTTGGACTCGGGTTGTTTTTATTACGTTGTGGTGTTTGATTCGGGTTTGGGTTGTTTTGGTAGGGATCCATTGCAAAATATATAAGGTATTTTATAAAAGTGGTGTTTGATATGTGGTGAAAAATGGTAGAGTTGTATGGTTTATATAGGATTTTAAAAAGTTTTTTTTTATTAAACGGTCAAAAATTTGCAACGTTCATATTTTGCAACGGTCCAATCTCGCATCCCAAGAAGAAAAGAGGGCCGGCAACAACGGCAACCAAATGCCCCCTATGCCGCTGCCGCCCCGGGGGTGGTATAGCGAGGCCCGGCATTTGATTGCCATTTGCTTCCCCTATGCCGCCCCCATACCCATCGGTCTTATATTCAGAGAAAATATGGGAAATCACCCAAAAAAGGAAAACTTGACCCGGGCTGGGCTCAACAATTGTGCTGGTACATTTTATGTATACGTTAAATATGCATATAATGTATATATGTGTGGATTTTTTAGGGAGTAAAAAGAAAATGACACTAATTTTAATGTTATTTTACTAATTTCGTGAAAATAACGTTAAAAACGACGGACTGTTAATTATACATCATGTGGTGGCATTGATGGCCAACAGATACGGGGGTACATGCACAAATCGGGTTTGTCATAATTGCTAAGTGTTAAGTGTTATGTGTCTATGTGCAAGACTGTCTACATCTTACCATCCTCAGACCCTATCTTAGTTTTGCTATTTGTGGGATTAACTGAGTATGATCGGATGATGATGATGATGATGTTAAAGTTCGATGTGAACTTGGTGGTTAGCACCTAGCCTAATCTTATAATGTAAGTGTGAAAAACTAACCCGGAAGGTTAAATCGAGAACGCAAAACTGCCCGAACACATTGAATTGGTGTCGTCATTTTCTTTAGATAATTGCATGCTTGGTTTCGATTTGACCCTAGACATTATTAGTTTCAAGGATTTAGGGAGAGAATGAAAAGAGAAGTTTTAAGTGTTTAAGATTTCGACGGCTGCAATTCACACACGTACATCTCTTGTGTGTTAAAAAACATTCCTACTTAACCCTTCAATCTCGGGTCCAGGCTAAGGGCAAGGTAAAGAGTTTATATACGTTTAGTTTGGATTTATAAAACAATTGACTCGATAGCTCACTGAAATCCCCTTTAAAACTTGAGACACAGGTAGATGCAAAATTTATATATATTAATTTATTAGATGTTGTTTATGCTTAATGTCATTCTACCTTATGCTTAAGAAGTGTATTGTGCGTAAGAGGGTTGTATATCATGCTTTGTTCGTTGTACTTTACTTTGTTTTTTCTTTATTTTTTACTTCTAACCTTAATAGTTTTCATCTTTTACATATTATGCAATTCGTTGTGCATAAGAGGGTTGTACATCTTTTACATATTATCCCAATAATTTTTTCACTTTCATATTTGTGCATAATAGTTTTTATCTTTAACCAATTTTTAGTTTTACGTTTCGTTTTAAATTTTTCGAGTTAACACATTAGAATGTGCGCGTATATGGTTCAACGTTTTTACCTATATTTTTCCCGTCAATGTTTTTACATCAACATTTTGTTCGATTTTATTTTTTTCGTTTTTTATTTCTTTTGTTTCAAGAGTGTTCCCCATGTTGGTGGTCACTAGCAACAGTGTGACATTTATGTTATTTGGCACTATTTTACATTTCCGTCGCAACACGGGGCTTAACGCAGTAACATTTGATTTTTAAAACCTAATAACTTTTTTTTTAAGTTTTCACTTTATGGGCCGAATATATAACTTTATGTTTTTGGGTCTCAGTATCTTAGTATCACATGGCTCCCGAATTCTCAAGGACGAGATCGCTCCCCATATGTTTGAGACACAGCACAAGGCCTTCACAGATCGTGTTTTTTTATAGTTAACAGAGTTATATCATCAAACACATGCAGTATGGTACTATGGTTTGCAATCATGGATGTACCCTTGGTCCGTCCAATACTTAAAACTGCTCATTTAGTCACTAAAACATTGAGTACGTTCAACTACCGGTCTGAACTAATTAATGGGCTCTTAAAACAAGTAAAATATAACAAAAGGGTATGAAGTAGGCCCATATGATTTATAAGTTTTTAAAACCCATCATACTTTATATGTTTAGCACGTTTGATTTTAAATGGTCTAATATGTATAGGTTTCGAAATGATAGTAAATTCTCTGGAATTTAATTTATTGTTACGGTACACGTGAATATAAGGCACAAGGTTTAGATGCTCATTTTCTATAACACACGTAAAGCTATAGTTTAAATTTTATTAAATGAAGAACTTGAATTAGAAAGACTACAAAGAAACTCAGCACAAACTATGGCAATTATAGTAGAGATTTTTGTTGCTAATAGAGAAAATGCACTAATTTAATACCAAGGATAGTAAAGCCGTGCATGTCAGCGTATAACGTATGCATATGGTCAGAGCCGGCCCTGGGGGTGGGCGAGCCGCACCCCCGGCCGAGGCACGTTTTTTCGAGGGGCCAATTATATGTGTGTATATATATATATATGTTTTATATATATTGTAAAATCAATATCTAAGCTTACTTAAGGCCCTTTGGTTGATAGATAAATAAAGGGAGTGGTGAGGATGTGAGTTATTTTAAAAAATTCCGGTTGCCGGAAAATATTGCAGCGACTAACAAGTTAGAGAAGACAGACTTGTTTATTTTAATAAGTTTAATAATGAAAAGTCATTACATAGAAAAGATGCATTGGGAATACGAAAAGGAAGGAGAATTGTCAGAAAGTCACTTTTAACAAACATTTTGACCAATATTTAATTTTTTCCTAAAATAATTCAATATCTTTTGTTTTTTGATTACCTAATTATCTCTCAACACATGATGCCACATGGATCCTACATGGCATCTCAAGGGGGAGAATGGTCTCATTGAGTGCCATGTAGGATATATCCCTTTGGAATATTATAATATATAGATACTTCATTTATTTACTCTTTTATTTTTAGATTAGATATTAGATATACTTTATTATTGATTAATAATTTTTTGGTTTTTTTTAAT
The DNA here is from genome assembly GCA_032199755.1 of Ambrosia artemisiifolia. Classification (NCBI taxonomy): domain Eukaryota; kingdom Viridiplantae; phylum Streptophyta; class Magnoliopsida; order Asterales; family Asteraceae; genus Ambrosia; species Ambrosia artemisiifolia. Next base: position 52,065,361 of record CM063522.1, on the reverse strand, counting down.
GAAGATGTTTAAATTAATAACTCAATATTATCTAAAATTTTCAATTACAAATAAAGCAATATTAAAAAAAAATCTAGTAACGTTCTCGTACGGTTTGCTCGTAAATCATCTGTTATTTCCTTCATATCTATCAATTTAATTTAAATGTTTAAGTTCCATCCCTATATAAAATATGAATATGAAAAACTCATTGGTTCATCTCTAAAAATTTAGAACATTAAAATGTATTGGTCATTTATTATATATCTAAAATCTTATAACTTAGATCGGGCCTAATTTGATTAATGATTGATAATCCAAATACCCAACCTTCTAATAATCTAATGTAATTTAAATAATATAACAATAAAAACAATACAACAAGTATCGTTATGACGTTAATTATTGTTTAAAAAATTGCCAGGAGAGCTTTATGAATTATCGTTTAGCTACTACGCTAAGTCATTCTAATACTATATTTTTGCTATGTTAATTGCTATAACATTTATATCCGTTAAAAAAAACTTTTATATTACCCGTTAGGGCTTAAGGGCCTTTTTTTCGGGCTCGGCCGAGGCATTTAAATCCTTGGGACCGGCTCTGCATATGGTTAACAACTTATTCGAATCCAAATAACTGTCCTAATATTGTTGATTTAGCGTAGATCTTGTAATCGCATCCACATGCTTCCTTTTTGTTAGATTGAAATCTGAATACTTATCAACATGTGTATTCATAGCATAACCATGAGTTGATCTTCAGCTTAAGCATTCTTTTTTTGTGAAGTTGCACTTTAGGTTGATAAGATTTGCTTATATGTCCAACTAATCGATCTCTAAAAGTGAGTTATTGGCGTTGATCTAGACTTATACAACTGATATTCGAAAATCAAACAATTTGCGATACTTTGAAAGTGATACATCTAACCAAAACACAAGCGGCCGACCTGAGCATTAACCTCGTTGGTTACCACCACTATTACACCCTCACCCAAGAGGTGTTGGGTTGAGCATCAATTGACGCGTGAGGTAGATTTATATTGTAGTATAGGGTTAGATTAGGGCCGCTAAGAAAAACTTCTTTGGTTTCATTTATGTGGTTTTAGAATGTGAAGTGATTAGAGATAAGTGGTCAAATTTGATTACTTATATTAATATTAATATTATAAGTTTATAACACCAAACGTTTTTTGTCAAATCATGGTTGATAAAGTTTTTCTATAATGGTATCAGTTTTACAAATAGAAGATGAAACCAATAAACCTTTATATCATGAAACCAACTGGCTTTGTAAGATGTACATGATACTTTTGCAACCATTCTATTGAAAGAATCAAAGTAAAAAAAAAGTAAAAAGTGTTCTGCTTTATGGGTTATTGTCCATTTTCATAATAGAGTAACTAATTCAAAACACACACATGTACATATATGCAATATGGGTTTGTGTCATTGCATCTATTATTGGTCCTGAAATAGACAAATACAGGTCTTGTGACCTTGATGGAGTGATGAGGGGTGGTACCATTGGTTGAAGAAGTTTTATGGAGTCCCCCTTTTTTATTTTGATTGGATGCTGCCTGCATTTGTACATGCACTTAATTCATGGGGTTAGTGTTCTTTTGAACCATTGTGGGTCCTTTATGGTCATGTTTGACCAATTGTTTGATTGAATCAGTCAAGCATGAACGGGTAGAATACCAACTCTTGTCTGCAATTATTTGAGATTTTGAAATGCTTCATTGAATTGTCCTCAATTATTAGGTAATTAGGTGTAGCAAAGGGATATTGTTATATGTTAATATTCAAAACTTTCGAATATAAGTATGTTACGTACTGTGTGACATGAACGAAAGATAGCTCGTCAAATGGTTATTGAGTGCTTATGTGGCTTAACGCGTATGTCTTGACTGATTTCATTAGTTGCATATTTATCTTTAACGATGTGATCTCCACTCTTGACAATGTTTTGTATTCGGCACCCCTCTCCCCATTATTAAGAACAGGAGAGTCAAAGCTCTATCTTTAATAATAGAAGTTCCCATGATGACAGGCTGGATGACGATGATAAATCCGAATCGTTAACCCATCTATATACTATTGAAGAATCTCAAGTCAATCCGTCAAGAGATAAATCCTCCGATGATGATGTCGCTCAACGGTGAATTTCCGCCACAGTATAATTCAACGACATATTCCTAGCCTACTACTGTTATAAAATGGTTTCATGATCACATCTTCATCCCGGTGTTATACTTTTACATGTGTTTTGGCGTTTGGGCCGCCAAAAAAGCATTTTAGGTTTGGTAGCCGATTATATCTGTTGACGGTACTCTCTTGTCGATAAGAAAGATGGAGAGTTATAGCTTTAGATAAGAGTGACGGAGATGGAGGATCTTTAAACTGAAACCTTTAAGAGTGTGCTTAATACATTGTTCACATGCATTGCATATCACACATCAAGTTTTGGGTTCAAAACGCATCTGAGCGCTTCACACGATTTAAAACCAAGTTATCACCCTCATTATGCAATCAATTCATTAACGGGTGAGGATGGGCAGGCCACGGCAGTATTAGTGGCAAGTGAAACCCTAAACGACATCGCCAATTCTATTAGTGATAGCTTTAATATTTGGGTGAAGATAGCAAGTCCCGTCGACAATTGATTTGACTAGCTACTAACCTATTGCCATTTCTAGTAGGGACCCATCGCCATTTCTAATGGCATCGTTTATAACCCATTGCCATTAACATTGGCAATGTGTTCTTGGTCACTTGAGCTACCAGATTGCCCCACCCATAGTCATTTACAATGGCGAGGGATGTAAACGAGTCGAGTCAGGGAGGGTTCAAGCTCAAGCTCAAAATTAGACGAGGCAGCTTGGCTTGATTGGAGCACAATCTTGGAGTTAAACGAGCCTAGCCGAGTAACGCTCGAGCTCGGCTCAGTTAGAAAATGATCCGGCTCGGCTCATGTTGTTTCAAATCTAATTTTTTAGCTCGTTTTTTTTTTGAGCGAGCTACAAACTGAGCCGCGTGCTTCTTGAACGGCCCTATTGTTTTTCAAGAAAGAGTTATTACCACCTAATTCTTAAATTAACATTCTATTTCCATCACAGTCCAAATAGATATTACAAAATTATTTAGATACAACTACAAAGTACAAACAACTAAAGATTTAACAGAAACTTATAAGGCCGGTTGGTGTGCTCACGGGGAGATCATCCGGGGAGGTGATGTGGACAAGTCCCCCAAGGGGAACACCGCCCCCCCCCCCCCCCCCCCCCCCTAAGAATTTTCGGGGACTTCGGTGAGTTTTCCCCTTGTCATGTGATTGGCCCATTTTTTTTTTAATCAAACTTTATCCAATAAAAAAAGGAAAGGGGAATGGAGGAATTGGGGGAAGGCATTTCCAAACTTTGGGAGAGAAAATGGGGGAAATGATGTGGCGCTGATGTGGCACTTGGGGGAGTTGGGGGAAAGGAGGGGCACACCATATAGCCTAACAGCAAGCGTTTTATGTTGTCTTAATAGCAATTCATAATCACTAGCTTAAAGAAAGGCCCAATAAACCACAAGTCAAATGTGTTCACTTGATGCATTAATAAATCATGTGCTGTCACGGACAACAATTATACAAGTGGGGAAAAAGTTTGAACTTAAAATCTTAAATGGATGTTATCAATGTTTATCTATATATTTTTGGTTTTTGTCTTCTGCATAAAGACAATATAAATATTGACAAAAACATGCTGAAAAGCATACTTTTGTGAAAGACATTTATACACAATAAATTGGCTCTCATGTTGCCAATGTTTACAAAGGAACACTTGTTCACTTAACTTTGCATAAAGTTCCTACGTAGACCATGTATATTGGAGCGTGATTGGGGGCGTTTTTTTCGAATTTCGCGCCTCACACACTGTTACGGTGGGGCGCTATGACATCAAAAATGGTTGGGGCGTTTTGTTGATAGCGCTAGAATGAAACATGCCCCTCCAATAAACTTCATCCACGTGGTCCTTTGTTTGAATATTGTTGCAGGTAAGTGAAGGTTGGTGATGATAGGTTACATTCAGTTTTTTTTTTCTCTTTTTTTTTTTAATTAGCGCCCCAAAAATTTTTCCCCACTACACCCCATTTTGAATTTAAGCCCCATGCTGACTCATCTGCTACGTGGACCAATCAGAAATGGGGGCCTTAAATTTTTCACCCCCACTACACATGGTCTTATTATTCCTAGTATTCTCTCTTATGTAGGATTTTTTTTTTAAATTTTAAATGCTTCAAGTTTAAAACAGTTCTTATTTTGCTAAATAGATAATTTGATACATGTTCACCCATGATCGAACTCGACTTACCAAGTAGAACATAATAAACAAGAACAATCTGGTCCAAAAGAAAGATGATCCAAGTACCTCAAGACCCTCAGTTGTCTTCTCCTTATCTTTCCTTATTTCGCTAACCTTGATACCATCTAGATACTTACGGATATCTATGTTCGTCACATGACCTTTCTGAAAACATAAGAAAAAACGGAGCCTTAGTAAAACAGATACCTGGTTTATTAGAGCGCATGGTCAAGAAACAAGTTCCATGTCGTTTCATCTAATATGCGTTCATCCGTCACCTTCTCAGAGGCTACTGTAAAACCATCAAGCGTCAACAGACAACAATGATCCTTGCCAACAAATTATGAAAACAATAAACTTATGAAAACATAAAAAAGTTATAATTATGTATTAATAGTTGTTTAAAATACTATATAAATCACCATAACTACAGAGACCTTTAAATTGAAAACATAAATCCATGATTTAAGACCCAGCCCACAGCTAATAACAATCCATCTCTTAAACCTCAATACAATACTAGAATTGGGCTTCAGTCCAAAGACAGGTATAACTATGCCAGGCAAAACAAAGCCACAATTTGGGTCATAAAGTAATGGATTATGTTGGGTCACATACATCTTAGTAGATGGATAAGATATGCTAAATGTGCTGAAGATGATAAGATGAACCTATATTGTCAAAAGAGTGTGAGGGGCCCGCCTTGGTGCAGCAAGTGGGCTGCGACTGGTGAGGTGCACTTGTAGGCGCTGAAGCGCAAATTCAAGCGAAATTCTAGCCAAATTCAAACTAAAAGTCGTCCGAAACACCTAAAACATCCTAAACTCGCCCTCAGCAAGCCTAGACAGCCCTAAAACATCCTAAACTCGCCCTCGGCAAGCCTAGACAGCCCTAAAACATCCTAAACTCGCCCTTAGCAAGCCTAAAAAGCCCTAAAACATCCTAAACTCGCCCTCAGCAAGCCTAAACAGCCCTAAAACTTCCTAAACAAGCCTACAACATCTCTACAACCCATACAAATGCAAACTTATACTATGCGCCTAATTTAAAAAAGCCATCGTTTTTAAGCGCCGAGGCTTTGGGCTGAAGCTATGCGCTTTGACAGCATAGAGTGATACAAGTTTCTTCAGCTACGCCAGTTCCGATCGCTTCACTTCAATCTTTCTTTGTTTCTTCATCGACACCAGTGGTCTTCTCATCCCGCTCCTTTCACGCCACAAGATGCATTTTCAGAATCCACGGTTTGCCAGTGGCTGATTTCATATTCCTTGGTATGAGATCTCTCATCCCACTTGATGTATTGTAAAATACATTTATTTCCAGTGTAAAGTTTGTATAATTTTGGAGTCGTTTAGATAGTGTTTTTATTTGTTTTAGGCTTGTACCGATCTATTCTATTTATTTTAGGTTTTTATAGATTTTTATTAGCTTTGTGTCATTTTTGTTATTTATTTATTTTATATTTTGTAGGTGTTCATGAAAGTTGGAGCGTAAACGAACAACTTTGATCAAGTCAAAATCACCCAAGTCTAAAGCACGAAGTTATAATACTATATATAATAATAATAATAATAATAATAATAATAATAATAATAATAATAATAATAATAATAATAATAATAATAATAAATTAAATTGTGATGTCTGACCTTGAGCCAAAGGCCCACGGCCCAAAGCTGATTATGGAAAAAAAAGATACATATTATAGCGGCAGCAATATTATACGGGGGATATATTATTCTTGGATCGAAGAACACAGAAGGAAGCGAAGGAGAGGACTTCGAAGGTGGAGCAAGAAGCAGGGATCAGACGACAGCAGCACCATTGCAGAATTATTAGAGTGGAGGTCAAGGGTTGAAGCATAGGTGCGAGCACGGGTTGGTTCTACTTTATTTATTTATTTATTTATTTTATTCAACCCGTTGTGAACACCATGAATATGTTTGGTTTCTATTGTTTTGATTTTGTCATGACAATTATTGGCTAGATCATAGAACTACCTAGGCGATGATGATTACGCTTGTTTGATTTATTTTCTTTTGGTTTTAGAACTTTTGGTTGTGGATGAATTTTAAAGTAAAGAACTTTTTATTTTCTGGTTTGATGTGTATGCGCATTTAGTTTTGTTTAATTAACTTTTATAAACTCCACTTGCGTTTTTGTGAATGTCTTTCATGTATGAATGCGGGTTAGGTTGCGGACTGGGTGTTAGCAGCTAGTTTATGGTTAATTGCCTAGGGTTATCCATAGGAGTTGTAATTGTTAGTTAGGTAATTCTAAGTGTTCTACCAATTCTCAATAGCTGTAAGGTGCGAGATTGTTGGTCTGTCTAGGGTGTTGAATTGCTAGATCTAGAGGCTTTGTGAGAAGATCTCCCTAGTTTCCCTAGCATTCCTTGTAGGCCAAGTCTTATCAGAAATATTGTAGTTACCCCTTGCACTTTCGGGTGTATTGTGACTTTCGCGCTGTGAGGTAGACTGTCTAGCGGGTACTTTAAGATTCGAGTAGGTAAGCCTGTGAGGGTAACCTCTCAACCGGTGGTTTAACAGCTTTTAGGAATTCTACGGGTTATATCTTGAGAAGGGTTAGGGTTCCCGTAGTTGACTTTAAGTTTAGTATTTTAAGATCCCGGTTCCACTCCAGTTCCATAACTATTAGAAACATATCATTCATGTGTAGGATTCTAGCCTAGGTAGTGCACTCCCATCATCTGATCTCAGTTGCAGTTTTCAATTTGTGTCTTTAGTTATTTTAGTTTTATTTTATTTATTTGCAATTAGTTTGTTAGAAAACCCCCCTTTAAACAACACATTATTAAGTCAGTATTTAGGATAAGTAGTCGAGTCTAGTTTACGTTTTCCAGTAGAGTCTCGTGGGTTCGATACTCGGACTTACTTTAGCTGTACTGCACTGACCGGTACACTTGCCGGTTGTGTGGTTTAGGTTTAGAGAGTCTTAGTTTATAAATTTAAAACTTAGAGTGTCTAGTTTAGATTAATTTAGTTAGTTTTTTACTAAACCACTTTTAGCACATCAAGTTTTTGGCGCCGTTGCCGGGGACTCTTGGCGATTGCGTTTACTAGCTTTGATTATACTTATCTGCCATATCTGTGCTACTTGTGTTTTGTGTTTTGTGTTGAGTCTGTCTTTTTGTATAGTGAGTCGTAGGAGTCTAATTGTTTGTGTATTTTATTTTTGTCGAGTTTGTAAATATGTTTGAAATTTGTGGAGGACCCTATTTTACCGTTAGATTTCCACAAAATGCGGGGTCCTCTGCACATTATTATGCTAATTCCTTCGTGCAGCCGCCACCATATTATTCACAAGGTTGTCCTACATATTATTATGATGACTCGTATCAGCAGCCACATTTTAATCAATATCCTGATCAGTTTTCTGGAAGAAATTCTTGTGAGAATAGTGGTAATGATTGGAGTAAAATAGAGAGTCTGTTGACATTACTAGTTGCTAAGGATGCCAATACCCAGAACATGTTAGCAGAGCAGGACACCCTCCTAAAAGAGCATGACATCCTTCTAAAAAACCGACATGCTGCTCTTTTAGATCTTCAACGAACAGTAGAAGACATTGCTAGAAGGTTAAAGGAAGAAGAAGAAAGAGAAAAGGTTCAGCAAGAGCAGCAACCGAAGGTCGGTTATACATATGATGAGGAGGGCAACTACCTTGGGTACATGAATGCTCTGGGGGAGTTGTTCCCAACTTTTCCAGAAGAAGGGAAAGAGCCGATCATGGAATACGAAGATGAGTCAGAAGAAGAGATCATCCCAATCACGGAGACGAAAATGGACGTTGAAGTCCCACCTCCGGTGCCACAGGTTAGGATATATGATTTTGGGAGCGACTCTGATGAAGAGGACGATGGAGAAGAGTGGGCGGCGTATCGAAGGTCATTAGAGAAGAGAGAAGTGATTGAAGAAGTGGAGTTGGGAGATTCCATTGATATGATGTTTGGTGCAGAGGAAGACTACGAGGTTAGCGAAACATTGTTGTCTGAAGAGGATGAGTTTTCAGATCTGGAGTTAGAGAGTTTGCCTGTTTATGAAGAAGCAGAGGAGTCTGATCCCGATGGAGATATGGCATACCTGGATGCCCTACTCGAAGGTGAACCGACAGACATGACTGAACCTGCACCAGATGAAAGAAATAAGTGTGGGGATCATCCCATGGAAACGGTGGTAGAAGAAGTGCACCATAGCTGGCCCGTGGTAATAGATGGAACTTCTAAATCAAAAGCATCACGGGAGAGGGCAAGGAAGAGAAAAAGAAAGGATCGAAGCCAGAAGAGGATCAAAGACTGGTATGAGTTGGAGAAGAAGAAGCCAGTGAAAGTCAAGCACGATCGGTCTTCTTACTATATGCCACGTATCCGGTTCATTCCAGGTAAGTTTAAATTCTGGTGGTTTGACCCGTTAAAAATTCTTAAATTATTTTTCACTCCAACTAATAAATATTCAATTGTTAATAAGAGTCGGGTGGAATTAAACGGGTTAGATCGGATCCAGATAAAAGAGAAGCCCCCTGATAAAGTTTAAGTGTGGGGAGGCTCTGTAGATTTCGTAAATTTTTATTTTTACTTATTTAAATTTTTTCTAGCTTTTCATTTTTTATTTGTAGTCCCTTCGGTAATGGTTCATAGGTTTTTATCTTTGTTTTTGTGTCATTGAGTCTGTTTATAGATTTGCTTTTACTTATTTAAATTTTTTCTAGCTTTTCATTTTTTATTTGTAGTCCCTTCGGTAATGGTTCATAGGTTTTTATCTTTGTTTTTGTGTCATTGAGTCTGTTTATAGATTTGCGTGTTTGCTTGGGTAAAGGAAATTTCACCACGAGTGGGATTTTTGGTAGAGGTTTGGGTAATAAAAAAGAATTTTTCTTAAAAAAAATTATTAATTAACTTTCTCTGAAAAAAGACTTTTCACGTAATGTGAGGAGTCTGGGCTGACCTGTTCGCCTCATGCGACCAGCTATTACCCCGGAAAGTAATATTTTTTTTAGCTTGCAACGCGTGTTGCGATCACCAGTGTCCTTCACGTTGAGCGAGAACCGAAATTTTCTTTCTTCTACCCATTTGGTTCTACCACCATTCACCGCCATTTGGCCAAGCAGGTACGTCTTTTTGTTTGTTGTTGTATTATGAGTCTAAGTTAGTAGTTTGAGTCTTTTTATTTTTGTGTGGTTCGGTATTATGCTCGGGTTTTGCTTTGTTTCGTTTTGCACAGGTTTGGATTGCACCGCCCGTACTCAATCTCCATTCGGGTGATTCCGGAGCTGTTGACATTTATCAAGGCAAGCCCAGATTTTACCATTGTGTCAGAGCCGGTCGCGAATGAAATGCTATACGATCGAGCTGGATTGGACTAGAGTGTTGGAGCTTACGAAAAAAATTAACCAGCTAAGTCCTTTTCAATTTGCCCTCGTTTTGTTTTTATTTTTGTATTCGGAATTTTTTTTTAATTTTGTTTTGAGTCGTTTTCTATTCCTACATTGAGGGCAATGTAGAGTTTAAGTGTGGGGATAGGAAACTGTCGTTTAGTTTTTATATAAAGTCGTTTGAAAAAAAAATTGAAAAAAAATGTCCCTGATTTTGAAGTTTGCATTATATAAAATATGGAAGATGATAGGTAAAGTTAGGTGTCCGGTTTTCAAATAGTATGTATAATAAGAGATTAAAATTGATTGAAAACGTGTCTGATTTGGGATATGTGGGTAGGCTCAGCCGGTAGAAAGGTTTCCTTTGAAAGAAAAGTAATAAATTAATTATGTTAGGCTATTTTGTGGGTTCTCATCTAGGAGAAACGGGGAGACCGAAACCGCCAAAAATAGTATAAGAAGCACCGTTATAAGTAGGAAACCGTTAGAATTTCTAATCACTAAAAAAAATTAGAAATCAAAGCAAAAATGCTGAAGCTTAAGGTGCCTGGTCACTGGGATAGCGACTTGGATTGGCCACACCCTCTGAGTTAAGTATGCTGAGATGAAAAAAAAAATGCTGACGCTTATGGTGCCTGGCCACTGGGATAGCGACTTGGATTGGTCACACCCTCTGAGTTAAGTATGGCGAAAAAAAAAAGAAAAAAAAGTGATTTTAAATTCTCTTGGTTTTCTGCATAAGACGGTTGGAAAATGGTCAATTGGTCGTTCCTTTAGCTTCATAAGCTTGAGGCGGGATTAGGAGGAACTGTGGCTTCATTAGTGTGAGACCCTAGGTAGACTAACTTGGATGAACTTAAATGTAAATGAAAAGGGGCTTGGAAGCCGGTTTGAGTTTAAGAGGATCAGTATACCTGCAATCACAGTCAACACATGAGTAGATTATAAACTAAGTAACCTAAATTTTGAAACCGGATGTAAACCTGACTGTGATTCCATAGCATAATTCTTTTTCAGGGACGAAAAAGAGATAAGTGTGGGGATATTTGATGTATTGTAAAATACATTTATTTCCAGTGTAAAGTTTGTATAATTTTGGAGTCGTTTAGATAGTGTTTTTATTTGTTTTAGGCTTGTACCGATCTATTCTATTTATTTTAGGTTTTTATAGATTTTTATTAGCTTTGTGTCATTTTTGTTATTTATTTATTTTATATTTTGTAGGTGTTCATGAAAGTTGGAGCGTAAACGAACAACTTTGATCAAGTCAAAATCACCCAAGTCTAAAGCACGAAGTTATAATACTATATATAATAATAATAATAATAATAATAATAATAATAATAATAATAATAATAATAATAATAATAATAATAAATTAAATTGTGATGTCTGACCTTGAGCCAAAGGCCCACGGCCCAAAGCTGATTATGGAAAAAAAAGATACATATTATAGCGGCAGCAATATTATACGGGGGATATATTATTCTTGGATCGAAGAACACAGAAGGAAGCGAAGGAGAGGACTTCGAAGGTGGAGCAAGAAGCAGGGATCAGACGACAGCAGCACCATTGCAGAATTATTAGAGTGGAGGTCAAGGGTTGAAGCATAGGTGCGAGCACGGGTTGGTTCTACTTTATTTATTTATTTATTTATTTTATTCAACCCGTTGTGAACACCATGAATATGTTTGGTTTCTATTGTTTTGATTTTGTCATGACAATTATTGGCTAGATCATAGAACTACCTAGGCGATGATGATTACGCTTGTTTGATTTATTTTCTTTTGGTTTTAGAACTTTTGGTTGTGGATGAATTTTAAAGTAAAGAACTTTTTATTTTCTGGTTTGATGTGTATGCGCATTTAGTTTTGTTTAATTAACTTTTATAAACTCCACTTGCGTTTTTGTGAATGTCTTTCATGTATGAATGCGGGTTAGGTTGCGGACTGGGTGTTAGCAGCTAGTTTATGGTTAATTGCCTAGGGTTATCCATAGGAGTTGTAATTGTTAGTTAGGTAATTCTAAGTGTTCTACCAATTCTCAATAGCTGTAAGGTGCGAGATTGTTGGTCTGTCTAGGGTGTTGAATTGCTAGATCTAGAGGCTTTGTGAGAAGATCTCCCTAGTTTCCCTAGCATTCCTTGTAGGCCAAGTCTTATCAGAAATATTGTAGTTACCCCTTGCACTTTCGGGTGTATTGTGACTTTCGCGCTGTGAGGTAGACTGTCTAGCGGGTACTTTAAGATTCGAGTAGGTAAGCCTGTGAGGGTAACCTCTCAACCGGTGGTTTAACAGCTTTTAGGAATTCTACGGGTTATATCTTGAGAAGGGTTAGGGTTCCCGTAGTTGACTTTAAGTTTAGTATTTTAAGATCCCGGTTCCACTCCAGTTCCATAACTATTAGAAACATATCATTCATGTGTAGGATTCTAGCCTAGGTAGTGCACTCCCATCATCTGATCTCAGTTGCAGTTTTCAATTTGTGTCTTTAGTTATTTTAGTTTTATTTTATTTATTTGCAATTAGTTTGTTAGAAAACCCCCCTTTAAACAACACATTATTAAGTCAGTATTTAGGATAAGTAGTCGAGTCTAGTTTACGTTTTCCAGTAGAGTCTCGTGGGTTCGATACTCGGACTTACTTTAGCTGTACTGCACTGACCGGTACACTTGCCGGTTGTGTGGTTTAGGTTTAGAGAGTCTTAGTTTATAAATTTAAAACTTAGAGTGTCTAGTTTAGATTAATTTAGTTAGTTTTTTACTAAACCACTTTTAGCACATCACCACTTCTTTTCTGATTCATCAATTCTTGTTTCTATGTTTTGGTTCATTGAGCAGAAATCAAGGCTTCTGGTCTGCTACATCAATTTTGGTTTGTGACATTTGTTTCTAAATCACCGATTCTAATTTTCTTATTTCATTGATGTAACTAAATCTACCAACAGTTCTGGTTTTGAGATTTGGCTTCCGATTCAATAAGGACACCGTCCCCCCAAAGCCTTAGAAAACTTTGGCGAATGCCCTCTTTGGCAAAATCGCACAGAGCCTGGGTGAAACTTTTGATCTGTCCCCCCGCCAAAAGGCAGTTATTGAATGCTTGCAAAGCCCCATGCCCAAGATTTCCTGAATGTTATCCCAATCGAAGGTTTGGGCCAAACCATGTCTAGGGTTGAATACAGGGCAATTCTTAAATATCGTTTGATGATCCCCATGTACCATGAAGATGAAGTCTGTCCGATTTGCCGTAAGGCATGCTTGGACGAATACGGGGAACACGCGGTTCATTGTAAGGAGTTGCCTGGTTTCAAATATAGGCATGACTGGGTCCGGGACGTTCTTTGGGACATTTTAAGAAGGGCTCTCGGACCCCGCTGACGGGAGATCCACCCTACGTCCAGCAGACCTGCTTGTCTTTGGGTGGGCCGGGGGGAAACACGCTTGGGTCGACCTAACAGGTGTATCTCCTCTGGCTGGTTTGAGGGATAGTGGTTTTTTAGCAGGGCAAGCTGTGCGGAAAGCAGAGGCGAAGAAAGTTGAGAAGCATGCTAAAGCCTGCGAGGAGAACCAACACGTATTTGTTCCCCTGGCATTTGATACCTTTGGCTCGTTGGCGCCGGAAGCCATCCGTTTCATGACTAGAGTCCAACGGGTTATTCATAGCAGTGTCTCGACTCCGGGGGGACATGGGTTCGTTTTTAGTAGGTTAGGATTTGCCATCCAAAAAGGGGTGGCGACGCAGCTTGTTGCCCGCCTGCCCGCTATCTTGATGTAATTGGTCGCGTTTATGCGTTTATGAATGAATATCAACAAAAAAAAAAAAAAATTCAATGATTATGGTCAAGTCCCAATCTACAATAAAACGAACTTAACATTATGGCTAACTCTCGCAATATTATTAAATAATCAAGAAAACTACTTAAAAAACTTGATTAAAGAAACCCTTATGTTACAACCCAAACAGGAGAGCTCATTCCAAAAGACTAGTCTAATAGGAGAGAGACCCCACTTAGGTTATAAACCCTACATTGGTTGCCCATACAACCGATGTGGACAAGTCTCATACCTTGCTTATAGCTAATCTATCTCAGTACTCTATAATTATGATTCCTATTAATTAATTAAATAATAAATATCTAACACACATCCTAACATAACACGTATAGGATACTAGAAAATCATCGGCTAATTAATTAATGTTATTAATCTATCAACTCCTAAACTCGAGCTTATCATTATCTCTAACCGTCTTAGACGCATTGAAGCCATAAGTACTATTAGAAATTCCCAACATGTGGTTTTGTAAAAGCAAGAATCGAGTATTATATACGAACAACAAAAACAAAAAGCAATGAAAGTAATGCTGCAAATTGTAAGTAAGAAAACGTGTACACCTTTTTTTCACCATCGAAGTTACGAATCTCAATCGGTCAGTTGTTGACTTATTGTTAACAATATTCGGTGTCTTGAGCAGGGAATCGATGATATCGGCATTCAATTTAATCTCAAACTTTAAAGGATTAGTATCGTCTCTGGTAACAGCTTGAGTTTCTGGAACCAGGAAGAAAGCCTAAACAGAAAACTGTATAAATTCTGTAAGGCAAGAACGTTAGTTGTAGATGGATCAAAATTTGAAAAGCTATACCGACGGTCCTCGAGTTAACTTTTAACAGGGGAAAAGAAAAGAAAGGATGACGTCTCCTTTCTTTTCTTTTTCTTTTTTTTCTTCTTTTCCTTTTTTTCTCCTTTTTTCTTTTCTTTTCTTTCATTTCCTCCCCATTTGGAAGAACAGAATTTTGTATAGTTTTCTCTCCTTTTTCTTTCCTTTTCCTCCTAAAATGAACTCTCGAACACAACATTTCCTTCTTTTCCTTTCCTTTCTTTCATAAGAAAAACTCAGGAACACACACATTCCCCATCTTTCCCTCCCTTTTCTTCCTTTTCCCGATCTGTTCTTTATTGGCAAAAGTCTGAGACAAATAAAATGGACAATCACCACTTTGTTTGGATTTATTCTTCATTTTTCTTGTGGCCCTCATTGCCCTATGCAACTCAGTATCATTATCCTCATAACTTAAGCTATCAATGTTCTCTAAATCAACCTCAACATCCTCATTTTCCTCATCTTCATTACCTTCCTTTTCATTGCCTAAATCATCATCACTTACATCAAAATCCACAGCAGCTCTAAAGTCATCCATGTCAATATCATAATCCTGAATTTCATTATCTAAATCTACAATAAAATCTGAATCTTCTTCGGTATTTTGACTGTCATTGACCTTAGCTTTCCCCTTATGAGAACCCTCATTCTTTTCACTCTCACTCTCACTGCCCTCAGATCCCTCCCCATTCACAGGTTGATAATCAATATCCTCAGAGTCACTACCCTCATGTTCCTCACCACTATCCTCTAGTTTAGTATTTTTTTCTCAAGGACTCTGTTTTTTAGTGCTTCATAATCAGGTGAAATGTGTTCTATGTATACCTCAATAAGCTTAACAGTTGCAGTGTATTTGATACAATCTAGAACATTTGAATCGTTCATCATTGGCCTTAACCCTAATTCTAAGTCTTCTTCATCTGGTAGCCTATAATAGAATCTAACTTCATCATCCTCCAAATATCCCAGTTCCAAGAACATATCATACAAAATAACCACAGAGAAAAGATCAGAGTTAACATTGTCTATGAAATCAACTTTACCATCAACATACATCATTGGACCAGGAGGCTGAGTAAACTGTCCAGCATGGTGGATTTTGAATGAAAATTTTTCAACTTCATTAACTGCATTAATCATTATATCTAATTGGGGCTTAAGAAAATAAAAATAAAACATTAAAACCAATAATCAAGTAAACGGGATTTTGTGTAACATACCATACTCGTCATCTATATTGATGTTAGAATCAGCCTTTCGAATAACCCAATCTCCAATCATTATTGAAGTTAGATTAATTTTGGGTTTTGGGTTTGAATTGAGGTGGATTGTGGGAGAACTGATGGTTTAGTGTGTTTCAAGGGGTTTAAATAGGCTTAGGATTTCATAAGATGAAAAGACAAATTTGCCCTTATTTAACTGAGTTTAACTAACGGAGTTAACGAGTTGGATGAAAGGAGCAATTATTTGAAAACCATTGGATCCAGTTGAGAAAAAATAAACTTTTGGATGAAACTGGCAAAAAGTGCCAAACCTCAGGGACGAAAATGGCAGTTTACTCCAACGTTAAAGTAATCTATTCACATATGAACTACTATGACGTTTTATTTTCAAATTGTTTTGGCCTCTTGACACCAACACCAACTCAATTTTGTTATTTTTTTTAGTAAACTGATGACCTCTGAGTTTTAATCCAAAATGCCACTTTGGACATAATTTTTTTTTTTTTTTATCGTTGGAACCTTTGTGATTTCATTTTGATGCCATTTTGGCCCATTCTTTTAACTCCGTTAGAAAACTCAGTTAAGGTCATGGGCAATTTTGTCATTTCAGGTCAAAACTTAAAACACACATATTTTAACCATCTCTTTCACTCAGATCTCCTTCTTCATCATATTTCCTTTAAAAACCCTAATTCCCAAAACTTCAAAAATCCCTAAATTGAACAATGGTTTACTTTTTCATCATATTGAAATCACGGTTTGTCTCTCGAGTTTGAGTTGCTCTATTATAAATCAGGCAAAGAATTTCCAAAGGCTGCAACAACTTTGATAAACCCAAAGTGGGAACTACAGACAAATCCCATTATATCAAATGCTACCAGTATACAGTGAACATACATAGCTTTGCAACAGTTTTCATTCAGTTTCCAAATTTACGCGTTCCATATCAAAGACCTAAGTATGTATCTTTCTAAAAATAGGGGAGTAAGACTCCAATATCTGCTTCAAACCCATTAAAACTTTAGTTGCAAATTTGTTAGTTGTTTATAAAGCATAATCATACATACACTCATCTTGATTATGGATTATTAAATGTTGTTTGGATGGTGTGACAAACATGATTATGATGTAAACAGGTTATTGGCAAACAGATTCACTATATTGAGAATATAGACATAGATTAGGATTTGCTACACCAAAGAGTCACTTAAAATTGAAACACTAATTAGTGTGATTCTTGAATGTCAAAGATCGGCTATTTATGAAAACATGCATTAAAATATTTATGATTCCAAACCAGAATCAAAAACGAGTTCGATGAATCGAATTACGGCTTTAAAACCAGAAAGCTTACGACCCGTTTAACAGATGACCCGTACTTTCTATTTCTTCCGGCTCATCCTGATTTGTGCTCTTAGTTTTTAAAAATCTGCCCGGAAGTAAACCATTGTTGGATTTGGGGATTTTTGAAGTTTTGAGAATTAGGGTTTTTGAAGGAAATATGATGAAGAATGAGATATGTGTGAAAGAGATGACTAAAGTATGTGTTTTTTAAGTTTTAACCTGAAATGACAAAATTACCCTGGACCTTAACCGAGTTTTCTAGCGGAGTTAAAAATTGGCTAAAATGACACCAAAATGAAACAACAAGGGTACCAGTAATAAAAAAAACTTTTTCTATCTAAAGTGGCATTTTAGGCCAAACCTTAGGGGTCATTTTGTCAGTTTACTATTTTTTTTTTCTGTTTAGTGTAAGAGTGTATCTCTCATTTCATATTTGAAGAACTATATTTCTATATATAACTTATTACTATTTGGTAATATTTGTGTAATTTATTTGACATGTTAAATAAATAAATAGGTAAAAATAGGAAGGTTATTATACAAATAATTCTTATCTTACAAATAGCCCTTAACGTGAGACATTTTGTTATTTAAAAAAAAATTCCATGTTGTTAAACATTTATTTTAATACTGAAATCTAAAAAAAAAAAACTGGTCTAGAGTAATCACGTAATTCCTGTTGTAGAGTAATTACGTAATTACTTTAGTGTAAACTACTGTAATTACTCTAATGTAATTACGCAAAAAATTTTAATTTTTTTATATTATTCATTTAGAAAACTGTTTAAGCAGTTGGGAAAAAATTAAAAAATAATCCCCATTCACTTCTCTTGTTTAGTAGGTTAAGTCTATTTGTATTTGATTTTTACTTTAAGGTAAAAAAACCCTGTTTACACTATAAAACCAATAAGGGACCCTTCACCGGAAGCTAGGCAGTCTATCTAATGCATTTCACCTTGTTCGAGCTGCCGTGGCTCATCGTCGGATATAGCCAAAAAGGTCTCCTTTTTGCAAATCACCGTCATCGGAAACCCAACATATCTCCATCACCACTTTCCCTTAATGACCTCCAGCAAAATCACTATAAAGGGGGGAATGTCAGAGTGGTTACAAGATCGTTGGAGAACCACGTTGTCAGAGTGGCTGCGGGGATGTTACGAGTGAGGCTAGGGGAGGAGATGAACATAAAAGTGTAGGGCCTATCTGAGTACTCAAATGTTAAAATAACTTGTGTACTCAATTTTCACAAATCTAGGCCATGTTTGGCATTCCTTATTTCACCTCCTTAAAACTTATCTCCTTAATCAAGAAGGAGATAAGGAGATAAGTTTGTTTGGGTAATGGGTTGAAAAGGAGGTTTTTGTAGGTTGAAAAGGAGATAAGTTAAAAGTTAGAATTTGTGGCTTTTTTATTAAGGAGATAATGAGGAAGAAGAAGGAGATAAGGAGAAGTTTATCTCCTTCTTCTACCTCCTTATCTCCTTAATCAAAAAGTTACAAATTCTTACTTATAACTTATCTCCTTTTCAACCCACAAAAACCTCCTTTTCAACCTATTATCCAAACAAACTTATCTCCTTATTAACTTTTTGATTAAGTTAATAAGGTATAAGGAGGCCAAATAAGGAGAGGCAAACATGGCCACCTGAGTAGGGACTATCTTGATTCTGGTTACAAGACACTCTTACAACTACTTTGTAAACAATTAGATATGTGGTAAACACTACTACCATGTTCACGCCTTTCAGACCATTTTTGTCTTTGGAAAACACGCTTGTGACATGTTTCAGCTTAGCAATTTTTTTCCACACCATTGATGTCATTATAGGCGGTGATGGTTCGGCATGACCACGAACATGGACATCATGACCATAAAGAGTACAAATCCATTTTCGAAGGTCTGAGGTCTCTGTCAATATCTTGTCATGGCATGATCAAGTAATGCTAACGCCTTTGAACTTTGGTAAAATGCACTTTGAGCCATTATATTCTAAGAGGATTTCACTTTATTCCACAGTCCACACTCAAATGCCTTAATTTTCAATGGTGGTGACGATGGTAACGTCGAGCAATGGTAGCGAGTGTGGTGATTGTCATAGCAAGGAACGCATGTAATGGGTGGCCATTTGGTTGCGGCACACTGGCACCTGGTCAAAGTTAAGATATAACGCATGTTTTTTTCAATAAAAAAGTTGTAAAACAAATAGGTAAACCCTGACGCTATTCCAAAATTAAACCATTTCTCTTTTTTTAAGGCAAAATTAAAACATTTATCTAAACAGGGTATTCAAACTTCACCCATTTATTTGCAAAACGCCTTTGAACCTTGCAAACTTCGGAGCTGCTAAAACGTGGGGTTAGTTTGCAAAACGCCTCTTGTGTTTTTGTCGATCGGACCCGGAAACGGCGATTCATTTATTCATGGGGTGTTTGTTCTCAAATGAGGTTTGTAATAGAGTTGGTGTTTGGTGCCGCTTAAGTCCAATTTATGCTTTCGATGTGCCAGACCTTTTGCAAATGGCGGAAACTAAAACAGATTCGTAGGAAGTGAAATACATTTTAAGAGGTATTGTTTTTACTACAATGTGGGTGTTGTGGAATAAAGGTAATGCTCGCATTTTTTAAGACAAATCTCGAAAACCGATTGAAGTTATTGAGAACATAAAAATATCATCGTATTTTTGGATACGGAATAAATTTAGGTGGAAAGATATAGATTGGAATAATTGGTGTAAATATCCTTTGGATTTGATGTAATGTCGTTTGCTTGCCCGGGGGTCCTTGTTTTGAAGACCCCTTGTGACGGTTTTTGAATGAAGTTTTCCTTTAAAAAAAAAAAGTCACCCATTTATTTAATCATGTTAGCAGAGTCATCGCAAAACATATTACGCTGAGCGCAAGGTCACAATTTATATATTTTATATGAGGATTCATGTCTTATATATACATGTGACGTCACAAAACTCTTGTACTATTATCTACAAGCTAGGGACAAAGTTATTACGCGTGGAAGATGTAGCGATCATCTTTTATACATGTGTCGCTTATATTTGGAATTTTATATTTTCAAAACTAAATACTAAAAAACTGATTTCAATTTATTATTTAGACACCATTTACGTATTTTTATCGACAGCAAGTCGTTGGCCACTATCAACTTATCATCCCAACCCGTCAACATCAGCAACCATCAATACATGTTCATCGGTTCGGTTTATGGTTTACCTAGTTTATTTGGTTTTCAAAATTTTGTACCGCAAATCAAAAACCGAACCGAACCGAACCAAACCAAATTAGGATTATGTAAACCGAACCAAATTGGATTCGGTTTGGTTTTGATTTAAAACCAAACAAACCAAATTCAACCGAAGTACTTTTTCTCTAACTTATATACCTAGCTTAGTAGCTTATACTTTGAATATTACCAGCTTCCAGCTAGTTTTGCCAAACATACCCATAGAACCAACAACCAAACCGAACACTGAATCAGTAATTCGGTTTCAGTTAAAACCAAATCAAACACCAAATTCATTTTTCAGATCGGTTTTTTCGGTTACGGTTACAGTTCGATTTTCGGTTTTTATTTGATTTTCGGTTTTTCCGAACACCCCTACTCAGACACTCATTTCTTGAAACAGGTAATAATAGTAATAATCAAACACCAAAATCAAAAAATTACATTGATGAATGTAAAATCAAAACCTGCCAAAAGTTATATTCTTCATCTACCCAATCCTTTTCTATTTCTATACTAAATCACTAGAAAAACCCTGCTTCACGGCTTCATTCCTTACCCTTTATCGTTAAGCAAGCATTAACAACCAACACATAATTACGTTACCATTTCCATTTCCATTTCAGCTCATCATCATTGCCATATCTTCTTCACTCGGTGTCATATTTAAATCGGGTAACACAAACCCCTTTTGTGGAGTCATTGTTTCTGCTTCTACTCTACACGATTGGGTAAAAGACGGCAATTTCATCTGTTGGTGATGATCTTCGATCACTCTCGTCTTGTTTTTCTTGTTTTGATCCAAATTAATCTGTAAATTCAAAAAAAAAAAAAAGTGTCAGTTGATTGATTATGCATTTCTTCTTCTTTTTTTTTTTTTGTTACTTGGGCGGGTTAGCTACAAAATCCGCTCCTATATGTGTAACGTTTTGATTTTGTTACTAGCTTTTCGCTAGGAGTCTTTATAAAATCTTGCAGTTTAAAAAAAAGGTCCTTATGTTGAGGAATGTTCAAAAAAAACATAAAAAAAAAAAACTAAGACATAATTACAACTAGGTACCCACAATTTTACAATTTCAATGGTTTCTTTTGGTGATTTTTCCGAATCATACAAGGTTCTCAGTAAACTTTTCCGTTTTTTTTTTCAAGCCAAGTGGGTTCATTGAAACACACAAAAGTGGGTTGGATCCGCCATTGATTACAACCAACTATTCCAAAGAATAGACTTATACTTATATCTAATAAAGTTGTTAATGATATGTATGATTAAAGAATTATACCTTAATTCGCTTTAGGTTATCGCATTTAGCTAATTGTTGATTCAATGGTACTCGCATCGACGTTAACTCTTGTTCATTTGGAAAAGTCTTTCTTTTTTCTAGTCTATGGTTGCTTGAGGTAGATGCACCTTCGTTTACCTGCAGATAAAAAAATTGAAAAAAGAATTAATATAATATATATTTTTTTGTTATTAATTAGCATGTTTTTTTATTAAAATATATTATTAGAAAATAAGTATAAGATAAAAGTGCTATCGTTTCAAGTGGAATATAACAAAAAAGTCATAAAGACGTAGCCGACAAACTATCACGCACCAAAACATATATCGATTTTATGGTCATAAATTCGAATATTGGTAAAAGGAAATAATAATTATTTTAGCCTAGTGTTCACAAATTGGGTCGGCAGGTTTTGAAAAAAATTATGGACAAAATTAATTTTAATGGGAAATCAACAAACTAAAACCGGCTTGGTCGGATGTATAGTAAAATATCAAATTTATCTGTTTAACTGATCGGTTTTACCGTATTATACGATTGTACATACATACACAAAACCTTTTACATTTAATATTTTTATGGATAAAAAAGTACAAAAATAGTTAAAAAGATAATGTGGGAAAGAGACAAAAGTGCCCTCCGCGTATGGGGCTGACCAGTGACCACTATGCGAATCCCTTTTTGTTTAAAACATAACGGAGGGTAAATCCGTCAATAAAAAAATAATATTAAACTCGTCTTTGGATCTTAAGCCACTTTTATTACATAAATACCCTTGAAAACCACGTCACGAGAAACAGGTGACAAAATAGCTTTCGCCCTTTCTAAACCTTTTTTATAACGCCATGAGGGGTATTTTCGTAATTATTTAACTTCCGAGTTCCAAACATTCCGACGGCGAAATATTTCCGTCAAATAAACAAAAATCTAAAAGTCAAACTTTAGGAGTCTTAAATTAGAAGAAAGAATAAGGGTAAAACAGTAAATTAGTAATAGATCTTTTATAAAACTTGTTTGTAAAAAAACAAAAACAAAGTCATACATATGCCAATAACTTGCCGGAAAATCTGACGTGGCACAAATCAGATAAAAAAGTTTGTTCCGTAACCGATAAAAAACGGACTGAGAATTCTTGACCCGTTTATTAGACGATGAAAAACTGTTTAATATACTTTTATATATTTTAAAAACAAAATAACTAAAATGATCTATACACTTATGCCAATATCCTGCCGGAAAATTCTGACGTGGCACAAATCAGATCGACAAAAAAAGAAAAAGAAAGTTTTGGCTAATGGTTTCGATTCCTTACGTGATTATACATGTTTAATAAAAAGTACACTCGTAATTTATATGTTATAAAAAACAATTAAATGAGATATAAAGTAAAAATAATTTGTTTGATACTTTTGTTAATCGAGTCGTCTCTTATATGTTATGTCAGCCAAAAAAAAACAGAAGAAGAACAAATATTATCAGTAGACACAAACCTTAACAGATCTGGCACCAGACGAGAGATCTGAAGGCCGACTAAACTCTTCATATCCATCACTGCTCGAAGCACCACCGCCGCCACTCCATGACAGATGCGTGGTAGGGCTACCACGCTGTTCCTTCCCGTTTTTTACGGCGGCGGCGGTGGTGGTGGTGGTTGGAGCAGTGGATTTGGAACGATTCTTTCGATGGCCCCAACGAGACGGAAGAAAGGTTCTAATTGATGTCGATGGTGTTGCTGAATCTGATGAATGTTTAGCTCGTAATAGAAGCTCAGCGACCAAAGAGTCGTTTGTTAAGGCTGATTGTAGCCAGTAGTCCGTCATCTGGGATGTTTTTTTTTATGATTTGTGATGGCCGCCGGTACGGATTATTATTATTATTATTATAATATTATAGATTGTTTGTAGGGAGAAAAGTGGAGAGGAAGATGAGATGGGTAAAGTGGGGGGTGGGGGTGGTGCAAGATGCTGAAGGATTTTATAGGATGTGATTTTTTTTTTTTTTTTTTTTTTTGAGTGGTTAAGTTAAAAGGAAATAAAGATGAGTTAAGTACACATTTAAGTCATGAATTTTGATCTAAATATATTTATTGCCTATAATAAATGTTAGGGGAATTTATCTTTGGTAATGTTTATTTGAGTATGGATGTAATTCTTGTTGTGTACGTGTATATGAGATTAAAACTATTTTTATTGAGTTATAAAAGTTATATGTGTTTGAATAAATTGTAATATTTCGTTGATTACGAAGAGAGTTGGTTAGGTTTAGAGAACAATAATTTTATACTTTTATTAGGGCGGACGGGTGGTCCGTGATGGCCACCCCATGATGGTTGTGATATCGCGAAACACCACCCCCCATTCAATCACGACAGTGATTCATTAATTTCGTGATATACATCGTAGACCGTTGGCTGGCTAGCCATTGACTAGCAACGGTCATTTAGACCAAAATTTTAAAAAAAGAAAAATTTTACCTACCTATATATATTAATACTCACACAAATTTACCCATTCATACCTACACTCACAATTCTTCTTCTATACACAATAAAAATCACCAAATTTAACTCATCATCCTCATCATTCAAATTGCGTTAGTGATCGCATACGACACCGTACACAACAATGACGCATCAACTAGCAGCGGTCGGGTTCGTGGTCGTGGTCGTGTTCGTGGCCGAAGTAACGCTCCGAACTGGAAAAAAGTTTTAGCCGAGTTTAGTCAACTTGTCGGGGGAACACAACGTTTGTGTGATTCAATCACTCACAAGCACGCGGACCTCCAATCGAAGTGTCAAAGCTTCGATTTTTTTTTTTTAAAAAAAAAGTGGTGAATAATAATCCCAACGAAACAGAAAATGTGCAAGTTGGCTTTGCTCAAATCGACTATGCGGCTGAGGTCGGGGTTGATTTTTAACATGTTTCGGCGTGGCGAATGTTACGCCCAAAATTTTATTAGGTTTTTACCAATGTTCGTATTTTTTTAGTAGTTTTTATTTTATTTGTAGTAGTGTGTTATTTTTTTAGTTTTTATTTTATTTCTAGTAGTGTGTTATTTTTTTAATTTAATGTAATGTTTTTTATTTTATTTAATGTAATATTTTTTATTTTATTTAATTTAACGTTTTTTTAAATGTAATGTTTTTAGTTTATTATTTTAAAGTTTAGTGATGAAGTGTGATGAAACGTGAACACCGCCACATGAGTTTAGTGATGGAATGTGATAGAATGAGGTGGCACGATCTGATTGGGTGTGATAGTGTGATAGTGTGATGAGTGTGATGGGATGATGACCACCCCATCCATTCTTAGATTAAAGTTTTTCATCAACTTCGTCTGTTGTTCACCTCCTCTTGGATAAAGGATGTGTAAATTACCCGAACTATTTAAGTTAGGGATTTTTTGGCACCTGCTGAACGAGTAAATATTAAACAAGTAAGAGGTCTGAATGGGTAAGAGACTCTGAACCAGTAAAGTGTTGAATCGTTAAGCACTATTTGATTGGATCTCTTAATAACTGTGTAAAATGACTATTTTACCTGTAAGACCCATTCCAACTAAACAGATCATAACTCGGCAATTAAACAAAAATTTCCGTAATTAATAAGTGAAACCATTTAGCTCGTCGTTGTTTGACTTAATTGTGACCCATCATAATCCGAGAATTCAAAAACAACATTGAGTAGTTACAAAAGACTTGTTTAAAGTTTCAAAAACAACATGGTCACTCGTGCTAAATCCGGTATCTCTAAACCAAAACCAAAATTTAACCTCAATACAACCACCACTTCGACCACCATCTCACCCCTTCCCACCTCGTATGCAAAAGCCTACTCGGATCCTAATTGGCTAAAGGCTATGACCAATGAATTTAGTGCTTTGCAGGAAAACAAGACTTGGGAGTTTGTACCTAAACCATTTGGGTCGCCTATTATATGGTGTATGTGGTTGTTCAGGCACAAGTTCAAGTCTGATGGATCATTGGAAAGATATAAAGCCTGACTTGTGGTAAATGGGAAGTCACAAACCGAGGGTATTGATTGTCATGATACATTCAATCCGATTGTCAAGCCGGCCTCCATACGTACTGTTTTAAGTCTTGTTGTTTCTCGAAACTGGCCCATTCACCAGCTGAACTTCAAAAATGCGTTCCTTCACGGTAATTTGGATGAAACTGTTTACATGCATCAGCCTCCTAGTTTTGTGGACAAACAATTTCCAGACTTCGTCTGCCGTTTACGAAAATCCTTATATGGCCTCAAGCAAGCCCCTCGTGCCTAGTATACACGGTTCTCTTGCTTTCTTATTTCTCATGGTTTTCAGAGCAGCATATGTGAGTCGTCACTATTTATTTATCGAAGGGTACTGATTTGTCACAAAATTAACATATAAAACATGCATAATTAGTCTCATAATAGGATAGAATTGGGCTTAAATTGCTGATTTTGGGTGCTTAAATCATTCCTATCTGTATTTTTCAGGAAATTGGAGCTCCAAACTGGAAACAAGTGATTTTCGGGCAAAAACAGACAAGAACCGGAGATTCCTGAGGATACGAGACTTGCAGCAAGTTTCCCATATAGTTGAAGACCTTCCCGGGACTTAAACAATGATAAAACCAGTCCGGGATTGACCCAGCACACCCATGCACACTTGCACGAAGGCCTGCAGGCTAGAAGACAAAGCAGCTAGCTTAGGGAGCAAGAAATATGACTGACGACACCTGCACGCCCGTGCAACTCCTTTGGCACGGCCGTGCAGGGGACAAGGGTACATAAAAGCTGATATGCAGCAACAGAACATACGTGCGATAGTTGCACGCCCCGTGCCCACTCCTTGGCACGCCCGTCTAGGCCCTGGCAGCTCTATAAATAGCAAACTTCACTCAATCATTTGACATCCCATCTCATCTAGTCTTGTGCCTTCTTGGGTCGACTTCCAAGCTTCTTGCAGAGATCTTGGGGTCTTGTGGGAGGCCTTAGGGCCATCCTAACAACCCACCAAGTTTGGGCTTTGCACTACCTTGACTATCTTGGCCAAGCATGGGATCATAGAGTAGTACATGAAATAAAACATCGAGGGTTGTGAGGATCGCATTAGATACATAGCACCAGGAGATGGATGGCTTGTCTATGAGCAACCATGTTCATGTGTTGATCATTCTTTATGGTTGTATATTTCTATGATCTCCGAACCCACTTAGATTTGTTGACTTTTATTATTAGTAGTAGTAGTTTGTTTTTAGTTATTTCTTGTGTTATCTTCTTATCTAATTCTTGTCTGTTTATCTTGTGACAAGTTCAAATGGTGATTAACTTGATAAACTTAATTCCACCTTAACTTAATTAATAAACTATCAAGAGGTTTAATCAGCATCTGGTAGTCCCGAGCTAGATCCAAGGCAAGGAAATCGGTAGTGATACAGATCCTTCGGGCTTCTGATATCCAAATTGGGTTCTAAGCAATGGCTTCTGAAGTGAACCAGATCTAAGTGACACATATCTGGTTCTTACCAGATGAATTGATGACTTTCTTGGCAAATGGAGGATTCCCTACGGGTGCACCAGTGATCTTCGGATTGCACACTTTAGGATTATGTTCCACCATTGTTAAAAATTTTATTCATCTCGGGAGGTTATGGGGTGGGTTTGGTAAGTCACGAATCACTAAACCAACTTTATATTTACCTGATCAATAAATATTAAAGTGTCACTTTTAAAGATAAGTAAAACAAGAATTCTATATCTAGGTCTCGTTAATACGAAACCGTTAGCCATTGGGGATACATGTCGCCTGAGCTGACTGTAAGAGAGATCATTCGGTCTTCATGGCCGTTAACCTACTTAGTGGATACGATGTTGCCAGGACTGACTGTAAGAAGAGATCTTTCGGAATGGAATGCGAGAGCTAAGGGAGGTGTACGGTGTTCCAAGTCAGAAGTCAAGCCTCCATTTTAAGAAGAAGATAAGTTAGAGGACCAGAGACTTGACCGTGGTTTGGGAAGCACCTGTGAAAGCAGGGCTCAGCGGTGAACCTTCATGCGGACGCACATCAGGAGGTTAAGTATACTACTCAGACCTCAGTAGTGGCCCCGTTTCTCTATCAAGGAGCCAACACTTCAAGCTCACTCTCGTCCTCCTCACAAATAATTAAACTTAATATTATTTCTAATAATACACTTAACTAGTTATACGGAGGGCCCCGAGATGTGCATGACCACTATCTCTACTATTTTATCTTTTTATTTTATAAAACCCAAAACCTTTTTCAAAACTATTTTTCTTAGAACCCCTCCATTTTATTTTTCTTTTAAAACCCGATTAGTTATTTGATGAAAGGTTGAGTAGGGAAAGTGTGTTCTTTGGAATACGATACTCGGTATTTACCCAAGAAACCTATACTATACATGTCAAGTTATCTGCCTATGTGTTGGTTTTAGTTTCTAAGTACATATCGTTTACTTATAAATTTAAAACTTGTTTAAAAGGTTTAGTAAAAATTAATCATTTTCCCAAAACCAATGTTTTGTAATTAAAACATCAAGTTTTTCGCACCAGGAAAATGATATCTTTTAAATTACTAAAACCAGACACGTCAGGTACTCGCATTGCATACCTTCTTCTTTACGTGGATGATATTGTCTTAACAGCCTCAGATTCCACACTTTTGAGCTCCATTATCTCCATGTTTTCCAGAGAATTTGTAATGACGGATTTGGGCAAGCTTCACCACTTCTTAGGCATCACGGCCACAAGGGACTCCATAGGTTTATTTTTGTCTCAATCATAATACGTGCGCGACATACTACATCGTGCAAATATGACCGTTGCAAACCATGTGCCACCCCGTGCGATACTAACTCAAAGCTTTCGGCCTCTGATGGTGAGCTTATTAAGGATGCTACCTTATACCGAAGCCTTGCCGGTGCATTACAGTACCTAACCTTTACAAGACCGGATATTACGTATGCCGTACAACAGGTCTATTTATTCATGCATGCACCAAGAGAACCACATTTTGCGTTCCTCAAACGCATTCTTAGGTATCTTCAGGGGACTTTAACTCATGGCTTACGGATCTCCGCATCCTCATCCACGGCTTTAACAGCTTATTCAGAAGCTGACTGGGGCGGTTGTCCAGACTCTCGGCGATCCCCTTCTGGGTATTGTGTTTTCTTGGGTGACAATTTAAGATCCTGGTCCTCCAGAAGGCAACCTACCATTTCAAGATCGAGTGCCGAAGCAGAGTACCGTGGGGTTGCCAACGCAGTTTCCGAAGCAAGTTGGCTGCGCAACCTTCTTTTGGAGCTTCATGTCCCCATTATCATGGCAACCATTGTGTATTGTGACAACATCTCAACCGTCTATTTATCTGAAAACCCGGTTCAACATCAACAGACGAAACATGTGGAGTTAGACATTTATTTCGTCTGCAACAAGGTTCAAATTGGTCATGTCAAAGTCCTTCACGTGCCCTCATCCTCTCAGTATACAGATTTATTTACTAGAGGTCTTCCAAGAACATTGTTTAAAGAATTCAAGTCCAGTTTGAGTGTCCGTTCCTATGACGCTCTAACTGCGGGGGACTATTATCCTAACTATATTTACGGATAGTATGCACATAGTTTAGGAGATACTTATATATCATTATTGTGATTAATTCTTTCCTTGTATCTTGTATAACTTATCCCTATTTAAAGGGATCTTATGAATGAGAAGAGTATAACAAGATGAAACCACTAGGTTAAAAGGTGAGACCGCATTTAAGGTGGGACTAATAGCGGCCAAATGTTAGGGTTATTTAAATCCAACAATTCTTATATTTTGTTTTAAGATGAGAGTTTTGTCGTACTTTATTTTAAAAAAAATATATATGGTTTTAAAGACAAATGTTTCAGAAAGGATTTAAGTTTACACAATTTGTTTTTTCGTTTTCACTAAACACAATATTTTACATTATTTTTAATGCACAAATAGGAGCATAAATCGAATCTTGATCTTCTAGCAGGTCAAATGATGTGAAAGCGACCCTCATGAAGTGGGTGAAGAAATAAAGCATAATAAATAGAAGATCATAAAAGTAAAACTGGTCACATGACTCACATTGTGATAAACAACCAGGATTAATATTTTCACAATCGAATGGATATCTTACCATCACTAGTCTGTCGAACCGGTATTAAATACGACAAAACATTATAAGTAATTTAAAATTTACTAGCACCAACTTTAACTTAGCTAAAGAAAATCAAACAAAAAACGGTTAAGACTTAAACTTTACAAGCACCAACTTATCTTAGCGGAAATCTAAATAAAAAAAATCAAACGAACATCGGCCAAACTTGTAATATGGTTAGCCGGTTCCACAGGCACAACTCAATAATCGGTTGGTTCAAATGACAGCGACCAACACTGGACTGGGGGTGTAGACGATTTCCATTAATCAGGCAGGTGTTACTATGAGATTATTGATATGGTGTGCCCTAAAGGGATAAAAAACGAGAGGTTATGGGATGAAGTCAAGTGTTTTGGAGAGTATATCTTGTGAAATTGGATTAACAGTGACAATCCTTGCAACTTTTTTTTTACCCACTTAGACCAGTGGGTGTGGGGCTGGGCAACGGGGCGGCATGATGATGTGGAGGCTGGGCAATGAAATGATGCCCCTGGCTACACCACCCCCCTGGGGCGGCATAGGGGGTGGGGCGGCATCACCGGCATTATTTTGCCGTTTAAGCCGGGCCAAACATGGTGGTGGAGCCAAAATGCCCAGGTGGTGGGGCGGCATAGGGGTGGGGGGCGGCAACCACACCTTGTGGTCTTATAATATGCATAGTACTAAACTACTCTTATATCCATGTTTGAAAGAAAATCTTCCATCCAAAAAACAAATGTCTCTACCAAGCACATTAGCTCATACTCTGTCCGTCCCATTTTAGATATCATGTGCCCACAAACACACAGATTAAGAAATCTTTGATTGTATATTCTCTAAGTTGTAAAATGACAATAATATGCTCAAATTATTATTTCAAATCTTTAATTGTTTTTTATCTTTTATAAGAAAATTGAAAATTACTTAGTAATTGACATTTAATTTAGGACAACTAAAAGTAGAAAAATAGTAAACATTTAAAATGGGACAGCTGTAATACCAAAATATAGAGGGTAGTTATAGACATGACACTAGAAATAATTGAGTTTTCCATCGGCCAATGTAGATTGTTTTATTGACAGGTTAACCCAAACACACATGTCTAGTGCATATGTTAACCTAAATACGACTTACTTAATAAACGAGTTAACCTAACAACTTGTTTAATACGGGTTTTTTCTTTAAATAAAGAGTATTCTATTTAGATTTTTGATTACTTATTTAAAAAGTGTTAAAAAATGAACTTTGGTTTTATGTTATATAATAATTACTCTTAACTATTAATTTACAAAATGCAAATCCTTTTTCTATTTTAAGTGGGTTTGACATGACGCCACCCACAACATGAATAAACATACGGATCAGGTTAAGGAACTCAACCCAACAGAATTGACATTGCTATTTACATCTAGTTTATATACATACATAAAACACACCCGCTCTCCCTCTCCCTCAACACATGCTTATGGTAGGGGCTCGAAACCAAAACTAAAACCAAAACCAAAACCAAAACCAAAACCAAAACCAAAACCAAAACCAAACTAACAACACCGGATCCAATCACATTTCACATGTCGTAAGGAGCACGAGGTCTCCAGCTTCCATTCCCGCTTGCGCTCTCGAAACCATCTGATGCAGACTTCTTACTACACGTAAATGCCTCTGGCCCCCCTCCTAACCAATCATCAAAACAAGATGAACATAATTTAATATAAATTAAAGACGTTAAAGACTTAAAAGTAATATTTGCTCTTCTGTTTTTGTTCAGGATTCAACTGATTAACAATAAATTCAAATTAAGTCAAATAAACAAAATTAATTATGTTAAAAGTGGGTTGCCATTATTATAAACAATGTCGCTTTCATGGTGCTAGATGAATCCATCATCACACACAAACAGAAAAAAATTGTATAGTTATTCAACATCAAGCAAATTGTCAAACGCGGTCTAACCCGGTTCATGTACACGGTGAGCGACCCCACAGAACCCTCCCTCATGCTCAAAACTTTTACTGTAACTTTTTTTTTATATAACAATATTTTGTTCTTAAAAAAAGTCTAAAAAGTAGTAAACAATAGTATTTTTAGTTTTGGCCCATTTAAACGCCATTTATCATCGTGTCACTGTTTATACATTTTTTTTAACAACCACTGTTTATACATAAGGGCACAATTTTCTGCTTGATCACATAACACCGAATTCTTATGAACGACCTTGATTATCACTTATAACTACCGGAGAAAGAAGATACCGGAGGTGTAGATCGGGCAGGAGATGCTACCGGCGCTGCCAAATTCGTCATCGCATGCGATCCTGCTTCAAATTGTGATCAAATCTTTAATCACTTATAAAGTCTTGATTCAACCAAACTCGGAGCTTTAATTTTTTTTCGAGGTGGGCCGAAAGTCATGAGACCAGTCAAACGGTGGAGTTGGACTCAATACGTATAAAATTTTCAGACAAAAAACGAGTGAATTTACGCTACTGGGCAAAACAACAATAGAAGTCGGGCTTTGGCCAGCTGTATCAAAATGTTAAATAAAGCTTTGCATTTCCAAGCAGTGAAGGTTCAAATCCAGTGACAAAAATTTTGTTGTTAAAATAAGTCTTGGTTCATTATTCAATTATCTCGATTATTTAACTTACAATAATTAATAAATTTGATCAGTTATGATCAAATTTCTGAAAACTTGGCATCAAATAGAAACTTAATAATCACAGTTTGCAATTGAGAAATAAGTAATACAAATTTAACCTTAAAAATAAGGGATTTTAACATACCGTTGGCGGATTCCGATGACTGGAAACTAAAAACTGATCGTTTACGAAGCTTTCCGAGGCCTTTGTCGGGTGGGGGTCCAGCAAATGTGTCGTCCCAGAGGTGATAAAGTATGCTCATAGCTGAATAACGTGAAGATGGTATGATATTATGATCTTATCTGATTAAATTAAAGGTCGGAAACACATTTAGGAAGATGTGAGTGATTTAAGAGACTGGCTTTGGAGGTATTTACGCCGGTTTTTGATAGTAGCCCTTGATTTTGGATCAGGGATGTGTAAAAGATAAGATCAGTGGAAAATATTAGATGAGATGAGACTGCCACGTGATTGGTATTTTAGGAATAAGAAATATTACAATGATGTAAAAAAAAAGAAAAAAAAAAGAAGAGTATACGATATAAAGTCGATTAACGTAAGAAACGTAAGAAGGAACCAGGTGATGTCATGTGTCCTGTTAACTAAACCTCAGTTAACCTAACCAAACTATAATTAATCTTAATATCAGTTAAACCTAAGGGCATTAGAGTCTTTTTTACACGTAACTGATTACGTTAATCTTGTTCGTTATTTTTGTAAACGATTTTTTCAAATCAGAATTTTTATTCTAAAAACACCAGACGATCACTCACACATTACGTTTCTTTCCAATTACGATTCAATCTCAATTTCATCATCACGATTACACCTAAGTCGATCAATTCATCATGTTCGGTACGTGTATTCATAGTTAATTAATCCATTTTTTCATTAGTTTTTTGTTTAATTTTTGTTTATCAGATTTAAACTTGTCTGTTGACGAGCAGAGTGTTTCTGCTGAGAATTCGAATCCAGTGCCTGATTATAATGATTTTCATGGTATGATCGTCATCCTCTGTTTTTTGAGTAGAAAATAGAGACTTGTGTTTAATTTTTTGTTAACATGATGTTTGTATGTGTATTCAGACTTGATCGAAAACACTAATCAGGATGTTGATATTCATAGTTTGAACCTCATCAACGAATTCAGAGTTCAAGGTATATTTAGTTTTTTTTTGTTACTGATATTATATGAATGCGTCTGAAATTATTAACGAGTGCGTCTTATTTTAAAATGTATTTAATTATTTCTGGTACTGATACTATATGAGTGCGTCTAAATTTATTAACGAGTGCGTTTGAGTTTTGCAAACTTTTATTTTACTAAATGCGTTTGAAGTGTCACTAAGTGCGTTTGTTTGTTTGAAGGTGTTGCAACTGATGTTCCTGTTGATGACCAAGCTAGTAACACATATATCCCTGATGTAGCTGAGTCTCTCAAACCTACAAAGGACATGGAGTTTCCTAGTATTGACATTGCACAAGAGTTTTATGCCAAATATGCAAAGGTTGGTGGTTTTTCTATTCGAAAGGGTACGTCAGATGTGCGCAAAGGTGTCCTAAGACTTAGGTACTTTGTATGCTATAAGGAGGGTTTTAAGCCAGTCAAAGTAGGTGAAGAGAGTTCTAACAAAGATGCTAAGTCAAGGAAAAGGCCTTCTATCTGGACTGGATGTCTGGCACATATTAGGCTAACTTCTGAGGATGGAAAAAAATTCAAGGTTTATGGCTTTAAGGAAGGTCATAATCATCCTTTTGTACATGAAAGTGACATTCATTTTCAAGCAACAAATAGGAAGCTGACACATACTCAAGAAGAGATGATATGTGAGCTGTCTTCATTGAACATGGGTCCTAGCAAAGCTTTTAACATTATGAAGACTAAGTATGGAGGTTTTGAGAATGTAGGTGCAACTGCAACTGATTGTAAGAACTTTAAAGGTGGCTTAAACAGCATCATTGGTGAGTTTGATGCAGATATGATTGTGTCTAGGCTTAGCGATAAGAAGAAGTTCCTGCCAGATTTTTCATTTGAGTATTCTGTGGATCAAAAGAATGCATTAACCGGATTATTTTGGGCGGATGCTTTATGCAAGAGGAATTACATGGAATTTGGATATGTGATTTCGTTTGATGCAACATTTAACACTAACAAGTATGTTTTAAATTTTAATTTTGAAGCTTGATATCCAACTATTATATATTTTTGTTTTTTTAAATTATTTTTAATTTGTTTTTGCATGTACAAGATGGTTTTTGTACCATTTATCGGAATTGATAACCACTGTCGGAATGTCACACTTGGTGCAAGTTTGTTGTCATCAGAGACAACTGAATCATATACATGGTTGTTACAATCGTTTTCCAAATGTTTTGGAAAGCATCCCAAAGTGGTTGTAACTGATCAAGATCCTTGAAGAAACAGGTAATCTAACCTCCTTATGGGGATGATAGACCAGATGCAACCACAGGATCGATCCTTCACTAGCACTTCCTGGATTGGAGTAACCTGCAAGTAAGATTTCGTGGGTAGGGAGACGACTACACGAGGTAGCAGTTTATAACAAAAACGTGGGTGAATGGGGATACTATCAAGTGTGATAGCTCTTAGGGTTAGCCAAAAGTGTCCTTCTATTAGGGATATGATCCCTTATATAGAGATGGACGTATGCCACCATTACCCAAAACCCTAATCGTAATGGGCCAGGCCCGATTAGGGTTGTCTCCACTACCCGAAGACTATATTAGTAAAGTAGTTATGGAATAGCTATAAATAAGGAAACATGGAACGATTACCGCTTTTACCGTTTACGCGCGCGGGCATCACTCCGTGATTGTAGGAGAGCCGTTGTTACTTAGCTTGCTGGGGAAGTTTTCTCTTGTGCGCGGGGTGTTGCTCCGCGGGTTGTGTTCCGGGTTTGGGTATGCTCTGCGCAGTGGTGAGCACCCAATCCCATCAAAGTCCCCCTAGTCCAGTGTGTACCCTTTTCTCGAGTATATGAGGGAAGAGGGTGGATGCTGGACTCATAATAGTGATTCGCGGATGACAGCTCATCCTTTCCTTGGTAGTGAAAACTGGGATGCTGGTGTTGAGTTATATGGGCATGGAAGTTTATGCGTGTTACTGAGGGTGCGGAGTTCCGAGATGGCGGAATGCGGAGAACGGTGATTGTGTTTGACGTTAATTCTCCGCGACCGCGTGGCGTGTCACCTTGGTGGAGGACAGGTGTCTGCTACGTAAGCGAAGGATGGTGGGTAGCGTCTGTTACAAGCTACACTTGTGTCAGTGAGCGTCCCATCAGTTATGGCAGACGGCTGAGTTAGGCGCGTGTTAAGCGCGTGTATGGCGCGTGTGCCGCCTATATAGCTGTCCAGTGCCACGTGTCATGTGTAAAGTCGTTTCCTTTACCAATGCTGACGTCATTGGCAGTTATTGCACATCGTATATAATCATTTCAAATTTTTTCAAGTTTCACTATTCCCATTCCTTGCATTCCAGACCTCTCAAATTCCTTTCTTGTCCTCACTTAATTTTCTTTGTTTTTTAATCATCCAAACATGTCTCAAGAAACTTCTTGTCCGGTGGATCAGTCGAAGGCCAATGAGAAAGCAGAGAAAACAGAGAAAGGTATCAGCACCACCCCTATCAAGTGGGATGCCTCCTCATTCGCCACCTTTCTTGATCATTACGGGATTGAGGCCGACTGGGAACCGGAATTACCAGCTGCTGGTAAAACGGCATTGGAGGCCTCCTCTGGTAAGATTGCCTTGTATGAAGCGTTTTTCACTCGATGTTGCTTCCGTCTCCCGATCACCAAGTTCTTGGTGAATGTTTTAATGAAATATGGGGTTCATCCAACACAGATGACACCCTTTGGCCTTTCCAGGCTAGTGCACTTTGAAGCAACCTGTCGGTCCTTGGACTTGGAGCCCACTTTCGACATGTTGAACGTTTTCTATGTTCTTGAAGAGGCACGTGGGGGGCCCGGTTGGTATAGTGTGTCACCCAGGAGGAATCGGACTCAAATCGTTTCTGAGAGTCCAAAATCTATGTATGACTGGAAAGAGAAGTTTTTCTACATTCACAGGGGGGTGATTCCTTCCGCACTGCAATGGATGAGCGTTGGAGTGAAGGAGAGGATTGCGGAGTTTCCGCCCATGAAAGATTATAAGAACCAACCTTGGTATGAGACTTTGTGCTCCCATTCTACTCCATTGTCTATGGAGAAATGCCCTGAAGGCGTCTTGGTGATGTTGGGTATCAGTCGTTTGGGAAATCCCGAAGGCTATGAGCCCACTGCGTCTGATGCTAGTAAGTGACATATCTCCTCTGCCCACTCTCAATCCCCTATTTCCATGCTGTGTTCTTTTCTTACGTTGTTGTCTTTGCAGGAATGACGAAATTTGAATTGTTCGATGCCCGGGGTGCGGCGAAACTAAGTTATACAGCTGTACCCCCCGGGGCTCCTTCTGTGATTGAGCGATTGGAGCGTAACTTCTTGATGCCTCAACTCAAGGATGCTCCGCGTCATTATGCGCGCACAGGTGATTTTTATGTACTTTGTTATGTTACAATTGTTGATTCTTTTTGCCCTGCGGAAAGTTCCTGCGCTTAAAGGGTGCGTTGTAATCTGCGTGGCGCATGCACTGATCCAACGTGCCCTTTATTTCAGGCGCAGGAATCCATCTTGTGAAGAAAACTGGGGTTGACCCGGGGGAGGTTTCCCCGGGTCGTAAAAAGATGTCGTGTACAGGTAAGTCTTATAATAGTAACCATAGCAATTGTGTTATCTTAATCCTTGATGTGCGCGATCGCAGGGACTGGCCCAAAGCGTCAGCGAAAGGAGCCACGGAAAGGAAAGAAGGTAGCATCGAGCTCTACAGTTTCCAAAGGAGATGATGAAGATACGGAGTCAGATGAGGAGGTCAAGAGACGACGTACTCGCGAGCCAACGCCCACCGACGACTCCGTTGAGGTGTCTACGGAGTTGTACCACAAGCGTCTAGAAGACCTTGCCCAAAAACAGGTGCAAATTCCTAAACCAGTCACGGAGACTGTAAAGGCTACGTCGTCGACTGTGGATGTGGACTTGACCACTGGTGGGGAAACGGGTGCCATGTCTGCGCATGGAAAGATGGTTGTCAAGCCTCCCCCTAGACGGCAGCCATTATTTGTGAAATCTGTCAAGCAGACTTCTGGTAAGTTTCTCAGCTTGACTTGTTTTTTTCATCTTTATTTAGAATAGAGAGTAACGTCCTCTTTGAATTGATCTTCCAGGTAAAGGTCCTGCACTGCAGGGGACCCTTAAAAAACCACTTATGCCTGCTAAGAAAGTTCTTGAGTCTGTAGTTGAGAATG
Organism: Ambrosia artemisiifolia; assembly: GCA_032199755.1. Classification (NCBI taxonomy): domain Eukaryota; kingdom Viridiplantae; phylum Streptophyta; class Magnoliopsida; order Asterales; family Asteraceae; genus Ambrosia; species Ambrosia artemisiifolia. The sequence goes on along the minus strand of CM063522.1, from coordinate 52,027,751 downwards.
TGGAAGGGACGAACTTGTCTGCGTTGGAGACCCAGATGTCTGCGCACGATGAAGGTCTGACGCTGTCTCCGGAAGCTGGTAAGAAGGCGGAGAAGCGTCCAATGCTTGGGCCGTTGCAAACGGATGTTGATGCTACAGAGGTGTCTGCGGACACATCGCTTGAAGGGAAAGACTTGCATGTGGAGCAACCTCCTGAGTCAAGCAAGCCTGTTCTCGCCGAGGTTACTGCGGAGAAGGCATCTGCAGATATGATGCAATCCTGTTCGACTCCCAAAAAGAGTTCGACGGGAACGGCTCGAAGTGCGAGAAACATAGGTGGGAGTGGGAGGAGGTTGGCTCCCCCGGATTATGATCCGAGCAGGCCCTATCAGCCCCTCTGGGACATAAGGCAGACGACTCGTTTGACCAATCCACTAGATGCGGAGGAGTTTATCTCCTGTGCTGTGCCGCCTAGTGAACGAGATTATCAGGATGGTATTGACCGGCGCTCCTTGTTGTCTGACATGAGCCTAAACTTGGCCCTGTGTGTCAGCAATTATGGATCAATTATGCGGCGGGAAGAAGAGTTTCAGCGGTCTTGGCAAGCCTTAAAGAGTGCAGAAGATGCACAAAAAAGGAGGGAGGAAGAGTTTCAACGCTTCCGCGCCGATTCTCGCGGGGAGGTTGACCAATTGAGGGGTCAACTGCGGGCCGCGGAAGGCGAAATTCAAAAGTTGAAAAATGAGAGAGCTGAGGCATCCAAGCACTGGAAAGACTCTTGTGAGCGCACAAATGTAGAGCTTGAGCGCGGTCGAAAAGCTGCTGAGAAGTTAAGGAGTGACCTCGCCCGAGTTGTTCTTGAGGCGGAGGAAAAGCAAAAGGCGCTTGATGCAAAGCAAGCTGAGCTGGCTGATGCTGTGAGTAAGTTGAAGGATCAGCATGAAGCCCTTGTGACTGCTACAACGCGAATGTCAGAGTTAGAAGAGCAGATGAAGGGTCTCGCTGGTCAAAAATCTCAACTTGAAGAGACGAATGCATTGCTAGATTCGTCGCGCGTGCAATTGGAGATAAGCCTCCAACAAACTCAGAATGAACTTCAAGGCGCTGTGCAAACTTCCTTAGCTGCTCGCGAGCGGCTGTCCTGGATGATGCAGCATGGTCTCCAAGGGGTAAGATCTCCCTTGGTGTTTGTTGTACACTTAACTATATCATGTTATTGTTAACTTGTTTTTGTGCGTTCCGCAGGTCTTCAAGCGTATATGGAATGAGCCCAAGTTTGGTGACGCTGTGGCGAAGATTGGGGCTACATCCATGCGTAGTGGTTTGCAGCAAGGATTTACTGAAGGTTATCATCATCATGCTGCTGGCTTGGCGCTTGAAGATGGGGAGCACTTTGGCAAGCCATATGAAAATGAAGCTATAGCTGCGCAGGAGGAGTTTGAGACCCTCACTTTTGATGTGTTTGATGTGGTGGATCAATGTTTGAAGACTGAGGATCCCATTGGTCAGCTACGCGAATATTTTGAGGAGTCCGATCGCCTTGGGGCTGAGATGGAGGAGAAAGAACGGAAGGAAGAGGAAGCGCGGAGGATTGCTGCGCAGGGAGGAGGGGAATCATCCATTGCTGGTGCAAGCTCCAGCGCTTTAAATGAAGGAGTGGAAGACGATGCATATATTGATCTCATAGATTATGAGTAAATGTAGTTTGTCTTCCTTTATTGTTTTTAACTCTTCTGATTTTGTTGAACAATTGTATGGCTCGTTGCACTTTGTCTTTTAGAATTCTGTTGAATTATGCTTGTTGTGACTCTTGAATTTTGCCATAATGATTGTCTGACGTCACTTTTGAAAAGGAAGCCACCTGTGTCAGTTTGCTGATGTCATCTGACAGGTTTGACGGCGCTTCCATTGATTGATGTGACTGTTGGCATCCATACTCGAGTGTTAGCCATTAATGGTAATTAATGGGTTGCCTTGTCATGTCTATAAAAGGGTAATTGCTGATTAACATTTTGGCAATAATTTCTTCTTTCTTTTCCTTTACCGTCTTTATGGCTTCTCCTCTAAGACTTACAAGAAATGAAATTGAAGCGATCCAAGGGATGTTGATGCTACCTGATCATCCCCCTGTGATCAAGGTCCCTCCGACTGCCATGCATCAACTTGCCACTTATTGTGGTTACATTATATTGACAGAAGATCAAGTGCACCAGCAAAGAGGGCAAGGTCCTTCTGTCAATCCAATGAAGGTGAAAAAGTTGGACAGGCTTGGTGATGTGCCGAAGACTCCCAAGCTTAGGCTTCGTCGAACCTCCACCGGTTGGGAACATGCAAATTAGTGGAACCACCATGCATGGGGGCTATTGTTAGGTAGCCAGTGGTGCCAATAGTGTATAGATTAAGCCTATGTGTTGCCCCTGCTTTTGCTTTTTTGTTTGCTTTGATCAGTGGTATAGTTATAACACTAGGGCTGGTTTTGTAACTTGTTGATGGCTTTTTGTACTGCCTTTTTTTTTATTATGAATGAAATTGTACGTAATCCATAGTTGAAAGAAATATGAATGAAAATGAAAATTCTCTTTATTGAAATTGAAATGATAGTAGCCATAAGCTGTTTGGTACAAGTGTGAAATAATGCCTTACATGTAACAAATACGCAACTGGGCAGCGTTCCACGTGCGTGGTATTGGGGTACCATCCAAACGCTCTAAAGCATAAGCGCCCTTCCCCAAAACTTCTTGCACCTTGTATGGCCCTTCCCAGTTTGGCGCAAGTTTGCCTGGCTTTTCTGCGTTGGATGCTTCGTTGTTGCGGAAAACATAATCTCCAACGCGGAAGGCTTCTGCCTTAACCTTTGAGTTGTAATACTTCTCAAGTTGTTTCTTATAATTGGCTTCTTTGATAGCCGCCATATCTCTGCGCTCATCTAACAGGTCCAGGTTGAGTTTTAGCTCCGTGTCATTGACCCGATGATTTGCCAATAAAATCCTTGGTGAAGCGCAGTGCATTTCCGCAGGTATGACAGCCTCAGTCCCGTATGTAAGGCTGAATGGTGTTTCTCCATTGCTTGTCTTGGACAGCGTGCGATGAGCCCATAGGACATGAGGGAGCTCGTCCACCCAACCAGTGCGTTTGGTGCCAAGTCTGGTTTTTATTCCTTCCATGATGCTTCTGTTCGCACGCTCGACTTGGCCGTTACCTTGCGGATGTGCGACTGAGGTAAATATCTGCTTGATACCCATAGAAGACAACCATGCTTGTAAGTGTTGGTCTGCGAACTGCGTGCCATTGTCACTTACAATTTCCATTGGTAAGCCAAAGCGACAGATGATAAATTCCCAAATGAACTTTTTGATACTCTTCCCGTCGATGGAGGCCAAGGTTTTTGCCTCCACCCATTTGGTAAAGTAATCGATAGCCACTACCAAGTATTTTACGTTTCCAGGAGCTACGGGGAATGGTCCCACAAGGTCAATGGCCCATTTCTGAAATGGCCATGCCGCGGTGACGGGTACCAGATTATTCTTGGGCCGTAGTGTTCCCGGCGCATGGCGTTGGCAGGACTTGCACTTGCGCAATTCTATCATGGCGTCCATGTGCATTCCGGGCCAATAGTACCCTGCGTTCATTAGTTTAGCCACTACCATCCTTGGTCCTGCGTGTAGTCCGCACGACCCTTCATGTATGTCTTTGATAAGATATGTCGCCTCTGCGGAGTCAACACAACGTAATAAAGGGCCTAAGTACGAGCGCCGGTACAGCATTCCGTCGATGACTTGGTAATGCAATGCTTTGTTTTGGAGCTTTCTAGCCTCCGCTTTGTTGTCTGGAAGCGTTCCATTGAGGAGATAAGCCTTGATTGGGGTGATCCAGGAGGTCTTGCCAGTCTGGACCACATTGACTTGTTTTTGAGGCACTGATGGGTGATCCAAGACTTCCACCCGCACATCCTTTGCCAAATGATCAAAAACCGTTGATGCCATCTTGCTTAACGCATCTGCTGGTTTGTTTTGACTTCGCTTGATATGATGAACCTTGCAGTACGTGAAGTCGCGCATGAGGGCCTTGGCCTGCTCTAAGTACAAAATCATGGATGCTTCTCGTGCTTCGTATGAGCCATCGATATGGTTGGCCACTAACTGAGAATCGACGTGAGCGTCTAAGTGTTGCACACCCATTTTCTTTGCAATGCGCAATCCTGCGAGCAATGCCTCGTATTCCGCTTCGTTATTTGTGGTTGGGAAATCAAGGCGGATTGCATAGGTGAAATCCTTTCCATCTGGTGTGATCAGGCGCAGGCCTGCTCCCGCGCCATCGTCATTGCATGCCCCGTCCGTATATAATTCCCATTTCTCTGTAGACTCGGGAATTGGCGAAGTGACATGTGCTTGTTGACATTCGGTTACGCTTTCGGGAGGGACCTCTGCGGCAAAGTCTGCAAGGATTTGCCCTTTGAATGATGTTCTGGTCTTGTATTCAATTGTATGTTCTCCCAGCTCAATGGCCCACTTGGCCAGGCGCCCCGACAGCTCTGGTTTGCGCAGGATGTCATTAATACGGAAATCTGTTAGGACATTTATAGGATGTCCCTGGAAGTATCTCCGCAACCTTCTTGATGCGTGTACTAATGCTAGTACCAGCTTTTCCATCGTGGAGTATCGAGTCTCTGCATCAAGTAAGGTTCGACTTACGTAGTATACTGGGGTTTGAACGCCTTTACGATCAACCAGGAGAACGGAACCGATTGATTTTTCTTTTACTGACAAGTACATCGTTAATGGCTCTTTTGGAAGTGGCGCTGTGAGCGTCGGCAAGTGGCTTAAGCACTCTTTCATTTCCTTGAAGGCGGCCTCGGCTTCCGCTGTCCATTTGAAATTTGACTTCTTGAGGCAACTCTTCAGGGTGTTCACGAAGGGGAATGACTTCGATGCGTAATTTGAGAGAAAACGATTTAGGGCTACAAGACGCCCCATGAGTGTCTGAACCTCCCGTACGGAAGACGGGGATGGCATGCGCTCGATTGCTTGCACTTTGTCAGGATTCGCGCGGAAACCATCTTTAGTGACGATCACTCCCAAAAACTTCCCTTCTTCCATTCCAAAAGAACATTTGCTCGGGTTGAGCTTCATGCGGACTGTGCGGAGTTGATCAAAAGTCTTTTGGATGTCCGCGAGCATTTGGTCTTCCTCTGTGCTTTTGATGACCAAGTCATCCACGTACACCTCGAGATTAACTCCGATTTGTGCGTTGAACACCGCGTCCATGAGGCGCTGATATGTAGCCCCTGCATTCTTCAATCCAAACGGCATCTTTGTGTAGCAATAAGTGCCCGTGTCTGTGCGGAAGGATGTTTTATCTTCATCCTCTTTGGCCATCTGGATTTGATGGTACCCTTTGTAAGCGTCGAGGAAGCACTTGAATCTGAATGGTGCTAAAGAGTCAACCTTCAAATCAATTTCAAGAAGTGGGTAACAGTCCTTTGGGCATGCTTTATTTATGTCTTTGTAGTCCACGCACATCCGCCAACCCCCGTTGGACTTTCCGACCATGACTGGATTAGCAACCCAAGTTTGGTATCTTGTTCTTCGCAGGATGCCTGCGTTTAAGAGTTCGGCAACTTGCTCATTCATGGCCTTTGTTTTCTCCGGCCCCATACTGCGCTTTTTCTGAACGACTGGTTCCACAGACTTGTAAACATTTAGTTTATGTTCCGCGATATGGCGGGGAACACCGACCATGTCCGCAGGTTGGAAAGCAAAGACATCCATGTTCTTGGTTAGCAGTTGCTTTAAATGTACCCGTATGGTGTCGGAGATTACTGGGCCAATGACAACCGTCTGATCCGGGAATTTAGGGTTAATGACCCATTTTTCGGGATCAGCGCGGTTTGATGGCTTCATAATCTTAGGAGGCTTGCACGTGTCTGTTGCGTGGCAATTTTTGTTTCCGCGTATGAAAGCCACACCTCCACGCGTTGGGAATCCAACCATCTGGTGCGGTGTAGACGCGTTGCAGTTAAATTTTGCCAATCCTTCTCTCCCGATGAGAACATCATGCGACGAACTCACCGGTAAAACCATAAAATCACAGATCTCCGTGCGAGAGAGCTGTCCATCTGTCCATGTGACAGGCAGTGTGAGTATGCCCAGCGGAATGATCACCTTGTGAATGAATCCGGATATTGGTTCCGTAGTTGGGACGAGCTTTTCTTTATCTTCCGCATCTAATTGATCAATGCACTGTTGGTACATGATGTCTGTACTGCTCCCATTGTCAAGGAACATATACCTTGTGCGATAATGTCCAATGACGCCCGTTATGATTAACGGTGTCGTGGAGGACGCTCCTCCCTTGACGCGTGGCATGACAACAGGTGCTTCTTTCCAAGAATCATCTTGCGCTATAGAGTAGGCTCTTTTCTTGTGACTCCGGTTGTGAATCATGTAGCAGTTGTGGCGATTTGAGCGCTGCACGTGATGCGCGTTGAGATTCTTGATCTTCTTGTTATTGGGATCAGCATCCCCTTGTGGATCTCTAGGCTTCTTCCGCATATTCTTTACTAGGTGCGACAGCTGTCCCAACTTGATTGCATTCTCTATCTCCATCTTTAGACTGTAACAGTTGTCTGTTAGATGGCCATAGTCTTCATGGTACTCGCAGTACTTGGACGTGTCAATATTTCTTCTATCTTGTCTTAACTCCCTTGGTTTTGGAAATTGGATTTGTTCCGTTTTCAGAACCTCCGAAGGTGTCTTTGACAATGGGGTCCAGTCATAATTCTTCTTACTTGGTGGTTTTGAATCACGCGGGTGTTTGTTGTTAAGATAATGCCGCCATCTTGCCCCGAGGAATACTTCCCTTCATCGGTGGCACCTGAGATTCGAGACCATACTGACTGTTTTCCTTTCCCCTTGTCGTGCGTGTGCGCACCTTGATTGCCATTGTGATGGAAATTTTTCGAGCGTGTAAACGAGCGCTCCGATGATGCGTAAACCTTTGCTGCCTCGATGAGTTCATCCCATGCCTCGGGAACACCTTCCTTTCCCGTCAGGCATCTCATAAGATCATCATTCCGCACTCCATGAATGAATGCGGCCCTAGTAAGCTCCTCGCCACACCCCAATTGTAGGGCTTCTTTGTTGTAGCGGATGATGTAATCCTCCAGACTCTCATTGTCCTTCCGGGAACACAACAAGATTTGGGCCTTGTCTTTTTTGTGTTTCCGAAGATGGGAGAAATGATTCTTGAACTTCTTAATCAAATCGTCAAAGTCAACAAGACTTCCTACCGGCAAACTTTCATACCAAACCCGCGCCGCGCCCGTTAGGGTTTGAACGAACAGGTGGCACCAAGCTTGAATTGGCCATGGCTTAGAACTTCCTGCGCAATCAAACGCGTGCAGGTGATCGTTGGGATCGCGCAAGCCATCATATTTTCCAATCGTGTTTGGCAGCTTGCATTCGACTGGCATGGGTGCCAGCGCGATTCTTGCACAAAATTTTGATCTTTCTGCAAATGACTTAGGACGATACGGCTTGTTGAGATCGTCGTCTGGGTTAGTCTGATTACTTGCTACAGACTTTGTTCTCGGCTTATAAGTAGGATCAGAAGTGATCTCATTCTCGGACTCGTAGCCATCAGGTTCTGTAACAACCCGGACATGGGGCCCAAAATTTTTCACGTCTAAAAGTATTATAACAAATAAAGCAATAGTAAAATAATTATGTATAACCAAATGCGAAGCCAAACCAATAAATTACTTAGTTATTTTGACGACGTAAATAATATTACACACGTACGAGACCGGACCGACACCTGTTAACAAACCCGAACCCGAACCCGAACCCAATCATGACTAATTGGGATTAGTCATCATGGGGACACATGGCACCATTGCCATGTGCCCCATGGTATCTTCTCTTGAAGCCAACACAACCCACACTTGACACCTACACCCCACCCCCACTTATTAAAAATTCACATTACACTCAAGTCTCAAACACACACACCGTACAAACATATATAGAGAGATAGAGCCAAGGCTCCCGGCCACCACTCCACGGCGGAGCTCCGGCGGAAGCCGGCGGCGCTGCTTCGGAGTAATACAACCACCCACCCCCTTCACCTAACAATACTCTAGAGAGAAAGAGGGAGAGGGAGAGTCGAGTTGTGGATGGAGAGATGACAGAGAGAGGGAACAGAAACAGAGGAAGAGCGCTGTTGACGGTGACGGTGGCAATGGGGATTTGGGTTTTGGGTGTTGGATTGAATTTGTCGAACGCTATGTCGGAAGGCGATGGTGACTAGGGCTGGGGTTAGGATTCCGATTAGTATGGAGCGACGGAGCGGGTACGGAACGAGCGGTGGTGGTCTCTGACCGTTCACAGAGAAGCCAAGACGGAGCGACGGCGCGTACGACGGCGCGTCTCTGCTCTCCGACACACGTACATCCATCCTTCAAGATTGGAGATCCGGGGTTGCAAGACCAGTCAACGATGGTGATTCTGATTAGTATTTGTCAAGATAGGTAAATCCCATAACCTTTCTTAGTTTCACTAATTATTAGTATTGACTGAAATAATATTAAGTTAAGATAATAATGAAGGATTATGGTTAATTAGTGAAGGATGAATGGTGGGTATGAGCTAGAAGCCGAGTCAATTGGGTTTGACTCGGTCAACAGAAGTCAAAGGACAGAGACTCGGTTAACTGAGGAGACCCGAGAGGTATGGACGAGAACCCGAGCTATCCCGACTTAAGTAGTAATTATCATGTATGCACGTGTGGGACTTCGACATTGGACCCGACCGTATAATACTAAATAATGAGCCTACATACTTGTATATTGTACGAACTAGGAAGTAAATAGAACATATAGTAACATATCCGACAGTATATCTATTTGATAGTATATCGATGGTTTAGTTATTGTTGTTGATGAATGGGATATAGAAAATAAGAATGATAATTAGGACGTCAGGGGTATTGAACATCACCAATAATATGGACACTATTATGTGTATATGGGATACAAGACATTAATACTGGGGAAAACTAATGGAGACACATTGGACAAGTCAAACTTCCGTGGACATAAGACATAAGACGCAAAATGAACATTATATGAGATTGGAACCTTGGACAATAGAGACTTAGATAAGTTAATAACATAAACGGAAGTGTAATTCCTAGAAATAGTAAAAATAGAAAGACGGGACTTTAGACATAAATTAATATTAATTTGTACTTAGGCACCACTTAGATAAATAAGACTATGAACCAACGAATACTACAAGCAAAGGTTAACAACTAAAGGTCCAAAGCATGTCCACACGTGTAACCGCTATAATGGTTACACCGCACTAATGATTGTAAAAATGTGAATAGGATCTTGTCAAGTGATTAATAGACGGAATATTGACTTGGGATGCTAGGTGATCATATGAATCGCTGCTAAGGTGAGTTCGTGTACTTCCCCTTTTTGTTTTACTGTTTTGGGGTGAATACATGCTTGTGTGTCTAAACTGTTTTGTGTATAAATTTACTTGATGTGACAAGGGCTCCCAAAACCAGATGCACACTCATTAACCCAAGGGAGTTGGGCCACTTAATGTATGGGTAGTACTACTTGGGGAATCCCCCACGCACAGTGGATCCGGAAGCCCGGAAAACCCTCCACTGAGGTCTGCGGACCGTTGCGGCATATATTATGCCGTAGGGAATCCATAATGGGAGTAGATGGATTCCGTGTTAGGATTGAGGTGTGATACTTGTACATTACTATGTTTTGAACTGTGTAAACTTGTTTTCAAACTGTTAAACTATTTTGGATTTACTAAACTACTTACACGGACTCACCGGCATATTTTGCTGACCAAACTCTTTTAAGCATGTGTTCAGGTACTGCGGATGAATGGATGGCAACACGATGTATATGATAGCTAAATGCGGATTAGAGATAAGCATGATAGAGATTGGATCGACTAGTGGATTACACTGCTACGACGACCGCCGCGATTCGTCCTGCATAGTTATTAGTCTATTTATTAAGTTATGTATTTATATATATTTTTTTTGGATTAGAAATTGTATATAACATTCAAATATTAGTTATCGTTGCTTCCGTTGTGCAAGTCTGTTACCAAACTGTCATTTCGACCAGCCCCCACCGGGTCGGGTTGTTACAGTTGGTATCAGAGCAACGGTTGTGGCGAAATAGGATATCTCCAGATATCCTATACCACACCAGGACAACTTAGAGAACTTAGCGTTTAAGGCTCTAAGATTACCTAGCTAGGAAATGCCTTCGAATTATATAAGACCGACTGGAGTAAGAAACGAAATAAGTTGAGACTCGAGTACCTGAACACGCTAGAATGCTTACATGAACTTAGAACCAGTGTGACTAGTATACGAACTTTGAGTGATACGTGAAGGATGACTGCAACGGAAATTATTAGAATAATTTCGTGAGGTAAATTGATGATTACATTTGACGTCATGTAATTGTGAATTTACAGGCCCGAAAAAGTTCTAAGAAATCCGAAGAGTCGGCGGAATGATAAGTATTAACCACGACAACCATAGAATTATGTAAGAAAATGGACAGCGAGATAGTCGTAACCAAATACATGATATACTTGTATGACTAGAACCGATATGTTTTGTGACTCGGCATAGTATACACATGTACTTGTCTTTATGACCAAGGTGGTATTTATTTCTAAATATTTATATACGCGTAACTATTAGTGAATAATATTATGATTGACTAACTTTTCATGTCTAAGGTGTAAGCTAGCCATAAAAATCAGGTATCTCGCCAAGGATTTGGCGCTACAATTTGAAAGAACCCGAAATACCAAGAAGCAATTCGATCAACTTAGCGATTACACAACCCGATAAGTTTTACTTTTACCCAAATAGTTATCGCCTACTTTACTATTATGAAATTCAGGCTCACGAATACATAACCGTAAGAATTATACATATACATCCACTTATCGGCTAAGGCTAAAAGTTGCAGGCTTAATCCTTGATTACTAAATTTCCCATTCGAACCCAAACAATTTAAGCTAGAAATAGAGTCTCGAGATTTGTAGTATCATAGTATAATTTAGAAGAGATGCCTAAGTGAAAATAGAAATACCAATAAACCATGTACATGGGTGAATGTATACTGTGGCTACTTAATCCGGTGACCCGAAGAAACTAGGATTGAACACTACATGAAGTATTCCTAAGGATAATACGTGTTTCGTTGCTTTGATACCTATGATGTCGTTAGAAATTATTGTCAAAACCTTTGGATTAAGCTTTATAACTATCTAGTTTAATGACGAATTATCCATAGGATACATATTAGAATTATATACGGTAGGCTCTAACGGGGGGAGTGAACCTAAATACGACGACAACTACACATAAGACGCGTCACGTATAGGTCGATATTACTAGATTTGACCAAATCGCTATAGTTTACAATTTAAATTGTAAGATAAATCCTAAGGGATGTCACAAAAATTACTCGCATAACCAAGATCGCCCTTTATAAGTTTAGAATACCATATTGTTTATACCCACTTTTAGCATAATACCACACCTCATATATTGTAACATCAAAATATTGTAAGAAAACGCTCATTATGCGAATATACACCAAGTGTCATGAAAAAGGAAGTTTAGAAAATAGTCCCCACGTAAGCATAAAAGCTAGAAAGAGTGACTTGTTTTAAAGAGCATATGACTACATCATAGCGTTTGACTTACGAAAACAAGGTTATTAAGAACTAGTAACTAGTGGAGCACACATATAGGAATTCTAGACTAACACAACTATAAGAGCCATAATTGAGGTACAATCATGACACCTATATTAATCATCACCCTTTTTCATCATTTAGATTTAGATATAGAATTTTTATCAAATTTTTGGGGAGATTTTCAGTACGTTCACGAGGTATCATTGGTGTGGTGGGTTAGCTGCGGTACACCCTATATATAAACACCAGTGGTACATAAAAAAATGGAACTGAGAATCAAACCAAGAACAAACCATGACCCGTTAAATGTATAAACCGTTAGTTTTAAACCTAAACATAGTGCGAGGCTTAGTGTGGAACCATGGGTTTAGAAAAATAATTATGTACGCACGAGTGTGTAGACTTGAACATCAAATCCGGGTATGGAATATAGTGGATAGGTTCAATGGATAGCTCTAAATAATTCCGAGGACGGAATTCCATTAACGGGGGGAGAATGTAACAACCCGGACATGGGGCCCAAAATTTTTCACGTCTAAAAGTATTATAACAAATAAAGCAATAGTAAAATAATTATGTATAACCAAATGCGAAGCCAAACCAATAAATTACTTAGTTATTTTGACGACGTAAATAATATTACACACGTACGAGACCGGACCGACACCTGTTAACAAACCCGAACCCGAACCCGAACCCAATCATGACTAATTGGGATTAGTCATCATGGGGACACATGGCACCATTGCCATGTGCCCCATGGTATCTTCTCTTGAAGCCAACACAACCCACACTTGACACCTACACCCCACCCCCACTTATTAAAAATTCACATTACACTCAAGTCTCAAACACACACACCGTACAAACATATATAGAGAGATAGAGCCAAGGCTCCCGGCCACCACTCCACGGCGGAGCTCCGGCGGAAGCCGGCGGCGCTGCTTCGGAGTAATACAACCACCCACCCCCTTCACCTAACAATACTCTAGAGAGAAAGAGGGAGAGGGAGAGTCGAGTTGTGGATGGAGAGATGACAGAGAGAGGGAACAGAAACAGAGGAAGAGCGCTGTTGACGGTGACGGTGGCAATGGGGATTTGGATTTGGGTTTTGGGTGTTGGATTGAATTTGTCGAACGCTATGTCGGAAGGCGATGGTGACTAGGGCTGGGGTTAGGATTCCGATTAGTATGGAGCGACGGAGCGGGTACGGAACGAGCGGTGGTGGTCTCTGACCGTTCACAGAGAAGCCAAGACGGAGCGACGGCGCGTACGACGGCGCGTCTCTGCTCTCCGACACACGTACATCCATCCTTCAAGATTGGAGATCCGGGGTTGCAAGACCAGTCAACGATGGTGATTCTGATTAGTATTTGTCAAGATAGGTAAATCCCATAACCTTTCTTAGTTTCACTAATTATTAGTATTGACTGAAATAATATTAAGTTAAGATAATAATGAAGGATTATGGTTAATTAGTGAAGGATGAATGGTGGGTATGAGCTAGAAGCCGAGTCAATTGGGTTTGACTCGGTCAACAGAAGTCAAAGGACAGAGACTCGGTTAACTGAGGAGACCCGAGAGGTATGGACGAGAACCCGAGCTATCCCGACTTAAGTAGTAATTATCATGTATGCACGTGTGGGACTTCGACATTGGACCCGACCGTATAATACTAAATAATGAGCCTACATACTTGTATATTGTACGAACTAGGAAGTAAATAGAACATATAGTAACATATCCGACAGTATATCTATTTGATAGTATATCGATGGTTTAGTTATTGTTGTTGATGAATGGGATATAGAAAATAAGAATGATAATTAGGACGTCAGGGGTATTGAACATCACCAATAATATGGACACTATTATGTGTATATGGGATACAAGACATTAATACTGGGGAAAACTAATGGAGACACATTGGACAAGTCAAACTTCCGTGGACATAAGACATAAGACGCAAAATGAACATTATATGAGATTGGAACCTTGGACAATAGAGACTTAGATAAGTTAATAACATAAACGGAAGTGTAATTCCTAGAAATAGTAAAAATAGAAAGACGGGACTTTAGACATAAATTAATATTAATTTGTACTTAGGCACCACTTAGATAAATAAGACTATGAACCAACGAATACTACAAGCAAAGGTTAACAACTAAAGGTCCAAAGCATGTCCACACGTGTAACCGCTATAATGGTTACACCGCACTAATGATTGTAAAAATGTGAATAGGATCTTGTCAAGTGATTAATAGACGGAATATTGACTTGGGATGCTAGGTGATCATATGAATCGCTGCTAAGGTGAGTTCGTGTACTTCCCCTTTTTGTTTTACTGTTTTGGGGTGAATACATGCTTGTGTGTCTAAACTGTTTTGTGTATAAATTTACTTGATGTGACAAGGGCTCCCAAAACCAGATGCACACTCATTAACCCAAGGGAGTTGGGCCACTTAATGTATGGGTAGTACTACTTGGGGAATCCCCCACGCACAGTGGATCCGGAAGCCCGGAAAACCCTCCACTGAGGTCTGCGGACCGTTGCGGCATATATTATGCCGTAGGGAATCCATAATGGGAGTAGATGGATTCCGTGTTAGGATTGAGGTGTGATACTTGTACATTACTATGTTTTGAACTGTGTAAACTTGTTTTCAAACTGTTAAACTATTTTGGATTTACTAAACTACTTACACGGACTCACCGGCATATTTTGCTGACCAAACTCTTTTAAGCATGTGTTCAGGTACTGCGGATGAATGGATGGCAACACGATGTATATGATAGCTAAATGCGGATTAGAGATAAGCATGATAGAGATTGGATCGACTAGTGGATTACACTGCTACGACGACCGCCGCGATTCGTCCTGCATAGTTATTAGTCTATTTATTAAGTTATGTATTTATATATATTTTTTTTGGATTAGAAATTGTATATAACATTCAAATATTAGTTATCGTTGCTTCCGTTGTGCAAGTCTGTTACCAAACTGTCATTTCGACCAGCCCCCACCGGGTCGGGTTGTTACAGGTTCCCCAGTCAGGTTGACGTGGTCCTGAACGTGAGTACTTTTACCACGTTCTCCACCACGTACCGCCTGACGGGGGTTGGCTGTAGGACGAACAACATGTTGTTCATCCTCTTGAGAGTCATCTTCAGTATCAAAATACAATGTTTTCCTTGATTCCAATCGAGCCTTTGCTATCAATTTCTTCTGGTATTCCGCTATTGTCCTGGCACTTTCTTGAGCCAGCCATTCCTCTGGATCATCCACAGGCTCTTCAACTGTTTTCTTTTGTGATGTTGATGCCGGCCTTCTTGATGGAAATAGTTGAAAGTTTGTGGCAGCCTGCTTCTGATGCACATTCTTTGTCACCGTTGTTGGTGCTCCAGTATCTTGATTCGCTTGAACTCCCTCATCAGCATTGATGGGATCATTACGTTGTTCAGCTCCAGAATCCATTAGCACTAGTTTGAAAGATTAAGAAACCGTAAGGGATGGCGCCAATGAAGAAACAGGTAGTCTAACCTCCTTATGGGGATGATAGACCAGATGCAACCACAGGACCGATCCTTCACTAGCACTTCCTGGATTGGAGTAACCTGCAAGTAAGATTTCGTGGGTAGGGAGACGACTACACGAAGTAGCAGTTTATAACAAAAACGTGGGTGAATGGGGATACTATCAAGTGTGATAGCTCTTAGGGTTAGCCAAAAGTGTCCTTCTATTAGGGATATGATCCCTTATATAGAGATGGACGTATGCCACCATTACCCAAAACCCTAATCGTAATGGGCCAGGCCCGATTAGGGTTGTCTCCACTACCCGAAGACTATATTAGTAAAGTAGTTATGGAATAGCTATAAATAAGGAAACATGGAACGATTACCGCTTTTACCGTTTACGCGCGCGGGCATCACTCCGTGATTGTAGGAGAGCCGTTGTTACTTAGCTTGCTGGGGAAGTTTTCTCTTGTGCGCGGGGTGTTGCTCCGCGGGTTGTGTTCCGGGTTTGGGTATGCTCTGCGCAGTGGTGAGCACCCAATCCCATCAATCCTGCTATGAAAAATGCAATCCAGGTGGTTTTTCACAATAGCAAACACAGACTATGTATGTGGCATATCATGAAGAAGGTTTCTGATAAGGTTTGTATCAATTTTTTATTTTAATCAAAGAGTGCGTCTGTTTTCTATACAAATGCGTCTAAATAGTGTTATTTGGTTGCATTGCAGTGAGTGCGTCCAAACTTATCAATGAGTGCGTTTGATAGATTTTATGTTTTCTAATTTCACTGTGTTCAAATTTCTTATTCAGTGCGTTTGTTTCCATGTTTTTTTTTTTTTTTGTGTTTTTGTAGGTGGGTAGTGCATTGTGCATTGATGAAGAGTTCAAAAGGAGAATTTGTGCAATTGTGTGGACAGATTCCATCAGTCCGGAGACTTTTGATTTCGAGTGGGGTGTACTTATTGTTGATTACCAATTAAATGAGAACAATTGGTTGTCTGCCATGTATGATCTGAGGTCAATGTGGATCCCTGCTGTTTACCGGGATGAACCTATTTCTGGGCTAATGAGGATAACATCAAGATCTGAGAGTTGGAATCATTTTTTTTGCCAGGTTGCAAATTCTCAGTTGACTCTTCTTGAGTTTTTCAACCACTTTGAAACGTCCCTTGAAGCTCAGAGATTTAATCATAGGAAGAATGACCATGATTCAAGACATACAATTCCTTATATGTGGACTACAAACCCTATTGAGCAAGAGGCTGCTAAAATATTTACACGGACTATCTTCTTTGATATTCAAGAAGAAATATATGCCACTTATGAAGGATTAATAAGTGTCCATATGCAAAGGGCTGATGAAGAAGGGTTTTTAAATGTTTATGTTGATGATCCACAAGCAATGGTCAAGGATTTATTGAGGTATATTTTTTTTTGTTTTTTAACAGTGAATATGTTTAAAGTATTAATGAGTGCGTCTAAGAATCAACAGTTTAGTTTTTTTGGTTTTTTAAATGTTAATGCGTTTAAACATATTTAATGAGTGCGTCCAAACTCATCAGTATAGTTTTTACCTTTTTACAGGTTCTTTTCAAAAAGGAACTTGTTGATGGTGTTGAGGATGTGACTACATTATGTACATGTAGGAGGTTTGAGCAGTACGGGCTTCTGTGTAGGCATATTTTTTTTGTTTTAAGGTTGATGAAATTTTATAGATTCCCGAAAAGATACATTCTGAGAAGGTGGGCAAAAGATGTTGTTCCAAATGAAATCAAGTATTCATTTGAAACAGGAGAGTTTGGTGATGACAAGACGAAAGAAGCAAGGCGTATTGCACGGGAGATAGTTTTGGGCGGTGAATATCTTGCAAACTCTCTGATTGCAGATTTAGCTGAGTTAACTTTGGTTAACGATAAAATCAAAGAAATGGTTAAGAAGGTTGATGAGGGCAGGTTTAAGAGACCTAGTCATCAGAATAAGCATGACAGGTATGCTTCTCTTCTTGGTTATGAGAAACCATCAAATGCTGAACCCACTATTCGACTTCTGAATGGTATAAAGAACAAAAGCTGTGGCAAGCAGAAGCCAATAAAGACCAGCAAGGAAAAGCAGGTTAGTCGATCCGGCAAAAGGAAGAGGATATGTGCCATATGCGGAGAAAGTGGCCATGATCGACGAAAACATGCGAAAGAGGGTGTTTCAACGCAGCCGCAAGGTGAACAAGATGATCATATTGTGGAAGATGATGTTGATGATAATGAAGAGATAGATATAGAAGTTTCTGATGATGAGGAGGAGTTGTCCTAGATGTCTTTTTTAGATGTCTGATGTTCTGATGCAAATGTTACTGTTTTTTTAATGAGTGCGTTTGAATGTAAACAGGGTGCAAATGATTGCAACAAGGATTCGCTCGTTAGTAAGTGGTATGATCTCTTCGTAAAGTGTAACCGATTGAACGCCCTCTTTGAAGCCATGATTGCGCAACACCCTAATATTCAAGAAGACATGGCAATCCAAGTCACGCACGCCGACTATGTGAATACATACGGGAGGAATTTCAACCATGTTGCAGCATGACAATTGTTGCGCGTTAGGTTTAATGTTTAATGAAAGTAACCGTTAAAAGAAAAAAAATTAAAGCAAAAAATTAACAATCAAAATACAAACATAATTAACCTAATTAAAACATTAATTAAACATAAACCTAATTAAAATATTACTTAAACATAGCTAAAAAAAGAAAGAATACGCAATTGACTCGGGCGAAGAAACGTCACGATCACTATCACGCCCGTCCAACCTCTCGTATCGATATCCCTCACTTTCGTGTGTCGGGCAAACATTTCTTCATCCAAATACATTACGTATTCGGCCCCGGGATCAGTTTCATAACCTTCGTCCGGGGAGTTTTGCACCGTAACCAGTGAGTTTTGCACTATAGGAGGATTGACACGCTCCGACACTTTTGCAAAATCTCCAACCCGCATTGCTCCTAGTTGTAGTAGAGTCATTGTGTAATCATATGCGTAAATCAATTCTTCCGTGGACAAATCGTCAGGATGTTGTTGATCGTAATATTCAAATGTTGGGGGAGTCTGTGTAGTCGGTGGGTGTTTAGTTGGTTGGTGTGTTGTCGATGGGTATGAAGTTGGTTGGTGTATTGTCGGTGGGTGTGTAGTTGGTTGGTGTGTTGTCGGTGGGTTGTTTGTATCTTGGCGGTTTGCGCGAGATGATCATCGTCGACGATACGTATTTGGAAACATATTGCCACCACCCATATTCATATATGTAGTTGTATAAATTTGTATGTTGATATGGTGTTTATATAAGGTAAAATTATAAACGGTCAAACAAAAAATATGTTGGTAAATAGTTTGTTGGTCAAAAAATATGACTGTTTCATTAAATGATTCACCTCTACTATTCGTTAACTACAACCAGGATTTGGTTCACGGATCCACTATCAACACCGGTGGCGACGGTGTTACCATGCTGGTAGAAGGGTACCCGTGACCAAATCTGATAGCGTCCCGTCCCCTTATGTCTTGAAACTTTTTATTTTCTTTTATTTTAATCTGAACATCAGCAATCCCTATATAAAGAAAAATAAATAAATAGAGGCTACATAAACCTACACCAAGAAACTCATCTTAAAGTGGAGATATTCCCATGTTTTACTTTTACCCAAACAAATGTTTGACTGTATGAATCTGATTATCTCCGTAATTTGAAGATGGTTTTTTTTTTTTTTTTTTTTTTTTTTTTTTTTTTTTTGTATCATTTCTCACATTCCATAGCAAATTAGCAACCAAACAATGGCCAATATTACGCTTTGTATCGCCTTATGTCTAGATAATCACACATTCGACGATTTATTTATAACATGGCTTTCAAACCTAAATCATTACTGATATATTTAGTTTTCTTAATCACTAATCAAACCTAAACCATTACGAATATTAACACCCCCTTTTGTTATAGATTTCTAGATATTAACCACTAACTACTTATTTTAAACAACGTATATAATTTAAAATAGAAAAAAGGTTGTTCTTTTTAAATATATGCATGTCCTTATTATATCATGACTGGTGCCTCCAAGATCTGATGTTGATGTTACAAACATCATTTTTCTGTCTCATCTCGACACTATATGGTATATAATAATACAGAGACATTCATAGTTTTTTACATTTCAAAACAAATTATATATTGATTACGATTTATTTAAAGTTACATACATACAGTATTGTCTTATTTCACACTGAAGATCACATGAAATTAAAAAAAAAAAAAGATTCTAACAAGAGAAGAGTTATAAAAATACATAGTCAATATTTGACTCAAAACTCCTACTTGTTTCTCCTGAAGCTATTCTTAAAAGGGAAGATAAAATACAGTTGTTTTCAATGACCCGGTTTTTGTCTTGTCACCTTTTCAACTTAAAATACAAGTTTTTATAGATAACAATTGTGAAATTGGTTATTTTCTAAGATGTGACATACCTTTAAAACAAAGTTTACGATAAACTTAGGTGTTACCCTGTAACATGGCCGTGTATTCACTTTCCTTCCTATAACACTATTCATTCCATACTTCCATGTAACGCTTGTTTATATTCTATGTATCTGACTCTTCTTTCGTGTATCATATAAGTTGCTTTGATGTATTCGTGAATCCGTCTTTTAGACAATTGTGATTTCGGTTTCTCGTAGTATATCATCCAACTGATCGTGTAGGCTATTGGTGATGACAAAACATTTCTATTGGCACCCCCCAAAATTCTATTTCAACCCCCCTCTGAAGTGTCTCGCTTAGGTCAAAGCGAGGTGCTTCAGTCAAATCAATGTCAGTCTGTATATGAGGTTGCATGGGAGTTTGAAAAAGGTAATCCAAGCGCCTCGCTTTGGCCAAAGCGAGGCGCTTGGCACAAGGGAGATGAACCTGGACAGTTTTAGTGTTGGGAGGGTTTTGGGTGTTTTGGGTGGTTTTTTGTGTTTGTTATGAAGTGTTTTTTTTTTTTTTTACTTTTTTATTAAATTTAAGTTAATTATTTTAATTAGGTTAATTATTTTTTAAATTTAAAAAACAACGTGATAACCCTAATCAAACTATAATTAGTCAAGTAATCCTAACTTTAACCTATTAATAAAGTGTTCGATTGTCAATGTGAGTGGATTAACTATTCACGGAGAATACCTTGTCGAGAAAGATTGAACGAATTCGCGAAACTTAATATTAATATAGTGGTTGATGGTCAAGGTGACATCGTTTTGGTTCATAACATGCAAGTTTTATTTGGTTTGGGATTGAAAGGGTTGAGTGATCTTTTAACGTTTATAATCGGATATTTAGTGTTTTGATCTCATTGGTTTTACTGGCTTGCAATTTATAATTTGGTGTTAGTTCATTTATTATTTATAGGTTTAATATTTATTAGACAATTAAACATTCAAAACAGACAACATATATATAAACAAAAAATCAAGTGCATAATAATAATAAGTTTGTCCATACAAAAAAAAATACAAGTAAAAAAAGTCTACTGCGGTGGTGGTGGTGGGGCCCCCGGTGCTGGTCCACGCCCTGGTGGTGTGCGTAACGCTACATGCCAATGCGAGGCCATCGCCTGTATCGAGTCGACCGTCCACTCCTGAATCTCCCGGAGCTCACCGATGCAGCGATCGATGTCCTCTGCCACGTAACGCGCAGCAGGAGTGAGGTCATCATATATATGACGGGGGTACTGCTGCTGTGGTGGCGACGGAGGAGGTGGGGGTCCGTCATCGTCGTTAGCGTCAGCATCGTCGTCGTGACCCGCCATGTCCACCAGGAGAGGATATCCCGGACGCAACTCAATGTAGGGCGGTATATCAGCGAAAGTAGGAAGGGGGCCGGCTCAAAAGCCCTCTTGGTTCCGATAGCTCGAAACCGCTGTACACCCCTCGAGACCTCGAACAGGATCACCATGCTCCGGGCATTGGCGTCACCGAGCTCCACCGATGGGATCTTTGGCCAAAGCGAGGCGCCTGGCTGCCTGATTAGACATAAAGACTGAGATTCCTGAAAACGATTAACCCAGGCTCCTCGCTTAGGCCTAAGTGAGGCGCTTTGCTTAAGGGGTTGATTTAGAAGTTGGAGGGTTTAATTAGAACGACCCATATGTAACCATAATGAAGATTTTCATTCAATCCAATAGTCATCTTACAGCTCATTATACAGAGGCCGGTCTTGATGTATGTTAGGAGGTTTGCTCTAGAGTCCCTTTATACGATATTTATATCTAAATCCAACTTATAAGAGATGAAGTAATATAAGAGGTTTTCAATATCACTAGATCAATTGTTGCTCATATGGCTGTAAACGAACTTACCGAATACGAATAAGGCATTATTCGTGTTCGATTGTTAAGGATATAATGTGTTCACGAACTGTTCATGAACACTTACCGAACGAGATTTTTTGTTCGTGTTTGTTTGTGGGCCCCGTAAGTGCAATCTTAGCCCAAGTTATGCTCATTTAAAGTTTGGTCATTTTGGCTATGTTTTTCCTTATCTAGTTGGGCCATGTAATAATCTAAGTCAATTCTTAGACCCGCTCTTCATCAAATAGTGTGTAAAGTTTATTTTGACATGCACTTTGCAAGTTAAATTTTGATATTTGACTAAGTTAATCATGTTTCTTATTTCATTTGTTAAGCTTATTCGACATGATTCTTTTGGTTTGTATTTTCTAAAGTATATTTTTAATAGAAAAAAAAAGAAAAATATAAAAAAATAAAAGTGGTGATAAATTAATTAAAAAAAAAGTTGATTAGTTCAATCCAACACTTGTAGCCCAGTTGGTTGAGGGCCTAAAGTTTCCTATGGGAGGCTTGGGTTCAATTCCCACTAGCTACATTGGTGGAGGGTAAATGAGGGATGAAACGGCCATTGACTTGGGTGCGAGTCCTGATCCCGACCGGTTTTACCGATTATTTCACTGTCGTGCCTTCGGGCGGGTGAGTGGTCAGGGTTTCCCGGGAATTGGTGACAATTGGTGGCCCTGGTACTCTCAAGTACCTGATTTACCAAAAAGGTGCCTGAGAGTGTTCAAAAATTAATTCGTTGACCGTTAAAAAAAAAACGTGGTTCATAAAAGGCAACCAAACCAACCACACGTGAACAAATTAAGAAGTGGTTCCCTACTAACCCAAAAATGCAAAGATATAAATACATCTTCCACATTCACATGACACCTTCCATTTCCACATTCTAATAGAGATCACTCTTTTTCTTCTTTTTATGCTTTATTTCAACCAAATCACATTCTTTGATCTGTTTACACCATACCCAAATCAAATCATAAGGTAAAGTTTCAATCTTTTCACAGATCAGATCCATTAGGTGAATCTTGATGGGTATTTTTAATCAATTCAAGAATTTGCCTTTTCTTTTGATCACATCTTTATTCATTGATATTATTAATGGGTATTATCTTCCTGGTAGTTTCCCACACAAATACAATGTGGGTGATAGATTAAACGTAAAAGTTAATTCATTGACATCTATAGATACAGAAATACCATATGGATATTACACCTTACCCTTTTGTAAGCCTCTTGAAGGCATAAAAGATAAAGCTGAGAACATAGGTGAGCTTCTAATGGGAGATCGAATCGAAAACTCACCGTATCGGTTTAGGATGTTCAACAATGAGACTGAGATTGTTTTGTGCAAATCGAATCCGTTATCGAGTGATGAATTCAAGACTTTGAGGGATAGAATTGATGAAATGTATCAAGTTAACTTGAATCTTGATAATTTGCCTGCCATTAGATATACTAAACAAGATGGATACTATTTAAGATGGACTGGTTATCCTGTTGGGATTAAGGTTAATGATGTTTATTATGTGTTTAATCATTTGAAGTTTACGGTTTTTGTCCATAAGTATGAACATAACAATGTTGTTGGTGTGATTGGGACCGGGGATGGGGCCGAGTTGATCACTCAAAGAAATGAAACAAATGTTGATGGTTATATGGTTGTTGGGTTTGAGGTTCAACCATGTAGTGTGAACCATGATGTTAGTTTGTTAAAGGGCGTTAAACCATATGGGAAGTACTTGAAATCGATTAAATGTGACCCTACTTCGGTCACAATGGATGTGACCGAAGGCAGATCGGTTACTTATACGTATGAGGTTTCGTTT
The DNA here is from genome assembly GCA_032199755.1 of Ambrosia artemisiifolia. NCBI lineage: Eukaryota > Viridiplantae > Streptophyta > Magnoliopsida > Asterales > Asteraceae > Ambrosia > Ambrosia artemisiifolia. The sequence continues at coordinate 52,004,298 of CM063522.1, read as the reverse complement.
GTTACAAGTGATATAAAGTGGCCTTCTAGATGGGATGCTTATTTGAGAATGGAAGGTGCGAAGGTGCATTGGTTTTCGATCTTGAATTCGTTGATGGTGATCACTTTTCTCGCGGGTGTTGTGCTTGTTATATTGTTGAGGACGATTAGGAGAGATTTGGCTCGTTATGAGGAGTTAGATGAGGCGCAAACTCATGTGAATGAAGAGTTATCGGGGTGGAAACTTGTCGGTTCTGATGTTTTTCGAGCTCCAGATCGTCCTGAGCTTTTGTGTGTTATGGTGGCGGATGGTTGTCGGATTCTTGGAATGGCGATCACTACGATTTTCTTTGCTGCTCTCGGGTTTATGTCCCCCGCATCACGCGGGGCCCTCATCTCAGGTATACTCATATGTCAAGAAACATTTATTTTTATATAAATAGTCAGCGGCGGTCGGCGGACCCAAGAGTAAAAGGGGTCCGCTAACCCACAGTCACTTAAATTCCAGTCTTTTTGACCAAACTAAAATGTTCTGATTCCACCACTATAAATAGTCACAAAGTGACATATATACGCTTGGTTTGCAGGTATGCTTATGTTCTACTTATTGTTGGGAGTTGTAGCCGGTTTTGTCGCCGTTTGGCTACAAAGGACACTCGAAGCCGGGAGCTCTCGAAGATGGTTCCTAGTATCGGCACGAGTCGCATGTTACTTTCCGGGCATCTCATTCCTCATACTAACAATCCTTAACTCCCTTCTATGGGCAAGCAAAAGCACAGGGGCTATTCCCTTCACAACCTTCATCATACTAATCTTACTTTGGTTTTGCATCTCTGTCCCCTTAACACTACTCGGCGGGCTCGTGGCCTCACGAGCCCGCTATCTCAAGTACCCAGTCCAAACAAACCAAATCCCTAGAGAAATCCCGGCCCATAAATTCCCTTCATGGCTCTTAGTCCTTGGAGCCGGGACACTCCCATTCGGGACATTATTCATCGAGCTATTCTTCATCATGTCTAGCATATGGCTCGGGCGTGTTTACTACGTGTTTGGTTTTCTATTCGTGGTCCTTCTTTTACTCGTGACCGTTTGCGCGGAAGTGTCACTTGTACTCACCTATATGCATCTTTGTGTTGAGGATTGGAAATGGTGGTGGAAATCTTTCTTTGCCTCTGGGTCAGTTGCATTTTATATCTTCGTGTATTCGATTAACTATCTTATTTTTGACCTCCAGAGCTTGAGTGGACCCGTGTCCGCGATAATCTACTTAGGCTATTCGCTGTTTATGGTTATCGCGGTTATGCTGGCGACCGGAGCTGTTGGGTTCTTGACATCATTGTTCTTTGTTCATCGTCTTTTTTCATCAGTCAAGATAGATTGATTGTTTGAGGTTGTAGGGATGTCCAGTGATGTTGAGTCGTGTTAGTTTAATAATGAACAAAGATTTGACTCATGTGAGCGAATTTTAGATGTATTTACACGTGACATTGAGGCGGATTTAAATTAGTAGAAGCATTTTACAATATTTTACCTTGTAGTTTCTAATTTGTGTTAGTAGAAGATTAAATCCTAATATATCACAAGGACCTACCGACCTAATCTATATTATGCAAATGGACGGGGTGGGTAGTGTTGGGGTTGGGTGTCGTATCAGAACTGGTTTAGATTTAAATTGGTCGGACTAAAATTAGTTTGGGCTCAAAATGAGTAGTTTCATGTAAAAAAGTATTAGAATAGGATCACCCACCACATTTATCTTTATGGAGGCAAGGGGCAGAGGCGTCCCAAGTATTTATGTACCTTAGATGAGCCATTAAGAAATATGCCCCTAAGGCTTTAGCGAATTAAATAATCTAAACTAGAGCATTCACAGTAGCTTCCCCATCCCCTATTCCCTCACAACCAATCACAACCACATATTACACTAAAAATCATTACAGTTTCTCTCTCCCCCACTCACAACTACTTTCAACAAATACTAAAAAATAAATACACTTTCCAGTTTTCCTCAAAAGATTCCCAAGTAACCCCAATTATACCGATCAACAGTAGATTCCCTATTTTTCTTCACTCACAACCACTCACACCCACCCCATATAATTTTGGGGACATACTCACATAAAATTGGGGACAAATTCAAAGCTATAACAATTACTAAATTATTATAATTAACAATTAATATTAGGGCTCAATTACGGCTACTTCAATAAAACCTCAATTATAAATTGGGGAAATGGAATTTAATAATCCCAACTTTGGGGGGTTGGAAGGAAACAGTCCCAACTTGAAAGTTATAATATAACAGTCACAACTTGTCATGTATTTTATTTTGTTGGTCCCAAACTAACTGACGTTAACTCAGTCTGTTAAATGCTGACGTGGACTGCCACGTGGCGTCTGACGTGGCCAATCTGTCCCACTTGGCAAAAAACATGGGCCCTCTTTATCCACTTGGCTTTTTTAATTAAAAAAACTTTTAATAATAATAAAAAAGAATTATATATATATATATATATAATTCTTTTATACAATTGACAGAGAGAGAAAACGCATAGAGAGAAAGAGATGAGAGAGGGTGAACACACCCACAACCGCCTGTCACCACCGTCCACCACCACCATCTCCGACACCCACTACCACCACTCTACCCTCTGTCTACCCTCCTTCCCTCCTCCTTTGTCTACCCTCCCTCCTCCTCCTCTCCCTCCTCCTCCTCCTCCTCCTCCTCCTCCTCTGTTTTCCCTCCCTCCGACGACACCCACTACCACCACTCTACACCCACTACCACCACTCTACACCACTAACCACCTGTTTTCATCAACAATCCAGACGAAATAATCCAGACGAACATATACAAACCAACACAAACCCCAAAAACAATTAGGGCTTCTTCCCAAAAACAATTAGGGCATTTTCCCCAAAAACAATTAGGGCTTCTCCCTGTCTTCTTCCTCCTGTCAAATTAGGGCTCCATTCGAATTGGTGGTGTGTTGACAGGTTGTGGGTGGCAAGTGGAGAAGAAGGAAAGAGGGGATAGGATTTTTAGATTTGACCGGTCGGGGAAGTTGGTTTGTTGTTGTCGAACAGGTGACGAATCCGGTCACCGGTGATGGAGGGTGAACGGAGAAGATGACCGACGGTGGTGTTCACTCTCTCTCTCTCATCTCTTTCTCTCTCTGCGTTCTCTCTCTCTCTCTCTGTCAATTGTATATGTGTGTATATATATTGTATATATGTGTGTGTGTGTGTTTATATATATATAAATATTTTGGTATAAAGATTTAAAAAAGACACATCTACATTGTGGGACCTACGTTTTTTTTCCAACTGGACAGATTTTGCCACGTGGACTGCCACGTTGGCACTTAACAGAAAAACTTAACGAAGGTTAGTTTGGGACCAACAAAATAAAATACATGACAAGTTGGGACTGTTATCTTACAACTTTCAAGTTGGGACTGTTCCCTTCTAACCCCACAAAGTTGGGATTATTAAATTCCATTTCCCCTTATAAATTTGTAAAAATTACCTAATTAAGTAATTACACCCAATTTTAAGGCACAACAAGACACCTAATTGCAATAATAGTTCATCAATCCGGCGACAAACATATAAAATACACAAAACCTAAGTACACAGCAAAGTAAATATGCTACACCGAAAGTTCTAAAAAAACATTAAGGCGATTTTTATAACTGAAATCTTAAAGCTGTTAGAAAAAAGTTTTGAAATCTTAAATATTAAATTTAAAATAAAATTACAATCTAGATGATGATAAACAATTAGACATTCAACTCACAAATTGCAATTTGGAATTTCGACTCTCATTTTGCAGGTGCCATCGTTTGAATATAATATCGACGTTTTTTATTATTTTTTTCCACCGTATGAATATAATATCGATGCTTTTTTTATTTTTTTATTTAGTAGGAGGATGTTTGGCTCTCCTTATTTCCACCTACTTATGACTTTTCCAAAAAAGTCATCTTTTTAAAAGTGTTTAGATGATGGTTTGAAAATGACTTTTTGGGTTTGAATAAGGTGAAAAGGAGGTGGAAAGGAGATAACTTATAAGCTAGGAATGCGTGACTTTTTGGAAAAGGATATAAGTAATAAGTTATAAGTTTATCCAAACATGCCCTAGATTAAATAGGTATTGGGCTAATAAATGTTATGGGCTCTTGAGTAATTAATTTTTAAGTTTTAAACTGATTATTATTGGGCCCAACTTTTAAGTGTAAATGAGTTTTTTATTTTAAAAAAATACACACACATATATATTGAAATTTTATAAAAAAAAAATGTGCCCCCGATGAAAATGGGCCCAAGCCGGTTGGCCTCCCCGGCTTGGGCCATAGCCGGCCCTGGCAAGGGGCAAAAGGTATTTGCCGCGGCAATGTGGTGGCGGTAGCGGAGAAGGGTATCGGTGGTGGCGCCGGCATTGGCAATGTTAGGTGGTGACAACAAACAATGGTCATGGTGTTGCTCTCTAATTTGGACCCTTTTTAAGTTACAAAGTGTTTTAAAAGCGATACGGTCTTATGAGTTATTTTAACGTTTAATACTACTCTTTTTATTTTTAAGAACCACTATATGCTTCGACATTTGATTTACATGTATCACAAAAACAAATGCCATCTTCAAATTTCAATCAGAATTGTACCAAACTGTGTAGTAAAAGTGTGACAATAAATATATAAGCAACTCTTTAGGCAGAACCCATCAAACCCAAAATCTGGTTCATGGTCTGTAATTACGGTCTAGCCATTTAATTACTAACTTATTCGACTATAAAGAAAAACTTCTAATATTTAGATCCTACCTAAACAATTTTTAAATAAATAAAATTAATTCATTCCTTCCCTTTAAATACCCAATCTTCATATTATTGTTGCATATCAAACAACAAACAAAACCAATTATATGTGTTTTTGAGATTCTTAATAACAAGTTGTAACGGTGTCGGGCTACTACTGATCAGGTGTTCCGACGAAAAGTTAAGAAGTTTCTTATTTTTTTCAATTGTTAATAACATGAAATGTTAGGAAGCCACTAAAATGCACCATGTGTATGTTTTTAAGGCTGGGGTATATGAGTTAATATAGTTCGATCTGCAACATAATTACGCAACTTATTTGAATAATTACGCATACTTTATAAACAACTATGTGCAAAATTATGCAACGTCCATAAATTATCACGTAGACAGTAGATATGTAAATAATCACACAACGCTTTATACATAACAATGCAACATATTTAAACAATCACACACAACGCTTTATACATAATAACACAACATATGTACATGATCAGGCAAAGTTATACATATACAACAAATCAATCTTTTTTTATAAACACATGTGAAATTTTATCTCAAGTTTCTATTAAATGAGCTCTAGCATGTTTGAGGCTTCGGGCTATTTAAAGTCAACTTGAGGTGTAATTCTTAACAAGCTAGTGTCAAATAGGTCACTAATGTCAAGTTTGTTTAGATAGTAATTAGGAGATATATATATGTGTAAAAGAAAAGTTAAAAGTTACTTCGTGCCCCATCCCTTGTGGTGTGGTGATAAACGTGTTGGTGTTTCAAATGAGAGGCTGAGAGTTCAAGTATCATAAGAGGCAAAAATATGTGTATTTAAAGAGGTGAGAGTGGCTGAAGAAAGAATGAACTCAATTTTCTATCCAGCTTGTGCCGAGGCGTTTAATCAATTCATTGAAGACAATGGTTTACTAGAGTACCCAATGGGTGGCAGAAAGTTTACGCGAGTCTCCGACGGTGGCACCAAACTTAGCAAAATTGATCGAGTCTTGGTCAATCATAGTTTCTGGGACAATTGGCCAGACTCTACGTTACTCGCCCTCCCCCGTAGAGATTCAGATCACAGCCCTCTTGTTCTTTCGACGGCGTTGGTTAATTTTGGCCCTTCTCCTTTCCATTTTTACAAATCATGGCTGTCATCGCCGGGTTTCGATGATGTTGTCAAAAAGGCGGTGGAGGGATTTTCGTTCTCGGGCAGAGCTGATCTGATACTAGCAAAGAAATTAAAAGCCATCAAAGAAGCTATAAGGAATTGGCTTTCAGTTGAAAAGGAGCGTAGAATCAATAAAGAAAAAGAGTTGGAACAGACCATTGACGCTCTTGACGGCTTGATGGAATCTCGCCCATTATCGGAGGAAGAAAATACAATATGGTCAGAAGCTAGGAAGGATCGGGAGGCTCTAAAAACTGAGATTGCTCGGGATTTAATGCAAAGATCGCGTATGAAATGGGCAATAGAGGGGGATGAAAATACAAGCTTCTTTCACGGAATGGTCAACTTCAACAACAACAGTAAGCGTATTAGTGGTTTTATGGTCAACAATGAATGGTGCAATAACCCTGATAATATGAAGTGGGAGGCAAGAAGATTTTTTGACAAGAAATTCTCCGAGCCTATGCACCACAGGCCATCGTTTTCCTGCCCAAACCTCAAGAAGCTTTCGGACGTGGAGGCGAATAAGCTCGTGGAGCCATTCTCTCCCCAAGAAATTAAAGAAGCCATTTGGGACTGCGGGAGTGATAAGGCGCCAGGACCGGATGGTTTCAATTTCGCTTTTCTCAAGCATTATTGGGATCTCCTAAAAGATGATATCATCCGAGTCTTAGCCGAATTCTTTGAGCATGGGACTTTTCAGTCAGGGGTGTGCCTCTTCTTTCATTGTCCTTATCCCCAAGAACATCGACCCGGTATCCTTTAGCGAGTACAGACCTATTAGCCTAATCGGGTGCATTAGTGCATATCAAAAATCATCTCCAAAGTCCTTGCAAACAGGATTAAATCAGTTATGGGCAGCCTCGTTTCAGAATTTCAATCCGGGTTGCTATCTTGTAGAAACATACTTGACGAGCCCTTGATCCTAAATGAAGTCACGGCGTGGGCTAAGAAATATAAAAAAGTAATATTCTTGTTGAATGTTGATCTAGAAAAGGCGTTCGACAGCATCAATTGGGGCTTTATTGACTCTGTCCTCAGTCAAATGGGTTTCAAGGATCGGTGGCGGATGTGGATTCAGGGAATTCTCCACTCGTCACGAGCCTCGATACTCATTAACGGGTCTCATTCATGGGAGTTCCAATGCTTTCGTGGTGTCCGCCAAGGAGACCCGCTTTCCCCGTTCATCTTCATTCTCGCAATGGAAGCCTTATCTTGTCTAATGGAGAAAGCCGAGGCCTTGGGAGCTATCAAAGGTATAAAACTCCCTCAATTCGATCTTTCATTATCGCATCTTATGTATGCGGACGATGTAATGATAATGGGTGAGTGGGATAGCCATTGTATCGGTAACATTAATCGGATATTTAGATGCTTCTATCTCATATCCGGTTTGAAAATGAACCATCAAAAAACAAAACTCTTTGGCGTGGGGGTGAATAGTGTAACCGTTCATGAAGCTGCTGAATTGATCCGAGTTAATCAGGGGACCTTAACTTGCACGTATCTTGGAGTGCAAATAGGGGCAAATATGAATCAACCAAGGCATTGGAAGGACGTAATCGAAGTTTGTAATAGGAGATTAACCAAATGGATGGCAAAATCCTTATCAATGGGTGGACGTGTAGTTCTCCTCAAAGCGGTGTTAGACAGCCTCCCCTTGTATAATTTCTCCATTTTCCGAGCACCAAAAGGTATCATTGATCATTTGGAAAAACTTAGGAGACGATTCTTTTGGGGTGGAAACGATGAAAAAAACAAAACGGCTTGGGTAGCTTGGGAGAGGGTTATTAGTCCGAAAGACAAAGGAGGAATCAGATTGGGTTCGTTAAAACATATGAACATGAGCCTATTACTTAAATGGTGGTGGCGATATAAATCTGGACCAACGAGTCTTTGGCGTAAAGTTATAGACTCCATTCATCAGAATGATCGGGCTTGGTCTTACATGCCCATTAAGTCAACTATTGCCGGTGTATGGAACTCAATCACAAAGGTCGGAAAGGATTTTGATGATGCAAACATTCAGGTTGAAAATTTGTTCAGGGGTGTGCTGGGAAATGGTTCGAGGATACGGTTCTGGCTCGACTGCTGGTGCGGCGAACAACCACTAACTAAGGTACATATATCCAAATCTTTTTATATTAGAATCTGATAAATGCTGCAATGTTGCAGCCCGTTTATTACAAGAGGGAACCAGTTGGGTATTGGGTTGGGTATGGAAACGTGAACCCTTGCAGGAACAAGAAAGGCGGGAGCTTCACGAATGCACAAACCTGCTGCGGAGCTGCAAGTTGGCTGCCAACTCCGACTTTTGGACCTGGAAGCTGGATCATTCAGGAACCTTCTCAATCGCTTCCTGCAGGAATACTCTTTCGGCTACAGCTGTACCGTTCTACCCTTATGAATGGTGCAATATGGTACCAAAAAAAGTGAACCTTTTAGTGTGGAGAAGCGAGCAGGAGCGTATTCCTACGCGGGAAGGTCTGTTACGCAGAAAAATTATCAACTCATCGGCTATTTGCACACTTTGTAATGATCAAACAGAAAATGCCAAACATCTATTCATCTCATGCTATTTTGCAACACAACTCTGGAGTAAAATAAGCGACTGGTGCCGGATTCCACCCATTTTCACGTTCGACTTCAGGGACATTCTGAACGCGCACAAAGTCAGCGGCACTGGAAGCGTTAAGAAAAAGGTTATCAAAGCAATCATTCTAACAACGATTTGGGTAATTTGGGCAACAAGAAACAAGAAAATATTCTCCGGGAAACGTCCGTGTTTGGATCAAAGCTTGGGCGAAATCAAATCACTATCCTTCAATTGGGTAACAAACCGAGCAAAGCAGGTACCAAAGGATTGGAGCAAATGGGTTACTTTTGACCTTAATGTATAATTAACTTGCCAGGATTTGGTTTTTTGATTTATATATATTTAGCACCTTGCTATTAGATATCCATGTACATATTTGAGTTTGGAATAAAAGTTATTTGCCTTAAAAAAAAAAAGGTGGGAGAATTAGCCGTTCAAAAAAAGAGTTACTTCGTATTTGATTTAGTTGATTTATAGAGTTCATGCCCTTTTTTACCGCTAGCTATACCCGATGGCACACCAGGTTCACTAATGTATATGCCTGAATTCGAAGAATTAATGTAAAATGTTCGTCTTTCGGCGAAAAGCATGAATAAATAAATAATATTTGTGGATGTTGGAAAAGTAAAAGCAACATGATTGGGAATCAAATTCATCATTTAAGTTCTTCCCCTATTTTCATGATTGGTTGTCGGCCTTATGTCTAAATTTTTATGTAGTTTTGTTCAAATTAAAATTAGACATGCTGATAAACTAGGATTTCTATCGCGCGCGTTGCGGCGCGTCGCAGTGATTTCTGCTTCATCTTGAAATTTTTTTTTGCTCGGTTATTGTATGCGCAAAAACGATTAAGAACATCAAATAAGGCTGTTTAAATAAAAAAAATTAACCTCGAACACCTGGTTTCGAACCCAATACCTCTTATTGAGAAAATACATCTCATACCACTAAACTACCAAACTCATTTGTGTTTTAATATGAAATAGATTATACTTAACATTAAATATGGCTGTTGAAATGAAAAAAAAAATGCAACTTACAAGGATCAAACTTGCAACCTTCTAGTTAACAAAATACCACTACACCACTAACACAATTGATGTTTGAATATGAAACCAATTGAATTTATTATTAAATAAAGATGTTAAAATGAAAAACTTAAATAAATTGCCTCTCCCAAGGATCGAACCTGTGACCTTGAACAATGGAAGTTCACCACAAACAACTCCACCACCAACACAACATGTGTTTTAAAATGAAACAAATGGTATATATTTTATATTAAATGTTGTAAAAAAAGTAGCATCTCCCAAGGATTGAACCTATAACCTTGGGCAAAGAAAGTTCACCACAAACCACTCCACCACGAAGAGAACTTGTGTCTTAAGATGAAACAAATGATATATATTTCATATTAAATGTTGTAAAAAAATAATAATGAGAATTCACTATTTATGAATAGTGAATTCTCATTTTAAATTAATACATAGTTCATAGACACTTCTATCAAGCTGAGTGTATGTTACAATTTTACAATATATTTGAGGTTCTCGCGCGCGTTGCCGCGCATTCGCTGTCATTATTGTTTTGGTTTATTAAGGTACTAATGCGACAATGTGGAAAACAAATAAAAAATGCCCATCTACAAACCTTGAACCTGTGATCTCTCATTAAGGAAGTGCACTTCAAACGACTACACCACCAACCCAAATTATGGTTTTATATGAAACCAATCATACTTAATATTAAAAAATGCTATGAAAACTAAAAATAAAGTAAAGTGCTTGAGCCAAGTTTTGAACCTATGACCTCTTATTAGAGGAATGCACCTCATACCACTACACCACCATGTCAATTTTTATTTTAATGTGAAGTCACTTATATTTAATATGAAATAACGTTTGAATCATACTTAATGTCAAAAAATGCTATGGAAACTAAAAATGAAGTAAAGTGCTTGAGCCAAGTTTTGACCCATGACCTCTTATTTGAGGAATGCATCTCATACCACTACACCACCATATCAATTTGTGTTTTAATGTGAAATCACTTATATTTAATATGAAATAATGTTGTGAAGGTTACTATTCACCTCATTCTAAATTAATACATAGTATAATGATAATGCATGTCAAATTATATTTTTTATTTATAAATATTTAGAAAAATTCTGCAACCGCATACAACATTAGTAAAACGATATACCACCCAAGAATAGGAAAACTAATATCAAAACAACATAGATAATTCAAAGGCATAATCCTTACCAATTCCGACCGAACAACTTAGAAACGATAACCAACAAATTCCTGCAATGTAACGCGGGGAAATACCACTATTTTTTTTATTTATGTCTAATCTTATAACACCTGTGACCTAGTCTAGTGACATGGTATTTTCATTGTGACTTAAATATATGGTATTATTATTATTATTATTATTATTATTATTAATATTATTATTATTATAATATTTTGTTAATGAAATTCCTGGTGCATTTTTAGAAATTAAATTGTTAATTGACCAAAAAGTCAACGAAACTCAAATTGTGAGGTCAATTTTGACAAGTCCAAATGTGATGTTAGTTATTTGAGACGATGAAGTTTAAGGGACCAATTATGTGTTATGAGAAGTTGGTCTAGCACTTAAGATGTTTGCCCTCCCGAGTGGAGTTATATGTTCAATTTCTGCTTGAGCCATATTCGACGGACATATGGGTGAAGACACGAACCGAGGGTTTAAACCCGGGTTCAAAAAGGGCGAGGTTTTACGGATTCAATCTGGTTCCCGCGCATCAGAGGGTACAGTCTCACCACGGTTGAAGAGTCGATCTTGAACAGGGTGGGTTTACACGTAAGATTCTTTACCATTAAAGAAAAGACCAATTATGTGAAGCTCACAAGGTAAACTCGTTTAGCTTAAAGTTATCATCACACTTTAGTCTTTTCAAACTCGAACCATGATCATCCTATTCACATCACATGACACATGCCTCAATTTATTATTCCGTAGAATTGTATTCACAACTCCATGATACCAAGGAACTACTTTTACCAAAAATCAAAATACCCGTCCACTAACATAAACTTTAGAATTTTTTTAAACATTACTAAAAACACATGTTTGTTTCCTCAAATGCCACAATTATAAGACAACAAATATGCATGTAGATAACACAACAAATAAATATAATTGAAATGTTGTGAAACAAGCCTAATAGCTAAACAATATAAGAATGGTGAAAAGAATAATAGGGAGAAGGTGATATGATATTTCATTAATCAAGTGTGTTTTTACAATGAGATACAAAAGACTCTATATATAGGAGAAGAAAACTTGGAGAAGAAGCCTAATCTATATTAGGCATTGATAACCACAATAATATATATTTATAACACTCCCCCTTGGTTATCAATTTAATACGCTTTGAGATGCTGCCTCGTTAAAAACCTTGCCAGGAAAACCCAGTGGGACAAAACCATAGCTAAGGGAAAAAGAGTGCAGCGCGTATTGTCTCCCCCTGATGATGTTGCCTCATTAAAAACCTTACTAAGAAAACCCAATGGGATAAAACTTAGTGAAGGGAAAAAGAGTGCAACTTTTATGATAATCCCCTTCATTTGAATACGTATTCTCCGAGTCACTAGTGTGGGATCTTCTATAGAAGTTTCTCAAAACTTTTGTAGTTAATGATTTGTTGTTTGATCCCTTGGGGTGCAATCCTTTGTGTTGAGCAATGTTGTATGATCTTCATATGAGATTTCTAGTGCATCCTCTTATAAGCTAATACCATAATATCCACAACTATGTTGTACTATATCCCCTACATATATAAGACTAGCCAAACTTGTTTTCTTAGGTTAGTAAAATATAACTTCATATGTTACATACCTTTGATGTAACAAAACAGTTCTAATAACCCATTTTGGTGCCTCTTTGATTGACACATACTAAACCATGACAATAAGTTCAAATAAAAGATATTATAATCATGCATAGCTAGAAAGAAAATATGTTGATGCACATATGCATTTAACTAATGACACTTCTAGACTAAGAATCTCTACTTTGATAAGAGATGAAAAGAGTCATTTTCTATATAAAATAATTGAACAACCTTCAATGTATATTAAGTATGAGCTTTGTCCATTGTAAAATGTCACAACATTACTATAAATACTTTGATGGATTGATAAACATATCATTACACATATACTCAAACTGCAGGGTCGAACAATAATTAAACTGTGTCAAGGACTTTCAAAAATTCACTCTTTAAAAGTTCTACAGAGTCTCTCGATGATGCCTAGGCATTATCACTGTAAACTGCGATTATAGTGAACTTTTAAGAGAGAACTTATGTTAAAAGATAGATAATATTATAATCCTATATTCCTCTTTGTAGGAATACTTCATGAGTTGCACAACACTCAACTCACCTATTTTAGTCCATATTTATTTTGCTAACTTTACAAAATACTTGATATCGATGCATTAGGCATCATCAATCCATCAAGGACATTTTTCCATCTTGATCGATTAATACCAGTACATTTACTCTTTAAGAGATTTGGTATATGAAATCTATCTATATATATAAAAGAATTGATAGTTGCTGACGTGGCGTTCAATGGTGACTTCAACCCTCCCCTTGAATATGCCACGTGGCATGATGAGGTGCATTTTTTTTAATTTTTTAATTTTTTTGTTTTTTAATCAAATAAATAAATCAATATAACACAATTAATTCATGCCTAATCTCTCCAAAACCCTAATATCACGTCTCCTCTTTTCACCTCCTCTTTTTTCCTCCTACAATTGCCATCTTCTGCTATACGTTTTCTCTGCATCTCCTTCTTCAAGGTAACCCTACTGTGTTTCGTTTTTTTCCTATTCAAATGCTATGTTATAGAAAACCTACAATTTTGAATGGTTAATGTGATCGAAAAGGAATTTGATAGTGGTTCTGATTCGATTGAAGTTTGAAGTTTGCAAATTAGGTTTTTCAGATTCTAATATAGTTATTGTTTTTATTTTTAAATGTTAATTATTTTATGATTTTTTTTCTTTATTTATTTACTTTTTATTTTGTGTTCAACGCCAAGGTGGCGCCACTTATACACCATGAAAAGCGTTGTATACCGAACGAAACAAGTGATTTCATTAAAATTTAGGGTTTAAAATATTATTTTTAATTTGTGATATGTTAACAATTAAATCGATGTATGGTTCGTAATTGAAGCAAGCATATTCCAAACATGTCTTATGGTACAGAAGCATATATAATATTAAATACTACACCATAATTTAGATGTTTGTTGAAGATGTATCAAGATTTTGTTCGGTGTGTTATTTGAAAGTATTTCTAAGAAAAATAAAATAATAAATATCAATAATGTCATTAGTATGATATGTTGATGATTCAAATGTAACAGATTTTGAAAAATGGAACTTACGTAATTTCTGAACTTTTAATAATTTGTTACGGAGTATTTGGTAAAGATAATTTATTTAAGTTCAAATATTTGGTTTGGTATTGTGCGGTGACAGAATAGGTGAACATATCAGGAGAGTTCTTATATATCTTTATCTTTGAAAGATCATATATAAAAAAAATAAAAAAATATATGAAAGGTTAGGGTTAAATACACAGTAAATAATAAAGCCTAGCAAATACTATCATATCGAGCATAAGCGTGAAGTGAAGCGAGCGAGATCTCCAGAACGAAACCACGTCGTCGAGAGATCATCGTCTCGAGGCGGCTGTTATGATGAAGATGGCGATAACATCCGGAGAAAACTCCGGTTGTCGAAAGATCAGTCGGCAGTTCTAGAAGAAAGTTTTAAGGAACATAATACTCTTAATCCTGTAAGTATGTTTTTTGAAGTTGTACGGTACAAGTTTTTGGTATAAGTTTAGATTGTTCATGATTTGTTGGTCTCATTTGTGACAGAAGCAAAAGCTGGCTTTGGCTAAGCAGCTTGGATTGGCTATGCAGGTGCAGGTAGAAGTTTGGTTCCAGATTGAAGGGCAAGGTTAGTATTTTTGTTATGTTTGGAAGGGTATTAATGTAATTTGGTGGTTTTAGAAAGACAATATAATGGGTCACCAATCTATATATATATATAAAAGAAAAGACCTTTGCTGACGTGGCGTGCAATGGAGGCCTCAACCTTATGCCACGTGGCATCATAATGGAGAGTTTTTGGTGTTTTTAAATTGTTTCCTTTTTTAATTAAATTGAGTTATTTTAAGAAAAAAGAATTTAAAAATAAATTTAAAATTTTCTCTCTCATATTTCCTCCCATAACTTTTAAACGTTTATATCTTTTATATACGGGATTTTTTAAAGAAAAAAATTACACCAAATTAACGAGCGTTTTATTATCTTTCCAACGAGTACCATAGTGTTATATAAAAAACGGAGAAAAAATCGACTATTTTTTGTGGGGTTTCGTTCATACAGGAAAAAAACACACAAAGTGTTCATGTTATCACGTAAAATTAGATTTTGTGGGGAATATGAGTTATTACTGATTAGAATACTATAAACATGCAATGATTGGAAGATTTTGTGGTTAGTTAACTTGAGCCATTTGTAATAGGTTATCACGTAAAATTAGATTTATCAACCCCGGGACCTCCCGGGGTAATCAGCTAGTGATTTGATATAAAATATGTCGATTTTAAGGTTGCAACGATTTTTCCGTCTTTATTTGGACAACCTTCTACAGTGTTAAAGCCAAGTGAATCGAATGAGCCAGGTTTAGCTTGAAAGATAGGAGTGGTGTTATCTAGAGGTCAAGCTCTAGGAGGGCACAATGTTATATCTGGATGTTTGGTTATTAATTTTATAAATAGTATGCAAAAATCTAAATATTTATTGACTATTTAATTTCTTTTTTCCCCTCTGTTGTAGATTACTTGTAGGAACATGGCAAAGGGAGCACTGTATACGGGTTTAAAGGTGGTCCAGCTGGGATCATGAAGGGGAAATATGTGGTCTTAACCCCAGAGTACATTTATCAATTGTTTTCATTTTTTTCAGTCTTGGTTGTTGTTGCAGGTGATTGAGTAACCGAACGAGAGGATGAAGGCGAATTATCACTTTTGGAGGTAGTGGTTTTATGTATTAAGTTTAAGTTTATATTTTGCATAAATAGTAACAACAACTTCTTTGCGCAATGTTTAATATCTTTTTTCTACTTTTACATGATATGTGTGAAGCAATCCATTAGGTACTGGCGCCCAAGAAACGAGCTGACAGAAGATGAGACCATTAAGTTCTGGCTTACCACATATTCGTCTCTCGCTTGCTCCTTCAAAACTCCTATTCCAAACACTTTTTTTCCTTATATTCTGATGTGTCTTTATGTAACAGGCCGTGTAGACAATGTGTATGGAGACCGCAGCCTCATCTGTACTCTTCTGCCACCACAGGAGTATGAAGTGAAAGGCGAAGCTACTGCTTAAGTGAGCTATCAATCGTCACGTTTGCTTCAAGGTTTAGGTCACTGAACGCAAATGGAAATTAATGATCCGTATGACCGAGTTTACTATTGATATGTTTTCTACTTTTATCATTTTTATTAAATTATATTAGATTTTTCAACCCCGGGACAGTCCCGGGGTAATAAGCTAGTTTATCATATAGTAAATCAATTAGAAAAATCAATTTCATCCATTTGTCCAATCTATATTGTACTATTGTTATACATTGAAGTATCATAATCACCAGGTTTAATTTATTACCTGTAGTGTATTGGTGCACAATAATTACATCATACGATGTTTCATATTACCTTTTAAGCACTTGGTTGCTTTAGGATACTCATGAGGAGTTCCACTTATATTCAATTCCATCATATAACAAACATAACGTATTTAGAATTGAATCTATTTATTCCGATCATAGCATTCTCGAGAACTTACGTTACAAGATTTTGACACATTAAAACCTTCATCATGTATTTTCATGTAAACTTTCAGTGTCAAGTGAATCATGATATTTATTAGACGCATTTCAATTCTCTCTTTGCATTACCAGACTAATAACATATTGAAAAATCATTGTATCCACCACTGGAGAATGCGTCCCCTCATAATCAATTATGGGTCTTTTATGAAATTCTTGTGCCACCAAATTTACCTTACATCATTTTCTTTTCAAATGTTGATTCGCAACAAAAGACCGTTTCATATCTATATGTTTTACAACTTTTGTTGTATGGACTACTGGTCCAAAACTTTCTTTTTCAATAGAGAATTCAACTCTGCCGTAGTTGCGTCTTTCCATTTTGGCCAATCATTTCTTTGTATTCCTTCATAGGCAGATCTTAAATCTTGATCCTCATTTCAAGCGCTACATTATATACAAAAGTATAACGACGTCGATTTTGTGTCGATTCCATACATTTCATAGGCATGATACTATATAATGAGATCTCTTTATTTTCAGGTACCTGAGGTTCTTCTGGAACCATCATGTCTAATGTCTCTTCAGGAGACCTTTTTACTATAACCTTGACTTGACCATCTTTATTACTTGCTCCAATTTCTCGAGGATTTTTATTCTTTGGAATCGACTAGTATACCACGCTTCAGGCGTGCAGTAGGCTTATTGCCAATATATGATTGTGCTTCCTAGACACTCATCTTAAATGGAGCATTAGCAGTTGGTATATGTGACTTGATTAGCTATTCATCATATTTAGGTCAGTTAATGCGTCTGGTAATTAATTCGCTAATCTCTGTGAATGAATTATCCTTTGAACTTTTGGTTCACATTGTTTAGTACGAGGATCAATGATATTTCATTCTAACTCATTTCTATTTCCAAATGCCTTTTATCTCCCCCTAATGTTGGGAATGTTAATCCGTTGAGATGGATATCAATTAATTGAGATGTAAATAAATCTCTTGTTGAAGGCTCTATAAATCATCATGTATTCCCATTCACCTTTTAAGGTCCCATCTCCGTGCGTCCTGGTGGATCAATTTCAATATATGTCGCACAACAAAAATCTTAGATGGGCAATATTTGGTTCCTGACCAAAACCAACTATAATGGGGAGAAACTATTACCATTTATTGGCTTGATGTGAATAAATGTTACTGCATGTAAAATCACATTTACTCAAATATAAACATGAACTTTTGCTCTCATGATCATTGACGTTGCAATCAATAGTAGACGTTTAGTGATCGTCTCAACAAAAGCATATGTGTATCATAAGCTAATAGTATTTCAATACTTAGGAATTGAATTCAGCAAATATGCCATTTTTGGAATAATGTGCTTGATATCTTATTAGCTAATTAAGCCATAAATCATGCAAACTTCATGTTGCGCACTTGATAACCATTTAGACGATGCATCGATTTTAAATACTAAATGGTATTGCGTAAGGATATACGTATCCTTTAATCAATTCCAAAATATATAGTGATACTCACCCTACTTTATATAGCAAATATGTAAGTTTTCTTAAGATCAAACATTACATGCTATGTATCAGATTGAAGAATCATTAAGTTCTTCGAGATGTTCACATCATCATTGACTTGGCGTGGTCTAACCGGTCATGCCAACAAATTAAATGATTATGATCCATAACCTTTTGGTTTGGAGATGTATTACTTGTACGTATGTAATACAAAACATAAGATATCAGAGAATGTATCATAACTTTAAAGTCCAAACTATCATGTTATATAATCACTCCTTTTTGCCACATGTGGTGGTCAATCTTATTATTAACATGATCATCGTTGCATTTTTGAATACCGATCTCATTATTTATATGACCATCATTACAACTTTTTCAATGATTTCCATGATCACAATAATCAATATATATATATATATATATATAATCATTAGTAAAACCAAACACGTTTCACGGTTTTTCATTATGCTATATGACATACTGATAAAAACTATTTCAAACATTTCATACCCTTTAATGATATTGCTACTTTAGGAGCATATCTCATGAGATGGAAAAATTTATCCGATTTTTCCTTATAATTAATCTTCTCACCACATAGTATGACATGAGAAATAATTACATGAACATGATTGAGTCATGTTTATCGGTCTTAAACTTTGCGACCTTCTAAAGAAAGATAATGAGATTTAGGGAGTGTGAGACTTCAGATATTATATCTGAGCATATTTATACTCTTTCATGAAATTGACAATCAACTGCAACTTCGGCTTATTCTATTCAGCACCATCTATATGTCAAATAATAACATATAGAAAATAGAGTATTCATGAAGTCAAATCATACAATATATGACGTTGTAACATGTTAATTAAGATATAAAACAAGTGATAATAACAATAAGATGTTTTGTATCACTCATAACTAAGCAAATGTGTATACTTAAATGTACATCAGATTATAAAGGACCACAAGAC
Source organism: Ambrosia artemisiifolia (assembly GCA_032199755.1). Lineage (NCBI taxonomy): Eukaryota > Viridiplantae > Streptophyta > Magnoliopsida > Asterales > Asteraceae > Ambrosia > Ambrosia artemisiifolia. The sequence goes on along the minus strand of CM063522.1, from coordinate 51,985,319 downwards.
CATAGGAATTTATGTATAGTGAAGACACTTGAACTCTACCATATTCTTTAAGGCACCATACTAGAAAAAGCTTTTTTTTTCTTAAATGTTGGGTAGTATTTATAGTTGCACAGACCACATATTGGAGCACGTATCTATGATAATTAATAGTTAATAATTTTCTTTGGAACATAAAATGTGTGTATATATAACTCAAGCAAAAAACATAAAAAAAAAACCATCGCTTGAGAAATTGTCAGAAGACATAACGGTGAACCAACTAATATATTTAGGTTTTCTTAAATTCAATGTAATAATTATCTAAAATGTTCAATCCTCTGTTCATCTTTTCCATTATATATTTTCGGTTAGAAAATTCAGTCATTGGATTATCATGCAAGAAAAAATAAAAACTTCTCAGATTTGCTTATGGAAATACGTAAACCTTCCATACTTGTAAAATAATCTGTTACGTAAATATAGTTTAACGAAACATTTCAATTTAACATTTTTTTTTGAACGGTGACTTTTTTTAGTGACCCAATGTCACATAGTCTAATCGGCGGTCCTAGCCAAGTTCTGCCCCAGACTACGTTGTCTTAACTAGATCCGCATTGGGTGTATCAGACTTGGTTACGAACTGGTCCCACACGAGTTGCCTCGCTAGAGTAAAACCCTTCATATATATTAAATATTGAATAAACTATAATAAAGAAGATAAATATTTAAATAAGGGGAGGATTGTGAGATACACCCAAAACCTTGAATGCATATTATACGTTGATTTTATTTAAATAATTAATGCATCATCTTTCATGTTTATCTAAATAATGCACACCATTCAATCCATTTAGGTGTTCCTTTTACCCATAACCACGGTGAAGATATTCAGAAACACATGTACGGTGTACCAAAGTTAGCTTGTTCTTAACTTTTTTTGTATTCAACCAATAGTGTATATAACATCAGAGGTGTGCGATGTTACCTAGATCGATGAAACAGAAGCTGACACTGGACCTATGCAGAGATAGTGGTTGCTCCGGCAAACCACATGGGCTTGCGTTTGGAATCCCCAATAGACCTTGAGTTGCCGGTCTCAGATTTAACGGAATTGCCGTAACGCCGTTGATAAAAGAAGGCATGACAGTCACGCCTTTGATTTGATAGAGAGGAGTCGTGGTCTCTCCACATGCGACTAAGTTTGAGAGGTTACAGCGGCTGACGAACGGGTGGCTTATGGGCTCAATATGTTCACGGTACTAGATTTGGAATGGTTGAAACAAAAGAAACAAAAGTTTTGGTGCGAGCACGTCCGTGCTGATAACGTGTTGTGAAACAAGCCTAAAGCTAAACAATATAAGAATGGTGAAAAGAATAATAGGGAGAAGGTGATATGATATTTCATTAATCAAGTGTGTTTTTACAATGAGATACAAAAGACTCTATATATAGGAGAAGAAAACTTGGAGAAGAAGCATAATCTATATTAGGCATTGATAACCACAATAATATATATTTATAACATGAAAGTATTAATTTACCAGCACTATTCTGCAACAAGAGACCCTAGATTTGTCGACATATAAGTTGAATTAAGGTTTGATTATAACGAATTTAAAATTTAAGATATTTTGAATTTAATATTAACAATCCCAATTTTAGAATATATTTTATTAAGTATTATATGTTATAAATTAATTTAAAAAATAGAAGTTTATCCCCTATACACGACACTTGTGAACTTAATGATTGACAGATGAATGTGACGATTACAAATAAATAATCAAGTATGGAAGGAAGGAAGAGAGGAAAGAGGAAAATGACAACCTATCTTACCTAAGAATGCCCAACTACTTCTAGTACTCGGTATTGTTGTCTACGTTGTTGCTTATATTTTATTGATAAGAAAAAACAACAAATACATTGAATGTTTCAACCAGGTTTTATGAAATAATTATTCAATTGAAGGTTGTATTTAGATGGACCATTCTAACTAGTGTAAATGCAATGTTGTAACCGACTACTTAAACACATCAACTTGTTTAGATGTATCGTTATAATCAACGATGTATCAGTCCTTCTAAAAAATAAGAATCTTTTTAAAGATATACCTATTTATACTCAAATTATAGGTAATAAAATTCTTAATATTAGGTTATAAATTTTTAAAAAGCACTGTAGCATTATAAAAGTTATTTGTGTTTAAAATGTTGATAGCTAGATTTTTTTTTTGTTTGGAAGGTGACTTTCTATGTACTGGACCGAATTGGTCACCAGGTGTCGTCAAAGACGCTTACCTGCTAGATCCGCATCCTTGGCGCGATGTTCTATCGGGCCCCGGCCGCCGCGTTGTCTGACCCCACACGATAAATTGTTGGCGTAAATAGCTGAAATAAAACCGGGTTGCCTTCCGAATCGAACCATGCCTCGGTAGGTTCTCTTCATCATCAGGACGTCCATCACATGCCTCGGCGCGATGTTGATAGCTAGATTTAACCAAGAAAGTATGATGTTCAACTTTGATCTTTCCATTTATTTTAATCTGGTCACTGTAAAATATTTACCAATTTCAATATTGTAAGTGTTAAATCCTAACCACTACACCAGTATGATTATGTGAATAAAAGCTATCATACTAAAGAATATTAGTAAAGGAGTTAGGAATAAAGAAGATGATTGAAAAAAATAAAATAAAATAAAAATAAATAGGATTCGTCGTATCATATCATGTTATACGATATAACATTACAATATACTTGAATATGCATAACAAATTTTAACTCGTAAATTAACAATGTTGTGATATACACACGACTAAGGAGTAACGAGAACGTTTCGTAGTTTTTGTTGGAAATTTTAATAATTAAATATTATGTTAAATTTAATGTAATGATATTTAATTATAAAGCTAGATGAATGAGAGATCTAAGCTTTAAGTGTGTGGTGGAACTTTAATGTTGTGGGAATTTGTGCTTGTCCCACATTGGTGGAGATATAAATTAGGTGTTGGTTTATATGTAGAATTTTGGAGAGGAATGTATTCCTATACAATAGGACACATCCAGTGGCAGCCAGGAGGGTGCGAAGCACCCGACGCGCCCGGGCACGGGCTCGGGACCGGGACGAGGGCGATGGGCGTAGCCTTCGGCTAAGATTAACCAACTGGTGTGGTCAAGACTTTTAACATTCCAACCTGTCAAAGAAACTTCTAGACTTAATGTGTCATTGATTTTTGTCATCAATGAGACCTTTTAGTTGGCTACGTTTTCTTTTTCTACATATACAGAGTTTTGTACTCTGATTAAGAACACACAGAAATCTCCCTGCAATCCATGTTCACGAACCACCACCTTCTGTCAGATAATTTTCCTAACTTTGCTGCCCTCCGCACTCTTGTTTCAGGTACTATTTCAGGTGCTAGGTTTTCTCCGGCAGTGCAATCTGCTTAGGCTGTTGTACCCTGGGAAACAGACGGGTTCACCTGGGTGGCCCGAAATCTGTTTTAAGGGAAGCGTGTTCTACACGTGCCTCAGTCACCTCAAGATTACTTTCGCTTTCTGTATTTCTGTTTCTTGTAATTTTAATTTATGTCTTTGTATTATTTTTACTTTACTTTATTGTATTGTAATCCGAGATTATTTAATAAAATTGGTATTTCTTTTATTTTGTGAACGGTGCTCCTACAGTTTTGGCCTATAGACATCTATAAAAGTCATGGTGTTCTAACTTTTAGTTGCTTTTTTTTTCTTATATATAAGCATAAATGAAAGAATGCATACAAGCTAGGGTGGAAAGGGCGCTCATAGCCACAACAGATTCATATCTTCTCATCTGAACCAACTCCTACTGTAATTAACCCAAAGTGATTGGGCACTCACCCAGTTAAACCCACTACTTATTTCAATCCACCATCAAATAATACATCTCACATTACCATCTATTAATACACGATTTACCTTACTATAAACTTGTTTACAATCTTAAAAAAAAAAATCCATCTAGCAACGGGTTAAAAAACCCATGATCGATCCCGTAAACCCACCTCACATGAGTTACGACGGTGTTCCCATAAACCCAACAAACCCGTTCATCCATCCAACTCCAAGGGTTATTGGGGTTGGTGGCCCAATGGTAGAAGCAAAGCTTCTAGAAACACCTAAGGGAGAGGTCATGGGTTCAAGTCCCATAAGGAGTGAAATTTGCCGTTCAAAAAAAAAAAAAAAAAAAAAAAAAAAAAAAAAAAAAATCCAACTCCAGGGGTACACTAAATACTTTGCATAATACAAAACAACAAAATTTTTCTAAACTCTTTAAGAGACTCATCATAGATATTCAAAACCAAATCAATGGTCAACATAGTTGACCAGACCAAGTCAAGTAAACCGAACCACTACGTGTTTTCCACCACACCCACCGTGTCTCCACTCCCTATAAAACCCCACCCCTCACCCTTTCATCTTTCATCTCTCTCAACCACAACTCTTTTTCATTTCATTTCATTGTCATTTAAATTTTCATTTCATTTCAAATATATTAAACCTGAAATGAAATCAATAGGAAGTGTAGCTGTTCTTCACCCACAAGACTCTCTTAACAACAACCATAACCACACCCATCCAAATAATATGTTAACCACTCAACACAAATCTCACAGACCCATTAACCGAAGACGAACACCGAATAATAATACTAACAAAGGAGTAAACAAAAACAACCGATACATGGATTCAAACAACAGAAGCGAGTTCTTTGCTGGGTCTGTTTTTGTTGACTCACCTCCACCTAGTTCTGTACCCATACCCGGTTTTTTTATTAAAAACTTTGGTCCTCATGTTGTAAAGGGTGATCATGATCATGATCCTACTACTGAACTTAGACGGATTCTTGGGTTGAATCTGTCTTAGAGTTGGTCAATATTGTTGTGGCTTGTGTTCATAGCTTTTACTGGTTGTAAATTCTAACCGGATTCCATTTCATTTCGTGAAACGAACGTTATCTAGCTGGTTGGATTCTATTTCATTTTGTGAAATGAACGTTATCTAGCTGGTTGTAGATTTTTTAAGGTTATGTTGTGTTATGTAATTAGTTAGTGTTATTAAGTATGGTTTAAATTTGTTTAAACGAGATAGGATATGGAATAGCAACTAAGTTATAGTTGTTTTAAATAAATTTTCTACTGGTTGGTGTAACATCAATATTTTCTTATTATTAGTTTATTTAATGAAACAGCGATGCAACTTGATTGTTGTTTACCTAAATCTGCTATGCAACTTGATTATTGTTTACCAACACTTTTATTTTTATGATTATGTGTTACATGTTGGACTTGTTAATTTTTTTTAATGACTAATTTCCTCCCATGTTTTTTACACCACTTTAGTACACCTTTTTTGGATACACCCTGTTCAATGTCTTTCATCAGGTTTGAACCTGAGTTCTTTCTCCAAACACCATTTGGTGTTACCACTGGGCTATGACCCAAGTGGCGGACTTGTCATTAAATAATAAACAGCTTTCATATCCGTTGTATTTAGTTAAGCTAATTTTAGCTTCTTCCCTAGAGCTAGGGACGTGGGTGGAATTGGGTTTCTGCTAGTATTGGTTAGTTACACTAGCTACCCTTGGTATATCAACCGAAAGAAAAACCAAAGAAATGAAGCTGTGATATGTTTAAAAAAGGATATTGACGTGTGTTATTCATCGATTTTTTAAACCATAAAGACAAATAAAATCGTAACATGCCAATTAGATACCGACGCATGTTTTACATCGATCGTAAATCGTAAAACAAATATATTTAATCATAATATTAAATTAAAAAAAAAAAGTGGCCAAACTTTAAACCATATCACTTTTTTCATCAATTAAAAGAAAGCGGTAAGCTAGCTTTCTTTTAATTGATGAAAACAAATGCAGGTTAAAGTATAAAGTTTGATTCTTTTTAGAAGGCATGGTCTATTTCCACCCCCCACCCTTCTATTTTAACCCCCTCAAAGCGCCTCGCTTAGGCCTAAGCGAGGCGCTTTCTTTGCTTTTCAACTACCTCGGTACGAGGTCAGAAAAAGCTGATTTTTGACCCAAAGCGCCTCGCTTAGGCCTAAGCGAGGCGCTTCGAATAATTTTTTATTTTTTTTTGGTCTTTTGAGATTAAGGTTTAACATTTTTTTTTTAAGTCAGACGTTTTTCAAAAAAACATTTTTTATGTCAATGGGAGGGTAAACAAAATCGTCGATCCGACTGTTGATTTCTTTCTGCAACAAGGAACAAAATGTCAGATTTTTCCTGAATTTTACTTGGTTGTATGAAAAGTATATTTTAATTGTTCTTTTGACAAACGTCTGGCTAACCTGTCCAGTTATCAATCTCACTGTCCAACAACTGAATTTTACTTGCTTGCATGAAAAGTTTATTTTAATTGTTCGTTTGACAAACGTCTGGCTAACCTGTCCAGTTATCAATCTCTCACTGTCCAACAACTGAATTTTACTTGCTTGCATGAAAAGTTTATTTTAATTGTTCGTTTGACAAACGTCTGGCTAACCTGTCCAGTTATCAATCTCTCACTGTCCAAACAACTGAATTTTACTTGCTTGCATGAAAAGTTTATTTTAGTTGTTCGTTTTGACAAACGCCGGCTAATGAATTTTACTGTAATGATCAGAAACATTCCAAATAACTGTTCAATTTCAGCTTTTGTTTAACTATTTTAGCAACTTCCATAGAGAAGGTATCAATCTTACTTCTTGAGTTGAACTTTCCATGATCTACCTTTATCATCTCAGAGAGATATGTGTCAACGATGAAAGGGAACCCGAAACAATAGAAGTGAGATTGATAACTTCTTTCATCATTGTACATATACCTCCTTATCTAAAAACAAATCACATCATTTGTATGAGTAGTGACCCTCTGGCAAACCTGCGTATGAATAGTGACCCTCTGGCACACCACTAGAACATTAATCGGTTTCATCTTTGTTTTCTTGGGTTTTGCTTTTTTTGGTGAAATGAACTTGAAGAAATGATTTGGTTGAAGAAAGTTGTGTGCCAGAGGGTCACTATTCATTCAAATGATGTGATTTGTTTTTAGATAAGGAGGTATATGTACAATGAACTTTTTACGCTAAATAAAACTTACACACAACTTTTTGCTCTAGTGGTGTGGCCTACCTTTTTGACAAACACCTGGCTAACCTGTCCAGTTATCAATCTCACTGTCCTTTACGCAGGTTTGCCAGAGGGTCACTATTCAAACACACAACTTTTTGCTCTAGTGGTGTGCTCTACCTTTTTGACAAACACCTGGCTAACCTGTCCAGTTTGCCAGAGGGTCACTATTCAAACACACAACTTTTTGCTCTAGTGGTGTGCTCTACCTTTTTGACAAACACCTGGCTAACCTGTCCAGTTTGCCAGAGGGTCACTATTCATACACACAACTTTTTGCTCTAGTGGTGTGCTCTACCTTTTTGACAAACACCTGGCTAACCTGTCCAGTTATCAATCTCACTGTCCTTTACGCAGGTTTGCCAGAGGGTCACTATTCATATTATTATTATTATTTACATTATTATCGTATTTGCTTTAAGATAATAATGTAAATAATAATAATAATAATAAGGAATGAAGGTTTTTGCAAAAACGAAGGTTTCCGCGTTAATGCCGATCCGATTGAAAACAGGAACATTCCAAATAACAGTTCAAATTTTAGTTCAAACTTTTCAAACTCCTGCAACATCTCAAGAGTCGAGGTCCTCTGAAAAAAGACATCGTACAATGATTTGGACTTGCAATATTTGAAAATTATCATTTCTTGACATGCTTGGTAACACCTCTGCAATATTTGAAAATTATCATTTCTCGAAAAGTAATTAAAAACACTTAAAAATTAATTAAAAACAATTGTTGTGTCGAATGTTTAGTCGGAGGACCACTTACAATGATTCATCAAAGTTGTACAAAGCTGGATGTTTTTACTGGAAAACCAAAACGAGCAATAAACGAAGCGAAACGGAGAGATATAATTTTCTTGGCTTAGAAACAACTAAAAAGAAGCAAAAATGAATTAAAATTATTTTTTGGTGATTAACAGATAATTTTAAAGAATTAAAAGAAATTCAAGTTTTTTAAAAAAAAGGCCAAAGCGCCTAGCTTTGGTCAAAGCGAGGCGCTTGGATGCCTAGCTTTGGCCAAAGCTAGGCGCTTGACTGGTTTGATTAGACCACAAGCTCCTCGCTTTGACCAAAGCGAGGCGCTTTGGCCTTTTTTTTAAAAAACTTGAATTTCTTTTAATTCTTTAAAATTATCTGTTAATCACCAAAAAATAATTTTAATTCATTTTTGCTTCTTTTTAGTTGTTTCTAAGCCAAGAAAATTATATCTCTCCGTTTCGCTTCGTTTATTGCTCGTTTTGGTTTTCCAGTAAAAACATCCAGCTTTGTACAACTTTGATGAATCATTGTAAGTGGTCCTCCGACTAAACATTCGACACCCATATTTTTTCAAAACATAATTTTTGCATGTTTAATTGATATCTTTGACTTCCAGACTATATTATAATTGATCGTTGGTGGTTTTCATAGCACCTTGTCTGATTACACTCGTGTTCAGCCTTTATCAGGCTGCCTTCATCGTTGACAGTTATCTCTCCGATAAACAACTGTAAAGTTGTTTTACTAATTTCATAGTCTTGATACTTTTAACAACTGACTTTTACTTATGGAATCTTTTCAAAGATGATCAAAAGAACTAGACAGTCTGTTCCCATGTTCTCCATATCCATACCTTGTTCCAACCACTAGACAGTACCTGTGGCCAAAAGAACTAGACAGTAAAGTGGATAACATGGATCAGAGAGATTTAAGCTAATCAAACTCATATCTCAAGCCGGTGCAAGTTATGTTGTAGCATCTTTGATCATCTTCTTGTAATTACAACTTTTTCAGTTGTTATCCGACAGATAGCGGTCAACGATGAAGACAACCTGAAAAGTGGATACCATGGATCAGAGAGATTCAAGCTAATCAAACTCATATCTCAAGCCGGTGCAAGTTATGTTGTAGCATCCTTGATCATCTTCTTGTAATTACAACTTTTTCAGTTGTTATCCGACAGATAGCGGTCAACGATCATTTCGTTATCATTGCTAACAGACTTTGACCGATTAACAGTCAACGTTTTGATATTAGGAGACGGAGGACGCCACTGTAACGGAACAGTCTCTAATCCACTAACGTCGTGATATCTCTCCGTCAACGGCATTGCAACTCTTCTACACGCGTTTAATGAAATTTAACGCGCATACCGCATTCGGAGTCTGATTGCACCGAATCCAGTCTTCAAGGTGGACTTAAGCACCTGAACGGGAAGTTGAAATTTTGAATGATGTTCGTCGACTGCACCGAATCTAGTCTTCAAGGTACCATGGATCAGAGAGATTCAAGCTAATCAAACTCATATCTCAAGCCGGTGCAAGTTATGTTGTAGCATCTTTGATCATCTTCTTGTAATTACAACTTTTTCAGTTGTTATCCGACAGATATTGGTCAACGATGAAGACAAACTGATAGTGGATACCATGGATCAGAGAGATTTAAGCTAATCAAACTCATATCTCAAGCCGGTGCAACACACACTTTCAACCCATTCCTGGTAAACCCAGGGGAAAATGACTATATTAAAAAAACTTCAAGATTATAGTTTTGTTTTGTGGATCAGACGAGGACTTGCCTGTGTCTTGAAAACACAAGGATGACACACGAAGCTTTAGACTCCAAGCGGATCCCTTGATTGCCGCATTTAATGAAATTTAACGCGCATACCGCATTCGGAGTCTGATTGCACCGAATCCAGTCTTCTAGGTGGACTTAAGCACCTGAAAGGGAAGTTGAAATTTTGAATGATGTTCGTCGACTGCACCTTGAGCGAGCCGCGTTTAATGAAATTTAACGCGCATACCGCATTCAGAGTCTGATTGCACCGAATCAAGTCTTCAAGGTGGACTTAAGCACCTGAACGGGAAGTTGAAATTTTGAATGATGTTCGTCGACTGCACCGAATCTAGTCTTCAAGGTACCATGGATCAGAGAGATTTAAGCTAATTAAAAAACATTTGGAAACACAAAGATGGAAAAATTCACTAAAAAGCCTAAAATTTCGGACCCTAACACACACAAGACGAATGTTGCAACATGAGTTCGACCAAGATGACACACGAAGCTTTAGACTCCAAGCAGATCCCTTGATTTGGGTGGAACAAGGTATTATCAATCTAGTGTTATCGGGCATGAACGGGAAGTTGAAATTTTGAAGTTGGTTGATGATGTAAAGTTTAAGTCATTGACAATGATTAGGGTTATTACTTTGTTTTTTAAATTTTTTTAACTTTTTATAATTATTAAATTAAAAAAAAAATAAAAAAACCAACTCAAAACATCAAAACAACTACCAAAATAAATTACCCCCTTGAAGCGCCTCGCTTAGGCCTAAGCGAGGCGCTTGGAATTTGAAAATCAGCTTTTTCTGATTATCGTACTGACGGCATCGAAGTTAGCTCAAAGCGCCTCGCTTTGGCCTAAGCGAGGCGCTTTGAGGGGGTTAAAATAGAAGGGTGAGGGGTTTAAATAATACAACCCTTTTAGAAAGAAAATAAATTGGATATGTGTGCTGGCATGTTTTTTATTTTTTATTTTAAAAAAGAATGGTTAGAAAAAGAACGCCAACAATTTGTTGGCCGTTCAAAAAAAAGAAAAAGAACGCCAACAGAAACCACAGATGATTTGACAACGCGTGGCCCATTCTTAAACCAGGTCGGCTGTCTTTTTCTTCTTTCCTAGCTCCATCCTAAAACATATACTTTTAAAGATTTTGATTTTATTTATTTTTAAAAACACGTTATCTGATTTAACTAATAAAGGAACAAAATCGATTAAACTTGTAGTTTTTAACGGAGGATGAATTTAATAAAACAATAACCTAGCAATATGCTAAATTATACAAACAATAACTTACCGTATTAGGCACGATCAAAGTTCAACATAAAACTACTCCAACTAGCCCAATCTAAGCCATGCGAATTCTATTTGTTTTTTTTATGCGTATAAAATGTTGACTATTTTCTCCGATGTTTTTACTTGGGATGCACTTACTAATTCCTATTGTTGAAAATTTTATTGGTCTCACTTTCCAAATGAATCATGAAGTTGATACAATCTTCACTTGAAAAAAAAAAATACTCGATCAGTTTGGACAGCTTTACGGAATTAAGGACAAGTTAGATATCAGAGTATATTAGGTGCTGTTTGTTTTTTCTGCAGGAAAATGTCTACAGTCTGCGGACCACATCTGCAGGAGAAGAGATGGACCAAAGGTCTGCAGTCTGCAAGAAGAAGACTGTTTGTTTGTTAACGTCTGCAGGCTGTTGAAATAAACTTAAATTTAAATAAACTGAGTTTTTAGAGCAGTCTGGTGGTAGACGGTGGTGGTGGTGGGTGGCGGGTGGACCGTGGTGGTGTGGACCATGGTGGTGGGTGGTGGTGGTGGGTGGCGGGTGGACCGTGGTGGTGTGGACCATGGTGGTGGGTGGTGGTGGTGGACCGTGGTGGTGGTGGGTGGTGGTGGTGGTGGGTGGTGGTGGACAGTGGTGGGTGGTGGTGGTGGACGGTGGTGGTGGGTGGTGGTGGTGGACCGTGGTGGTGATGGACGGTGGTGGTGGTGAACGGTGGTGGTGGACGATGCTAGGTGGTGGTGGTGGGTGGGTGACGGTGGTGGACGGTGGTGGTGGTGGTGGTGGTAGTGGGTGGTGGTGGTGGTGGTGGTGGGTGAGGAGAAGACCTTTGAAGACCTTAGAAGACTTTGGTCCAAGTCTGCACTAAGAAGAGGTCAGGAAGAGCTTTTGGAGTGAAATGTCTTCCGAAAAACAAACAGTCTGCCCGCCCCAAACGTCTGCCCGCGTCTGCGCGGCGCAGACAAAAGAGGTCAGAAGTGCTTCTGGGAGAAAAACAAATACCACCTTAGAGTGTGTGCATTGTATCAGGCTATTAGCCATGACTGGCATTATCAAGTCATAAGAGATGTTATCGGTAGTGACCGGTAAGTTAGGCCATGCGTAGTGTAGATGCTTTAGGGAGCTTTATGTATTAAAATATTAATAAAGTGAAATGTGGAGTTTTATATAAAAAGAGGTGTAGTGGTAGAGGCTTTATTGGCTGTAGAAGTTGATTTTGATTGGGTAGGGTAAGGTAGAAGGGGCATGGCGTGAGCAGCATAACGGGAGGAAAAAAAAGCCCCATAGCGGGTGTGTGTGTGTGGGGAGGGGGGGTCCGGCGCTAAGGGTGGTGGTCGTGCCCCCCATGAAGCCCACTACGGATGCTCTTAGTTAGGTCGGTTAGGGTTCTGCTATCTTCCATTCATCTCTATAAATAAAGTGTACTCTTTATTGTTGCTGAAGAATAATAATCATCAACTGCTCAACAACTCTGTTATGGTATTAGAGCAGCCATAACTAGAGTTCCGGCGAACACTCTGTGTTCTGGTAACTCTCCAGCCAAAGCTCTTCTTCTTTTGCGAACCTGCAAACTATTGTCCTCTGTCTCTTTTCTTCGTTTTCTTTTTTCTCTTTGTCAGATCTTTCTTCTCTTGCAAAGTTCTCTGACTTTTCCAACATTCTTTTCTTGTTTTCTCACAATTTTCAGTTAAACCTCTGTTCTCTCTATTTCTTCTTCCTCAGTCATTCATTAATAGTAGACTCTGCATCATCATCCTCAACTGTTCCCTATGCTTCTTACTCTAATCCAATTCTCTTTCTAGTATTACTAATTTCCTATCAATTAAGCTTGATGAAATGGAAGCGCAAGTCTTGGGAGAAATGAGAACGCATAACAACTGCTTGGAAATATGATGGTCTAAAATCTGAATTTATTCAGAGGTGAGTCGTGTATTACCATGAAATCAGAAGGAAATGAGGAGTTGGGAAGTTATTCAGCGAGAAAATGAGCATCATCAGGTAACTATAATGGTAAAAATAAAACTGCCTAATTTGAGGAATAACTGCCTATTTATTATAGTCAGGGTTTGATCTCAGGCATAAACCGTTTTGATCCGACGGTGGAGATTATGCCAAAAACGGTTGAAAATGGCAACATTGGTGGTTACTTGTGTGGTGAACAATAGTATAATAATTGGATGATTTCAGTTATGCTTTGTATTTTATTTTTTTTTTCTATCATGAAGATACGAATTGAGTTTTGGCATAAATCCGTAATATTGAATGAAATATTTAAGGAAGAATTTAACTGGTATTATTTAATTATAATACCTTTCAAATTGGGTGAGATGAGCACCAAAGGAACGTAGGTCGGTGGATTTCAATATTTCACGAAGACCACTAGCAATGTCATAAATCTATGAGGCCTAAAGGTCAACATGCATGTAGTTCTTGTATTTCTTGTATGCATATTAGATTAGTTTGACTTGGGGTTGAGCCGTATTTGTTTGTGTGGGTGATTTTCATATTTTCATGCATTGGATACTGGATAGCAGAGGTGTACAAAATACCCGAACCCGAAAAAAATACCCAAACCTGGGTATTTTAAAACCCGGTTATTTAATACCCGAACCCGACCCTACCCGGTTATTTAATACCCGAACCCGACCCTACCCGTAGGGTATTTTCGCAAACTAATGTATTAAAATTAAAATTTTACTACAAAAAACACAAATATATATAAAACATTTATGTTTTATTTATAAAATCTCACACCAATTTCTATTTTAAGTTATGTGTAGCATAAAATACCTAACCAATTTAATTTATAACATAAAACATATTGTAAAAAAACAATATATAGTATAACCAACCCGCCCGAGTTGACCCGAACCTGACCCGTTTAGCTAAACGGGTTCGCGGGTTTGACCCGAACCCATTTAGACTAAACCTAAACCCGCTAATTTCGTGTTAGGTTCGGGTCGTGTTTTCGGGTCGTGTCGGAAATTCACACGCTTACTTGAAAAATAGGTATCTAGTACCCGAAAATGGGTATACCCGAAACCGGGTATTGAAAACCCGAACTGAACCTGGTATATAGGGTATGGCTTTTCACGAAAATACCCTACTCGAACCCGACCCGATTATATCGTAATACTCGGTTATACCATACCCGGTCATACCCGAACCCGGGTACATAACCGAACCCGGGTATTCAAAAAACCCGGTTTTGTACACCTCTACTGGATAGTCGGTAGCTTTGGGCTTGTTCACATGGTTCATGTTTTGGATGGGTATGGTAATGGGCCTAAATGTTATGAATAGATATCTATACTACATTATAAAGGAGGAGAGATGCCTATAAATGTCATTTTACATGAATTTTAAAATGGCATAGGAAAAGTCTCATGCTTAAAATCTAAATATCATGTAATTTTTTCCTTTTATACCCTTCATGCAAAACCTACTTGTACAAATTCTTTTATCATATACTTCAATTACTAATAATCTATATCTATAATCTATATTATATTATATTATAAAGCATTTGAGTAGGGTATCAAACAAAATTAAGTAATTACTACATTTTATTAAAAAATTGTAATTTTATTTAAAAAAATTATATATAACCAAATTATATAAAAAGGTTTCTACACATACAAACATATACCTAGGGTTATGATCAAATACACAGTGAAATAAAAATAGGAAGTCATAAGAAGGGTGTCAAACGGACTCCGATTGAACTCATTCAAGCGGCATTGGAACCGTCTCATCGAACCCTACGATATTAGTTTTTAGGTTTTCGCTTTTTTTTGGATTTTAGCTTGTAGTTTTTAGAATTTACCTTATGTCATTGTGTCTTTTTCTTATTTTCATCATTATGTCATTTTTTAGATTCATTATGTCTTTTTTCTTGAGCATTGTGTTATATTTTTTGGTATTGTGTTATATTTTGCGGCTCATTGTGTCATATCTCGTGATCTATTGTGTTTTTTGTATCATTCTCACCCTTCTCATTTTTATTACACTGTGTAGAATAACTTGACCTTATATACCTATACATCTTAAAAAGATTGTAAGAATCAATAAAAGTCGAACTTTACGTAAAAAAAATAATTGTGATGCCTTTTCATAAAAAAATGTGCGCATGAATTGGTTCACGAACCCAAACCGAACCTAACCGAAACTGGTCTTTCAAACCGGCAACACCGGGGCCGAACCGAAACCGGTTCAGACACGAACTGGCACCAAACACAAACCAGTTTGGAACTGGTTCAATTCCTAGAAAAAAACCGATCTGTGCACGTCTAAAAGTTCTTAGGTTGGAAAGTCTTATATGGAATATTTTCAGCTAACCTAACTTCCAATTTCACTTTTCGATGCCACTGATAGAAATTTATAGTGCACTTGATTAGCAGTTTTATTGCATTGCTTTTATCATGTGGAAAAAGTTATGGGTATGCTTCTTTGCAGGTTGATTACATATGAGCCGTTCCAACTTCCTCTTAATGTGGATCTTATAAAGCTTTCTTCTCCTCGGCAATCTCTACAGACTTGGCACTTTCAACATATTGAGTGGGACTATTAGTATAATAATACTTGCTAATGAGTCAAACCGCTGCTTCCATTTTTTTTACCGACATGTAGGTCAAATTGCATATGGTATATAGAACGTAGCATGCTATCATGTCTCCTTTTAGACTTTAAAAAATTACCACACTACGAAGCACATGTGCTTACACACGCAAACATACACCTTACATATTGATTCTTTTAATCGTTTTAAGGTTTGAATTATGTTTTCGCCGTGTATTGTCGACTCCGCTGCAACGCGCGGGTTCCCTGCTAGTGTAGATAAAGTCGTTAATGCTTTTGGTAATTTGGGTTGTACTCGATTGTGCATAGTCGTGGTTATATGGCATTATTATGGGTGGCTCAAACTATGGAACAAGTTACGATCTTTGTTGGGTTGCATGATCTATCATAAGTGATTCTACTTGTCCCGAATCAGTTAAGTGATATGCTATATGAGAGTGCCACGGATCTTCATGAATAGGCTATCATTGTTGTTTGGTACTTCGTTGAGCATCTTCTTACAAATTGGCACTCATCAACCGTGTGTAGTCATATGTTTTTGGATTATAGTTATGTTTTATGATAGTAATTCAGCAGTGGGCTAAAGACACAGCAGCTAGAAGATTGTGTAAGGGTTGAGGATGAGTCATTTTCTAACCAGATGAGCATTTTGCAGGAGCATCTAAAACCATATGGCTCGATTCGACCTAACCGAACTGAAAACTAACATGAAGATTGGCGAGAATCAAGGGAGCAGACGAAGGAGAAGATATTATAAAATATTTTAAATCATTTAAAATTGAGAAGCCTAATTTACAACACTATAGTTTAGAGGCGGCATCAGGTTGTACCCCTCGTTGTGATTTTTCACTGCACCCCTTTGGTGAGGAGGGAGAAAGAGAATGTGAAAGAGGATTGAATTGGGTGCAAGATTACATAAATGCTCTCATTTTTAATGCTAGGGGAAATGTATGTGAGGGAGAGGAACTCAAAGAAAAAAAACATGTGTAAATGAGAGGGGCTCAGGCAGCGAAAAATTAGGATCGTCAGAAGCCTAATCTCCAATGTCGTCACTATGGTGTTAACAAAATCCACTTGTCCACTGCCGTCAGGTATCACACTCATATACCATCGTGACATATCCGCCCCCTCCAGACATTCCGGTAACCCTAGTCTCCATCGCCGTGCCAAATTTGTCAAACCACCCCTACTACCTTTGTTTTCCTTAGCCACCCAGGTCTGCACCATTAATCGTAGGTATAGAGCGACTAACCAGAGAGGATGGACAGCTATCATCTCTCTCTCTCTCTTTTTGATTTGTGTGTGTTGTGTACTTGTGTTGTATCAATAAAATAGGTGAAGTGTGAAAACACATGTCTAGCGCATTTTACTTTTCATTCTCATTTGTTATTATTATTATTTTATTATAGTTAAATTATTTATCTTAAGACTATCTTTAACGCTAAGTGCGCCCTTAGACGCCTTTAGGTGCCACGTCATCCGCCACATCATATCCTTACAAATCATTAAAAACTCTCATTTCATCTTCAACCCTACAAATATCCTTACCCTTTTTTTATTTCCACATCATCATCTACCCACTACACACAATATTTAAAAAAAACATTTTTTCTTTTTACCTTGGTCCCACACATATGCAAAAACCAAGAAAAATCAATGCCCTTGCAGAAGGGCTTGGTTCCTAAAGTGCCTCTATGGACAAACTTTCACAATGTAAAGGGCTGGTAAGGATTTTCAAGGGCACACATTCAACAGGCGCATTGATGGTAGTCTAAGCTAAACTACCAATATTTTATCGAACATAACTTATTTTTCAAAATTGTCAAAACTATTGTGTTATATGTACAAAAGTTATAGCCTAGTGGTACGTGTGTAAAATGCTACTCATTTTAATGACATTAAATATTTGATTCATACAGTAAACAATAGTGTAGTACTAGTGAGGAGCCCGCGCGTTGCCGCGGGGACGACAATATGACTTCTCTTATGAGTGCAACTGAAACATAGATGCAACTTGGAGTGACCATTTGAAACACGCTACTCGTTTCCGTTGGTTGAAGGCGTGAAATAATGCAAGTATATACACCTTATGGACACTTTAAAGTTAAAATATAGAGTAGACAAGCAAGTATATACAACTATATTGACTTATTACACTTTACATGTACCAAATTTATGGTTCATTAAGTAGACATATACTATAGGATTTACTTACAACTTCAAGCATCGCTTATCATTTTAAGTCATTATATCAATGTTATTCAAATGGAAAATATTAATTGCACAAATCTAGTATAAACAAGAGAACGACAACACAAGCATAATTATACACACAAACGTTGTATGCACTCTTGACAATTGATTAATATTTTACATAATGAGTTTCACAAAATGATTTTATATGTTGAAATCAATGCGAAGACAAGGAAAAGTAAACTTTGGTTTAGCATAATGGTGATGATTTTGTCCAACTTATAAGAGACCTGTGATGTAAGATTACAACACCTTTTGATCTTTGCCATTTGGATTGCTAGTTTGAGCTGTGGATCCAATTGGTACCTAGGGGGCTTTACCGTCTTCATTGCCTTATGTTATGTCTCTTGTAGATATACAGACGGTAAAGCAAATAAATCACACAACTTTAGGTCCCGTGATACATTACGGTATACCACAAATATAATATCGCTTCCTTTCCTATTTTGAATTACCTTGGCTCAACTGTACATAAGTCCTTGGTTGACTAAATCCCATGTATACTTTTCCCCTCTACAGTTGACGTTGCAATCTTCTGGACGAAGTCCTTGATCTCTTACCAGGAGTCCTATACATGGTTTCGCCAACAATCTTGAACCCTTAACCCACATGACTCCTTTTACCAACTACCCCGTGACCCTTTCCTAACATGTGAACAAACCCGATTAACACAACACTTCTAGTCGGTACAATGTTCGGGATGTCGCTAACATAAAAATAAATTATATTGTAACTTACGCTTATCACAATGATGAGATCTACAAATACACTTAAAAATATTGGTACTATGAAAAAAAACTACTGTAAGCAATGCACCATATGTTGAAATTATGGTAATGGCTACCAAAGAACTGTACTGTGATATGCAATCAAAGAATAGAATATACATGAATGAGAGTTGTAACCAAATTGATTAGACGGTCCAATTTTAGATGACCGTTTACGAAGTTAGCGTACTCTAATGAGGTAAACAAAAGCTAGTAAAACCACACCAATGGCATTTGCTGATAATCTTCACCTTGGTCTTTTTTGTCTTGATGATCTTCTTCTGCTCGATGATTCTCCTAGGCTCAACAAGCTTCTCCTTTGCACCAGCTTTTACATTTTCTTTTATTGCCGGTAAGCTCTAAATCCATCAATTAAAATTTAAATGCGCCAAAATAAGATCTGGGTCAGCGATTGTTTTAAAAAGTATTTGGCAAAACCAGATCGGGTTAACCACATAAGAAAAAAAAAATTAAGCGAATCATAATCGTGCAACAGAAAGATTAATAAAACAACTTTGTGTACAAAAAAATAAAAGAAAATTCTTATTATACCCCTTTTGTTCGTTGCTTTAGTATAGTCCTTGGCCTTCTCCACCTCTGTAGAAACCTTCTTCAAAAGTACTCTCCTTATTTTCCAGCATTTCAAGTGTCTGCAAAAAAGCAAGATGTGGTAAATGTCTAAATATGCAGCATATATGTTCCTTCAAGAAAGGCGAATGATCATCAAAACCTTCTATTTTCTTTAGTGATACAATATATGGGCTCTTGGTTAATAGAATGACCATTCATTAAGGATTCCGATCAAAATACTCCTCGAAAATAACAAATGAACAGGAAATAAAATACTACAAAGCAACCAATATAGTAAAAATCTTAGAAATAAAATTGTAAGTGTAAAAAATCTATAGAGATTTAAGTCAACACTTTGTCAATGGTAAAAGATCCATGTTCATTTACCATATCAACATCAATTAAACAAGTGGAACATTATACTTCAAGATAAATTTCATTAAATCACTTAACAGAACATTAGCAATTGATAATCAAAATATACAAAAAACAAAAGCATAAAAGAAATCATAAAAAATACGTAAATGAGAAAAGTGAGCACAGGGGAAACCCATGAAGAACCTAATAATGTTCTCTACCTCTTCATTTTCTTGCAATTAAAGGTGGAATTCATGTATTACGTAAAGTCTTTTCATTGAAAGGATTAAAGGGGATTCAATGGGGTCATTAATTCAATGATTAACTAAACCCGATGATTATACCAAGGGGTTACAAACTTTAATGGATTTATAAAGTGTGCATTATACACATATACAATTAGCATTATATGTTGTACATGAGGGGTATAAAAGGGAATAAAATGACCAAAGATGAAACATTTGTGAAGGGACTCTTAAACTCCCATATTAAAACTTGGTTGAAATTACTTTTTTGGACATGCTTCCTCCTTAATAAGGTAACATAGATTAAAACTAGGTTCACATGGTGTTTCCCGCTTTTTAGAAAAAAAAAACCCTAGCAGGGAGCCATTAGATGCGGCGGGGAATATAGACACTTTTATGCTTAACTTCAGTTTGTTATTAGCCTTAACCGAAACAAAATTTATTGGTTAGTCGATCTTACTAACCATCTAATTGGTTCGTTTATTTTGTTAGATTGTCGATTTTTAGTTCAATTCAGTTAATTTTGGTTAACAACCAAAACCAAATTTTGACAAAATTTTTGCTTGAAAGTACATTAAGAGGGGGTATAAATACATACAATGGGGGTAACTAATGTTTCGCTTTCATTTTACTTAATTTCGGTTAACTAAGGGTACAAAAAAACTAATAACCAATTTTAAGTTATTTGGTTTTGATTAATTCAGTTTTCAGTTGATTTAGGTTTATTTGGTTCGGTTTCAGTTAACGTGCTTTCGTTATTGCTTGCTCACCATAGATATTGTTAATCACATAATACATCAACTTTTATAAACTAAAAACAATGGTAATGCTATACTAAACTTAAAGGAAAAAAAATACTTGTTTTTATAATGTAATTTTATTGAAAAGTATTAACCTATAAAAAACTTATGATCATCAACTATAAGACTATATGTGTGGTGGAAGAACAATACAACCCAATAACTTGCACTATGCCAACACATGAACAATAACTATACAACCCAATAACTATGTGTTTTGAAATAACTAAAAAAAAAAAAAGGAAGAAGAATGTGATTGTTTTGATATGATTGGTATGGGCCCTGCCATCACCCCTACTTTCTTCTCATTATCATCGTTATTCCAAAATGATGGCTTCAATAACTAAACTGAATAATGAGCGCAGTGTTCAACCCATTAACAATTTATGTGGCACCCTTCAATTATTCCACAACTTACACCGTCCTTCAGAATGAATTATTTACAAAAATCCAGGCAAGGGAACTAAACTAGGAGAAGGTGAATCTTCAATACCATTACCTGCATAACCTTCTGTTATATTCTCCAGGTCTAATCTTGAAGGACCAAGATCTACGGTTTCTAATACAACTTCAGGCCTCAATAACCTCTTGGGTCTTAGTATCTTTTTGTTCGTACGTAAAACTGTCCCAACACTAACCTCAGAAAGCTGCTGATCAGCAACCAAATCCTTATCCGATGAAGTTGTCAACTCTTCACCACGTTTCAGTATCTTAACCTGCCCCATGACGAGGTTCTTACTCGCCGCAGTCTCCTTGTTTCTTTTGGTGAGGCTCCGTTGTTTTGTCGATGTGCGACGACGAGACTTTATTGGTGTACGTAACATGGTATCAGCACGATTTTTTTTGAAGAAAGCTTGAGGATGTAGAACTACACAAGTCACCCATGTATTTGTTCAATAAGAAGGCTGTGATTGTTGAAGCTGAAAGTAATGGAAAGAGTAAGAATTATTAATAGGGGTTATAAAAAAAATAAAAAATCTATGAATAGATGAAGTTATAGATTATTGAAAGGCCATGATTTATAGGAAAACGAAGGGTTTTGCGTTAGAGATTTGGTCAGCATGTTCGCGAAGTATCCAATGATATGTTAGCGTGTGACACAAACAAAGAATATTATGATCTTTTATAATTCTAGAAAATATCTTCCCAAACCAAATTTAAATAAAGTATATTACATTTAAGAGATTATTAAATTTTGGGGAAAGATCCGGTACAAATAGTTTTTTTGGTAAGAACTGTGAGAATCAAAGAAGGGTATTTTTTTTATTTTTTTTTCAAATTTTTTTTCCCCATATTGTTAAACATGTATTATAGTATTGAAAACTAAAAAAAAAAAAAAATTGGTGTAGAGTAATTACGTGTAGAGTAATTACATAATTACTCTAGTGTAAACTAATGTATTCACCTTAATGACGTAATTACACTAAAAAATAAAATTTTTAATTTTTTTTTTGTATTATTCATCTAGAAAGAATGTTTAAGCACATGGGAAAAAAATTCTAAAAAAAAAATAAATTTTTTACCCCCTTTGATTCTCATAGTTCTTACCAAAAAACTATTTGTATTTGATCTTTACTCATTAAATTTTAAGAGAAAATTATCAAAATACACAACTTTGAAATAAAAAATAAGACTGTAATATATAGTATATTTTTAGAGTTAAATATCATTTCCGTCCCTGATGTTGGCACTTTTTGCTACTTTCATCCAAAAGTTTATTTTTTCTCGTCTGGATCCAAATGTTTTTAAATTCTTGTTCGTTTCATCCAACTCGTTAACACAGTTAGTCAAAGTCAGGTAAGTGAAGGGCATTTTGGTCAATTTGTCTCTTTTTAACCCCAACCCTATTTAAACCACCCGAAATCAGTAAATCCCAACCTTATTCATCTCCTTCCCTTTCTAATGTCAAGAAACCCTAATCAATCAAAACCCTAAATTCAACAATGGTGTTGTCTTCTTGTTGATCAAAAACTGTAATGTTCTTAGAAGTAGTAGCAATAAGTGGGACAGGGAAACTGTTTTTAACTGTTGCAATGTTCGATTGCCTATAATCTAGACACATCCTCCATGATCCATCCTTTTCCTTAACCAAAACAATAGGAGCTGCAAAAGAACTTGTATTGCCCCTTATTACCCTACTTTGTAGTAATTCCCCAGTCATTTTCTTTATAACATCTTTCTGAATTGATTGAAACCTATAAGGATTTAAATTGATGGATTTCTCCTCATCTTTTAAAACAATCTTGTGGTCACACTCCCTAGAACGAGGTAACCCTTTAGTCTCTTCAAAAACCATCTTATATTTTGCCAACAAATCTGTAATTCTAATGTCCACCATTTCTTTGCTAACACTAGTACTTTGACCATTTTGCCCCTCTAAAGTCAACAACTGTATCTCAAACATTTGAGAAGTTATCAGCTGCCTTGGGTTATTTAGCATATGATCCATGGACTCTCTGGAACATAAACTTAACCCTTTATTGCCCACACCCTTCACAACCTGTTTCTTCCAATCTACCTGGAATTCAATTGTCAGCTGATTAAAATTCCATACAATGTCTCCCAAGGGAGATAACCATTGTATCCCAAGCACCATGTCATAGCTATCAAGAGGAATAACCATGACATCAGTTTCAAACCATCTACCCTACATCATCCACTTAAAACCTTTACACATCTTCCATAATCAATTTGGTTCCCATTTGCCACTAAAACCTTAAGTGTAAGCACACTTTGGGTAACACAATGCAAGAACAGGGTTATAATTTCTCACTTATGAAATTATGTATAGACCCCGAGTGCACCAATATGTATATTCTTCTAGTACCAATTGACCCCACAATTTTCATGGTTGAATAGGAGGGAATACCATTCATAGCATGAATGGATATTTGTGGTTGGCCTACCACATCCTCAACAACCTCATTTTCAATTTCCTTACCATCAACAATCTCAATAATAAACAGTTGCCTATTTTTACATTTGTGGGTTGATGAGTATTTCTCAGGACAAAAGAAACACTCACCTTTACCCCTCTTTTCATCAGCTTCTTTGTTTGACAATCTTCTTACTGTTTTACCCCCAAAAATTGTTATTTCTAGGATTAGGTAATAGAGGAGGATTAGCTGCATTTACATTTAGGGGTTTAGGAGATGGATAATTGTTCTTTCCACCATAACCAGTTCCTCCATTGTTCCAGCCACTTTTCTACAAGTCTTTTCCTCCAAAAAGTGTTGAATGAACTTTTTCTTGCTGTTCTGCCATGACAATTGCTTCCTTTAACGTTCTTGGCTTAAAAACTTTGACCAAACATCTAATTTCAAGCTTCAGCCCACCCACAAACAGGCTTGCAACATATCCTTCAGACAATGTTACTTTTGTCATCAAAGAATCAAATGCATTACAATATTCATCCAATGTTCCAGTTTGCTGCAAATTCTTTAGTTCTTCCATTACATCTTCCTACAGATTCTTTGAAGATCTTGTGGTGATTGATTGGACATATTCATCCCATGAAATATGTTCAATGGGTCTGTTAGCACTAGACAAATAGCATTGATGCCATTTCAATGCAATCCCTTTAAGTTGATAACTACATACTGAACTTTCATTTGTTCAAGAGTTCGATCAACCAAGAAAAAATGATTACATTTATAAACCCAGCTATCAACATCTTCTCCATTGAATTTAGGGAAATCCAATCGGTCAATTCGAGATAATCTTTGATCATGGTGGTTGATTTGTAAGTGATTATTATTATTATTATTGTGGTTTTGGTTATTATTATTATTATTAGTGCTCTGCAACTGAATGGTTTCCAATTGTTGTTTCAGGCTATCGAACAGGGTTTGAAGGTTAAGGTTTAGTTGATTGATGGTTGTTCTATTATCTTCTTGAAGGGTTTGGGTATTTTAGATGGATTGTGCATGTTCTTTTAAAGTTTTTTCGAGTTTTTCCATTTCTTGTTGTCGAGTATTGTTCGCCATTAATGGCTGATTAGGTCACCGGAGCTTGAATCGAGCAAGCTCTGATACCAATTGATGAGCTTTGTTAGTTCTAGTGAGAGAAACAAAAGAGAGGTAAGGTATAGACCAAACGAAGCTGATCATATTATCGCTGTTAACTGCTATATAACGACTTACTTAACTTTCATTCAAACTAAAATTTTAAGGAAATAAAAATAAAAATAAATTTTTATGTTTAAAAAATCTTTTCCTTCCAAATCTCAAATTTGCAATCACAAGTTTTAGCTAGTAGCAACCTTACTACCTTAGTGTTTTTGCGAGAAAAGATTTAGCAACCAAATCTGCAACAGTAGAATTTTGCAACTAAAATTTTAAGTGACCTTACTGTTTTGATACAAGAAATTTTGCTTCAGATTTTGCGAATGAGTGCGACACGATTTTTTTTGTCACCGAATTTCAGTTACAAATTTGTCACTGATATGCTATAATGGGCTAATTGTCATTTCGATAATTGGACTTTAAGTTGAACAAACAAGTGGGCTAGTCTTGAGACGGACTTGACAATGCCCTAGTATTGTCTTCTAATAATATTCTCACAAATGTTAAAAATTGGATATTCGGCCTTTTCTAACTAGAACAGTTGTCACTTATCCGTATGAGAGTATTGGGCTTGGCACATGGGCTGAAAAACTTGGGACACGAACCAAGTGTTGTAAATTATTTGATGAGAAACTAGGTGTTGGTTGGTTCGCGCTTCGTCGCGGGCGCAGATGTTTTGCATAAATGTTAACGTTAAGTAGTACCATGTCACGGGTTTTGTTTCCCTGCGGGAGCTCCATTGCGTTGAGAGTTTGGTTGACGTTAAAGATCGCGCCTCGCTGCGGGAGCTCCTGTTGCGTTGATGGTTTCGTGGACATTAAATATAAAATTAAGTGACAGTTATTCTCGCATGGGCGTAAAAAAAATCACTCGCGGTCCATTACATTGCAGACCAACCTTAACGTTACAACAGTTGGGTTGCCTATTGTTGACTTGATCTGGAGCCCAAAGTATTCCAATAACCGCGGCCCATTACTTGTCTATTTGAGGCCTACAATTGCCCATTATTTGTTTACCAAATTTGCAATTATGGCGGCTGCATTAACGGTATTTTGTAGGTAAATTGAAGTCAACAATGGTAGGCGGCTTCTTGAAACAAAAAGATTCTTACAATTATATAATATTGGAGGTGGCGATGCATGTTAGCAATCAATCTC
This sequence comes from Ambrosia artemisiifolia, assembly GCA_032199755.1. Classification (NCBI taxonomy): domain Eukaryota; kingdom Viridiplantae; phylum Streptophyta; class Magnoliopsida; order Asterales; family Asteraceae; genus Ambrosia; species Ambrosia artemisiifolia. The sequence continues at coordinate 51,959,545 of CM063522.1, read as the reverse complement.
TATTCATCTGTTTCTTCTTTAATATAGAAGGTAATTGTAAGAATGGACTAGGATTAAAACTATGATTAACTTTGGGCTTAACTTAAATGGGTTTAACTGAGTTTGAGCGAGGTTTAGCTTGAACTCAATTCGTTTACAAACATAGTCGAGCTGAGTCAATTTCAAACGAGTTATTTTGAAACAAGTTTTGAGCTTTTGAAAAGCACTAAGAATTAAAGAGTTCGTTTAAAAATTAATAATACATATATAGATACTAAAGCAAGATGACATTCAAGAGTTAAAATGTTATATTTAGTGCTTTAAATTTAAGAACAATAGAGTAAGTCAATGAATAATTTGTTTGATTATGGGTATGTTTGGCAAAACTAGCTGGTGGCTGGTAGCTAGAAGCTGGAAGCTGTTAGCTGCAAGCTGGTAGCTGGAAGCTCGTAACTGGAAGCTTTTTAAATATACTTTGGTGTTTGGCAGAGTGGCTGGAGCTTTTAATAAAATGTATAAAATGACCAAAATGGGCATAATTAAATGCTTGTAAGGAAAGTTTTTATTTTATATTTAAAATAGAATGAGTATTTGTGTCATTTACTCATTAAAAGCTTGTAGCTAGTAGGAGTTTTTCCTTAAACGCTAGTACTAGTAGCTTTTCACTGTAGCGCTTTTTCTCTTACCTAAAAGCTTCCAGCTCCTTCAACCAAACAAGGCTTTTTATTGAGTATGAGCTTTTTCTTAAAAGCTTGAAGCTTGAAGCTCCTAAAAGCTCATTGCCAAACATACCCTATATTAAACTTTTTTAAAGCAAAGGATATGATGAGAAATGGGTCCAAGGGTTGGCACATTTTTATCTGGACCAACTAGATAAAGGGAAACATGGTAGAAAATAGTCAAACTTTAAAATGGGGTAACTTTAGCTACGATTGGAGTTACGGAGCCCAAAAGCATGCGACTGAAAAGTCCCAACAAGCTGGATCACATGGCAGTCAGACCCGAATTCCTTGATTTAGGGCTTCGCTTTTGTGAATCATGTAGGAAATCTGATTAAATAAACCGACCCGACAATCCGTGATCTTAAGTCATCCAAACAGAGCCACAACCCCTATATTCTCAAAACAAAATCTATATATTTGATGGGAAGAGATAACGTATAAAGCGTCTAAAAATACGAAGCCTACGAAGCCACGAGAGCCATTGGATTTAGGCGGTGGCAAGATCGTAATTAGGAGCCTTAATCACACTTCAGTTAACCTAACCAGGGGTAATTTAGGTAAAACGCGTTTAAATTTGAAGAAAAACGTAAGAACAGACGTTCAACAATTGATCGAAACGTAGAATCAAATCAAAATTATTTCAACAATTAAGCAAACAATTGCAATCGATTACATGTTTCGAATCGTCGAACAATCAAAAACTTAGATTTGAATCATAAATCAGTTACTGATTTGCAGAAAAATTGAAAAACAGAGCATTGCTTTAGATCGTTTAAAAATCACATTAATCCTATTGAAAAAACACAGTGAACGCATGAAATATTAATAAAAAACATAGAATTTTAATAAATATAATTACAATTACAGAGAAAATGCATTTTAAAAACATTCAGATTAAGAACACTTTATTCTTTGAAACAGACGCACTTATGTTTTAAAAGGTGCGTCTAAACATCACATTAAATCACTGGGTAAAATGCATAAACAGACGCACTCATATATCATCAGACGCACTCATATGCATAAACAGACGCACTCGTATAAACATCAAACGCACTCATATGTTTTTCCCAATTTTATATAAACTATACATGTAATGATTACATCTACAAGTTGCATATCTTATTGGTTGTGTAAAATCAGTGTATTAACTATGATTTGATTGGTAATGAATTTAGATAAAACAGGTACTTCAATACTCAACTACCACCTAATTACTTTTCTATTTTTTAGTCTATAAATAAAGTATGCTCTAAGAATCTAAATCATACTCATTCATCAAAAAAAAAAAACAAAAAAAACACAAAAAAATGGCAGAAAATCAAATAGAAGCAATAAACAACCTTCAAGTGAAAACAGTCATCATGGTGGACTGTATCTCAGAGATTCAAGCCGACATCAACTCATCTTGTGTGGTTATGGGTGCACAAAATGAGGTTCAGAGACAATACAAGAAGAACCTAGACCTCATAGAGAAGCTGATGAAGGAGGAAGAGAAGACACCATTCACAGATGCAGCTATTGAGCACCTACAAACTCAAGCATCTTTTGACAACCTCATCTCCCAGTCACTTAGCAACACCTAGACTTGCATCCTGAAGAACATGTCAAACAAACAGAAGGCAAGGGATGCAATCTTGGGTGGCAAGTGATGATGCTGGTTATGTGATGGTGTTTTTGTTGTGGTTCTTTGTATCTTTTTTTTTTGTGGTGGTAGTGATGGTAGTGGTGATGGTAATAGTGGTGGTGGTGATGGTAGTAGTGGTGGTGGTGATGGTAGTGATAGTGGTGGTGTAATAGTGGTAGTCTCATATGTACTACCTGTTTTTAATATATAAAGTATGAAGTTTTTAATTATGAGTGAAACAGACGCATTATTAAAAAAAAACAGACGCATTCGTATAAAGAACAAAAGGTAACTAACATACAAACCATAAAACAGACGCATTAGTAAAATGTTCAGACGCACTCATGCTTAATATGAACTTTATAGTTATTTTGGAAACAGACGCATTGTTAAAAAAACAGACGCATTCGTATAAAGAACAAAGGGTAAATAACATACAAACCATAAAACAGACGCATTAGTAAAATGTTCAGACGCACTCATGCTTAAAAATTTACAAAATGTCCACTGCAACTATCTAACACAACTCCTCATCATCATCAGAAGCTTCCAATTCTATCTCTTCATTATCAACAACATCATCTTCGGAAATTTGATCATCTTGTTCGCCTTGCGTCTGCGTCGTCTGCGTTGAAGCACCCTCTTTGGCATGTTTTCGTCGATCATGGCCACTTTTTCCGCATATAGCACAATTCCTCTTTCTTTTGCCAGATCGACTAACCTTTACTTCCTTGCTGGACTTTATTCGCTTCTGCTTGCCACGACCTTTGTTCTTTATACCATTCGGAAGCCTAATAGTGGGTTCAGCATTTGATGGTTTCTCGTAACCAAGAAGAGAGGCATACCGATCATGCTTACTCTGATGATTAGGTCTCTTAAACCTGCCCTCATCAACCTTCTTAACCATCTCTTTGATTTGGTCATTAACCAACGTTAACTCAGCTAAATCTGAAATTAGAGAGTTTGCAAGATACTCACCACCCAAAACAATCTCCCGTGCAATACGCCTTGCCTCTTTAGTCTTGTCATCACCAAACTCACCTGTTTCAAATGAATACTTGATTTCATTTGGAACAACATCTTTTGTCCACCTCTTCAGAATGTATCTTTCGGGAATCTATACACTTTCATCAACCTTAATATGAAAAAAATATGCCTACATAAAAGCCCGTACTGCTCGAACCTCTTACATGTACATAATGTAGTCACATCCTCATCACCATCAACAAGTTCCTTTTTGAACAAAACCTGTAAAAAAAAGGATAATAAACATTAATGTGCAGTTTGGATGCACCCATTAATATAAACAAACGCATTCATTGTTTAAATACATCAAAAAAACAATAATTTGCAGTTTGGACGCACTCATTAACATAACAGACGCATTCATTAAAAATGTCAATAAAAAACAAAAAATACCTCAATAAAGCCTTGTCCCTGTGCTTGTGGATCATCAACATAAACCTTTAAAAACCTTTCTTCATCAGCCCTTTGCATATGAACACTTATTAATCCTTCGTAACTGGCATATATTTCTTCTTGGATATCAAAGAAGATAGTCCGGGTAAATATTTTAGCAGCCTCTTGTTCAATAGGGTTTTGAGTCCACATATCAGGAGTTGTATGTCTTGAGTCATGGTCATTCTTCCTATGATTAAATCTCTGAGCTTCAAGGGACGTCTCAAAATGGTTGAAAAACTCAACAAGAGTCAACTGAGAATTTGCCACCTGGCAAAAAAATGATTCTCACTCTCAGATCTTGATGTTGTCCTCATTAACCCAGACATAGGTTCATCCCGGTAAAAAGCAGGGATCCACATCGATCTCAGGTCAAACATGTCAGACAACCAAGTGTTCTCATTTAATTGGTAATCAAAAATAAGTACACCCCACTCGAAATCAAAATTCTCCGGACTGATGGAATCTGTCCAGACAATTACACAAATCCTCTTTTTGAACTCATCATCACTGCACAATGCACTACCAACCTACAAAAAAACATAAAACAGACGTAGCCAGTTAGTATTAGACGCATTAACATTAGAAAATAAATACATTTAAACAAACGCACTCATTGATAAAAATGGACGCACTCAATGCAAAACAGACGCACTCTTCTATAAAACAGACGCACTCATGATTTAACACAAAAACGAAGTTGCTACAAACCTTATCAGAAACCTTCTTCATGATATGCCACATACACAGCCTATGTCTGCTGTTTTGAAAAACCAGCTGGATTGCATTTTTCATAGCAGGATCTTGATCAGTTACAACAACTTTGGGATGCTTTCCAAAACATTTGGAAAACGATTGTAACAACCATGTATAAGATTCAGTTGTCTCTGATGACAACAAACCTGCACCGAGTGTGACGTTCCGACAGTGATTATCAATTCCAGTGAATGGTACAAAAACCATCTTGTACCTACAATAACCAATAAAACAAATTTTAAAAAAAAAATTAAAAACATGTCATATTTGGATAACAAAGCTTAAAAAATAGAATTTAAAACATACTTGTTAGTGTTGAATGTTGCATCAAACGAAATCACATCTCCAAATTCCATGTAATTCCTCTTACATAAAGCATCCGCCCAAAATAATCCGGTTAATGCATTCTTTTGATCAACAGAATACTCAAATGAAAAATCTAGCAGGAACTTCTTCTTGTCCCTAAGCCTAGACACAATCATATCTGCATCAAACTCACCAATGAAGCTGTTTAAGCCACCTTTAAAGTTCTTACAATCAGTTGCAGTTGCACCTACATGCTCAAAACCTCCATACTTGGTCTTCATAATGTTAAAAGCTTTGACAGGACCCATGTTCAATGAAGACAGCTCACATATCATCTCTTCTTGAGTATGTGTCAGCTTCCTATTTGCTGCTAGAAAATGAATGTCACTTTCATGAACAAATGGATGATTATGACCTTCCTTAAAGCCATAAACCTTGAATTTTTTTCCATCCTCAGAGTTTAGCCTGACATGTGCAGGACATCCAGTCCTGATCGAAGGCCTTTTCCTTGACTTAGCATCTTTGCTAGAACTCTCTTCACCTAGTTTGACTGGCTTCAAACCCTCCTTATAGCATACAAAGTACCTAAGTTTTAGAATACCTTTTCGCACTTCTGAAGTGCCCTTTCGAATAGCAAAACCACTAGCCTTTGCATATTTTGCATAAAACTCTTGTGCATGGTCAATACTAGGAAACTCCATGTCCTTTAAAGGTTTGAGAGAATCAGGTACATCAGGTATATATGTGTTACTAGCTAGGTCATCAACAGGAACATCAGTTGCAACACCTACAAAAAATAAAAACAAACGCACTCATACAGAAAAACAAACGCACTTAGTAAAAAAAGTTTGAAATCCAGACGCATTCATGTTTAAAAATCAAACGCATTCATATATTATCAGTATCAGAGAATAAATCGAATACAGTTTACAACAGACGCACTCATATTAAATCAGACGCATTCGAATATATTGCAGGTTAAAAACTAACAAAATACCTTGAACTCTAAATTCGTTGAGGAGGTTCAAACTATGAATATCAACATCCTGATTAGTGTTTTCGATCAAGTCTGAAAACAGATAAAAACATCATGTTAAGAAATCTAACCAAACACAAAGCTCTGTTTTCAACTAAAAACAGAGGATGATAATCCTACCATGAAAAGCATTATGATCAGGCACTACATTAGAATTCTCAACATCAACATTCTGCTCTTCAACTGAGAAGTTTAAATCTGATAAAAACAAAAACAAAAATTAAACAAAACTACTAAAAAATGGATTAATTAAGTACGAATACACTTACCGAACATGGTGAATTGATCGATTAAACTGTAATCGTGATAAACAAATTGAGAGATTGAATCGTAATTGGAATGAAACGTAATGTGTGTGTGTGATCGTCTGTGTTTTTAGAATTCAAATTATGATTTGAAATATCGTTTACAAAAATAACTACCGTGAATCACGTAATCAGTTACGTGTGAAAAGGTCTGTAATGCCCTTGGGTTAAACTGATTTAATATTAATTATAGTTTGGTTAGGTTAACTGAGGTTTGGTTAATATGACACTTGGCATTCAATGGTGGCTTCTTATTGCTTCTTATGTTAAGAAGCTTTATACCATATACTTTCTCATATTTGATATTCCCTTTGGACAAATTAAAACCAACCTTTTTTTGGTTTGTGTTTGGTTATATCATTAATTGTTAGATGCTAGATATGGGGGGTATACCCACTTACAACTGCAGCCTAAATTAGATTAAATAAAATATGTGTTAGGTCTTAATTTGATCGCAGTCTACGTAAACCTCCCTTAGTTTTGTTCATACATTGCGACATATAAATGTACACGTGTGATATAAAGTTGAACATTTTATATCATATAAAGATTATAAAAGATGTGAGGGTTTACTCCTTAAGGGAGGTTCCCACACGGGGTCCCGAGTTCGAATCCCACTGGTGGCATAAATGCCTCATGTGGGTGTGGCCTATGGATGTGTTATTCCAGCTCTGCTTCGGTGGGGTGCCGATTCGAACCCGGGTGGCTTGACTTCCGCAAAAAAGGGTTGAAGCAAGCTAATGGGTTTCCAACTGATCTACACCTTTCAAAAAAAAAAATATATAAAGATTATAAAGAAATCCTACAGGCAATATTCCACAATGAAATGTTATATTTTCAACGTGACATGTTTGGTCTACGCTTGAGTTATTCATTGACTATGGATCTTGAGACCATATAGTCGATTCACTTCACGGTCTAAACATCAAATGTCTTTTTTCCAATGTGCATTTTTAACTTATCGCTTGGTTTGAGTTGACTTTTAAAATGAGGTTCTAATAATTCGGTGCTGATATGATTTAAAAGTAATAAGAACGTTAAGCTAGATCGAATTAATTCTCTAAATAAAACTTAGCATACACCCTCGATCTCACCGGAATCTAGATTACTTAGACCGGTGAGATGTAGTATCGGGGAAGAAGGTGACAATCTCCTCCGACGGTGAATCCCCCCCGACCCACCTTCGGTGCAAACATGGATTTTCCCCCCTCCTCCCCGACCTCCTTTTTCCCTGACATTGTTGGTGTTAGATTAAATAAAAAAAATGGAAGGGGAACGGGGAACCACACTCTTATTTGGAGGGAAGGGGAGGGTGACGTGACGCTGACATGGACAAGGGAGAACGGGGAACCACACCCCATGGCCTTAGTAATCAAAGTGTTTGTAGGTAGTTCACTTGAATGGAATTCCAGTTCTATTGGACTCCTTTCCGACATGTCCTCTACAATTGAGTGAAGCCCAATGAGAATTATCGATTCACGTAGATTTTAAGGGTTAGCATTAAATACGCAGCGAAAGAGAAATGAGAAGTCGTAGGAATGGTATCAAACGGACTCCGACTGAACTCATTCAAGCGACATTGGAATCGCCTCACTGAACCCTACGATCTTAGTTTTTTAGTTTTCGTTTTTTAGTTTTTAGCTTGTAGTTTTTAGAATTTGCGTTAGACTATTGTATCTTTTATGTAGCGTTGTGTCTCTTTCTTATTTTTGTCATTGTTTCCCCTTTCTTCAACATTGTGTTATATTATGTGACCCATTGTGTCATATTTTATGATATATTGTGTTTTTTTTATCTTTCTCACCGTTCTCATTTATTTTACACTGTGTATGGTAATTTAAACCTAGATTTTAAACGTAGAAAAAACAAAGCAAAGAAAGAAAATATAAAATCTTTGATTTTGTGAAGAAATAAACAAAGCCCACAAGAATTAAATCATTTAATAGCTTCAACATTTATTTGGGTGAAACATAAGTATAAACACCCGGGATGGACCTAAGAGAATTGGGAAGCCTTCAACATTCCGATAACTTGATTAATTTGATGTTTTTATTGTTAAAAGGTGTTGTAAATGGTGATTTATGACGGTTGAAACTATTGTCTTACTAGGTGTCATCCATGTAAATATTTTGGGGTGGAATCTATACTATATTATAAAGCATGGGGGAAGGATACCAATAAAATTTAAGTAAATACTACATCTTATGCTTATTGTACAACAACTTAATGAAGTTAGTAAAATGGTAAAATTGTCATTCTACATGAATATTTAAGTTGATTATGTAATAGAGTTAAACTTTAGAGTTTAATGCAAATCTAACTAATTATTAATAAATATGAAAGAAATCCAAAAGTCTTAAGAGTTACAAAAATCATATGAATGGCAAAGAGTCACCACCCTTTAATTGCTTCTAACTCTCAATTATTTCAATTAAACCACTCATTGTTGCTTTTAACTCAAGCAAATATAACATTATATAAACCAAGTAAAGCAATAACATTTGGTACTCCATTGATCCTTACTCTCTGTTTTTTTCTTTAATAAAATTTGGTCTCTATACAAAGTGTAATAAATCAATCAGGTATGTTTTTTTCTTAATCTTTAATTTATTGTAATTCATATAGTTTTTTACTTGTTTTATTTAAATTTCACTGATATAACTTAGTAGTACATATGTTTTCATCGATTAAGGTTTATTGCTTTACTTGGTTCATGGATATTGGAGTTTTGAAGGGGAGGATTTGCACATAATTCTCATGAAGAATGTTCTTCTTGTACATGTTATAATGGGTACCTGGATGACATGTATGGCCGTGTTTGGGATTCGGATCTTGCAAAAAGACGAAACTTTCTGGTGGGAGTGAGAAGTTAGAAGTTTTATGCACTTGTTATTGATTTATTATACGATAAGGCCTTAATCGTGTTAGTTACAAGTTTTTTTTATGTGGTCACTGTACCAGGAACAAGACAGTTTTATGGGAAGAAAATAAGTTGTACGACTACTTTGTGAACCCTAATAAGGTATGAATTTTAATTATTTTTTGCTCATATGTGATTTCGAAAACCTTATGAATCAAGTCAAATGAAAGTTTATGTTATTTTTACTTATTACACTTTAGTTGAATACTCTTTGCCCCGAGCTTTTCTAAATACCCCAAATTTGAAGTTTTGTGAAAAGAATGAATATCTAAACTAAGAAAAAAGTATTGTTTTTTTTAACGATATACGTTTGAGTAAGTTGATTTAAGTTATGGTTTATCCTTAAATGGTCACTTGGTGCGACATAAATATTTACCTAAAAAAGATTAAAATTGTTAAATGGGTTGAAAGTTGTCCAAAGTGTATATCTAATACCTATGCCACTTAGTTGAAAAAATAAAAGATTATTGTTGTAACAAATACCTTTTGTAATCATATTTCATGCACTTCATGCTTATAAAAAAAGTAAACGAATGTGTGACTTAACCCGTTTTCAAATCATTATACAAACAACCCATTTCAAATGGTAATGATGTTTACATTAATGTGCCTAAGGAAAGCAAATCACAAAGGTTGTGGTGCAAGTCAATGGAGACCATTTGATGATGACTGCACCAAGTGGTTTAAAACCAAGTATTCAAACTCAGTTGTTTACGTATCTTTTGGAAGCATGGTGTTACTAACCCAACTAGAGATGGAGAAAATTGCATGGAGTTTACAGAAAGTGGGTTTTACTTTCTTTAGGAAGTTAAAGATTCATAGACACGAAATTTGCCAAAAGGGTTTCTTCATTTAACCACATAAGAAAAATGCATTATTATTGTGAGTTCGTGCAACTAGCTTAAAATGTTGTTAATGATTTAGTGGATCAGGTTCCCTTTGTTGTTTTGGATGGTTGGTTTCATGTAGAACCACTCAAAGGAAAAAAATTCAGTTTCATGTATATACTCTTTCGTGTTAATGGGTTTGATAACCGGTTTGTTAGTATCAAAGTATATTTTTGATATACACACCTCTTGATTTAGATTACCAATATAAATACAATATAATATACCATGAGAGGGTTGTAAACTAGGACAAAATGAGCATCGGGTACTACATTATCGTCACCGCTGCGTAAATACAAAAATACTTAGATTACTACATATTATATTTTTGCCTTATTTGTGATTCCGTCTCTTCGAACATTTCTTGATCCGGGCCTTCAAGGTGGTCTATTTTCAATGCGAGGAATTTCATATCCTCTCCTCTTTCTTTAATTGCGTCTATCTCCTGTTTATAGTCATTTGTTTTAAAAAAAACGGCTCAAAGGTTTTCGATCTTTTGTTTTTTAAGGTCATTAAACGTAGTCCAATTTTGATTGATGTTGGATAAATACTCTCTATAATTGACACCCCAACCAGATGATTTTGGTGCCATCTTCTTTGAATGATCTCTACTGATTGGGCTAGCCACTTCAACCTCGACATCATCATCATCATCGCTTAGATTAATATAGGTACGAGCATCACTCGCAAGAGAAGGGAAAGATGAGCTTGTTTTGATCCCTTTGGACGAATTGCTCGCAAGGGGTACGTTCGCTCATTTGGTTGAGTGGCACGCCAATTCCCAACAATGCATAAATTTGAAAGGATTATGATTGTTTTTACCTTGATATAGTATAAGCACTCTCGACAAGAACTCGGCTTCGTTTTCACCACCTTTTGATGAATTCTTGCAATTGAGATAGCGATTGTTATAAGCTGTCATGTCGGTATTTATTTCACGCCACTTTGTTAAGAGACTATCATTTTCCTGATAACTCTCTCGTTTCATCTCTTGGGGGTAGGATCAGTAATACATTCCACCGGATATAAGTTGCGCATACTACGTGTAGTCGTTTGCATACCTGAAATTTATAGGTTTCACTTTTGAGGGGGGACTAGGATTCGGGGAGTTGTCTCGCCCATATGGGTGGTTTAACTCATACTCGCGATTGTTGTGATTCATTTTCGGTTTAAAATATTGAGGTTTTTTTTTATAAAAATAGAAGTAGGAAGAAGGAGATGTTTGCTAAAAATAAGCAAAGGTTGTGTGTATATATATATACATTAATTAAATTAAAAGTTCTAAATGATTTTTTTTATAAAAATTTGTTGTCTAACGGCTCTTTTACAACAACCAACCAAGAGTTACCACGACAGTCCCATCACTTACCCTACGCCGGTGGAAAACCCCAAGGGGGTTGCCTCGCGCCGTATTCCACGCTGACCATTGTGTGGTGGTGGCATGGAGGGCTCGACAGTTCATTTTCACACCACCACACCATGTAGCCTTAAAAAAACTTTTGAGTGGAAAAAAAACATCAATGGGTTTTTTAAGGAAAACAAAGTTACGATGTTAACATGTGTTAGCTCGTTGTTACATGTTGTAACGTATATGTTATAGAAAAGTTACTTAGTATGAAAAAATGTAATCAGTGCTTTTTTTTCCTTCTCAAAACTCTTAAAAACATGTTTGTTACTGCATGTAAATTTTTCAAAAAAAAAGTTTTTTAGCATGAGTTTCCACGGGTTCCTTTAACACGATGTTCCCGATTGCTAAGGGTTATGTGTCTTATGTACAAGGCTTGATAAAAAACCACTATCGAGCCGGGGGTGTCACTGGAAGCAGCCTCTCTATTCTCACTGGATAGAGGTAAGGTTGTTTACATCTTACCCTCCTCAGACCCTACCTTAGCTTTTGCTTGTAGTAGCCAGGGTGATTGTTTTGTTGATAAACTTATATGAATTTAACTTTTTTGTATGTTACACTTTCTCTTTTTCTTTTTTTAAATTTCCGATTAATCGAGGATGTGGAGATATGAATACATTTTTATTACACTTGGGCTTACATGATAACTAACAAAACGTGGATAACATATGTTAACACTTGGGCATAGATATGAATTAAGTGTTTTGTATGTTATAAAAGGGTGGATAACACGTGTTTTATAAAATGTTACTTTCCTTTTACATTTAAACATGTTAACATATAACGTGAAAATATTTAATCTTTCATTCTTTTTCTTTTAGGTTTAAATATGTTAACCTAAGAAGTCCAAGGAAGCCGAGGAAATCTATAGAAAAACTTTTGAATATTGTTTTCTTTTTGGTACTCAATGTATAAATTTACTAGATTTATTTTGTTGAAGTGGTTAATAGTTTGTTATGATACTTTTGTAATAACATATGTTAATAGTTTGAATGCTATGTTTACTTATTTCTCTGTAAACTTATTAAGTGAAAACAAGAGTGTAAGAAAGACAAAAAAAGGCCGACAATAAATACAAGTTTAACATATGTTACCATGTCACCTATACTAAGCTATGTTAAACTTATAGTGTGTGTGAATGTCCCCATGCGGGAATACTTTTTGTTTGTTTTTATGTTTGCCCCCCAGTACTATAAACATGCAAATACAAAGTGGTCAATAGTTTATTATGATACTTCGTAATAATGCGTGTTAATAGTTTGTATGTTATGTTTACTTATTTTTTGTAAAATAAAGAAGTGAAAACAAGAATAGTAAGCAAGAAAAAAAGGCTAAAAATAACACAGCTTTAACATATGTTACCACACCACCCATACTAACATATGTTAAACCTTCCATGGGTATATAGTGGCAACACCTTACGCCGGTGTGGTAGTTTTTGCCGTTTATAGTTTAGATTCCTAACATATAACAACCGAAATGGTAACATAGGTTACCATGCACAGAGTGGAAATAAATGTATGAATAAAAATTCCAAAACATTAGACGTTCACTTCATAAGCAAAAAGAGTGTATTTGAATAAAAATCCCTTATATGTAATATTAACACATATTACACCACATGTTTTTGCTTTGTTTGACATTTTGCTTTATTTAACCCCTTTTGAAGCATTTTATGATTAATGTCATTTGAATGTTCTGGGCAGGTTTATCCTCTTTTCATCTGGGCTTTGTGTGACAACAGTCAACAAACCAGGTCAACATCCGTACATGTTTCATTTACTACCTCAATATATGTGCATATTTAGATAGTCTGCATACACCATACCCCCCCTGCCTAGTAAAGCAAGAATTAGTCCAAGAACGAACCCAGAGACACTTGTTTAGTCATACAATGCCCGGACACTCACAAAACAAGCACAAAATGAGGATGTTCATCCTCTAACATATGGTAACTTCCCTTTAACACGTGTACACAAAGTAACTATAGTGTTGAATCACAAAGAACACTAATACATGTTAATGTCGTCATCAGGCATCCTTGCCATAAAAATGACATCAAGCCACCTCTCAATACAATTGGGTGGACCACAACTTAATACAAGCCAGTAACCCGTTCACATAAACACTACATTATCATATGGTGTTATCTAAATCATGTCCTCACACAAACGACTTAGTGTTAATCAAGAAACTACCTAAAGCCGTGTGAACACCCACATCAACCAAGACATTGATCACTTAGAACCCCAATGTAACGAAGACTAGAAACTATGACACTATCCCAACTCTAAAGCTGTGTGTATGTATGGATAGATACAACATTTACACTTACTTAGAGCTAGGATACAACTACATAACCTACAACCATGCCTATCCTAACCCTTTTTGTACTATCCTAGCCAATCCAAACAATGAGGTACATGATCATCTTTGCCTTGATACACACACTTACACCAAGATGAACTAGTGGACAAACTACAAAGCCTTCCACCTAGTAATGATCATCGGACCAAACAAACATTTCTCATCCATCACCATCACTTGAAAACTAGTAAGTTATACCAATTAAGGGCCTAAACTTTTCTTACAACTCTTGATACCTCTTGATCCTTGGCACAAATACACTAACTCCACCTATATGTACATCCATGGCCAAGTAGAAATAAGCAAAGATCCTCATGTGTCACCATCACACAAATGTTAAAAGGTTACACATAAAAGGAAAGAACACAAGAATGTGCACCATCCAACATAACCACCTTTACCCCTTCTTGCTCCTTGACAACTAGCGACTAAGGATGGTGACAAGGACAAGAGATAGGAAGCTTCTAACTATCACCATCATTAAATCACTTTGTCTTTTCATCTTGTCTTATAACCGATCGATGAATGCATGATTACTTGTCCAATTTTCACCAAACTAGTAATAAGACAAACCTTCCCTAATCTACCTATTAAGTCAACCATACTCTTCCTAAATCCCCTTACACCCTACGGCTAGAAGACAAGCATGAATACAAGCCAAATAGTTTCACAAGAATCTAGATAAAACAAGGAAGGGTTGCTCCATTCCCAAGGTAAAGGACTTGCCTCTTTGGGAGAGATTACAATCGGCCAAGGGAAGGAAAGGATGCAAGCTCATGATAGTTTTCAACCTTATACAAGATTAGGAAAGAAACAAAACACTAATCCATCCCTTGATGAGTCAACCTATCCCTTTGGTCCATATCTATCCACAATCGGCTAAGATCAAGGTGATGGCAACCATCTTAAGTCACTATCTTTCATTCACACATGATTAGTCACCTAAACAATACCTAAAGTCAAGAAGCTAGTTCATTCCTATTTTGTTTTGTCCACACCCTAGCCGATCCATTATAAATAGAGGTCACATTCCATCCTCAATTGCCACACCAACACATTCATTCTATCTCTCTCAACCATTGGGTAACACACATCGAAGTCGAAGCCTTGTAAGAGCTTGGAGGAGTCTTGGAGGCTATCCAACCTTCGATCATCTTTAGGTAAGGTTCCCATTCCCTTGAACTATAATCTAGTCTAGTCTACCCCACTCTAATCGGCCCTAGTTGCTTTAAACACATGAACACAGATACATTGTCTTAGATTTTGCTTAATCTTGCACTAGTGAATGTATTGTCTTAACATTACAAACAATCGGCCCTTGTTACACCTCTAGAAGGCCGAAGCTATGCCCTTGTGCCATATAGATCACGTGTATCACCATGGGTAGCATCGACTTGTAATAAAACACACACTTGATTCAAGCTTAAGATTAAAGTCTAATGTAGTGTTAAACTAGCCCATGTTTCCACAAAAACACACCAATAATGCTTCCCGAGCCATTATTAAGTCCAAATGTACAAACTTGATCCATGTTTCAATCGGCCTAAGGCCTTATGTGGGTCTTTACAATCGGACATCATCTAACAACATGTGTTAACAAGGTTAGAACATATGTTAACCTCCATTTAGGTGTATTATTGCCCTAAACACATGTTAAGATAACTATCTTTATCACAAGTACAAAAACAAAGGTTCACATAACTCCATAACCAAGTCCACAAGTGTCGGGTAGACAAATTGTATCATAAACAACTAGAACGTGTGATTTATCCTACTTTCAAATGAATCATAGGGCAATTTCTATCGGGACGATAGTATCAACATAATTCAGCTTCACTAGACCGTATACCTCTCTATCAGGTGACTTTCACGGCCCCATTTTACTATTTTTACATTTTCGGGGGAAAAACATGCAAATACATAGTTCAAATCACACATTGGGTGATAATTCTATCATGATTGCCATGTGGAACGTGAGACATTTTGGTTCATGAGCTCATTAGTCCTCGTATTACATTTACTATAACTATTAGCTTTCAAAGCCATGGAACACTTAAATAGATCTATTAGGTTGACACCCCCACTCTTGGTTAGTCGCTCTAACCGGTCACATACAAAAGAGTGTTAGTATTCTACGATACATACATTGTCTTTAGTGTACAATGC
Organism: Ambrosia artemisiifolia; assembly: GCA_032199755.1. Classification (NCBI taxonomy): domain Eukaryota; kingdom Viridiplantae; phylum Streptophyta; class Magnoliopsida; order Asterales; family Asteraceae; genus Ambrosia; species Ambrosia artemisiifolia. The sequence goes on along the minus strand of CM063522.1, from coordinate 51,943,611 downwards.
ACGAGGCACAAAAGTAAAGAGGTTTGGTTACGGGACTCATGGTTAGCACAGTAATCATTCGCTTAGCTAGCTTATGATTGGTCATACACGAATTACACATGCGTTTTATTCAGTACATTTAAACCTGTGAACTCACCGACATTACTGTTGACAAATCTTTGTGCATGTTTTTCAGGTAACTAGATGACGAGCCACGGAGATTTGGGAGAGGGGTTTGAGCAAGCACTTGGTGGTACCTCGAAAGCATGGGTTATGTCAGCCTGATGAACTTTTCCGTACTATTTTCACGAACCTAGTCACTATCTCGTCTTATGAACAATGTTATTTGAATAAATGTACGACATTATCCATCTTTTGATGGTGCCATATTAATAATATGTGTATTGCTTGAACCTTGTGCTTGAAAACCTTTCGATGGTTGCATTCCCGTGTTTCCGCCTTGGCGGGTGTGATAGATTGGTATCAGAGCACGAGGTTATAGCGAACTAAGATTCTTTTGAGTCAACTATAACTTAAAACATTTTCGAAACGTTTTCACCAAGTACCACACCGACTCGCCTTGCACCTCTCAAATCTCAAGCTGCTCCACGATGATATCCGGGTACCATAGTTTATTCATTTACACACGTGTTCATTTACATATATATGATGTGACAGGGCCATGGCTATTACCATAGACCTTACTGTGCATTCGGATTCCGAGACGGATTACCTAGTGGATGACTCTCCAGAGGAGGAGTTACCGCTTACACAGCTAGCCCCCACACCGTATAAGGCTCCTGTTTTCCCTCATCAGGAGTGCGGTTGGATCTCTGAGTCAGAGATGGACGTGGACCCTACGCCTACTATGGGACGTACTTCGGACGATGACATAGAGGACGACACTCCACCGACTTTAGCTGCCCCATACCCCCACCCACCTGTGACTTCTCTTGTTTCTCTTGCCTCCACCAGTCGTACCCCTCCCTTCCGTCTTGACAAGAAGTGCACGCCACGAAAGAGAGTACGCCCAGCCCTTACCATTACCATCCCTGCCCGAGCCCCGATCTCTCCCCTTTCCACCGACCCCACCCACGTTAGTGAGCCGACCCAGCTTGCAGACCCTATCCCAGGACACCTCGCAATAGAGTTGCCCTACCCGCGACCTGAACCACCGAAGAGATTGAAGAGACATTCCCAGGCTCGCCGACGACCTTTCCTACCTAGCCTCACCGGCGATCTGGCTTTTAGAGATGAGGAGGATGACCAGGAGGCCATGGCGTTGGGAGGATCTTCTGGGAGGCCACTATACACCGAGAGAGGCGTTATCTTGTCACATGATGCACAGTTAGTGGCTTTGGGAGACCGTGTTTGTGAGCTTGAAAGTCAGCTCGCTGAGGCTTAGCTGGGGAGGCTATCAACAGTCATGGAGAGGGCGGACATGGGGAGACGTTTGGAGTCCCTAGAGAGGTGGATGGCAGTGACCGACCAGCGCATGAGAGACACGATCGTTGGACTTGCTGCGACTTTTCCCCCACCTACTTAGATTACATGTGGTTGTGTTTCTTTGTGATATGAAATTTGTGATGATGTGATGTGTTAAAACCAAAACTAACTGCGGTTCAGCCGCCCGTCTTTTTGTACTAAAACTTAGTTATTTTGGGATCTTGTATGAAACGCGTTATCATGATATGTCATGTATGTTGATTGTTTTATGTGTTATGTGTGCTTGTGGTAGCTGCTATATGATTTCATGTATATATATATATATATCTTATGTTTGTTGCGTGTTTTAGTTATGCAAACCTGACAAGCTGCGCGGACAACCGAAGGCGAACCATTGCCGGCCACTCCCGCTGAGCTAGCAAGGGTGATTGCTGAGGCAATCGCTCAAGACGATGATACTCGAGCTGATTCTAGTGGAGGCTCTGGAGGTACAGGTCGCTGACGGGGAAGCGAAACGGACAATGAGGTCGAAAACACCCTCCACGGATGTTCCTACAAAACTTTCATGGCTTGCAAACCATGGAATTTTCGCGGTACCGAAGGTGCTGTCGGAATCGTCCGTTGGGTCGAAAAGACCAAGTCAGTCCTTGACATCAGTGGTTGTTCCGAGGACCAAAAAGTGAAGTACTCTACTTGCACTTTCCAAGATGAAGCCCTCACGTGGTGGAATCTTCAGGTTCAAACCATGGGTCGAGATGCAGCCTACAGTCTCACCTGGACTGATCTCAAGACCTTACTCATGGAGAAATACTGTCCCAGGAGTGAACTACAAAAGCTAGAGGCAGAATTCTGGAATCTTGCCATGGTAGATGCTAAGGTGACTGCCTACACTACCCGCTTTCACGAACCCTCTCGATTAGTTCCTCACATGGTCACACCGGAATACAAGAGAGTTGAGCGGTATATCTGGGGTTTGTCCCCCAAGATTCGTAGCATGGTCACTGCATCCGTACCTACCACTATCCAAGCTGCTGTTACTCTAGCTCACAGTCTGACCGACGACGCTGTTCGTATGGGTTCTTTGAGTCAAAAGGTTGCAGAGGCGGGGGAGAGTTCTGGAGGTAAGCGTAAGCGATCTGGCTCTAGGAAGGATAGGAACTCGCCCAGCAAGCAACAGGAAACTGTGAAAGTTTTTGCTGCAACTACTGCTGCTGAGGAGCCCAGACGCAAGTACAACAGGCCCCACCCCTACTGCAGCAAATGCCACTAACATGGCACGTGTGAGAGCATCCTGTGCAAGAACTGCAATCGACGAGGCCATCAAACCGATAGCTGCAAGGCTAAGGCTACTAACACTCTTCCGGCCAAGAACGAGTGTTTTGAATGTGGAGCCACCGGCCATTTCGGCAAGGACTGCCCTAACCTCAAGAATCAAGCTCGCGGTCGAGCGTTCATGCTGGGAGCCGACGAAGCACGTGAAGATCCTAACGTAGTTACCGGTATGTTTCTCCTTAACAATCACCTAGCATCAGTCTTGTTTGACTCAGGTGCCAATTTTAGCTTTGTGTCAACCGACTTTAAAAATTCCCTTGGGTTAGACTCAACTAAGTTGGGCACTCCATTTAGCATAGAGTTAGCCAATGGGAAGTTGGTTTCTTCTGATGTAGTAGTTAGGGACTGTGTTCTAGAACCCGATGGTCGTGCGTTTCGTATTGATTTACTGCCTATCCAGTTGGGTAGTTTTGACGTTGTCATCGGCATGGATTGGTTGTCCAAGTACCATGCTGAGATAATCTGCCACGAGAAGCTGATCCGTATCCCGTTTCCAGAAGGTAACATCCTAGCGATTCGAGGAGACCGTGGTAGGGCCACACACCGAATCATATCTTGCATTAAGGCGCAGAAATTCCTGAGGAAGGGTTGTGTCGCTTTCCTAGCACACGTTGTCGATCAGGAGACCCGAGAGCGGAAGCTTGCGGACATACCCGTCGTACGACATTATCCGGAAGTGTTTCCAGAAGACTTCCTTGGACTTCCCCCTCCCCGGCAAGTCGAGTTTCGTATTGACCTAGTCCCAGGAGCTGCCCCTGTTGCCCACACTCCGTATCGCCTGGCGCCGTCCGAGATGCAAGAGCTATCTAGTCAATTGCAAGAATTGTTAGATAAGGGATTCATATTCCCTAGTTTCTCTCCTTGGGGAGCACATGTCCTGTTCGTGAAGAAGAAAGATGGGAGTTTCCGCATGTGCGTCGATGACCGGGAGTTAAAAAAGCTGACCGTCAAGAACAAGTATCCTTTAACAATAATCGATGATCTGTTCGATCAGTTGCAAGGTTCCAGCTACTACTCAAAGATCGACCTGCGTTCGGGTTATCACCAATTGCGGATTCAGGAAGACGACATCCCGAAGACTGCATTCCGGACTCGCTATGGACATTTCAAATTCCTAGTCATGCCATTCGGGCTGACAAATGCTCCTGCAGTTTTCATGGACCTCATGAATCGAGTCTGCAATCCTTTCCTTGACAAATTCGTGATTATCTTCATCGATGACATCGTGAACATCCACACCAACACATTCATTCTATCTCTCTCAACCATTGGGTAACACACATTGAAGTCGAAGCCTTGTAAGAGCTTGGAGGAGTCTTGGAGGCTATCCAACCTTCGATCACCTTTAGGTAAGGTTCCCATGACCTTGAACTATAATCTAGTCTAGTCTACCCCACTCTAATCGGCCCTAGTTGCTTTAAACACATGAACACACATACATTGTCTTAGATTTTGCTTAATCTTGCACTAGTAAATGTATTGTCTTAACATTACAAACAATCGGCCCTTGTTACACCTCTAGAAGGCCGAAGCTATGCCCTTGTGCCATATAGATCACGTGTATCACCATGGGTAGCATCGACTTGTAATAAAACACACACTTGATTCAAGCTTAAGATTAAAGTCTAATGTAGTGTTAAACTAACCCATGTTACCACAAAAACACACCAATAATGCTTCCCGAGCCATTATTACGTCCAAATGTACAAACTTGATCCATGTTGCAATCGGCCTAAGGCCCTATGCGGGTCTTTACAATCGGACATCATCTAACAACATGTGTTAACAAGGTTAGAACATATGTTAACCTCCATTTAGGTGTATTATTGCCCTAAACACATGTTAAGATAACTATCTTTATCACAAGTACAAAAACAAAGGTTCACATAATTCCATAACCAAGAACACAAGTGTCGGGTAGACAAATTGTATGATAAACAACTAGAACTTGTGATTTATCCTACTTTCAAATGAATCGTAGGGCAATTTCTATCGGGACAATAGTATCTACATAATTCGGCTTCACTAGACCGTATACCTCTCTATCAGGTGAGTTTCACGGCCCCATTTTACTATTTCTACATTTTTGGGGAAAAACCATGCAAATACATAGTTCAAATCACACATTGGGTGATATTTCTATCATGACTGCCATGTGGAACGTGAGACATTTTGGTTCATGAGCTCACTAGTCCTCGTATTACATTTACTGTAACCATTAGCTTTCAAAGCCATGGAACACTTAAATAGATCTATTGGGTTGACACCCCCATAGTCACTCTAACCGGTCACATACAAAAGAGTGTTAGTATTCTACGATACATACATTGTCTTTAGTGTACAATGCACGAGGCACAACAGTCAAGAGGTTTGGTTACAGGACTCATAGTTCGCACAGTAATCATTCGCTTAGCTAGCTTATGATTGGTCATACACGAATTACACATGCGTTTTAATCAGTACATTTAAACCTGTGAACTCACCGACATTATTGTTGACAAATCTTTGTGCATGTTTTTCAGGTAACTAGATGACGAGCCACGGAGATTTGGGAGAGGGGTTTGAGCAAGCACTTGGTGGTACCTCGAAAGCATGGGTTATGTCAGCCTCATGAACTTTTCCGTACTATTTTCACGAATCTAGTCACTATCTTGTCTTATAAACTATGTTATTCGAATAAATGTACGATATTGTCCATCTTTTGATGGTGTCATATTAATAATATGTGTATTGCTTGAACCTTGTGCTTGAAAACCTTTCGATGGTTGCATTCCCGTGTTTCTGCCTTGGTGGGGTGTGACACTTTGCCAGTAGGCACTTTGACTTAATCAGATAACACGTGTTACACATTTATGCGTAGTTAACACATGTTATACTACTCGTTTTGCTGGGTTGACATTTTGGTTTTAGAACATATCACAAAAAAAGTATGTGACCTTTATTAGGTCCCCTTTTGAAGCTTTTTTATGCCTAATGATATTTGAGTGTTTTGAGTAGGTATATCTTTTTATTTTTTACTGTGCTAATAGGCTTGTTGATCAGATCAGATAATACATGCCATACTTCTTTCTTTCCAAACCAGCAGTAACAACTTTAAAACATAACACATGTTACATATTCTAACAAATAATATACACAATGAGGACAGAACCACAACAACATTACATTGGCCAATAACATAAGTTACATGAGATTCTACCTAACACTCTTTGTGTCCCCCCATATATCTATTTGGCTGAGATTCCTCATTAGTCCCTGATGAACGGACCACCGCGACCTCCTGCTTGCACCCAAACAAAAAAAAACATTCAAACACTTGCACAGTAACCAACAAAGCATTCAAACACATACACGGTAACCAACACTATACTTACCTGGTCCCCCGATCAAATCAGAGGAACCTTACAAACAGCCTAAAAGAAACTAACACATGTTACAACCAAAGCGGTAACATAGGTTACCATGTACTGACTATAAATAACAACAAAACCAGAATCCAAACACCAGCAAGAGTGATTACAAAGAACTCTTTTGGTGCAATATCAGTAGTGTAACATCGCGTATTTTTCCCCAAATTTTGAGTAATAAAATCACCACTTTACCAACCATAAACTTCTTATATGATTTCAAAAACAATATATATATATATATATAACCACACTTTATACCTCTGATAATAATAATAATAATAATAATAATAAACAAATAAAAATAACAATAATAATCGGATGTCTTAGAAGTGGATTTATCAATTTTATTTACTAAACCAACAACATATCACACCCAATCCCTCTTTGTGATCTGACCCATCAAAGCCAGCCCAATACCCGAAGCCCAATCCCCATATCTGGCCCACCTATCCTCCTCTTCTGGTGCTAAAAAAAAAAGAAAAAGGGTATGTTGTTGAGCAGACTCGAACCCGAGTCTGATAGGGGTTGGGAATCAACAAGCATCAGCTCTACCACTAGCCTACATGGTGTTTGTTGGTAAATGCTAGACTCTATTTAGTTATAAAGCCTCCTGAACAGACTAAATTAGACCTGCTCATTCTTCTTTGCACAGGCCGCCCCATCAACAAACTCGATTGGAAATTTTGACCGCGTTTTTCGGAGCTAAAATAGGAAACAAACTCGTAATTGATTTGGATTTATGATCGACAACCATTTACGCGTTTAACCAACCCAATTAATTGCGTAAATTCAGCTTAAAGACCTTCTATTATCGTCCCTTTTGACGCGTATTTGACCAATTTGGGTCAAACAATCACAACCTTCCAACTATACGTTTATATTATAAATTGAACGCATTCACACATTCTGACACATCCGAAATCTCTCTTCCATCACTCTATTCTCACCAACAAACACCCAAGAGCTCGTAATCTAAGTCGTTTGACCGCTTGTTGACTTGATCTTCTGGAGTGAATCGTGGTTTGTAAGTGCTAATTAAAACCATGTTCTTGTTCATTTATATGATCCGAATAATAACCCCATAACAACAGGGGTTATTGTTTGTTTAATTGAGTGATTAGAAAACTAGGGTTCGTCCTTATTATTTGGGGAAGAAGGTTCATAGTCCTTATAAGATAAAATATTGTCTTTCTGTGTATAACTCGTTCTCAGGATCAGACCAGTTGGTCAGGCTTGTGATTTTAAAACCATTGATTCGACCAGAGACTCGGGTTCGAGTTCTGGCACAGGCAACTTTTTTTAGACATTTTTCTTTTATATTTTTTTTTACTCTTTACCTTTTAAAATAGTTTTAAAATATCAAAAGAGATTTATAAATTCTATAAAAATTATTTTATGTATTTCTAATGGTAAAGTTTATCATACGATTTTTAGTTTTTCAAAAATCATTTATTTAATATATATTATAAATATTACAAGTTTATTCAATAATAATTTTAAAATTCTATAAAAATATCAAAACGACTTTATAAAATCCCATAAAATTATTCTAAACATATAAATCAATAAACATTTCTGAAATAAATTTTATTTCAGAAAAATCATTTATTTAATATTTTTAACCGATTTTTGTTATTTTAATCATAAATAAATCATAATAAATTGATTTTTCATTATTTTTACATCAAAATTTCACATAAATTATTATTAATCATTTAGATCAGAAATATAATTTTTTTGATTCGAAATTTATAAATTTTAATATTTTTAATATGCTAGGAACCCTAGCATATTTTAGACTAGAAAACTTATACTTATTAAGTTTTCCCCAACACTTATTTATTACCTTGAAATAGGGTGATATTTGGATATACACGAGCCACATTTGTTTATATATCAAGGGTCTCCATTCTAACACTAAGGTGAGTTTTACATAGCCCCTTTTCTATTTCACTATTTGGGGTGAAACATGTTACAACATTCTATCTACAATTCAATCATAAGTGTCTATGTGTTATTCTATGTTGCATTATGTCTTAAACATGACTAGGGTAAGCACAATATTCTAGCATAATCATTACCATTGATAAGCCGCCGGTATACAATGATAGATCTATTGGACTGACAATCCCACCCGGATACGTGTACCTCCTACATAGGTAGCGTGGGTGATTGTTATCGAATTCATAACATAAACGAGCGAACCATGAGCGTATGGGATGGACCACAATATTCTACTCACAAGGTTTGATGATGCACTCGATTTACCTGATAGTATGTTTTCACATATGGACTAGACTTGCCATGACACTTGAATTGTACAAGTTTTATTCAATTATCAAAACCTATGTAATTCTCACCAACTTTTGTTGACCCAAAAATATTTTCAAAATTAACATGTTTCAGGTAACAATGAAGCTGAGGCTTAGAGTATGCGTGATGGATTCTATAAAGTTATTTGAAGTTATTTGATGTTATGTATTTTGGGATTTTTAGACATCTTTTCATTTGGATATTTATGTTATCAATAAATTATTTAAAATTTCAATATATATCATGTGCTACTGAAACAATCATCAATACGTGACATCCCGATGTTTCCGCCATCGGTTGGGGTGTTACAGATTGGTATCAGAGCCATGGTTATAGGGAATTAGGTTATTAGAAAAATAATCTAGTCTATAACCATAGGATTATAAACCAGTACTTGCTCCTTTTGCTTGCAACTATACTTGTTCCTTTTCTCTATCTCTATCCTACCTCTTATCTCTACTTCAACCCCTACAAGATGATTATTCTCCATCACTGGATCTACCCTTAAACTAATAGGACAAATTCTCATGTCCTAACCTGAACTGCCTTGAAGATCCCGTCGAAGTTCTAGATTTTAATAACGAACACGTGCAATCTGGAAGGGTGAACGCCTGTATTCTGAGTTTTCTGTCTAGGACTGGCATTGCGCATAAATCCCAATCAGACGAGGGACCCGGATGCCTCCCTGGGAATTCTCGGGATGAGTGTTCACTTATAGGCTAAAGCATGTCTTCGCTATGTTATTAGAACCTAGAAGATTTGATAAGTCAACGTTTTTGTTTATTCGTTTTAATTAATGAATAAATGATTACACTCACTTTCCTTTAAACTAGGCTCTAAAATCTCAAAATTTTACAGCTTAAATCAATCCCATTTCATAATCATGTATGGATTTCGCAATCACACTTCACCTTACCATCTTAGCCACTTGTTTAAATATTTTCAACGCTCTACCTAAATCATATTATGTTACATATTTTTTTTAAAACTATAATCTCATACCTTAGCACAACACTAAAGATTTCTTAATCTTGTCACATTTTCATCACCTATAAAGTGTGGGAAAAAAATGTATTTTGTCAAAAGATGTCCTCAAACTTAATTTTTAAATTCAAATGTTTACTTGTTGGATTATCTAGATAATGCTTCCATCTATTAAAAATCACTTAATAGATCCTTGATCTTCAAAACCAAATGTCATGTTTCAAATCTCTGGCTAACTGGAATGATCTGATCTAAGCTTATTTAATATTTACTATCTAGCGATTTTTCTTTATATACAAAACCAATTTTGAAAATAAAATCCCCCCCATGGGAACAATATTTAGTCTCTAAATTCTCCATCGACACTTATTTATTTTCAACTTGTTCAAATTTTACAATATTTGGCATATACCACAATCATGTTTTCTCTAATACACTTGATTCTAACCTTTGATTCAAACCTCACGATTTACACTACTTAATAATCTCCTTAGTATTTGTGCCTTTTCGAAAACCTATACTAATTATTTTCATGTTCACTATTTTTCATAACCTTGATGATACTTTGAGTTCTTCATCATCCTCTCGAGAACTAAATTCATATTCTTTACCTCTTGAACACGAACTTGATCCCTGCGATAACCAAACTATTGAAAACTTGTTTGTTCGTCGCATCAAACTTGACTCTTAGTTATACATAAGGATTTAATTATCTACCTGAACATTTGATTAGTCTTGATACTTGAAAGCATGGAATATAAACTATTTGCTATAAACACACCCTTGTCTAGGGCAAATCTATTACAACTCACATACTATACTTGATACTTGATGCATTTACAAACTTACTCACATGTATGTATTATCCATTTGCAACTTATGTGTTAAACCAAAAACAATTGTTACACTTAATCAAACAACTGGTAGAGGATTAAAGTACTTGCTCAACAGTTAGTAAAGTACATAATAACCTGCTCAACGATTGGTAGAGGTCGTCATGTCTGCTCAACAGTCGGTAGAGGTTCTAATAACCTGCTCAACGACTGGTAGAGGCTATCGCACCTGCTCAACAATTGGTAGAGGTTCCTACTCACTGACTGGTAGAAGTCTTTTTCCTTCTCAACAGTTGGACTCAATTTTTGGATACATTATACACGTAAATTGATACAAAGATTAAATCACAAGGTTATTCTGCGTTGTTTGTTTTACATGTGTGTTTAGAATCATAGAAGGACACAAAACCCTAATGTAAGGTAAATTGGTGATTGCGGTCCGGAACGTAATCATGAATTTACAGGTACGTTAAGGTAGTGTGAAATTCTATCGAGGTTTTTCGGTAGATAACCAATTATAAACTCTAGTTACCTGGTAGTTCATTTAGTCAATCATCCCATGCATTCCTTTTAGGATTTCCTAAAACCTAAGTTTAGTGTTTTGCTAGATTCTTATTGCTATTTCAGACGAGCCTAATCCAACCCTTAAAACTCACACATATCATCCCACTTATCCAAATTATTCGAAACAGTTTACTCTGTTACCTAAAAATTTATGTCGTGCCTTAATTTTCCAAACCACACTTGTCTTAATCTCTACCCAATCATCCTTAACCTTATGTTTCTAATAACTTCGGGACGAAGTTTCCAAAAGTAGGGAGGCTGTAACATCGCGTATTTTTCCCCAAATTTTGAGTAATAAAATCACCACTTTACCAACCATAAACTTCTTATATGATTTCAAAAACAATATATATATATATATATATAACCACACTTTATACCTCTGATAATAATAATAATAATAATAATAATAATAATAAACAAATAAAAATAACAATAATAATCGGATGTCTTAGAAGTGGATTTATCAATTTTATTTACTAAACCAACAACATATCACACCCAATCCCTCTTTGTGATCTGACCCATCAAAGCCAGCCCAATACCCGAAGCCCAATCCCCATATCTGGCCCACCTATCCTCCTCTTCTGGTGCTAAAAAAAAAGAAAAAGGGTATGTTGTTGAGCAGACTCGAACCCGAGTCTGATAGGGGTTGGGAATCAACAAGCATCAGCTCTACCACTAGCCTACATGGTGTTTGTTGGTAAATGCTAGACTCTATTTAGTTATAAAGCCTCCTGAACAGACTAAATTAGACCTGCTCATTCTTCTTTGCACAGGCCGCCCCATCAACAAACTTGATTTGAAATTTTGACCGCGTTTTTCGGAGCTAAAATAGGAAACAAACTCGTAATTGTTAGGTATCAAATAGTATAGGGACTAGATGGTAATTGTCTAATAGTTAGGTAGTTGATAATATGTGGATTGTGTATAAATACATGTAATAATGGTGAATAATGGTAGCTATTGATTTGGATAATCCTCTCCTCTTTTGTGTTCTTCTCTAATTCTCTAGCTCATTCTCTTGATTACCATTTTGTACGTAACAAGTGGTATCAGAGCCGTCGAACCTTTCGACCTCCGACCACCATCTTTCCTCCAATCACCACCATCACTAACTGTCATACCCACACCACCACCACAATAATACACCGTTAAAAAAAACTCATCTTCGTCTTCTCTGTTCTTTATTTTTTCTCAATCAATTCTTATTCCCAATTAATTCTATTCCTTCCTTTTGTTCATTCTGTTATTCATTCTATCATCTCTTTGTCCATTTTTTTTCCTTCTTTTTGTTTACTCTGTTCCAAATTGTCCATCTATTTCACTTTTAATTTGTTTCTTTACGTGTTCTTGACAAATTAGTGCAAATTTTCCCTTCTTTTACAAACAAATCCGATTCAATTCCGTTCAAAATTCTTGCATTCTGTATCAGATTCAAGAATTAGGGTTTTGACTGTTCAACCACTCAATTGGCTGTATCAGATTCAATTCCACGATTTGAATAACTGTTCCACCGATTTCTACAACAATTAAGAATGGTTTTCTTGTGTTCGTGCGGGGGTCTGATTTGGGAGAATAGAGTCCATGTTTGTGGATCTGTTAGATGTTCTTGTGGGGGAATAAAATTTGATGGTAGAGGTCATTGTTGCGGTTATACACCCGATTATTCAGTACCACCTACTAATTGGGAATTGTATAGCGGATATAGAAGCTTTGATGAATGGATGGGCTCAACAACTTGGGGAAAACGTAGCCCTAGTTTGTTCAACACCGAGAATCAAGAAAAATGCATTCTAAATACTGCATCTTCCATTGAAGATATCAAGAACTTTAAGCAAACAGGTTCATTTCAAGACTATTGTAAGTCATTCGATTTCCTTCTTACAAAGGTAATTCTTAGTGAGGAGTACACCACAACCCTATTTGTGGAGGGCTTGAATTATGATATTGGGGGTTGGGTTAAGTGTTTGAGACCAAAAACGCTTGAAGAGGCTTATGAAAAAGCAAAGAACCAAGTCAATTTTCTGGCCATTTGCGATTATTATAAAAATAGGAAAAAAGATAGTGACCGGATTCATAGTAATAATGAAACTCAAATTGATGAATTTGATATTAGGGCTGAAATTCAAAGAAGTGTTGATCAAGATTTAAGACACATTGAGGCTGAAATGCCTGAAGAATTTAGTAATGAAAGTACGATTCAAAACCTTGATGAATTTGAGATTAGGGTGGATATTCAAGAAGCAATTGATGATGTAATGTTGGAGAATGTTATAGATAATGATGTTGATATTAAGGAAATTAATAAAGAATCGGATGACGATGTTAAGGAAATTGAGAAGGAACCGGTAGTTGATGTTAAAAGATTCGACTGGGAACCGGGTTGGGTGTATTGTTCAAGTGGAACGTTGTGGGAAGTTCAAGATTGTGGCATCCAAGATCCGTGTGTGGGTGACATACTTGGATGTGATCCGCATAAGAGTAATACTTTAAAACAAAATACAAGGATAGAAACTGAAGTTTCCTTGAGGAAAAATCAAGAAAAAAGAGTTTTAGAGGTAACAAAATTGAATGTGCGAAATTTAGAACTTAAGGTTCCTGATCGAGTTTATAATTTTGAGTTTTTAAGAAAAGTTCTTGTTCCTATGGGGATTGGTGTTGGATCTCTGTGCTATGTAAAACAATTGAACTGGATGGATACCGGCTGGTTTTGTAATATGGAATATAAAGGGTCATATGAGGTGAAAGGCATTTGTGATGAGCTACTTTCAAACACATTAGTACTTTCTTGGAAAAAAAGAAAAAAGAAAAAAAGGGACAAAATGACTCGGGCAGGCCTACGAGATGAAGACCGAGCAAAGATGAAACTGAAGATGTTGGAGGTTCAGCCTCATAATTTCAGAAACAAACCAAGGGAACAAGGCTCATATTCTTTTCAAATGACCCGTTGGAGATTAATGAAGAATTCGGTTCAAAAGGGAGTTGCAACAGTTAGCAGTCAGTCCACAAACAGGTTTAAGAAATGGTCTAACAATGCATATTCTAATATGTGGATTGTGGGTGCTGGCAAGTTTAATTCATGTACTGTAGTGGAGTATGTTGATGACAAGGCTTACTCACCTTCATGGCTAGCAGGCCTTGATGTTTTTACTGCTGAATTGGATGTTTTTACTGCTGAATTGACTCTAAAACGACCACCAAACTACACCAAAGAGGCAAAGACTCAACTTGCTATTACGTCCTTGTTGATGTTCCTACAAAACTTGTTTCAAATAGCTTGGTCAGGTTCTTTATGTTGGATGGTGGAGCATTTAAAGAATCACATTAGTGGGGTACTGGAGCATTTCTCACATCATTTATGGTGGTGCTGGAAATCCACAAATGGTGGAACTTGGGGTAACATACATCGAAAGGCAATGGGCACAATCAGATTTAAAAATACTTGTGCTTCGGCTAAGGATGTCACTCACTATGATATAATAGGAACATGCCAAATTCTGTTTTCACAATTTCGTTTTGATACTTTCGATCAAACAAATTTTTTTTTCGAATCTGACTTTTGAGGACAAAAGTCTTTTAAGGGGGGAGTAATGTTAGGTATCAAATAGTATAGGGACTAGATGGTAATTGTCTAATAGTTAGGTAGTTGATAATATGTGGATTGTGTATAAATACATGTAATAATGGTGAATAATGGTAGCTATTGATTTGGATAATCCTCTCCTCTTTTGTGTTCTTCTCTAATTCTCTAGCTCATTCTCTTGATTACCATTTTGTACGTAAGAGTAATTGATTTGGATTTATGATCGACAACCATTTACGCGTTTAACCAACCCAATTAATTGCGTAAATTCAGCTTAAAGACCTTCCATTATCGTCCCTTTTTACGCGTATTTGACCAATTTGGGTCAAACAATCACAACCTTCCAACTATACGTTTATATTATAAATTGAACGCATTCACACATTCTGACACATCCGAAATCTCTCTTCCATCACTCTATTCTCACCAACAAACACCCAAGAGCTCGTAATCTAAGTCGTTTGACCGCTTGTTGACTTGATCTTCTGGAGTGAATCGTGGTTTGTAAGTGCTAATTAAAACCATGTTCTTGTTCATTTATATGATCCGAATAATAACCCCATAACAACAGGGGTTATTGTTTGTTTAATTGAGTGATTAGAAAACTAGGGTTCGTCCTTATTATTTGGGGAAGAAGGTTCATAGTCCTTATAAGATAAAATATTGTCTTTCTGTGTATAACTCGTTCTCAGGATCAGACCAGTTGGTCAGGCTTGTGATTTTAAAACCATTGATTCGGCCAGAGACTCGGGTTCGAGTTCTGGCACAGGCAACTTTTTTTAGACCTTTTTCTTTTATATTTTTTTTTACTCTTTACCTTTTAAAATAGTTTTAAAATATCAAAAGAGATTTATAAATTCTATAAAAATTATTTTATGTATTTCTAATGGTAAAGTTTATCATACGATTTTTAGTTTTTCAAAAATCATTTATTTAATATATATTATAAATATTACAAGTTTATTCAATAATAATTTTAAAATTCTATAAAAATATCAAAACGACTTTATAAAATCCCACAAAAATTATTCTAAACATATAAATCAATAAACATTTCTGAAATAAATTTTATTTCAGAAAAATCATTTATTTAATATTTTTAACCGATTTTTGTTATTTTAATCATAAATAAATCATAATAAATTCATTTTTCATTATTTTTACATCAAAATTTCATATAAATTATTATTAATCATTTAGATCAGAAATATAATTTTTTTGATTTGAAATTTATAAATTTTAATATTTTTAAATATTAAGTCTATATTTTTTCAAATAAGTGTTAATATATAAATATTCATTAATTAAGAAAATAATTTTATAAAAATTATTTTCACATTTATTACGTTATAATTCAACTACCTTTATTAATTATTTCTTTATTTATTAAGTTATTAACAATTAGTCAAAGTTAATCATAAATCGAGTATTCATCCCCAAATTAGGAACCCTAACATATCTTAGACTAGAAAACTTAGACTTATTAAGTTTTCCCCAACACTTATTTATTACCTTGAAATAGGGTGATATTTGGATATACACGAGCCACATTTGTTTATATATCAAGGGTCTCCATTCTAACACTAAGGTGAGTTTTACATAGCCCCTTTTCTATTTCACTATTTGGGGTGAAACATGTTACAACATTCTATCTACAATTCAATCATAAGTGTCTATGTGTTATTCTATGTTGCATTATGTCTTAAACATGACTAGGGTAAGCACAATATTTTAGCATAATCATTAACATTGATCAGCCGCCGGTATACAATGATAGATCTATTGGACTGACAATCCCACCCGGATACGTGTACCTCCTACATAGGTAGCGTGGGTGATTGTTATCGAATTCATAACATAAACAAGCGAACCATGAGCGTATGGGATGGACCACAATATTCTACTCACAAGGTTTGATTATGCACTCGATTTACCTGATAGTATGTTTTCACATATGGACTAGACTTGCCATGACACTTGAATTGTACAAGTTTTATTCAATTATCAAAACCTATGTAATTCTCACCAACTTTTGTTGACCCAAAAATATTTTCAAAATTAACATGTTTCAGGTAACAATGAAGCTGAGGCTTAGAGTATGCGTGATGGATTCTATAAAGTTATTTGAAGTTATTTGTTTTATTTGATGTTATGTATTTTGGGATTTTTAGACATCTTTTCATTTGGATATTTATGTTATCAATAAATTATTTAAAATTTCAATATATACCATGTGCTACTGAAACAATCATCAATACGTGACATCCCGATGTTTCCGCCATCGGTTGGGGTGTTACAAGTAGCCTCATAATCATCATCATCACCTCGTTTAACTAAAACATAGCGTCTGAATTTCAAAATAATAATAATAATAAGACAAAATTACAGAGATTGTCCTTTATTTAACACCTAGATTTCATCCTATGTCCCTTGTCTTTCATTTGCATTGGTTATGTCCTTTATTTTCTCAGTTTGTTACACCCTATGTCAGTTAGCCTAACTAGGTTAAAAAAGTTGGTTAACTTTATTTTCTAACTTTACACTTTTAGCCCCTGTAGTTTTCCTAAGCCTTAACTCTTTCTTTGTGGTTTTGGTCAGGCATTCCCTTGTATTCAAACAATCATTCAATCAAATATTATCTATTTTTCATCAGTTTTGTTACAAGTTTGCATATATTCTTTTTAAATCATCCAACAAAACTGGTATCAAAGCCAAGAAACGAAGAACAAATTGAAATCAAAAATCAAATTTTGACTATTACGACTCAGATAGAAAACAGAGCATCACACAACCATTCATCGAAACTATCCAAGAGTAATCAAGATCACGAAAGATTCACGTGGAATCCAACGAAGAATCGTGTAATCAAATCACAAAAGAAAAACGTTCGTAAATCCTCTGTTCTCTTCATTCTTATTATCATTCATTCGATATTAAAATGGAGCATTTATTTTAACGGCCATTACCATCGTTGAACGATTGTTAAGCGGTCACGAATTATCATAAAAAGAAACCGCATACAATCGTATTGTTATAAGCGATTCAGTTATTCATTCTGTTTCCAAAACATTACGCGGGAAAACATAAGGAAGAAGAAGAAGGAATATAATAATATTATTATAATATTTTTCTTTCTTTGAAGTCGATTGAAAACATTGAATTAATTACATCCAGATGTACAAGTTCTTAAAATCATTACTTGCTCTTTCGCTAAAAAAACCAGAGATGGAACCAGTACCATATTGAGTTGCATAGTAGATTTCCCCGAATAAGACATTAATATACGGATAATCAGTTGCTTGTAAATCTCAACATTAAAAAAATGTGGAGAATTAACTGCACATATAAAAGTGTACACATGTGTCTTAACTTTTCACATCTGTATGAAATAGAGAACATCTCAATGTTTTTAATTTTTTTTAATTAGCTCTACACATTCAGATTTGTTTATACCAAATTTGCCACACACAACCAAAAAAAAACAAGAAGAAGCTGAATAACATAAATTTCTTTCAAATAATTTTTTACTTCAGATAACTGCAAAGATAATCACGGGTATATAAGGTAACTTTGTAGTTTTAATCGTTGGGTGCTCTTAATGACAAAAAACCACAAAGAAAGAGTTAAGGCTTAGGAAAACTATAGGGGCTAAAGGTGTAAAGTTAGAAAATAAAGTTAACCAACTTTTTTAACCTAGTTAAGCTAAAGGACATAGGGTGTAACAAACTGAGAAAAATAAAGGACATAACCAATGCAAATGAAAGACAAGGGGCATAGGATGAAATCTGGATGATAAATAAAGGACAATCTGTGTAAATTTGTCTAATAATAATAAGAAATCAAAGGGGTTTGTGTAAGAATTAAAGTGGTGAATAATGTACCTGATTCGGTAGGGAATGTGTAAGAACTAACCAAATTGGACATCCCAAAAATAGATAACTAATACAAAACTTTTAGATTTTACCTTTGCGGTGCTTCTTCAATTGGATCAGTGGCATGTCAGACTCATAATCTACATACAAAATTTGTTTACCTTTTTAAAAAATTATACATTACTATATGAAAGTCACTTGAACACCTACCTAATTGACGTTTTGTTTATCCAAACTAATCAGATGTTGTGCCTTTGTCTTTATTAACCATGTGGGCTATTATATCTGACAAAATAACTACACTATGGCCTGGCCTGACCTGACCTTCTTTTTGTTTCACATATTACATTTAGGAACCACCTTATTTTTGCATAAAAACCCAATATGTACACAGCCCTTCAAAGTTGTTCTATTTCCTCACAAAAATGTAGTGCAAATGTATTGTATTCTATTGTTTAAATCAAACAACAATTTAATAATACATCCTACCCCTACATCCTACATACAACGCTTTACCAATATGACGAACATCAACCAATAAAACACATACCTTCTAGAGGACTTATTAGAGCCCTTGCGTCGACTGAGGGAAGATAGATTCCACAAGAACGATTTCATCCTTGTTTTATCGACGTCTCTACAAGCTTTGATTGATTTTTGGGTGTCGTATGGAAATATATGGATGATATACACCACTGTAAAATTATTAAGCGAGAGAGAGAGAGAGAGAGAGAGAGAGAGAGAGAGAAGGTGGTGGGAAGATGTATCAACGATGGAAGGAAGGAAGGAAAGAAGGAAAATACGAGAAGAGGTAATGGTGTTTGAGGTTGTTTTGAGAAGAAAGGGAAATGATAAGAGAGATAATGAATCTTGAAAGTTGAATATCTTATGAGAGAGGAGTGAGGAGAGAGGGGAGAAAGGAAAGATGAGAGAAGGAGGAGAGTGTTCCTACAGGTCACCATAACCAATGCAAATGTCCATTTACCCAATTACCCTTTCATACATTCTCTCCTACTTTATTGTCCTTTTTCTAAAATTAATATTGTAAATCAATCTTGGCCATTGATCTATTGTGATCAATGGCTATGATTAGGTTTGCAAGGTTTCCTCAAATTAATGAGGTTTTCTCTATAACCTCACCCTATATATACCTATATAGGGTAGGGTTCCTGTAGGAAAATTGGTTTGTGTGAGAAGTGTAGGAAGGATTAAAAATTGATATGTATGCATCATTTTTTTGGACGTATGCATCATTTTTTGGACGTATTCATGATGTTTTGGATTGTTTTGCTTATAAAAACAACAAACATAACAATTAATAACCGAAAACAATGTATTTTAGGCTTAAAACTTAAAACATTATGTCAATAACACTTTAGCAGAGTGTTTTAAGTAATTACTAGGGTGTTTTATCTGTAATTTAAATTGAATGACTATAATACATTGGATTGTGTTTTAAATTTTTTTATATTGTTGTGTTAAGTGTTTTTCAAGCCAAAACAACCCAAAACATCATTCCAATATCAAAAACATGATGGCTACATGTCAATTCTTAACCCTTCCTACACTTCTCACACAAACCAATTTTCCTACAGGATCCTCTACCTATATATATATATATAGGTTTAGGTTCTTGTACAAAACCAATTTTTGTGAGAAGTGTGAGAACCAATCTAGATGTGACATGTGGCAACTGATTTTTTTAACTAGATGGGCATAATTGTAATTTGGGTTGTTAAGCTTATTTTAGGAGATAATTTGTGTAATTAATTTTGTTATTAAATAAGAGTTTTATTAGGGATATTTGTTTGAATTTACACGAATTTTACTGATTTCTTATAAAGAATCACTCTGCTCGTATTGCCATTCACATTCAACTACATCAATTATCCAAATCTCATACTGTGGTGTTTTACGTTCATACTAGGGTGTTTTAAATGAATGTGTTTATTCATTTGTCATATTATGTGTTGCTTCATCCAGAAGGTGTTTTAAGTTCATACCCGTGTGTTTTATCACCGTAATCTCAACTTTGTGTTTTAACAGTCCCGTGTGTTTTATCATTATCTTCTCCATAATCCAGTGTGTTTTATCTTCATCATACATAATCAGTAACACATTAAAAAAACACACTAGAATGTACTTTAAAACACAACTATACATACATTTAAAATGTGTTTTAAATTCAAAAAACACTAAACCACAAAAATCCTTTGGACATAAAACACAACAATAATCCTTTGAACATCACCGGTATATAACATCTCATATTTTTCCCGCTCTCCTTTGAACATAAAACACCGTTGGCTGGCGTGTTTTTCGATGAAGGTGTTGGTTTTCGTTCCTGCTGCAGCTGCACTTCTTTCGTTCATGCTGGCTTTCGTGCCTGCTGCAAATGAAGAACTGTTTTTCGTATGATTGTAGAATGAACTGTTGGCTTTCGTTCATGCTTTTGATCTGTAATTGTTGATAAGAGAGAGGGAGAAAGAGAGAAAGAGAGAGAGAGAGAATAATAATTAATAGGAGAAGAAAGGTGAGAGATGAGGCTTTAATGAGACACTTAATTAGAGTGTATTTTACTACCCTACCCTTAATGGTATAATCAATTAATAAAATTATAACATTAAATACAAAAATGCCATCCAATTAATCCACACCATAGATTAAGATGATCCAATGGCCAAAACACCTTCTCACACTTCTCACAAAAAAATCACTTTGTACAGGATCTTGACCCTATATATATGTGTGTGTGTGTGTGTGTGAGCGCGCGCGCACACACACGCTAATGGTTTTTATTTAATTTTAGTTTCAATCCTTAAGGATTGGTCAAATAAAAAAAGGGCATTTTGGTTAACTAACAATAATTTAACATATAATATTAACTTAGTCATTTGGATGGAAATAGTTAGATAATGCGAACCATAGGGCTTGATATGGTAAAAAATTATTTTTTTGGACTCAACTAGTTAAAAATAAATAACCATGGGGATTAAAATTAAAGTTAACTATAACTATACTATATTATAAAGCATTTGAGAAAAAACTTTTTAAAACTTAAGAAGTATAAGTTTATTTGCTAATGATAAAACATAAAATGCATATACTAACTACTCTTTGGGAGAAAATTTGTCTCTAAGCCACTATATTTAATCAAAACGAAGTCAAGTGACAAGAGATGTTTATGAGAGCTCATGACATTCAATTCTATAATTACTTTAAACACACTAAATATATACAAAAAAAATCCATAATGCTACATATTTTATTATAGTCTTTTATATAGAATTAGGTACTTTATACAACTTAAAGTTCTATAAACTTCACAATATTATATAAAAATAGATAACTAAAAAAATAAACTATGTGTTTTTAATCAAAGTAGCATTTTGAATTATGAAACTATTATGTTATGTTCATATACGTAAACATGCTTAATTTGATCTAAACTATACGGTCACTGGATTCTATGACCAAAGAAGAAAATTTCTGTTTATAATGAATTTCAAATGAAGGTATGATTAGGTTCATAGTAGCTATGTTCATTGTCAAATTTTAAAATAAAAAAAAAAACATATATTATTTCATTGGTTTGTTTAAGATACGTTATAAAGAAAAACAATTTTTTACCACTTATATAAAAAAAATTAATATTTAAGATATGTTATAAATATAAATTTAACCTTCAAGAAGTAATTGATATTTACCATATACACTGAGTGATAAAAATAAATAATATATTGCTTATGAAAGCTAAAAAAAATAAAGGAGCAAGATCATTCTTATATGATCCATCATATCACATCGTATCAGTTACAATAAATCTCCTTATCATTACATGGATCATCACATCTGTTCAAATGAAAAAACAATTTGATTTTGAATCAGTTTTCATTTGAACATATCGTGTTCTTTCGATTTAATCAAATCAACCTACTGTTTTTTTATATCAAAGGCCATCTCACATCGAAGTGTTAAGATAACATGGCTCATAGTCTTGCTTATAAAAGACTTATAAAAGGAGTGGATAATAACAAACTTAATTAATTAAGTAATTATTAAAAAAAAGTAATTATTCATATGCTTTTAGTTTTTATATCTCAATTTCATATACTTTTAGGGAACATTTTAGCCAAAGTTTGGTTTTGGTTATTAACCAAACTTAACTTAACCAAATTGAAAATCGATAGCCTAATCAAATAAATCAAACTAATTAACCGATTGGTTATATAAGATTGATTAAGCAATGCCTTCAGTTTTGATTAAGGCTAATAACTGAATCATACTGAACCATATACACCCGCAGAAATGGTTTAATTCTCCGTTGTATTGTGCGAACACTCTGCTATTATAATAACATAGAAAAACATAAAATTTTGAAAATATAGGCCATGTGATTGTGGCATATGGTACAATTCTGTAAGCATGCTCACTTATCTTATTTCATCCTATTCTTATAAGTTTTTTTTTTAATTATAAAGAGTTTTGCCAATCATATCTTATCTCTAAATATTGGTTTTAATTCCTAAACATCCATTACTAATGCTCAATATTTTTTTTGTATTCAACATGTGTAATACATGAATTTTTAACCTAGTGATATTTATATAAACACAAAATGTCCCAAATTAACGTAAACTAGCAAAATGTGTCTAACTTGTTATGTTACGAGATAAAAAGTACAAGGACCATTTGTGTAATAGTTTGATAGTTGTTTTAGATGTTTTGTAATATAGGGGCCAATATTGTAATAAGTCATAGTGTAGGGACTATTCTGTAAGGCGGGAACAAGTTTGAATGGTCGTTATAAACGGTTAAGCTGGGTTGTTGAACCCTCAGCTTGGTTTTGGTCCTTTCTTCTCTCTCTTTGTTTCTCTACCCACAAACTTAGCTCATCAAGTGGTATCAGAGCTCTTTCGATCTGAGTTCCGGTGACCACCGTTATCCACCATTCGCCGCCGCACTCCGATCATCTTCTCCATTCGTTTTTCTTTTCAGCGTTGTTCCTGATTCATTTGTGTTCGTGGATTAATCTTTGCAGATTAGTCTATTCTTGGATTCAATCATTTGTGATTCAATCCTTCCTATTCTTTCTTGATTCTTTCTTTCATTTCCATTAATGGCAGCTAATACTCGTCAACAAGAAATGGATAAACTAGAAAAAACGTTAAAAGAGCATGCACAGTCTAATAAAACCTCTCAAACCCTTCAAGAAGATAACAGAACAGCCATCAATCAATTGAATCTTAACCTACAATCCATGTTTGATAGCCTAAAACAGCAATTGGAATCTCTTCAATTGCAGAATAATAATAATAATAGACATAATGATAATAATAGTAATCACCTACAAATTAACCACCAAGATCACCGTTTATCTAGAATTGGCCGACTGGATTTTCCTAAATTCAGTGGTGATGATGTTGATGGTTGGGTTTATAAGTGTAATCATTTCTTTTCAATTGATAAGACTCCTGACAATATGAAGGTTCAATTTGCAGTAGTTAATCTTGAAGGAGTGGCTTTGAAATGGCATCAAGGGTACTTGTCGAGTTCTAACAGGCCCATTGAATTGATTCCATGGGATGAGTATGTGAGATCCATTACCACAAGGTTTTCTGAAAACTTGTGGGAGGATGCCATGGAAGAAATAAAGAACTTACAACAAACTGGTTCTTTAGATGAGTATTGTAATTCATTTGATTTGTTAATGACTAAGATCACTCTGTCAGAAGAGTATGCTGCCAGTCTCTTTGTGGGAGGCTTAAAACCTGAGATCAGATGCTTGGTTAAGGTTTTTAAGCCAAGAACATTAAGAGAAGCCATAGCTATGGCTAAGCAACAAGATAAGGTTCACACCACCCTTTTTGGGGCAAAAGATTCCAAGAAGACTGGTTGGAACAATTCTGTTTCCACCAGCAATGGAAACAAAAATGGAAACAAAAACAGTTATAATAATAAATCTTCTTTTGTAAGTGCTGCCAATCCACCCTTATTACCTACACCTAGTAATAATACTAAGTTTGGTCAAAAATCTGTGAGAAGGTTGTCTACTAAAGAGGCAGATGAGAAAAGGGCAAAAGGGGAATGTTTCTTCTGTCCTGAGAAATATTCTGCTACCCATAAATGTAAGAATAGGCAACTGTTTGTGATAGAGATTGTTGATGATGAGGATTGTGATGAGGAAATGGTTGTGGATACCATGGAATTGACTGAAATATTAGGTCAACCTCAAATTTCCATTCATGCAATGAATGGAATTCCATCATATTCTACAATGAAAATTGTAGGGTCTTTTGGAACTAGTAAGTTGTACATTTTAGTGGATTCTGGTTCCACTCACAACTTCATCAGTGAGAAATTGGCCAGAATTTTACAGTTGGTGACACAAGATGTCCCAGCTTTAAAGGTTTCTGTGGCCAATGGAAATCAACTGAGTTGTGGTCAAATGTGTAAGAAATTTAAATGGATGATGCAGGGTATGTGGTTTGAGGCTGATGTAATGGTCATACCATTAGACAGTTATGATATGGTATTGGGAATTCAGTGGTTATCTCCTTTGGGAGATATTGTGTGGAATTTTAATCAAATGACTATGGAGTTCCAGATAAATGGTGAGAAAAAGTTGTTAAAAGGGGTGAATAATAATAATAGAATGACTATTTGTTCCATTGAGCAAATGGATCATATGCTGAGTCACCCAAATCAGTTGATAGAGTCTCAAATGTTTGGGATTCAGTTAATGCCTATTGAGGGGCAAAATGGTCAAAGTGCTAATGTGTCAAGGGAAGTGGTAGATGACAGAATTCAGGATTTAATTGGACAGTTTAAGGAAGTTTTTGATGAACCTAAAGGTCTGCCTCCTTCAAGAAGTTGTGACCATAAGATTGAGTTAAAGAATGAAGAGCAGGCCATCAATTTGAAACCATATAGATATCAGTCAGTTCAGAAAGATGTAATTGAAAAGATGACTGAAGAACTGTTGCAGTCAGGGGTTATCAGAGATAGTAAGAGTTCTTTTGCTGCTCCTGTTGTTCTAGTGAAAAAGAAGGATGGTTCTTGGCGTATGTGCATTGATTACAGACAACTGAACAATGCAACCATCAAAAATAGTTTTCCAATACCACTGATAGATGAACTGTTGGAAGAATTAAAGGGAGCAGCTATTTTTTCTAAACTAGACCTGAGATCTGGCTACCATCAGGTTAGAATGTTTGAAAAAGATATTCCTAAAACTGCTTTTAGAACTCATCAGGGGCTTTTTGAGTTTTTGGTTATGCCCTTTGGGTTAACCAATGCCCCTGCTACATTTCAAGCATTAATGAACCAAACCTTTAAACCTTTTTTAAGGAAATTTGTTCTTGTTTTCTTTGATGACATATTGGTTTATAGCCAAAATGTTAATCAGCATTTGGTTCATTTAAAACAAGTTTTACAAATGTTAAAAGAACAACAGTTATTTGCCAAGCAATCAAAGTGTTCATTTGGAGGTCAACAAGTAGAATATCTTGGGCATATCATTACCAGTAAAGGTGTAGCCACTGATCCCAAGAAAATTGAAGCAGTTAAATCATGGCCTGTGCCTAACAATGTGAAACAGTTAAGGGGATTTCTAGGCTTGGCAGGGTATTATAGGAAATTCATTAGATCTTTTGGCATTATAGCCAAACCACTAACTGAGCTTACCAGAAAAGACTCATTTAGATGGAATGAATTGGCACAACAGGCCTTTGAGCAGCTCAAACATGCTCTAACTGAGGCTCCTGTATTGGCCTTACCTGATTTAGATAAACCCTTCATCATAGAAACAGATGCTTCAGCCAAATGGATAGGGGCAGTTTTGATTCAAGATGATCATCCCTTGGCATTTTTCAGTAAAGCCCTTTGTCCTAGACAAATGGTGCTATCAGTATATGAAAAGGAACTGCTAGCTATCATAATGGCCATCAAACAATGGCATTATTATCTAGTAGTTAAGCCTTTCATTATTAAGACTAATCAAAAAAGTCTTAAACATCTGTTGACTCAAAAAATAACAACCCCTCTTCAACATTCATGGCTTTCTAAACTGATGGGTTATAACTATGTGATTTAATATAAGAAGGGGGTAGAAAATGTGGCAGCTGATGCATTGTCTAGAGTGGAAAGTGCATCAGTCTTTACTATGGTGCTGTCCTCTTTTGACCCATTACTGATAGAAGAGATTAAAAAGAGTTGGGAGCAGGATATAATTCCGCAACCTGTGATCAACAAACTGTCACAGGGTCAAGTAGTTCAAAAGTACAGTTGGCAAGATGGGTTACTCAAGAGAAAACAAAAGTTGGTAGTAGGGGCAGTTTTGGAATTAAGAAAAAAAATAATTCAAATCTGTCATGCTTCTGCCATGGGGGGTCATAGCGGAGTCCATGCCACTCATCAAAGGTTAAAGTCATTATTCTATTGGAAAGGGCAAGTTAAACAAGTGAAAGAGTTTATTAGAGCCTGTTCTGTATGTCAGCAAGCAAAGTATGACACTGCTGCATATCCAGGATTAATACAGCCCTTACCCATTCCTACTGAAGTATGGGCTGATATCAGTATGGATTTTATCACTGGACTTCCTAAGTCACAGGGTAAAGAGGTTATTTTGGTGGTGGTGGACAGATTAACTAAGTATAGTCATTTCATGGCATTATCTCACCCTTTTTCTGCTCAATCTGTGGCTCAAGTGTTCCTTGACAATGTATACAAGTTACATGGGTGGCCCTCTACAATAGTTTCTGATAGGGATGCTGTGTTTTTGAGTAACTTCTGGAAGGAGTTTACAAGATTGCAAGGAATTACCTTAGCAATGTCAACAGCATACCATCCTCAGTCTGATGGCCAGACTGAGGTAGTGAATAGATGCTTGGAGACTTACTTGAGGTGTATGACCATGGAAAGACCATCTTCATGGGTCAAATGGCTTTCTCTTGCTGAATTTTGGTATAATACCAACTTTCACAGTGCCATTAATACAACACCTTTCCAAGCACTCTATGGATATGCACCCCCTTTGCATGTTCCATATATCCATAGAGATTCTATGGTGGCCACAGTTGATGAGATGATGATTAGCAGGGAGGAGACTATTAAGATGCTAAGAGACAACTTGTTGAAGGCCCAGAACATAATGAGACAACAGGCCAACAAACACAGAAGTGAAAGGGAATTTGTAGTTGGTGATTGGGTGTTTTTGAAGCTGCAAAGTTATGTACAAAGTTCAATCCGTGGCCACAACTATAACAAGTTATCACCTAAGTACTTTGGACCTTATTTGATAGTACAGAAGGTTGGAGCAGTTGCATACAGACTGGATTTGCCTGATGATGCCAGCATTCACCCAACATTTCATGTCTCACTTCCAAGGTTGTAGAACTCGTTAGGCGCTAGTCGGCCGGTGAGGTACCGACTAGGGATTAATCGGGATTAATCAAGATTAATCGGGATTAATCGGATTGGATTTTTATATATATTTTTTCCAAATTTATACATATATAATGTTAATTTTATATCTTATATGTATAAATTTAGAAGTTTAAGGGCCAATTATAAACTAGTGAATATGGATTGGGGTTAAATATTAAAATACCTAAACATAAATAGCCCTAATCACCTCCATATCGTTCACCATATCCCGTTTTTTCCTCCCATTCATTCTTTCATCATACGGAACCATCAAACGCAACTAGGGTTCATGGAGTTTCATCGATTTTGGTTCTAAATCATGGATTATCATCCAATTTTGACGTAAGAACTTGTTTGATTTGATCGATTTGCTCCAGTTTTGACCCGTTCGAATTCATTTTTGACCTAATTTTGAGTTTTTAAGGTCTGACTAGAACGAATTTGGTCCGACTAATCGGTGATTAATCGGGATTTTTACAACCCTGGACCGCTACTGATTAATTTAGTGATTAGTTCAAAATTAATCAGTAAAGTGGGGACTAGCGATTAATCACCGATTAGTCGGTGACTAATCGGGATTTTTACAACCTTGCTCACTTCTAAAGAAAGCCAATGGACCACCTACTGCAGTGATTCCTATTCCTAAGGGTCACAGATTCTCAATGATTCCTGAGAAGATTTTGGATTCAAGAGTCATTAAAAGAGGCACACTACAAAAAAAATGCCAATTAGTGACACACACTTTTAATTGTATTTAGCCTTTGTGTCACTAGTTAATGTTTTTAGTGGCACTTTTAGTAAGATGTATTTTTTTGCATACGTTTTAGTGACATTTAATTTTTATGCCACTAATTTATGTTTTTAATGTCACTTTATTTCTGCTATTAAAAATTTTCAAGTAACTATATTCAGATTTCCTTGTTTCCCTCCTACGTATTTTTTAAGTTTCACTTAAAATTTATTCCCTCTTGATTCCCTCTTTAAGTTTTACATTCCTTCCTTAATATTCGGTACAATAATTCAGTCAAAAATACATTTTTCAAAGTTTGCTTCAAAATTAGAACCACAACTCAATTATTATTATTGTATGTAATAAACTATCTTATACTAATTAATTTCAAACCATCATCTCCTTACGAAAATTTTCAGCATAATAGTTTATTTTTCAATGTTATTTTTTTAATTAATGTTAATAATTATTTTTTTTGCCAAATGTATTCTGCTGATGTCTCCAGAAGGGAAATGGAAGAATTTTATTCAGTAATCATATAATATATATGAAACAATTAAAAAAATATAACACATAAATATGTATTTAGCTGGCATACATCGAAATATTTTTCTTTCCCTCTATTTAAAAATTAAATTACCGCTATAGGTTTGACCACTTTAGGTTTAGATTTCCACCAAAATCCCACTCTCCCTCCTTTACACCACAAATCTTCATCAATCGAACCGAAAATCTAGTTCACCTCAGCGTGATTGTTGGTGGCCATGACTCCCCCTCCTTCACACACCAGATTAAGAACCATAATGCACGACTCCGTGAAGGCCACAATCCCACCCCTTGAAAACCAATTACACCCGAATCCTTCACTGCTGAAATGTTCCCTGTTTTCCGAATCATTGCCTCTCACGAAACATGTGTTTGACCAGAGAATGCTAGTTTTGCCCTTCTAGTGTATCAATTACAAATTTATAGTTAAGTTCGCATATAATGTGGTGTTAATAGTTTATTTTGAAGGTCTATATGTTTGATCAAGACCATGTGTTTGACGAAATGCCTAAATGAAATCGATCAAGTAAGAGCTCACTTTTGTTTTTGCCCCCTTTTGAGTTCCCTTACAACAATTAGTTTAAGTTATGTTTTTAGCAATTGTTGTTTTAACCTATGTTTAATTTGTGTTCTACAAAGTCATGATTCTTCAGATTGTCATGGCGATTTCCAGACCATCATGGTATCCGGACCAGGTTCCTATGCTCAGTTTTGTTTTTTTTCTCATCAAGACTGATCATTTTTGTATTATATATTAGAGTTTATTAGTTTGTCCTTTGATTTTGTTTAGGTTATTTGTTTTATGGGTTCTTGATTTTGAATCAAGCACTATGAATCAATCAAATTTATGCCTAAAAGCCGAAAAACATGACAAAATATTAGAGATAAAACTTGACTGATATGAGAACTTAGATCCTCTTTCTTTCTCTTCTTTGCCCATTACGACAGATTCCGGAAACTCAAAACTCCACGAAATCCTGGTTGCTATCCCAAATTGAACCTGTTTGCATTGGATACCATCACAATTAAACGTAACGAACTACCATTATGTATATTTTGTTATTTAAGAGCCAACCAAGGTACCATTTTCACTACACCCCTCATGAAAAAAAATATTTAAATTTACACTACATTTTATTAAAAATTCAAAACTTTTATTGGAAACCAGGATGTTTTGAAACCGAAACAATAAACTAGGAGTTTTAAAATATTTGAAGATGAGGAGGATCAACCTATGCCCATGGCAATAGAAACAGCAGAACCTGAACATGATTTCTATTTTCATGGTAACAATCTTTCTTTCATGTTTCTATAACAAATCACTAGTATAATTTTCTATGGACCAAACTCTTGTAAATCATCTTCTTGTTAATGTAGCTTTGATTTGTTTCCTAGCATGTAGAGTATAATATAAAATCGTGTTCTAATGAATTATTGGATGGTATTATTTTTAATAAACAGATAGACATGTGGAGCACTCCATACCATGAGACATTCATGGAGTGTGAGAAAATACATAACGGTATATAACTTATTTTACTTTACTGCCCAGGCCATTTGATGATCACTGTGTTTGCTTTTAGTAGCGAACTAATTATTTGACGCTTTTTACTCTGTCATATCAGTTTTAGGTGTATTTTTATCATTTAAATGCTAACAATATTACATAATCTTTTTCACGATGTCTACAGTTTAAGATTGCGTCAATGAAATCGTTTCCCTAATTCCCGATAGAAGTCTAAAGTCTCGGCAACAGTCACAGTCACAGTCGTCTGCGATTACATTGTTTGAAATTTCTTGAATTATTAAATTGCGATTTCCTGGTCTGCGTTTTGCTCTGTAAGGTGATTGATTCTTCATCTTGCAATCTTGCCTCCTTATTTATAAGTTTGCTCCTATAACTAGAAAGCAATGATAGATTGTCAAACCTTTGATGATCACTATATAGTGCTTCTTTGACAGCTTCACAAACTGTTGATAACCTAACGAGTGTTGTCAATGCTATGGCTACCATCATCCAAGAACATATCCCCGATGCAAATTTGTTTTCGGTTTTTAGCAATATAAACATGCAGGTAATTACATACATGAATCATTATTTGGTTTTTTTATGATTACATATTT
The DNA here is from genome assembly GCA_032199755.1 of Ambrosia artemisiifolia. NCBI lineage: Eukaryota > Viridiplantae > Streptophyta > Magnoliopsida > Asterales > Asteraceae > Ambrosia > Ambrosia artemisiifolia. Next base: position 51,912,466 of record CM063522.1, on the reverse strand, counting down.
ATGTATTATCATTTATTTCATTTATATGTTTTAGGTCCCGGATATTGGTTCTTTGACCCCTAACAACTCTTTACGAGTTAACGAAATATCATCTTCAAGAAGTCATAATGATAACGGTAATTACTCTTAAGTTGTTACTTTTTAATTACTTCGTAATATTAAATGGACATGCATATGTTGTAATCTTGCTATGAATTTGATCATCCAAAACTTCCCCTTTACAGGGCAAGAAATACGTTTGGACAATTGATTTTGAACTTCTTGTTGACATTGCAATTAAGGTAATATGTAGGTTTTTTGTATAGTTAGGTGTTTGGGCTAATTATAAACGATTGCATATTATATTATATGTTGGTTTTTTTTTGTTAAATCGTTACTCGTTCCGGCCATTTGTTATACACGGTTTTCTTTTGAATTAAGAACAATGAGATTCATAAATTAAAGAACATTGAAATTTTATTGAATCAATACTAATGTTTATTTATATGGTTGATGATGGTAGGTTAGATATAATGAGAAGCTTTGAAGACAAGTTCTACGGTAGTGGAATTCTCTCCCAAAAGAATGTTTCGACTTTTTGTGTAACTATTTGAAATTTGGGATATTTCACTTATTACATATTATTTTGCTAGCGTTTGAAATATATTTCGGATTGAACTTATTATTGAATTTATAATATTATGATTTCTACATTTACAGTTTTTATTCAATTCTTGTTTTATATTTAAATTGTAAATAATGTGATTTTTTTGGTATAATTATGTTCCACATAATGTGTGTGTATATATATATATATATATATATATAAGTAGAAGCAATTTTTACCGACACAAAATTTGTGACAGAAAAGGTTTTTTCTTATCGTGGCAAAAAAAAGTGTCACTAAAACTAGTATACATATGTAACTAGAATCAATTTTTAGAGGCACAAAATATGTGCTACAAAAGTCTTCTCTATATTGTGGCAAAAAAAAAGTGCCACTAAAGACCCCAAAACTTTGTGCGGCAGATTGAAAAAGTGTCACTGAAAGGCTTTAGTGTTAGTGCTTCTAGTAACACTTATTTTGTGTGCCGCCCATTCCTATAAGTGTCTTTAGTGGCACTTTTTTGGTTTCTTGTGACACTTTTTGTATGTCACAAAATGACAATTTTTTTGTAGTGGCAATAGGGCAGCTGGTCAAGTTCTAGTTAAGTGGAATGGGTTGCCTGAATCTGATTCTACTTGGGAGTACCGAGATGAGTTCCAGTTGAGATTTCCAGATCTTGGATCTTTGAGGACAAAGATGTTGATAACCAGGGAGTATTGTTACGAGATAAAAAGTACAAGGACCATTTGTGTAATAGTTTGATAGTTGTTTTAGATGTTTTGTAATATAGGGGCCAATATTGTAATAAGTCATAGTGTAGGGACTATTCTGTAAGGCGGGAACAAGTTTGAATGGTCGTTATAAACGGTTAAGCTGGGTTGTTGAACCCTCAGCTTGGTTTTGGTCCTTTCTTCTCTCTCTTTGTTTCTCTACCCACAAACTTAGCTCATCATGTTATCTAACTTGCTATTGGTCAGACTGGAGTTAAGAACCGGATAACGTTAAATGTGATTTCGGAGGAAACAAAAGAGAAGAAGCTGATCTGCTGATGGTCCGGTGCATAAGTTTGGTCAATAACCGGCCAAATCAAACAAGAAGGCTTCAGAGAGGCTTAACTGGACCGCCTAGGTATTCGGTTAGCGATCCGATTCGGCCAGTGGAAAACATTACATTTTCATGATTATTTAAAGACCACTTCTAGCAACATAACGAAATAAAGTCCAGTTTATATCCACATATTTGCAAAATTGCAAGACAGACTGAATCACTTTTTTTTTAATTTTTTTTTTAACTTTTGGCTATCATGATTCATTCGTTGATGTGTAATTAAGTTAGTGAGTTGTTGTCTTGTAAGATATTTAAATAATCTTGCTTTGTTATTAAGATTATCTAAAGGGCAAAGGCCATCTTATTCTTACGTATTTTATTACCTAATAATTTATCGTTTATTCCTGCTAATAATTAAATATTTGTGCGTAGGTTTCTTTAGTTAACTACCCTTTCACGTGGATTATTATTATTTTTTTTTTTGATCAAACACGCGACAGACCAACAACTAGCCAACCACAAGTGACGATTACATATAGGATAGCATACATTTATTTTATAGCGAGTTGGGTTATCGTTTTTTGTACAAAACATCATTTGTTGTAAATAAAAAATTCCTTCTCAAATTCAATTAATTGTATACATAACATTATTTTTATTGATTAAACCTATCTATGCTTATATTTTGATTGTAATTACACCTATTTGGGTTTGTTAATCACTACCGACACGAAGTTGGGCACATTGTTTAATATTTAGGTAGTACATTATCAAGATACGTAGAGCATGTTAGAAAACTTACAGTGAAAATGGAGAAGAACTGAAAACAAGCAGGAAGACAGAAGTAAACAAGTTAGCGTAAAACAAAACCGGGCTTGTGTTTAACACAATTCCCTTAAACAGATTCGTCGTCTGTTCCCAGGGTACACCGGTTCAAACAGTGACGGTGCACTGCGGACTATCTCACTTGCCTGAAAAGAAATAGAAATGCTGCTGCTTCTGTGTTTGCGAGTCTGTATTATTGTGTGAGTATGATGCTGTGTGTACATCACAGACTAACCATCTGTTATTATATAAGAATTCGAAAACCATGAGTTTCAACTGCATAATCATGGTCATTTAAACCGAGTAATGACCATTAAATCATTTAATTGCAGCTTAATGATAGAAAACCGAAACGTCTTTTGGAAGCTGAAGACCAGGCGACTTAACAGCTTCTGGAAGCTCTCTTTAAGTTACATAAAAATTAAACGAGTAGCAAAAACCTGTGTCGCGCGGACCCGGGTTTTTCGAGCTGCATTCGTGTCCGCAGATGCGGGCGTCGCGTTGGTTCAAGAATTTTTCCCGAATCAGAACCCATTTTTGCACCCCCCCCTGCGCGCGCGGGTAGGTGCCAGAGTATAAAGTAACTTAACATTTTAATTCTTCCATTCAAGCTTCACCTTATAAACCCATCAATTTTCTATCCCACTACCAATGTGGGACAACTCACATTCACACAACTCCAACAAACCCCCACATGAATGGGAGTTGTTCTCAGAAACAACATCATTCCGATTAAATTTCAACAGTTGAGTTTTGCATACGATAGGTAGGTGTGACCCTTTGAACCTTCGCTTATGAAACGCACTTAGCCCACTGGCTCTGAGTAGAACGCGATGTCTTTGAACTCGTCTGCCGTTTGTGTGGACGACAATACGCTTCACACAAAACTCTCCCTGACAACGTCAAGTCCTCATAGTTGTGTCCGTTATGGTCATGGACACGTGCCTGGTTCTGTGAGAGCTCTTAAGTATTGTGCCCCAACAATACCCTTCGAAGCGACCCCACCTCTCTCTCACATAGGTGATCTACTGGGATTGATTACCTCAGTCAGATCATTAAAAGCCATAAGCTTAACCTCAACCTTGTCAGTTTTAGGAATGGACTAGGAAGCTTATTAGATTTATAGTAAGCTCCCTTTTTTTTGAAAACGTGGGGTTTCCAACAACTCTCCCCCACAGTGACCTTCGCCAGTTCATACAATTAGGTTGTCCTATTGAACTCAGATCTTGGGATCTCCAGTCAGCTGAGTTAGGTTTCCTTCGCATAAACTTAGCCTTTCATGGGCTTTAGTCCCATTCCCATTGACGACTTCTGAACTAACTCTCTGCTTAAGCCTTTTGTTAGCGGATCCGCGATGTTATCCTTTGACTTCACGTAGTCAACAGTGATAACTCCTGTAGAGATTAGTTGTCGTACTGTCTTATGTCTACGTCTTATATGCCTGTTCTTACCATTATACATTGTGCTATGAGCTCTGCCAATTGCCGATTGGCTATCACAATGTATGCATATGGCCGATGCCGGCTTCGGCCACCTTGGTATATCCTCAACAAATTGACATAGCCATTCTGCCTCTTCACTTGCTTTATCTAAAGCGATGAATTCTGATTCCATCGTGGATCTAGCAATTACAGTTTGCTTAGATGATTTCCACGATATCGCTGCACCACCAAGTGTGAATACATACCCACTTGTTGCTCTGGAATCATTCGTGTCAGATATCCAATTTGCATCGCAGTAACCTTCAATAACTGCTGGATATCTACTATAATGCAGCCCATACTCTCGTGTGTATCTCAAGTACCGAAGCACCCGTGTCATGCAACCCCAATGAGTTAAACTTGGGTTGCTCGTGTATCTACTTAGCTTGCTTACAGCATATGCTAAGTCTGGTCTGGTACAACTCATCAGATACATCAGGCTGCCAATAATTCTTGAGTACTCTAATTGGTTAACAGGCTCACCTCGATTTTTAGCTAGATGTTGACTCGTGTCAATGGGAGTTCTAGCTACATTAGAGTCATTTGCATTGAACTTCTCAAGAATTTTGTCCACATAGTGAGACTGACTTATCACAAGTCCATTCTGGGTTCGTGTGATTTGTACTCCCAAAATCACATCTGCCAATCCCATATCTTTCATGTCAAACCTTGCTCTCAGGATGTCCTTCGTAGATTTTATCATTTTCTCATTACTACCCGCAATGAGCATGTCATCCACATACAAACACAAGATGACATATCCATCTGGTGTGTCTTTCACATACACACACTTGTCACGTTCATTGATCTTGAACCCAGAATCAAGCATGACATGATCAAACTTTTGATGCCATTGTTTTGGAGCTTGTTTCAAACCATACAAGGATTTTACAAGCTTGCATACTTTCTTTTCTTGTCCCTTGGCTATGAAGCCCTCGGGTTGTTCCATGTAAATCTCTTCCTCTAGATTTCCATTCAAGAAAGCCGTTTTCACATCCATTTGGTGAACTTCCAAATTTCTAATGGCTGCAATCGCAAGAACCATCCTGATGGATGTTATTCGCGTAACAGGCGAATATGTGTCAAAATAATCCAAGCCTTCTCGCTGTTTATATCCTTTGATCACCAATCTTGCCTTGTATTTATCAATGGTGCCATCTGGCTTCATCTTTTTCTTGAATATCCATCGATATCCTAGTGGTTTGCATCCCGCAGGAAGATCCACTAATTCCCAGGTGTGGTTTTGTAAAATAGAATCTATTTCACATTTTATGGCCTCCTTCCACTGAGGTCCATCTGAGGAATTTACCGCTTGTTGGTAAGTTTGCGGATCCTCCTCGACCACATAGGTGAGGAAATCTGGACCAAAGGATTTTTCAGTCCTTTGTCTTTTACTCCTTCGGATTTCACCTTCATCAGTTTGAGGTTCATCATTTGTAACCTCTTCTCTTGAAGACCTTTCCCCAATTGGGTTTGATTGGCCTGGTTCATCATATAGAACAATCTCATCAAATGGGTTTGGTGAACCCAATTTAGGCCTTTCCAAGCATGGAAATATGTGCTCAAACCAAGAAGCATCCTTAGACTCTAATATAGTGTCATTTGATACTCCAGGATTCTTCGAGTCATGCACAAGAAATCGAAGTGGACCACCCAGACGAGTGTATCCAATGAACACACAATCTACAGTTTTGGGTCCTATCACAAGACGCTTTGGTGGTGTTACAACCACCTTAGCTAGGCACCCCCACACTCGCAAGTGATTATATGATGGTTTGACTCCCGTCCATAATTCATACGGTGTTACATCCTTCTCCTTACGGGGAATTAAATTTAGAATGAAATTTGCTGATAACAGCGCTTCCCCCCACATGTCCTCACTCACCCCTGAGCTTATCAACATGGCATTCATCATCTCTTTCAAAGTTCGGTTTTTCCGTTCCGCTATGCCATTTGATTGAGGAGAGTAAGGAGGTGTGAGTTCATGTATGATTCCACTTTTTGCACAAAGATCAGCAAAAGGTGAAACATACTCACCACCTCGATCGCTTCTTACTTTTTTGATCTTTTTGTTAAGTTGATTTTCAACTTCGGCCTTGAACACAGCAAATTTGTCAATAGCCTCATCCTTACTCTTAAGTAAGTACACATAGCAAAATCGTGTGCTATCATCAATAACAGTGATGAAATACTTGTTCCCACCTCTAGTAGGAATCGCTTTCAAGTCACATAGATCGGTGTGGATCAAATCAAGAGGACTAGTGATTCGTTCAACCTTTTTGAATGACGTTCGTGTTTGTTTTGCTTCGACACAAGTTTCACATTTATGGTTTGAGTCAATATCAATTTTTGGTATGCTATTCAATTTAATTAAATGTCGAATGGAATTAAAATTCACATGACCTAGTCTACCATGCCAAACATTAGAAGACTCAAGCAAGTAAGCAGAATTATCGTTATTCATTCCATTCATCACAGTTACATTTAACTTAAACATACCATTTAGGGCATAGCCCTTACCAACATACAAACCACCTTTGGTCAACACGACCTTATCAGACTCAAACACCATTTTGAACCCAAACTTGTTCAACTGCCAACCAGACACAAGATTCTTACGAATCTCAGGAACATACAACACATTTGACAAAGTAAGTTCCTTTCCCGACGTCATCTTCAAAATCACATTTCCTTCGCCTTTGATATCCGCGGTAGCAGAATTCCCCATGAAGAGCTTTTCACCAGTTACTTCTTTGAAAGTGTTGAAAAAGCTCTTGTCAAAGCACACATGCCGGGTTGCCCCGGTATCAACCCACCAATCCTTGGCATCCGTTCCAACCAAGTTTGCTTCCGTGACCATCATTGACAAATCAGAAATCATAGCAACAAGCTTATCAATCATGTTTGCTTGTTGGGCATTTTCTTTCTTGGGAAGCTTGCATTCACTTGCCTTATGCCCTTGTTTGTCACAATTATAACACGTTCCATTGAACTTCTTCTTCCCAATCCCACCTTTAGGTCCAAGGTGGGAGCTCTTCCCGTTGTTTTTCTTAAACCCAGCCCTTTTGTTACTCTTGTTACCCTTTGATGATTGACCATGTTCAACAACATTAGCTTTAGCGACTTCATGACCAACAGTTCTCTTTTGAGCAACTTTGTTGTCTTCTTCAATGCGAAGACGCACAACCAAATCTTCAATTGTCATTTCCTTTCGCTTATGCTTCAAGTAATTCTTGAAATCAATCCAGCTTGGTGGCAACTTCTCAATAATCGCTGCAACTTGGAATGTCTCGCTAAGCATCATTCCTTCTGCATGAATATCATGAAGAATAACCTGCAATTCTTGAACTTGGCTCATGACAGTTTTTGAATCCACCATAGCAAAGTCCAAGAATTTCGCCACCACAAACTTCTTTGTGCCCGCATCTTCGGTTTTGTATTTGCGTTCCAAAGATTCCCATAAATCTTTGGCAGTAGCAGCTTTGCAATACACATTGTAAAGCGAGTCAACCATTCCATTTAGGATATAGTTTCGGCACAAGAAATCAGAATGATTCCAAGCATGAACCGCGCTCACAGTCTGAGCATTCATATCCTCTTCAGCAACTTGAGGAGCGGTTTCAGTTAAGAACCTCGCAAGGTTCAATGTTGTCAAATAGAACAACATCTTTTGCTGCCACCGTTTGAAGTTTACACCAGCAAACTTCTCAGGTTTTTCAGCGTGGCTTGCCACCGCAGTCGGCAAAGGCGCCACTAGACCAGTGGTAACAGTAACAGCATGAGAGAACACTGCAGAAACTCCGGCGACAGTGGAGTTCGGGAGAGCAGCAGAAGGCATGGGCTGTGAGTTCTCCATAACTGAAAAGAAATAGAAACTGTAAGAACACGAAATCTGTTTAAGTTTGTTAGAAAACTTACAGTGAAAATGGAGAAGAACTGAAAACAAGCAGGAAGACAGAAGTAAACAAGTTAGCGTAAAACAAAACCGGGCTTGTGTTTAACACAATTCCCTTAAACAGATTCGTCGTCTGTTCCCAGGGTACACCGGTTCAAACAGTGACGGTGCACTGCGGACTATCCCACTTGCCTGAAAAGAAATAGAAATGCTGCTGCTTCTGTGTTTGCGAGTCTGTATTATTGTGTGAGTATGATGCTGTGTGTACATAAAAATTAACAGAGTAGCAAAAACCAGTGTCGCGCGGACCCGGGTTTTTCGAGCTGCATTCGTGTCCGCAGATGCGGGCGTCGCGTTGGTTCAAGAATTTTTCCCGAATCAGAACCCATTTTTGCACCCCCCCTGCGCGCGCGGGTAGGTGCCAGAGTATAAAGTAACTTAACATTTTAATTCTTCCATTCAAGCTTCACCTTATAAACCCATCAATTTTCTATCCCACTACCAATGTGGGACAACTCACATTCACACAACTCCAACAGAGCATATGTAATTGTAGTTACTATAATTGTATTTTTCAAGGTTTACATTTTATTATGTGAGAGCTTTGTTACGAATCAAACCGCCTTTAAAATGAAACTTAAATGAATGAGATATCGATAATCAAACTTGTGTGCGTAAATTTGTGAAAAACTGAGGGTCGCGTTTGGAAAGGACCTTAGTCTTTGCTACCAACCTTCATAGTTTGCTACGTATGAGCCGAGACAACAGAATGAAAATTTAAATCCAAAATTCAAACCAATTACATTGTATTAAAGAGTTTTAATTTGATTAATTCTTTCGTTTAATGAATGATTAGTTCTCTTTAACTTTCTGTCACTGTAAATATATACTAGAATGCTTGTTTGTTGACAACACACAAGAGAAATACCAAGAACTTAAGAGACTTTGTATACTCTAAAGATTGAACACAACAGTTTTTCCATGGTGATTTACTTCGGCAGTACTACTACCTCTTATTGTTGTACATTGGAAAACACATTTGTGAATGGGCGAATATTGTTTTAAGGGTACTGTCAAATATGAGACATAAGCAAAAAAAAAAAAAAAAAAAAAAAAAAAACCCTTACAGTTTTTGTTAGTTGATTCTTAGTGTGTGTAGTGGTGGGGGGTTATGGGTATTAAAATATTAAAAAGTGAAGGGAGTTATGGGGGTTATGGAAAAAGAGGGTGTAGTGGGAAGGGGGGTTACTTATGGGGGGTTATAAATGATTTGATAATCATTGGTTAATTATTCTTTTCTTATTTAAATAATAATATTAAATAGTTTAAATAATACTTCATTAAATATATAAATATTACAAATACTAAAAAAAAAGTAAAAATACTAAAAAAAATTACAAACCCTAAAAAAAATTAAAAATACTAAATAAAAAATACAAATACTCATAACTTATATTTAGCCTCTTTTTTGGCCTTTTGTTTCAAACACATTTCCAAGGCCTTGCCCTCTAGGTGGTCGTGCAACTGCGTGTAAAACTCAAAGTCGCGTTGAAACTGTCGATCCCTCATCAGCTCAACCACCTCTCGGTTTTCTTGGATACACTGAGCCCCGATGTCGCGTATGTCTTGGAGCCGCTGGTTCATCTCAGCAAACGCCGGGATTAACTGGTTCACCCCCGACGAAGACTCCGCCCGTGCGGCTCGAGCAGTCCGTCGACCGGACGGACGAGGTATCTACTCCGCCCCCTCCTCCCCTGCAAAATAGGGATTTTCTTCGGGTGAGTTGAGGTCGACGTAACGCGCGTCAGACGTAGGGGTTTCGGGATCAATCGAGTCAGAGGTCCCTGACTTTTTTGAAGGCCTCGTATTTTTGGCCCTAGATGAAGAAGTTCCAACCGTTGGGCGGACGGTGTGCCATTTGGAGCAGTCTTTCAGCAGGCGCAAAACCCTCAAGCACGGAAAAGTCCCGTATTCGTGTTTGTATTCTTCCAAAGCCGCCTCCAAAATCTGCTCGTCGCTTTGGCCAGTTTTCCACCCGTGCCGGGTGCGTTGATAAATACCTTGAAAGTTTGTGCATTTTTGGTTGATATCGGTCCACTTGCCCGATATCGAATCGTTCTCCCGGTAGCCCTCTCCCTTACCAGCCAGGTCAAAAAATAGTGCTCGGACTCTTTTCCAAAATTCTCCTTTGGATTGATAGTTCGCTAAAAAAACAAACCAAAAATATATATAAGTACCCGTTTAAAAACTATATGTTAAAAAAATATAACATAACAAAAAATATATATTTTACCAACAATATGATCCTCCGACACGTCAACCCACGCTCGGGCTAATGCGAACAACTTGTTGTCATCCCATGGTTGTACGTTTTTTGTTTGGCACGACCTTCCGTGTCTTTTCTTTTGTGAGTCCGTCTTCCTCGGCCGGTTGCCTTGCCTCGCACGGGCTCTTCCTCTTCGACTGGTTCTTGTTGCTCCGGAACCGACTGTGTTTCTTTCCAAGCATTTGAGGACCCGAACATTTGGGATGTCCCAAACACTTGTGTTTGCTAAACCCACCTCCCATGGGTAGCCCAAAACTCCCTCCCATGTTAATGTTATACATGTTCGGGTCCCAATTATAGGGTTGGTTTAACAGGTTCATAAAAGTTTGTGGGATTGAACCTGAACCTGGAGCTATGGGTCGGGTGTTGTCGCCAGTAGTTTGGGAACCAAACCCAAAACCAGCTCTACCGAGTGGATTCATCTCAACAGAATGTGTTTGTGTTTTGGTGAATGTGTTTTGATAGTGTTTGTGTGTTTGTGTGATGTATGTATGTCGATATGTATATATATAAAAAGGCAAACGAATTTTTTTTAAGTTTATGACCGTTCAACGGTCAAAAAGCAGATTCTCACACTCCTTCCAAAGTAAAACGCTCGTTATACACAAAGCGCCTGAACCCTAAAACGCCCCATAGCGCCCCGCGGGGCGGTGTGCAGGGGCGCTATGGGTGATTATAACGCCGGGAAACGCTCCACTACACTCGACCTTAGCGGTGAAGATCATGTTTTCAGTGTATTTGTAAACAATAATATTGTACTATCAAGTCTTCCAAATAAAAAACCAACGTATTTTAATTTATGTTAACTAAAAATCCAATGTTTCCCTACATTACAAGGAAAGTTGATATCAATAGAATAACTTGACCCTCAAAATGAAATAGACTATTCAAAATGATAGTACAATACCGTTTAAAAGTTAAAACTTTGGTTAAAGAAATTTTCCTTATAAAATAATAATTAAAAATAAAAATGAATGTGACATGGGTAGTCTGTAGTCAGCCACACGAGCATGGGAATCGGATCCCTTAACGAGGGTGATGAGTGTTATCCACTCGTAGGCAACTCAAAAGATGGAGATGGGCGCTAGTTACCAAGTGATTGTGAAAGATCAAAGATGTGGGCCGCTCTATCTTTTTAGTTTTTAGTTTTCCTCTCTTTTGGTTAAAAATTAATTCTTTTTATTAAAAAGCATAAACATAAAAAGAAATAGCTAATATTCTTATATTTTTTGTGTTATGGTGACTTTGAGTTCTATAAAACATACAACTTATGATAATTTGTTATTTTTGTGTTATGTTAAATTTGTTATTTATTAAATAAACGTGGTAAATAATGGTTATATTTTTGTGTTCTGATAAACCGAGTCTTTATCATTCACCATGAATATCGTGTATTACACATGATAAATATATGATAAAATATGAAAAGGGGAAAAAATTATTAATAATTACACAACTTATACTTATAATTGTGCAAGTAGTACATATATACATAGTATATTCACAACACATCAACTTTTTGAAAAAATGTCGATTTACAAAAATATATCAATGCTATACTCAAATAAAATACTTCGTTTTATGATGATTCTTTTTAAAGTAAAGTCAAATATAAAATAGTACCTTATTTTTCATGTAACATAGCAAGACTTACTTAATATTATCCTTAGTTTAAAAAATAATTCCAAATAATACCACATTCATCACCACATTTGTTCTCATCTTTTATAACTATTTGTGATATATTTTTAAATTTCTTTAATTATTATTATTAATAATAATTACTGTATGTAGTTTCAAAAAATGTCACATGTCACCGGTGACTACCATATTTATTCTTATTCTTTTCAATTGTTTATGGTATCTTTTAAATTATTTTACTATTATTCATAATATGTTAACATTATTTAAAAAAAAAACTTCATCATAAAATTGAACATCTCTTTAGTTTGAGTATAGGGTTATCATATTTTTGAAAATATCAATTTTTTCACATCTATATGTTATGCATACACAATACCTAATTATGTATATCGTAATTATAAATAGGTTGTGTCATTATTATTATTATTATTATTATTAGTTGCATAATTATTATAAGTTTTTAGTCATTATTAATATAGGTTATTTTTTTCTAAAAAAAATATTATGTCTTCTTGATGATCTATTAGGGGGAGAGGGTGCTTGTAGTGTAATTTTTTTTTTTTCACTGATTTTAACCAATTCTGTCTTGCCACATCACTTCACTGATTTAGTTCATTGAAACATTTTTTTGGAAGCAACACCCCACTGATTCTTTTATTTATTTTCATTTAAATATCCAAACTTTTTTTTTTTTAAGTTTCACACGGTTTCAATTTTTAATCCGGTTATTAACATTTAATTCATACTATTACAACCGTCCCACCAAACGGTCAGCAAAATTAAGTTGTAATTCTTAGAAACCGTTGATTGAATTTAATTGAATTCACCTAAACGGTCAGTAACCTTTAATTTTAATAGTGCAACCGTTCAAAATTTTGTATATGAATAGATCAAACCGTTGGGTTAAAACTCACACTTTACCACAGTTTAAAAAAACAAACACCACAAAGATGAATCACTGGACCGAGGAAGAAGAGATGGCGTTAGTGGTGTGCTACAAGGACGCCACAAACGACTCGGCTATACAACAACTCCCAAGGGACGAGGCATGGCAATTGTTGCGCCAACCTTAAGTTTATTTTTCTTTGTTTTAATGTATTTTTATTTTATGTTTAATATTAATATGTTTTAATGAAATGTTCTTATTTATGTTTTTTTTATTTAATTAGATTTTAATGTATTTTTATGCTTTAAAACAATATTAAACAAACGGTTAAAAAAAATAAAACAAAACTAAAAAACGGCTAAAATACAAAAAAAAATAGAATTAATTTAAGTTAAAAATAAAAAAAAACAGTTACCAGCACGGTAAACAGAACCAACAAAACGGTTCATGAGGCCACTAGCAGCATGTGTGACAACTGTGTTACAGTGCTTTTAGTAGATACCCGTGACCAATTCAGGTGGCACCCGTCCCCCCCCTTATTTTTATTTTTATGAATATGATTTGAAGCAATTATTATCTAAGAATCTTGGAAAAAAGGTTTTCCACATCACTTTTTTCTTTCTTTCATTCAACTATCTATCTATCTTTCTTCACAAAGTAGATTTTAGCCTCAGTGTCTTCTTCACCTCTGCACCAAATCCTTCACTTCTATTCTATTCCATGGCTCTTCTTCTCCAGTCATCATCATCTCCACCTTCCACCTGACACTACCCACTAACCAATTCCCCTCTCTTTATATATATACATATATAAAATCAACCCAAAAACATCACTCACAATATCCTATACATTTCTTCTATTTTTGCATTATTTGCTGACTTTAAAAACAGAGCTACTATGAATAATATCTTCATGTGTTTCTATATTATCTTGATTTTGAATTTTTATATTGCCACCATTGATGCAAGACCCAATAAGCTGATTATCCATCTATCTTCTTCACCTGCTACTGCTCCTGCACCTTTAATGGCAGATTCAGGTACCCTTTCTGTATCTATTTACTTAAGTGCCACCAAGCTCTGTTTTCTAGAGTTTCAAGATTTTGCTTAATTTTGTGTTAATAATTTGATTAGGGGTTCCCACAAAAAGCCCATATCACAAAACCCATTCAAGCAAAAAGCTTGTTATAGCCCTTATTGCAGGGTGTTCTGTTGGAGTTATCTTAGTGCCCTTAATGTGTTTGATGATATGCCGCAGAGAGAAAATATTTAGATCCAGCAAAATCCGGTCCAATAAATTAGGTAAAATGATTTTAAAGATATTGGGTTTTGTTTATTTTACAAATATATGTAATAAATGTTTATGGTTTTTGTTGTGAAGATCAATTGAGAGGGCTGCCATTGAGTTCTTTTATCACTAGAACTAATAGCACTTTCAAGCAGAACAGTCAGAAGCAATCTGTGACAGTTATGGATTACAGTTTGTTAAAAGCAGCAACAAATGATTTTCATGAAAGTGAGATATTGGGGTCGGGTGGGTTCGGATGCGTGTATAAAGGGCGACTCGACGATAACTTGACTGTTGCTGTCAAGAAACTAGATACTCAAAGCCGAGACGCCCTCAAAGAGTTTCAGGTTACTTTCACTTGATCAAATTCCCATTAATAATGGTCAACGTTGTTGTCTTGTTGACAATTGGTGATTCGGATTTTGCAGACAGAGGTTGATATATTGAGTAAAGTTCAACATCCAAACATAATTACATTGTTGGGATATTGTGTTGATAATGAAACTAAGCTGCTTGTTTATGAACTGATGCAAAATGGTTCTTTAGACACACAGTTACACGGTAACTTTTTTCCAACTTTCTTTTAACGAATTTGAGTTAAAGTTTGTGTCTTTTGTATGCAAAGATTTGAATGTGAATTGAAGTTTATAGGGCCTTCTTGTGGATCCAATTTAACATGGTATTGCCGGATGAAAATTGCTCTAGATACAGCAAGGTTGTGCCTCTTGTAAAGCTTTAAATATTCTCTACATTATATAAGGTATTATTTTTTTTTAATTCTCTTTCAACTTACTTTTGTATTTTTAATTAGAGGATTGGAATATTTACACGAGCATTGCAAACCACCTGTGATTCATAGAGATCTGAAATCATCTAATATCCTTCTGGATTCAAGCTACAATGCCAAGGTATTTATGGGCTTATAGAAGCAGGGTGTATGTATTATGAATATTATATATGTTTTTATAATTATGCTTATTATTAGCGGTTCTTTTTCTAAAGCTTGCGGACTTTGGTCTTGCTGTCATGGATGGTGCCAATAAAAACGTTAAGCTTTCGGGGACATTGGGTTATGTTGCTCCTGAGTATCTTTTAGACGGTATGACCAACTTATCTTGAACTACTTTTATACTAAATTGATTTGGATAGAAAACTACAATAACCACATAAATACTTGTGTATGTATATTAGTTTTGTAATTTATTAATCAACAAGAATTGTCAATTATTAGGTTTGAAATTTAAAACTAAAAACAAGAATTTTCTTTTATTTTGTGGGTCATGTTTATACTTTATACATAACCATAGTCAGCAAAGAGTTAAATCATAAGAATGCTTTGGCTTTTGGATATATTATCATAATTTATGTTATGTTAAAAGTATGAATAATGAAATAATTATTTCTTTGTTAATTAAATTCTGAAACTGATGTTTTTGTTTTAAGGGAAACTGACCGATAAAAGTGACGTATACGCGTTTGGAGTTGTACTCTTAGAGCTGTTACTCAGAAGACGACCCGTTGAAAAGCAAAAGCAAACACCACCAGAGTGCCAATCTCTTGTCACTTGGGTTAGTTTTTTGCTTGGTTTTCGGCTCTAAAATATGATATTTTGCAAGTTTTAAATCTAAAATGATTGGTTTTGTGAACTTTACAGGCTATGCCACAACTAACAGACAGAGCGAAGCTTCCGAGTATCATAGATCCCGTGATTAGGGACACAATGGATCCTAAACACTTGTTTCAAGTAAGTTAATTGCAACTCATGTGTTGAGAGAATTATGGTCAACATTTTATAAACTGAAATGTTGCGTGTAGGTGGCTGCTGTGGCGGTGTTGTGTCTTCAACCAGAACCAAGCTACCGCCCGTTGATAACAGATGTTTTGCATTCTCTTGTTCCTCTTGTGCCGGTTGAACTCGGCGGGACCCTAAGAGTTGCAGAAAATAGGG
This sequence comes from Ambrosia artemisiifolia, assembly GCA_032199755.1. Lineage (NCBI taxonomy): Eukaryota > Viridiplantae > Streptophyta > Magnoliopsida > Asterales > Asteraceae > Ambrosia > Ambrosia artemisiifolia. Next base: position 51,896,541 of record CM063522.1, on the reverse strand, counting down.
TTGCAGCAGCACTGGAGCCATGAATTCAGTTTTTGAGTTAGATAGTTTGTACTCCTGTAATTATTAATCAAATGATTCAAATCCATTTTGTTTAGATTTAAACACATAAATCCTAGTTAATATAAAGTTACAAGATAAAAATATATTTTGGTGTTTTTATACATTGTTATAATCTGATACAGCTAACCTTCAAGATACTATAGAATACAAATTCAAAGCATGATGATGGGTAGTTATGTTCTCACATGAGATAAAATGTGACCATTGGCGGATTAAAGACTTTTTTTTTTCCAATGGGTTTCTTCCGGTAGATTCTTACTAATTCTTTTCGAATCATACAAGGTTCTCACTAATTTTATTTAAACCAAGTGAAGTACTGAGAAGCCACATAAGTGAGTTGGATCAGTCCCTGAATGTAACATGTCATGTAGCTACAAAAAGATCTCGGTAACATTGCAAGGAGGGAGAGCATCCTAGTTCTAATTAGTCTTTACTCTATAGCGGCGTGTTGTTTATCGTCATTCTGGGGCAGTAACAGAGTTGTAAACATCATGAACAACCTGTTAGAAGGCCCTGCGGACTGAAGCATGACACCACAGAGATCAAATCTGATATATGAATATCAAGTTTAGAAGGCCTAGGGTGCTCTGCTTCCCGTCGTTTTTTTGACGCAGTGGTGGAAGTTTGTGATTTTCGTAGGTAATTTTTATATGAATGAGTCCGGCACCTACCGATCGGAAAAAAATGAGTCCGCCTCCTGCCGATTCGATCTCCAAACTTCGCCATTGAGTTTAAGCATGTATATAGAAGGTACAAGAGATGTAAAAATATGTTTCTCATCACTCTCTTGAGCAAAGATAAAAAGAAAAAAAAGAACGGAGAACATGTGAAATGGTTAAAAAGAACTTGTTGTAACCTTTTGAAATCGAAGACTCAAAAGTGAAGAAACACCAATATAACAATCTAAGTATAGGAGCACAACAAAGAGATATTTGTATTAATGATTGTGAGAACGGTTACAGAGACTCGAATACAGATTATTACAATGCTTCGACTATAAGCTATCTTTCACAACTATCATGGAATTCTCTAAGTGTTTCTCTACCGGTGAGTGAATAAATCCTTCTCCTTGGGGAGAAGGGGTATTTATAGGACTTCGAGATGCTTTGCGATTGGTTGGAGTAGGAATGACAGCTGTATTATACGATTGCAGTCCGTTGACATTGTTGGCGCTGTCCTCCTGCGATTGGTCCACGTGTCCCTGCATCCCATTTTGATCGTAATGGAAAATGAATTAAAGTTATTAGGTGACCAAAAATTTAATAATGCCAGTTATTAGGTGATGGAAAATGAATTAAAGTTCCATTTATATATATATTCATCTCTTGTCATTTTACTGAACACACAGTCCCTGCATCCCATTTTGATCGTTTATAACCCACCGTCGCGAAACGCTGGTAGATTAGCATATAGCCTCGCCCCTTTTATTTTTGTTTGTCTCTTAAATAATATTAATTTGATGATTTATTTATTCTATTTTGTTGGTGATACTTACTATATTTGCTAGATTGTTTGGATGTGATCACTTTTAATGACGGAAATGAAGCAGAAGAAATTGATAAGTGCTCACAAATAATAATGTGGCAAGTTGTCCACCTTAAATTGAGTCTAAGTGTATGCATCTTTTTATATGTTTGTTTATCCATTGCTTGTTCACTTTATCATGGCATTCTAAAACTATGCAAATTTCAGGTTGTTGCCACTAAACCATCACCGCCACTCCACCAGTAATAGTTGCTATGGTATTTGCTCAGTCACTTCTTCTCACAACAATGGATGGCTCCAAACCTGATCCTATAAGTTGGCAAGGGTAAGCAGATTTATATAACTTCTTTCAATAATTAGTCATCTTTACAAATTAAGATTATTCTTGATGCGCTAATGATCACCTTTTGCATTTACTTCTTTGTTAGATAATTGTAAGTCCTTTTATTTATTTATACAAATCAACATTAAAGCAGTTGTTTCAAGAACTCTTGAGTTGAGCAACAACTGGCATTAATTAGACTATTGTTTCTTTTTTTTATTTTTTCAGAGTTTTAATCACTAATGGCATTATCTAAGAAATTGGCGTATTTTACATTTAGTCGTTTATTGTGTTTCGTAGGTTTGTGTTGTTCATGGGTAGTAATGAAATCAAAGCTAATGAAGCGGAGTATCTAACATTCTGATTTGATTTCTTTGGCATGTTGCTCCCAAAATGGTAAAATTATTTTGTTGATTGTTTATGTTTTCTGATGGCATATTGGGGGTACTATTTGATAATTTGATGTCTTTTGTGTAGAAAGTGGTTCTACTTCATAAATGATAAACGGTTTAGATCTGTTTCACATATTGACTTGTAATAAAAATCAATAATATTGTTTTATTCTTATTCGATTGACAATTGATATTAGGTAGTGGTAAATAAATAGCTTTTCAAATAATTTGTGAGTGTGGTTTTCATCTGATCTACCAATTGTTTTAAACAGCAGATCGACATCCTATCTTATACTCACAAATAATTTGTGAGTATGATTACTTTTATTTATATTTTTGTTTTCATGCAAGTACTTGAAAGTAATATGAATATATGTCTTTCATTATGTTAATTATTTAATTAATTTCTATAAACAAAAATGTGTGTAAAATATTATTTTGACAATAAACTACTTGGCCAACGGACATGTATAGACATAATAATATTTTGTAAAATATTATACTAACTAGGTTATTCACCCGTGTATTACATGGCTTGTATAAAGAAGAAAGGAACCGATAAACTTATAGATCTCTAAATACGAATAAGAAAACTAACATAAGTACTATACAATATATCACGAGAGAGTGAGAGGGAAAATCTAGACGCGATTTCAAAATTAGACTTTTTTTTTCAATTGTGAGGTCGCGTATGTCAGTATAACCCTCTCCGATATCTTATTTTTTAAAATTAAAAATTATTAGCATAATGGGTGCTTAACTTGTTAACATGTCTTTGACATGTTTACACGAAAATTAAGTGGTCTTATCGTATCGACTTGTTTAAGACACAAAACTTTTAAAGGTCGTGCTGGTTCGTGTCGTGTTATCGTGTCTGTGTTTCAAGTTGCTATCCCTAAGATATATCACTTGGGAAATCCTTTTCAAATTGGGTTCTAAACATTTGTTGTACGTGAGATATGGGTTATGATAGAGGTCGCAACTTGCAATGCAGTTCTATATAGTTATGTCGGGGTCAATTTGTTCATAATGTTGTCTATTATGTCTTATATTATTGTTTCTTGTGTCAATTCTTTGCTCACTTGCAATATGTAAATTGATACATTAGTTGTCTTAGCAAATTGATATTAAAAATAAATTATGTGAAACCCGTCACACAAAATGCGCTAATAAAACATAAGTACCCGTGACAACGTGCGGGCTTCTCCACTAGTATATTATAGATGAAGCGCTTAGTTTTTAAACAATTTAATGTTTAATGTAAACTTACATCCAAAGCTATAAAATTACTAAAAAAAGCCTTTGCAATTTAATATTTTGAAGTTGGTATTTGTTGACGAGTAATTTGTTTTATATTAACATATGGAGGAAGGTTATTGTATAAATGGGTCTTATCTTACAAATAGTCCTTAACGTGAGAAATGAATGAGAGAATATTTTTTAGTTTTTATTTTTTTCGATTCTTGTTAAACATGTATTTTAGTACTGAAATCTAAAAAAATATTTTTTTTAGAGTAATTACTCTAGTGTAAACTACTATAATTACTCTAGTTAGGGTTGACAATTTAAGACACGAACACGATAACACTACATGAACCTACACGACCTTAACAGGTTTCGTGTCTTAAACAAATCGACACGATAAGGCCTTAACAGGTTTCATGTCTAAACAGGTTAAAGACATGTTAACATGTTGATAAGAGATTTAATTATATATAATAATGGCACTAATCAAAAGAGCATGAACAACATACTGAAGCGTAAAACGATCGTGATCAAGAAATGATTGAATCGAATGGGGCTTGTTTATAACACCTAGTTAGTTAACGTTTGAATAAAGCAATTGCAAGTGAGAATTTATATGTGTGTAATGAATAGTGAGATAGAGCTTGTCTTTGGAGTTTGAAGTTTTTGCGGACAATGAGAGAATGGTTTTGGACTTTCGGGTATATGGGGATGATGGAGACAATGCAATCGAGAGTACAACTCTTCAACGCAAGTCGCACTCTTTTGTACCCGATCCTGGATTTAGTTTTTTTAGCGACCAACAAAAGTATGATCACCCAAGTAAACTTAATGGCAAAGGGTCATCCACGCCCGCAAACGCACACAATGCTAGTGACCTGACCCGCCACCATTTCAGAGGACAACGCACAAAAGCGCATTGTCACAAAATCTTTTCAGAAAATTTTTGCTCCAAGTGAGACACCAACCCATGATCTCCACAGTGAAAAGTCATGGGATGGCAAGGTCATAAGCTGATCATGGATTTAGTTGAATTAATTAATTTCTTGTTTTACAAGGGCATGTGTTTGTGATGAATATGGAATAGTAAAATTTGATGGTGTGTTAAAGTGTCACTTATAATTGACTAATACATTATTTAATATTATCTATATATTAATAAAAAGACACTTTAATAGCGTCTTTCTTTTAATATATATACTGGTCACTAATTTTTAGGTTACTTTTATTTTATGCCACTAACTTTTAGGTTAACTTTATTTTCTTTTAATTTAACCACCAAACTTAGACCAACAAACTTTTAGCTTTTAGGATTTAAAACTTTAACCACCAAACTCTTAGCTTTTAGGATTTCAAACTTTGACCACCCAACTTTTTTAAACTTGCATTGCGCTTTGGCCAAACTTTTAGTTTTTAGGATTTGAAACTTTGACCACCAAACTTTTAGCTTTTAGCCGCGAGTATTTTTTTGAAGCCCACGCGAGAATAACAATCACTTAATATTATCTTTTATGTCCACGAAACTTTCCACGCAACAGGAGTTCCCACAGTGACACGCAATCTTTAACGTCCACCAAACCCTCAACGCAACAGGAGCTCCCGCGGTGAAGCGCGGGTAATAGAATCCTAGATTAATATTAAAAATAAAATAAAGCTTAAAGCAACTCTCAGTTCTCACGCCTACTAGCCTGGCGTGAGAACTAGCCCCTCTACGCCATCACCATCACACCACCTCAATGCCATGTGTGTAGAGAGGGACAACGCCTCAGGTGCCCACATGGCAAGGCTTAGCTCCCAAGGCGCTGACGTGGCGGGGCTTAAACAATAAGAATGACCAAAGGAATAACCTAATCAGCCGCTATCTCATGAATACTAATACAATAAACCGTAACTAATTTATTTTCTCTAATCCCTTTGTTGTTGGAGTGGGATGAAATAGAACGGTTGGACTAGAGTAAAGAACAATGAATATGTTTGGTAAAACCGCAAAAGCAAAACCTATAAATTTAGAAAAAAAACTCAGAGTAAAACCCGAAGCAAATTATAAAAGTGGTATCAACCCATACTATCGTATGGGTTCTATTCTAGGGTTTAAGTTAACTATGTGTTAGGTCTAATGCGCTCTAATGATTGAATGAGATTTTTTTCTTTATGTTCATAACAAATAGTAAGAAAACTATATCTATATCTATACTATTATATAATGCATCCTAGATGGGCATCAAAGTAATTTCACCATAATTTTAAGATGGCATTTCAAGAGCCTCAAATATATTTCTCCAATTTTTGCCACATTTTCCCCTTTATGCCCTTGCTTTACAACATTTGATGCCAATAATACAAAAACTAATGCAACTTATTCTTTGAAACCGTCATTTCTTCAATTCAGTCTTCAGAGAATGAATGCTGGCTTACCAATCGGTGGCCTAACAATGAATGCACAACCTTCATTCACTTGTTCCAATGCCATTTAAATGCTCACTTACGAGAAAACTGGTGAGGAAAGGATGTTCAACCAAATCGTTCAACCATCTTCATCTCCCAAACCCTAACTTTCTACAATTTATCAGAAACCTCAACTATTCAATTCGGAAAAATCCCAAAAAACCTACGACTATTGTCCTAAAAAGTCTGAAATTCTTAGCCTTAACCGTAAACCGGGATACAAACAGCAAGCGTCGCCTGTGTTGCGGCGAATCGCCTGAAGCCTGTTGCCTTTGTGGCTATGTCAAGAGCATATTATGGAACTGTTGCAGAATTGCATCAAATTTGCCGTTGAAAGTATGTGTAGTACTTGTTTGAAAGTGTATAGTGGATTGGTTTTAGTGGTTTTTAAATTTCCTTTACCCGAAGCAAACAAGTGTATAGTGGATTGGTTTTAGTGGTTTTTAAATTTCCTTTACTCGAAGTTTGGATATGCTCATATTGTAATGGATATGATGGATTTTATAATAGGTTCCTTGATTTCAAGATGTACTATGTGAAAGGACATGCCAACGACGCCATGGTTGCAAAGTAAAATGTTGTAAGGTGTCTTATAGTAAACTATTTATTATGTTTTCGACATATTATATATGTGACAAGAAGCGAAGATGCAATAAAGCTTTCGACATATTTAAAATGTTGCAAGGTGTGCTTTCTGATAGTCAATGTTTTAATAGATTAATATAAATACACTAAAAGAGCACATGGGTAGGGCTGTCCAAAAAGCTCGTGGCTCGGAGCTCGCTCGAAGCTCGCTCAGATTTAGCTCGAAAAAAGCTCGCTCGATATGGCTCGGTTTGAAACTGAGCCGAGCCGGCTCGGATCGGTTTGAAAGTGAGCCCAGCTCGGCTCGGTTCGTAACGAGCCGAGCTGGCTCGGTTTGGCTCGAATAGTTCTAATTTTGAATATATTTTGTTATATACATATAATATACTATAAAAATGTTAAAAAAGTTGGGGAATATTTTACATTTTTAATATTTCGTAATAGCAGCATTGAGATTGTGTGTTTGGGATTGAAGTTACAACTAATCAAGTTATTTAAATAAACCATAGTATAATGGTAATTGTCAAAGTTATCAAACTCAATACTGCATTTGATTTCAAATAGATCAGTATTTAGGAGTTCAATCAGACATATATTGCATATTTAGGGGCCTAGTTCGTATGCTGATGAACTTATACTATATTTCGTTAAAATTTAAGACTTATTTTGTATTTTTTGAACTTGATTATAGCTTGTAATGTATTAGGTTGAGCTTATTTTAATGTGTTATTGTTGACTATTGAATAATATTTTAGATTATTGAATTTTGAAAGCCAATTTTTCTTTTTTCTTTTTAAATTTAAGCCAAACAAAGCCGAGCCGAGCTTGAGCTTTGATTTTCAGCTCGGTTTTAAATCCGAGCTGAGCCGAGCCGGCTCGGTTTAAAACCAAGCCGAGCACGAGCTTGACCTAGCTCGGCTCGGTTCGGCTCATGAACAGCCCTACACATGGGTTTTTTTTTGTACACTTGCAGTAATGTCATTGAAGGAATGGTAATCTAGGTATTTCAAAGTATTTTTAAACAATCCACTGAAAGGTCGTATGCATATGGTCGCTCATTGCAGTACTCTCCTTCCCTGATTACCACTCCTTCAATGACATTAGGTAAATCTTCAATGACATCGTCAGATCAATGGGGTAAATTGAAGCATGAATATGTCGGTTATGAATGGTGTTCAATGAAATCGTTGATGTGGGATCAATTAATGAAGTAACTGATTATGTGCTTAATCATGGGTGAATTGAATGGCTGGAGTGAATTGAAGGAAGGCAATTGAATTTGCTGTTAGAAGTTAATCTTGATTCATTTATTATAAACATATGTTATTTGATTTATGTACTTATGTTAGGATTTATTATGTTATTATCCTAAGTCTAGAAACCCTTTTTATGTGAACCGGCTTTGTGACATATTAGCGAAGGGTTATGTTGGTTAGTCTAAGGTCACACCGGTTCGATGTTACACCGGTTGGTTATGTATATATAGGGTCAAACAATGTGTTTTATTTGTGTTGAAATATTAAGTTTATAAAACTTCCTTTCATATCTTCCCTCCATATTTTCCCTCCTCTACAAACTCAATCGCATATCATCAATACAAACCAATTCATTCCAGATTTCTAGATTTCAAACATGGCATCAGAGCCAACGATCAAGACCTGTGGTATATTCGATGTAGAAAGAAACGAAGCAGTCAAGATAGGGACATATGGCGGTTACGGGTATGGGCCGCTAATCCCTAGTCTTTATTATGATCATGAGAATCATAGATGGAAGGCCAAGAAGGCGAACCAAGAAAGCATTGGAGACTCTCTCAATATGCAATTATCTTCGTTTAACATCGGATCAAGTAGTAGTGTGTCCGTGAGGGATACCGAAGCAAAAAAGAAAAGTGCACAAAGGGAATTCAATCGGCAAGTCAGAAAAGAGAAAGGAGTGGCCGATTATCCTTCTACCATGTGTTGTAGTAAGTGCAAAGAACCCTTTCATTATAGGCGTAATTGTCCTAAGAAAATTGGTAAAACCGAGTTTATGGTTAAGGGTAGTGATGAAAAGGGTTGGGATGATTTGTGGTTTGTTAGTTTGACTCGCCAAGAACACGGTTGCGGCAACAAGAGTTTGTTTATTGTATTGAACAATTCATTTAGTATAGAGGGTTGCCCAAAAGGTTATAGAAACGAGTATTTCCGTGGTAAAGGGTGTGTGGCGATTACTAGTTGTGGAAGAGAACACAAGATTCAAAACGTGTTCTATATACCCACACTTAGAAAGAATATATTGAGTGTTGAGAAATTAACACAAGAGGGATTTGAGATAGAATTTGAAGGCGATGTTTGTTACATCAAGAAGCCTATTATCCAAGAAGTGAGAAAGATTATACTATGTCGCATATGTGAATCGGATGACCATTTCACATTTAAGTGTCCCGCATTTGATCAAAGCAACAAGAAAGAAAAGAACACAAGCCGTAGCATAGGGGAAACAAGCGGCCGAACCAAAACAGGAAGTTTCGAAGGTTCTAAAGATAAAGGAAAGCGGGTTAGATTTGAAGGCGACATGATGGAGGGTATAACGAATGAAGACAAAGAAAGAGCGTCCATTTTTAAGCATTTTGACGACTATTCCATCAACAAAGATCAATATGAAGGTGTTATGGAAAGAGGTCCGGTTATGTATCCAACCGAAGGGTCCGAATTGCAAGATTGCATTGTGTTTATGGATATGATTCACATCACTAGCACGGTTGAAAGATACAAGAGAAGGTTCGAGTTGGAGTTTGAAAGAACCGTAGATTGGTTTATGAAGGAATTCTTACAAATAAGAATCAAGGCACCAATCCCACCAAGAGACGAAACGGGTTATCCAATAAGTTTGTTGGATCTTTACAAGACGGTACAAGTATTTGGTGGTTATGAGAAGGTAACAAGAGATGGAAATTGGACGGTAGTGGCCATGTCAATGGGATATGGAAGAGGTTTGCCAAGCCTAGTGTCAAAGGATGATATTACAAGAAACTTGAGGCAAACTTATGTTCGTTATTTGGAGATGTTAGAGTGGTATCATCTCAAGTACAAGGGAAGAGAGTTGGTAGTGGAAATCAACGAAAAAGCAATGGAGGATTACAAGAAGAAGGAAGCCGAATGGGAAGACTCGGCCTTGCCCCCGAAGAAGCGCTCAAGATCCTCATCAAGTGAAGACTAAAGCCAAGTGGAAGAATCAAGATTAGAGGGGAGAATGTTAGAAGTTAATCTTGATTCATTTATTATAAACATATGTTATTTGATTTATGTACTTATGTTAGGATTTATTATGTTATTATCCTAAGTCTAGAACCCTTTTTATGTGAACCGGCTTTGTCACATATTAGCGAAGGGTTATGTTGGTTAGTCTAAGGTCACACCGGTTCGATGTTACACCGGTTGGTTATGTATATATAGGGTCAAACAATGTGTTTTATTTGTGTTGAAAGATTAAGTTTATAAAACTTCCTTTCATAACTTCCCTCCATATTTTCCCTCCTCTACAAACTCAATCGCATATCATCAATACAAACCAATTCATTCCAGATTTCTAGATTTCAAACATTTGCCCCTTTGTTTCCAGTCTCCACCACCTCTATACTTGGAAATTTTCATTTAGGAGGTGACATTCGCGAGTTCACATGGCTTCGACTGGAATCCGTCTTTCTCAGGTGCGACGTCTGTGCTCCTCTTTTATTCTCTATTTCGTAAGTTTGATGAGTTTTCAAATTATTTTTTTATTACTCACCCTTGATTGTTTACTACACAACACAAGATATGCCCTACTTACTGCACTAATTAGGTTTGTTTTATTTTTAGAGAGGTAACTATTTCTCTGTTTCTATCATGTAGGTAAGCTTAATTCCACAAATTTATCATACATTCATATCCATAATTGCTTTGTCAAATAAATAAGAATTATTTTTTTATATTTTTCTATAAGTAAAAAAGTTCTATATATATATTCTTATAAATTTCATGATATCATATTCACCTTGCTGCAAATTAGTGACTATAACAACTTGTTTTATCAACAAACACAATGAAATTCTTGCATTGAGAATTTCATGATATCATACTCACAGTAATAACACTATTCTTCCTATATGTTTATTTAGTGAAACAAAATGCTAAACCTGATTCTTTTACTTGCTATGGATAAGGTAAATATGATATTTTGCTTTTATGAAAGGGTGAATATGATATCATGAAATTTTTGACAATTTATAGAACTTTTTACTTACAGGAAAGTACATATGAAATTAATCCTATTTACTTCACAAAGCATCTGTCCATTTCCTTGATTATTTTCTTCCCTTATTCGACATTTGTTATGTGAGCATCTAGGGCACTTATGATGGTTAAACTTGATTGGTGTATTGTAACATTTACAGTTACATGTGCGTGCTACTTGATTTTCTTGTGTTGATATATGGTTGGCTTCTCTTTTATCACGCTTGATACATAAACAAACTAAGCATCAAAACCTTGAACAATCAAAGAAGATATATATTATTATCTCTGAACCTACCAACTAATCAATTCAATTGCATTGTAGGTTGCTATTTATGCAAGCTATTGATTTCAACATGATGAAGGAGATGTAAGTTTATTTTTATATTCATAAGTTAAGACTTCATCAAGACAATGATAGTATAGTTTTATATTAATTAGTAACAGCATATTGTTTTGATCATAATCATGTGGTGTTTGTGTTCTTAGAGGGTGGTCATGTGTCAGGGTGTATGTGAGGATCGATAATGCGAGGATATCGTTACATAATCCACGCAATCCGGTTGTTGATTTGAGTAAGAAGCCTTCAGGGCAGATGTTGAAGCATCTGCTAAGAAGTCGCCTTTAGAGTTGGATGAGAGAATTGACTTGCATAAGAAAAATACAATAACACACACACACACATCTCGACACTTAGTCATATCATGACTTTATTTTTTGCGGTTTTCATTCAATTTTATACCGAGTGTTTGTATCATTATGAAACAAAATTATTTTTGGGTTTTATTTCCGGCTGCTATGCCAAGTTTTGGTAGGTTACCAATATCTTAACGAATCCATTTTATTTTGATCCACATTTCAATGTAAATTATGTTTAAAGCAGAATTGCGTGTGGTAATGAACAAGTCATCCAAGCATAAACGAACAAGTCATTAAAGCTTTTTTTAGTATTTTTTTTATTTTTTTATGCAGTTTTGTTTCGGAAAGATCTATTTTTTCCGGTCCCGCTGCAACGCGCGGGTTTCCTACTAGTAACATCAAACAACCAAAATGTATACAAGGCCATAAGAATGACGATGACAACAAATATGGTGAGAAAAGCTACAAAAGTAGCGGGATGAGAGAACACACAAATAACAACATGATCTATATATTATTTACAATATGCTTTCCTAAGAGGACGAGAAGGAAACAAAGATTAGGAAAGCCGGCACGTGTGGGCTGATGGGAAGAGGGGTGACTTTCACAAATTTATGTGCCATGGTGGAGAGAGGGATATAAGAGATATAAAAGAAGACAATAACCTGTGGAGTGTAAGGAAATTGAACACTCGGACTAGGGCGGAAAAAAATTGTTTATGCATGTATAATAAGAACATACAGTCTTGAAAATCAAATAATCAAACGCGACAAAGGCAACAAAGGTCTGGTAGTGGCAAAAGAGGCGGTGTCAGGATCTACATCCGTGACGCCATGAGCTACAACTTTGGGCGCCACAACAATGACACGATGACTAGAGCTTTGATTGTGGCAGTCTAAACTTTCCCAAAGATGATAATGGAGGTTGAACTGATTTATTCATAACATTTGAAATTTAAGCTTAAACTCCACTCATAAAAAGTTGGAGTCAAAATTCAAAATATTATAAAAAGCAATCTTAGGATGGTTTCAAGTAGGTCTGTGGACCATATTATGTGGACTTATTAATAAAATTCTGTTGTGACATGTGAATAGTAAAATTTGTGCTTAACTTAAAATAGCCAAATTTGACTTGATCTTGGCTCGCTTACAAACTCGGTTAGCTCAGTTTGTTTATACATGACGTTAGATCAATTAAATCATCACCCTTTACTGATCTTTCACGTAATTTGACATATGATTTTTTTTTGTTTACTCGGTTTCATTCAAATTACCACCAACAAATTAAGTTTTTCAAAAATGTATTTTTTATTTTCATTTATATTTGTTTTAATCTTTTTTTTTTGTAGTGTCTGTAAAAGAATATCAAAAGAAAAAAATTAATATATAAGTTAAATACAAAATTAGTAGAAGATTAATTGTTTTTATTTTTTTAACGACATTTTATTAGAAGACAAAAACAAATATAAAAATTAAATATACAGTTACAACTTACAAGTACATATCGGCTGATGTTTTATGCCTATGGTTAGAGGTGCACAAAAAAATCGGAACCGGGTATACCCGGAACCGTACCCGACCTACCTGTCGGGTACGCATAGGGTATACATTTCTATGTAAAAAACCGGGACCTGGAACCGGACCCGATTTATACCCGGTTGTACCCGGTTTTTTTAAATACCCGGAACCGGGTTGTACCCGAAACCGGGTTTTTCGAATACCCGGCACCGGGTTTTCCGAATACCCGAAACCGGGTTTTTTGAATACTCAAAAAGTATGTGTCAAGCGACGGGACTATTTGGCATTTTGATGTTGAGGCGGAACCGGGCAATAAAAACCGGAACCGGGTTTTCCGAATACTCAAAAAGTATACTCAAAGAAATCTATAACCGCGTTATAATCATCTAAATCACACTACCCTTCGACGTGATTGTATAAAAAGAAATCAATACCTTATATACCCGGGTTTTTTAAATACCCAGTGTACTCGGTTTTTTTCAATACCCGACATACCTGAAACCGGTTCCATACCCGAAACCGGGTATTGAAAAAACCGAAACCGGGTATTCAAAAAACCGGAACCGGGTATTGAAAAAACCGGAACCGGGTATTGAAAAACCGGAACCGGTATACCAGGTATGGTTTTTTATACTAGGAACCGGAACTGGAACCGGTTCTTTCAATACCCGGTCGAAGTAATACCCGACCGTACCCGAAACCGGTTCTATACCCAGAACCGGGTATTAAAAAAACCCGATTTGTGCACCTCTACCTATGGTAATGGCACTATTAAGAATGCCTGTGGGCTGCGGCCTATGATGTATAATCAAGTGGGCGGACCCAATATTAACTGTTAAGTAAAGAAAACTGGGCTAATGTTTTATGCACTATAAAACTGGACTGTAAGTACTCCTCTGGGCTTTGGTTTTAACTAACAAACTTAGCCCAAAACAATGATCCATATAAATATGTGCCGTCTGTTTTCACTACTTGGTCAACGTTATTTCATCATGGTTTTCTAAGAAGTATTTGGCTAATTGACTATTTTCCAAGTGAATATAGCAACTTTTGTAATATATCTCAACCAAACGAGTACAATACATTTCCTTACGTACCATCCAACTTACTGACATGTTCACCAAAGATATGTGGTCCTTGTGTTCACCGATTTTCATTCCAACTTGAATGTTCGACTTTCTCACATTACACCTAAGGAAATATAATAATGTAACTGTAATAAGTGATTGTGTGTGTATGCAAGTATGTAACATGCTTTTATATTAGTTTTCTAGTCATACACCATAATCACATGGTTGATACGACAAAAAATGGGGCAGTGGTTGGGTTTGGCTTGCGTTTTGGTCCTTGTTGTATGTTTTTCTTGTTTACGTTTCGGGTTGTTTTTTTAGTGTACTCGGTTTTTGTTGTGCTGATTTCTTGCTAGCCACTTCAGTAAAGAAGTTTGTTGGCCGTTCAACATATGTTACTCAATGAACAATCTAAATTTTGGAATACACAATCCTTCGAGGGTGAAGAACTTGACTTTGATCATAGAACGGATAACACACACAACCTCTAGACATATTTATAAATTACGCCAATGTTAACCGTGGGACTAGAAACCTCAACCACTTAGGAGAAACACCTTGATACCGCAGCCTTATATGTCTCACTGAAATAAAAATTTACTATTCATCATCATCATCATCATCATCATACTCAGTTTATCCCACCTATAGCAAAGCTAATGTAGGGTCTGAGGAGGGTAAAATGTAGACAACCTTACCTCTACCCTTACGAATAGAGAGGTTGCTTCCAGTGAGATCCTCCGGCTCGATGTGGTTTGGTATCAAGCCTTGGACATAAGGTACAAAACACTTAGCAATCGGGACAAACCCGATCGGTGCATGTGCCCCTTTGTCGTTTGGCTATCAACGCCACCACATGATGCATGATTAACCGTCTGTCGTTTTTAACGTTATTTTCACGAAATTAGTAAAATAACGTTAAAACTAGTGCAACTTTACTTTTGCCCCCTAGGGCCACACATATATACATTATATGCGCACACCGTAAGTGGGACGTTAAAAATTTACTATTAAAAATATAAACTACTTAATATCGTATGCATGACAAATTTTAACCAACCGCATAATTTAAACGATCTAGATCCAACCTTTTATTTTAGAATGGCCACATGGGGAATTAAAACAAAGTCACTGAATAGCGTCAAATTGCTAAAAGTTGTTGTCGCAACCGAGCAGCCCACCCAACCTATCCTGTTTAGTTTATTTAAAACTAAAATTGTAGTTAACATTTAAAATTAAAATACCCATCAACATCCATAGAACCATTACATAATGTCATGGCCATGCTGATTTGCATAAAACAATTTAAGACAATCCTAAGCATCTTTAATGAACCAAGAAACAATATTGTACACAATGATATCATCTATGTTGATAATTTCTTTGCTTTAAAATTTATGAATAAAAGTAAATAAATTAATTCATGAAACTACAAATTATATCAAGCAAATGAGATACACCTGATGCCTATGTTTAAACTTCCAGCATCGTATCTTTTTTTTTTGTATATGGGTGGCGGTATCTCTGCTAAAATAATCACAAAGACATCAACTAACTTGAAAAGACACACAAATTTTTTTTGTTATAACTTCTCATCGGTTTGCAATAAATATTCATAAAAGTTTTTAATTATTATTGAAACAAGAAATGACTGGGTAATGATTTACTTAATTCCCAAATAAGTTTGGGCGGTCGGGTTAGGAAGCGGGTCAAAACGATTTATGCGTGTATACACATATTTAAATATTTGACGATAAAAGAAAAGTTATATAGCATTATTTTACACACTAATTAATATGCTACATGTATGCTAAGACCCAAATCCTAATATAAATTTTATTTTACCTGGTATCAATCTGGTTTTTAATAATGCAAAAACTGTATAAAGACTGTATAACATACTCCTTCAGGATAAATCGAGTTGTCGAGCCCCTCAGCCGAAAAGATCATGAAAATAACTACAAAAGATGAAAAATTGATAGCACATATAAATAAAATGCTAGTTATAACATTATGAAAATATATATTGAGAAGAAATAAAATAACATTTTTTTTATAAAATTAAAGATCCTAACATACCTCATTTCGATTTCTGCACTTTTTGAAGAATCTCAATCGAACATGTATCTTTGATAAAAAATTTTAACCCTCTACTACAAGAAAGAATTAAAAAAAAAGTTTGTTTTAACTTTCAAATGACAACCCATTAAATAACAAGCAATGAAAACAATAAAAGAATTAAGAATAACTTCACTAACCACTTTTGATGCCCTCCTATGTAATTTCATATTAATTTCAACTACACAAATATGCCTAAACAAACACAATTGATCGGTTATAACAATAGTTGACTGATTAAAATGAGGGATTGAAAACAAATGATAAAAACATTTACCTAAACAACAGAAAATTCATATTCATACAAATCTAAAAACATGTACATGTGTATGGATGAGAAGAGTATTTGATGTGGATGCTTCATTCTTACCGTTTGATCTTTGGGTGTTTAGAAAACAATAAGAAGTGAGTCAAAATGATTATTTAATGAGTCAATAAAAGACTCATTAAGATCAAGTACTTAATATTGAAATTAAATTGGGTTTAATGTGTTTTATGGAGGTGTGTTACATCTTTAGAAAGGGGTTGAGTTAATTTTTCTATTGCATTAGCGGTTTATACCATTGGCCTCAAAAGTTGTACAACAAGGGTATAAAGGGAAGAATTTGGTAAAAAATTAGGGAATTACACTATGGCTTTTAGTATGCCATCTTAAAGTTGATATAAAATTACATATCTATCCATCGAGTTTCTTTAATAAAGTAACATAGATAGATATAGATTATAATACATTCTTCAAACCATATTTTCTGTATAATCTTTATATGTTATAACGTCTTTATCTTTCAACGAACATTACAAAATCCGTATTTAACATTTATACTCAATCATACATTCGAAGTAACATGCTACAATCTATGAGACGGCATATATGCAAGTATACCCGGACTGGTGTTGTCGCGTCTACATGAAATACTAGAGATGGATAAGGGATAAAAATGGAATCTACTCATAAGACAATACATGAGGTTTGAACGCCATCCATGTGGGTTCATATATCATTATATACGAAGGGTAGGAATCATCGTTTGTAGTTTTCCCAAATACTTGTCATATGGCTATGTTGCCTCATGATGGGAGCCATGTTAGTCCTACATCAACATTTTTCATTTTCAAACAAACATTAATATTATATATATAGGTTTAGGTTCCTGTACAAAGGACATATTTCGTGAGAAGTGTGAGAAGGATTAAGAATTGACATGTAGGCATTATGTTTTGGATTTAGGAATGATGTTTTAGGTTGTTTTAACTTGAAAAACACCAAACACAACAATCTAAAACACAATGCAATGTATTATAGTTATTAAATTTAAAAAACAACTAAAACACACTACTTAACACTTAAAACACACTGTTTAATGTTCTTAGCATGGTGTTTTAAGTTTTAAGCCTAAAATACATTGTTTTTGGTTTTTAATTGTTATGTTTGGTGTTTTTCTAGGCAAAACAATCCAAAACATCATGAATAAGTTCAAAAAATGATGCCTAAGTATCAATTTTTAATCCTTCTCACACTTCTCACGAAATATAGCCTTTGTACAGGAACATATATATAGAGAGAGAGAGAGAGAGAGATCATTGTAGAGAGAGAGAGAGAGATCATTGTAGCCCACTTATTATTTATTTCTCAAATGAAGTTCATATTCAACCATATTGCATCATCCCATACTATTTCGAGAATCTTCGACTCAATAACTTATTTTGTAACTTAAATAGAACTTGAGATCCGTGTAATAGCTTATGATCTTGTATCACTTGATGTCACATGTTCGATGGACGAGAACAATTACGATATATGATGATTGATGCACCAATTAATAATTAGATCAAATTATAACCATTAATCATTTTATTAGTAAATTACTCAAATACCCCTAACCATGTACCGCTTATATTGAAAACTATCAATGCTTTACACAAAAATAATGTAGAAAACAAAACTAGGCTTTGATTGGAATGAAATAATTATAGGTATTGAAATGATATTGATGAATTTGGGTTTGAGCATGATCGTTATACTCATTGTGTCTCAACCTAGGATTGACTCAATCATTGGTCATCTTTTCAATGCTAATAAATATACCGTCATTTTTCAACAAAATATCACATATATAAAAATTTCCTTTTAGTTTTTATTTATTTACTAGTTGATAAAGTTAACATTTATAAAAGTGATTAAGGTAAATATAAAAATAGTAAATTATAACACTATAAGATATTTTATTATGTGACAAAATAATATAGTAACGCGATCAATAAAAGGTGGAAAAAGAAGTTGTATTGATATGGAACTTTCAAGGATATCCACACATAAA
The DNA here is from genome assembly GCA_032199755.1 of Ambrosia artemisiifolia. Classification (NCBI taxonomy): domain Eukaryota; kingdom Viridiplantae; phylum Streptophyta; class Magnoliopsida; order Asterales; family Asteraceae; genus Ambrosia; species Ambrosia artemisiifolia. The sequence goes on along the minus strand of CM063522.1, from coordinate 51,878,092 downwards.
AATCTATAATAACTATATACAAGGAAAAACACTCAGGGGCTGTTTGGTAAGCCTGTTAATGAGGCTCTGAACCAATCAGCGCTGAATGATTCAATATTTAGCGTATTTGTTTCAGCTTCTGAATGGAATGGTTAAGGCTGAACCATTAACACTTGAGATGTTGCTGAATTATTAAGCACTAAACCATTAAGCACTGAACTAGGCTGAACCTTAATAAGACTCTCATACCAATATGGGACAAGAAAACTAAACATTAAGAGGTCCAACTTAAAGATTCGACACTTAACCACTCAGACCTCTTAACCATTTAGATCTCTTAATGATTCAACACTTAATCAACCAAACAGCCCTCAATTGACATGACACTCATTGGGGCTATCCTCCCCCCTTGAATGTGCCATATGACAAAATGTGGTAATTTAAAAAAAAAAAACCAAAAAACCCTATCACCTATATAAACTTTCTTCTCCTCTCCAAACCTTAAAAACCCTTTCCTCTCCTTCTGCCACCACTGCTGTCGCCTCTTCCTGTCGCCTCCTCCTCTTCTCCCTCTCTTCCACCAGCCTTCCATCTCCCTCTTCCTCTTCCTCTCCCTATTTAATTCCTAAGATGCCATCCTGATTCTAATATCCTCCCTCTCAATTTCACTTCGCGCTTGCCAGAGCTGCTGCGGATGCTCCTGACGCCTTAGACGAGTCTACAAATCCGACTAAAATTAGCAGGACTTTACTACTTGCAGCCATGTTTGGAGTATAGTACCTCTTGAACATCTAATTCAACATCTTCAACAAGCAGGTTGCTTTCTGTCTCATTGTTACATAACGTAATTCGGATATGTATTATCTTTACAAATAATTATATTGTTATTGGTATGCTATATATCTGCATTTTGTTCTTTAATACGTATGAAGTATTTGTTATAGAACAACAGTAACCACAAGTGAGCTTCTCATTCTCTTGAAGCCCCTAAGCAACTTACATGCCATTGCGATGGCCGTTCCTGATTCGATTATGGGTAGTAGGGTTCCACCCTTTTGTCTTGATTATGGTTGTTGTTATTTATCTATTTGATGTTAATTGATAATAAATATTACATAATTTTGTTCTTTCAGTTCTAATAATAATCCTAACTTGACATTTTCTCCGGTTGTTTCACAAGCTCCATCTCCACCCAATTTTCCTCCTTCAGGTATTATTGCCATTGTTACTTTACTGTTGTTGGAAGAATTCTTTATGTTAGAGACAATATAAGGTTAGTTTGATATGTAATAACTTTAGTATATCGTAATTAGTAATCCACATTGCAAGAGGTAATTGAAGTGATATTCATCTCATTACCATATAGCCTGTTTGGTAATCCTATTAGGTAAAAGTGGAAAGAATTATTAGCATGATTAATTAGTTATGTATTGAAGATTGGTAGAGAATAGAGGATTACGTTCAGTTGGCTCTACTATAATAATTGAATCTTTGTAACTGAACATAGTATCTTGCGTATGCTTTCTGTGATATAATCTGTTGATTTCATTGCTTAGTTGTGGTTTTGGATATTTAGTTTCTTTTAATATAATAATAATTTGATCGTTAATTACCCCCAGATTTCGAAGGAAAGATTAAGATGAACGAGTGGATCGGACGGCTGGCAAAAATGGGGGTTGTAGGCTCGGCAACGTCATTTTGACCTGGAATCTTCTTACAATTTTTATATATGTATGTATGTATGTATGTATATTATTCATGACATGTATGGCATAGATGTGTGTGTGCTGTTGCATGAAGTTTTATACATGCGCTGTCAACTTCCTGTACCAAGTTTAGAGAATTAATATATGTGTTACCTCTTTTTGTTCTTCGCTTTCTTGCAATGCTTGGGTATTTTTTTATTTGGTTTGGTGTTGCCAGTCTCGCAACCCTCTTAGTTTCTAGCTACATAATACATATTGCTGTTACATTTCTATCTTCTTAAATTGTCGTTGCTCATAGAAATGACTTTTATCGGTTAATATTAAGACACATGATCATTGTGATTATTACGGGTGAAGTTTCTGTTGGAGAGGTATACCTTTTCTGTTTTTTATGATCCACTTGACCCGTTATAAACTATTAAATGTTGATTGTTATCTTTTTGCAGGGTGTTCTCTGGATTGGTATGACTTCTGTTTGTTCCAGCAAGGTTTGTTGTTGTTGTCTCTGAAATATTAATTCTTTCTTATGGCCAAACACGAGTAATGCACAGATGCTTTTCCTTTTATTCATTTATCTTAGTAATCATTATATAATTTGAGAATTTATTGGTTTGACTGCAGAAGGAATTTTGTAAGCAGTTTATAGTTTTAATCCAGATGAAATGACTGATTAAGTTATATATTGAAGATTTTATTATGGTATATTATATTTTCAACCCGGGACACTCCTGATGTATAAACTAGTTAGAGATATAATGAAAACCAAATGAAGATATAGTTTCTACCGTTTTTAGAAATTTCCCAAAAAAACTTCAAAGTTTTTTTTTTTTTTTTTAATCTCAAGTCACCCAAAATCATAAATCGTAAACAACCCAATAACTATCGTTTCATTCAGACATTCCTTATAAGCATTTTGCATTAATATATGTCGTATGAAAAAGTTATGAATGTTTAAAGATTGGGGGTAGAACTCAACAATGGTAGGTTATACCTATTTTGCCATTCCTCTTCTCTTTTGGAAAATCCAACATATATTGACGATTTTAATCCGATATATTGATTCATTTAGATCAACAACTCAAAATCCTTCTTATCCTTTTTAAGTTAAAGTTGTTTTTACCGTAAACTTTCTCTGTAAAATGTGTTTTTTTAATTTGAGGAACAAATTCCTAAGTTTGTAACAACATTTCCTAATATAATAACCAACTTTAATAACAAATAAAATGGAGTGGTTAAAGAAATGGTTGAAGATGAAGTTAAAACAAGTTCTTGACTTTTGATGTTTATGGGGAGTAGTTTAGACTCATGGTGGGCTTGGAAGTTGAAACAAAGACATCTATACGCTACGAGATATGCTCACATGAGGCAGGATCTAATAGACGATGACCTTAGATTGCCTTTGAACGCTAGAGTAACTTAAGTGAACCATAACATTATTTATATATTTTATCTACCAAAAATAGCGCTTTTTGTTAGATAAAATACTGTTTTAAGTTTTGTTTCTTTCAAGAAAATCTAATACCAAAAATTACAAAATTATCATTCGTATACAAGCTGTCTAAATATAAAATACTAGAAGCGACAAGTAGTAAATGACACTGACGTAAATACGTAATGGGTTATTATTTTGTTATGTTTATATATGTAAGACTTGCAGAAATCTTGTAGAAAAATAGGTTTTCGTGAGAAGTGTGCGAAAGATTAAAAATTGATATATATGCATCATTTTCTGGACTTATTCATAATGATTTGAATTGTTTTGTCTAGAAAACACCAAAAATAAGAATTAAAAACCGAAAGGGGTGGCGGCGCAGTTTGTTGCCCGCCTGCCTGTTATCTTGATGTAATTTTCTTTGTACGGGAATTGGAAATACAATGTATTTTAAGCTTAAATCTTAAAACACCATGCTAAGAACATTAAGCAGTGTGTTTTACGTGTTTACTAGTGTATTTTATATGTGTTTTAAATTGTTGTGTTTACTGTTTTTCAAGCCAAAACAACCAAAATATCATTCCTAAATCCAAAATATGATAGTTAGATGTCAATTCTTAATATTTCTTACTACAGGATCCTCTACCTATGTACAACATTCTAAACAAGGGCAAGGACTTTAATATAACAAATTATATTGGGAGACAATACCGTATGTTTTTAATACGTGTAGAGACTTTTATATGCTAAAATTATGTTAAGAGACTTTTTAGTGAAAAATAAGAAAGTGTGTTGGTTTTTATAATGCTAAACCTTTATACCACACACAAATATTTATGTATCTTAAACAAAATCATGTTAACCTTAGATATGAGAGCATCCGGATTCATGAAACATGTATTGTCTTATAAACTAAACTACCAACACATTTTGGGGGCGTTGTCTGTGGATGAAAAAGAACTCTACAGTCTTACGACGTTCTGAACCCAGCTCACATACCACTTGGGCTAACAACCCAACCAATAGTACTCAATTGACGATAATTTAAGAATTAATGATGTCCTATGAAGTTTTTACATGAGTAACAAAAAAATAAATGTGTGAGCTCTGTTGATGAAAACATACAAGGTTAGTCGGAAAAAAAACATACGTGAAGACAAAAATGTAACAAAATTCCTAATTTAATTTTTATATGAACCAATAGTTGCAATGCATCTATTTTCAGCTTGCAAGTTCACGGCTGAGGTTTGGCTAAGGTGGGGAGATGGTGTCGGATTGAACCATTATACGCTTTTGATGTGAGGGATCTGTTGACGGTGCATAAGACGATTCAGAAAGGAAAACGAGGTAGATTGTTGATTCACGACATCCTATTACTACTTGTTGGGTTATTTAAAAAGCTAGAAATGAAAAGGTTTCAAACAAAAAAAAGAACCAAAGATCACGGAAATAGTGTGTAACAACAAATCATTGTCGTTTTTATGGTTGAAACGTAATAAGTGTACTAACCTTCTTTGAAGGGATTTGATTAGTTACCCTTTGTACATGTTGTAGCTGTTTATTGGGCAGTCCCGGTTTTGAGGATTATGCCTTGTGTTAGTGAAATTCAATGTTAAAAAAATATGAACTATCTTTATCTTTTTAATTTTGATTTTGATTTTTGACTGTCTTTAATTTTCTTTTACTTGTATGTGTTGAGTTAAATGTTTTATGTTTTGAACAGAACATATATCTTGAGTTCTTGAAACAGAAACATCAATTCTGAGTTTTGTCTTTTAGCAAAATTATATAAATGGAAATGCTGAATTGTGAATTGAATTTAGCCACTTTAGATTTGTTTTCTTTTTGTAGTACAATATATATTCAACTAATCATGTCAATTAGCCAACTGTTAAACAATAGATAAAGTAAACTAAGTCATTTGCCAATTTCTTGTCAACACTCCTAAATGGCCCCACTATTTGGTTGCCAGGAGGCCATGAGGTAATTAAATGATTCAGACCTTTTAGAAAAAAAATCAACACTTTTTATAAAATATTAGAATAAACCAGTGGTATAATATATATATTTTTTATTTTCTTTTATCCTTTTGAATCAATGTTTACATTTTTGATATTAAACATGTTCAATTAGGATGAAAAGTTTCAAAGATCTCGTGTGTTCTCATCAAAAAAGAAGAGCCACATTTGCTGTTTACAACACTTTTATTTGTTTTTTTTCCACGTATAAGATGTGTTTTAAAAGTATGGGTTTAATAAAAAAACACACTTCTTATCGTAAAAAAATATAAAAACAAGTTTGATAAAAAATGTTTGTACATTAATTAACATTCGTGTCCATCATGTAATAACTAGACATGGGTCTTTATTAATGTTTTTAGTTTTGTATATTTATTAATTGGCGAACACACAACTTTCACTTTAAAATCTACTTCTAAAATTCACTTAATGCTTAGGATTTGAACTCACATCATTTTAATACACTTGATGCCACCTAGCTTATAAATTTTGTGTGAGTGTCATAATTGGCTAATTGTATAAATATATATAATGCTTATTGATGCTCACTTCCCTCTTATAAACCACCCATCACACATCCTTCATTCTCCTTCCCTCTCTTTTGTGAACAACCAAATCTTCTTTCTCATTTCAAGCTTTTAACTTCATCTAGGCATTTTATCAAACACACACCTAGTGCGCACATGGCTAGAACACAACAACGGTACCGCGGCGTCCGCCAAAGGCATTGGGGTTCCTGGGTGTCCGAAATCCGCCATCCTTTGTTGTAAGTCCACTTCCCCTTAGCCGAAAACAATGCTTTAACTATTTTACATCACGCCTCATAACTTGTACATCATACATACATTTCATTTACTCATATGCAACTCTTTTTTCCCCCAAAACAGGAAAACAAGAATTTGGCTAGGAACATTTGAGACAGCCGAAGACGCGGCCCGAGCCTACGACGAGGCCGCGAGGCTCATGTGCGGGCCACGTGCAAGAACCAACTTCCCATACAACCCGAATTTGTCACAATCTTCTTCTTCCAAACTACTATCCGCAACTTTGACCGCAAAACTGCATAGATGCTACATGGCTTCACTTCAAATGACCAAACCTTCAATCCAACAACAACAAATGATGAACTCGAAACGAATGTGTTCAACCCATGTCGTCGAGTCTTCACCCGACACAAAGCCCACCATGTTGATGCACCACCAGCAACCTGCTGTGGATATTAACACCACTCATCATTATCAACATTGTCATCATCATCAACAACAGTTTCTTGCGAAACTCGAAGATCATCACATCGAACAAATGATTGAGGAGTTGCTTCACTATGGATCGATCGAATTTTGCTCTATCAATCAATCCCATGAATAGTTAAAAGGGTTGTGCTTACGTACCCCTCCCTTCAGTTTTACTAACGTACCCCTTTAAGTTGTCAAATCATTAAATATTCCCGCAATAAAGGACAAAAAAGGTCTCATAAAATTAATGTTTACAAGGGGGTACGATCAAAACTGAAAGAGGGGTGCGTTTAGCCAACGCCAAAGTTCAAGGCTCGAACACAGAACACGATGTCTACTATTCGAACCCGAGGGTCAAACATGGCAGCAGTTTTTGCATAAAATTTGATGGACTGAGATTAAATTGTGTTTTAAAAACATAAGTTTTGGATACGAGGATTATCTATCCGAAACAAATGTTTTAGAAAACATGTTTAACATTAGTTAGTCGAAATTTATGTAAATACTGTTGTTAATGACTTGTATTAGTATTAGCACATTTTTTTTTCTGGAGCTTCTGTTTGTGAGGCCTATAGGTTAGATCTTGTGTACTCTGGTTTCGCATGAAATAAGATAACCGAGATAAAAGGTCAACCTATACCGAGTATAAAAAATTAAATTGATTTATTTGTATTATATAATTATTTATTATTAAAAGAGTTTTAATATGATTATAAGAATGTTTTGTATTTTGCTTTTGTCATACAACTAGATTGTTGATGTAGGACGCGTTGCGACAGCGACGTTTTATTGTTTATAGTTGGCGGCATATTATGTGATGCATTAACCATATGAAAACGCGTGTTTTGACGTATCTGATCTAAAGCATCGCGGTTACAAAAAATGGAATCGAACTAGAGTTGGTCCATTTAGTGAGGGTCCACCTAACATTACACCACCTTTACCTTCGCATCAAGGCTTAGCGGCGTCGAGACGTACAAATAACTCGAATTTATACCGTCGAATAAAAACGTATCATAGCTGACCCGACTTGTTTCCGAATATAGTTTATGTCAAAACGTAGAGCGGCTGAAAACGCATGCAAAAATAAGCATAAAAACTATTTTTTACAAACCTATTTCCAAAAAAAATTTATGTCGTGACATGAATTTATAACGACATGTGCATTAAAATGCAAAACATAGACCAATGTACATAAAAAAAAAAGCATGAAAACACCCTCATTCGTTTATGAAAAAATAACGTTGAAATGTGAATTTATACTGATATGTAGGTAAAAATAACTGTGTGAGAAAATAGTTTATTTTTTAATTTTCTTTTAAGCTAACTAATGAAAAAACGGGGTTAAATTTGAAAAGTTAAAACTCAAGGGGTGAAAATGACATTTTATAAAAACAGTAGAAAGTATAGGGGTATTAATGACAATTCAAAAAGTACGTGTATTATTTTTGTTATTTGCAAAAGTTGAATTTGGTCTTTTCATCGGTGGCAGACGCCACAAACCTTTTGTTCCTAAGAGTATATCGAATACTAGATTATCCCCTGGTGCTTTCTGATATAGACAAATCTAATATGAAGTGATTAACTGTGTGTACTGTAAAAGGAATATGTCGTTTTTTTAGTATTTTTTTTAAAGGATCAACACTTGATAACTTATAAAACCTAATTCTAATTCTACTTGTGCACATCTTGCTCGAGTGAAATCTCTGTACAACTTTGTCACTTTCTCAAAACATTTTAAATTTGTAATGTGAACCTGAAATAAAAATAATCAAATTGGTATCAAATGATATGTCATGATAATAACTGATTTAAGAGACGTGCATGGTAAGGTAATTAATTATCACTTATTAGCTAGAGATTTACTAGGTGTTTAAGAATCATAGGTTTCATCTAACCGGCTTAGCACCATTTGTAATCAATGTTTCTAGCAACACCAATCAAGATACAAAAAAATATATAGTTTTACCAAACTGACTACATTTGTGAATATATATGTAGTTAGCAGGCTCTTATATGTAATAGCAGGTTTAAAAGCATATATATTATCTTAACATGTTTAGTGACTTGCCTAGACATTATTAATGAATTACCTAAACACATTGTGTTTTTTTTTTCTGGATGAACAAAAACCCGCTAAAAGAAGTCGTTTATTTTCTTCCATTTCTTGTATAGCAGAATATGGTGCTTGTGGAAATATAATAAAACGTTCGTTAATTTGGTGTACTTTTTTTTTTATAAAAAGCATGTCATATATAAAATTTACTAACGTTTAAAAATTGTGTGTGTGTGTGGGGGGGGGGGGGGGGGAGATAAGGAAAAGATAAAGATAAAAATACTAATTAAGATATTTGAAATTTTAAAATAATAGTTAACTAGTAGTTTGACCTGCGCGCGTTGCGGCGGCGCCAAAACTTAAAGTAACTCGAATTTATACTGTAAAATATTTGCCTGACTTGATTTCGAACAAAATTTACTTTAAAACGTGAACAAACTAAAAACGCACATAAAAATAAGCATGAAAACATATGATATTTGATTTAACTTATTACCGAAAAAATCCGGTGATTAGTTGCGGTGTCTCTGTTTTTAAAATCGAAACGTAGATAGGAAGCACAAACGTAGATTACAAGTGACAATAAAAAAAGTTACATCACTATCCATAACCATTTGAAATCCTATTCCTTACCGCACGTTGCAGCAGAGAATTTGCGTACGAACCAAATGCTAAAGATCGACTTTCTAAGCTACTATTTTATATTGCATTAAAACATCAATTTTAGATAACGTAAAAGTAAATTGCTATTTTTTATGGGTACTGGCTTGATCCGTTATTCAAAAAACTATATTGCGAATTTAGTTGTAAAAAAATCAAATGAATGAAAGTTAACTATGACGTTATAAGAGGAAAATAAAACTTAGGGTTAAAGACGTATATAATTTAAAGTGTAAGTGATTAATTTGAAACTTGAAAAAAAATATTATATTACTATATCAACATTGGCAAAAGGGTAAAAGTATTTCTATTACTGTTTAGGGGACATTTGATAAATTTATTAAAATTCAAGGGATAACAATGTAAATTAGTTTTAAAAAACCCAACAAAAGTTTGTGAGGGAAAAGTATAAGAACCAAAACCTTTTTGGTCAAAAACATAAAACAAAAAAAAAATCTTCTGAGAAGTTATAAATGACATTCCAAAATAAGGAAATTACATAAATGCCATAAAAAAGAAAAAAATAAGTATTTAAGTGTGAATGGCATTGTTGTAATTAAAAGAAAAACTAAGAGGACAGTGGGTACTGTAGCACCCACTTGTTCTTTAATCTATCTATATAATAATTGAATACATCTCGGGTCGAATGGAGACCTTAGAGAGGACCTTTAACTAATATGGAGCTCCAAATTATGACTATAAAAACCTTTTTCTTTTATTTTTTTTTTCATTCTCCATATCAAAACTCTCATATTCTTCCTAATTCATAAGAAATCTTTCAATCTTTCTTCTTCACCTTGCATCATTTGTTGATTATCCACAACTGATTAAAGGTAAACATCCATACTACTCTTCTAATGTTGATTCCTATTATTATTTTGACTTTTTTTTATTGTTAACATTATTAAGAACAAATCAAACCGAATGAAAATTCTTATTCTTTTACGTGGAAATCATTCTTCTTAAACACATGTTCTAATGAAACGGATTTGTGATAAACACATATTCAATCGAATTTATTATAAAGTAATAACAAATATACTATCGATTCCTATTGTTATTTTTTTTATTCTTTTTAAGATTTCCTAATCTAATAACCATTTGAAATCATTCTAGTGTTTATCACATGTTCTAATGAAACGGATTTGTGATAAACAGATATTCAATCGGATTTGTGATAAAGGGATAACAAAGATACTATCGATTCCTATTGTTACTTTTTTTTATTCTTTTTAATATTTCATAATCTAATTACCATTTGAAATCATTCTTGTGTTTATCACATGTTCTAATGAAATGGATTTGTGATGAACGTATTTGTGATAAACACATATTCAATCGGATTTGTGATAAAGGGATAATAAGGATTGCGTTCAATCAGATATATGTTAATTTTAGTATTGTCATCACGGTTTTTTAGACATATATTGAATCGGATTTACTATTCGATCGGATTTAGTAATGCTATGTTTTAACATTTTAAAAACAGGATTTGATCCGAAGACACAAACGCTATTATGTCTTATCATAATGGTTCTCAATTCTTCAAGGTATTGCATGACCCTACTGTTTTTCGAAATTATGTTTAATATTATTGTAATATTAGACCGAATTTAATGTCATTAATTTTGAATTATTGTTATTTATTTACATTAATAATAATTGACCGAATTTAATGTCATTTAATCTGAAATTTGAATCTGAATTATTGTTATTTATTTACATTAATAATAATTGACCGAATTTAATGTTATTTATTACTATCTTTTAATAATTGACCGAATTTATATTAAAATTAATACGAATTTCAGTTAACCATAATAAGTCTCATTTATTATTGATTATGAATGATTGATTATTAATCAATTTAACCTTCATTTATGAACGAAATAACTCTCACTTATTTTTAATATTACGATTTTAGCTTTACTATTCGTAAAAATAGTATTGTTGACCGAATATATTACTATTACTAATTGACATTAGTAATAATTGACCGAATTGAATGTTATTTATTACGATTTTTTAATCTCATTTATTTATATTAATATTACTACGAAATTATGTTTAATCTATCTTTATGAATTATTATTGGTCTTGCCTGCAATTAATAGGATTTATTTTATTTTTCAATGTTATTTAGTATGAGTTTTAATGACATTAATAATAATTGACCGAATTTAGTGTTATATATTACGATTTTTAAGCTCATTTATTTATTATTGACCGAATTGACCGAATTGACGGAATTAAATTACGAATATATTACTAATACTAAAACTAATATTACGATTTTTAATTTTAATCCCATTTATATCTTATTGAACAAATTAAATTTTTCTATTACTATTTTTACGAATATATTACTAATTACTAATACTAACTAATTCTAATACTAATATTACGATTTTAGTTTGCTTCAATTAGAAGATATTTCCAATGGCGAATATTGTGTCTTTAAATGGCGTTCAATCCAGCACAGGCTGTTTGTTACAAAGGTTCCACCACAAGAAGTCATTGATTTTCAAATTAAAATTACGATTTTTTATATTTGTAATGTGATTTATTTGAATTATTGATTACGATTTTTAGGTTATTTATTAAGATTATAATCTCATTTATTTATATTACTATGTTTACAAATTATGATTAGTCTTGATTGCAATTAATAAGATTTATTCATTTTTACAGTTATTTATTAAGATGTTTAATATTATTTATTGACATTAATAATAATTGACCAAATTTAATGTTATTTATTAAAATTATTAATCTCATTTATTTATATTACTTTTTTAGAATTTATGTTTAATAAGATTTAATTATTTTTAATGTATTTTTAGTATGTTAGAATTAATGTTATTTATTGAAATTAATAATAATTGACCGAGTTGAATGTTATTTATTATGATTTTAAATCTCATTTATTTATATTAATATTATGTTTAATCTATCTTTATGAAATTATGTTTAATATTATTTATATTACTATTCATTCGAATTATTATTGGTCTTGCCTGCAATTAATAGGATTTATTCATTTTTAATGATATTTATTATGAGTTTTAATGACATTAATAATAGTTGACCGAATTTAATGTCGTATATTACGATTTTTAAGCTCATTTATTTATTATTGACCGAATTAATTTACGAATATATTACTAATACTAATACTAATATTACGATTTTTAATTTTAATCAGATTTATTTATTATTGACCGAATTAAATTATGAATATATTACTCATACTAAAACTAATATTACGATTTTTAATTTTAATCCCATTTATATCTTATTGGCCGAATTAAAATTTTCTATTACTATTTTTACGAATATATTAGTGATTACTAATAATTACTTATTTAACTAATACTAATATTACGATTTTAGTTTTACTATTCGTAAAAATAGTATTGTTGACCGAATATATTACTAATACTAATTGACATTAATAACAATTGACCGAATTGAATGTTAATCTCATTTATTTATATTAATATTACTACGAAAATATGTTTAATCTATCTGTATGAATTATTATTGGTCTTGCCTACAATTAATAAGATTTATTCATTTTTTAATGTTATTTATTATGAGTTTTAATGACTTTAATAATAATAATTGATCGAATTTAATGTTATATATTACGATTTTTAAGCTCATTTATTTATTATTGACCAAATTGACCGAATGAAATTACAAATTTATTACTAATACTAAAACTAATATTACGATTTTTAATTTTAATCCCATTTATATCTTATTGACCGAATTAAATTTTTCTATTACTGTTTTTACGAATATATTACTAATTACTAATAATTACTAATACTAATACCAATATTACGTGCAAAAATTGTTTCACAAGTCGCTAGGTTTGTTATTTGCATATTCAACATTTATGTTTACAATATTCTTATTTTATAATTAGTTACACATTCTAAATTTTCTATACATAATACTTTTGTAAAGGTTTACTGTGATTGGATGACCTGATTTGCCTCAATCAAACGATACTTCCATTGGCGAATATTGTGTCTTCAAATGGTGTTGAATCGAGCACAAAATGTTTGTTAGTAAGGTTGCACCACAAGATGTCATTGATTTTGAAATTTAAATTATGATTTTGTTGTTATTTACAAAGAGTTTTAATGTTATTTGTGATAATTTTAATGTCATTGATTTGAATGATTTATTATGATTTGGTTGTTATTTATTAAGATTTTTAATCTTAATTATTGATATTACTAATATTACGAAATTCATTTTAATATTGTTGACCGACTTTAATTTTGATTTTACAACTTTCCTTTAATCAATTGTGATGAAATGATATATTTTTTAAACATATACGACTTTCTTTCAAACATTTATTTAAATCTATTTAACAATGTTAAATCTATTTAACAGTTTATAATTTAAATATAATCCGAAGATAACAATGTACGTTTATTTTCCTACACTTTTATTATTCTTTTAATAATGAATATAATTTAAATATAATTAACAGTTTCCTAAAATATATATAATGTATTCAAAATAATTTTCAATGCTATTACTAATATTATGACCTTAATGTTAATATTGTTGACCGAATCTGAGTAAAAACTTTTTACGTTTTTGTTAAATTGTGGAGGTCAATTCTTTTACTATATGTCTTTGAATTTGATTGTGTTAATTTTAAGCATTGTTGACCAATTCACGTCAATTACCAATCCTTCTCTTTTTATAATTCAAAGACTTTCCTTTAATCAATTGTCATGAAACGATATTCTTTTAAACATATACGACTTTCCTTTAAACATTTATTTAAATCTATTTAACAATGTTAAATCTATTTAACAATTTATAATTTAAATATAATTCGAAGATAGGAGTGTACATTTATTTTCCTACACTTTTTTATTCTTTTAATAATAAATATAATTTAAATCTATTTAACAGTTTCCTAAAATATATAATGTCTTCAAGATAATTTTCAATGCTATTACTAATATTATGACCTTAATTTTAATATTGTTGACCAAATCTGAGTAAAAACTTTTTTACGTTTTTGTTAATTTGATGGAGGTCAATTCTTTGACTTTATGTCTTTGAGTTTGATTGTGCTAATTTTAAGCGTTGTTGATCAATTCACGTCAATTACCAATCCTTCCATTTTTATAATTCAAATATGTAAATAAATATTCCTACTCGATCACGTCAATCGAGGCACAATATTTCTGATTTTGCAGAATTGTTCGAGACACAACAATACTATATAAACCTTAACAAATAATAAAATCATTTAATCGTCATACCAAATTTAACGAAATTAAATGATAATATAAATTTTCAAAATGTTACTTTCTGTACAACTAATAATGATTACTAAAGATGTCAATAAATAATTGTATATAATGGGTAAGGCAAATTAAACTTTACTTACTCGATATATCCATCATTTCGTTACATTAAACTGTTAGATGACATTTTGCATTTAACAACAAAATTCATACATATTGCATTATCAAACATTTAGTAACCAAAACAAATTGCATAATACAATTCTTATTTTCCTACTTTTATTTCATTTTACTTTCGGGTGAACCGTGGGTCCCCACAGGACTCTAACCTAGTATATAATATAATAATTATCTTTATCTAAAATATAATTAATTTTTTTTGAAGGGAAATTGTGACACCCGGCATGTTTAGGTCAACATTTTGTTCAAACACATAAGTCTACCTTAGCGAAAAACGTTTATTATACATATTTAGTAAGGTCGGTCGAATCAAAACACAGAACGTATTGTCCAGGGTTCAATTATTTGGAGGATCATCGGGTTAAACACACACGCACACGTTTACGAGTCCCGTTGTTGGTGAATTACATAAATTAGATCAAGTAACAAACATGAATTGATTCGTATATGGTGTAGTATATGCAAAGACGTGTTTAAACGCTGTTTAGATGATTATCCATGATTACATATGTTTAACATAGGTTAGGATTGCATGTTCATGTGTTAGGATGTGTTAAAATGCGTTAAAACGGCAAAATTGAAAAATCTGGAAAATACCTTGCCTGGTTCGCCCATAAGGAGGGTCGAACCTGGCCAGTAGTTTGTTAAAACCCACCTTCGACCACTCTAACCCACCTTCGCCCTCAAGAGAGGGGCGAACCTGGACTGGGTATAAATATCACACTTTGTCATTTTTCATCATTTCACAAACCCTAAACGCCTCTAAACACTCTCTATCAATATTAATCACTGGGGAAGGAGTTTTTGACCTTGTTTTTCATAACCTAACATACAAACACCTTCTAAACAAAGATCTAAGGTCGCCACTAGTTTGGGACTATCACACACTTGTTGGATCTTTCTTTTAAACAGAAGACGCAACCAAAGGTGAGTTCACGGCCCCTCTTTTATACGTTTTCTCTCGGGGGAGAAACATGCCACACGATTTAACAAATCAACGTTTAAGTAAACGCTAACTCTTTTGGAAATGCGATACTTGTTTTAAATATGCAACTCTTTTGGAAACGCAATACTTGTTATCAACGTGTAACTCTTTGGAAACGCGATACTTGTTATCAATGTGCAACCCTTTTGAAACGCAACACTTTTAATTACTAAACGACGAAACACGGAAGTCCCGGGGGAAACCATGAATGTGCAGGGCACAACGGGGGAAATGTGGATAGATCTATTGGGCCTGACACAGCCCCACTCGACGGCTTGGGGCCGGGCGGGTGCATATTGTCTCTATATTCGGTAAACACAAGCAACTCAAACACGGGCAGCAACACAAGCAACGCTGTCAGTAATGGTTTCAGCATCACAGTCGTGGTAGTAATATGAAACGCTTATTTGTTTATCTCACGCATCTCATGACATGGTATTTGTGAACGAATTCTCAAATGCACGGAAACTATTTGTAAACTTAAACCTGTGAACTCACCAGCATTATATGTTGACGTCTTTTTGGCATGATTTCTCAGGTCGCTAAGGTAGTAGCATCGAGTTAGGCGCACAGAGTCTCACACGGCGTCTAGGACTTCATTTATGCATGTTTTTGGAACGTTAAACTTCAGAACTTATGTTTTTATTTATTCATGACTTGTAAACTTTAAATACTTCCGCACACTCTGTTGTTGGTTTTAATCTCATGCATGGTTTTATTTACGTATGTTTTTACATTTAGACGTCGTTTATTGTGACCGTTGACTTGGATCCTGGTGTGTCACACGCCTCGCAGTAGAACTCCGCAGGTGGAAATTTGAGGGTGTGACAGAAATCAAGGGGTATGAAGGCCTCTTATTATAGTAAGTATAGATAGATGTAAATTGGTAGTCCTAGTTGTAAATGGGTTATATTAGCTAGTTTAGAACATGATTATTTTGATGTAGTATTTGTTGCCAATTACCCAAGGTCCTTTTACCTATAGATGTATTTAGCTATATAAAATGGTGTTTGTCTCTAAGAGGTTAAGAGCTCGAGTGCTGTTGCGAAGAATGATGCTAGTTAGGAGTAAATTAGAATGTTATTTAGGAAGGCTAAATTTATTCACACCCCTCACTTGTCTAGATTCACACTCCCAGCCGCCTTCAAACTGTCGCACTATGGCTATAGCGCGGTGTTTTGAAGTACAAAAGTCAACACTTTATCTAATAGCATACTAGGTTGTCTGATAAAGTGAAACATCTGAAGCCAAAGAATCGCGTTATGGCCATAGCTTGGTGCTTTGGGTTTCTTATTGAAATAATTTGTTTTAATTGATTCTAAATTGTTTTAATTCAGTTTTAGTTGTTTTAATTCATTTTTAAGTGTTTTAACTTATTTCCAATTAAAAAAAATGTTTGACGCGTTTTGGTTGGTTTAATTGCTCATTGATAGTTATCAGAATAAACTTATGAGTATGAACAACTTTCATAATTCAATGTACATAATACATGAACTATACAAACAATACCATGATTTATCAAAATACAAATCTTACATTTCTAATCAATATCCTGGACTTCCGGACATTGTTTGAAACGTTTTGGTCGGTTTAATTGCTCGTTGGAAGTTTTCAGAATAAACTTCCGAGTATGAACAACTTTGGTAATTCAAAGTACGTAATACGTCAACTATACAATCAATACCATGATTTATCAAAATACACGTTTTACATTTCTAATCAATATCCTGGACCTCCGGAATAACAATGAAGTAACCATATTCAGTCTAACATTCGTTATCATAACAATATGGTTACTTCATTGTACTCCGGAAGTCCAGGATATTGACTAGACATGTAAAATTTGTATTTCGATAAATCATGGTATTGATTGTATAGTTCATTCATGTATTACGTACATTGAATTATGAAAGTTCTTAATGGTGTTGGTTTCAAAATCCCTATGTTAGAAATCCTAAAGTAATTATATATTCCCAATGCATCGGTTAGGTTAAATTAATGTTCGATTATGGGACATCCTTAACCATAACCATAACTGATTCATCGATTAATCAAAGAACATTAACCATAACTGTCGGTTAATATCGGTTATTGGTTAATTCGCGTCGATTATCGGTTAATTTCGGTTAACGGTTAAGGTTTGCTCACCCCTAAGTTCACGTATTACGTACATTGAATTATGAAAGTTGTTCATGGTGTTGGTTCCATAATCCTCATGTTAGAAATCCTAAAGTATTTATATATTCCTAATGCATCGGTTCGGTTAATGTTCGGTTATAAGACATCCTTAACCATAACCAAAACGCGTCAAATAACGTCCGGAAGTCCAGGATATTGATTAGAAATGTAAAATTTGTACCATATTTTGATAAATTATGGTAGTGGTTGTATAGTTCATGTATTACGTACATTGAATTGTGAAAAATTGTTCATACTCGGATGTTTATTCTAAAAACTTCCAAGAGCAATTAAACCAAACAAAATGTGTCAAACAACGTCCGGAAGACTAGGATATTGATTAGAATTGTAAAAATTGTATTTTGACATGGTATTGATTGTATAGTTCATGTATTGCGTACATTAAATTATGAAATTGTTCATAATCGGAAGTTTATTCTGAAAACTATCAACGAGCAATTACCAAAACGTGTCAAACAATTTTTTATTGAAAATAAGTTAAAACACTTAAAAATGAATTAAATCAACTTAATATTAATTAAAACAAGTTATTTAAAAAAAAACAAAGCACCAAGCTATGGTCATAGCGTCACACTATAACCATAGTGCGACGCTTTAAATGGGGTGAAAATAAGTTGGGGGTTTAAATATCAAGGTAGAAAAAGAAGTTAACTTACTATCATAATTAGAAATATCATTGTCATAAACTAGTGGAGTGCCCGCGCGTTGCAGCGGGAGCACAACATTTACTAAAAACGAAGCAATAACAAAAATAAATATGTGATGATAAATGCAAACAAGTGTAGGGCACGTGTCATATGGTCTTGTTGCCTTTTACATGAGACAAAGAAGGATATCATAGACTCATCATGAAGGCTTGGCACGATGACCAAGCTTTGATATGCGTGTAAAATTTGATTAACATATAGTAGTATAAGACTATACGTACTGGGGCGCGAATTATCTGATTTTGTAAAACATAGCGCCCCAAACACTGCAACACCAAGGCGCTATGCGTTCAAAAAAGCCGGGGGCTTTATGGCTATAACGCCATATTCAAAATGCAACAACCAATCAATGCTCGACACGTGGCGAAGACAAAAAACGGTCAAAAAAATTTGACCGTTGGGGAGCCTTAATTTTGAACGGTAAACTTTTTTTTTTATAAAACTTTTATATATACACAACACAATACAACATACACATACAACATAAACACTTTCCAAACTAAAAAACACACACATCTACTAAACATGTTTCCATACGGTTCACCATTCGGGGTCCCTGGTCGCCCTGGTTCGAGGCCAAACACTACTACTCCACTGCCACCCAATTGGGCGGAGTTTGACCCGAACACAATGCAATACGCGCAACTACTCCAGGGTCACTTTTATCCTCCACCAAACTATGGACAACCAGGCCAATTTTTTCCTCCACCAAACTATGGCCAAGGTTCTCAAGAGGAGGCCGAGCATGTGCCAGAAACTCAAGTGGAGACCGACGAACCAGAGGGTTCTCAACGGGGGGGCCGCGGGCGTGGGAGTGGGAGCGGGCGCGGGAAACGCTCGCATAAAAAGAAAGATGCTACCCAACCTCGTCAAAAAAAACAAATAGAACGTTGGGCCCAAGACGAGGAATATGCTTTAGCGAGAGCCTGGCTCGACGTATCGGAGGATCCACTAGTTTGTAAGTAAATTTTTTATATATATTATTTATTTTTTATATATATATTGTTTGTGTTTTATATATATTATTTGTTTTTTATATATATATTGTTTGTGTTTTATATATATTATTTATTTTTTATATATATATTGTTTGTGTTTTATATATATTATTTATTTTTTATATATATATATTGTTCGTTATATATTTCTAATCGTATAAATTTTTTTTTGTAGCCAACTATCAACATCTTCCTGAGTTTTGGATTCGGATTCGAGCGTTGTTTTTTGGTGCGATGGGTAGAGGGGAGTATCGAGAGAACGACTCCGTATCGGGAAAGTGGTCGGACATAAATAATAGATGTCACGCGTTTTCTCAGGTTTACCAGCGTTGTATGGACAACAGGGGAAGTGGGGAAGGTGATGATGGTGTGTTGACGAGAGCGTTGGACGAGATGAGATCTACCCGCCAACCGTTCCCGTATTTGAAAATTTGGGAGATGTTGAGAAAAAGTCCTAAGTGGGCTCAGGTACCGCCTATGGGGTCGGGTGGTAGGAGGAGGATCAGGAGAGGAGGAGGATCAGGAGGAGGAGGACCATCAAAACGTAGCAAAACCTCCTCCTCGACGCGAGATCCGGATACACCGTCATCCGATGCTCGCTATGTGAGTTTAGGTGATCATGTTAATTTGGTTGATGAGGACGAGGATGAGGAGGAGGAGGAGCAGCAGCAGTATGATATGCCTAGACCACCCGGTAGAAGATCAGCAAAGGGTGGGAAGGGGGAGTCGTCTTCGGCAGCAGGCGGTGGCTTGAAGGATGATTTCGAAGAAATGAACCGTAGACTTCAAGATATTCGCGACCTTGGCCAAAGACGTTTGGAGACGATGCAGCAGAGAGTGGTGGAGAATAAAAGGTTTGTCGAGCTCCAAGAGGCGAGGCAGAGGGAAAAAGACATTGAGTTTTTGTCGAAACCGATCGAAGACCTCGACGGAGACGCGCTACGCCTCGCTATGCTTCACAGGCAACAAATCCTGAAAAAATATGACCTCTAGTGTGTTTGGTTTTTTTTAATATTAGTTGTAATTTTTTTTTTAATATTAGTTGTAATTTTTTTTTTAAATTTTAGTTGTAACTTTTTTTTAATTTTAGTTGTAACTTTTTTTTTAATTTAATTAATATTAGTTGTGTGTTTTTTAATATTATTTCTAATTTTTTTTATATTTATTTACCTTTTATTTTAATTATTTTGAGTTAAAAGAATATAAAAAATAAAATCCACGTGGACCAATCAGATTAGGGGGCTCCATATATAAAGCCCCACCACTACACCCCTTTTTCAGTTTCTCTCTCCATGCTGACTCAGCAGCCACGTGGACCAATCAGGAAGGGGGGCTCCATATATGGAGCCCCCCACTACACATGGTCTAAGGTTGAAAAAAGAGAAGTTTGTCATCTCCTATTATTGTTTTTAAATTTTGTTGGTAATCTTTCTAAATACTTTACAATATAGTATAGATATAGATAAAATTTTTTTTAGGAATTCTCTATGTCTAACTCTTATAGTCATGTATGTACAAGTATTGTCCACGTCGGTTGATGGGGAAATTTTAACCATTGTATGTTCCACAAATAAGAAGAAAATTTAAACTATTGTACTATTGTATATTCCACATCTTTAATTAAAACAAGTTATTTAAAAAAACAAAGCACCAAGCTATGGTCATAGCGCGGTGCTTTGGATTCAGATGTTTCAGTTTATCAGACAACCTAATACGTTGTCAGAAAAAGTGCTAATTGATGCGACCAAAACGCCACACTATAACCATAGCGCGGCGCTTTAAATGGGGTGAAAATAAGTTGGGGGTTTAAATATCAAGGTAGAAAAAGAAGTTAACTTACTATCATAATTAGAAACATCATTGTCATAAATAAAATTTATAAATTTGAGTGTTGAGAGTTGAGTTAACGTCAGTACGCGGTTTTAGATTTATAACATCGACCGACAATCATGGCTAAATTTGTTCATGACATACAACAGAAGGTTGAAAATAGGTACAAATCTATCTATATATGTTTGTACCCATATTATAACCCGGTACTTCTTACTTTTCTTTTCTTTTTACTCATTAAGTCAAAAATTTAGTTATTCTTTTACTTAATTTACTGTATTTAATTTATTTTTAATGAAATGACATTAAAAACAGTTATTGAATTTTACTTTTTACTTTTTTTTTTTACATCAATTCCAAATTCTTTATTCATAGTCACGAAAAATTACATCAAGATAGCGGGCAGGCGGGCAACAAGCTGCGCCGCCACCCCCTTTCTGGATAGCAAACCCTAGCCTACTAAAAACGAACCTCTGCCCCCCCAGCGTCGAGACACTGCTATGAATAACCTGTTGGACTCTGGACAGGAAACGGATGGCTTCCGGTGCCAAAGAGCCGAAGGTATCAAAAGCCAGAGGTACGAAAACATGTTGGTTCAGATAAAAAACACTACTTTTTTATCTTTCATTTTGTTTTTGTTATAAGATTGAGCATTAAGATTTAAGATTGGATCTCCAAAGTGGGTCTTCTTATTTATTTATTTATTAGTTTATACTGAGAGAGAGTCCCGGTGTTGAAAAAAAATCTAATATTAGTAAACAAAGGAAAAGAGTAAATAACTTTTTATAACTGTAAATATGAAAATGTAGTTTGAACTCAATACTTTACTTAACAATCTACAAACATAGATAAATGTAATGAGATAAAGAGCCAAAATTAAAAAAGAACATGTGACCAGAAAAAATAAAGCTATTTCAATACAATATGTAGGATGCTATTGATATTGAAAGCTACAATTCAACATACAAATCCTAAAACTAAAATCACATTAACAGCTAGATTATAAAATCCACATACAAACAACACATTGGTAAACAAAAAACCAAATCGAAGAAAATCGCATGGAAATTGCAAGGTACACAAACTAAAAAACAAAAATAAAAATTATAAATTCAACTTCTATATACTACAGTATAATAACACACATTATATATTAGCATTAGTAAATTGGTATAATTCCATTACCTGTTTATATAGATCAAACCTCAAGTGCACCTACACCCTGCAAGACCAGCCATTGCAGCCAAACATAAAAGTCTCCTATTACTTAACCTTCCACAAAAGGACATAGTACTACTGCAAGAAACAACCAATTTTATTAAATATTTAAAGTATATTTTAATTTAATTCATATTTGATATATAAACTGCTTCGTTTTCTTTTGTAATCTAGATCTCAGGATCACTAAATATTTTATATTTAAAAAGTAATACGGTTGTGTTACAAAGAGTCTTAATTTTCCAAAAAAACATGTTCCAACATTATAACCCCAGGTGCAGGTTAGTCTCTAAAAGTTGGAAAATTGATTTCGTTTGGTTGGAATTTCCGGTATGTACCTGTCAATCCACTAATTCTTTCCTGTGATTTTAAATTCAATATAACAATACACAAAATGCAATATTAAAAACTAATATGTAGTATTAAAAATCATTTTGTCCAAAGAAACCATTTAAAGATTGAGCAAGTCACCAACGCCTTGGCTTCGCCTTGGAAATCGAAGACTGTTCCAATTTCCTACTCAGATAGGCAAGCGTTTGTCATTTTATTGTAAGTGACAACCAAAGCATAAGAACTGAACTGATGTTAAAGTTTTTTTTTTTCTTAAAAAAAAAATAAGAACAAAAAAGGGTAATGTACATTAGAACATAAACGTGACCTATAAATAATATTCGTGCACGTTGCTCGTGTCGGGTGCGTGCTTCTTTAGCGCCTCAACCCTTAAACCACCCAAACTAAAAGCATTTAATTCTTATAACTATAACTTGCAAAAAAACATATAAAACAAAGAAAACAAAGCTTACCACTTTATTATACCACAAATGATGTTTAGCAAGTTTCTGAGAATACCATTCATGATTGGACGCCACTATCACAAACAAACTCAAGCCCATGATTGAACAAAAAAAAAATATTCAGCACTCTTTACTTGGGGAACTAATCGACCCGTACTAACTCCTATAATCATCAAAACACAAACAATATGAAAAACTAATAATTGAAAGAAAAAATCTTATCTTGGTCCATATTTCAAAAGGCTAGAGAAACAAACCACATTCTTGTTCGCATCTAATCTCTCAAACGTGCACTGGCCTGAAAATGCAACAATCTCAACAATTAAAACAAAATCTCAATAAGAAAATCAGATGAAATCAAAGAGCACACAACCGAAGAAGTAAAGTTTGGCCAAACTGTTTTCACCACCCTTGGTCTAGAGGGGCCATCATCGTCATGCATCGTCGGCGACTCCGCTTCTCTCTCTCATCATGCCATAATGAACCAAAACCATCACCGCCTCCGATGTTGTATCCCCAGTGGTTAACCATTTAGTGGTTAACCATTTAAATAATATTACAGAACAAATCAAGTAAATTAAATAACTAAGTTATTAGCAATTTTCAGACAACAATATTCTATTCAACTTAATGCTCAATCAAATGCTTGATGGTTTTGGCTTACCTTTGTGGAAGTCACAGCCCTATAACTTCGAGCAGATAACTTTACAAAATATCCTTAAAAAATGTTACATATATCGGACTATGAAGCTAACAATGATTTTACTTCTTCATTGAATTGACCAAAACCTAAATAAAAAACATATGAAAACATATATAATAAGAGACCAAACAACAAAACCCAGATTGTTGTATCTTTATAAACTCTAAAATAATTCCAAAATAAATATGCGATCTAAGAAAAAGAAGGATGTAACCAATGAAAACAAAAGGTAGAGATTTCAATTGTTACAAACCTTAATTAAAAAAAAATAAGCGAATAAAGAACGAATCGAACTAAAAAAGAATAACATAAACAGATTGTATAACAAGTATTTTTGTATAAAACCTTCATCGTAATCAACAGATGAGAAATTCAAGACTAAATACAGAATGTATATATTCTACCGTGATCAAAGTGATCGGATGGCACACTTCTTGGCTGACTTGCGTTGTAGAGGAGAGGAGGAGGAGAGACGGGGTGGAGGTCGGTTGCCTTGGGTTGCAGAGTTGGGGGGCTGTGTGGAGAAGAGGAGAGAGGTCGTCGGTGGAGGGAGAGGAGGAGGGATTTGGCTGTGGAAGGATAGAGAGGAGAAAACTTTTAGGGTTTGGGGAGGAGAAAACTTTTATACGTAGTTTTTTTTTTTCAATTCTCACATCGTGCCACGTGACATATTCAGAGGGAGGAAGAGTATAGCTTTATGAGTGGTTTGTTTATATATAGATAAAGATTATTTTGTATGTGATAACATACTTCTCATAATTACTTCAACATTCAAGCGAATTCTTTTAAGCTTTAAATATAAACAATTACATGCTTTAAACATGAACAATTACATGAATACGCAAAATATATATTTAAAAGTTTACTAAAAGGCATTTGGACACGCGTTTAGGATTGGATAAGAGAGTATCAAATTTATAGTTTTAAAACTAACATATTATAAATTTATTTTCTCATTATGGATGTTATTGCTTAAAAAAGAGTTTCATTTGTATAAAACTAGCAGGAAACCTGTACGTTGCGGCAGAGTCAACAATACAGGGCGGAAACGTAATTCAAATTTTAAAACGATTAAAAGAATAAAAATGTAATGTGTATGTTTGTGTGTGTAAGCACATATGCTTCGCAATGGAGTAGTTTTTTAAAGGCTATAAAGAGACATGATAACAATAAACCGAGCAAAAAATATAAATATTTTCATTTTCCGGCCCGTGCTTTCAGAACACGCGTTTAAATCGCGATATAAGATTCGATCACAGTTTCTTTTGTTAAAACGATTTGTCAACTTTCGAAACCTAATAATTAACAACATTTATAATAAATAATTATTTCAGATGATTAAAATCACATCGAGCGTTGATCGGAATTTGCCGGTTGTCACACCATAGTGTTATGGTTTCACTGGCTAGTATAATAAAAATAACGAGTGCTATTGATGGGGCGCGCGATGCGCGCCTTGTAATTTTGTTACTACCGAAACGCAAACCCAATCTCTTCCATTAAACGCACAACTCTTTCAAAACAAACCCACCACCAGATTCAGTCAAAAATCATGACAATAAAACACAAATTCGGCTACCAAATAAACTGAAAAAACATAGTTGAAACGAGCATTGAAATAACTTACAATAAGCATTGTTACAACTGAATCAAAATAAGGTCTGTTAGGATCTGAGTTCTGGTTGTTTTGATTTGTTTGATTAAGTATAAATAAATGAATGAAGTATAAATGGAAAGTGCAGCGGAATAAACTATAAATCAAAACATGGAGAATAATTGTTTTTAATCGAAAGCTTTCATTAATCGAAAGATTACAATTGTACAACTAAACTCCCCCTCAGCCTGATCACTCAGAGAATGTTTGTCTGAAAGAGAATGACGAGTGATGAATAGAACAGTACAAGTACTATTCTATTTATAGACAAACTCAAACCTTTGATGATCAGTGCTGACGTCACCTAGACAGTGACCTCTAACTGACTAACAACTTCTAACATCTGCTAAGCTATAACTACTGTTACATTGAAAACACTGATAATACAAAACTCTGTAAACTAAAACTCTGATGTCTTCTATCATCTGTTGAACCAAAGTGCTGTTGGTTCAACAGACCTTTGTTCTTCAGTTCTTTGATCAGCAATTGTTCTTCATCAGACTTTTATCCTTCAGACCTTGTTCATCAGACCTTTCATCAACAGCATTTATCTCTAACAGTTGATTCAAGCAGCAGCAGTTAGGGATCAACAGACTTTTGGAGGAAGCTTCATTGTAACAACTGTTTTATTCATGGATCAATTACTTAGTATATTTTGGCTTTTCAATCATCTGTTCTTCTCCAGGTCAGCAGACCCAACAATCTCCCCCTAGAACAGATGATGCCAAAACTCTGCTTTATTGTTGATCTTTATTTCTCATCAGACTTTCTCTTATTTGACCTTTGAGTTGTGATTCAAAGTTCAAAGAGTAGAGGTCTTCAGCATCTCTTTCCAGTGTCAAATTCAGAAGTGTTTGGAGGTCTTCAGCACTTAGGCCAGGTGCATCATCCATGCTTAACTTCTGAATACTACCATCTGATCTGAGCAATGTCAATTCATGGGTGTCTTTGTTTGACTTCCATTTTAGAATTTTAGAATCAGAGGAGTGACTGGGATGCATTCTTATTCTTGATGAGTTGGGTGATGGAGGCCTGCCAATGAGTTCCCTGAGTCTGTCTGACACAGGATCAGTGAAAGATCTGAGTTGATTTATAAGAGCCTCTTTTACAAATGTATCAGTGAACTGTTTTTGTTCCTCTTCTGTCATCTCCTTCTGCTTCTTGAATTGTCTTCTTGCAGCTATGGAGAGATCAGAGGTTTCCAGCAAACTGTCAAGTGTAAAGGCCTGTAGAGGTCTTTTTGGTGCATCATCATAGATTGGTTTTCTTGGTAGGTTAGGGTTGGTCTTTCTTTCTTCTTCTAATTTCTTGTAAGTTTCAATCAATCTGATCTCAGACCATCTAGCAACAGATCTCATCTCACCATACTTGGCAGCTACATGCTCTTGTCTCATTCTTTTGAATTTCAAAGCTCTAGCTTGATCTCTCCCTTTACTGAAATCAGGGGCAGAGGCCTTTGTAGGAGGATTCTTGGCCATGCTCTCAATTCTTATAAGTTCTTCTCTGAGAGCATGTGTGGTCCAGCCTGTGAATTGATTTTTGGTTGCTTTGTAAGGCTTGGTGGCCAAGATCTGTTCTAGTAAAGAATCCCTAACCTCCATTTCCAAATCTTTGCTGAGAGGCATGGTAGACATGGAATTGCTCAGGGTCTTAGCAAAGTCTTCAATCCTTCTTACTTTGCTAAGCTCTGCTGAATGGATGCCCTGAGCAGTCCTGTCATCCTTCCCTTTACATTTCTCTTTGATGATAGCATCAGCCTGTTCACTCTTATATTTTAGATAAGTATCAATGTTGAGAGGAACAGGGAAGCCTTTAAGAGAAGGGAAGGATCTATCTGATGGCTGATCAGTATTATAGAAGGATTGAAGTTCCCCCTTGAGTAAATCCAGCTCAAGAGGATACTTCTCAGCCAATGGTGTGATGGTTGGTGGTGGTCTGTGTGATCTGAATTGTGATGTGTGAGGTGAAAATGATGAAAGTGGAATGGCATTGACTGGTGTGGATTGTGTGATTGGGGTGTTAGGTGGTGTGGTGTGAATGAAAATGTTTTCATCTTGTATAACAAAGGTAGATTTCCTTTTTCTGCTATACAAGATTTTTGGTGAGGGTGAGGATGTGGCAGTGGTTTGGTTAACATCTGTTGGTCCTTTTGTAGAACCAGCAGTTGTTTGGGTTTTTGGTTGTGTTGTGGTAGGTTTGGTTGTTGTTTGTGTAGTGGCTGGTTTTGTGATTGGTTTAGTGGTTGATGGTGTGGTGATTGGTTTGGTTGGAACATATGTTTTGGTAGCAGTGGTTTTGGTTTCAGTGGTTTGGGTAGCAGGGGTTGTGGTGGCAGTGGTTTTGGGAGCAGTGGTTGTGATAACAGGTGTTTCAGCAGCAGAGGTTTCAGAAGATAGCTTGGATGGTGGTTTCCTTGTATGTTTAGCTGACATTTTCTTTCTTTTTGAGGTATTCACATCTTCCACTTCTTGCTGTTGTTCCTTTTTAAGCTGCACCAACAACTCTGCTTTAGCTTCCAAAGTGTCAGCCCTTTTTAGTTTGTCTTGAGCAGCTTTATTAGCCTTTTCATTGGCAGAGGTATCAACTTCCTTTGCCTTGGTTGTTTGAGCTGGTTCAGCAACAGGGGTTTGAACACTTGGTTGTTGTGGTTGTGGAGCTGATTTTGGAGACTCTGGTTTGTCAGCAGCTGGCTTACCCTTTTGAGAGGGTGGTGCACCAAATGGATTTAACTTTGGTAGCCTATCTCTGCCACTCTCCCCCTTTTTGGCATCATCAGCAGTGAATTCATCATCATCTTCATCCCTGAGAATGGTGGTAGGGGCAGAGCCAGTAGTCTTCAGCAAATGTTCCTTGATCACCTTGATGTCAGCCTTTGTGTCATTGAACCTGGCATCCACCATGTTTCTGATCAATGTCATATAGGTTTCTTGTGTTTGATCTGCCAATTTTCTGTGAGCTATGATGATGGGGGAAACAGATTTCCATAGTTCATTGGCAATATCAGAGGTGGATGGTTGACTCTTTGTAAAGTTGCCCAATGTTTCCAATATTGACTTGACATCAGTTTTGATGTCAGCAACAGAGGATTCAAGGTTTTGAACCTTAACCGTCAATTCTTGTAGTATTGATTCATCACCTAAGTTAATAGGATCAGCTGAATCCCTACCAGTGGTAGTTTTAACTGGATCAGTCCTAGGAGGTGAGTCCATGGAATGAGAACCAGCTGCCCCTTTTTCTTGGTACTGGGGACTTCCAACTGATTTTGGGGATACAATTGTGGCCTCATCAGTTGTTGCCTTCAAGGAAGTCTTATCTATGGAACCACTGTCCTGTTGTGAGACAATGGTCTCTAAAGCAGTAGTGGCTGCTTCTCTTGAAACCTCACCAGGAGTTACATTGAACTCTGGGAGTATAGCCTCCTCTTCTGTTTGTGGGATAGCAGATTGACTTTTCTCAGCCCCAGTCACTGGTGGAGGTGTACTCTCTGTGACAGGTGAAGGAGAGGAACTGGGGTTATCCTGAGTTTTGTCAATTGCTTCAAACAGTGGTTGCATGGTTTGTGGAACATGTGGTGGTGATGTG
This sequence comes from Ambrosia artemisiifolia, assembly GCA_032199755.1. Classification (NCBI taxonomy): domain Eukaryota; kingdom Viridiplantae; phylum Streptophyta; class Magnoliopsida; order Asterales; family Asteraceae; genus Ambrosia; species Ambrosia artemisiifolia. The sequence continues at coordinate 51,848,868 of CM063522.1, read as the reverse complement.
GGTGGAGTAAGAAGCTGATTAGCCCTGGGAGATGGACTTGTAAACATATGGTCAAGTGACTCATATGCCTCAGTATGAGTTTCCCTTTGGCTTACAACAAGATCCTGTTGTGAGGATGCTTGAGGAGTTTGCTTGGGTTGAGATATCTCCAACTGTTGTGAGGAAGTAGCAACAGTGGTTTCATGTTGCTTTGGTGATGCAACAGGGTTAGCTTCTGGTACCTCATCTTCCAGAAGGCCCCTTTTGGGTTGAGAGGTGGTTTTAGAGGATGGACGTTTTCTTTTGGTGGCTGGTGTGGGTTTCACAGCACTGGATGAAGTGCTATGATCACCAGGAGCAGTGGGCTCACCAACAGAGGTTTCAACAACAGTTGTTGTCTTTGTCCTCTTTGGTTGTGTTTTTGAAACTTTTGTCACTTTTGACACTTTTTCTTGGGTTGAAGAACCCAGCATTCTTGTGAAAGTTTCATCTGTTAAACTTTTCATTTTAAAGGACTCTCCCTTTTGAAAATCATTTTCTGGTAAAAGCTTTTGTAGAATTACACTTAGGATTCTAGGGTAGAGTAGAAAAGCATTATTTGAGCCAGATTTTATGGCTTTCACATTTGAGACCAAGTCTAAAAACAATCCCTGAGACAGATTGAAGTCAGAATCTGACAACATTGCATATCCCAAGTATTGAATCCTCAATGGGATTTCATTGAAGGATGTGGTCTTGGCCGAGGCACAGAGAAGAAGGGTATGGAAGAAAAATTTCATGACTGGAGGAAAAAACTTTTTGTATAAGGTTGATCCAGTCATCTGTGCATCATACCCTCTTTCCTGGAACTCAATGTGAAGCTCTGTTTTAGGAAAGGAGTCCATACCTGACAAGTCATTCAGTGAGAAGGTAGTGGATATGATTTCAGGGGTTATGGCGATACTAGTGGCTCCAATTTTTGAAATTATGGAAGTGGGCTTTTTGTCTTGATACAAGACTTCAGCACTTGCCCAAAATTCTTGGAGTGTTTCTAGATAAATGGGAGCATCAGCAATGAGGATGTTTTTGTATTTTGAGTTGTTTATTATGTCGATTGTGGAATGAAATGGAGTGTTATCTTCGGTTTTAACCAAATATGGAAGAAAATTGTGGGTGGATTTTGTCTGAAGATCCATTTTAATGGATTTCGAGGATGAAAGTACTGAACTTGGATGAAGGGTTTAGAGGAAAACAAAAGCGGTGTTTAGTATTTTGAATACAATAAGACAATAAAACTGCCGTTTGGGGGAAAAACAGGGTTTTATAGCCTCTGGTGAAACCGCTGATGTGGCAAAACTTTGCTTTTGAGAGCAGGCGTGGCAAACATCTGATGGTTTAAACATCTGGTGGCATACAGCTGTTTTGTTAAACATCTGTTGCCAACCTCTGTTGTTTAAGCCAAAAGACTGATGGAAAACAGTTGTTTTATCTGATCAGATGTTTGAAACAGATTTTTCAACCAACAGTGGTTGTTTTATCTGAACAGATGTTTGAAACAGATTTTTCAACTAACAGTGATTTGAATGAAACAGTGGTTGTTTTATCTGATCAGTGGTTTAAAACAGATTTTTCAACCAAAGTGTCATTTTAAGCAAAATTTGATTTTCTGAAAACATTTTAATGTTTTTATTGAAAACATTTTTGTTGTTTTAATCCATGTTTAACATTCCAATTCGAGAGATCAGATTTGTGAAGGTAGATGTGTCTAAAGCTTTTGTCAACACATCTGCCAGCTGATCCTCTGTTGGAACATGGTGCAGAGAAATCAAACCTTTTTCATAGCTATATCTGACAAAATGATGTCTGATATCTATGTGCTTGGTGGTTGAATGAGAGACTGGATTCTTGATGATATTTTCAGCAGCTTGGCTATCCAACATGAGTGGAGTCCTTAGTGCGGTTATCCCAAAATCCAGTAGTTGATTTTGAAGCCACATGAGTTGGGCTGTACAGCTTGCAGCAGCAATGTATTCAGCCTCAGCTGTGGATGTTGAAACAGCTGCTTGCTTTTTGCTTTGCCAGGTGTAACAACCCGGGTCAGACCCCCAAAATTTTTCACGTATTAATAGTATTATCGTATAATAAAAGGGAACCAAAACAAATAGTGAGCGAGTCGGTTGTGTGCGAAACTAAAAATCGAACCATTATATATAACATGTTATTATAGAATACGCGTCACGAGACCGAATTAATATGCGTTAACGAACCCGTTTGTGACTAATTTGATTAGTCACCATGAGACACATGGTGTCACCACCATGTGCCCCATGGCACTTTAATAACATGACACTAATCTGCTGTTGTTTTATAAAAACATACATATACACATATTGTGCATTTGTTTATCATAACATCACACACACAAACACCCAAACATAGAGAGAGAAGGAGGAGCCAGGGGCTCTCGCCGCCGCTTCAGGCGGAGCTCCGGCCACCCCCACGACAAACAACAACCACCACCCCATTATTATTATTCTTAGAGAGAGAGAGAGAGACGAGCAGAGGAAAGAGAAGACGCCGGAGAGAGAAAGAGAGAGGGTGAACTAGAGAGAGAGAGAACTGAGAGGGGAGGAGGAGCCGGAGGCTCCCACCACCGCTGACGGTGGTTCTCCGGCGGCCCAACCCCACAACCCACCACCCGATTCATATTATTGTAGAGAGAGACGCAGAGATTTAGAGAGAGAGAGAGCAGAGCCGAAGAGGAAGAAAGAGAGAAGCAGAAGAGAGAGAGAGAGAGACGGAGGAGGAAGACGGAGACGACGGTGGTCAGGTGGTGGCTTCGGCGGCGGCGCCACCCCTGTAACCGAGTCCTCATCAAACCAAGGTAAAACCTTAACCTATTCCCTACTCTTCGATTTCAGATCTAAGGTTGATGATTGAGGGTTTGGTGATTATTGGTGGTGGTCTCGGGTAGGTGGTGGTGGTGATTCTGATGTGGTGAGCGGCGGAGGTGGTTGGGTGCTGGACTCGATGGTGGCCTCGGTGGTCGCAGGTGGTTGATGATGGTGGTGCAGATGTGATGGTTCTGCGGTGGTCACAAAGAGGGGTTTGAGGTGTTGGGGCACCGGTGAATATTGATTGGTAATATTGGATGTTGGTTGTTTATTGATACAAGGGCTTGGGTCAAGTCCAGAAGCGGGTTGTGAGGACGGGTCAACGGTCAACAGAAGTCAACCTTCGGGTCAACCGGGTCAGTTTGGCTGACACGAACCAAGGCCGGGCTCAAGGTATAACCGGACTACAAACTTACCTATATTAGTATATAATCCTTGCGTATGGGACTTGACGAGTGTGTACGACCAAGACCAAAGTATAAATATGTACTAACAAGTAGTAATAAGATTGGGATAATCACATGACTACTTGGACTATCGGATTAGTTGTAGAGATATTAGCTAACCTTGCGGACTAGGCATATGAGGACATTATAACTTGGACACTTGAATTGGATAATCGGACAAATGAGACTAGGATACGAATACGATTAGCCAATATATATGTATATTGAAACATATAAATATATGAGCTAGGTTATATAATGAATCTTGGACACGAGTGGAATAAGAAACATATAGTGAAGCTATAATATGCAAACTTGACATCACAGACAATTAAACTCGGACATTTATACTAGTCGCATAAACATTAGATAACATGAAGCTTTAGAACATTTGGACGCCTTGGACTATCTACGCCACTTGGACATACGGGCGATATGACATGGATTTAATTAGGCGAACATATATTAAGATCTTATATAAATATATAAAACATGTACTAAGGGCTATATTAGGTACCGACTTATAAGACTAAAGCGGACATTAGAATGTAACTTTGGGACATAAATTGGAGATGAAGCGACATATGAACTCAATGTTGGAAATAGACATAATAACAATAGGATGCTATTATATAAACTCGGATGCTTGATTAGTCACCTAAACCTTAGAATATGGACTCGACGACTAAGATTCGGACTTACACGTTAGACGAATAAAAGGAAAGGAAACATAGATAATATAAACGATATTAAGTTATGATACATATTTAAGCGGATCCTAGTAATGATACTTGAACTCGACAACCATGATTTGGAATGAAACATAGAACCAGTGACACGAGTGGATGTATATCAAACCTTGGACGACTAGAACCAAATGGTATAATAGAAACCACACGCTCGAGCTCGTCCCCACGCATAACCATGACGAATAAAACTGAACTCTAATAATAATGTGTGTCGACATAGGGCCCAACCAGGAGGATGTCGGTATTCGATACCGAGCACCGGTTTTCATATTTAAACTATGCAAACAAGGTGAGTTTCGTGAACTCCCCTCTTTTTATTTTTACAAATGTTTTGGGGTGACGCATGCTTCTAAACTGTTTTGTACATTGTTATGGGTGTTAGTTTTACAGAGCGTGATTACCTGCTTGCTTGTTATGCATACTAAACCAGGCACTCATTAACTCTAGGATAGAGCCGACTTAATATATGGGTAGTACTACTTGGGGAATCCCCCACGCACAGTGGTCCGGCCTAGACCCGGAAACCCCCACTGAGACCGACGGGTCGTTGCGGCATATATTTTGCCATTGGGGAACCTATGAGGCAGGACATAGGTTGAGAACTATGACAATAACGGGTATAGTTTATGTTGATACATCTAGACATGGTTAGGCATGGGCTAGGTGCCAAGGGTTGAGTGGCCAGCTTGTAGAATTGTAACACCATAACCAGATAAACGTTTGAAAACTGACAAACTTGTTTGATAAATGAAACTGTTTGATAAACTAATTTTGGGCGCCTATGTAACTAAACACACGAACTCACCAACATTATTGTTGACCCAAAACCATTTTAAGCATGTGTTCAGGTACCGGCATTGGAGATATGAAGAATGTATGATTGCAACTCGGAGTCACAACCAGTGGACGAACCAGAAGACGATCGAGTAACCATAGAAACCAACCGCGCAAGTACGATCAGGGACTAGGTTTAGTTAATGAAAGTGTATTATGTAACTAAATTATATTAATAAAATTAGATATTATTGTACCGCTTTCGCTGTTGCTTGCATTTGCGTGAATGTTGTACCAAACTGTTATTTCGTCCAGGCCCCCTGTGGCCGGGTTGTGACAGTTGGTATCAGAGCAAACAGCGCGGCGTGTATGCTCCACTAGGCTTTAACCACGAACCTTAGGATCCTAACTTTGAAACCACAGAATTCATTTCGGTTTGGAGAACCGCAACCTGACGGATGAACCGGAGTTGCAATCAGAGGATACCGGACGAGTTAATCTTGGGTACTGAACACATGGGATAAAACGTTGAGTGATAAAAACTATACTTGAAAGATACGAACGAATTTGCGAAATAACCAATGAGAACATAAGATTAAGTGTTGTGATCTTTAATGGAATAGACTTGGATGCTTGAGTGAGGCGAGGAAGTGATTATGGTCGCGAACATAATCATGAATCCGCAGGCACAATGGCATTTCGGGAATATTTTATTTAAAGTCATAGGCATGAAAGTTAAAATTTATACCCTCGAACACAAAAATTAGTATGAACTGTATCGTTGGGTGACCGGCGAAGTGAGAGTTCGCCTTTCCTTTGGTGCTTTATGGTTTTCTAACCATGATATTCTCATCCGATGGATGGTAGTTTTGAACTTGACAAACGATTGTACTCATTTCCTTAAGATATTTTTGAGAAATTCTTCATTGATACGGCGAATCTTGTAGATAGAGTTACTCGATTCCGTTCTGAAACTCGATGATTTCCTGATTTTGTCGTCAAAAGTTCTTAGGCACTACGACCTAGACCGTTCTTGCGACACTTGAGTACAAAAACTTCCGTTGTTTCTCGTTCTCTAGAAATTTAAGTTTGTTCGGACAGTGTAAACTTCTAAAGCGCATGTGAACGCTAGGAAAAGCTTGGTTAATTAGATAACTGTCTCGATTCTATACTAAGCTATCTTTATTGCGAACCAAAATGTTGGGTTTCTTTTCGAACCAAGTATCGAAATCGTGCCTATCATCTAATGTAACGTGAGTTGGCGATTGTATGATCGTGAATTTACAAATACGTTATGGTGGCATGCAATCCCAATAAGGTTATGGTTAGGATTTCTAATTACGTTTTTGAGGTATCAAAGGTGTGGTGGGTTAGCTGCGGTACACCCTATATATAAACACCAATGATACGTCAGAAATGAGATTGGAGATCTAACCAAGAATAAATTTCAATTCATTTTCTAAACCATTATCAAGTTGTATCTACCGCCTTAATGTGAAGTAAATTCGCGATTGCGTGATCATGAATTTATAAATACGTTATTGGGGTATGAAATTCTATGAAGGTTTTTGGGAAAGATTTCTAGTGCATTCTTGAAGTATCACCGGTGTGGTGGGCTGGCTGCGGTACGCCCTATATATAAACACTGATGATACGTCAAAATAAGACTGGAAGTCTAACCAAGAACTAACTCTAAGTCCAATTTCTTTCAAAACCAAGAGCTCGAAAGGTTTACGGATCCTGCTTCCATGATTTCCATGTCATAGCTGTCCGCCTTTTCATACAAGCGATTATCCACAATTGAATAAACTTCAAGATATTACCACAACTATAATTTCGCGGACGAAATTCTTTTAAGGGGGGGAGAATGTAACAACCCGGGTCAGACCCCCAAAATTTTTCACGTATTAATAGTATTATCGTATAATAAAAGGGAACCAAAACAAATAGTGAGCGAGTCGGTTGTGTGCGAAACTAAAAATCGAACCATTATATATAACATGTTATTATAGAATACGCGTCACGAGACCGAATTAATATGCGTTAACGAACCCGTTTGTGACTAATTTGATTAGTCACCATGAGACACATGGTGTCACCACCATGTGCCCCATGGCACTTTAATAACATGACACTAATCTGCTGTTGTTTTATAAAAACATACATATACACATATTGTGCATTTGTTTATCATAACATCACACACACAAACACCCAAACATAGAGAGAGAAGGAGGAGCCAGGGGCTCTCGCCGCCGCTTCAGGCGGAGCTCCGGCCACCCCCACGACAAACAACAACCACCACCCCATTATTATTATTCTTAGAGAGAGAGAGAGAGACGAGCAGAGGAAAGAGAAGACGCCGGAGAGAGAAAGAGAGAGGGTGAACTAGAGAGAGAGAGAACTGAGAGGGGAGGAGGAGCCGGAGGCTCCCACCACCGCTGACGGTGGTTCTCCGGCGGCCCAACCCCACAACCCACCACCCGATTCATATTATTGTAGAGAGAGACGCAGAGATTTAGAGAGAGAGAGAGCAGAGCCGAAGAGGAAGAAAGAGAGAAGCAGAAGAGAGAGAGAGAGAGACGGAGGAGGAAGACGGAGACGACGGTGGTCAGGTGGTGGCTTCGGCGGCGGCGCCACCCCTGTAACCGAGTCCTCATCAAACCAAGGTAAAACCTTAACCTATTCCCTACTCTTCGATTTCAGATCTAAGGTTGATGATTGAGGGTTTGGTGATTATTGGTGGTGGTCTCGGGTAGGTGGTGGTGGTGATTCTGATGTGGTGAGCGGCGGAGGTGGTTGGGTGCTGGACTCGATGGTGGCCTCGGTGGTCGCAGGTGGTTGATGATGGTGGTGCAGATGTGATGGTTCTGCGGTGGTCACAAAGAGGGGTTTGAGGTGTTGGGTCACCGGTGAATATTGATTGGTAATATTGGATGTTGGTTGTTTATTGATACAAGGGCTTGGGTCAAGTCCAGAAGCGGGTTGTGAGGACGGGTCAACGGTCAACAGAAGTCAACCTTCGGGTCAACCGGGTCAGTTTGGCTGACACGACCAAGGCCGGGCTCAAGGTATAACCGGACTACAAACTTACCTATATTAGTATATAATCCTTGCGTATGGGACTTGACGAGTGTGTACGACCAAGACCAAAGTATAAATATGTACTAACAAGTAGTAATAAGATTGGGATAATCACATGACTACTTGGACTATCGGATTAGTTGTAGAGATATTAGCTAACCTTGCGGACTAGGCATATGAGGACATTATAACTTGGACACTTGAATTGGATAATCGGACAAATGAGACTAGGATACGAATACGATTAGCCAATATATATGTATATTGAAACATATAAATATATGAGCTAGGTTATATAATGAATCTTGGACACGAGTGGAATAAGAAACATATAGTGAAGCTATAATATGCAAACTTGACATCACAGACAATTAAACTCGGACATTTATACTAGTCGCATAAACATTAGATAACATGAAGCTTTAGAACATTTGGACGCCTTGGACTATCTACGCCACTTGGACATACGGGCGATATGACATGGATTTAATTAGGCGAACATATATTAAGATCTTATATAAATATATAAAACATGTACTAAGGGCTATATTAGGTACCGACTTATAAGACTAAAGCGGACATTAGAATGTAACTTTGGGACATAAATTGGAGATGAAGCGACATATGAACTCAATGTTGGAAATAGACATAATAACAATAGGATGCTATTATATAAACTCGGATGCTTGATTAGTCACCTAAACCTTAGAATATGGACTCGACGACTAAGATTCGGACTTACACGTTAGACGAATAAAAGGAAAGGAAACATAGATAATATAAACGATATTAAGTTATGATACATATTTAAGCGGATCCTAGTAATGATACTTGAACTCGACAACCATGATTTGGAATGAAACATAGAACCAGTGACACGAGTGGATGTATATCAAACCTTGGACGACTAGAACCAAATGGTATAATAGAAACCACACGCTCGAGCTCGTCCCCACGCATAACCATGACGAATAAAACTGAACTCTAATAATAATGTGTGTCGACATAGGGCCCAACCAGGAGGATGTCGGTATTCGATACCGAGCACCGGTTTTCATATTTAAACTATGCAAACAAGGTGAGTTTCGCGAACTCCCCTCTTTTTATTTTTACAAATGTTTTGGGGTGACGCATGCTTCTAAACTGTTTTGTACATTGTTATGGGTGTTAGTTTTACAGAGCGTGATTACCTGCTTGCTTGTTATGCATACTAAACCAGGCACTCATTAACTCTAGGATAGAGCCGACTTAATATATGGGTAGTACTACTTGGGGAATCCCCCACGCACAGTGGTCCGGCCTAGACCCGGAAACCCCCACTGAGACCGACGGGTCGTTGCGGCATATATTTTGCCATTGGGGAACCTATGAGGCAGGACATAGGTTGAGAACTATGACAATAACGGGTATAGTTTATGTTGATACATCTAGACATGGTTAGGCATGGGCTAGGTGCCAAGGGTTGAGTGGCCAGCTTGTAGAATTGTAACACCATAACCAGATAAACGTTTGAAAACTGACAAACTTGTTTGATAAATGAAACTGTTTGATAAACTAATTTTGGGCGCCTATGTAACTAAACACACGAACTCACCAACATTATTGTTGACCCAAAACCATTTTAAGCATGTGTTCAGGTACCGGCATTGGAGATATGAAGAATGTATGATTGCAACTCGGAGTCACAACCAGTGGACGAACCAGAAGACGATCGAGTAACCATAGAAACCAACCGCGCAAGTACGATCAGGGACTAGTTTTAGTTAATGAAAGTGTATTATGTAACTAAATTATATTAATAAAATTAGATATTATTGTACCGCTTTCGCTGTTGCTTGCATTTGCGTGAATGTTGTACCAAACTGTTATTTCGTCCAGGCCCCCTGTGGCCGGGTTGTGACACCAGGAGACTAAGGCATTCCCTAGAAACTGGCACCCTCCAGATGTGGACTTCCTTGTGGTGTGACAGCCAGCAAAATCACTATCTGAATAACCTGAAAGCTCAATGTTTCCATTAGCAGGATACCAGATACCAAGTGTGGGAGCACCTTTTAGGTATCTGAATATCCTTTTCACAGCAATAAGGTTAGACTTTCTAGGTGAAGCCTGGGATCTTGCACACACACAGGTTGCAAACATAATGTCTGGCCTGGATGCTGTTAAGTACAATAAAGACCCAATCATGCATCTATAGTGTGTTTGATCAACCAGTTCATCCTTGTCATCAATAGTGAGTGGCTTGACTGTGCTCATGGGTGTACTACATGGCTTACAATCATTCATCTCAAATTTTGTTAATAAGTTTTTCACATATTTGTTTTGATGAATGAATGTGCCATTTTGCAGTTGCTTTACTTGGAGACCAAGGAAGCACTGAAGTTCACCCATAGCACTCATTTCAAACTCTGCTGTCATGAGTTCCCTAAACTCCTCACACATTTTGTTACATGTGGATCCAAAAATGATGTCATCCACATATATTTGAACAATCATTAAATCTTTTCCTTTCCATTTTAAAAACAAGGTTTTATCAATTTTACCTCTTGTGAAACCAATGGATAAGAGAAAAGTGGAGAGAGTTTCATACCAGGCTCTTGGTGCTTGTTTCAATCCATACAATGCTTTGTTAAGCTTGTAGACATGATCAGGATGGAATGTGTCTTCAAAACCAGGTGGTTGACATACATAGACTGTCACACCCTCAAATTTCCACTGCGGGTTTTTACCGCGAGGCGCGTGACACACCAGGATCCCATAGCCATAAGTCATATGAACGAACTCTAAATGCCCAAACCATTTAGTTCGTTTTCAAAAATCAGGTTTAGTTAAGCTGCGGAAGCGTAAACCAAATTAAAACCTTTTAAAAGCCATGCGCAAAACAACGCGCCCAGATTAAAACCATATGAAGGAAAATGTAAAAGTACGATAAGTAATCTAGGTGTATGCCCCAGACCCCAAATGCAGTGAACGTGCGGTACTTCCTAATTGTGACACCGGAAGCTAACTACCTGCAAAAGCATGTATATCGTGTGTCAACATAATGTCGGTGAGTTCACAGTTTAAGTAGTAGGTAATAAGTTACCAAAGTTTTAAACCATCAGTTTTAAGCTTGTCAGGGGTAGCTAGCCCACTCATTGTAACTAAACGGGAGATTATTGGGAACATACAGAAGTTGTTAATTTGCCTTAGTACCAGTGTCTATCAACACTGGTAAGTTTTTGCTCCTCAAGAGCGTGGTCAAAAGTTCATGCCCGTGACCCAAGCACCTCAAGCATGAGGTTGCTGCACAACCTAATAGCGCTATCAACTAATACCCCGTTCGCCTACAGCGATTAACCCAATAATATGTAAGGACTTTAAATGATAGAGCGTGTTTAGTTCACAAAGGACAGTAAAAGTTTTAAACTGATGAAAGCGTGATCCACACAAGGAATCGTAAAACCCGACCCACACAAGGAGTCAAAGCACCTCAAACCCGAGATGTAAAAGTAGTCCCAAACTGGACTAGAAAAAGTTTAATAAGTTGTCTCAAACTCGAGACGCATGCTTTTGAGTAAAGAGTAGTGAAACTCACCTTAGGTTGCGTGTTAAAGTAAACCGTACAGAAAGTAAGTGTGGAAGACTATTCGCCTACCCAAAAACCTATCAATTACAAGGTTGCAAGTGTTTGAGTGTATTGACACAAGGACTCAAGTGACATCTCATGTAATCGTACTTAACTTAATGGAACCATGCAAAACCCGTCAATCGTTGGTGATTAGTAAATGATGCAACAATTTAATACTTTTAACACAACTAGTTCACATCGCACGTTGCATACCATTAGTCTATCATGGCATCTACACTTTGTAAATAACATATACACATGTTTTCATATAGGATACCATAACCCATAACTCATTAACACACTCAAACTATCTCACAAACGATTATTTGCAAATCTGCGTTTTCTGGACAGATTTTGGAGTATAAAAACCAATTTTTATAAAATATCAAATCAACTCACCAAGTTCCCAAAATTTTACAGAGATGCCTCACATGTTCATACGTGAATCTACTATTTTTATTTCTCGTCAAAAATACCTCAATATTTTTATAAAAATTATTTTGTTTCAGCCACTTCAGAAAATGGTGCTGTTGACAGCAGCTTACATAAAAATTTATTAAAAATTCTAGACTCATCGAAACGAGGTGAATCCAATTGGAAAAGCTCGTATACTCCAAAACTCAACTCCTGTCCAAATTTCATAATTAACGGATTTGTAAAACTCAAGTTACAGCCCTTTAAAGTTGGTCCATTTTTCAGATCCGAAAATCAGATTACACCTTTAATCTTATAAAATCTTGTTTATATATCAAAACAGGTCCAAAACGCATGATTTTGGACTTTTTGGAAAGCTAACATCATAGGTTACGTTTAAGAGTCAGAAAATAATCAAATTAACCATGTTAACAATCGCATAACAGCCACACAAATCATTACAAGCAATCTGCCAGAAATCAGAATCTTCATTAACATGACTTTTGTAAACCCTAACCAACCTCCATACCCCATAATCATGCAATAATCTCATACTAGCACAATAACAATCATACTAACATGTTCAATCTCAGATTTTTACATACCATACATCCTAGACATGATTCTTATTAACCATATTCATCAACAATTCAACAAACAATCAAGATATCAACACAATTCATCATATGCGATTTTTATATATCAAATTCTTAGGGTTTTTATAACTTTTCAAACATTAATAACAATCATAAAACTCTTAAACAATATACCTTTCAATGCTAGGCTCCTTAAGACTCCAAGATACCACCCAAAACAACTTGAATCAAATGAGAAATTGAAGAAGATTGAAGTGAAGGTGTGTGTGTGTGTGTTTCAAAAACCCACGGCGCAAGTAATGCCTAGGGTTTCTTTATATTTTTTTTTTCTTTTTTTTTATAAAAGATAGGTTAGGGTTAGGCTCATGGGCCAAGTCTTTCGGGCTTTGGTGGGTTTTTGTCGGATAATTAAGCCCATTAGCCCTAATTAACTCTCGAGATCAATCCCGACAATAATAGGCATACTAATATATATAAACTATTGTTTTATCAATACGTATTATGTTTATCATAAGTGCACGTATCTCATAACGTTTACGTACAAGTTAATTAATACGCAATAATTCACATAAGCATGTAACTTACATACACGTGTTAATCCACATACATTAACACTCAATTGTTCACATAATCATGCATGTCCAACAAATCACCAACGTTCGGGTTATAGGATTCGTGTGTGTGTCAAGACAACCATTTTCCTAGTTATACGTGCGTTAATAACATCTAACATATGTTATTATCCCATAACATATTGAAAGACCTTCTTAGCTAACCCTAGTTAAGTGTTTAGTCATGAATGCACATGAAAGTTAACTAGAGTTTAGTAAAAGTAATATCCTGAAAATGCGGGGTGTCACATAGACCTCCTCCTGAATTTTGCCATATAGGAAGGCACACTTGATGTCCATCTGATACACCTTGATATTGTGGTTGACAGCAAAGGCTAGGAAAAGTCTGATAGCTTCTAACCTTGCTACAGGGGCAAAGGTTTCATCATAGTCAATTCCTTCTTCTTGTCTGAAGCCTTGAACCACTAACCTGGCCTTATTCTTGACAACTATACCCCTTTCATCAGTTTTGTTTTTGAAGACCCACTTTGTGCCAATTGGACAGACATCCTTAGGCAATGGTACGAGTTCCCATACTTGTTGTCTTTTAAACTGAAGGAGTTCTTCTTGCATGGCTTCCACCCAACTGTTGTCTTTCAGTGCCTCTTGGTACTTGACAGGTTGTGAAAGGGATAGAAAGCCTGCAAAAAGACAGATATTTGAAGATTGGCTCCTTGTGAGCACACCTTCTCTGATGTTGCCAATGATTTGATCTGGTGGATGAGCTCTTAGGTAGATTAGATCTCCCTGATATGGTATGATGGCATTTTGTGGTGAAGGACAGAGGTTTGGAGACTCTGTTGACATAACATCTGTTGGCACTTTTGTAGAGTCAACAGATGTTTGAAATGGAGGTGGAGGAATGGGTCCAAGTGGTGTAAGGTTGGACTGACTTTTGTCAACAATTGTTTGACTATAGTCAACAGATGATTGACTTTTGTCAACAGATGATTTGAGCAGTGGATTGGATGGGTGAGTCAGTGGTTTGGAGATAGGACTGGCCAACAGTGGCTGACTCAGCTGTGACAGAGTTTTGACAGTTGTTTTGAACTACTGCTTCCTCTGATGTAGGATAGACTTTGTAGTGATCTGGAATCACAACATCTATTCTGTAATCTTGTTGTGGAGATTGTGGAGTACCTGCAGGGTTAGTTTTGACAGTAATATCTTCAAATTTGAATTTATCCAAATCAAACAGCTCAACAGGGTTTGCTGGGATTTTCAAAGATGAAAGTTCATTGAACTTCACATTCAGAGTTTCTTCTATTGTCTTGGTCCTTGTGTTAAACACTTTATAGGCCTTGGCAGTAGAAGAGTACCCCAGAAAATATCCACAATTTACTTTGGCTGCAAATTTTGAAATGGAATCTTTAAGATTTAAAATGAAACATGGGCAGCCAAAGACTTTGAAAAATGATATCAGTGGTTTGATTTTAAACAGAATTTCATAAGCAGTCTTTTGATGTCTAGGGTTGATTAAAACTCTGTTTTGAACATAGCAAGCAGTGTTTACAGCTTCTGCCCAAAAAGACAGAGGCAAACCAGAATCTGCTAGCATTGTTCTTGCAGCCTCAATGAGAGTCCTGTTCTTCCTTTCAACCACCCCATTTTGCTCTGGTGTTCTTGGGATACTGTACTGCCTTACAATCCCTTTTGACGCACAGAAATCATCCAACTCCTTATTTTTAAACTCTGTTCCATTGTCACTTCTAAAGACTTTTACTGGCAAGTCATATTGTTTTTCAACTTTGGTGACAAAGTCCTTCAAAATACCTGCAGTCTCATCCTTAGAGTGTAAAAAGTAAGTCCATGTAAACCTAGAAAAATCATCAACTATGACAAGACAAAATCTTTTTCTTCTTAGACTCATGATTTTTACAGGGCCAAACAAGTCCATGTGCAACAATTGTAAACACTGACTAGTTTTGGACTCATCAATTGATTTGTAAGAGCTTTTATGTTGTTTTCCTTTTAGACAGGAAACACAATGCTCATCACATTTAAATTCTTTTGATGGCAAACCTCTGACAAGGTTTTGTTTGGAGAGTGAGTTGATAGTTTGAAGGTTGGTGTGACCAAGTCTCCTATGCCACAATTTTGTCTCTTTGGTAGAGGCAGCAGAGAACAGACAGACATTTGCCATAGGATTATCCTTTAACATATCAACAACATATCAACAACATACACATTGCCACTTCTATGAGCAACAAGTTGTGCTTTGCTCTCAGCAATGATGGTGTTAATCTTTTCAACAGCCTCTGGGCCAACAATCTTACATGTTTGCTTAGTGAAGAATGACCCAAAGCCTTTGTCACTCATTTGAGACACACTAAGTAGATTAAATTTTAGATTGTCTATCAGATTAACATTTTCAAACTTAAGCCTCCCTGCTTTGACAGTACCAGAACCCAACACTTTACCTTTAGAATCATTACCAAAGGATATATCACCCCCTCCATGTGCAAGAAAATCCAGAAGAAGGGCTCTACATCCAGTCATGTGCCTGGAGCCTCCACTATCTACATACCATAAACTGTCTAAACAAGCAGAAGCTCCCTGCACATCAGTAAAGATTTTAGTTTTGGTGAGTGTCCAAAGCCAAATTGGCTTTGGATGGGTCCTTAGATGTCTCAGCCTTAAGTTGAGGAGAATGATCAGTGGTTTGAACTAGCTTTTGAACTAGGTTCAACAGCTGCAGTTGACCATTTGCCAGTGTTTGTATGTCAACACTTGGTTCAGCAGATGTTTGATCATTTCCTATCAGATGCTGAAAACCATGAGGATGTCTGTTCACTTTTGGTTTTGAAGGCCTTTTGGGCTCTTCATAAATATGTGGCAGACGATGACAAGTGGGTTGTCCATATCCTCTTGGTAATCTGTTAGCTGGTGGAACATCTGTTACCTGAACATCTCTGGGAGCAGAGTTTTTGTTCAGACTTTTGGTAACAGCTGTTTGGACTGGTTCAAAAGTCTGTTTGGGTTTTCCTTTTGGAGTACTCACCACTTGACTTTCAAGAGTTTTAGCCTTATACTCTTTTATCTTTTCATCAAGATTTTTGAGGTATAGGCACTCTTTTGTTTTGTGATTCTTTTTCTTGCAGATTGAACATTCATTTGTTTTAGAATCATTTAAACTTGTTGTTTTGTTGATGTCATATGCTTTTAGAAGAAAACAGTTTTTGGTGACATGGTTCTTCTTTTCACAAAAATCACAAAACAAGTTGTTTTTGGCTTTCCCTTTTTCCTTCTTCTTTTCAACAGATGTTTGATCATCTGTTGGAAGATCTCTTAAAGGGATAACTTTGGCCTGTGGTGCCATTTTACCATCAGGGGTTTAAAGGTCACTGGTTTGAAGTTTTCAAGGACTTCACACTCATCTGACCATGATGGTTTGAATTGATATTTTTCAATTTCATCAAATGAGGGTGTACCTTCCAATTTTTCAAGAATGATTTTCTTGCCATTGGGTTCAGTAACCTTGATTTCTTGACCTTTTGAATTGGTAGGGATGACTTCAACCAACTGTGGTTCCTTTTTGTCAGTGGTTTGTGAACTTTGGGCAGTGGTTTGAAAGCCAAACCCAAATTTCACATGACTTTTAGATTGTTGGTTGACAATCATCTCAAAACCTTTTGATGATTCCACCCATTTCTGACATTCAACTTGGGTGGACTCAAGCTCCTTTTTACAACTATGATATTTTGTTATCATAGTCTGAAGCTGGTCTTTGGTAATGCTTGCTTCATGTTTTAAACTGCTGATTTCAGACTCTTTTTCAGTTATTTTTGATTTTAACTCTTTAGTGAGTTTTTCAAACTGAATTTCATAATCCAAAATTTTCTTTCTAAAGTTTTCATTCACCTCTTTTATCTTAGCAAATGCTACAATACATTTGTCTGAGCACAAGTCATTTAAGATTTGAGGAGATACCTTAGCAGCAGCCATCAAGGCACAGTTACACTGGCAATCACAATCATCACTACCCCAGGGGTCTGAGAGATTCACAACCTCCATTTCAGATTATTCAGCTAAAACAACTTCACCAACAACACCATCAGTCACATTTTTAGACAAAGACACCACATCCTCAGAATCAGTCTCTTCAACAATTGTTTCTAGTGCCATAAAACAAAAATCATTCTCAGAATTGGCAACTAATGTAAGACCCTAACCCGTTGTCTTGCGTTTAACGAATAAAATAAGGGTTGAACATGTGATACTATTACCAAAAACCATGTTAAGACGTTAACAAATACGTACAAAACACGACTTTGAAACACTTGACATAAGTACTAGGTTATTCACAATGATTTCAACCCAAAAAGGTTTAAGTTTTACACCCAAAATCAAGAGTCTATGCGGAAGCTAACACGATGCAACGTTCGGTTCTTCACAAAATGAGCTTGATCGTCATCCATACTCCGAGTTAAATACCTAGGGTTGAATATGAAAAACAAACCCATGAATGTGTGTTAGTTTAGTCAAGTAATTGAATAAAACAACCAGCATAAAGCGAACGAAAAAGACCGGCCGTAGCTTACGGCCCCAAAACAAAGAAAATCAAACAAAGATAGGCTGAGCGTCCTAGACGCACTTCTGGGCGTCCAGGACGTTGCCCAGCGTCCTGATGGGCGTCTCCAGAAGGTCTTGGGCGTCCGGAGTCTATTAGTTGGGCGTCCTAGGCGCATGTCTGGGCGTCCTAGGCGCATGCTGCTGCACAAAAAATTGTGAAACTAACATCTTGACTAGTTTTTAAAGTGGATTTGGATACCTTTAAACCCATGTTCAAGGCCCTTCCTAGGGACACTTAGGGACTTATTTAACACCATTATATCATGCTTATAAGATGTCATTGATCAAGTTCCCTTTTCGGTTATTACATGCATATGTTGTTTTTATCCAAATGGACCCGTTTAGAAGTATTCGCCTAAAACCAAGACCAAAGCTAGACATATGCTCATCTAAAGACATAGTCAAGGTTCACACCTTGGAGATTAGCTAAATATCTGGTTCTAGCTTACCCAACACTTACCAATGGCGGGTTTGGACTAAGCTTGGGCACATGGGTTCTATCGGGGACTTGTCCTCGTTACCTTTTAGTATCTCCATTCATCCTAACTCTCTCCCCAATCGATTCACAACCTGATTGTTGATTAATACCTCATCCCTAGAGGTAGTTTTCAAGATTTCCCTTGGGCAATATGCCGTTGTGGCGCTACCTTAGTGTCTATGGCCCCGTGGGCCATTTATGCGCAATTTCAAGCACCCGGTCTACATTGCCCATTGGTATAACGGATTCACCGGTCACTTATCACTTGGGGATTGGTTGCCTAGCAAGTCAATAACGCAATGGTATGAGTACGAGATTTGAGTCCTAGAAAGACTTACCTTAGCTCGCTCCCCTTTTTGCTTCTAGACTAGCTTGAGATTACTAACATAAAGTCTACGAATATACTCAAGCAATTAACAACAATCGATATCGGCATAATGTTGACCCTCGGTTTAGGTCCTTCTCTAACTAGTGTTTCACCCAATTGACCCGTTAGCCTAATTGGGATATCGACAACCTTCCTCTAAGGCCGTAATCTATGAATTATGAATCTCGTTTTACCTTCTTTTGTGACATTCCAATGACTAGTTGCAAATATACATACAAAGGTATAACTAAGCATGTAAACATACTAGGAATATATTGAGATTTAAGCCATCGAGTGACTTACCTTATGCGTGCTTCCTCTTTACCTCAATCCGAGACTCCTTGGCTATCCAAAGTCTCTTGTATTCACACCTATGAGGTGAATGGTCACTTAGGTTGTTAGAACCTAGTCTTTACTTGTCTACACGCATTTTTGGTCATGTTTCACCAATATACAAGTTTCCAACAAATTATTTATGCCCAAGTGAAATCAAGTTTCATTGAGGCATTTTCTCAAACACTTGGTAGGCATTATTTTCCTAACTTTATTTTAGAACTTGGAGACCTCATGGATCCATCCTTGACCAAGATTAACATGTCTAGTATGTAAATTAGCCCTCTAATTAGAGATTGACATATAGAACGTACATTTGGTGATACCACCTATCCTCTTAGAAGGGGTTCTCATCTTTATGACTAAACCCACTTCTACATATTCAAGCTTCAATACAAACCCCTTTGTTGAAGCAAAATATCATATTGGTTTAACCAAATTAAGTGTGTTTTTGGTCCACTAACCCAAAAGGAACCATTATAAATCATCAATTTCACGAATTATAACAACCCATGATTTTCATCACAATCAAGCATGAACATACCATCAAAATTAGCCAAAAAAATGTTACCTTGGTGTGTATTATGGTTGGATGATTCGTTTTAGGACTAATGCACACAAAAGCCCCTTGATTTCATCTTGATTTAGCTTGATCATGAAGTTGCTCTTATGTGTGTGTTTTGAGTGTGTGGGGATTTTCCTGATGAAAATCGATCCCCTCTTTTTTTTTATTAAGTCCATTAGCCAACTATGGCTTTATGACATACTTGGTCCCTCAAGTTACACACAAGTTGATTTAATTGAACCCACTAACTAAATTAACTTCTTACAATGGGTTTTAACCTTGTTTAACTAACAAGGTTAACAGGATTATTTCCTGATGTTAGGAATCTCGTGTAAGTAGCATTTCATGTGGTTTAGTTAAAGCCCCATGTGCTTATATTATCATAAAATATGGTTTTGAAATTTTGGGGTGTTACAACTAAAGCAATGTTGTCATCTGTTATCTCATCTGGTAGACTGCTCCAATCAACAAAGCCCTGAGTAAAGAAACTCTGTTGACCTGGTTGACTGGTCTCTGCAGGAGCAGAGGGTGGAGCAGCAGTCATTGGCACTGGTGCCTGAGTAAAAGGTGTTTGGACATAATGATACTGAGGAACAGTGGTTTGGACATAATGCACAGGAACAGTGGTTTGGGTTTGTGCAAAATGAGCAGTGTTTTGCACATTAGGTACATTAGGGATGGTTTGATAAGTGTTGGTCTGTGGTCTTTGGTTTGGATAGGTAATCATAGGAACTCCATTTTGACTCCTACATTCCCTAGCAAAGTGACCCATTCTATGACACTTGTAACACTTTATCTTTGATTTATCCAACCCCACCTTTGACCCACCATGTAAACCTGGGTACCTCCTGCCAGTTTTCTTATAGAAGTTATTGGTTCTAATACTGAGCAGGGCAACCTGATGTAAGATGTCCATTTCTTCTAAGTCCAAAGGGTCAATGTATTGAAGGTCATTGTACACAAAAGATGAATTATCAGAAGCCTGGATATCACCACTAGCTGTGAAAGCATAGTTGTTTGGTGATGAGTAAGAATCATTGTTAAAACCAGTAGTTATGTCAATGTAATGGTCATAACTCTGATCCTTACTACTACCAGAACCCTCATCCTGACCCAACAGTGCAGTATTCCCAAATACATAGTCATCTGACACTTTGCCAGAGTCCTGGAGCTTCTTTTTCTGGTTAAGCTCCCTTTCATAAGTCAGGAGCTTACCATGAAGCTGGGTCAGGGTCAGGTCTTTGAATCCGATAGAGTTTCTCATGACTATAGCTATAGTGTCCGATTTGTCCTGAAGTGATCTAAGAAACCTATGATTCAGTGTTGAATTAGGAAAAGTTAGACCAACCAATTTAAGTTCACTAATTAGACAGTTAAACCTTTCAAACTGTTGTGTTAACGACTCCCCTTTTATGTGACTAAACGTTTCATATTGTTGGTTAAGTATTTCACGGTTGTTTTCAATCACATCTTCAGTTCCCCCGAATTGCTCTTTAAGAGCATCCCACAGTTCTTTAGCACTATTGCAGTGCAAGAGACCGGCATAGATATCATTCGGCAGTGCCATGGCTACTATGCTGAAAGCCTTGGCATCTAGCTCGATTTTTTGAAAATCTTGCTCTGAGTAGTTCTCAACACTCTTTGGTACTTGGATCTTTGGATCCTCTGCACTCGGTACCATTGGAACATGTGGTCCGAATGTTACCGATTTCCAGCACCCTGTGTTCTGTTGTGCTAACACATGAGCCACCCGACGCTGCCAGATGTTGTATTCTATCCTCTGACAAGCATCAGAGGCTTGTTATGTGTGCCAGTGTTGTGTGGATCTTGATTGAGTGAAGTCATTCTCTTGATTTTTCAAAAACAAAGTCTGTTTACTAACTGTTGAAACGAAAATAAACTATTACTCTGTTTTAAATCCGACAAACAAACGATATCAAGTATTATGAGCTGATCTGTTATTAAATTGATTGATTAGATCGAATTTAATTGACCAAGCTCTGATACGAATTGTTAGGATCTGAGTTATGGTTGTTTTGATTTGTTTGATTAAGTATGAATAAATGAATGAAGTATAAATGGAAAGTGCAGCGGAATAAACTATAAATCAAAACATGGAGAATAATTGTTTTTAATCGAAAGCTTTCATTAATCGAAAGATTACAATTGTACAACTAAACTCCCCCTCAGCCTGATCACTCAGAGAATGTTTGTCTGAAAGAGAATGACGAGTGATGAATAGAATAGTACAAGTACTGTTCTATTTATAGACAAACTCAAACCTCTGATGATCAGTGCTGACGTCACCTAGACAGTGACCTCTAACTGACTAACAACTTCTAACATCTGCTAAGCTATAACTACTGTTACATTGAAAACACTGATAATACAAAACTCTGTAAACTAAAACTCTGATGTCTTCTATCATCTGTTGAACCAAAGTGCTGTTGGTTCAACAGACCTTTGTTCTTCAGTTCTTTGATCAGCAGTTGTTCTTCATCAGACTTTTATCCTTCAGACCTTGTTCATCAGACCTTTCATCAACAGCATTTATCTCTAACAGTTGATTCAAGCAGCAGCAGTTAGGGATCAACAGACTTTTGGAGGAAGCTTCATTGTAACAACTGTTTTATTCATGGATCAATTCCTTAGTATATTTTGGCTTTCCAATCATCTGTTCTTCTCCAGGTCAGCAGACCCAACAAGGTCTAGCATTTGGAAAACATAATAACACTTCTTATTAAACGCCTAACACGATCAAAGGACAAAGGAGGCCTTCATGCATGACCCGAAACAAACTAACACCAAGCAACCCTTACCACAGCCACCATTGCTATTGAAACCTGCATTACCTAGGATTGATGAATGATTTAAATGGTAAGCAGGTAAAAAACGCAGATCAGGTTGGTGGCTATTTAGCCGGCCAGATCTGGATCAAAGAATACAAATATTATTAGCTAAACAGAACACAAATTTATTTCAACTGTCGGAAACAAACGACATGCAAACTTCAACACTGGATAATAACTGCTTGGTTCAGAGTTTTTCAGAACCATGGCTGCAAGGCGGGTTGCAGGTTAGAACCTACCATCCATCGGCCTTGGCATGCTATCCTCATTAGTTGTTAGAAAGTATATGTAACTCATCATAACCAAGCTAATAAATGCAAGTCTTATATCAGTAAACCAAACACAGATTTGAACAGCTCAGGCGACAAACTCCAGGTCCAAGGGTAAGCCACATATCATAGCTGAACGTTTGTTTCAAACTACATTACTACGAATAAGGCTTCATCATAGAAAACAGGTGGACTCTCAAAACCAAATAACCAAAACACCCTTCAAAACCTACATAATTGCGAAAATGGCAAAGTTACTGTACAAATACATCTCTTAATCAAACCAGAAAAGGTATAATTGCTTATTCAATGCCATCTCAAATGCCAATTTGAAACAGTTATCATTGCCGAATATTATCTAGACCGTTAAAGGCTCAGATACACAACAAAGCCTAGTATAACCAATGAGAACTGTTGTTACCAATAAAGCCCTTCATTTAGAACCACCGTCTGCTACACATTCGCCAGGCGACTTTATGTCCTTCGCCTCGGTCTCAGCCAGCATGGACCATATTAAACTATAAATTTCATGCAAAAAAACCTTGCAGTACGTTTCTCCTCCTCAAGTAGAGCATAGAAAATATTGATATTTCAATAAGTATAATCTATATTAGTTTGGATAACGGGTCAATCATGTAATTTTGTTTGGTGCATCCCACCAAAGCATTCACCATTACATTTCCTTGAGAGGTGTTTTAACATACGACTAAACTTGAAGGGGTAACACACATTAACGCCACCCGCATCATTTTTTCGTGATACTTTAAGGCTCAGAAAAGGCGATCAATTGTGGCTGCGACTAAACTATCGCCTCGCCATAACAATACAATCAACCCTTCTTTATCATCATCGTCTTAAGCCCTCTTTTTTCCAAACCACAAAAAAACAAAACAAAACAGATTATGAGTTTTAACAGAATGCATGTGTTATGAATTACCTTCAACAACCAAATGCAAAAAAAAACGGACAAAGGTGAATCGAAGGTTATCTACTAGAATAAGAAGAAGATTATGATAGTTAAATGAAGGGAATGATCTGTTGAAAAGACTTATAATGGTGGCCAGTAAGACACTGGCGTGTGCGATACTATACATATTTTTCAATGGATTTTAACACACGTTTCTGCTTTAATATTTATAAAAATGGTTTAGACCTTAATATTAAAACACACACAATAGGGCAAGTGTACCCTGTCATATATGTAGTAATGTACAGATAAGAACCAGATATCGATCCATGGACGCGCGCGGAGCAATGGTACTAAAACTCTATCACCGATTCACCAGTAGGAAAAGATAGTTTGAGTTCGTTTATAACTAGATTAATTCTAAAACATGTAAATAACTTAACTACGACTCCAAATAGAAAATATAACTATATAAACTATAATACGCCAATCCTAGCATGTCATCTACATATAATAAGAAATAAAGGCGTGATCAACATTCCCATTTTCCGACAGTTAGTTTCCCTCTCGGGAATCCTAACATGACAACTATACAGAAAGCTAACACGAATACACACGTTAACCACTTCAAGTTGTTTATTAGCGCGCAGCTGATATGATCTCATGAGAATCTTTTAAAGATAGGTTAGTCATCTTGTTAGGAGTTTTCTAACCGCACTAGTTAAGGAAAGCAATATCGAATACACAATACGACCACCTAGACTAGCATAAAGTAGAGCATTTCACAACCTATTCCATTTTACCAACTTTGAACACAAATCTACTAAGATCGCCATTTTCACCAAAATAACTAACAAAGATCATTAACCGTGTCAAAGATTGGTAACAACACCATTAAGCTTTTTAGACTCTTTTACGTGCCGGTAAACATTTATAATCATTATCCGAGTGACTTTAACCAAACCAATACCCGGTTACAGTTTCATGGTGTAAACTTTATTAACAAGTTAACTAGTCTACTATCGGACGATTAAACGGACGGTTTCTTCAACAAGTAATCCGCCTAACACATTCGACAATCATCAAAGTCATCAAAACACAACTACAAATCTAACAACAATGAAACAAGGTTGCGCTATGATCATCAAGATTCAAACATGAAAAACGCCAAATTCATACAAAACTTGATTTCATACAAACGATTTTTTTAACTACTAACTATTACTAGATATTATCCGTATACAATAATGAAGTACATAAACGACACAAACAAGTCAAAATATTCAGATTTAAACAAACTTAAAGTTTATAGATCAAACCATAAATCTTGAATGTGAAGGATTGGATGATGCTAGATGATTAGGATCGAATCCCGAGCTTGTTAAACGGCAATCCAGCAGCTTCTTTGGTCCAAGAATCGCCCAAAATCGCCTCTCCAAAACCCAATGAATCCAACAGTGGGTTCTGCTCTGTATTTAAGCTGATTTCGAAGATGCGCACGGCCGTGCGCATAAAGTGCACGGCCGTGCACATAAAGTGCACGGCCGTGCACCTTTACTTTTGTGAGGTGACGTGCAAGTGGGCAAGTGGCTGGGTTGGTTCCTGGAAATATCTAGATATTACGCACGGGCGTGCGCTTGGGGCGCACGGCCGTGCGGGTCTACTGATTGCCGAGTACTTTGTGTGCACTGCTTGGTGCACCTGGCCGTTCCACCCATGTTTCCGAGCACAATGATTTGACTCGCATGGGAGTGCACAGATTTGGCACCCCCGTGCACAACTTCCAGACTTGGATAAATTTGTAGAAGTTGTCCGTCTTGTCCGTTTTTCGACCGGTTTCTTTGACTTTGTCTTTGAGGCGCCGTTTAAGACCTGAAATAAATATATGAAGCGGTTAAGTACCGAATTCGTGCAATTAGGGTCGAAAACGTGTAATTTGGGAGTTTTATCGGGGACTTATATATGTATATTTTAACGTATATCAGACACCATAAGAAGCCACGTGTAAAGCACTACGAAAAATATAAATTGGGAAAAAAATGAACTTTAAAAAAACCGAACCCAGGTTGATTGAATTTTAAAGCCTGTGGCATTAAGAGAATACGTGAGTACCACTACCATGCCACAATATGCATGGGGTTGCTTCTAAAGCCATCCCTCTTGCCAATCTGACAGCCATAAGATCACCACAAACCACTGAACCAAAGCACAACACTGAATGAATATTACAAATTATGTTATATAAACCATCATAAAATGCAGTAGACTGAAGTTACTGTTCAAATCGTTGGCCTATTAATATATATATATATATATATATATATATATATATATATATATATATATATATATATATATATATAAACCATCGCAGACTCAGACACAAATCATAGTCTTCAATAACCAATGAGAAAGTCTGTTAAACGCAACAAACAAAACCCAAATTACCTAATGTTCAAAACCATCACAGGCTCAGCACGCATGATAGCCTCATGTTTTGTTAGAAACATACTTTAAGGCTCAAAGAAGGGCGATTAATTATGGCTGCGGCTAAATTATCGCCTCGTCATAGCAATACAACCAACCATTCTTTAAGAATGATCGCCTTAAGCCCTTTTTCTCATCATCGCCACAGAATGATAAAATACATCAAACTTCAAGCTACAACACGCGGAGAAATTATATATGTATTAATAGACCAACGATTTGAAATATTACTGTTCAAATATCGGAGCCTTTAATGTATATATATATAGGACGTGAATACCATTACCATGCCACAATCAACCATTCAATTTGTACGCTAATAAATATATTGGTAAAATGTAATTATCGTTCATGCAGACACACATTAAGCACAAAATCAAAGACATGAGGTTGCCTGTGTTAAGCCATCCCACTTGCCAGTTTGACAGCCATCATAGGCAAATATCATGTACACCATCGCAAGCTCAGATGCAAATCATAACCTCAAATAACCAATGAGAAAGTCTGTCAAACGCAACAAACAAAACCATCATAGGCTCAACAAACGCATCATAGCCACACTTTTTTTAGAAACATACATAATAATTGGTTGTTTAGATCCAAATTCATGCAACCTGAAAATTGTAACAAAAACAGGGCAAATTTAGGGAAACTTACTGGGCGCAAACCACAATGGTTTCCGTTATTGCCATTGCCGGCCACAAACACATCGTCTGAGACGGTGGTTGGAGTGATGTAAACCTCATGTACGGAAGATCAAATGTTTTGACCTGTTATCTAATTCACGAATGACATAAAGAAAACTTCCAAATTGGTTTGAAACCAAACCCAACACTTGAAATTTGCAACCACGATTTCAACTACCATGTTGTGGACTGCGCTACAAAATTAAGTGAAACTGAGTTTTATAACACATAGGAGATGGTTTTACATACATAAGAGGCAGTTCTACAAACAAAATTAGCCACACTATCAACCTTAATAACTGATACCAACCTCCTATTTACAACACATATTATTCATAGACTTTAATCATATTATTTTGACGTCCAAATATAATATCAAATTAATTTGTCGCAAGAACCCTAATTCCCCAAATCGCCTTAGCAAACCCTAGTGCCTTAATCCTAGATATCTTAAACTTTAAGTCATCCCATTTATTAGTATTCTTATACATTATAGGTTGAATTCTTCGGAATTCCCATTCCTTAACTCATGGCAGCTTAATTGTAAAACATTTTTATACTTATAAACGTATACAAACCAAGTATGCTCGAATTATTTTCGTACATGTTTCAGGTTGATTGTTGAGATACTTCATGTAGGAAATTTGAACTTAGTAAAGTCTTAATCCAAACAACGTGTGAAATTGGAATTGTATTTGATGAATATCTGTAATTGTAACATGAAGCATTTGAATAAAATATTTACACTTTAGTACTATGAGCTTTTGAACAATCGTCACTACGTGACACCTTGATGATTCCGCCATCGATTGGGGTGTTACAAAGATCTAGATCCTGATTGAAGATTTAGATACAAAGAAGACGTTCCAGCAAAGAACTCTTAAGTCGTTCAAAAACTAAATATAAAATCCAGCACTTTCAAGGCAAGAAACCAGGTCGTTCAAGAGTGTTGTAGTTAAGAAACTTGGGAATGGAGTTTCTAATCAGGAAATAGAGACGGTGTGAATTTCTTGAAGAAAAATTGAAAGCACGCTGGCAAGCATCTCTCTCGAAGTCTACTAATTGATTGAGCAAAAGGGATTCAAGAAGACAAAACAAGTTGGTTTTGATTTTTTTTGGTATTGCTTCTACTGATAAAAGAAAGAAAAAAAATCAAAGTATTTGTGTTAAATGAGTTGCTTAAATCAAGGGACATTGTTCGGGTAAAATGAGTATGGGTTTGACCACGGTTTTAATCGAGTATGAACCGATATTTTGTGGGAATGTGTAATGATCCAATAAAGGTGGTGTTTGCTCAAGATCACAGACGGGTCAATGGTGGTGTGAGTATTATGACCAAAGGAGAAGTCGCAGACAAATGACTAGTCGGGTTCAAGGTAACAAGAATGTTCGAGTTAGGAAGGAGTCAAAAAAACATAGATGAAGATCAAGAAGAGTTCCTAGAGAATCGAGGCTAAGAAAACATTCTTGGAGTTGAAGATAGTCCTTGCGGAGTTCATTGCTTCTGCCAATTTGACCACGTTGCTTAAGCAAGGCAATGTGATTAGGTTTATCGCGGTTGGTGCTATCTCGAGAAGGTTGGTCTCTAAAGTGTCCAGAAAAATATTTACCTAGGAGTTTTCAATTTGGGGTTGGGATTCCTAATCGGGCAAAGGCCGTGCTTCATAGTGCGAACAGATTACTAAATTCGTTCCACGCTGAGTGATTCTTGGCTATGTTTAGAGTCGATTTCCAATTCTTTTAACCTCATTAAACGAACGACTCTCATGCGAGAAGTTCGCCCCCATTACCCATCCATCTCCCTATGGGTCTAATTCTTGTATGCACAACCTGCTTGGTTGTATGTCAGGTGACTATATTGGGTCCACGACTGGGGTCCGTCAAGGGGAACATCTTCTCTTTCGCGTTCGAGATGGTTGCACTCCCCCTTCCATGCCTAGTACCTAGATGATGGCATGATAATAGGATATGCGAAGGAAGTGGTTAAAGCTTTGGATATCATTAGGTCTAAGGGTGTAAACGAGCCGAGCCGAGCCCGAGCCTGACTGGGCTCGAGCTCGGCTCGTTATGGTTTTATGAAGCTCGAGCTCGGCTCGGTTCGAGCCTACAATCTTGAGCTCGAGCTCGGCTCGCTAGCAAAATCAAAAGCTCGAGCTCGGCTCGGCTCGAGGTGATTTGAGAACAATCTCAAACGAGCTCAAAGCTCGGCTCGAGATCGCAAAAGCTCGGCTCGCGTGTGTTATTAAATGGGCCTATGAACTAAGGACTTGGGCTTTGGAGATGTGGGCTATAAATTATAAGAGATATATAAATAACTTATAATTATGTTTGGGCTCGTTTGGGCTCGCGAGCCTAATCTAGCTTTCTATCTAGGGCTCGAGCTCGGGCTCGATAACTAAACGAGCCATATTTCAAGCTCGGGCTCGAGCTCGGGATCGTTAAGGCTCGGCTCGTTTGGGATTTTTACCGAGCCGATCCCGGGTAGCTCTCGAGCCGCTACGTGTCATTTTCACCCCTAATTAGGTCTGAGAGACTGAGTCTGGGACTTCAGTTCAACATCAAGAAAACTAAGGTTTCCAACTCATCGTGCAATGGGATGAATGTCAAGGCATGGCTTTTCCAAAGCAGTATTTGGATCAATTGAGGGTTGTGAAACTCCTATGGGGCTGTTAGTTGGGATGCGTAGTGAGAAGGGCCTCATGTACGGTGGACCTTATGGGGTGCCTACCTTGTTTGCGGGACTCTCAAAGCGAGCTTATGCTGATCCATTCTTGTGTGGGTGTTGCTAAGCTTTTGATTAGCCTTCGGACCTACTAGCCGGTGTTTGTTAACGAGGCTCTAGACCTATTTGACAAAGGTCTTTGGAGCGCGTTTGAAGACTTTGTGGCGTGTGGGTGTCCATACTTTGGAGATTTTCAATGGCGGTTGGCATCCTTGCCGATTCGTTCGGGGGGCTTTGGCTTCTATTTGACAACGGGTGTGTCTGGCTTCTAGGGTGCAGTCTTGGTAGTTATAGAACCACATTTTGAGGGACAGTGGGGTTGCGAGGGCGGACTCACATTACGATCCCCACTAGGCAGCTTACATATGTCGCTTCTTGATATTGATGTTGGTGCGAAAGCCCAATATACCTTGGCGAGTCTCTTTATTGTAATAGACTACAGACTTTGGGAGAGAAGTTTGGCATGTCCCCGCGCCAAAAAAGCGGTGCTTAAATGCCTTCAAGGACCCATGCCCATGACTTCCTAACAATTGTCCTCATTGATTGTCTTGGACAACACAAGTCAGCGATGGAGTATCATGTGATTCTTAAATATTGACTTATGATCCCTCTTTTTCATGTGGATGAGCGTTGCCTAGTTTGCAACAAGGTTTGTTTAGTTAATTTCGGTGCATATAGTTCACTGTAAGGAGTTTTTTGGCTTCAAATACTACACTGTTTGGTTATGGATGTCCTATAGGACGTGCTTAGGCGAACATGGATCTCCACAACTCCCGTGAACTTCCTGACTGGCTTGCTTAAAGGGAGGTCCACCTTGCCCAACGAACGCTCTTCTGTTCGGCCGGGCATGTGGAAAACACGCTTGTGTGGACCTCACCAGAGTGTCTCCGCTTATAGATCTCCACGGAAGCGGGTTCGTGTGAGGGCAATCGGTTTTGAAGGCCGAGTCAAAGAAGATTTAAAGAATGAACAAGCCAATACTGAGAATCAGCATGCCTTCATTCTCTTTGCATTCTATACGTTTGGATTTCTCGCTCTCGAGGCTATCTGTTTATGGATCGAGTGCAAAGAATTGTTTATGAGAATTCCTCAACCCCGAGGAACCATGGGTTCATGTTTAGTAGGATAGGGTTTGTGATTTCAAATGAGATAGCGGTGCAGCTTATTGCCCGTTTTCCTGCCATCCTCCTGTAATTTGGAGTTAATAGCCAAAATCGTCCCTGAGGTTTGGTCATTTTGCCACTTCAGTCCAAAACCCAAACCTTTTACATCTGGGTCCTTCAGTTTTATTTTTCTTGCCAAATTCGTCACGTTTAAGTTGTGGACTGAAGTGACAAAAGTGACCAAACCTCAGGGACGAATTTAGCAAAACCCAAACCTTTTTTGGGACGAATTTGGCAAAAAAATAAAAAAAATAAAACTGAGGGCCCAGATGTAAAAGGTTTGTGTTTTGGACTGAAGTGGCAAAAGTGACCAAACGTCAGGACGATTTTGGCTATTAACTCTGTAATTTGCTTTGTTTTTCTAGTTAATTGAACACATATCTTTTGCACAAGAACAAGAGTAACATGAATAAAACTAGTGAAAAATGTAAGTGTACACATGATTGGGTTCCCTTCAATAACCATTAGTATTCATTATTCAACAATTTAAAGATCAAACAACACTCATGGGTATCTGTTGTACACATCATGTTGAATATATTGTTCGTCAACAAAATTGATATAGTTCATGTGTAATGCACTCGTGTGTTATGATCATGTATTGTCTGTGCTTGTGGGGATTCATCGACCATACTTTGCTATGAGTATTAATGATCCATCATCATCATATGGCATTAGTCAATCTTTATTGAACATACATCTGTTCCTTGCTCTTTTGAACTTGATTACTTTTACCATGATTTTTTAACCCTGGCTCTTCTACACTTTTGCGAGTTCACATTTATTGATTACTTAACCATAACCTTTAGTTACAAAATCCATTGATTACTCTTTATATTGTGTCAAATGGACTTTAGCTTAGCTAGGGATAATAGTGATTCTTATTAGGGGTGTTATTCGCTGTCTGGTTATTATCTTAAACCGTAAGTTAAACGGTTAGTAATGTTTTTGATTGCCATGGGCTACTAGGATAAATAGATAACGTATCATATGTTATAAATTAACCATCTTACAAGCAACTTGTAAAGTGTTCTTTGTTTCATATAACAATGTTGAAAGCAACTTGTAAAGTGTTTAAAGAGATATAAGAGTGTTCTTTGTTTCATAGAATAGTGTGTAACTCTACAAGGCTTAGGGGTGTAGAGCTCCGTCCTGATCTGTCTCACCCCGTCCCCGTCCCAAACACCACCCCACCCCTTTCCCGTCTCTATCGGGACATATGGATGGCCAACAAGCGTTTAATAATTTTATTTTTAGCCAATCAACCATTTAATAATTAATTAATAATAAAAGGGACATGGTTGTCTCCACACCCTTGGCTTGTCCCAAAAAAGAGAAAATGAGTCTTATCCTATGTGACATCCTATGTGGCAAGGAGACATCCCATTTTGGGTGTCTCCACACCCACTAGCCCAATCAATTGAATATTTGAATTATTACAAGAATCCGAGTAAGACCGTTTTAAGTAGGGGTGTTCAGAAGAACCGAAAACCAAATAAAAACCGTAAATCGCATCGTAACCATAACCGAAAAAATCGATCTGAACAATGAATTTAGTGTTTGGTTTGGTTTTAACTGAAACCAAATTGCTAATTCGGTGTTTGGTTTGGTGTTTGGTTCTACATTTTTTTTAATTTGGTTTATTCGGATAACCGAATAAACTGGTAAACTAATTAATTATTAAATAAAAATAATAATATTTAATAAGCCATATATATTGATGAGAAAGTTATTCTGAATTAAAAAAAATGGAAAATTGGATTGTAATAATCCCACCTTTGTGTTGTTGGCCAATAATAATCTCACTTAAGTTTATTCTTCCTACCAGTCCCATCTTTTAATTTATTTTTTCTCATTGCACCCGCCGTTAAGTCACACTAACGTCGTTAGCTGAAACTCACAATTCTAGGTGATTGTTCACCAGATATGAAAGAGGGAATCGAGACGATGATATTGGTATGTTCAATTGCAGAAACGAGCATGGTTTGATGGGTTTCAGGTTGATGTTCTTGTCGGAGGGGATGACGGGAACCGACAACTAAACCATCAAACCATGCTCATTCGACAATTGAACATACCAATATCATCGTCTCGATTCCCTCTTTCAAATCCGAAGGACAATCGCCTAAAATTGTGAGTTTCAGCTAACAGCGTTAGTGTGACTTAACGACGGATGCAATGAGAAAAAATAAATTACAAGGTGGGACTGGTGGGAAGAATAAACTTAGGTGAGATTATTATTGGCCAACACACAAAGGTGAGATTATTACAATCTAATTTCCTAAAAAAATCAGTTCATAGAATTAGTTTAACAACTGATACATGGACGTCTTAGCAAAGAATCAATTTTATGTGTCTCACCACACATTATATTTATCAAAATTGGAGTTTACAAAAAAAAAAAGTAATAAACTTCTAATAAGCCAGTGAATGCAGAGGATTCAAGTAGCCAAACTTTTAATTTATTTGGCAGTGTCGAAGATACATTTCTAATTTCTATGATGTTTGTGTTTGTGTGTAAGACTATTTTTCGAATTTATTTGTTTTATTTTGTTTTTAAACTTTCTTTTACAATATATTGCGTGGTCTGATTTTTTGGTTTATATTAATTGCTAACTTTCTATTCGGATTTCAGAACACATGGTATATAAGCTAGAGAAAAAAAACTTCGGTTCAATTTGGTTGAATTTGGTTAAAATCAGTTTGTTTGAATTTGGTTCGGTTTATATATTCCTAATTTGGTTTGGTTTTTGGTTTGAGGTACAAAATTTTGAGAACCGAATAAACCAAATAAACTGTAAACCGAACCGATGAACACCCTTAGTTTTAAGCAATTTTTAAATTTCTATTTAGTAATAAAAACAAGAAATGAAATGAATCGATGAAAACTAAGTTGCTTTGAGTCAACAAGAACCGGTCTTTAAAATATTAACTATCATTTATAGTTGATATGCTTCACTATTCAAAATTTAGGAGTTGTTTGGTTGATTAAGTGTTGAATCATTAAGACGTCTGAATGGTTAAAAGATTTTAATGATTAATAGGTCTGAATGGTTAAGTGCTAAATCATTAAGTTAAACCTTTTAATGATTAGTTTTCTTATCTTAGAGCATTCACAATAGAAGCTCTATAATAGTGTGAGGGGGGCCTCTAAATTATGTAGAGTGGGTTTAAGTGGTTGTGAGTAGAGGAGAGTGAAAATATATAGAGGAGACACTGTTCACCAGTAAATTTGGAGGAGATACTGTTCACCCTCTATATTTTTTTAATATTTTTAAAAGTGGTTGTGAGTAGAGGAGAGAGAAAAGGTAATGATAAAAGTATAAAATAAATATTATTAAATAGAAAGGGAGAGAGAAAGGTAATGATTTTTAGTGTAATTATAGAGATGGAGATGGAGGATTTACCGTGAATGCTCTTACATTGGTAGGAGAGTCTCATTAAGGTCCAGCATAGTTCAATGCTTATTGGTTTAGTGCTTAATGGTTCAGCTATATCCAAGTGTTAATGGTTCAACCTTAACCATTTCATTCAGAAACTGAAACAAACATACTGAATACTGAATCATTCAACAATGAATGGTTTAAAGCCTCATTAAGAGGTTTACCAAACAACCCCTTAATTCTCTATATTTAGAAAACACAACACTTGAATTGTAACTTAAATAATATATTTATTCATTTTTGTCTTTCTTTTAACTTCCGGCATACTTTTAATATACGATGGTTTAGACAATTCTGATTATTACGTTATGACGTGTCCATTTTTATTTACACCTCATTGTAGTTTTTTTTTTCAAAAACAATGTGTAGTCATGAACAAATAACAGAAATGCAAAAGTACACGTGTCAAATCTATCTCACATTTAATTTTAGGCTCTGTCTATTTGGACACCCTTAATATCTATTTGGACGCCCTATATATGCCTCGTATAGAGCTATACGAGGCATATAAAGGACAAAAAGCTGATTATTGACTTCAAGGCAATGATTGGCCTGCAAGTTGGTACCTTATATGACCCGTATAGCTCAATACGAAGAATATAGGGTTTACATTTTTAATTTTTGAAACTTAGGGTTTGGTCTACCATGTGGATTGCCTTTTTCTATTTTTTTTTAACGAATACAATACGAATATTACTTACAATATTATTACATATACTTTTTTTATTTTTTTTACGAGTGCAATACGAGGAGTACTTACAATATTATTACATATAGTTTTTGAAGTTGAACGGACTCATCTTAATACGTCAATAACAGTCTAAATAAATTACGTAATAACAGTCTGAATTTATTACGTATACTTTTGGAAGTTGAACGGACTCTTCTCAATACGTCAATAACAGTCTGAATTTATTACGTATACTTTTGGAAGTTGAACGAACTATTATTACATATACTTTTTGAAGTTGAACGGACTCGTCTCAATATGTCAATAACAGTCTGAATAAATTACGTATATTTTTTTATGTTGAACGGACTCATCTCAATACGTCAATAACAGTCTGAATTTATTACGTATACTTTTGGAAGTTGAACGGACTCTTCTCAATACGTCAATAACAGTCTGAATTTATTACGTATACTTTTGGAAGTTGAACGAACGCGTCTCAATACCTCAATAACAGTCTAAATATATTACATATACTTTTGGAAGTTGAACGGACTCTTCTCAATACGTCAATAACAGTATGAATTTATTGCGTATACATTTTGAAGTTGAACGGACTCCTCTCAATACGTCAATAACAGTCTGAATATATTACGTATAGTTTTTGAAGTTGAACGGACTCTTCTTACGTCAATAACAGTCTGAATATATTACGTATAATTTTTTGAAGTTGAACGGACTCCTCTCAATACGTCAATGACAGTTTGAATATATTACGTATAATTTTTTGAAGTTGAACGGACTCTTCTCAATACGTCAATAACAGTCTGAATATAATACGTATAATTTTTTGAAGTTGAACGGACTCCTCTCAATACGTCAATAACAGTCTGAATATATTACGTATACTTTTAGAAGTTGAACGGACTCTTCTCAATACGTCAATAACAGTCTGAATATAATACGTATAATTTTTTGAAGTTGAACGGACTCCTCTCAATACGTCAATAACAGTCTGAATATATTACGTATACTTTTAGGAGTTGAACGGACTCTTCTCAATACGTCAATAACAGTCTGAATATAATACGTATAATTTTTTGAAGTTGAACGGACTCCTCTCAATACGTCAATAACAGTCTGAATATATTACGTATACTTTTAGAAGTTGAACGGACTCTTCTCAATACGTCAATAACAGTCTGAATATAATACGTATAATTTTTTGAAGTTGAACGGACTCCTCTCAATACGTCAATGACAGTCTGAATATATTACGTATAGTTTTTGAAGTTGAACGGACTCTTCTCAATACGTCAATAACAGTCTGAATATAATACGTATAATTTTTTGCAGTTGAACGGACTCCTCTCAATACGTCAATAACAGTCTGAATATATTACGTATACTTTTTGAAGTTGAACGGACTCGTGTTAATATTAAACAGTTGATTTTGTTTTTTAAATATTTGTTTCCATTTCTTTAAATAGTTTTGATTTTTAACAAATGTATATACAACACAAACACAAACACAAATTTACATCACAAACATAAATAACTGAAACTGATTGTAACCGAATAACAGATCAAGAACCATTAACTCCAGTAAATAAACATCACAAACATATCAACCAACAAGTTCATACAAAAGAAGTCATAATAGTACTGAATACAAACATTAAAAAAAAAGAAGTCATAATAGTACTAAATACAAACATAAAAAACTACTGATCTGGGCCGGGTGCCGCACGTGGCGCTGGTGGCGGTTTCTCTGGTAATCCTGCTTGCTGTCTCCTCTCCGCCTCCGAATCAGCAATCCACCTAATCCAGTCAAGAATAGTCTCCTGACCACGCCGCAGATCCCGAATACTGCCCTCCATACGGCACATCCTGTCTACAACGTCACGAGGGACACCCCGGTAAACGTGAGCTGGGTACTGAGGCGGCTCTGGAGGCGGTGCCTCATCCTCTACCTCTGGCTCCAGGTCAACCTCAAACGGCCCATCCACGTCCTCCAACATATCCTCCTCAACATCCCAAGGATAAGGTGGGATGACCTCCGGTAACTCCACCGGCTCAAAAAGCTGTCCCTCGGCATTCTTAAAACGCCGACCCATCCCAGCGAACTGGCGCGTAACGCGCATGCCAATAATCGTCCTACGATCTAACCGGGATGGCTGGAGCGGAGGTCCCAAGTTGGGGTCACCCTCGGGTAGAAGCCCTAACTGACGGGCGAGGACGGTGACATACGCACCGCCGTATAACTCTCCCCGCGACTGACGGTGGTATGCGGAGGCAAACCAATCCGTCATACAACGTGCGAGCGCGCACGGCCTCCGATATAATAGACAGTAAAGGTAAAAGAGGTCTGTCCTCGTGCACCACTCGCGAGAGTTATGGCGTGGCTGGATCGACGTAGCGATCAACCGGTGCATATATCGGTGAAGGGGGTCACGAATGGCGGTCACCCTGCCATTATCCTTCTGAAACCGGTGACCAGGAGCTACGACCGCCCAAAACCCAAGCAACGTAGGCCTAGACGCCGCGCGTATACCGTCTAGATATAACGCGGTAGCCGTCTCAGGCTGCGTGTAAAACCCCAACCGCCACGCGAACTCGCGTAAGGACATCTGAAACGTCTGCTGGGCAAGACGGAAGGTGATCTCGTAGAAAGGATCCGCAGGATCATCGTCCTCCTCCGGTCGATCTGCTGGTCGGGCGGTGAAAGTAAATGAAGACAGGAACTCCACGGTCAACTCCCGATATGTCTCCGTATGTGCACTATCAAACAGACGACTCCAGGGCGTATCAGTGCCGATGATAGCACGTGCCCGTGCCAGCTCACTAAACTCCTCCAACGCAGTATAAGAAACGGCCTTGTGAGCCGCGACCTGCATTATGGTAATAACAACAATAATAATAATAATAATAATAATAATAATAATAATAATAATAATAATAATAATAATAATAATAACAACAACAACAAAAACAATAATAATAATAATAATAATAATAATAATAATATAATAATAATACCTGCATCCTCCTAAGCTTCCGACAGCGGCGCCACGCCTTGCTGTCAGCAGGAAAGTCCAAGTACGGGTGACCCAAAAGTGGGTCAACCGGTAATCGTGGTGGTGGTGGTGGTGGTGGTGGTCCCGCTACCCCTCCCACCTCCCCCATGTCAAAGTCCGCATCCCCGTCAGCAAAGAAATCCGCCATACTACGTTATTTTAAAAAAAAAATATTAAACATATGTTATTTTAAAATAATGTTATTTTAAAGAAATTTATATTATTATTTTAAATTAAATTATTTTAATAAAAATTTATGTTATTTTTAAAAAATAATGTTATTTTTTTAAAAAAAATATTTTAAATAAAAAATCTGCATATAACTTATTATTATTAGCCTATTATTATTATTATTTTAAAAGATTAATAAAATTTTAAAAAAAAAATATGAATGAATATGCCTCGTATTGCCCTGTATGAGGCATATTCATTCATCTTCAACAATAATTTCCAGATCTGATCATCATCATCAGCCCCAAATTCAAGTTCCATGAATGAATATGCCTCGTATAGAGCTGTATGAGGCATATTCATTCATCGTTAATCATCAAACCCAGGTCTGAACCCCCAATTAAGCCCCAAAATCAAACCTAGTTCTAACCTAAATCTATCAATCAACTAATCTAACCGATTGTATGAAAAAAAAGAAAGAAAACGTACCTTAATCGAAGCAAGATCTGAACACAGTGTGTGTTTTGATGAATGGAGTGTGTGTGTTTGAGTGTGTGTTTTGATCTTGTGTGTGTGTTTTGAGTGTGTGTTTGTGTGGTTCGTATAATGATCTGAACACCGTATAGGGTGTGATATGGGTCTTGATATGATTCGTATAGATCTATACGAACCATATAAAGGTCCAGTACCCCTTACAAGCCCAGTATAAGACTCAATACTAGGCTTGTCGTATGCCTAGTATTGGGCTATACGATAAGTACTTATTTTTTTTTTTTAAACTTTTAACCAAACAAAATAAGAAAACAAAACCGAAATACATTGTTGAATCGATTTATGAAAATACAACACCTTTCGAAAACACCGAAATTCATCGATTAACGAAATAAACCACTTCAGATATAAACGGATCAACCTCGGTAAGAATTTAAAATTTATTGACCGGACTGGAAAACAACAGTCAATCGATTTATGAAATAAAACACGTTTCGAAAACACCGAAATACAACGATTAATCGATTAACAAAATAAAACACTTTTCATATAAACGGATCAAACTCGGCAAAATCAAAGCAAACATCCCTAAAACCTAACAAAATGAGCTAACCTAAACAAAAAAAACCGAACACGCATCATATCGGTTAGAAAATCGAGAAAATTTAATCAAATATGATTGAGAAAAATAAAACTAAATTTTGTGTAATTTTTTTATTTTTTTTTAAGTTTGTTTATTATATTTAAAATTTTATAAAAGAAAAAAAAAAGAACTGATATTGATCAGTTCTTTTTTTTTTCTTTTATAAAATTTTAAATATAATAAACAAACTTAAAAAAAAATAAAAAAATTACACAAAATTTAGTTTTATTTTTCTCAATCATATTTGATTAAATTTTCTCGATTTTCTAACCGATACGATGCGTGTTCGGTTTTTTTGTTTAGGTTAGCTCATTTTGTTAGGTTTTAGGGATGTTTGCTTTGATTTTGCCGAGTTTGATCAGTTTATATGAAAAGTGCTTTATTTTGTTAATCGATTAATCGTTGTATTTCGGTGTTTTCGAAACGTGTTTTATTTCATAAATCGATTGACCGTTGTTTTCCAGTCCGGTCAATAAATTTTAAATTTTTACCGAGGTTGATCCGTTTATATCTGAAGTGGTTTATTTCGTTAATCGATGAATATCGGTGTTTTCGAAATGTTAAGTAAACAACATAAACGTAAATAACCAAAAGTAAAATAAGTTTTATAACACATAGGAGGCGGTTCTACATACAAAATTACCGACGTTGCGGTGTACCTTAATAACTAAGACCAACCTCCTATTTATAACACATAGGAGGTGGTTCTACATACAAAATTACCGACGTTGCGGTGTACCTTAATAGCTAAGACCAACCTCCTATTTATAACACATAGGAGGCGGTTCTGCATACAAAATTACCGACGTTGCGGTTTTACGTTTATAACTAACATTTGAACCTGGCCCCATCCAGGTTCATCTGTAGTGCCGCTACATTTGAACCTGGCCCCATCCAGGTTCATCTGTAGTGACCGCTACATACAAAATTTGAACCTGATCCGGAGTTCTTGTTAGTGTTGGTTTAACTAACAAGAGCGCCCCATCCAGGTTCATCTTCAATAGACAAAGGATCCCCGGCCTGCATCCCGACGACCGTCATCATCTGCAACAGTGTTGATGGCGTCCATCTGTTGATACAGCCCTCAATTGAATGATCCCCTGCCTGCACTCCGTTTTCCGCTAAAAATAGAAAGTCTTTAAATCTTCGGTTGCTGGATCCGGTGGATCATCATCATCTTCAATTTCAATCGCCATTCCTAAAAAAAAAACAAACAATAATAATTAATAATATAAATAAAAACAAAAAAAAACAAAAACAACAAAAACAAAAACAGAAAAAACAAAAAAAACAACAACAACAAAAACAAAAACAGAAAAAACAAAAACAGAAAAAACAAAAACAACAACAAAAACAACAACAACAAAAACAGAAAAAACAAAAACAGAAAAAACAAAACAAAAACAACAACAAAAAAAAGGAAAACAGAAAAAAAAAAACAAAAACAAAAACAACAACAACAACAATCAACAATAACAATCAACAACAACAACAATAACAATCAACAACAACAATCAACAACAAGAATCACAACAACAATCAAAAACAACAACAACAATCAACAACAATCGGACTTAAAAAAAAAAAAAAAAAAAAACAAGAAAAACGAAGAACATGAATAATCAACAACAACAATCTATCCTAACAATGATGAAAAGATTAAAAAAACAAAAAAAAATCATACCTTAATCGATTATAGATGAATCGGGTGTGTTTGAATCGGGTCGGGTCACCTCCGATTGGCTTGGGTGTGTTGGACTCGGTGGGTACGATCTGTGAAAAGAGAGGTTTTGTTTGTTTGCATTGACTCGTATGAGACCAACAGCCAACGTATTGTTGGTTATATGACCAAAGGTATGGATCGTATTGCTCTATACGAGTCATACGATGGTCTAATCAACAGTCAAGTGGAAGACAGCTGGTTCTGTTGAGAAATTAAAGTGTATATGGGTCGTATAGCTCTATACGATGACCCTAAAACCCTATACGAGGGAATTAAAAAGGACTCGTATTGGGTTCAAGCCCCATATCAGTCTAAAAGCTGACTGATGTATGGCCAATATAGCCCAATACGAGGCATATCAGCATTTTTTTTTTTAAACTACAAAATTTCATTTAAAAAATGTAAATGAACTAATAAAAACAATAAAATTAAAAAAAAAATAATAAAAACAATAAAATTCACAAAAAATTAATTTTCTTTACTCAAATAATATTTCTAGAAATTTAAATTAATTTCATAAAGTTCACAAAAATAGTAATTTTAACTAATAATATCCATAAAATTCACAAAAAAGTAATTTTATTTATTTACATTTATTTGAAGATTAAAGGCAAAGATTAACCAACATCCTCAATTGAAGGATTCTCCCGATTATTAGCTCTAAGTGCTTTATACCACTCAATCTGTTCGTTGTACATTTCTTCCAATTCCTGCGCTGCGTCACATCGGCAATAACGCCACATGGTGTTTGGTGCTGGCATGGGATAGTCTCCTGATAGTACTGCGTGGATAAAATGGCTTCCGTTAAATACAATTGTTATAAATTGACGAGGGCCCCTCACTTGACTTGGACCAACCAATAATGGGAAAAAAGTCTGACTTTGTTCAGCGCTTAACAGGTGGACAATAACTCCCAATGCGTTAGAAATTAGGAGTCCTGCATGAGGCATCTCCATCCAATGCGATTCGGGTGCTCTTCCTACCCCCTCAAAGGTTGTTCTTTGCAGTTGTCGCTCAAATTCCCCAGACGTAAAGAATCTGTCAAAAATCTCTGTCCAAATCTCTCTATGGTTCATAAGTTCACCTCTAATTAGTTCCCGAACAAACATATACTGGTTTTGATCCATCCCTAAACCCACAGCTATTGCTCTATACCCACAATGACCATCAGGCTTGACATCCTTTAGCCGGGATATATGTGGGTGAAAATTTTTTGGAATATGCTCCTTATATGTACTGACAAGCTTGATTGATTCAGGTTCTTTGAGGTTGGGAAATCCATGATCAACAGGTGACTCTGGTTTTTTACCGCGTCGATTTGCGGACTTCTGGGATTTTACAATGGAACCTGTTTCTTTAGATTCCTGTGACGATACATATGAGCTGCCTCGGGCTTGATCAAAATGGCCCGCTGAGGACGGAACGCAGGAGCTGTGTCGGGCTTGATCAAATTGGCCCGCTGAGGACGGAACGTAGGAGCTGTGTCGTGAAGGAACGTACCTGAATGATAAAATTAATCAATAATAATAATAATAATAATAATTATTATAATAATAATTATAATAATAATAATAATAATTATAATAATAATAATAATAATAATAA
This sequence comes from Ambrosia artemisiifolia, assembly GCA_032199755.1. Lineage (NCBI taxonomy): Eukaryota > Viridiplantae > Streptophyta > Magnoliopsida > Asterales > Asteraceae > Ambrosia > Ambrosia artemisiifolia. The sequence continues at coordinate 51,806,513 of CM063522.1, read as the reverse complement.
TAACAATAATAATTATTATTATAAAAATAATAAAAAAATAATAATAATAATAATAATAATAATAATCATGCCCGTAACACGATACCTAGTGCTTTCCGATAATGCAACTGAGGCGTCTCCAACACTGTGAGCTTTATCTTTTTCTTGTTTCTTCCTCCTTTGTTCTTGAACCTTCAATGTTGGCCGGCCACGAGTATTTTGTTGTACAATCGGGGGCTTTTTGTTACTTTTTAGAGGGTTCAAGACCGTCATAATCTTTGCCAACATGCTTTTTTTCACCTGTGGGGGTTGAGACATCATTGTCTTTTTCACATCATTTAATCGTTCATCCAGGTTAATTTCTTCATTTTTTATCTGTGCTGGTCTAAAATCAAGCTTCCGCCAGAATTGGTCTATTGAGTCGAGCGGAATCTTTTGATCTGTTAAAAATGATTAAACAAGGCTATGTCAAAAATTTAAATTTATTTGGATGCACCCAATAAGTAAAAATGATTAGCAGATATACCTTTATTTATATATCTTTCGAGGCGACATGCGCATACTAACCCACAACTCGTGTAAAGTTGGCAACCACAAGTTGAATCCAATGACCTCAATGTTTGTAACCGATAAAACTCGTTTTCAATGAGGTTAAGAGCATGGATGGAAACATTAAGGCGTAGCTCGTCAAGGAAAGGTAGTCGCTTATGGCTGTTCATTGTTTTGTTTCTGCTTTCTTCAAAACATTTCTTTATATGGTCTTCTTGCTTTACTACAACATCATCGACATACCCTACTATTTTTGTCAAGCTACAGTTCGTGCTTGGAAGATATCTCTTTAACTCAGCATGTTGGCTCTCTACTCTATTTGTTGTAGTTTGGTGAAAATTTATTGTTCTATTGGTCCAGGCACTTACAAATTTCTCATGGTATTGGTCCAACCATTCATTAAACAAATAATCAAAAGCATCTGAAAATATATAATAATTAGAATTAAAAGTTATTTGTTTAATAAATAATAAATAAACAAATGGTAAAAACTTACGCTTCCTTCCATGTTTCATGAGTGCTCGATACATGTTGTTGACGTTATATGTGTATATTTCAGGTGTGGGAGACTCGCATAACCCAGACCATGAACGTGTAAATTCCTCCCAATCAGGGTGTGTAAATGATTTCTTGCAGTGTTTTGAAATATTCTGATAGATGTGATACCTACAAAGATATTTGTTAGCGTTTGGGAAAACTTTGTCACACGCGTTCATAAGCGCCCGGTCTCTGTCAGTCATAATAACACGCGGCTCCATACAATCTTCCAACATAGACTTCAGATGCTCAAGGACCCATATGAAGTTTTCTTCACGTTCCGCATAAACAATTGCATTAGCGGCACAAAATGTCTGGTTTGTGGACGTCATACCGACAACTTGCACTAACGGTAAACGGTACATGTTGGTCTTGTAGGTCGCGTCGATCAACAATACATGCGGGAACGCCCGCCACATTTTGAAAGATAACGGATGCACAAAAAAAATGTCCTCAATTGTATTTTTTAAAGGATCCTCCCGAGTGTAATACGTGTATTTTTTCTGAAACAACAAGTTTTCGAGTTCCTGCATGGGTGATCCACCTTGCTTCTTTACAGCATTAATCTTTTGAATAGCATTGTGTATATCTTTCATAACACACATGCTCTCCGGGTAGTGTCCCTTTAAGGTTTTCCAGATTTTACGCGGCTCCATCTCCTGACCCAATAGCTTCTCCACCAAATTTAATTCTTCGGGAGAAAGTCTTCTTGCATACGCGTGGCCTTGCAGAAATTCAGCAGAACCATGGTTATGTTCGCCATTCCTCACCTGTACCCTCCAGGCGTGACGTTTCCCATCATATAACCCGACCACGTCAAATGGACAACTATTTCTTTGGCTACCCGTTCTCCTCTCGGTGGCTACACTTTTGTGCTCGCGACCTCGGTTGCACACTAGCCAAACCTTCACATCCAAATCACCAGCTTTTTTGGATCGTCGGGTCACGATGACGTAACCGTTATCTTTTCCCCTTTTCTTAACCCACGTAACCAAATCTTTTCGCGAAACGAAATCCTCTTCAGTGTCATACGAAACATGTGGCCACTGTGGTTGCTCTTCTGAAACATGCGAGTGGTGGGGTTGCTCTTCTGGAACTTCCGGGTTTTGTCTCTGGTCGTACGAAGAGTATTGCGGTACGTACGCATACTCACCACCGTGCTCGTAGTGCTGGTAGGTTTCCCCAACGTATGAATGTTCAACATTTACGTATGAATGTTCAACATTGGGTTCATGGCACGGCTCGTTCAGGTCTGGCAACAATGGTTTTTGATCACCAATAACTGATGCTTGAGAATCAGGAATACCGGATTCATCGAAGATATTAGCCCACCATGACATTTTGGAGATACAAAATATTAGAATTTGTTAAACCTTGTTAAATTTGAAAGAAGAAGAAAAAAATAGATGAAGAAAAAATTTGATTAACAAAAAATGAAGAAGAAACGAAGGAAAGAAGAAGAAAAGAAGGAAATAATCAACTTTGGTTAAATATGCATCGTATAGATCTATATGGGTCGTATATGGTACCCTGACATTTACTTTATGTTACATCGTACCGGACATCGTACAAATATTTATCGTATAGAGCAATACGAGGGATATGGGACCAATGATTGGTCCTTTAATTCTGTGCCGAGTTGACATTAAATGCACACGTGAACCCTATATGCATCGTATAGCTCTATACAAAGCATATGGGGTACCTTTTTTGGTCAGATTGTTGTCTGAATGGGGGACAATAAAGTGCATATGCCTCGTATAGAGCTATACGAGGCATATGTAGGGCGTCCAAATAAGCTTTTTGGGGTGTCCAAATAGCAAGACCCTAATTTTATTAATTGACGTTTTTTAATCTTCTCGTTATTCTAATAATATAGTGAAATACTTTATATAATGTCTATATGCTTATTTTTATTTATATGTCCATAAAAATGTTGTTCAAAACCAAGCGAGTTAAATATATTTGACGTTATTTTGTTCTTTATTGTGACAAAACCAACCGGTACCACCCGAACAACTTCAGTAGCAATATCGGTATTCATTTTATTTGTTTCTAAATAATTCCATTAAAAAGTGTTGTATTCACAATAGAGTATTTATTTAAATCTTAAGCTACAGTGAGTGTAGTAAATGTACCAGATCGTGAAAAACTAAATAGATATTGAAGTATCATAAATTATACATCTTTTTTATCAAATTATTCCCTGATTATTACAAAACTCTTTGTAATTTCAATGATTTTGTTACTCATTTAAGTTTTATTTGTGAAATTACATTGCGAGCAAAGACAACAAAGTCCAGCAAAGTGCACGGTTGTGCACAGTCAAGCCAAGCCAGCAATACCAGTGCACTGTCGAGCACGAGCTGACTCAGCAGACCATGCACGAGCATGATCGTGCACGACTGCACTAGCATGCACCATCAGATCAGACCAGACCAGACCAGACCAGACCATTCAAGCAATGCCATTGCTCGGAATCGTGCCAGTCAACCTCGTAAGCGCATGGTCATGCACCGTCGGATCAAATCAGTTCAGGTCTATGCATATGTTGACTACAGTAAGGGTATCCTAAAGTTGATTGATTCCAATGGTATTATTTGGGATACTCTTCTACCTTAGCAGCCAAATTCACAAAAGCCAGAGCCGGAGCCTGAGGTGCAGTACGATGGTGCATGCGAGGGTGGTGGTCATCATATTCCCACCGTGCATAAGGACATACCCACTGGTTGGGAGTCGTTTATGGGAGATTTTAGCATGCCTTCTGGAACAGACCAAACTCATTTTTCTTCTTATTCATTATCGGGGTCAATTTGCGCAAATAGAGCTTGATCTGCACACGATGCGAACCAATATTAATTGGCAGGAGGTGAGTATAAGAGATATCAAGTCTGAGAAGAAGTGACAGGGCAACATGTGACAGGAGATAGACTCCATGAGCCGTAAGGGTTTTTAGTGGCTCTTTGGAGCCCAACAGGAGCTAGCACCGGCATGTAATCCATCCTTCAGTTTCTCCACCTCACCTCCCAACTTCAGTAGAGGTGTTGAGGCCCGCAAGTAGGCAAGTGGCTTTCATGATGACGGACCATTTGTGGAGGGTCTGGCTTTGAGGACTAGCTCGATACACCCCCTTCCATCTTTTTATGAGTTATCCTTTATGTTTGAAGGTTGTGTCATTTTGCTCCATCCATGCAGTTTTCTTTGATTCTGTTTTTCCGTATTATACTTCATATTTTTAGCATTTATCTTTTGTGGTTGGTGATGTATAATGTTTTGTTGAATTTTTTGATGTGTTTCCTAGTGCTTTTTAGATGGATTGTTTGATTGGTTTTGTGCTATGTTGGTTTGTTTTCGCTTGGTTGTTGTGATGACATGTGGTTCATGGACTCTTGTTGGATTTTTTCTTGCACCCTATTCGAGTCTTCCTTCAGGGGAGTTTTAGTTCGCTTATCTCTCGCACTATAGTTTACATAGCATCCTTGTTGCTTTGTATGGTTTTTGTTGTACATTGGGGGCGATGTATGGTTTAGGTGTGGGGAGGGGATTTGCTTGTCCGATAAAAATAGAAAAATAAACAATTTAGTTTTTGCAAAATACTCCTAAAATAATTTTTGTGGCAAACAAAGAAACATAACAACATACATTAAGCACCTTTATTTTTTTGACAAATAACAGGGTTTGAGAGAACTACGGGGCGCTTGATAAAAAAAACCATTGAGTCAAAATTATATATTTTTTATATCGTCAAGCTCGGTGAATCGAATGGATAACCCACTTGTTTTTCTTTTGCATTTACGCCCATATGCCCATTTCTGTGAATTATTTTCGAGCCTTATTAGCTTTAGTATTATTTTTCTCATGTTTTTGCATGCAAAAGTTAAGTGTGCCGGATATCTTTTGCAATAGGTTTACATTTCTCGGCCTCGAGTGAATTCATAGCATAAATATGATTGGGGTATTAGGAAAATCCCTTTGTTTTAGTTTTTTTTTTCATGTCCACACCCGACATATTCCTTTAGTGTGCCTTGTTGAGCCTTTTCCTATGTTTTTCATTGTGACCCATGTATGTCTACACCCACTTAGCCAATTAGCCTTTTATATTTTCACCCATTTTGTTAAAAATTTGATTTAGCTAGTGTTAGTCTCATTTTTTTTTTTGTTTGTTTGCTATATTCTCATGTAGGAGTTTTCTACCTTCAGATCTACAAAAGATGATAAAATTTCTTTAGATTGTAGAATTGGTTAGGTTTCTAAACTCATATTGTAGTATTGTACCCCAATTAATGTATTAGCAACTTTTAATAAAATAACTATATTTTATTCTAGTTGCAGACTTTATTGATTATGTTGAGGAATGGTTTCAACAGGATATAATAACACGACTTGAAAAACCATCATAATATTTGGAGGAAATATCACTACACACGCTTTTATTCCATGAATTAATTTGATGAAGTTTGATAAGAAATTTCATTCAACTTTTAGCGAAGACAACTTTCATTATTTATATGTTCTACTGTGACAATGAACAAGAGCCAATGACAATCGTTATCAAGAGTTTGTACATATTTTAAATACCCCGTTTCACTCTTGGTCAATTGTATGTCGCATTACAATGTGTGAAAAGCAAAACCGGTGTTAAATTACTAATACTACATAGGATGAAAATGTTACAAATAAAAGAGGCATTGTTGTATACAAATAGATATTTAGAAATTTATAAATTAATATGTAATGTCAAATATTTATGGCTTTAAGTTTACACAAATCTTATTTTCGATGCCTATGTGTCACATGAGAAATAACCTAGTAAACAATAAAAGTAATTCGTTGTGACACGTGTCAAAATTCTATGAGTTCGAGAGTCTTTTTAGTGTCAAAATTCTATGAGTTCGAGAGTCTTTTTACCGTTTCTCTTGTTACACCCATTTGTATTTAAATTCCTAATTTTTAAACGTTAATTTTTAGAACATGTTTTATCTTAAAATATCGTTTTAAATATTTTTTAATAACTAATTAATATTTCATAATTTAGCCTGTATAATAATAATAGTAACGAGTAGTGTTAGGTGGTGTTTGTTTTTCTCCCAGAAGCACTTCTGACCTCTTTTGTCTGCGTCGCGCAGACGCGGGCAGACGTTTGGGGCGGGCAGACTGTTTGTTTTTCAGAAGACATTTCACTCCAAAAGCTCTTCCTGACCTCTTCTTGGTGCGGACTTGGACCAAAGTCTTCTAAGGTCTTCTCCTCTTCTCTTCTCCTCACCCACCACCACCACCACCACCCACTACCACCACCGTCACCCACCCACCACCACCACCTAGCATCATCCACCACCACCGTTCACCGCCACCACCGTCCATCACCACCACGGTCCACCACCACCCACCACCACCACCACGGTCCACCACCACCTCCACCTCCACCTACCACCGTCCACCCACCACCACTACCACCACCCACCACCGTCCACCACCACCCACCACCACGGTCCACCACTACCACCACCTACCACCGTCCACCCACCACCGTCCACCACCACCCACCACCATGGTCCACACCACCACGGTCCACCCACCACCACCACCGTCTACCACCAGATTGCTGTAAAAACTCAGTTTATTTAAATTTAAGTTTATTTCAGCAGCCTGCAGACGTTAACAAACAAACAGTCTTCTTCTTGCAGATTGCAGACCTTTGGTCCACCTCTTCTCCTGCAGATGTTTGCAGATGTGGTCCGCAGACTGCAGACCTTTTCCTGCAGAAAAAACAAACAGCACCTTAATGATATAGTACGGCATGGAGAGATGTGCTTTGTAAGAACTTTTTTTTATCATATGGAAAAGTTGAAATAACTTTTAGCTTTAGAGAAAAATTTTTATTGAGTAAAAGGATAGAATTCTCCAATCTATGAATATGAAATAGGTCAAGATAAAGTAACTTTTCGCTTTACCATCGGAAAAGACTTTCACTAAAGCTAATAACAAATCTTTCAACAGTTTTCATTAATTTTAAATTTTGATATATAGTGTGTATAAATCACTTTCTAAAATATTACCAAATGTAAATTCGTCAAATAAACGATGCGATGGTTAATTTGAGATTGTCATTTTTTTTTCCAATAATTATGTACGGACTATAGCTTGAAGCTTCCCTTTTTTACTTGTTTTACATTTTTTTAGCATATGTAACTTTCATCCTCTGATTTACCTTTTATAGTCTTCTGCCATAATTACTCAATTTACGTACAAATCAACGAATAAAGTTTATTAGTCATAAAACACACACACATGTAGTTATTTAAAAAGTGAGTTTTTTTTACATGTGAAGATTATAGAGCATCAAACAACACACTATTGTAATGGTTTGAATGCACCATTATAATCACATAGCTCGTTCATATGTCGGACCTGAACAACTTGGATTCACCATCGTACATTATACATATTGTTCTAATTAATCCAACCGCACAATTGTAATTAGTTTAAAGGCACTATTGAAATTGAATAAGTTAATTGCGTTGATGTAGCTAGCTTAAACGCACTGTCGGTTGTACAACCGACAGTGTATCAACATTTAAGAAACATTTTTTTTTAAATAAACGATGATTTTATGATATAACTTTTTTCTGAAATATGATGTATATTAAATTATGCAATTTTCTATTATTTACATTTTTATGTATTTACAATTTACAATTGATATTAACGTTAAATGTATAAAAGATGAATAATCATGTAAAGAACTTTTAAAGAGGAACATGTTGCCCATGAACGAAATTCAATAAGCCAATTACATATCTTACATCCTTATTGTAATACTTATCATATATAAATGTTAATGTCCCGTGATTCCAGCCCAGCTGGTTGAGGATGTGAGGGTTTACTCCCTAAGGGAGGTTCCCGCACGGGGTCCCGAGTTCGAATCCCACTGGTGGCATAAATGCCCCATGTGGGTGTGGCCTATGGATGTGTTATTCCAGCTCTGCTTCGGTGGGGTGCCGATTCGAACCCGGGTGGCTTGACTTCCGTAAAAAAGGGTTGAAGCAAGCTAATGGATTTCCAACTGATCTACACCTTTCAAAAAAATATATAAATGTTAATATGTTTATGTTTTTTTCTCTATTTTTCTAGGCTATGATGTTTCCCCTGTTTGGGGAATTGATTTTGTTCCCCACAAACATAAATTGGTTTAGAGTCTTTCATTATTTTGTTTTACTTTTTTGTTTCAAAATGATAATAGCATGCTTGTGAGTTTCCCATCATTAGTTGTTTGAATTTTGTGACATTTTTTATATATTTTTTTCTTTTACCTCACCAACCTTTTCCTTTTACTATTTTTCTAATCACCTTCAGATTTTAATCATTATAGTTTCAGTATGTAATTCAGATATTTATATAAGAGAAAGTATACGATATAAAGTTTCTTAACGTAAGAAGTGTAAGAAGCAACCTTGTGATGCCACGTGCTAACTTAACCAAACCCCAATTAACCTAACCAAACCCTAATTAACTTCAATTGCAGTTAAACCTAAGGGCAAATGATACTTTTTTCTCTGTAACTGATTACAACAATCACATTCTTTTTTCGTAAACGATTTTATGACATAGGTGAACGATTTCAACTTCGAATTCGAATTATACAACATCAGTCGATCAAACACATTATTCGAAGAACAAACAAAACAAGCACACAAAATAAAAAACTGAACGTAAATGAAGAACAGTGCAAAAAAAGCTCTGTTTTTAAACAAAAAACAGAGCATGATTCACCCAGCAAAAAAAAAATTTACAGTCGTTGCCTTCGATTACAAACGAACACAGACATGCTCTGTTTTTAAACAAAAAACTGAGCATGATTCACTCAGCAAAAAAATGAGGACAATATTCTGTTTATAGTGTGTCTGAAATCTCAAATGATAATTTTTTCTTTCAAACGTGCGTCTGAAATCAACATATTTAATCAAACGTGCGTCCCATTTTTTTCAAAGTGCGTCTCAACTGATAATTAAGTCTATCAAGCGTGCGTCTCAATTTTTTTGGAGTGCGTCTCAAATGATAATTAAATCTTCCAAATGTGCGTCTCAATTTTTTCAAAAGTGCGTCCAAATTATAATCAATTTTTTAACAGTGCGTCTCAATTTATTCAAAGTGCTTTTGAAGTGTGTCTCAAAATTTTCTAAGTGCGTGCAAATTATATTTATTTCTTTCAAAGTGCGTTTGAATTTTGCCATCTATAATTTCAAAGTGCGTCCAAAAAAGAGTTAATTTTCAAAGTCGTCTAAATTTTGTTAACTTTAATTTGCCTTCATCCAATCACACATCCAAAACAAATCCACTTTGAACACAGAGACACACGTCTCCTCCTGTATTATTTTTTTAGCAAAATACAAGAAGGATTTCAACAATTCTTAAGAGTTGGTAAAAGATAATGTCACATTCAATTTGGGATGGAACATTTTAGATAATCACCTTGTTGAGAACAACCAAACATGATTTGTAGGCAACCGCCATTTTTTGCAAAATGCAATAATTTCTGGAGTTGAATAGAACTTCGGCTTCCCGTTGCCAAGTTCAGTGACGGCAGTCACAGCAACTGTTCAAGGTAAGTCAAATAAATGATAAAAGCCAGATTTTAACAATCCTATATAGCTGTGCATTTATATTTTAGTGAGTTTTCAAACGCACTCAAAAAATACAAGTGTGTCCAAAATTTGCTTTTATTTTTTAGTGGTGCGTTTAATCAACATCCAAACATTACAAACGTGCGTCTGTTGTTTGTCTTAGTTAAGTAGTTTCCTTTTTTAAAACACACCTTATAATCTAACACAATTATAAGGTGCATTTAAAACATATCAGTGTTGACAGTTTTGTGATTGTTCATAATCTGAAACTTTTTCAAATCCAATTTTTTTCGTTAATTCTTATTATATTATTAAAATCGTATGTTTATATGAGTATTATATGCGTTGATTGTGTTTTTTGAATAATATTTTACTGATTTTAACAATTTTATTGTAATACTCTGCTTTTTGATTTTTCTGCAAATACTTCTTGATTTGATTCTATTGAATGTTTTTGATTGTGTAATGAGTCTGAACATTTAATCGATTTGAAATAATGTTCAATCGTTGAAAAATTTTTGTTTAATTTTACGTTTCAATCGATTGTTTTGAATCTTTGTTGTTACGATCTCTCAGAAATTAAAACGCTTTTTCCCTAATTTACCCCTGGTTAGATTAACTCAAATATAATTAGGTTTGTTAATTACCATCTTGCCACTGCCTAAATCTAATGGCTCAGAAAGCTTCTTACGCTTTTTACGTTAAGACGCTTTGTACGTTATCTCTTCCCTTTATATAATAATTACTTTAAAATAACCTAAAATAAATGTATTAAAATTGTCTTTTGCCGAGTTAGTGCTTATTAGTTTTGTGAGAGTAAAGTAATTTAAGAGTTAAACTCAAGCTTTTTAAAGTATTTTTAAGGTGTTTAATAAGTCCTATAAAAGTATTACGTTGTCGATTTTTGTTTATTGGAGATTTTAAATTAAATCAGTTGTCTTTGTGTTTTGACCACATTGAACTCAAACTCGCATGATGCGAACCAACACATGATAACAATAAAATTTAGTGCAAAGAATTACAAATGTATATAAAATAACTAGATTATATCTCGGAAGCTTTCCAGAGCTTTTCGGGATAGATAAATCTAATATGATGTGATAAAATAGTGAGTTTATTTCAAGATTCTTTAACTTTGATGGTGAAGTTGTTCAGTTTTGTTATAATTTGTTTAAATATTAATGTTTTGACAGTTAGTTTTTTTACATTTGATGTTGATTTGGTGAAACTGTTAAGGAGGGGTTAAACTGTTGAAGTGATCTGGGAGGTGGGATTGGGTAGTCTTCTAACTCACACAGTCGGTCCAACGATAAAAAACCGAGCAGGTTTGAGGAGGAATCAAGCACGGAGAGGTTCTTACAAGGGTAATTAGAAGTTGCAGAGGGTAGAAAACCTGAAGATGTTGCTAAACATCTTATAAATAACGGGTTTCATGGCTCAACAATGTCATGGCCAATTCCTTGAACACTCATGATTGAGCCAACTGAAAATGAAAGCAATGTATGGTGAAGGGTAAAGTCTTTATTTTTATTAAAGTTGTAATATTAAATTTACTTAAAGCGTATACTTTTTTGTTTGTAGAGTGAGTTGGACATATTCTGCGATGGTTTAATCTCCATTCAACAAGAAATCGCAAAGATTGAGAAATGAGCAGTTGATCTCAACAACAATGTTATCAAGGTATTTTAGCAGTCAGATTATGATTGTTTTGGAGTAATTTATTCTCGAATATTATTAGTGATATTAGAAAATTATTATGTTTGCAGGATGCTCCTAACCCGCCACAACTCCTCATGGCTGATAAGTGGACCAAACCGTATTCTAGAGAATACGCAGCGTACCCTGCTCCATGGCTTCGTGCTGCTAAGTTCTGGCCTACCATATGTTCGTCTCTCGCTTCCACCTTCAAAACTTCTATTCCAAACACTGTTTTTTTCTTTTCCTTATATTCTAATGTGTCTTTATGTAACAAGTCGTGTAGACAATGTGTATGGAGACCGCAACCTCATCTGTAATCTTCAGCCACCACAGGAGTATGAAGAGAAAGCTAAAGCTACTGCTTAAGTGAGCTATGAATCACCACATTTGCTTCAAGGTTCAGGTCAGTGAACGCAAATGGGAATTAATGATCCGTATGACTGAGTTTACGATTGGTATGTTTTCTACTTTTATCATTTTTTATTAAGTCATATTTGATTTTTCATTCCCGGGACACTCCCGGGGTAATCAGCTAGTAAGATTTATATAAATAATTTCAATTTCACTGTCTATGTTTTAAAATGTTTTAAATATATGCCACATGACACACTCAAGAGAGATGTTGTCCTCTTTAAATACCATGTAGGATAAATAGCTTTGGTTTATTATATATATTGATATTGATATAGATATAGATTGCGTTTAAACTACAAACTTGATATCTAATTTTCTTTTATCTTTTAAATTTTGAACAAAATGCTCGGTTAGTTTAATTTATGACATGATACTTTATTTAAAGCAACTTAGGTAGCGTTTGGTATGAAGGAATACAAGGAGGAATGGAATGGACCATTACGAGGTAATGAAAAATAGTGTGTTTGGTTGGTTAAAGAAATGGAATCACCCATTCCACAAGGCATTCCATTCTCTCAAAAACATTCCATCCACCCCCATGTTTTTTTTCATTCCATTCCTCATTCACCCTTTACTAACAACACCATAACCCACCAACTACCACCACCACTACCACCCAACACCATCGCCACCACTCATCACTGCCGCCACCACCCACCACCGTCGCCCACCACCTACCATCGTCAACCACCACCGCTGCTGCCCCCCACCCACCACCGTCGTCACCACCTACCACTGTCGTTGCCGACACCAACCACCGCCACCCACCATATTCACCCACCCACCACCGTCACCCACCCACCCACCACCGTCCCCACCCACCACCGTCACCCACCCATCGTCGCCGCCATCCAACACCACCCAACGCCGCCCACTACCTAACACCGTCACCCATCACCATCGTCAGCACCCACAACTGTTGTCGCCGCCACCCACTACCTTCACCCACCCACCACCGCCGTCACCCACCCATTATCACCGTCATCCACCTCCACCCATCGCCATCTTCGCTATCACCCACCACTGCCGTCCCCACCCACCACCATGCTATCGCCACACCACCACATACCATCACAGCCACCACCCACCACCGCCACCACTCACCGTCGTCGTCCACCCACCATCACGGCCATCCACCTCCACCTTCCACCGTCGCTACCACCGCTACCCGCCACATATCACCACCCACTATCACCGCCACTGACCACCACCCACCACAACCACTCACCACAACCACTCACCACTGATTTTGTTCTTTCGTCTTTTCCTGCCTATCCAACAACACAAAGTAATGTTTTGTTTCATTCCTACATGGCAGCTAAACAAGACATGGAATGATAATGATCCATTCCATTACCTTGTCCATTTCATTACCTCGTCCATTTCATTACCTCATCCATTTCATTACCCATACCAAACAGAAAAAGAAAAGGTTAAACGGGTCAACCTATAAACGACTCATGTTGATCAAAGCACAGCTCCACATGTTCGTAGGTTCGAACAAAACGATCTGAACAAAATTTAATTTCACCAATTTCGTGCTATACATTTTCATTAAAATATGTTAAGACAAATTTTAACAGTAGTACGAATCAATATCAAATAATTAATAAATGTTAATAGGTTGAGAGTCAAAGGTGGGATCTTCCACATGCATATAGATCCAATCAAATCCAATCACATATGGAATTTCATGTCCAAACATGGTAACTTATTTTTGCTTCTTTTTTAGCGCTTTTACGTTTGATTTGATTTGATTTAAGCAAAATTGAGAAATTTGATAAAGTTATGATTTTGATAAATAAAATTCTCAATTGTTGATGGCTAAATTGGTTTATAACTTTTGTAATAACTAGTGGGTTTACCCGCGCGTTGCAGCGGGATTCAAAATATAAAAAGCCAAACTCCCTAATAGAACAAGCAAACCTAATCTACCAATATAAGCTGGTATTGACAAGTCAATAAGGCCATTTTGTTTATATTTTGAGAATGTGATTCCTCAATCGTTTTTCTCAAATGACTACTAACACTCCAAATTGATATTAATATCCTATAAACTCAAGAGTGTCCGGAATGGGGGCGGGTAAGGGAGGCGGGGGGGAACACCACCCCGGGTGTGGCGTGGAGGGGCAAGAAGGAGAGGGGCGGGGATATTTCAACGGGCGTGGGGCAAATTTGTAGGGTGATGTGGCACTATTTGATTGGTCAGTTTTTTATTTTTTTGTTTTTTTTTAACTTTAACACAATATAATATTATTTCCTCCCTCCCTCTTTCCCCCCCTTCCACTCCCCACAGTTTCCCCCCTCTACGTGAGACCCAAAAGTGTCACATGGCGCTTCATCCCCCTCTTTCCCCCCACCACTCTGTATAGTCTAACAATCCCCACACTACACCAAACAAGAAGTTTTCCCATGATTCTGGGAACCACTATTCTAACAAACAGAAGATGCTCATTATACATTCTATCAATTCAAGTACAGTGAGAAGAGAAACAAAAGACAAATTTAGAAAAGTATTTAGCAGGTTTGAACAAAACCAACCAAATGTGTTTCGTTTCATAAAGGTATTTAGATCAAATACAGTTCACATAACTTGCCATGACACATTTGCATTTATGGATTTACAACCGTACCATTTTATTTATATGTTAATTTTGTTAAGATAAAAATAGTATTATAGCATCATGTTTCTTTAGCCAAGATGGATTGTCACAATAAACTTAATGTGTGTCTAGTTAAAAAAATATATAAAGAATTAGGTGAAAGCTAAGCTAAAGAGAAACACCATGGTAAGGCCCAAAACTGAAATGAAAGCCAAGCTAAAGATACATGAGTCAAACGTTAGCAAACATGAGTGGCACTTTGAAAATTATAGTAAAAGAATGAAAAACAAACAGAACAGTCTAAATTTAGTAGTCAATGAATCGTGATGGGGGACTGCAAGTAATAAATTCATATTCAACAGAATAGTTCAAACTACAGTAAGTTAACAAATTAAAGAATAAAAACTTGGCAGATGTAACATAAATCTATTAACAAACCAACATGAACATCGCAGTATGTCTAACCGTTGGACAACAAGACATCGCTGTGAGACTTCCATCTTCATCAAGTGGTGACAAGACCTCCATTCTAACAATAAACAAAATTAAGATCAAATTTAATGCATCAAACAAAACTTTTGTATAAAAATAAGAAGAAAGAGAGTGATTATAGTTCAAAATATTAAATCAAACCCGGTATGCGACAGGACCTTGTAAATACCCTAACATATAATTAACAAACATCATTAAATTAAACAACAAACAAAATGAAAATCAAATTAGAGGGAGGAAGAAGAAAGGAACTTGATATGCATACCGATTTTGTGCCATTGTGCAGATCTTTAAGGGGTGGGTTCAAAAGGCGAAGTAAAGGAAATGCCTTTAAATATAATGCGATTCAAACGCTAGACTTAAATTACCATGAAGTAGATAGAAGCTGAAGTGGGAAGATGAGAAGAGTCTGTGAACCGCCGGTGGAATGGCGAATTAATGATATTGCAAGTTACAGCTGATTGATTTTCAAGAGGGGATGTTTTAGTCCAGTAAGTTTATAGGAGTGAGGACATTGAATGGACAATTATTATGATTAGGGAGAAAGTGAACCGAAGAAGTCGTAGAACACACTGAAAGTATAGATGTATTAATCACTAATCATAATTTCAAACATTTGGTCACCAAATTAAAAATTAATAAAACAACACACGTATATAAATATATATTATCGACTGGAAAGGACCACATGTACCTAAGAATAAATTATTACATATAGTTAAATAAAATTTTCCGAAATTTGAAATGGCAATAAAAATAATAGTAAAAATAATCATTTTTCCAAGACTTGATTAATACATTTATATATTATTGTTTTTTTTTTTGAAGAAATAAGCAAGTGCCATGTGAACCCTTGTCAAGACATTGAAAATTACGTCTCAAACTCAATAGTCTTGACCAGTCGCTCCCATCTTTAGTCAAATAATAGTTTATTCCTCACTCACGTAAACCATTTATAAGTTGTTTATATATCATAATTTTTTTTAACCATAACATGTAATTAATCATAATTAAGTAATTAAGAAGCTTTAGGAGTTGAGAATTAAAAGGAGGGAATGGAAGAGATTTTTAGTATTGAATGTCCAAAATTGTTAAAGCACATGGTACAAGCATCTTAATGCATCACATGGTACAAGCATCTTAATGCATCACATGGTACAAGCATCTTAATGCATGACAAGGGCATAAAAGGAAGAAAAGTGGTCAAGTTTAGAGAATTACACTTGTGACTTTTAAGTTGCCACCTTAACTTTGACATTTTGGACCTTTTTACCCATCTCTCCCTCTTTATAATGTAATATAGATATCTTGTTATGTATGTTAAAATATAAAAAAACTTATAACAATATAAAGACCAAGAATAAGTGGTAGTGACGGATTCACTCTTTGACTAAGATGGCCATGTGTCTACCGTCTACCCACACTATGGGCTGTTTAGTAAGCTTCTTAATGAGGCTCTGAACCATTCTGTGATAAATGATTTAGTATTCAGCGTATTTGTTTCAGCTTCTGAATGAAATGGTTAAGGCTAAACCATTAAGATTTGGGATGTTGCAGAACCATTAAGCACTGAACTAGGCTGAATCTTAATGAGGCTCTCCTACCAATGTGAGACAAGAAAACTAACCATTAAGAGATCAAACTTAATAATTCAGCACTTAACCATTCAGAACTCTTAATGATTCAACACTTAATCAACCAAACAACCCCTACATGTTTGTATAAATATTTTTGGATAACCTAAGAATTAGCGTAACTAAATAGAGAAAGTAAATGGATTTATTCACCGTTAATTTCTTTTCCATATGTTCTCAAAATTATTGTGTTACTGAGTAAATATGCACAAATAGTTTTACAATATCATAAAGCGAATAAGTCTGAATGTAAGGCCATAAACCGGAAGCCTCACCCGTTGGCTCATTAGAATAAACATAGTTCTTATTGATAATATCAAATATAAGCAATGGAAAACATGTCTTCAAGTACTAACATCAAACGTTAGAAACATCAAAGGTCTACTATGGTATATAGGATGCTAGTTCTTTGTTTCTTCAAAGTAGCATTCAATCCATGCCAAGGACATCCTAAGAAGCATCAGTTTTCTTCTTATCTGACATACCTGCTAAAACTCAACTACGCTAAGTGTGTTCAAGTTTTCAATGAAACAAGTAAATAACATTTGTGAAGCTTAGTCATATTATTAGAACACTTTGACATCAAGAACATGTATAACATATTAATTATCATTATATCATTAGTACATAACATCTTCGTCAACTGCCAAGATTCATCGGGCATGCTTACACCGGTGTAATGCTTCATTACCAGCTACGTCGTCGCGCTCACAAGTTTCCATCAATACATTAATTGTCAATTCATCTTTCATTATCAGTTAATCCTTTAAACTTCACACAACATCCATTACTGAACATCTAGCTATTTGTCAATATCAAACACATATCGTCAATCAATCAGTAATCACAAAAAGTCAATCAAATAACACTAGTTTCGTGTCTTTTCATTTGCATGTACATCAACCCAAAAGGATCTGAAATCGCTAAAATGGGCATCTAGGACCCACTCGATCATTGTCAATAACATTGTGCTATCATGCCTATGATCAATCAAACATCAGTGAATCTGCACGAGGATTAACACATGAAACCTATCACTTTCTAATACTCATCATCAAGAGTGCCACCATTTGGTGACACTAGGATTAACACACGAAACCTATCACTTTCTAATACTCATCATCAAGAGTGCCACCATTTGGTGACACTGAGAGTGTCACCAGATCTTACTATGAGTGTCACCATTAGTGTCATCAAGAGTGTTGCCAGCATATTGTCACATGTGAGCGTCGCTTGTGACATGGCTGATCAACATATTGTTCCCTAACTTGCGTAGAGACATGCTTTTGACTCTACTCTAACCTTTTTTTTAACTTCCATTAACTTCACGAATGGCCTAAATAAAACGCTTATCTAACTCAGACTCTGACGGTTCAAGTTTATTCAGAACGGCATCAGGCCGCCTCTAAACTAGTTTGAGTGGAACAATAGACTCTGAAACCTAAAAGAACCTAGTTTTCCACGCACCCACGGTGGTAACATATGAAAAAATTATACCAACATCAATCTGAGATGTCTCAAAAGTAAACCAGTCATAATTCCTTGCTAAACGAAAAAACTGACGAAACATCAACAAACTAGGATCATAACCCGATGCACGACAAACGACTTCAAAATGAAGAACCCTAAACAGTCCATGAGGGTGTAACTGACCAAATGAAACCCAATAATACTCTAAAACATTTACATCAAAGATCGAAAACAGGTGTCGAAGGTTAGAAAATTCAAAGTGACGACAATACAAAGCAATCGAACCCTGGGGACATTGATCGATTGATCTATTAAGACCAGGTGCAACTGGGCTAAAAGACAAATTGATTCCCCACTCGAAATAAAAGGCCTCAACCTCCTCCTGAGTAAGTGTGGAATAACTAACGGCAAGGTTCTTCTTAGCACCCATTATTGCTTGAAGGGATGATCAGACGAAAAGAAAAGAAGAAGGACTGACCTGTTTATGGAAGACAAAAGAAAACACTAGAAGGAAAACTTGGATTGTGAAGGAATAATCTGAAGTCCCAAAAGAAAGTGATTAAGTAAAAGTATACTATAAATATTAACCAATAGGTATAATGATGGCCAAGAAATAAATAACCGCTACCTGACAGTCTGCCACCTGTCACATTAGTTGTCTAATTCAAATTCAAATCCAAAGGCTTCATCGCCTTAAACCAAATAAAGCCTTCAACACTCGAAGCCTTTTAAGAACTAAAAGTTGTGAAATACCCTAGAAGCCTTTAAGCTGCGCCACAAACACCTCTGACTTGAGGGGCTAATGACGTGTATAGTTTAAGGCTAAAAAGCTGATTACATAACACAACTTGCTTGAAAGGTTGGAAGCTAAAAAGGATCGAAAAGTGACATCTATCATCAGCAAAATGAACAAGACCAGTGACATGTCTTGTCACAACTTTCTTGGTTGACTCCCGCAGCTAGCTACAACCACCACGTGTGGAAGACACACCCTATTATCCGCAGGTCTCAAGCCTTCATTGGATAAAGTGGAAAGTCCTTGGTTGTAACATGAATCAAGAGTTTTCTTACTCTTCTTATAGAAGATTCCTATTCTATAAAGCTGGGCTCATTCAATCTCCCTGATTGTCCCTTACACACTCTTCTATTCCCTTCTATAAAGCTGGGCTCAGTCAATCTCCACGAAGGATTTGGTTTTTAGAGATAAAGAAGCTAAAGTGGTGGACATCATTGCGGTGGTAAAATCGTGTGGGTTTTTTTTGTGGTATAAACATAGGCACAAGGATAGTCATTGTGATTAGGAATCTTGGTGTAAATTCACTTTGATGTAATTGTTTAGTGGCTGCTCGTTTCTCCTCCATGGAGACGAGTGTTGCCCGTTTTAACGAAGTTATCTTAAAAAAAATCCAACCTAATGGATAAGTCGTTTTGGCCGTTTTTTTAAGTCAGATTGATATTTGGATGCATCAATTTTATACAACCTTCTATTTCTTGATTTACAAGTTAATTACTAGTATTTTATGTAACATGTCAAGTTTTAACCCATGACCTCTTGGTCTAATGGTATGGTGGTGTCTCCCTTTACAAATGTGATGTTTTGGTTTAAATCTTTACAAGTACAAGGTAAGGTGGAATTAAGGTGTATTAAAAATTTGCTGTTAAAAAAAAACATGTCAAGTTTTATGAAATGAAAAAAAGATGATCAACTTTTATAAAATTACTAGCATTATTATCAAAATTCGTAAATAATAGTATAAGAATTTAATAATAATCAAGAACGGTTTAGAAAACGAAAAAAATATTTTTAAAAGAAACCGCATTTTAAAATATGCAATATACATTTTTTAGCTATTCGTAAAACGGAAATTTTATCTTATTTTAATTAATTTAATTTGTAATCTAAATTTATTTGTTACCATGAATATCTAACAAGGATGAGGGTAATAGCACATCCCTCAAGGAACAAGTTGATTGTAAGGTTAATATGCATGACGATATTGTGTCTCACCATACCTTCACATGTGGGAGAACATGCTCATGTTAACATTCACATGGTTGTAAGTTTGTAACTATCCATTCCATTTTTTAATAATGTATTCATAAATTACGTACATGGGTCAATTAGTCTATATAATACGGGAACCACTTTGAGAAGGAAGTATATTATACATCATTGTAACTGTAAGACAATGTGTTTCTTTTTTATATTTTTAGGTATGTTTAGTTCCTCTTCCATAGATACTTTTTCATAATTATATTATAATACCTATACAGTGTATTGGGTTGTGACTGAAAAAAATTTATATCCATGTCATAATGTTTCAGTTGTGGATGCATATCAACTCGATTTACAAATTTATCAATGGTTGGGTTACCGAAACTAAGATAATAATTAAATAGTTAAAATACAGTATCATTAGAAGAGAAAAAAAAGTTTCGTTCTACACTTCTACAACTGTTAGTACGAGTTTTCATGTCTTGGAAACACCTTGCTACATATATAATTAAAACAATGTAAAGTATCTTCTTTTCTACATAGCAAATACAAGATTTATTGATTAAAAACATCTCAACAGTTGACGCATGGATATGAAAAATGTTTCTTTATTTTCACCATCAAACTAATTACAAAATTTAATATACCATACAACTTGCCAAATGTTGTGGAATCATAACCTGGTCGCAACTTTTACACATATTGGAACTTCTCAGAAGCACAAGCATTAAAGAGGGTATGGACACATGGGGTTGGTCTTTGGATAAAGGAGTGTGTTATGCAGTGAAAGTGGTCCGCAAAGAGTTGTCAAGAGCTGCGTTTCCCAGCTCCGAAACAAGAAAATCGAGATGGTGCAGCTGGGCAATTCCGAAGGTGAATACATTCACATGGAGAAGTTTGGAAGGCAGGATACTAACCCGTGTAGAGTTGGCTAAAAGAGGAGGTCGATTGGCCTTTGGTTAATGAACATGGAATTCATTAGATGTAGTAGTGTTAAAGAGATTATGGAAAGGGCAGGAGACATGAAGATAACTAAGAAGAAAAGATCGAAAGGCTACAATAAATATTGTCATGGCTACATTATGTAAGATTTGGTCTTTTACGAATGACAAAATATTCAAGGAAGTTCATCACACAGATTCGAAGGTTGTAGAGGGAATAAAGAAATGCACTCATCATTGGATGTAGTAGAGAGCTAAGGTGGCAAGTCTAGTAGTAGACTATGTTGCACGGGGACGCCACTTAACTGGCCGTATCCGTCTCGGGTACTCGTTGGTGACGGAAACACCATGGGGACATTTCCGAAATGTTTCCAACCCGTTTCCATTTAATTTTAGGGTTTTAGCCCTTTCAAATTCCAAAACCGGCCATTAAAAAATAAACTATACATATTCAGCTTTTGATTCAATGGAAGATGTAGGGTTTTTGAAGGTTGCCGATCTCTCGTTAAATGAACCGGAATTTGAAAATGATATGATTATTGATAATTAATTACCTTTGGAAGATGTAGTAACTTTAGAGTTTACACTTTAGATCAACATATATCTATTTTAGAATTTGTTTAATATATTTTTATTTTTTTATTGCCGTACCCGTATCATGAATTTTTGAGTTTTGTCATTCCTTGTTCCCGTATCGTCACCGTACCCCGATCACGTACCCGTTTCAATGTTACATAGGTAGTAGACGATTGGTTTATGAATGTGATTTATGCGATTGATAGTTGGACATACGTTGTAACTTTTGCTTTCAAACGCTGGCTAGAAAGTTTGTGATGAATAAATTGTTCCCTATTCCAGTTAAGTAAAAGAACTTTGCCAAGTGTTTCATCTGCTTTCACATTTTTTTTTGAACGGCCAACAAATTGGAATCACTCACGGAACACTGGAGTATCATCGTGCCACCAGTGTTGCCACGCGATCATATTCCACCACCAAGTCACCAATTCAGGAGGAAACTCATAATTATGAGAAAACCCCATTTTGTGAGATTCGAACCCAGGACCTTATGGCCCCTAAGTCTTATCTCACCACCAAGATACCACTAGGCTATATGTGGAACTTATACCCCAACTTTGCTTTTCTTCTCGTAATTAAAATCATTTATGCACACCTAATCAATATTTATGGGGAGATTTAAGGTTTTATCCTGGATAAGTATAATATATGAGATGTTATTTAGGATTAGGAGTAGAAATAGGGATACATTGTCAATTTGTCATTAACAAAAATCTAACCAATCTTACTAAGTGTGTTATATCAAACTCATGAAAATTATCGCATGAGTTCAAAGTTGGAAAACACTATTGGATTTATATATCTATCACAATTTATTAAAACAAACAAATTTAAAATAACAACAATAGGTGAAACTAGACCTTTATATTTGTTTTTGTGTTCGTATAATTGTTATCTATGTTGATCGTTTCAGTATCATGTTTTTCATAAGCAAATCCTTCAACTCTAAGTAGGGCCTGCTCAACCAATATGGTGACCTAAAGCGAAAGCAAACATCTGGGGCCTTTTTCAACACTTATTTGAAAGGAAAAAAGAAAATGACATTGCCAAGATTCGAGCATGAATCTGCTTGGCTAGAAGAGGAGCTTGTTACCATATTGCTATAGCTTTATTATGTAGATAACTTCCGGTATAGATAATATATAATAAATCTATAAATTAGTTTTTCCAAAATTTGGAGGCCCTATTTAGGTGGGGGCCCAAAGCAATTGCTTGGTTTAACTGGCCCTTGGGCCGGCCCTGACTCTAAGTATACACAGAGTGGTGGCCAAGGGGGCAAAGCCCTGCCACGTAAACCATAGGGGCTTTGCTCTCCACATCACAAAAAGGAAGGGGTGGTGAAAATCAAGGGAGGCAAGGGCAAAGGATGGTGAGTACACCAATCGTAACGGCCGGTGAAAGGTGGGACGGGTGGTATGGTAGCGTTGAGAGGCTTGCCCTCACTGATAAGAGAAAACAGAGAGAAAGGATATTATCAGCTCAAACGTACTTCCCGCCTTATTATTATTATTCAAACTTATAGACGTAGCTGATGACGGTTAAGTCTGTTACAGGAATTACAATATGACAACATTAGTCCCTCTACTTCTTACTTATTACATTTAAGGACTATTACTTCTAACTAACACTTATAACCGACTTTTATCCTATCACTCACCTTCAACGTCCTCCACTCTGAATTGTCTGAACATGTGCAATTGTCGCATGGGTGATTTCCGTATCAACTAACAAGGAAAACACATCTATAGGTAACATAGTTGATTAGGATGATAGAACGTAATTGGTTTTCATTCAAACTATCACAATGGAAATAATACAAATTGGTTTTTTCGGTAATATTAGTTTGAAAACCGATTATGCAATCTTTAGAAATTAAATTTAAATGAATAACAAGCTAAGACATAATAATCTTAATTTATTAAAGCTAAAATAAACCTTATAAACCAGACTAAATAATTTTACACCGAAACAATAAGAGAAAAAGTATAAAGAATTAGTCAATAATTTATAAAACAAGATAACATCAAACAAAATTTGAAAATTAACATTGAAGAGCGAAACATATACATGCGACTAAGCGAGTGCAAGACCCTTCAGCTTGAGGCCTTGAGCCCGATAAATAGTTTCAATCTAGAGGGACTAATTATTTCGCCTTTCCTTAATGGGCTTTTGGCTGTATCTTATTGGGTTGGACTCTTTGATGTTTTTGATTTGTTGTAATGTGGCCTTGTTTGTTTCGGCCGTTTTTTTTTGTTTTTGTGTGTATTTATTCCGGTCCATTGCTGGATTTTATATTTATATAGAAAACTAGCATCATACCCGTGCGCGCTTCGCTGCGCAAACATAGTTGTAAACAAACATGCAGCGTGTTGTCACTCTAGCGCGCGTCACCTTTGTCTCAGGTCATACCCTTGTATCGACCTAACCACCATCACGACCGTTATAATGAATCAACACTGCATTCCCTAAACTTTCCTAAGAAAAGTTTATCTAATAACAACAATGTCATGCCATATGATTTCTATGAAAAAAAACTGCCACAAATATTAATCGATCTTCAAAAGTATTAAAGCACTTTCTCGGATTGTTTTTTGTTTAGTGTTTTCCAATTTAAAACACAAAGTACGATGAAATTTGCTATAAATAATAATATTTCTTAATTAATATTGCCATTTATGGTGGGGGTATTTATTGAGCACAATTTTAATGTGTACCAAATTGCTAAGAAAAAAAACAGCCTTTGTCTTCACGTGTATCCACGTGACATATGCACACAACCCAATAATTGCCACAACAGTCAACACCTCCCTCTTTATTGTTCCTTACCACAACCGGAATCCAACCACCACCATTATCATTTTCACCGTCGTCAACTTCGAAATCACACACCATTGTATACAGCCTTGTCGCCAAACCACGGAATGTAGAAAGTAAAAACCCACCTACCTCCCTCTCTGTCGATGGTTTTCAGGTAAGAGATGGCTTTAATTTGTTGTAGCAAAACTCCAGCAGACGACAACAGTCCAGCAACAACCTTATGAGTGGAGAGCGGGCTTCAATTTAACAGACATAGCCCGAAACGGGACATGCAGGACGAAGCATACAGTTGTCGCCGACCGCCGTCCACAGCCGCCGCCACACATAACCGCATATCTAACCCGGTGCTACACGTTTTCTGGGTGATTCGGAGTGTTTTCTGGGCGTTCTGGGGCCTTTTTTTGGGTGTGAGCAGGTCACGGGGATTGACCGACAGCGTTGACGACGATCATAGTGGTGGTGATGAAAAACAGATGAAACAGGAGTAAACCGGGAACCGAGTGAGCCGGTAAGAACCACGCATGGAGAACACGTAGGAACACCGGGAAAACTGGATGAGCTCACAAACCGTTAAACATCAACTGTCAAAAAAAGTGAAACTTAAGAGATGATGACGCGTAGCAAAGAAGTAGGAACGTGGGAAGTTGCTAACCGTATAGATTGTACAGTAGTTTTTGTGAGGTAACCGAAAGTTACTAAATGATGTATATATAATTTCGCAGTTAAAAAATTATAGTTGATTACCAGTGGAGCTCCCAGTGTGGTATAACTGTTTACTAATTACTACTAGTGGAACGCCCGCGTGTTGCGGCGGGTGTCCCGGTTGACATATTATGAAACGTATGTTAGTTTTAACGTATATTTGAAAAAGACGGTGATTAGATTATGTAATTAAATTTTACGTATTTGTATCCGTTCATTTTATTTTTTATATCAATAAAATTTGCCCAGGTTTTAACTTCTTTCACAAAAAAATAAACTTTCACAATTAAAAGATAAGAAATGCCATAAATAGGCAAGTCCAGGCAAATGACAATTACAAGTTATTTGCTAAGTGTTCGTTCGGCCAATTATTGATGTATTGATGATGAATTGATGTATTGATGATGAGAACATGTTCTGGAAATGATGATGCGCAACTCATTTTTAACATAGATATATAGTACAAGTGGATAATACAATAAGGGGTATTATAGGGAAGTTTTACATGACATATAGTGTTTAAAGCATGAGACTCTTGACATCCCATCTTAAAATGTGTGTATAATTACTTTTCTAGACATGTTTCTTCCTTAATAAGGTAACATAGATATAGATATAGATATATATAACTGGCTTAAACGCAACGCTATAACCAACATAAATGAATGTTTGTAATTGGACAACCAATATGTATAGTTATAACTAACTTAGAAGAGTAATTATAATTAAAAATTAATGTCTTAATGTTTAAAATACGCCGTTTCATGTAATCGATTTTATGTAAAAAAAATTATAAAGGATTACAAATCTATTTGAGTAATCGATGTAACTTGATTTAACATAAAAAGGCAACAATTAGGCTTGTGTAGATTTTGTCCTTCTATCCATGTTTTGCTTTGCTATTAATTAGGGTCTTAACATAAACATTGAGACAATAGGATCGAAATTACACTTCACGCTTCGCATGAAAAAAAATCGTAGCAAAAATACATTTATAATGACCCCACAAAAAATACATTTATAATGACCCCACGAAACGTGTAGCTTTGGCACACGAATCGTTCTATTTTCCAACTTTATCCATATTTAACAAAAGAAATTTCCACAAAAGAAGTCTACGTACTGTCACAACTCTTTCTTATTTTCAAACAATCTATATCCCTTGAGTTTAAAGGCAACTTTTTATGGCCCTTAGATTCTTTTTGAGAGTGAAATTAATATATCTTATTAGCAATACACGTTTTGATAAGTATATGTAGACTTCTTTTTTAGAGTGAAATTAATATATCTTATTAGCAATACATGTTTTGATAAGTATATAAAAAGAAGAAACAAAGAATGTAGTAGTATATTTAGGTTCATGTAAACAAAATCAGTTATATTATATATAGTTCGAACAATAACACTCATGATGATAAGATGAAGACACGTTGCATTAGTCATTTGTATAATTGGTATTAAAAGTTGTACATAAGGGCATAAAGGGAAGAAAAGGGATAAAAAATAGAGGATTACACTTATGACCCTTTGTATGCCATCTTAAAAAGAGGGTAAAATTACCTTTGTAGCCATCTCTCCTCCTTAATAAGATAACATAGATATAGAACTCCCCGTATGATAGCCGCCTGTTTTTTTTGTCGGGTAAAACATTGTTGCGTATTTTTAGAGATATTTATGGGCACATGTTGAATATCAGACTGTGAACCTTGTGAGTGTTGACGCGCCAATGTTTTAAACAAATTATATCGAAACGTAGATAAAAAAATAAGGACGTCACAATGGTGTATATTCGGAATTTCCTAGAACGTTATATTTCAAAACTTAAAATAAGAGAACCAAATTGTATAAAAAATGATGTGTGTATATATAAGGAAGAATTATTTTAGAAACTCACTCGAGATAAGAAAACCGGTGAAAACTCTATGTATATATTTTGAGTTAAAATCATTTCAAGTTATAAGTACATTTAAATAATATTTTTCAGGCCTTATAGTTTATTTAATTAAATAATTTATAGGATAGTCATCAAATAATACCAATCTTTGTTAAGTTTGAAAAGTGACAAAATTCAATGAGGAAAAATAATGGATAAAATTATAAGAAAATAATGGATAAAATTATAAGAGTTAAAGTGGGCTTACAACTAATATCATAACCATTAGGCCTAGATATAAAAGCCAACCCATATACATAAAAAAAAACTTCTAATTGACTTCTTCCCGTGAGTATGCGTTTTCAAGCAGAGCTTGTTTTCTTGCCATCTTTTGTCGACTTATCTCCGGCCAGAGAATTTTTTTGATAAATTGTTATGGTCATAATAGTATAGGGACTTATAATGTAATTGTAGAATAGTATAGGGGGTTATTGTAAACATGTCTAAGTGTACTTAAATAGCCTTGAGATGAATGAGATGAGTAGAGATTGATTTTGAGAGTTTATCACTTTATCTCCCTCTTCTCTGTGTTTCTTTCTCATTTCTCTATCTTTCATTATTTAGTTCTTGATTACCGTTTTGCACCATATTACTGGTATCAGAGCTAACCCTCTTATTGACCTAGGGTTAGGGCAACAAAAACTCACAAACAATCGTTAGTGAGCACTCATTAGTGTGGGTTTGAAATCATTCGGTCCTCGGTCACTCAATCCTTTCCCTATCCGTCGTTAACCATCGAATCACCACCATAAACCACCGTTAATCTTTTTGCCAATCTTACCAGAATTCCATTGGAATTTAACCTATATCACTGGAAATCAATCATCAGCAATCACTACAACTATGGCACCAAGAAATCATGCTGAACTAGATAACAAAAATACAATTAAAAAGCTACTTGATGATCAAACAACTATACTTTCAAGACTAGATTATCATATGCGGAAGATGGATCAAGAATTTAGCAATCTTGAGTCAACATTGGTCAAATTAATAAACAAAATAATGAAGTTGCACAGGAGTCCAACTGTCGAAAACAAGAATGCAGAAGAATCAACGATTACGGACAAGATCGAAAATGGGATCATTCAATTGAAGAAGGAGGGTTTCGATCAAGATCACCAAGAAGTCACCACCAATCAATTGAACCAGGAAGTCACAATCAGCGAATCGGATCAATTGAACCAAGAGTTTGAGACCAAATTCATACGTTTCCTGAGGAGGATTTCCCATGTTTCTCTGAAGGTTATTTCGAAGAATGGCCGGATGCAACAATGTGATAAGCTGTTCTTGCATGAAGAAACACCACAAAATATCAAACGAAGGTGAGTAATTGTATATCTTAAAGGTGATGCTTTGGAATGGCATAACAATTTCTTGAGAAATAATGATGATATAGCAGTTGACTTGCATTGGATCGATTATTTGAGAAGGGTATTCAAGGATTTTGAGATTGCACCTAAGGTGTTTGATGAAATGTGTAAGAAGGTTAACAATGAGTTAAAAAAAATTTCTGGTGATCAGAATCATGAACTCTCTGATTAGGAATCATTTGATGCTAATGGTTTCAGGTTTCAAAGAATATGAAAAGGAAAATGAAATGCCTTTAAGAAGTTATATGACTTTTGATATGAGTTATGATAAAAAAAAATCAACAATGATCTAATTCATGTTGATCTTTTAGGAGGTGAAGTGGTGGATGAAGTTTCACAAATTTTGGAAGATAAGTTTGAAAATTCAGCTGTGAACAGAAACCATGCCATACCTGAAATGAACAAGTTCATGTAATTCAAAACAATATTGAAGTGGGTGATGGTACTATTAAGGAATCTAAGAAGGAACTGACTTTTAAAACTAAAAGCACTGTGGGTGATGGTGTTGTAAGAAACAAAAAGGAAGTTACAGCCAATTATAAATTCCATAGGCAAGGGCCATGGAATCTTGATAAAAATAAGATTAGAAAAGTTTATACTAGGGTGTACAATCAAGGACATGGAATTGCATTACATATTGTTACAAAAGATGAAGGGGTTAGTGTGATAAAGGTTATGAGAAATCGGCAAATACATACTGATTTAGTGGTTGTTAAATCTTTTATATGGAAACCGAGTTGGTACCATTATGCGAGCGGAATAATGAGATAGGTTCAACATGAGTACAATGATGGGTTTGAAATGAATAAGTTTGGGTTGGTGATGGTAGAGACATTTGATTGGAAACCTGTGATTATTAAGCAACTAGACGTTGACTCGATGGTTCAAACCTGTGATTGGAAACTGGATTGGCAATATTGTTTAGTTGAAAAGTTGAATTCTCCATTTCTCAAGGTGCTTATCAAAGGAAGTCTCCATAGGAAACCAAAACATTAACACAGTACATTTGAATTGTGAAACACCAATGCCTACAACAATATGTTGACTGGTGTAGTTTCTTTGTTGGTATTGGTAGCAACTCACCTCATGGGTGGAAGGTGACTGATAATGTTGAATCATCTCTTTCCAGACATGAGTTTGGAGATTTGAATTTAAGACTTTTTCATAAAAATTTTGATAAGATGTTGGCATGTGGAATGGATACAATAAATCCATATGGGGTCACAAACTTCCTTGTTGAAGGAGTGGCTCAAGATAGTGAAACTAATCCAACAGAAGTTGTGCTCATGGTTGAGTATAGATATGCACATGGTGATATGAAGGAATATCATTCGAATAATGTTGCACAAGACTCTACAAAATTTGGATTTGATAGTTTTGATTAAATTTTATTTTTTTATGATTTTTGAGGACAAAAATCAAAAATCTTTCAAGATGGGAGTATTATTATGGTCATAATACTATAGGGACTTGTAGTGTAATTGCATAATAGTATAGGAGGTTATTGTAAACATGTCTAAGTGTGCTTAAATAGCTTTGAGATGAATGAGATGAGTAGTGATTGATTTTGAGAGTTTATCTCCCTCTTCTTTGTGTCTCTTTCTCCTTTCTCTATCTTTCACTCTTTAGGTCTTGATTACCGTTTTGCACCATCTCATAAATCTTCTTGCTTTACACAGATGTAACGAGTTTATGGGTGGTGATTGTAAAATTTTAAAGAGGCGTCGGGATTTTTACACATTTAATGTTAAATTGATTAATTTTTTGTAACTCTTAAACTAATTAAATAAATAAAACTCATAATTAATTTTAAAAATATGTTCATTCAAAGCAAACGTAATTGACGGTGAAGGATAATTTCAATATGTGTAAGATAAATGTAGGACAGATTTATATATGTGTATGATAAACGTATGATAATTTTGACATGTATATGATACATTTATGATAATTTCGATATATGTATGATGGATTTTGATATGTGTAGGACAAATTTTGATAATAGTTAAAAGAGTCTAATAACAATAGTATAGGAGGTCATCTTCAACACATGAGCATTACCTTATGATGCTCATTGTGTTTTTTTTAACAATCAACCTATCCATAAATGACAACCAAACCATCCCACATAATTATTAACTTAAACCAATTAGTTTGACTTAATGTATAACTTATCCACGAAGTGCTTTTACTAATTAATTAGAAAAAAATAAATAATGTGAGAAGTGAAAGTATTTAACGTTTTATTGTCAATGTGGATAACCCACTTGGTAAAGGCTTATGCCTCCTCGAGTGAAGGTTGTTTTGTTGTTATGCTTCGTGGACAACAGATGCTCCATTCTTTTTTTGTGTTTGTTGAGGTTGTTTTGTTGTTATGTGACACCCGGCAAACTCAGGTTGATAGCATTGGTTAAGATTAAAGTCTACCTTAGCGAGTCACGCGTACATTATACCTAACTGGGTCGGTTGAGTCGTGTTATGGTTCGGGAGTCGTTACAACGGTCTAGAGGGTCATTAGATGTCGGTCCATAACCATGGGTACAAGGATTTGACGATTCGTAGAATCGCCGGATTTTAGTACACACACACAAGTCTCGAGTCCCGGGAATTGGTGAACGAATGTGAACATGTTTGTTTTCATGAATTATGTGTTTATAATCATTATGTGATTTGTCGGTATGTGAATACGTGTTTATATGTGTTAAGATGATGATTACGCGTAATTGCATGACATTATAGGTGATTACGCGTAATTGCATGATATTATAGGTGATTACGCGTAATTGCATGTTGATAAGGGGTGATTACGCGTAATTGCATGCTGATAGGGGGTGATTGGTGTAATTGCATGCTGATAGGGAGTGATTAGCCCTAATCGCCTATAGGGTAGGCGATTAGGAGGTTTGGGAAGGCGATTAGAGCCCTAATCGCCTATAGGGAAGGCGATTAGAGCCCTAATTGCCAACAGGGAAGGCGATTAGGAACCCTAATCGCCTGAACTGGTGCGTAATTGCCTGACGTGTTTTAAACGACTAGAAACGCATATAAATACCACCCTTGACTTGTAAAACATCATTTGTGCAACCCTAGCCGTCCCATAACCTATCCAAACTCACAAACACCCTCTGTAACACGTTTTTGCATCAAAACACACATTTCCAAGCCTTACACCTCATTTTCTTACAAATCCAAGGTATGTTCTTCATCCTCAAACCTTTGTATGTTGTTGTTTTGTTCCCTAAAGGTCCAGACCTGATTTCTAAACTATTGTGTCTTTGAAAACCTATTAAAAACAGTTTTTAAACAAACCCAAACCTCTATGCATGTTATATGTGTTGTATTTGTATAAAGGTAGAATTTTTATGATTGAAACACGATTATTCTTGTGTTATGAATATGTTTCTGATTTAAATGGGTTATTATGATGTTAACTTAGGAGTTTGGAGGTTCATAGTTGTGTATTGTTGATGTTTGGTGTTTTGACCCATTTGAATGATTTTGAAGGATTAAGGATGATATGATGTGTTTTGTTGATTGTATGATGTTAGGGTTTGCTTTAGGATGATGCTAGAATGATAGGAAAGTATTGAACAACGTTGTTACGTGATGAAATCTGGATATTTGCTAGTTAGGGTAAGTTTTGCATGTTGATGTGATGTTTACATGATAAGTATGCTATTTTGGGAAAACGCTCGCATTCGGGACTGTTAGAATGATGATAATTTAGGGGTTTTGCTTAGAATAAGTTTGTTAATGTGTTGGGATTGATATTCGGTGTTTCCACACGTTTCGGATATGTTTTGGGAGGTTAAACGAGCGAAAAATCGGAACAGACCTGCAGGGGGCGATTAGGGAGCCTAATCGCCTATGCTGAAGGTGATTAGGAGCCTAATCGCCTATGCTGAAGGTGATTAGGAGCCTAATCGCCTATGCTGAGGGCGATTAGGAGCCTAATCGCCTATATTGCATGTCTTATAGCCCCCAATCGCCTATATTGCATGTCTTATAGCCCTAATCACTAGTTAAACTCTGAATTGCATGTCTTATAGCCCCCAATCGCCTATAATGCATGTCTTATAGCCCCTAATCACTAGTTGAACCCTGAATTGCATGTCTTATAGCCCCTAATCACTAGTTGAACCCTGAATTGCATGTCTTGTAGCCCCTAATCACTAGTTAAACTCTGAATTGCATGTCTTATAGCCCCTAATCACTAGTTGACTTTTCCTAATTGCTAGTTGACTTTCCTAATCGCATGAACTACTGTTGTAAGTGTATTTTGACATCCCGAGACCCGATTTGACACCTAGGAACATGCTAGAAACCCCATAACATGCCTAGTAACATGGTAGCAGGTGCTCGGACTTATTTATGCGTTATTTGAACTGTATGCTAGACTTGGAGAACTCTTACACGTGTTAGGTGTTGTTTGCATATATTGTATGATACATTGTGTGAGGTTAACACGTGGGGTTTCGGGTCACCAATGGGATGTCGAGTCTTGTCCGGTGTGGTCGGTTAAACAGTCAACACGTTTTCAAATCAACTTGGTTATGGTCTGGACATACAGGGACTAGTTAACCTACGGGTTATTAGTCTATGTACTTATATCTGTCATACGTTAGGTCGCCACTATACGGGACTAACATAGCTTACTGGTTTTGAGCACTTGCAAGTAACGCAACCTAAGGTGAGTTCACGGCCCCTCTTTTATACATTTTCCCTTGGGGGAGAAACATGCCACGCGATTTAATAAATGCAACGTTTATATCATAAATATGCAACACTTTTGGAATGCAACAC
Organism: Ambrosia artemisiifolia; assembly: GCA_032199755.1. Taxonomy (NCBI): domain Eukaryota; kingdom Viridiplantae; phylum Streptophyta; class Magnoliopsida; order Asterales; family Asteraceae; genus Ambrosia; species Ambrosia artemisiifolia. The sequence goes on along the minus strand of CM063522.1, from coordinate 51,773,375 downwards.
TTTTGAAACACAACTCTTTTGAATTGCAACTCTTTTGATTACTATACGATGAAACAAGGAAGTCCCTGAGGGAAACCATGAATGTGCTGGGCACAACGGGGGAAATGTGGATAGATCTATTGGGCTTGACAAGCCCCACCCGTCGGCTTGGAGCCGGGCGGGTGCATATTGTCTCTATTGTAGTAGTATAAGCAACTCAAACACGGGCAGCAACACAAGAAACACTTATCAGTAATGGTTTCAGCATCACAATCGTAGTAGTAAGGAAACGCTGGTTAGGTTATTAAACACATTTCATGACATGGTATTTTGTGACGAAACTCGTAACTCATGGAAACTAATTGTAAACTTAAAACCTGTGAACTCACCAGCATTATATGTTGACATGTTTTTGGCATGATTTCTCAGGTCGCTAAGGTAGCAGTATCTCAGGGCTTAGGCGCACGCGTCTGCACGGCGTCTAGTTTAGTTTTCACGGTTTTGATTGTTGAACAAGTTTGGATACTTTTGGATTTCATTTGTAAAACAATGCTTCCGCTGTTATGTCAAGTGGTTTGAACTCGTGTTTTGAATTTACATACGTTTCATATAGTGTTGTTTATTGTGACCGTTGACTTGGATCCTGGTATGTCACACGCCTCGCGGTAGAACTCCGCATGTGGAAATTTGAGGGTGTGACATGTTATGCTTCGAGTTATTCAATATTTTGTATTTGTTTAACATTTTCTTTTCATGAAGTATTATATAAAACTAGTGGGTAACCCGTGCGTTGCAACGGGACTAAAAATTGCATCAAACTATATCTATTCATTAGGATGTAAAATTCATCTAAAATTTACTACATAATCCATATATCAAATAAAGAATAAATACAACAAACTATATGTATTCATTATGCTCCCTCATGTATTCTCATCTTTTGAAAACGCTTAGTTAGATTAGTAAGGTTTTTTTTTACAATATGAAGTAAACAATCGAATTAACATAAATAAAAAAATTAACATAAAAAACTATTAACATTGCTAAAGAAAAATGAAGGACTAAAACATTTAACAATTACACATCATTTATCATGTACTTTAGTTAAGGAAAATTAAGAAGACACATATAAAACCTTAATGAAGCCGGCTGAAACAGAAGTTAAAATAAAAGAGAGCACAAGACGTTGGTTTGTTTAGCTTTTCTTATTTGCAGGAAGGATGGGGCTCGAATTACGGAGCTTGAATGAAGAAGTCATCGCATAGTCGTGAATATATACACAAGCAGGTCATATGAAGAGCCTCAAGATTACTTCAAGTTTGAATTGAATACATAATTCAATTGAAATGAATTCCACGACTTTTTGTATATTAAGCGGTTTTTATCTCTCTTCATATTCTCCAATTTAACACCCTTTAACTCCCTATTTATGGTTATTATATCCCTTCATATGCTCCAGCTTAACACTCTTTAAACTCCCTATTTATGACTAAAAGTCTAATTTACCCCATATCAAATGCATCAACTATTTGTACTTTAAGCAATCATATTTGTAATTACTTAAATTTGCCAGGTATCCTCCTCTCATGCTTTATAATATAGTATAGATGAGTATCGCTTAACACCAAGAGGAGATGATATTATCCATGGGATTGCAAGTTCCACGCATATGACTTCTGAACCAACACATGTCTGATGCATGGTTGTAAACACCATCACATACCTGCATCGAGCTAACTTTAACAACGATTCACATAAATCCAAATTTGCCCAAATTTATGGGTTATAACTTGTTGTTGTTAGAACTTGCACAATAGTCTATTTGAGAGTATTTACAAGACTAAAGAGTTTGTGAGCATTTTTGTGTTTTTGAGAGCTAAAGAAGTGCTTATATCAATAGATGGTGGTAAAATGATTAAACAAACAGTTCCGCTATATCGCCGTTTTCAAACAACTATAATTTTCTAATATTAATAACTGGTTAACCGACTTTAACCTGTTAAAAACGATTTTTTAACCAGTTCCAGTACTAGAAACTCCAAACCGTATGGTTCTCATCAATGTGTAACTTGTTCTTCAATAACCAGTTACAAGACAATTTTGTTTTTGGTTATTAACTGAGTTCGGTTGTAATTGAAACCATTTACAAGACAATGCTGCAAATATGATGACTAACATAATATACTCTTAGTATTTAATTTGTTTTAGAATTGCACTTTGGTCTACTTAAAAATAAAATAGTAACAAATCAAAGATTGAATCAATCAAATTATAAAATAGTATATCCTTTTTATTATACAAATGGTTAGCATAAACTTTTTTAAAAATGATTGGTTAGAACTTAGAAGAAAAGATGTAAATATGGTGAAGGATGGGACAGTAGGTTATAGCTGGATGACTGGATGGAAAGTGAGCACTACGAATCTAGCTGTATAATATATGTCTTACCACCAATCAAGGAAGACAAAGTCTAAATTGCTCCCAATCACTCATCAACATTGCATTACATTTGACTTAACGAACATATAGAGTACGAGGTGGTAAAATTTAATAAAATATAATACTATATACACATATATGATATGTTACAAAGTAGGTGATAAATATGAAAAACGAACTTTAGGATAAAAAATACACATTAAAGCCACGTCCTTCTAATGACTTCTTGTCGTCATTAAAAAGATAAATATACACAAGAGGGTTTGATAAGGATGGATGGGTCATTTTCTTACGTCTCTTAACCTAATGGACGAAACTAGAGGAGGTACGGTACGGGTTACATTTGATCATCCGACTAACAAAATCTTCTTTTAACCCTAAACTGTGTCACTGGTGGATTATATACATTGAAAAAAAAAAAACTATTGTGCTACCAGTTGTAAAGGTTCTTGATTCTTATCTTTTTTTTTTGACCAAACAAAACGCAACAATCTTATTCACCTCAAAAACCAAAGATTACAGTCTAGCATAATCCTAACCCATACATTCACAAGAGACACATCCACCCCAAACCCATTTAGCAAGAGGCTTCATGGTTTTTGCACCTCAATACATAACATTAAAACGCCCTATCTAACCATTATCAAAATACGAAAATTCGCACCAGCTTTCTATGTCCATATCCGTTACTTTCGCCCTTTTCACCATCCACCAATATGTTTCCGTCTTGATCTCGTCAACCAGTCTTTGTGTACCGACGTCCAACTTATTGAAAATCTTCTCGTTACGGGATATCCAAAGCTTCCAAGCGACCAAGAGAACTATCGCATAAATTGCTTCCATCTTCCTTTTTCCACATTTGAGTTCTCTACACCTCTTCAGAATCTGCAGCAGGGATTCTTCATTGGCCGCAACATCGAAATTGACCCATTCCTTTATACTTCTCCAAGCTGCCCGGGCCCACAAACATTCAATGAAAATATGATTGGCCGTCTCTAAATCTACTCCACATCTTTTGCACAAGCCATCAGACACATTAATACCTCGGAATGCCAAAGCTTCAACTGTAGGGATTTTGTTTTCCGCCGCCCTCCATGCGAAGCAATTTATCTTCGAAGTAGCGATCCTGCTCCACCAGAATTTGCTATCCTGCGGACCCGTTAAATTCTCCCCCCCAAGCGATTTCCGGACTGCCTTCACTGAAAAATTAATCCAATCCTCCCCCGATCGCCAACACCATACGTCGCCTTGCTGGCCGATCTTAATAGAATTGATCCTGTTAAAAAATACCTCCAGCTGATCTTTTTCTTCCGCAGTTCGCATCCCTCTTTTCCAGCCAATATTCCACCTGTTCCTGTTCCTGATGCTAACATTATTAATGCCACTGTGAATATCATTCTCAGGAGTACTACTATTATCATTATGTGGCAAAACAAAACTGTGACACTTATTATCATTAGTAATACTACAGGATGCAAAAGGATTAGTACTATTATCAATATGAGACTGACAATTATTAATACTAGAGTAAATATTATTATTATTAATACAACTATTATTATTATTATTATTATTATTATTATTATTATTATTATTATTATTATTATTATGGTTATTATTATTAATAAAATCCCCATCCAGATCCGCATAACATTCTGCCACCGAAATACGCTTCCTCTTGCACAGGTCAAACAGCAGTGGATAGTCGTCCTTCAAAGTACTTGATCCACACCATATCTCGTCCCAAAAGCCAGCAGATCTACCGTCCCCGACATTGCATTTAAACATGGCAGGAAGATCAACGCCTCTATTAATGAAGCTCTTATTCAGATTACCAATTTCAGCCCACGTACCCGGAATTGACTTCTTCACAGGTACAAAACTGTATCTGCTGCTACCACCATGGATTGCTTTAATAACCTTACACCAAAGATGATTTTGCGAACACTTGAAACGCCACCACCACTTCACAAGAAGGCCCAAATTCAGCTCTTCGATACTAGCAACCCCAAGGCCACCCCCTTTTTTGACTTTAAAATCCTATCCCACGCGACCCATCTAACTTTGTACGAGCTTGAATTTCCACTCCAAAGGAATTTTCTTCTAATACCTTCCAACACCTTGATTACGCCACGTGGGGCTTTAAAGAGAGATAGATAATAGTTTGGTAGCGAGCCCAAAACGGCCTTAACCAACACTAGTCTACCAGCAAAAGATAAAGAACGAGCCTTCCACGAGGATAATTTTGCGTTGAAACTGTCTATCACCATCTTCCAGCTTTTAATTCTTCTCATGTTCTCGCCCACCGGGAGGCCGAGATAGATAAAAGGCAAAGAATCTTTTTTACAATTGAGTAGCCTGGCCATAGACGCAACCTCCTCCTCGGGGACATTTACACCATAAAGGAAGCTTTTGTGTAGATTAACCTTCAAACCTGATGCGATTGAGAAACCCCTTAAGAGTCGGTTAAGGTTAGAAATGTTACTTTCCGACCAAGACCCGAGAAATAAGGCGTCGTCAGCATAAAAAAGATGGGATAAGATTGGCCCCTTGTTAGGCAAACCGATGCCAGAGAAAACACCACCCGAGACAGCATTTGACATCATGACGTGTAAAGCTTCCATAACAATTGTGAAAAGAAATGGAGAGAGCGGGTCGCCCTGTCTAAGCCCCCTTTTGAGTTGAAACTCCTCCGATGGTGAACCGTTAAATAAGATGGCTGCTTTCCCGGTGAACAACAGACCCATCACCCAGTTTTTCCAACGCGTTGGAAATCCCATATGGTGCATAGTGTTAATGAGAAATTTCCAAGAAACGCAGTCATAAGCCTTTTCAAAGTCAGCTTTAAATAAAAGCATTCTAGACTTACATTTCTTAGCCCACGAGACGACTTCGTTGACAACCAAAGGGCCGTCAAAAATATTCCTACCCTTTATAAAAGCCGTCTGCTCCGGTGAAATCACACTACCGAGGACATTCTTCAACCTCGACGCCAGCACCTTAGAAATAATCTTAGCGATAACTCCAATTAATGAGATTGGTCTGAAATCCGACCAAGTCATCGGGTCTTGACACTTTGGAATCAACGCCACATAAGAGGAATTGCAAGACTGGTGCAGCGAACCGTGAGTAAAAAATTCGTTCATGATATCGCCAATGTACCCCTCGATACTGTCCCAATATTTCTTAACAAAGCCAAATGAAAAGCCGTCTGGGCCAGGAGATTTATCGCTACCACACTCCCACGCCGCTTCCTTGATTTCTTTTTTTGAAAACGGTAAAATGAGACTACTTGCATCTGACTCAGAAAGTCGTTTGAAACCGACACCTGACAATTTTGGTCTACATTCCAATGGTTCGTCAAACTTCTTTTTAAACGCCTCTACCATCTTTGTCTTGATAATCCTCGAATCCGTAACCCAGCTTCCGTCTATTAACAAACCATCCACTTTATTTCTGGCTTTTCTGTTGTTGATCACACCATGAAAGAATCCCGTATTCTCATCACCATTAACCACCCATTGTAACTTGGCTCTTTGGTTAAGGTCCTTAATCTTGTCCCATTCCCACTTTTTGATAGATACTTTCAAATTCTTCCATTCCTCTCTTTCAGCGTCGCTAAGCAATCTAGTTTCCGCTAACCCGTCCAAAACTTTGAGCGATTCTTTGGCAGCCTTTACATTAGCCGATTCCGCCTCAAAAAATTCAGTTTTCCAGCCCTGAATTCTTTTCCTTGTAGCCTTCAGTTTCTGCAGAAAAACCCGATCGCTTCTAGTCTCACAACACACATAATCCAGCCCGTTTTTAACCGCTTCATCCAGACCCGTTTTACCAATCCACGAGTTGAAGAATCTAAAAGGACTAGGACCCGTATTAGACTCCACACATGATAAAACCAAAGGTGAATGGTCTGACACATCTCTATCAAGAGCGACCAGTTTCGCGCTTGGCCATTTATTCATAAATTCGACATTTACCAGCATCCTATCCAGTTTACTTAACTTCCGTCCATCCGAAGACATATACGTAAATCTCCTACCCCCCATGTTATACTCCATAAGTCCAGTGTCCGCAATAAACGTGTTGAAAGCTAATGCATTGGCGGACACAAAAACCGAGTTCAATCTCTCTTCTTCTTTGCGTACTTCATTAAAATCCCCAAGTATAACCCAGCAACCCATATGTTCCTCTTTAATACATCTAATCTCGACCCAAAGTGCTCTTCTTTGAACCGGGTCTGACGGCGCATAAACATTCAAAACATACAAATACTCCTCTGAACCTCTAATATTACCACCAACAAGAATATAGTTATGGGAGGATTTAATTACCTGAGCATTGAAAATAGAGGAATTCCATAAAGATATGATACCACCAGACCTTCCGTTCGCATGTACAACTGCAGCTCTGTGCATCGAGCCGTCCCAGTATTTATTTACCAATCCATCCGAAATAGACGCCATCTGTGTTTCTTGTAAGCCCACAAAAGATAAATTAAAAGATTTTATAATAGCTCGTACCTTTGCCGATTTTTCCCCACCTCCTGCACCCTTAATGTTGTAAGATAGAAAATTCATTTAGACTCCTTGTGCACCTGTTCTTCTTCCACAGTGTCGCCAACGACCGATTCAAAACCCTCCAGATTCAAACCAGCCGTGTTTCCTACCCCCATAGTAGCTTCAATCTCTACCGCTTTCATAAGTGCTCTGTCGACCTCGTCAATTATTTCTTGGTCATTCTCGATATTCCCCTCCTCCTCAACATTATCTTCAACCCAATCAGAATCAAATCCGTCATCAGGGCTCCCGGCCCCTTTTGAAAACCCAAACTCGCCCTCCTTCTCGTTCGTGACTGAGACCTCAATACTCTTTCTACGCCTCCTTCTCTTTTTCTTATCACCTCTAGATCCAGGTGATGAATCTTCTCCCAAGTTCACCTTCCTGTTCAAATCTGGTATGAAGCACCTAGTACGTCCTTTAGTCTTGAAATTTTTCACAGCAAGACCCAGTCCTCTTTTCCTTTTGGATTTGTTATTCTCCCTATTAAGTTCTTGGGCTGACTGATTTAGATGACCAGGATGAAAGAGGGCCGGCCCATTTAAAATAATATCATTACCATTCTTGCAATTATCAACTGGACCCATAAAATCATTATCATTAACATACTTACAACTTTCGTCGGGTCCCACCACCTCACTATACTCGCCACCTTTCTTATTCATATCACCCTCGGACCCACCAACATTTATGTTTGTCTCGTCCCCATGCTCATGCAGGGGCATGTTTGAACCTTCCACGTCACCTTCCGAATTCCCGAGGTCAATCGACTGTTGGCCTTCCTCCTGGATCTTTTGAGTTTCTCCTACCACCTTAGTTGCCTCCTTCGTTTGAGGATCCTTCACCGGAATGTCAACAATACTAGCGTTAATATTAGTCACCGGAGACCCGTCTGCAGCCGTCTCCTCGTTAATTACCACCTCCATGTCGATAGGTTCTTCGGCATCTTGATCATCGACACTGATCGGCCTGTTCTGTATCACCGTGTTATTATCATCCCCAATCACTTTGACTTCGGACCCCACGAATTCAGGTACCCATCGGCCAGATCCTTCGGCGACCCAACACACGAATACTTCATTTCTCCATTTGACACGAATTTCTTCTTCGATTCTTTTCCCACCTATAACAGAAACTCCAACGTATGATCCAGACAAGTCCGTATCTGCCATGCCGTTTTCCACGTGTCTAACAATTTTCCCATACCTTGCCGCAATCCGTTCCATGTTTGCTTCGGATCTTAAAATCAACGGTAGGCCCGTAATTTTGATCCACGTTAATCTCTCATACTCCATTATTTGACCTTGCCATTCGCATGCGGATGCAAGCCAATCTCCCCATACATCTTGTAGCCCGATAAATTGCACCGCCTTTTCCGGAGAAGAGAAGGACAGTAGAACATTAAGACCCCCCAGGTAACGCACTTCCATTCTCAAACCTTTGATTTCCGATAATCCTTCAACAAGATTACAGAGGCGATAGTAGTTTCTTGCTATCCCAACAACCGACTTACCAATCCATGACTCGGGAATTTCCGCCGCTTTGTCATCGAGCATAATCCACTGATCTTCCCGGTTTCGAACGTTATCTTTTTTACCAGCTAAAGAAGGCCAGAAGGAATTATAGGCTTCCTTTGATGTCGGAAACTTGACAGGTTTGTCAGTGGTAGGATTTTGATTCGGATCGCACCGGTTCATCCTCGACGACCCAGCACCTCTATTTCTACTATCTTCTTTGCTGAATCTTGCAACCCTAGCGAACACCTTTCTCCCATATATGTTCAATGAACAGAGAGCTTTGACCATTTTTTCGGTATTTCTCACATTTTTGAATCTAACGAACGCGAATATCTTCCCAAACTTATCCTTCTTCCGAGCGACATAAGCGTCCGATAGCATCCCATAACATTGACATTCACCCCTTAGCTCCTCAGACGATAACCCTTCAGGTAGATTGGAGAGGAAGAACGTGATTGATTCGTTATATCCCCCTGAACTGTCCGGCGGAATTTCCCCTTCCTCCAGTTGACTCTTCATATTCTTATTATTGTAAAACATTCATGAGCTCTAGCTCCTTTTTTCTTGATTCTTATCTAATTCAATTCTTATTTACATTTAATCAAATCAAATATAATCTGAAATAGTTTTAAAATCTCATTGAATTTAAATATACATATTTCTACCAGTTACAATACACATGTATAAATAATAAATATTATCAACACTATAGAAAGAAAAAAAAGGTAGCTACTTATACGTATTAATGTATTATTGTGTCTTGAATATATTGGTGCAAATGGGTTCCTTTAAAATGCAAAATTTTTGCAGGGAGGGTGAAGATGGATCACACTGCTACGACGCTGGCCTTAAGTAGAAGATATATTAACATTCCTAATCAGACTTGTGTGATGCCATATTCGGTGGTGGAGTGGTCATAGCATTTGTTTACTTCGTGTTTGATTGCTAGTATGGTATAGCATATAATTAAGTTCATGGTGCCGGGTTTCACATATTATGCCATCTCCTTTAGAGATTTAATTTGATGGAATGTCATAGTTCTTTTAGTTTGGTGGAACCGGTTAACTAGGCGCTGCATGGTATTATTATTGTGCATGTTAGAGCTGTGGAATGTTGGTAATGCTATCCAACAAGATAGTAAAAGGTTGAATAAATTGTAGAGGTTCAACCGATTCAACCAATCAGGTTTTTATGGTTTAGAAATAGACCTAGACATAAGTCTATTTCTTGGATGAATTGGTATAGATTCTTTTTGATGTAGCTGTTTCCTTTGTTGTTTGTGTTTGCTGCCCCGATTTTTGTTTGAGGCGATGCTTTGAGTGAAATTTGTGTTTCGAAGAAAAAAATTGTATTATAAATGTGTGTGCCTTGTCTTTGTGTGTATATATGTTTATAAAACTACAAGTAAAAAAGACAACCTTTACATATATTAAAAGCATCACTATAAAAAGATCCCTAGTAACCCTTTTCCTTGATTGGGAATTGAGGAAAAAAAATAGGTTGTCATCCAACTATCATGGTCCCCTTTTATCATCTAGCATGTTGACAATATTTGGAATTCAATTTAAGTGATTACACTTAGCAATCTATTAGGTGGCATTGCTCATTATTTGATTTCAAATATCAAATTTATTCTTAATTAACTTTAACTTTTAAGCTAAATATATATTCCTAAAGTCGGATAAGCAAATAAGATAGACATGCTTGTTTACATTTGATTAAAACTTATATTCTCAACTGTTTGCAGTTGAATTACATGGGATTTGTAACTATACTCCATAAGATATAAATAAGACATATAACATGTTGGAAATGATGTTGTATGAGATGAAAAATTATGTTTTAAAAATGAGTATGAAATAAATGGAAACTTTAAAAATGTTTAAAGATCCATTAGAAGAATCTTGGCACATGGTGGGGCAATGAGAGTTTTGTTGTTCATATGCCTTTAGCCTTTGTTTATTTGAGTACTCGATGATCAACATCTTTTTCAGAAATTAACAACCACCATGGGAATTCACACATCACTGTTATTATAATAACTTTTGTCTTATTTATTCCAAGATAGTATATACACTTTTATCTTATTCCGTTTTACTATGCTGATTATAATGTAATGAAGCGTATATATTTTTGTGACTATCTTTTATTGTTTATATTATTAATTAATAGTATAAACCAGTTGATGGTAGTTTGCTGATCTCAAATTAGTAAGTACTATAGAAGAGTTATGTTCTACGTTGACTTAGGGCTGTTTGTTTCAGCTCTTAATGAGTTTTTATAAGACAAATGTCTGAATTGGTCAGACATAGTTCATTCAGACTGTTTCTTTTATGAGAAGATGTTTTAATTGGTCAGATATTTGCCTCTGAATGGGTAAACATTATACTAAGTGTGAATGATTCAGACCTCTTATTGATTCAGTACTTACCCTTTCAGAAGTTGCCAAACAGCCCCTTATACTTTCATCTGTACAAATTAAGTTACTAGGTAGTAAAATGTTCTATTCTTCTCATTTTTAATGAGTTATAGTATCGCTAGTATAAATTTGTGAGATAAATCGTTGTTACTTACTGATATAATTAAAATATGACTAGATTCAACATCTTATTAAGTTTAACGACTAAATTAGTAGACATCATGTTGAATTTCGTTATAAATATATATATATACACACACATCATCTATTTTTTTACGCTAGTTCATGTGCGCTTTAAACAGGTAAGGCTGTTGGTTCGATAATCGGCCCATTACAGAAAACAATGTATATAAGAACTGGCCGCGATACAAAGTTTTACTGTATAAGTTAGGTATAAGCGAAAGTAACAGTCCATCGTCCTCACTCATGCCTTAATGGAGAGTTCACCATTGTTGTTGGTTATTATCTTTTCGCTTTTTTTTTGGAAGGAGTAGATCAACTGGTAAAGCCTTTGGACTCCCTATGGGAGACCCCGGATCGAATCCCAGCGGTTGAATTTCTGCCGCTCTAGCGGGACCGATCCCCTCTACAACCCCAGGCAGGAACCCCACTTTTAAATGGGTAAACCCTCCCCCCCTAAGAATCGAACCCATGACCTCATTCGGTCAAGCGTCCTATCCCTCATTGGGGTGGCCAACTGAGCTAGCCCAGTTGGTTTTATCTTTTCGCTTCATCAGTTTTATTTATTTTAAGGTTCAAGTTCACTTCGGGTACATTTAGTGCAGTAGGAGCCTTTCTTGTGTTCTAGATGTTTAATATACCAAAAGTCGCATCCATTATGCTATGGAGGTTGTGATTTGAGATAACCTAATCTACCGAGCGTACCAGGTTTAAGCATGCTCAGTCGAAACTCTTAAAGGATTACAAGTGCAATTGTTTTCCAAATTTTGGGGTTTCTAGATATTTCAAAGATTTTAGAGAATTTTCTCACTAATTAATAATTACTTTAACTAGAAACTTGGACATCAATTTACCTAAAATATCTAAAACACATTATAATCCAAATCCATCACCTACTTATGCGATTTTCATCAAATTTTAGGATAAAGATCATCAAGAACACCAAAAATTATTATTTTTTCAAAAAAAAAAAAATAACGATTTTTAATGAGATTTAAAAACTTTTTAATCAGATCTACTAATACATGAAAACATAAGCATGATATTAGATCCGAAAATAAGATAAATATCCGATCTTTTAGTGGGTTTTCTTCTTACATCTGGATATATATATATATATAGGTAGGAGATCAAATAGGAACCAAGGCCCTAGTTAGGAACCGTAGGAACCAATCTGAGCCATCCATTCTTCATCTTGATCATAGGGTTATTTATGTAATTAGACTTTTAAATATTATGTTTTTATTTTAAATTAATTATTTTAAATAAGGCACTTATATGGGGTATGAGATAACTGCCCGATTTTTCTTCAATTATTCCTTGATGTTTTCCTTAATTATAGCAAACACATAACAAGAAACAAAAATTATCGATCATCACCTATCTCTACTTTCCACGATTTGTTCAAGGTTCCATTGTACACCAAAAATCAAATCCACTTTACGTTTGATATTCATAGAATAATGGATAATATTTCTACACATGAAAACATTCAATCACAATCTCATGCGACACAAGATCATGAAACACCTTCACCATCTATGTTTCTAAATAGTGTTGAAAATCAAGGTATGTAGTATGAGTTTTGTAAAATTGATTTACAAAGTTTTTTGTCTTGTAATATGAACGTTTGAATCTAGAGGGAAAATAGTGTCGAAATTACAAGTGAAAAAATTGATTAATTCTTTTTGCATCAAATTTGTTTTCGTAAATGTATAGTGTAGTTCGATCAAGACCTGTGTGTATCTCCTGTTATTATACACTGTTGTATAGGATCGTTACAGATATATTGTGTTTTATGTTGTAGTAATGAATATACTGTTGTAGATAACCTACAGTATACACTAGTGTATATACTGAACATAAAGTATGTAGATAACATACATAAGAATGTAAAATGATCTTTGCTGTATAATTTAGTTAACTTGGTTAATGATTATACACAGTTGTACCAATTATGATTTGAAACGTTTCTTACTACTTTTATTTTCAAATTTTTTTTTATTGTAGCATCTTCATCGAGCAACGTATATGAATCCCAAAGGGTGTGGTACGTATAAAAGGAAAATAGGAGCCGTTGAAAAGGTTAAGAAGCGATACAAGAAACCAAAAAGAAAGTGTAATTTTTTGTGGCAACATGGTTAGGGGACACGATTCAAGAAATTGTCCACTTAAGAAGGGAAAAGAAGTAGAGGCGGAGACAACAACAGATGAGGAACAGTTGGAAGAATCATTTGAGGGTGATTACGAAGAATAAGAGTTAATAACTTTTTCATTTTCTTAAGAAAACATTTTACTTTATGTTTTGTTTCAATTTTTGGTATTAAATATAACAACAGTCTTTTTATAACTTTGTTTGCACAAATACACCGATATATATGTAGTATTTTGTCTCTACTGATTTCATAATGTCTAATACTAAATGTTTATCTTAGTATAAAAATAAAACCTTATACATCAGTGTATAGACTACTAACATGTACAAAATGAACTTACTATGTGGTGCATATTATAGCATACCTGATATAAGATTCTAATATTCATAGACCAGTACCTAATATATAACCTTATATTTATACAAATGTGCCTACTAGATCATAACTTATACATCAGTGTATACACTACTTAAATGGACAAAACGAGCTGACACCAGTAATCTTCATCCTGTAATTGGCATGTGGTGGCGTGGAAATGGGCCGTGGAGCCCTTTCACTCCAGCTCCCCACACCGTGGCCAGCGTAGAGCAGGGCGTGGGGCACGTCATGGGGAAGTTTCCACCAGCTTGGGGAAAATAGAGAGTATGAGGTGGCCTTTCATGATTTGCCGACGGCCACGGTGATTATTTTATTATCGTTAGCCCCCAACGGTTGTTTTATAAATTACACCAAATCACATTTATTTTTTACACTATATATAACTCAACCTCTCCACACCATTATACCCCATAATTTTATTCTATACCCAAACGACAATCAAGCAAAATGGTGAACCGTAGGAGACCTAACGTGTGGACTGAAGTAGAAGAGGTAGCCCTAACGTTAGGGTGGCTAAACATAGTCAACCACATTAGAGTCACGGATACGATTCCTTCAGTTCCTTTTTGGGGTCAAGTCCTTTTGAAATTCCGGATTCTTGTGGGCAGTCAAACAAACCACAATATTGATGAGCTTAGTTACAAGTTTAGGGACATCAAAACAAAGAGCATAAGATTTGAGTGATGTTTATAGCCAACATGCTTCAAGACCTGATGGGCTTCGAAGAAGTTGCCATACAGTTGAGACAAGTGGATTACGCTATTGCTTATCGAATGGAGGTTGAGTACCTGTCGTCGTGGCTAGTGCGACGATCGAATTTTATTTAATTGTTAGTTTATGTGTTTTAAATTTATGTTTTTAAATGTAATGTTATTTTATTTTAAATGTAATGTTTAATTTAAAATCTGATGTTATATTTTATTGTTATGTTATAAAAAACAAAAAAACCATGGTGACGTGGAGGCCACCTAGCCACCGCTATCACCACCCCGTGTATTTTTTGGCTTGGAGGACAATTATACCAAAAGTGAGGTGGATGTCACATGTTGTTTCATACCCCATTCAAAGGCATGACCACACCATACAGCCTTATGATGATGGTGTTATTATTATCTTGTGTCAATCCCAAAACCTCTTTAATGAGCTTTATTTGTACACCCAAAGGGAAACCTTATTCTCTTAGTAAGGGTAAATACGTCCATCTTATATTTACCAATTAATGAAATAGGGCAATAAGGTCAATGATCAAATATAATATAAATGACAATAGTGGCTATATTGAAAATATGTATATTAAATATATTCTTACAGGGTAATTGCGATTGTTTGCTACCAAAAATGCAATAACAAAAACCTAGTTAGCATCGGTATTTCGTGAAAATTTAGAAACAAGCAATACTCAACAACTAAGGAGTGACACTTCAAAGGTGATATTAGACTTAGGGGTGTAAATGACACCTAGCGGCTCGAGATCGGCTCGGGATCGGCTCGGTAAAAAGCTCGAACGAGCCGAGCCTTAACGAGCCCGAGCCCGAGCCCGAGCCTGAAATATGGCTCGTTTAGTTATCGAGCCCGAGCTCGAGCCCTAGATACAAAGCTCGATTGGGCTCGCGAGCCTAATCGAGCCTTAACGAGCTAGAGCCCGAACCCGAGCCCGAGCCTAAGTTACAGCCGAGCCTAAGTTATAGCCTTAACGATTGGGCTCGCGAGCCTAAGTTATAGCCGAGCTTTTGCGAGCTCGAGCCGAGCTTTTGAGCTCGTTTGAGATTCTCAAATCACCTCGAGCCGAGCCGAGCCGAGCTCGAGCTTTGGATTTTGCTAGCGAGCCGAGCTCGAGCTCAAGATTGTAGGCTCGAACCGAGCCGAGCTCGAGCTCGAGCTTCGCAAAACCTTAACGAGCCCGAGCCGAGCCCAGTCAGGCTCGGGCTCGGCTCGGCTCGTTTACACCCCTAATATTAGTATATATATTAATCAGTAACTGTTGGTGAAACAGTTACTAATAGGCCTTCACAATTTTACCACAAACCTTGGAGCATTTGTAATTGACTCACCATGTATTCCTTTCTTACAAACCTTCGTTTTCTCCTTCACCTCCTGCACTCCACCGCCATCAAATGTATTCCTTTCTTGCAACAATCATAATCCTATTCAGTATTCAAACGTCCCTTTCGTTTTCTCCTTCACCACCTACACTCCACCGCCATCAACCATACTAACCCTGCTCCTGTACTCAACTGCGTCGCTAACCACCAACTGATCGGAGGAGACCGTAGCTGTTGCCAAAGACATGGCAGCAGGAGATTCATTATCACCGTCTACTTTACCGGTCGGCGGAACAGTCATCCTTTACATCTGCGACGACACCCTTCAGCCGGTGTCTTTCGGTCACACTACCCACCCTTTCGATGTCTGCAATGTTAGAAACTTACAATCAATAGAGACAGCAACGAGTCTGCAAAGAAACAAACAGAAAAAGGCAACACTGAATAGATTAGAAAACGGAACCGGGCTTGTGTTTGACACAATTCCCTTAAACAGATTCGTCGTCTGTTCCCAGGGTACACCGGTTCAACAGCGCGGCGCGGTGCACTGCGGACTATCACACTTGCCTGAAAATTAACCGGAAGTCGCCTGCTTCTGAACGGATGTTTTCTGCAGCAACAGAGTTTACGTGAGAGAGTGTTTTATCTGTGTTGTGTGTATATTCTGCAACACAGGAAGTTCTATTATATAATCAAAACCATCAGCATGAAACTGACGTGATTAATCACTTTTAATCACAAATAATGATGGCAATGATTACGGATTAATCACTCTTAAAGCTGAAGACCAAGAGTCTTCGTAACCGCAGCTGAAGACTAGGAGATGTGTAACTCCTTCTTCTGGAAGCATTCTTTTAAGTCACAAAACAAATGGGTAGCAAAAACCGTGTCGCGCGGACCCGGGTTTTTCGAGCTGCATTCGTGTCCGCAGATGCGGGCGTCGCGTTGGTTCAAGAATTTTTCCCGAACCAGAGACCATTTTTGCACCCCCCCTGCGCGCGGGTAGGTGCTAGAGTATAAAGTAACTTAACATTTTGAATCTTCCACTTAAGCTTTACCTTATAAAGTCTTCTAATTTCCATCTCCCAACCAATGTGGGACAAGGCCAACTCACATTCACATAAACAATTTCCAACAATCCCCCACATGAATGGGAGTTATTCACAGAAACATTCTCATTCCGATTAAATTTCAACAGTTGAGGTTTGCATACGATAGGTAGGTGTGACCCTTTGAACCTTGGCTTATGAAACGCACTTAGCCTACTGGCTCTGAGTAGAACGCGATGTCTTTGAACTCGTCTGCCGTTTGTGTAGACGACAATACGCTTCACACAAAACTCTCCTTGACAACGTCAAGTCCTCATTGTTGTGTCCGTTATGGTCATGGACACGTGCCTGGTTCTGCGAGAGCTATTAAGTATTGTGCCCCAACAATACCCTTCGAAGCGACCCCACTTCTCTCTCACATAGGTGATTTACTGGGACTGGTTACCTCAGTCAAATCATTAAAAGCCATAAGCTTAACCTCACCCTTTGTCACTTTTAGGAATGGACTAGGAAGCTAGTTTATAGTAAGCTCCCTTTTTCAAACGTGGGCCAACTCTCCCCCACAGTGACCTTCGCCAGTTCATACAATTAGGTTGTCCTATTGAACTCAGATCTTGGGATCTCCAGTCAGCTGAGTTAGGTTTCCTTCGCATAAACTTAGCCTTTCATGGGCTTTAGTCCCATTCCCATTGACGACTTCTGAACTAACTCTCTGCTTAAGCCTTTTGTTAGCGGATCCGCAATGTTATCCTTTGACTTCACATAGTCAACAGTGATAACTCCTGTAGAGATTAGTTGTCGTACCGTCTTATGTCTACGTCTTATATGCCTGTTCTTACCGTTATACATTGTGCTATGAGCTCTGCCAATTGCCGATTGGCTATCACAATGTATACATATGGCCGATGCCGGCTTCGGCCACCTTGGTATATCCTCAACAAATTGACGTAGCCATTCTGCCTCTTCACTTGCTTTATCTAAAGCAATGAATTCTGATTCCATCGTGGATCTAGCAATAACAGTTTGCTTAGATGATTTCCACGATATCGCTGCACCACCAAGTGTGAATACATACCCACTTGTTGCTCTGGAATCACTCGTGTCAGATATCCAATTTGCATCACAGTAACCTTCAATAACTGCTGGATATCTACTATAATGCAGCCCGTAATCCCGTGTGTATCTCAAGTATCGAAGCACCCGTGTTACGCAACCCCAATGAGTTGAATTTGGGTTGCTCGTGTACCTACTTAGTCTGCTCACAGCATATGCTAAGTCTGGTCTGGTACAACTCATTAGATACATCAGGCTGCCAATAATTCTTGAGTACTCTAATTGGTTAACAGGCTCATCTCGATTTTTAGTTAGATGTTGACTCGTGTCAATGGGAGTTCTAGCCACATTAGAGTCATTTGCATTGAATTTCTCAAGAATTTTGTCCACATAGTGAGACTGACTTATCACAAGTCCATTCTGGGTTCGCGTGATTTGTACTCCCAAAATCACATCCGCTAATCCCATATCTTTCATGTCAAATCTTGCTCTTAGGACGTCCTTTGTAGATTTTATCATTTTCTTATTGCTACCAGCAATGAGCATGTCATCCACATACAGACATAAGATGACATATCCATCTGGTGTATCTTTCACATACACACACTTGTCACATTCATTGATCTTGAACCCAGAATCAAGCATGACATTATCAAACTTTTGATGCCATTGTTTTGGAGCTTGTTTCAAACCATACAAGGATTTTACAAGCTTGCATACTTTCTTTTCTTGTCCTTTGGCTATGAAGCCCTCGGGTTGTTCCATGTAAATCTCTTCTTCTAGATTTCCATTTAAGAAAGCCGTTTTCACATCCATTTGGTGAACTTCCAAATTTCTGATGGCTGCAATGGCAAGAACCATCCTGATGGATGTTATTCGCGTAACAGGCGAATATGTGTCAAAATAATCTAAGCCTTCTCGCTGTTTATATCCTTTGATCACCAATCTTGCCTTGTATTTATCAATGGTGCCATCTGGCTTCATCTTTTTCTTGAAGATCCATCGATATCCAAGTGGTTTGCATCCCGCAGGAAGATCCACTAATTCCCATGTGTGGTTTTGTAAAATAGATTCTATTTCACATGTTATGGCCTCCTTCCACTGAGGTCCATCCGAGGAATTTACCGCTTGTTGGTAAGTTTGCGGTTCCTCCTCAATCATATAGGTTAGGAAATCTGGGCCAAAGGATTTTTCAGTCCTTTGCCTTTTACTCCTTCGGATTTCACCTATATCAGTTTGAGGTTCATCATTTGCAAGAATTTTTCCCGAACCAGAGCCCATTTTTGCACCCCCCCCCCCCCTGCGCGCGCGGGTAGGTGCTAGAGTATAAAGTAACTTAACATTTTGAATCTTCCACTTAAGCTTTACCTTATAAAGTCTTCCAATTTCCATCTCCCAACCAATGTGGGACAAGGCCAACTCACATTCACATAAACAATTTCCAACATGCAACCATGGTGAAGATTATGATAATGGGTTGCACGACGGTGGAAATCGGAAGACGGGGTCGACACGGTTCTTTGTGACGGGGTACTTCTCGGTTAAGTGCTTAGGATGTGAAAGTGCGTACGTTGACAAACATTATCGATGCCAACCGAATTGCCGCGCGTAGCGCGGCTGAATTTTACTAGTTGGAACTAAAACAAATCTGCGCAAACTTTTTGTCGCTCATGACTTGCAAATGACAACATTATTATTCCAAAAATTCGTCCAAACGACATTTAAGATATTATTTCAAGATATTTAGTTATGTTGACCACAGGAACTCAGGTTCTATGATCGATCATCAGTGGAAGAAATTACACATCGCACCTTTTTATCTTAATTATTACAATCTTTATTAATTTTTCATAACGTTTGTTGAACGGAAAAACATTGCCATGAAATATTAAAATCAATTCTATATTGGCTTACTTTACTAAGTTTTATCTTATTATATACTACCGTCTACGTAGTAAGTAGGGGTGTAAATGACACGTAGCGGCTCGGGATCGGCTCGAGATCGGCTCGGTAAAAAGCTCGAACGAGCCGAGCCTTAACGAGCCCGAGCCCGAGCCCGAGCCTGAAATATGGCTCGTTTAGTTATTGAGCCCGAGCTCGAGCCCTAGATACAAAGCTCGATTGGGCTCGCGAGCCTAATCGAGCCTTAACGAGCTAGAGCCCGAACCCGAGCCCGAGCCTAAGTTACAACCGAGCCTAAGTTATAGCCTTAACGATTGGGCTCGCGAGCCTAAGTTATAGCCGAGCTTTTGCGAGCTCGAGCCGAGCTTTTGAGCTCGTTTGAGATTCTCAAATCACTTCGAGCCGAGCCGAGCCGAGCTCGAGCTTTGGATTTTGCTAGCGAGCCGAGCTCGAGCTCAAGATTGTAGGCTCAAACCGAGCCGAGCTCAAGCTCGAGCTTCACAAAACCTTAACGAGCCCGAGCCGAGCCCAGTCAGGCTCGGGCTCGGCTCGGCTCGTTTACACCCCTAGTAGTAAGATAGACCAAAAGGCGTGTAGCCTAATGATACTAATGTATTTGTTAAGATGTAATATTTTCAATCTGTGAGATGTCAACTCCCATTGTGGGCAAGATATTTGTTTTATTTAGGAGTATGTTAATTTATCGTTCAAAAATAAAAGGCTATTAAAACTATGTGTAATGGTTTAACTAAAAAGTGAAAAAGTGATTGTCACAATGGTGTCATGTACGATGTGGGCTCACACTAACTTTTCTCTTAAAAGTTTGTAATGTTTTAACTCAAAATAATGGGTGATGTAACTTGATGTGATTGGCTAATTTTTTTTCTAATTTCTTTTACAATTCCTATCCTCGAGCCCGTTACCACATTCGCGCTCGAGGCCATGGCGCCCCACTAGGGGCACTGTTTGGCGCCAGATCAGGTTGGGTGGACATGGGTGCAAACCCATTACGAAGTGTTGAGGATTTAATGATACATAATTCCTTATGCAATAATCATTATTCAACGAAGTGTGTGATTTCGGATGGAATTACTAATTAGAATGTTTTTAAACAAATTAATAAAAAGGTAATAGTTTCCAGAACGAGATTCTCCACTTGGATCATATATGACAACAACATATGATTCAAAGATGAAACCGTCGAGTCAATTTGAAGACTAAGTCAAATAATCTCTTTTTGCCAATATATACCAACTCTTTACTTTGAACATGACTACATATTGACTTGGACTTTCAAAACTTTTTTAGATGGTCAACTCAACATAACGTTCTAGTACCAGTATTGACAACTTATAATGTGGCATGCAAAAAGGTTTTCTACTATAACTTCATAAAATCTATCGTTTACCATTCAAATCGAAAATCGAACTTGCAAAACTTATTTTAATCGTTGATCAACTTAAGTTGTGGATGATGGGGAGTACTCTAAAGTACTTGTTAGGTACAAGCTGGCAAAATTGACGAACAACCATATATATGTGTTTAATAGAGAACAATGAGACATCATGTAGGGAAAGACAATGCTAGCCAGGGAAGAGTAACCCAATTTGTATGGACAATTTGTTTAGTTATCATGTTATCCAAGAAGTCAAGAACACACAATTAAAACTATGGGACAAGGATATTTAATGCTGCATTGAACCATCTATGTGATTTCTTATTACATCTTGATTTTTAGTTTTAGAAAATGAAAAGATGCAAGAAATCGAAATTAACGTGTTGTGAATTCTAGACATCGATATGGAGCTGGTCTAATGAATGGTTAGACTCGTATATAGAACAACTTGAAAGAATCAGCTGGTCTAGAAATGAGTCAAAGACTAAGACTATGTGTTGTGCTTAGAGGAGAGCCGTGACTTTATCGAATAATATTTTGCCACATCGATGCTTACATGGCAGTGGCTCGCAGCCGCGGGTTGATCGCTTTATCCCGTTGTGGGTCAAGGTGAGCGGATGTTTTTTTTTACCAAATATATTAAATATTTACCACACATTTTTTATAAACATTAAGATTAAATAAAAAGAAAAATACATTGCATTACTAAAAAAACATTACACTAAAAAAAAAGATTACACTAAACAAAAAAAAAAAAACATTACACTAAAAAAAAGAATATTACACTAAAAAAAACATTACACTATAAAAAAAAAGATTACACTAAAATAAAAATAAACCATTACATTAAAAAAAACCTAACGTAAGGTTGAGCCCAAGCGCAACATTTGCCACGTCGAAACGTGGTGAAAGTTATGTCTAACCTTCGAAAGGTACTCCACTTGGGTAAAGGCAAAGAACACGTCTTTTTTTCCCCGGGGAGATCTCTCTTCAACTTTCTGTACGCGATTTCGAAGTTTTTACACTTTGATTTCAAATCCGCGTACTTATGAGAGATGGAGTCATTTGTACGGTTGGTACCCCCGACAAGGGTACCAAACTCGGCTAGGACCTTGTGCCACTGTGGTCCGCAGCTACGAGGTGATCCCCAGCTTGTTGAAGCACAGTCACCATGCACTTGGTTGTACGCGATGATCAGTGCTAGTTCTTCCTCCTCGATCCACTGCACCATGATTCAAGTTGGTTTTGAAGATTAAGGGTTTAGGGTTTGAGAATTGTGAAGACGAAGAAGTTAATATAAATAGGTAAAAATATGTGTTGGGCAATAAATGAAATTTAGGTGAAAAATTAAATATTTTTAAATTTTAAACATTTGAATCGCCCGCTAACGGACGCGAGCTGGCTCACGTACAGTCGCTCGCGGCATCTTTCACGTAGGGGTGTTGTCGTGCTCACTAGCCACTTGGACAAGGTTGTGGCTTGCGACAGGTGGCTCGCGGGCGACAATATAAGGGATCCAATTTTCGTCGTCTTAAGGCTCGATTTTGAGTTTAATGGTTCTTCCCTGAATTCTTTAGCTAATTTTGTTTTGATTGTAAAAGCTACAAACCCGTGTATTTAATTGATTCGCGCGTTAATTGTGGATTCCATCATCTACCGAATGTGGTTTCTGTTATGAACAAGAGATTATCTTCATTAAAATGTAGGGTATTTAATTTGTTAACCGTAGTCTTCTAGTTAACGAAATAACGAGTTTAGAAATAACGGTTTTCTTTTCTAAGTTTAGAGGATTATTTGTTTCTAATAATACTTTGGTTAAGTGTGCATCACGTTATGATATTTGGTTTCTTTTCTTCTAATCCTCATATCGTCACCAACCCAACTTGAGACCACCTTCTGTGACTGAAAAGGCTCTGCGACCAAATCTAGCGAAAAATAGATAAATAAATTTACCACTAAGACTTGAGGGAGTGGGGCGGGGAGTGGGGGGCGGCGATCAATTGCCGGGCGGGAACACCGGCCCCTAGGGCGGTAAGTGTGGGGCGGGGAGGGTTGGGCGGTGGGGGGAAGCCGGGCGGGGGGGCAAGGGGGTGGGTGACGTGGCGCTTCTTGATTGGTTTGGTTGGTATATTACCGTTTGACTTTAAAAAAAAAAAAAAAAAAAATTTAAATTTATAACCGTTGGAATTTAAAACGGTAAAAAAAAAAATTTATATTTAAACCCCACATTTTATTTAAAAACAACCACTACACTTCACCCCAACCTCCAAACTTCTCAATTTTTATACCATTCTTCTTCAAATTTTATACATTTCAACATATATTTTATAAAACCATGAACCCATACAACAGAGGCTTTGACCCGAACAACCCATTCACCTACGTCCCGAACCCGAATACCCCACCGGTTCGTCCCGTACCAACCCGTCCACCCTATCCATCACATTGTCCCGACTACGCGGGTTACGCGAGTTATATTAGTGGACAAATGTTTCCACAATTTCCCTTTAACGATTCCACCGTTCCTAATACTTCTTCACCACAACTCGAATACACAACGCCACCGGATACCATACCCGAAACACAACTAGAAAATGTTGGGGGTTCATCGTCCGGTAAAAAACAACCCGCCAAAAGAACTCACAAAAAGAAGACGGCGGCGGAGAAGGCGTTGAACGCCGCCAACCGCCAACATCAAAAGTGGACGGTCCCCGAAGAGGTTGCCCTTACCCGAGCGTGGATATCAGAGTCGGAAAACGCGGTTGAAGGTATTTATTTTTAGACATTATTTTTTTTAGACATTATATATTTTTTTAAATTACATAAGACTAACGTTGTATATATTTTGTTATTGTGTAGGAAATAATCGCCACCGAGAAAACTTTTGGGACGACATAAACAACTCGTTCCATAACTTGATGGGCCGAGAGATGTATCGATTTAACGAGAGTCTCTCGTCTAAGTGGACGGACATAAACAAGGCGTTGAACGCCTTCAAGGGTTTTTATTATCACGCTAGAAATTATCCACGAAGCGGTGAAACGGGCGGTGACTACTTAACTAACGCCCTAAAAGCTTATCGTGATGATAAGGGCTTTGATTTCAAATTTTTGCACTGTTGGGAGATCGCGAAGCACCATTCAAAATGGGCGGACGTTCCCTCTGCTTCAGAATCGTCCAAAAGGACGAAAACAAATTCATCTCATAACCGATCGGGTGCTCGTGATGTCGACGAGCATGTTAACTTGGATGATGATGATGACGAATTCGACGAGGAGTTGAGTCGACCACCCGGTCGAGACAAGTCTAAAAAGAGGGCTCATAAGTCCTCTGCTTCGGGTTCGGCATCGGGATCGGGCAAAGGTACTTACAGCGATGACTTGTCCGACATACATGACACACTCGTCCAATTCAACACCATTCAACTACAAAAGCTCGAGGAGAAAAAAACCATTCGCCAAGCCTTTGAAAAAAGGTTGACTATGAAAGAACAACGCGAGAAGCGCGAAGATTTGAAATTTCTCGCGTTGAACACTGATAATATGGACGGTCCAGAGTTAGAGGCCACGCTACAAATGAAACGCGAGATTATGGAAAAATATAATATTAGGTGATTTTTTATTTTCTAGGTTTTTATTTTTAGGTTTGTATTTTTTTCGGTTTTTTTTTTTATTTTATTTTATTTTTTATGTTTTTTTAATTTTCTAGGTTTGTATTTTAATTATTATGAATTTTAATTTAGTTTTTAATTATAAAACTTATATTTATTACTTAAAAAACAAAAAAAAAAGAAAAAAGAAATGCCACATGGCAATTCCCCCCCACTCTTCCCCCCCCTTCCACTCCCCACAATTTTTCCCCCCCCCAAATGGACCCCACAAGTGCCACATGGCAATTCCCCCCCCTCCACTCCCCATAGTCTAAATTCCAACCTGTTTGTAGGGTGTTCATCGGTTCGGTTTACGGTTTATTTGGTTTATTCGATTCGGTTTATTCGGTTTTCAAAATTTTGTATCCTAAACCAAAAACCGAACCGAACCAAACCAAATTAGTAATATGAAAACCAAACCAAATTCAACCAAATTCAACCAAATTGAATTCGGTTTGGTTTCGGTTTAACCAAATTCAACCAAATTGAAACGAAGCTTTTTTTCTCTCTAACTTATATACCTCTGTATTCCGAAATCCGAATAGAAGGTTAGCAATTAATATAAACCAAAAAATCAAACTAAACAAACACAAACATCATAGAAATTACAAATAGTAAATAAGTCTTTGTCAATTCCACAAAATATTAATAAACTTCAAACTTAAATCTTTCTCCAACTCTAGTGAACCTGCATACGAAAAATAAAGATATTAATACTAAACATATAAATCGTGTAGCTTGATAATCAGACCAACGGTTGATGCAATCATGGGGAAACATATACCTGGATATTAGACTTATACTCTGAATATTACTTATAAATAGGTGGGCTTTATTTTGGGTTAGGCTTACCTTTCAATATTTTGGGCTTATATATTATATATGACTTATTAAATATTATTATTTTTATTTAATAATTAATTATTTTACTGGTTTATTCGGTTATCCAAATAAAAAAATGTAGAACCAAAAACCAAACCAAACACCAAATTAGCAATTCGGTTTCGGTTAAAACCAAACCAAACACCAAATTCGTTGTTCGGATTGGTTTTTTTGGTTACGGTTACGGTTCGGTTTTTATTTGGTTTTCGATTATTCTGAACACCCCTACCTGTTTGCACATATTTAGTTTTGAATTTTTATCTTATTTAAATTTTGCACCCAATTACAACATGTATCTCAATTTCCATCTTTATTAATTTAATAAAATAAAATAACAAAACAAAAAATATATATATATATATATATATATATATATATATATATCACTGTTTAATTCACTTGCATTATTAATATAGTGTAATTGTTACTTGTTTGCACTCCTAATTTTTAACTATAGCAACTAATTTTATCCGCTATGCATTGCGGTTACGTTGAAGTGTACAGTTACTTTAATTTATACCGTCGAATTAAAATGTGTTATATTTGACTGAGTCGTTTTAGAACAAAATTTACGTCAACATGTAAATCAACCGAAAACGAACATATACAATAAGCATGAAAACGTATCATATATGACTCGACTCATTTCCGAAAAAAATATTATGTAAAACGTAGACCACCTAACAATGTAGCATTATATTTGACCCAACTTGTGTCTGGAAAAAAAAAATTATTGTCGAAACGTAAACCAACTTGAATCTATATAGACATCTACATAAGAATAAGCATGCAAATAAATAGTTTTTTAATGACCAACTAAAAATATATATATAAGAATAAGCATGAAAACATTTTATATTTTATCTGACTCATTTAAAGAAAAAAAATTATGTTGAAAGTTAAAGCAATTTGAATTTATACCAACACGTACATAAAAATAAACTCGTAAGAAAATAGTGTTTTGAAATTTTAAACACTCAAGGGGTGTAACGCATTATTGTTGAAAATTGAGTGGCCATGGCCAATGGGAAAATTCTCTACCAACAAAAAAATGGTGAACGATGTACGCATGTTTCGAGGTATTAACTTGCGAAATTTACTAAAACGTTAAAAATAATTGTTTTGGTCAAAAATTTACAAGCAAATTTTGTATTTCAAATTAGTTATGTGAGGTAGAATGCTTAAATGGTTTTATAAACTTGTTATAATTTAGTTAGTAATATCTTGAGGAAACTGATATTTAAAAACAATAACAAGATTTGACAGCTAATGACTTGTATACTCATGATATCACTATAACAAGAGATATTTAGACAATGATATCCTTAGGATGAAACAAATAAAAATAAAGGTAAAATAGCGATAAATGACACAAGATATATGGGGAAAGCCTTTGATCAGTTTAGATCGCCGGCATAAAACCTGGGGAGCGGATGAAAGTCCTCTGCCTTGTTGTTTTTATTAAATATAAATAACAAATACAACTTTGGATACCAACGATCGATCGACTAAGTGTTACAATTGATGACTGTAAGTTACTGAGAGTGTGTGAGCAGAGAAAGTAGAGAGTGTGAAGAGCCTAATTCGATCGTTGATGGTCCTTTTTATAGAAAGATAAAATAACTACCATTCCGAGGATCCCGCCCGAAATTTACTTCATCTTCAGTTACATTTTTACTCAGTCTTTACTTCTGACTAGGGGTGTTCATCGGTTTGGTTTACGGTTTATTTGGTTTATTCAATTCGGTTTATTCGATTTTCAAAATTTTGTACCTCAAACCAAAAACCAAACCAAACCAAATTAGGAATATGAAAACCAAACCAAATTCAACCAAATTGAATTCGGTTCGGTTTCGGTTTAAAACCAAACAAACCAAATTGAAACGAAGTTTTTTTTCTCTAACTTATATACCTATATGTTCCAAAATCCGAAAAGAAAGTTTGCAATAAATATAAACCAAAAAATCAAACCACGCAAACAGAAACATCATAAAAATTAGAAATAGTAAAATGAACCCTAGTTTGCTAGTTTATAATCAGATTATTACCTCTACAAATTAGTGGGCTTTATTTATTTTGGGTTGGGTTTAATATTTTGGGCTTATATATTATATATGAGTTATTAAATATTATTATTTTTATTTAATAATTAATTATTTTACCGGTTTATTTGGTTATCCAAAAAAACCAAATAAAAAATAATGTAGAACCAAAAACCAAACCAAACACCGAATAAGCAATTCTGTTTCGGTTAAAACCAAACCAAACACCAAATTCGTTGTTCGGATTGGTTTTTTCGGTTACGGTTACGGTTCGGTTTTATTTGGTTTGCGGTTTTTCTGAACACCCCTACTTCTGACCATTATAAACAGTCCTTTACACGTTTTCTTCCTTCATTTTCGCTCTTGTTGACCAGACCAAGTCAATATAGCTGTTGGAAGTTACTTCGCATGTTCGAATCCGAGCCAACACGAGTTTTATACTCTAGTGTTACCTCTGAGAACATAGTTCTTGTGGAGGCACAACAGTCGTCATCCCACCTAGTACGGAAGAACATACGTGGTATGGTTCTCGTGAAACGCCAAGCTAAAAATCGATGCCAGTGTGGACCTGATTAAAACAATATAGTCTGGCTGAATGTGGGGTGGCGGGCCTGCCAAAAAGCGGGTATGACCCACTTATCCCCATAAAAAGATGAAAAAAAGTGAACGTGTTATCAATTTCTACGCAGGATTGACTAGGTCATATTTTAATGCAACTTAAAAATGTGTTGAATGTGATCGCAATAATTTCAGGTCTGCCACAAAACAGTGGGTGAAGCTAACTGCAATTACGTTTTAAATATAGTACCCCAAAAGAAAGAGGAGAATACCCCATACTAAGTTAAGGTAGGAAACCATATATCGTGCACACACTTGTGTGTACTGTGTAGGGTCATTCAAAAATATCTATCCTACAAACACTTTAGTAGGGTCATTCACAAATATCTGTATCCGGGCACTCACTTCGCACATCCAAATTATACGTATTCTAATCGGTGACGGATGTTGAATGAAAAACCTGATAGTGCCAGGCTCAATCTGGGTGGGCCGGACTTAATATATATATAAAAAATTTTGGTAAAATTTACACTACAAAACGAAAAAACTAGGTGGGCCGAGGCCCGGTCTAGCCTTCACTAAGAATCGCCCATGATTCTAATATTAACATTCAGAAAGAAAGTTCAAATTCGAGTAACTGAAAATATAAGCTTTTTCCGGTACCAATCTATAGCGAAATCTTACCCCCCCCCCCCCCCCCCTCCCCCTTTTTCAACAATAAAATGTTATGATCAACTACAGTTGCAAAATAACACCCACAAAATAAACATGTTCATATGATGGTTTCAAAAAGTCAAGTGACAAATTAACATATTCATATTATGGTTTCGCAAATTAAATCAAGGAAAATGACCACATGTGAGATATATATCTCCAAAAACCAACGGTCATCGCCATCTTTTCTAGTTGAATTGAGAAGATCTAGTCGTTGACAAACTAATATCTAATCTATAAAAACATAGGAATAGCATAAAGGCAAACGATAATGATTGAACCTCACCTCTATGTGGTCCTAGCTTCTCAAATTCCTATTCTCGGCCTTCAACTTGTGGTACTTCTTGTTTATAGGGATGTATACGACGCGTATATACTTAAGACGAGTGCAACATTCCTTTATATAAAAATTTCCTATAATTAGTTGCAATAACACGCAAAATGAGTAAAGAATCGAACATTTTTTCAGCATTACATGCATGTCTTGAGCCAGAGGCGGGGCCAGGATTTCAAGATAAGGGGGGCTTAGATTATTTAAACTAGTACTCATTAAAAAAAATCGAACAACATAATAAACTATTATTACTAGTGGAGAGTGGAGTTGGCCTTAAGGGGGGCTTGATACAAAAAAAAAGAAAAAAAAAAGAAGGATATAGTGGAGAGTGGAGTGGGCCTTAACTCCTTAAGTGGGGCTTGATACAAAAAAAGAAAAAACGAAGAAGGATATAGTGGATAGTGGAGTGGACCTTAAGGGGGCTTGATACAATTTTATTGAATATAGATCATAATAACTTAATTAAATTTGGGCCATTGGGGGAGGCTCGACACCCCTTGGTCCCTCCCCTCCCTCCGCCACTGTCTTGAGCACCAACAAGCATGGTGTGATACTATATAGTTTCAATAATCAAGACAATATAGTGTGTTTCTCACTTTTTCCTAATCTATAAGAGCTCCAGCAATAAAATGTTCTTTAACTTACACATATTTAGTAACCAACTAGTTTTATACCCGCCGCGCGTTGCCGCGGCGGGGGCGAACGGGTTACTGCGTCATATATAGCTGTCGCGCCGGTGTTGCGCGTTGCGGCGACAACCTAGCCCCATCACACGAATTACAATGATAATACTAAAATACATGCGTTATGATGATGTCATTAACGTGACTTTGTTATAGGACATATACAACATAGGCCCAACGTGGTTCTGAGTCGTTAACGCATTATCTATGCTTTGCTACAT
Organism: Ambrosia artemisiifolia; assembly: GCA_032199755.1. Classification (NCBI taxonomy): domain Eukaryota; kingdom Viridiplantae; phylum Streptophyta; class Magnoliopsida; order Asterales; family Asteraceae; genus Ambrosia; species Ambrosia artemisiifolia. Next base: position 51,743,226 of record CM063522.1, on the reverse strand, counting down.
AGCCGATATATATTATTTACGCATTTAAAAGGCTATGTGCATTTGATAACTATCAAATATATTTATATATAATACTATAAAGAGTCAAACACGCTATTGAAGCGAACGTATATGAAGCGAACGTATATATTGAAATTAGTAAACATTGTGTATGTTTACTTGATTTCTAGTAGATTATGCAACGGCCAAAAGAGGAAAGTAAGTGCCTAAATTATGTGGCCATACAACAATATAAAAATAACTCACTAATTGGCCGTATGATTTAGATATTGGGTTGTGGGGTGAAAATTCATAAGATTTTGGTTTGCATGGGCAAAAGAGAATAGTTAGCAAGAATATATCAATACTTGTCTTTTTCCGCTTTAATCATTTCCTTTTACCTTGCTTTACACAGTAGTAATAGAGAAGAAAAGTTGTATTTTAGTTACCCACAATATTCATAGAAAAACCACCTACAAAATCACTCTCTTCATGCTAAACACAGAACCATTCTCCATCTATCTCTCTCTAAAATCAAGTCACACACCCCTCACATTCTCTCTCTACTACCTTCAGCTCTATCGACTTCACAACGTAACCGGCACCGACCCCCATCACCACAGCAACCACCCATACGCCTCACTATCACCTGCCATATCACCTGCCACCTACAATTCTGGTCGACGACAGCTATCGACTTTCTGGGACCTGTGGTTCAAGCAAACCTCTAGTTTGGATGTTGTGAGATATGCGATGAAAGAACCGGCGAAATTCGCGTAAACCTCCGGTGAGGCTCAGGCCAAGCTTTTTCAACATGCATGCTCTCTTTTTTATTAGATCGGCAAGATACCGGTTATCCGTTATCAAGACAAACAACGACGGCCATGCCGTAGCTGAAAACCTCGTTGTTTCTCTCTCTCTCTGCATCATTTGGTTATAAGGAAACAACCGAAGGAAGCGTCCACCGGTCAACAACAGTGCGACGTCGGGTTGGTTTGGGATGTTTTCCGGCAGGTTTGTGGAGGTTTTTTTTTGGGCGTTTTGGCCTGTTGATCTTCGCCGTCGAGATGGAAGCGGAAGAAACGTGGAAACATTTGACTTTAAGGAGAAGATGGCGGTTGGTGTGGTTCGTCGTCGTCGTCGCTGCGGAGAGGACCCAACCGATGATGGGTCACAGAATGAGGAAGGCAGAGATGAGGGCAGGAAAATTCTAGAAGAGAGGAGAGAGAATGATGGAAATATATAGCCTCTGTCCTGCCTGCTTCACTTGGTAGTACGTAGTCAAAACGACGCTTCACACACTTGTATTGAGGGAAACAGTGTTTCCCTCTCACACAAAGTTTTGCAATTTGTATATATATATAATATATGATAATAGGATTAGAAAGAGGGTAACGTAATGTCACTATATAGTAATTAAATACAAATTTTCATATGCTACCGTATGTGTAACCATATATGTCCCTAAACATGAGTAGATTACATTTCATACATATGTATTTATAGTTGTAGAGAAAAGATTAAATATAAAGGTTTTTTAACTTGCAAAGTATAGGAACCATTTTAAACTCTTAGGGCCTATTTGGTAGCTTCTTAATGAGGCTCTGAACCATTCAGCTCTTAATGGTTCAGCATTCAGAGTGTTTGTTTCAACATAAAAAAAAGCTCTGAATGGAATGGTTAAGAGCTGAATCATTCAAACTTGGTGCATAGCCGAATCATTCAGCACTTACTCATTCAGAGCCTTTTAACCATTCAGACATCTTAATTATTCAACACTTAATTAACCAAACAATCCCTTAAATCAATAAATCAAGGTATGCGACGATAGAGGGCAAAATGAAGGAACTTTTAAACATGAAAAGTTGTTAGGGTATCTCAAAAGATAAAATGGGTAATACCCTACCATATTGTTTTTTAAACGTTACGATATTGTTTTTTAAGCGTCCATAATTTTTTCATAATATATTATTTTTAAAAAATTACATTATAAAAATAAGTATTTGTTTCTCTTTAATTTAAGCACCCTATTATTCTATTAATATAATAAAAAAATTAAAACGCGTTTATGCGTAGTTGTAGAATATAACGTGTGTAATTATGAAATATAACGTGTGTCATTATGAATATGTTGTGTAATTATGGTGACGAACGAGAATACCCTCTTTGCTAATGCCACATATCGCGCTCTGAGGCCTTTGTACACTTTATAGGTTAAGAAGCGTTTATATGTTAAGTAACCTTTGTACTTGTAAGAGCATTCGCATCAGGTTCTCTATCCCTAGCCATCAAATTACACTGAAAACCACTATATTTTTTCTCCCATCATCAAAAAAATAATATTTTTTATATTTTTATCGTTACTTTTTCCTTCTCCCCAACTCACAACCCTTTTCAAATAATACTAAAAAATAAATGAAGACTAAGAGCATTCACATTAGAGCCTCCATATTATTGGGAGAGAGGCCTCCATATTATATACAGTGTGTGTAAGTGGTTGTGAGTAGAGGAGATAGAGAATATATAGAGAAGTTACTCTTCATCAGTAAATTTGATATGAAACTGTTCATCCTCCATAATTGTTTAATATTTTTTAAAGTGGTTATGAGTAGAGGAGAGAGAAAAGGTAATGATAAAAGTATAGAATAAATATTATTAAATAGAAAGAAGTAAGAAAAAGTAGTGTTTTTAGAGTAATTATGGATCATTTTCGGCACTGGCACCCGTTTTTTGAGTTTTTTGACAGTGATACTTTTTGGTAACGGTACCACTTCTGTACAGTCTGATATTTGGGTTGATTTACCTTCAAATTCTTATATCATAACGCTCAATTAATACTTATACCGGTACCCATTTCTTCCATTTTCAGGACCGGTGCTTCCATTACCGGTACCGGTTCGGTTTCGAGGTCTTCTTTACTCATTACAACGCAAATACACAATGTAAGCCTTTAGTACCTTTATGACACGACAAAACGCATAAACTTAAAAATTGATGCATTTGTTATGTATATTCTTACCTAAATTAGTTAGAAAGACAAATATATAAAAGTTTGAAAAGAAAAATTACTAAAATAATAAAATGAAATTTTACAATTTCATATTTGTTTTGTATATTTATGCTAAACGACGTAACATTTTTAATGAGAGTAGCGTTTGAAAGAGAAGCTTTACAATGAAATATTTTGGAGGGAATTTTTGGAGGGAAATTGAAATTTTCTAATTTTAAGAGGATGAAATATTTTGGGGGGAGTTTATGGAGGGAGGTTGAATTTTTGTAATTTTAAGAGGATGGAACATTTTAGGGGGAGTTTATGGAGGGAAACTGAAATTTTGTAATTTTAAAAGAGAAATATTTTGAGAGAGAAGTTGTAGTATGTATAGCCACGTGAGATTTTGTGGTTATAAGTGTGATTATTGTTTTACCTTAGGCCATACATATATTTCCATTACGTTTGTATTATTACGTCACAAAAACAACTACATGACGATTAAGCGTCCTATAAAGGTTAAAGTTGTAAGACCCAAATGTTATGTGTCCTATTAAGTTTTGTTATAATAAAACTCTAGCGAATAAGCGTCCTATAAAACTGATGTTTTATTACTCAAATATCATGTGTCCTATTACGATAACATCCCAATGGTTAAGCGTCCTATAAAGGTTAAAGTTATAAGACCCACGTGTCAAGTGTCCTATTAAGTTATGTTCTAATACGACTTCGACTAGAAAGGGTCCTATAACATTGAACATTTATGACTTAACTACAAAGTGTCGTATTAAGTTATGCTATAATAGCACCCTCGGTGATCAAGTGTCCTATTACATTACCACATAATGGGACACCAACAACTAAATGTCTTATAAACTGCTTTATTAGGATCTACATTTTAAGTGTCTTATTAAGTTATATGATAATAGGACCCCAAATAATCATCCATCCTATTAAATTGCTTTTTAGGACACCGGTTTAGTAGCTTATACTATAAAAGGACCCCAAAAGTTCATTCGTCCTATTAAATAGTATTTTAGGACCCCATTTTACAAGCGTCTCACACAAAAGGTCCTTAAAAGCCCTTTTTGTTGTAGTGGGAGAAAATATGGAGAAGCTACGAATGGTTTAATGTTGTCACTCCACTCACAACCACCCTAAATTACTTTTTAAAATATGTAGAAATCATTCACAAAAATATGTATAATGTTAATGTTTTACGCCAATGATGTCCAGCCCAGCTGGTCGGAGGTGGGAGGGTTTACTCCTTAAGGAGGTTCCCGCCCGGGCTTGGTCTCAGGTTCGAGTCCCCCCACTCGCACTAAGGGGTGAGAAATTCAACACCCGCGTTTGGCCTGGATTCGAACTGGGGTTGAGGGGTTGTGCGTCGTTTGGATTCACCGCTGAAACACACCTTCCAAAAAAAAAAAAATAATGTTAATGTTTTACACAGCATAAACTTTAAAAACAATAAAGTAAATTTGGTTGGCGAGGATAAAAAGGAAATATTATTGGATAATATTGATGAGTAGATGGATTTTCTAGACAATTAGCAACTTTTGACCTGTAAGTAAAAACTGAATTTGATTATGCCAGGACAACTCAATTATTTAATCCTAGAAAATATGATTACTAAACATCAAACAATCAATCAAAAGCTGTACAAAATACGTTATTTACATTTGACCAAAACGTCAAATTTCAAACTCCAGCACACCATTCTCCCCACACACCACTTTATAACCCTTTCTTTTAAGCCACACTTTCTCCCAATAACCAAAATAATAACCAAAAACTCCACCACCATGTCCTCCCACCATCACCACCGTCCCACCACCCCTCGCCACCACTCCCCACCACCACCGTCATCCTCCAAACCCAACGTCACCACCACCCTCTACCACACCGAAATCGGCATCTTCGCCTTAACATGGTCCCGCACCCTCTTTACCCGCTCCCTCCACCTCCACCTCCTACCATCATTATCCGCCGCCCACGACGACACCGACACCGCCTCCACCACCCCCTCATTCCATCTCCAAATCAAACCTTTTATTTTCTGGAACCGACATGGCACAAAACAAATCCCTATCTCCAATAGAAAATCAGAGTCCATTCAAATCTTTTATGATTTATCCCGGGCCAAATTTGCATCTGGCCCGGAACCCGTATCCGGATTCTACATAGCCGCAACTTATGCTGGCGAAATGACACTCCTCATTGGAGACTCACCAAAACAAGCTTATGCCAAAACAAAGCTTATCCAAAGCAATAAGACCTATAAACCTCAGATAACAATACTTAGTCGCGAACATGTCGCGGGAATATCCAACAAAAAGTACACCACCAAAGTGTTGTTTCGCGGGAAAACCCGCGAAATAACAATTGACTGCACCCGCGTTGCCGGCGGGGAAGATTCTAGACTAACCTTCTCCGTCGACAACAAGCGGGTGCTGGTGGTGAAACATTTGCAATGGAAGTTTAGAGGGAACGAGCGCGTTGAAATCGACGGCGTTCATGTTCAAATATCGTGGGATGTACACAACTGGCTATTGGAAGAAGAGGTTGATGATAGTTACGCGTTGTTTATGTTTAGGTTTGAAAAGTCCGGGTTTGATTACCATGAGGATGATAAGTATTTGGCCCGGTTGAACGGGTCCGGGTCGGGTGGGTTTGGAGTCGGGTCGGGTTTGGGTTTCGGGTTCGGGTTTGAGATGAAGAAGATGAGGAAAGAGAAGTTGAAGCGGGCGAAAAGCTCGTCGACATCGTCGTCGTTGTCGTCGGCGTCCTCGGGATGCGGGTCGGTTATGGAATGGGAGAGTGTCGAAGAGAATGAGCTTAAAGGGCCTTCGGGTTTTTCGTTGTTGGTTTATGCTTGGAAGAGTTGATCGATGACCCGAATGAGCTAAACGGGTTATTTACGGTATACTTTTGGTTTTTTTTTTGGGCAAGTGTACAGTGAGATTGATTTTATTTTATTAATATTTTTAAAGAATTGGTGAAGAGTATTTTCTGGGAGAGATTAATTCATTGATTACGAGTTGTTAAAAATATATAAAATGTTACAAGATTCTCATCATTAATGCCTTGATCTTCTTCATCATTTATTATATAGCGCCTTTGGTGATCATCAATCATTCGAATACAAGGAACACCATGAAGGTTTCATTATGCATCTAGTGGTATTAGGTATTTGTTTCGTGCTAAAATTGTAAAATAGTGTGTGTTTAAGTCTCATAAAATGGGTAACATGGGAATTATATGAGTAGAATTTAGTAAAATGGGTGTTTGCGGTTTAAAAGAAAAAAAAACATACAAATTGTTTAGTTGCATCAGGGGTTTATTCTTACTAAAATGTAATGAATTTGGGTCTAAAAAGTATCTTGGTGGTGAGATCAGACTTAAGGATCTAAGGTCCTGGGTTCGAATCTCACAAAGGGGGTTTTCTCATAATTATGAGTTTCCTCCTGAATTGGTGACTTGGTGGTGGAATATGATCGCGTGGCAACAATGGTAACACGATGATACTCCAATGTTTCGTGAGTGATTCCAATTTGTTGGCCGTTCAAAAAAAAAAAGATTTTAGGAAAATGTGTGTTTACGTTTAAAGAAAAACATATTTCAAGAATAAATAAATCTTGTTAAAAAAAAGAATAAAGAAATAGAAATTGGTTGTTAAATCTGGCATGAGTTGTGATTAGATTTGGAACATAGTATTCGTTTCTCTAGGGATTCCCCCACCTATAAATCTTGGTTTAAATTTGTAAGTTGTTTTTAATTGAATTATTTGTTTGTTTGATTAATTTAAATTTTGTCAAATGTTGTAACTTGCTAATTGTTTAACACAATTTCAAACAATCATTCGAAATGTATTAGAAAAGTGTAGGGAACATTACGATGCATGCTTGATGGATGATTAGTAACAAAAAAGGACAGATAATTGGGTTGGTATTTAAGTTTCAGGTTGGAAAATGTTTACGTAATATTTAAAAATCCACTTAAGTTTATATAAACACGGATACTTTTAAGAGTGTGCATAGTTCAGTTCGATTCAATTCAGTTATTAGTCTCAATCGAAACTATCTTCATCGGTTAATCGATCGTATTAACCAATTGGTTAATTAGTTCAGTTTATTTTGTAAAATTGTCGGTTTTTAGTTCGGTTTATCTAATTTTGGTAGAATCTGTCTGATTAAGTGTTGAATCATTAAGCGGGTCTGAATGGTCCCGTACCCTTATTAGCAGAATGGTTAAGAGCTTAATAGAATCATTCAGATATTTTTTTAGTTGAAACAAACACTCTTAATATTGAATGATTAAGACCAAAATAATTAATAGGCTTACAAACACCCCTTCGTCAGAATCCGAAAATCAAAATCTGACCGGTTTATATAAAGGGGTTGTGGATTCATACACCCCTACTTTAGAATTCATACACCCCTATTCTATTTAAGCTCCAGCAACTTATCTCTTCAAATAATATACACAATTATGTTACAACTATTTCATTAATTAAATACCTCATAATACTAGTTGTAAAGACAAATAATGACAAAAATATGTGTCACAATCGACTATGAGAATATCTTATAATAAACAAATACAAACGAATAATTTTTCTTAAATCAAAATATGTACACATAGTACTTGGGATCAAATACAAACTTGTTTGAGTTAAAATAACTTTGTGAGAACTCTTTTTTTTTCGACTTTTTCTTAATTTTTTTTTTTTTTTTTTTGAGAAATTTGCAATTTTCGTCCATGTAGTTTGCCTAAACTAACAGGTTCAATTCACGCTTAACACCCTGAGTACCTGAGGTTTGTTTTTCTAACACTTTACGTCCCTCCTTCTAACGGACGTTACGTTTTCCTTTAGTTTGTGGTGAAATGACTATTATACCCTTAAGTTTTTGGGTGAAATGACTTTTATACCCTCCCATCTTCTTCTCCAACCTTCCCACCCACCCACCACCACCACCACCACCTGCAACACCATCACCACCCTCATCTCCACCACCACCATCATTTCCTGTTTCCTCAGCTCCTAATGGAACTCTCTTTAAAAATTCCTACAAAAAAAGCATAATACTTAATCCAGTTATTTATTAGATCGTCTCCAACTAAAATTCAAGTGAGTACAAAATCATAAAACAAATTTATCATAATCAATTTACTTCACAGTGAACGTATCAGCGTAAGCAAAGGTTCTTTAGGTTACATCTTTCGTTCCTTTTTGCTCCCCTGTTAAGCAAAGGTTACATCTTTTTTGTCAAATCCCCCATTCTTTAGGTTAATCTCTCTCTTATCCCGTTTCTTGGTAACTCAGTTGTGATTATTATTATTATGACCAGTCATTGATAAAGCTATTAGCCATGACCTTGAAACGGATTGATTGATTATGTTTGCAGCTGGGTTAGTGCAACATTTCGTTAGATCTTTTTTGTTTTTCTGGGTATGTTTGATTGTAGGGATGGCAATGGGTCAGGTTTGGGACAATTGGGACGGGTTTAGGTAATCCCAATCCCATACCCGATTAGGTATGCTTGTCCCAAACCCGTCCCAAAACCCGTCGGGTTTATGTCGGGTAATTACCCATCGGGTATCGGGTATACCCACGGGTTTCGGGTAAACCCATTAATTTTTAAAACTTACCCTTCGGGTATATCCGACCATAAACCGGTCGGGTATCTATTGGATAACTACTAACCAATTACATTTAGAATTATTTAATATACGTGTAAATGATTATAATGTATAAATATAAAATACTTAACTCATATAAAAAACTCTAAGACATAGATAGCAAATAGTATACACTATTTTTTGGTAATTTCTAGCACAAGATGGTAATCTAGATGGATAATTAGATATATTATGCATACATATTTAAAAAGATATATAAGAAAACATATTGGGTATCTAATCGGGTAAATGGGCATACTTTATCGGGTAATCGGGTCGGGTAACGGGTATATCATCAAATCCCAAACCCGTCCCAAACCCGCGAAAAAAATAAAAACTAATCCCATACCCGAACCCATACCATATTACCCGACCCCAAATCCGTCCCAAATGTGTCGGGTTTCGGGTTTACCCATCAGGTTCGGGTTTGATTGTCATCCCTATTTGATTGTTTATTGATTTGAAGGGATTTAAGTAACAACAGCTGTCCCTTGATATAATGAAATCTTCATAGCCGGATGACTCAATGACGTCGTTGAAGTCAGAAGTCAGTAGCAGAGGAAACAGGAAATCAATTTGGAGATGGTGGTGGTGGTGGAGATGGTGGTGGTGTTGCAGGTGGTGGGTGGGTAGGTTGGAAAAGAAGATAGGATGGTATAAAAGTCATTTCACCAAAAAACTTAAGGGTATAATAGTCATTTCATCACAAACTAACGGAAAACGTAACGTCCGTTAGAAGGAGGGACGTAAAGTGTTAGAAAAACAAACCTCAGGTACTCATGGTGTTAAGCGTGGGTTAAACTTGTTAGTTTAGGCAAACCACAGGGACGAAAATTGCAATTTTCTCTTTTTTTTCAAACCTTATGTTTTTTTATTAATTAAGAGATGTCACAAATAAAAATAAAAAAAAAATTATTGTAGGAGAATTTGTACACTTTTGTTTTTTGGTTTTACACAAGTGTATTTTTTTTAAAAGGAATATCGTATGACAACTAGCAAGTCGCTAGAACGAAAAATAAATAAGGAATATTACACAAAAAGAAGCGGGCTTTGTAAACAACCGACTCTACTAATGTTCAACATTCTATTCCTATTTACAAACCACAAATGGCAATAATTAATAATTCAATCTGATAAATTTTCTTTTTATAGATGCATATTCATACGTGTCTGTAGCTTTCAGGACAGTTGAGATTTAGTTTTGTCGTTAGTTGAATTGAATTTTGTATGTAAAGAGTCGTTCGCATGTACGAAGGTGCGAATGACTTTTTTAGGTGCGAATGAGTCTTTGTAGAGCTAATTCACATGATGTTTGGGACGAATATACTCATTCGTACCGTCGAATGTGCTAATGAGACATTCTCTCTCTCTCTCTCTCTCTCTCTCTTTATATATATATATATGGGTTAGGTTTGAGTTTTGGCAGTTTTTGGTCAGTTGTGTTAGTTGTGTCTTAGCGCCAGAACTTTGTTCGAATACCCTAGTTGATCTGTTTATCATTAATCGAGTCTGTAATTGTTATTGAAAGATTTAATGATTAAGATAAAAGTTTGGAAATGATTTTGTGTGCGTGACTACACCGTTTTATATCACTTTGCTAGATCGTTAGGGATTCTGCACCTGGCGGTTTATAAATCGTTGAGATACGTTGTGATTTGAGAGATTTCGATCCTACACTTTTCTTTTATCATAATGAGCAAAAACAGTTTCATTGCAAAACCTCTGGATCACCAACCAAGTCGTCAGAACAATGCCATATATAACTTCTTTTTCCGTTGTAGACATCTCTAGATCATCAGCGCAAGTAGCTAACTACGCAGGATAACAACTAGGAGGCAAGGTGAACTCTAACCATTTAGCGATTAAACCCCACACTCTTTTAACATTATCACACTCACCAAGAACATGATCTAACGTCTCAACTTCCCCATCTCAAATGGGACATAACTACTAGGAACGTCAATTCCTCGATCAACCAAGTTGGACCTATTTGGAAGCTGATTTAATAAAATGTGTCACCCTAATATATTAACCTATATTGGAATGTATCAGATCCATCTTGTAACCCCCGAGCCATTTGGTAAAATTATGTAATCATGAAATTTTTGAACATCTAGCACACTAAAGGAACCATCGACATCAAAATCCTAAAACCAACTGTCTTGATCAGAACCCAAACTAATAGTATTCACGGCTTCAAGCATGTTGTTAAATTGTTCCATTTCAACCCCACATCCTAGCATCATCCCTCCACAAACACTCCGACCTTATATCGCTTTTATACGGTCTTTAATCAAACAATCTTTATCAGATTCTAAGTGAAACAATCTAGGAAATCTCACACACAAAGGGGCATCACCCATGACCCAACCAAAAATCCTTCCAAAAAGCCGTATCTATCCTATTCCCCATTTTTTGTACGTCTTTAAAGTTGACCACGAAAGAATACCCTTATCATTTAGACTTCTAGACGATCTTAAAACGTTGTTCCAGACCCAATTAGTCATGTCGCCCCCTTGACCATCTAAAACCCCGCTTCTATCCATAAATAGCTTTAATACTTTCAACCCACAAATCATTTTTCCGAGCACAAAACACCATCTCCACTCCATTTTTGTAAAAGTGTGTGATCAAAACTTCTCAAACTTCCTACAGCCAACCCACATTTATCTTTTCCGCAAGAATCACATCCCATAAAACCCAAGAGATTTTCGAAACACCCTCACCTTTGCCTAAAAAACTTAGCACGAGTATTTTTCAATAATTTAGAAACACCGTCCGGCATGAAAAATAAAGAAAAGTAATAGGTCCCCAAAGTCCTCCTAGATAGATTTTAAAAAGGGTAATACCTTCATCCAATTAATAGCATTGATACGCCATTTTGCAAGCCTCTAGTGAAATTTATCCATAATAGGTTGCTAACTAGCTAAACGTCCCATGTTTGCACCAATCGGAAGAAGACCTCAGTACAGAAAATGAATCTTTCCTGGTTTACAAGTTGTAATAGAAGCAAAATTAGAAACTTTTTCATTATGGCCTCTGTTTGAACTTTTTACACTTTTCTTACACTTAGGTAAAATCAAAAAACACAAGTGCAAAAAATGTATATAATAAGGGTTTCTTTTTTACCCCGTTAATAAAAACATAAGTTTTAGTTAAGTATTTAAATAAAAGTTTCTGAAATGAAAATTCTCATGTTATCTCAACTCAAAATAGTAGCTATATGCAAGGTTGTAAAAATCCCGATTAATCGGTGATTAATCGCTAATCCTCACTTTCTGATTAATTTTGAGCTAATCACTCAATTAATCGGTGTCGCGATTAATCACCGATTAGTCGGACCAAATTGGTCCAAGTCGGACCTAAAAAACTCAAAATTAGGTAAAAAAAACGAATTCAAACAGGTCAAAACTGGATCAAATCGATCAAATAAAATAAGTTATTACCTCTAAATCGGATGATAATCCATGATTTAGAAGCAAAATCGATGAAACTCCATGAACCCTAGTTATGTCTTATGATTCCTTACGATGAAAGAAGGAATGGGGAGGAAAAAACGGGATATGGTGAATGATGGGGGTGATTATGGTTATTTAAGTTTAGGTATTTTAATATTTAACCCCCTTCTATATTCACTGTTTATATTTGGCCCCTAAACATCTAAATTTATACATATAAGGTACGGAGTATAAAGTTAGTATTATATATGTATAAATTTGGAAAATATGTATATAAAAATCCAATCCGATTAATCCTGATTAATCCCGATTAATCCCTAGTCGGTACCCCAATGACCGACTAGCACCTAGTGAGTTCTACAACACTGGCTGTATGTATACTTCAATTTATAAGGATAAAATGATATTATAATTTTTTATTAGAGTACTTTACAAAACCACTAACACTCCAAATTTTAACTTTCAAGGCCCCATTTTATATTTCGATAAATTAATTGGAAACGTAATTCACGTACTTATTTGATTAACAATCTTACATCAAATTAAGATATCGTTTAGATAACTACTAATCAAACTTCAAAAGTAAATTGCTTGAAGACAAATACCTTTTTTTGTACTTATATTGATTTAATAAGTGTGATTAGTAGCAATCTCGTTGAACTATGTGTTGCAAGTTCACATGCTGCACCTAACGACGTGACAGGTTTAAAATATTTTTACTTTATATAAATATTTATTTATTAGGACAACTAGTAATTGGCCGCGGGTGTAGCCCTACAGACACGTATCTAACCCGGTAAGAATAAATATGACTGGGAAAAAATGGCCATCCGTGGGTCTGAACACACGAACAAGGGGTTAAAAGGTAGGCGCGCTACGAACTGAGCTAGAACGAACGGTGGTCAACACACACGATTCGTAAACAATTCGTAAAAAAGTTCGTACCTAAGAATAAGCAAGTAAGAAAATCGTTTTTTAGTAAACGAATTACCATTATTGTTTTTAACCAGACTAATTTTCGAGAACGTTATGTCGAACATGAGTTTAAACTGTCTACGGCGAACCTTGAAAGACATGTATCTAACCCGACAAGAATAAATATTACTGCGAAAAAAAGCTATCCGTGGGACCCGAACGCAAGAACATGTGGTTAAAAGGTAGGCGCGCTATGAACTGAGCTACAACGAATGGTGGTCAATACATGATTCGTAAACAATGCATAAAAAAGTTCGTACCTAAGAATAAGCACGTAAGGAAATCGTTTTTTAGTAAACTAATTAACATTATTATTTTTAACCAGACTAATTTTCGATAACGTTATGTTAAACGTGAATTTAAACTGTCTACGTCAAACCCTAAAAAAGAGCTTATACCGCTTACGTCAAAACCTGATGTTGTACCGACACCTACATAAAAAAAGCACATGACGAGGTCTTTATTTTAGTGAAAGAATTAAAATACGGGGTGAACTTAAACCGTTAAGAAAGTAAAAGGGTCTAAACGATATTTTATAAACTAAAGGAATTTACAAAGTTAAGGGTTTTTTTGTGCTTTGAGGTCCGTTTCACCGACTTTGTGATTTCATATAATGTATAATATTGAAATAACAAAACAAAATAGTTACATGTATCCATTGATAGTGTTAGGATCAAATATAAAAGTCTCTTTTTTTAGGAATAATACGAAGTATTTTGATCCATTCATGTTAGATTTAAAGGGTTGAGATTAGTTTGATGGAAAAAAAATAAATATTAAATTAGGGGAATGACAAAAAAGGAAAACAATATTTGTTAACCTCTCTCCACAGGCAAAGCACATGCCAATTTCTCACATCATCTTAAAAACATATAAGTTTTTCATACAATATACTTAAAAAAAAATTCACCATATTAACGAGTACCACATTGCTATATTAAAATTGAAAAAAATATTACGTGTTAACTGGGTTTTCTTAATTTATTGTGTCTTATGCTCGTCCATTGTATTATAGTATAGAAATAAATGTTATAAATATGTTTATTGCATTTTTTAGTTTACACATGATCTAAATTTGTCCATTGTGTTTTTATTATGCTTTTCACTGTGTTTTACGCAAATGAGTTTTGTGTTTATGGTGTACATTGTGTTTTATTATGTTGCTCATTGTGTTTTAGTCTAGTGCCCATCGTGTTTTAGGATGTTGTTCATTGTGGTTTTAATATGTCGCCCATTGTGTTTATTAGGTTGTTCATTATGTTTTATACCCTATTACTAGTTGCATATTTAGTATAGTAATCATTGTGTTTTACATTATCTCCATTATGTCTTAAGCAACTAGGTTTTCAATTCTTTTAAAGTACAATAATGTACTCATATTTAAGTAAACATAAACTTGATTTTATGGTATAATTATTTTTTTAAAAAGATATCGTATAAAAAATTTACAGGACAGTAAAAATAGGGGTGAAAATAGCATGTGACTTGCATGTGTATATTCTTTTTTCTCCTCTTAACAAAATTACCCCTCCCACTTGTTTATTCTTTGGACACCTGCCACTTTTAGTTGGTTCTCACCCTTCTCATTTGTTTAGCCTTTGTAGGATAACAACTCTTTATTCATATTCTAAGAGCATTCACATCCTATCATCATTCTCATTCACCAAATTATCATAACCATTTTCAATAAACATTAAAAATTAAATAGGGGATTCAATGTTCCCCCAAATATACATATGAATAATAATATTTTCTTCCTTTCTTCTCACAAACACTCAAAATGACTTTAAAATATGAGAGATACACTCATAAAATTTGGGTGGATGGAATGCGAATGCTCTAATGAGAGACGGGGCATTCCTTAGGGAATGCTACTCAGCTACTGTTGTCGGTCGGCAACACCGCCACCACCCCTTGGGTGGATGGAATGCGATAAATGTCCTTTAAAACTAAATGCCTATATGGACTTCTCACACTTTGTACGAAAAATGCCCTTTGTACAGGAACCCCACCCTATATATATGTGTGTGTGTGTGTGTGTATGTGTGTGTGAGAGAGAGAGAGAGAGAGAGAGAGAAAAGCTCAATCAATATTATATACTCACATTCATTCGAAATATATTTACATACAAGTGTGTGTTAATCAAATTCCAAGGCCATATGTAAATGTGTACATACTAGTTTTTAGCCCACTCGTGTTGCTGCGCGCTAAACTGGGTAAATCAACCTGCCCCCTATTGCGCAATGACAATGTCGCTTGTTCGGCCGGATTGCGCCGCAAAATAACGTGCGTTATTTACAACCCATGAAAGCATGCATGACTAATTAGTTGTTGCCAAGTGAAGACCACATAACTGTTGGCCTAGATCTATCAAGCATGAGAAGAGGAACACAAATTTGGTTAAACAGCTGATCAACACTCTTTTAATTAGCAAAACCAAAATTAACTTAAGAATTATAAATACCTCAAGATCCCTTATTTAAGAGACCCAACTTAAAAAGGTAAACTTCAAAAATAAGACAAACCAACTTAGGCTTGCAACCAAATGGTCTGCAAATTCAATTTCCAAGCCGCATACATCAAAGACTTGATCGGAATTTATCCTCCCAACTCTCCATGCTATAAACACTTTTTGTGCAAAGCGTTCAGTTGTATCACCTAACCATCTCCGTCTGTCTTTACTCCCGTTTAAGCTTCTTTTCAGACCATTTGTCCTTAGAAAAGTGAAAATCGTGTACAAAATTTAGGAAGTATAATAATTACATTAACAAAATTTCAACTACACCAATGGAGGGAAAAGCACAACGAACCCGATCTTGATGACGTTTGTAGAACATATCCCAATATTACTTAGCATCCTTTTCATATTACTTTGCAAAAAAGGTCCAAGATTTAGCATTGATAACCTTCAAAACCAACCCTGTAATCATATGTATACGTTTCCAGAAGGAGTTGACTCGATCATTTATTGTATATTTGTATCTTTGGTTTCTATAGATAGTTGACTGATGCATCAAAAACCCAGCCCCAAAGCACTGTTTACGAAAGCATATTCATAATCACTATTCAATAGTTGAAAATGCAACAATAATCTCCAAACCCAAACAAACAACTATCGATTAAACCCAATCCTCAACAAAACAAACAACACAAACATCAATAGGAGTGAGAACATTAACATAGATAAAAAAACTAAAGTAACAATTGATCCTGAAAAACCTCTAAAGTATATCCATTTAGTTTCAAGTATTAATATTTATTAATGGGATGAAAAGACAACACGAAGGATTTAATTAAAGAAAGACATCGAAATAACGAAGCCTCCATTTTTAACCACCTGCACCCTAACCCTTGGCCAACGATCTTACCACTAGAGATTACCTACACATCAGACCAACATGATTCGTAGGATTAAGGTTTGTGGACAACCGATTTGACCAAACAACGAACATGCAATAGAAAATGGCTTACCAGAAACGTACCGGAAGTTGGCTGTCTAGCAACGACGACCGGTCGGAGACCCGGGCCGGATTCCCTTTTTCCTGATCGTTCTCTATCTCCTATTCTCCTTTCTTCTTTCTTGGCTACTCTTTCTCTCCACCGGTTGCTCTCTCTCTTTCTCTAGAACTTTTGGGGGTGAAAGGGATGGTAGATGCGTTGTTGGAAAGCAGCGCCGCCGTGTTTTCGCCGTGAGCGGTGGCCGAAAACCCGCCGGCTTCCTCTTCCTTCTCTCTCCCTTTCTCAATTCCTACTCTTTATGGTTGGTGTGTGTATGGGTTTTGTGCAGCAGAATAATGAGTGGGTAGTCAAGATGGGGGGAAAAGGATTCATAAAAGAGAGAAGCACCTGTACCTTAAGGTACAACAAAACTTGCATAAATCCTTTGCTAAATGTATATATTTATAATATGCGACATATACAAATGTGTGTGAGTAATAGAATCAAACAAACCAGATGCATACATACTCATATATGTATACACGACCACACATACATGTGTGTGTCTTGATTGAACACTTCATGTCGTATATAGACACACACATACATACGACATGTATATACACACATCACGATATGTATACACACATTCATATTACAAGCCAAAACACTCTAATCACTGAGTTATACTAGAATATAACATTAGCCCACCCTACACATACAACTTACACATGTTGACCATCCCATTTCTCCTTGTTCTTTCCCTAGGTTTCGGCCCATATGTTCCTAAGGCAAAGGCATGTGTATGCTAGTCACTAGGTCAACTTATTAAACAAAAATAGAAAGCCACTTTCTGCACTCGTAAAACCTTTTATGTTGACTTACTCAAAGTGTTTACCAATGAAATGACACACCTCTCCCTCCCTTTCGACTATTAAACAGGCCCCAAAGGTCTAAAGGATCACACACACCTTACAAATACAACAAACACACAACACACTTGCAATCCTTGTTCCCTTGATCTCGGTTGAACCCAAACACCCCACCTGATCCATTTTTTGGTTGTGATCCAGCATCCTCAACCACTTTCGAGCATGAATCAAGTGTTAGAAGCTAAAGAGTGGAAGCACACTTCTAGAACTCGACACATTTCGCTTGTTTCCTTCGGTTCTAACCTAGTGGTATGTTAACTAACTAAACTACTTCATTTCCTAACTCCTAGTCAATATAATGCTCACCCGAACCTACCCCAAACTCGCACATACTCATTACACAAGCACAAGGGGTTAAACATCGACTAAAACACTTAAAAGTTGTAACAAACACATAATATATACACTTGCATATATCTATACATAGTATACCTACACGCGCACGTAGGCATATATATAAACACATACATACTCACACACATACACACGAGTGTATGCGTGCATTATAGAGCCGAACAAGAGCCAAATATTTCGTTTTTGAACTCAAAACATAATGTATGTAAAATGGTAATTTTAAAGAACATATGTTAAAAGTTGTAAAACATACGTTAAACTGGCTTTAACACAAGACTTGGAACACATGTACTAATGGCCGAAAAACATGTGTTAATAACTGTAAAACATGTGTTAATGGCATTTTTCACACAAAAAGTTCTAAAAACATATGTTAACTTACCATATTATGTACAAATCTTTAACATATGAACCATGTGGTAACATGTGGTAGAGCAAGACACCAGTTTTGACACAATTAATTATTCTATGGCTACAAACAACAAGAGTTTTCAAGATACTCAAGTTTAAACTGTACATCTTTTCAAAAGTACAAACAATAATACGTAATAAACGTCACGTGTATGGACAACCCAACAATACACATAGTCCATGGACATACAAATCGGGTGAACAACTTGTTTGGTAAATAATCCAGTACACAGACTTAAGTTGTCCTTATTAATTTAGGGCACCTTCGTACGAACATTACCACATCATATCCAGTCCCATACTAGCAGTCAGACATCCGGTGAGTTCTCACGACCCTTTTTTACAATTTTCATTCTTTTGAGGGAGTTACACACTAGCATCTGGGGATATTTGAACCGGTCTTTTGTTGAATGTTTTTAGAACAATGTCATTTGAAGTTATGGTTTTAAGACAATATTTTATTTGAATGTTAGACAATGTCGTCTTTATAATGTCTTGAATTACACGAATTTGATGCTTGCGTGACTCTTATGCTTGAAAACCTTTCGAAGTTACATCCCGTGTTTCCGCCTAGGCAGGGTGTGACAACTATGCAAATATGTGTCTAAATCTTGCCAGTTTTGCCAAACAAGCCGCCCCCAATGATGCTAATTTAGCACATGCCTTTCATGCTCAGTGCCAAGTCACTGACGAGAACCATCCTGATTGGACTGGTAATACAGGTGCGTCAACCCACATGACCCCCTTTATTGAGGATCTTGATGTTACTTCGGCTTCTTCGGGTCATGACTTTGTTCGTTTTGGTAATGGTCATACATTACCAGTAACGAATGTTGGTACAAAATCACTTTCAAATAATTTTCACTTAAAAAATGTTGTAGTCATACCACATCTTATAAAACGACTTTTATCCATAAGTAAACTTACTCATGATTCACCTGTAGATGTCCTGTTTTCTAATACCTCTTTTCATATTCAGGATTGAAAAAACAAGGAGATCTTAGCAAGGGCCACCTGTGAAAATAGTCTTTTTTTTCTTTCGAGAAGGAAATCATGCTTTCGTCGCTTCCTATTGGACAACTCATCTAAAAGCTTCCTATGAAAAGTGGCATGGCCGCCTTGGAAACGTGTCTTTTGATATTGTTTCTAGACTTTATAAACATGGTTTTTTGTTTGTTACCTCATTATTGCCTAAACCTAATGTTTGCTCTCCTTGTCAATTATCTAAATCTCAACGTTTGCTATTTACTTTAAACATAAAACGTTCCATGCATGTTTTAGATTTAGTTCATTGTGATTTGTGGGGACCAACGCCTGTTACTTCATCTAGTGGTTGTCGTTTCTATGCTATATTTATTGATGATCACTCTCGCTTCACATGTTTTTATCCTCTCAAACACAAATCTGACTTTTACGAGGCCTTATTAGTATTTACACCCTTTGTTCAAAATCAATTATCATGCAAAATAAAGGTATTTCAAAGTGATGGTGGAACTGAGTTCACAAATAATCGTGTGCAAAAAAAAATTCATGATCAAGGCATTCATCACCGTCTGTCTTGTCCGCATACTCCTGAACAAAATGGTTGTGCCGAACGCAAACATAGACACATAACCAAAACTGGTCTTGCTATGCTTTTTTAACTCTCATGCTCGTGTCACTTTGTGGACACATGCCTTCGCATCCGCCACCTTCATCATAAATTGTCTACCCTATTCGGTACTCGATTTTAAATCTCTGTATGAAATCTTGTATAGCTGTTGTCCAACTTACTCCAGCCTACGAATTTTTGGTTGTTGTGTCTTTCCATACTTAAGGGAGTATGCAAAGCACAAGCTCTCTCCTCGCAGTGCTGAATGCATTTTTATTGGGTATGATGCCAAATACAAAGGTTATCGGTGTTTGGATCCTATTACCCATCGAGTCTACACTACTCAACATGGCCAGTTTGATGAGGAAAAATTTCCCTTTAGCACTCATGTTAAACTCGTCGATGAGGCCACTCTATTTTTTTCAAATTTTGATGAAACCTTGAATGTTAGTCCATTACCCAACCCTCCATTCCTTCCCACACCTACTGTTGACAAACTAAAGCCATCAAACAACCCCACCTCATGTCCTTTATGTCCTACGTCTTCGGCCCACTCCCACCAAACCTTCCCTTTGGTCCAATCTCAATAACATCCATATACAACCCACTCATCACCCTCAGCCCATTCACCACAATCAACACCCTCGCCTCACTACTCACCCTCGGCCAATCACAACACCACACTCCTTCGGTCCACTTTCATCCACCTCCTACTAGCCCCCTACCTCAACTCAATCACAACAAGCACAACCTTCGGCCCATTTCCATCATTCTCCTCCCAGTTCGCCTCTCTCAACCCAATCGGACCATAATTCCCCTTACCAAACCATGTCCCACGCTATACCTGCTCCCACTACCATTTCTCACTCCTCTCCTGGTGTTCTCTGCCCTCACCCATCCACTAACCCACCTCCAGGGGTTAGATCATCTACTGAGCCGCCTATGCGGACTAGATCAATAAATGGAATTTACAAACCAAAATATTATGCTAATCTGTGTTTGTTTTCAGGACCTTTACATTATGCTTTGCTTGCAGCACAGGATCCTCTTGGTTACGAATCAGTAACAAAACATTGTAAGTGGGTAAAAGCTATGGAGGAGGAGCTTCATGCATTACAGAATAATAATACTTGGGTTCTTGTTCCACATCCGCAAGATGTTAACATAGTTGGCTCTAAATGGATTTATCGAACTAAATACAAAGTAGATGGTTCTATAGACAGATACAAGGCTTGTTTGGTTGCTTAGGGTTTTACACAAGTTCCTGGTCTTGATGTTTTGCATGCCTTCAGTTATGTAGTAAAGGCTTCTACAGTCCATATGGTACTTGCTCTTGCTACAATATGTGGGTGGTCGCTTCGTCAACTAGATGTTCGTAATGCCTTTCTAAATGGAAATCTCACCGAAAATGTCTACATGGAACAACCACCGGGGTTTGTTAATCAGCAGTTTCCTGATCAAGTGTGTCGTCTTCAAAAGGCTCTGTATGGTCTCAAACAGGCGCCCCATGCCTGGTTTTAATGTCTTAGTACCTTCTTATTTCACAATGGTTTTCTTTGTAGCAAAGCCGATACATCTTTATTTATCCTTAAAAAGGGGACCGCCATTGTTTATTTTCTCGTTTATATTGATGATATCATCATCACTTAATAAAGAGTTTCCAGTCAAAGATTTGGGTGTGCTGGCATATTTTTTGGGTCTCGAAGTTACTTATTCTAACACGGGCATTTTTCTCAGCCAAGCCAAATATGTGCATGACATATTACCCGTGCAGGTCTTTTGAACGCTAAGCCGATCGACACTCCTCTATCTTCCACTGAAATCTTTCAATGTAAAGGTGATCCTTTCCATGATCCTACTCTTTATCGGTCGTTGGTTCGTGCACTACAATACCTCACAATAACTCATCCGGATCTTTTTTATGCAGTTAACCAGGCTAGTCAACATCTGCAGTCTCCTACCACCTCTCACTTTCAATCGGTTAAGCACATCTTGCGCTATGTTAAAGGGACCATTTCTTTGGTGCTTAACCTTCTCCATGCCTACCATTACCAAATTGGTTGGCTACTCTGATGCGGATTGGGCTAGGTGCATTGAAACTCCAGGTCGACTTATGGATACTCAATTTATCTGGGTGGTAATCTTGTTTCATGGAGTGCAAAGAAACAACCCATTGTTTCCCAATCCAGTTGCTAATATGAGTTCTGCGCTATGGCCAACACAGTTGCAGAAATAATTTGGCTTACTCACCTTCTGCGTGAGCTGCATGCTCTCCCTATGGATCGTCCTACCCTTTTATGTGACAAAAAAGTGCAATCTTTGTGAGTCAAAACCCAGTGTCTCACAAGCGAGCCAAACACATTGACATTGACATTGACTATCACTTTGTTCGAGAACTCGTCTCTTCTGGTCAACTCTACACTAAGTTTATTCCTTCCAATCTCCTGGTTGCGAACATATTTACCAAGAGTCTCTCCAAGCCACTCTTTGAAAAATTTCGTGGCTTGCTTCACGTTAGTCCCCCACCTGGTCGATTGAAGGGGGTAATAGCCCGTAAATCAAGTAATTGATTTACATATATATGGATTGTAATTATTGTATTCATTATGTTTATTTCCTTTCCTAGTATAGGCCTCAATTGTATTCCTATTTATTGTGTATCATTCTTTGTTAATATCAATTCAAGAGATTGAGTTCTCATAAAATGACCCCTTGTAAACTGATTTTTGTGATTTACTTTAGTCATTTTTAAGCTGTATATACTATAAACATACACACTGCGATTAAAGAAGCAGATTATTGATCAAAGAGTGTTTTCTAAATATTTATAATCGGTCATGAAGTAGGGTTTAAAATTAGAAAAGCAGTCACGTGTAACGTTTTCATAAGTGTCTCAGTTATTTAACTGAACGTCTTACTGGTTCACTGGTCCGACCATCTTTTCCGTTTCTGGTTCGACCTTGTTTGCTTTGTAACTGCCTAGTTTGGTTTTCTAGGTGCACCTCTCAGATCCCGGTTTAACCAGTCAGTCTGGTTTATTTAAGAAAACAACGACAGATGAAGCATGGATGATTATTAATATGCTAATATATTCACGAGATTTAACATATACAAAGCCCAATATGTTGCTACAATATGGTTTTATTCATAATTCATGGTTGATTATAAATGGGCTAATGGATGAGAGTATGAAACCCATGTAAAATAACAATAATTAATAAAATACTGGTCATATGTTTGAGTTTTATATCTATACATGCATCAAAATATCCGATATATGTATGGTTACCGTTTATAATTTGCTGCATTATTGCCTAGCGGCATCGTGGTGGAATAAGACTTAGGGACAATAAGATCTTTGGTTCGAATCTCATAAAGGGATTTTTATCATAATTGGTAACACTGGTGGCATGATGGTACTCCAGTGGTCCGTGAGTGATTTCATTTGGCCGTTCATTTTTTTTAAGTCTGTTACGAGTTTGCATAGAGACTCATTTTAAACCTTTCTAAGAACTTATCGAGTTATTTTGGGACAATAAGGAAATTTGAGGCGTTTTTTTTAAGATAAAAGTTAATGGAAGTGAAAAGTATTAGTGTTCCAGAGTTTCATTATTGGAAAGAAAATCTTCCTATCATAATTTCCTTTCAAAATGGAAGGTTATGGAAGGAAAACGAATATGATGTTTTATCATTTATAATTGGGGAATTGGATTTTAGTAACATAAACTATTTGAAATTGGCCGTTGGCGTCCCAAACTAAAAAAATGGTCATATATAACCTATACTATTAACCAATTGGATTCTGGCACCCAATTTGAGTTAAGTCACTAACCCAGTTAGTGTTTTGGCTGACGTGACACCCTTAATCTGAGGTGGCATGCTGACGTGTAGTGACTTAACCGAAATTGGGTGTCAGGATCCAATAGGTTAATAGTAGAGATTATATATGGCCAATTTTTTCGTTTAGTGTGTCAACGACCAATTTCAAATAATTTAGGTTATTAAATTTCAAACTCTCCTTTATAATTTTATCCCATCATTTATCCTATAATAAACTCAACAATGGTGTACTTGTAAAATTATACATTTTATTTTCTCTTTCTTTCGACTCGGAATACAAATTTTACTTTTCTTTTCTACCATTCGAACTCGGAATTATGAAATGAAATTATATGTTTCCCTTCCATTTCTTTTTTTTTTACTCTTTTTTTCTCTTTCATTTAGTAAACTAGGGAACCAATGGTAATTTCTGTGTATGTTATTAATTTGTGTTTTGCAATAGTTTTTATTAAAGTTACTGATTTTGTAGTAATACGTTACATAACAATATTTATTGTTTATAAGAATAAATTACTAAAAGAATAAGTATGGTAAACTAAAATGATCGAAATATGTTGTTTTGTCATGCAATTTAAATTACTTAAAAAAGCTTATTGTCATTCACATACTTTCCATCAACTTATTTCATTTTTGGTTTCATGAACTATGACCGTATATTGTTACATCATAACTAAGCACAAAAATAGAAGCATGTAACTTTTCTAATACCGAAAACACCAAAACATACACACAAATCTCATCTATGTTACCTTATTAAGGAGGAGAGATGGCTACATTAGTAATTTCCTATGTTTTTTAAGATGACATATGAAAAGTTTAGTGCTTCACACCCAAAATGTCATGAAAATTTTCCCAATAATACCCTTCTATGCAAAATCCTCTTGTACATCCTCTCTCCTACTTATTATTTATTACATGGAGCAACTTTGGTGAATTTATGTGTGTATGTCACGTATGAAACAAAACGTAAAGTTTTGATTTACGAGCTATTTGGAAAAGTTGTTTGTATCATTTAATAGTATATATCGTTAAGTGGTAAGCGTGACCAAAGTGTTACGTGTGAGGTAGTGTAGTCTTGAGAATAAATGTATTATGGAACTAACCTTACGAGTTGTTGAATGGATTATTACTAGAATCCACCTAAAATCAATGTATTTCAATAATCCGTGCGAATGTTATTATACTTTAGTTGAGATAAGAATAATTATCTTATGTTGTTACAAGTATTCGTTATTTAATATATCATTTAAATAAAAAGTTTTTGATGAATTTTACGTCTTAATGAATTGATACAATTTGATGTAGTTTTTAGACCCGCCGCAACGCGCGGGTTACCAACTATATACCTTATTAAGGAGGAGAGATGGGTAAGAAGGTAATTTCACCATCATTTTAAGATGGCATACAAAAGGTCACAAGGTAAACAACTATATTTTTGCCAAATCCTTCCCTTTATGCCCCTATGTGCAAAATTTGATTACAATTGTACAAATTGTAAGGAGGAGAGATGGGTAAGAAGGTAATTTCACCATCATTTTAAGATGGCATACAAAAGGTCACAAGGTAAACAACTATATTTTTGCCAAATCCTTCCCTTTATGCCCCTATGTGCAAAATTTGATTACAATTGTACAAATGACTAATGCAAGTCATCTCTATTATTATTATTATTATTATTATTATTATTATTATTATTGTTATTATTATTATTATGACGCCGTTAAGGGAAGCTACTTGCTAGGTACTTATTCTACAACTGATTGGTTTGTATGGACAGTGTCAAGGTAATGAACCATAGTTCACATGTATTAGTGTTCACATAACAGTTCACTCGGTCAATACCTATATTTTGCATGTTCTCTCTATATGCTTTATCTTATAGATAATGTTGTTGCAAAAGATTTTTTTATTCTTTATTTTATTTTTGTTTTGGTATGATGACAAAGGTTTTTCATTTCTTTAGGTGATCAAGATGCAAGATGCTATCGTATATGAGTATAGAAGAACCAAAATCATTTATTGAGCTTGAAAATTACAGTTTACCATTCTCTCGAACCAAGGAGGGAAATATATACCAATTTGCATTTGGTGGTCAGATAATAAATTGTCCTTTGAAAATTGATATATTGTTGAATTAGCACATAAAATTTATAAATAACATAAGCGAAACTTGTAGCGCAACGAGCAGGGCAAAAACATAAACACAAGCGGCAACGCGCGGGCATTTTTACTAGTTTCTTTACAGATAAACAATATTTACATTCATACGTATAGCCCATCACATTCTATTCGATCGAACATCATCATAGGCCTCTAACATGCCACATTTTGTTTCACTTTAAGATTTCTTTCACCTTTACAAAAACCAGTCCAGAAAAACCGGTGATGGGTGAGTGTTTAGAGTACGTTGAGGGTGCGATCGATGGTAGATGCTTGAGACTTGTTTCAATGAGTTTCGAAGCCTCTACTTGATGTTACATGTAGTTGCAACTACTGGTCGTGGCGGTATCTCGTTCCATCCATCAGGAAGAACACAAGAATAAAGAAAATCTTCAAAACCAATAAAATCACAAAACTTAAATCAAA
The DNA here is from genome assembly GCA_032199755.1 of Ambrosia artemisiifolia. Taxonomy (NCBI): domain Eukaryota; kingdom Viridiplantae; phylum Streptophyta; class Magnoliopsida; order Asterales; family Asteraceae; genus Ambrosia; species Ambrosia artemisiifolia. The sequence goes on along the minus strand of CM063522.1, from coordinate 51,716,991 downwards.
TAGGGGTTTAACAAGTTTTAAACTTTATTCAAGATTTTTTTTTATCAAGATTTGATCTAATTAATCTAACCTAATCCAGGATACTTAAAAAGTTGACAAGGGACAAAGGACAAAGTGTGTGATTCTTACTGAGTCGAGCGAGTCGGTTAACCCAACCAGGGATTGATTTTCTGGTCAACCTTCGACATGTATCGTTAGCGAAGTGATTGCAGTTCTTGTAAATGATGTTGTAACTATTTCCAGGATAGTCTTTTGCCAACTTTTTGATAAATTCTTGACATTCTTTTTCACTCATTTCTGTTCTTCCTATTAGAATAGATTTTCTTACATGTAAACCTTGAAAATGTCTTGGTTCTAGTTTAACAACCCCGGGTCTTGTACTGTCACTGCCACCAAATGCATACTCGACCCCGTAAACTGTCCAAAACCAGAAACATACAAACTTGTAATGGCCTTCAAACCATATAATTAACAGAATGCACATAAGATTTTTGATTAACTTGACTCTTAGAGCTTAAATGCAAAAAAGGACCAACATTGTCTCATTCTTGCACAAGGTGGTGCAAAAGTTATTAGCAATATTGATTAGTCGCGCAAACATTAAGTTTTTCAAGAAAATATATATCTCCATCATATTTTTTTAGTGGTTTGTTTTGTTACTGCATTGTATAATGATCTTTCAGTTTTCGTTGTTCTCATTTCCTCATGATTTATGAAGAAAACCGCAGATGCAAATAATGTCGCTCCATATCTAACGAGTTGCAATTTCACTACCAAACGAACCGTTTAGATCTAATGAATCAAATCCATAGAAGAACATTGTTGTAACTTGTATGCAATCATGAGTGATTTTGGATCAAACGAGTTAAATCCAAATGTCCCACTCAGTCTTCCAAGTTCCAAATATGTTCAGTTTTACAATACAAAGTTTAAATGTTTAATGCTTCAAAAGGCTTCGTGACAAGTTAACTGAATTTAAAGTGTCAAACTAGTTCATTTAAACATCAAAATTAAAACCAATTTATTAGACTGTTACAAGGCAAACACTATAAAAAATAATAAACACAAAAACATCTACACCAACTCTTCAAAAAATTACAAAATCCAATCAACAATGCAACATATATTCAAAATGGGAAATAGTAAAAATCAAACCTTGAACACCAGAATGATAGAATCCAAGGCCAAACCAATACGCGTATCGGTTAATGGGCATAAGATCATACACATTTATATACACCGGAGTCCCTGTCTTCTTTTTTTTGTGAATCATCCCACACAACATATTTCAAGAATCCCAAACAAACCCTTTACAAATCACATAAAACTCACAAAAATTCATCAAATTCACACCTTTGTTAAGAAATGGTTTTCAAAGCTTCCCAAAAAAAAAAAAAAAAACTTTTTTTGGCAGTTTTAAAATGGGTTGATTGAGTTTGATGTTGGGGTTTGTGTGGATAGAATTAGAAACAAATCCCAAACAAACCCTTTGATCATCTACATTCATAATCTGTTTATTCTGTCGAAGGGAAGAAGCGGGAGGTTTCAAAAGAATCGGAACAACCTGAGGAGGCAAATGGGTTAAAGTTTTTGCAAAATATTCACCTTTTGCCCTTAACTTTCAATATTCGGTAACATATTGATAGCTAATGTTAACAAAATAACAAATGCCAAAGGCATTATAGCCCAGCGGCATTTGATGGTGAGATAAGATTTAGGGACCATAAGGTCCTGGGTTCGAATCTCACAAAGGGGGTTTTCTGATAATTATAAGATTCCTCCTGAATTGGTGACTTGGTGGTGGAATATGATCGCGTGGCAACATTGGTGGCACGATGATATATACTTCAGTGTTCCGTGAGTGATTCCAATTTGTTGGCCGTTCAAAAAACAAAATAACAAATAAATTTCCTATTTTGGAATTAATATATAAAATTTAGGGTTTCAAGGAAATTAAATAACGAATTTCCAAATTAACTTTTTTTTAAATTTCTTTTTTTAATCATGTGGTCATTGCCAAATTAACTGAAGTGAATTTTATGAGCTTTTATTCATTTAACTGAATTATGAATTTGTATTTGATTCGTATTCAGTTTGGGTTTGACTTATTTGATTTTATTCGTATTTGAAACTCGAATTCCAATAAATTAATTTCCTTTTTATACTACTACAAACTAATTATAATTAACATAATAAATAATAAGATACAAAATACTAAACTATGAATATGTTAACCGACCAAAATTTAGAAGTTTGCTTTGTTATCGGTGGTGATACAAGTTAAGATAGAAATTAGACAATAGTAGTATGGCTATTGATATTTGGGCTTGGTAGTATTATGTATAATAGAGTTATCACGTATAGTGTAAATTATATTTTGGCCAAAATTGTTATGAAACGAACAGAGAAAACTTAAAGAACACAAACTATAGCCAACAATTGTAGGATCTTTATTGATAATAGACTAATCGAAAGATTACAGGAATAAATTGAAAATGAATTAGAAAATGATTACAAGAATAGTGGATGCCCAGTCTGAATGATCAAGCCCCTATTTATTGACCTATGCTGATTAACTACTTCTTAACAACCGAAGTATGATTTTGGCAAGAATAGTCCCTGGACTTTGGACCTTCTATTATTATCAGCTTTAACTTGATCCACGTTGACTTTGACTATTAATAAGACTTCTGTTGACTTGATATAATTGAGATCTATCTTTAACAATTCTCCACCTTAGATCCAATATCAAGAACAACACTGCACCAGAATCATCTAACTCCTAATGCACCATTACAGAATTCAAACTTGGGACCAGGAACAGACTTAGTAAACATGTCTGCTGGATTTGAATCTGTATCCACCTTTTCCACCTTTACTTCACCTTCATTGACAATGTCTCTAATGAAATGAAGCTTAACTTTGATGTGCTTTGTTCTGTCATGAAACACACTATTCTTTGACAACTGAATAGCTCCCTGATTGTCACAACCAATCACTGTTTCATCAATATCAACACCTAGTTCAGACACAAGCCCCTTCAACCATAATGCCTCTTTTACCCCTTCAGTTAAAGCAATATACTCTGCCTCTGTAGAAGACAAAGCTACCACATGCTGCAACTGGGCTTTCCAACTCACCAAATTCCCCATAACCACAAATGCATGCCCAGAAATGGACCTCCCATTGTCTAAATCTTTTGCATAATCTGAGTCCACAAAACCAATGACCTTTTTACCCCTGTCATCAGCCTTGTTACCCCTGTCATCAGCCTTGTTACCAAACACTAATCCAACATGCTTAGTACCACTCAGATATCTTAGAATCCACTTCACAACATTCCAATGATTCTTTCCAGGTTTAGCAATATATATCTACTCACTAGACTGACTGCATAGGCTAAGTCAGGTCTAGTGCATACCATCATATACATAAGGCTACCAACAACTTGAGCATAAGGAACCCTCTCCATATAAGCCTTTTCAGCATCAGTCTTAGGAGAATCATGACTTGACAATTTGAAATGAGCTGCCAAAGGTGTGTTGACAGTTTTAACCTTACTCATTCCATAATTATCAATCACTTTCTGAGCATAAAAACTCTGAGTCAACCTCAAAGTCCTACTACTCCTGTCCCTCACAATTTCCATTCCCAATATTCTTTTAGCTTCACCAAGCTCTTTCATATCAAACTCAGACTTCAACATTTCTTTTGTAGTCTTTATTTCAGATTTACTTTCACAGGCAAGAAGCATATCATCTACATAAAGTAGCAAATAAACAAACTTACTTGTGTCATATTCTCTTAAATAGACACAACTATCATAAGAGCTTCTTGAGAATCCATTGTGTACCACATAGTCATCAAATCTCTTATACCACTGCCTAGGTGACTGCTTCAATCCATAGAGAGACCTCTTCAACAAACAAACTTTATCCTTTTGTCCTTTAACTTCAAATCCAAGAGGCTGCTGCATATAAATCTTTTCTTCCAAATTCCCATGAAGAAATGCAGTTTTGACATCTAACTGCTCCAACTCCAAATCAAGAGCAGTAGTTAATGACAGAATTACCCTTATTGAGGAATGTTTCACAACAGGTGAAAATATCTCATTATAATCCAAACCAGCCCTTTGAGTGAACCCTTTAGCAACAAGTCTTGCTTTAAACCTAGGCTTTACTTCTTTTGTCAGTCCTTCTTTGATCTTAAAGATCCACTTGCATGAGACTAACTTCTATCCTTCAGGTTTGTTCACTAACTCCCAAGTACCATTCTTTTCTAATGAACTCATCTCTTCTTGCATTGCTAACTGCCACTTATGACTCTCATTTGAACTCATTGCCTCAGTATAAGTCAATGGTTCAAACAAGCTTTCATTCTCAGCAGCTTGAAACACTATAGCTGACAAGTCATCATCTCTGAATCTTGCTGGTTTTGGCACATTTTCCCTTCTAGGTCTATCTCTTGCCAGATTATAACTATTACTTGCACCTGTTTCACCTCCATTGTTTGATTGTTCTTCAACATTGATAGACTCATCAGGCTCCACCTCAATTTGAACCTCTTCTTAACACTGTCTTCTGGTTTCTTGTCAAACAAATCTTTATAGACCACATTTTCTCTCCATTCTACATTTCTGCTATTAATGACTTTACCATCACTTATCCTCCAAAGTCTGCTACCCTTCACACCAGCTGTATAACCAAGAAATACACACTTCTCAGTCCTTGACTCTAACTTTCCTTGACTTATGTAGGCATAAGCCAAAGAACCAAATATCTTCAAGTCTTCATACTCTGGTTTGACACCTGTCCACATCTCCATTGGTGTCTTCATCTTTAAAGCAGCAGAAGGAGATCTGTTTACCAAATAAGCTGCAGTTGATACAGCTTCTCCCCAAAACTTCTATGGTAAACCAGAACAAAACAACATACATCTTACTCTTTCTAGCAAAGTTCTATTCATCCTCTCTGCTAGACCATTTTGCTGTGGTGTACCAGGCACAGTCAAATGTCTATCAATTCCCTGAGACTTACAATATTGATTGAACTCATTGTTACAGAATTCTAATCCATTGCCAGTCCTTAGTTTCTTGAGTTTCTTACTAGACTGATCTTCTATTAAAACCTTCCATTCTTTAAACTTACCAAAGGCTTCATGTTTATGTTTAAGAACATAGACCCATACTCTTCTAGAATAATCATCTATAATAGACAAAAATACCTTGCACCACATAAGGTTTCTGTCTTAGCAGGTCCCCATAAATCAGAGTGTACATAATCCAAAGGCCCTTTGGTACAATGTTTTCCTTTACTAAATTTTACCCTATTCTGTTTTCCCATAAGACAATACTCACAAAAACTGATCTCACAACTCTTGAGATCACCAAGAACTTGCTACTTATTAAGCTCTACAAGTCCTTGTTTGCTTATATGTCCTAATCTTTTATGCCACAGAAGTGCCTCAACATCACCTTCTTCTGAGGCAACATTGATACAACCATTATCTACTTGTCCATCCAACAAGTAGATATTATTATCCTGTCTGGTACCATTCAACATAACCATAGACCCTTTAACTATCTTGGCTTTGCCATTTTTCAAACTAACTGCATAGCCTTCTCTTTCAAAAGTACCCAAAGACAATATACTTATTTGAAGTTCAGGAACATACCTCACACCTTTAATGATCACTTCAGTGCCATTACTCAACTTAAAAGTGACAGTTCCTATACCTTGAATCTTGCAAGGCCTATTATCACCAAGCTTGACTGTACCAAAGTCTCCTTTCTTGAGATCTTTAAAATATTCTTTCACAGGAGTCATGTGGAAAGATCCACCTGAATCCGTGACCCACTTACTCTTCACATCTCCACAGGTTATGCTAAGTACATCAGCACTATCATACCCATCAGAGGATTCATCTTCATTATTGTGCTTCTTGTTGTTGTACATCTTTGAACCTCCTGAATCACCCTTCTTCTTTTTCCTCTCAGGACAATTTCTTCTCAAATGGTTCTCAAAATTACACACAAAACACCTTCGTTTAAACTTTGACCTGGATCTTGACTTGGAGTTTCTCTAATCAGATCTTCCTCTTATCAACAGGCCCTCTCCACCTTCTTCCTTAGAATCAGACTTCTTCTTCAATTATTTGGAATTAAGTGTTGCAAGAACCTCATCCATTGTTAATGTTTCTCTACCATACATCAAGGTATCAACAAGATGTTCATAACTTGATGGCAGAGAAGTCAAGAACAATATGGTTTTATCTTCTTTATCTATCTCAACTTCAATGTTCTCTAAATCAAGAACCAACTTATTAAACTCATCAGTATGATCCTCTACAGTCTTTTCAGACCCCATATGAAGAGTATACAATCTTCTTTTCAAATACAGACGATTAGCCAAAGACTTCGTCATATACAGAGATTCCAACTTAGCCCACACCTCTGCTGCAGAGGTTTCTTTCGACACCTCCCTGAGTACTCTATCTCCAAGACTCAATATGATAGCACTATGGGCCTTTTCCAAGATGTCCTTCTTCTCCTTATCAGTTAATGTAGCAGGCAAGTTAGCTTCTCCCAACAGGGCATCACTAACTCTCCCTGATGTACAAGAAGGGCTCTGATCTTAACTCTCCATAAACTGAAGTCATTCTTCCCATCAAACTTCTGAAGATCAAACTTTGTCAACACAATCTTCTTCTTCCTCTGAATCGAGCCAACCTGGCTCTGATACCACTTGTTATGAAACGAATAAAGAAAACTTAAAGAACACAAACTATAGCCAACGATTGTAGGATCTTTATTGATAATAGACTAATCGAAAGATTATAAGAATGAAATGAAAACGAATTAGAAAAAGATTACAAGAATAATGGATGCCCAATCTGAATGACCAGGCCCTTATTTATTGACCTAAGCTGATTAACTACTTCTTAACAACGTACCGAAGTATGATTTTGGCAAGAATAGTCCCTGGACTTTGGACCTTCTATTAATATCAGCTTTAACTTGATCCACGTTGACTTTGACTATTAATAAGACTTCTGTTGACTCAATATAATTGAGATCTATCTTTAACAAAAATTTAGAAAGTATGTGTGTGTATACATTAAAAATATGTATAAATGGAATTTATATTTCTAATTAATCGAATTGAATTGAAATTCATATTCGATTACTAGACTTGATTTTGAATAGGAATCAAATCGAATTCAAATCGAGTAGAACTTCGAATATTTTTGGATCCAAATCAAATTCCGAACACCCAAATAAAGTTAACCAATCAATTATTCTGCAAAAGTAATTCCATTAACGTGGAAGGTTGGTACCCGATCGGGTAGACTGTTTCATCCCTGTCGGATAGGTGACAATATACATATATGTGTAATCAAAAATTGATAATATACACATATGTATAAATATAATATATATATATAAGAATATATATATATATTCTTGCATAAAAATATGCGATTTAGCAAAAAATAAATAAATAATTTTTTTGCCTTAGAGTGTGGGGAGTACAGTGATTGGCTCCTTTTAAAAAAAAAAATTAACACACAAACAATAATAATATTATTCCTTTCACCTCCCTTTCCACCCTCCACTCCACACCATATTTTTGAGCTTAAAAAATGGACCCCACATGTGCCACATGGCGCATCATGTTTCTCTTTCCTCCTTCCCCTCCACTCCCCATAGTCTTAGAGAAGTATGGCCACAATGGTTCTATCAGTTCCCGGTTAGCCAAGTACTCTCTCAAGATCCCTACTGTTATTTTGTATTCATCTTTTCTATAATTTGTAAGTAAGTCGTATAGATGAATGTTGATTCATTTTTATGTGACCGAAACGTCTGTTGGGGGAGAATTCAACTAAAATGACGTTCCCTTTTTAACTAAAACTAGTGGGAAACCCGCGCGATGCGGCGGTGGCAACAATTTATAGTTCGGTTTAATTCAGTTTGTTCACGTTATATGCATTGCATGTTTAAATGCATTGCAACGCTAACATTGAAGTTTTTTATGTAGAAGAATGAAAAGTTGAAAACTATCCTTGTTTAATAACATAAATTGCATTACAATATTTCAAACAAAAAAAAAATATAAGATCAAACTAATTAGATTTCGGCTAACTTGACTTTATTTAGTCAAACAGTTCAACCGATTAAAGTTGAAAACTTGTAGAAAGATATGAGATAACATGCAACCTCTGTAGAATATAACTAAAGTTGAAAACTTTGGAATTTATGAATATACATACTAAATAAAATGTATTCAAAAACATGTTAAAGGAAATGTAGCAGCCAAACATTATCTTTGCATAATACTCCAAATAGAATAACATTAGCTTTTCCTGCGTAATCAATTAGATCAGCCCAACAATCAGGAGTAGAAAGGCAATTAGCTAAAACTTTAACCTTGTGCCACACCTCCTTAGAATACTCACATTCAAAAAACAAATGGTCATGACTTATGACTGTCCATACATAGCTTACACAATACACACCTCAAACAATGATGATCGTTGCAATTAATTAACATGAAACAAAGAAGTTTCTAGGCAGATGTCACATTTGTATCCTTCTAATTGAAAATAGTATATAAAGGCTCGCATCTACCTGGTACCTGGATTTTCGAGGGTATAGACCCTCTATTCTATTATGTCCTCATCAGCATATACCATAATGAATTCAGATTTTAATCTTTTTTTTATCATTGGTGTCACATGTTTATAACCCTATAAAATAAGTAAATAATTTACATGGTATTTTATATGTTGTTTTTGAGTTTATATGTTGAATGCGGTGGATATAGATATGCAATTGTATCAAACGGTTGGTTATAACTCTCATTTTTTTTATATTCTAGTAAATAGGAATGTATTGTGGTCTATGACTTTTCATTGCATTTTACAACCTCAAAATTGATATCATTCTCTAAAATGCATAGAGAAATTTAAAAGCCACGACAACCTTATAGTGGAAATCCAATCATTCTTTTATTAAAATTTGCAATGAAGTCTTAAAAGCATTCAATATTAGAAGTGTATGCTTCATTTAAACAAAGGAAGTACTTTAATATGAAATTTGCGACCAACGGTTATGAAAATGAAGCCTTGGAACGTTTGGCAAATTTAGTTGAATGAAAACTACACCTCAAGTCTATTCTTGTTGGAGAACCCGAAGGCAAATTTTGATAATTAACTACAAATAGTCTGGTTCTTGAAAATGGTTAATTTATTTTCAGAGAACGCATATGATCACTAATATGGTAGAACTTTCTTACGGGTCATATGTATATTTGATGTATGTAAAGCTGTACTTAGCCTATGACAACAAATGCTTTGCTTTCAACCCATTTGACCCGTTTCCTTTTCCTTTTTCTTTTTTTTAAAAAATCTATTCTTAGACCCATTATGCGTCAAAACAGGTCCGATTGGATCAGTTTTGGTTGATCCACCAATATTTATTTTAATACTTTTTTCAACCCATTTGACACGTTTCCCTTTTCTTTTAAATTTTGTTATTAGATCGGTGGTCGATCATAACAGGTATGATCAAAATGGGTCATAAGTGTCGTCTATAGTATGTTTCTACTTCCCAGCTAAATTAAGCCACATAAATGCATAAAAACGGACAAACAGATACCTTAAATTTGTTGAGCTTGATAACCTAGCCTGAAATATATGCTTGTGTGCCTTTGAAGTCTGCTTTCTTGAACATGCATACGTTTAATTTTTAACCATAAACACTTTACAAATGCGCCAACAGTTACACTACAAAGAAAAGTGGTAACAGAAAAGGTTTGAGAAGATTATTTTAATATTTTGTATTATACAAAACCTTAATCACTAATGTTAAGGGTATTACACATCAACCAATCATTTGTAACATATAATCTAAATAAAAAATAATCTAAAATATAATTTATAAAGAAGACTCACGAATTCATATAGGACATCAATCAATATACATGAATAAGATATGAAAAACACAGTTTGACTTTTTCAACGTCAAAATATGTACTTTGTTTATAAGAGATTTATGTTGATTCATTGAGGTTTTTATAAAAGTAATAAAACCAGAGTAAACTATATAGAAGATATTATGATGGGTTGCTCTTGGTTGGCGTATTACAATTGACATTGTTGGTAGAGTGTTGACTTTTTTCAACTTATATTTGTGTTTTTGCTTATATATATGCCTTGATTCATGTTTCGTATTATTTTATGGATTTTTTCTTATAGATCACAAACAAAGGAGTTGAGAACTGTTGTAAATACATACTCACTTACTTTAACTAACTTGTGCAAGCTGCAGGTGTATATACCTCTGGAATCAAGGATTTAAAAAATAAAAATTTTCAATTAACCACCAATTAATAAGACCCTTTAACAGAAGTCACAAACCCAATACAGAACATATGCACAAATCATGTAACGAATATAAATCAGAACTTCACTGAACACAATTTAAAAAAAGGTTGTTTTTGTGTACCTGGGTTGCACCCGTTTTACCCATACTCAACTTTGCCCAAACCAGCCCAACCTGTATAGATCCATACCCAACCAGACCTGTTTTGACCATCATCTAGTCGTTTAACCTATTACCGAACACTACCCGTTTTAACACATTACCCGACCCGACAGACCCGGGTATTTCTATTTACGTAAAATACATGTAAATGATGGTCAAAACAGGTGGGGTTGGGTAATGGCGAAACCATTATAAAAGTTCACTTGTTCGACCCAAATTGAATGGCAAAACCATTATAGAAATCCTCCCATCATCCCTGGAGAAACCAAACCAAAAAATCCTAAAATAAATATGTGGACAAGGCTAGAGAGCAACACAAAAACAATATTGTGCCATACCTGATGCACTATTGATCGACTAAGTAAAAAAGAAAATCATGTAATGACTACACATACCTTGAGCAGTTGTTGAATGCCGATTGAGCTGAGTAACCGAGGGAAAAGTGATTGAGTAGAACTTGTCTTACATAATACATATATTTGATTCCAATAGACCAGTAGCAGCGGTGAGCTGGTGACCTCAAATCAAGAGCAAGAAAAGCAGGGGCGGTAAGAAATTGGCATGTTTAAAACTAAACAAAACTATATCAGAAGCCATGAGCATATAGACTTCCATTATGCTTCAAAGCCTGAAATTCAAATACAAAGTTCTACTGAGTGGACATTATAATAAAAGCTAATATACATTGAAGTTGAGTAACGATATCCGGCCATGGTTGCCAGGGGGTGTTTAAATTTGCAAGAAGGTATTAATGTTTGATAAACTGCTTCTCCTACTGTTTATTCGATCATTTAGTGATAAAAAATCAAGTTGGAACAATCAGTTTCACATCTGCAACAAAATTGGTTACCAAAGTAAAATAAAAACTTCCTATTTGAGCCATCTTTCACTCTTTTAGGAGACTTTACACCCATTTAACGACATGCCTATTCGGCTCTTCCTTCTTCACATAAATGTCTTTTTTCCTCATTTTATTTGTTGCTTATATTAAACAATTAAACTTTTGCCAAACACTCAAAAATGTGATTATTACAAATTCACACAACATAAGCACATCCAGACACCGATTTTTAAAGCCTGATTCATTACAACCAATAGACAAAGGCACTGTCAAACAATAGAGTTATTTTGACAAAAGTCTAAGAGAAAAACTATAAGCCTAATACCAAAAGCATACAAAATTAGTAAGCACAAAAGTCTGAATCTTACTTTACAAAAATCAACCCCATGATATTAAATTTAATCAGAAAATATAACATTTTCTTTAAATCAGCTTGGCTGCTCACGGAGGTCAAATCAGGATAATCTTTGACCTAACAAAATTTAGTAAGCATTCACAAAAACGAAAACATGATATCGAGCAGCCCACTGTTAATGTGGGTGAAGCCTCAAATGATTCAGGAAAACCAAAACGATTACCTCAGATGGTTAATACTTTAAAGAAATAGTCCTGGTGCTCTCTGGTCCCCAAACTGCATAAGGTATGTTTGACTCATGCCATATCAATGCCTCTTCATTCCCAAAATCATTAAACTTCTCAAGTCCAGAGAGATAAAACCAAACAAGAAACTTAAGTTCACATACAAAAATAAGCATAGCCCAACACCCTCTGACTGAAATACTATGAGCATCAATAACTTAAGTTCACATACAAAAATAAGAAACCAAACAAGAAACTTGCGTATGAAGCAAGTATAACAGCAATCAAATTTTGTCTCATAGGCAAAATTATTAGTACTACACTCCATACACAACATAGCATCATTAATTCATTAACCACTATAAATTCAAAGTATCCTTTTTTAAAACACTAAGCTACACTTAATTCAGTCAATCCTAGTCTGTTCCATACGAAAATTATTAACCCCTACACCACACACACAACATAATCATCACCCATTCATTAATCACTAAACAAGTAGTCCAACATAATCATCTGAAAAACCACAACCTTCAAAACCTATAATCCTCAACTCATACCTACAAAGTCATTCTCTAACATCCAAAAACATATTTTTTTCCTAAATACTTCCAAAACAAAAACAAAAATATTTTTTTCCCTAAATACTTTAAGGGTCACCCCGTTTTTCATACAGGTCAACCCAAACCGACCTATTTTCAATACCCAGATCCAATTTCAAATGGATCGTGTCAGTCGACCCAAAAGGCCAAAACTTTATATTCTTTTTTTTTCATATCAGGTTTCGGGTCATGTCAACAATTGTCACCACTAACACAGATCATAACAACAAGTGATTCACACAATCAATTACGTAGACAATAACAAGATAATATAAAGAAACAAAAACGCACCAAAAGTTCATATTTCTGGAAAAGATTGGATATTTGAACAGGAGGATTAGAACCAGAGCCAGGAGAGGAGGTTTTACTGGCCGGAGGAAAAGAATTGAGAGGCGAAATAATATTCAAGGTTTTATTGGCAAGAAAGATGAATGTGAAGTTTGTTTATTTGGGTGAGGCTTGTATAATTAAAAGTGGCCGCTCATTTTCTTTTTTCAATTTCAAATGAATACACATATATCGCAAACCACCCTGAGAATGTTGAACTTCCCTAAGAAGCTAAAAAGTCATATTTGCCCCTGTAAATTTATTAGGTTATGCATCATGTGTTGTACCTTAAGCAACTAAAATTGTAAAACTTAAAATTTAAGAAGTCCTTATCTCATGCATTATAATATAGTATAGATATAGCCTAAAGGGACATCATTTTGGTAAATATTTTCTCACTAACACTAGGTTGGAAAAAAAAAACAAAAAAAAGCAAACCCTCTAACTTTTGAAAATCCTATGTATATGTTTTCTTTAGTTTTGTTATCACCTCGTTTGTATCTTTGTCTTTGTTTTCATAACCGTTCTTAACATTTTTGTATTTATTGTTATTCGTTAACCACACGGGAGATGGTCCAGCGTTGTCTATTTGTCACGTAGGGGTTTCTCACATGCAACATTAGGAACCAAACAAAGGAAACCTCACTATCACCGATTACATGAATGAACCCAAAAAAAAAGGCATCATCAATGTTACGTGAAGAAAAATCTTTAACCATTTGGTAAGCCCGTATTTTTTCTAAGAATTTTATCTCACCTCGACAAATACAAATACTAATAGTATGTTATTCTTGTTGGTACAACATGTCAATCATTGCATCTTCACACAAACGTTATCTAGAATTTCATGTGTATAATTCTTCACAGGGGCGAAGTATCATGAGGGCCAGGGGTGGCCCTGGCCCCCCCCTGTTTTTTGGCGCAGTATTGGGAATTTGCGATTTTCGTAGGTAAATTTAGTCCGGGTTGAGTCCGGCCCCCGCTGATTTGCCACTACCGACCGAAAAAAAATTGAGTTCGGCCCCCGCCGATTGGCGAACCAAGCTTCGCCACTGATTCTTCACCCACGTTTTAAACTTTTAGTGACTTATTTTCTTAACCCACGTTTTATTATTTATATATTTCTTCACGTTATAACTTTGTCTTTGATCAGTTTATGGTCCATATTAGTGATCAGATATTAATCGTGTTCAAAATCCAGGGTAACTAGATTTAAATATGAAATGGTACAACTTTTATACATAGCAATGATCACATCAGAAAACATGCACAAAATTATCTCATAAGCTTTGATATATTGGAGATAAAATATTTTCCATGTTTTTAGACAATGGATATCTCGGCTCACGCATCGAGAAGAAACGTAGAGTTTAAATCTTTGAACTAAAAAAAAAAAAGTCGGGTTCAAATATTCGAGCTCGCAAGAAAAGTCGAGTTTTTTTTAACTCGCGAGAAGAAAAGACGGGTTTTAAATCCGCAAGAAGAAAAGTCGGGTCCCTTGAACCCGCAAATGGAAAAGTCGGGTCCAAATCTATGAGCTCGTAAGGAAAAAAGAAATGTCGGTTTTTTTTAAATTCGCAAAAAAAGGAAAAGTCGGGTTATTTGAGCCCACAAGAAAAAGAAAAATAGGGTTATTTGAACCCCGCAAGAAAAGTAAACACTCCAACTTGAGGGGGAGTGTTCGAAAATGAAGAAATATCACTTGCCAAGTTGGGCGTTCGTAACCTTCACGCTCCAACTTGAAAGGGAGTATTGGAGATAAAATATTTTCCATGTTTCCCTCCACCATGATCCTCCATGATTTCCTCCATCAATTATGCCCAAGATATGTGCCTCCATGAAGTGTGCCCCAAGTCTAGCTCATTACTTATTTTATATATATTCACTCTTGTATTTAAGGAGGATGTTATCTCATTTCATTGTACCAAGCACTACTATCAATAACAAAACAATTATCCTATCTCTCCACTTCTTGTATCAAATGATCCACTTGTCAGTTTAAGAGTCGTTGGCTAAAATCGAGCAGCCATCCGGCTGCAATGCCAAACCAATAAACTAAACCAAATAGAAAATCGTTTCCGCTGAAATTTTACATGATATCTATCATTTTTCTTACCCCCATGAATCATACTGTTTATATTTATGTTAATTATATATGCAAGTATGTTAAGTATTCTTATATCGATTTTTCTTTGAAATATTTCCATCGGTACCAGAATATTACAAGACACGTGCTTGTAAAAAAACATGTCTCGTGTTTTATACAAGAAAATACCTAACCCTGCACGTTTTTATGTGACGCAAACAATGTAAGCGTGTATCTAAAAGTATCCCTCTCCTGCCGAACATTCCACATTTGAGAAGGGAATTTTGTAATGGTGGACCTCTCTTCCAATTTTTTTGTGAGGGGAGCGTGCATTTAGCAACACGCACAATGTAATCATGTGATCTAATTCTCTTCTCCCACACATCACAGCTACCATCACAACCACCAACGTTGTGCCCCATCACATTGTCGCTCCATCTCTGCCCTTGCGGCATCAAGGGTAATGATGAATGTGGCAACTAAAAACATTTTTTTTTCTATATTTATGTTTGTTTTTCAAAAACCTTCCACATTCAACTCTATTTATATCTCTATCATACTCATAAACATATACTTTATTATTTTTTATTTCTCTTACACATTCACAATAAAACATATAGAGGATTGGAAATGAGCCCCTAAATAGAGAGGTTTGGATATTAACCTCTAAATATAGAGGTGTACTTTAGTATCTATAAAATTTTCTCTAGTAAAGAGATTTCAATGTAGTGGTATTTTTGTTGTTTTCCTCTATTTCTTCCTCTATATTATACAGAATGTATTAAAATAGAGGCTCTCTAATGTGGTCTTAAACTTGCCACCTCTCTAGTCTCTCGTTGGCTCTCTAAATAATCAAATATTAAATAACATTTTATTTTCAAACAATAATTAAAACATGTTATTTGGCATATTTTCTTGGACCAAGGAAATATCAATTACGGAGTAATATTTAACACCCTCCTCACATGGAGTGTTTTCTTGACTATGTCTAAATAATTAAATCATAAAATGGACCCCTTTAATAGGAATTTTCAAATCAATGTACCTTAAAAAACCCACACAATGCATGTTTCTCACTGGCTCCCCATAACCCCCCCATAATATTTGATTGCCATATGAATTCTGACTAGATTCACATTCATTACTTATGGGCTGCATATGCATCACACCAACTTAAAAAAATAAATAAATAAAGCTGTCCCCTTTTGTAAGTAACCACTTGCCCACAAATCTTTGGAGTAAGATCTCAACTTTAACAAATTTACACTTAAGGATTGTTAAGCTTTCACATTTGTTTCTGGACAACGGTTTTTTCTCGTTGATGAACTTGACGAACGAGAAGCTAACGCAGGTTGAGTTTTAGATGCTGGTGAAAACCTGCTCGAATGGCTTCTAAGTTTCTTTTCGTTGTTGGAACCGTCTTCTGCTTTATTTTGTCTCACTTTTGTCTCGTTTAATCCAGCAGGAAGGACGCAATTGCAAAGAAAACCTGTAAAACATCAACTTGATTATATAAATAACACGGATAATGTTGAGAATGTAATTCAAACATCCTCAGGGACTGGAAATGAAAACTGAAGTGTTGCATGAAGATCACGTGTGCATGCTAACGGCTACAAAGTTTGAATAAGTATTTGCTTTATTTTAGGGTTGTTGGGTCAATAAGTAAGCCGAGTCAGTTGCAGCTTTTTAGCTTAATTCAGTTGAGTCTTTTTCCTATTTAAGCAGTTGTAAGTCTGGTCATTTGTATTCACTTCGAAAGTATTCTCAGTTATAATAAAAGTTGAAGCATTTGGCTATATTATCTTTCTTGTTATCTTTCTTGTTAAACTTGTTTTATACCAACAGTGGTATCAGAGCAAGGTTGTTTACTTGTTCTTATTCAATGGCTGATAACAAGAATTCTCACAATCAAATCATTCCAGTTTTCAAAGGTGAGGGCTACGAATACTGGAGTATCAGGATAAAGACCATTCTCAGATCACAGGAAGTCTGGGAACCAGTAGAAAATGGTGTGCATGTTCGTGGAGATCAAGACAGGCAAAGAGAATCCAGAAAGAAGGATGCTAAGGCTTTGGCTATCATTCAACAGGGAGTCCATGACAATCTTTTCTCAAGGATTGCTGGCTCTCACACTGCCAAAGAAGCTTGGGACACTCTTAAGCTTGAATATCAAGGAGATACACAAGTACAAGCTGTAAAGCTTCAAGGACTTAGAAGAGATTTTGAAAATCTCTCAATGGGAGAATCAGAAATGGTTGGAGACTACTTTTCACGTGTGATGGAAATAGTGAGTCAAAGAAGATCATTCGGAGAACTGGTGGAGGACCAGAAGATTGTAGAAAAGATCCTTAGAAGCTTGTCCACAAAGTTTGATTATGTGGTCCCATCGATAGAAGTTGCCTTTGATCTTACTACTCTCACACCTGTGAGACTAATGGGATCTCTGCAGTCCCAAGAAGCCAGGATGCTGGGCAGGAGTGCAGGTAAAATGACTGAGAAGGTAGATGAGCAAGCTCTTCAAGTGTTTCAAAGTCCAAAGAAAGGTGAAGGTTCAAGCAGCACAAGTTTTAGGGGACGTGGCAAAGCAAACTTCAGAGGCAAAGGAAGAGGTAAATCTCAAGAAAGAAGGGGTCCCCAGTGTTATCACTGCAACAGAATGGGTCATTTGAAGAAAGATTGCTGGTACCTTGATGAAGCACAAGTAAACTTTGCTAATCAAGATACAAATGACTATGAAAGCAATGAAGATCAATACCTGTTTCTGGCATTCACAACTGAGGTTAACAACTCTCAATCTTATTTACTTATGACCAATACTTCTTCACCAGTTGTGTGTAGTACACTTTGGTTCATAGACTCTGGATGCTCTAACCATATGACTGGCTCCAAAGGTAGCTTTGTCAAACTTGATGAGTCCTTCAAGCTGTCAGTCAAACTGGGTGATAAAAAGGAGATCCAAGTCCATGGTATTGGTCAGGTAAAGATTGTTACTCCTAATGGGCAGTTTAAACTTATTGATGATGTTTATTTTGTGCCTCAACTTGAGTATAACCTACTCAGTGTGGGGCAATTAATGAGAAAAGGATATGCATTGTTGTTTGATGATGATGCATGCATCATAATAAATAAAAGAACAGGAGTAACATTGATGAGAGTAGGACTTGAGAAGAACAATATGTTTTTGATGGATGTGTCAAAAACACAGTCTGAAGAGTTGAACAAGTCAGACAAAGAAGCAGTTCTATGGCATGAAAGATTTTGTCATCTACATTACCAAGGCCTCCAACAACTCTACAATCAAGGTATGATTACTGAACTACCCAAGATCAAAATACAAAATAACTGTGAAGGGTGCATAGTTGGAAAACAATCCAAACAACCCTTCAAGACTAGTACATGGAGAGCAAAACAGAAACTTGAATTGATCCACTCTGATGTGTGTGGACCAATGCAAGTTCCAAGTTTGGGTGGTAGTAAATACTTTTTGCTGTTTATTGATGATTTTACAAGGATGTGTTGGGTGTACTTTGTGGAGAAAAAATCAGAAGTTTTCTTAAAGTTTAAACAGTTTAAGGCCTTGGTTGAAAATGAAAGTGAACATAAAATCAAAGCCCTTAAAACTGATAGGGGTGGAGAATATGTTTCAAATGAATTTAATAAGTATTGTGAGGAAAATGGAATCAAAAGGTTTCTAACACCACCCTACACTCCTGAAGCTAATGGTGTAAGTGAAAGAAAGAACAGGACCATCCTGGGAATCATGAAAAGCATGTTGAAGTCAAAAGGGTTACCCAAGATGTTCTGGGCAGAAGCAACTGCAACAGCAGTGTCCATCTTGAATGTCTCTCCTACAAAAGCATTGCAAGATAAAACTCCATTTGAAGCCTGGTCAGGTGCAAAGCCCAGTGCAGAAAAGCTGAAAGTGTTTGGGTGTATTGCTTATGCACTAACACCTGAGCAAAGGAAGTTGAAGCTTGATGATCAGTCTGCAAAGTGTATTATGATTGGATACACTTCACAGACATTCTCAGGATATAGACTATATAATCCTGTCACCAAGAAGATCCTGACTAGAAGAGACCCCAAGTTTATAGAGGAAGCAAGATGGGATTGGAAAGGAAAAGAGGTTGAAAATAACTATATGCTGCTAGAAGACTCCTCTCTTGAAAATGAACTGGAAGGATACACAAGCAGCAATAGTAATGATCATGCTGAAAGCAGTTCTCATGGTGGTACAGTAAACAACACAGAAGATCAACATGAAGATGAAGGTCCCCCAAGCTCTCAAAGCAGTACAAGTGAACCTGTTAAATATAGAAGTCTGCAAGATGTATATGCAAGCTGTCAATTTGCATTAACAGCTACTGATCCACTTTGTTATGATGAGGCTGCTGGTAAAGAAGAATGGCAGATGGCTATGAAGGAAGAACTAAACTCTATTAATAAAAACAACACATGGCAGTTGGTGAACTATCCAAAAGGGGCAAACTTGATAGGTTTAAAGTGGTTGTACAAAACTAAACTGGGCTCAGATGGTAAGGTTGTGAAATTTAAAGCAAGATTGGTGGCCAAGGGGTATGCTCAGAAATATGGCATAGACTATGAAGAGACATTTGCACCAGTGGCTCGTTTTGAAACCATCAGGCTGGTCATAGCTATTGCAGCTCACTATGGTTGGACCCTGTTCCAATTAGATGTGAAATCAGCATTTTTAAATGGAGAGCTGAATGAAGACATTTTTGTTGAACAGCCAGAAGGCTTTATTGTTGCAGGGCATGAAGACAAGGTGTACAAGCTTAAGAAGGCCCTGTATGGATTGAAGCAGGCTCCTAGAGCCTGGTATTCCAAGATAGATGCTTACTTTGCAAGTGAAGGCTATGAAAGAAGTCCAAATGAGCCTACTTTATACTTTAAGAAAGTGAAGACAGATGTCATCTATGTGTGTCTATACGTAGATGACATAATCTATGCAAGTTCAGATGTGAAGTTAGCTGTGGAGTTCAAGAATAGCATGAAAACTCATTTTGAAATGACAGACCTAGGTCTGTTGTCCTACTTCCTGGGTCTAGAGATAAAGCAGTCAAGTCAAGGAGTGTTCATTGGCCAAGAGAGGTATGCTATGAATATAATTTCTAAGTTTGGTATGCATAACAATGATAATGTGTATACTCCAATGAATACTTGTGAAAAACTGCAAGAAGATGATGGCAGTGAGCCTGCAAATGGTACAGTATTCAGAAGTCTAGTTGGTGGTTTGATTTACTTGACCCACACTAGACCTGACATAGTCTTTGCAGTTGGCATAGTGTCTAGATATATGCACAAGCCAACAAAGATTCACTTGGGAGCAGCCAAAAGAATTTTGAAGTACATTATGGGCACAGTAGACTATGGCTTATGGTATGCTAGAGGGAAGAAAGAAGCCATTGTGCTAAAGGGTTATTCTGACAGTGATTGGGCAAACTCAGTGGATGATAGGAAGAGTATTTCTGCTCATTCATTCACTATTGGGAGTGGTATGGTGACCTGGAGTTCAAAGAAGCAGCATGTTGTGGCTTTGTCTAGTTCAGAAGCAGAATACATCTCAGCAACTGATGCAACTTGCCAGGGTATATGGCTGAGAAGAGTTATGGAAGATTTGAATGTTAAACAGCTTGATGCTACTGTTATCTACTGTGATAACAGTTCTGCTATATGTTTGTCCAAAAATCCAATTCATCATAGTAGAACGAAACACATAGAGCTAAAATACCATTTCATAAGAGACATGGTAGCAAAAGGATTGATTGAGTTGAGGTTCTGCACTACAGAAGAACAGGTGGCTGATGTTCTGACCAAAGCATTAAGCAGGGAGAAGTTTGAGTATCAAAGGAGAAGGTTGGGTGTTCGGAAGTTTGAATTAAGGGAGGGTGTTGAGAATGTAATTCAAACATCCTCAGGGACTGGAAATGAAAACTGAAGTGTTGCATGAAGATCACGTGTGCATGCTAACGGCTACAAAGTTTGAATAAGTATTTGCTTTATTTTAGGGTTGTTGGGTCAATAAGTAAGCCGAGTCAGTTGCAGCTTTTTAGCTTAATTCAGTTGAGTCTTTTTCCTATTTAAGCAGTTGTAAGTCTGGTCATTTGTATTCACTTCGAAAGTATTCTCAGTTATAATAAAAGTTGAAGCATTTGGCTATATTATCTTTCTTGTTATCTTTCTTGTTAAACTTGTTTTATACCAACAGATAAACAGTTCAACTCATTTGTATACATTTTAATTTTACTATAGGTAGCTAAGGCTTGGATAATAGAGCAACATAATTATGAGCAAAACAAGATCCATATTTTGCGTTTATATCATAAATGCAGATGTTTCTTGTAGCATAAAAAACTAAACTTGGCTCATGGAGTCATGGGTTGCAATGATATTAAACATGGGATCATGTGGGATTTCGTATCGGTCAACTACAACTAAATTCTATTCAAACTTGTTTCCTACACAAAGGACATCAAATTTGTATCAAGAAATTAATCAATGCTGTTAACCCAAATATTAAAGATTTCAAAGAAGTATATGCATCAACATTAACTGTCAATTTACATTGTGATGACAGCATGACACTGCATGATATCATCTGATATAATGGATTAAGTTTCTTAATGAATATGTTTAACTAACTAACTCATTTCTATCAGTGAACTTTTTCATATCATGTTATCAAATGATGTTTGAATTTTCATGACACTTTTAGTAAACTGTCATATCATTGCCAAAGAGTTCCCTTGAGGTCAAAGTTGACAGGTGAGAAGATTATACTAGTTTCAAAATTGTTGACTTCAGTAAGAGTAAAACAAAAAAAATATGTGAGTTTTGTCACCAAAAAAAAAATCATTTTACAACGGTAATCAGATTTGACCACAAAAGCCAGTGTCTTTTCTCATCCCCTAAGCCAGGAGCCATGAGCATATGCAAGAAAGTCCCTAAATTTGCATTATCCATTGGAAACTACTTCATTTTCATATACCGTATTAAAATCGCGATATAACTACTAATATGACCGTTTCCTAACATCACAAATAACGCAAGGCCACAAGATTCAAAAAGCTATTATAACCATTTTAAAATAGTCATAAACCTTCCTAGAACAATATTCTAACTTAAAGTTGAAGTTGCCTCTAAAGATCAAACCTCTAAAAAGGGGAAACTGGCTTTAAAGGCAAGTTCAGCGAATATTGAGCAAATTTTATAAATCTTGAAAGTCACCCTATCGAATAACCGGATAGAAATATATAACGATTCTAAATGAATAAAAGGACCAGAAATTTGGGATCTTACCAAGTCGAGCCAGTCGGTTTACCCAACTAGGAATCGGCCTATTGGTCAGCCTTAGACACAAATCATTACAGAAATGATTACAATTTCTTGTGATGAGATTATAACTGTTTCCAGTGTACTCTGTTGCTAACTTTTCAATAAACGAACGAACTTCACGTGACCCAAAATCTGTCCTTCCTATCAATATCGATTTCCTAAACGTAAATCCCGGGCATTTCCTTGGCTCAACTTCAAAAATCCCAGTCGTCGAATGCTCATGTGCACCAAACGCGTATTCCACACCATGAACTGCCAAAATTCAAGAAAAAACATCATTACAATCTTAACAATAACATTGTTCTTTAGTAGAACACTAGAACTAATCAAACAATGTGTGTAGCAGTGTAGTGCATTTTTAACAACTAATCAAAACACAATATAATTCAAGTTTCATCATCAACAAACCATTAGGATAAGGTTCTACAATTAATTAAGATCTATCAAGAGATAACCATACTGAACAAAATAGACAATCATTTAACAACAAAAGGGCTGCTCATAACCCAAAACCATTTGGTCCGAAACAATGACTCATTGCTAATCAAATAATAATCAAAATTCAAACAAAATTTGAAGAAGAGCACAAACCTTGCACACCAGAGTGATAAACACCAAGCCCAACCCAATAAGCATAACCATTGATAGGAGTAAGATCATAAACATTCAAATACACAGGAACAGTCCCTGTTTTCTTCTTCCTATGAATCATCCTGCACAACATCTTTCTTGCCCCAAAACAAATATCCAATTGCAAAAGCAAAATCTTGCACAAACCCCACAAAAATTCAAACAATACCCATATGAAAAAAAATCAATCTTTAATACAATTTACACAAAAAGATTCAAAATTTTCAAACTTTATTGACATCTGAAACAAACCCTTTACAATATGTCTCCACTTTCACAAACCCCACAAAGCTTTTGTTGATGGAATTCAAGAAATTAGAGGGTTTTAAGGGATTGGGATCCTATAAAAGAAAAGGGGTTTTGGATAGTTTAATATTAATATAGACACGAGAGTCGATGTTGAGAGGAAATGGGGGGGGATATTATTTGACTGCTTAGGTTGCAACGGCGGCTTTTAAGGTTAAAACAACTTCCATTTGAAGAAACTAAGCTTTTGCTTTGGTTTTGGTTGTTTTGGGAATATAAGAGAATCCAAATGGTATGTTATTGTACAAGTGGTGCACGTGTGACGTGTATTAAATGTGTATATCTAACTTTTATAGGCTCTTTCGTTTGCTTTTTGTTAGGTTTAAGTGTTTAACTATAAATAAAATGGTGATTTTCGTTATCATCACTCTCCTATGGATGCATTTGGCCATCTGGGAGATACAAGAGTACATTGTAGTGGGAAGGTTTGATGGGGGCTTGTTAGAATAAAGTATTAATAAAATAAGATCAAGGGCTTGATGGAGGATTTATGTAAAATAAGTGTGTAGTGAATGGAGGGAGGGGCTGGATGAGGATTAAAATATTATTGTTTGATTGGGTGTAGAAGTAGGGGGTTTAGAAAATGATTAAAATATTATTATAAAAATGATATTTTTTAAATCAAGGGGCACCCGGTGATGAGGATCAAGCCCTCTCCATTTTTTGTTCATCAGGCCCCAAGGGGGGGGGGGGGGGGGTGTAAAGGGCGCTATAGATCTCCTTCAAACCCCCATAAAGCCCACTACAGATGGCTTAAGCGGTGTTGCTTTTGGGTACCCACTAGCCGTCCAAGAACATCGTCAGTGTGTTCCTAGCCTGACTGGTATATCTAAAACATCTAGACCATGTATTCTTAAAACCCGATGGGTAGAAGACCGAGTATGTGATTGGAAAAGAATATTACATGGGTATGATGTGTTGTAAAACACATCTATTTATCATATGTATTTTGTAGAGTTTTGTATAGTTTATTAGTCGTTTTTCATCATTTTTAGCTTGTATTTAGTTGAATATGTGTTTTGCTGGTATTGATGTGCAAAAGGAGTTGAAACGAGCTAAAACCATGAAGAAACAAGCACACGGGGAAAACCGTTGAATAAAATCAATAAAATAAATAAATAAAAAAATCTAGAAATTGATTTTTCGTGTCACGTGAAGATCTACCTACATGGGTTCGCGACTCACGAGTAGTTGTAAAATAGGCCACAACTATTTTGTCCCTTGTGCCACGCAAGGGGCTGTGTTTTTGTGCTTCGTGACGCCCGAACAATTGTCATGTCGGCAAAAACCCTAATTTGATTAAAAAAAACCATTCTAAATGACCCCATTCGAATTTTATGACTTAGGGGGACCTAGAGGGTAATTTCTGGAGCTTTTGAGAAGTTCTTTGAGGTTCATAAGTGGAGGATTGAAGATTAGAAGCGACACGGGTTTAATTTATGCTTATCATCACGATGTTTGAGATTGATTTAGATTTGTTGTGATACTTTGATTATGAGTAGCTAAACTTTTCTGCTACCTAGGTTTAGATGAACATTGGATATATGTTTTGATATTTGATCTTGACAATATGACTAAATTGTAATGATTGACGTATTCTTGCTAGATTTTGATTTATGAATTTGTATGTTTTGTCTTGGTTGAGTTCATTGATTTTGTTTGGTGATATGTTGTTGATTTGGTCTAGAATTATTTAGATCATTCTAAGTTCATAAATTAGTAGGTTTTCTGCCTAGAGCTTGTGATTAGAGATAATACAAGTTAAATTAAATTACTTAAAATCCACCAGATATAGTGTTCATCCTTTCTTGATGACTCGAGAGATGATTCAGGATTGCTAGGTTATTAGCTAGGCTTTGTTTGATAGGTTGGATGACTGATAGCTCGAATTCATCTGTTTATTTGCGTCTAGAGTTTGCTAGGTTTTTAGTTATCTTAGCAGGTTTAGTTTTACAATTAGAGGGTTTTGGCATCATAGTTGCCCTATATCTGATAGTTATGGGATTCAGTATCTCTAGCCAAAGCCAATTTATTAGAGCACTTCATCAATCTGGTCGACTATGGGGTATGGTCTTTCTTCCTTAAAGGGAGGTTAACTGGGTAAAATCTGGGAGTTTAGTCATTTGTCAGGATTAGAGACCATTGTATGTCCATTGGGATTCAAAGCTAGGGTAATTCTTTCTCGTTATTGTCAGCTTTCCAGTCAGTTTTCATCAGTCTTCTAGTTATCTCTATTTCAGTATTCATTTACTTTAGTAGTTTTTCAATTAAAAGTCTCAGAACTAAATTAATTTAGGCTAGGAATCGATAGGGGTTAAGTACTGAAAGTTTGCTTACAGTGTTCGCGGATCGATATTCCAGACTAACTTGCTCATATACACTGCGACCGGTACACTTGTCGTTTGTGTGTGGATTAGCGAGTTTTTCTATTTTTAAAACTTGTTTGGACTTATTATATACACATTTTTACAAATCAATGAGTTTGGGATGAGGTGATACCCGTTCTGATTACCTGAAACTATATGACCCTATACCCAGACAATATAGCCGAATCATAACCCCAAAAATATTAATTATTTTTCTTCTTGACCTTGTTATGTAATATTTCATTTTAATAGCTTTAGAACTTGGAATAAGCTTTTACTAGCATATAACCCCGCGCGCGTTGCGGCGCGCTAATGGGTAGAAGCTTGCGCGTTGCGGTGGAGATGCAATGGGCATTCGGCAATTATCGATTTCGTTGCGTACAGTATCGACACATGTTATGCAAGTGAAAGAGAAAACTGACCAAAGCATTAGGTAAATGTGTTCGGTTCATTGCGGTGGCTCGATAGCGTGTGTTTGTTTTTCGTATCACATGTTAAAAGGTTTAAGTAACTTGTTTTTGCGCTTTAGTGACACGTTATTTTATTTATTACCAAAGATGTAGAAAAGAAACCCAATATTTATAAACAAAGTCTCGTACCATATTTTTATCATTCATATAGCATGTGTCATGTTGTATGAATTACACTTAAATTGTATGAGTTATACCTAAAATAAACATAATTTCACATGAGTGACATACATAGCTCAAACGTGTACATTACAGAATATATGCAAACGGAATGAGTTGTTACAAATTTAAAAAAATACTTGGCACTTGTACCGTGTTTCAAGACCATTAAAATACATACAAAGCAAGTTTTGGACAACACATTGTAATCCACTCGACCGCTCACTGCACCTATTAGGCTAATATGTCATATACACACATCATAAATACATACATACATACATACATACATACATACATACATACATACATACATACATACATACATACATACAGAAACATTGAAGTTGGAGGATGCTTACAATGCACATGGTCAGGGACTATCCCTGCTTCTTCCTCACGCAGAATTCCACCTCCTGCACTACGTTCACACTCCACCTCTATAATATACCCACTTCACACCTTCATCATATAATCATAACATTCATGTACCAATGTTATTATAAATACATACATACCACTCGATGTGAATTGCACACCAAAAGAGGAAGAAAGGAGATATAGAGAGAGTACGAAGAGAGAGAGAGAGAGAGAGAAAAGGAAGATGACCGGACCGATCACCACCTCCGGCCGTTCCTTGTCCGGCGACTTCCCACCGATCACCTCACCCACAATCAGGCGTAAACCCTTCACCCACAATCAAGCGTAAACCCGTCTCTGGTACAACCATATACACCCTCTGTCACCAACCTACACCATTCCCCGCCAATAATACAACCACAGCCAACACACTTCAGGTCACCATCTTCAACCCGGATCACCGGATGATCGGCAACCCACTGTAAAACCCGACATCTTTCTCCGGTGACCGTCGCAATGGTTTCTAGAGAGAGAAACCATAGGCTAGAGAGGCGGTGGAGTGATCTGTATAAAAGTGTATAAAAGGAGAGAGAGATACCAAAATGACGAAAAGGCTTCCACAAAGTCAGAAAACCACGAAAATGCCACTTCAGAATTTTTTTGAAATGCGTGCAATCACTTGTACAGTGATTTCTGCCTCACTGTAGCAAGTTGCTGAATATAGGATTTTTAAATTTGAAATATCTATCTTGATAATATTATATGTATATTATTGTGTATATTACAATTGCAAATTTTCGTGAATAGTATGTTTGACTTTTTTATCTATCAATTGTGGCATAGTGGTAGGAGGCCTTTGTTCTCATTCATGAGACATGGGTTCAATCCCCACAAGTCTCAATTTGATGGATATTAACCCCCACCCTTGTGGTGGGGTAGGTGTTGGGAAGTGATGGAGAGACCCTTGATCCTTGTGGTCATGGGTTCGACTCCTGATCCCTCCAGGTTTTATCGGTTCACTACCGTCGTGCCTTCGGGCGGGTATGCGGGCCGGGTTTTCCCTGGATCAGGAGACGGGTGGGCCGAAGGGCTCTGTCCGTACGGACTAGAGGCCGTCTGGGGCCCCTTTCGGCCATTGGGGGCCGCGTACAGAGTGCCCGGCAATACTTTAGTTGATCGTTCAAAAAAAAAAAAGTATGTTTGACTTTTTATTTATTTTTCTTTTTAATTTTTTAGGTTTCAATTTTTCTAAATAGTAGTTTTAGTTATTTAATTATGTTTTCAATTACACAACACCTTATACTATAAACAATATACATTTTTAACTTAATACTTAATAACCATTTCCAAATTGCATTAACAATAACTTTGACTTTTTTATAGGTTTCTGTTACACATTGTATACTATAAATAACATACGTTTTTAACCCTATAGTTTCCTTTTTTTATGTTTTCTCTTTCAGTTACTATAGAGAGTGTTTGTATCACAAATAACCAAACCGATCCTAGCCAAATTTCCGCCGCAGCGCGTTGGATTAGTTACTAGTTATTTATATTTGTATGTTATGAATATGAAATTTTGATTTGTAATTTACATTATCTTGATATTTACATATTTAGGTTTTTAAAACTTTTATAGTGATAATTATATGTAGTAAATTAATCATATTATAACTTACTGTAGTTGTAATATAATCTATCTATATATATAATAAAACGATTGGGACGAGACACATGTTACTTGGTGAGGTTATCTCCACACTTGAATTCCCGTAGAAAATTTTCGGTTATAAATAATTTAATTAACTCAATATTTACTAGTCCCACCCCTTGTGGTGTGGTGAAAAAGGTGTTGGGGTTGTAAAGGGAAGGTTGTGAGTTCAAGCCTCATAAGAGGCAAAAAAGGGTGTAAAAATGGGAAAAAGAAATTAGCCGTTCAAAAAAAAAAATTCAATTAGTTATAATTCTATATCTTTATCTTTATTATTACTTTACTATATAATAAATAAAAATGTTATGATTATCTTATTTCTTTCTAATATGAAATAATATTATTAAATCATAATTTCATATTTATCTCTTATTTATTTTCTTAACTAATTTTTTTTATATTTCCGCTTATTAAAAAATAAAAACCATTTAATATTTTATAAATCGAACCTCTTGTATATTAAATTTTCTAACCTAATAATTAATAAAAAAACAAATAAAAAATTTAATAACTCGGGTGGTACACAAGTTTCTAATGAATTCTTTACACTAAATGAAACTATAAATGAGAGTTTTGTTTTCATCCAGAATAGATAGGTCAAAACCATTTGTCTAAAAAAAAGCTACATCTTCAAGAATACCGACTCAATCACGCCCTACAATGGTTTCTTCTACCTATGCTTCTTATCCAAACGTACATTCCCCCTAGGATATACATTTTCATTCTTAGTCATATAATTAAAATTGTTGCTTTTTCATATTATAGTACCTTAATTTCTATGCTACATCGTAACACATATTTTGTCACCTCATATTAGATTTGTCTATCCCGGGAACATCACGGGATATAACCTACTAGTCATATTATATGTATGTAATTAATTATATTCGGGTTAGGACCAACTACGACAGACTTCAAATGCTCCCCCACATGGCAATCATCCTCTCATTCTTCAAAGAAGTTTGTTCTCAAACTTGGAATAAGATCAGCATCATATCTCACAAAGTTTGATTGTTGTTTAATAACTTGCATCGGTGGCGGTTCCGGGGGTATGTCCGCTGAATGGGCATACTGATGGGGCGCATGGTCTATAACTCGGTTGGCGATTGCCTCACTAACGCTGTGTTCCCGAGTTAACTTAAAAGGAGAAAAGAAAGGAAGTGGAAGGAAAGAAAAAAGTGTTTGTGTTCCTGAGTTTTTTTTAAAGGAGAGAAATGGAAGGAAAGAATGGAATGTGTGTTCTAGAGATCTTTTTTGAAAGGAAAGGAAAGGGAAAGAGGGGAAAACTAAGCCAAATTGAATCATTCCAAATTGAAAGGAATTAGAAGGAAAAGAAAGGAAAATAATAGAGGAAAAGAAAAGAATGGGAAGGATTTTCCTTCTTTTCCTTTCTTTTCCTCCCTTAAGTGAACTCGGGAACATAGCGTAAACAGTGTGGAAGTTCCAATGAACATCGATTCGATTGGCACTTAGGAGTGGAAACCGTAAACAATTACCTTAAATTCAACGAACCTTACTGGGAACAAATTCAAAATGACTCTTTAATTTAAAAGAATTACTAGCAGTAGTTGTTGATGGACTTTTCTTTGAACCCATATCCTTTGTAACTTCCTTATCTTGATCGGTAGTTCCATCGAGAACTTTTTACACAATCATACACTCTTCTTCATTGGGATTAATTTCGTCCTCATCATATCGGGGTCCGTTGTCTTGTTCAGACTCAACGAGTTCGTTGTCTTGATAGAGTGCTACCTCTGATACATGCTATTACTGGTATGATCACATACTCACATAAAATTTCCTATGAAGTCCAGCACATCATCCCACGTTCTCAGGCAATATTGTTACATTATGTTTTCAATTCTAATTTCAGTTGTTCCCATGTTTTCAGTATGTAGTGATTAGTTTATTTTAGAGGCTAGTTTATTTCTTTGTTTGCATTGTATGCCTATATAAGGCTGATGTGCCGAAAATTGCACACGTTTTACACACACATTTTTACCTATTTTCACCCAAAATCATGGTTTTATCTTAGTTTTATCATGATCTATCTTTCTTTGTTGATAATTGCAGGATTTGAGGTTGAGAAATGAAAAGATGTGAAAGACGTTAAAAAGGCAAGGAATTGAAGACTTTGAGAACTGTTGTAGATGCAGCACGGCCGTGCACCTATCCCAGGTCAACAAGTCAACATTTCCAAGTCAGCAGGAAGCAAAAAGTCAAATGTACCAGCCTGCACGGGCGTGCCCACCATGGTGCACGGCTGTGCACTTCAAGTGCGTGTTCCCCAAGGCTCCAGCAAACCAGAACTGACAAGACGGTTACACGAACTGGGCTGCGCGGGCGTGCTAAGCCACCAGACAGACAGTTTCTATATGAAAGGAATCTACAACAGTACCAGCTGTCGAGCATGGGCGTGCCATATCTTGGAGCACGGGCGTGCACCTCCTTATTTGCCTATTAATAGAGACCGCCACTCCCCACTTTGGCATCTCATCCTATCCCTTAACCCATCAAATTCTCCACCTTCTACATGAAGTATCAGCCATCTTTGGGATTTCTAGGTGTCCTTTGGTGCTCGGGATCACTTCATAAACACCACATTTGAGAGAGAAATAAACCGAAATCACCCAAAACCACTAGAAATCTCCCTACAACACTTACCATGTTTTGTACACAAAACCAACTTTGTGAGATTGTTGTATCAACCATGCTAGGATAGATTTCTCTTGGTGTTGCTAGGGTGATGATGGAACTTGGTATGAGATAAATAGGTTATTTATGTTTAAAGTGGTGTTTTGTGTTCTTAGCAATTTTTTTTACTACTTCTTTGTTTGATGAATTAACTAATTAATCACTTAGTTTGTTCTTGTGGGTGTTTCGATAGAAAGTGGAGGGACTTATAAGTGTAACCGTGGAGTGTAAAAGCCCACGCACTTGTAAGCTAACCTTAACTCCACGTGTAGAGATTGGCCCATTTGTGTTTGGAAACATTCACACTTTGTGGCTTAATCCTCGGCTATCAAAATCTCACTTAGGGTCCATACGGTCTTTATACTTGGTCATAGTGATAAGCCGAGACTTGGTTATGCGACTTAGCTTCATGGTCTATGTGATAGCTTTGGCGCAACCCAAGAATTGGTGAGCCTGTGTTGGGAGAAAACGGTCTTTATTTTCTTCCATTACTATATTGCCGCACAATTAGTAATAGGCCAATCACTTTTTGAAAAGTTAATTAATTCTAGTAGGGGATGAGCGTGAGCGGGACAGCCACGACTCCCCTATGATGTCAAGTGGTAGCTTGTTCGGCTATGCTCCGGCTGTCGGCAAGTTATTCATAAAAGAAAATAGTAGTTAAATGTCAATATCGCAACTTTGGGTGGTGGGTTCTTTAGGGTGGGTGCACATAATCTTGGTCAATCTACCCCTCACTGTTGAGAGGTGAGCTTACCGGACAAGGAAGACCCTCACAATAACATTAAGAACACAAATGGTTTTAGTAGTTATGCGCATCTCAAACACACCACTTAAACAAGAGTCTACTATTACTTCATACCAGGCAACGTCAGATCCTGAAGCAACACCTTTGTTTTGCTATTGATTTCTCTTAAAGTTTACATCTCTCTTCTACTTTTCTTCTCACATTTTAAAACTCTTTTAGTAATTTTTAGGAAGATGAGTAGTAAAAATCATGTCATTGGATTCGATACTCGGTACTTGCTCATTTCTATACTACTCACAATATGTACACTTGCTTGTTGTGTGTGGTTTAGAACGTTAAGCAACTATCGTCTTAAACTATAAATTTAAAACTTGAAAGTGTCACACCACTGTTTTTGACTAAATTCCCTTTTTCACCAAGTTGTTGGCACTCAAGCTAGGAACTTGACATTTTAAAAGAAAAGAATCTTTAGTCTTTAAAACCCCACGCTATCAAAGGCTTTGTGGTTTTAGTAATGAGGAGAGAAAAAATGATTATAAAGTTCTAGTCTTCTTGTCTTGTTTTCTTTGGAGATTAACCCACTCAATGGGTTACTTGGGAGATTAGCCATCTCCAAGCGGCTTATAAAAATGGTGCTTTCATGCCCGAACCTTCCTTCCGCCATGCCGACCACTACCTCCACCAACGACCGCTCCCCATCCATCACTAGCCAACTTAACCAAATTATCACTTTCACTACCGCTACCCTCCAATCTCAAGCCAACATCAACAACCAATTAGTCATCCTTATCAAAACCACCCAAAACCTCAACTCGAAATTCGATACCCTCATCGAATCTATCGCTATTCGCGATAACCACATCACCAACTTATGCTCGGTGATTTTGGCTCGCCTCGCCAAACAACCTACACCTCCACTATCAAAACAAAACCGACCCGCTACATCCCCCGAACAATCTGTACCACCAATTAAAACAACACTCCCACCACCGGCCCCTTCCACGCCATTACCGACACCGACACCATTTCCACAACCATCACAGAATCTTGTTTTCTCCATCACCCAAGCGACCAACCATGCCGAAACCGACCTCCGACTACACAATATTGAACTCGAAAACCCACCACCACCACTACTACAAACACTATCGACAAAACAAGCGTGCAACGCCTCGAAGTCGGGAAAGCTCCATTATCCTAAATCACCACCATCACTAAGCCCATATCCTAGTGGTCCTTCAAACATTCCATTACAGAATGTTATGGGCATCCATGGTCCACCCCTTGTGAATGTCACGACACAACAGAAGCCATCTTTCAATACATTATATTCCTGTGGGAGAATTACACAAATTAAATATATATATATATATATATATATATATATCAAACTTATGACATTTACGGGGTTCGTTCCTCAATTCCTGGGTTAGACAGACCACTACTCGAGGCACCGAGTCAAGGTGTAGTTCACAGACTCAAGTGGCGACCCGTTGTGATTGTGCCAAATGCTATTGGGAGAGTCAAATGGCGACCTCCGTGGCAAACGCGTTCCGTTCTTGAGGAGCGCGGGCATGATACGTGCCATTACTGATATGATCACGTACTCACATAAATGTTCCCATGAAATCCAGCACATCATCCCACACAACATCCCACGTTCTCATGCAATATTGTTACTTTATGTTTTCAATTCTAATTTCAATTGTTCCCATGTTTTCAGTAAGTAGTGGTTATTTTATTTTAGAGGTTAGTTTATTTCTTTGTTTTTATTGTATGTCTATATAAGGCTTTATGTTTTTAGTAACGAGGAGAGAAAAAAATGATTATAAAGTTCTAGTCTTCTTCTCTTGTTTTCTATGGAGATTAACCCATTCAACGGGTCACTTGGGAGATTAGCCATCTCGAATCGGCTTATAACAACCTCTTCTTTCGGAAATTTATACTTATAACAGGAGCTTTGTACGTGAATGTGGTTCTTTTCTTTAACATGTCTAAGTAAATACATAATTGGGAAGCTTTCTTCTTGATGTTATTGTTCTGAACTTGACATGCTCATCACCAAAAACCTCACGCCTAAAAAACTTCATTTTAACTTGCAATTTCCAGATCTACATCTCCATAATTTCCCTTTGTAGAATCTTTCATATGGTCTTGCAACTCCCCAATTTGGTGTTCAATGGTTCTTTGCTCGTAAGCCATTAATAACACTTTTTTTTAAATGTATGATATATTAATGTAGGAGTAGGAGTCGAAACAAATTGCTTCGGCTCGGATACCAAATGATAGGAGTATAACACCAATTACTGGTTCAAATCAAATGGTAAAATAAATGATAGATCTAACGGTATTTTATGACACAAACACCACACAAAAATGATTATGACAAACTAAACTTGAATTGGGATACAAATACACCACCTAATCCAACCTTAGACTCCAAGAACACCGTTCAAGTTGCTAAACTTATACTAGCATGGAAATAATTAATCAACACAAAATTCCATTAAGAAAATCAACCAAAGAAACTTTTAAACGTAAACTCACACTACTTCCATTCCATCAAACATACGGATTACATGGGTACCCCATTACTACATCTTAGGAATAAAATAACTTAGACTTGAAATAAATAAAAATAAGTTGAGTGGTAAAATAATACATGGGAACTAAAATAACGTGGGTAATCCGTATGCAAGTTTGTGGGGATCCAAATAGATTAAATTAACCCATGGTGTTGATCCATTAGAATTCGGGTTGGGACCAACTACGACAAACTTCAAATGCCCCCCACATGGCTATCACTAACCTACACAGCTTTGCACCCCTTATATCACTGCCGGCTCTTAATAGGGGCGGCGTGGGCAACGGCCCCAGGCCCGAAAATCCCGAGGGCCCGAATTTTTTTAATTATATATATATATGGGTTGTGGAGTATTGTGATCATTTTTTTTAATATTAACCATTATGGCCCTAGGCCCAAAATTTTTTTACCGTTCTCGAAGACGGCCCTGCCTTATATGCTAACCTACATAGCCCGTATTTACTAAGGTGCATCACCCACTGACCCACTTTATTATTGTAAACTTGCAAACGTGCACCACCCTTCTCTATTAATGTTAACAGTGTTAACACCGCTATTTTGCTAACGTGCACAAATATTTTAAAAACCGCTTTTTATTTTGTAAAGCCCTTTTTTATTTTGTACCGAGCACTGTTTTTCCCCAAGGATGAGCATTTTGAACCTGACTATCGAGTACTCGTATCGGAACAACACTTTTGGTACTAGTATAGTGATATTTTTCTTTATCCTGAATAACTGAACCACTACTGTCTTAATATCAGTACTTATACCGTATTTGTTTTCATAGTTTTGTCAACGTGAAAGTATGTAATTCATCGAAAAGTAAGTTATATTAGCATCCAATTATTTATTCAGTAACGTATGTTGTTCAAACAACCTCTCGCGGTAACATGCGAGTAACTACGACCCTAGTTGGATTATAAAGAATTGATAAACAAATCAATTTCACCAAGACTAAATATTGTGCCCTTATGTTGAATGTCTAACAACCACTATACCATGACGACCACAACCAACAACGAAAATCTGAAAATTATAACGACAGCAACTTATGTTAATATTAACTACTAGTTTTTATTCCGGGAGCGTCCCGGGTTAAAATATCTAATATGACAACATAATTAATGACTTGCCAACATATGATTAATGATTATTATTATTATTATTATTATTATTATTATTATTATTTATTTTAAACAAATCTCTGCTATAAGTTATTATATTCAAATATATAAAAAAAACGAATCTCTGCGCCGGGGTATAAATCTAGTGTCATTACAAAATATTATATAATGTCAAATGAATTCGGA
This sequence comes from Ambrosia artemisiifolia, assembly GCA_032199755.1. Taxonomy (NCBI): domain Eukaryota; kingdom Viridiplantae; phylum Streptophyta; class Magnoliopsida; order Asterales; family Asteraceae; genus Ambrosia; species Ambrosia artemisiifolia. Next base: position 51,681,316 of record CM063522.1, on the reverse strand, counting down.
AGTTTGTAATCGATCATTCTAAAAAGAACTAACATGAAATAAGGAAAAAAAGTTATTTATTGAAATATCGAACGCATTAGTCTAAGGGTTATGTGATGCGTTAAAAAATTCATGTGTATATGATGGATATATAGTTCGGGTATTTGGGTATGTGGTTTCGGGTAATTGGGTCGGGTATCACCTAATCCCAGGCCCGACCCAAACCCACAATTTTTTTAAACTAATCCCAAACCTAACACAATATCTGTCGGGTTACAAAAAATAGTCATTTTTTTCTCCGTTTTTTATATAGCACTATGGTACTCGTTGGAAAGATAATAAAACGTTTGTTAATTTGGTGTAATTTTTTTCTTTAAAAAATCTCGTATATAAAAGATATTAACGTTTAAAAGTTATGGGAGGAAATATTAAAGAGAAAATAATAAAGGTTTAATAATTATATGTAGTAGATTAGGTATTTAATAGATTAGGTTAAACCATATTTAAACTATATTTATTACTTTTTTTAATTGGTTTAGAGTTGCTACATCACATCCTATGTGGCATCTCTTAAAAGAGAGATTGCATTATGACATGTATGATTATTAGCTTTGCAATATATATGTATATATATAGATAACTAGCTTTTATCCCGGGAGTGTCCCGGGATTGAAATATCTAATATAACATAATAAAATATCTAATATGACAACATAATTAATGCTTTGCCAATACATGATTAATGAATAATAATAATAATAATAATAATAATAATAATAATATAATATAATATAAAAAAAAGGAATCACTGCCTATGAAGTTATGTTTATCGTTTGTGATTTATTAGTAGAGTAAAATATATTTGAAAACAAAGCCCCACAAAAATAGTTGTTTTTTTTCTCCGTTTTTTATATAGCACTATGGTACCCGTTGGAAAGATAATAAAACGCTCGTTAATTTGGTGTAATTTTTTTCTTTAAAAAATCTCGTATATAAAAGATATCAACGTTTAAAAGTTATGGGAGGAAACATTAGAGAGAAAATATAATTTTGTTTTTAAATTCTTATCTTTTCCTAAAATAATTATAATATATATAGATTTATTAAAAAACTCAAAAATTAAAAAAATCCTACATGATGCCATGTGGCACATTCAAAGAGAGGTTGAGGCCTCCATTAAATGCCACATCATCAAAGTTCAATTCTTTTATCATAAGTTATAGATTATAGATACCGCTACAAGAGAAAAAAAATAATCTAAAATTATAAATGTGACATCTTAGGCAATATCATCCAACAATTTTCTCTCTCTCTTTTTAACTTTTTATCCTTCACGTGTACATTTATATATTTATGTACGAAAATTATACGAATTTTTATGATATCTAGCCTTCTTGTTTTTTCCTTTATCTTATTGTTGTCATCCTCGTTATCATATATGTTGCTTATATACCCAACTCCAAAAATATCCAGGCCGTAATGATTAACGGTACGAAGTAACTCACCACTTTTAAATCTAGCTTCCTCGTTTATAATACTAGGGTTATGTGATGCGTTAAAAAATTCATGTGTATATGATGGATATATAGTTCGGGTATTTGGGTATGTGGTTTCGGGTAATTGGGTCGGGTATCACCTAATCCCAGGCCCGACCCAAACCCACAATTTTTTTTAAACTAATCCCAAACCTAACACAATATCTGTCGGGTTACAAAAAATAGTCATTTTTTTCTCCGTTTTTTATATAGCACTATGGTACTCGTTGGAAAGATAATAAAACGTTTGTTAATTTGGTGTAATTTTTTTTCTTTAAAAAATCTCGTATATAAAAGATATTAACGTTTAAAAGTTATGTGAGGAAATATTAGAGAGAAAATAATAAAGGTTTAATAATTATATGTAGTAGATTAGGTATTTAATAGATTAGGTTATACCATATTTAAACCATATTTATTACTTTTTTTAATTGGTTTAGGGGCTGTTTGGCAAGTGCTGAACCAGTAAGTGCTGAACCGGTAAGAGGTCTGAATGAATAAGAGGGTCTGAACCAATAAGTGCTGAACCAGTAAACTGGTGTTTGGTTAAACCACTGAATAACTCTATAAAATTACTATTTTACCCCTCACCCTATTTTTATAAAAATCAAACCTTACCTACCCACCTTTTCTATATTTTTCTTTTTCTTCAACCAAAGACACACACACACTCCACGTTCACATGTCTGTTTTATTTTCTATCCTTTTCTTTTTCTTCAATCAAAGCCACACACACACATTCCTCATTAACATCATCTGCTTTCTTTTCTTTCCTTTTCTTTTTCTTCAATCAAAGACACACACATCGGAGCAGAAGGAGGACGCAGAAGGTCGGTTTTTTGTCGGAGCAAGAGGGGGCGGTGGGTGCAGGGGTGCCGAGAAGGAAGGGGACGGAGGTCGGAGGTCGGACAGCGTGGAGGGTTGGTCGGAGATCGGACAACAGTTGAGAGCTTGAAGGAGATGAGTAGCAGAGGAGAAGGTTGGGGCAAATAAGGAACAAAGTGTTTACTTTTTCATTCAGCATCAATTTCTTGCTGAACCATTCAGTCTGAATGGAACCCATTCAGAGGTTGCGTTTTTTGTAACCAAACAGCATCCACCTCTGACCGATTCAGAGGTTACCTCTGAATGAAACCATTCAGAGGTAAACAAACAGCCCCTTAGAGTTGCCACATCACATCATATGTGGCATCTCTTAAAAGAGAGATTGCATTATGACATGTATGATTATTAGCTTTGCAATATATATGTATATATATATATAGATAATACCGCTACAAGAGAAAAAAAATAATCTAAAATTATAAATGTGACATCTTAGGCAATATCATCCAACAATTTTCTCTCTCTCTTTTTAACTTTTTATCCTTCACGTGTACATTTATATATTTATGTACGAAAATTATACGAATTTTTATGATATCTAGCCTTCTTGTTTTTTCCTTTATCTTATTGTTGTCATCCTCGTTATCAGTGGCGTAGCCAGAAAAATTTTCCATGGGGTGCGGAATCTCTAAGCCCCTAGGTCGTTTATCATCATGTGGCCCGAGTCGGGTCGGGTCGTATACCAAAATTAATAACACTAAAATTATATAATCAACAAAAAGAAGCAAAAGTAATTCAAATGTTGTTACATATGCATAACAAAAATCAAAAATTTAAAGTTCTCTTCGGGTCTTCATTTTTTGGAATCTATCTATAACATCTTCTATCTCCACGTTTCTAAGCAAGTCTTTTTCAATAAAAATCATACAACTATCGTTTAAATTCTCATCACCAATCCTATTACGCAAATTGTTCTTCACAAACTTCATTGCCGAAAAACTTCTTTCAACAGTTGCGGTTGCGACGGGTAATGTGAGAGCTAGCTTCAATAAACGATACACAAATATAAAGTGAAGGCGTTTCTTTGTTTCAACCATCAGTTGTACAAGATTGGATAAACCATTCAATTTGGTAAATCGTGTATCCGCTTTTACATTATCAGTTTATGTAGCTCTCAAGTTCAACCGGAAGCCTTCTTTTATCTTCATCATCAAAATCATGTGGATACATCTCGGCTAAGCGTAGTAGTTTTGGAACATAAAATGCACCAAAATTATCACAAGGACTCAGGCTATTAATACAAACAAGTAACTCAGATGTTACCTCGTTAAAACGATTTCCAAATTCTTGGATTTGCATATCTTGAATCGAATTGAAGCATTCAACTTTATAATTGTGGCGAAGTGTGACGTTTGTTTTTTTTTCTTGGTATCCTTAGGTCAACGTATTCACCATCCATGTTTACCACTTCAAGTTTATGCTTATCACAAAAAGAGTTAACTAACTCTAAGAACTTGTCATAACCCTCAAATCTAAACTTTGTAAGTTGGTTCTTGGTAGTAGAAACCAATAAAACCCCGTTTAACAAATCTTGGTCTTTCCTTTGAAGGTTTTTTTTTCTTTTTCTTTTAATCAATATTAAAACAATGTGGACTTATTATAAAGTTTGGGCTTGGTCTTATTCTTGAATTTGAGCTACAAACTAATAAAATGGGCTAACTCAATATATGTAATTATATTATTTTCTTAGGGGTTGGTTTCAAAAATCCAAGGGGTGCGATTGAAAATTTTTGTGGGGTGCGGATGGGATAAACGCGTATATATAAATACTAAATTTTTTTTTCAAGGTGTGCGCCCGCACCCCTTGAGCTTAGGGTAGCTACGCCCCTGCTCGTTATCATATATGTTGCTTATATACCCAACTCCAAAAATATCCAGGCCGTAATGATTAACGGTACGAAGTAACTCACCACTTTTAAATCTAGCTTCCTCGTTTATTATAATACTAGATTATACCCCGGGAACGTCCCGGGGTTGAGAAATCTAATATGACATATTAGTTTTACATATGAAATAGAATGATTCGCTTTACAATCAATGTAAGAAAGCTTCGGATAGCACCTAACCTAAAACAATTAAAAATGTATCTCCAATGTTAACGCCTAATCTTAAACAATGTATAACTCTAATATTAATATCTAACCTAAAATAATGTATAACTCTGAACAAAATCCCACAAAAAATAGTCGTTTTTTTTTCTCCGTTTTTTATATAGCACTATGGTAGTCATCGGAAAGATAATAAAACGCTCGTTAATTTGGTATAATTTTTTTCTTTAAAAAATCTCGTATATAAAAGATACTAACGTTTAAAAGTTATGGGATGAAACATAAGAGAGAAAAATCCAATTTTATATTTAAATATTTTTTTCCTAAAATATCTCAATGCCACATGGGATGACAAATGGTACACTCAAAGAGGCATTCTCCCTCTTTGAGTGTCATGTCATTAAAATGGCTTTGGTTTATTATATGTATAGATAAGCCGCACACCAAATTTTTAATCCTTCTTTTAGAATTTTGAATAACCTTATACTTTGAAACCGGGTTTTGACTGGTTTGAGCGGGTTCAAGCCCGTTTCAAAGTATAGTCACAACCCGATTTCATCCATACCGGTTTTTGCCAAATTTGGTTTCTTTACTTGTTCTAGTTCCAGGTTACAAACCGGTTTTGGTTCCAAAACAAGTTTTGGGCATGTCTTGTTTCGACCCACTAAATTTTAGGGGCTCCATAAAATTTTGAGTTTGGTTGTTTTTTAAATCATATTCTTTGGTTGTTTTTTTGAGTTTGATTGTTTTTTAAAACATATTTTTTTGATGGTACTTTCTTTGGAATGATGGAAATGATTTATAAGCATTTTGTTTGTCACAGCTTTCTTTCCACATCAATATGGTTTTACATGTTTTTCTTATTCACTATTGTGGGATGACTATTTATAGAATCGTCTTAGGATCGAAAGCAATAAACATGTGTCTCTTATCTAAGCATAATCATTATTGGACTCTTAGCTATAGCTAATAATGAATTGAACTTCATCGTCATTCTTTCCAAAGACCATATGGAACAACTTCTAATGCTAGATAATGTTGCTGAACCAACTGGGCTTAAAGACATGTCTTTGTAAATAATATGGGCTTTAGGCCTTAATGGCTTCTAGTGATGACTTATTTAACTCTATTAAAACGTTAAAACATATATATATAAATTTTTATTAAAACATAATCGCGAAAAATTACATCAAGATAGCGGGCAGGCGGGCAACAAGTTGCGCCGCCACCCCTTTCTGGATAGCAAACCCTAGCCTACTAAAAACGAACCCCTGCCCCCCTGGAGTTGAGACACTGCTAGATAAATTTAATCATAAATTGGGCTCCGCGCAGAATTTGGTATTTTCATAAAGTTAGAAAAATAATATGAAAACATATTCATGTAATTAAGCTCTAAGGAAACGTTGAGCGTTTTTTTGTGAAAAGTATTGAGTGGGCTGAGGCGTGAGGGCCAGATCTTATATTAATAAATGGATAAAGCCGTTACTTAGGGCCTCAAATCTTAGGGGCCCGACAATTTATAGTGACTAGGGTTTATTTTCTTTGAATACCATCTATGGGATTAGTGGTGTGTTTGGTTCGGTTATTACTCTTAACTAAAATCGAAGTAGGGATGGTAAAAAAAGCCAGAGGCCGGCGGTTAAACCCGAAATCTGAAACATTTAGGACGGGTATACCCGATACCCGACAGGTATGGGATGGGTTTTGGGATTGAAAAAAAAAATATTTCTCGAGTATGAGACCGGTATGGTATTAGGTGATACCTGACTCAATTACCCGAAACATATATCCGCAAATTTTTAAGCTTTATGTATGTATATATATATATAGGCTAAGTATATAGAGAAAACTCACTCAAATTGAGAAAACCCTGGAAACTCCGACTTCCCAAGCTTTTTATTATCTGAAAAAATTAGGGTATGTAATATACATGTTTTTAAGAGTTTTGAGCCAAAAAAATCAAAAAAGTGCCAACTGAATTTAAAAAAAAAATTAATAAATAAGTTTTTTTTGTGTAATGTATGTTACACACTTTACAGACATGTAACATATGTAACACAAAAAAAAAACTTATTTATTTTAAAAAAATATACTCGGCGCTTTTTTGATTTTTTGGATCAAAACTCTTAAAAACATGTATATTACATACCCTAATTTTTTCAGATAATAAAAAGCTCGAGAAGTCGGAGTTTCCTGGGTTTTTTCAATTTGAGTCGGTTTTCTATATAACCATCCCATATATATATATACAGGGGGAGGATAAATTGAAAACCCTATTGAGTTAAGAAAACCCTTGTAAAAACCATCTAATTTTTTTTTTGAAAAAAATACACAAGGTAACATACATGTATTAAAGCGTTTTGGGCCAAAAAAATAAAAAAAAAGCGCTGATTGGATATTTTAAAAAAAATAAACAAAATTTGCGTTGTTACATATGTAACACTGATGTTCCAATATGTAACAAAGCTGTTACAATGTAACAACACAAAAGAAAAAAAAACATATTTCAGGATAGTGCTGCCTTCAAATTAATGTTTTAGGGTTGTGTAACAGTGGAGTTTTATGACAGGGCAAGATTAAAGAAAATCAGCGTAGTTCGTAGTATTTTACGGTAGCGCCCCTCCCACCCACCATAGATATTTTTTTATAAGGGAGAGTGTGAGATGAAAGAGGAGAGAGAGGTTTGGTTTTTTCACAAAACACATATTTGAGAATGATTAGGAGAGATGAGAGAAAAATGATGTTTTAAAGAGGTTGTAGTGAGTCATGTTAGAGAAAAAATGTGATTGGTATGTAGCGGCCATGTGACACTCAAAACATATAAACATTTTACACCTTGTCGATCTTGTGTTTAATATAAACTAAACCGAAACTTTAACTTCTTGATATTTTCTAAACTGATCAACACATGGTCATTTACATACTCGACAGATCATCAAGTTTATACTTGCACAACATAGAAGGATAATATTCGTTTTTTAAGTAATCTATATACATTTTTATCTTCTACGTACGTACATACCTATAGACGAGTTATACTATGCATTTATTTTGTTAATGTAGATATTTGTTATATTACTTTTTTTACAAGTTCTATTAGTCTATTTCTTTTCTTCTTCTTTTATTTTCTTTTTTATTTTTATTTTTTGCAAACGAGTTACCTGTTTTAACTGAGTTATGTCAATGAACGTGTAGTAGTGAAATCTTTGATTTTATATAATTGGATAATATCAATGTGTGATTAAAACAATTAACACTTTATCCTTGGTTGTCTTGTTATATCATTACAAGATTATGTTGTATCCTATTTATGTTATCAAATTTGTATTTTTTTTTTCAAATATAAGAAATTAACATTTTTAAATAAAAAGTACTTTTTTTCTCAGGTATTAAATTTTTTTTGATACTTACTAAACAATTGCGAATTATTACGTTACATACTATTAACAAGGCAAGGAATTTGAATAGTGATTTTTTCCTGACCCTTTCTCTAGTTTATATATCTTATGGTGGGTAGCTTTTTAAATTATTGATCATGGATCAGTGGCTTGCGCAAGTATTGTTAACCGGTTCTGCCAGGGTTCGATTCCTTTAACCCTATTTTAGTTACGTTTGTTTTAGATTACACATTCTTTATGGCCAATCTCTCTTCCTACACGTGTATTTGGCCCACCTCTCTCAGTTGTTGCGTTGTCTTCCACGTGTACTCTTAAGCCTTATCATCGTTAACCCACCCTTTTGCAAAGCCTCAGTCCTCACCCCTTTTCTTTTTTTTCCAGTTTCCACCCCACCCCTTGTACACAACCCACCATAGAGAGAGCAAGAGACAGTTCAGATCTGAAAAATATAGTTTACGTTGAATGTTCTTATTGTTTGTTATCCAATAATTTGGTGTTGGTACTAGTTTATGATGATGTTTATAAAATTACAGGAATCAAAAGAGAGAGAGAGAGAGAGAGAACTGAGGCACGATTATGGTTGTAGTTACTATAACGACGGTCGTGCACGAAGTGGGCGGTGGTGGTGGTTTGTGATTGTTCCGGTTGTGTATGGTAGCAAAGGATAAGTAAGGTGGAGTAAAGTGGTGACGGTCATTGACAGTGACGTTGTCGGAGTGTTTCACGGAGGGTGGAAACCGGAATATCAATGTCGATTCTGTTAGTTATCATAACTAGACCTGGACAAGTATATGTATTTAATATTTTTAATCTTTGAAAGTGTAAGCTACATAAGACTGTGGGGAGTTTAGGGGGGAAAGAGGGCATGGTGCACTATGTGGCACATGCAGGGTCGATTATTAATGTCAATCGACCTACAAAAACTCCGATCATGTTCGAATTTGTTGATGGGCGATTTGGGTTTAGGATTGAATTTGGATGAACTATAGTAGTGTTTGACGAATTGCTCCAATTTGGTTTGCTTTAACATATTATATTGTATTGGTGCAGCAACAGCAAGTACCTTTTGAGGACATCTTAGATGATCAGGTACGTCAATGACCACCTTTACTGCTGGTTGTATAAATTTAGATGCACTTCAGATCACCTTTGACCTATATTGTTTTTAACTAAGTTTTATAAATTTTGCCAGTTTGATGTGATACATAAAATGTAACCCAAACCAGCGATAGCCAGCTGAAGTTTAGGCCAATGGCCCTTATTGCACATTTTATATGAAAACAATTAGACTGATAAAAAAAATGTATATGGTTTAAAAACTTCTTCGTTATAGATATTTTTGGGCTTCCTCTATGTTTATTGCAGTTAAAGTCTGGATTTATATTTAAGAAGTCAACCTCCGCTGAAGTGTATGACTACCGGCTCATACCAAACTTTTGTCAGCTTTATTCGAGAGTGTAGATGTAGTAAATTGGTTAAGTTTAGTTATCAGATCTCCTCCTTAATTTCATTCCCTTACACCATTCTTCAGGTGTGTTTAAATGTGTTTCTTTAACTCTGTATTTGAGTTGCTTTCCCAGTTATTGTTGTTTTATTTGGCTTGGATTTAGTCTTGATGCCTAATGCATGTGTCATCGACTATCTATGCATTCCTATGTATGCAGTAGAAAGAACAGTTTAACTATGTTCAAGAACATGAAATGTGTATGTTAGATTGGTTACCTTAAACATATTTCAAGCATTTACGAGGTTAAATTTTAGATGCGTTTGAAACCCCGCAACGCAGCGCCGAGCTAAAACACTAGTTTTTACTTAATTGGTAAGTATATTAAATAGTGTTGTAAAACAACGGCCTACTAGTATTCAAAATATAAGAACTATGAACAACGACCTACTAATCTTGAAATAAGACAACTAAAGTCATTATTAATAGTCTTGACGTCTTGCATCACCAAAAGCTATTAATGTTTTGGCTTAAACAAAAGAAATTGAATCAACTTTATTAGCAACTAATGTTTCTTTAATCCCACATTGGTGTTTCATGATTAAGAGATAAATAATATTATTATAATGACATATTAATAGCATATAATGACTATAAAGCATACTTTATGATTACTTGACATTAAATTAATACATTAATGGAATGTAAACGGCAAATTAGACATTCTATTCAAAAGATAAGTTAATACATATGAAACGATATATTTTATGAATGAAAATTGAAGACACAAATTTAATATAATACTAAAAGGGATTAAATTAAATTTATAAAATAGGCTATCATTTCATTAATCACCACGTTTTTGTTTCTTTCTTTATCGTGTCACAAAGATGTAGAGACCTAATTATGTAACATGCCATGATATATAATACACATTAATAATATAACAATTTTACTTAAAAGAGCATAAATATTTTTCAGTTTTATTAACACGCTTTTCAATGTGTTAGGAAATCTCTTTTTTTTTTAGAATTCTTATTTTGATAGTAAAGATTTGTCAAACAAGTGAACAACACATCCGCATAATTTTTTTATCTAAATATATAGGAATTGCAATAGAATTAATGTTCGGCAAATGAAAAAAAATCTCTAACATAACCCAATATTGTATAAATTACGATATGGATTTTGTTTTAAACAAACTCGAGTTACCTTATCATAATATGATCCACTCCAAAAACAATTCGTGCTGATAACGTGCTGTAAAACAACGGCCTACTAGCATACAAAATATAAGAACTATGAATAGAGAGGGATAGAAGAAAGAAGTCTTATTCATTGAGTGTATCTAATACAATATATAAGAGCCACTATTTATAGGCTATACAATTAATACAAATATAATGAATAGATGTAGGTTATGCATGTGGAGAGTCACCACATTATTGATGCATTATATAAGAATACATTTTGCAAAGTCGGCTGTGAGTGTAGTTTCCTGTAGCTATCTGAGGGTCTATATGCCTCCACGTTTTACGCCCTCTCATCCCAACGGTCAGATCAAAACGTCAAACGCCCAAAAAAAACCCACCGCAAACCGCCCAAAAAAAACACACTGAGATGTCTCTATCAAGCGAAGACTAAGATATGTTACTTATATTTTTGTGAGTGAATCCCCATATTTTAGGATGACTTTATGAGTAGAGGAGATGAAGAACTTGCTGTTTATTGGTACATTTTGGGATATTTGGGGGAACATAGTTTTGCTTCATTTATTTTTTTTTTTATATATGTTGAAGTGGTTGTGCCTGGAGGATATAAAAAAAATAATAAAAAAGGTATAATGATTTTTAGTGTAATACGTGAATAAGGATGGAAAACCTGAAGACATCAAGACATCTAATGATTCATCGAGATAAAATATAATTAAATCTGTAAATTAGGACGCCTTACAAAATATATTAGTATTTATTATAACAACGTGTAGGTTTTAAAATGTTAGATAAAATAATAAAATAATGGTGTAGAAGTAAACTAACTTATTTGGAACTTAATAATTTACAACCAAATCTTTCTTAGATTTTGATATCATATTATTATCCTGTATAATCTAATAATATAATGGAAGAAGACAAAACCTACCTTGATTAGTTATGCATCATGTCTTATTTAAATAAGCTTAACTTAACTACCAAGCATCAATCTTCTTTTCATGTGGAAACAAAATAAGATGTATTATTGGAAATGGAAGATGAATAGTAATTTTTTAACCAACATCAATGACATATATACTTATTGTTTCCGTATTGGTTAATGAAGTTGGTTGGAGTTGTAGTGGTTTGTTGTGTGTTTGGTGTCCAGAGTACCCGGGTTCGAATCTGCATGGGTTTTTCTTTGTTTTTGCTAATAACTGCTGTTACAGGGGTGTATTAGTCATTTGGTAATGTAAGTACGTGTCACCATTTGTGACTTCTTCTGGCCACCCATCCTTCCATGTAAACTACGTGTGTACAGTTGTCTTAAAACCCCTAAACCATTATCATCCATTCATTCTTGCACACACATATCTTATGCATAGAGAGAGAAAGACAGGAGCTAGAGAGAGACAGAGAGCCAGCGAGAGAAAGAGCACAGCGGAGCATCCTGTGCCGGTGTCGTCACTGGTGATTCCTCTGTCACCACCGTCCCTACCCGCCTTTAGAGAGGTGAGAGAAACTTGAGAGTTAGAGAGAGAGAGAGACAATCGGAGAGAGAAGAAAGATGGACGGAGATGAGGATGTTGGCCATGGCCTCCGGCCGGCCAGGCTTGTTCCAACAACAGGGGGAGAAGAAAGAAGCAAAAGTTACGGTGGTTCAGGTAGGTAGCAGGGTGACGGTGGTTATGACCATCAGAGATGGCGGCGGCGACGATGGTCTAGGGTTCCGACCGAAGAAGATGAGGTATGATTTCATTATATTAGTATTTCTATTTCTTTATGTAGCAGAAATACATTCTTGGTGCTAATCAACCAAATCAAAACAGAAGAGAAACATGTCCCAATCTTTGAAGTACTCGACGTTTTGGTTGATTCCCAACCCTAAAGAACCAGAACATAGAGGAATCCGGTGGCGTGTGTCGGTCACACTTGGTCTATCTAAAAAGTGGGTGAAGATAAACAGAGCTTCTACAGATTCACAGGTTCAACCACTTTACCCCTCAAAGTCCCTTCCTATTCTCTACAATCATATTTTTAGCAAGTAAAACCGTGGTACACCTTTGATTTATCCCTCGAATTCAGGGTCTTATGGCGGTGGTGGATTCGGTGACTGATGGAAAAATGGTGTTGTTATTTTCTTAGGTATTTCGTTGTTAAAAGTTATCTGTTAGGGTTGTGATGAACTATTTGTGATTTTAATGATGAAGTTCAATTTAACGTTTGCAATATTTTCTTCAGGATTACACCGGAGATCTACTTTACGTCATTTAGATTCGCTTCTATCAACGTAATCTGAAACCCAAATTTGGTTGTTTATTATGTTCAGGTGCGATTCAGGTTGTCGATCCCGTTGTTTTACAAGCTTGCTCGGGTAATTTGTGTTTTTATTTGTTCAAATTATGTATTTGCAGCATAATTTGAATCTTTACTTGATGAGAAAAAAAATGTGTGAAATATCATAAGCATGATTTCCGTATTAGCTTATAACTTTTATATAGTTAATGTTGAGCTGAAAAGATTAAGGCTTTCCTAATGGTCAATAAATTTAATTTTTAACTTTGGAAACCGTCAATCGAATTGAATACAATGAAACCGTTCCACTAAACGGTCAGTAAATTGAATACAATGAACCGTTCAAAACTTTGTATATAAACACAACAAACCGTGGGGTAAAAACTCACATTTACCACTGTATAAACAAACAAACACACACGAAGATGACTCGCTGGACCGAGGAAGAAGAGATGACGTTGGTGTTGTGCTACAAAGACGCCACAAAGGGCCCGGTTCTACAATAAAGCTCGATGGCCTCGAGCTCGGGCTCCCACCTGGAGGGGTTCTGGGACCACGTGTTGACCGACTTCAACCAGCACATCGGCACCAACGACCGGACCATCGAGAGCCTGCAACGAAAGTGGGCCGATCTCAACATAAATGGTGATCGGTGGACCACCCTGTATGAGCGCACATTGAGCGAGGATCCGGACTTCGACCAGGAGTTGGCTATCGAGTTCACTCATGTGGACTATGAGGCTCGATACGACAACTATTTCGGCCATATTGCGGCATGACAATTGTTGCGCCAACCCTAGGTTTATTTATCTTTGGTTTATGTATTTTAATTTTATGTTTAATATTAATGTGTTTTAATTTTACGTTTTAATGTATTTTAAATGTTCTTGTTTATGTTTTTTTTATTTAATGATTTTAACGTATGTTTATGCTTTAAAACAAACGGTTAACATAATACAACAATATTAAACAAGCAGTTAACATAATAAAACAATATAAAAAAACGGTTAACATAATAAAACAATATAAAACAAACGGTTAAAAATATTATTTTAAGCCAAATGCATTATAGCCCAGCGGCACCTTGGTGGTGAGATAAGACTTAGGGACCATAAGGTTATGGGTTCGAATCTCACAAAGGGGGTTTTCTCATAATTATGAGTTTCCTCCTGAATTGGTGACTTGGTGGTGGAATATGATCGCGTGGCAACATTGGTGGCACGATGATACTCCAGTGTTCCGTGAGTGATTCCAATTTGTTGGCCGTTCAAAAAAAAGTATTATTTTAAATCAAAAAAGAAAAAAATACCCACATACCAGCCCGTTAAAAAGAACCAAAACAAGGTTCATGAGACAATTACCAGTATCGGTGACGACGGTGTTACCGTACTGATAGTGGGGTACCTGTGACCTGTTCTGGTGACGCTTCGTAACGTGGAAAAGAGAAACTTTCAATTTAAATTAATTGTTTAAGCTGTTTTGTGGGGACGGAGGGCATTTCATTTTTTCTTGTTGACAGATTCTCATTTTCAGAGAATAATTAATGAACTTGTATTTTCTGTGATGTTTTATAGGGGAAATATTGATGCAAGGAAACAGTAGACAACATCCTGAAAATAAATGTCTTTTTCTCGTTTTCTTAACGGCACTTAAATTTTTCAGTTGTGTATAGGCAAAATCCATTTTTTTAATATATATTTTTTTTTTGCAAGTTTTAGTAAGTTTGATTTTGATGTATCGTCCTGTCTATAACTGTTCGTTTTTGGTGTTGTTCGATGTTGAGGTCGGGTTTCTCGTTCGTTTTGAGTCGTTGGTTGTATTGTTCTTCAGCTCCTTACTGGCTCTTTATATATAAAGCATTTGCCGTTCGATAAAAAAAAATCCACTATTTAGGTAAACAAAATTAATCCTTTCTGTTAGCGTAAATAATGAGAAAAGTTTCTTGTGAGCTATTTAAGATTAACCTAAAAATTAAAACCAAACTAAAATAAGCTCAAACTTGATGTCCAGCATCTAAACAAGCTTGTTTAATAAAGAAGTTTGTGTTCAAAATTAACGTGCTTGAATAAATTTAATTTCAAGTAAAAAATGAACAATTATTTATATATTTTTTTACTAAAAGACTATATTTCTTAACAAGTGTTAGAAGTTTATATAGGTATTGTATTTTAAATTTTAGAAGAAATGTTTTATATTCTTTTAACATTGTTTTATATAAAAAAACAACAAAACAATTTAAAATACAATCAAATGATTCTAAGCATGGAATTTAAAACAGGCTGATTAATTATCTTTCTTTGCATGACGTTTTAAATTGCATGCTTATAATACGTTTGATTGACTTTTAAATTGTTACTTTTATTGTTTTCTTTATAACGTAATATCAAAAGAATATAAACATTTCTCTTAAAATTTAAAACACAAAGACTACATAGACTTTTCACACATTTTAAGAAAATTAGACTTCTTAGCCAGCCTATATCCCTATATATGTTAACTAATAAATAATAAAGGAACCGGGTGCAAGCCGACTTTAAAAAAAAGCTCAAAATGAAGCGAGCTTGAGCTCTTATAATTAAGTTAACCGAGCTAAATTTATGCATAAACTTAAACACTTGATGACACTCAATAAAACATATATATGAGAACTTTCATGTCTTGAATATATAATCAAATTACCTTGCATTCTAGTAATTACGCCAACTAAATTAGTTCAACTTGTGAGTGTTAGGGTATAGGGTGTGAAGGAGTGTGACGACCCGGAAAATTTTTCTTCTTATTTGTTTCTTTCTCTTCGACTTCGGGAAATTTTCGGGACGAAAATTCTTTCAACAGGGGGATGATGTGACACCCGGCAAACTCCGGTTATTAACTTTTTGAAAACTCAGTAAGTCTACCTTAGCGAGTCGTGCATACATTACACATGACAGGGTCAGTCGAGTCGAGTCACGTTAAGTATTGTTCAGGGATCAATAATTCGGAGGATCATTGGGGTTTTAACACGCGCAGGTCTCGAGTCCCGGGAATTGGTGAACGAGTGTGAACGTGTTTGTTTTCATGAATTGTGTGTTTATAATCCTTATTTGACTTGTCGGTATGTGTATACGTGTTTACATATGTTAAAACAGCGATTACACGCGATTGCATGACATTATAGGTGATTACGCAACACAGGGGGCGATTAGGAAGTCACAGGGGGTGATTAGGGGGCTACTCGCCTGATAGGGAGGGCGAGTAGGCCTAATCTTGTGGTGATTGAGGGTGATTAGGCCCTAATCGCCTTTAGTGAGGGCGATTGGGAGGCCTAATCGCCTGTAGCTGCTGCGTAATCGCCTGACGTGTTTTAAACGACTAGAAACGCCTATAAATACCACCCTTGACCTCTAAAACACCATTTGTGCAACCCTAGCCGTCCCATAACCTATCCCAACTCACAAACACCCTCTGGAACACGTTTTTGCATCAAAACACACATTTCCAAGCTTTACACATCATTTTCTCATAAATCCAAGGTGTGTTCTTCATTCCCAAACCTTTAAATGATTATGTTTTGTTCCCTAAAGGTCCAAACCTGATTTCTAAACTATTGTGTCTTTGAAAATCTATTAAAAACCGTTTTTAAACAAACCCAAACCTTTATGCATGTTATATGTGTTATATATGAATAAAGGTAGGATTTTTATGATTGAAACATGGTTATGCTTGTGTTATGAATGTGTTTCTGACTTAAATGGATTATGATAATGTTAAGTTAGAAGTTTGGAGGTCCATGGTTGTGTATGGTTGATATTTGGTATTTTGACCCATTTGAATGGTTTTGAATGATTAAGGATGATATGATGTGTTTTGTTGGTTATATGATGTTAGGGTTTGCTTTAGGATGATTCTAGAACAGTAGGATAATATCGGACAACGTTGTTACGTGATGAAATCTGGATATTTGCTATTTAGGGCAAGTTTTTGCATGTTGATGTGATGTTTACATGATAATTATGCTATTTTGGGAAAACGCTCGCATTCGGGGCTGTTAGAATGATGATAACTTAGGGGTTTTGCTTGGAATATGTTTGTTAATGTTTTTTGATTGATATTTGGTGTTTCCACATGTTCCGGATCTGATTTGGAGGGTTAAACGCGCGAAAAATCGAAACAGACCTGCAGGGGGCGATTAGGGATCCTAATCGCATATGCTGAAGGTGATTAGGAGCCCAATCGCCTATGTTGCATGTCTTATAGCCCCCCAATCGCCTATAATACATGTCTTATAGCCCCAATCGCCTTCATTGCATGTCTTATAGCCCTAATCACTAGTTAAACCCTGAATTGCATGTCTTATAGCCACCCAATCGCCTATAGTGTATGTCTTATAGCCCCTAATCACTAGTTAAACTATGAATTGCATGTCTTATAGCTCTTAATCACTAGTTGACTTTTCCTAATCACTAGTTGACTTTTCCTAATTGCATGTGCTGCTGTTGTAAGTGTATTTTGGCATTCCGAGACCCGATTTGACACCTAGGAACATGCTAGAAACCCCATAACATGCCTAGTAACATGGTAACACGTGCTCGGACTTATTTGTGCGTTACTTGAACTATATGTTAGACTTGTTGAACTTTAACACGTGTTAAGTATTGGTTGCATAGATTGTATGTTTTAGTGTATGAGATTAACACGTGGGATGTCGGGTCACCAGTGGGATGTCGAGTCTTGTCTCATGTAGTCTGGTTGTCAGTCAAACGCATTTTTCAAACGTATGATGGTAATGGACTGGACATTAGGGACTAATGAACCCAACGGGTTATTAGTCTAACTTTACACACATCTTATGATAGGTCGCCACTAGTTGGGGCTATCATATCACATAACGGTTTACTCATTAACGGAAGACGCAACCTAAGGTGAGTTCACGGCCCCACATTTTACGGTTCTTGTTTTCGGGGGAGAAACATGCTTAAACTCTTTTATTACACATTTTCATGTTATACTATGGCTAACATCTTATTACTATACGGTTCATCTAAGTCCCTTAGAAACCACTAATACGGGGATGTAGCGGGGAAATGTGGATAGCGCTATTGGGAACTGACAAGCCCCACTCGACGGCTGGAGGCCGGGCGGGTGCATATTGTCTCTAAGCACACAAGGCCTACCGGCGATGACGGTAGTCCGTAAATAAGGGTTACACAGTTACATAGTAACAACACAGTCAGCAATGGTTTCACCCGTAGTAGTAATATTACCCAACGCCTAGCTAGCGTTCTCATAAGCATAGTAGTAACAGCAACGGTAACGGTTTTCAAGGATTGTTTAAAACGTTTAAATAAAACCTGTGAACTCACCAGCATTATATGTTGACTCTTTTAGCATGTTTTCTCAGGTCGCTAAGGTAGCAGCTGTCAGCTAGGCGCACGGAGTCGCACTGGAGTCGTACTCGCGTCTAGGATCATTTATGCATGTCTTTTGATCTTAAACTTTTGAACTCATGTCTTTATTTACTCATGACTTGTAAACTTTAAATGCTTCCGCACTTTCAAACGTTGGTTTTAAATCTTATGCATGATTTTATTTACGTATTTTTTTACATGTAGACGTCGTTTATTGTGACCGTTGACTTGGATCCAGGTGTGTCACACGCCTCGCGGTAGAATTCGCTTGTGAAAATTTGAGGGTGTGACAAGGAGGCTCATCGTGGAGGATGGTCCTTCACCTCATCTGCCATGTCAGCGTGAGGTAGGTCCATCTTCCCCATAATGGTTCAAGGATGTGGAGGACAGGCCTCCCTTTTTTTAATTAATTAATATTTTAATTTAAAAAAAGTAAAGTTAATATTAATATTAAAAAAGTAAAATTACATTAAAAAACATTACTTAAAAAAACATAACTTAAATTACATTAAACTACTCGACGTTAAAAAAAATTACAAATAAGCTAGTCTTGTTCTTTGTTCAAATATATTCAACCAAGTCTGATTGAAGATTTTGATGTGTGAACTCGATATGTAACTAAAACTCGTTTAAATCTTTTTGATGTGGGTCCACCGGAACATCATTCTCCGGCGGGGCATTTTCGTCATACTCACAGATGGCCACGCCTTCGTCTTCGAGTATCATGTTATGCAACAAGATACAAGCATACATACAGTAATGCAACTTTTTTGGGATGAAGGCATGTGTTGGGTTCTCAATGATGTGACATCTTGATTGTAGAACCCCAAATAACCGTACGACGTCCTTTCTTGCCGCCTCTTGATGCTTGATAAATTTCTTTCTTTTTTCGTCGATCAGGTGCGGAATGGTTTTAACGATTGTAGAGTAGGGTGGATATATTACATCAGCAAGATAGTACCCGCGCTTGTATTCTACCCCCGATACCGTAAAGCTGGTATCCGGACCGGTTCCTTTTATGACATTGTCAAAAACCTTTGATTGATTGATGACGTTAATGCCGTTATTTGAATCAGGAACGCTAAAGAAAGCCTTCCAAACCCATAGATCTTGTGAACAAACAGCCTCCAAGATTATTGATGGATGCCCTTAATCGCTTCGTGTAAACATTCCGCGCCATGAATTCGGGCAATTCTGCCACGGCCAATGCATGCAATCAGTGCCTCCGAGCATTCTTGAAAAACTATGTTTTTCGTGGTGGAAGTGATACAATTGTTGGACCTCACTGGAGTTTGGCTTTCGCAAATATTTCTTACTGTATAGCTTCACCACACACTTGCTAAACTTGTATAGACATTCTTGTGTAGTTCTTTCGGACATCATTAAATATTCTCCCACGCATCAGCCGCAGTCCCGTACGCTAGTTGGCGAAGTACCGCTGTGCATTTTTTATGGTGGTGAACCCCTCTTTACCTCTAGCATCGTATCGTAAGGTAAAAAATGGGTGAAAACTCGACACGTCATCGGCTATATGTAAGAAGAGTCTCCGACTCATTCAAAACCTACGCCTAAACAAGGCTGCCGAGTACAAGGGTTCGTTGGCAAAATAATCGGCTACCAATCTATCATGGACACATACACATATTTGCGAATAGAAATATAATAAACATCTACAATCTAAAAAATATAAATATAGTAAACATCTACAATCTAAAGAAATATAAATATAATACACATATAAAATCTAGAAAAATATATAAAACTAACATTCTCGGTCTCTGTTTATAGCCTCTTGCCTAGTTCGTGGTACTGACTCGACTTACTCTCCTTTTTCCTCAGCAATAATCTGTGCCGCTTGCGTCACGATATTTATAAAAAAAATGTACTGCTTGATGTGTAAATGAAGAACCCGACGAAGACGAAAGTGAAGAAGACATTGTTTGAGGGTTTGATATTTTTTCGAAAGACTGATTTGGTGTAAAATTATTTTGAGAGTTGTGTGAGATTTGGTGTAAAAAAATGAAAAGGAGAGAAATAATTTATATTTGGAAAATTTAAGTGTTTTTTTTAATCTGATCGTTCAACGGTTTAATTGACCACGCGGAGAACCGGCTTAACCATCATGTGGTTGCCGGTGATGATGATGATGACATGCCGGAGGGCTTGCGCTTGCGGAAGCCCGTACCCTATAATTTTGAAACCTCACCGTACTTCACCCCTTTTGTGAATTTAAAATTGACATAAAAAGGGACGGGTGAGAGAGAGATTTCAAATTTGTACTTCAAAGACATTATCAACTCTAAGACCATTTACATTCCCTCTACCAAATCTCATCCATCAAATTACACTAAAAATCACTACTCTATCTCTAAATCTTCTCTCTCCTAATTAAAATAATAATACTTTTTTATACTTTTATCATTATATTTTCTCTCTCCTCACTCACAACTACTTACAAAAATATTAAAATATATATAAGGGTGAACAGTAGCTTTTCATATATAGGGTGGAACAATGATTTCACCAAATATTTTCTCTCTCACCACTCACAACCACTTACACTCATCCATATAATTTGGTGGATACACTCACATACATTTGGTAGACTAAATGTAAAGGCTCTAAAGGGTCGGAGATAGTCCATATTGTGTATTATACGAGAGTTTTTGCATCTAATGTTACATACTTAATAAAAAAGTTGTGTTAAAAAAACACAGTTGCAAAAATCGATGTATTATATTAATAAAATAAAATATACTGTAAATTTGTTGACATATACAGTCGTTAAGATATGCGTTTAAAATATGAACCTTGACATGACAGTTATAAATTTTTTTAAGTTAATTTTTAAAACACTTTTTTTTTCAAATGTAAAATTAACTTTGATTTTTTAATACCGCCTATTTTTTATTATTTAACATACTATATTTTTACTATTATCTACCATCCGACCACATCAACTATTTGAACATTTTTAGATATCACGTATAAAAACAATTATCTGTTGTATAACAACAACCTATTAACAACTAACATACAAGATATGTAGATGTAAGAACATGGATTGGAGAGAATAGAGAATGGAATGATTCATTCTTATTGATGTGTCTTAGATCAAATACAAGAGCCACCATATATAGGCTATAACATTAATACAAATATAAATGTAAATGGGAGTTGGAAATGTGGATAGTCACTATAAATATAATACATTTATAACACTCCCCCTTGACTATCCACGTGATAAACAAAATAATGTAGTATACGCTTGGTGATGCTGCCTCGTTAAAAACCTTGCCAGGAAAACCCAGTGGGACAAAACCTCAGCTAAGGGAAAAAGAGTGCAGGGCGTATTACTCTTCCTGATACTTCTGGATCAGGTATGTTGCCTCATTAAAAACCTTACTAAGAAAACCCGATGGGACAAAACTTAGTGAAGGGAAAAAGAGTGCAACGTGTCGAATACTCCCCCTCATTTTAATATGTATCATTTGAATGATGGTGTCGATCTTCTAAGAAAGTTGCTCAAAGTTTTGTAGTAAATAATTTGCGTTCTTGATCACTTGACGTGAAAATCTTTAAGTTGAATCATTGATGTATGATCTTCATTCCAGAATTTTAGTCTCTGCTCTCGTAAGTGCAATTCTTTAAGTTTAACTAATGTTGCCTCCTCTCGTAAATAAATGTCACAAGATCAACAAATGTGATGTGTTATATTCCCTGCATCTACAAGACTAACCAAACTTGTTTGCATGGGTTAGTAAAATATAATCAAATATCGCTCATACCTGAAGTATTTGTTTTAACTCATTTCGGTGTCTCCTCGCTTGACATAGACTATATTATGATAATAAGTTCACGTGAAAAATATAATAATCATGCATAATTAGCAAGACATATACTAATGTCCATATATATTTAACTATGGTACTTCTAGAGTGAAAATCTCTACTTTGGGAGGAGATGAAATGAATAATTTTCCATATCAAGTAATTGGACAACCTTTAATGCACTTTAAATATGAGCTATGTCCATTGTAAAATGTACCACCATCTTTTCAAGATATACTTTGATGGATTGGTAAACATATCATATATACTCGAATTATAGGTCAAGCAACAAGTGCACTATGTCAAGGACTTTCAAAAATCCCCCTTTTAAAAGTTCTACAGAGTCTCTCGATAATGCTCAGACATTATCACTGTAAACTGCGAGTGAACTTTTAAAAGAAAACTTTTGATACAAGCTGGATAATACAATCAAACTTATGTTGCTCTTTATTGGGATATCTCATGAGTTTTATAACACTCAACCCCCTTATTTAGTCCATACATATTATATTACCTTTACATAATACTTCTTAAGGTATTGATATCAATGTTGCAGGCATCATCAATCCATCAAGAACTTTTCCATCTTGACCAATTACGCAAGTGCATTAACTCTTCAATTGGAAGAACAATAACATCTATTTCTCCAATATATATTGTACAATTCTTATACATTAAACTATCATAATCACCAGGTTCAGTTTATAACCTGTGGTGTATTGGTGCACAATAATCACATCCTACGATGTTTCATATTACCTTTTAAGCACTCAGTTGCTTTAGGATACTCATGAGAAGTTCCACTTATATTCAATTCAATCATATAACAAACATAACTCAGAATTGAATCTATTTATTCTGATCATAACGTTCTCGAGAACTTACGTTACAAGATTTTGACACATTAAATCCTTCATCAGGTATTTTCATGTAAACTTTCAGTGTCAAGTAAATCATGATATTTATTAGACGCATTTCAATTCTCTCTTTGCATTACCAGACTAATAACATAATGAAAAATCATTGTATCCACCACTAGAGAATGCGTCTCCTCATAATCAATTATGGGTCTTTGCGAAATTCTTGTGCCACCAATTTTACCTTATATCATTTTCTTTTAAAACGTTGATTCGCACAAAAGACCTTTTTCGTATCTATATGTTTTACAACTTTTGTTGTATGGACTATTGGTCCAAAACTTTTCTTTTCAATAGAGAATTCAACTCTGCCGCATTTGCGTCTTTCCATTTTGGCCAATCATTTCTTTGTATTCATTCATAGGCAGATCTTAAATCTTGATCCTCATTTTAAGCGCTACATTACATAAAATTTATAACGACGTCGATTTTATTTCGATTCCATGCATTTCGTAGACATGATACTATATAACGAGATCTCTTTATTTTCAGGTACCTGAGGTTCTTCTGGAACCATCATGTCTAATGTCTCTTCAGGAGACCTTTTTACTATCACCTCGACTTGACCATCTTTCTTACTTGCTCCAATTTCGAGGATTTTTATTCTTGGAACCGACTAGTCTACCATGCTTCAGGCATGCCATAGACATATCACCAATGTATGGTTGCCCTTTCTGGGACACTAATTCAATTGGAGCACTAGCAGTTGATACATGTGACTTAGCTAGCCACTATATTTAGGTCAGTGAATACATCTGGTAATCAATTTATTCTTGTAAATGAATTATCCTTTGTACTTTCAGTTCACACTTATTAATTTGAGGATCAACTGATAATTCATTTCATCTTTTCAACTGCTTTTTATCTCCCCCTCATGTTGGAAATATTGATTGTTAAAATAAAAATCAATCAATCAATCAAATCACACCTTTAACGACTCTAAGTACGTGGTTATCAATACTTATTCTTATCCAACATATATTCTCAACATTCTTTGAAGTCCCATCTTTTGTGCATTGTGGTGGATCAATTGCAAAATATATCGCACATCAAAACAATAGATGGGAAATGTTTGGTTCCTGACCGAAAACCAATTATAATGGGGAAATGTTAAATAACTTGCTGGCTTGATGTGGGTTACTATTAGTCATGTATGACCACATGTACTTATATATAAACATGTACTTTTGCTCTCATGATTATTATCTTTGCAATAAAAATTAGATGTTTAGTGATCTTCTCACCAAAACACGTATTCTAATTATCATTACTAACTTGAGAATTAAATTCACCAAAACACGTATTCTAATTATCATTACTAACTTGAGAATTAAATTCACAATTATAACCAAAATAAACATGCCACTCTGGAATAATATGCTTGCTATCTTATTAGCTAAGTCATAAATCACGCAAACTTCAGGTTGCGAACTTGATAACCATTTAGACGATGCATCGATTTTAAATACTAAGTGGTGTCATGTTAGGATATATGTATCCTTTATTCACTTCCAGAATATTTAGGGATACTCACCCTATATGGCAAATATATAATTTCACTTTTGAGCAAACATTACATGATATGTATAAGATGGAAGAATCCTTAAGTTCTTCATTATGTTCACATCATCATTGACTCGGTGTGGTCTTACCGGTCATGCCAACTAATTAAATAATTATGATCCATAAATTCCTAGTTTATGATCATATATGTATTACTTGTACGTATGTAATACAACCGTAAGATATGAGAGTATGTATGAAATATTCAAACCATCATCTCATTATTAATCATAACCATCATTACAATTCTAAATGGTCAATCTCATCATTACAAATTTCTCAATTATCTCCCTGATCATTACCTTTACAATGATCAATATGTAGTCACATTTAATTTAGGAAATGGAGTATAAACAAAACAAGTTTCATAACTTTTCATTATTTACTCAATCACAAGAATATGAGATGATTTCAAACTTGTCATACTCTCTTAATGATATGGTTACTTCATGAGCACATCTCATATGTGACAAATTATTAGACATGTTGCACTTTTGCTTGTCTAATACACGACAAGAAATATGAGAGAATAATATATCTCATTCTCATATAATTACTTCATTAGTGTGCCACTTCTTGTGGTCGATTTCAATATTAACATCGTTAATCTTATTATCAACATGATGATCATTACAATTTCCTCATTCAGGATTAACATGGCTGATCTTGTTATGAATATGGTGATCATTAAAACTTCCTCATTTACTATGATCATAACCTCTATAACGATCATTTTGTAATCATCATATTATTAACAAAGCCGAGCTCATTAACATGAGCATCATAACAATTTTCACAATTACCATAATCATGGACTTAATTTATACCAATAATTATAACATCGCATTCACTTCAGGGAATGGATTATAACCACAAAACTTTCATGGTGGAATCATTACAACTTTCTT
The DNA here is from genome assembly GCA_032199755.1 of Ambrosia artemisiifolia. NCBI lineage: Eukaryota > Viridiplantae > Streptophyta > Magnoliopsida > Asterales > Asteraceae > Ambrosia > Ambrosia artemisiifolia. The sequence continues at coordinate 51,655,934 of CM063522.1, read as the reverse complement.
AGTTATGTACATGATCTTAACCTTTATACCGATCATTTTCATCACATTCACTTCAGGGAATGGATGAGACTACGCCACTTTCATGGTGATCGTTTCAAACCTTATAAATTTTTTTTTTTAATAATCTTGCCACTTCAAGAGCATATTTGAGGTTTGACAAACAAAATTTGTAATATCCGATTTTCCTTTATAAATAAACTTCTCTTCATGTAACATCAACTAAGAAGTATATATACGTCCGAGTCATATAATGTTACCTTTCTAACATCTTACGACCTTTTGTAACATGATAAAGAGATACAGTGAGCATGACACTTTGATGTCAAATCAAAGCAAATTTCTACTCTTTATGGAGGGTGACAATAAACCACAACTTTGGTTTAATTGTTCTATTTGATATTATGAATATAAAGAAATAATAGCATGTATATAATACATGATGTTATAGCATGTCACCATATAAAGACGAGTTAGAATAAGCCTTCATGCCTTTATGAAATAAGAAACTTTTCATCACCAATAAACAAACATAGATAATTTATGTAATAACTTATAACGGTATAACTAATCATATAAATATGATACATACAAATTAATGTTTGCACTTATTTTAAACATATCTCCGTAAAGTCTCCATGATAAAAGTATGATCAATAACTCTTTTTGTATGATATGTTCGTTCTACAAATATACATATCTCTTTTACCATATAAATATTTCAAATCTAAACATGGATACAATAATGTATACAATTATCATGGTAATTAAAAGGATGATGCCATCAGTTGATTTAAGATTACTACTTTATAGATAAAAAAAATGTATACATTTCGTTTTTTTTAATGCCACAATCAATGAATTTATAATATTATATGATACTAACCATGTCAATGTAAATAACTGAATGTGAAAGGTCACGCGAGTCCAACATAACTTTTATACTTACTTTAGGGTCAAATCAATTACATATAATAGCTTCTTAACTCTTATTGTACAATCATTTCATGTTAAAATTCAAAACATGTTAACATGCACTTTAATAAAAAAACAAATAATTAACACAAGTGAAATCAAAAACTAAAAACAAATCTAATAATATTGATTAAACCATTAAATTAATATATATCTATATCTGGGGATAAAAGAAGTTATGACCAGTTATAATATAATTCACTATACATGTTGAAATATAAAACATGATTGAACATACTTTGATGAAATAATAAATATAAATCTCCATCTAACAAAAAATCGTATTTGTTATAATATGGATTATTTAGGGAAATTAAAGAGAATAACAAAACAAATCTCTAACACAACCCATAATTGTATGAATTACAATATGGATCATGTATGTGAGAAAAAAGAATAATGATAAGTTAGAGTATGTGGTATACCTGATGATGGTGCAAGCAGTTCGTGCTGATAACGTGTTGTATAACAACAACCTATTAACAACTAACATACAAGATATGTAGATGTAAGAACATGGATTGGAGAGAATAGAGAATGGAATGATTCATTCTTATTGATGTGTCTTAGATCAAATACAAGAGCCACCATATATAGGCTATAACATTAATACAAATATAAATGTAAATGGGAGTTGGAAATGTGGATAGTCACTATAAATATAATACATTTATAACATTATCTTTATTAATTTCATTTTTAGCATTTTAGCTAACATAAGTTTTACTTGATGAAATTATTAAGTTAAAAAATTATAAGTCTATTTAAAATATAATAATTAATTTTATATTAAATTTATTTGGTTAATAATATAATAACTAAGTTTAATTAAAAGATACTTATACATAATTAAGCAAGTATCCTTAAATAAGTATGAAAAAATAATATCTTTGGAGTATCAATAATTAAGTAGGAGTAAAAGAACGGAAAACCAAAATACAAATAGCTTCGGTGATTGACACGTTTCCAAACTTTTAGTTGTTTATTAAATACTAGATTGTTGCCTGTGTTGACACACGGTTTAATAAATACTAATATTTAGAATTTTAAAATTTATTGAATAAAAATAAATCTAAACATGCATTAACAAAAATTTAAATATTCATATAACAAAAATAAAACATGAAGGTAATCAATAATTAAAATAAAATTCATAAGTCAGAAAACGTATAATTCAAATACCATTTAAAATGTTAGATAATGGTGTTCATTCCAGGTCACCTAAAAAAAGATAAAAATTCAAGATAAGTTGAATTATTAAATTAAAAATGTGGGTTAAAGCTTAAATTACTTTGTTTTTTACATTGATTAATTAAAGTTGTAACAACTTACCAATTAAAGTGTCACTTTTGGGGGGAACATACACACACACGAGTCTTGAGTCTCGTTGTTGGTGAAATTACGTAGTTGGATTAAGTATCAGGTATTGAATGTTCCATAAACGATGTACAACTTGTGAATACGTGTTTATATGATTGGATATAATTAACATATTTTAGAATTGCATATTCATGTGTTAGAATGTGTTAACATGTGTTAAAATGGCAAAACTGTGAATCGAATGAATCAAGCATAGGAACCTAGATTTGGTTCGACCTTAAGGGGGGTCGAACCAAGTCCCATGGGGTTGAATGAAAACCCAGAAAACTGGTTCGACCTTGCAAATGGGCGAACCAGTTCAGGCTATAAATACCACACTTTGCAACATTTTCAACATTTCACAACCCTAACTCGCCCCCAAGTGCTCTCTCTCAACCTCAAACCTGTAGAAAAGAATTTTTGCTCTCGTTTTTCAGATCCTAAAGCTAAAACATGTTCCATAACCAAAACAAGTGAAGAATCAAGGTGTGTTCATCATCTAAACCCTTTTTTATTCAATGTTCATATGTTTTTATCAAACCCTAAGTGTCCAGATCTGATTCAAACAAGTTTTCATGGATAAAAACCTTTCTAACATCTATCTAAATGTCACACCCTCAAATTCCACTTGTGGGGTTTTACTGCGAGGCGCGTGACACACCAGGGTCCAAGTCAACGGTCACAATAAACGACAACTATATGAATAAAAATACGCAAGTCAAACCATTTCATTTTTCCAAAAGATCTTAAGTACAGCAGAAGCAAAATCTGATTACAATCCAAACTACTAAGTACTGATAAACTGAAAATGTTTTAAAACATGCAAGTGATACTAGACGCCGTACGACTCCGTGCGCCTATCCAAAAGCTGCTACCTTAGCGACCTGACAAAACATGCTAAAGATGTCAACACATAATGCTGGTGAGTTCACACGTTTTATAATAAACGTTTTTATAAGATTTGCAAGACCATTCACGTTAATACTATGTTAGACGTTAGTTAGGCGTATGAAAGATACTACTATGATTTGGAAACCATTACTGACTTGATGTTACAAGAATCTGCCCACTGAACTACCGTCCCACGATAGATTTTAAAGACTGAGACAATATGCTGTGACACCTCGCATTTTCAGATTCCTGCATTAACTAAACTCTAGTTAACTTTACTTACATTCACAGCATGTTACTTAACTAGAGTTAGTTAGTTGAGTCACATGATGCACAGTTATAGACTAGTAACTGCATAACAGAACTAATTCGGGGAATTACCGAACTATGTATACAAGTATCAAACCTGAACGTTGGTGATTGAGAAAATAAATAATTGTGAATTAATGGTTTGATATTAATTGCAATTACGTGTTTCTGTGAATCTATGTGTAAAATATTGTGTGATTACGTGAATTTAAACTAAACGTGTTACCAAAATCGTAATCGATGAACCGTTAGGATGGTTGGAGTCTAAATACATGGGGTTAAGCTTGGTATGGTCCAAAATAACGAAAACATCAAAGAAAACCTGCAACACATTGGACCAGACCACCCGGCACACGCCGAGGAAAAGTGAACGGCCGTTCACTTATTACGAACGGCCGTTCAGATTGGTCTGGTGCGTGAAACCGACTTAAACTCTCTATTTAAGTAACCTTAAGCCCCATGCACCTCATAACCTTAACCCTAATCGTCCATAACAGCCCCCACACGAAAAATACACCCTCTAACACCTGCTAAAGCTCAAGAACATCATCCGGGAAGATTAGAAGGCGTTCGGTTCTTGATTTTGAAGTGTGCTAGGTATATTGTCTTGAACCTTTGTGTTTTTAACCTTCTTGATTATGTTTAAACACCATATTATGGTTTGTCCAGATCTGAAACAATGTTATAAATATTAAAACATGAGTTTTCAAAAGCTTAACATGTTAAACATATGGTTCATGATGATTATGTGATTATGATTGCATGTTGACATGTGTTGTTGATTTTCGATGGTCTAGGGTTTATAGATGATTGTATTCTTGGTTAATCTTGCATGTTTTGGTCTTGTTAATGTACTAGGGATGATGTATGATGGTTATTTGAGGTTCTTGATTGATAATATACATCTAGGGTTTCTAATAGTTGATGACATTGTATGATTAAAATCTGGACAGAAGGTATACGTCGAATTGTAGGCTTTCTAACTTGACCTTAAAGTACTAGTTTTGATCGATTCTTGTTAGGTGCTTGTCATACATGGTCGTAGCTTTCTGGAATAGGCAAGATCATGCGATTTGGTGTTCGTTTGATATGTTTTTGGAATTTTATTTGAATAAAGGTCTAATCTGATTTTCGGATTAATATTTTGGGTCAAATTTAAATGTTCATAACTTGAGTTTTACGAAGAGTTCGGTTATGAAATTTGGACAGTAGGTTGAAATCGGGAAAACTTGGCTTTTCCATGTGGATTCAACCCGTTTGGATGAATACACAATTTTTGGAAATTTTTCTAGTAAACTGATCTGACAAGAGTGTTTTCTGAACTTATTTGTAATGTATGAATTTTCATAATTTTTTTGTATGGTTTATCTTGAAACAAAAATACAGACACGACGTATGGACTTCCAGGAATATTCAGTAAAAATTTGGAAGTCTAATTCATTGTGTAAGTATTTTTAATAAAGTCGTTTTCATGGCGCATAATCTGTCCTAATAACGCAGATTATGATATGTGCACATATGTGCTTGTTTGGAGTCTTGTATGACTTTCTTATGACTTGGACTTGTATGTGTGCTTATATGAGATGTAATTGAAGTGTATAACTGATGTAAATCATAACGTTCACCAACGGGTTCGTAGGGGTATACTTGTACACGTAGTTGCACTTTCTATCACTTAAATGGTTTCACAACATTAAACGTCTAGGACAAACGGGTTTTGTGGTGTATCGTATGTACACACATACTCACATGATATCATATGTAATAGGGAGTCGGTAGGCGGTAGCATGTCCTTATTTGTGAAGTTTGGATTTATAGCTTGCACCTAAGGTGAGTTTCACTACTCTTTTCTCAAAAGCATGCGTCTCGGGTTTGAGATAACTTTCTAAAATTTTTCTAGTCCGATTTGGACTACCATACATCTCTGGTTATGGGATGCTTTGACGCCTTGTGTGGGTCGGGTTTTGACTCCTTGTGTGGGTTGGGTTTTCGATTCCTTGTGTGGATCGCGTTTTTTATCAGTTTTGCAACTTTAACTGTCCTTTGTGAACTAAACACACTCTATCACTCTAAAGTCCTTATTATATTATTGGATTAATCGCTGGAGGTGAACGGGGTATTACTTGATAGGGCTATTAGGTTGTGCAGCAACCTCATGCTTGAGGTGCTTGGGTCACGGGCATGAGCTTCTGACCACATTTTTCCTACTAGTGTTGATAGACACTAGTACTAAAGGCAAATTAACAACTTCTGTATGTTCCCAATAATCAGTTGTTTAGTTACAATGAGTGGGCTAGCTACCCCTGACAAGCTTAAAACTGATGACTCTTATGACTTTTGTATTCGACAACTTTACACTCATTATTTAAACTGTGAACTCACCAACATTGTTTGTTGACCACTATATACATGCTTTTGCAGGTAGTTAGCTTCCGGTGCCACGATTAGAAAGCATTGCACGTTTCACTGCATTTGGGTCTAGTGCATACACCTAAACTACATTTTATGCTTTTTATGTTTTCTTTTATATGGTTTTATTTTGGGCGCGTTATTTTGCGCAAGGTTTTAAAATATCTATGTTGGTTTACGCTTCCACAACTTAACTAAACTTTTTTGGTTAAACACTAAACTTGATTTTTGAAAATGAACTAAATGGTTTGGGCATTTAGAGTTCGTTCATATGACTTATGGCTATGGGATCCTGGTGTGTCACGCGCCTCGTGGTATAAACCCTGCAGTGGAAATTTGTAACAATACGGTTACCAGGGCCAAAATTTTTCGTGTCTAAAAATATTATACCGAATGAACCATTAGTTATGTATAGTAAAATACAAAGCCGAACCGATGAGTTACTTGGTTATTTGGACGAGGAGAATATTATTATAACACGTTGCGCGATCGAACCGACACCCGATAACGAACCCACCCGATACCCTATTGATTACTCACTAGGGAGGACACTTGTCCTCCCCTCCATTTGCCAACACAATAATAAAAACCATCAAATGGAGAATGGTTTCTTAGAAACCATTAGCCCAACCCTTCTATAAAAACCCTCCACCCCTTCCCTTTTCTCTCTGCTGAAGCCATGAGCACAAGACAAACCCACACACAACACATTCTAATATCATATAACTGCATAGAGAGATATGATAGGAGGAAGAGAACCGACCACCACCCTCCACAGCGACGACAACCAGCAACCATCCCCACCTCTTAATCATCTCACACCAACACCTATTCACCTTATTATGGTTATAGAACGAGATTTAGATCTGAACTATAGAGAGATAACAGAGGAGAGAGGGTGAGAGACGGAAAAGAAAGAAAGAAAACGATAGAAAGATAAAGCTAAAGAGATCAAGAGAGAGAAGGAAGGGAGTGGCAGTGGCGGAGCGCCGCCGCACCCGGCGGCGCGTATCGGTTCTCCGGTGAAGGCGTCAGTGGCAGGTTTAGGGTCCCAATCCATTTGGTTAGTTTTATAAATACCCTTTTGTTTCCATTTCACTCCAGATTAATATGCCTAAGTTTATGTTTGGGATTGAGGGATACTTCCTTGTAAAAGAGATGGTGGTTATGAAGGATCATCAGATGGATATGGATGATGGATAACAAGGGGATTGGTGCTTGATGATGGGTCAACAGAAGGCTAGGCGTCGGTCAAAGGTGAGTTAAGACCTTGGTCAACGGAGGTTAAAACTGGTCAACAACGTGGAACTCGAGTAACACAAGTCAAGGATGGTTAACCGGCTCCATATGCTTTGTTAATCAGTTACACATAAAGCAGAGGTATAAACATTGACTTAGGTGCCAATTAAGTAAATAATTATTATCGCGAGAACACGTGTGGGACATCGACGAGTAACTCGGACTTGACCCAGCCCCATTGGACTATATACTTGACAATATAAAAACAATATAATTAAGTAGATTGGATTAAAAGATAGACGACTAATGATACGATCGGACATTATACAAATGATGGATCGATACATTAGACATCGGACCTTAAGACGAACCATTCGAATATACGACATAAGGCGCACTTAGTGACTATATACAGTTACGTTTGGAATATGTAATATACTAGGAAATATGATAATACACACAATCGGAACTAGTCGACTTTAACAATATTAAGACACTTAGCCTATATAATGATAGGGATGATTCGGACATATAAACGTAATGATGAAACATGAGATATTGAACTATAGAATCACTAGGAGGGACTTGAGATATAAGGCAATAGACTCGACTTTTGGAATGGATAGAGTTATGTAAAGCGCCACAATATAGACATTGGTTATTATTTAATACCTACAATTTGGATTCATAAACACCTAGGACCAAGATGATAAGCTTAATGGGTAGGAATTTGGACCCGAAGTGATACAATCACACTACTAGATAATATGTTAAAAGTGATAGTGAAAACTAGAATGTCCTAGCTCGTCCACACGTGTAACCGCGATACTCGGTTACACACACTGATGCTTGTAATTATAATAGGACCTTGTATGCTAACGATGGATGGACTTCCGACTTGGGAAACTGTGTGACATAATTTGATACGCTGCCAAGGTGAGTTCGTGTACTTCCCCTTTTTCTGTTTTACTATTTTGGGGTGAATGCATGCTTCTGTTTTACAAACTATTGTGATGTGACAAGATACTAGCTGCCGGATAATACTGACACTCATTAACTCATAGGTGAGCCACTTAATATATGGGTAGTACTACTTGGGGAAACCCCCACGCAAAGTGGACTCGGGACGTAAGGGCCCGGGAAACCCTCCACGACGGTTATGGAACCATTGCGGCATATATTTTGCTAGGACCTATAATGGCAGTAGATAGAGTCCACGTTAGGGTTGAGGTGTTGCTTGTACATCACGTGTTTTGAACTTTGTTAAACTGTGTAACTTGGCTTTTGAAGCGATAAACTGTTTTTGGATTCATTGATTACTTACACGGACTCACCGGCATACTTTGCTGACCGACTCTTTTTAAGCATGTGTTCAGGTACTGCATTGGGAAGATATTGAGGACAGGGTATATGTTGCTATTGTGGATTAGAGCTTCTAGAGTTATGATCGTATAGAGATTGGATCGACTAGCGGATACACTGCTTCGACGACCCCCGCGTCTCGTCCCTGCATAATTTATTAGTTTACTTATTCTTTAAGTTGTGTAATTGTATTTTTGGATTAGAATTTGTATTAAAACAGTAAATATTTATTATCGTTGCTTCCGTTGTGCAAGTCTGTTACCCAACTGACGTAACGTCCAGCCCCCTCCTGGTCGGGTTGTTACAAAATTTGAGGGTGTGACATATGCACCCGCCCGACTCCCAGCCGACGGGTGGGTTCGTCGGTCCCAATAGATCTATCCACATTTTCCCCGTTATGCAACCTGCATATTCATGGTATTCCCCGGTCCTTAGAAGTATCGCATAGTAAAGTAAAAGATAACACTATTATAATATGATCTTAATAAATCCAAGTATGAAGCATGTTTCTCCCCCGAAAACGAAAACACATAAAGCAGGGCCGTGAAACTCACCTTAGGTTGGGTCTTCTTATAATAGAATGACCAACAATGATTGATAGTCCCTAATATCGGCGAACTATCATAAAGTGTGTATAAGATACTAGACTAATTACCCGTAGGTTAACTAGTCCCCGATTGTCCGGATCATGACTACGTATGTTTGAAAATGTGTTTAAACGCTAATCCGACACACCAGATAAACCCGACATCCTGTTGGTGACCCGTTACACTAATTGATCAAGTACATATCATTAACACACAAGAATCATGCATAAAACACTTAGTTTGCATAAAAAATCGCATTTATGAAGTCGTGGGTCGAATTAGGAGGTTCTAGGGTTGGTTCGACCTCCATGTGGGTCGAATGGGCCAATGTGTTCTTGGTTCGAACCTGTCTTAACTGGTTCGACCTCCCGAAGGTGCGAACCAATTTCTGGTTCGACCCAATTTCTGCAAAACTCATAAAACGCACCAAATCGCATCAAAACAGTCCGGAAACATCACTTCGATATTATTCATGAACCCACTTCGATATGTAGACTTTTATTATTATTAGTAGTAGTAGTTTATTTTTAGTTATTTGTTGTGTTATCTTATGTCCTACTTACGGTGTGCGCATATAATGTATATATGTGTGGCCCTCGGGGGGCAAAAGTAAAGTTGCACTAGTTTTAACGTTATTTTACTAATTTCGTGAAAATAACGTTAAAAACGACGGACTGTTAATCATGAATCATGTGGTGACGTTGATAGCCAAAAAACAAATGGGTACATGCACCGATCGGGTTTGTCCCGATTGCTAAGTGTTCTGTGCCTTATGTCCAAGGCTTGATACCAAACCACATTGAGCCAAGGGTCTCACTGGAAGCAGCCTCTCTATTCTTAGGAGTAGAGGTAAGGCTGTCTACATCTTACCCTCATCAGACCCTACCTTAGCTTTGCTATAGGTGGGATTAACTGAGTATGATGGTGATGATGATGATGATGATGATGATGATGTTGTGTTATCTTCTCCTAATCTTTGTTTGAGTATCTTGTGACAGGTTTCCAATGATGATTAACTTAATAAACCTAAAATCAACTCTAACTTAATAAACTAACTGGAGGTTTAATCAGCTTCTGGTAGTCCCGAGCCAGATCCAAGGTGAGGAAACCGGTAGTGAGACAGATCCTTCGGGCTTCTGATATCCAAACTAGATTCTAAACAATGGCTTCTGAAGTGGAGCAGATATGAGTGACACATTTCTGGTACTTACCAGATGCCTGAATGATCTTCTTGGTAAAAGAAGGATTCCCTACGGGCGCACTAGTGATCTTCGGATTGCACGCCTTTAGGATTATGTTCCACCTTTATCAAGGATTTCATTCAGCGAATGAGTGACTTTCTTGGCAAAGGGCGGATTCCCTACGGGTGCACCAGTGATCTTCGGATTGCACACCTTTAGGATTATGTTCCACCTTTGTTAAGGATTTCATTCATCTCGGGAGGTTATGGGTTGGGTTAAGTAAGTCATCAATCATCAAACCAACTTTATATTTATCAGGCCTATAAATATTAAAGTGTCACTTAAGATAAATAAAACAAGGATTATATTTCTAGGTCTCGTTAGTAAAAATCCGTTATCCAATGGGGATACTTGTCTTCTGAGCCGACTATAAGAGAGATCCTTCGGTCTTCATGATCATTAACCTACTTAGGGGATACGCTGTCGGTGAGGATGGCTGTAAGGGAGATCCTTTGGTAAGGAAAACGAGAGCTAAGGGAGGTGTACAGTGTTCCAGGTCGGAAGTGAAGCCTCCAATACATGAAGAAGATGAGTTTGAGGATCAGAGACTTTATTGCGGTTAGGGAAGCCCGCTATATGCGAGGCTCGGACGGGGTACCTTCATGCGGACGCGCATTGGGAGGTTTTGCATTCTACTCAGTAGTGGCCCTGTTTCTCTATTAAGGAGTCAACATTTCAAGATCACTCTTTTCCTCCTCACAAATAATTAATTTTAACTATTAACTTTAATAATAAACTTAACTACTAATACGGAGGGTCCCGAGATGTGCATTTTTGACCACTCTACTATTTTATCGTTTTCTTTTATAAAACCTAAAACCTTTTTAAAACCATTTTTATTAAAGAACCCCTCCGTTTTATTTTTCTTTTAAAAACCCGATCAGTTAATTGATGAAGGTGAAGTAGGGGAAAATGTGAACTGTGGAATATGATACTCAATACTTACCCTAGAAAACTATACTACACACGTCAGGTTCTCTGCCTATGTGTTGGTTTTAGTTTCTAAACTAATTATCGTTTACTTTATAAATTTAAAACTTGTTAAAATGGTCTAGTAAAAATCAGCCGTTTTCCCCAAAACCAAAGTTTTGGATTTAAAACATCAAGTTTTTGGCATTGGGGAAACGACACCTTTCTAAATTACTAAAACCATACGCATCACAAAGGCGGACTCAATCTTCTCCAACCACCTGAGCAGTCCCACTAAAACTATGGGGCTTGCAATCCTTAAACATCTTAAAAGTGCACACTTGCTGACCATGAGGAGGTGGTGGTGGTGGTGGTGGAGGATGAACAACATTACCTGAACAAACCTTGGATAAATCTCAAGAGTATGCCGAGGCCACTCCATTGTACGCCACCGCCGTGCAAGATCAATAAGCCTCTTCGCCTTCAAACCCGAAGAAGAAGATAGGATAGAAAAAGAAAACAGAACAGAGGGAGATAGAACGGATGATGCAACATATAGATGATGATGATACTAACACCCCAGCAAAGATTAGTAAGTTCCCCACATAATACGACTCATAAGTAAGTGACCGTCTAGTGTGTAAGACTCGGCTACAGACTAGACCCTACATGCGGTCCAAGTTCACTATAACCATTGGCCTTGATACCAATCTGTCACACCCTCAAATTCCACTTGCGTGGTTTTACAGCGATGCGCGTGACACACCAGGATCCAAGTCAACGGTCACAATAAACGACAACTATATGAATAAAAATACGTTAGTCGAACCATTTCATCTTTCCAAAAGATCTTAAGTATAGCGGAAGCAAAATCTGATTACAATCCAAACTACTAAGTACTGATAAACTGAAAATGTTTTAAAACATGCAAATGATACTAGACGTCGTATGACTCCGTGCGCCTATCCAAAAGCTGCTACCTTAGCGACCTGAGAAAACATGCTAAAGATGTCAACACATAATGCTGGTGAGTTCACAGGTTTTGTAATAAACGTTTTTGTAAGTTTTGCAAGATCATTCACGTTAATACTATGTTATAAGAACGCTAGCTAGGCGTATGAAAGATACTACTACGATTTGTAAACCATTACTGACTTGATGTTACAAGAATCTGCCCAATGAACTACCGTCCCAGGGTAGATTTTAAAGACCGAGACAATATGCACCCAACCGGCTCCCAGCCGACGGGTGGGGTTCGTCAGTCCCAATAGATCTATCCACATTTCCCCCATGATGCAACCCGCATATTCATGGTATTCCCCGGGCCTTAGAAGTATCGCATAGTAAAGTAAGAGGTAACACTAGTGTAATATGATCTTAATAAATCCAAGTACGAAGCATGTTTCTCCCCCGAAAATGAAAACACATAAAGCGGGGCCGTGAAACTCACCTTAGGTTGCGTCTTCTTATAATAGAATGACCAACAATGATTTGATAGTCCCTAATATCGGCGACCTATCATAAAGTGTGTATAAGATACTAGAGTAATATCCCGTAGGTTAACTAGTCCCCGATTGTCTGGATCATGATTACGTATGTTTGAAAATGTGTTTAAACGTTAACCCGATACACCAGACAGACCCAACATCCCGTTGGTGACCCGCTACACTAATTGATCAAGTATATATCATTAACACACAAGAATCATGCATAAAACACTTAGTTTGCATCAAAAATCACATTTATGAAGTCGTAGGGTCGAATTAGGAGGTTCCAGGTTTGGTTCGACCTCCATGTGGGTCGAATGGGCAAATGTGTGCTTGGTTCGAACCTGTCTCAACTGGTTCGACCTCCTGATGGTGCGAACCAATTTTTGGTTCGACCCAATTTCTGCAAAAACTCATAAAACGCACCAAATCGCATCAAAACAGTCCAGAAACATCACGAAACATCATAAATCACAGCAATTGATTACATCTAATCTATCCCCATAAAACCCTTCCAATTATGTCCCGAAATCCATCCGTTTCTTGAAGAAATCACAACTTACCCTAAATGGCAGATTATGGAAATGTCACATCAATGCATGAAATCTTTACCCAAAATGGAAACTTATCAAAATTACCTCCTAATCATATTATTATGTAAAGATTTATCATGTATATGGAAACCCCTAATCATATCAATATCAATGTAATCAAGAACAAACCCTAGATCTATCATAAAACCCCCCAAAATGGCTAAAACATCATCAATCATCAATTACACCCTATAATAACTATAAATCATCATCTAAAGTAGTCATAGATCATCAATGTATCATTTATCCATCATTCAATCATCATCTATCACATAACAATACATAACAACTCATTTAACATCATTAACATAAGGATTTTTGTATGAAAACTCATGTTTAACGCATAAATTTGATTTAGAAAGGTGTTAGAAAGGGTTTTATCCATGAAAACATATTCAAATCAGATCTGGACATTAGGGTTTAATAAAAAGTAATGAAAAATGATTAAAAGGTTTTAGATCAAGAACACATCTTGAATCTTCTCTTGTTTATGATGTAGAACGTGTTTTTATGTTAGGATCTGAAAAACGAGGTCAAAAACTCCTCCTTACAGGTTTGGGGTTGATAGAGAGCACTTGGGGGCGGTTTAGGGTTGTGAAATGATGAAAAAGTTGTAAAGTATGGTATTTATAGTCAGAGTTGGTTTGCACCCTTGCAGGGTCGAATCAGAGTTCATTCGACCTTTACATAGGTCGAATGAGTCATTTGGTTGTTGGGTCGACCCTCCATGAGGTCGAACCAGAAATAAGATATTCAATTTTTTATGATTTTGTCGTTTAAGTCCATTTTAAATATGTTAACACCTTCTAACACATGAACATGCAATTCTAACATATGCTAAGTATATCTAATCACATAAACACGATAATAACACGTATTTACACATTGCACATCATATATGGAATAATTAGTACTTAGTACTTAATCTAATCATGTAATTTCACCAACAACGGGACTCAAGACTCATGTGTGCGACTGATAACCCCAATGATCCTCCTAATCATTGAACCCTTGACAATACGTAATGTAAATCGGCTCAACTGACCTAGTCAAGTATGTTAAATAAATGTTTTCGCTAAGGTGGACTTATATGTTTGAAAAAGTATTAACCTAAATTTGTTGGGTGTCACATCATCCCCCTGTTGAAAGAATTTGTGTCCCGCAAATTGTCCAAATCCGAAAAGGAAAGAGACGAAAAGAAAGAAAAATTATTCAGTTGCTACACTAAACTAAATCTATTCATTAATAATGAGTTTTCTTACAAAAATCCGAATGTTAATGGTGTTAAATGATTGTTTGTGTGTTATATGATATGAAATGATGAATAGATGTTATGTTAATGATTTATGACTGTTTTAGATGATGATTTATGGATGTTGTGAGGTGTAATTGATATTTGATGGATTTTCACCCATTTTGGGGATTTTGTGCTAGATCTAAGGTTTGTTCATGTTAGTGTTGATGATGATATGATTGGGGATTCACTTGTGAGAAAGTATAGGGTACAAAGTTCCAGTTTTGGTTAAAAATTACTTAGTAAAAATAATCTTGTTTTCCAAATCAGAAAAGTGAGGTAGAGTGCTATAAATGTCGAATATGTTTAAAGTCTAGTTTTATTCTAAAAATGGTATGTTAAGATGTTAAAGAAATAAATATGTGACAACTATGCTCAGGATGGTTAAGGTAAAGTTGAGGATGGACAGTTATATCCTGACGATGTAACTGTTGGTGGAATGGTAAAACAAGCAATATAAGTATGAATGCACAGAGAACAACACTTGATGTAAAAGGAAATCCCTTGATCAGTTGTTGATCGCCGGCATAAAACCTCGGGAGGAGTCTAAGCCCCTTCCTTGTTTGTTAATATTAAAAATGGGTAAAATGGTTACAACTTTGGATGAATGAATGACGAGTGTACTATGATAACAATGATTGTGCTAAGTGTGTGTGAGTATGAGAGTATTCTATGATGAGTAACAGAGTGTAAGTGTTGTTCGAGTGAGTCTAATTTGTTCTATATTCGTCAATCATTCCCCTTTTATAGTTTTACGAAAGTAAATAAAGGATCCCCTGTAATCCGTTGGTCTTCAATGGTCTTCAAGACTCGTTCAGGTGAACGTTGGGCTGTTCCAACTAAATATAGTCGTTGAATAACAGTTTCCTTCTTCTTCGCCTATATTTAATGCTTGTCGGTTACAAGTTTGACTTCCTCTTTGAGCTTGGACTTGGCTAGCGAGTATAACACCATCATTCTTGACTTCTTTGACTGAGTATAGCAATATAGACGTTGTAGAAGAGTTACAAGTCCACAATATATGTTGATTATACCTGCAAAAATGTCATAGAAAGATAATCTGTTAGTCCATCCTCAGGATGTGCATATGCTAAAATACAGTTACATCCGGAACCCTGTTAAGTCCTTCAGCATCCTTAGGATGTTATACTAAGAATATGAGGTAAAAATCATCCTGAGTATTTTCACCACCAACAGTTCCTTAACGTGAGAAGTGTAGGAAGCCACTAGAATTTGCCACTTGTCAATTTAACCTAACCACAATTAAACCTATTTTCCTCTTCCCTTTCTAAACTTTCATAACATAAACCTAACCCACCCTCCCTTTGAAACAAACCGATCGAGATCTGACCACCACCACCACCACCATCGATCACTTTACTGGGAGTGCCCCGACCCCTTTTATGCTCGTAAATATTATTCAAATTTTCCTTGCACTTGCTGGGAATACTACGAGAGAAGTGTGTGGTAGCCATCAAGAGTCACAAAATACGGAGTCAGGGTAGATTGGAGCAACTGATAACGGAAATTATAGTACTAGAAAAAAATAATTACGATAACGTTGTGAAGCTTTTTAGGATGTTGTTTTGAACCTGAGGTCGCCATGCTAGTTTATGAATTTGTTTCTAGTGGAATGCTTTGTCATCTCGTTCAATAATGAAACGAGTAGTACGGGGACAATGTCATCGGATAGTCGTTTTAGATAGCGCATGAATCAGCTGATGCACTTGTTGAAATATAAACTGGATATGAGGTGCGTCTGTTATATAGTCAAGGTGCGTTTGTTTTCCAAACTTTTTTCAATGAGTGCGTTCAAATTTTCAATGAGTACGTCCAAATTTCAATGAGTGCTTTTAAACTTTTTAATGAGTGCTTCTAAACTTTTTATTGAGTGCTTCCAAACTTTTTAGTAAGTGCGTCCAAATTTCAATGAGTGCTTCCAAACTTTTTAATGAGTGCTTCTAAACTTTTTAATGAGTGCTTCCAAACTTTTAGTGAGTGCGTCCAAATTTCAATGAGTGCTTCCAAACTTTTTAATTAGTGCTTCTAAACTTTTCAATGAGTGCTTCCAAACTTTTTAGTGAGCGCGTCCAAATTTCAATGAGTGCTTCCAAACTTTTTATTCAGTGCGTTTAAAATTTTGTTAGTGCGTTTAAAAGGCTTTGATTGCACCAACTTCATCTTCTTCATCTGCAACTTTTTTTAACCTAATTTTTATGTTTAATCATACTTATTGAAACAAAATCGAAAGTATTTGACAACTAATACGAGCGTTTATTCATGTTTGTATGTTTTTTCGTATGATTAAATCGTTCCAGTGTAAATCTCTGTTTTAATAATTTTTTTCGTTTTCGTTCATTGTAATCGAATGTTTTTTGTTATTTTGATTGTGTAATCATTCAGATTGGTTTAATCGATTTCAATTGTTGAAAATTTTTATTTCGATTGGATTTTGTTGTTATGATTTGAAAAAAAAATAGACGGCTTTTCATAATTTACCCTTGGATAGTTTAACCCAAGTATGATTAGGGTTTTTAATCTGCATCCAGACATCTTGTTAATCTAATGGCTGGGATTGCTTCTTACGTTAAGAAGCTTTGTAGGTTATCTCTCCCCTTCACTTGTATGTGTTAATTTATGCTAATTAAATATGTATATAGTGATAATCTGATAGTTTCCATTTTTGGTAAAGATTTCATGCAATTGATGTGACATTTCCATAATATGCCACTTTGGAAAAGATTGTGATTACTATGTGAAATGGACGGATTTGTATGAGAAAATGGTATAGTTACATGTGGTTAGGTTAGACATAGTCAACTGCTGTAATTTGTGACTTTTCGTGATGTTTACGGACTGTTTTGATGAGATTTTGTCCGTTTAATGAGTTTCTGCAGCAGTTGGGTCGAACCAGTTTTTGGTTCGACCTTACGAAAGGTCGAACCAAGTGAATAAGGGTCGAACCAAAATCAAAAGGGTTAAACCAACTTTCCTTTTTCCCATTCGATCTTGTTAATCAACCCAAACCAAATTTACAAACTTTCATTCGACCTTTCGACTGCAGAAATAGAAATTTGATGCAAACTAAGTGTCTTATGTGTAAACTATATGTACTTGATCAACTAGTGTAACGGGTCACCAACGGGATGTCGGGTCTGCCTGGTGTGTCATGTCAACGTTCTAACACATTTTCAAACATACGTGGTCTTGATCTGGACAATCGGGGACTAGTTAACATACGGGTTATTAGTCAAAACACTTATACAAACTTTATGATAGGTCGCCGACAGTTGGGACTATCAGTTCATGTCAGTTATTCTATGTTTAGAATACGCAACCTAAGGTGAGTTTCACGGTCCCACTTCACACACTTTCTCATGGGGGAGAAATATGCTACACACTTTGGATACGTATAGATCATGTTATACTATGGTTATCATTTGTTTACTATGCGACTCGTCTAAATCCCAAGGAAACTACTAATATGGGTATATAGCGGGGAAATGTGGATTAATCTATTGGGCCTGACAAACCCCACCCGGGCCGGCTGGGAGCCGGACGGGTGCATATTGTCTCAAACACACAGGGCCTACCGGAGATGACGGTAGTCCGAAGGGTACACACTATTGGAACAACACAGTCAACAATGGTTTCAATAGTAGTAGTAACATACATAACGTCTAGCTAACGATCATATAACATAGTAGTAACGGGAATGATCTTACACTCATATGGAAATTGTTTTTGTAAAACTTGTGAACTCACCAGCATTGTATGTTGACATTTTTAGCGTGTTTTCTCAGGTCGCTAAGGTAGTAGGCATTGGATTGGCACACGCGGTCTCACGGCGTCTAGGTCATATGCATGGTGTCGAACTTTCAAACATTTGTCTCTTACTACTTTTTGGGAATTGTAAACGTATGATGCTTCCGCTGTAACAAAGTTGATGCTTTTAAACGGCATGGTTTGGTTATGTTATGTTATTTTATTCGTATAGTTGTCGTTTATTGTGACCGTTGACTAGGATCTTGGTATGTCACGCGCCTCGCGATAAAACCCCGCAAGTAAAATTTGAGGGTGTGACAATACTAAAAACATCTAATTCAAGGTAATAATCTAATATGAGTCAAAGTGAACCACCACAAACAACTAGCCGAAAAAATTAAAATGACATTTTGAGTTATTAAATAAAATGCATGGGAGCTCATTTTACTACATATGACGTCAGAAAGAATGTTTATTGTAGGAAGAAATGAGTATAATATAAATATGCAAGTTTTATGTTAATATATTATGCATTATTCAATATATATATATATATATATATATATATATATATATATATATATATATATATATATATATAATGAGGTTTAGGATCCTGTACAAAACCTATTTTGTGTGAGAAGTGTGAGAACCATTTATAGCATGACACATGGCAATCTATTTATCTTAACTACAAGGGTAGCAATGTAAATTGTATCATAATTTTTTTAGGAGATAATATGTAATTTAATCACCTCATTAATTAAGGAGTAATCTTAGGGATTTGTTTTCATTTGAACGATTCTTCCTGAATTATATATAATCATACAGCACATTCATCATTCTTTCACTGAATTATCATCGATCTACAACATTCATATTCTGGTGTTTTATTCGAATGGACAATTCAATTGCTGATCAAGTCGATGGTATGTTTTAATTTTTTTCGTGGTCAAGTTTTGTCTTTCGTTATGATTAGATAACTTTTTATGTTTTGCAACAATATGTATCGAATCATACTAATGTGTTTTACATCTGTCCCATTGTATATAAATGTAAAAACTGCATGTGTTATCATATTTTAGTGTTTTATGTACTTATTTACATCAGCTATTAGTGTTTTATATTTGTATTAGGTTATTTACATAGTTTTGTACGTATGTTTAGCCAAGTATGATGTTTTTTTATGGTCCACATCACCATATCGTTAGTGTTATATAAACAACTTTTTATATTTTTAAGGTTTTTTTGTTATTTTTTTTCCTGTTAACAAAGGTTTGCATACTAATGTGTTTTACACCTGTTCATTATGTTCATACGTAAAAACACCAAAAACAGGATGTAAGTTAAAATTTTTATTTTAAGAAACAAACTAGGGTGTTTTTTGTTTTTTCAATTAACGATTTCATGATCCCCAACAAGCGCTTTAGTGTTTTATATCATTTTTCATTATGTTTTTAATTTATTCAAATTTTTGTTTATACGGTGTGTGTTCCTTTTTAAAATATATAATCTTTTTTTTGCATGTTTTTTGTCACGATGTGTGTGTTTTTTATGTTATTGTTTTATCTACATGTTTTTAGTATTGCCAATAGTGTTTTATATTTCGTGATGACATGCTTATATGGTGTTTTATGTTCCATATAACGATATCAGATAGTTATAATTTGCGAATTTGTAATTTCAAGGTGTTTTTTTTATTTTTTATTTCAGATGCACCAAGTTACGTTCCTGTTGGTATTGAACATGTATCCCCTAATTCTGGGAGGAAGACTTTTTCCCCAATAGTTGACGATTCTTTGAAACCTGTTATGGGGATGGAGTTCGTTTCAGTTGAACAAGGTTATAACTTCTACAAGAATTACGCAAGTGCAGGCGGATGGTCTATCAGGAAAAGTACAGAGACTAAGAATCCCCAGGAAGTAACTTTGTCGAAATATTTTGTTTGCTCAAAAGAGGGGTTTAAGAAGATGAAGGCGTATGATAGTTTGAACGATCAGTCATCAAGCAAGGGGACTCGTAAAACACCATCTATACGTACCGGGTGTGAAGCCAGCATGAGAATTAAGTTAAACGAAAAGAAGTTGTATGAAGTGTATTACCTTAAGGAAGAGCACAACCACTCTTTTGTCGACGAAATGGACAGACACTTTCTCCCTTCGGCAAGAGCTTTGACATATGCACAAGAAGAGGCAATACAAGCTCTGGGCGCTCTTAATGTTGGACCTGTTAGAGCCTTTAACATTATGAGAACATTGTGTGGTGGTTTTGACAAAGTTGGCGCAACAAAGATTGACTTTAAAAATTTCAAAAGGGACATGAATTTATATGTTGAAGAGTTTGACGCTGATATGTTGATCAAACGGTTAAAAAGGAAGCAAGAATATTTGCCAAACTTTTCATTTGAATTCATAACTACTGATGATGGTGTTTTACAGGGGTGTTTTTGGGCTGATGAACAATCAAAGCGTAATTATTATACGTTCGGTGATGTTGTATCGTTTGATGCTACTTACAAGCGAAACAAGTAAGTATTTATTGTGAAAAAAAATATCCCCCTTTTTTTGCAGATTTTGTTTTGCATTTGATCAAAGCAGTTGTGTTTTATGTATTTTTGTTCAAAAATTTGTTTTGTAGGTACAACATGATGTTTGTGCCGTTCACTGCGATAGATAACCACAATAGAAACGTTACTCTTGGGGCTGCAATATTGGGCAACGAAACAGCTGAGATGTACAAGTGGTTGTTAACTGTGTTTAAAAGGGTGTTTGGTAGCGCACCGCCTGTCATTGTAACCGATCAAGACCCTGCAATGAGGAGGGCCATAGAAGATACATGGCCAGAAAGTAGGCATAGGCTTTGTATGTGGCATGTGATGGACAAACTTACTGGCAAGGTATAATTTTTTCGTATTCATTCGTTTTATCTTTATGACGGTGATATATAACCCAAATAAAAAATTTTCAGGTTGGACACGCTTTGTGTAACAGTACTGATTTTAAGAAAAGATTGTGTTTTATTGTATGGACTGATACCCTCTCACCCGAAGAATTTGAGAAGGAATGGGAGGTTATCATGAATGATTTTGATCTGACGGAACATGAGTGGTTGAATTCCATTTACCAGCTAAGGGAAAGTTGGATTCCAGCATATTATCGACATGAGAGAATGTCCGGCCTAATGCGTACATCATCTCGATCTGAAAGCGAGAACCATTTTTTTGGTCAGTTCTGCAATCGCAAATGCACATTGGTTGAGTTTCTTGGACATTTTGATGCAGCCATCGAGGCTCAGAGGCATGAACA
Organism: Ambrosia artemisiifolia; assembly: GCA_032199755.1. Taxonomy (NCBI): domain Eukaryota; kingdom Viridiplantae; phylum Streptophyta; class Magnoliopsida; order Asterales; family Asteraceae; genus Ambrosia; species Ambrosia artemisiifolia. The sequence continues at coordinate 51,634,212 of CM063522.1, read as the reverse complement.
TAGGAAAAATGATCACGACACTAGGAACACTTTTCCTGATATTTGGAGTGATTTCCCACTTGAAAGGCAAGCTGCTGAAGTGTATACAAGGACTATTTTTTTCGATGTTCAGCTGGAAATAGAAGCCGCTATCCATAGCACGCAAAGCTGCAAATTTGATGAAGTTGGTGATTTTATAAAGTTTGATGTTAAGGATTGGGACCAGCTACGCACTGCTTTTTACGAGGTACAGTTATATGTGTTTTATTTTTCAATTTTTCGATTATTCATCATTTTTATTCCCAATTTTGTTGTTATACATTTAAGTGTTCTGATGCACAATATCACAGGTTATGCTTAGGAGGGAAGATATGACTGTTTATTGTAACTGTAACCGTTTCGAGCAGTATGGTTTGCTATGCCGTCACATTTTTTGTATTCTTCGGTTGGGTGACATTAGAGAATTTCCCAAGCAGTATATTTTACGTCGTTGGACGCGAGAAGCTGTTCCAAACAGCGATCCCAATGCGATTCTTAGATATGAGGGGCAAACTGATCAGAGTGTTGAGGTGTCACGGGTTGTTAAAGAGATTACATATGGAATTGAGGCCAACATAAACAAGTTGGTTTCTAATTTTGAAGCCCTGTGTTCGCTTAGAGATCATGTTAACCAGTTTGGCCCAAGAGCGGATGAAGCTGCCATGAATGTACCACGCAAGAGTCGCAGGGACAGATTTGCTGAACTTACAGGTAATTGCCAACCCTTATCTGTAACTGTTCGTGTTCCTGTTGGCACTAGGTGGAAAGGAATGGGGAAGCCAAAGCGTATGAAGTCAAAGCGTGAACAAGCGATTAGTCAAGCTGGTAAAAAAAGAAGGCAATGTCAGAATTGTTTAGGTTACGGGCATAACATCCGTACATGCGGGTCTCAAAAGAAGGTTGCTAATGATGCTGACTTGGGTTCAACATCAACTGAGGAGGAGATGGAAAATCAGGAGTCGGATGATGAAGAGTAGGCTTTTTTGCGTGTTTTTGAAACTTGGATTTTGTTTGGTTTTTTTTTTTGTGTGTTTTAAAACTTGGTTTTGGTTTGGGTTTTTCAGTTGGTTTTTTTATTCGTGGTAATGTTTGAGACATTTTGTGGTTTTTAATTTGAATTTATTTAACTATATAATGGTGTTTTTACGTACGTACGTTACAATGAAGAATGTTACATAGTGTTTTGGTGTTATAGACTTGTTTCGCTCAGAATATTTTCTTTACCATTTTGTTCAAAATGTTTTTTTACCATAACTTTATTTGTTATGTACATATCATACAATGTAGTGCCGCAGTCATTAATGTGTTTTATTTATGTACGGACATTATAAGATTCTCTAACATTTTTATTAAACATAAAACACAGTTTGTTTAATGGTAATGATTGAGACATTTAGTTGTTTTTTTGTTTTTTGAATTATTTAAGTAGTTATTCAAAATGACAGAGTGGTGTTTTATACTCTTTACGTTATGGTGTTTTACATACATTCAATACAAGGTAGAAAGTTACATAGTTTTTTTTGTGTTTTTTTTTTGTCTTCAGAAATAAAATTGAGTCTTGTCAAACACTTTCACTTTTTCATCAAACATAAAACACAATTCATTATAAGTCTTAGATCATCAAACATAATAATAGAGTTTTAAACCATCAGCAAAACACTACTGTCACATCAGCAAAACACTACTGTCCAGACCAGCAAAACACACAAACTGAAATATAAACATAACTAGATACTGTTCAGACGTTCCGGTATTTTCTTGGCTGCATAATTATCTAGGCGATTCTTGTACCGGTCAGTTAACCTCTTATACCTCTGAACTCCAGCCTCCACACGCTGTTTTGATTGGTTGATGTCACTCAGCAGGATCTTTGTGATATATTTACGCCTTAGCTCATCCAGTTCACGTGTCTGCTTCTCATTAGTCCCACTTTTGAGGTCTATTTCTTCTGACAAACCACACTCCCATTCTTTCACGGATGTTCCTTTATACGTCTCCATATGACGCATTACGAAGACTCCACAATCGATCACATTGTGCAAAGTCCTCCACGGGAACTCTATCCTCTCCGGCTTTGTTTTCCTTAGCTTTTCAGCGATTGTAGGCGAAACATTTTCCATGTAAGCTGCTAATGCATCACGCTGTTACATGAAAAACATATTTTCTTTATATAGAGGTCAAACGCTAACACAATACTACACCATAGTTGTTGGATTTTACTTACCATTTTTTCAGGCCATCCTTTGTATCTGTCGTCGTAGTCCTGAACTGTTGCGCTGTTGTCGATTATCAGTATCTCAGATGTTCCAAAGTTGAAGGACAGAAGGTAGTAGTGTTCTGAGCTGTTAACTGGAATCAATACATGTTGTATCCCCTTAATTGACTTTGACTCAGTAGTTTCCAACACTGAAAGCATATTTCCACTGAAGTGTGCTATTCTTGTTTCTTCGGATGCATCGTAATCATCCTTCCACTGTCAAATTTCATAAATAATATATATACAGCCTTAGGTGTTTTTCATACACAGCCTTAGGTGTTTTATTATGTAATTTTTTTATGCAAAACTTACCAACATGACGGGTGAACAAAATAGTCGTGGTAATGTTCCTTTGCGGCGGTACCTTTCTTCATAATTTAGAACATTTGCCCACGCCATTATGACTCCTACATGTATCGTAATACCCGGGCGCAACGACTCCAATGGCGCCCTCATAACCGTTGTCCCGGTGTTAGCTATGAACACTTCATCCCTAGTTAAGGTACCGTTTTATTATTTGTTAAATTAACTACAATCACATTCAATTAGCATAAAAAGGGGTAAACTATAAAAATACATATAATATTGTTCTTACCATTTATCCTCCCAAGCCGAGAACATGTAACCAGAGACATCATCCTCTGTTTTAGCTATCTTGTCTTTCAAAGAGACCACGCGTTTCACATACGGAGAACACAACGCTTCAGGTAACACTTTTTTTCGTGCTGGTCTTGGTGTTTTATCAGCAAACTTCTTTCCTTCTACAGCGGCTTCCTTAACAACCTCATTAGACCAAGAAAGTGGCTTAACATCAAACACTTTCACCTTTGTTTCTGGAGTCTTGTCAATATTTCGACTCTTAATCACTTCTTCAATTTCTGCGATAAACGAATCAGTCATACTACACGGTGTAAGTGGTAAAACTGAAATGTGTTTATTTGTTTGGGGTGTTTTATCAGTCTGCCCAATGTCCTCACCAGCAAAACTTTGCGAAGTCTGTTTAATCCCAACTAATTCAGCCAGGTGTTTTGTCTTTTGGTTGATCACATCATGGTTAGGGAACTTCAACAGTGATGTGTTTATGGTGTTTTCTATTTTCTCGACCATTCTACGATACTCAATCACATGGTCATCTAGCAGCTTGATAGTATCCTACAATCGATGTAAATAACGAGCATTATTTTTTTTATATTTTTTACAAGTATATTTATATTTTCTTATATATTTAAGCAATTTTACCTTGAGTTCTTCAACACTTTTAAACTGTTCTTCGTTCGTTCCTGGTACGTCGACACTTGCTGCACCATCTCTAACTCCGTCCGCCTAATCAACATATCACATATTTTCAATGGTGTTATATATCAAGTGTTATATGGTGTTTGGTCATATATTATGTAATGAATTTTTACCTCGGTCTCGTCATCCACCTGAGTGAAATCTTCATAGTCATGCACTACTGGTATCCAGAACTCCCCATCCGACGCGACGTACGGCTGTATAGCCTGAGAATCATTTTGCGAAATAAGGTAGTCCGCGCAATGTTTAAATGGTCCCATGTGATCATCATCAGCATCAACATAATCACCCACACTGTAATCGCCTTCTATTCCCCCTTCCGGAACTTCTCCCTTGTCGCCATCTTTAACACCTTTAATCCCGTCACACAAAACAGTCGACCCCACAGGTGTTTTTTCGACTACTATTTCAGGCTGTTTAACCGTCCCACATACTACCGATTTTTCACGTACAATATCAGTAGCAGTCGTGCTTGCTTTCAAAACACCTGTTTTTTTAGCTGATTCTTTACTCACTGAATTTTTTCGAGCGCTTTTTGATTTGTTACCTTCGACACTCTTAACAGATTCCTTAACAAAAACAAACGGTTGAGGCTGATTTAAACCTTCTTCTATAGCAAGTTGTTGTTCAAAGTGAACGGTATCCAATTTCAGCCCCAATTCATCTATGACGTCCGTGGTGAATTCCCCTATAAGAGGTGTTTTACCAGAATCAGATTTCTTTTTACCCCTTTGATCGTATGCCAACGCAGCCTGTGTTATAACAAGGTAAACCATCACAATAAAACACAATTCAGTTTAGTTATATTGAATGTTAAATAAATAAAAACCAGGATACGAAATATAATTACCGCAAGCAATGCAATTGGTCCATGAAATGGTTTTGACGCATCCCATTTTTTCCTGCTACGCTTGAGCATAGTTACCATGTAGCTACACCAGTTAAATTCTTTGATGTCCACTCCCCTTTCTATTGATGTCAGGAAAAACAAGTTAACCGTATTGTTCTGAGTTGTCTCACCAAGGAATGTGTTAAAGAGAATCAAAAAGTTGAGTATGAAGGTCCTTCCACTATCTCGTTGTTCCTCCATGTATTCTTTAAACGGCACTGGTAACGTCCTTGTGGCACCCTCCTCAAACTGCCCCCTCCACTCTGCCACAACCGTATCAGTTTTTCTCGGTCGTGCGCGTTCCTCAATCATACGTGCACCCATTGGTATACCAAAAATATCATGTACCAACCGAGGTGTTATATGTATAAGATGACTACCCACGTTCAAATTACTTGTATCTGCATCATAGTTATTCACCAACCAAAAGCCCAATTTGGTAGGGACTGAAGCCATTTTAAAGTCAAGGAAACCACCAAACCCAATGTCGATTATGGCCTTTTTTTGCTTGCTATTCAACTTGCTGATCAATTCACATACATTTTTCGGCTTACATCGCAGTTTTAGCTTATCACCGGTATGTTCAAGGTATGGCTTCACACTAGCACGCGGTGTTTGAGGTTTCTTTTTGTCTACTACCACACTTGATGTTGTTTTAGCCTTAACCGGTAGACGCGCGACGTCGCATTTGTGAAAGCGTGCTCGAGGCTTAGGTTGCGCCAAATTTGTTTCAATGCACTGTTTTTTTGGTGGAGGCAGTGGGTCAACAAAATCATCATCAGGATCAGTAGTACCTAAAACATCATATATAAATAACATTAGTCATCATTCAAGTTTTGTTTTAATGTATGTCATATAACATTCGAACTTACGTCCAACTTCTTTTTCTTTGTTAACATCTCCTTTCACCAAATTCTTCTTGTCTACAATCATTTGAATGTTTCACAACAAAATACAACACATTAACACAATATTGAAAAACACACTGATTTAACTCATGTAATTATAAACTATTTTTTTACCTGAATCAATTAACGTATCCTCATCAGAATCGTCTACAATCACTGCTTCTTCAATTGTATTTGACAACTTCTTAGAAGATAGGTTTTTACGTTTTCTACCGCTCCTTCTAACTGTGTTTTATAATTTGTTATTAAAACTTGTTATTTTTATAAACACAACAGTATACAAACAGCAATATAAACAAAACACATTAACTATACAAGATAAAAATAAAACACATTAACAGTACTATACACAACAGCAAAATAAAACACCATTAACAGTACTATACACAACAGCAAAATAAAACACCATAAACAAGATAAAAATAACTATACAACACATTAACAGTACTATACACAACAGCAAAATAAAACACCATAACAACACAAAATATGTTCTTTTTTTTAAACACAATATTGACGGCATAGCACTTATGTGTTCAAACACTATAACACATTTATTAAACACATTTTCTTAAAACACACTGTTATACACAACCCATAAAACAACAAAACAAATGGGTATAAAACACAGTAACTTATCAACACAACAAAAATATCAATTAACGAAAACAAAAAACACAGTAACTTATCAACACAACAAAAAACACAATAATATACACGAAAACACACATATCACTTTGTTTTTTAAAAAACCCACATGCATTTGTGTTTTTTTTACCTAAACCCGTTTTCGTACTGTAAAAAAAAATCTTTTTGTAAAAAACACATCAATCGATTAAAAACACTAAACCCCTAAATAAAGTTAAGAAAACATACCTAAACCAAATCTTGCTGGAAGAAACGACATTGTAGTTTTCCTTTTGGGTGTTTTTTCTTTAACCAACTCCTCACTCGTCTTCTTCATTCTTCTCCCTGAACCAAGAAAAATTTTCGGGTGATTTTCAAACACTATGTCTGTTGAAATAGAGAAGATAAAGAAAAAAACACACTCACGTTTGTAGATTAGCCCAAATCGTTGTTGATTCTCCATAAATGAGAGATTTCTTGCATCAAAATCGGAAGGTGGTTTTTTGGAAAGAGAGGGCGATAATGATGGAAGTTAAGCGGTTTCTTCAAAACACAAGATACCGGATCTTTAAATGAGAGGAGAAAGTTACCATACTACCCTTTTTAATTGTTTTTTATTAGTAATAATTAAACACTATTTACAAAAATGCCACTCTTAAATCTAGGCCATTGATTAAGATGATCTAAGGGCTATAACACCTTCTCACACTTCTCACAAATAAAACACTTTGTACAGGATCTCAACCCTATATAATGATTTGAATTAGGATTAGAAAAAAAATTGATTTGTCAATTACAATTGTAACTAATTAATTTGATAAATTTATAACCAAAAATGTTAATTGAAAATTTTAAATATATTAGGATATCTATATTTTAAAGGTAATAAGTAGGTTTAATTGGTATCACTATTAACTTAAATTCAAAAGTTTGAATTTTGTAAAAATATTTAGATCATTAAAAGTTTGAGTTAAATGCTTTAATTAAGTCTAAATGTTACTATTAATATCTAAAATTCAAAATTTAGAATTTTTATATTGTTAACAAAAATTTAAAAATTAAAACTATAGACATTAAAATATAAAATTATATACTTAAATAGAACATTTAATATTCAACTATTTATAATGTTTAACTGAAATATATCATTTAAAACTCTAGTACTCAAAATTTGCATTTTAGCTTCTAACTAATTTGAGAAATTTACAAACAAAGTTATTATTTGTTAAATTTTAAAAACATTAGGAAAGCACTAATTTAAATTTAATAAGTGGGCATAATTGCTACCACTATTAACTTAAATTAACAAATTTGATATTTTTTAAATGATTCAAGTCATTCAAATTTGAATTAGATGTCTTAAATGTTGTGACACCTGGAAAACTCAGATTAGTAACTTTGGTCAATCGCATAAGTCTACCTTAGCAAATCATGCATACATTACACTTAACTGGGTCAGTTGAGTCACTACGACGATTCGGGGAGTTGTCGGGAGTCGTTATGAAGGTTCGGGGAATCATCGGGAGTCGTTACGATGATCCGAGGGATCATCGGGAGTCGGTCCATAACCATCTGTACAAGGGTTGGTGGTTCGGAGGATTACCGGGTTTAATGCACACACGCGAGTCTCGACTCCCGGGAATCGGTGAACGAATGTGACCGTGTTAGTTATTGAATAATATGTGTTTATAATTATTATATAACTTGTCGATATGTGAATACATGTTAATATGTGTTAAAATAGTGTTTAACGCGCCGAAAAACCAACTCTGCTGCAGGGGGCGACTAGGGAAGTTAATCACCACCTGCAGGGGCGACTAGGGGCCTACTTGCCTACTGCAGGGGGCGACTAGCAACCCTAGTTGCTACCTGCAGCAACCTAGTCGCCTGTTATGTCTGAAACAACTAGCAGCAGCTATAAATATCATACTTTACTTGTAAAACATCACTTGTGAAACCCTAACTTGCCCCAAACCTCTCACACACAATCCTTAACCTCTGGAATACGTTTTTGCCTTAAAATTACCATTTCCAATCCTAAGGCATCGCTTTTAAGCAAGATCTAAGGTGTGTTATTCATCCTAAGCTCTTGTCATGTCGTTATTTTGATCCCTAAAGGTCTAGACCTAGTTTTATAAAGTTTTTGTCTTTTAAAACCTTTGAAAAACATTTCCAACCTATGTCTAATCATTTCTATGAGCTTTTGATAAAAATACAAATTTGAAAACGGTTTTTGATGATTAAAACATGGGGATTCTTATGTGTTTGATGTTTTAATGATATGAATGAGTTACTAGGATGATTATCTCAGATTATGAAGGTTGTTTGATATGTTTTGATGATAATATGAGTTTTGACCCGTTTGAGGGTGTTAGGAGGGATTAGGATGTTATGCAATGATTTGATGATTGAATGATGTTAGGGTATATGCTAGCTTAATGTAGTAACAGCATGATGATGTTTGGAATGTGATTATGTGATGAAATTTGATTATTTGCCATTTAGGGTAAAGTTTTCATGCAATGATGTGATGTTTCCATAATATTATTCCATTTTGGGAAATGATTGCAATTAGGGTGTTAGATTGATGATAAATTGGGGGGTTTTCGTTTAGGAGCTTGATGATTATGGATTGATGTTGGGTGTTCTTACATGTTTCGGATCTGACTTGGAGGGTTTAATGCGTGAAAAGAGTTATCCGGTCTGCAAGGGGCGACTAGCTAAGCTAGTCGCATGCCTAGGGAAGCTAGTCGCCAGGGAGAAACCCAGTCGCCCCTCCAAGGGCCAACTAGCTTTGCTAGTTGCCTGTTTGATACCTAGTTGTGTGTTTTGATGCCTAGTTGTGTGTTTTGCTGCTGTAAGTGTCTTTTGGAACCCCGAAACATGATTTGACACCTAGGAACATAGTGTAGGCCCCGTCGCATGTCTAGAAACCTAGTAACACGTATAATGACTCGTATGTGCAGTATTTGAACCGTATGCCATACCTGATGGATTGTTATGCGTATAAGTTGCGTATTTACACATGATTGCTTGCTTACTTGTATTTGGCTAACACGAGGGATGTTGGGTCACCAATGGGATGTCTAGTCTTGTCTTGTCTTGTATAGTCAGGTTAACGTTCAAACGTGTTTTCAAACATACAATGGTTATGGTATGGACATTCAGGGACTAGTTAACCTACGGGTTATTAGTCTCGATACTTATATACATCTTATGATAGGTCGCCGATATTAGGGACTATCATAGCACTTTCGGTTTAACTGTTTTCAAGAACGCAACCTAAGGTGAGTTTCACGGCCCCACTTTCATACCTTTTTCTAATGCGGGACAAAAAAGCTACACATTTTTGGATTGGCAAAGACCATGTTATACTATGTTTATCTTTTTGTTTATTATATGACATCATCCAAGTCCTAGGGGAAACCATGAATATGTGGGTATACATAATGGGAGAAATGTGGATAGATCTATTGGGCTTGACAAACCCCACCCAGGTCGACTGGAGGTTAGACGGGTGCATATTGTCTCTAACTTTCGGGCCTACCGGGGATGACGGTAGCCCAACATGGGCAGCACATATGGTAACATGTCAGTAATGGTTGCTAATTGTAGTAGTAACATACTTAACGTCTAGCTAACGTTCGCACAACATAGTTGTAACGAGATTGATCTTTCAAAACTGATGGAACGTTTTTTATAAAACATGTGAACTCACCAACATTATATGTTGACATTTTTAGCATGTTTTCTCAGGTTGCTAAGGTAGCAGTACTTGGAATAGGCGCACGGCATCTAGAGTTCTGTTGCATGTTTTTAAGCATTTTTAGACTTATGTTATTACTGTTATGGGTTGTAAACTTATTTCAGCTTCCGTTAGTGGTTTAATGTTATAAAAATTACATGGTTTTGGTTTACGTATTTTATACATATAGTTGTCGTTACTGTGACCGTTGACTTGGATCCTGGTGTGTCACGCGCCTCGTGGTAAAACCCCGTAAGTGGAATTTGAGAGTGTGACAAATGTATAATTAAGTCTAACCGTTACCATGATTATCTTAAATTCCAAATTTTGATTTTTTTAATATTAACCAAAATTTTAAAATCAAAATGATAGGTATTGAAATTTGATGTTAGATATTTAAATAAAAAAAATTAGTATTCTAAATATTTTTAAAGTTTAATCAAAATCTATAATTTCAAGTTATCATATTTAAAATTTTAATTTTAACTTGTAACTAATTTGACAAATTTTTAACCAAAGTTATTAACTGTTATAATTTAAATATATTAGGAAATCTATGATTTAAAGATAATAAGTAGGTGTAATGTTAACATTATTAACTTAAATTAAAAAATTTAAATTTTTTAAAAGATTCAGATCATTCAAAATTTTGAATTAAATATTTTAGTTAAGTATAATTTTACCATTATATTTTTTTTAAATTCAAAAATTAAAATTATATATGTTGAAATATGAAATTAAATAGTTAAATAGAACATTTTGTATTCGAGTAATTTTAAGTATAACCGAAATCTATAATTTCAAATTATAGTATTTAAAATTTGAATATTAACTTGTAACTAGTTTCAGAAATTTGAAACTGAAATTATTAATTGTTCAATTTTAAATATATTACAAAATCTCTAATTTAAAAATAATAAGAAGGTGTAATTGTTACCACTATTATCTTAAATTCAAAATTTTATTTTTTTTTTAAAAAATTCAGGTAATTCAAAAATTCAATTTAATGTATTAATTAATTCTAATTGTTACCATTATTTTCTTAAATTCAAAATTTTGAATATTTATAATATTAACAGAAAATTAAAAATTAAAATTATTGATATTGAAAATTGAAACTAAATACTTATATGGAACATATAGTATTCAATTTTTTTTTAAGTTTAACCTAAATCTACAATCTCTAAATCCTTCAAGACATTGAATATTATTTCACAATCAAGTTCATTCTACATAACATCAAATAATGTTAATAATGCCTAAGAAAATTAACATCTTCATAACACATAAATCCAACCATCATAAAATAACATATAAATGGTAAATCAAACAATTCAAAAGTTGTGATTCATATACATGCAGATTTTGCATATGTAATATCTATAAATAGTTCAACATTATTTAAGATGTTCTTGATACAGGTAAATCATAATATTTTATAGTTTTAAACATTATTAAGATGTTACAAACATATTAAAACATATGTAAAAGTTTTTACATAACATATTATAAAGATACTATACCATTATTCAATAGATTAAAACACTATAAAGATTCAAGATTTAATCAAATGTTATCAAGATGTTTAAACATCCGTAATAGGAATACGACGATTACCTAAAACACTGTCAAAATTTGAATGTTTATAAACAAAGTATCGAAATTTTATCAAAATCAATTTGATAAAATTAGAATTTAAAGTTGTCAACAAATTTCAGATATGAATATATTAAATTAAAAAAAAACATAAAAAAATAATTTAAAAGGTATTTATTAAGATTACAAATTACCTAAAATAGTCAGATGGTCTGAACGAAAATTTATACATTATAAAAAGAAAATATAGATTCATTTAACTATTGTTGTAATAAGCAGTTGAAAAAGTTATGTGATTTTTTATTATATAACTTTGGAAATTTTTGTAAATTAAGAAAACAAAATGTACTTGGCAATCAAATAAACAAAATTTATATATTTAATTAATATGAATATTTGACGGATGTATTTTAGTCAATTATGTGATAAAATTAAATAATTAATTTTAATTAAGATGAATATATGTATACAAATAGTCAAAAGAAACAAAAAAAAATCATTAATGTGATTTTTTAAAAGATTTAATTTTGGTTTTAAAGAATGTCAACATAAATTTTAAAATTTAAATGTGTTAAGCCATTAATATAAACCCCTCATTATAGGAATAATTTAACATGGGTTAAAGGTTGTTACCGAATATTATTGTTTACGAATTTTTCAAAAATCTAAATTAAAAAAAATCTAAATTAGCATAATTATTGATGATCTAATAGTAATAATAATAGAAAAATAGTTAGATCAACATTAATATGAGATTTTAATATAATTATATAAAAAGATAATTAGGATATATATATATATATATATATATATATATATATATAATGAACATTAAAATATGCAAGAAGATAAACATACTTTCAACATGAAGAATAGGAAGACAAAATCTATAATTAACAAACATCACAGATTAAACAAATAACAAAACATGGTTGATTAACAATAAAACTTATAAATATATGTGTATATTTGAAATATACATAAAAATAAGCATGAAATTCATTAATTATAAAAATATTAATATAAAAAATACTTAGGAGTTAAAAAACATACCTTCAACATGAAGAACAAATCTATAATCAAAGAACATCATGAATAACATATTAACAAATAACATAAAAGGGTTAATTAATATAAGACAAATATAAAATTCAAAAAATTGTAACAATTTTGTACCATCTCATCAAAAAACAAAATACCCAAAATAATATGACGTAGATGAATAAATCATGATGTAAATGATCAATATCAATATAGTATTTGAAGCAAATACACAAAAACTTGTAGATGGAACATATGAATAACAAAAGAAGTAATATAAAATACCACGTTCAGGACTTGCAAACAAGATAAAACTGAGAATTTAGAAGATGAAACAAAATAAAGGTGAGATAGTACCAAATAATGAAGAAATGAAATAATTAGGGCTTGAAAAATTATTAGAATAAAAAAACATACCATCGAATGAGTGATAGATTCAATATTATTGATCATTTGATTTTTTTTTTTAGTATTATCACTTGATCCCGGACAAAGAAAATTACATCAAGATAACGGGCATGCGGGCAACAAGCTGCGCCGCCACCCCTTTCTGAATAGCAAATCCTAATCTACTAAAAACGTAACCCTGCCCACCCGGAGCCGAGACATTACTATGAATAACACACTGGACCCTGGTCAGGAAACGGGTAGCCTCTGGTGTCAATGAGCCAAAGGTATCAAAAGCCAAGGGTACAAAAACGTGTTGGTTCTCCTCGCAGGCTTTAGCATGTTTTTCTACCTTCTTTGCCTCTACATTCAGCACCGCTTGCCTTGCTACGAAGCCACTATCCCTCAACCCAACTAGGGGAGATACACCCGTCAGGTATACATTTGCACATATAACTATACAATTAAAACTAATATGCACAAAACTTATTTTTAAATTTAAGACACGTATGTGCACATAAGTATAAGTAAATAAAAAACCCTGTAAAATGTGCGATTAAGCAAAAAAAAATGCCTTTAAAAATGAGTGGTCTAGAATTGTTCTTGTGGTTTTTAATTACCCAAGTGATTTTCACACGATCCTAATCTTTACACCTAGGTACACGGTGAATAGCATAACAGCATCACCAATGCATGAATCGTCAAATCATCACCATCTAGATACTATCCCCACAAACCTTCCCCTCTCTAGTGGATTGCAAACATTTTTACTCTATCCTCCCCTCTCGCACAAATAGTCATCCATGGTCCGTCATGGCTGACTTGTGGCCATAAACTGTGCGCTCCAATCTCTCTTCCATATCTGCGGTGGACCTCTCTTTTCACACATCATAGTTTGTACTGACAAACGGTGGTCCCACTATAGATGCACTAGGTTGGTGACGTGTAATCCACAGTATCGTTTGAATTTTTCTAACGGTAATGATTTTATTTGTTTTTCTAATGTTTTAGCAATTTAGTAAGTGTTCTTTGTAGACCCAACCCTTAATAGAAGACAACGACTTCAATCCCAAAAATCTTAGGGCCCGAAGTTTTTAACTTTTTTATAAGTTGTGGCTATTGTGACCAATTTTTTTTTTTTTACACTAACCCATCTAATAAGGTCTAAAATCACTAATTTTTTAAACCCATCAAAACAAACTCGACCAAAATAAAATTTAAATATGTATCCGGTTTATTTGGAGTGACCCCGTACTCAAAACATTTTTACCCAGTTCTCAAAGATGATCAGCCACCGGGAACCTCGTAGTTACAACATTGGTCCAAACATGTTGATAAAAAAACAAATTTTCAAAATTACATAAGATAATAATCTTTTTGTACAATAACAACAAAAAGTTATAGTTTCTATATTTTTAAAGTTAGTGGTAGAGTCTAGCCAAATTGTGCCTCCATATAAGTCGATAATATAGAGGCTGCTTTTAGAAAGACCCTAGCTTTAAAAGCCGTTCTTGAACGAAATCTGTTAAATTTTTATTTTTATGTTTGAGAAGTTAAATAAAACAACTATCTTAGTTAAATTCATAATGCTTGAATTATCTATGACAACAATATAGTAAAAACTACACAAAATGTGAGGTAGGAACAAGAAGCCCGGATTAATTTAAGTGATGATTTGAATTTTTAAAAGAGTAAACTGTCATTTTCGTCCCTGAGGTTTGGCACTTTTTGCCAGTTTCACCCAAAAGTTTATTTTTTCTCAACTGGGCCCAATATTTTTCAAATTTTTGCTGGTTCCATCCAAGTGCCTAACTCCGTTAGTCAATCTCAGTTAAATGAGGGGCAAAGTTGTCAATTCAAATATAATAATAATAATAAATAAATAAATAAACAAGACTAACATTAACATGCTAATAATCAAGAAACAGAGTATAAACAAGATTTTAGCCTATCAAAAAAAAAAAAAAAACCCTTAAAATTTCAAGATTTCCATCATGCTGCGCCACCACACACCACCACCACCACCATCCTCCTCCTCCTAACCCTAAACCTCACCCTACTCCTCACCACCCAACAACAACACCAACCCGATCTACATCCGTCACCTCCTACCCCTCTTCAGGTTTCGGTTCGACCTCCTCACCAAGACACGAACCAATGACTGGTTTCCATCGATCGAGACCGACCAAGAAACCAACCACCCCTAACATCATCGTCATCAGCCGCCGTCACCAAACACCTAACCAAACGAAACCCACTATGGCCGTCGTCTTCCTTGAACCAGCACCACACCTCAACCATCACGACTACCACCACGGTCGGCCACCTAACCCGACGTCACCAACAACCACCACGACCACCGTGACACCAAAACCCCCCAGATCCAACACGATTGGACCATGAACCCGAAGAGGTTTGGTTTAAAAGGTGTTGTCTCTGTGTCATTTCATCGAACAAGTTCAAGGCATCATCCAAGTTGTGAAACACAGATGGAGGGCTTTGACTATTTAAATTAAAAAAAGAATTGGAGTGAAGAGGAGCAAGCTGTAAATCTAATTGGGGAAATGAAAGAGGGTTTGTAATGAAATTGTTACCAATGAGGTTGACCAAGGCATGAAGACGTGGAGCAGCGTTTTAGTTTTGAAAGAAGCCATGAATTGCAAAACTTTTTATTTTAGCTCAATTTGAAAGATATATGGAATCAAAGCAATTTTGTGGGGTTTCACATTATCAGGAGAAAGAGGGCCAGAGGGGTAGCAGAGAGAGAATCCTATTGTGGATGAAATTTACTTTCTAACTTTCTTTTAAAACAAAAATAATATAAAAGGGTATTTTGGTCTTTTTACAAAAACTTAACAGAAAAAATGGATGGAGTTAACGAGTTGGATGAAACCAGCAAGAATTTAAAAACTTTTGGATTCAGATGAGAAAAAATAAACTTTTGGATGAAACTCGCAAAAATGACCAAACCTCAGGGACGAAAATGGCATTTAACTCTTTTTAAAACTTAAAATGTATACTTGTGGGGAATAATATATAGTATACTTGAATTTTTTAAACCAACTACCTTATGGTGGAGTGGTATAGAGGCTTAACGATAAAAAAACCCATGGCTGAAAGGTCATGGTTCGATTTTTAAGAGCGTTGGGTGTTACCGATTATTTCATTGTCGTGCTTTCGGACGGGTGGATGGTCGGGTTTTTCCTCAGAACTGGTAGCTGGTGGACTAGGGGCTCCGTCCGTCCATTCATCCGGGTTAGGCCGGCTAGGGCTCCAGTTGACCATTGGAAGCCATGTACGAAGTACCTGGCTTCTAGCTAGTTATACGTTAAAAACAATATATGAAACATAAAAATAGTTTTACTTAAATAATATTTGAAGCCGTTAAAGAAAATAATTATGTTTGGACTGTGCTTCTTTCTTACCGGTTACCATGCCCACTCTTTTTTGGTGGGGTGGGTTGGAAATAAGGAAAACTTACAAAATACATAAAAGAACAATATCTGAAGCAATCTTTCCAAGATCTAAAAATATACACACTATTTTCAATTTCAAAAAAAAAAAAATAATAATAATAAACAAAAAGAAACATAAGTATCATGGATTCTCAACCAGCAACATTTAAGAAGAAGAAAAAAATATATATGTAACTCAATTAATGGATCAATAGTCAAGGGTGAGTTGACTAGAGCTTGAGTGACAAATCAAGTTTTTGTGACTCATCTTGATTGATCTTCAACTCTGGCCACCATAAACCACCACTCTCATCCTTTGCCATTGAACTTATTCCTGTCTTAACCACCCCAAACCGCCCAACACCACCATGGGACGGTGGATCTCCGGCAAGACTTGAGTGGTAGCTTGCTATGTTAAGCTTCCCTATAGCTGGTTGCTGATCAACATGAGGTCTTGATGACCACCCTTTTGTCCCATAAAAGCTCTTGAAACCCGAAGAACTATTCGAAGCCGAAAACATAGAACTAGAAGGTTTGTGGATCATTGAGTGTACCTGAATTCCAAGAGATCTGATATTATTGTTGTTGTTGATGTTATTATTATTGTTGTTGTTGTTATAGCCATGGAGAGGAAGTGAAGAAAGGGTAGAACAGTAATTTTGTTCATGGAGGTTTTGTTGTTGATGCATATATGTGTGGCCAAAAGCTGAAGCTGCTGAAATCATTGGGTTAGAATAATAATACCCCATTCTTTGGCTTCTTTTTGCAAGGTTTCTTTCTCTTTTGTGGGCATTTTGGTGACCTCCTAATGCCTGAGAGCTATAGAACTTTCTTTGACAGTAGTTGCAGGAGAAAACCCTAGGCTCAGTTGTATCTGATGCTTGTTGAGTTGTACTTTCTGATGAGTTATTACCCATGTTCAAACTATCTATAAGATTCAGCTCTTGATTTAGCCTTGAACCATCATCACCATCTAAAGTTTGTATCTTTGTTTCTGGGTCATCATCATCTTGTTTAGAAGCATCACAAGTTCCAATCTTTTTGGCATCTTGAAGAGGATCATATGATATTTCCATGAGTTTAGTATTTTAGTTTAGGGCCTCTATCTTGGGTTGAAGGGGCATGTGAAATTAAAAGGAGGAAAGAAGGTGTTTATGGAAAGTGAGTGCTTTGTGCTTTAAGTGGAAAAATACTATGTGAAAGAGATATCCTAGATAAAGACTAAAGAGACATGATTTGAGTTAAAGTACAGTATAATGTTAGGTAAAGCTTTTCATCTGACTAACAAATAGTTAGAATATCATGGACTACAGTATAACCATGTTACTATAGTTACACCCTATGCTAGTAAAGTTGTACCTTCTCATAGGTTTAATCATTTTTATTCTAGAGAAAAGAAGGTTTCACCTGAGGCAAATAATCAAATATATATAGCCCTAATCTAGCTAGCACAATCATCATATTGTTAAATTGCTAAAGTTATTTGATAACGCGGTAAGGGTTTGCTAAACGTACTCCCTTTACCTTTATATGATTTTTCATTCTACTCCTATACCTATCTTTTATAATTATTTGTATTTTATGCTGTTAGACTTATAGATTCAATCATTTTACTAACAAAAAAACTTCCAAGATCATCCATCTATCAGGGATCATAATTTGTCTTTATGCATGTTGCCATGTTGGTATTCATGTGCAAACTAAACTCTCCGTTCTATAAAGGGGTTGTTTTTTAATCGTATCCACACAAACAAGATTGAATTTATTGCTTTTCCTTTTCTAAAAAACAAAAATAAAAAAAATATTGCACCAATAAAGATGCATGAATGCACAAGACCCTAGCTACTCCGTTAACATTATATTATTTAACCTATATATGTTATCGGTGACACGTGCGTTGTAACATGAGAAATGGAAATTAAATATGTTTATGTCCTTTTTATAGGATATATAAAACAAATATGTAACAAAGAAGTTATATCAATTATACTATGTAACAAAGAAGTTATATCTATTATATTAATATTATATACCTAACAAATAATAACCGAGATCTTTTCGTATCCTTGACATCCTTGTTTTGCATGTTGCTTTTAATATACGTCATGTTGGTCGTCAGAATTCGACAGATAAGGTAAAGTATTTATTTTTATAAACTTACCTTATGTGTTTGAATACAGGAGTCAAGTAATTTACGTAGGTATGTTAATTTAGTTAAAATAATAATTGAAGTTTGAGATAAAATGGAGACAAGACCTGTCTCTTAGTCATTTGTCATTGGACAAACAACAAAACAGCAGGTGGGAACTTTGAAGACATCCAATCACAAGTTAACTGGCATCTAAGGAAGAGCATCTTTCTTAAAAGGAACACACCACTCCTTTTGGAGAATCTACACTGTTAGTGCAACTTTGGTACAACTTTCATCTTGCAACATACAACTACTATTACTATCTTTATTTTCTTTCCTAATATTCTGATACCTTTTTCCACCCAAAACTAGTAAATGGTGATCTTCAACAGGAAAACTGAGTGAATCATGATAGTTAACATCGTTTTTTTTTTATTTTAATAAAAGTCAATATTTTTTATTTTATAAACAAAACAAATTACATGATGCTAGGCAAACGAGCAATAAACTGCGCAACTACCCCATTTTGAATTACAAACCCTTTTCGGCTAAGGACAAGCTATTGGTTCTTTGAGCTCTGTGAATTACTATAAACCACATTCTGCACTCGATTCAAAAAACATACTACCACAAAGGGCAAGGGATCAATACGTATCGAAAGCAAAAGGCACAAACAGGTTGTTCGGGCTTTGCAACCTTGTTGGACTCCGCCCTCAAAACCGCTTGCCCCGGCACAAACCCACTGTCTCACAGGCCTACCAAAAGGACACCCCAGTAAGGTCCACATAAACATGTTTGCACCTGCCCAACCAAACACAAGAACATCTATCGGGTGCAAGGCGGACCTCATTTCGCTGAGGTAAGTCATAAAGTTCACGATGGCCTTTTTCTTAGTAGAAATTTCAGCTCATCGACAACTCCTTATAGTGGAGGGCATGGTCAACAAATTTGTAACATCCCAACCTCTTTTTAAAGAAATTAATTAACAACTAATTTAGTTTTGGTCCCAGTATAGCATATATATTTACACGTTCGGATCCTGAAAGATCCGCACGTGTTATTTATAGTTCGACATCTCTAAGCTTGACTACCACAGACGTTACATATTCACAACATCATTGTTGTTTTACTAAAATGTCCTACACGGCGTGTGATATCTTTATTGGTCTCAAGTGTGTTCGGTTTCATGCTTGGTCCGTTTCGCATCCGGTTCTGCTCCTTAGACGTGCCTACCACAAATACACACGATAAACGATTAGTATTTGGGATTAATGGGTCAAACCATTGCAAAACAAACAAACAAATATTTTAGGTTTAAAACCCGCCGTAGCTACGACCAGATGGTCGTATAAAATAAAACTGAATGGAAAACTAAATTCTAACAAGCCATGATAGTTTGAGGAAATATTCTCTGCTCAGTTTTTTCTCTGGTTTAACTATCCTCTGGTCTGAGCAAACATCTTCTACTCATTTTTACTCTGGTCTGAGCAAACATCTTCTACTCATTTTTCCTCTGGTCTAAACAATCATCTGGTCTGAACAAACATCCTCTACTCATTTTTCCTCTGGTCTAAACAATCCTCTGGTCTAAGCAAACATTCTCTACTCATTCTTTCTCTGGTATGAACAATCCTCTGGTTTGAGCAAATATCCTCTGCTCATTCCTTTGCTATTACGACCCCGAGGATTATTCATGCGTCGGTATTCAATCAAGTTCTAATCAACACTGTCCGATTAGCTTATTATGACTCGATTTATAGATTTAGCCTTTAGTAAATCTTGAAAATTTCTAAAATGCCCTTATAGGCTTATATTTCAATTTAATCACCTATGGCGACTCAACTCACTAATACTTAATTATTTTTGACCCATTAGCTTGTTTGAAAGCCTCTAAGCCTTTACCGACTTAGTATTTCACCAACTTCATAAATTCACCATTTTAAATCGTATTTAAGCGTATTAGCGCGCATTAGACACACTTACGAAAAACGACTCACCAATTTGGTACCCACATTTCATGTGGGTGGTTTTCATCCACATTTCATGTGGGTGGTTTTCATCCACATTTACTTGCCCAAGGTCCTACTTTACCCAACGGACTTACACGGTGGCGTTGACCCATTCCATATCATTCGAATCATCCATACTACCAATTGGCATCACGTGCCCTTTTTCGTTCCAAGTCATCAACCTGTGAAAATCCTTAATTTGCACATATTAATATTCGGGGATCCAAATGGTGTCATACCACCATTTGGCCCGTCTAACCTTTAAAATCTTAATGCTTAATTATGAAAGCATCATGTATGAGGTTCAACTGATGTTCACATCATCTTTTGACCCATTTGCCTTTCCTTTCAACATTCCAATATTTAAATTTCAAATCTTGGGCTCAAGTGATATTAACCTCACTTGACCCATTATAACAACAATCAATCATCTATTTAGACATCCCGACCCAGACTTAACCATTTTTCTCTCATTTTGGTGATTCTAACCCATTACAAGCTAGAATCCCATATTTCATATTCCTCTATAAAATTTAAACACCCATTCTTTGTTAATAACGCAAATTCCATGATTGACAAAGGTTTACACAATCCTTTTGGTTTCTAAGAGACTTATTTAAGAGAAGTCACTTACCTTGATCTTTATTAAGCATTCCTTGACCCGTTTAGTTCGTTTGATCCAATTTGTTCCAACCTCTACCTAGCTTGTCAAAATCACATCACTATACTCAAGATTAATTTAAGTTAGTCATTGTGTCAAATAACCAACTCATATCATAAGTTCTCACACACCCATTTCATTCAAACTTAGGTTTGGGTTAGTTTGACTTCTAGGATTCAAACTAACATTTTACATGTTTGTATGCACTACTTATAAGGCAATAGTCCTAATCATGAATTATCCCTTTTTAACATATCATTTATTAGTTCTACTGCACATTCAAACTTGTTGCTCAACATCTTAAATTGTGAGATCTTGACATACAACTTTTTATCTATTTTTTTTTCAACTAGACATTTATACAAACACTTGGTGTGCATCTTCTTTTAACCACCAATTTTCTTAGTTAACATATTGTATGAAATCCTCCATATCACCATATCCACTCTCAATATACAATAATCATTCAATCATGCAATTTCATCTTCTAATCACTATTTTAATGTGGGTTTCGCTAAAAGGCCATACCCAAGTTTTACACCTAATCATCCTTCACATAACAAAACAATCACCTATAAGTATTTTTATTCTTTACTAAATTAGACATGTTTGAGATCCCCTAAAGCTAGGGTAACCTCTAATAACTGATAACTTCACGTTTTAACCAAAACCCGTTATTTCCACCATGACTTAGCTTGAATATAACCTCAAATTATATAAAATAAAAGGTACATTGGTGTTTATTAGACCTTAGATGACCCATATTTGGCTTCACGCACCTGAATGGGACCTTCATCTGCCCTTGATTCAAGTTGAATTGGTGTTTTAGGGTTTGGGAAGAATCCCCATTTTCTTTTCTCTGAATTCGACACACACACTTGTGTGTGTTTTATTGTTTTGTTAATGTTTATTAATTAAATTCAAGTTCACCACATGGGTAACTATAGCCCCTAAACTAATCCCATAATGTCATTTTCTTATAAAACTAACTAGTCAAGTTAGTTTTCCTATATCATTTACTCATTCGTATAATTAATAACATTAACTAGGTTATTTCCATATTAGAACATAACCCACATTCTCATTATTTAAATCTCGTTTTATTATTTTGATAATCACGCCTAATGGCGTAATTAAGCAAAATGGAAATTTCGGGGCGTTACAAAATTTATCCAGGCGTGCATTTTTACAAATGGGGGCAAGATTCATTCGTAGTGAAAAGGGAATTATAAACGGACAACCCGATCGTCCTCCGCCTCCATAGCTACCCAATCCATTGAAATTATGAATATAGTTTTCACATTATTGGTTTATTTGAGTAAATGCATTTTTATGATAGTTGTTAATTTGTATTACATTCTTGAGTTCTCATTTCTTTTTCTTTTGTATTGATGGTTCGATGTAGAGTAAACTAAAATTTACAACTCTGTAGTTTGTACAAAACATATAACACTATAAGGGTGGTGGGGGTGTACCATGATGGCCTCACCCCGGCATGAAACACCGCCGTCAGTGATTGTCCTAAGCCGTGGTCAATCAATTTCGTGGTGGCGGTCCCGCTGAAACTCTCTTGTTTTTTTGTGTTTTTTTTCAATCATTTTATATATAAAAAAGGAAAGAAAGATATGTTTTTTTTATTTGCATGTTTTCTTCAATGAAATAGAAATGAAGAAGATGAAGGGTGCTTAAAACATGTTTTGTTTTCTAAGTTTTTTTTCAAAAAATGTTGTACTGGAGTATTATATGTTTATAACATTTTTTCTTAGTTTTTTACTTCTTTTTTTCTGTTTTTATATTTAATTTATGTAATAAAAATGTTGCATTTTTTAGTTTATTTTGTTTTTAAATATAATTCAAAGTTTAGTGATGAAGATGTTATGGTGATGGGTGCTACCAGTAATTACCAAACACAAGAACATCTATCAGGCGTAAGGTGGACCACGTTTCGCCGAGATCAGTCAGAAAATTCACAGGGGCCTCTTTCTTAGTAGAAATCTCAGGTAGTCAAAGCACATCTCACAAAACACCCCTGCCCAGATCATACCGGTACTTGAACCCCGACAGCTCCTTAAAGTAGAGGTCATGGTCAACAAATTTATCAAGTCGTGCCTTTTTACAAATGAGGCAAGGCTCATTAGTAGTGAAAATGGAATCATAAACTGATATTAAAGGACAACCTAATAGTCCTCTGCCTCCATAGCTACCCAAGCCATTTGAAATTATGAATGTAGTTTTTACATTATTGGTTTATTTGAATAAATGCAATTTTATGTTAGTTATTAACTTGTATTCCATTCTTGATTTCTCATTTCTTTTTCTTTTGTATTGACAGTTTGACCTAGAGTAAACTACAATTTGCATCTCTATAGTTTGTACAAAATATATAATACTATAAGGGTGGTGGGGAGGTACCGTGATGGCCCTATCACTACGTGAAACACTGTCGTTGGTGATGGTCCTAAGCCGTGGTGAATCAATTCCGCAGTGGTGGTCCCTTTGGAACTCTCTTCTTTTTTTGTTTTTTGTTTTTGTTTAATTCAATCATTTTATATATTAGATATCTTTTTTTCTGGATTTGCATGTTTTCTTCAATGAAATAAAAATGAAGAAGATGAAGGGTGTTTAAAACATGCTTGTTTTCAAACTTTTTAAAAAAAAAACTGTAATATTATATGTTTATAACATTTTTTTCTTAGTGTTTTTACTTCTTTTATTTTATTTTTATATTTAATTTATATAATAAAAATGTTGCATCTTTGAGTTTATTTTAGAGAGAATTACACAAATTGTCCTTTAATTATTATTGAAATTGCATCCTCTGTCCTTTATGGAAATTTTTCACTCCTTATATCCTTTATTTTATCAATTTGTTACACCCTTTGTCCTTTATCCTAACTTAGTTAAAAAACTTGGTTAACTTTATTTTCTAAGTTTACACTTTTAGCCCCTATAGTTTTGATCAAACCCTAACCCTTGATTGACCTGGAATTCGACCACGACAATTAACGAAATCATAGGGCTATTATAGAACATCAAATTCCGATCAAAACCATGTATAATAATCGTGCTGACCTGATCGTTTTTTAGGCTAAATCGGACGATTAAACTTGCGACTGGTTGATCTTGCTCTTTAAATTGCGAACGATTTGGTGGATGTTTATAGTATATTTTTGCACATAAACTGTCGACTAAGGCATAAGATGTTATAACAGGTTTCCATCTATGGTATAGAGGCTCGGTTTGCAAGTGGGTTTTTAAACGTTTGAAGACCTTTATTTTCTCAAAATACATTTTTAAACGTTTATGGAACATGCTAACCATCTTATGCCTTAGTTGACCGTTTCTGTGCAAAAATATACCATAAACACTCACCAAATCGTTCACGATTTAAAGAACAAGATCAACCAGTCGCAATTTTAATCGTTCGATTTAGCCTAAAAAACGATCAGGTCAGTACGATTATTATACATGGTTTTGATCAGAATTTGATGTTCTATAATAGCCCGATGATTTCGTTAATTGCCGTGGTCGAATTCGAGGTCAATCAAGGGTTAGGGTTCGATCAAAACTATAGGGGCTAAAAGTGTAAACTTAGAAAATAAAGTTAACCAAGTTTTTTTAACTAAGTTAGGATAAAGGACAAAGGGTGTAACAAATTGATAAAATAAAGGATACAAAGAGTGAAAATTTTCCATAAAGGACAGAGGATGTAATTTCAGTAATAATTAAAGGACAATTTGTGTAGTTATCTCTTTATTTTATTCTAAATATAATTCAAAGTTTAGTGATGAAGATGTTATAGTGATACTACCAATAATTAGTGATGATGTGATAAAATGTGATTAAACAAAGTGTAAGTTTGTGATTGATTGAAGCTTGTGATGGTGCCCTCCCCCCACCCCCCTCCCCCCAACCCACACACACCCCCCACCACCAACCTTAGGCTACATGGGTGGTCATCACACCATAACACTATCACTAAAACATTTAATTTATGTAATAAAAATGTTGTATTTTTTATTTTATTTTATTTCCAAATATAATTCAAAGTTTACTGATGAAAATGGTTAGGTGATTGGTTCTACCATGCGATAAGATGTGATTTGTGATTGATTGAAGCTTAGTGATGGTGCCCCATCCCCACCACCAACCTTAAGCCACATGGGTGGTCATCACACTATTACTAAATATTCAACCAATCATCATATGCCACCTCAATTCTTCATATTTTATCCCATGTATCACTAAGCACATGAGGTGATCATCACATTTATCATGATTTTTTTTAATATTCTATAAAATTAAATAATATTTCATTAACTATAATAACATTAAATAAAATAAAATTATGATTACATAAAATAATTATAATAAACATATAATAAAATAATAACATTACATAAAATAAAATAATAACTAGAAAACATAATTAACCTAACATAATTTTGGCCTTAAAATCTGCAATGTTGATACGTGGTCAAAACTTTGACCGAACTCAAAAGTATACTCGACTTGAGTAACTTTTGTATCTATGTCTTTGGATTAGTTGGGTCTTCATATGGTTAATTTAAACAACCTTTCAACGCGTTCGTACTTAGCTTTGGGAACCGGCTACTTGTGTGAGAATGAATCACACGTGTGTTGTATTTAACCATGTAGGACACAAAATTTGGCCAAAACATTAGCCCAACAGGGAGACCGACTAGATGAGCCTGTATTTTTATGTACGTTATTATACACAATTGTTCAAAATTTCGTCATTTTCGATCCAACGCACCATTGCATATATGAGATTTAGTTTTTGAAAGTTGAAAAGGTATGATGGTTTGAATTTGAAAGAGGAAGTGTAAAAAATTGATAGGATTGTGAATGGGGAAAAATCTATAGGATTTATTTATATATTATTGGTAAAAATGATTTTTTTAAATGGTCTCAGGACCCATGAACATGCCTACTGGCAGGTGTGACATCCGTCACCCTCATCTATTAGTAAGTTGTCAATTTTAGTCCTTCTTCTACATTGAAGCTTCACCTTTAGTCCTCATCAATTATTATTATTATTATTTTAACCCTTCTTTTAAAAGGGTACATGTATACGTGTTGTATACGTATGTGTTGACGTATAAACGTGCCTTAATCATGTGATCTTATAAAAGTGCTATTTATTTTATTTTAGTTTAAACAGTTTGAGTTCCATGAAGTTTTAAAAACATTTTAGTTAAATAGTTAACTTGGTTAATCATTTATAAAGCGAAACTTAACTAAAGCGTAATCAATACCTATATATAAAAGAATAGCCACTTGATGACATGTCATTTAATGAGGCAACTCCCCATCCCTTGAATGTGTCATGTGGCATCATGTGGAGCTTTCTTTTAAATTTAAAATAAAAAACAAAAAAAAACACGTTGATATATAACCTCAACTCAAACCCTAACACCCAATTAATCTTTCACCTATCTCCATCTCTCTTCGTGTCTCCCCCTTCACCCTAAAACCAACCCTAATAATATCCACTTCCACCTTCACAATTAAGCTCACCACATGATATCGATCAACATTTATCGGTCGTTAGTTTGGATTCACTTGATTGATTCATCTGCTTAATAATAATAATAATTTATAAATCTAGAAAGGAGGAGAAGGAGAAGAGATATGAACAGCTGAGATGTTGCGGCAGCTCCCGACGGTCCGCCGCCTTTGCTTGAGTAGAGATTCTCTCAGGTGTTTGTGATTCACGAGACTTCTGGTTCACATATCGTCGGAGGGTGGTCGGAAGATTAGAAGGGGGTACAGGGTCGCCGAGGAGGTAAGATCTTTATATCATGTTCCATCTTTGATTGGTTTTGTAGTATTAATTGAAATACAATGTGATAATAATATATAATAATGATTCTTTCTTGATGTTCTTGGTTTTGTCCAATAAGAAAAATACGAATTTTATTTAAAAAAATCATAAAAAAGTAAACCAACCCTAATAATATCCACTCCACCTCCACAATTAAGCTCACCACATGGTATCAATCAACATTTATCGGTCGTTAGTTTGTATTCACTTGATTGATTCATCGCTTAATAATAATAATTTATAAATCTAAAAAGGAGGAGAAGGAGAACAGATATGAACAGAGGAGATGTTGCGGTAGCTCCCGACGGTTCGCCGCCTCCGCTTGAGTGGAGATTCTCTCATGTGTTTTGTGATTCATGAGACTTCTGTTTCGTAGGTCGCCGGAGGGTGGTCGGAAGATTAGAAGGGGGTACATGTTCGCCTTAAGAAAAATGCGAATTTTATAAAAAAAATCATAAAAAGTAAGCTTATGCATTTATACTTTGTTGGAATGTTCTAATGTTTGTGCATTTGGTTAAAGTCAGAAACTTTAGTGACGAAACATAATGTAACACATTACATATGTGTTTCTTGATTCATATTTGTTCCTTGAATTTATGTTTTTTTGACAAATAAGATGAATTTGACAAATAAGATGAAATCTAGAAAAGAAGTTGTGTTGGAATATTAAAGTGGTGTTGTTGTTGAAATAAATGTGAAAAAAGAAGAAGAATTCAACAGTTTAACATCTTTTATATTCCATATGCCTAAGGATTCGTCATCTGTTGTGAATGTATTTTATTTATGTCGCCGATCATATTATTTTGGTTATGTTTATAAATATCAGTGACGAAGGGAGGTGGTGAGTCGGAGGAGAAGACGACATCAAAGAAGAGGAAGAGAGTGGCAAAGCTCTATTGTTTTGATACTTGATCCATTGCAATGGCTCATTGGCTTAAAGCGGCTGAAGTTATACATCATTCACTCTGTCTTTGTTCTACTTCTATTTATAAAGTAATTTATAGCTTAATTTGATACAAATCCAGAATTGTAAGGTAGCGAATGCTGATTTTGATGATACTGCTTTTGTAGGATGTGTATTGTGTGATTGATAGATTAGATTAGTTTATGTGGTTAGGTTAATAGGTGTTAGGTAGAGTAGTTATATATGTGTACGGATCTGGATCTTTGGAGTTGGTATGTGAAAGACTGAGTTTTGTTGTGTATGTAGATGAAGATTTAATGTTTGTTTTGAGCCAATTATTAGTGTTATCTCAATCATGTTTGTACACATCTAAGTGATGGGAATGCAAAACAGTACATAGGGATTTCATCAGGAGAAGTGTAGTATAAGTTGATTTGAAAATATAAATTAGTATGGGATTAAGACTATAATCATGGTCAATATTAGTACCAAAAAATGGATTAAAAACTTTATAGAAGGGGCCTTAAAATAAAATCTTCCTTTAGATCTCTGAACAGGTTGACCCGGCCCTGGGAACACCGGTTATAGATGGTGATTTATTTTAAAAGAGAATTGGTTAAAGAGTTAAGTTTGCTTTGTGGGTTAGGGTGTAGGAGAAAACATGTATTTGGTTTGAGTGGTTCTTATTTAATAAGGGTGGTTGTGTTTTATATGGGTTTCCAATGTGAAGAAAAATCAGGGTATAGATATTTTTAGGTGAATTAGATGATCACTGAGAATGTGATCGCTGAAATAACCACAAAGGACGTGGAAGTTAGACAGGTAATCATAGCTTAATTCGATGTTGTTTATACATAGCTTTTAGAAATATAGTATTTAGATGTAGTGGTATTCTATTGTAATTATTAGTGGCTAATATAGAAATCAAATCCATAAGGGATCAATATAATTGAGATGCTAGCGTATTAGGTGGTTAGGGGATAAGGTAACTATTGAAATGATAGTTTTCCTTTGCAGTTGTATTTAATTGAGTTTTTCTTGTGAAAATCATATATTAAAAATTTTATTACATCATATTAGATTTTGTGTCCTGGGTATAAACTAGTATCATTATAAACTTAAGTTAAACTAGGATAGATTTGTTAAGTTTTATAAAGAAAAATCTAACCGCATTATATTTAAAACTAACTTAGTAATCTTGGAGGGACTGAAAGTGTCAAAACAAGAAACGTCTTTGAAACTTCCAAATCTCCCTCCTTGATGTCACGCTTTTCCGGTGAGTCAATCGCCGGCCACCAAAGTTTTCTCCGGCAACTTAAAAATCCTTTAATTTCACCTCTAAACTTGAGTTTATTGCACTAATTATTATTCTCCACCATTAATTGAAAGGTTGATAATACATGGATACTTATGATCAGAATTTATAAACTAATTTAAAGGGATCATTTCAGTCGTGATTTATATAAGCAAACCACGCCATTTGTTTCCTGCTCTCATAATCGTTTAAATCCACATAAAAATCTTCGAGCAAACACTCATAATCCTCTATTTTTGGGTGATTCATGGTCGCAACCATCCTCATTCTTTTCGACCCATGTAGAGCTTGTAAGTCCAATTAATTGCTGCCATGTTATTCGGTTTGTTAAGTAGATCAAAAGCCCTATACATTTAGTCATTATCAGTAGCCATCCATGGTCAATTGAATTTGGGTATAGGGATAGGGTTTATGTTGGATTTGAGGAAGAAGATGTCACACCTAGGCGGAAATACGGGATGCGACTTCGAATGATTTCCAAGCACAAAGATCACATAAAGCATCAAATAAATTAAAACTAGGGACTTCCATTTGACAACATTGTTGTACAAAATATTAAGTTAAATTGTCTTAAATAAAACCATTGTTTGAAATTGTCAACGACCAAAAATAATACAACAACGGCTCAAAAGATGGTATCCCATGATGCTCGCTCGCGACCCCCAAGTTCCACGCCTCATGGTAATTGCCTAAAAAACATGCATGAAAATAATATGGGTCAACATAAAGTTGGTGAGTTCACGGGTTTTAAATGAATGGAATTGTAATCCAAAACCGACTAAATTACTACCTAGCTAGGGCAATAATCAATATGTGATCTGACATGAGCCCATAACCAAACTTCGACATGTTGTGGCTCGCCCATTGTACACTAAAGACAATGAATAAGTGTGAAATACAAGCACTCTCTTGATATGTGTCATTCGGTCAAAGCGACTGACCAAGAGTGGGGGTGTCAACCCAATAGATATATTCGGTGTTTCATGGCTAAGTCCATATCTAATGGTTACGGTGTGATGTATGACACGAGGACTTTATGGATCCTGAACTTTATTGTCTCATGTTCACATAATAGTTATAAATGTAACTGAAAATTGTACGCATGTTTTTACCCCAGAAAATGTAAAACAGTAAAAGGGGCCGTGAAAAACTCACGTTGTGTGTGTGTCTGGAAATGAACTTCTAAGCCTGGAGCTAGAGTATCTGACCTACGTGTCCTATGTAAGAATATACATTTTAGGTCTATATTACTTGTATTGTTTATAGGTTGTTCACTTTAAGTTATGTGTGTCCATTATGTAAGAATTTATGTATTTAAACATCTTGCTTCCCAAAGATACAATGTTTATCTTTTGAGTGTGAGAAATTAGGGTTTTCATGTGTAAATTACCCTTGATAATGTCTCCAAGACTTGTGTTGTTAGATCCACATATACCATTGTTTGTTAGTGTATATTATGGTTAGATCTAGACTTGTATTAATATTATGGTGACCAATATTGTAGTTGTTGCATAATATTACCATATGTCTTGTACCTTGTGTGTATACCTAGGGTACTTTACTTTCTATGTAGGTAATTATACATAGAGTCTTAGGTCCAAATGTTTATTGTCCAACACTTGTAAGTGTATGTATATGTCCAAGCATTAGTGTGTATGTAAGGATACATACACACACTTGTGATTTCTTATACCATAATCATGTATTTTTAAACACTTTGGCGTGTGTGTACCCATATATTGTAGGTTTTGACACTTTTAACTCAACAAGTGTAAGTCCACTTGGTACATGTACTTTAGTTTACTAGGCTCATAGATCTAGTGAAAATATGTCACCTTTGGTTAAAAAAAATATACCATTTTCATGTGTCTAGAGTTTCTTGAAATACAACATCATTTCTTGTGAAAATATATGCTTTTTATTTGTAAAAATTCATGTTCTTGTAAGTCTTGACATAAATCCACAAGATCTTATGTGTTTCTAAGTTCCACACTACATGTTATTAAGTTTAATAATCGAACCCATATGTTTTCATAAATTTCCGGCACATGTGTACACCTACACATAATTTTCGGTTCATTCTGTGTTTGTTTATGCATAGATTTTTTGCAAATCTTGGTGTATTTTAAGTCATATGCCACTTGTTTTACTTGGTCATGGTTACAAGTCCTAACATATTAATGAAGAACCTTTTTATGTAAACAAAAGCATAATAATAAAACATAGTTTAGGGTTAGTTTTTATACCTCTTAGTGAACCAAAATGTGAGAGATTTAGGAGCCTTGTAACTTCTAGTTTAGCTCCTTTTTACCCCTAAGATCTCATGGAAAAATGGTGGTTTTGGTTAGGTGTAAAGGGCCGAGAGGGGTGGGGTTTCGGTGATGGTGTGGTTCGTATGGTGGTGATGGTTCGGGTGGTGGTGATGGCCGAGGGTGTTTGGGCACGAGAGAGAGAGAGAGAGAGATATATATAGGTGTGAGTGTTTGATGGTTGTTTTGTGCACTTTATCATCTAGTCCCTTGGTTCTATTTATATTTGTAATGATGGTATGATCATCTCCCTTTGCCACAATGAATAGGAAAGTTAGTTTCCAAATTGGTGCAAAGTCTTGGAAAGGTGATTATGGCCAAAGTGGTGGTGCATGGGGATATGTTGTGTGATTTTTGTGGTAAGTCAAAATCCCCTCTCATGCAAGTGTGTTAAAAGGCTTGCCATTTTGGTGTAATGTCTAGGTAATGGGAAGATGAGACCTTGTGCATGTGCTTTAAGTGTAAGATTCAAACACTACACACACACACATACATATGTGTCGTGTGTATATATGTATGTATGTATAGACTAGATGTATTTTTTTAACATTTATACATATCCATCTTGTGTACACATTGTATTATGTTGTATTTAATTGTGACACATGTGCTTGTGCATCCATAATACGGCCGAATTTATGATCATGTGTGAGCATATTGTTCGCATTTTTACTAGTTAATTTACTAGTTTTTCATGGATATCATATTTGGACAATTATTGTACATGGACATTGTTTGTTTTTGTTCTTGTTTGGATCACAATTGTAATCTTATGTTCAATGTATGGATTCCTAAAACTAGGGTTTTGTATTCATTTTCCAATAGTTTATCAGGGACTATTCGACTAATTGTGAAATTGTATCAACTAGTGTGTCTAATGCTAGACTGTATGTATTGAGATTGACTTGTCAGAACCCTGTATGGCCCTATTATGATGAAATATGTGAAATGTAATGCCATGCACAATGCATATGTGTAGTTAAGTGTACGGATATGACCTCTGATTTCGATGGGTGTCACAAAAGATGAGTTTAACCATATTATATAAAGACCACTCTATTTCAATTAACTCAACCAGCATGGGACTTAGTCTAGTAGTTTGAGTGTTTGTGTTGGAATCAGGCAACCCGGGCCGCCCTCAGTTTTTCGGATTTTATTTCTTTTATTTAAAATCATATTATAAACATTTACAATACTTATAAACTTAGAATATTCATAATAAATTCATTTTTTGTCTAAAAATTATAAAAATCTGGGTTTAGCATTTTGACACCGTAAATGTAATTTCCAAATTTTTAATTTCTAAAAAGTAATTTATTTTCGTATTTTTATTAACTTAAATGTTTTAATCATAATAATTGGATTAAAAATTCATTTTAAGATGATTTTGATCCCAAAACTTTTGTGAAAATATTTTATACATTAGAATCTTAATTTCAATTTATTTGATCAGAAGCAATTAATTTTTATAGCTATTTTTATTTTTAATCATTTAAAGATGATACAAATTCAATAAAACGGTTTTAAATGCAAATAAATTGAGAAAAATTATGGAAATTTTTTTTTCACTATTTCTCACCAGAAAGTATTCATTTTGCATAAAGTTGTTATTTTTTAAGAAATCTTGTATTTTAGTTGTATTTATGATTAATTGATCATTATAAATCAACAAGTATTTTACCCACCGCCGCGACACGCGGCGGCACACGACGGGTGATTTTTTTTATCGACAACATGGCAAGAGTTTAGTCGTTATCAGTTTGGCTTATCAAAAAATATAAATGCAAACATGGTGACACCAACACCGTTTCCATCATAGTGAACATCGTCAACCATGTTATTGGCTCATAAGCGGGTGAGTTTGTCACAAACGAATCGGAAAAAATAGCGCTTTGAATATAGTTTGGAGAATATTTAGTTACCAAAATAAGCAAAAACACATGTGACGATGCGTTGAACATATTATCAAGTAAGAGACAAATATAATATGTTTATTTAGCATTTCTTATCTCAAGATAATTGAATCACACTCTCTCTTTCAGGGACACACATACCTATGTGACTTTTCTTCGGCCTAAACCACCATCATAAGCACCAATATCATTACCGGTCAAAACCGACCGCCACCTAGAAAGGTCGTAACTCAACCGGAAAGTTGAAGGTGTGGGCGATTTTGTCTAAAGGAGGTCAAATGGTTGCCGACGAATAGAAGTAAAACGGGGGGCGGCATGTGTAACCACCGCAGGAAATTATTCGTCGACAGGGGGTTTCCGACTGCGATGACGAAGACGGATGGCGGTGGTTCCGATGGTGGTCATTACAGTTGCTTGGTGTGAGTACTGAGTAGGTAACGGAGATAGGCTGACGGCATTGATGACGATGATGGTGGTGAAGACAGACGTAAAATAGAAGAAGAAGCTGGTCAAACACAGCCTCAAACTGGTGAAGGAAACCGGCTACAGGCTGTGCCGGTGACGTAGACCGTTAGGCTGTCAACCGCCTGAAGAACTCCAACCCTGGAGATGCAGAACTCCAACTCTGGAGATGCAGACACGTAGCAACGAATAAGAAACGTGGGAGCATTAGAACGTCGAGATAGCTACAGTAAACTTTGTGAGGTAACCGCTATTTGGTTTTTAATATATACTATAATTATCAATGCATAATTAATTTTATGTTCTATAAGTTTTATTTTTTAACAAGACATAAGTATTTTGATACTTTAAAGGCATGGTCGTCATTGATTTGAGTCATATGTGTAACGTAGATTTTATTATGCATTTATTTCTAACTATTATGATTGTTTTATATTCATAATTGAAAATAATTATCATAATTCCTATTCTCTAATTATTTGGCGCATATTTATAACCAAATAATCAATTGTTGATAGTTACATCTCCTGGTCATGTTTATAGACTTTAACCATATTATTTTTGAGATACATATTAAATTGTTTATCGTAAAAGCCATAATTACCTAAATCGACTTAGCAAACCCTAATGTCTTAAACCATAGATACCTTAGACTTTTAAGACATTCCATTTATTAGTATTCTTATGCATTATAGGTAGACTTCTTCAGAATTACCATTCTTTAGCTCACGACAACTTAAGTTGGATTGTGACCGCTTACGCAAACTCTGAGTATGCTTATCCTATTTTTTTCATTTTTTACACTTTTGAGGTGAAACATGTACACATATACAAACTTACAAATACACTTACACATAAACTTTTATACGTTTACAATTCATATACGTGTCTCGTTATCTTGGTGCGTTATGCTAGACTTAAACGTAGTTTACTTACATTGTTTGCTAGAAATCGTTATCTGGACCTAACTTTAGGTTAGGGTACTCAAATGATCGAATGCTCAAATCGACATACACATGTTATGGTGCTCAAATCATTTTGGAACGTGTTAGGGTGCTTTGTGTGAATGATATTCGTTAGACTTTATCATGTTTGTTTACTACATGTTTACATATTGTCTTGATAGATCTTAACACATGAGTTGTAAAAAAGGTTCTTTAAACATATATTATACGTATACAAACAAAGTATGCTCACCAACATTATTTATGTTGACAAAAGATTTTCGAACATGTTTCAGGTTGTTTGTTGAGATACTTCATGTAGGACATTTGGACTTAGTAAAGACTTAACGCAGACAACGTGTGGAATTGTATTTGTATTTCATGAATGTTTGTAATTGTACTTGAAGCATTGAATAAAATATTTACACTTTAGTACCATGAGCCTTTGAACAATCGTCATTACGTGGCACCTTGATGATTCCGCCATCGGTTGGGGTGTTACAGCAGGTTTCTCCTCTTTCATGCTCACGATGTATATCGCGATTCGTGACACTTTTTGTCCATCACAATGAGGGTGGGGCGGTGTTCGCGGTCATCATGACATCATGGTGACCTATCGTGGTCCACCCCGTGTGCCCTTTGTCCAAAGATTTCTTTTTTGTATTCTTAGTCCAATAGTTTCAGTTAGCTTAGTGATGGTTTCAAAGCCTAAGGCAAACCTAAGGCTGGCCCAAAGGCACAACCTAAGGCCCAACCCAAATCTACAAAACCTAAGTTTTTTAAAGATAAAATTCAAAAGGTTTGGACCCCTGAATCAATAAATGTTTATGAGGCTTCATCATCAAAAAATCCTACTCCTACTCCAAATGGTGGTTCGATTGAAATTCTCGTTACTAACGATAACGGACGACCCAAGCCTTTAGGTACCACTCTCAAATTAATCCTTGAATAAATGTGTAGGGTGTTACATGATGAACTATTAGCACTCTTTCAATTATCGGTAGTGCAGCATCTCAACACAAAATAGGTGACATATCGCTGCAATGCAATGTAAAAATATCATTGGAGAATGTGTGTTATCAAAGAAGAAAAAGAAGAAAGAAAGAAAAGAAAGAAGAAAAGGAAGAAAGAGAGAAAAAACCGATGGCATTTGGTTCATAACCTAGTTATTCATGAATCTATGACCAGATTGACCAAGTGTGTTTTGATTAAAAGACATGTGTTAGTAGTACAGAAGATTGGATCGTATGGTTGTTGTAAAACGGTTATTTCATTATCTAAAGGGTTGTTACCCTAATGACGATTACTTTGATCTCATTGCCTAAAGTTATTCTGAACATGGTAGTTGCAAAATCAAAGCTAGATCACCAATGAGCTTGTACCTTGTAAATAAACAGATAACACAGTATACTCACCTTTTTCGAGGAATCTTTGTGCATACCTTAATACGAGAATGTGTCGTGTGTGTGAGAACCAAAGATCTAGTGTATAAATTTTACATTTTAATCATGTCTGATGTGTCCAACACGTAAATATAATTTTAGGGTTTAAGCAGACTGTAATACTGTTAATTGTTTGTATAATGATTATCTTAAATTAACTAACTGGACCAAACTTATCTTGGCATGTCTGGATACTGATATGATTATCTTACCAGTAAAACTCGCAAAAAGATAGTATGTGAATATTTATTTACTGCTTTGAAGTTTCTAATATTGAAATATTCAAAAATCCAAAAAGATTTTATTTTTCTATATTATTTTTTATTAACCGATATTATGATACTAAATTCTTCAATAGGAATTTAAGATTCAAAGCTCAAACATGACAAGTTGAAGTTTTGTAAAATTTCTTAGGTCAAATGTCACAGTAAAGAGTTAAAGGGTTAAAATCAAAAAGTTTAAAGTTCACAGGGTGAATGAGCCATTCAGCCAAAGTTAACAGGCAAATGAGTCATTTCTTCAAATGGTCGGAAGATTGAGAGTCAGAATGGACAACTGTTGGAAGTATATTGAATGATTTACTTCAAGAGTTCAAAATCTTAAAATCTTGATCAGGATTTGTAGCGTTTCTAAAGCAAGTTGTAGTTTGTGCAACTACCAGGTAATTTTTCTACATGATCAAGTACAAAAAGTGTGTTCATCATGATTCAACGACATAACACGGAGTTAACAAGACCCAAACTTGAACAACAATTCAGGCTTAATAACAAGACCCGATATTCCATTTTCAGAGTAACCAGAAAGTATACAGGTCGTTAGGGGATTCTTTGTAAATACACTGCAGTGTATATCCCCAAGTTGAAGAATGTCAGATTGAATACCTGAAGACTTAAAGACCGGAGATCACTAGCTAGACATTATGAGGAGTCTGTTAACGCCTATTCCATATATCCCCATCTAAGTGATTGGTTAAATATGTAGATCCGAATGTCCCCAACTAGTGATAGGTCGATATTAGTCATAGGCTAAAATTAATAATGTGCTAGGTAACTTTCCGTTAATGATTGAATGTAATTATAATGTTAAGGGAATGGGGGCATTGGTGTCCTAGGCGTATGTAACCTACACCAAGATAAAGCAGGCTCAGGAGAGACATACGCCTGAATGGCTTCAGGGGTATGTCTAAAGGCCTATACATAGGACAGATATCCAAACTCATTCCTATCTTTGAGGACATGCCTCTTAAATGGGATGTTTCAGTTTCAGTCCTGAGCAATGTGAGTATTGTAATATTGGGTGTAAACTAGAGCAGGTAACATTTGTCGTTCAATAAATAAATAAATGAAAAACACAAAGTTGACTTAATGACTTAATATGCACAATTTATAACCACACGCATGTCTTTAACACTAAAATGACGTTTTATAATCAATTGTGCTTTGTGCAATGTCAAGTAATGCCTTAACATATGAAAACACCGATTGGTGTAGTAGATTTTTTTTTTGAAAGGTTAATTTCATAAAACCAACAACCAACTCATAAAACGGGGCGGCCAAAAAAACAACACAATTACATATTTACAAATTTACACCAATCCGACCAAGACAGGTTCTTAAGCTTAGCTCTATGTTTCGCCCAAAGAAAACCGACCAATTTGACCTCCCCTATGATGTCTTCCATTCTCAACGGACGATTCTCGAAAACATGTCTATTCCTCGCTCTCCAGATGCTCCAACACTTGATGATGATGATGATGATACCTTGGAAAAATACTTTTGGCGTTACCCTTCAAACCCGAATGCTTGTGAAGATCCAAAAGGTCTCTAACCGTTATTGACCCGACACCAAGACGAAATGTGTTGCCACAAGACAGCAGCCACCGTACAAGAAGTGAACAGATGCTCGGCCGACTCCAGTCCGGACCTACACAAGGGGCACTCTGCATCTTCGATATGAATATTTCTTCTTAAAAGGGCATCCACAGAAGGAATGCGGCCCATTTCAGCCCTCCAAGTAAAAATATTGCACTTATGGGACACCCATTTACACCCATCCATAACATAAAATCTGCTAGACTTACCTTTAAACCGCAAAATTATTCTAACACTTCTGACGCTGAAGTCGATATCGGACCCACCAATCCATTCCCAGCCGTCTGTAGACCCATTCAGATGGACATTAACGCGCATCCCAGTCAACGCCTCTAACTCCCTGACCTCCTCCTCAGATTGAGGCTGTCTAGACCAACACCACTTACGAGCAGAAGGATCCCCAACATCACCAATCCTATCGGCAACTCTGCATTTTTTAACCGACTCGAGTGAAAACAGATTCAGACATAATTCTTTGATAGGCCTATTAGAGACCCATGTTCCAACAAAAATGATATATTCTCCCCGTTATCCAACCTCCCCTTGAAAAAGTGTCGCAGAGGCACATTCGAGATCAACGCCCTACTAATCTGCCTCACAATCGAGTTCCACGATCCTGCTAAATGACTCCGAGCAGGCAAAAGTCCTAATTTCTACTGCTGCAGTAGACCACTTCCATAACCTTTTCAAAAGTGAATCGCTCTCCCCTTTAAAATGCCAACCCCATTTGGATAGGAGCGCAACGTTAATAATCGACAACTTACTCAGCCCCATACCCCCTTCCTTTTTAGAAAGTGCAACGCGATCCCAAGCCACCCAATGAGTCTTGACAGCATCGGCCGTCCCTCCCCACAAAAATTTCCTGATCATGCTTTCCAATTGGTTGATCACTTTGCAAGGAGCCTTGAAAATAGAGAAATAATAGGCAGGCAAACTTTCCAAGATGGATTTTATTAAGACCACCTTACCACCTATGGAAAGGCAATTCGCCTTCCATTTTGAGAGTCTTGATTCAAAGACCTCCACCCCTGAGCTTCAGTTGATAACACGATTCATATTGGCACCAACAAGAAACCCCCAAATATTTAAAAGGAGTCGAATCAGCCTTACACCCAATCAAACAAGCACAAGCCTCCATCTCTTCCAACCCCACTCCAAGACCATATAAGTTAGACTTGGCCAGGTAGATCTTCAATCCCGAACACACATGAAAACATCTAAGGATTCTAAACACATTTTCCACATAAACCTTCGACCACTCACCGATTATAATGGCATCATCTGCGAAAAGAAGATGGGATTGGTGTAGTAGATAGTTAACTAAACATCGCAATAAATAAATTTAAGACTATATCAATATCATAATGGAAGTGAAGTGAACAATGTAAATTAAACTTGCGACACCTCATAGTTTTTATAACAAAATTTTAGAAGAATATGTAATTTGTATTTCAATCTATTACCGTTTGATAAAATCGTGTCTTTATAATATTTCGATTTTATAAAATATTTTTTTGAAACAAACTTTGGAAGAATATGTAAAATGATGTAGAAAAACTTTAGATAAGAAGTTAGGGACTGGATGCTTGCTTTATGGGATGTATGGAGCGCTATTTCAAGGTGGTGTCGTATTCTAGAGATTTACGCATTTTATGTTATGGATTTGGTTTGGTTACATGAGCAGTGGGATGGTACTGGGAACAAAAAATGGGTGTTGCACGGCATAGTGATTATTGTTTGTTGGCGGGTTTGGAAGGCTCGGAATGAATTGGTGTTTTTCCAAGAAAGGTGTTAAGGTGATCGATATAGTCGCGGATGTGAAGACTTTGGGTTTTCTGTGGTACAAAAATAGGTTTAGACGAAGTACGGTGGATTGGGATAGTTGGTATAATTTCGATGTAATGTAACGTTTTGTTTTTGGTGTTCGGCTAGCCTTTTCCCGCCTTGAGAATAGCTAGTCGTTTTTTGTGGTTAATGAAAGTTGATTTGAAAAAAAAAAACAGAAAGTAAGTTAGGCAGTGAAGCATACGTGGCAAGTGTGATGTAGGGTATACCATTTTTGGTAAACTGAGAAATGGCCGACAATTACATGGTGGATGCTGATGTGGATACAAGTGTAATTATATACTTTAAAATTTTAAAATGTGTTTTTTCATTGCACTATTTTAAAATTAAAATTACATCATCGAATCTTCAAAGTAAAACCTAAGGATAAGTGTGATCTTGGCTTTTATTACTTTAAATTTCTTCTAAACTAACATCCTTTTCGGCAACTTTCACTCAAATATTTGGATTTCTTATATTAATTATATTGGGTTAGGATCAAATACACAAGATACTTTTTCTAAGAAGGGTGAGAAGGATTATGATCCATTGATCATATATTTGAATGGTTGAGATTAGTTTGTTTGAAAAAAATAAATAATAAATTAGAGAAAGGGCATAAAAGGAAAACCACATTTGTTGACTTTCTCTCTCCACATGCAATGCACATGTCAATTCCCCCATCATTTTAAAACGTCTATAACTTTTTCATACGACATTTTTTTTTCAAAAAAATTTCACCATATTAACGAGCGTTTTTTTATCTTTAATATGAGTACCACATTGCTACATTAAAATTGAAAAAAAAATCGTGCTAAATGGGTTTTTTTTTCTCCGTTGTGTCTTCTGCACGTTCATTGTGTTATAGTATGCATGTGTGCTTTATAAATATGTTATTTATGTTTTTTTAGTCTACACATGATTTAACTTTGTCCATTGTGTTTTTAGTATGCTTTTAATTGTGTTTTACGCAAATGAGTTTTGTATTTAGGCGTACATTGTGTTTTATTATGTTGTTCATTGTGTTTAAGTCTATTATTCATTGTGTTTTAGTATTCTGTTCATTGTGTCTTTTATATGTCGTCAATTGTGTTTTATTAGACTGTTCATTGTGTTTTATTAGACTGTTCATTGTGTTTTATACCATATTGTTCATTGCATATTTAATTGGTACTCATTGTGTTTTACGTTATCTCCATTGTGTCTTAAGCAACTGGGTTTTCAACTTTTTTTCCAAAAGTATTCATTGTGTTTTAATCTTCTGTTCATTGTGTCTTTATTATGTCGTCCATTGTGTTTTACACAATTGGGTTTTTAACTTT
This sequence comes from Ambrosia artemisiifolia, assembly GCA_032199755.1. Taxonomy (NCBI): domain Eukaryota; kingdom Viridiplantae; phylum Streptophyta; class Magnoliopsida; order Asterales; family Asteraceae; genus Ambrosia; species Ambrosia artemisiifolia. The sequence continues at coordinate 51,593,038 of CM063522.1, read as the reverse complement.
TTTTTTCAAAAGTATTCATTGTTTTTTAGTCTTTTGTTCATTGTGTCTTTCGTATGTCATCCATTGTGTCTTACGTAACTGGGTTTTCAACTTTTTTTTTCAAAAGTATTCATTGTGTTTTAGTCTTCTATTCATTGTGTCTTACTATGTCGTCCATTGTGTTTTACTAGACTCTTGATTATGTTTTATACCCTATATTTAATTGGTGTTCATTGTGTTTTACATTCCATTGTGTCTTATGCAAGTGGGTTTTGAAATTTTTTTTTTCAAAAGTATAGCAATATGGTACTCATATTAAAGATAAAACGACGCTCAATTTTATGGTATAATTTTTTTTAAAAACGGATGACGTATAAAAAAGTTACGGGCATTTAAAAATGAAGGTGGAAATGGCATGTGACTTGCATGTGCATATGTTTTTGACAAAATTACCCCTCCCACTTGTTAATCCTTTGGACACATGTCATTTTCTAGTGGCTTCTCACCCTTCTCATTTTTTGTAGCCTTTGTAGAATAACCCAACCCTAATTATATTTATATTTATTTAGTTATCATTATTATTATTGTCATTGTCATTATTATTAAGTTTGTTTTGATCTAAAAGTTTTCTAGACGAGACTTTGTTTAGTGGAAGGTTGAAAATATCTACATCTCAACAGTTAAGGATAACGAAAGGGTGTTGATACTAATTAAGACACCCAACTAACTTATCTCGGCACCCAAGGCATTATAGCCTAGTGGTATCTTGATGGTGAGATAAGACTTAGAGGCCATAAGGTCCTGGGTTCGAATCTCACAAAGGGGGTTTTCTCATAATTATGAGTTTCCTCCTGAATTGGTGACTTGGTGGTGGAATATGATCGCGTGGCAACACTGGTGGCACGATGATACTCCAGTGTTCCGTGAGTGATTCCAATTTGTTGGCCGTTCAAAAAAAAAAAACTGACTTATCTCGGCACCCTATATACGTCTCGTAAAGGTCTATACCAGGTATATAGGGTTACAATACAACTTCCTAGATTAGATAAAAGTTGTCACAATTCAGGATGATACGCTTCGTATAGGGCAATACAAGGCGCATAGAGTACGAGGTTTAGCGACATAGTACGACGCATAGAGTACGAGGTTTTGCCACATGGTACGATGTAACATAAAACAACTGACAATTTGTACCCTATCTGTCTCGTATAGACGTAAACGAACAAGGCGTATCAGATGGCAAAATGCTATATTGGTTCTCTTCTTTTCCCTTTTTTCATTATGTAAACGAAGAACTTCGTTTTCTTTCTTCTTCTTTCAATTATCTCTTCAAATCTTCTTCATTTTAATCCGTTCGCAATGTCGTAGTGGGAGAGCAACTATGTTTTTGATAACTTATTAAACTAGTCGTGCATTCCTGGATTTTACAAGACAGACATTTCGAATTCTTACGAAAGAAGGGTGAATGATGGTTACGAGGAAGAGGATGTGTTTGGCCACAAAAATCGGTGTTTCCAGACCTGAATGTTCCTACCCCTGACAGTGACATGCCTTTGTACGCACAATACATGTCTCCGGATTACAAATACAATGACAAGCCTTCGTACGTACAGTCAGACGAGAAACCACCTAACCCGCGAGTCTTGTATGAAATTGACCAAAATTTTATGTCTTGTAATTTTGTAAAGAGTTAGTGTTGTGGATTCAACAAAAGGGGACAAATAACAGTTACGTCATTGTGACCTGACGATTGAAAAAATAATGACAAGGACGTCAAGGTATGGCTCGTATGCAACCATAGTGGGGAGCACAAGAGTAGAGCCACACGTGACGTTTGAAGGATACAGGTGAGGAACACCGAACATAAGCACATGCCTGATGAACATCTAGAGGGCCACGCGTATGCCAAGAGACTTTCTCCCAACGAATTGAAAATAGTGGAAGAGATGTTAGCACAATACATGGAGACACATCAAATTTGGAAAACCGTAAGGAGACATAACCCCGAGTGCAATTGTGGTTTGAAAGATATTCACAATGTTATTCAAAAGATTAATGCGAAAAAGAAACACGGTAAATCACCTGTGCAAGAACTAGACAATCTGCTTGTTTCTGGAAACTTAACGCATTACATTTGAGAGGATCCTTCCACAAATGTGATTAAGGACATTTTCTTTGTGCATCCGTTATCCTACAAAACCGACATGTACAATCTTCCTTTTGTGCAAGTTGTCGTTATGACGTTGACAAATCGGTCGTTATGCGTCACTCATGCCATTGTTAGGAAAGACCGTGAAAGAAACTTCATATGGGTCATGAAGATTATCAAGTCTATGCTTGAAGGGTGTATGGAGTCGCATGTGATTATGAAGACAGATACCAAGCCTTATGAACGCATGTGACAAAATTTTCCTGAATGCTTACAAGCATTTGTACAGGTTTCATATTCACTAGAATAGTGTAAAACATCGCAAAAAATCACATACTGCCAAGGACTGGGAAGAATTTTACATGTACGTACATGGGCGTCGGTGTGTGAGTCTTCAACCACAAAAATATAATGGTAACGCATCAACAACCTTTATAAAGCACTCGTCAAAGTCAAAGCCTTCAGGAAACGTAAGTTTTTATCATACATACATATATATTCACACATAAACAATAACTATAGTTATTATGTTTTCAAATGAATATCATTATTTGTGTTTACCTGGACCAATTAAACCACTAATTTTTATCAAACTACAACTAATAGAGTCGAGAGACAACATGCTGATTTAAAGAGACACTTTACAAGTACTAACGTTAGTTTGTATGGAATAGTAGGGTTTGTCGATGATGTTGTAGTAAAACAGGAGGTATATATAAAGAATAGTTTTGAAGAAAAGCCGTAACAAAATAATGAACAAACACAAAGATACTTCTTTGCTTAACGACCAATGTCTTAATGTTTCCCACCAGGCACAATTTGATGACATTGTCCTCATGGTTCATGCAAAACCTAAATAACCTTGGTAGCTAGGATAAGTAGGATATCGAATCCACAAGGAGCATGTGGTTAGCGTCACACTAGTTGTTTATTAGTCTAAGCTATTTACAAAACACGTACGCAAAACAATATGAAGCTTGCTAGTTTTCATTTTGTTTGTTTTGAAGGAATAGTGAAATTATCTAACAAAGGGTAACTAATTATGAAACTAGATTAATAACAAAAATTGGTAAGGTTCACCCCGAGTTTCATATCATAAGACTATGGATTTTCTAGCTAATTGGCTCGTCATCAAAAGTATGATTTGGTGCTAACGAGTTTAGTATCACAAGGCTTAGGTGTCAATAGCTATCAACGTCAAAGACGGACAAAAATGCACTTCATTACTCAGAACATGTTAACTCTAAGCTTATGTTAAGGCATGTGGGACCAAATTCATTTCCATAGTAATTGGCGTAAGAAACAATATCAAAGAATTCAAAACAAGATCAAGGACAATTAATATAAATGTTCAAACAATCAAATACAATACATAATGATAACAATCACATACAATGTCAAGGATCCATAAAATCTTACAATATTTACACCGGGGTAAAACCCAAAAGATTAGCCTCTCATGGTTGATGAAGCTTGATTGATGGTGGAGAAGGTTGAATGTAACACCCTAAATCTGTTTACGGAAAACTCGCAGCGGAAAAATACCAACCGAAAAATTTATTTATAAAACAATCATAATTGTTTAGAAAACCGGTTCTACTAAGGAATTTGGTGTTACATCTTAAGTTATTTCTTAATACATTCAACAGGACTCAACTCTATTGGTTAGGTATCCGTGACCACGTACAATCCGCCTCCTCGCTCGATCTCCATCCTTCCCTTGAAGAAGTTAGGTAACCCAGACAACCTGCATCCACCACATAACCAGTACGTTAGTTCAATGAGTGACCTCATGTAATCTACTCATAACACGAAGTAGCATCCTACAATCCTCTGTGATCCTGTCTGTAATCCTTCTCTCAAGTTCAGGTGGGTTACCCCGATCCGAACCTCCATGTCTCTTGCAATCGTATTTACATACCTGCATCTCATATCATTCTCATAACAAAGGTTATTAACCTCGCAATATATATACATGTATATCCAAGGATATAATCCCCTACATGAAAATTCTACAATACATACAAGTATAAACTCCCACATGTATTACTACAATACATACAATACATACAAGTATAACTCCCACATGTAATACTACAATTCATACAAGCATACACCTCCACCTACAATACCATAATACATACTAGCATAAACCCCTACATATGATACCACAATACATACGAGTGTAAACTCCCATATGTATTACTACAGTACATACTCGTATAAACTCCCACATGTATTACTACAATGCATACAAGCATACACCTCCACCTACTATACCATAATACCTACTAGCGTAAACTCCTACATATGATACCACAATACACACAAGTGTAAACTCCCATATGTATTACTACAATTCATACAAACATAAACTTCCACATGTAATACTACAATGCATACAAGCATACAATTCATTTGCATAATTCTACAATACATACGAGTATACAACTTCCACCTACAATACCACCATACATACAATTATACAAGTCCTTCGTATGATTCTACAATAACCACAAGCATACAATGTCCACTTACGATACCACCATACATACAAGTAACTCTCTTCCTCTAACCCGAGCATGAGAACACATATGTACATCTCATCTACAATCTACATAATCATGGTAATCTACTTACCGTATTTAATGCCATCGGATAATGCATCAATTAAACTACACGCACTTGTACCAATTCCGTACTATGATCATGTTTACAAAACCACACTACTATTACATGCTACACCCTTACAAGGCCCCACACGAGGTCCAACGATGCTAATTGGTGCGTTAAACGCAATTACGGGTCGCACACCTAAGCAAAACATCATCAAGTAATAGAAAAATAACATTTTTCCCAGGGGCCACCGTAAGGTATGGTGCCACCGTACCTTACGGTGGGCCTCAAAACCCCTACGGTGGGTTTAGACTGCCTTACGGTGGGAAAATGGGTGCAGGGGCTACCGTAAGGTACGGTGCCACCGTACCTTACGGTGGAGTCTGCACTTTTCCCATTTTGTTTCTCCTTTCCATCCTTTCTTGACCCATCCGAGCCAATCCATTCAAGCCACGTTTATACCATTATAAACTCCGATTCAAGCCTTAACCTCGTTATTTAGGTACCATCATCTCACGGTCCTCGTACTACTATCAAACACATAAACATGTTAAGATTTATTATCCGAAGTGGAATAAGAACCACTTACCTTATGTCCTCCAAGTTGATGCTTGCTACTTGCCTCCACTTGACCCATTAGCCACTTGTGCTTGAGCCCATGTTGCCTACGCATTCATGTCATCATCCCCACCATTCCGTTAGTATACACAACTACGCATACTATCAATCGTCTTACACTTATTCGTTCCCATGACTATCATTGGTCAACTACTAATATGCAAATCACATGATTAACTACCACATTGTTTATCAATCAAGCAATCCAACATATCATCAAGTATGTCAACTAGATAATCTAACATATATCACATGATTTTCCTCAATCCCACAATCATATTAGCAAACATAACCATGTTAGTCATCCATTGTTGACTTTTCAGAAAGTCAACTTCCAACTATACAAACTTCCTACTTAGGACATATGTCCATATTGATGACTAGATCTCATAAAACACACCATAAACATCACATTCCTATCTCATTAACATGCAAGATTATTCATCATTCCAACCATAGTATTTAAGCATTAGTGTACACACTACTAATGCATACTTCCTACCATATCATACAATCAACCAAGTCCCCACATGATTACTCTTTAAGATGCAATCCTTATGTTAACCTACTACCAATTTCACCAATTATCCCATTACTCTCATACTTAGTCAAGTTTTGCATACAAATTCATACATCATACTTATTTAGACATTTCATCAAACACATGGTGTGCGTACAACATTCTAAGCTCAATGTACAAGCTCCTAATACACACATTCCACCAAATGAGTAATCACCTTCAATCATAACCAAAATTTCCCACAATCATGTCATCTACTACACATTATTCTTACAATTACATGGATTCACAACTAATTTAGCAACATTAAGCTCTAATGGAAACCAACATCATCATCTATGCAAATAAACAAACTCTTGGTGGTTAACTCATCCCTAAACCATTAGGGATGGTTAATACCACCTACAATCAAGCCATAATACGAATTTAACGTGTTTTCTTCAAAACCCACATGTGGGGTTCTAACCCTACACGAATTTTACATCAAATTCTACCAAACAAAAGGTACCTTCGGGTTCCATTGACCTTAAAGGGTCGATTTCTGGCTCATGCATCGATTTCCCCTTTGAATCCTTGCTAGATTGAGTTGGTTGTTGAACTAGGGTTAGAACCCTTTTTCTTCTTCCTGATGATCGACCAAAACACACACTTGTGTGTGTGTGTTTTTGGTGTTTTCCCCTTTTATTTAACTATTGTTATATGGACTTTGGGTATTTGACAATATCCACCCTCCAACTTATAACCTCTTGACTCAATCTTGTTATATAATTCCCGCCTTTTAACGTCTTTAAATGAAACGGGTTTTTGGGGCGTTACATTGAAGGAATGGCCAAGATCTTGGATGATGATAATGATATGATATGAAATGGATTGGAAGTGTTGAAGTGGTGAAGAACCCTCAAAGAAGTGATTATTGGTCGCCAAAATCACTCTAAGGCGGCTGGAAACGAGTTAGGGTTCCCCCAAACTTCCCATTTCATTAAATAGGGTTGAGGTGTCCAGTATCTTGCTTTGGTTGTTCATCCATCCACCTAAATCACTTCTGCAGCTCTCTAAATCTCAAAAAATGTACTTCACACTTGTCAACACCTACAAAATAAGCTACATCAGAAGCATTTTGTATTGCGGACATTTGATGCAACTTGTGGTTGCCAACTTTTTACGAATTGTGGGTTGCCATGTGTTTATTGTCTGAAAAAGTATCAAAAATACATGTATACGTACTAAACATATTATTTTCTTACGCCTATACCACGTAAGTTTTAACATTGAATTATTTTTCTGTAGGTCGCAAAATTCCACTTGATTCAATAGATATATTCTGGCAGAAACTTGATTTTAAACCATCATGATTAAGAAGGAAGACATTGATCTCGATACAGAATTCGATGAAATTAGACAACGAATGAAGACACAACCCCCATAAGTGAAAAAGGTATGATTGTGAAGATCATGTCGGTGTTGAACCCACTCAAAAGTAACAAAAACCCGCCTGTCGTACAACAATATACTCGCGGTGTCCAAAATTGAAGGTTAAAAAACAAATGAGGGATAAAGAAGAACGGAAGATAAATGACTCATTTGCACTCTCTGAACATAGTAGGTACGACCCTCGCCGACACAACTCCTACATACCGTCGCATGCATGATATTCCCCGACACAGCTCCTATATGCCGTCAAAAAGCACGCACGATATTCCTTGACACAACTCCTACATACCATCACTGGAATCTCAACAAACAAGTTTCAAAGTGAAGTCTTAAAAGCCTGCATTTTAACGCAGTCGTTCAACAGCTTCCAAAAACAGAAAGCCACAAGATAAACATGGGGTTCCCTTAATCAACGAGGATGGATCAGTGAACGATGTTGATCATTATAAGGATCAAATTCCATAATTGTTTCACCCATACATATCAGATATAAGGGATGTTGTTAGTGCATTATTCATGTATGTCCCTAGCTAGTGATCCGGTACAGAATGTCGAAGGTTCAGATAATCTGAAAATGACCAAGACTTAAACACGAAGACAATCCAATCAATAGTCGAGGGGGAGTTTGTAGATGCACGTATTGCGACTAGTGATTGGATCTACAAAGTTAACATGTGTTAAAAGTTTTGCTGATGGGTTGAAAGTGGAAAAAGTGGGCGAACCTGGAATAGACTGGGCGAATGTAGAATCAAACTGGGCGAATGTGGAAAAAGTCCACATTCGACCATCTATACTGGGCGAATGTGGAAGAATTCCACATTCGACCATTCACAGTGGGCGAACGTGCAGAGTCTATAAATAGATTTTGTGAGTTTTTTAGTGTAAGAGAGGTTTCAGTTGTGTGTGTGTTTGAGTCAGGTTCCAGGTTAGATTGAGAGTGTCTGTAATTGATCTAGATTAACCTAAATGCTATTGTAATCAAGTTTATGAACAAGTTAATCTATGAAAAGCTTTGAAAATGATATTGATTGTGTTTTGATTTGAGTTTTATCTGTTTGTTCAAAGCTAGGGTTTCCGCACCTGGTTTTGTAACTTGTATGATCAATTAATCCTGTTTCGGTAAAAATCTTTCGCTCACAGATGTTAAGTTCGATGGTCATTGTGGGTTTAGGGCGGTAGCTGTGGGTTTAGGAATGGAACAAAGGCAATTTAGATTTATTCGCGAACATCTTCTAGAGGAGTTGGTAAATAACAAAGAAATTTGGATGGAAATTTTCGACAGAGATATATGGGGGAGAGTATCAAGGTCTACATCCCAAAATAGAGCTTCATGTAGTATGATATGAATCTTGTGCACACTGGATGGTGATGCATCAAACGAGACTCCTAATTGCTCACCGATTTGAAGTCGTTGTTCAGCTGCTGAGTAAGACTGTTAGTCAGACTTTCTTCCCAATAACTCTTGGTCCTACCGCAGCATATATCCCTCACCGACTTGTTTTGCTTGAATTTGTTAATGGAAACCATTTTATCCACCCACATCTAAACGGATATTATCCGATGTCGTTACCGAACAATCTTTAGATTGTGAACCAAAGCGATGACGCAACAAATTGTTATGAATTGTACAAACCTCGCATTGTATGGTGCATATCGATAATGAATCCTAATCCAGACCGCATTGTCCAGGATGTTAACTTGTAATTTTGTAAAATAATAAGTGAATGATGAAGATTATTTTTTTGTTAAGTTTGTGAACTTTTTTGTTCTTTTTTTTAAACACAAAAAATTATAAAAAGCACTAGTACACTACGTGCTGGGCAGTACGTAGCATACCAATTAAGTGCTCTGTATAGGTCTGATACGTACCACAAATCCACATATTTGAATTCACACATTCAAATCAATAAAAAAAACAAACACATAAACAAATTCGGATCAACAAACGCTATTTCGTTTGTCTCGTCTCGGATCAACACAATCTGTCTCGTCTCGGATCAACACACTTGTCTAAAGGGTATATTATTTAATGGCTTCAATAAGACACCTAAATCTATAGGGACGTTGTTGATTGTGTGTTTGATGTTAACGTGGAAAATAGAAACTCAAATCTATGTATATAATAAAAGAAAGTAATTTTAATGACATGGCACTCAAAGAGGCATTCTCCTCCTTGAGTGTGTCATGTGTCATCCCATGTGGCATTGAGATATTTTAGGAAAAAATATTTTAAAAATCAAATTGGATTTTTCTCACTTATGTTTCCCCCCATAATTTTTAAACGTTAATATCTTTTATATACGAGATTTTGTAAAGAAAAAAAATTACACTAAATTAACGAGCGTTTTATTATCTTTCCAACGAGTACCATAGTGCTATATAAAAAACGAAGAAAAAAACGACTATTTTTTGTGGGGTTTTGTTCATACAGAAAAAAAACACAAAGTGTTCAGGTTATTCATTAATCATATATAGGCAAGTCACTAATTATGTTCAAATTAGTAAATATGAATTCTATTTTCAACATGTGTTAACATTGGAGTTATACATTGTTTTAGTTTAGATATTAATTAAAGTTATACATTGTTTAAGGTTAGGCGTTAACATTATAGATACAACCAAAGCCATTTTAATGACATGACACTCAAAGAGTCATTCTCCTCCTTGAATGTGTCATCTTATGTGGCATTGAGATATTTTAGTAGAACTATATAAGTAATTATTTATAAATTTATTTATGCTCATCTTCTTATCACTAAACCAACAAATTCAAACGTGAATAGTTGTTATTCACTATTGGTCAAAACTTAAAAGTATATTATTTTTTATTAGGATTTTATCATTATTTATACATATATCATTTTTATTTCCTTTTTAGTGTCAAAATTTATATTATTTTTATATTAGAATTTTACTATTGTTTTATTATACATCTATTAATTTTATATTATTTTAGTGTTAAAATTCTCATCCTTTCTCATTTTTGTTACACTATGTAGGATAACTTGACTTAATGTAAGAGTCACCCATTTATTAAAAACATATGCTTTTTAAAAGACTTAAAAAAGGTCTTATTCAAACATGACAATAAAGTTGTTTATAATTAGAATTATTATTTGTGTAAATTACCGTATAAATAACAATTTACGTTTTGAAAAAACACAAAAGAATTTGCGGTCTATACACTAACCTAACTTTAGTCAGCATGTTTTCCAATACTTCATCTCGGAACTAAGGATGAGAAAAATAATTTGTCATTCTTACAGCAATACAAAATAGTTGGGATATAAATTGCATGCTTCACAAATCACAATTTACAAAATGATGTTAGTACGTAGTACACAGGTGATATCATTATAATTTCCACAAAATGTTGCTAGTGTAAAATAGAATCATACATATAAAATTAGCTGGCCATGTTATTTGCACAATAGTACTTTTTCTATTTGCACAATCTTATACGGTTCGTAGAGGCCTATTTGGGTCGTATAGGGTATCAGTGCAATAAATGTTTCTGAAAAATCAAACACATACGGGCCGTAGAGGCCTATATGGACCGTAGAGGGGTTGTTGCCAAACCTCTATGGGCCGTAGAGGGTTTTGTTTTTTTCATATTCTGTTGGAATAGATGTGTTGAGTTTTTTTTATAAAAAGTAAAATAGCATAAACAACAAGTTTTTTTCACTTAATAATAATTTAGTGTGATTGATCCGAATAAATTAATTATACTTAAAAACTCTGCTTCGATTAAATTACGACTATTAATTATACTTAATACGAGCAGTGTGCAACGCATGGGGAACGAGAGAGCATGTTGTTTAAGTTGTAGAAGATAGCGTTTTGATTTGCTTCCGCTGTAAGAAGTTGCAATAATCAGATATGCACATGTTTTGAAATTTTGTAATACTAATAATTTGAGCCTTAATGCCTTATTCAAATAATGAAGTCATGTAAAGAAACTTCTTCATTATTTTTAATATCTTTATGTACAATATAAATGCATGATCTTATAAGCCATATCATATGTCATTTTGAATGGAATCTTAACTGTCAATACTGCTCTTTTTCACATGCTTTGTTTTCAATGTCTAAAACACGGATGTGCAATAAATGTCCCAAAGTAGTGGTGCTGAGTTTCCTCGATTAGAATATGAATGTTTGTTCTTTAGGTGTAGTGTTGTGACGTTACTGTTTCTGTAAATTGTATCTTCAAGCAGTTAACATCAGCAAGGATGATCTAGAGCCGGATACCTCATCATATCACTACAAGTATGTACTTGTATGAACAAGTCAAGTTTCGAATATGTTATATTTTTTTAAAAGGCCACACCTAATAATAATAAGTATAAAAAACTAATAAGTATAAAAATTTTGGACCTCTATAGCTCGTATACTAATATAATTGTTGGTCCTACTCCTCAAAAGCTATTAAATTAAACAACAAAACTGAAGAAATGACTTATCCATCCGATTTAAGTTACTATTGGAATAATCAAAAGTAACAAAATTCAATACCTAATTAGACATCTTTATCTTAACCATAAATCGTTAACCTAATTTCAAGTAGGAGACAGCCGTAATAATCTTATAGGACACGCTCTTGATTCCTACTAACTAATATAGGCTCACTTAAACAAAGAAGACCCAATATGTTACATATTAAATGAAAAAAAATTGTTGTTTATGCTATTTTACCTTTATAATAAGAAATGAATTTTTTTTTTTTATAAAAAAACTCAAATAACATGCTCAAAACTAATAAACAACACTTAAAAAAACACAAGTACGGCCCGTATAGGCATCTATGGGTCGTACATGGTTTGGGGAAGGACCGTAGAGTTTCTTTATGGGACGTAGGTAGAAGTTGTTTATCTAGGGTCGTATAGACCTCTACGACCCGTGGAGGACAAACCCAACACATCCATTCCAACACAATCTAAAAAAAAACCATATATACCTGAACCAATGATTGACAATCATTATCAATCATTGGAAAACATTTACGGGCCATATGGCCCTATACGGCCTATAAAGACCCATATACGGTCCATATAGCCCTATACGGGTCGTTTAGGGTTGTGCAGATAAAATAAAGGGTTGTGTGAATAACCGGAACCAAATTAGCTAGTGGGTAGAATCCATACGCTACAACGGGGTTGTTAAAATTTGTAAGGCTCTCGAAGACTTGTATAACGTGTTAAAAATAATCACTTCGTAACGGTAAAATTGAAATTTAGAGAATATCATATTTTAAAAGTTGTAAGAGGAAAAAAATGTACAAATATATAGATTGAAGAATGACTACTTGTACGTATATTACAACTCACAACTCAGTTTCTTATAAAATTTACATTGAAACATAGATCAGAATGGGCATGTCAAAACGCTCTATTCGTAATTTAATAAAATATCATACTTCAAAAGTTATAAGATTTTAGTGGACCATGGGTCAAATTTTGGTCGGGCGCAAAATATAAAGAAAAAACAAAGCATAAGGTTTCAATTGTAAGTATACATAGAGTTAAAGGGGTCATTTTATAATTTTATGAGTAGCATAATGTTAGTTTTAGAAAGTTATAATTAAGGTACTTAAAGCACTTAGGTTTTTGGGTGTGGTGTGGCACCCCGTATCACATTAGCGTTATAGATCATTGACAAATACCACCCATCACCGTGAAAGGGGACGCCATCCATGGATCTTGTGAGTGGCTTGGCAGGCGTGATAAGGGAAGAAACGGAGGCCTACCATCTAGCTCAGATCTTTACCTACAATTTTCATCACCTTCTTTCATGTTGATTGAAGAACGACCGGTCGGAGGCCATGGCCACCATCCAAGAGTTCTATTAAAATATTTGGGCCACCAAAATATGGGCCGATGCTACTGCTTTTAGAAAAGTTGGGTCGGCTCTATTTTTTTTAAAGTATGGGCCAGTGATTATCTTTTTAATATTAATAAATATTAAAAAGTAAAAAGGAATGAATTAAATTAAATTGAAAATAGATAAAAATAAATGATTAGAAAATGATTGAAGAGGCTTTAAACCACAATACGTTAAAAGATGAGCTTAAAAGCCTCTCACTGTTTATGTTGTGCAAACGTGATGCTATAAAGCTCATGAGGCATTAAGGCACACCCATAGCTTTATAAATAGTGATTTAACACAATAAACAATACCCACCAACATTGGTTTTTACTACATATAATATATTATAGCTTTCATTGAATAATACTTAATATTAATATTCATAAATGTTTTTTCAGCTTCAATGAGTTAGGCTTAAATGAAGTCGATACTAAACTTGAGCTCCATTAAAACCTTGCGTAATTTCATTATAGGGCATGAAAAGGAAGGGGCTTTTCGAGTATCTCTATCTCTACTACATTATAAAGGAGGAGTGATGGTTAAATGTGTCCATATTGGCAAACTTAAGATGACATTTGAAAAGTCATTAACCATCAAATGTCATATAAATCTTCCCCAAATTACCCTTAAATGCATTAAGATACTTGTACCATAATGCATTAAGATGCTTGTACCAACCATTTTCCATTATCCTAAGTTAGTCTTATGGACCATAGAAATATGCAAAGTTATATTTTTGTAACATATTTACATATTAAAATAATTCAACTAACAAAAAGATTAGATAGTGTATGAAAATAAAAAAATATCTACGACTTGGAAAAAACAATTTATTGTTTTTGGCTTGAGAAACGGAGACTAAAGGGTCCTTCGACCAGCGCTAGCCAGGAACTTTGGTTAAAATGTTAGAACCAATATGCAACTTTCAGGCTCAACCGGTCTAAAGGAACAATGTTTTTTCATGCCGGGCCCAGGACTCGTCTCGCACCTAGGTTTGTTTGTGCATTTCTAAAATGAAGTGTAACTGACTGGGAGATGTATACATTAGAATTTTGACATGCATTAAAGTTTTGAAGCAATATGTAAATAGATTTTGATTAACTTATTGGCTTTGAAGGATTTAACAAATTCTAAATCGATCCCCACACTCACATGATCACCAATGTCGACACCAAAGTGAATTCGGTACAAAATACATTATAATTAAATCTCATATCAGCCGGGACACCCGCAGCAACGCGCGGGCATTCACACTAGTAATTCTTAAAGATGAGAAAGCCAAAGGCAATGTAGCCTGGCGGCATCTTGATGGTGAGATAAGACTTAGGGACCATAAGGTCCTGGGTTCGAATCTCACAAAGGGGGTTTTCTCATAATTATGAGTTTCCTCCTGAATTGGTGACTTGGTGGTGGAATATGATTGCGTGGCAACATTGGTAGCACGATGATACTCCAGTGTTCCGTGAGTGATTCCAATTTGTTGGCCGTTCAAAAAAAAGGAGAAAAAATACGGTAAGTAATTATTGAAAGAGCATTAAAAGGCATTAACCATTACACATTTTTTGAATTGACATTATGATATTGATGTGATGAAAAATATGAGTAAAGGGACATTTACTATTACGAATGGTGTAAGAAAGCAAGGTTGAGCCAAAATTGGCCACACCTTTAAAATAACACCTTTTATTAATGATAAAAAAATATTGGTTACAGAGAAGAACATGTTATTTTTTATTAGTTTTAAAACATATTATTATTATTATTATTAGGGTAGGGATCCTAAGAGAATCAACCCCTATTTGAAAACTGAGAGAATCATTCTGAGCTACATATTTCATATAAAGACAAACTTTTTTTTTGCTTTAATCACACATTTATATGCAAGAAATTTCTTTTTTTTTTGAATTATTTTTTCATTTATACATATATGTATATAGCATTTTCAGCTATACATATGTGTATATTTCAGCTATACATATGTGTATATTGCATTATACATATGTGTATAATGCAATTATACACATGTGTATATTAAAAAAATACAAAATAAAAAAAATTCCTACATATAAAGCAGCGATTAAAGCAATTTTTTTTGCCTTAAAGAAATTTTAGTCCAGAATGGTTCTCACAGTTCTCAATTTGAAAAAAAATTCTCATTTGAACCAAATCCATTATTATTATTATTATTATTATTATTAAAACATATCTTGTTATGTTAAATCAATAGTTTTCTTTACTTTTAAAACTACAAGATATAAGAGTTCATTACACTAGTCATTTGGTTTGACCAAGGTCAAGTATTTGGCATCTGAGTTTAAAAAATCATACGTTTGAGATTTGTGGTTTTTCATTCTGTGTCAAGTTGGGTTCTAGCATTAATGTTCGTTTAAGCATATGTTAAGTTCGAATACAATGCTATTTCACCCTTTTAAGAAATTACAACACTTGTTATGTAATTTACTCTAGAAAAAAAATTAATAAATCGAACTCACACCTTAAAGAGTATGGATACCATAACCAATACCATTCCCTCATTAATCCAAGACCATTCTAGACATGTAGCATTGTCATCCCAGGTGGTGCTGATGCACACACGAAGATCTCGTAGGATAAATCATCGATAGTGAGGGTATCAATGGATGATGGGGATGCACTCAGATTTCTCATGGGCTTATCAAAGATGATGTTCGTTGAATCACACACAAGCTTTCCCATCCTATCAAAGTGAGATCAATTTTACCAAAAGATAAGTAAATCTTTCAATAAGAACTATAGTTTTCTCTAACACATTAGCAAAGGAATTGACAAGAAATAAGTAAAACGGAATGCGCCCAAATAACCAGATTAGGGTTAACAAGAATGTGTCACCCCGCTATCACCAGTTCACCACAACCTGGGTTGTTCTTGTTAATTTTAAAGATCGGCTATGCTATAACCAATCCTCAAGGGACATCCTGGTGGTAAGGTGTCGCCCATCTATCTAGTAGGTGAAGAGTTCAAATCCTACAACGTGTAGGTATAGATGGTATAGAAGTAGATTAGGATTCGAAGTCTTTCTAAAAAAACTCATGCCATAACTAGATCCGCAAACCTCATTTAGGTCCTGTAGTAGTTCTGGGGACGTGAGAAGTGTCATCCATGGAAGAGATGGCCGGAATAAGTTTTGTTTTGTGTTTAGTGCATGGTAAAGGGCGACCAAAGATGGTTTTGTGGTCGAAAAAATGCAAACATGAGTAAGATAGAAATAGAACATCATTCAAAGGATGGGGACAAGAGGGAATGAGATTTTTGTTTTTGTTATTCTTATATGTTTTCTAGTGAATTACTTAATCACTTCTTGTAGTTGCCAATAGGCTAAAATAATCTCTTTTTTTTTTCACAAACTTGACGTACTAACAAAAATACTTGCTATAAAATGAAAACCACATACCTCGATATGCAACTTCTTTTTTCTCTTTCTTTTTTAAACGGCTAACGTTAGTCATCCACTTTCTTACATCAGTATTATTTAACTATTCCCTTGCATGCCCAAGTATTGAACTTAGGGTCTTCTTTTTAAGAGACATGTGTTTCTACCAAATGGGATAACCCAATATTGACAACTTTTTTTCTAATTAGACCGCGAATGTATAATTATGACCAAGCCACCATTCTTGTAATTAACTTAAGAAATAGTAATTTATTAAATATGAAAAAAGAAAAAATGATTAGAGAGGAAGAAGTGTGTGGGACAAGGGAGGAGTAGTAGTTACTAAACATAGCATATGATTCCACATAATTCATTGCATGTCTAATCTAATCAAAAAGTGGGTCAAATCTCTTTACAAGATTTTTATGTCCAAAAAAACAAGCCCCCATTGTTTTCCAAAAACAGAACATAATACATATTACACCAACATCCTTCTCATCATTCTCATGCCTTAATTTCAGGGTCACATCCATTAACAACTAATTAACCTTCTTCTATTTTCATTCTGCACCTTCAAATGTGATATTACTTCATTATAGGTACCATACTTTATTACTTCATATGATATGAAAAAGTAAAACACTTGATCACCATGCTATCAACTTGATTATACAACGTTTTCCTTTGAACACACCTTACCTTAAAACAATACTATAACCGTTTTGGGTCATAAGTGGTTTAACCACCTAGCAATTTTACAAAGGTGACATGTTTGACTTGGGCTATAAATAAACCAGGTCGATTCACCAACATGTTTAGGATCAAAATAAAAAAAAATCTATATATATAAATGATATGTGCGATCCGGCAATCTGATTAACCCATTTAGCCTTGATTACACCTCATATACAACTCTCCAACCTGCTCGTAAACGAATTGACATGCCTAGCCGGTTTAATAATCTGTCATTCTTGGGTTGGGTTATAATTTAACGGGTCGACCCTTCAACATGTTTAAAATTAGAATAAAAATCTAAATAAAACAAGCGCGGCCCGATAATATATGTTTAACCCGTTTACCACTTGATTACAACTCTAACCTATTTATAACTTGTTTAAAACCCGCCAACCCGTTTGACGAGTTAGATCAATGGGTTATGTATGTCCGGGTTAGGTTTGAGTTTTTGACATGAATAATTAACTGGGCCGTGACAATCCACCAACCCAAACCCAACATTAAATGGCACCCTGAACCTATGTCAATAGCATCAAAGTTTGTGTACTTTGTATTCTTGTAATAATAAAGTCCTTACAATTTCAGAAAGACAAAACTATTCCTGTCTATCTGAATAGCCTTTAAAACAAAGACATTTATGGCTGCAAATGCAATCTTTTTGGTTGGTTTCGAAAATCTATTTTCCTGCAAGTAAAAATAGAACAATGATTTTTCTTTTTTTTTTTAATTGCAATCGCTTTATATATAAATATAAAAAGCCAGACAGTGACTGAAAATACAATAAAAAACCAAACATGACACGTTACAAAAGATCATAAACATCAAAAACAGACCATTTGTCCCAAGACGTAGTCGGGATTTTGGCGTGATGACACACCCACATACATGCATCTTCTTTTATTTGCTCCACAGTTTTCCGGATTGTGATGAAGGTACCTTCAAACACCTTGGCATTCCTTGCTACCCAAATTTTCCACTCCGTCGCCAACACATAAGCACCCCAAGTTGATTTAACTCATTTGAGGAATTCGGCTCATTAACGTAATCCCAATCCCAAATGTTATTCGACCCCCGGTACTATTCATATGAGACTCCACTGTTCCATTTTTATCCTTGGATAATTTATATAGATCAAGAAAAACCTTCATCAATGGTTCACCAAGAAGCCACACATCTTTCCAAAATCTCGCTTTTTGACCGTCGCCAACCTCCACCCTAAGCTTGTCACAAATAGTGATGCCAAGTTTAAAAAGAACACCCTCCATATTTCCATTGTCTTTCCAAACTCCGAGAACCGTCTTCTTAATTAGTATAATACGTTTATCAATATTTGTCTTATGAATGGAATACACGACCGAGACCCAAAGCTAAGATGGGCCGTCTATGAATTTCCACCATCACTTAGATAGCATCGCTAAATTAAATCTCCAATCCCCACTCCCCCCACAAGATTTCGGTTTCGTTAGTTTCTCCCATCAGATCCACCTTGAATAATGATTTTTCTAATATACAACTATAGTTTCTAAATTTTCAAATTAAGCTGTGTATAAAAGCCAATATTTGCAAATGACCAAAAACTCAAAAAGAAGCAGAAGAAATAATTTTTTTTTTTAAGTTTTATGGAAAATGATCCAACTGTATCGTACGCCTTCAGCCAACTTTGTGTTTCAAGCTCTCCCATAAACTTGCATTGTAAAGCAAATAAAAAACACAATCTTATACATAATAAACCTTGTGATCGTAGTTCCAAACTTAAAGCAAGTTTTGTATCTTGCGAAAATGTTAATTATATACATAAATGAACTACATAATTTATTTTTGTGATTAATTGGTGAGATGGTACCTCAAAGCTGCACCTTGTGCAGCCACCAGAAGACTGTTATCAATGATGATTTATTATTTTGTTAGCCAGTAAATCAGAATTAAAAACATGCAAACAGAAGCAACTAAAGAAAGAATTATGGTGTCCATTGATTTCTTTATGTTTATCAACATGGAACTATAAGATAAAATAATGAAGTTACAAAAGATTGGTAATTAACTCTCATCTCAATTTTGGGTTATGTTCATATTTTTCAACTATTTGTTTTTATGAAAACAGCAAAAATGATGTGTGTGTGAATATAGAGAACGATTTTTTGGTTCCATCTCTTAACGAATCTCGAAACCTATCTAATTCCTAATCTAAGTTTATTCAAAACGAAGAACTTAAAACCAAAATTAATAAGTACCTTTAAAACAAGATAACTCTAAATCACTTTCAGATGAAGTGAATGGATATAAACTAAATTTTAGGCCCTCACTTTTTTGCGCCTTGCGCTTTGGCCCCATGCAAGACTATGCACATTGAGTGTGCCTAGTGCCTTTGATAACTATGGAGGTCCCTATCCCTTATGCTTCCTAGAAAATTTGGACTTTGTAGCGGATCAACATTCTATACAAACCATTAATTACTAACAGTATGGGTTCACACCCTTTTAGCCAAAACAGAATAGCAATAAGAAGCTAAACCATGTCACCCATACCTTTTGGATTAAAATGTAAATACTCTGAGTTTTACATTTTAAACAGCAGGGACTTGACATCTATTTGAAAAAGCAAGAAACCATGAACACAGAATCAGTAGTGCATACTTGTAAACCAGCAAAGGGTGACAGTGTTAAGATATAAATATAAACTTATTCTATTAGTATGTTTGTATTATGTAAATATTAAACTTGTGTATGTATTTGTATGTGATGTATATATAAGTAGAATAATTGTAAGTATTAGACTTTAGATTAGTTAGGAAGTTAGATTGATAATATTTGCATATGGGTCATCGAAAAACAAGGCTGCACATTATGTTATAACCGGATCAAAGGAACTGAAGCACAACAGATTACATCAGAAGACTTGAAGGCTGCAAATGGACTAAAAGGACAATTATACCCCTACGGTTATTGTGGTTATGTTTGGCGCCAAAATCATTCAACCGGTAGGTCAAGGCAACTGTTATTCAATGGGACACACTGCTTCGAAACATATATATATGACAGACATGTCACAATTGTTCGGTTATCAAGATTGTCTCATAATCACAATCCTTAGTCGAGTACATTTCCAGAATTCGTGTTTATCATAATCAAATTCATTTGTATAATACAGTTTCATTCGTAAATAACATAGTATTGTTATTGTTCTTGTTACTAAATTCGTATATTATCTTGTTAATTCGATCCTGGATTCCAACAGACAGGACAGAACAGAACGGTAACGTCAAAAAATCAGGGTTCTGCTGCCAGCTATGGCTAGTTTTTTTTTTTTTTTTCTACCATGTGAATCGATGATCAAAACGTGTATATGTATATACAACAGAACCCAATTTCAGAACGCCTAACTCCTAATTCAAGTTTATAACCATTATCTTGGAAAGAAGACGGTAAATATTTATACATTTCAAGAAACTAGAAACATACGCACCTGGCATGTACTTCTCATGAGATTGGAGTGTTCTTTAAAAAGAGACTGCTCTTGGAACCTTCCACCTTCTTCTGTATCTAATATCGCTCTGTCAAACTCCCTAACATCTTCAAGCAGGGATGCATGCTCTATTGCTCTCTTTTAGCTCTAAGGCTAGAACGAAGTCAACTAACTTCTACAATCAACCAAACTTTAACAAAACTGGCATGCAACGCAGTGAACATTCAGAGGAATGTTTATCATATAATGTTAATGCAATAGATAACAGCTTGGCTTAAAATAGCGTGAGGCGCTCTGAGGCGTTTAGGTCTCAAAATCGAAGGCATGACTCATGAGGCGAGAGCCTTACATATGTGAGTTGTTGCTCTATGTACAACCAAAAAAGCCTCGAGTAAAGTCAAAAGCTAAATATGTCTCATTCCTTTTACATATCGGCCTTTTTCTACCATGTAAAACATTTATTATCTCTTCATAACTTTGGTTGTGTCTATGTATTACCCTTCTACGAACTTAATCTTGACCAATTTTGACCCAGAAGTCCTGAAGCGCTGCCTCAAAGCACTGAGGCGTTTTCCCAATCGCCTCGAGAGCCTCATGCCTCAAGTGCTATTTTTTAAACCAAGGATAACAGGTGACTTTTGTGTCCGCAGTTTCTCTTAACAAAAAAAAAAATAGATTAACAACTGAGAAAGTGACCAACTGTATAGATGGATCTCTATTCTCGATCTACAATCCTTGGGTTGTAAATTCAAGTCTCTTTAGAGACATCGACACATCCATCTGTTGACCTTTGTTATGGAAAATAACAAGAGATCGAAGTAGTTTTTACATCAACTTTTCCGGATTCAGATGATCAATTAGCAAGTGAACAAACAAGAAAAAACTACAAAATCATTTAGCTATAGATACAACTGGCTTACTAGTAATGTAAAGCCTTGAAACTCACCTCAGAACTATGTTTCCAAAAAGCTTTATATTGGAAAAGCCTTTCTTTTAACCCCATCACAATATTGTTCTAGGAGAAAATAAATATGCATATATTTATCTAGAAAAGTTGATGATTCTATACATTTAAAGTTGTTTAAAAGTGTGGTGATGCCTTTTCAATTCTTGATAATCAAAGTACTAAATAAAATTAGGAACAGAAGTACCTGAGTAAGATCAGGATGAATTTCATGATGTCAAAGTATGAGAAAAAGATTTTGAATCCACCAGATGAAACCCAAGCTTGCATTTGTGAAATTACTTGTTGTACAGTTGTTTAAGTAGGTGTTCTATGCTGGATCCAAGATTACTCTCATTACAATCATCAACTTCTGCAGACACCAATTTAAGGTACATGTTGATGATGTATGTAGATGCAAGTATAAAATAAGTTATGATAGGTTAAAGGCTTAAAAGGATCATTTTGATGGGACGTCTGCAGTGACGTCCATCACACTAGTTCGCCGATGCGAGTTCCTAAAATGTCCTATTGCACGTGGTTGAGTGGGGGAGTTCGTATTGTCCAACATGCAATAAGCCCCACTCGCTAAAATGGGTAAAGTCTTCATGCGACCAGAGAAATAAGAGGCTCCCTTTACCGCTTTAAGCATGTGAGCTCGCGGCCCAGCTAGCGCCTGGCTGAGCACCCTTCTCCTCCATAAATAGGTGCATAAGGCACTTGAGGTAAATATTCATTTATATTCCCACTTTCTTTTTGTTTCTTCGCAACTCTCACAACATTTCTCTACTCCAAAAAACAACTGACTTATTTTCACGCCGGAGTCCAAACACACCAAACACAGGAGGCCATCCCTGCGTGAAGGCTAACGGTTATTGTTTTGCAGAACCTTTCAAGCCTAAAAGCCCTGGAGATATCTAAACTAATCCCCCACCATTATATGTTGCAGCAATACATATTCATTTGATCATCCAAATATTCCTTGCCTACAAAATATCCATAAATATAATATAACATAAACTAAAGTTAAGTCAAGATGCAAGTGCAACATAGAAGAAGTTCAATGCGACACTTCGAATATTCTTTTAAATTGTCCGTAAATAAATGCGGGTTAATATAAGGCCGTGGGCCAAGCGCAAGCCCATATCCAAAAAATACGAACAACCAATTGGGCCGGACAAACCACCCGCAGAGTCCATGCGCGCACCCACAGTTTGCGCGCCGGCACATGATCTGTCAGGTGTAAACATGCCGCCAGCGAGACGTGAGCATACCACCCGCAAAGCGCGGGCAAGACAACTCATGATAACCGTACAAAGGTGATAGTGACATGCAGCCAATCAGAGCCTGCGTGTCAGTGTACCAGGTGTCCACTCCAATACAGATGGGACAGGGGGTACACATGACAGGTACGGTTGGCCAATCACACATCAGGGATCCACGTATCCTTAAATTTCCACTAACAGTTTGTGGCAAAGCCAACATCAAGGACAATTTGCTAGTGACGTCTGGCCGGCCATGGCCCACAGACGTGCTCTTACTTCGCGGACGCCAGCAAGCGAGGACAGAGGGAACAAAGAGGATATTCCTTGATGGCGACAGTTGGCTCATTCCTCCTTCTTCCTTAAGCTATAACTACCCCTTCACCTCAAAAGTATAAGACATGCACTCTTATTCTCTCTCACTCTTGCTTTGCTTGAATACTCTTATTCATCAAAACGTATACTTATTCTCACACTGGACACTGGAGGGTGGTTACAAGGAGAACAACCCATCTCCCCACCTTGTAACAAGTCTCAGGGAGTCACGGTGTTTGTTAGTTTTGCAAGAGCGCTCATATATAGTGGTTGGAATCTCTGTTGGATTCTTGCCTATACCTCCGGATTTAGACTAGTGTTTCTTCCGGCCCGAAATATCAAATAGAACAGAAGTCATTCCAATACATCATGAACAACTAAAATGTATACAAGCTAGAAAAATAGGAAATTTGCTACACGTAGACACATAGAGGTTGGTTCCGGTATAACATGTCATTAACCTAAGAAACTTAGGAAATTGTAAGACCCACCCCGTTTAAAACGGTATTATGAGAAGGTTTACGAGTTAATAAACTTAATTTGAAAGTTTGAGATTTAGTCATTAAGATCTCAACGAGTTTTTGACAAAATATTTGCACATGTATCTCATGGTTTAAACCATAGTTACCTAAATCGCTCACATAGCCACGTTTTTCGTACTGGATAGCGATGTACCAAATCGGAAATCGTTACGTACCAAATCGCCTCTGGTACGCGACTGAAATCGAACCTCCAATAGATCCAATCCTTGTGTGGTACGTTCAAGGGATCGATCTTATAGGTGTGTGGATAGTAATGGAAACGTGAATCGTACAATGTTTTTCTGTTGTAATCCAGGAAGAGAACACAAAGAGAAGAGAGAAGAAGGAAAAAGAAGAAGCAGGTCCATTCAGGAAGAAGAAGCGACGGCTGCACATGTGTGTTTTATCATATTAGGGTTAAATAAATTTTGTATATTTCAACATTTAGCCCCTCTACCTTTTATCAGTTTACATTTAGTTCCTAAATGTGTAACATTTTATTTAAAAAGTGTAAAATAACTTAAACACTTAACCCCCTATATGTTTACTAGTTTACATTTGGTATTTTAACTTATAAATTTATAGTAAAAAAGTATAAAATTAACATTAAATATATATATATATATATAAAATTATAAATAGGTATTTATGTTTTAATTTTGGTACACCGAACCGTATTCCATGGTACACCGTACCGCTTCGTACCGAAATGAACCTACCCCCCTTCGTACCGAATACGTCCACTCTAACGAATTGCGTACCCGAACCGCGTACCCGTACCGGAGCGAACCCCGTTTTAGGTAACTATGGTTTAAACATACGTACGATGAATTTAATAGCGAAAACGTTTTCAATGGCACCTTCCAAAACTAAGTTTATAACCCTTTTAGCTCAAAAGTTGCGGAAACGGACGAGTCTTGTGCGTTCGGATCTTTGTTCAATTCTTGATCATCATCCATTCAGTATAATAGAGTACTTGAAGGTTAAACACGAGGAAATAACCCATTAATACGTTATTATGAATGTCTAGTATTGAAAGAATAATAAAATGAAGTTTTTTTTTTACATAACCTTTACTCGGGCGGGTAAGTGTTTTACCCGGGCGGGTAAACCTGCTGTTAGAAACTACCCTTTTTCTTGCACCAAGCTACACTTTTAGTGCAGCTTCAAGGCCATTTACGGGGATTCTTGGGACTTGTTAATGGGTCATAATACGTACCTCTTACATGATTAAAGATATGTTTGGATTCCTTGTTCGGTTTCTAACCCAAAAACCATGAATTATCTATCCATCTTTAAGCTGACCGGTTAAATTTTATACATAACAAAATCATAAGATTTTATGATTTCCAAGTTCTAGTTGTGGTTTTTGCCCACTTGTCAAGTCTCAACTTGACTAGGGAAATTTATGCCCAAGTCATTTATGCCATGATTGCGGTGCATCGTGTCCATGGCCACATGTGCCATTTCTCTCGGTCTTGTACGCTCGGCCTCTATGACTTACCACATGGTTTTTATCTGTTGTTTTCTATCCCTTGGAAATCACAATTTCTATTTTGATTTAAATGATATACCCATAAATACAC
The DNA here is from genome assembly GCA_032199755.1 of Ambrosia artemisiifolia. Classification (NCBI taxonomy): domain Eukaryota; kingdom Viridiplantae; phylum Streptophyta; class Magnoliopsida; order Asterales; family Asteraceae; genus Ambrosia; species Ambrosia artemisiifolia. The sequence continues at coordinate 51,567,627 of CM063522.1, read as the reverse complement.
TCCCAACTTATGCATATATGTATTTATCTTACAAAGTCATAGATATGACTTACCTTGGCTCGCGCCCTTTTTTTGCTTCTGGACTAGTTTGAGGTAGATAACATTGAACCCATGAATACACTCAAGCAACTAGCACGAGTTCGTTACCGGCTAAATGTTGACATTTGGCCTAAGCTATTGTCTATCTAGCATTTTATCCAATTAACCGATAGTCTACTTGGATATTAACAACCTTCATCTAAGGCCATATTCTATGAATCGTGTATCTCATTTATGCTTCTTTTGTGACATTTCAATCTCTAGTTCCCAAATACATATACAAAGGTATAATTAAGCATATGAACATACTAGAGACATATTAAGAATTAAGTCATCGAGTGACTTACCTTATGTGTGCTTCCTCTTTACCTCATTCCGAGATTCCTTGGCTATCCAAAGTTTCTTGTATTCGCACCTATGAGGTGAACGACCACTTAGGTTGTTAGAACCTAGTCTTTACATGTCTGTAAGCATTATTGGTCATATTTTACCAACATACATGTTTTCACCAAGTTATCTATGCCAAAGTGAAATCGAGTTTCATTGAGGCATTTTATCAAACACTTGGTAGGCGTGATTTTCCTAACTTTGATTTTAGGTCTCAAGGACCTCATGTATCCATCTTTGATCAAGATAACATTGATAGTATTCTAATTAACTCATAGTTTATAACTAGTATTTCATGGTTTAAAGGTGGTTCCTACCAATCCACCTAAAACCCAATTCATTTCATAACATGAACTACAAGGATGTAACCTTCTCACAAGAATTTTGCTTAACACACACAAATTAACATGTATTATGGTTCCCTCATACAAGATTAACCATTACAAGCCCTTAATTCACGTTTTCATAACAACCCATGATTTTCATCATAGCCATGCATAAGCATACCATCAAATCTAGCCAAATAAAAGGTTACCTTGGTGTGTATTAGGCTTGGAAGATTCATTTTAGGACTATAGCACTCAAAAGCCCTTTGATTCCACCTTAATTCAAGCTTACTCTTGAGTTTTAGGGTTTGGTGTGTGTGTGTGTGATGATGATGATGAACGAATTTGGGGTATGGAGTTCATCTCCATCTCTTTTTTTATATATAATTAGTAAAAAAAACTCAAGTTTGGCTACTTGGCAAGTTTGCCCCTTCATGTTTTGTCACTATTTGATAGTTAAAAGCCCCGTGTGCTTATATTATCATATGATACGGTTTAGAAATTTTGCGGTGTCACAACTCCACCCCCCTTAAAGAGGGTTTCGTCCTCGAAATCGGATATATCTGCGAATTCCTATGGGTCGCGCCTCATGGTTAATCTTGAATTCTATCCCCGCTCGACGAGGTGTATTTTTATTGAATTAGATTACACCCCCTATATTTACGTATACACATTCATTTACCTTTGCCGGGAATTATTCTAGTTCAGGCACCCGTAGGTGTCGTGGTTTGCCCAGGCATCAGCGATTTGACTCCTTCGTGTTTTCGTACCCTTAAATTCTTGAGGGCTTAGGGTATTCGTTCCAATATTTACACTACTTAGGATCATTTATATGCGCTGAAGCACACATTTGGATTTGGTTTTCATGACGGCTTTCCAAAGATTGTCACCCACCTTCCACGTGATATTAATTTTTGTTTGATTTGGGCTCAAGGCCTCTTATAATGCCATGGTTTTACCGTAAAGAATCGAGTCCTTTCCGTACCTCACGTTTTCTTTGTACTGGACATCGCATGCCTTAGTTAACAGTGTTTTCACCTGTCACTAGGTTAGTTATATTTATGCATTCGTCTGGGTCCAAGTCGTGGTGACTATATTTATGCATTCGTCTGCTTAGCTATCACTAGACTATTAATGGTTCATCATTCGTTATGTTACTATCCGATCGCCAATTATGTGAATAATTAATTCATCAGGGTTTTCGGCTACAAATAAACTTAGTTTCATAAGTCACATGCTTTAGTCAGTCATCCAATCTCAGGACTGTGATTTATGATGTGTTTCTACACACCGTCTATCAAACTTCTAAGTTAAGATTTGTTGGGCTTCATAAAAAGTCCAACTTTTGCCTAACTGACTGTAACAGCCCAAGGTAACTCTTATCATATATTGTCTGCTTTGCCCGCCCAGCCGTATTAGACTGTGACCAAGCTCATGGTTTTGCATTGGTCTCACTCCCGAAGGACTGGCCAAAACGCGTTGTGATAGTGAGGGTGGCCACTCCCTTATAAGGAAGTGCTTGTTTCCCTTTCCCAACCGATGTGGGATCTTACAACGTGTATATGTCTTGGTTCAGTGCTAGGTTAGTATTTTGCATCACTCATTTAGAGTTAGAACATTTCCATGGAATCCTCCATATAATACCCCAGATAGCATAGCATTTCGCCTGTCTCATGCATTCTTTAACTCACATTGGTATTATCTTATCCGAATTTTAGTATGTGAGTTTCACTCTTAGTTGAAATTAGTTCTAGGCGATTGATCAACTATTACCTCCTTGCCCCAGTGACTCGGGCTTTTAGGATTTTTATCTTATCGAAAGAATTTATATAGGGTGCATTACCATTTCTTATCTGGCCTTTCAAATTTATATTTCGAGCTCTCGCAAGCATCTTATTTGAGATTTAACCCGATTCCTCTGTCTCTTTTAGTTATCTGGGTATTATTTCGTATATAATACCCGTCTTCGCGTCTCCTTCCGGACTATTTTTTTATTTAATTCCTCGGAACACTTTGGTTCTAAAGCAATTTCTTCATTGGTTAAGCCTTATAGGGCCCGTTACTGAACCATGACCCGAATCTGTTTATTTATGTCCCTTAAGACATATTGACCCATAGATCAATTCAACGTTTCTCAAAATGGTTCTCACTCATTTGTGTTTCATGGTGTTACGTTACCATGTTTAGTCACACAAGTCTATTACTTATGTTTTCTTTACTTAGTATTCGTATTCATAGTGAATCGGCAGGCTGCGTTTGGTTTATTATGAAGGCATTGCCTTCATATATATGATTCACAACCATCTATATGATTTAGAGTTTAGATTTCATGTTCATTCATTACATTTTAAGGCCCATGAGATTTATCTCGCATCATTTGTGTTTGGCATGTCTTTAATAGATCCCATCATTCATCGTTTACTCTCATATGATCCTTGCTCGAGGCTAGGATCGTTCCTCTGGTGCGGATGCACCTCCGTTTTCCAAGGTCTTCTACGATCCCCTTTTTTATTTAGCGTTTAATTCCTTCTTTTATTTAACACGTCTTTTTATGGTATAAGACCATGTTTTTAGCTCAGGTTTGTGTGAATCATAATTCACACTTTCCCCATGTGGTTTTATTCTCGTTTGCATCCAGATTTAGCGAGACGCGTAGTTCTTGGTTGCCCGTGAACTTTCGCGGATCATTATGATTTAGTGTGATACTTAGTTCACAATTGCCCGTGGGTTTCCATGAATTCATTATGATTAGTGTGACGCATAGTTCACATTTTCCCATAGACTTCAATTTATTACGAGTCAAGTTTAAGTATAACTTAACCCTGAGCTTAGCCCAAATCTTGGCTTTTGTTTTACCTCAGTACGAGGTTCATGTTGGAATACGAGTTAACCTCTCGAGTACGGTTTAGACTCGTTAAAAGTTTTACCCTTTAGATGAGGTTCATATTGATTTATGATTTAACCTTTCGTTAAGGTTCGACTTTTACTGCTTGATTGACTTCCCATCCAGGTTCGAATTTGACTATGTCTTAACATTCGATTAAGGTTCAAGTTTCCTTACAATTTAACCTCTCCCTAAGGTTCGAATGTGATTATGACTTGATCCTTTAATTAAAGTTCAAGTCTACTTACGAGTAAATTCTCGATCATGTCTCAAGGTGATCATTATTTAACCTTTTGGTTAAGGTCTAAATCCATTTAGGAAATTGGCCTTTGATTATGGTTTGAATGTATTTAGGACTTAACCTTGGACTAAGGTTCAAGTCTATTTACGTGTTAACTCTTAACTAAGATTTGAGTGTGTTTACGACTTAACCTTTGATTAATATTCAAGTCCCCCTTTTTTTTACGAATTTAACCTTTTATAAAGGTTCGAGTTTTATTATAACTTAATCTTGTTTAAGGTTCAAGTCTGGTTACGAATTGAATCTGTTTATGACCCAACCTTGATTAAGGTTCAAGTCAATTTACGAGTTAACCTTTAGTTAAGGTTCAACCTTAGCTTGGTCCATCTAACCGTTTTGGTAATACCTCTGGCTCTACGGCCCCACGGGCCGTTTATGCAGTTGTTTCACATACCCGGTCTACCCGGCCTCTTAAATGTTTGGCAATACCTCGCGAATTTTATATATATTTATATATACATACATACATATCTATATATATATAGGGTTAGGATATTTTGGAAACCCATCCTTATACGGTAAACTCTTGAAACTCTGACTTCCCAATTTTTTTTTTTTGAAAAAAATAGGGCAAGAAATATACATGATTTTAAGCATTTTGGGCCAAAAAAATTAAAAAAGCGCCGAGTAGTTTTTTTTTAAAAAAAATAAAATTTTGACTAACACATGTTAAGCGAAAATAACACGTGTTAACCATGTGTTAACTATATGTTAACAGTAGACGTTTTTTATTAAAAAAAACCGTTCGGCGCTTTTTCGATTTTTTTTTGCTCAAAATGCTTAAAAAAATGTATATTACATACCCTAAAATTTTCATAAAAAAAAAGTCGGGAAGTTAGAGTTTCCAGAGTTTACCATATAACAAGTGTTTTCTCTATATACTTCCACTATATATATATATAGGCTAAAGGTATAATGGAAACTCTCTAAAACGAGAAAACTCCCGCAAACCCAATGTGTGGACCACATTGCTCCACATAGTCCATAAACTTTAATGTTTTTTTATTAAGCCAAGGTAAATTTGGTAAATTAGCACCCTTCACCACATATATAAAGCTTTGTTTCTCTCTCCCCTCTCTCCCATTTCAAAATTTCAGATTCCCTCCCCATTACACTCTCCCCTCTTCCTCTCTTTCTCTGTTTTTTTTAAGCCAAAGCACCCTTAACCTTTGAACCACCATTACCATCATCGTCATCTCCAACCTCCGTCGGAGAAGCCTACCCGGAGAAGACGACCGGAGAGACAACCGGAGAAGACGACCGGGGAGACACCCGGAGAAGACGACCGGAGAGAAACCCGGAGAAGACGACCAAGTCTGTTGTTTTTTATTATTCGTTTTGATTATTTGTATTATGGACCCCTGCTTGACGAATGAACGTCTGTTGGTTTTTTGTTTGATTTTTTTACTAAGTTGGAATCAAATCTATGTTCATGTAATACTAGTCTCAATAAACCCACTTTGTTCCGTTTTCTTTTTCCCAACTGATATCTATATTTTTTTTTAAATGACCCCTGTTTTTGATAAAAACACAAATGTGAATTTTCTGAGTTGGAATCAAATCTATGTTCAAGTAATACTAGTCTCCATAAACCCACTTGTTCCCTTTTCTTTTTCCCAACTGATATCTATATTTTTTTTTTGTTTAATGACCCCTGTTTTTGATAAGTTAAGGAGTTTTTATTTTCTATATTTTCGTATAATTTTGTGTTTAGTTAGACTATTACGTGTTTAGCATATCTTTTTTTGGCAGCCAAATTATGTTTTATGTTTTATAGCATATCAAACTCTTTTATCGGTCCACTGCAGACTACATAAGTGTTGTCTGTGTTTTCCAGTTTTTTTTTTTTTGGAAGGCAACTATCATTAAACACCAAACAAAACACGGGACTCCCAAGACGGGAACCCCAAACAACAATTACATTACATCAAAAACAAAAGATTTCCAACCCTTCCAATCCACCCCATCAAAATTACCCCTGCTCTTAATCCAAAGATAAGTCAACGACTTTATATGCGCCACCAGTTCCACAACGTTCCGGGTCTTCTGAGCAAAAATCCTCTCGTTCCTAGCCTTCCAAATACGCCAACATGTCACCATAAAGATCCCGTATAACAACTCCTTTCTCCTCGCCGACCACCCCGAGCGTTTAACCACTTCAACAATATCACTAACAGAAAACAAGAAAATAGGTGGAACTTTAACCCAATGGGCGATACCCTGCCACGTACCCATAGCCAGACCGCAACCAGTGAAAACATGATCCGCACTCTCCTCAACCATCCTGCAGAAATCACACGTACTCTCACCATGCAAAATATTCCTTCTATTAAGCGCCACTTTAGTAGGAATACGATCTAACATGAGTCTCCACATAAAAATGTTGCACTTCAGGGGAAGCCACTTACACCAAGAGAAATCGGAAGTAACAGTCGAACCAGCCAACCGATCTTCAACCAACCATTGCTTCACTTCATTGACTGAAAAAGGAATTGGGCCTCTATCGTGCCAAGCCCAGTTGTCCGAACAGTCCACTAGAGATTGACCATTTAACAACCTATGGCAATCTATAAGTTCCGTAATCTCTTGAGGCCCAGCCGGATAATTCCTCCATTCCCAACAAATTGGACCACCACCATCCGGCCCCCCAATCCTCTCAGCAACCTTGCACCATTTCTTGGACTCAAGACGGAATAAATTCGGGAACAACACCTTCAGAGGCACTTTAGAAATCCAAGGATCCATCCAAAACTTAATAGCCAACCCGTTTCCCACATTGGCCCGAATCATATACGCACCTATGGAATCACCCACTTTGACTTTAAAGCCATTCTTAACCAACTTAGACCACGTACCCGAGAGACTAGCTTTGGTCGGGTAAGTCTCCCATTGTCTAGCTGAGCCATGTAAAGAATCAATCACTTTGCGCCACATAGCATCACCTTCCACCCTATACCTCCATAGCCATTTCAAGAGAAACGCGTTGTTGCTATCAACCAATCGACTAAGACCCAACCCACCGTGTTTCTTGGGCATCGCAACCTTATCCCAAGCGACCCAATGAACCTTCCTAACATCCGGATCACCTCCCCACAAAAATCTTTTAATCAAAGATTCTAATTTCAATATAATAGCCGATGGAGCCTTATATAAGGCAAAGTAGTAGGACGGTATACTCTCCAACACGGATTTAATCAAGACTAAACGACCACCAATCGATAGCACCTTGGATTTCCATTTCGATAACCGAGTGGTAAAAACCTTGATCACCGGCTCCCAGTTGTTTATCCTACCCATATTGGCTCCCACTGTGATGCCAAGATAAGTAAAAGGAGTAACCCCCGAACGACAACCAAGAGCTTGAGCCATATCCACCACCTCGTCTACGTCCTTCCCGACTCCAAACAATGTAGACTTATTAATATTAATACTAAGGCCCGAGCAAAGATGAAAGACCCTTAAAAGACGGCGCAAGGTACAAAAATTGCTTTCCGACCACTCTCCCATAATCATCGCATCGTCAGCATAAAGCAAATGGGACAAAACCAACCCGTTCTTAGGGAGCCGAACCCCAGTAAACGCTCCCACCTCACAAACCTTTCTCATCAAACCCGCGAAAGCTTCCATAACAATAATAAATAAAAAAGGGGAAATAGGATCACCTTGGCGCACCCCCTTCTCACAAGAAAACTCAAACGTCGGGGAACCGTTCACCAAAACGGACGACCTGGCTGAAACTAGAACACCCTTTATCCACATACACCATTTTTCGGGAAACCTCATCTGTCTCATAATCGACAATAAGAATTCCCAGTTAACATTGTCGTAAGCTTTAGCGAAATCAATTTTGAACATAAACAATTCCCTTTTACTTTTTCTGGCCCAGGAAAGAAGCTCACTAATAATCAATGGACCATCCAGAATATACCTCCCTGCTATGAAAGCCGATTGCGTTTCCGATATCAACCCATCAATCACCTTTCTAATACGATTAGCTAGCACTTTGGAGATAACTTTACTAACGACACCAATCAAGTTAATAGGTCTGTATTCACCCAATTCCACCGGGTCATTGACTTTCGGCACTAAAGTAATAAACGACGAACCCACACCCCTGCTAATAACCCCCGTATCCTCAAATGTCTTGAAAATCTCCAAGAACTTACCCACGAACAAATGCCAGAATTTCTTGATGAATCGAAAGTTAAACCCGTCTGGCCGAGGCGCTTTATCACTCCCACATTCCCATACGGCTTCTTTAATCTCATTTTCTAGAAACGGAGCAATAATCTGTTCGGACGCCTCCCTATCCAACTTCTTGACATCATGCACAATAAGATTAGGACGCACCTTCAACTCCTCTACAAACTTCTCTTTAAAGAACCGGCGAACTTCACTCTTAATTAATTGCGGCCTCGTCACCCATTCACCCTTTATGAATAAACCTGGAATCGAGTTAGAGATCCTCCTCGAATTAATGACACCATAAAAAAAAGCTGAATTCGCGTCCCCGTCTGTAGCCCACCTGACCCTGGCTTTTTGTTTCAAATCGCGAACCTTAAAATTATCCAATTCTTTCAATCTCTTATTAGCTTCTTCTAATACCCACCTTTCAGCTTCGGTCAAATCACGAGACTCCATAATACATTCCAACTCCACAATCTCAGCCTTAAGACTTTCTTCCTCTTCCTTTTCACACTTGAGTTGTAAACCATGCCACTCTTTAATGTTGCTTCTAAGTCTTCTAAATAATCGCAGCATATTAACATCCGGCCTTCCAGACTCGAACCCCTCTAACAACGAATCTTCTACCACTTTGTCTAACCCATCCCTGTTAAGCCAAGAGTTGTAGAACCTAAACGGTTTAGCCCCGAAATTCTTCGACTCAATCTTTAACAACAAAGGGCAATGATCCGATTCAACCCGATCCAACACCCTATACTCTGCATTGCTCCATTTATTAACAAACGACCAAGAGACAAAAACTCTATCTATGCGACTAAGTTTGTTCCCGGCGAGATAAGTGAACTTCCTACCACGAAGCGAATACTCTTGCAACCCCATATCCTCCACGAACTCATTAAACTCCCTAGTAGCGCCATCATTGAACTTAGAGTTCCTACGTTCTACTCGATCTCAAACACAATTAAAATCACCCGCCATTATCCACAACTCGTCATCAAACGTAATCAACGATTTAAGTTCTTCCCACACTAACCTCTTATCAACTAACTTCTGAGGACAATACACATTCACAAAATTGACCCTCTGACCATCATTCTTCAAGTACCCCGTAACCACCAAAAAATACCGCCGCTTAACCACCGTAGCTTTAGCAAACACCTTTGCATCCCATATCGACAAGAGCCCCCCTGAGCGACCCACAGCATCAACATACTCAAACTCAAAATTGCCCGAACCCCACAACGAACCTACATTCATCCCCTGAATCGATTGAAATTGTGTCTCCTGTATCATCAAGAATCCCACCTCGTTAGTCACCTTCAAATTCCTCAACCACGAACACTTACGCGAAGAACCCAACCCTCTTATATTCCAGTAAATACAATTCATGGAATCACCGATTGAAAACCTTCTTTGTCTACCAAACTTCGAATATCCGCTTCAAAGTTACTAATGTTTTCCACCCCCAAGGCATTCGCTAACGCCACTGTTTGGTGCACCTCTGAAGTCGCATCACCAACACCTTGATCCACCGATTCTACCGCCACATCCCCCACAGGTCCACCATCTGCCACAACGTTAGGATTAACTGCCTCGTTACTTACCATACATACCTCGGACACCTCCTGACCCCTTTGGACATTAAAAATGAAACGATCAATATCGTAAGGGTCATCGTCATCTCTCACCCTCTTTTTTGGTCTCTCCACCCCCGTCGGAGAAGGTGACTTCTCAAACCGAGATTTCTTCCGAAAGCAACCTCTCTTTTTTTTCTTCGAGTTCGAGTAACTAATCGGCTCCTGTAAATTGAGCACTAATCCATCCGCTTCCGGTAAACTACCTCCTAAAACCTGACTTTCCACGTTCTGCATGGCACCCTCATTCACCAACACATTACCATGCAAAGCGCTTTCCATGTTCCCAACCTTCTCCTGAACATCCTCCATCACAACATTAGGATCCCCATCAAACTTCAAAGCATTATCCACGTCTAGGTCCCCTTCCTCCGGTCGTTTGTCGTTCACCAAAATACACTCCTGATCCTCTACTTCCAAGCCGATACAATCCGGTATCCACTCCCCTACTTCCTCCTCTACTTCGATACTAAACTCCTCCTTCCTCCACTTCAGTTTACATTCTTTGTTTATACGTTTTAGCGAGTTACACAACACAGCAACCAACGCATACGAATAGTCCTCCGTTTGGTCATCAATTTGAGCCGATTGCACAAGTCGGCCAAACTTAGAAGCAATCCGGTCCACCACACTATCTTCAAACAGTAACAATGGTATACCTCTGATTCTCAACCAATCAATGCGATCCCTGTTCAAGTTTTGTCCTTCCCATAGTATCAACGAAACAAACACCGACTCCCAAACCTCTTTTGTGCTCAAAAACTCCATCATACTAAGCTTATCCTCGAACACCAGAATGACCGATAACCCACCAACATAACGAATACCAACCCTATCCAATCTAACCGATGTCAGCCACTCATGAAGCGTCGTCAAAGACCGAAGATTGTTCATCACACCAAGCAAACCCAACCCATTCCATCTCGCAACCCCAGGGAAATCATCATCCAGTCTCACCTCCTCCACAGAAACACCTCCCTCCTTACCCAAAAGCGTGTCTCTAAACGAACGCCCTTCCGACGAACTCGGTCCCTTCGGGTCCTCTAGCACCACGTTTACCGTTTCCTCCTCCATATTGACAGTCTTTTTTTCCGCTACTGGAACCCATTGTTTATCCTCCTTCCATAATACCCGTTCCCCATCCACAAACCTCGCCAACACAATGAAAAGTTTGTACGACCCAATCCACACATCCTTCAAATCTTTCTCTAGACTTAACGGGTCCTTAACATTAGCAAAGGATACAAAACCAAACCGTTTACCTAATTTGTCGAACTTCCTTGCGATATACGTCCCCTCAATGGTACCGAAGCTTTTGAGAACTTCAACCAGATCCTTAGACGAACAGCCCCCCGGAAGATTGGACACAAAGAACTTCGTAATCACCGGATCACCTCGTTTCAAACCCCCATCCTTGTTGTTGTTTGTTCCTCTCCTCGTCGGTGCATCATACCATCTATCCACCACATACTTGTCCCTGCCCGTCATGTTCGATTGCTAGTGAAAAACCTTTTTCGCCGTTGCCGCCTCCGAGAACTTCGGAGGATTAGGGTTTTAAGTTTAAATAACAAATTATATTTTTTTTTGGCCCATGTCTGTGTTTTCCTGTTACACATGTAATACTCGTGTGTTCTTGCACCATGTCTGTCTTTTTTTTTTCTTTTCTCATGTATGAGTTTTTTTTACGTTACCTATGTCTTTATTTACAGAAAATGTCTCATATGCTGTTTTCTGATATAGGATTATCTATAACTAAAGTCATAAAATGTGTTGTTATTTTGTTTTCAGAATGACTTTTCAGAACGTTGTACATTGTGTTTTTCTCTGTGTTTAGTTAGGGTGTTTTTCTCTTTCTATATGTCCGTATCATCTCTGTGATTTTAGATTTTAGGGTGTTTTTTTCTGTGTTAAGGTCGGGGTGTTACGTGTGTAGCGTATCTGTTTTGCAATCAACGTTTGCTTCTAATTCAGTATAAAATGTATGCTGAGTTCAGACTACAGAATCTTGTCTGTGTTTCCAGAAAACCCCCTGTTACACATGTAACAATCGTGTTTTTACCATCTTTAGTTATAGATTTTTTTTTTTTTGGTTTTTGCATGTATTAGGTTTTTTCTATTACCTATATGTTTTTAACAGAGAATAGTTTTTTTTTTCCTGTTTCAATCGTGTTTCTACCACCTTTAGTTATAGATTTTTTTTTTCAGAAACCCCCCTGTTACACATGTAACAATCGTGTTTTTTCCAACTTTAGTTATAGATTTTTTTTTTGTTTTTTGCATGTATTAGTTTTTTTCTGTTACCTATATGTTTTTAACAGAGAATAGTTTTTTTTTCCCTGTTTCATATTTCCAATGTCAACACTAACTCTGCTATAATATACGTTACAGGTCATGTTTTTAGTCAAAGCATGCATTCCAACCCCGGCACTCCGCCTTGGGAGGTTTTTGAGGCCCGTCACCATCTCATCCCAATTGTACACGAGCCACCTCAAAATGAACCGGACATTGCATTTGTACCTAAACCACCCCCACCGGTTGATTTGGTCATCCCTCCTGTTGCAGCCGAACATGAACCCCCCCCCCCCCCCGGTTGCCCCGGACATTCCGCCATTAGAACCGGTTATACCCGTAGTGCAGGCGGACGATGGGTTTGAAAGTGACGAAGATTTCGATTGGAATGCGGCCTTTGATTACGTCTTCCCCGAAGAATATCCGCCACTAGAAGACTATATGACACCGGAGGATGATGTGCATGATGTAAATCACACACCTGAATGGGCGGTTGGTTACGAATCAGACCTAGGGGCTGAATATGAAGAACCATATGAACCTAAACTTAACAAACCTGTGCTGCCGTTCACGTATCCGGAAGGTGGGCGTATTAGGGCTGAATGGGAGGGTATAGGTTATACTGAGGAACAGTGGGCTTTTTATGCAAAGTATGGTTATCGGATGCCGTCAGCTACTGTTGGTTGCAGTGCGGGATGTCGGGGTTATCGCATGCATGGGCGGGGTATGAATCTTTAATTCTATGTTTTGTTGTTGATACAGTTTCACTGTAATATATTTCTTGAGTAGTATGTTTTAGGCAGATGAACAATATGATGTATTGCTTTTTTTAGTAGTATGTTTTCTGCAAGTTTTTTGTAATGTAATGCAATGCAATGTAGTACTACTTAACAAAAATGACATCGGCTGTTGAATCTTAACATATGTTACAAACCCAGAACAGTTTCATTGTAATATAATTTTCATGTTGTCTGCTGAATCTTAATTTCATATGAATCTTAAAAGTAGTGAATATCAAAAAATAACCATATGGACCTTTCGTTACGTATGCAACAACTCTGATGCTGGTACAGTAAAACCAAAACAAACATGTTGTAATAAAAAAATTAACAGGTCAGGATTTTTCTAAATTAATATAAAACTGTGGTGACAGATTTTACGTACGTAACAACACTGGTGTTGGAACAATTTTTATGAATCTGTGAATCTGATTGATAAATAAACTAGTTTTTTTTAATAAATTAAAATTCTGATTTTGTTAAGAAAAAAGTGTGAGAGAGAATGTTGGAAAGAGAAGATTGGTGAGAGAAAGAGAGAGAGGTATGATTGATTTGATGGAGGGAGAAGAAGGTGCAAATTACCCTTCTAACCTTTTTTGTCATCTTGTACCAATATAATATTAACTTTTAATCATGACCATTGATCAAGTAGAATGGATGGTGTAGATGAAGTTTACAAGGTTTTTTCAATTTAGGTGGGTTTTTATTTTAACCATCCCCTATATATATATTGAAGAGGTTCATTTGCCTTTCTCCCCTGACCCAGTCCTTGTCACGTGAAAGCTGACATGTAGATCACGAGAAGTCCACCGCACCATGTGTTTAACACTTACCCGGCCAGGGTAAGCAATCCACACATGACACGATGATCTTATCACGATCACCAAGGTACTCTCCAGGTGAGCAATTTCTGGTCATGCATCTTGTTTAATAAAAACATTCTTCTTTGTTTGTCTAATACATTTTCGTATAATGCGTTATTAAGCTATTTGTGTTTTAACCGATTGTACAGTCTTAACCATACAATCACGTCTTCCAATTCTTGGTTCGGCTGAGCCTTAACCCACCATGACCGTGAAATTGGCAAGTATTCGCGTCTTAGGTAATCATTGTACCTTTTTATTGTATCACTACAGTGATATAACTAAATCCCCCCAACTTCCGGTTCACTCTGACCGTGTAGTTGGAATTTTGTGTTTTCGAGTTTCTAAGTGCTTGTTGCACTTAATCCATCGCATAATCTAAGTGAGGCGACTAAGTTTCCCAATTTCCGGTTCGGCTGAGTCTTAGCTCACCATGACCGTGTAATCGGTGTGTTTCTTGGGCGTTAGTGTCTAGTACACTGTTCCCTTAGTTCGTTTCTGATTGACTCGTGTTCAATCATGATATAGATCGTCTTTGACAAGATTATTACATTTTGGAAGTGAATTACTTACCGGATTGATGATCATACTTGAACCGAACGCTTAGACTCATTTAACCTTGGGCTCTGAATACCACTTGTAAGACCCACCCCGTTTAAAACGGTATTATGAGAAGGTTTACGAGTTAATAAACTAAATTTGAAAGTTTGAGATTTAGTCATTAAGATCTCAACGAGTTTTTGACAAAATATTTGCACATGTATCTCATGGTTTAAACATACGTACGATGAATTTAATAGCGAAAACGTTTTCAATGGCACCTTCCAAAACTAAGTTTTTAACCCTTTTAGCTCAAAAGTTGCGAAAGCGGACGAGTCTTGTGCGTTCGGATCTTTGTTCAATTCTTGATCATCATCCATTCAGTATAATAGAGTACCTGAGGGTTAAACACGAGGAAATAACCCATTAATACGTTATTATGAATGTCTAGTATTGAAAGAATAATAAAATGAAGTTTTTTTTTTACATAACCTTTACCCGGGTGGGTAAGTGTATTACCCGGGCGGGTAAACCTGCTGTTAGAAACTACCCTTTTCTTACACCAAGCTACACTTTTAGTGCAGCTTCAAGGCCATTTACGGGGATTCTTGGGACTTGTTAATGGGTCATAATACGTACCTCTTACATGATTAAAGATATGTTTGGATTCCTTGTTCGGTTTCTAACCCAAAAACCATGAATTATCTATCCATCTTTAAGCTGATCGGTTAAGTTTTATACATGACAAAATCATAAGATTTTATGATTTCCAAGTTCTAGTTGTGGTTTTTGCCCACTTGTCAAGTCGCAACTTGACTAGGGAAATTTATGCCCAAGTTATTTATGCCGTGATTGCGGTGCCTCGTGTCCATGGCCACATGTGCCATTTCTCTCGGTCTTGTACGCTCGGCCTCTATGACTTACGGCATGGTTTTTATCTGTTGTTTTCTATCCCTTGGAAATCACAATTTCTATTTTGAATTAAATGATATACCCATAAATACACTCCCAAGTTATGCATATATGTATTTATCTTACAAAGTCATAGATATGACTTACCTTGGCTCGCGCCCTTTTTTTTTTCTTCTAGACTAATTTGAGGTAGATAACATTGAACCCATGAATACACTCAAGCAACTAGCACGAGTTCGTTACCGGCTAAATGTTGACATTTGGCCTAAGCTATTGTCTATCTAGCATTTTATCCAATTAACCGATAGTCTACTTGGGATATTAACAACCTTCATCTAAGGCCATATTCTATGAATCGTGTATCTCATTTATGCTTCTTTTGTGACATTTCAATCTCTAGTTCCCAAATACATATACAAAGGTATAATTAAGCATATGAACATACTAGAGACATATTAAGAATTAAGTCATCGAGTGACTTACCTTATGCGTGCTTCCTCTTTACCTCATTCCGAGATTCCTTGGCTATCCAAAGTTTCTTGTATTCGCATCTATGAGGTGAACGACCACTTGGGTTGTTAGAACCTAGTCTTTACATGTCTGTAAGCATTATTGGTCATATTTTACCAACATACATGTTTTCACCAAGTTATCTATGCCCAAGTGAAATCGAGTTTCATTGAGGCATTTTATCAAACACTTGGTAGGCGTGATTTTCCTAACTTTGATTTTAGGTCTCAAGGACTTCATGTATCCATCTTTGACCAAGATAACATTGATAGTATTCTAATAAACATCTAACTCATAGTTTATAACTAGTATTTCATGGTTTAAAGGTGGTTCCGACCAATCCACCTAAAACCCAATTCATTTCATAACATGAACTACAAGGATGTAACCTTCTCACAAGAATTTTGCTTAACACACACAAATTAACATGTATTATGGTTCCCTCATACAAGATTAACCATTACAAGCCCTTAATTCACGTTTTTATAACAATCCATGATTTTCATCATAGCCATGCATAAACATTCCATCAAATCTAGCCAAATAAAAGGTTACCTTGGTGTGTATTAGGCTTGGAAGATTCGTTTTAGGACTATAGCACTCAAAAGCCCTTTGATTCCACCTTGATTCAAGCTTACTCTTGAGTTTTAGGGTTTGGTGTGTGTGTGTGATGACGATGAACGAATTTGGGGTATGGAGTTCATCTCCATCTCTTTTTTTTATATATATAATTAGTAAAAAAAACTCAAGTTTGGCAACTTGTCAAGTTTGCCCCTTCATGTTTTGTCACTATTTGATAGTTAAAAGCTCCGTGTGCTTATATTATCATATGATACGGTTTAGAAATTTTGGGGTGTTACAGAAATCGGGTCAAGCAAACACCGATTAGCATTGGACCGGCTCGAATCAATCACCGCTAATAGTAATCAATCCTATACCTTTGTAATTTCAAAATTCAATGCTAATTGCTCCAGTCTAGTCGTCTTCTATAAACCCCTTATTTATTCGAGCATTCACAATAGCCTAAACGTAGCTCCATTCAAACAAAGTATTAAAATGTAAAAACTATATCTATACTATATTATAAAGCATCTATGAAGGATACCTACAAAATTTAAGTAAGTATAACATCTAATGCTTATAGTGCAATGCTTAATAAAGTTATTTGGAGGGCAAAAGTGTATTTCTGCATAAATATTATATGAATGAGAAAATTAATTAAAACATAAATATTTAGAAAATTTATTAAATGAAACTTACGAAAACAAACTCTTCACCTTGCTATTGCAATTTGAAAACGCACCTTTTCGTTTCTCTGTAATAGATGCATTTCATGAGCATTAAAGAAAATTAAAAGAATTATTTGCTACTGGTCGCTCGGAGACCATCGGCATAACCGAGTCGCAACCGTTGTGGGCTTCATCCTTGAGGACAAGGATAGTTCGAGTGGGAAGGATTGTTATGGACTCCATAGGACACATTCCCACCATCCCATGTTTTCTTCAACCATCCCATGTTTCCTTGCAGTTTCTTTTCCTTTAGTAATGTTATAATTATAATAATGGGTAGAGATAGTGGAGTAGTGGGTTAATGTTTGTGTTTGTTTTCTGTCGATGTAAGGCTATAAATTAGCCAATAGGTTTCTTTCAAAGATATGAAGAAAAATGAATGAATGATCTATATTTCCATCTAAAATTCTATCTAGCTTCTTATCTATTTTCTTGGATCAATTGGTTAACGATTAGGTTCGTAACAATTGGTATCAGAGCAGTCGTGATCCACCGTGAATCATGGACGCTCAAATTCTATCCAAACCCGAGTTCCATCAATGGAAGGAGTCCTTTGCGAAACTCGAGTTTCGGTTTGAAACCGTGTTCGCCGAGCTCCAAATGACCCGAACCGCATTTGAAGCCCATGCACCACCACCAAAATCTGCCACATCATTACTCACACCGCCACCCTCGTCGCTTGCACCGAGACCTCCACCACCAGCTTCTGCAGCCTCACCACCTTCAAACGAATCCGTTTCCACTACCGCTCAATCAACCATGCCACCGTGTTCCACCACTACACCATCAGTCGCTGCACCACCACTAAAACAAACGACCGTAATTGTCACACAACAACCAAACACAACGCGCGCTATCCGGTTTACACCATCAACCACCCGAGATCTTATAGGAACATCCATACCGAGCCACCCATCAACAAGAAGAACAATATCTCTTGTTCAACCTACCCTCCCTGCATGTTGGGTCACTCACACTTATTTTACCTACTCAAAAGGAAGTTACAATGCACATGTCCGGTGTATCTTCGCATGGAAGCCACCTTGGCGTTTTTCTACTGGTCGCTCGGAGACCATGGGCATAACCGAGTCGCAACCGTTGTGGGCTTCATCCTTGAGGACAAGGATAGTTCGAGTGGGAAGGATTGTTATGGACTCCATAGGACACATTCCCACCATCCCATGTTTTCTTCAACCATCCCATGTTTCCTTGCAGTTTCTTTTCCTTTAGTAATATTATAATTATAATAATGGGTAGAGATAGTGGAGTAGTGGGTTAATGTTTGTGTTTGTTTTCTGTCGATGTAAGGCTATAAATTAGCCAATAGGTTTCTTTCAAAGATATGAAGAAAAATGAATGAATGATCTATATTTCCATCTAAAATTCTATCTAGCTTCTTATCTATTTTCTTGGATCAATTGGTTAACGATTAGGTTCGTAACACATTAAAGAAAATTAAAAGAATTATTTGCTTGAAAGTTTAGAGACCCATTATAAAGTTTTGAAATCTTTTAATCACAATCACTAATCACAATCACATTAGTTCTCTACACTCCCGGTGGTGATTATCATTAGACATTAGCCTCATCCGCACCATGACATTTTACCAAACCTTACTCGTAATGACCCTACTGCAGTAACCATTTCCTCCTTTTGAATTCAAGCCGGAGACGACATCACAACAACCGAATGAAACTATTGGCCTTATTTCAGTCACTCCATTTCCACTATCTGGAAATTCTGATTTAACACGTTTGCTCGAGCCACTCGACAATATACAAAAACAAACACAAACCCAGTGTCCTAATCATCATTTGCTTAGGCATTCAAGGTATTTTTTTCTAAGCAATATATAATTTACGTTTACCGTGCTGGAAATCAACCTTATTCTCAAATGACGATAAGTCGATAACCGTTATGTAACTTCAGGAAGATGAGGTGTGAGCTAAAAGATATTAAGTACACAAGAACTATTTGTATAAACTTGCTTTCTGTTTGTGATTTTTAGTTTCTATATGATGTTAATATTTGCTACACAAAATCAGTGGCTAACTTACACTGCTATTTTACTCATTTGTAACAGGATGCATGATTCTACAAATCAATTTATTCGTCAAAATGCATATGAATGCTTCATTCAGTTGATTTTACTATAGTTTGGAGCCATGAGTATAAAGATATGATTATGCAATTTATTAGTCTTGTTCTATACGATATTGAGCTAAAATGAAGTATGCTAATAATATACAAAATCATAATGAGATTTATAATTTTAAGCAGCAGGTAGTTATTGGATGAGTGAAGCCACAAGCACTATCCGAGATCATACAGTACGTAGCCGCTGCCACACCACACACTTTGTTCTTCCTCCTTCATATTGACACACCCTATATCAAACGCCTTCGTGTTCCCTGGATATTGACGTTGCACTATAACCACAAATGGTCGTTGCATCCATATCTTCGCCGCCGTCACCCCACAACCTAATCTTCAACACCATTAATCCCGAATCAGCCATCGCCACCGATGTTTACAATTGGTGTTTGTGTTTCTGCTTATATATGTGTGAATATACGTTGAGATGTGGTTGTCATCATGTGTGTAATTAAATATTTTTAATGCAAATTTAGTGATGTATATAATGGTGGTTTTTTTATGATATTGGATACATATATATATTAAATTAAAGAACTCATATCTAATGAATCTGGTCTTTGTTCATTGGCTGCATCTTCGCTGCAGAAATTTGGTCGCGGGTTGAATCTTGGTGCCGTCTAACTCCCATATTCGCTTTTGGTGTGAAAGATTTTATGGAGATTCCTAATATTCAAGTGACGGCTAAGAAGTCGAGATACATTGTGCGGGGTATTGTTTTTACTACATTGTGGGCAATTTGGAACAAACGCAATATGAGAATTTTCAAAGGCGTTCGGCGTCGTCCGATTGAAGTTATGGAAAGCATAAGAATGACGTCGTATTTTTGGTTTCGAAATAAAACTAAAATAAAAGGTTTAGAGTGGATTGTTGGTGTAAATGCCCTCTTGATGTGATATGTAACTTCGTTTGTTTTGCTCGGGGGTCCTTGTTTTGAGGACCGGCTGTGGTTTTTGAATGAAATTTATCTTTCAAATAAAATGAATCTGGTCTTACCCTTGCAATGTTAGTATTGATGTATTTACCTAAATAGTTACATGAATGATTTTCGTTGTTTTCTTATTTTTTTATTGAAGTCGGTTATTAATAAATAGCACCACGGTGAAAATTTTGCAATCATGTATAACAAATCAATAAGTGAAGTCGCTCCCGCAGCATCGCGCGGGCATCCTACTAGTAAAAATAAAATATATAAAATGGATGAATTCGATTGTTGGTTTATTTGGAAGCGTTTTGAGATATGACAGATGATTGATATTGTTTGTGTTTATTTGTGTAGAAAACAGGATTAGTTTTACAAATCACACGCCTTTTTATCTTCCGATTCGTAGAGGTATTGCCAGGGTCTGGAACTCCATTTTCAAGATTGGAGAGTGTCTCTTAGACCAGGATTTGAACATCTCGGTCACTATCAAAGGAGTTGTTGGGGACGGCCTGCAAATCCGTTTTTGGCTTGATTGGTGGACGGCGGATGGCCCACTCAACGACCTGTTTCCTGCACTGTTTGCCTTAGAGTCCCAAAAGACGATTTCATTGGCTGCTCGTGTCCAGAACTGGGGCTGGACCCGGGCACCTAGCGTTAACTCTGAATTGACGGAATTGCAACAGTGCTCTGCACTGATTGCCGGTACCTTACTGTCATCAAATCGGGATAAATGGGTATGGGTTGGGGCTCCTGACGGTCTTTATTCGGTAGCACACTGCAGAAAAACACTTCAGAATCATGCGATCCCTTTCTATCCGTTTCAGTGGATTAAAGGTGTTCCGAAGAAGGTCGCTGTTTTCATGTGGAGAGCCGAGCAAAACCGCCTACCGACTAAACGGGGACTTGTGAAAAGAAAGATTATTAGTGGTCCTGCTGACTGTCACCTATGCGGTGCTGCCGAGGAAGATGCCGATCATCTTTTCACTTCATGTTATATTGTCGCGTGGCTTTGGCATAAAGTTAGCTTATGGTGCAAAATACCTCCCATCTTTGCTTTCTCTGTGCGCGACCTGTTAAAGATTAAGGATGATGCTGCCATTCCAAAACATAAGCGAAGGTGGGTTCATATTGCAATTCTTGCCGGGGCTTGGTCCTTATGGAAAGCACGTAATGCCGCAATTTTTCAAGGTAAAAGGGTGTCTCTTGATAGCATTTTAGGTGAAGCGCAGGCCATTTCGTTTAGTTGGGTGAATCACATGTTCAAACCGATCGGATGGACATGGGAGAAATGGAAGGCATTTGAAGTTCCAGTTTGAGTGACTTTCTTTCCTACTAGTTTACTTTATTATCTTTGGTGTCTTTACTTGGGCTTAGATGTTTTGTAGTCTAGTGTCTCACTAGCCTTGTAATTTGATATGTTCTGGACAATGTGTCTGTACAGTTTGGGGTGGTATGGAATAAATTGCAGTTTGCCGATAAAAAAAAAAAGAAAACATGATTAGTTAAAGGGTTTTTTTTTTTGTTACGGTTTGTAGGATGATGGTACCGATGTAGTAGAGTGTTGTTTTAAGTTGTGAGGTTCTAAGCATTTCAATTATATTGCTAACATTTTCAAACAATTATACACTATCAAACTTATAATTAAAATTCTTGTCAAATATCTTTTAACAAGTTATATTCTAAATATTTGGGCTAATTTTTTTGTTCTAGTTTAATTCATTAACTGAATTAATTAATACAAACAATAATTTATCTTTTTAGGTAACGAATGCTGATAAGGAAACTGATTGTTTGTTATTTTATAATCATAATTAAATAAACGAAAACAAAAAACCGAGTCTCGTGGTCCCCTTTTGCTTTTTAAACATGGTGTGACACCTTTAATCATTGGTCATTAAACACTTAAATATGTTTAGAATATAAGTATATTAAGTTTATAAACAGAAGAATTTCTTCTACCTCCCAATCGAATTAGCAATCAATTTATCTTCACCTCCCCAATCCCCATTACAATCTTTGGCTCCTTCACCAGCCACTCGCCAATCCACCCTAACGTTTAACACGGTGTAAACACCGCCATCAAGGTGTGTAAAATGACGTCCCTCCCCATAAGGCTCACAGCTCTCAAGTCCCGTAGTAAACATTGATGTAGAATTAAAGCGTGTTTTCATTCTAAAAAAACTACCACCACTAACACGGCTCTTATCACCATTTACCACGATTTGAACACCACCACCACTATCGCCGCTCTTATCAATAAAAACAAAATCACGCACTCACTCGCTACAAAAACCACCATCGTTAAATCTCAATGACAATGTCTAAAGCTAAGCCTGTGTCAAAACCATCATCGCCGACACCATGATCAAGTATCTAAAACACAACAAAAACAAAGACACAACCACCATCTCAATGACCAGTACCACTATCGCCGCTCTTATCAATAAAAACAAAAACGAGCACTCACTAAAAAAACCACCATTGTTAAATCTCAATGACCATGTCTAAAGCTAAACCACCATCGCCGACGCCATGATCATTCCTTGTACCATCAACCTAACTATGGTCATTCACCATCATCATATCTTTATCAAGTATCTAAAACACAACAAAAACAAAGAAGCAAGAAGCAAAACTAATTGAAAAGTTAAGATTGTTATTAAAACACTAACTGTAACAATTTACAGTACTCAAACTACAAGACCTTGAGGTATTTGGTTACATAAAAAGCTGGAAAAGAAGACCATAAAACAGGCAACAACTCTCTTGCCATTTGTGTACACGCGATTTAAACACGAATCCATACTAAAGCAAACAAACTTAAATCTCACAAATTACATATATCCTACTTATTTGTCCCCATCTTCAACCCCTAAACCATACAAAACACCAGCATACTTCTCTGTGTTTCCATTAAAGTAACCTTCTTTCAACTTCTTGAACGCGTGAGAAGTAAGCAAACTATCCGACCCAGCTTGATGACAAACACCAATCCGTTCAACATCCAAGATTTCCGCAAGCTTGTTCAATCCACCATGAAGATGGTTACAGAACCTCATCAAATGTTTGATATCATAAACAACCGGAAAGTAAACCTTAATCAACTCAAAGAACCCGGCTTGAGTCTTGGGCAATTCCTTACGCGTCAACAACTTAATCAAGTACCCAAAATCATACCCACTATGAAACGTAACCCAACAAATATTATCATTCAACACCACACCAGACGACATCAAAAGCTCCCCAAACCGATTCGCATCAATACCCATCTCACTATTCTTCTTAAAATCAATCCCACACTGCTTCAACATCTCGATCGAATCATTAGCAAAGATATCTTCATTAACGTTAAACTCGCGGAAATTAAACTGCCAAATGCAAGGCTTATCAGTCCCACAAGTGGGTAAATTCCCATCTTCATCAGAAAAAGTGAGACCCAATTGGATCAGTTTCAACATATCAACATTATCCTTCAAAGTCACATAATTATAATCATTAATATTCTTAAACTGAGCCAATGGACGAAGAACAACACCAGGAAACTCAGTATCCATTGCAATATAAGGGTAATCATCAACAATTCCTCTAATCAAAGCAAACTCTTCTTCAAGATTATCATTCCAAACCTCTCTGATATGCACAGAGTCACTTTTAGGCAGAACAATAGACATATTAATATTATTATTATTATTAAACAGTTAAAGATTCAATTTTTCCTCTTTTTTTTTGCTACAACTGAACCAGATCTGCAATAATTAAAACAAACCCATCAAAAAAATCAAATCTTTAATCAAACCCAGAAATTAAAAACACAAAAAGATTCAATCTTTATTAACAAATTCAACAAATCTTGAAGATCCAAGAAATTGATCAAAATAAATAAAGAAAAAAAGATTAAAAATGTTACCTTTTTTAACAGGGTGAGATCTGAGTGTGTAATCAAATAGATCTTGAAGCTCTGAATCAAAATCTGTTTGAATAATAATAATAATAATATTTAGGGTTTGATATGGGTCAACGGATATGAACATAGAGAGGTCTCTAGAAGATAGGGAAGATGGGTGGGGAGTAGAGGCTCTTTAAATCAAGTTGAAGGGAAAGTGACATCGTGAGTGGTGAAAACGGGTTAAACGGCGTCGTTTTGGTGTGTTGTGTGATGCTAATTTGGTATACCCTAGGGTTGACTGTATAAAAGATATTTAAGAAATGTGAAATGTTATTATTGATTGAAGTGGTATTTGGAAATGGAATAACTTGAGGGTTTTAAAAGTATTGTTTTTGTTGAATGTGTCTTTTGGAATATGGTTTTTAAAGAGTTCAAATGGTAATAGAAGACTTTGGGAAAAAATATATATATACATAAATATATTGACCCTTTAGTTTAAAGTTTTAAAGATAAAAAATTAAGAATGATATGTATGTTTCTAACAAGTTTATTAAAAAACAATATCATGATGCTACAAACATGACAGGGCAATAGTTTTTAAAGTTTATTAAGGGTCACTTGGTGTAACTTTAGTTAGAGTTACATGATTCTTTACTTATAATAATTTTTTAATCTTGTAAAATCTTTTTATTACAATTACATCAAGATAGCGGACAGGCCGCAGGCGGGCAATAAGCTATGTCGTCACCCTTTTTTGAATTGCGAACTCTAATCTACTAAACACAAAACTTTGCCCCTTTGGAGTCGAGACATTGCCATGGATAATCCGTTGGACCCTGGTTAGGAAACGAATAACTTCCAGTGCCAATGAGCCAAATGTATCAAAAGCGAGAGGGACAAAAACATGTTGGTTCTCTTCTTAAGCATTAGAGTGCTTCTCCACCTTCTTCGCATTGCTTGCCCAACTACGAACCCTTTATCCCTCAAGCCAGCTAGAGGAGAAACCTCTGTGAGGTTCACACATGCGTGTTTCCCTCTGGCCTAACCTTATAATATGTATTCCAATAAGTAATAACATACAAAGAAGGATTGTGTGTTACTTTAAAAACAACTCTTACATTATATACACTATATTTAGTAACTTGCGTTTGTGAGAGAAAAGGTACTGTACATTGGTCCTGCACGCTTTTCAAAAAACTTTGAAGGGATGGCATTTTCGTTATTTTTTTAGGTCTGGAGGGCCTTTGTTGTAGCTCTTTCTCTATCTCTACACCTCTTTGTCATTCACCACTCTTTGTCATTCACCAAGCCCTGTTCCACACCTACCTCCTCCGATTCCAACTCTCATTTCCAACGCGCGAAAACGTGGTGTTTTGTCTCGGCCAAATCTCATCTCATCTGCTTTTTCAAATTCTGCTCGCTTCACCCTAGTGCTTTCCTTCTGCCTGCCACGTTGTGGAAGGGTTTGACATCCGTTTTCCGGTGTTATTTGTCGGGCTTATATCACCTGTTTTAAAAGAAAAAAAGACAAGTAGAGGAGAGAGAGAGAGAGTACGACGGTGGTTATGGTGAGAAGAAGCAGGTGGCAGTTAGATGGTAGTTACGGATCTCCGTCAATGGCTCGCCGTTGGCGGTGGTTACTGGGCTCCAATTGCCTCTTTTGTTTCCGACGGGTTCATGTTCAATGACGGAAAAGGGATGAAAACAGTAGTGGTCATTTGGTGATGATGTGGTGGCGTTGGCAGTAGCGGTGACAGTGGTGTTAACGGTCACCTTGCTGGTGGTTTGAGAGAGAGTGAGAGAGATTGTAAATTAGGTGTTTAAAGAATTTTTCTGATGGTTGTTGATGTACGTTGTTGGTGTTGTGTTAGACTATATGGTGTGGTGCATTTTTCCCCCAACTCCCCCAAGTGCCACATCAGCGCCACATCATTTCCCCCATTTTCTGCCCCAAAGTTTGAAAATGGTTTTCCCCCCAATTCCCCCATTCCCCCTTCCTTTTTTATTCTTTTTCCTTTTTATTTAATTATATATTTTATATTTCATAATTATTTTTTTTATAAAAATAAAATATAAAACGTCAAAATAAATAAAAAACCGTGAAAATTAAAAAAAATGGAAAAACATAAAAAAACGAAATTTCATAATTTTTTTTAAAAAAATACAACCTAAAGTTCACAAAATAATAAAAATTAATAACTAAACTTCATAAAAAAACCTAAAAACTACTCGTCATCAACAACGGGTGCAACGGGGGCGGGGTTGACATGAAAATTATTCCAAATGTAATCAACGAGATCCGAAACAAGGTTTCCATGAATATTAGTACCGTGTAACGCCCACCTGTTTGATTCTTGTTTATTAAAATTCTTAAAGTAGTATAGGTTATAACTACAAAGGAAGTTACAAGTTACAAACTGAATAACGTGTTTAGTTGTTCAATCCATTTAATTTGAACGATGAATAATAAAACTAGACACGTGTAACCTTTAGCCGATAATATGACGACTCTTAGTTGATTAGCATCTATTGTGTGAAACCTTTTAATAAAATGTTTAAATTGATTTGAAAATCACAAAATTGGATCGGAATCAAAAACAAAGTTTAGAGTATAATTCAGATGCTAACCTAATTCTAAAATCTAGCAAACCAGATTCGAATTTGAATTCTTAATTTGTGTTTAGTTCGGTTCGAAATTTTTTTTTTACTAGTCCAGTTCATTGAACACCCATACCATAAAAAAATACAATACAACTCAAGTTTACTTAACTATTACTTTCTCTTAGTATTAGTTTTTCTGCAGTTATATGTCCTATTGACACAACGACACCCCTCTCTATGCATAGACGCCCCCTACCACATATGCACACCTTCATGTGTCATTTGGAATATGTTTTTTTAAGAGTTCAAACGGTAATAGAAGACTTTGGGAAAAATGTATATAAATATACATTGACCCTTTAGTTTAAGTAAGTTTTAGATAAAAAATTAAGAATGATATGTATGTTCTAACAAGTTTATTAAAAAAACAACACCATGATGCTACAAACATGACAGGTAATACTTTGTTGAAGTTCATTGAGGGTCACTTCTTTGTATTTTAGGGTGTAACTTTAGTTATATTTACATGATTCTTTAGTTATAATATGTACACTCCAATAAGTAATAACATACAAAGAAGGTTTGTATATTACTTTAAAAATGACTTACATTTATTAAAATTCTTAAAGTAGTATAGGTTATGTCACACCCTCAAATTCCATTTGCAGGATTTTATCGCGAGGCGCGTGACACGTCAGGATTCAAGTCAACGCTCACAACAAACTACAATTATATGTAAAAGATACATAACAAACCATGCAGTTTAAAAAGTGACAACCCAATACAACGAAAGCATAATAAATTTACAATCCCCAAAATGTTAAAAGTTAATAGTTTAGAAGATGTTCAAAAGTCATGCACATGAGACCTAGACTCCGTGCGCCTACTCCGTGTCTGCTACCTTAGCGACCTGAGAAAACATGCTAAAAGTGTCAACATAATATGCTAGTGAATTCACAGGTTTTCCATAAGTATGAAAGATCATATCCGTTATTACTATTTTATATGAGCGTTAGCTAGACGTTAAGTATGTTACTATTGCGGTTGAGACCATTGTTGACTGTGTTGTTCCATAATGTGTACCTTTGGACTACCGTCATCCCCGGTAGGCCTCGTGTGTTCGAGACAATATGCACCTGTCCGACCTCCGGTCGACCCGGGTGGGGTTTGTCAAGCCCAATAGATCTATCCATATTTCCCCGCTACATACCCGTATTAGTGGTTTCCTTGGGATTTAGATAAGCCGCATAGTAAACAAATGATAGCAATAGTAAAACATGACCTTTAAGTAACCAAAATGTGTAGCATGCTTCTCTCCTATGAGAAAATATGTAAAAGTGGGGCTGTGAAAACTCACCTTAGGTTGCGTTTTCTTCAAAAATAGATTAAGCACGTGTGATGATAGTCCCTAATACCGACGACCTATCATAAAATATTTATAAGTGTCTTAACTAAAAACGTGTTTGAATTCTGACACGACCACACAAGACTCGACATCCCGTTGGTGACCCGTTGTATCAGTTAAGCAAGTATATACAGTTTACACACAAGTTAGACACGTAAAACACTTAGTTTACATCAAAGATTTACAATTTTCTATGTTGGCGCGAATGGGTTATTTCCACTCTCATTCGCACACTTTGTCAATGCGAATGTAATTTAGTCATTCACATCAACATAATGGACTTTTGGTAAAATTGGGTTGATGTGATGCGAATGGGTTTTGGTTTCCCTCATTAGCACGTTTCGATCATGAGAATGGGAAGATTTTCCTCTCATTCGCATGGTCGATCATGTGAATGGGTTTCTATTCGTACCTGCACAATCGTTAAGCTATTTTGACGAGCATAAACCCTTCAAATCTAATCGAAAACTTCACGGAATGCAACCAAACACTGCAGTCACTTTTATCTATTCTAACCACATGTTACTACACTTGATTCAGTCATTATCATGTCCGTTTCACATACCAAATCACATATTAGCCAAAATAGCAAATTATGGAGATGTCACATCAATTGCATGAAAAAAGTTACCCAAAATGGAAGTATCTAAACAACATCATTTCCAGATTACTAATCACATATCTACCTTTCTAAATGAATCCCTAATCATATCATCATCCTCATATTCATATTCCAAACCCTAGACTTCTAATATAAACCCCAAAATGGATAAAAGTTCATAAAAAAAATTAATAATCACACATACAATTCCTAATCATGCTCCTAAACAACCCACAATCATCTCAACAACATTCAAGCATCATTCAACCACATATAACACATAAAACCCAAAGATATGGTCACCAACATCATTTAAACATAGGTTTCTATGAAGAAATCCATTGTTTAGGTCTAGATCTAGTTTAGAAAGATGTTAGAAAGGGTTTTATTTAAGAAAACACTTAGAAATCAGATCTGGACACTTAGGGTTTGTCAAAAATGTATAAAAAATTCTTTGAAAAGGGTTTAGATGATTAACACACCTTAAATCTTCACTTGTTATTGATATAAAACTTGCTTTGACTTTAGGATCTAAGAAATAAGGGCAAAAACTCATTTCTACAGTTTGGGGTTTGAGAGAAAGCACTTGGGGGCGAGTTAGGGTTGTGAAATGATGAAAATAAAGCAAAGAGATATATTTATACTTTGCTCCCATTCGCACGGTTAAGTGTGCGAATGAGTAGGTCACCATGCGAACGAGAGTTCAAATCTCTCATTCGCACCCTTATTCGTACGAATGAGGAGTTTTCACTTCCCATTCGTACACACGACCTCAATTATCATTTCTAACATATGTTAACACATCAAATCACATAAACATGCATTCTTAAGTTGCCAATTGATCGTAGAACATGTAATACTTGATAAGTTACCTTTTCATAAACAGCGGGGCGCAAGACTTGTGTGTACGTGTGTTTTCCCAATGATTCCCCGAATCATTTAACTATGGACAATTGTAGACACTATGCAAGTATGAACCTACTCCCGATGATTCCCGAATCATCAAACCGACTCAACTAAGCCGGTTAAGTACGTTATATAAAATGTTTGCTAAGGTAGACTTATATGTTTGTAAAAAATATTAACCTGAGTTTGTCGGATGTCACATCATCCCCTTGTTGAAAGAATTTTCGTCCCGAATATTGCTCGAAATCGAAATAAAAGAAAGAAAAATTTCTCGGTTATTACAGGTTATAACTACAAAGAAAGTTACAAACTTTCTATTGAGAATAACGTGTTTAGTTGTAATCCATTTAATTTGCAATGATGAATAATAAAACTAGACACGTGTAACCTTTAGCCCAAAATATAACGACTCTTAGTTGATTAGCTTCTATTGTGTGGAACCTTTTAATAAAATGTTCAGATTGATTTGAAAATCACAAATTCAGATCTGAATCGAAAACAAAGTTTAGAGTATAATTCAGATGCTAACCATATTCTGAAAACTAGCATAACGGATTCGAATTTGAATGAGTAATTTGTGTTTAGTTATGTTTGAATTTTTGTTTTACTAGACCAGATCTTTGAACACCCATACCAAAAAAAAAAATACAACTCAAGTATACTTAACTATTACTTTTCTTTTAATATTAGTTTTTCATAAGGGCATATGCAATTATATGTACTATTGACACCCCTCTCTATATGCATGGACGCCCTTACCAAATACACACCTTCATGTAACCCCCCCCCCCCCCCCCCACCCCACACACTTTCCTTCTCATATTCCGTGCATGTGGACAATGGCAACATATAAGGGCCACAAACGCTTTGTTGTTCTAAAGATAAAATGAGTAATCAAGAAATTAGTTTTTAATGTGTAATTAAACTGGAAGATGCATTTCATATATACGTTTGTATTGTCAGAATATATTAAACTTAAAATGTATGACAAATTTTAGCAAGAAAACAACACAACTTTCTAGTAGTATCAATCAACTTCCATGATATTCCTCTTAGTTACCCTGAAGAATCTTGTGGTCTTAGCAACAACCACAACTATCATGGCATTCACAATCTCATAGTTAGATATGCGAGACGACTTGCGCTGATCTGTGACCCTTTAACTCATTGGTGTTTCAAATCTTTATTATACCCAAGGCTAGTGATTAAGGGCAGTGGCGAAGCTTGACCCGAAGGTTTGGGGGGTCGGAAGTCACTAGTTCGGGGGGTTGAAAACCAGTTTTGGGGAGTCGAAACCCTATATTTCCAAAATTTTCTATACGAATACTATATAATCAGAACTTATGCACGGAAATTCGGGGGGGGTCGGCCGCCCCCTCCCGCCCCAACTAAGCATCGCCCCTGATTAAGGGGGGTCGGGTGGGCGACAACCCAAGGCTCAATCTCCAACGTGGCCTGAAATTAATTGTTTATTTTAAATTATATATTATATAATATAAATATATTTTATAATCCAATTCATTTTTTTTCAAAAAGTAAAACTCAATTAAGACCATGCGTAGTGGGGGGCTTTATATATAAAGCCCCCCTTTCTGATTGGTCCACGTGGCAGCTGAGTCAGCATGGAGAGAGAAACTGAAAAATGGGTGTAGTGGTGGGGCTTTATATTAATATTTTATTATATCTTTTAAAATAAAAAATAATGAAATAATAATAATAAAGAGAGAGTATGAGGTGTCAACTTCTGATTGGAGGGGGGACAAGCACACCGGCGTTATAGCTATAAAGCCCAACCTTGATTTTGAAAAATGGAGCCCCCTGTAATGGTGTGGGGGGCGCCATTTTTGTCCACATCACCTTGGGCGTGATTTATGAAGCCCCGGTACATAGGGTCTTAAAGAGAAGCCCAATCCAATCCATTATTGAAAACGATATATTGGAGACTATGGATTATAAAAACTTGATCAAGAGCTTTGTTTCCAAAAATTCGTTTAAATAGAAAAATTAGATCATTTTGGTACAATACTTTTGTTTTCCTTATCATTATAACAATTATTGTCGTATTATAGCTTTTTTATTATATATGATTATTGTGTTTAAATATAGGGAACCGCTTTATTTTATTGACCCCATACCTAAAACGTTTCGAGAATTCTTGGAGATGGATGTGATTCAGTCTCATCATACACACACTTATGTATAGAGGGTGTTTGGATTGCTTGTAAATATCATTTAGAAAAGTACATAAATCCCACACCACAAACCCCAGAAGTAAACACTAGGCAAAACTTGTAAATATCATTAGACTTTGGTAACAAACAACTCATCCAGCAAAATTACAAATGCATGTGGCACGTTTGGTACGGGCAAACTATACCTTTTACCCACTAAATACATTGATATTTCATATAAGTAAGGGCTAACGGATTGCTCTCGGAATAGGTGGTGAGGCAGCAAGGCCAAGGTGGAGATGATGTGGAGTGGTGCAGTATGCAAGAACAGCGGGGAAACTCCATCCTTAATAGGAGAAAACACAAAGAAGAAAATCGTCTTTGGGAAGGATAGGAGCTTGTTAAAAGAGAAGCGTTTTGTGGCTTCGGGGTAGGGAGCGACAGAACATCATTTGGTCCACCCTAACGGGAAATATAAATTGTGTATACAAAAGCCTTAGCAAATTCAATACCATCGAATCTATGAAATCTATATTAACCGTAGAAATGATAATTAGGCTCAACGAGTAATCATTAGACTTGGTGTCATCCTATAAAGAACTACATAAAGAGATTTTGTTTGATTCATGTGTATTAAATAGTTGACTCAGGCCTAATATATTGTTATAATTGGTCGGCCAAACAACTAACATTATAACAAGTTCATTATTCCGCTTGAAGATAGAAAAATTGCCATCATAATACTTTGTAATAATTTACTAATATCCAAATTAAAGAATCTAATATACCTAGATTTTGACCCTGCGCTACGCGCCGGGACTTGGTTTTTGACAGCAATTAGTTAACCCCTACAGCAATAACAACTGCCAACACAACAACCGCTGATTCTGACAAGCAAAACTTATGCGCCAAACATCAACCTTTACATCAAAATGATGTCGTTCGTTAAAGCCTCATTACGAATCGTTATCAACCATTATATACACTATAATTAACAAATTAGACGTCCAAAATACAGAAAACCTAATAAATTTTAGAAAATCACGTCACTAAATTGAAAACAATGGATTATAGATACACTAATCCAATTTAGAAAATAAGCAATAGCGTACCATGCGAAGTTTCAAATCCCAAGTCGATTTCCGTACCAATGGAATATAGACTAACTTGATTTTATACTGGCACATACATAAAAATATAAACCAACTAAAAAATGTAATCACGATATGCTCAAAACCTTTTTTTTTTTTTTGTTTTACATCTTAGAACTCTTTCACTACAAAATACAATAATTGACTTAATTTGCATAACTAAGGTATGAGTTTGAGAAGGTAAATGTTCATTTTAAACTATTTATATCTTTGTACAATATGTGAGCCTAAAAGGGTGATGCTATCTAGACATCCCGTAAAAAAACCTAGACACCCCTAAGACGGGTCATTGAGGCCTCAATGGGCCATTGAGACAAAATCTAAAAAAACAACAGGTCATTGGGGCCTCAACGGCCCATCCTTTTAGACACCCCTAAGACGGGTCGTTGAGGCCTCAATGGGCAATTGAGGCCAAATCTAGGAAAAAAGACGGGCCATTGGGGCCTGAACGGCCTGTCCTTTTACAAAAAAGTGAAGACGGCGGCCCATTGAGGCCTCAACTACCCACACTACACTTCTTTTTTATAATTACCAATCATTGTCAATGATTGGTCAATGATTACCAATAATTGGCCCTCTTAACGGGTCGTTGAGGCCTTAATGGGCCATCGTTTTTCTCTGTTTGGCCCTCAATAGGTCGTTGAGGCCTCAATGGGCCGTCGTTTTTCTCTGTTTAGCCCTCAATGGGTCATTGAGGCCTCAATGGGCCGTTGAGGGGGTGTCTGAATATAAAACCCTAATGTCTGAATATCCCAAGCCGCCTAAAATCATCCACGATTCCAGGGTTTTCTTTTTACTTGTACCATTTCTTTTTAAAAAAAAAAACCCTAATAGAAGCACTTCACTCACCACCACAAACGCGTAATCACCCCCACCCAGCTATATGTGTCTCTCTCTATCCCACTCACCATCTTTATCGCCGCAACGCCTACCTGCAACATCTCACCACTACCTACCGACAATACCACGGCAGCACCACCGAACCACTGCTATCGGCACAGCCACAACACCATAATATCACCTCCAATAAATGGCTAAACTCATCCAGCGGCGACACCATGTCGTGTCGTTTTTATGACCACTGAGCTGCCGTTCTGATCGTTTCTTCGACCGCAGAGGTGGTGATGGAGTATAGCCGCGTCTGCGTGCGACGAACTGTAGATCCTAGCTTTCTCCCTGTCAAAGTTTTCTACCCATGTTTATTTTTGCTCGTTTAACTTTTGGCACCGTCAAACGATTGTAGATCCAACAGAGGCGTCAACGATTAACAACGCGGACACCGTCGCCACCAGCTAACAACGGTAGTTGGGTTGTATGTGGATGACCGATGGCAAACGGCGGTGTAGGGACAGAGAAATCAACGACAAACAAACCAAAAGACAAGAACCGACGATGTAGGCGGTGCGAAGTCGTAACCGGTAACGTCTACCGTCGTTAGCCAAGCAAAGAGGAACGAAAAATAAGAACAACGAAGATGAAGCTACTCACTACCTGCGTTCAAGAACACAACCACGAAATTGAAGAATATGGACAGATGATTACCTCAACGATGAGCGTAGATAACGAAACGTTTGATCTTCTGCTTATACTCTATGTTTTCTGGGCGAAGGAAAGTGTGAAATTTGGGATAAAGAAGGAAGAAAGTCATCACCGTTAACATCAGCCAACCACATGTCAACACCACAGCATAACGGAGCCGTTAATTGTGCCGTTAAAAACACTATTGCAAAGATTTGGTAAATTGGTAAATGTATATATAACGAGTTTGAAGCTACCCGCGCGTTGCAGCGTGATATTGATTATGAAATTCTTTAGTTGATAATAAGTTTATGTGTAACATTTATAATAATAATTAGCAAAGAGAGAGAAGGTTTTTTCAAATTGAATTACATTGAATGCTAGGGAGAAAAATAAGTTATTTACATTGAATAAGTTATATACATGGTAATTGATTATTTTTAAAAACAATAATGGATAATTCCACATTTTGTCCGCTGTAGAGGGAGGTTCTTGTACAAATGGTTCTTATCCTACAAATAGCCCTTAACGTGAGAAGTAAAGGAGAGTATTCTTTTCTTTATTTATTTATTGTTTGAATTTTTTTTCATATTATTAAACATGTATTTTAGCACTGAAATCTAATTATTATTATTTTGTGTAGATTAATTACGTAATTTCTCTTGTAGAGTAATTACATAATACTCAAGTGTAAACTACTATAACTACTCTAATAACGTAATTACGCTAAAAAATGTTTTTAACCTTTTTATAGTAGTTATCTAAAAAGCATGTTTAAGCAGACGGAAAAAAAATTAAAAAAAAATTCCTCTCACTTCTCATGTTTAGTAGGTTAAGCCTATTTGTATTTAATGTTTACTTTTAAAATGTAATATTTAAAATAGTAAAATTCAAAGGGGTGAACTTAGATTTAGAAAAAGAAAAATTCTTTAGTTTTTTTTTAACGGCGAATTACGACAGCAGACGATCGGTTCGCACTAACATGACAGCAGCCCAGATCAAGGTCTGCCCATCGGAACTTTTAGTTAGGATGGTTCTATTATATATACATTGTATATATTTATTGTATGTAGTAACAGTATATCGATGTTTCAACTATTAGTCTAGGCTATTAATTGGTTGGTTTGAATTTGTAGGAATCGAAATCAAATATTATGTTTGTGGATTGATACATACACATATAGTAAATAACAATTCTTAAAGAGTATAAAAATCAAATGGGTTAGTTCGTTAACCACTAAGATTATACGTACAAATCTAAGTAACCAATTTATTTTGAATAAACGTTAAGATGGGATTGTATTGTTATTAAAAATTCACAATTGTAATAGACTAGTGTGGAATCGCGCGTTTCACGGCGGGGTCGTAGGAGGGTGTTAGCGCTGCTATATTTGTTACATGATATATCGATGGGTAACGATGGTAAAAGTAAGCAATCAGCACGGTTAAGTAAACATGTATAGAGTTAAAGTTGGCTTTAACTACAATAAGGTAAATAAAAAGATATTTTAGCTGGTATATTTTTTTGAAAGGTTAATTTATTTAATCATGTGGTCTATGGGACTTGAACCGAAGACCTCCCATAACCTAGGTGTTTTAAGACTATACGGTGTGGTCATGGAGTGAAGAGGGCATGAAACGACATTTGGCAGTCACGTCACCTCCCCTCCAACCCTCAAAAAACCATGGGGTGGTGGTGACGTGGATAGGTTTAAAACAAAATTAAAAAAAGTCAAACAACTAATAAAAAATCATTCATTACCCAACAATCAACCATAACCTTCCACCTCACCATCACCTTTACCCTACACATGAAAATCTCCCCTCAACCTGTCCCACGTCACATACGATGTGGTGATGGTGGCGTGAAAGGGTTGTACGAGAAGTGTGTTAAAATTTATTAAACTTTAAGGGTTTTATAATAACCCTATCAAAATTTGGATGTTGAAGCGAATTATTGTTAAACTTTCATATGATATATCTATTAAAGCTCGGAAGTATGAACATAAATTATTTATAAAAAATGAAGTATTAAAGTAAATGTTAGTACGAGAAGTGTGTTAAAATTTAGAGTAAAAATGAATTAATTAAGTTAAATAAAAGGAAAACAATAATACTATATTGAAGTTATAATAATCAAGCAAGATTTTGTACTGTTCACACAATGTGTTTTGTTATATAGTATAATAGGAAAATTATTGTATTCTTAAGAAATAAATTATATACGGAGTAATTATTATATATAAATACAATTAGTAACTTAACCTAATTTAACGGCGAGAGAATTCCACCTTCTTCCATATATTTTATAATACTAAAATAACTTCACGGTTTCGTAAATACCGTTTACCGCCATTACAATAACCGCATCCACCACGTCTTACGCCTAAACGACATCCCGCTTTTATAAAATTAGAGCGATACAATGATGACAGACAAATTCCCACAGTAATACCAAAACCATGGACCCCTTGTCCTCTCTATCCCTCTCTCATGTTTTGATAATCACCACTCTAAACAGGTAAACTCCTTCGTATGCTATCCCCATTCTCTATCTTCCTATGGTAGTTGATGATGAAGGTTTGTTGTAGAATTATCATTTTGATGAAACTATCCGAGCCATCGCTTCTTGTAGAACCGTGACGGTGTACAGACTTGAAGATCTGTGCCGAAACCGGTACCGAAAACGTTGGTAGTTTTTTTTTGGCAAACTGTGTGGTGGTTGAAGGAGTTTTCATATGGAAACTGAGTGGTTGGGTTTTAAGATGAGACGGTGGGGGGTATATAGGGTGCGAAATGGCGGCTAATGACGGGGATTAAGAAAGTGGTGGTGATTAAGAAAACGGTGTGTCTTGGAGTTTTGACGGAAACTGATTGTTGCAGCGGTTACGAAGAAGGCAGTGGTGAATGTTTATGAAACTGTTAAAGTGGTTATTTCTTGATTACGGTGGTGGGAAAAAAAGCGGGATGTCGTTTAGGCGTAAGACGTGGTGGATGCGGTTATTGTAACGGCGGTAAACGGTATTTACGAAACCGTGAAGTTATTTTAGTATTATAAAATATATGGAAGACGGTGGAATTCTCTCGCCGTTAAACTACGTTAAGTTACTAATTGTATTTATATATAATATATATAATATACTGTTGGTAATATTTGACGATGGAATCTTCTCTAAAGGAGTGGATGTGGATCCAACATTAAAACCACGATTATATTTAAGCTACTGCAAAATGTCACTCCTTTTATTTCTTGCTTCTGCAGACTTTTGCGTCGGAGTTTGGCCAACATACAATTCATAGTGACTCGAAACTTGTTAAACACAAAACATATGTCAGAATTAATAAAATCTATAATATGAATATGTAATAGACAACAATGTTGATTTGAATTTATAACACATACCGTTAGTAATATTTGACAGTGGAGTTCTATGTAAAGGAGAGGATGTCAATCCAAGATCAAACACACTTTTATTTTTACGCTGTTGCAGAATGTGCTTCCTTATTTTTCTTGCTTCTGCACACTTCTTTTTTATCGGAGTTTGGCCAACATACAATACATACTTGTTTGAAACTTGTAAAGAAAAAAAATGTAACAGTTAAAAAAATTTCCAATATGTGATAGAACAGATTTTTGGTCTAATTATAAGACATACCTATGGAAATATTTGTCAATTGAGTACTCTGTAAAGGAGAGGATATGTATCCACCATGAAAATGACGCTTATTTTTACGTTCTTGCAGAATGTCCTTCCTTTTTTTTCTTGCTTGTGCAGAGTTTTGAGTTGGAGTTTGCTCAACAAAGAATTCATACTGACTTGAATCTTATTATGCATATCCATAATTTTAAGTGTCTGTTGAACAATTATGAATTTTAGATTATATATTTTGTAACTATTAACCACAAAACAGAAATATAAATCACAAACTAGAGTTCTAACCGTAATACTTTGGAGCTATTCAGAAGAACACGAAATTCACATTAACGTCTTATACTTGGATAAGGAGGGAAATTTGTATTTTGAAATTTTCATTTTCTGGAACTCAAATAATTATCTTTTAGGGATTGAAATGGAAATGGAAATGGAAATGGAAATTGAAAGTAAAGTAATAATAAAATATTATATTACATATATATTATTATATTATATATTATTATTATTATATTATTATTATATTATTATTATTATATCGAACCTTACGGTACAACTTTTAAAAATGAAGGGTTGAAAATAAAATATTATTAAACTTATTCTCATTTAAATATTCAATTTACAAAATTAAGTTTATTGAAATAAATATGTACTGTATAATTAACAGATGTTTATACATTACTTTCTTCATTATACAAATAACACGCACAGACTAAAAAAAACTCATCTGACGGTTAAAATTCTTCATCAACAATCGGAAAACGACATTCAGGTAACTTCTTTTAAACTTTTGCTGGATAACCATCAGGAGGAAAGTTTATTTAAACAATAAAAATATGTTATTAAAGTTTGATTAAATGTTAACTAAATATTGTCTTCTCTGATTGTAGTACTTACTTAAAAACATAAAAATGAGTAATTTATAAGAATAACCTTTGAATATGTCTTAATCTTTGCTATCTGTTGTTGAACATTTGGCATCATGATTGTTATTTGTATATATGAGTAAAAACATAATGTGCTTTTATATTACATTTGATTATTTTAAATATAATTGACAGGTTACCATCATAGAACTATCATTTACAAATATGTTAGTGGAAGTTGATTCGTTTAAACTTGTATGAATTTCAAGTGATAAATTATGTTCAACGTTCAACTATGTCAAATATTTATAACAAAGAACATAAATTTAAGAGAAAACATATTATTGTAGGAGATACCAACTGATTTTGTAACACAATTTTTGGGAGAACAATGCAAGCCTACACTAATAGAGATAAGGCTAAAAAATGGTAAAGCATGGAACTTATGATTGAGAAAAAGACCTAATGAAGTTGTCTTTACAGACGGTTGGATAAACATTGTCAGGGAAGTAAAAATGATAAAATACACTCTATTGCTTTTTACGTCAATTGACGCAAAAAAAACCTTTGAACTTTCATACTTTGAGGATGAAGTAATGGAAAAGTCATTTTATAGCATCAACATACAACACGAGTTTTCTTTCTTCTGCACACTTCTTTTTTATCGGAGTTTGGCCAACATACAATACATACTTGTTTGAAACTTGTAAAGAAAAAAAATGTAACAATTAAAAAAATTTCCAATATGTGATAGAACAGATTTGTGGTCTAATTATAAGACATACCTATGGAAATATTTGTCAATGGAGTACTCTGTAAAGGAGAGGATGTGCATCCACCATGAAAATGACGCTTATTTTTACGTTCTTGCAGAATGTCCTTCCTTTTTTTTCTTGCTTGTGCAGAGTTTTGAGTCGGAGTTTGCTCAACAAAGAATTCATACTGACTTGAAGATCCAAAACCAAAGCTGATATAAAAACATCAACAGGTATTTATCCTATTTAAAATGTTGACTACTTTATTATTTTTATACATTCTAAACTAAAATTATGTAAAAACTGCAGCATGAAAGAAGTTTCAAAGAAATGAACAAATCTAGTAAAAGAGAAGCTACAGATGATGCTAAGTCAAGTTTGAAGCAACACAAACAGGCTAAGAAAGAAAAGAAAGATGATTCACATCAAAGTGTTAATGATGTGATTAAGTTCACTCGTGTTGAACATGGAGAAAATAGAATGGTAGTGTATCAATTGTAATCACTTATGTTTAATTTTAAAGAAAGTTTATATTATATTAAATATAAAATCTGACAAATGATATAATAAAATGATCAATGCAGCGACTGCCAAATGATGTTGCGGAATCAGCACAACTGAAAACAAAGTTGAACCAATCAAAATTCAGAATTTAAAAAGAGAAAAAAATTGTTAGCTGTCAAGTATGAGAAGAATGGGGATAAGAAGAGATATGTGTTGAAGAATTGGCTATTTTTACAAAGGATAATGACATAACAAAAGGTGATACCCTCTACAGTTTTATAAAATCAAGACAACTTCTGATTCTTGACATGGTGGAGCCTAACGTTTGAAAACTGTTATATTTTATATTGAACAAAAGGCAGTAAAATTCACTTTATGTAATGTTATGGTTGCTGTATTTACTTTTTATTTTGTATCTACTTTTAAACTTCTGCTATCTTAAAAGAATATTTGAATGCTATTTAAATGTCCTAACTCTTTTACTAACATAGATTTTCTAAAATGTTACATAATAAATTTGTCTAATTAATTATTAATAGCATGAATAAATTTAACAAATTGATTTATGAAAATGTAACAAACATTTGTTACAGAATACTTTGAAACCACTGCTATTATACAACTTTATTGCTACAATATCTGTTGATAACAGATAATGCAGCAGACGAAGACATGACAGAACATCAATCATTACTATAACAGATGTTGATAAAAGATATTGCAAAAACTCTTGAAAGATTTCCAGCTGTCAAATTTTCTTGAATATTTTAATCAGATTTTATGACATCATTATTTGCATCATACAAGTATCTCTATGCTTGCCACATCAGCTTTTGAAACTCTCAATGGTTGCCAATTCAACTTTCTTATGTCACTCACGACTCTCCTATTATAGTAAGTATAGATGGGTCAGATTACTATTTATTTTATCCACTTTGTTTTTTGTTCGCGGGTTTTACCTAGTTTAGTGTTAACCCAGTGGGTTCTCGGGATAAGCCAATTTTTTTTAATTTAATTTCTTGATATGCGTTTTATGTCACAAGTTTATTTGGTTCTGTCAAATTTGCGTCAAACCAACAAGGGCGTAGCATTCAAGGGCGGGGAGGGGCGGCCAACCCTCTGAATTTTCGCTCAGAAGTTTCGAGTATATAGTTTTTTATGAATTTTTTTTGTATATACAGTTTCGACCCCCCTCCCCCCCCCCCCCCCCCCCCGTTTAAAAAAATAGTTAAATAAACCAGAACTTTAACCCAAAACAAAGTAATTGTAAAGCCCAAATCCTAAAATTCTAAGCCTAACAAATACATGAGCGGGATAGTAGATTCAATGAGCAAGCGATTTAGTTGTTACCTCTTGGCTACTAGAGCTCGGCTTGGTAATAGTTAAATAAACCAGAACTTTAACCCAAAACAAAGTAATTGTAAAGCCCAAATCCTAAAGTTCTAAGCCTAACAAATACATGAGCGGGATAGTAGATTCAATTAGCAAGCGATTTAGTTGTTACCTCTTGGCTACTAGAGCTCGGCTTGGTAAAAAGCTCGAAACGAGCCAAGCCTTATCGAGCTCGAGCTTGAGCTTAAAACAAAGCTCGTTTACTAATCGAGTCCGAGCTCAGCCTAGCATGTGAAGCTCGTCAGGCTCGTCGAGTCTTAGTGTAATATTAGGTTTATAAATATTTAATAATATTTACCCTTCATTTAAGCTTGTTTACTAAACGAGTCTGAGCTGAACTTCATTTATCGAGCTCCGAACCTATTATTTATATAGATAGTAAACGAGCCGAGCTCGAGCTCTCATAAGTTTTTCGAGCTCGAGCCTGGTCGAGCTTGGACTTAGGTCGGCTTGTTTGCACCCCTATCCATAATTGAAGAATTCAAAAATCTTAAAAGTCGACGGGCTGAACTGTAATTCTTCATCCACGTACCAACCCTGTATCTCTTTTTTAATGTTTTACTGTCTTTGTTCAATTGTTTGTTAAACAACGCTTAGAACTTTGATATTTATTGTATTTAATGTTTGACTCGACCCGAATCGAATCACCGACCCGAACATATCACCCGAAACCATAGCTACATAAAAAAATAGGTCTCGTCCCATGACCACTGACTTCCAACTCCCGATCCAAATTTTCAAGCTTCACCATCGCGAACCAATGACCTGTTTAACTCCCCTAAATCGAATGATACTTTGTAACCTTTAAGAATAACTAAAAACAAAATCATTTATAAAAATATCGTCATGAAAGTTAAAAAATATTTGTGAAAAAATAAAGACGCTTCCATCAAAGAACGTTTGAAAAATTTTGCTAAAGAAAATGTTAATAAAATAATTTATAAACTTTTTACAAAATCTCATGATTCATTTTTAATAGACCGTTCATTAATGACCAGTCTTAGTTGCAATATAAATATGTACTAGCATAAACCCTCGTGTTATGACGGAGTCGACAATACAGGGCGGAAGCATAATACAAACTTTAAAACGATTAAAAAAATCAACATATAAGGTGTATGTTTGTGTGTAAGCACTTGTGGCAGTGGGGTAATTTTTTAAAGGCTATAAGGAGACATGATAGCATGCTACGTTCTATACACCATATGAAATTAGGCATACATGCCGGTAAAAAAAATTTTGGAAGTAGTGGTTTGACTCATTAGCAACTGTTATTATACTAATGGTCGTACTCAACATGTTGAAAGTGCCAAATCTAGAGACAATGCCGAAAGAAGAAATCATGGGGACCTTTATAAGATCCATATTAAGAGGAGGCTGGAACGACTCTATATGTAATCAACCTGCAAAGAAGCATACACATAACTTTTTTCACATGATAAAAGCAATGCAATACGACTGCTAATCAAGTGCATTATAAAATTTCTATCAGTGGCATTGGGTGAAGTTAGGTTAGTTGAAAATATTCCACATAAGACATCCTTGCCTGACAACTTTATAGTAGGGATGTCAACGGGTCGGGTTTGGCTAATACCATACCCATACCCGGTTATAAAAATCTCATACCATACCCGTCCCATTACTCGTCGGCTATTTTTCGGGTATTACCCGTTGGTATTTACATGTATATATATATATATATTCTTTTATAGTCTGATGTTTTAAAAAATTTAGAATGTATGAAATTGAATAAGTAACATATATATCATCACCATAATAATCTTTGAAACATTTAATATGTAGATATATATTATAGTCCGAATTTGGAAAACTATTTATATCTTTCATAGCATATAAATATAAATAATAATGTTATTAGAATATATATTTTAGATAAAAAGTTTATTTTTTAAATAATGAATCTATTTGAAACATTACTAAATAATAGTTAAGAAAAGATATATATAAAACTTAAAAGTCTTCAGGTCTATGTTTTGAGTAGACGGGTATTTAGTTTCGGGTAATCGGGTTAGGTATCCCCTAATATCATACCCGTCCCATACCCGCAAAATATATTTTTTTCAATACTAAACCCGTCCCATACACGTCGGGTATCGGGTATACCCGTCCCAAATGCTTCGGGTTTCGGGTATACCCACCGGGCTTTGGTTTTTTTTTGCCATCCCTATTTTATAGACGTGCACCGATCGTTTTTTTCTAGAAATTGAACCGGTTCGTGTTTGGTGTCGGTTCGTGTCCGAACCGGTTTCAGTTCAGTTTGGCCCCGATTTCACCGGTTTGAAAGACCAGTTTTGGTTCGGTTTGGGTTCGTGAACCAATTCATGCGCACACTTTTTTTTAAAGAAAAGGCATCACAATTTTTTTTACTTAAAGTGTGATTTTTATTGATTTTTACAATCTTTTTAAGATGTATAGGTATATATTTGTATGTGTATAAACCTTTTTTATATATATAATTGCAACTTTTTTATTAAAATGTATTAATTACTTAATTTTGTTTGATACCTTTCTCAAATGGTTTATAATATAATATATATTATAGGTATATATTAATGGTAATAAGGTTATGATAAAAGAATGTGTACAAGTAGATTTTGCATGAATGGTAGAAATGGAAAAAATTACATGACATTTGGGTAAAATGACATTCATGTAAAATGATATTTATATATAAGATATCTTTTCTTTTTTATAATGTAGTATAGATATAGAAAATACTACTACCAAGAATTTTGTTGTTTTTTTATGGCTCTTGTGTAGTTACGTTCTTTTCGTAAACAAGATTTAATCTTATAGTTTTTATAAAGTTCCTCTGGTTGCTTTATAAGAGTTATAGATAAAGGAAATTGCTAAGCATAGTGCTTATACTTTAATCATTTACTAGTAATCATATCAATAATGGTTATAATTAAAGTACATATCTAATCCTTGATGCAAAATCCATTGACAAAAAGTGAAAAGGGTTATGGACATAATGCATGTACATATATGAGTTTTAGGTAATAGGTATTTGCATTTGTTCCATTCATAAAAAGCGAAAAGGGTTATGGCCATGATGTGTATACAAATATAAGTTTTAATAAT
The DNA here is from genome assembly GCA_032199755.1 of Ambrosia artemisiifolia. Taxonomy (NCBI): domain Eukaryota; kingdom Viridiplantae; phylum Streptophyta; class Magnoliopsida; order Asterales; family Asteraceae; genus Ambrosia; species Ambrosia artemisiifolia. The sequence continues at coordinate 51,523,096 of CM063522.1, read as the reverse complement.
TATGATGAGTTCTGTAATAACAAAATGAAAAACATATATAAAGATTAACCGCAAATAGATATGATAAGGGAAGTCGACATCATCATCTGAGTTTGGTCGACTTTTCCTTTAAGATGTATGATTAGGATGGGTTTATGAGTTCTAGATGAACACAAAATTGAGAGAGGGAGAGGGAGAGGGAGAGAACGAATTATGATGATTGTATTCATTAGCCTCCTCTAGTAATCTCTATGTTATTTATAACCTAAGAGGTAACCCTAATTAATGTTACTAAGAGTAATTATGTCCATTAAATATTAACCAGTTAATACATAGGATTAATTAGGCCAATGATCAAATACAATTAGTAATGATAATGAAGGTCATTCAGTTTTAGAAGGTTGATAAATGGTAATTGCTTAATTCAAAAAAGGTAGGACCAATAAACTTTCTAAACATCCATTTTAGTTTCAATCAGGTTGCACATATAATCATCAAAGTTAGTAGGTCTTTTAGACCCAAATAACCTCTGGAATTGACTATTAGGTTATATTAGGATACATATTTAGGTATTGGTTAGATGCTTTCATTTTGTAGTATATAAAGAGAATATTAGTTTTTAAGTGTGTAAGAGTTGGGGTAGTATGGTGCACAAGAGGTGCAAGTGGAGTTAAATTCGGATTAAAATTTAATGAGTTCTCTCATTCTACCTCTTGTACTTCTGGCAAGTCATGATTACTTAAGTTTTGTAAGAAATCGGGGTTTGCCGTCATTTATGCATCAGCGAAACTTTGTTAGGAGCATTATTAAATGCTAAAGGGACAAGTTGTGATGGAGCGTATCTTGTACAAGAGGTGTAATTTGAGGATGGATCAAGTTTTCGTTTCCCCCACCTTTTGCAACTTTTGCATGGTATAATTAGGACACTTAATGTTCCCATTAATCTTTTTAGGCTCCGGTAACTCCTTATGATAAGTTTTGGCGATGCTCATGAATGGGAACCTTTCATATATTCTAAACTTAATTTCCCTATCGTCCAGATTTCATAAGAAAATTAAGGATACATTTAGAAGAAATCCTATTTAGTATTTAAGAATTGATTTCTTTTAGACTTTGGTTTATGGGAAACAAATTAGATACAAGGAGATATTATTCTAAGCTCCACTAATGGCAGTAAATTATAACTTCTGGTGGAAAACCATTTATTCCTTTCGCCACTTGATGTTAACACAAACTTTGAAGTCACTAAGAATGAGATTTGTTAACAAAGCATCCTTTACTAACCTGGTCATGATTTTTCATGACATTTGTTCTTAATGGATGAGTTACATAGGTTTCATTTTTTCTTTCTTAAATTTTAATTGTCATGATAACAAAAGGTGTGAAAGTTTATTGTATAATCTAGTTTTATCGTATAAGTTATCTATTCAGATAATGGAAACCAATAACATGAGTTTAAATTAATAATGACTTTGTTTGTGTAAAAAAAAACCCATAACTGTCAAAATATGGCTTTAGTGTTGATATTAGATTCTGAGTATTTTCTAGAATATTGTGAGGTATCATAAATCTTAATACAAAGATAAGTTATTAATGGTTATTATCAACACCAGGTTCATCATCTTGTACTTATGTTGCTATCAACACCTAATTTTCCTTTTATACTTCTAGGTATTACAGCTGATTCGTGAGGTATCCCATCATACCAATGGAAAAGTTATTATGTAACGTACCGAAAAACTTTATTCATTTCCATGTAATGTGTTGCAAAATCCATCTGTTTTCCTTACGGTTTATAATTTTAGTTAGTTAATTAGTCGGTTTTGTTTATTTTTAGGTTTTATTTATTTATGCTTTTACATGGGTCCATGGCTAAATCGTGGAAGAAACGTGCATGCGGGAAAATGCATGAAAAAGAATCTAAAAAATCAGGAAAACTAAGTCTTGGCGCCACACGAAGAACCAAGGAGGGTTCTTGGTGACGCTCTTAGAGCTGGAGCTGAAAAACAATGGGCCTCGACTATTTTGTCCTTCACGCGTCTCCAAGGCCTAAGATACATTTTTAACGACGCGCGAAGACCTTTTGAATCCTGAAAACCCTAGAATTCGATTGTATAAACACTTTTGACCAATCCTTTTGAGATATTTTCGGAGAACACTAGAATTTGATGCGTCGCATTGGAAACCTTAGAGCAAATCAAGACTGGAGGAATCGATTAGGATCAAGAAATGAAGCTAGGAATCACAAAACGGATTGATTACAAATATCCGACTTTTGTTTCTTGACTTTCTTCATTTTCCGGATTTTTAGTCATCCTGTTTAAGAATTATAAGACTTGTTTATTGCTTTTAACATGATTATTGTCTAGACTTTACCTAGGTGTTGATGAATAAATGTTGATTTTGGTTATTTCCTTGGTTTTATGGATTGTATTAATGGATTAGTGCTTTTGTAAACAACCTTTTTACAAGTGATCTAATGTGTATGTGTATTTAGATCTGATTAATAATTTGTATATGTTTCGCATGCTTCTTGTTGAATGCCTTTTAGTTATAGTTGCATATTAGATCACTTACTAGTTTGTTTGTGATTATATTATAATTTTGCTAGACGTAGTAATCGATAGGAACATTGGTTGGTGATTTGCTAGAACATTCTATTCTACCTATCTAGATAGATGAAAGGTGATAGATAGTAGGATAGTCTTTGTTATTAGGTGTTAAGGTGTAAAGGCCCTGAAAACATATTTCTCTAGATTTGTTAGTAGCTTGTTATTCCTTGCCTTATCAATTGTTCTTATGTTACCCATTGCATCTTAAGATATATTGAGATACTGAGACTGAGAGGTAATTTTAGTTATGGTAAATTAGTGTTGTTGGATAGACTGAGAGGTAATCTGACTATCCAGTGAGTTTCACACGCCCCTTAGGGTTTCCATTTAGGTCACACCCAGAGAATGATTAGGGATCTACTAGGTTGTATATGGGTGTCGAGTTCTAAGATCCTGGTTCCATCATTGTTTCCATATCCAAGAGAAATATTAGTTCGCAATTAGGATTCTTAACCTAGGTAGTGCTTTTCCCATTCTCAAGCTCGTTTAAGTTATCAATTTGATAAGGCGGTAGTTTTAGTTTTCTTTAATTTATTGTTAATTTCAATTTAGTTAAACTATTCAAAACCTCCTTTTCAAAAACAAAATTAATCAAATCTTTTATTGCGTATGCTTATTTTTTCGTGTCTAATTTAATTATTCCAGTGTCTCGTGGGTTAGATATTCGGACTTCCATTAAGCTTTATTAGATTTGATATGTACATTTGCGTGTGATTGGGATCTTGTTTAGGGGTTTTTCGCACTTCCATTAAGCTTTATTAAGTTAGGCTTTTTTTAGTTTTTAGTACCATACCAAGCAAGGTACCATGTATAAGCCCTTAGATTTTAGGTCATGATATTCAATATTAGGATGTATTCAAAGATGTTATTTAACCTTTTCTTTAGAGTTATAATGCAGGCGCATTAGGAATTATTTTGATTCCTCAATTTCCATAGAAAATTGACAAGTCTTTGGGATTTTAGAATCTTGAATAGTTCCCATGATAGGAATCATTTAAGGAGTTCTTGATTACCATAATAGATGTTATATTTAACGTATCACAATTGTTATGAATACTTTTATCAGAAAGAGCAGTAGGAATGAGATATCTTAAGGGATAATTAAGACCCAGCAAGAGCATATTTTAAGAAAACCCTTCATGAAGCAAAACTAATCTTAGGCTTTGGAAACAAGAGTTGATCATTTAGTTGAGTATTCAAGTAAGACAGACTAAAAGAATCACTATATTTAGTGAAGGATCGTTAATGTGAGGATCATTATTTACAATGAAGATGTGCTAAGGTCTATTATAACACCAAAATAATAGACTAAGTAAGATTCAACTTAACGCATGTGCAAAGTAAACCTAACACGTCACCTTTGGGCAAAAATGAGACATATACGTTATATGCACAAGGTTTAAGTTTGCAAGACATAATGTTGTATATCAGCTTTGGGCAGAAGTGAAACAATCGTATTGTAACACCCCAACCGATGGCGCAATCATCGGTGTGCACGTAGTGACGAATGTTCAAAAGCTCATGGTACTAAAGTGTAAATAATGATACATTGAGTTGAATAATTTATTACATTAAGATGATAATACAAATGATACAAAGTGTCTAAATAAAATTTATCAAATCTAAACAAAGGTATAAAAAATCCAACTCTAAACTCTAAATCCAAAAGCTTAAATGATGCGTCTCAAATTTGCACTAAAACATGTACGGAAATAATATTTTTGTCAATACAAATAAATCGTATTGGTGTTTATACCCTGCTTGCATATGTATGTAATAGATTCAAAAGTGTTTGCAATTCATGTGTTATACTATTTGCTATTATGTAACTAAGTTGTACAAATGTTCAAAATCAAACCTATAAGAATCAAGTATCACATAATAATGACCAATGCCTCTCTCTATAGAAGTCAAGCGAGGGATATAAATCATAGTACTATTCATTGTTATGTTTCGCTCAACATGAGTTAATTATTTCGACAAGGCATAATTACACACGAACAAACATAAGGCAAACACGTAAGGCACATATGTGAATTGCATTTATAAATATTGTGTTTAAACGTAATTAAGTGAATGAGTAAATAGTTGTACGTTAATCACCCCAAAAGTGTGAAAACGAAAAAAGGGAGAGTATATGATGTGTATGGTTTTAGTAATTTAGAAAGATGACAATTTTCCCGGTGCCAAAAACTTGATGTGTCAACTCAAACACATTGGTGTGGGAAAATGACTGATTTTTACTAAACGTTATTTAACAAGTTTTAAATTCATAAAGTAAACGATAATTACTTTAGAAACTAAAACCAACACATAGGCAGAGAACCTGGCATGTATAGCATAGCTTTCTAGGGTAAATACCGAGTATCGTATTCCAGAGAACACACTTTCCCCTACTCAACCTTTCATCAATTAACTGATCGGGTATTAAAAGAAAAATAAAACGGAGGGTTTCTTTAAAAATGGTTTTTAAAAAGGTTTTGGGTTTGATAAAATAAAACGACAAAATAGTAGAGTTATCAAATATGCACATCTCGGGACCCTCCGTATAAGCAGTTAAATTTACTATTACAATTAATAGTTAAGATTGATTATTTGTGTGGAGGAAAAGAGTGATCTTGAAGTGTTGACTCCTTGATAGAGAAACGGGGCCACTACTGAGTAGAATGCAAAACCTCCCAATGCGCGTCCGCATGAAGGTACTCCGCCCGAGCCTTGCCTGTAGCAGGCTTCTCTAACCGTAGTCAAGTCTCTGATCCTCAAACTTATCTTCTTCTTGTATTGGGGGCTTCACTTCCGACCTGGAACATAATACACCTCCCTTAGCTCTCGCTTTCCTTACCGAAGGATCTCCCTTATAGCCAGCCTTGCAACATCGTATCCCCTAGGTAGGTTAACGATCATGAAGACCGAAGGATCTTACTTACAGTCGGCTCAGAAGACATGTATCCCCAATGGTTAACGAATTTGTACTAATGAGACCTAGAAATGGAATTCTTGTTTTATTTATCTTCAAAGTGACACTTTATTATTTAGTGATCAATTCAATATAAAGTTGTTTTGGTGATTGATAACTTAATTAACCCAACCCATAACCTCCCAAGCTGAATGAAATCCTTGATAAAGGTGGAACATAATCCTAAAGTTGTGCGATCCGAAGATCACTGGTGCACCCGTAGAGAATCCTCCCTTTACCAACAAGATCATTCAAACATCTGGTAAGTACTAGAATAGTGTCACTCAGATTGGGTCCACTTTAAAAGCCATTGTTTAGGATCCGATTTGGATATTAGAAGCCCGAAGGATCTGTCTCACTACCGGTTTTCTCACCTTGGTTCTAGCTCGGGACTACCAGAAGCTGATTAAACCTCTAGTTAGTTTATTAACTTAGAGTTGATTTTAAGTTCATTAAGTTAATCATCATTTGGACCTGTCACAAGATAAACAAACAAGTATTAGAAGAAGAAGATAACACAACAAATAACTAAAAGTAAACTACTACTACTAATAATAAAAGTCCACAAATCGAAGTGGGTTCATGAATAATAGAAAGATAAAACCATATTGAATGATCAATACAAAAACATGGCTACTCATAGACAGGTTCTCCATCTCCTAATACTATGTATCTATAAACATCACGACCCTCGATGTTTATTGCATATGAACTACTCTACGATCCCATGCTTGTTCTTGATGATCAAGGTAGGACGACGCCTAACCTTGTTGGGTGTGTTAGAAGGGCCCTAAGGCCTCCCACAAGACCCCAAGAGCTCTGCAAGACTCCTGGAAGTCGACCTAAGACCAAGAGAAAGAAGTGATATGGGATGTCTCAAATGGAAGGGGGTAGCTTGCTATTTATAGAGTTTTCAGGGCAAGCACGGGCGTGCCACAGGTGTGCACGGTCGTGCTCTTGCTCTTTGTACGTTCTGTTGGCTGTAGTTCTATCTTGTCTGTCCTTTATGTTATTTATTATTATTCGATTGACTCATTATAAATTCAAGCAAGGCTTGAACAAAGAAAGGCGTCTCGGAACACTTCCCCTTAAATAAGGATACACGCCGCATCACCGGTTGGCTATATGCCACGCTTTTCATTGCCGAAGAACGCTATTTGAAAATACGTGGGTCTCGGCATAAAGAAGCAACCTTACACAAACTCTTTATTGCTTAAAAAGCACAAGGACGCCGTGACTTACTTAGAAGTTCTAAGGATAATATCCTAAGGAAAAACATGTAAATAATAACATGCTTTGCAAGATTCGGGCAAGCAGAGATATATGCTCTGGATCACCAATAACCTCAAATATGAGGGCTTCTTAAGGTCGCATCAAACAAATTGTGGTACGCCGGATCACGTTGCCCCTTCAAGGGGAAAACACTAACAAATTACCTCAAACCAATATAGGCACTAACCCTGCCTCAAATCTATAATCGTAAAACATACACATGTTCATCGGTTCAAGTGCCTCTAGTATGGGAAAAAGATCATACACTTTATCCACCTTAGATGGAAAAGTTTCATGACATGCCACATGTAACAACATATCATGTGCCATCTCCGTCAAGGCCAATAAATTGTTCTTTATTCATGTACACCGTGAGATGATGTTTCCTCACAAGGAATTTCGTTCCTCGTATTTTGAAGTACCGAGATGTGACATCACTGGAACGCTAAATAAATAAGCTGGTTCAACAAAGTATATTGTACTTTAATAAAACCATGCATAAAATAAGGTTTGAGCCAGGAAAGTTGGTATAAGTACTCTGGTTTGGACCTCTCCAAAAAATAAAAGTAAGAAAAAATAATTAGGATATGGAAGCAACACAAGCTATTTCATCCAGACTTCTTTACAAAGCACGGCTAAAAATAATTAAGCTGAGCTTGAAAAAATCTCTTGAGCTACGTAGCCTAAGTTGATGAAGCAATGGCCTAAGTTGATGAAACAACTTATTTAATTGAACGTTCATTTTTACACTCCGAAGCTAAACTGAGTCAAACCAATATGGATAATTATTGGTACGAATCAAAAACAGTCGGAGATGCAAAGGCCTGATACAATATAGCGAAGGGCAGTCTATATATATGAAGCGAAGAGAAACCAAATCAATTAGGTCGGGATAAAGACCCTTGTTTGAAACCTCTTCCAGGAACAACGAAAAACAACGGGGCAAAAACAACCGTCCAAGAACGGATAAATGCCTCGGCGAATAATCAAAAGTTAAACAAATTGTTCCATTCCTAAGAAAGGATTAACAAACATGACAAAAGGCATAGGCCACGTCATCCCTTTGCATAAATATTTAATATGAAAAACTACCGGTAAAATATTAAGTATGACAAAAAAACCAAGTTGCCAAGTGCAGATAGCTAGAAACGGGGAACGAAGGTCGGGATAAAGACCTCCGTACCTCAACCAGCATCCAAAAACATGGGAAAAGTACCATGTTAACAAATTGTTAACCAGTTCGCGATTACCGAATCAGCATGGACGCATGCCTCGGTACAAATTGTGAACAAAAACATCATGATGCTTTTACAAGGCGCCGCTATACGCCAAGATATTCCCTATCCTTTGAGCAGTTATTTCATTCACAGCGTAAGCAGGAGGTATCACACCTTGACTGGTTATTTATTTGTAGATAACAACTTTTACATTAAGTATTGTAACTCTCCATCACGTCAGACTCGGGGCCCGTAGTACCCATCCTATTTTTCCTTTATTAAAACTTACTATTTTAAGTCCAGCACTTATTTAGAATAAACACTGGACTGGGTGACTTGATGAGCCATAGTCTGGAATGGACCTACAGGTCGCCCCGAGCGGGTGACTAACGTGTACTTATTTAATATATTTTATTATATTGTACTAACTCGTTCGCGAGGTTCAGCGTTACTGGACCTGGGACTGGTAGAGAAACCCCTAACTGGGCCTGGCCCAATTATGTTAGGGGATCCATTTGGGTAGCCCATTGACTTGGGTCCATTTGGAAAGCCCATTAACCCCCTATATAAAGAGGTCTCCACCTCTTGTATAGGTAAGTTATGGGCACTCCACTTTTTTACTACTAGGTAGAGGAGAGTTTTCTCCTCCAAGCCTAGGCCCCCTCTCCACAGTCTCATCCTCTCTTTTCCTCTTATGATTACAGATCTGGCCCAGGAAGACGGCGTGCGCTCTCATCTTCATCTTATCTTGGAGGGTTTGAACCTACTCGATCAACCGGGTAAGTTTTTTCCTCTTCAATAGTGAAGGTGATCGGATAGCTGGTCGCTTCATTCTTGGCATCTATAAAACAAAACAGAATCTGTTGAGCTTCACAGAGTTAAATAATTTTCTGCAGAAAATTAACAGTTCGGGTTCAGTGGTTGCACGCCCGTTCTCAGGTGATGAGCACGACCGTGCGGTTCAGTCTGCAGTCTGGTTTCTAACTGGTTCAACTGTTTAAACCGGTCATTATCTAAAACACCCTAAAACTAATTTTAATCTGCAAAAATAAGTTAAATTTTGAACCTGTCACAAGATAAACAAACAAGGATTAGAAGAAGATAACACAACAAATAACTAAAAATAAACTACTACTACTAATAATAAAAGTCTACAAATCGAAGTGGGTTCATGAATAATAGAAAGATACAACCATATCGAATGATCAACATAAGAACATGGCTGCTCATAGAGAAGCTCTCCATCTCCAAATGCTATGTTTCCAACAACCTCACGACCCTCGATGTTTATTGCATATGAGCTACTCTACGATGCCATGATTTGTATTGATGATCAAGGTAGGACGAGGCCTAACCTTGTTGGCTGTGTTAGGAGGGCCCTAAGGCCTCCCACAAGACCCCAGGAGCTCTTCAAGACTCCTGGAAGTTGACCTAAGACCAAGAGAAAAAAGTGACATGGGATGTCTCAAATGGAAAGGGGTAGCTTGCCATTTATAGAGTTTTTAGGGCAAGCACGGGCGTGCCACAGGTGTGCACGGTCATGCTCCTGCTTTTTGTATGTTTTGTTGGCTGCAGTTCTGTCTTGTCTGTCCTTTTTGTCTAAGCACGGGCGTGCCACAAGAGTGAGCACGGGCCTGCGATGTATCTTGTGTTAGATTTCTTGTTCCCCAAGTTTGTTGCTTTGTCTTATAGTGTGCAGGGCCTTCGCGCAAGTGTGCGTGGGCGTGCTGGGTCTGTCCCGGGCTGGTTTTATCACTGTTTAAGTCCCGGAAGGGCCTTCAAACATACAGGGAACATGCTGCAAGCCCCGTATCCTCAGGAATCTCCAGATTTTGCCTGTTTTTGCCTGAAAATCTCCTGTTTCTGGCTTGGAACTCCAGTTTCCTAATAAACACAAATAGGAACGAATTAAGTACCTAAAATTAACACTTTAAGTCTAATTCTATCATATTATGGGCCTGATTATGCATGTTTTATATGCTAATTATGTGATACATTAGTATACTCACATTTGCTAAGTTGTATAAACCTCTAAGCGTCGTGAGAGTAAGTGAGGCGAATCTCGAAAACTCAACCTAAAGTTTCAAGTATCCAAAATGACTGTCTAAACTAAAAAGAGTCTAGGATTCCTAATCTAAGACACCTAGGATGTCTAGTCCATATTTGGGTTTCCAATGTTTTAAATAAAGGTGATGAGAAAACATGAAATAATTGTTCTAAACGGATATAACATATGTAAAATGTGAAATAAATAATATTTGCCACTTAAGTTCATACTATAAAATATATACTAAGTTTAAGTGGCAAAAATTATGGTAATGACATTAATTAATAAAAGATACTAATAACAATTTATATTTATTGTATTAAATAGAAACTATTAATTAGATTATTAATATTATGTGAAAAATAATAAATAATTTTTGGTTTATAAAATGTATACCTTTTGAAGTTACAAAATAATAAAAGTTTCAGAAAGTATTTTATAATTAACTTAAAAGTTTTTATTAAATATTTCTTAATAAAAATAACATAAATTCATAATAAAATATACCATAAAGATTTTTGTGAAACATAATCTACAGACCTGAAAAGTCATAACATAATTTTATAGATTTTTTGTTGTTAAAATAGATTTAATATGAATTTTTATTAGTTAAAACTAGATTAACAATTAAAAATGAGATAATTTATAAAATTGTTTCAAAAAAGAGGGGAAATGACATGAAAATTATTCTAACATATTGAGATATATTTTCAAAATTTTCATGTTAAAATAAATTTATTGCGATTTTATATGAATTAAACATAATTGAAATTACATAAAATAATAAAAAAAATACTAAACATTCTCTAAAAATCACAAAAAATATTTCTGAAACTTCTAATCAGTAATTTGAACATATCTACCAAGTTTCATAACTTTTATTTCAACAACAAACGAGTTATGGATTTTTAGAGTTCTAAAACTTTTAAATCAAAATTCTCAAATATTCTTAAAAATCCTAATACCTAGCTTTTTAATTGGAACCATTAATTACTGTAATTTATAAAAGAAATAGAGGGCTATTGATCAACACACATAAATGAAATAGTATGTGAAGAAACAATAGTCTAACCTTTGATTAGGAGGGTCGAACCACGTCACTACGAACTTAATCCTTTGCTAGAATAAATGATGTTGGTGGTGAAATTTTCAGAATGATACTAACTTGTATTTACTATGTGACATCCTCTGGATACTAAAGGCTGAACAGGATTCAGGATGTAACTGTATATTATCTTATATACATCCTGAGGATGGACTAACGAATTATCTTAATATTATGAATACAGGTATACTTAAACAACACTAAGACTCATGACAATGCCCTAACGGCTCTATTGACCTATTCTAACTCAAAGGAGAAGAAGATAACCTCTAAAACAAGTATTTGATGAAGAAAGAGTCAAATGTAACCGTCGAATGTTAATTATAGGCGAATATCTCGGAGAGGAAGTTATGTAACGGCTGGAACTTATTCAAACAAAGGAACGTTGAGCTGAAACAGTTCATGCATAGCTGATTTTTAGGGATATCTTGTTTAATTATTTTTACTATAAAAAGGGATGTGATGAACGAAATTAGGACACTTGATACCTTTCACTCACTTCTAAGCACTTGAACTCATACTTAGTCTCACACACATAACACGGAATTGTAATCTTAGTAATTCGTTCATACCATTTCCAAAGTTGTAAACATTTTTCTTATTAATATTAACAAACAAAGGCAGGGGCTTAGACTCCTCATGAGGTTTTGTGCCGGTGATCATCACTGATCAAGGGTTTTCCTCGTATATCGAGTGTTGTTCTCTTGTTACATTTCACTTATATTCACTTTTTATATTCTTGTCTTAGACACTTACATCCTCAGGATATAACTGTCTATCCTCACCTTTTTCTTTGTCATCCTTAAGATATAACTGAGTTTTGAACATATTAAACGCTTTTAGCACTATACCTCACATTTTCTAATTTGGAATACAAAGTTATTTTTACTTGATAACTTTTGACCAAAACAAATGACACGTCGAACTTTGGGAGTGATGAACCTGGGACAAACACAATAATCCGATGTAGGGCGACCACCTCGAATCTCGATAGATCCTACTTAGCAGACACAAATATGTATTCATCCTTATGTGTGTTCTTCAGGGTTTTCTGAATGGCCTATCCAATGAGGTGAAGTCCTCCTTAAATAGGTTCCACACGGGCCTCAACATTAACCCTTAACCTACCCAGTAGGCCGAGGCCCAGTTAAGGGCTTGCCTCCACATCGGCCCATGATTAGCCCAAGATAATACGTTGTATAATATTACATAAATCATAGAGTGAGTGTGTGTACCGTTCGTTGCACGTAGCGGTAAACCGTTGGAAGTCGTCTAGGGATTGGACATGTGTCATCTGCCTGCTGGTTGCAGGCCTGACGCGTCCTGATTGGCTAATTCTCTTTGCCGAGTGTACTATTGTCCCCTCTACTGTTACACGTTAGTGGATATCCTTGCTGAGGTGGCCTCATGTGGTCTCATTGGCTGACGTGGGCAGGAAGTGTACTTGTTGTCCCCTAGGACGGATCCGTCAGGATGCGTAGCCTTCTGATTGGCTGATCGTGCAGCATGACCTCTGCCACACGTTCGGACGCTGTGATTGGTTCGTACGGATACGTACAGTTGTACCTTGTGACTGCCACGTGCTCTACTACTCTTCATTCACGAGTCTTCACCTTACACCTGGCGGATGTTGTTAGACTAGTACATCCGCATTTCTTTGTGTCCGCCAAATCTGTATCTGCCGAATTTGGATCCGCGAGCCACCTGGGTTGTGGGCCAAATATGTCTTTGGGCTCGTTTTGGGTATGGGTCCATCCTGTTTTTAATATAGTTTTGGGCCCTTAGCCCTTCAATATGCAAAATGAATTGAAAAATACCTTGACCGGAGTGGGTGAACCAAACTGAACAAAACAAATAAAATCTGATCGATCTAGAGGTTGTGTGACGAAATTGGTTGAGGGGTTCTTCTAATCGGATCATATAGGGTATGTGTGCAAGTTTAATTGGAAAAAGTATGTGTATAATAGCGATTAAAGTTTTTGGGTTTAGGAAGTTATAAAACGCGTGAAAAAATATTATAATTAGCCATGATTTGAGGGGTTTAACCATGAATTGACTGGGTCATATTCTAGTGGTAGCACTACATGTGCTTGGGGGAATACACCAAGGATCGAACCCAGGGAGATGTAAAATAATTGGGGGTGAAATGGGGCATTTAGCTGTTAAAAAAAACAAGGCCTATAATTACGGATTTAAAATTTAGGTGTGTTAAAGTTTGAAATGGACCACTATGTTCATTTGGGGAAAAACACTAGGGATGAGAGAATCTCATCAATTGAAACATTTCTAGCAAAATGAGAGGAAGACTCTCAAACTCCACAACTTCTTTTTCATACAATTTTAAACACGATTATACCGAAAGCTATCTCAGGCCTGAGAGCCATCTTCGGCTGTACACATACTGTTCCGGTTGTTATACTTTGTAAGACAAACACGTTCATCTTAGAGGAGGTGTGAAACCTATTTTAAGGACATGTGGCAAACACGATCCTCAACCTAAATCATCAACGTTTTATACTTTTATTGTGTTCATTGTTGTAGTCATGGAGCATGGTTGAAGACTCAAGATGATGATGAAGCCTCGAGTCATTGATACTCCAAGAATGTTTGTTACAGTACTCGTAGAAGATGTTGTTTGAATCAAATTTCGTATATAAATTGTATTTTATATGTTATTTTGTTCAGTTTTGTAAACGGTATTGTATTAGTACATTCCCTATAAATAACGATATAATTTTATTAGATATTATAATAAAAAATGAACCTACTTCCTACATGTTATATGTCACCCACGCCAAGCAAAGTGCCTGTCAAAAATGTTACATCTTATTGAAATCTGTCAGCAATATAAGGCAATAGAAAGAAAATTACATCCTTAATAGGTAGCTAGTTGTGACAATGATAAGAACAAGAATTGAAATCTCTCTTGCCTTTGTGCGATAATGTGATATATCCTAGCCTCCAAGAGGAAATGACCCATTAAGCTCCAATCCATCCACCAAAGCCCAACTAAAGTCCTCCTAATCTGGCCCAAAAAAATACAATGGGATTTAAGAAAAAGGAGAATGTGTGTTTAGATTAGGGGTGCAGCCGAGCCCGAGCCCGAGCCCGAGCCCAAGGTCGAACAGGTTCGAGCTTGAGCTCGATTAACTTATGAGAGCTAGATAAACTTTAGATATAGAATTGACTAATTTTAACAGTACCATACACTCTTAGGATATTTGTAGTAGTGTTTATATATAACTTGTACGTACTAACTTAACGTTAGCTAACCGTAATTGATCAATGTTCTTCAAGAAGAGCACCTCAACGAAAGGACTAGGATCAGGACTAGCCTTGATATGTTTAGATGGATTAATCAATATATCCTTATACACACACACTTGTGAGTATTATCTTTATTTGGTTAACTTTTGATGTTATTATAAATGTATACCCATCTATTATCTATATTTTGAATGTTTAATATTAAAGCATCTTCAGTGTTGGAAGTGGGTTTGTTTTCAGACCCGCCACCTCAACACGTCACATCATTCCAGACTTCTACCTTAAAAACTTACATGAGCAAGTCAGAAAGTAGAACCATCTAATTTAATTCGTTTACAATAGCCTCTTAGGGTGATCTTTTTGTGGCTCCACTTCACACTCCGTGTTTATGTAAATTTATATTTAAAAAAAATGGTTTGTGTGTGTGGTCCCCACCTTTGCGTCCGGAGCTGGCTTGACGGACCAACACCAACGGACTCGCCTCCTCTAACGATGCCACTTGTCCGGAATTCCGGGCACTTCCACACAATCTCGCAAGTATGCTCTTATGTTTGTATGAATTGGGTTGATGTTTTTAATCAATGTAAATATTTTATGAAACGCTTTAGCATGTGGTAGTATTAACGACAAACTAATCTACTCTTAGATGTTACTTCATAAGATGTGAACAACGCACAAAGGTGTTTCTTTTTTTTTTTCTTTACATAATTACCAATAACATTAGAAGTAAAAGGAAATCAAGAACAACAAAATATTTCATATTTAAGCCCGATCTAATAATCATTGGAACCTTGAGAGACGACTTCCTCAAAAACCTTAAACCATTCAGCTATTTGTTCTTTTTGGAATTCAATTTCACCCTCACTTATTTCTTTAAATTCCGTGTTTTTTGATATAAATGTACAACCTCCATTCCTAGATGGTATTACTTTCATTTCCGATAGAGTTGACTCATATTCGTCGTCGCCTATTCCTTCAATCATCACCATACTATAGGTGAAGTTCTCCATATTAAGTCCTGTTATCTTGTACTTCGCTTGTGGTGATCCGTCTTTCACTATATTCCAAAAAAATAAATCTAAAATTAGTTTTGTATTAAACGATACATATAGCATTAATTACATGTAATAATCTAAAAAGTCATGAATTGCGATATTAAACTCCGTGGATTAGAACTACAGATAAATAGGAAACTCTATGCGTATTTAGTACATGTTAATAACTTAAATTGTATATAGATTTGAGACAAAAGAAAGGTAATACTAACTCATAATCTTGATCGTCCCAACGCCTCCATCGCCTTCTTGGTTAGTGATCGTCATTCCAAAATCTTTTGGAATGACATTCTCGATTACGAAGTCAAACAGCACGATGACAAAGTCATGAAAGACCTTCGAAGCAGGGATCGAGCTTGTGATCTCTACTTCCCAACTAGCAACTTCAGCCATTTATGTTTGTTTGTTATTTAACTTTGCTTTTACTTCTACGAGCGATATAATAGCAACCAAAAGAACGATTATATACACACACATGGTGCATGACTTCATGAATGTTATTGGATTAGGCACAACACATTTGACTTCTCAAGCTTGGTCTTGGGTAACTTTTTAAAAAACGCGCCTTGTGGGCAATTGGCATGTAATATATTAGCATAAAACAAGCCCTATGGACAGTTTTATTGGCATATGTTATGATTTTAAAAACGTGCATATAAAGGTCCTGTTTAGCGACCCGACCATTAATTAAAAAAAATAAAAAGCAATAATAAATTGGTCAGCTGCAAACCCGATTGGAAAAGTATTTAGAATTAAGTTTTTAATATATAAAATGTACAATGCATAACTTAAAATATACATTAAACAACTAAAAAAACTAAAATAACCATGGAGTTCATTTTATTAAAAATAAATAAAAACACGTAGGAAACCGTGGGTAGGTTCACCTGAAATGATTAAAAATGGCCTTCAACATTGGCGACATTGAACGGATGTTTAAAGTAGATTTCGATCATAATCGATTGCGACTAAAATCAAAGAGATGTTATAGTTTCACTTACCACCGCTATAGGAAAAAATGTTGTACATCACCACCAGGCATCTTTTACCAAACGCTCCTACGGTCAACAAGAGGATGCTAATTCACATGTCTCGGAGTAAATGGAGTAGTGTTGGGGTTTGATCCCCGTATTTTTTTTGATCGGCTGGCTCACCGGGTTTCTCACCACAGGTATTGCGACGCGGCCCGAGTTCGAGACGACGCCAGGACGCTTTAACGAGCATACCACCCAAAGGTCGGCCAAGTTTACAAGGGGGCTGCCAGGAATCGAACTCGCAACCTCTACAAGGATGGGGACCACTTTAGAGGGTGTTTTGGATTGAGTTTGGAAATGCAAAAGTGTTTTTCGTGAGAAGTGCTTATTGACTTATGGATTTTTGAAAAGGAGTTTTAAAAAAAGTGTTTGGATTAGCTTTTAAGATGAGAAACGTCAAAAAGTCAATAGATTGTTTTTTAAGTGTTTCGCTTAACTTATTGTGAATATTGGTTGTATGGGTGGTAGATTTGTAATTTTTATCCAAAAGTCAAAAGCCAAAAGCCAGGATTTCTAACTTTTCAAAAACAGTTTTTCCACCCTTAAAAGCCAAAAGTCAAAACAGAAATTGCTTTTGGGTTACACAAACAGTTTATTGACTTATTGGCTTCTCGGAAAAGCCAATAAGTCAATAAGTTGTTTTGAAACTCAATTCCAAACACCCTCTTAGGTATAAATTCACCCTACCTCAAACCAGCTAGGCTGAAAATTATTGGCTTGATCCCCGTATCTTCACAACATATTCTCACCTTCTTACAATTGAAGCACCATCGTGGCACAAGCTACCGCTTCTAAACTTCGGTTTTAATGACTTAACCCTAATTCTAGTAAACCAAATGCGAGTCTACCAAACTACTTAAGTTGATTTTATTTACTTTTACATTTTATGGGTTCTAATATGAGATAATAATTTATGTAAACTTAATTGTTATAGTTGCTATTTATTTATTTTAATCTATATTTTATATAAATAAACTGAATCGTATTACATTACAATATAATAATTAGTCTTCGTATTTGAACAGTAATATGGCATGTTTGTAATATTAAAGCTTCTTAGGGTCATCTTTGTCATTTGGTGTAGACCTTTACCTGGTTTATTCCTCAGATGACACGCCACCTTTGGTTGTCATCGTCTCCTCAATCCACGCGTCTTCCACCGCCCACCTTCATATTCTCTTCATCAACTCATTTTCATATTCTTCTGTGTTAAACTCTTTAAGAGGGAGAGGCTACGGTGACACCACCACCCATACACCGCCACATCGCCGCAATGCCATCATAGACGGCACACAACATACCATTTCAGAGAGAGAAAGTGGAGATAGAGAGAGTGAAGAGGGATAATACGACGGATTGTTGGAGTCTTATAACGAACTGGTAAGCAACCAGATCTGTGAGCTATAAAACATCGTTTCCAGAAAATGCAAGGTCAGTTTAGTTTGGAATGTGCTTACTGTTGTGCTCATCTAATGCAGGGTTCACTTTGGTTTTATGATAAAGAAAGGTGACATATTTTCCCCAAAATCATTTTTCTTTCGATTGCTTTTATTGTCGTGTTGATTAGGAAAAAAAACACTTTTGGTTTAAAATATTTTGTAACCACTTGCATACCTAAAGGAAGTGTCTTTGTGACTAAACCAACCCAGCTAATTAAATTGTAGGGCTATTAAAGCCAATAGAATAGGTACACTGGCCTGTTCTAATTTTAAATGTGTATGGCTATTAAGAGTTAGCGGATGTACTATTAGTTTTAAATTAGTGTGGGTGGACAAAGCGAAAACACAAGTAAAAGATGATCTTCAAGATCTGAATCCATTGCTTTACTCTTTATTTTTTAATCTTTGTATTAGTTTTAAAGGTATTGTTTGTTCCGTGGAGTTTTAATATGATGTGGTTATTGTTGCTTGAGTTTAGTGTTTTATTCTATATAAAAAAAGCTGGTGGAATAGGGTATAGAAAATTCGATGGTCACTTTGATGCGCGAGAATGTGTGTGCGGTTTAGAGGCAAACAAATCACAAGGCGCGCAACGCGCATCCGTGAAAGCCACTATATGGTGGGTGGTAGTTGCAACAGTGTGGGGATGGTTATGTGGGTGTAGATGTGTTCTGTCGTGGTGGTTAGCGTTAGGTGCAGAGCAGAGGTTAGGGTGTAGAATGTTATTATCAGCTTATTCTTTTCTGTTAGACGTTATATGCTTACTTATTTTGTAAATCGTATTACCACCACCGAAGCAAATTGATTGACGCCGCTGCAACGCTTTGCTTAATTTGTGGTTTCCATCCCAATTTCAGGTGAATATCAGCCAGATATGTGATCTGAACAAAGTGGCAGAAGTTCGGTGACTCATGGCCACAGTTGCTGACACCGCCGGATAGTGGTGGTCAACGGCTGCTAACAACAACTTGGAATATTGTAGTAAGTGTTCCTATGAATTTTGGTTTCCCGATTGTTTGGTGAATCTATTGACCCTTTTGGTGCATTGTTCTTATTTACAGATTGAAGTTCTAAATGCAGCAGTCAACCGAACCAACTGGAACACAAATTTTGCAGAGAGAGCTTGACAGGATAAGGGAACATAATCCGAATTCTGATTAGTGGTCTGGTGGTTGGTTCGGTTGTTAGACTTGGGGCGTACCCGGGCTCGAGTCCTTTCTTAAGCGGCCTTTTTTATAATTATGTTAATGTGATTAACAAAGCTATATTATTTGGATATTTATCTGAATATTTTAATAAAAGATGTAAGAAGTCGCATATAAACAACACTCAGAGACCTATTTAAACCGTTTCACTGTTAACTAAATTGTTGTAGTTTAGCTGTTACTTTTTAAATTAAACCAACTGGACCTTTTAAGTAAAGGGGTCAAATTTGCAATTTATTCTTTGTGTTCCAAACATCATTATAAAACACTTGCTAAATAGTTGTTGATTGCTTGCAGTTGCAAAGTGTTCGTAAACCCCAGTGTGAGTGGCGTTCTCTGCACAGCCACAACCGAAGCACTAGCAATGGGGAAATTCGTAGTGTGTGCCGACCATTCATTTCCCAATTGCTTGACTTACAAGACGCCAGAAGAATTCGTAAACAAAATAAATGAAGCCATGTCGCGTGACCCGCAGCCTCTTACACCTAAAGAAAGATATAACCTTTCCTGGGAAGCAGCTACTCAAAGGTTCATGCAGTATTCTGAACTTGGCAAGATACTAACCATCTCTACTTCAGAATCAAATGAAGGCAGCGGGATTTCGAAGGTCAAAATCTGTCCCGAATTTAACATCAGTGGTTGATGGAGGGTTAGCTTTTGCACACTATTGTTTGACTGGTAATGAGTTTTTGAGGCAGTGCACCGGTGCAGTCCCTGGAACACGAGATTATAACCAACAGCATTGTAAAGATATTCATCTGGTACCTCCACACGAAGAAAACCCGATTTATGGCTGGTAAGATAGGCTTCATAATTTAAACATAGAAATTATTGAGAGACGTATGGATCGAGTGGTGAAGAATAGAAGGAGAGAGTGTTTGAGAAAATAGGGAGGAGGTATGTGGTATATATAGACAAATAAAGTTGAGTGGCAACAGGAAAGCCGTTGAGATAAGATTCACAGAGATGGTGTGAGGGATTGATGGAATTAATGTTTGACTTGTAGGATCATACTATGAGCATTGAATCGGTAAAATAGGATACTATTACGATAACTTAGTAATATTAATATTAATATAAATATTACTTTTACCTTATTCATGATTATCTAAAAACAATATCCTTATAAAAAATATTTAAATTGCGGCTGAAAATCGACTTGTGTCTATGAGTTAATGAGTATGCATTCATTGTATGCTAAAGATAACATCATTGATCTGATTACATGTTATTTTTTGTGTATTTTCTTTTGATTAACAGACTAAGCATCTATTTCATATCTGGTGCAGGGAGACTATGTTTCAGGCGATGGTGCTGGTCATTTCAGATTGAACGATGTCGTTTGATGTTTTGTAAGTTCATTTAATTGTTTAGGTTTTGTTGAAATTATAAGAAACTTTTGACTTGCTAAACGCATCGTGTCACAGGTAGATTCTTACAACATAGAGCAATTTGATCCTTGAAAAAGGAGAGAAATAAATTGGATGTGTGTGCTGACATGTTTTTTTTATTATTTATTTTTTTTTGGTGATAAAGTAATATTCTTTTTTTATTAAAAAGAATGGTTGGAAAAAACGATTTTGACAACCTCATTGAAGAAGGAAAAATCAGATAGATGTCAAGGATACTGAAGTGTTGTAGAGTACAGATCAAGTGGAAGGGTCGGTTTAGTCGGCACTTAGAATATATGTTGACCGACCTTCCACTTGATAGCTGATTATGAAATGTTGACATTTGAAATGTAAGATACGAGATAAGATGAAACATCAACTATGCGAGAACATGAAATGTTGACGTTTGAAATCCCAAGTTTTGATATCTGATTGTGAGTGTCTGTCATATCATGTTCTCGCTTATAACTAGCTCTTGATTTAGGCTCTTTTGTTATCTTATGAACTTTGGATTTCAAATGTTTCCAGAATGTAAGGTTCATTTTTGTAAAGTTGCAGCACAATGTGAGATGTCTAATGGGTGTCGTTGCTTGGTCTTTCTGCCATCTTATGCACTCAGGGAGATCCTCTTCAAGTTAAAGTCAACAAGCTGTCCTCCACAAAGACCCAACTTCCTTATGACTATTATTTTTTTATTTAAGGGTGACTTGGTTAAAAGAAGCGAGAAACAAAGACACTTGTCCACTTAAGGAGGTGACAAAGTTAATGTTTTATACCTGATTTGACCCTGAGTGCTCTCTTGCACTTTGACTTGATCTGTTAGCACAAAAGTATTGGGGAAGGATGATGCCATAACAGATGACCAAAACAAACCAAGTGAAAGAAAGTTCAAGAAACAGTTGCAGTGGAAAATAATGGAAAGTAAGAGACTGACTGGGTTTTTTTTAATCATGAGAACTTTGGTAAAAAAAAAAATCACCTTTGATTTTACTGAAGACCAAATCTTCATAACTCTTATACTATGATGTCTTTATATGTGGGTAACATGTCAATTTAATGATCAAGATACAGGTTTTGAATAAAGTTGCAACTTATATTTTATACTTTGATATCAAAGTCATGTGTGCAAAGTATATTTATACATGTTGATTGGAATATTTGAAACCATATGCATTCTGGTAGTAACTTTAAACCCAATGTAACAAATCTTTGTTACCAACTTCATCAATTGCATCGTCGCTGGCAAACGTAAACGAGTGGGCGTTGTCTTGCCCATTTTAGCGCGCCGCAACGCGCGCGGATTAAAAAACCTAGTTTAATTAAAATTGAAAATATGAATATGACTCGCATTTTCTAATCTATACATATAATAAACCAAAACCATTTTAATGACATGGCACTCAAAGAGGCATTCTCCTCCTTGATTGTGCCATGTGTCATCCCATGTGGCATTGATATATTTTTGAAAAAAAAATATTTAAAAATATAATTGGATTTTTCTCTCTTATGTTTCCTCCTATAACTTTTAAACGTTAATATCTTTTATATAAGAGATTTTTTAAAGAAAAAAATTACACCAAATTAACGAGCGTTTTAGTATCTTTCCAACGAATACCATAGTGCTATATATAAAAAACGGAGAAAAAAAACGACTATTTTTGTGGGGTTTTGTTCAGAGTTATACATTGTTTTAGGTTAGATATTAATATTAGAGCTATATTGTGTATAAGGTTAGCTGGTTAGGCGTTAACATTGGAGATACATTTTTAATTGTTTTAAGTTATGTGTTACCCGAAGCTTTCTTGCATGTAACTGTAAAGCGAATGATTCTATTTCATATGTAAAATTAATATGTCATATTAGATTCTCAACCCCGGAACGTTCGGGGGGTATAATCAAGTTTATGTAATAAATAAAAACAAACACATCACAACAACGTATTCAAATTTACATAAAACGTCAACACACAAAAAGTTAAAATTGTATTTTAAGAAATAACCTAAAATGGTAATAAAACCTAATTTCAGAGGTGTCAATTAGGGATGGCAATGGGTCAGGTTTGGGACGGGTTTAGGTAATCCCAACCCCATACCCGATTAGGTATGCTTGTCCCAAACCCGAACCAAACCCGTCGGGTTTGTGTCGGGTAAATACCCATCGGGTATCGGGTATACCCGCGGGTTTCGTGTAAACCCATTAATTTTTAAAACTTACTCATTGAGTATATCCGACCAAAAACCCAACGGGCATCAATTAGATAACTATTAACCAATTACATTTAGCATTATTAAATATACATGTAAATGATTACAATGTATAAATATAAAATACTTAAATCATATAAAAACAATCAAAGATATAGATAACAAATAGTATACACTAATTTTTGGTAATTTTAGCACAAAATGATATTGTAGATGGACAAATAGATATATTATGCATACATGTTTAAAAAGATATATTAGAAATTATATTGGGTATCTAATTGGGTAAACGGGTATACTTTATCGGGTAATCGGGTCGGGTAAATGGGTATATCATCAAATCCCAAACCCGTCCCAAACCCGCGAAAAAATTAAAAACTAATCCCATACCCGGACCCAAACCCGATTACCCGACCCCAAAACCGGCCCAAATGTGTCGGGTTTCGGGTTTACCCATCGGGTTCGGGTTTGATTGCCATCCCTAGTGTCAATCAACAATTATAACCAAATAGTGTGAAAAAAAACAACTAAACCAAACCAAATCCGAACTAATAGGAAAACCACTTATATATAACCTACCTGGACCAATACTCGATGGTTTGATTTTTGAAACTATAAATTATGATCCGTTTTCGATCATACCTCATTTCAAAACCAAACCGAATCAACCTTTTCATTTGTACAGTAAAAAATTAAACCACCCCAATCTTATTTGAATGTTTATTGAACATCTATATCCATAATTTATAATGTTGAGTTAGAAGTTCAAGTCCTTAGGTCCTAGTGGACAAAATTTTTCGATTTTTAGTACAAGTCAAAATTATCATCCTTAGACTATACACAGTGTGGTAATGTCTTTGGGTGGGGGCATGAACCGACATGCAGAATTCCTCTTCAAGACCAAAACACCATGGGGTGGTGGTGGCGTGGGATAGTGACGTAAAGGGGTTTTTATTATTTTTGTTAACCAAACAACCAATCATAACACTCCATAATCCAACAAGTAATTACAGCCATCCACCTACCCTCACCTTTTACCCCACGCTAATGAAGATCTTCAAGCTTCAAGAAGCCACGTCTCCACAACGTCCGATCTAAGCCAATTCTTTTTCAGGTCCAAACATTTTAACTTGAGGGTGTTTGGGATTGATTTTTCAAAACAGATTATGCGTTTTGGAAAAGGCATGGGTGGAGTTGCTTTTAGATTATTACGTTTTTGTAGCCTAAAAATATGTTTCAAAACTCAACCTCAAATGCTAAAAACTAAATATTTACGTTTTCAAAACATAATAATCTAAAAATTAATTTTAAAACACAATCTCAAACATCCACTAAAAATGCCAGGTCAGTTTTCTAACAACCAAAATTTAGAACCGACCCATGTACAGATTACTTGTAGCTAATGTACACGCTAACTGAAGTAAAAAAGAATAATCCACAACAACACAGCACACAGTAGTAAAGGTGCACCCTCAATTCTAGTCGGTTTATTCCCTTCATCTTCTTCTCTCTTCAAAAACCCTAAATAATAATTCAACAGTTTCATTAAACTTCAATCGCACCATAAACCTTACAATCGTTTCATTCTATAACAAAACCCCCTTTTAACCCATCAATAATAAATAATATTAATATTAATATTAATATCAATATTAATATACACAGACCCATAAAGATTTTGGTTTGTGTGATCCCCGATTAAAGACTGCAAATTTTTTATCTTTTTGTTAGTGGGCATGTCGAATTCGGGTCGGAGTCGGGTCAGAGAGGATAGATTTTACTGTCCACCAGCTATGAGAAGGTATAATCAGCAACAGCAGAAGATGGTACAACAAGAAGAGCAGAAAGTACAACCCCATGAAAAACCAAAACAGCAGCAGTCAGAGCCTTTGATTAATAATAATAATAATAATAATGGAAATGAGGTGATTACTAATTTGGATCGGTTTATGAAACACACGACTCCTGTTGTTACAGCTCAGCGTTTCCCTAAGGTATTGGTTCAAGATAATGTTTGGTTATGAAGAAAGTGTATTTTGTTGTTGTTGTTGTTGTTATTATTATTATTATTTATTTATTTATTTTTTTTTTTTTTTGATGATCAGTTAGATGGGTAGTTAACAAAATGTGATTTTTTTTTATTTAGATCAGTTGTTGATGTTAATTTATTTAAAACAAGATTCAAGAAAATGTTTGATACTTAAGAAAGTTTGCAACTTTTTTATCATTATTTTTTTTTTTTTTTTTTTTTGCCTTTTTTTTTGATGATTGGTTACTTGGTTAGTTAACAAAATGTGATCTTTTTGGCTTTAGATTAACTGTTGATGTTAAAGTTGAATGCTTGAAGTATTCTTTGATGTTTTTTATAGGTAATTGATAAAAGTATGATTTTTTATTTGATAATGTAGAAATTGCATTTTTTTTTTCCAATTTTTGATGATTGCCTGATTGGTTGCATGGGTACTATAAAATGTGATTTTTTTTTGGCTTTAGATCAGTTGTTGATGTTAATTTTATTGGTTTTAGTATTTTTAGATGTTTGTTAGTCTTTGATTTTTTATTTGATAATGAAGAAATTGCAACTTTTTTTTTTTGCATTTTTTGATGATTAGTTACATGGGTGTTTAACAAAATGTGATCTTTTTGGCTTTAGATCAGTTGTTGATGATAAAGTTAATTGCTTGAAGTATTTTTTGATTTCTTGATTATTATTTGGGGGTAAATGATAAAAATTGATTTTTTTTTTAAATTTAAAATGTTTGCTTATGTTTATGCTTTAGTACCCTAGTGGATTCATTGTTACTTGTTTTGTACTATATTTGACTGGATTAGGAAAGAATGCCTGTTTTTGAGTAATAATTGATCATTGTGTTTCAATTATTTATTGCCAATGATTTTTCATGTGATGATGCCTTAGGTCTAATAGAAAGTTTTAACACTAGTTTTTACTAAATGAGCATCTGATGCTATGAAATTAGATGATGCTCAAGTTACATACTCTTACATATAAGCAATGATTATGTTAATATTAAAAAATAAAGATACTTGAATGTGGCTATTGATAATACTCATGATTAAGTTTGTTAAATGGCGTAAAAGTACGATCTTGATTGGTAATTTATTTGAGATATGTAGACTAGCATGAAGGGATGGAGGAATAAAGAAAAGGGTTACAACCCATATTTTGTACTTGGTGATCTTTGGGAGTCTTTAAAGGAATGGAGTGCATATGGAGCTGGAGTTCCTCTTGTGTTGAATGAAAGTGATTCGGTTGTTCAATACTATGTCCCGTATTTGTCTGGCATTCAACTGTATGTAGATCCGTCAACACCCCTAACCAAAATAAGGTTAGTTTTTTAGGCTTTTAGCTTTTATTTACTAATGGTTTAGATATTTTTATTGTTATTAATCGACCAATTGAATTTCTCTTCTTTGAATAAAATACAAGATCGCTCTTATGTGCACCCTGAGTTGATACTTTATATCCACATCATGAGTGTGAATTGTATGGTATTACTTATTAGTTGGTCTACTACTCTACTTTAATATCCTTGGTTTTAAAAAGCGCTAGGCGCACAAAAGCGACGAGGTCTAAGCATCGCGCAAAGCGCAAAAAGCGTGGGATTTTTGTACCCGAAGCGCACAATAATTATATACCTTTTTTTATATATCCCATATATATTCCATGAGTTTTTAACTTCATTTACCCAAAATATAGCTATAAATAAGGTTTTTATGTGATTTTACCTATATGTACAAGCTAAAAACACCAAGGTACAACACTTATATGCATAAAAAATACCCAGGGTACTGAGGCGCGCGCCTCAGGGAGAAAAGCGCCTGAAATCTGACAAAAAAAACGCCTGAGGCGCGCGCCTTTGGGAAAAAGGATAGGCGCAAAGCCCTGAGGCGCCCTAGGCGCGCTTTTTAAAACCCAGTTAATCTCTAGGGTTGGCAACAAAGTTTAAAAGAACGGTCTGAGGCGTTTTTCTTTTGCTTCGTGAGGCGAACCAGGGCGGAATTTAAAGATAAATTTAAAAATTATATATCTTATAAAAAATAAAATACTAACTAATTTCATCATCGAATTCATCAAAAACAACAAAAATACACATTAAAAAGATATGACATGTTTAAAATTGACAAAAAAAGTAACATCAAAATTCCCTGAGGCGCACATGAGGCGGAGGTTTTCTTACTGCCTCAGCCCTATGAGGCGCACATACAAAATAACTACCTGATGCGCCACCCCATACTCGTTTTTTAGGCGCCTCACCACGAGACGCGCCTCAACCGTTTTTTAAACTATCTTGGCCATATGTGTAAATTTGTGGGTTACATGATCTTCAACATATTATGCCTCATTTTCTCATATCATTGATCTAAGTTTAGTAAAATTTGAGTATATTGGTAATGCAGATTATATTCTCTTTGCCTATCTGTTTTTTCTAAGGCTTCTATTCACCTAAATTATATGCAGTGGCAGACCCATGAATTCTTTTAATGGGGGTGGAATTTCGGGGGGTCGGTTGTGTATCGCTATATATTAAAAAAAAACTTGTTTGGCAGTTACGGTTTGGTTCAGGTTTGGTTAAATTTATTGCATCGGCCAAAACTAATGTTTAATTTAATGATCTAATAATTAATCTAGCAACAGACCAACAAGTGTAGGATCTAAAACATTTCGAAATCACTCTTGAATCAAACGGTTGGAGATGGATGTGTGCGTAAGATCAAACAACAAGAAGATAGATGTAGAGATGTAGAAGAATTTCATTAGTCATCACTCATCATGGATTCTTCATACATACACTCGATTAAGCTCCATCCCAGCACATACTCTCCATTGGCCCAAGCTAACAATCCCGAGATCCGTGATCTTGTTGTAGAAATTGCAGCCCGGCACTTTAATATTTTTTTCTTCCTTTGAAACACCACCTGCAACTTTGTTTAAAGTATCGTCGGCTGGAACAATTACCAAATCAACAAACGATCACAAACCAATCATCTGGAAATTATGGCGGTTTCGGAAGTTTAAGGGGGCGATTACAAAATTTTATGGGGGTGCTTGCGATTTTAACGAGTGTATTACACTAATTTTTTTAATGTGGGTGGTTGGTCCCCTCCTAGGACTGTAAGTCCAGTGTGCAAATTACAATTTGCGCTATACGATGAGATAATTGCTTTATATATTTTTCATTCATTTTATTTTATCTTGAATGCAATTTATTTGGATCATTGTTGATGCTCTGTTCAACCTGAGAGTTTATGTAATAGTGTAATACTATGCTAAAAGACAAGTATTTCAATTTTATGTCTTGTTATAATATGTACCATTTTTGCACTACCAATGAGGCACATTTCGGAAAAATTCACGGCGTTTTGACAGTTGTTTTTTTATTAATCTGAACAGGAGGCCTGGTGAAGAGAGTGATTC
This sequence comes from Ambrosia artemisiifolia, assembly GCA_032199755.1. Taxonomy (NCBI): domain Eukaryota; kingdom Viridiplantae; phylum Streptophyta; class Magnoliopsida; order Asterales; family Asteraceae; genus Ambrosia; species Ambrosia artemisiifolia. The sequence goes on along the minus strand of CM063522.1, from coordinate 51,494,876 downwards.
CGATTCATCAAGAGCCACCAGTAGTGATGGTAGTTATGAGCCTCAAGTTGAAAAAAATAATGTTGGCTCATCTGCCAAAAACTTTAATAAGTTGACACTGAGAAGTGGCGATTATTTTGCTGGAAACGGTCTTGAGGAAAGTGAGATTAGAAATCCTCCTGGGCATTTAATTTATGAATACTTTGAACATGCTTTACCGTATCATCGTGCACCTATAGCTGACAAGGTAACATATTTAATTAACCTTTTTATTTGCTAGAAATCTACCCTTTTGCCTCTCTTTTTTCCTCCAGTTTTTGTGGTAAATTTTATTAAAATAGACAGTCTTGAAAGTTGAATATTTAAATTGTTTTTTTTAATTAATTTATCAATAAGTAATCTGTAAAGAACTAAAGGTATTATTGTAGTTCGTCTTTTTTTTTTGTTAGTTATTTAACGATTGCAAAACACCCAAACAACTGATTTTTAACCTCAAACAGCGGAAGCATGAAAAACGTCCTTGTCATGTTTGTACATTGTTATCATTTGCTGATATTTTACATTCTTGTTATTAGCCGATTATAAGATCGGTCACCGAGCCTAAGATAACATTGTGTTGCTTTTAGTCTTTGTTTGTTAGTTACTTAACTATTACGAAACACCCAAACAACTCATTTACAACCTCAAATAGCGGAAGCACGAAACACCCTTCAACCAATGTCATTAATTCGTGATTTGTCATTGATCGTAACAGATTTCAGATCTTGCGTCGAAGTTCCCAGAACTGAAAACATATCGTAGCTGTGATTTAACTCAATCAAGTTGGGTTTCCATTGCTTGGTAAGTTATTTTATTATTATTTTATTATTTATCAACACGAGCCTTTTTAGCATGATAACGTTTTTTACCCGATTTGTATGCATTCTTTTGCAGGTATCCCATATACAGAATTCCAGTCGGTCCATCTCTACAGAATCTTGATGCTAGTTTCTTGACTTTCCATTCTCTATCAACACCATTAAAAAGTATACATCTTTATCCTTTTTTTAATAATTATGTATACGGGTCGCTGTCACTTAAATCATCAATTTTGTGTGTGATTCAGGCGTTGATGGGTCAACCGTAATAAAGGTTGATGATGTTGGGATGCCTTGTCAGCTCACACTGCCAATCTTTGGACTTGCTGTTTACAAGTTCAAGAAATCGGATTGGACCCAAAGCGGGGCCCATGGGACGGAAATAGTGAACTCTTTTATGAACTCGACTGAAAACTGGCTGCGGAGTTTAAATGTGTATCACCCGGATTTTGTGTTTTTCAAGAACCGCGATTTCCTTCAGTAAAAAGGAGGAATGCAGGTGGCGAAACAGATAGGTAAAACTGACTAAAGTCTTTTTATTAGTCTAAAAAAAATATATTAGGAAGGGTCCATGTTTGGGGCTTTTTGATGATGAATTTGAAGGGGTTTTTGCAGTGATGAAACTTTGTTGATATGATGTAACTTACTGTACAAACTGTGTTATTAGCATGTGTAAACTAATGTTTTATTTGCTTATATGAAAACTAATTATTAGGGATGTACATGCTCTTTTTGTTATTACCTACATAATAGTGTAAGAAAACGCTTCTATACAGTATAAACATGTAGACCCATGACGGTGTAGCCACATTCGCTCGTGTATTACATTTGAATCTCCTTTAGGGTGTGTGACGTCTCAAGTTGAACGGTTTGGGCTCGTGAAGCGTGGCCGTGGCACCCTGCTCCGGGGTGTTGTGATGGTGAGAGTCGTGGAGAATTACACGATGGCCACGAAGAACAATCCGACCGTTAAAAAGAGCCGTTGTGTTCTTTTTTTTTTTTTTGAGTTAAAAAAAAAACAATTTTCTATAAATCCTAGTTAGACATGATCTTTATTCTCTCTACGAATTCCCTCCAACAAATATACATGTTATCTCTACAATTATGGTTTCTTCATCATCCACATCCGATGAAATCAATTATGGTTTGGTTTCTTTATCATCCTCATCTGACTGACGAAATCGTAACATTTTATATGAACACGGTAATGGATAGCACAACCGAGAACAGGAAACGCGCCTCTAAATAGATATCAGGAGGGTATACTAACTTTTTTCCTTAATGATTTTAAATATTTGTTCATTTTATTTTAATCTGTTGCCCTAGGTGCCTGTGTACTAATTTTTATCCTTGATGATTTTTATTATTTTAAATGTTTGTTAATTATATTTTAATTCGTTGCCATAGGTGCTCACGAACGTTTGATGGCCGACTACTTTGCTAAAACCCTTCTACACCAATGAACAGTTTAGGCGTCGATTTCAAATGAGTCGTCGTCTGCTTCTACGTATTGCCAATGATTTAGCAAATATGAACTCATTTTATACATTATGATGGGATGCTAGAGGTAAAAGAGGTTTTACTACCTTACAAAAGTGCACATCAGTGATCCGACAAATTGCATACGGCACTCGTAGTGATGCATGAGATGGGTATTTGAAGATCTCCGAAAGAAGATCAAGGGATCCTATGTATAAATTTTGCAAATGCTTGGTCAAGCTATATAGCAAGAAGTATTTGCGTAAATCAACACCAAAAGACATTGAAAAACTATATGTAATGGCCGTGGCATAATTGCCCTAATGCACAACGAGGTGATTCATGTGTGGTGATTTAGGACATCCCTCAATAACGCTAGAAGCTGTGTGTTCATAAGATCTATGGATATGGCATGTTTTCTTTGGTGTTGCAGGTTCAAACAACGACTTAAACGTTCATCATCAGTCCGAGCTTTTCAACGAAATCATAAAGGGCACCGGAATCGATTCTTTCTTTACGGTTTCGGGGGTGGAATACAAACACGAGTATTATCTAGCTGACGGTATATACCATGAGTATGCAGTAATTGTTAAAAACTATATTGTATCCTAGAGATGATAAAAGAAAGAAATTCGCAGGACGCCAAGAATTAACAAGAAACGCCAAGAATATATGGAATTCCGCTTATCTCAATTCTAATAATGATTAGTTTAATTTTATTTTATAGATTTGTTGTTATTATTATTATTATTTTTTTTGCATTTAAGTTATGTATATATTATTTTTTTGAATATTTATGAAAAGTTTATTTTTTTTAATTTAATGAATAGGAGAAAAAAAGGGAAGGTGACGGTAGTGAACCACACCTCATGTTTAGTTGAAGAGAGATAGTAGAATGGGATACTGACGCGACGCTGAGGTGGAGGATAAGGATGATGATTCACTAGTGAACCACACACCTCATAGCCTTAGCGAATCACATTGCATAAATCATACACGATGCGGCAATCGTGTATCACTTCTTGCGGTCTACTTTAGATTACTGCCCTAAATTAAAGACAATTCTACGTGGTTTATGTGTTAACTTTGATACACTTTTTTTTTCTACCTAGTCACTAATTTTTTTTTTTAAGTCTAAATCATTCCACAATTTCATTATAGAGAGAACTACACAATTAGTTTCTGTGGTTTGCCACTAGTTTCACCTTAGAGTATTAAAGTTTAAAAGTTTCACAAAAATACGAAAGTTACATCAAAATAGAAGGTAGACGGGCAACAAGTTGCGCTGCCAGCCTGCCACCCCTTTCTGAATTACGAAGCCTAGTCTACCAAAGACAAATCCTTGCCCCTGAAGATGAACTACTAGTTCACAACAATGTAAGATATATCTTTTGAGTTAATTACTAGGATGGTCTTTGAGTTAATTACTAGGATGGTCTTATTTTAATCATGGTTCCCATTTTTTCAAACCGTAACAGTGATGGTCTTTGAAATGGATAGACGAGTTTAACATTTAATTTTTTTAATGACTAATATGTCCATTTGAAAAGTTACAAAACATCCCTCATTTCTTCCCACCATTTATGGCTTGTGAGAGGGAGGTGATGGGGTGTTTTAATGCCAGCAAACAACAATTGACCAATTCAGGTTTTGCAATGTTCATATGGACCATATGGGTATTCTTCATATGATGTGGGAAATCTTGACGGTTTATTTGTGATTGTTTCCATCAAAATCCAAGGAATAAGCAGCGATCCGAATGCATATGACAGAGGATAAGTGGATTTACAAACAGTGATCTGAATGAGTAGATGAAACCATAGTCACAGGATTCGCTAATCTACCTGCGTACCGCGAATCCAATCGTGCATACCGGAATCGGGTACATTCGCGTACCGTTCGCATAGGATTCGCGATCCGATTCGTAAAATTGAACGTACCCGTTTGTGTAGAATTTCGAACCAAATATCACAAATTCGCGTACCAGATTGTCGAATTCGCTGTCTAGATTCAATGCGATTCGCGAATCGGAATTAAATGCTTCGAAATCTGCAGCAATTACGGTGACTATTCGTTTACCATAGCTAGATGAAGAGTCTATTGTTTCCTTATAATTATGAACTTGGTTAGTTTGTTTTATATTTTTGAACTTATAATTATGAACTTTTTTTGGATTATGATTAAGAAATGTTTATTGGAGTTATTTGAAAAAAAAATATATACTGTATAATGTTTAGATACGATACGACATACTAACTTATAGGGTACACCGTACCGCATACCGAATTGGCGAACCGAATGAACCTACCCCCTCGTACCGAATTTTAGAAATGCGCGGACCGCGTACCCGATTTCGTACCACGAACCGGAGCGTACCGCGATCATGTGACTATGGATGAAACAGAATAGGCATACTAGACCTAACTAACTTGCTAGCAGTGACCCACTTCTAACGGATGGAGAGGCGATGGTGCTCGGCAATCAAGAGGGGATGGTGATGGAGGTCGGCGATCATGAGAGGGGATGGTGATGATCGGCGATCAAAAGAGGGGATGATGGTGGTGGCCGACACTAAAGACATGGTATCATGACCAACGAGGTGGCAATGACAGTCGACACACATGTGTATAGTTTTTCATAATTTTCTTTATCAACACAATGTACATTTGGTCATTTTCTTAGATTTTAACAGACTACTTAACTTTCATCGACTCTAAGGGCTAACATGTTCAGTTTTAAAAAAGTGGGACCACCAGTGTAACTTTTTTAAACTTTGAGACCACACTCTACTAGGTTGTTGTAAACTCACCTTGACATCAGTGTTACAAAACAAGGCCGAGTTGACCGATTACTCCCCGAGTACTCCCCGCCTAGGCCGATTTGACCCCCAAGTACTCCCCGATTCGGCTGAGTACTCGCTCCAGAGTAGGTCATCGAGTACAAGCACAAATCGAGTTTTGCAACACTGCTTGACATGTTATAGACTTTTACTAAAATATATTACAAACAAGCAATTTATTACAAACAGACTACCAGTGTCTAGGGGTGCAAATGAGCCGAGCAGCTCGCGAGCTACTCGAGATCGGCTCGGTAAAAAGCTCGAAACGAGCCGAGCCTTATCGAGCCCAAGCCGAGCTTGAGCCTAAAACGAAGCTCGTTTACTTATCGAGCTCGAGCTCGAGCCTGGCATATGAAGCTCGCCAGGCTCGTCGAGCCTTATTGAGCCTAATATAATATTAGGTTTATTAATATTTTATATTATTTACCGACATTTTAAGTTGTTTAAGAAACGAGCCGAGCCGAGCTCTTGACTTAACGAGCCTATTATATATATTATTTAATTTAATATATCAACCAATAAACACTAAACGAGCCGAGCCCGAGCCGAGCTCGAGCTTGAGAAACTACTAACGAGCCGAGCTCGAGCTTTAAAAACAAAGCTCGAACCGAGCCGAGCTCGAGCTCAAGCTCTTATAAGTTAATCGAGCTCGAGCCTTGTCGAGCTCGGGCTCGGCTCGGCTCATTTGCACCCCTACCAGTGTCGCACTATATTGTTAACATCAGTCTTTAAATCAATGAAGAAACCAATGGAAATTAAGGTAAGAGAGGTCTAACTTGGCCAGCTTTTTCAACTTGTAATGAGAACTTATTTGTTCATGCTTGAATGTTAAGTTAAATCCCACAAATCCTCCACATATGGTACGTTACAAAAAGCATATTTAAGCTTTAACATTAAAATTAACAAATGTTACATGTTAAAAGACAAATCTCGAACCCTAAACCTCTAATATAGAGTGGCATGCAACTAGCTAATTGTGTTAACCTACTAGCTAAATGCCATAGCCAATATGAAAACAAATCATCAAGATCTAAACGTTATATTTACAATCAAACCTAGTAAAACTCCCGTTTGACAAACACACTGGTAAAAAATCATGCGTCCACCAATACTAGTGAACATAAACAAGAGTTCAGGTTAATTTGGAGGTCACCGGTACTAGGGTGATACGTCAAAACCAGAATGCTCGAACCATCTAAAGCAACTCGAGCCCATGGACATTTTGGTTCAATCAAAGATCAGACCCACATTTAGTCGAGACTTGGGTCAAGTTATAACCAGAACAAGAACACATAAGTAGCCAAGTTTGCAGTCATTTATCATCGATTAAGCATATGTATTATATAAAGATATAGAGATATATAAATTTTTAGTACAGTAAACGATATTCAAGGTACCTCTCTCTCCTTGTAGATTTTTATCACTATTATTATTTCATAGGTAATAACTGCTTATAAATCATCATTTAGGAAAGATGACATCAGCAGCCCTTGCACAAACTCACTTCTCCTAGCCTTCTCCTCCTGATCTTCACCAGAAAGTGTAGCAACCGGCTGTTTCTCGCTCCTGAAATAATTTACACACTTGAGAGATATGTAAAGACATTTGTAATGCATAATGCCAATAAAAAAAATAAAGAACTTCAACTGTCATTGCATTTTTCATGAAACATACAGATACAACAAACAAATATGCCAGAACAAAAACAAAGAACGGGTCTTCTGGGTAAAAACAATGCAAACAGAGGTGGCAATTTTAACCCATTTGCTGATAAAATACAAATGGGTCAATTTGGGCTGTGTTTTTATCTAAACCCCGGGTCAAAACAAAATTTTAGCTGAAAGGGAAGCGCATAAAACGGGTTAAACGGATTGTTTTACTCAAAGCTTTAAGGTCATTATTGAATACTATTGTTTTAGTAAATCATAATTAGTGCATTAATTATTTATAAATTAAGTTACAGAAGAACAAGAAGTGTTTGCGGGCAAACCTAACTGGTCCAACCCGATACTAAAGAATGACTCATTTTGAGCCATTTACCAAATCCACCTATCCTGCCATACATCTGCGATTCTTCCCTAGGTAGCCGACATAAAACAAATTGCAATTGTAAAGCGCATCATTCTATTTCATATGAGTGAACTAGTTTTGATTTTTTATACGACTCACTTGAAAAAGTCAAGTTTACATCTGGATAATGGGTTCTAATGCAAGAATTGCTTCTTACAATCTTACCTTGCCAATAAATCTTTATCTGAGCTTTCTGCTACTGACATTGCAGCAATAGAAGGATTGGTTTGATCTTGTGACGGGTGAACAGCATCATTGTACATGAAAGAAGATAACAACGGGTCTGGCTCTGTGTTGACGGATGACTGGCCCATGAATGATGAACCACCTAGAAGAGAATGTAGGTTTCCTTCTCTCAACTCTTTCTTTAAAACAGAAAAGGAGTTCAATCCACCCCTACGGATTCTCCTCTTGCGTTGAACGTGATATTTAGTCAAGAAACAGCAACATGGAGCCCACAATACAAAATAAATTTATATAATTTACAAGAAAAGGCATGCAGTATGTATAAGGGAAGAAATTTATAAAAGGATATCTTAAGAAGACTTCCATGCTGCATAGTAATATGGCTGACTAAACCGGTTCCCACCCATTTTGCACATATCGGGCATACCTGCATTTACAACACAGAAACATATATTACTGTTTGTATGCTAGATAAAGTTCTAGACCTCTCATATTTTATACAAACTATACAACAAGATGGAAACTTTATGGTGAATAATACTTTAGAGGTTTATTAAAACAACGAAAAAAGTAGTAAAAACTTTTTAAAAAAATAACTATACCCCATTCTTTGCTTGGACAGTGTGTTCTTCATCAATATGACAACAAAGACCCACGATGTCAAAATCCTCCGCGCAGAATGGGCACAAGTATTCAGGCCTCCGCTCATCGCCGTCCGTTTCTTCAACTACGTGAAATGATTCTGCTGTGAAACAAAAAAGTGAGATTCAAAAATAATTTAACCAGGAAACAAATAACAAAAAGATCCAGTTGGCATACAAAGTCACCAAATTTCTACAACAAAATATCAAGAAACAAACTGTACCGAGGTCTAAAAGTTTAAAACCGAGGCACAAAAGCAACAAGGTCTAAAAGTCTAAAACCGAGACGCAAAGCGCAAAAGCACCAGGCTTTCGTACTCGATGCGCAAGACGCTTATATAATTTACTTCTTTTTATATATCCCATACGTTTTTCGCTTCCCCTACCCAAAATACAGCTATAAAATCCAGTTTTTATAAGATTTTACCTACATGTAGAAGCCAAAGGTACAACATTTTGCAGAACAAAAACACCTAACGTACAAGAGGCGCGCGCCTCAGGCCCAAAGAAACCCCCAAAATATGCGCCTTTTGGTTTTACTCTAGGCGTCGAGCGAAAAAGCGATTCTCCATGAAAACACAACAGTTAATCATTGATCACACAAAAACACGTTTTTTATACAAAAGTGCACCAACAATAACCATCTCACCCATAAAGCAACATACAAAAGTTCAATTAATAAACCCTAAAAAGCTTTATAATATATAAAAAAAAAAAAACATAGCAAAACATCACAACAGCTAATTCAATAATATTTCTCACTAAAACATGACAATAAAAATAAAACCCAACACATAATTACATACTTATTCATCAAAACAAAATCAAAGCATAACAACAGTAAAAACCTAAACCCACTATGATAATAATAATAATAATAATTAAACAACAATAATAATTAATAAACACAAACCAGAACGTGATTGATAACGTCTTGAAGCAGAACTGGAAGTAGAGAGACGAGTCCATGAATTTGGGTCCATGAGCTTAGATCCAGAACACAAGTCTACAAATTTATCTTTGACACAAAGTAATCCCTGATTTTTTTTTTATAAAAATAGAGAGGTGATCATCGGTGTATAGATACAGAGCCTGTGTATGTATAGGTTTGATGCCGGAGAAGGAAGTGACGACGTGGTTTCTAGAGAGAGAGAGGGGTTTTTAGAGAGAGAGAGAGTGTAAGAGAAGGAACTCTCCACCGAACTCAGCTGCTATTGGTATGTTGTGTTTTATGTATTGGTCTTTCGTATAAGGCTATATGGTGTGCCTTCCCTTTCCCCCAACTCCCCCAAGTGCTATATCAGCGTCACATCATTTTCCTCATTTTCTCTCTCAAAGTTTGGAAATGCCTTCCCCCAATTCCTCCTTCCTTTTTTTGTTTTGGTTTAATATATATGTATATATTAAAAAAAAGTTGGCCAATCACAATGCCCGGTGTCCACGGGCTTTATTCCCTGTTTTCCCCGGAAAAGAAACCGGGGGGGGTGGGGGGCGGTGTTTCGTCTTCTCCCCGTGTCCACCTCAGCTCCCCGGATGAGCTCCCCGCAAGCACACCGTAAGGTCTAAGTCCTTGATGTTATAGTAAGTGTTATGTATACCCCCTTTGTGTTTTATTGTTGCGTTATTGTGTATCATTAAAAGGTTTTAACCTTTATGTTTAATTTGTACGGAGATCAACCTTTTATTATGGTTTTTTATGCAGGTTTTAACTAGGAGTGCAAACAATCCGAGCCGAGCCTGAGCTCGATCAGGCTCGAGCTCGAGCTCGATTAACATATAAAGGCTCGAGCGCGAGCTCGGCTCGATTCGAGCTTTGTTTTTAAAGCTCGGCTCGTTGGTAGTTTCTCAAGCTCGAGCTCGGCTCGGGCTCGGGTCGTTTAGTGTTTATTAGTTAATATATTAAATTAAATAATAAAAACAATAGGCTCGATAGCTCGATAAGTCAAAAGCTCGGCTCGGCTCGTTTATTAAACAACTTTAAATATGGGGTAAATAGTATAAAATATTAATAAAATTAATATTATATTAAGGCTCGATAAGGCTCGTCGAGCCTTGTGAGCTTCATATGTCAGGCTCGAGCTCGGGCTTGATAAGTAAATGAGCTTTGTTTTTGGCTCAAGCTCGGCTCGAGCTCGATAAGGCTCGGCTCGTTTCGAGCCTTTTATCGAGTCGATCTCGAGTAGCTCGCGAGCTGCTCGGCTCATTTGCACCCCTAGTTTCAACCTTTAGCCCTAACTCGGTTAAGTTTTTTTGTTAAGTCCCGTCACATGCAAGTAGGGGTGTTCATCGAATCGGATAACGAGTTATTCGGATTATTCGGATCGGATTATTCGGATTTTCAAATTTTAGAAGCCTATCCGAATCCGATCCGATCCGAATTGGATGTATACCCATCCGATCCGAATCCGATCCGAATTCAATTCGGATCGGATTCGGATAAATCCGAATAATCCGAACGGATATCCGAATAATCCGAATTAAACCAAACAACAATTTTTTAATTTTTTTTATTTTTCCTAATTTATGGTTCCTAACATTTTATTATTTTGAATTCTATAAACGTACAAAAGTGAAAATAGAGATTAGTCTTAAACACAAATACAAAGTTCATACTTCAAAATATAGTCTTCAAAACGTAAATTTAAACACAAAATCAAACTTTAAAACATAGTGTTGAACAGAAAATCAAGCATTACGAAACGTGACACTAACTGGTCCATATAGATGGACGATGTTGAAGAATTATGGTTTAGCATTGGTCTCATGCCTCATGGGTTGAGTTAAGTTTCAAACAATTGGTCATTCCCTTACTAAAACTCAATTGAAGCTTATTTGGGTTATTCGGTTATCCGAATAATCCGAATAACCCGAATAATTTAATTGTGAAATCCGAATCCGATCCGAAATCCGAATAACTTATTTGGATTTCGGATCGGATTCATCCGAATATCCGAATAAGGATTCGGATCGGTTTTTTTCGGTTCGGATATCGGATCGGATTTCGGATTTTTTCGGATTTCGGATTTTTTGAACACCCCTACATGCAAGTCATGTGAGGGCAAATCGGTCCTTTTACCCACCTTACTCCTTTCACCATCGTATTCCCTCCACCATTGCCGGCGACCACCATGAGCATTCTAACCCTCCACCATCAACCTCCCCCATCACGTTCACCTCGTCGTGTAAATCCACCAACCCTGCACACAGTTCCACTATTTTTACATTATAATAATAATATCTCTATCGAATCCGATTCCATCCTATCCAATTTGCCAATGTATTGCTCTTTCCTTCGATAAGAACTCTCTATCTAAACCCTTGTGGCCTTATTTCGAACGACCCATTTCATTAATTCATCAAATTTCTTTGATCTCTTCACAAATCGTTCTACACAGACTCAAAATCTTGTTTTTAAAAACTCGTTTGACTTAAACAAATTATAGTGAAAAGCTTTTATGTTGTATCTGTTGAGTTGCAGATAAGGTGTAAGGTGTTTGTTAGAATTCCTCAAAGAAATTTGTTGAGCTTTATCTAAATTCGTTCAAAAATCTCTTTGAACATACACAAAATCTTGTTTTGTGTAGCCCTAATTATATAAATAGATCATAGTGTTAAGTTTCTTTGTTGAAATAATTAATCCAGTTGATTTGTTGATTTACTAAATTAAGTGGAGTGCATATAAGGTGTTTGTTGAAATTCCTCAAAGAAACTGTTTTTTGGGGTTTTGAGTAAATTGATCATCGGAAATTGAGAAACATGAGTTTGGGATGGCAGAACATTAGTTTGGAGGTGGGTGAAGGTGATGATAATTATGGGTTAAATGGGGTGGTTCTCGTTGGTAGTGGTGATTTTTTTTATTATGGTGGTGGATTCTTATGTGTAGTCAACAATTAATTCTTTTTTATTTTTATCATTAACACAAGTATAGGAGGTGAAAAGACTAAACTGCCCTCACATGCCTTGCATGTGAGGTGACTTAACAAAGAAAGTTAACAGCGTTAGTGCTAAAGGTTGAAACCTGCATGAAAAACCATAGTGAAAGGTTGATCTCCGTGCAAATTAAACATAAAGGTTGGACCCTGCAGTTTTGATGAAACATAAATGTTGTTTTTTGTAATTTTGTCTAATATAAACTTTGGCTCATTGGACAACAATAATTTCTACTTAATAAATTCTCTACAACAGTCTCAACTTTCAAAGTATTTTCCTCTAATGAGTTTTTTGTTAACTGAGAACTAACCCAGTTAGTGGATGCTAGCATGGCATGCTGACGCGAATATGTTCACCTGAAAAGTTTTAACCGATTGGTTGGGTTTATCGGAGTATTATCAAGTTAGTAAAGATGTTCCGGCAGTGAGTTTTAGCTTTATCTCTAGGCCTTATGTGTGAACAATTGTGGGTCAGGTGTTCAATTATGTTTGTGGACCCGTTTGATTAGTATTTGCACTTGTGAATGGAAGAAACCAAGAATCAACACACGTTTTAATGATCTTCTGATGATACTTTAGGGTCGGAGTGGAATGTTTTGCACATACAATATTCAGAGCTTTGATTCAAAATACCAATATTTCAGTTGAAGTTCTCCACTCAACGTGAAGGGTTTTGCATGGATAAGTTCAGGAAAGAAGTTTGAAAGGTTTGGTACAACACTCTTTACTGGAGACATGGCCAGCCTTCATGGAATCCAATTAGCATTTGATTAGTTGGGTTGCATGAGATGTACTTGGTCAAGATGACATCCTGGGTACTGATGCTACGAAGCCTGCAGTGTACTACCATTAGTCGACTTCACAAGGCAAGCAAAATTGATCTGGATGCAATTCAATCTGAGCGTACCAATTGAATTCGTGAAGGACATACTTGGTCAAGATGACTTCCAAATTATTGATGCCGAAGATCCTAATGCATTACTTGGTCGGTCCATAAAGACGGGTTACGGAAGATATTTTACACTTTATTATTGCAATGAAGTTTTGCATAGAAATGGAAGACATAAGATAAAATTGAAAGGTTTCTTGGTGAAATACTCAGGTTTGGTGTTCTATGCAAAATTCAAGAATGCTCGAGTAATGAAGATCATGGTGTATAATTTGACATGATTCTGTTCTTGTGTTTTATGTTCTGGAATCCGAGTGACAAATGGTCAATCTAGTTTTTTATCGTGGCGGGTGATTATGGATTAGGTGTTTCGGATGAGGAATGAAGACAGAGCTTGAAGATTGACTGAATAAATAAAGATTATTACTGAGCATGTGTGTGAGGTTTTGTCGAAGTATTTTTGTAACGAAGCGTATTATTCGTTGCTAAGTAGTTGAAGATTGAACTTTATCACATGCTAGTTATTGTAGAGGTTATTAATCAGATGTAATTCTTACAAAGAAGGGAAGTTGCATATTAAGGTGGATCTCACATTAATTAGGATAGACATACAATTAGGGGGATATCTGATATGAAAGGTTTTGGGTTTTCAGTTGATTTGTGTAGATATCAGACAAAGTCAAACACTCCTGGTTGAAGACATGGATCAAGAAAACAAAATATGGTGTTGCTCATGCAAGTATCGGTTTAGGAGTGAGTTTTGTTGATGGATCACATAGTGACGGTAAAAAACATGCACCAATAAATCCCCCCTTGACCATTGCTATCAGTTCTGACAATATAATCATCAGTCACAAATCATGTACTAACAGTAAGTCTTACGGTTGCCTTTTTACATTATTTAAATTAGTCTATAAAAATATTATAAAATTTTAGTTATCAATTAAGGTGTTGCTCTTTTGAGGTCAAGGGTTCAAGTCTCGTCAAAAAATGATTTAATCATTTAACACGTTTATAAAAAGTTAAGCATATTATCACCGGCCATGATACTGTTCTATTATTTATTGACCGCAACCAAAACGTACAACTCATGTTTTACTTTGATAAAAACTTAAATATTACTGATATCGAGGTTAACTGAAGTACTTAGATTTTAACCCAACTAGTTTCGTCCCTAAACACATGTTTAAATGTCTGTAAGCAAACACAAAACAAAAGAAGCTTAGAAAGTCAAATTTCAACTTCAAGTGACAATTACTATTGCCACGAAAAAAAAAAGTTAGTATGGAAAACGGGGAAAATCAACTTTATCCCTTTTTAGTGTTGATTGATGAACAAATATAACTTTTAACGTTTAAGTCCACTTGAACTATAGCCTGTAATTAGCGACACAAATTATTTGCCATATATAATTAAATACCTTTCATGGATGAGCCCATTGGTGAGCCCATTGGTTACTATTGACACGTATTTTATTGTTAGTGATAGTGGAATGCCCGCGCGTTGCGGCGGGTGTCCCGGTTGACATCTTATGAAACGTGGTACTCATTTTTGTTAGTAGTTTATGTTAGTTTTAACGCAATATTTGAAAAAGACGGTGATTAGATTATGTAATTAAATTTTACGTATTTGTATCCGTTCATTTTATTTTTTATATCAATAAAATTTGCCCAGGTTTTAACTTCTTTCACAAAAAAAATAAACTTTCACAATTAAAAGATAAAAAATGCCATAAATAGGCAAGTCCAGGCAAATGACAATTACAAGTTATTTGCTAAGTGTTCGTTCGGCCAGTTATTGATGTATTGATGATGTATTGATGATGATAACATGTTCTGGAAATGATGATGCGTAACTCATTTTTTAACATAGATATATAGTACAAGTGGATAATGCAATAATGGGTATTATAGGGAAGTTTTACATTACATATAGTGTTTAAAGCATGAGACTATTGACATTTCATCTTAAAATGTGTGTATAATTACTTTTCTAGACATGTTTCCTCCTTAATAAGGTAACATAGATATAGATATATATAACTAGCTTAAACGCAACGCTATAACCAACATAAATGAATGTTTGTAAATGAACAACCAATATGTATAGTTATAACGAACTTAGAAGAGTAATTATAATTAAAAATTAATGTCTTAATGTTTAAAATACGCGGTTTCTTGAAATCGATTTTATGTAAAAAAATTAGGATTACAAATCTATTTGAGTAACCGATGTAACTTGATTTAACATAAAAAGGCAACAATTAGGCTTGTGTAGATTTTGTCCTTCTATCCATGTTTTGCTTTGCTATTAATTAGGGTCTTAACATAAACATTGAGACAATAGGATCAAAATTACACTTTACGCTTCGCATGAAAAAAAAAACGTAGCAAAAATACATTTATAATGACCCCACGAAAAATACATTTATAATGACCCCACAAAACGTGTAGCCTTGGCACACGAATCGTTCTATTTTCCAACTTTATCCATATTTAACAAAAGAAATTTCCACAAAAGAAGTCTACGTACTGTCACAACTCTTTCTTATTTTCAAACAATCTATATCCCTTGAGTTTAAAGGCAACTTTTTATGGCCCTTAGATTCTTTTTGAAAGTGAAATTAATATATCTTATTAGCAATACACGTTTTGATAAGTATATAAAAAAAAGAAGAAACAAAGAATGTAGTAGTATATTTAGGTTCATGTAAAAAAAATCAGTTATATTATATATAGTTCGAACAATAACACTCACGATTAGGGCTGCAAACGAACTGAACTTTCAGCGAACAGTTCATGAACCGTTCGGCGGGAAGTTCGTTTGTGTTCGTTCGTTTAATAAATGAACGAACACGAACAAAATAATTCGTTCGTTTAGTTAAACGAACGAACATGAACAGAGGCCACGTTCGTTCGTTTATGTTCGTGAACGTTCGGTAACGTGTTCGTTTATGTTCGTTTGTTTTATGTTCGTCTGTTTATGTTTGTTTGTGCTCGATAGATTAATATGGTTTTTAATTTTTATATTTTGTCTTGATATTCTTTTACTTTTATTTATTTTACCCAAAACAATTTATATGAGGTAAATATATGTATGTGAATTGGATTTTATAAGAAAGTTAATATATGTCCATTTGTGTTTGTTTTCGTTCATGAATGTTCGTTTGTGTTCGTGTTGGTAAGTGTTCATGAACTGTTCGTGAACACATATTTTCCTTAACAAACGAACACGAACAAGGCGTTGTTCGTGTTCGTTCGGTTCGTTTGCAGCCCTACTCACGATGATAAGATGAAGACACGTTGCATTAGTCATTTGTATAATTGGTATTAAAAGTTGTACATAAGGGCATAAAGGGAAGAAAAGGGATAAAAAATAAAGGATTACACTTGTGACCCTTTGTATGCCATCTTAAAAAGAGGGTAAAATTACTTGTGTAGCCATCTCTCCTCCTTAATAAGATAACATAGATATGACACTAATTTCTTGATTCCGTGGATTAGCCCATTGGGCTGTGAGCCTGTGACAAATAAAATTGTAGGTGGAGTAATTTCCGTTCATCTACTTGTAAGAATTTACAATATTTATCTTTATTATTTACTTTTAGTTTTGATTGTAAACATTTAATCTTAAGAATATTTAGGTTTTTTACTAATTCGTTGCAAGCTCTCTTTGTAAATTATGAATCTATGGATCATGTTTGTTTTAGTATGATTAGTTAGGTAGAATATATTAAGAGTTTACTGTTTAGTATATATATAAATCATTTTCAAACAATAAAAAAAATATGAGATTTCTCTTTATAAATAGCTTTTTAGTTACAATCATTTAACTTTAAGAACAATTATGTTTTCACTTAATTCATTGCAAAGACATCTTAAATACCATCTAAAGTTATAAAGTGGTACCATACTTGTTTTAGTTTGATTAGTAAGGTAGGATATGTTAAGAGTTTACTAGCCAATGATCTCCAGCCCAGCTGGTTTGAGGTGGGAAGGTTTACCTCCTTGGAGGGTTCCTGTCCGGATTTGGTCTCAGGTTCGAATCTCACGCTCCACCGAAAAAATAACCGCTTGGGTTTGAAAGGAGAAACCCGTGTGGTGCTATGGGATTCGATCATGGGCAGTGGTTGCTTTACAACACAGGATTTACCGCTGAAACACTACTCTCCAAAAAAACGTTAAGAGTTTACTAATCTATATTTACTATATATAATGCATTATAGATAGGCAAAGAGGTCATTACTTCACTTAAAGAGGCGTCATTGTAAATACTTCCAAACTTAAGACATATTAATACACTATTTAATAAACTTCTAATTAAATGAACTAAATGCACTTTCTCAACAATAATTATTACCATAGGAAGTACATTTCTTCTTCTACCCCTCAGCTTAAGGACTATAAATAGTAACACCCAAACATCACAAACATCTTAATTCAATATCAATAAAAGCATACAAGTAGAAAAAGTGTAATAGCTTGGAAGATGTCAGCGAAAGGTATTTTAAACAAAATCAACATCATACTCGTGATCATCCTTCCTCCTTTAGGCGTTTTCGTCAAGTTTGGCTATGATGTAAGAAAGAAAGTGAAAAATGTTTTAATTTTCCTAACCCGATCGGTTCTAGGAAGTTTAGTTTATTTTTTGAGCATCCCAGATTCTAACCCATATCGATTTGGCTAAAACCGGTTCTAGTCCATCTTAAAAAAAAACTTGAACCGATTCGACAATTTGAAATCCATTTGGAGACACACATACACACACACTTTGAATCCAGTTGAGAAGACCTCTAGTTATATAACACGTTCAATCCGGGTTGACACTGATCCCAATTCGATTCGATCCAGTATGGTTTTCCTTTAGAAATGGGCTTCAAACCGAACTGGTTTAAGTCAATTTGCTTTTGACCTTTTGGCTAAAACCGGTTTTAGTCCTTAAAAAAAACTTGAACCGATTCGACAATTTAAAATCCATTTGGAGACACACATACACACACACTTTAAATCCAGTTGAGAAGACCACTAGTTATATAATACATTCAATCCGGGTTGACACTGATCCCAATCCGATTCGATCCAGTATGGTTTTCCTTTAGAAATGGGCTTCAACCCGAACTGGTTTGAGCCAATTTGCTTTTGACCTTTGGTTTTACTTTCATTGACTCGATAAACCGGTTAGCCCAAAAATATGATTTGTGGACTCCTAGACACAAGTAGTGTAAATAAGTTGCATGTTCTTTATAATAACCATCAATGAAAATCAAAGCCATTTTTTTCCTCATCTAAAAAGACACTAATAATGAGAAAGATGTGATAAGAGTGATGTAACACATACAACGAAATTGATGTAACCACAAAATATATAACCATTAACCTTAGGATTTAAACAATGAAAAAAAAAAACATGACCTAAATGGTAAATTCACCTGACGCTAAGAAATGGATAATTTAAACCATGTTAATTGTGAAGGATTACATGTGACACAAGCATTATCAAAACATACAATATACCGTTAAAGATACAACAATACTATTAGGCTGTGTGTTATGGAATAACAACACAACTCAATAACTAGCGTCACGTCAACGACATATAGGCGGATTGTCAATAGCTAAACCACTCAATAACTATGTATAGTGGATTAACTAAACATTAAATAAAATTTAAAACCAAGAAAAAAAAGTACAAAGACTTTGATTGGATGGAGATGGTAGTGGCCCCACATGTTCACCCTCTTTCCTCGGTAACAATGGTTAACCCGTTAACAATGCCCCCAATAACTAAACCTAATAACTAAGGGGCACGGTGTTCAGCCCGTTAGCGGCTGATGTGGCACCCCTTAGTTATTCCATAATGTGTTAGTCGTAAAAGTAATAAGGTCAGAAATGTAATAAAGAAATAGTATAGGGGTTAAAGTTGTCAATTAGTAGAATGTTTGAAAGTTAGTTACTGGTAGTTAGTTGGAGGGAGTTTGTATAAATAGAGGGTAGTAGAGATTGTAAAGATTTGCTATGAATTGAATAAAGATCTCTTCCCCTGTTTCCTCTCTTCTTTATACTTTTATAGCTAACAAATTGGTATCAGAGCGTCGATTCTCTCGACCTCAATACCGTTATCCAACCACTTAACCGTCGTAACCACCCTCAACCACCGTCCTTCCGCCATAACCACCACACTCTGTTATCTTCTCCGTTCAGTCTGTTCTTCTTTTTTCGATCATTTCTTTCATTCCATCACTCTGAATTCTTTTCTTAACACTCTGTTTTCGATTTTAGCTGGATTTAATCGATTACGATTAAATCATTCCATTTATTGAACAATTCGTGTTCAATCGATTCTGTGAATAGATCAATTTGTGGTCTGTTTACTCTTCATTCATCAATTCAATCAGTTACTTCCTAAATTCTACCATTGTTTTCTCAAAAATGACAACAACAAGAAACCAAAACTTTGAGCAAAAGATTCAAGAACATGATGCTACCTTGAGTATATTAGAGGCAGCTGCAGGTCAGAACTTGACAGAGATCGAAGGTTTGAAGTCTTTTGCATTAAAGAATGCTGAGAACCTGCAAAAGAATGTGGAAAACTTAGCTGCCATCAAAACTCAAATGGAAAACCAAATGAATGAGATCCTCAAGACTATTCAGAGTCAATCTTTGGGCAATAACCGACTTAATAATAATAACAATAATGATAATAGTAATAATGTGAGAAATACTCACAATCACCCACACAATCATAATGATAATAATAATAATATGGTTCTTAACAATAATATGAATCATAACAGTCACAACAGTCGGTTAACTAAGATTGAATTCCCTAAGTTTGATGGGGAAAATGTAGAGGGATGGCTTTGCAAAGCTGAACACTTCTTTGTAATTGACCAAACCCCTGAGTCATTGAAAGTGAGGCATGCTATTGTACATATGTATGATATAGCATTACTTTGGCACCAATCCTTTGTGCAATCTAGAGGAGGTAATATAGATGGTGTCACTTGGCCTGAGTATAAGAATGCTGTAATAGCCAGATTTGGGCTATTGCTAAATCAGGATGCAATGGGTGCCCTGGCTTTAATCAGACAAATTGGTACACTAGATAAACTAAATCAAGAATTTGATTTAGCATTGACTCGTGTGACCATTTGTGATGAGTATGCTGTTAGCCTTTACCTAAGGGCTCTGAAGCCAGAAATTGGTTATCAGGTTAGAATGTTAAGGCCTAAAAACTTACCTGAAGCCTATTTGCTAGCAAGAATGCAAGATGAGGCCATAACTGCTATTCAGTCCTCACAACCAAGAACCACTAAAACCACTTATAATAATCATAATAATAATAATAATAATAATAATAATAATAATAATAATAATAATAATAATAATAATAATAATAATAATAATAATAATAAGCCATTCACCATGGCCAACACCAACCTTATTACCTAATCCCAAACCTGTGAGTTCTAAGAAGTGGACTCTGTCTCATAAAGAAATTGAAGAAAAAAGAGCAAAGGGTGAGTGTTTTGGATGTAATGAAAGGTATACCCAAGGGCATGTTTGTAAGAATAAGCAACTCTTCTCAATTGAGTTATGTGAAATTGGTGAAGAGAATGAAGAAGTGGAATTAAATGAGTTGTTGGAACAAGATTTACAAGATCAAGAACCCAAGATTTCACTGCATGCAATGATGGGGGTTCCTTCCTATTCCACCATGCAAGTGAGAGGATCTATTGGCACTAAAACATTACACATATTGAATGATTCTGGTTCCACCCATAACTTTTTGAATGAAAGTTTGGCAAAGAAAATGAGATGTCCAATTAAAGAAATACCAGAAGTTAGTGTAACTGTTGCTGATGGAAATAAGTTGAAGTGTACACAATTGTGCCAAGATTTCCAGTGGATGATGCAGGGCATTTGGTTCAAGACTGATGTCATATTAGTTCCTTTGACTAATTATGATATGGTCTTAGGGGTTCAATGGTTACAGACCCTTGATGATATAATGTGGAACTTCAAGAAGTTGACTATGAGGTTCAAGGTGAATGATAAGTGGGTGGAATTGAAAGGAATTGAATCCAGTAAGGTTAAACTTTGTTCAGCCGAAAAGATGGAGGAAATATTATCACAAGAAGGGGTTGTTTCAGCCCAGATGTTTAGTTTACAATCATCTTCAAATGATTGTTTCCAACATGAGGCTAAAGTTGGGCAGGAAAATGAAAATGAAGCACTGCAACAGTTATTGCAAAAGTATGAGGATGTATTTGCAGTTCCCACTGGTCTTCCTCCTAAAAGAACTTGTGATCATAGGGTCATTTTGAAGGATGAAAATGTTACCATTAACCAGAGGGCTTACAGATATCCTGCTGGTCAAAAGGATGTTTTTGAGAATCTTACCAAAGAATTGATGGATTCTGGGGTGGTAAGAAATAGCCAAAGTGCTTTTGCTTCTCCAGTGGTTCTGGTGAAAAAGAAGGATGGAACCTAGAGGTTTTGTGTGGATTACAGGAAGCTTAATGAAGCCACTGTCAAAGACAGATTTCCCATTCCACTTATTGAAGAATTGTTGGATGAGTTGGGAGGAGCTTCTGTATTTTCTAAGCTAGATCTAAGGGCAGGGTACCATCAAATAAGAATGCATGAAGATGACATTCACAAGACTGCCTTCAGAACACATCAAGGCCTATTTGAGTTTGTAGTTATGCCCTTTGGGCTAACTAATGCACTAGCTACCTTCCAATCTTTGATGAACCAGACATTCCAGTCAACAATGAGGAAATCAACCTTAGTCTTCTTTGATGATATCCTGGTTTACAGCTCAACCATGGATCAACATCTTATTGACTTGGAACAGGTACTAATCCTTTTAAGAAAGAATTCTTTAGTAGCTAAAAGGTCTAAATGCTCATTTGGGGGGTCTACAGTGGAATAGTTGGGGCACATTATTTCTGGTGTAGGGGTTCAAACTGACCCCAATAAAATTGTGGCTATAACTAATTGGCCTGTGCCTCAAGATCAGAAACAACTTAGGGGTTTCCTGGGGTTGACTGGGTACTATAGAAGGTTTATAAGAAACTTTGGGGTCATTGCCAGGCCAATGACAGAATTGTTAAAGAAAGATTCTTTCTTGTGGAATGAATCAGCAGAAGAAGCTTTTAATAAACTCAAAGAAGCCTTAACAACAGCTCATGTTCTGGCCTTGCCAGACTTCAATAAAGTGTTTGTATTGGAGACTGATGCCTCTTCTAAGGGCATGGGAGCAGTCCTTATGCAAGATGGACACCCTATTGCCTTTGTGAGTAAGGCTCTATCCATAAGACAACAAAACCTTTCTGTCTATGAGAAGGAGTTGTTGGCTATTCTTATGGCTGTCAAGCAGTGGCACCACTACTTGATAGTTAAGAAGTTTCTCATAAAGACTGACCATAAGAGTTTAAAGTATCTTTTGACTCAGAAGATAACTACTCCATTACAACAGACCTGGTTGGCAAAATTAATGGGTTATACCTATGAGATTCTATACAAGAAAGGGGCTGAGAATGTGGTAGCTGATGGCCTGTCAAGAGTTTCTGGTATGGCTCTTTTTGAGCTTAATCTCAGCACCTTAGATCCCATGTTACTAAACAGGATTAAGGCCTCTTGGGAGTCTGATCCTTATCTTAAAGATTTAATCCAGAAGGTGAGTAATGGGGAGCAAATTAATCATGTTGTTTGGGATGGACAGTTGCTGAAAAGGAAGAATAAGTTGTGGGTGGGAAATGACCCTGAATTAAGAAAAGACATTCTCACTTTGTTCCACAGTTCACCTATGGGGGGTCATTCAGGGTTCAATCCTACACTTCAAAGAATTAAAGCCTGTTGTTATTGGAAAGGGTGCTACAAGGATGTTTTCAAGTTTGTTAAGGAATGTCATTCTTGTCAACAATCAAAATATGAGCCTATTGCCAATCCAGGGCTGCTGCAGCCATTACCTATCCCTACTCATGTTTTTACAGACATATCTATGGATTTCATAACTGGGTTGCCAAAGAATCAAGGGAAGGAAGCTATACTAGTAGTGGTGGACAGGCTAACTAAGTTTGCTCACTTTATGCCTCTTTCTCACCCGTACACAGCTCCTCAAGTTGCTCAGGTATTCTTAGATTCTGTTTTTAAGTTGTATGGCAATCCTGTTACCATAGTATCAGATAGGGATCCTATCTTTCTGAGCCAATTCTGGAAAGAATTTATGAGATTACAAGGCATCAACTTGTCCTACTCCACTGCCTATCACCCTCAAAGTGATGGCCAAACTGAAGTCTTGAACAGATGCCTGGAATCTTACTTAAGAGCTATGTGTCTACAATCCCCTAATCAATGGTTGAAGTGGTTAAGTCTAGCAGAATGGTGGTATAATACTACCTATCATTCTGCAATCAAAACCACACCTTTTGAAGCTCTATATGGTTTTCCACCACCCTTACATATTCCCTATATTCCTAATGATACACAAGTGGCTGCTGTAGAGGAATTACACAGAGACAGGGAAGCTATGATCACCAGATTGAAAGACTCCTTAGAACAGTCAAGGAACAGAATGAAACAGTATGCTGATGCTAAAAGAAGTGATCGTTCCTTTCCACCAGGTGATTGGGTTTACCTAAAGCTAAGGCCTTTTGTCCAAACAACGATGAGGGTTCAAAAGCACAACAAATTAGGGCCAAAATATTTTGGTCCTTTCCTGGTTTTAGCTAAGGTGGGTACAGTAGCTTACAAGCTGGACTTACCTGATAATGCTCAGATTCATGATGTTTTCCACCTTTCCCTTTTGAAGAAAGCTCATGGTCAGCATGCTCCTACTCTTCCACTTCCAATTGGTCATCGCTTTGTATTGCAACCCAGATCTGTAATTGATAAAAGGTTAGTGAAAAGGGGAAACAGGTGGGCTCAACAATTGCTGATTCATTGGCAGGAGTTACCACTTACTGAAGCTACCTGGGAATTTGCCGATGATTTCGCTCTCAGATTTCCTGATTTTCAGTCTTGAGGACAAGACTGATTTTGGGGAGGGAAGCTATGTTAGTCGTAAAAGTAATAAGGTCAGAAATGTAATAAAGAAATAGTATAGGGGTTAAAGTTGTCAATTAGTAGAATGTTTGAAAGTTAGTTACTAGTAGTTAGTTGGAGGGAGTTTGTATAAATAGAGGGTAGTAGAGATTGTAAAGATTAGCTATGAATTGAATAAAGATCTCTTCCCCTGTTTCCTCTCTTCTTTATACTTTTATAGCTAACATAATGCATGGTCTTAGATGGTTATTTTCACACGGTGAGTTCGTCTTCTACATATTGGTACAAACATGCTCCGAAGAAAACTAAATTTGTGTTTAGAGGATTTTTTGAATCGTCTCCCTATCAAGTGTAATCTTATGGATGGAGAAGTGAATATTCCTTCTATAGTTCTATTCTTTGGACGTTGAGTGGCGATCGGCCGAAGTCCTTTAATCATATGTTTGGTGATGTCAATCTATTAATGGTATTTGGGATAAAATTACTTCTTGGTCGGATCTTGTAATTCTGGTCACTCGCAATCATGCTACTTCAGTGGAATTGTTCGAGTCTACTTCAGTGGGTTTGATCATTTTTTTTGCTTGGTGAGCAATTTGAAGATTATGAGACGATGCGGTTCATCAAACTAAAATGACAAAGGAGGAATGTCTATTTGATGATATCATTTATTTTTTCTAACTGGTTCTCTAATGGAATCCTAGGCATTCCTAGCTATTGTGTTAATTTAACATGGTGGATGCTGAATCCACTATTGCACTTTTGATTTATATATATTTGATCTCTTGTCTTAAAAAAAACACTGTGAGAGTGGATGTTAAGTGTGAACAATGGCTTGTTAAGCTTCTCAGAGCTCAAACACGACACGTTTCGGGCACCATATCAAAAGCCTGAGTTTGGCTCATGAAATAAACATCGTTTATTACTTATTGATTATTTTATTGTTTGATTTTTTACACACACACACACATATATATATATATATGATTTAGATCATTTGAGAATCACACGTTCATTTAACTGTTACATATATACAAACATGTATCATATGCACATGTGCATTTCACTATTAGAGCACATTTTTTGATAAATTGTCAATTACCATAATTAAATGATCATTAAATGGACGCGATGAGAAATATAACGAGGCAAAAATTTTATTCAATGATCATTAAATGAACGTGAAGTGAGAGATAAAATACACTCGAACTCGTTAATTGTTTAGTCATACATATTATAACATAAAATGAAAATAAGACACGTGTAGGACAATAAATATGAATAACCTTACTAAAAATTGTTATGTGATTTAGGATTTCGAACCCTTTTTATTACATATACAAACGTGTACTGCATGCACATTTGTATTTTCACTATTATAGTTAGGTTTTTTTAGGAGTTTAGCTTTAGGGTTTAGTTTTTAGGAGGGAGGGGGTTTGAGTTTTTGGGGTGGGGGTTTTAACACCCGTATGAGGTAAGGCAGGGGGGGGGATGAACTACCTAACAAGCGAGCGTGAGAAAGAAGATTGGCGGGACACATGGAATTCAACCAATCGCATGCTTTGTTTCTTTTTTTTTTTTTTTTCATATTAGTGATAGGTAGTGAAAACTTGTGAAACCACGACCTACTAAATATATAAAAGTGAGTGGGAGCTAATGACTAGATGAGGGTAATGTAACCCATCACACATACACATACGATTTAAAGAAACATACACGTATAACTCGTTTACACTCTACATATGTGTACTTTATTGGTCCCCAAACAAATACGATTGGGCCCAAGCCCATATGACTTGGCCGGTGGTCCAACTTAGTCCGTAGTTTATTGTATTTTTGTTTGTGTGATGGGTCAAAAGAAGCAAGTAACGACGTCAACACGTGACCGTCCTTGGTCACGATTATTATTATTACTAGCCGATTACCCCGGGAAGGTCCCGGGGTTGATAGGAAAAATCCTAAACTCTCATCACAGATCACACACCATTCCACTTAATACATGTATCAATTCTCTTAACAAATTAAACTAAACTGATATAATGGAACTTACATAACCACCAATACCTCTATCAAATCTGTTAAGAGTAAACTTAAGTGACATAAATTAAGCTTAACTGAATGTAAGTAAACTCAACTTAAAGTAACTAATGAAACATGTAACTCAACTCAGCTTTAAGTACCTAATGAAACATAAATCTATTATACTATACAACTCAACTGACATTGAAACAGACCTATGAGTAATAGATGTAAACAATCTTCCAATACATGTATCAATTCTCTTAACAAATTAAACTAAACTGATATAATGGAACTTACATAACCACCAATACCTCTATCAAATCTGTTAAGAGTAAACTTAAGTGACATAAAATAAGCTTAACTGAATGTAAGTAAATTCAACTTAAAGTAACTAATGAAACATGTAACTCAACTAAAGGCATTGTTTTAAACTAATATATAAAGACCCCTTTGACTTTATGAACTAAATGAAAAGCCCCACTTCTGGAATAGCACCAACCTTATTCTGACTTTAGATAACCGCGTTCCGAGGGATTTACACACGGATCATTGAAGTGCAGACAGAAAGTAACTAACTTAAATAATGCAAGAAATTAACAAAATAAAAAACCCACACACACTAAAGTGTGTTGGTATGATGGGGGTAATACCTGTGTTTAATGAAAGCAACACCTGCATATCCCTCCATGAAACTAATACATAACAGATGTTCTATTGAGGCCACATCCTATTTTTGTGTTGACAGTCACATAAGATAACAAGTGATATGATCCAGTTCTAGGCAGAATAATAATAATAATAATAATAATAATAATAATAATAATAATAATAATAATAACAACAATAATAACAATAATAACAATAATAATAATAATAATAATAATAATAATAATAAAAGTAAAAGGGGATGATATACCTCTTGAAGCTGTTGGTTGTAAGTGGAAAGATTGGAAGAGAGTTCCTCTATGCTGACCTCATCGGCCCCTCCTTCCATGTTTCTCTAATCTAATTGATTAGTACTTTAGGTATATTGTTGAATCAACAGATGGTGTTGTTATTATTATTATTATGTAGAAAATTGTTCCTCTTCTCTTTCTCTCTCTCTCTCTCTCTCTCTCTCTCAACGCTTTCTCTCTCTAGCCCTCCGCTCGATCTTCACCTTCTAGATATTTTTAGGGTTAGGTGGGTATGGGGTTGCGTGGGTTGGGAGTGACCCACCGGACCATTGTGTTGATTCCCCTGCCGAACATGACAATTTTGAAGATTACAATCAAGGGATGGGAGAGCAGATTTTAGGGTTTTATGATTTGGGAATGGAGAAGATGAAATAGAGGAAAAAACGTGTGAAGGTGTCTTATATCTAATTTATTAATTTGATTAAAAAAACGAAATTAAAAAAAATTAAACCTTTTGCACCTCATTATGCCACGTGGCGATTTCAAGAGGGGATTGAATGAACCAATGGATGCCACGTCAGCAAAAGGGCTTTGTTTTATATATATATATATATAGATTATTTTCGTTTTTACTTGTACCAATTTGGTTTTAGATATTGTATCAACGAATAGTTTACGCAAGTTGACGGTTCAACCCTTCTATAGCTTTAACAAGTCTTGTCGGTTATAATCATGTGATTGTTGATTTGTAGATTTTTATAACCAATCGGTTTTGGGCATAATCAGTTAGGTTATTTTGGTTATTGAAAAAGAAGATTCACGGTTTTGGCCCTTGACCGAAGGTATTCACGAAATTAGCCACCTCTCACAACTTTGAAAAGTCAGTTTTTAGATTCCGAGGCGTCTCCGTAAGGCTTCGGAGATGGACCAATAGCCAATTGTCACGTGTCAAAAATATAATAGAGAAATATAATGACTCAACTACATCAAAATCCACGCCTCCTCTTCTTTCCCACGTCTTGGAGACGTCTCCTTTTCTTGCCTTTGAATCAACACCATGTCCACCGGAGTTCACACACAACAACTACATCAACGCCGACCTCCGATCACCACCATCCACCTCCACAGCAACCACTTTACTCCCACCACCACCTCTAGTTCTTCACCCTCCTTTCCTTCGCATTAACATACCGTCACAACCAACACAACATTGCCACCAAGATCCACCATTAGATGAAGAAGAAAAATGATTCATTTTCAACACCCCTTCGAGGGCTCTCCGGTCACCCCTTCCATCTCCGGTGACCTGCAACCAAACCCGACAATCTGCAATACCCCTCTGAGAAATAGAGCAGTGATGTCACCGGCAAAGTGGAGATGCCACAGAGACGCCCGAGATGGAGACGGCTGCCATGGAGACGAAGACGTCACCAAGAAGGCTCTACATAACCGAGGACACGTGGCGTTAATCGATTAGGTCTTCTCGGTGGCGTCTCCGGAGTTCATTCCACCAACCTGTGAAATCGGGAGCTGACTCTCCAAAGTCATGGGAGGTGGCTAGTTTCACGAATCTACTTGGTCAATGGCTAGTTTTGTGATTTTCCCTTCGGTTAATGTCGTTAGGAGCCAATTTTGAAGATTGATAAATTCAAGCTAATTAGCATTCCTCAATATATTAATAAGGACGAGTAACCGAAAACTAACATAACATTTTATAAAGTTATAACCTATAACAAAAAAAATTCTAACACATAAAACATTATTAACCAAAAAACAATAATGTAATATTTGTTTTGGTATAGGTTAACTAAATTCGGTGATTTATACACATATAAACATAACATGACTATAAATAATCAGATTAACCAAAGGTGTTAGTTGAGGGTTCAAGTCCTATAAACAAAATGTGTAGATTTTAAAAGTATGATAAGTTAGTGTACGGGTTAAGTGTGTTTAAAATAACTAGGTGTTCTAATGATCGCGCGCTGCGCGATATATCATGCGGAGCGTTGTGCCACAACCGTGCTAACAGCAGTGTGAGATGAAGGTGTTAAACTGTGTTACGTAGCAACGAAACAACGACCAAAACCAGGAAAATCGGCAAGAAAGAACACAGATGAACGAAGACGAAAATACTATACTAACGTAGATGAAAACTACGTAAAAAAAACGGAGACGAAAAGATCAGGTGTTGCAGACGAACGGAGACGAAAATACTATAGGAACGTAGACGAACACAACGTAAAAAAAACGTAGACGAACGGAGACGAAAAGATCAGGTGTTGCAGTCGAACGGAGACGAAAATACTATACGAACATAGACGAACACTACATAAAAAAACGTAGACGAACAGAGACGAAAGTACTATACGAATGTAGACGAAGACTACGTAAAGAAAGCGTAGACGAAGGGGAGACAAACGTAGACTAACGGTACGTAAAAAAAAATACTATACGAAAGTAGACGAAAACACTATACGAATGGAGAGCAACTTGGGTTAAAGAGCGGGTGTTGCAGACGAACGGAGACGAAAGTACTATACGAACGTAGACGGACACTACGGTAAAAAAAAGAAATAAATTGTGGCTAAGACGGGGAAAAAACTTAACTAAAACGTTGGTGGTCAAAACGGGGAAAAAAATGGGGGATTAAACTATGAAACATTCCCCTACCATAATGTAATTTGCTTCGAATTTTGCCATTGGGAAAAAAAGAACCTAAAGAAAAGAAAAATAAATAAAATGTGGCAAAAAGAGGGAAAAAAAAACCCAAATAAAAAGTTGGTGGTAAAAATAAAACAAAAAAAAACTTAACAAAGAAAACAAAACAAAAAAAGTGGCGTAAAGGAAAAGGTGGGAAATGGGCTATTCCTAATAGCTATCGGTTTAATATATATATAATTACATTTGTAATTTTAGTTATGGTTCTATTATTCGGGGTTTTTTTTTTCTTCCTTGTTTGTAAAAACTAGAGAAGCATTGATGTTGATTTCTCCTTCAACAATTTGACAGGTTACCTGTCACAATCGTTATTCTTACAAACCTGAATTTGGAAACCCACCAAGGAAAACTTGTACGATCCTTTTCATTAATGTTGGCACCACTATGACAACTTTAAATGCAAAGTGAGTAGAAGGATAGAAACGTCAACTTGATTTACATCTAAGACTATTAAATTGTTCATAAACTAGTAAATTACGCCCGCCGCGCTTAGAAACATTAACGGTGCCGATCCGTGAAAACGTGTAGAATTTTCCGACGAACAGCGAAGTTACACCAGTGGTATTGCGAGGGTCAAGTAATCGGATAACACAACGTAGAGAGTCGTATTGTTCCGTCGATACGACGGCACGCCTTGCAGCGAGCAAAACGCCTAAGCCGTCATAAAATAATTGATAAAAGAAAACATCTACGATCCTGGCCAGCAGCTAACGGTGTGGTTGTCATTGCGACTTACAACGGCATTTTCGAAAATACCATGCAAATTGAAGGTTCTTTATTAATTAAAAGATTCTTGCAATGCCAATATGGTAAATACCATGCAATCCAAAGATTCTTTCAATGGCATTATCGTAAATACGTGGAACATGAAGGTTCTTTACTAAAAACCAAAGATTCTGTCAATGGCATTATCATAAATAAATGGAACCTTAAGGCTTTTTAATAGGATAGTGGCAATTCCGTAAATAACGCGAAATTGAAGGATTTTGTTTAGTGGTTACTGTAGCGAACGATCGGAATTGTTATATATAATAATTGCTGTAAAATACATTTTTTTATATAAAACCTTTTATGGAAGTCGTTACTTATGACGTTGAGGTTGTAGAGACGAGAAAGAAGACGTTGAAGAAACAAATGATGACACCAAAAGCAAAGATGGGCTTATTTTGCTTGGTCGTTTTTCTGACACCTAGTGTATGTGTAATATATCGAGACTGGAACATTGATCTGGTGTCCCCTAAAAGGACATCTTGCTAGTTAAGTGGTGTGCTCTACAAATAAAAGATTGAGTTAAAATCTTGCAAAACATTGACCGGGGTACATGGTACTTTTATGTAAATGTTTTGCTCATTTATGTATATCGTAACATGTGTGAAGGAGGACGTTTCTTGAAGTCAAGTAGAGTGACGGCAACTTTTCCAAATTAAATCTCTTATTGAAGTGATCATTTGTAATATTATTATTCTTTTTTCTAACGGCTAATGTTTACCCTGCTATATTTTACATCAAATGTACCCCACACTAAGGACTACACCCATATTGGCATTTGTAATAATTATTTTCATTATAGTTTTTTTAACGACTAATGTTACCCCCCCCCCCCCCCTTTATATTACACCAAATTTATCTAAATGACACCATTGCTTAGTTTTGAAGTTGAAACATCCTCTCTAAGAAGCATAAACCTCTACCAAGTGGCTATTCTAATTATACACTGTCATAATTAGATAGATTGATTAACATTGTGAATGACATTATATTTTTAAAACAAAACAATTTTTTATCGCAAATGTTCGATATATGATCGTCTTGGTGTTGAAATTCTCTAAATGAGCTAATCCACTTGCCTTTTGTAAGTATGATCAAATTGACTAGTTACTTAACAAAATGTATGCTAAAGCCAGACTCAAGGCAAGTACTATTACAAACTCTCCCCGACCATAACCGCTATTTGTTGAGTATGGATTGGTTATGAGTCAGTTTCGAATAAGTTTAGTAACTTTTACCTTATCCTTTTCCAAATGTAAGGAATAGATATTGTACAAACATTGGAACTCATATTGCAACTATCCATAATCAATAAACTCCCTTTCCAAATGTAGGGAAGAGATATTGTACAAATCTTCCTTAACATACAAAGCGTAAGAAGCAATCTGGACAATTAGAACAAAAACTGAATAGATCATACAATTAAACACGTTTAAATCAAACCTAAGGGTAAATTAGTCAAACAAAATATAAACGCATTTAAAATTTTTTAATTTGAACCGCCAATTCACCAAAATCAACGACGGTTACTAAAGTTGAGAAACAAAAGCACACATTGAATCAGACCTCATTCAATTAGGGTTTATTTCACCAAAAATAAAAACAAAAACACACAGAGACGATCGACGACACGAAGAACATAAAAACAGAGCATGGCTTCCAAACGAAAATCAGGTACTTTTATGATTTACATTTTCAAAATTCCTTCTCGCTTGATTCTCTGATTATTATTATTATTACAACAAATCCCTTTTAAAACAAAATTTACAAAATGAACACAGATAATGAAGGGGAAAGAAGAAGCAAACACAAGCATGACAAACCGTCATCAAAACAGAGTAAAGGTATGAACAATATAATCATACTTGATTAAACAACAAACGCACATTATTTTAGTTGAAAACGCACTTAGGTTATTTGAATGTGTATATGTTTTGCTTAATTATAGTCAGTATGTTGTTTAGTTTATTTGAAAATGTATAGAGTGTGTTTGTTGTTTTTGTTGTTATTGTATAAATCTGTTCGTAAGTGCGTTTAAATGTGGATCAGTTATTGATACATAAGTGCGTCTCAACTTATATATGAGTGCGTATGTGTTTTTGTCTGATAATATGAAGAGTGCGTCTGCAATGTTTTGTGAGTGCGTTTAAATGTTGACTAGTTTTTCTTATTAACACAGAACCAATAATAACTAATTTGGCTGAAGAAGAAGATGATGATTTCGAGGAGCCAATAAAAAATCTGATTAATATTAAAAAAAGGATTGAAAAAGTAAATAAGGAAGCTGCTAAAAAGTTGGAGTCTGATGTTGAAAAGATGAAGCAAAAGTTGAAAAAAACAAAAACATAATGTTGAGCACAATTCAGAATCATCAGATACGATTTCGAGAGGTCGAACAAAAAAGTAAAAGTGGATGAACCTAAGAAGGTGAAGAAGATAAAGAAAAGGGAGTTTGTAGAATACAGAGATAAGAAGTTAAAACTAAGATGCTCTCCTGCTGAGTTTATTGAAAACATCCAAGAGTACACAGATCAACAAAAGGAAGATGTTAGAAAAATGGGATTTGGATTTGTGTTGGACATTAGGATTGATACAATATAAACAAGTTTGGGTTACTGGCTGTTAGTCAATTATGATGAGGGAAGAAATCAACTAAACGCAGGGAATTGGAAAATCAAGATCACACCATCAATGGTACATGAAGCTTTAGGGTACCAATGGGAAAGAAACCAGTGCTAGAGAAAAATAGGGCAAGGAAGGGTTCTGACTCTAGAATAGATGAGTTCAAGAATCAATTCGAGAAAAAGAAAGTTAGCGTTTCGATGGTAACACAGGTTGCTAGGCGGCAACCAAGGGGTGGATGGCTGTTTAAACTGAATTTTCTTGTGTTATGGAACACAGTTTTTGGGGAGATCACAAAGTCAACAGCCATAAATCAAAGCTTTTTGCATGGGGTGGATGATGAGCTGATATTCCTAATATGGATTGGTGCTCTTTCCTGATTGAATGTCTGAGGAGAACAAAATCAGGATGGAAAGAAGACCAGTATAATGGTCCAATTGTAATGCTGAGTGTAAGACTTCAAACGCACCTATTATTACTTTTAAACACACTTGTATTATCTTGATTATATATATGGACGCAACTATAGTTATTTTAGACGCATTTATATTTTCTAACATATATATGATGTTTTAAAACATGCAGGTTATCTACACACATGAATACAATAAAAGACATCCATCTGAAATACAAATTAGTACACCCGCAGTTTCTTACATAACCACTAGTTCACTTGTAGCGATGGAAAGTCATATTTATAACAACGGGGCATTGACTGATATGAAAGAAGATGATGGAGATGATTGGGTGATGATGATAAGGATGATGAAGAAGAGAATGTGGATGCTGAAGAAGAGGATGATGTAGATGATGTAGGTGGTGAATAAAATGATCAATTACAAAATGATCAAAATCTAGATGTCACACCCTCAAATTCCACGTGCGGGGTTTTACCGCGAGGCGCGTGACACACCAGGATCCAAGTCAACAGTCACAATAAACGACAACTATATGATTTAAAATACGACATTAAACATTAAGTTTTAAAACCCATTCAGTACAGCGGAAGCAAAGTACAATCCATAATCCAAACTGTTTAAGTAACAAAAGTAAATGAAGTTTGAAACTTGTTTAAAAACATGAGACTAGAACCCTAGATGTCGTGTGACCCGTGCGCCTATACAATGCTGCTACTATAGCGACCTGAGAAAACATGCTTAAAGTTGTCAACATATAATGCTAGTGAGTTCAGAGGTTTTATGATAAACTTTATAAGTTTGAAAGATCATCTATGTTACTACTATGTTATAATGATAACGTTAGCTAAACGTATGTAAGATACTACTACGACTTGGAAACCATTACTGACAAGATAGTGCATGAATGTGCCCGAATATGTACCACCGTCGCCACGACGGCCTTTAATGACCGAGACAATATGCACCCTCCGGCCTCCAACCGACGAGTGGGGTTTGTCAGTCCCAATAGATCTATCCACATTCCCCCCCGTTATGCATCCCCGCATATTCATGGTATTCCCCGGGACTTAAACGGATCGTATAGTAAGTCAAAAAGTAATAACATTAGTGACCTTTACGAAATCCAAGTATGAAGCATGATTCTCCCCCGAAAACGAAAAGACTTAAAGTGGGGACGTGAAACTCACCTTAGGTTGCTTTCTCCTAAAAATAAGTAAATCAACTTAGATAGATAGTCCCAACTACCGGTGACCTATCATGAAGAGTGTATAAGATGTTAGACTAATAACCCGCAGGTTAATTAGTCCCCAATTGTCCAGACCATAACTGTATACGTTGAAAATATGTTTGAGCATTAAACTGGCCACACAAGACAAGACCCGACATCCCATTGGTGACCCGACATCTCACGTGTTAGCCAAATACAAGATATCATGCAGTCATATGCAATTATACACTTAACATGCGCAAAAGTTCACTAAGTCTAGCATACAGTTCATATAACGCATATACGAGTCTGAACGCATGTTATTAGGTTATTAGACATACCACGAGGTTCCAAACATGTTCCTAGATGTTAAACCATGTTTCGGGATGTCAAAATGCACTTACAGCAGCAAAACACACGATTAGGAATCAAACAGGCAATTAGGAAATCAAACAGGCAATTGCCCCCATTTCAGGCGATTAGCTTCCTAATTGCCCCTTGGACAGGTGATTAGCTATCCTAATCGCCCCCTGCAGTCCATGGGTGACTTTTCGCCCATTTAACCTCCCATATCAGATCTAAAACACGTGAAAACACCCAACATCAATCCCAAATCATTAAGGAACCCATTCCAAGTGAAAACCCCCCAATTTATCATCAATATAACAGCCCTAATTGCAAGCATTTCCCACAATAGCATAATATTATGAAAACAACACATCAAAGCATGCACAACTTACCCTTAATGGCAAATATCCAGATTTCATCACAATACAACGTTGTAAATCATCATCCTACTGTTAACACAACATCCTAGAACAAACCCTAACATCATACAATCAACAAAACATATCATAACACCCTAAATCTTCCTAAATCACTCAAATGGGTCAAAACACATATTATCATCAATGGACAACCATTAACCTTCAAACTCATAGATAAACATCCTAATAACTCATTTATATCAGAAATACATCAAACACATAAGAATCTTCATGTTTTAACCATAAAAATCATATCTTGCATGAATACACCACATAGAACACATAATGAAGGATTAGACTTGTTTAATAACTGATTTCAAAGGTTTTCAAAGACACAAACATCATAAAACCAGGTCTGGACCTTTAGGGATCAACATAATAACATTATAAAGGTTTAGGATGGATAACACACCTTAGGTTTTGCTAAAGAATGATGTGTAAAGCTTGAAAGGATGGATTCTAGGGCAAAAACGTGTTCCAGAGGTTGATTATGGTGTGGGAGAGGTTTGGGGTGAGTTAGGGTTTCACAAATGATATTTTACAACACCAGGGTGGTATTTATAGGTGTTCCTAGTCGTTTCTGATGTTACACACGAGTAGGAACTGCAGGTGGCAATTAGGAATTTTAATTGCCCCCTTTACAGGCGAGTAGCTTTCTAATTGCCACTTTTAGAGGCGAGTAGATTTCTAATTGATACTTTTAGAGGCGAGTAGCTTTCTAATTGCCCCTGCAGGTAGCAATTAGGAATCCTAATCGCCCCCTGCAGGCAGTTGTGGTTTTTCGGCACGTTAAACACTATTTTAACACATATAAGCACGTATTCACATACCGACAAGTCATATGATTATAAACTCATAATGCACGATAACTAACATGTTCACCTTCGTTCACCAATTCCCGGGACTCGAGACTTGCGTGTGTGCGTTAAACCCGACGATTCTACAAATCACCAATCCTCGTACATATAGTTATGGACCGACTCCTAATGATCCTGTGGGTCATTGTAACGACTCCCGATGATTCCCGGAACCATCATAATGACTCAATTGACCCGGTTAAGTGTAATGCATGCATGACTCGCTAAGGTAGACTTACTAGTTTGACAAAAGTTATTAACCCGGGTTTGCCGGGTGTCACACTAGACAAAGTTGTGGATGTGTTGGTGAGAATGCAAGGCAGAGATGTTGATGATGATTACACTCTACCTATGGGGAGAACTCCACAAAAAAGAATCACAATTGATGATGATATTGATATTGATGAAGAAGCATATTGGAGACAGTTCGAAATGAGTACTCAGACACAACAAATGTTTGAGTATTCAAACACTCAACCACAACTGAGTCTTGCTGAGCAAGGGAGAGAAGCAGAATATGAGGCTTCACTGAAGGCTAAAAAGGTACAACTTAAAATTTAGACGCACTTATTATATAAATTTGGACGCACCTATGTTTCTTTGGACGCACTTATTATTTAACCTTCTAACTACCATCTTTTTGGCTACTGTTTTGCACAGGTTTGGATAAAAACCATGGAGAAGAACAGAAAAAATATGAAGCAATACAAAAGGAGATGGGAGAAATGGTTAAGGAGGCACGAACCAAATACTTTTGGGTTCCTGAATTGATGAAGTTGTGCAAAAAGTGGGACGAAGTGAACAATAAAGATAAAGATAATGATGCTAAAAATCTTGGGGCAGAAAATGTAGTAGAGCTTGAAGTTGAGGTGGATAAGGATGATGAAGTTGTCGAAGACAACGTTGAACAACATGCAGTTCAAAAACAGAATGTTGAAGTGACTGAAACTTCAAATAGGAATGAGGGGGAAATGATGACCGGGCTAAGGGACCAGAAAAAGATGTTGAAGGTAATAAAACATAAAAAACAAATGAGGTGGAAATGGATGATCAGGCTGCTGATGCAAACCTCGAAACTCAAAATCAAGAAGAAGAAATAAGTGACACAGCAATTAACATGCTGCAAACAGTTGAACCAGGTTTGTATGTGGTCAGAGATGTGAATGAAACAACAAATGCAAAGAAATAGAAGCAGAGAAATAGAAGTAGAGAAAGACAAAGGGGAAACAGTGGATGATGGTGGTGTCACTTTAGAAGCAAAAGAAATAACTGACACACAAATAAACATGCTGCAAACAATAGAAACAGGTGTGTATGCAGTTCAAGACGAACATGAAACACCAAAAGAAAAGCATGCTGAAAAGGAAAAAACACTAGAAAAAGAAGCAGGGGAAGCAAAGGGGA
Organism: Ambrosia artemisiifolia; assembly: GCA_032199755.1. NCBI lineage: Eukaryota > Viridiplantae > Streptophyta > Magnoliopsida > Asterales > Asteraceae > Ambrosia > Ambrosia artemisiifolia. Next base: position 51,457,276 of record CM063522.1, on the reverse strand, counting down.
AAGACAAGGGAAAAGCAATGGCTGATGATGGAAAGCCAGTTAGGGACAAAAATCCTTCATGGGCATTAAGATCACCATACACCGGGAAGACAGTGTGCCTTGTTGAGAAACTAACAGAAAAGGAGTTGAGGCTAACAGAATACATGTTTGCACCAATTAGAGATAAATTGTAAGTGTCTTTTTTCCTTTCGTTTGTAAAATATTATAGAATGATAACTGATTATTTAAATTATTTAAATTCAGGAAAATTTGTTTTCATGATGAAGCTGGAACTGAAACCCCGAAGGTGATTTTTGAAAGTTTCCATCCTGGATATGGCCTTGTACAAATGCACTTGATGAATTGACCGATATTCTAAATTATGAAGAAGGGAGCAGAAAGAATGTCTGTACACAGGCTGTTTCTGAGTTCCACCATGATGGTATGAAATCTTTAAACTTAAACGCACCTTTATAAATTTAGACGCATTTGAGAAAAAAAATGGTATTTTCTTAGCTGGGACAAAAGTTATTTAAACGCCCCTTATATAAACATTCAGACGCACTCTTTTAAAAAAATGTATTTTAAACGCACCTATATACATATTCAGATGCACTCTTTATTTATTGAATGTTGTTTTTGGTTTATTAACAATGACATTGCAGCCTCCAGAATACTATAAACAGGGTGTTACCTGGACAGATATGCATAAGGTTTTCCTTAGCAATCTTTAGGATATCTTTCGAAAGTTCAACGCAATATCATTAGATGAGTTCGACATGATTCTTGTGCCAGTGTTGATAAACAAACATTTCTATGTCTTAACTTTTGATGTGAAGAATGGGATATCAGAGTTGCTTGACAACTCTAAAGAGGGAGGTGACCAACAAGAGCGATATAAAGGCGTGCCCGAAATATTGGTATGTACTTATTTAACAGCATATTTAACACAAAAAAACATGAAATATTATTATAATAACCTAATGTTTTTGTAAAAAATGTTCGTAGAGACACACTTTGTACCTTTGCTGAAAGACAACATATCCTATAAGCCCAGGGATTGAGAAACTTCAACTAAATCCGATTATAAGACGAGAAATGCCATGGAGGACTGCAAACAACTATGAAGATTGTGGCGTATTCGCTATGAGACACCTCGAAACCTTCAAAGGGCATAAATTTTGGAGCGGTGGTTTTGCAGGTGAATCGGATTTTCAATAGAAGCAGTTGGATGCATTGCAGTTTAAGTACGTAGCGAATATTGTACTCTCACCTTACAACCTGGTCAAGGATCGTATAGTTAAGAGGCTAACAAGTTCGCAAAAAGGCCAATCAAAGCAAAGACAAAAATGTTGGAGAATACCAAAGCAAAATTAGGGAGGAGGGTGGCTGCAATATAAACATTGTCATGGAATTTTGTCATTGTTTAAATGGTTTTGAACAGCTTACTGACTTGGTTCTAAATCTTTTAGTTTAGACGCACTCATTTGCAAATGAGTTTACATTTTGGACACACTTTATAAATAAAAATAGAATAGATTATTGTGAATTTAATTAGACGCACTTGTAGATGTATTTTATTCTTTCAAACGCACGTTACAATAAAAAACACATCATAAATAGATAATAACAACTACAGAAAGAAAGTACATAATCAGTTCCCTGAGAAGTTTACATAGATTTTAGGAACTGAATTTTAAATTCAATAGAACACCTCAAAAGGGCTATGAATTTTGTAAGTTGTTCAACAAGATTAACATCGCCTTTTTTTGCATCAATCATAAACATAACCGCAAGTTCATGAAAACTTGAGTCAGGCATATGCATAAGAAGCTTCGAAATCTCGTGTCTCTTACTCATGCCATCATTTATCCTGCTTACATTATCAGCCAGGCGACCCTCAACAGCATAATCTTTTGAAATTTGCTCTTGAATCCTTTTGATTGCAAGTTTATGATTCAGATATCATTATAGACAGCACTAACAGAATAAAGTCACAACTTGAGAGCGGACAGCTAATGCGTTCAGAATGATTGGCGTAAAGCGTCTGTAGGTGGCTTTTTAAGTCCGCCGTCAAATCCCAGGGCCATTCCATTTTGACAAAAGACCCACACCTCATTTGAGATTTTGATAATGAAAATGAAGCCATTACTGGAAAACAATAAAAAAAAAAAGATAAGTTGTGATTGAATTGTGTGGTGTAAAATTCATTCTGTATAGATCAATATATAAAGAACACAATAATAACAAGGTGACAAAAAATCATTCACGAGAATTACTGTTATTGTTGGTTACCAATAATTGATCTGCAAACGCACGTGCATAATAATGCAGACTGATTAATATATGCTTCCATTTAAACGCACTTATAATATATTTAAACGCACTTATTAAAAACAATAAGAAAAATACATAACAATTTAAATAAACGCACGTTTAATCTATGTTTAACCCTTAAAACGCACGTTACTATCATCATCTTCATCATATATTAACCCTACCTCAAACCTGTACACGTTTAAGTCTGTAAAAACATCCACAATCCTTGATTTTAATTAACAAACATATAATCAAAGATATAAAAGTAAAAAAAACATATGATAATCAGTCTAAGTAATTCGAAAATCAAAACAGTATTAAAAAAACATTGATCGATAAAAAACAGAGTATCCTTGTAATCGAAAATAACATTGGGTTTGATTGAATTGTCATTTGATTAGATAGTCAATCTAAAATACATTATCGATCATGAATTGAATCCTGAATATCATTATTCTCATATATTGAATCGTTCATATTAATTGAAACGTGATTACAGGAATGCTTATCGTAAATGGACTAATTTACCCCTTTAATCAACCAGATTTAGGTTAAGTAAACTTAACCACAGTTGACAGGTGGCAAGATTTGGTTGCTTCTTACGCCTTTTATGTTAATGAGCTTTATACCGTATACTTTCTCCCAAATGTATTATACTATAGTGTAGATAATAGATTGGATGTTTTGTAATTTTAATTCCTGTAATTTGTTGTATATTTTTATTTGTAGGAATCCTATAACTCAAATATTATTTTTCAAAATCATAATTGTGTTGGTAAAAAAATATTGGAATAACTTAGTGATCAAATTAGTTAAGTGCGGTGGTGTGCTATTTGAACATGTGACTATGTGAGTGATAAACCGAGGATCCCTGCATAGCAGTTAGGATCCTGAATTCGAACAAGGATTATGAATGAAATTGAACAAGACTTATAATAAGGAATGAAACAAAATGAATCAAATGAATGATAAGTAAACTGAAAAAGCGACTTTGTTACAAGATGATCCCAGCATAAAAATCCCGGGAGCTGACAACTATCAAGCTCCAATCAATTAATAAAAAAAGTATTACAAGTGTGAGCGACAATATTCGGTTGCTAAGTGTTTCAAGAGAACGCAGTGAGTGTTGATGTGTTTTCCTATACCGAACATGCGCGATTTATACATAAGAATGTAAACGTTAACTAGCTAACAAAATATGCGAGATATTCGGATCTTAAGCTGAATCCGTCTTCAAGTCCAACTATCCGTTATATCATCTTCACACGTCTTTGTAACTATTAGGAACACTTAGTCTTCATAATATCCGTACCTGCAAGCAATTATAGATATAGGAACAATCGAACAGGTTAGTAACTATAGTTCAGGATATTGAAACAGGTCAGGATCCCTAATATATATGTTGAAACTTCAGGATCCTTAGTATTACCATTATTCTGTTCAGGATCCCGAGTTATAAATTTTATCCCAAACAATAATCAACGACGGTTTTTCAATTGATAGTCAGTTGTAGAATGACCATACAAAATGACTAGTTCTATTCTTGTCCATAAATCTATTGTTAGTAATATATCGATAAAGCACACCCTTGCTCAGACGCTGACAACATGTTCTTGATCCATGATAAATATGTTATCTATAATATACCTGTAAACACGTATTAGTTTTAGCATCGTGAAAGCTACCCATCGCGGAAGTTGTCGTTAACAAGTCAATGATGCCTACCGTTGGCGATTTCTACTAGTAATCCGCCGGTAAACTCTTTACCCACACCAACTTTCAAACAAAGTGTCACCTACCATCCCGACTTTCACCGATGGACTTCCAACGAATGTCTATGCTGCTAACTCCCTGTTTTGTAGTGATTCTATTAGGATAAATGGGATTATAAGTCACTAAATGATTATTAGTTAAGTTTAGAGAATTGGATTTTAATAATCAAAACGTTGCCCCATTGGCCGACAATAATCTGTATTTAACAAATTCCCCATAACAACCCCAACTTTCAAACAATTTTCCTCCAACGATCTTTTTAACTTTCAAACTCGTTTAATTTTGAAAATGGGTTAGTTTTGAGTTAACAAAAGCTCATTGGAGGAAAATTCTTTGAAAATTGAGACTATTGTGGGGAATTTCTTAAGTATTAATTATTGTCGGCGAACGAAACAAAGTTTGGATTACTAATATTCAATTCCCATTGAAAATTTAGTATGTTACATATACTTATTAGTTCGGATGGACTATAAATAATAACTTATAACTGAATATTATTTTTTTAAGTATCAATTTTACGTGTTACATGTTAAATAATATACAACTTTAACCTATTTATTTCGATTTTGCTCTAATAACTTGCATTCGTTTAAAAAAATAAACTAAATGCACATGTGTGTGATTTTTTTTCTCGACAGTATAGTATAAAGTTCCATGTAATAAAATTCTATTCAAAATAGGGATTTTTTTTAACCAATAGCGATATCAATACCGGTATCATATTACTGGAACTGGTAACGATATTCATTTTTTATGGTTTTCGATCGATGTAAAATATGTGTTCATAAAATTTGGTATCATAAAATATACGGAGTAGCGGTATTGTACCAGTGTCGTAACGAACCAAGTCGAGCCAAAACCGAATTCCTGCTACATCACATCAAGGAATGTCACTCACTAGTGTCTTCAAATGCAACTGGATTTAAGTAAAGGATGTTTGAAGTTGCATGGTTGGTTTTTCCTTAACTGTATACCTTCCAATCCAAACGCTTCAACCTTAATCCTTTTCCCTCTCATTTGAAGCAATTTAAGAAAAACACTTAAACCCTAATCCTCATGATTGCATATGGATTTAAGGACTTTCACATGCCGTATAAGTTGATTTATGGGAGTGAATTACAGAAATCGTCCTTTATGTTTGTATCGAATCGCAAATCATGCCCTTTAGAAAGAAAAATTGTAGAAACCGTACTTTATGTTTGAAAACCATCGCACGTTAAGTTCTTTACCCCAAACCCAGTTTATTTTTGGAGTTAACTTTGATCACATGAACCACACGTGAGGGCATTTTAGTCTTTTCACTTCCCACCTGATAAAGACCCACATCCACCACATTTCTTTCCCAAATCATCAAAACCCAATTAGGGTTCTTCCCTTATAAACCCCAATCATCAATACCTGCAACAACCACCATGAAACCCTAACCTAAATCAACCACCACAACCTATCCACCACCAAATACAACCTTCCTCTTCTTCCTTGGAACCCCAACCGGACTTTTGGTCTGTCTCTGTTTCTCAATCTCTTTCTCTACTCTCACCGTGTCTTACTCTCTCTCTCTCTCTCCCTCTATCTTGGTTGACATACACAGGAGGTGTTTGTGTGGGTTTAGGCGACGACGGTTATCTGTTATGAACAGGGGGAGCCGGAGAGGTGTCACAACGACGACTGATTTGTAGGAGGACGGTGATGGTTGAGGCTGATGGTCGTTTGGTGTGAAGAGGATGGAGGGGAGTGTTGGTTCATCGGAGAAGGAAAAGGCTCTGGCACCAGAACCGGTCACCGGACCAGTGACCGTCTGCTCACCCTCTCCGGTCAATACACACACATGTATGTGTTTATGTGGTCTGTTCTCAGGAAAAAGGTGGTGAGGTTTAGACCAGTAGATGGTGGTTAGGTCAGGGGGTGGTGGCTACTGGTGGTGGTTAGGAGTGGTGCGGTGGGTGGCGGGTGGTGGCTGTGGGTGTGTGTGAGAGAAAGAGAGGGGGAGAGAATTAAACAGAGAGAGAGAGAGACGGTGCTGTTTCTTTCGGGGGGGGGGGGGGGGGGGTTGTGGTTGTATGGAGATTTTGATATAACTTTTTAAATTTTTTTTTTTTGTTATTTGTATTATTTTTTAGATAAATAGGTAAAAAGACGAATTTGCCCTCACATGAAGTCAAGTTGGTCAGATTTAACCATACAAATAAACTGGGTTTGGGGTAAAGGACATAACGTACAACGGTTTTCAAACATAAAGTACGCTTTCTGCAATTTTTCTTTTTAAAGGGCATGATTTGCAATTCGATACAAACATAAAGGACGATTTCTGTAATTCACTCATTTATATATATAACATGATTATTTACTTCATATTTTTGAACGATGAAAAATCTATATTAATACAGAAACCAGGCAAGAAGCTATAAAACCCAGGACAAGTCCTCACATTACATGATCATATCATGATTAGTTACTTCATTTGTGTTGTCAAAGTGATACTGCCTCTCGGTCGAGTGTGGTCATATCACGATTAGTTACCTTTGACTCCTTATTGTACAGCTTCCCATTAAAACTTATTTATTTCACACATTTTTATGTGTATTACATTTTTTTTTTAATTTTATACATGCCTAAGCCGGTAATGTTGCATTTATGGTATGTGACTAAGAAAGCAATAAACAACCAAAAAATCAGGGTGGTTTGTGGCTAGAATATAACAATCCATTCAAAAAGACACATCTTAACATTGTACATCATTTCATAAGAATAAAACTAAAAGAATGTCCTTAAGATATATGTTATACCACTTTTATTGCATAATTAAATAAAATAAACTTTATCATCAAATGAGCTAACAGTTTTTAACTGGCAGGTTGTAATATATTTTTTTTCTTCATATGTTCATCATGATGATATTGAAGAGTCAAACTTATAAAAATGATGTCATCTTCTTTAATAGAGAATGCGACCCGACTGAAAGTTGTCACGTACAAAAATACTTAACAATATACAACCAAATGGACTTGACTGGTCAATGCTATTAAGCGGTATGCATTCGAATTTATGAGGAAATTAGCCGTAGGTTATAGTGTTATTTTTTTTTATTTTATATTCAATACATATGTATACAGATTCCCGTATATTCATTTCTATGACTTGCCTTTTACTTTTCTTTAGTATTTTATTTTATTTTATCAACTTTTACTTTTTACTTTATATAAAGGTATTGGAAGTTGTAGCATATTCATATGATAATATAAAGATCAAATATGAAGAATTCTTTTAAGGCAGATAGCCAGAGAATTTTGTTTAATTCCATACAAAAAATGACATGCTTATTATATTTAATTATTTCTAATGAAAAGGTTTTCCAGATTATCCAATTTTTAATGTCATTTGTATAATGTTAAAAAAAAAATTCCCACATATTACTTTTGTGACAAAAGGTCTATCTATACGTATTAGATTAAAAGAGGCTTTACATACGATTGTTTAAATTACATTATGAAAGACGATTGTTAATACCAACTATGGACTATCGAGTGATTGACCATAAATTCATTTTGATTACGAAAATATTTCTCAAACATACCATAGGATGGACTATAATACCAAGACTTCAAACCGATGAATAACCTAAAGCATTTAGATTTCGATGACATGTAATGGTCGCCTAAAACGATCAGAGCTATACGATTCAATCCATGAAATGTTGAGCAATAGATCGATTTGCTATTAACATAGGTCCATTACTTTTTTTTTCCTCGGATGTCACTTCTATGGCTCACGAATATCTATCAACTCGACGTATACGTTTTTGGGTCAGGCTGATCACTTTAAATTTATGTAGTAAACTCCTTTTTTATGATGCATTACTTGTCACTTTAAACTTGTGTAGTAAACTCCATTTTGTGTAGTAAGCTATTTTTAGGCCGGTTACTTTAAATCTATATAACGCTTATTATTTATAATATGTATTCATGAAATACACACATAAGAAAGTAATAAAGATAATGTGTTGCTTTCCTTGGGGTTAAGGGTTCGAGCTCTGTCGAAGACAGATTTAATGTAATTTAAGCTGTTAAAAAACTGATAAATTAGTGGATTGAAAAATTAGGGTTACTCGTAACCATGTAAACCATATCTAATAAAAAATTTATATAGAATATCCAGCAACTACAAAAAATAAATCCAATAAAAATACAAGATATATGAAGCAACTATACAAATCAGATCCAACAATAATACAGGAAATATGCAACCTTAATCTAAACCAAATGCAATAAAAAAGTTATAGATGTGTGTCACTCGAATTTTAGATATAAAAGTACATACAAATATTTTTTCGCTACCCCTTACCGTAAGGCTTTTTGTAATGATTGACTGTCAATTAATATTGAAATGATTATATATAGTAGAATGTATTCATTGCAAATATATAGTGCATTAAATAGAAACAATCATATGAAAAATATACGCAATGAGAAGAAAATCCGATTTTCCTAAAACGAATTCATTCCAAATTTCAAACACATACCAAATCTAAGATACCGTTATAATAATTAATACCCAAATCAAATTATTATTATTATTATTACTAGCTGATTACCCCGGGAGGGTCCCGGGGTTGATAAATCTAATTTTACGTGATAACCTATTACAAATTGCTCAAGTTAACTAACCACAAAATCTTCCAATCATTGCATGTTCATAGTATTCTAATCAGTAATAACTCATATTCCCCACAAAATCTAATTTTACGTGATAACATGAACACTTTGTGTGTTTTTTTCCTGTATGAACGAAACCCCACAAAAAATAGTCGATTTTTTCTCCGTTTTTATATAGCACTATAGTACTCGTTGGAAAGATAATAAAACGCTCGTTAATTTGGTGTAATTTTTTTCTTTAAAAAATCCCGTATATAAAAGATATAAACGTTTAAAAGTTATGGGAGGAAATATGAGAGAGAAAATTTTAAATTTATTTTTAAATTCTTTTTTCCTAAAATAACTCAATTTAATTAAAAAGGAAACAATTTAAAAACACCAAAAACTCTCCATTATGATGCCACGTGACACAAGGTTGAGGCCTCCATTGCACGCCACGTCAGCAAAAGTCTTTTCTTTTATATATATATATAGATTATTATTATTAACAATTAATAAAATAACAAAAATAAATTAACAGTTAACTATCATTAAAAAAAAATAATATGGATAACACTAATAAAATAATAAAAACAAAAACATATTAACAATTAACTCTCATTGTCCTGACTACTTAGCTCAACTGGTTGATGGACATCGGAATGAAGAGTTTGAACGGATTTCACCCAGGTTCGACTCCAAGCGGGGGCGAAGATTTTCCCATTCCAAGGGTTTCCTGCGCATCTGGAGCTGTCCGACAGGCGGGTTCGGGTCAAGGGGATGGGGCTCAGAGATCATTTAGTTGGCCGTTAAAAAAAATAATAATAATAATAAAAAAAGTAAAAAAAAATATATATTTATATGTTAAAAAAAAAGTAAAAAAAAAAAATAATAATAATAAAAACAAAAATACTGTATATTAACGGTTAAGTATCATTACTAACGCATTATATGGAAAACATTAATATTAATAAAATAATAAAAACAAAAAATATATTAACAATATGGAAAACATTAATAAAATAATAAAAACAAAAACAACAAAAAAGGAAACACAACTCTCAAACAAGAAGCAATATAAACCTCAAATACTCAAAAATTGAACACCTTTTATGCTCAAAACCGTTTCTTTTACAATTTCTTGCGATATAAACCCACAACTTGTGGATTATTCTGTTATATGTTTTTTAAAATTCTCTTCAAAGGGTATGCAAAAATCTTTATAACTTCAACTGGGTCTTGATTATTATATTATTATTATTATTATTCAAGATTAATGATGCCTGGTTCAAGCTGTTCATCATGGAAATCAGTTGTTCCTGATAAGTTTCCAGCAGGTCTCCGTGTTCTTGTTGTTGATGATGACCCCACTTGTCTTGTGATCTTAGAAAAGATGTTAAAAAAATGCAACTATGAAGGTACATTATTTAAACATTATTATTTATCTGATTAAAGTTTAGGGTTTTGTTCTGTTAAGATTTGTTGTGAAAGTGTGATCAGTCGATGTAGTTGAAGTGTTTAATCTGTTAATTTGATGTTGAATGTAATGGGTTTGCAGGAATTTGTTTTTAATTTATTATTTACAATTTTATATAATTATTTGTATATGGTGTTAAATTTTGATGGGTTTTTTTATTTATTATTTATAATTTTATATGATGTATGTTATGATGTTGAATTTTGATGGGTCTGAAGGAATTTGTTTTTAGTTTATTATTTATAATTTTATATAATTTAACATGATTTTATATAATTGTATGTTATGGTGTTGATTTTTGCAGTGACAATATGCAATAGGGCTGAGGTTGGTTTGTCATTGTTGAGGGAGAATAAGAGTGGGTTTGATATTGTGTTGAGTGATGTTCATATGCCAGATATGGATGGGTTCAAGCTTCTTGAACATATTGGGCTTGAGATGGACCTCCCTGTTATCAGTAAGTTGACATTTTCGGTTGAGTTTGCTCGTGTTTATCGCGGTTTAGTTTGGTCTTTTGATGTTCATGTTTTGGTTAGTTGATTTCTGTTGATTTTTTTCATGTTGTTGATACTTGATACAGTTAAATGCATGTTTTATTTAACCAATAGTCATCTGTCTCTTGGTTTAAATTTGTTTAGTTACTGTTATTAGTGAGTCAACGTATCCGTTTGACTTTCTTTGTGTTTATTGTGTTCATGTTGTTGACTTTCAGTTTTTGAAAGTCAACACCATGGTTTATTAATCAGAAGTCATGCTTTTGCTCGCTTAATATTTCGGTAATTGCTCATTAACTGCCTTAGGATTTTTTGATTGGAACCGTTAAAAAGTTTGTATAACCTATGGTATTATTCGCGAGTCAAACATCATTCGCTTGAATTGCTTCATGTTGTTGACTTTCAATTCATTATATGGTCAATGTTACAGTGATGTCAGCAGATGATAGTAGCAGTGTAGTAATGAAGGGCGTAACTCACGGTGCATGTGATTATCTAATAAAACCTGTTCGTCTCGAGGCACTGCGTAACATATGGCAACACGTGGTCCGAAGACGGAAAAACGAGTGGAAAGATTTTGAGCCGTTAACAAGTGCTGATGATGTTGACCAACAGCAGAAAGCAGCAGAAGATGCTGACTATACGTCTTCTGCAAACGAAGGGCATACTTGGAAAAATGCAAAGAGGAGGAAAGACGATGATGATGAATCTGAGGAACGAGAAGAGTCGTCTTCAAAAAAGCCTCGTGTCGTTTGGACTGTCGAGCTTCATCAACAGTTCGTAGCTGCGGTTAATCAGCTCGGGATTGATAGTAAGAACATTTTTACTCGTTCTTTTAGTAATCTTTTTACACTTACAAGTTTTTTTTTTTTTAGCAAAATTTTGATATATTAATATTTCTTGAAACTAATGTAATTTTAGAAGCTGTTCCAAAGAAAATCTTGGAGCTGATGAATGTTGCAGGTATAAGCAGAGAAAATGTGGCTAGTCATCTTCAGGTATATTGGAGCTAAATTTTTATTATTATTATTATTTGCTTTTTATAAAAAAAAATGTTAACAAGTGTGCATATTTGGTGCAGAAATATCGTCTTTATCTTAAACGGCTTAGCGGGTCACAGCTTCTCGGCTCCATGGATCCCTCATTTATGGGTATGCCCGATGCAGGTTATGATCTTCAAGCTCTAGCAGCAGGTGGTCAACTCCCGGGTCAAAGCCTCTCAACACTCCAAGCTGCAGTTATTGGTCATTCACCTAACTCGAAATCTCCTATTTCAATGCCTGGAATGGATCAAAGAAACACATTTAGCTTCGATAACTCGATGTTGAGATATGGAGATGCCAAACGACCGCATTTACTTCATGGCATTCCAACAAATATGCAACCGAAGCAGTTTGTGGGCTTGCATCATTCCCGACTCCCTTCGTTTGGCGGTGTTAATAGTCAAGTATTGATGCCTATGGCTGGTCAAGGTCAAAGTCAAAGTCAAAGTCAAAATCAGCCGATTTTGCCCAATGGAATGTTGGGATATGGTCTAGGAACAAAAGTTTCTGGTTCCGGGTTTATTCCAGGCTACAATGGTTTAAGCGATGCAAACCAGATCAGACCAAATTCTAGTTTTCCAAACCCGTCGTTTAACGATTGGTTACCTTATTCATCTTGCAAGAAAACAGACTCCGTTGCATCGTTGGCGGTAGATGACGAAAGCGGGAGCCACCGTCACAGCGTAGGGAACAATCAAGACGAACTCTTGTCTGCAATTCTTAAGCAGGTAAATGCTGTTAAACATTGAGTCTTTAGTGATTCATTGTTATATTTGCACTGTGCAATAATGTATGTACAAATCTTGATGCAGCCGCAAGAAAGCTTCGGACAGCTGAAAAACGATCTTGGTTTCGATGGGTATGCGTTCGATGATCTTCCACGAGTAACTTAGGGTGGTGTCTTTAAATTTCGGCATCTACAAGTATTTCGTATCGTCTAGCATTGTGTTTTTTGGGGCATGAATTTTTGAGTGTTTTTAGAGGCAACAAATTTGTTGGTAAAAACATCCAAAAATTCGATTTTCTTGGTGAAGTTATGTTTGAAAATGCTAAGGTTGGTTGTTTGGAAATGTAGAGTTTTGAATGCTTATGTTTTTTCTCTTTGTTTCTCCTTTTGTGGGTTGGTTTGCAGCATACTTGATTTTAAGGTTGTTTGTGTTGAATATAGAGTAAACATGCACTCGAACCAAACAAACACTTATGTTTTATGAATCTTCTTTATGTAAGTAGAAAGTATGATTCTCATAATTTTTTGAAACCCTAAGTTTAAGTCATCTGTATGCTAAATTTCTAAATAACCATTTATGTGCTATAGTTCTGTGTATAATGTAAATGAACCAGATTAACACTAATAGGACTTGTTCATGTTCGTCTGTTTGCCTTTAACTGGACAAAGGAACATCATGAATATTCAAACGAACGCATTTTCTTCTTAATGTTCGTTCATTAAGAAAATTGAGCATTTTGAGGTTCGTTTATGTATTTTAAATAAACTTAAACGAACGGACATAAATAAATGTGTTCGTATTCGTTCGTTCAATCCGTTAGCCGGTTACCCAATACTTGATTATAATATTGGACATTTGAGTTGGGTGATGGGCAAATTGCAATTAGTATTGCTAAATAAATAGTAGAATAAATTACACACATGGTTTTCTCTGGGGTAAGGCAAATTTATGGATTTGATCCCTATTGCTTTGTTTACTTGCATAAATGGGCTTTCGTAAATGGTTTATTGGTTTTACGGTGTTAGTTTCAGAGCCAATTTTGTCATTTGATTTGTATACACAACGAATTAAATAAAAATTCGATTATTAGTATGACCAAAATAGACTCATAGACATCTTTGTACGAAACCAATCGGCAATGGAGGACTAGAACAGGGAGAGATTGAGAGATGATGTGTGCTTAAGGTGATGGGTTGATGGCCGATGTTTAGTATAATGAGGGTTTTAATTTTTATTTATTAATGGAGTATTGAATTTAAATAATCTCAACTATCAGCTCTATCACCGGTTCAAACTAATGAAATATATGCTGACGGTCTCACCTTTTAATATATTGGCCACCAATGAACTATGGCTAAAAATAAATATGTTCTATTTAGAAAATCAGTTAATATTCTGTTAGCTATAGTCCGTTGGTGGTCAATATATTAAAAGTTCAGACTACCAACACACGTTTCCTTAATTGGGACTAGTGACGGCCAATTACTAATAGTTGGGATTATTTAAATCCTTTACTCATTTATTAATTTATAAAATGACAAAAATCCACCTGAAACTAACTGATCAAACTAACCTTGTTAAAGCAATCGACCATCTATGAAAGTAGTTTGATTGAATAAAAGTATGTAAAAGAAGTCAGTGGCGAAGCTTGACCCGAAACTTCGAGGGGTCGGAAGTCACTAGTTTCGGGGGATCGAAACCTTATATACCTAAAAGTTTCTATACGAATTGTATAGAATCAGAACTTCTGAATAAAAATTCGGGAGGGGGTGGGGTGGGGGGCCTTAAGAGTTGCGCCCCTGAAAGAAGTATAATTTGTTTGTTAAAATATATAAATATAAATAAATTTGGTTAATATTTTTCTAGTAACAACACTATGAACAGAAAAGAATCCGAGTTTTTTTTAAATAATTTCCTTCCAAATTTAAAACACATACCAAATCTAATACAAATATTTCCAAATCACGTATATGGTAACATGTAATTTTTTTTTAGAACGACTAATTTTTTTCACACCTTATAATACTCCCTATTTATTCAAAAAGTTTATGCACTACAGCACTAGTGAAAAAATGGAAGAAACAAAGGTTGATGATGCATCTCTTTCGTTGATTTCAATTGGTTTTCTGTTGGGTTTGTATTACAAGAATGAGAGATTGAAGATGCCTGAGTCAGTTGGTGCCTGCGGCGTACCGGACAAGTTTCCAGCAGGACTCCGAGTTCTTGTTGTAGACGATGACTGTAGTTGTCTCCTTATATTAGAGAAGATGCTGAAACAATTCAACTATGAAGGTACACTAAAAAGAAAAAATAAAAACAATCAGGATAGCGGGTTTGTTTGGGTTTGGCATTCGGGTTAATCAGTTTGTTTATTCGGGTTTTCGGTATTTAAAAGTCTAACCGAAAACTGACCCTAAGTACAATAGGTTTTAAAGTATTTGGGTGACAGTTTGTTTGCATTAAACGAAGTATGGAACATTCAAACAATATGCATCCCTTTTAAGTTTTAACTATTAGATTTGAGACTCGTGTGTTAACTAATGTTATTGTGTTGTAGGGTGTTGACCAGGTTTGGTATTCAGGTTATTCAAGTGGTAGACTTAGTTTTTTTTTCAGGTGTTTAACCAAACTAAAATGGGGGCAATAGGATTTTAGTGTATAAGTAACATAAAAGCATTTTTCCAGACTTCAACATAGGTTTTCCCCCAGGTTTTTACGATTCCGATGTTTGAAAGTCTGTTCCTTCCGTTTGCCTTTGACACATTTGGGTCTTTGGCCCCTTGGCGATTCGTTTCTTGGAGCGGGTTCAGAAGGTGGTTCACAGCGACTCGCAAAGCCCAAGGAACCAAGAGTTTGTTTTTAGTAGAGTAGGTTTTGCAATTCAAAAAAGGATAGCGGCGCAGCTTGTTACTCGCTTACCCATTATCCAGATGTAAACTTGACTTCTTTTTAATGAAAAATCTTAATTTAAAAAAAAAAAGTCTAACCAAAACCCAAACCAAAACCAATAAACCAATTTAATCGGTTTTGGGGTATTTGGGTAAAATCTACAGGTTGGTTATCATTGTTATGGTCTTGATTCATGATGGAGAATAATTGTTTACTAATTGTGCAGTAACTACATGCAATGGAGCTGAGGCTGGTTTATCATTGTTGAGGGAAAACAAAAGCGGGTATGATATACTCCTAACTGAAGTTCATATGCATTCCATGGATGGATTCAAGCTTCTTGAACACGTTGGGCTCGAAGCCAACCTCCCTGTTATCAGTATGTCAACAAATTCGTTTGACTTCGTGTTTATGTTGTTACTTCTTATTAGTTGTTTAAAGCTCATGTTTTAAAAACTCAGGAAACAAGGCTAGGCCTAGCCCCAAAGATGATCCACCTATGGGGTCATCATTAGGCCACATTTTTATATAGTGGCGGATTTAGAAATGAATTTTAGTAGTAACGTTTTTCATTTTTTTTTCATTTTAGTAGTAACGTTTTCCAAATTTCGTAAAAAAAAAATTCCACTACGCGCGCGAAGTTGATCAGCAACGGACGCAGCACCTAGTTATTAACTAAGTCCGCCCCTGTCATTATATAACATTAAATTATTATAAAATTGAAGAACAAATGTAAATGGCTAATTTTCTTTTTATAAATGATTGTTAGTTTTGGTAAATTACACCGATTACTTATTCATATGTTAATTACATTTATAAAAAACTACTAAACTGCATTGATCCTATTCCTATATTATTTAAGTTTTGTACCAAATACCTATACATGCATAGATAATATAAAGAATTAATAGTAATTTGAGTCCCTGTGCTTTTGCCGGAATTGTTGGTTGAGTCACTGATTCTAGAATTTGGTCCCATGAGTCCTTAACCTTCTCAATTTTAACAGTTGAGTCTCTCCCTCTAAGTATAAATAGCGAAAAGACTACAATACCCTCATCATATAAAGGAAAATGATGAAGATACCCTCAATTCTAACGATGGTTTAACGAGCATTTGACACGGGAGCTTAATTAGCAAAAAATGGGAAGATCATGGGCTCAACGGACCAGTTCTCAAAATGAGGGACTCGAATTGCTATTAACTCTAATATAAAAACAAATGACTTTTTTTTTGAAAAACAAATGACTTACATGCATGTGAACGATCAAACTGATTTCAAATTAAGTCAACCAATCAATCTATTTTACATTTGACCTGTGATATTAGTAAGTCAAGGGAAAATTACAAAAATAAACATTGACCAAACATTTTTTTTTGCCAAAATAAACATTTGTAGCATTTAGGACTAAGAGACTTCACGAGATTCTAAATCATTCAGAGAGTGACACGTCAGTGAAGAGTCTTGAGTATAGACGCTTCAACTTATGTTAGACCCACCTAATAACTAATTAAAAGATGACATGTGATTAAAGAGAGTAGTAGAGGCTTGGCATTTGTAGCCTCTTTAACCTAGAAGTTAAGGTCTTTGTATATGGCTAAAGATGCTTCCCAAAGGTCTTAAAAACCTACGAAAGCGTCTTTGTGTCTAAAGCTAAGCCGTTCGAAGCAAAGCCTCTTTTTAAGACCTTTCCGTACAAAAAGACCTTTGCGTCTAGGTTAAAGACGTTACAAATGTCAAGCGTCTACCAGCCTCTAGAGCCATGTGTTATCTTCTATTGGGTTATTATGCAGGTCACACATAAGTTGAAGCGTCTACAATTAAGAGTCTTCACCAAAGTGTCATCCTCTAAATGGTTTAGAATTTTGTGAATTCTCTTAGTCCTAGTTGCTACACGTGTATTTTGTGAAAAAAAAAAGATTTGGTTACTGTTTATTTTTGTGATTTTTCCGTAATCAAAGATAGTTGTTGAGCTTCCTTTTGTAATTACGTTCACTTTTTCAGTGATGTCAGCAGATGATAGCAATAGTGTAGTAATGAAGAGTGTAACTCACGGTGCGTGTGATTATTTAACGAAACCCATTGGAGACGAGGCATTGCGTAACATATGGCAACACGTGGTTCGCAGACGAAAAAATGAGTGGAAAGATTTCGAGTCATTAACAAATGCCGACGACTATAAGTCTTTCGCAAAGAAGCGTCGTGTTATTTGGTCTCTCGAGCTTCATCGACAGTTCATGGCGGCAGTTAATCAACTCGGGATCGATGGTAACAATTTTTACTTGGTTTTTTTAATTTGTTTTATATTTATATTTTCTTTAAAACTTTAGATTGAATTAAATTATGATTTACAACTTGTGGGATTCCTATGGATCGCACCATGCGGCTGGAATTCATTTTCGTTCCTTATTTGTTTGTTTTGTTACGCACTGGTTTGATTAACGGTACAGTACGGTACCCGATGTCAATTTGAATGCAATTTTGATTTAAAAAGGTTAATGAACGCAAGTTATTAAAGAAAACTCAAGCCAATGAGGTAGTGATGGAGTGGTTGGGGAAAGACTTGGTGCTCCTTGTGACTCAGGTTCAATTCTCATTCTCATTATTTTTTATGATATCCGGGCAATGATGGTGACAAACGTACCGAGGAGCGTTTGATCCTGACCGCACCCCGGTTTTCACTCGATTGTTACTCTAGCGAAGTGTCACACCACGCCAATGGCGGAAACACGTGGCGCGACGTTCGAAGAGTATTAAACCAAGATTAACACAAACTACAAGTAATTTAGAAAAGGATCATTTATTTATACGTCGAAAAGTAGTTTCAAGTTTATCACACACATCACTTAACAACCATAGTTTAAACAAAAGTTAAGGTTTCCCAACTATATCCCAACCCATGGAAAATAAAAGTGAAACCCCCCAAAATATTCCGACGCTTGTATGATCCCTACCGCCCTAGCCATGTGAACCTCCAGCAATCAGTTACCTGAAAGATATGTTAAAAATCGTCAATTTATAAATATTGGTGAGTTCATAGGTTTTAATTTACAAATCATTTTAACAACATTTTTGGGAAATAAACACAAGTAGTGGCTATTGTAGGAGTTGCAAATTCCTACAATCTACTTGAGCCCATAACCAAACCAAGACTAATAATGCCTCGCTTATAGTTGTCTCACGGAAAATGACAACTTAGTTCAGAATACGTGCACCCCTGGCATACACAGTTGCATAAATCGACGCTATCGATTAGGGGTGGGCCTTGTCAGGCACCAATAGTACTATCCAAATATTCCTTCGGTTTTCGCTTTCATACATACACACGAATAAATGGTTACAGTAGCGAGGACTCACCCCGTGTGGCGAACAACAAACTCAAGTATTGAACATATCACCTATTTCCCTAACATATCTTTCCCCCAAAAAGTAAAAATAGTAAAATGGGGTCGTGAAACTCACCTCAAGCAAAGCAAGCAATCCAACTCAGAGAATAGCTCGTCCAAGGTCAAACACCTACAAATGTCCTAGACGTATAAATCGCTAGGTCTATAGCGCGCGTGTTTTGGCAAGTTGTACGCCCAACTCCCAACACCACTATTTAGTTTGATTCCCCGTCTAATTAAGCGTGTATCCTAGATTCGTTGGTGATGGATTACCCTTGATATAAGTTACGCTTATATTCTTGTATTAATTAACTTGTTTTACTTCATTATCGACTCGACTCACCTTACCGTATAATTATTTTCCCATTAAATAATTATACTAGGATCTTGTCGATCGACATTATATTGTCAACACTTGACTCGACTCACTTTACCGTATATTTACTTTCCCATTAAATAAATATAATAGGATCTTGTCGTGCCGAACATTGTCAAGTTCTTATACTTGCTTTAAACGTATAATCGTGGTAGATTATTTACGTTAATTCTCCCATGAATATATTTTCAACACTTAGGAAAATATTATGTATTTTCACCGAAGTTATATATTTTAGTTCATAAAATATATATATTTTTTTATTCCCACATTTAGACATAATAACATATATACGTATTGAGAAACAATAAATATCCTGGTGATTATCTCTAATCACCGAGGGGGTTTATACTTACGTCACTACAACCGTTAGGTTAAACCCGGGTGAGAAATATGTATGAATGAGTGTGTGAGTGTGAGAGTAAAGACACAAGATGTAAGTGGTTCGGTCGGGTAGTGACCTACGTCCACTGTGAAGAGTCGGTTATTATTACTTTGGAGTGTACAAAGTGTTAGAAGTAAACCTAGCTCTCTATTACAAGCAAGTGATTTCGGATCCTTTGCAAAGGAGATGAACTCTTCTACTTATAGGAGGACTCGTGGGCCTAGATGAGAAGCCCACGAGTAATGGATCTGGCTTGGGCCCATCCAAAAGCCCAAGAGAAAGCCTTCCAGAAAATGGCGGGAAGAGCTGAGTACCGTGGATGACGTCAGGCTACTGTTCAGTCATCGCCTGAGGCGGCACGTGGCAGCTCCTGATTGGCGGACAGCGGCATTCGTCTGGCTACAGTTGTTGACCCACCTGCTGCCGTCTGATATGACGTCTGACAACAGCAGGTGGATGTCTGCTGGTTACTGTTGACGACGTTATGGAGGAAGCATAGAAGCAGTCACGTCGCCGTTCCTGTCAATGTCTGTTGTACCGCCCATGCCACGTGTCGCCAATCTGTTGGCGTGTGCTCTGTCCAGGATCTTGCTGAATCTTATTTTTGTTATTTTCCGTACCTCGTACGAAAAATGAGTTAAGGATATTCCGCGCGTGGGCGCACGCGCGCGTCTCTTATTGTGTGCGGCTGTTGCTTGCCGTCTTTGCGCGCTGGCTTGTGACCTGACCTCCGCCGAGTTGGCTCCGCGGAAGTCAGGGCTGTTGGCTCCTGGATTGTGGAGTAGAGGGATATATACTTATTCATCCGTTTTTCATTCTAGTCCGTTAACACGTCGTGGTATAAATACGTTACATTGATCACTTATATTTATAT
Source organism: Ambrosia artemisiifolia (assembly GCA_032199755.1). NCBI lineage: Eukaryota > Viridiplantae > Streptophyta > Magnoliopsida > Asterales > Asteraceae > Ambrosia > Ambrosia artemisiifolia. The sequence continues at coordinate 51,436,924 of CM063522.1, read as the reverse complement.
ATTTTCATGTTCCGAATGATACAAGTTGTTTATATATATTTTGTAGGAATAAATACTTGTCGTCGAAATGTTATTTTTCCTACTTCTCAAAATATATATTTTGTTACTTTTCCTAAGTTTCCGACAATATGTTTTCTTGAAATTAATCAACTTCTAGTTTCCACATCTTTTACTTGAAAACTTAATAAATAACATTTTATTTTCAAAATCAAGACTTGATTATTTATACAAAATACTCCAACATTTTTGTATTCCCATATATACAAAAGTGTTCATTTTTACACAAAATTTTACCAAGTCATTCAAGTTACCAAATTTTTATAAAAACCTTTGTTTTATATTTTCCAATATGTTTGGTAATCTATAATTTTATAAAATACATTATTTTATACAAAAATACATTTTTATAAGTTTACTAACTTTTTCACAAAACAACCTTGGAAAGTTAACATCTTCCATTTTTAACACCTAACTTTCCAAAGTCACATTTTTAGATCTAAGTTTCTAAAATGTCATTTTATACCCCTTAACTTTTAAAGTTACAAAATAATACCTTTAACTTTCAAAAAGTTACTTTTCCTACCTAGATCTTTCAAAAGTGACAATTTTACACTAAACTAGTAAACTTGTTTTTATCAACTTTGTCAATATAACATAGTATTATGTTCTAACAATAATAATAGTCCAATATAGTCTTATTAAGGTTAATAATAGGTGGATTTAGTGTGTTACATAGGGTGGCTTGGGGTTCATAGGGTGGCCGGCCTCTTTGGCTTGGTGGGACCCACTTTCCTTTGTTAAAATATCTTCTAACTAGCTTGGTTAATCTCTAATTGTTTCGGTTAGAGTTTTCGGGGTTTTATCGCGTGTTTATTACGAGCTATTCCGGACATATAATGACTCCCAATTACCATTAAACATAATTTATTTTAGGCATTAGTAAGTTATTTAGGCTTTTATTGGGTGAATTTATAAGTTTCGCGCGTATCGGGTGCGATACGCGAACTTTATTCATTACCGGGAGATTTGTGTTTGGAGTTCCAAAACACATAATATTTAATGGAAATTCCCTTTATTTCATATCCCGGGTGTTCGGGATCGTTTTCGGTTAATTAATCGTTATCGGGTAATTACCAACGTCCGTTTCGGACAAGTTTAATTGCACACGATTTCGTCGTGCTTCAACATTAAACATGTGCATCCCTATGCATCTCATGGGGGATTTGCTATTCTCTAGGACTTAGTTAAAACAATTAACACGAAATTGCACTTAATTACGTTAATTGCGTATAATTAATTAGTACGGAATTACCTTAATTTTGCCGTTTGTCACACGAAGAAACTCGTGTAGAGGCAGTACGGTTTCTGGGGGAACGTCGTAGCCAAGTCTGATACACCAGTGCGGGCCTGGTTAAGACAACGTAGTCTGGGGCAGACTTTGGCTAGGCTGCAGATTAGGAAGTGTGACATTGGGTCACTCATACGAAAGTCACTGTTTATTTTTTTTTTAAGAAAACTGAAATTAAATGAAAACCTTTTTTTTAAGGATAAACTTCAATAAACAAGTTAGTCCTCAAATCGAGGACCGCCGAAAAACCTTACAATATATACAACGGGTATTTCACCCAATCATTCCACTCAATGTTCTTAAACCTAGATCGATGTTTAAGCTAAAGATACGATAAGGCCTTTACACGTTCAACAATCTCTATAACACGGGGCGTAGAATCCTGAAACACCTTAGTGTTACGCGCAGTGGCGTAGCTCTTAAGGGGCAGGGAGGGCAGCCCCCCCTCTGAATTTTTGCTCAGAAGTTCCGATTATATAGTATTCGTATAGAATTTTTTTGGTATATTGGTTTCGACCCCCGGAACTAGTGGTTTCCGATCCCCCAAAGTTTCGGGTCAAGCTTCGCCACTGGTTACGCGCATACCATAACGACCAACAAGTTGTCGTAATTATTCCCCTAAGTATCTTTGATCCCCACTTGGACCTGTTCGAGGCAATCGGCATCTGCAGAAGATCACCCACTGACGCGACATAATAGAAAAATAACCTGCACCAATTCCATATCTTACTCCAAACCCCAAAGGCGAAACCACATCCCACAAAAAGGTGATTAACCGACTCTGCTTCTGTTTCTCAAAACAGACAGACTGTGTTAGGGATCTGCACATTCCTTCGAACCAATGCCAAACAGGTCGGGACTCTATTTATCTCGATCCTCCAAAACTAAATTGGTTAAATGTGTATATTAATTCAAGAACAAGTTATTAAAACTTTATAAAGATCATATTTATAATACAGTTACTATACACGGTTTATACAAATTAATTCAAGTATTGTAATTTCTTCAATATAATGTCAATGCAGAAGCTGATCCAAAGAAAATCTTAGAGCTGATGAACGTTCCAAGTTTAACCCAAGAAGCTGTCGCCAAGCATCTTCAGGTACCCTCCTATTTCATCAAAATTTAATTTTTGAAGCTAAATCTTTCAAATTTATTTATTTTATTTTTTTATAAAAACTTGCTCACGACTTTAAATATATGGGGAATTGGATTTTAATAATCCATACTTTGCCTCATTGGCCGGTAATAATCTGTACTTAATAAATTCCCTACAACAGTCTCAACTTTCAATGTATTGGCCGACAGTGAACTTTTTAACTTTCAAACTCTTTCAGTTTTGAAAATGGGTTAGTTTTCATTTAAAAAAAGTTAATTGCCGGCCAATACTTTGAAAGTTGGGACTGTTGTGAGCAATTTCCTAAGTACAGATTATTGTCGGCCAATTAGACAGTTTGGATTATTAAAATCCAATTCCCCTAAATATATTGGTGCAGAACTATCGTATTTATATTAGACGAGTTGGTGGTCAAGTCGCGGTGTCAAAGCCCCACGACACACCAACCTGCGGCTACCGATGGTTTGACTAACTCAAAATCTTTAGGATCATAAAGAGTACTGAGTGTTTGTTCTATCATTTATGATGACTAGTAGTTACATTAACTGGAATACCTCTTATGGATTACTTTCTTGTGGAGGGGTACGGTTTTGGTTTATTTAATTCAGACAAGTGACTTTATTTTATGGATTATTATTTATCTAAGTCAGATTATTGCATTATGACTTTTGGATAATTTTGATTTATGTTTACCTTCAAAGTTGGCTTAGATTCATTTTTTTTGAAAGGCCAAACTAACAGTTTTGTCCGACTACTCGGGGGGTCCCCACACTATGGACAGACCCCCACGACCAGTGGAGGGCACATATGTACCTCGAGCAGCTAGTGCCAAAGCCCGCTCATGTAGTATCCGAAATAGGGGAAAACCTAACCCCCCACCTGCTCGAAGACATGACAGTGAAGAATTGGTAAAACCCGGCCCACCAGCAACATTTTGTTGCCGGTATATTTTAATATTTTTTCTACTTTAGGTGTTATTGTTGGTAATTGAATATTGAAACTTGAATTTTCAAAGGGGTTTGTTTTTTTAGTGACCACAAGGCTAAAACATTTTGAGGATTCTCAGCTATGACCCCTTCGAAAAGTCATGTTTCAATATTGTTGGCTTGCAAATTCTTATAAATACGTGTGTAATGTTTTTCTTTGTGGCTGAATCGCCATTGCATCTCCATTGCCTATTGTTAGGCGTGGCCTTGTTTTCTCTTGTTTTCTTTTATGTACGTTAGGTTTACATGATAATCAAGGCAAACAGTGTGGCCTATCATATGGACCCATGTTATTCATTTTGTCATTTGTTTTTTGTTGTCCAAGTAGAAACTTCCATAGCACATACGGTTATTACACTAAAAAATAACATAACATAAACTAAAATTATCCGTAAAACGCATCAAACTTAAAACATAGACACATAGTTTAACAACACGATATATTAAATCTTGCACATTCTCTTTCTCGAAAAAAATATAGTAGAAAGGGGTTTGTGCTCCAATCCCTACCATAAAGGGGTCAAGTTATAGCGAACGGAAGCTATACGACTTAACTCCAACATAATGACTATGACATACCTAGTCCTTTTAGGGACTTGAGTTATGCCTAATTGCTCTGATGCATTTACAGTTATTGCTTTTGTAAATATCGTGGCTAAATAATCCCAACGTGTTATATAAGACAAATATTGGTGCATGGTTTCGGTTAAACCATAAACCTAATCGTATAGACCAATTCGTAACATTCTTAAATCAACTTTTTTATATAAAAAAATAGAAAAATCGAACATGGGGCCAAACCGACAAGCTTAACCCTATCATAAAAAGGTTAAATACCTTTAAATTCACATCAACAATTAACTCTTTTCCGTTGGTTTAAAATTTGTTTGCCATTGGTAAACCATAGTGCAGTTCGACAAAGATTACTAATTTTATTTACCATATATCAGTATTAGGTTCATTCAGTTCACTACCGGAACTCGATATAGCAACCGAAAAAAAAAACTTAAAAATAAAGTCGTGATATGACCAAGAGGATATTGACAAGTGTTTTACATCGATATAAACCATACAAACGAATAGTGATACCGTCTTTGATAATATTAATAACGACACCGATCAGAATCAGTTCCGGATACCGACACCAACTGCTAACGATGTAAAACAAGTTGCATTTTGAGCCAACTCCGTTTTCAACAGTACAGTTGGAATCAGTTCGGTCGTCGTGACCCTAGTTCTTATATCAAAATATCGTCACTCACAGATCCCGGCCTTAGTTCTTATTTAAAAAATGCGTATGCTTAACCATCGACCGGGCGCTAACGACTTGATAGTAAGAACAAAGGCGCCACCCTTGACTTGCTAGTATGTATAACCTTGACTTTTTTAGAGCATGTTTGGATGTCCATCTCCTTATCTTCTTTCTCCTTCTTCTACATCATTTTCTCTTAATCCCAAAAGTCACAATTTCTAACTTATGACTTTTCTCCTTTTCAAAGCACAAAAACCTCTAAAAAAGCTCATTTTCAAACCATTACCCAAACACCTTTTTTTTAACTTTTGACTTCTTCAATAAGTTATAAGTCAAAAGGAGGTGAAAAAATGAAGAGCCAAACATGCTCTTATTCACACTCCGGTCCAAGTGTCCAAGACTATGAAAGCCACCGACTTAACAACCACTTGTGTCATCGAAGTCCACCATTCTACACGCCTTTCTTGTCGTGTTAAGACATGAGATCATATCATAGACAGTATTTTCCTTAAATATATGCAAAATACAATAACTATATTTTCTTTTAACTCTCTTTTTGCATACCACAAGTTCATTTGTGCGTCTTACTTAGAGGCGAAGAAAGAGGCCTGACAAACAAAGTTGTTTTTCGTTTTACCATTTTGAAGTAAAAAGTATTTAACGTACTTTTAGTTTTATAAACGACAGTATTTATAAAAAATAATAATAATAATAAACAATACCATTCAGATTATCGTTATATTATGTGACTATTTGCATATATTATTTGCATATATACTCACCCCCTTCACACACACACACAAATTGTCCTAGCTTATTGTGTAAAAATGTTGCTCAATATCAATAACAAAAAAGTCAACATGATCATGATCTTGATGCTAATTGCATGTCACCTCTCACTAGATCATGTTAGATCATCCTCATGGGTTGGTTCCAAATACCAAATCCAATGCACAATGTGTGCTGCTTGTGACAACCCATGCAACCAACCTACATACTCTCCACCACCACCATCTATACCCAAATCCTCACCACCTACATCAACCAACTACCCTCCGCCGCCTACGTCCACCCACCTCGGGTGGCGGCGGATATTATAAAGCACGGCCATCAACCTCTCAAGGTCCTTATTACGCCTATCCACCACCAGCACCATACAACAATAATAACAATAACTACCCTACCCCACAACCCCCTAACCCAATCATGCCTTACTTTCCCTACTATTATTACAATCCTCCACTGCCCACGCCATCTGCAACCACCTCCCTCTTCTGGCGTGGATCCGCTTCTTTGCTCTTTTTCAGCTTCATTTTCCTTTTCTTTTATAAAATTTATTATTTAACAAAACCTTTCCGTGTAGAGGCACTGCGTAACATAAGGCAACACGTGGTTCAAAGACGAAAAAACAAGTGGAAAGATTTTGAGTCATTAACAAATGTCGACGACTATAAGTCTTTCACAAAGAAGCATCGTGTTATTTGGTCTCTCGAGCTTCATCAACAGTTCGTGGCAGCAGTTAATCAACTCGGGATCGATGGTAACAATTTTTTACTTGATTTTTTTAATTTGTTTTATATTTATATTGAAGAAATATTAGGTTAACCTAGTGGCAGCAGTTAATCAACTCGGGATCGATGGTAACAATTTTTTACAAGGATGACAAAAGCATGCTAAATGTCATTTGGCACCGTTTTTTTTTTATATATTGTTGGGTGGTGGGTCCATTTGTTTTAGAAATATATAATTTTTTAGAGTTTGTATATAAGACTGGGTGTAGTGGTGGCGGTATAGAGTGTTATAAACAAAAATAGCGCCCTCCACACCGTTACGGGGGACGTTATCCCTTCAAAACCCGGGCAAGCGTGATAAAAATAACGCTGGAACAAATTTGAACCACCCAATCATATTATGACACGTGGCGGCGAGGAAGAAAAAAAGGTCAAAAAATTGTCCGTTGATATTTTTCAAACGGTAAATTTTTTTTTTAAACTTTATATATATACACACACCATATAAACAAATATAACACACCACAACACAAACTAAAAACATACCACTTCAAACTAAAAACACACAACTTCAAAACACAAACATGTTTCCATATGGTTCACCGTTTGGGGTCTCGTCTCGCCCGGATACGAGGCCAAACACTACTCAACTGCCACCCAATTGGGGCGACTTTGACGCGAACACAATGCAATACGCTCAACTTCCTAGCATGCCGGTCACTTTTTTCAAGGGCCAATGGGGTTTGCGTCAAACATGAACCTAAACTATGTCCAAGGTTCTCAAGAGGAGCCCGAGCTCGTGCCTGAAACTCAAGGCGAGCCCAACCAACCACGTCAACCCAAGGGTTCTCAACCGGGGGGGGGGGGGGGGGGGACGCTCGCACAGAAAAAAAGATCCTAACGCGCCTCGTCAAAAAAAAAAAAGAAACAAGAATGTTGGGAAAAAGACGAGGAGTTTGCTTTAGCGCGGGCTTGGCTCGACATATCGGAGGATCCCGTAGTTGGTTAGTATTTTTTTTTTGTATTTATATATAATTAATCGTCTATATATATATAATATTTGTTTTTAGTATTTAAATATATTTAACCGTATATATATATATAAGTTGGTTAGTAATTTTTTTTTGTATTTATATACTACTAATCGTATAATATACACATATATATATATACACATAGTTATATATTTGTAATCGTATAATATTTTTTTTGTAGCGAACTATCAAGACAAGCCGTTGTTTTGGATAAGAATTCGAGAGCTGTTTTTTGCCGCCATGGGTAGAGGGGAGTATCGAGAGAACGATTCGATATCGGGAAAGTGGACGGATATAAATAATAGATGTCATTCGTTTGCGGAGGTTTACCAACGTTGTAAGGACAACAGGGGCAGTGGGGAAGGTGATGATGGTTTGTTGGCAAGAGCGTTGGAGGAGATGAGAGAAACCCGTGGGCCGTTCCCGTATTTGAGGATTTGGGAGATGTTGAGAAAAAGTCCTAAGTGGGCTGATGTACCGCCTATGGGGTCCGGTAATAGGCGCAAAATCAGGAGAGGAGGAGAAGGACCATCAAAACGAAGCAAAATCTCCTCGTCGCGAGATCCGGATACACCGTCATCCGATGCTCGCTATGTGAGTTTAGGTGATCCTATTAATTTGGAGGATGAGGAGGAGGACCTTCCAAGACCACACGGTAGAAGATCAAAAAAGGGTGGCAAGGTGGAGTCGTCTTCGGCAGGAGGTGGTGAGTTGAAGAAAGATTTTGAAGAAATGAACCGAAGACTACAAGATATTCGCGACCTTGGCCAAAGACGTTTGGAAACAATGCAGCAAAGAGTGGCCGAGAATAAAAGGTTTGTCGAGCTTCAAGAGGTGAGGCAAACGGAAAAGGACATTGAGTTTTTGTCCAAATCGATCGACCACCTCGAGGGAGACGTCCTACGCCTTGCACAACTTTATAGGCAACAAATTCTTGCAAAATATCGCCTCTAGTGTGTTTAGTTTTTTTTATGATGCGTTTTTTTTTTCTAAATTTGCTATTGTATTTTTTTTAGTTGTTTGAATTTAATTAATATTAGTTGTGTGTTTTTAATATTATTTGTAATTTTTTTATATTTATTTGTCTTCTATTTTAATTATTTTGAGTTAAAAGATTAAAAAAATAATAAAATAAACAACCAATCAGAAACAAGGGCATTATATTTTTCCCCTTACCACTACACCTTTTTTTTCACTTCAAGCCAAATGCTAACTCAGCTGCCAAGTGGACCAATAGAATCAGGGACGTTATATTTAACCCCCTCGACTACGCATGGTCTAAAGGAAGACTTTGTTAAAGAAAAACATCCCCTCCCTTCCTTAGAATCCTCACTCAAGCCCGTTAATGAGCTCATGAAATGGATTTTGGCTCCCCTCTTTCACTTACCCCGCACGGTATTAGGCACGCTAAACAGATGATGTTGCTGGTTCCATATACTATACGTAGTCTTATATTCATATAACCCATGTTATTCGTTTGATCAATTGTTTTTAGTTGTTCAAGTAGAAACTTCCCCAAATGTAACCCATCACAGGTTATTCTCACTCATACATAACATAATAAGAAATTTGTAAAAATAAGAAAGGACCACAATATATAAGATTAAAAAGGGCATTTTTGTAAAAATACTTTCAAAAACCCTTGCATCACATAATTCGTCAATCCCAACAAACCTTCTTTTTCATTAACTCATGACCCCAAGGTCAATAACAGAGATAAACCAGATCCGATCTTCAATGGTGGTTCGAATCGCCGAAAAAACTTCAAGGATGCCGACAACATTAAGAGAAACAATTTCAACGAGTATGGTGACGGACATGTGGTGGTAGCAACGGACGGTGGTGACAAAATTGAACTAGAAGAAGAGTAGACGGTGGCGGAGAAGCGGAAGAGAATGGCGAAAGTGTATTTGGAGAAGACGAAGGAGGTGTCGAGGAGAGAGAAGAACGGTGACGAGTTTGATGAGAGGGGATTCTTTGGTTGTTTGATTGTTGCAAGCGAAACAGCTTGAAAAGAATTGACATATTCGTAAATTGATTGCTCGAAGGTAAATGTTAGAGAAAATTTTATATCAATTGTTTTGGTTGTGAAAATTTATCAACAGGCCTAGTCATTTGTGGAGAAGGAATGACTGAATCTAGGCTAGAGATGTTATATAGTTTGTTTTCATAAAACAGTAATTATTAAGTTTCAATGATTATTGTTATTGAGAACTTGAGACACTGTTTCAGTTTGATGTTACAATATGTAAAATAGACATTGTTGTGAAAATTGTGGTATCATGTTGTTATATCCTCATTGAACAAAGTTACATAACAGAGTGGCGTCATTTTAAGTATAGAGTATGTGTCTTATGTTCATCGGTCAACCAAGCTTTTGAGTATTATGATTTACACATGTGTAAATCAAAATAGTTTAATAAATAAACACATATGTATGAAGGTTTACACATGTGTAAATTATATCATTTTTTAAAAATAAGTATAGGTATAAAGGTTTAAACATGTGTAGATCATAATAGTATAAGAAATAAGCATAGGTATCCAGGTTTACCCATGTGTAAATCATAATAGTACAAAAAATAAGCATGGGTATCAAGGTTTACCCATGTGTGTAAATCATAGTAGTTAAAAAAAATAAGTATAGGTATAAAGGTTATCAAAGGTTATCATCGTAGTTAACAGAAAAAATTAAAAGTGATTTTTATAGGTTTTTACACGTGTGTAAATCATATATACGAAGGTTTACACACATGTAAATTATAATAGTTAAAAAGAAGTATAGATATCAAGGTTTACACATGTGTAAATTATAATAATTTAAAAAAATAAGCATAGATATTAAGACATTAGACTTGGTTTTATTCTCCGTTGTTGAGAACAGCCACTAGTACCTTATCTGATTATTGCAATTTTTTTTTGTTTCAGATGCGCATGTTAGTCTACTACTTGAAAGAAATATGTTGCAAGAATACTTCTTCCTTGCACAAACAAGTTCAAAGAAAAGTTATTGCAGAAAGCTTGAGAAATTGAGATAGTTCAAAAATTATGATAAAAAAAAAAGACTAGATGATATTGTGGATTATGACTTGTTTCTATGCTACCGTGGTTAGGTTATATCAAGGATTACCACTTTTGTTTTTTATGTTATTGTGGTTACATATGTCAACGATTAATTTTTGGATAATATTATTTTGGTTTAAATCCTTTTGGTTGACTAACATAATACCTTTGATTTTTGCTTAATATTTTCTTGGATTAACTTACACTTTACATATGTGTAATTCAGAAGCAAATATGTAAAACATCAAATACGTGATCGTGAAAAATTTACACATGTGTAATACAACTAAACGTATGTCAAATAGAAACAAATAAGTGATAGTGAAAAGTTTACACACGTGCAATACAACTACATATATATCAAATACAAACAAATAAATGATCATGAATAGGTTAAATATGTATAATTCATATGCAAATGTGTAAACATAAACAAATAAGTGGCAGTCAACAAATTACACATGTGTATTACAACTACACATGTGTAATATAGAAACAGATAAATGACACAGAATAATATACACATGTGTAATTAAAGATGCAAATGTGTAAAACAAACACAAATATGTGAAATAGAAACAAGTAGATGACACTGAACAATATACACATGTGTAATTAAAGCTGCAAATGTGTAAACCGAAAGAAATAAGTAATAGTGAACAATTTACACATGTGTAAAATAGAAAGAAATAAGTGACATGAGAGATACAAAATGAAAAAAAAAGTAGTTGACATTATGGATTATGAATTGTTTCTGTGTTACTATGATTAGGATATATCAATGTTTACAACTTTTGTTTTTATGATTACATGTGTGTAAAATAAATACTTACACATGTGTAAATCAGACATTTACACATGGGTAAATTAGACATTTACACAAATAAATATGATAATGAATAAGAAAACAAACCCAATCTATGAAGTGAAGATCTAAGTTGGAAATTTTGATGTACAAACAACCTTTGCAAATGAATGTTAACACTATATATGACAAACCCATATGTGAATATAATAGATTGGACTTTTGCCATTGAACTAATGAGAATATAGAGGTCTGAGTTTGGAATTGTAAATTTGAAATGATATATAATGTTGTCTCGTATATATAAGAATATATTACATTTACACATACGTAAATTTAAATTTAACTATTACACATTCATAAATATAAATAACACATAAGAATCCTTGAACCACCATCAACATTCTCATTCATCCGATGCAGCCTTGCGAGCTAGCTGAACATCTTATGGAATTGATACAACCTTTTCACTTCATAATTATATTAACCTTTTATACCCCAATCGGATTCAACAAAATCGGGACCGCGTGACCAAAAACCGAGTGTATCCTATGACCATAGACCTTCCTTAATCAACCTTTCCATTCTAGCATATCCAGCAGCCTTTGTCTTAAAAAAACATATATCAGCAGCATAAAAAACAACGTGATATAGTATTTACAATAAACAGGTGCACGAAATGAATTACACGAAGATGATCAATAAGAAACGACCATAAATGACTAAATCACTAGCACCCATCACCTAGTTATCAAGATGCCCCACTATGCGTTTCCTGGCTAGGCACCATGGAACTCACTCCAAGATCACACTAGGTGCTAGCCCAATCAATTCAATTGATATAGACCCCCAACTCACACACACCAAGATTAGGAAGACCAAGCCCCAAACTAACCCCAAAACTGAGAAATAAGGAAGAATTCTTACTATACATCCCTAACCTTGAAACGAATCAATACGAATAAAAACTCGAAATGACTATGACTTGCTGACTACTAACACCCAACATATAATACCAACCCATCAAAACACACCAATATTATCACCTAAAATGAGAAAACAAAACAGTAGGTAGGTTATGGAGACTTAAAACAACAAATTGACAATGCCGAATGTAGAAACCTAATGAACAATAATATATGTAAAGAAAAAACATCAAAAAATTGAACATTGGTCGATTGATACCTAGCTAAATTAGATCTGCAAATAACACATTACACATCCAATATCATAATACATAAAAAGATATGGAGGTGTTCTAACCATAAGATTGTTCCGAAACATTAACGCTGGTAGAATTCAATCAGGATGGTAGATGTGATTACACGTCATGACCTTCAGCACCATAAATAATCAATTCTTTGCAACAACAGAGTGTAGTTCGTCACTTACGTGTACACCAGATATCTTAATCATCGACATCGATTCGATAACGACTTTCCCGTGGATGCTCTGTTCGACTTAATCAGTTTATTGCCGTCGTCAAACCTTGACACAATAAAAAAAGTGTGGAATCGTCGCCGGCGACCGTTGCAATCCAGAATGTGATTGTGCTGATGCAGATTGTCGGAGATAGGTCATCATGCGTATAATAGATAGTGAGAGAATTAGGAGATACTTGTGGAGTGTATGGACCTTGAATACAATTACCAAATTAACCTTTCAATTAAATAACAAAGGAATATAAATGAATGGCTAAGATTAGTTCTTAGTGTTCTCACAAAAGATGGGTGTTCTCATTTAAACCTTCCCCTATAAACGGAAATTATACATACAACGCATTAAACTTCAAACATAGACACATGGTTCAACAAGATAAGAGGTTTACATAAAAATCAACGGTACTATATATCAAGTCTTACACAGACACGGTCTGGTACATGCTTTCGGTTAAACAATAAACCTAATCGCCTAGATCGATTTTTAACATTATTAAATCAACTTTTTTTTTATTAAAAAAATAGAAAAAACGAGCATGGGGCCAAACCGAATTCTTTAGCTTTAACCCTATCATAAATACCTTTAACTTCACATCAACAAGTTATATCATTTTCCTTTGATTTAAAATTTGCTTACCATTTGGTACACCATAGTGTAGTTCGACAAAGAATTCTAATTTGATTTAGGTGGTGTTTGTTTTTTTTGTTGGAAGCACTTCTAACCACTTATGTCTGCATCGTGCAGACGCGGGCAGACATAAGAGACGCGCAGACCGTTTGATTTTTAGAAGACAAACCCCTTGAAAAGTTCTTCCAAGCCTCTTCCTCAAGCAGACATGGACCATTCACTTCTTACCTCTTCTTACAAACAAGACATTCTTCCCCTCATCCTCCTCATCAAAACCCTAGAACCCAACCCGCCTCCCTCCCCCTCCGCCTCTCTCCGGCCACCTCCCTCCCCCCTCCGCCTCTCTCCGGCCACCTCTCTCTCTCTCCGGCCTCCTCCGCCCATCTTCTTTCTCCTCCGCCCTCAACAGCCCACGCCGGCGATCCATACCCACCACCTTGCTGCACCGGAACACCTTCCGGCACCGCCACAACCGGTGGCTGCAGCGGAGGTTCACGACAGTTCACTCCACAACCGAATTAGTACCAGACCCATCACAGTCATGACAGAACAAAGCACGATCCTTTATTGGTTTGTTATTAGGTTGTGTGTAGTCGAGCGCTATATGGGCGTTTTGGCCCCCATAGCGCCGGGGAACACCGCCCCCGCCGGCGCTATGGGGGCGTTTTGGGGGTGAGCGTTTTGGAGATGGCGAGCGTTTTGGCTGACAACGTTGGAGTTTTTTTTTTATTATTATTATCTTATTATTATTAGTATGGCAAGGTGGTGACTGTGATGGTGGAGATGGCAAGGTGGTGGCTGTGATGGTGGAGATGGTGTCGCCGGAGAAGATGGTGTCGCCGGAGAAGATGGTGGCGACGGAGAAGATGGTGGCGATGGTGGTGGCTGTGACGGTTGAAGGTGGTGGCTGTGTGTGTGTGTGTGAATGTGAAGGGGTGTAGTGGAAGTGTTGATGATGATGATGATGAAGATGATGTTTTATAAACTTTTAATAATAATAATAATAATAATATATAAAAATCAATAATTACCCAATCATTTATAAAGCCCAATAACGCCCCTTCCCACTACACCCTCTTTTTCCATAACGCCCCATAACCCCATTTCTATTACTTTATAATATTTTAATCCCCATAACGCCCTATAACCCCCCTCCACTACACATGCCCTTGAACTTTGATATTTTGTTAGCTCAAGCTTTATTGGTTCATCACAGTCATGTCAATTCAAGCTTTATTGGTTGTAGTGATATGTTTGTTCATATGTATTTTGTTATTAGTATTAATTAATTAATTTTGACAAATTAAAATACATTTTGTTCAAATGTTTATTAGTAACAGATTTGATATTTTTTGTTTTGGTTATGGTTTGTTTAGTTTTTGTTATTCGCATATTTGTGGTGGATTATAGTTATGGTTTTGGGTTATGCTGCAGAGCGCAGACGTTAAAAAACAAACAGTCTTTCTCTTGCAGACTGCAGACCTTTGGTCGACCTCTTCTTCTGCAGATGTGGTCCGCAGACTGCAGACATTTTACCTCTTGAAAAAACAAACACCACCTTAGTGTATATAGGCATCTATTCGATTCGTTGCATTACTGGCACTCGGTAAAGCAACCAAAGAAAAACCCAAAAAATAAAATCGTATATGACTAAAAGGATATTAACAAGTGCTTTACATCAATCTAAATCACAAGAACAAATACCGATGCCGATTTTGATAATATTAATAACGACACTGATCGGAATCGGTTCCAAATACCGACGCTCGCTATAACATACGATATAAAAGTTTTTTTTATTTCGAACCGTTTTCAACATTGTAAGATTGGAATCGGTTCGGTCATCATGACCCTAGTTCTTATTTTAAAATATGGTCACAAGCAGATCCCGACGTTAGTTCTTATTTAAAAAATACGCATGTTTAACCATCGACGGGGCGCCAATGAGTTGATTCTAAGAGCAGTGGCGCCCATGACATTGTCCTCGGAAATGCAGGTCCGTCGGTTACTATAAAAAGATATGTGTTTAATCTTTTATCGACTCCCTGGTCCAAGTGTCCAACGTTATGAAAGCAATCGTCTTAATAACTACTTGTCATTGTTTACTTGATTAGACCGAACGGTGTGGGGGTCGGCATAGCCCCATCGTGGTGTAGCTTGGGGCGGCTACACCGCCCCCTGCCCCGTCATCGTCGTGGCCAGCATGGGGAAGACGTTGAAGCCGAGCATGCTCATTGGTGATTTTTTTAAGGGAGGGAGGTTCATCTCCCACCCCCTTGCTCCATCCCCATCTTGACTAGCCTACCCCATAATGACGTGACGCTTACGTGACAGACTAACGGTCGATCCTCGAAAGACCACCCTCCTCCACACCCCATAGTCTTATGGAAGTCCACCATTCTACACGTCTTTCTTGTCATGTTAAGACATGAGATCATATCATAGATAGTAAGACATGATCATATTATAGATAGTATACATTTTCTTTGAATATATGCAAAATACGTACAAAAAGAACGTATAACTATATATATTACTTACCATATGTTTAATTCAATTACGGTGTAAAAGAAGTACTTTTTCTTTTAACTTTCTTTTTGCATACCATAAGTTAATTTGTGCGTCATACTTAGAGGCGAAGAAATAGGCCGACAAACCAAGTGTTTTTTCCTTTACCCTTTTGAAGGAAAGAGTATTTAACTTTTGGTTTTATAAACGACAATATTTATTAAAAAATAAACAATACCATTCAGATTACCGTTATATTATGTTGACTATTTGCATTACATTATTTGCATATATACTCACCCCCTTCACACACACACACACACAAATTATCCTAGCTTGTTGTGTAAAAATGTTGCTCAATATCAATAACAAAAAAGTCAACATGATGATGATCTTGATGCTAATTGCATGTCACCTCTCACTTGATCATGTTAGATCAACCTCATGGGTAGGTTCTAAATACCAAATCCAATGCACAATGTGTGCTGCTTGTGACAACCCATGCAACCAACCTACATACTCTCCACCACCATCTCCACCACCACCATCAATACCCAAACCCTCACCACCTACATCAACCAACTACCCTCCACCGCCTATTCCGCCCACCTCGGGTGGCGGTGGATACTATAAACCACCTCCATCAACCTCTCAAGGTCCATATTACACCTACCCACCACCAGCACCATACAACAACAATAATAATAACTATCCTACCCCACAACCACCTAACCCAATCATGCCTTACTTTCCCTACTATTATTACAATCCTCCACCGTCCACGCCATCCGCCGCCACCTCCCTCTTCCGTCATGAATCCGCCTCTTTGCTTTTACTTAGCTTCATTTTCCTTTTCTTTTATAAAAATTATATTAAGTTTGATTAAGTGGTGCTAAACGTACCTCACCCTTGCTATTTTTATTGAATGTATCACCTTCTACTAAATCAGTCACATCATCAGTCTACTTTTTTTTCTAATAGGGTGCGTTAAGACTAAAGCGTACACCGGTACCTTTAGACTCACCCAATCATGATGATAGCTGATAGTGGATTGATGATAGTAAATTCTTGACAGTTTTGTGTTTTTTTTCTTGATATTAACTGTTTTAAAGTAGTGTATTTATGATTAAATAATAGCAAAATATTTTTAGATCGAATTGAATCTGCTATGTTGGTTGTTGCAATTAAGATGCGAGATTTAGTTATTATATATTTTGTAACGTTTTAAACTTATTTGCAAGTTCTAGAAGTTATTTAATTTAAATATGTTTCGGTGATTGAGCTTATTAGTTATACTTCTTTACACATCAACATATGATAAAGTTTATGCTGCAAAGATATGTACATATTCCTTTTGTGACTGCTGGTTTATTCACCATAGTTCTACATAAAAGGTATAACTAATATTTGTTTAATAATAAAATCAAGTGTAATGAAAAGTGTAACACAAATTCTGGATGATAAAAGTCTAATCAATAGTTAAAGATTTAGATTGGACTGTAACAGTTTGTAATTAAAAGAATAGATATTATTAATGGTTAATAGTTGTGATATCCATGGCTGCTGAAAGTGTTAGTAATTGTGCGTATAAATGGTATGACAGGAAACATGTACATGGTTTGTCAAATTCAAGTGTTCGTCTAGTCATGTGCGGAGCTTTATGGGAGCCCAAGGGTGCCCGACCCCGTTGTTTTTTCAGTCAGTAGTGCATATTTAAGGGTCTCATAATTTTCGGCCCCCACGAAAAAAAAAATTCAAGCTCCACCAGTGCGTCTAATACAAGATGCGTTAAACTTGTACAACGGTCCGTCAGCACTATGTGTCTGTCTGCATAGCTTTACATTTTTTATTTAAACACATTTACCCATATTTCCCTGTTTATGGCTTCTCACACATTAAGATTTTAATATTATAATACTTTTAGAAAAGGTAATAAAGAAAAATAAAGAAGGCTATAATTAGAAAAGTGAGTTGAGGGACCGGGAGTGAGTCAGTGAGTGAATGTGTCGGTAAGGGAGGGTATACAAGTGAAAATGAATTTGATTTAATAGTTTTTCGAATTTAATCGGTTGACTCGAATATTGATGTGTTTATATTGATGTGCGTTTAAATTGATCAATATGGCATCACTGATTCTTCTTTTAAATGTTAAAGCATTGGCCCATCTTCTAAGTGGGCTTTCAGGTTTTTCACTTTTTCTTACTTCAAGATGATAGAATTGATAACATAGAAGATTTAGGGTAATGTTGTAACTAAAAGACTTGCTCAAAACTTGATTACAATAATCCCTCATACTCATAACTAGACATGGCTAGGTATATATAGGAATACCCAACTAGGTCTCCAAGTTACATGCAAAACCCTAATGACCCCTCTAGCTCAACATCAACATCTTTAAGACTTCGTGGGCCAGTGCCTTAATCCTACTCGATTAGGCCCGAACAAGGAAATTAATCGAACAGTCACTCCCTAATTTCTGAATAGGAAATTGGAAGTCTTCACCTTCTGAAGCCACCTCATATCTTGGAAGTTCAGTCTTGCAAGGCCTTTTATAAGTATATTTGAACGTTGCTCGCCACATACTCGACTATGATGTTATTATTCTCTACACATTCCCAATGTAGTGATACCGGGACTTGATGTGCTTGCTTCGGTTGTAAAACACAAATTTTTAACTAAATGAACGGACATGGTGTTGTCAACTTTCAATGCCACCACTTGTTGTTTCTTCTCCGTTAACTTTGTCATCATACTGAGTTACTGACCACACCGCTTCACAACTAGAAAAATATATCGTATTATGTTCTGAAAGCACCATCTAATTGGTGATGATCCATAATGGAACGCATGACCCGTGGTGCTTCTCTTGTCATTGTTACCAATGTTGTGGCTATTGCCTCTATAGCCGACTAAGGCACCATCTTTATGATATCAAGGTTTTTTATTCTCTTGAAATAAAAACACGGGACTTTGATGAGATGTCCTTCGACCTTGTCGATAAGGTAATTCTCATATCGGGTCCCTTACAACACGTTGCTTTTGTATTTGCTATTTTAGCACTTTATCTTGTAGGTGATGAAACTTTCTGCAATGCCTTATTTATTTATTTATTTATTTTTTTTTTGAATGGCAAACAACTTTATCTCATGACCCAATATTTACAAAGTCATCTAATAGCAAGATGCTATGAAGATGTATTATCCTTATGAAACCCAACCCAAATTACAATTCACCCAAGTTAATCAGTAATACAAATTATATGTCGAAAGAGCACCATTTATTCCAATCTTTTGAGAAGTCGGTTGATCTGCTTGTTATCCAAATGTGCGATTGTGCCTTTATCTCGCTTAATAGTTCATCCAAGTTGAGTCTTTTGCATTGAAAAATCTTCTTGTTTCTTCCATTCCATATTACCCAAGATGTTGTGAGAATGATTGCATATATCGCTTCTTTCCTTGATCTTTTGAGACCGTTGACGTTACTCGCTTCCAAGAGTTCTCTAAAGTTGAATGTGAAGATCGGTGGGATGTTACACCAGTCCGCAACCTTCTGCCAAATGTTTGCAGCCACATAACAATGAATTAAAAGGTGTGCAGTGTTTTCCTGATAATCGCCGCATAAGCAACACATAGGAGAGGAGTTGATGATCTTGCGCTTGATTAGGCCTTCCATGGTTGAAATCCGATCTTGTTCCGCACGCCACGCAAAAATATTAACCTCTTTTGGCACCAGTTTTGACCATTTGAAATCCGATCTTGCAATGCCTTATTTAAATGTGTTTTGCACATGGCTCGCAATTTATCATGATGAGAAAGTGACGGGCCAACAAACTGGTGGCAGAAATGCTCGTAATGCTACAAAAAGGGCGAAGGTACCTCTAAAGGTGTGGGAGATGATGAAGAGGAGGAACTTGTGAACTACAAGGATGAATATGAGGTTGAAGAAGATGATGTTGACAACGACGATAGTTTGCGTGTCGCCTATGGCCATTGTTGGCTTTGTAACTATTTACGGTTTGAGCTTCGATGAACATGTTTCTTGTTTTAAGTTTTAACCTGGTCTGTGTGCCGTGGATTTGGCCTAATGGTGTACCTAACTACTTTGCTTGTATTTATATTTAGGTGTCATTATGCAGGGCTTTTGACGCGGGATTTAATATTCGTCTCTTGTTCTAGCATTGAATGCTTTGATTGACGTGCTGACGCCTGTCCAATTTTTCGGACGCCAATGTTAATACTGCACTTAATCATGTTTGAACGCCTATTACTAGGCTTAATTTGGCCAAATCTGATTGACTCGTCATTAATCCTTAGGGATGGCAAAGCTCTTCATTGGGTCTCGTGGGAAAAGGTTACTAAAACAAAAAAGAAAGGTGGGTTGGGTATTTCGAAGATTGTGGATGTTAATACGGCCCTCCTAGCTAAATGGGCTTACCTATTCAAAGCTAGCAAAGATGGTTTATGGCGATTGGTTATTGAGCGAATCCACGGTGGTAGGGGTCGTTGGTCGTTTCTCCCTTTAAAATCGGGGCAGACCGGTTGTTGGAAGAACATAGTGCGGACGTTGGATCGCTTAAGTGTAAATGATTCGCTGTTTAAGTATTGTATCAGGGGAAATCTAGGCAATGGAAATGATCTCAAGTTCTGGAAGGATGTTTGGTTTGGGACGGTTCCTTTAATGTTTCGTTGGCCGAACCTTTTTGCTCAAGATGATTGCAAGAACGCTGCTGTTAGTGAGCGTATTTCCCAGGTTAACAATCGTATTGTCATAGCTGATTCTTGGAAGCCGAAAACTGACTCGGTGGAAACGATATCAGAAGCTCAAGACGTGTCGTTTGTTTTATCCCAAATTCGGTTAAGTGAAGCTAAAGATCGGGTGGTTTGGGCTCCTCATAAAGACGGGCAATTCTCGGTTGCGGAAGTCAAGGCTTGGATTCGTAATGACAGCTCTATCCACTCGGATCAGGTGATGAAATGGGAGAGTTGGATTCCCTTGAAGGTCAATCTTTTTACGTGGAGACTGGAGTTGCTTCGCATCCCGACTCGTGAGGCGCTTTTGAGCAGGAATGTTGGCTCGTTTGCACATAATAACCCCTGCAACAATATTCATTTCCCAAAATTTATCATAAAAACACCGATAAAAAATAAGGGGGCTTCTCCTTTGTTGTTCTCGTTGACTTCATTGACATCAACCACCTCATTGAAAGGCTTAGTTTCTTCCACTGGAGTTTCTTTTTTGTTCTCATCAGCAACCTTTGTTATAGGCTTAGCTTCCTCCTCTGGTGGGGGCACTTTTGGATTTTCATAGACGTCTTCAGTAGGGGTTTCATCTTTCTCAGCTTTTCCTTCACCTTCCACAGGATGTTAGGTAGCAACAGGAGATAGATTGAGTTTGAATTTTTGTGTATTATTACTGTTAAGTACGTGGGTGATGTGGTGGAAGACCGGAAGGGATTTAACAGCATGATGATGATGATGATCTTCTTGACGGTTATAGCTTGTATTGGGATGACGTCGGCGTGTTGGAGTGTTAGTGAATGATGATGATGATGGTGGTGGTCGTGGTGGTGGTCAGATCTCGATCGGTTTGTTTCAAAAGAGGATGGGTTTGTGAAAGTGGGTAGGTGCAGTGGTTATGGGAAGTTGCAGTGATAATTGTGAAAGTGGGAGGGTATGTGATAGTTTAATCATGGTTAGGTTAAATTGACATGTGGCAAGTTCCGGTGGCTTCTTACACTTCTTATGTTAAGAAACTTTGTACCCAATACTTTCTCATGTCTCTTTGCGGTTTAACAAAATTAATACTTAAAATGATAATATATATTTTATCTTTTTCAAAAGAGAGCTATATTAATATGGAGATCAAGTGATACCATGTTTGATGAAGCATTATAAATTTATAAGAAACAATTGGGAATTCAAAACCAATAACCACTGAAACCTACTACAAAACCTTGAAACATCTTAGTCTGAACTTTGAATGTGAAACATGATGTTTGAGAACACTGGCCCTCAAAGTCTCAAGCTACTCAGGATTTAGAAGCACACAATGATCGAGTAGGGCAACATAAAGAAACACTTATATCGGAGCCGAATGTTGATGAACGAACTATTCTCGACCATGAAAGCTCCTCGTTGGACAAGCCACGAGAGAGGACAAATGAAAACTTTAGATTACATGTCATAGTTGTGACACGTTCATCAATGAATGGTTTGATTTAGGTAAAGAAGAAACATTGTTAGGCGTGTATCTAAACCTACTAAAGTTACAATTTTTTAAGGCTCCGGATATTCACACAAGTTTCCATTTTATTCATACAACCCTATACGGGCCGCAGAGCCCTCTACGGCCCGTAGGGATCAATTTTTGATCATTTTATGAGCCGTAGTGCCCTCTACGGCTCGTAGGTAATGATTGTGAGGTACAGTAATGATTGCCAATTATTGTGATCACCTCTACAGGCCGTAGAGGTCTCTACGGCTCGTAGCTAACGTCTGATTAATTTGGGGATGAATGAGGGTGGGATGGATGAATAATTTTTTGTCTACGGCTCGTAGAGACCTCCACGGGCCGTAGACCCAAAAAAAACACAAAAACGTTTCGGGCGAGGTTCGATCTTGGGCAGATTATCACACACACACACACACATACAAGTGTTATTGCAAATATGGAGACCATCTGGGCTACCAGTTCGCTGGTTTCTATATTGGAAAAAATAAATATAACAAATACAAATATTAGATGGCTTCTACGGGCCGTAGAGGTCTCTACGACCCGTAGAAGAATTTTTTTTAATGTCGTCTGTTTTTATTAATGTCGTCTCAAACTTCTATGACCCGTAGAGGAATTTTATTTTTTTTAATGTCGTCTGTTTTTACTAATGTCGTCTCGAACCTGTGTAACTATAATTAGAAAACGTGTTGCTTTTACTAATGTCGTCTGTTTTTACTAATGTCGTCTCGATAAGCGTGTAAACGTTAATGCAAGCGTTTATATAAACAAACAGATAAAAATAAACATTAATTAACATAATTAGAGTTCAAATAAGTAAATACAAAGTAGAAATTGTTTAAAACGTTTACAAAATATGATCAAAAAAGGAACATCGAATCATCAGTCGGCGGCTGCTGCGAGGACGTCCCGGGCTGCTGGGAGGACGTACCGGCCTCATGCGGGGTCTGCTGCGTGCTGGGCCCTATAATCGGTGCGACACGAGGCTGCATGCCCAGGTGGCGAAAGATATCCTGCTCGCCAGCAATCAACCAGCGCACCGCCTCGTCCTGCCGCTCACGCCAAGTGTCCATCCGCTCACGCCACTGACGCGACTCAGCAGCCTCTAACGCAGCTGCACGTATGTCTGCCCTAACCTCAGGAGGCAAAATTTACGAGTTCAAATAACAACTAATATATACGAGTTCAAATCTCACAAACCCTAAAACAAATTTATGTACGGGGCTAAATATACGAGTCTAAATATGTACACTACTAAATATACACGGGTCTAAATTATAAACAAGTGTAAATACATAAACACACCTGATTTGTTTCAAACGAAACATCCGGGACAGGTTCGTCGCCACTGTTGTCGCCATCGTTATCACCTCTCTCGTGCGATCCCTTAAAGCTGCCATGACCCTCCTCGTGCGAATGATAAGTCTCGTATTCGTACTGTGGATGACTTGGCGGCACGTCAAATGACTCAGGTTCTTCTACGTACTCCTGGTTCAAACCGGGCAGCAGGTTCAAATCGGGTAGCGTCTTCCCGTCACCACAGTGAACAACGGATCTAAACTCCTCCTCACGACGTTCCACCACGGGTCCGAAAAGGCTTTCCGAGACGTGAGATATGCTATACGAATGCTCCCATTCATCCGAAACATTAATGTAGTGGCCCGAAGACATCGCGGTAGCTTGGAATCGATCGGATTTTTCGTGCTCCGGTTTTTTTGAAATGTTTCGTTGTCTGAAAAAAGAAGACAAGGAAGAAGAATACATCTGGACCTCTACGAGCCGTAGAGGTCTCTACGGGCAGTAGAGGATTTAATGCTCCCACCAACCTGGTTTTCTACGGGCCGTAGAGGCCTCTACGGCCCGTAGAGGGTTGCCTTTTTCAAACTGACACACTGCAAGTCTGTCTGTTCATTGATTGTCCTCGTACCTCGTATAACCTACGGGCCGTAGAGGTCTCTACGGGCCGTCTAGGGTTTAAATGCACTCTAACAACCCACTTCTACGGACCGTAGAGGTTACCCTCATTTATTGCACTGACACCCTCTATGGCCCGTAGAGACCTCTACGGCCCGTAGAGGGCTGTACAAACCTAATTCTTTTTCTTGTGTAAATAACATTTTTTTTT
This sequence comes from Ambrosia artemisiifolia, assembly GCA_032199755.1. Taxonomy (NCBI): domain Eukaryota; kingdom Viridiplantae; phylum Streptophyta; class Magnoliopsida; order Asterales; family Asteraceae; genus Ambrosia; species Ambrosia artemisiifolia. The sequence continues at coordinate 51,412,877 of CM063522.1, read as the reverse complement.
GGAAAAAAGCTTTCATTCACCAACCGCCAAAACCGGTCCTCAAAACGAGGGCCGACGGCTCAAACCACTAAAACATATACAAAGGATAACGACTCCAATCTTTCCACACTATCCTATTACACTTCATTCTATTATTAACCCAAAGAAAAGACATCGACTTGACCATAGAAACAACTCGCTCCACGCTTGGAGGTATCCCATTAAAAACCGTCTCGTTCCTTACCTTCCAAATCGCCCATAAAGTGACGATAACAATCCCATGAACAATGTTTTTCTTCATCTTGCACCCCGGGACACTCTTATACAATTGTAAGAGGTCTTTTATACTGAACGCGAAGATTGGCGGAATACGACACCACAAGCCGATTCTTTCCCAAACAGTAGCAGCGATCAAACAGTCAACCAGGATGTGCATCTCTGTCTCATTTCTATCACGACACCACGGACATAACGGGTCCTGAATAGTAATGCTCCGCTGAACTAAAGCTGACCTCGACGGTATACGATTCTGCTCCGCTCTCCAAGCCATTATCGAACACTTCAAAGGCACCCAAGAAACCCATTTCATTATAAAGTTTGACCCGTACTCGTACCTCTTCAGCAGCAGCTCTGCCGTTCCCTTAACTGTACATTCAGATTGCCCTTCTGCCACCCACGACCAGCCATCTAAACCCGAAGACACCTTATATTTACACAGAGCGTCGCACATCTGCAGCCACTGCAGAAACTCATCTGCAGTCCGAATTTTTCGTATCCAGTCCGCGTCCAGCCACATCTTGTTGTCTAAAACTTTAGTTCTTTCCGCCACAGAGCAATTTTTCTTATCTTCCAACCGGTACAGCAGCGGCCACTTGTCTCTAAGAGTGAAGTCTTCTATCCAAACATCAATCCAGAACCTCACAACCTCGCCATTTCCCACATTAGCTCTAAAATTCTTATAGAGCGCCACCTGATTCAACTTTAAACCAGCCACTGTCTTCACAATAGACTTCCATGTACCCGTCGCATACTTGTTTACTGGAATAGCATCCCACATGTTATCATTTTTATGACAGACTTCAATCACTTTCACCCACAACGCATTCTTATTCTTACGATATCTCCAAGCCCATTTAAAGATTAGAGCTTCATTAACAACTTCTAACCTTTTTATTCCCAACCCTCCCAATTTTTTTGGTGTCGTAACTCTACCCCAACTCACCCAATGCATCTTTTGCCCCGTATTCGAACCCGACCACAAGAATTTTTTCATGATTCTTTCAAGTAAATCTACAACCTTTCTTGGCGCTTTATATAAAGAAAAATAGTAAATCGGGAGACTTTCAAGAACGGATTTGATAAGCACCACTCTACCCCCAATAGATAAAGTCCTCGCTTTCCAACTCGCCAATCTTGACTCGAATACCTCTATAATTTTCTTCCAACTAGCGCATCTATTCATGTTGGCCCCCACTTTAATTCCCAAATAATCGAATGGTAACATGTCACTCCTACATCCCAACGTACCCGCCATGGCCTCCGTTTCAACATCACTAGTACCAACCCCGTAGAGATTAGACTTGTTAATGTTGATCTTCAATCCGGAACAAACATGGAAGCATCTTAACACCCTAGCCAAATTAGCCACGTTACATTCCGTCCATTCTCCAAGAATTAGCGCATCATCGGCATATAACAAATGAGAAACCTCCATACCTTCACTATTAAGCCGAACACCTTTAAAATCCCCCAAAATAATCGCTTTCTTAATGGTCAATGAAAGAGCTTCCATAACCACCAAGAACAAAAATGGTGAAAGCGGGTCGCCTTGTCTAAGCCCCTTTTGGCACACAAACTCAAACGTAGGAGACCCGTTCACCAACACCTTCGACCGAGCCGCCTTAAGGATCCCCAATACCCACATACACCAACGAGAAGGGAAATTCATTTGTTCTAGCATAGAGATTAAAAATTCCCAATTCACGTTATCATATGCCTTCTCGAAATCAATTTTTAATAAAAAAGCCTTTTTCGCTTTACGTTTTAGCCAAGCCAATACTTCATTAACAACAAGGGGACCATCCAAGATGTACCTATCTTTCAAGAATGCCGATTGTGACTCCGAGATGACCTCCCCCATAACCTCTTTGATTCTATTCGCCAATAGCTTCGAAATCACCTTATTAACCATACCTATCAAGTTGATTGGGCGATACTCCTTCATATTACTCGGGTTTTTACACTTGGGAACCAAAGTAATGAACGAAAGACCACACTCCGGGCTAATAACCCCCGTCTCATAAAACTCGGAACATACTTGAAGGAAATCTTCCTCCAATATATCCCAAAACTCATGGACAAAATGAAAGTTAAAACCATCCGGGCCGGCCGCTTTATCCTTCCCACAATCGAAAACGGCAATTTTTATCTCTTCTTTGGAAAACGGTTGAACCAACTTGTCTCCTGCAGCCTCCGACAACGTATGTGAGTTATCACATACTAAAGCCGGTCTTGATCTATAATCTTCACTGAAATGATCTCGAAAATGCCTTAGAACTTCTCGTTTCACTAACCCCGGTTTAGTCAGCCATTCCCCATTCACCTCCATGCCTTGAATTGCATTACAAGCTCTTCTGCCATTAATTACTCTATGGAAAAAACCGGTGTTGTCGTCACCCAAAGCCGCCCACTTCACTCTTGATCTTTGCTTCAAATCTTTATTCTTGATGTCATTTAATTCATTAATCTTCAATCGGCACTCTTCTAATGTCCATTCCTCAACTTCTGTAAGGTTTCTATCTTCCATAATTTTTTCCAATTTGTCCACTTCCTCACAACAATCCACGTATTCTTCTTCTTCTCTTTTTGTCAATTCTCCATGCCACTCCTTTAATTTGAAACTTAAGACCTTTAACTTCCGAAACAAACAAACCTGAGCCGAAGAATCAGCCCTCTCAGCAGTCAATTCTTTTCGAACTATCTCTTTACAACCCGGTTTTGTCACCCAAGAATTGAACCAACGGAAAGGTTTCGGCCCAAAATTTTTACTTACCATATTTAAAATTAATGGGCAATGATCCGAAAAACGCCTCGGTAGAGCTCTAAGAGAAGCACTAGGCCACTTGTTAAACAATCTTGAACATACCAGTGCCCTGTCGATTCTACTTTGTTTGTCGCCTTTACCCTTGCCCGCGAGAAAAGTGAACTTCCTTCCACTCAACGGATATTCCACCAAACCCGTGTCGTCGATGAACTCATTAAAATCCCTCGCCATAGCTTCATTAAAACCCGTATTCAATCTTTCATCGGCACTTCGAACTGTATTGAAATCTCCCATTAGAATCCATAATTCTTCACTCCCATCCATGAGACTCTTAAGCGCTTGCCAAACTAATCTTTTCTGTGATCTATGTTGCGGACCATAAACGTTTACGACATTAACCTTACTGTTATCTTTCCTTAGACGACCCCCAACCAACAAATAGTTTCTATTCTTCACCACCCTATCTTTAATAAAACTACCATTATCCCATATCGATACCATACCTCCCGAAAGACCCGTAGGATCCATAGCTTCAAAATCAAAATTCCCAACCCCCCAGAATCGTTCAATACTGCTTCGAACCAGACCCTGCGTCTTCGTCTCTTGAATCACTAAGAAATCAACCTCATTTTCTCTTCTCAAGTTCCGTAACCAAGCATCCTTACCATCGACCCCCATTCCTCTAATATTAATGCTTAGACAATTCATTTGGTCACCTCTTGTACCCCTTCTTTGTATAACGAATCACGAATCAAGTCTTGAAAATTTTGTAACTCGACACCTAGTTTGCGCCCCATATTCACTGTTCTTGTGACTTCGTCTTCCAACGGTTGAGCTATTGAACCTTCCGTATGACTGTCACTTGGGTGTCTCTCCTCTCTGTGCTCAGAACTTTCATCCACTTGCTCAACCTGATCTGCCAAAACATGAAAGCTGTTAGTAGTTTCCACCTGCCTTGGACCCTTAGAACCTGCTCCACTTGTTTCATTGGCCCAGATTAGAGGATCCAGCCCAAAGATGTCTTCAACCACTTTCTTGGGCTCCTTAGTGGGCCTTGAGTTGCCACTTGATGAGCCTCCTGAATTATCCACCCCCAAGTTAATGAAACTCTTCAGTTTTTTTCTTTTTAAATTTTTTGAAAAAGGTTGACCAATCCCATTAAGATTTTCCTGACAACATTCCTTGTTACCAATTATAGGCTCATTCCCCTGTGACATTGAATTAGAAACATTCCCATAATTCTTGGTAACCGAATCCTCATTAAATGCGCCATTACTGCTGCCTGAACCGGAATTACTCTTTCCAGAAACATGTCCGTCTCCGGTCGGAAGCGTCTCCTCCTTCGACTTCACCGGTGACCTGAAAGATTCTTCCATATCTCCGTGATCACCAAGGTCGTCTTCAACGTCTAACATAAACTCGCCTACCCAATCTTTATCAATCTCCGAGATCCAAACCTTGAAAGATTTCCCCCTCCACCGGAGATAGGCCACATCGTTAATCACTTTTCCATGGTTAACTATCACACCAACATAATGAAACGAACAATCGGACCCTTGAACATCAACACATGCTTCTTTAATCACCATTCCAAACAAACTCCCTATATCATTGATCACCACCGTGTCAGTGATACACAAGGGAAGTCCCACAATCTTTAACCATGCTACTCTGTCAAACGGAATCGTCTGTCCTTCCCACAACAAAGGAGCGTCAAAGTATTCTTTCCAATTCACCATCTCGTCCCTTGCCATGATCGCATGATCTTTTGAATTAAACTCCACCAGGATAGAAAGACCTCCAATGTATCTCACCACTCCTTCCTGTAGCTTCATCTCTCTTAAAATCTTTCGTACATTCTTCAACACCTCTAAGGATTTCAGCCTTACAAAGATTGACCTCCCATGCAAGAACGTGAACGCCTCCACTGATTCATCAATATGCACCGTCTTTCCAATCGTCTCCCCCGAAAACGCTTCTTTGAAGGACATGTTATTCACCCCTACCCCTGAAAAAACAGCAGGCTTTACTGTAGGACCATTCCTTCCCAGATTAGACTGGCGAGCTCTACCTCCATCCCTTTTCGCTTGATCAATTTCCCCCTCCTCTAGAACAAATCTGGCAATATTACACTTTAACTTACAGTCACCCATGCGAACTGTGGACATACCTTTCAAGAGTTCTTTGCTATCCTTGACATCTAAGAACGAAACAAAACCAAACCGTCTTCCTTCCTTAGTTCTTTTACGGGCGATATAGATGTCAAAGATCGTACCCATACCCCTTAGTACCGCTGCCAAGTCTGCTCCACTGCACCTTTCTGGGAGATTATTGACAAAAATCTTCGTCAATCTTGCCTGAATATTAGCCGGAATAGGGTTCCGGCTTGAAGCCATAGAGAGCGTTTTCTTGTGTAAATAACATGCCTCTTTTTTAACGGCAAAATCAAATTCCCCTATAACTACTCATAAATTACTCCATCTTATCATAATGAGACTTGAACGCTCATCAATTTGAAAGATATACACCAATTTAAGACATTGATATCATTCATTTACTCAAATTATACACTAAGTCAAAATAAAGCACTATTATATAACTTGCCAACTTTGAAAGTACTCAAATACATGAGTGCCATCTACTAATCAGGGTCACCACTGTTTAGCGTCCGCCATTGCCTCTACCAAAAGCATTGTCACCTTCACTGTCATCACCATATCTGTCGCCACTTTACCACCACCACTCTCTTAAACTATCACCACCCCACTGCCTCTCCACCGACACCTTCGTATCCACCACCCTGTCTACACCTGCATGGCCACTCCAAGTTTTGTATCCACCATCATTTGTGATACGGTCACCATTAGGCATTAGCCATCATAAAATTAATTACAATTACAAGTGAATATCTTAATATTTTTTTTGAATAACTGTTTCTTTCAAGACGACTCGTTTTAATATAAACCAATTTAATATATATTTTCTAAAACTACTTGTTTTGATCTAAAAGCACATTTGACCCGACCCATTTCTAACCTAAACCGCACGTTTCCCAAGGCTTACTAGAGAGCAACATAATGTCTAACAACCGGTTGCTAAAAAAAGATAAATGTTGACAGTAGACCTTACCAACCATAACCAATTTCATTATTATATATATTAAGTCCAAATTTAAATTTCTTCACTTAATCATGCATTAGTTGCAAAATATTAAAACAAAGATTACCAATTATTGATTCTGAAAGCAACATAACTACCACTATTACATAATCACTACATAATTAAACAATAACTAACAAAAGATTGCAATAAACTATTCATTAAACTACCAACAAAATTAAAACAAATAACCATTAAATTTCAAAAACAAAATTAGAAGTTCCACTCAAAGAACAATACATGTTGATCATCACTCTTTGATCCTTCACCATTAGCAACAACCAAAAAAAACCCAATTTAATTTAAACTTTCTTGATTAAGCAAAAACAGAACCACAAGATAAAGCCATTAATAATATTGCAGCTTGTTCTTCTTCCCCAAGCTTCCTTCTTTTTGTGATCCTTGATCTTGGTCTCTGCAACACTACCTCTGATCCAAGAGCCATTAATCTTTTCTTCAAACAAAAGCCATCTGTTATCCCACTCTTGCTGGTGGTTAACCCACTACTTTGACTATCACCACCGGATGTTGTGGTGGCAGCAATCGCGGTTTTCTTCGCTTTTTTATCGTCTGCCATAAGTGCTCTTCTTTTCTTCCTGCTTCTGATCCCACAAGCATTGCATAGAGACTGTAATAATAATAATTCATCAATGATCAAATTAATATGATAAAATCCATAACTAATATTGTTAACGCACATATAACACATGTAACAATTATATGAGCTTAAAATTATTTTTCATGTTATTTCCAATTCGTATTTTATCTACTTTAATTGGTTATTTCTCAATAATATTCTATTTTATTTTTTATTTTTGTAAATTATGTGTGATTTAAAAATATTCTTTTTAATTTTTAAATCTCCATTACTAACTAATTAATTTTTATTTTAAAACATCCAATAAAACCCAGCCACTCGGATATAGCTCACACCCAAAAAACAACTGTAGACATGAGAAACCCAATGCTCGAAGGCCCACTATCTTAAGACGATTAGCTCATGCATAACATTTTGTCATAGACGCAATTTCAACAAGCGTCTGATTAGTTAGCACTTTATTTATTTATTTTTTAATCCGTGTAATACACGTGTTTCTAAACCATTTCAAATTTAAAATTTATTTAATTTAAAAAAGGAAAAAACATGAAAATAATACCTTAGGGCCAGCTGGGCCGCCTCTCCAGAGAGGAGTTTTAGTGGTCCCACAATCAGCACAAGTTTTGATCAAGCAATTACCACCGTCCGATGAAACTGATCCACCTCTTTCTGGACTGCTCTTGCAGTTCATCATAATAATATCATCACACTCTGAACCCTAATTTTCACCAAACAAAAAAAAGAACAATTAAAATCAAAACATAAATCATTCATAGATAAACAGAAAACAAGCTGCGCCGCAACCAAAATAAAAAAAAACAATAGAAAAAACAATCATATAACTGATCGTGATCAAGTATTTATTTACTCACCTTATCACTTAGATCTCCCATTTTTTATAAACTTCACTTAAATCACAACCCAAAAACAATCGATCGATCGATCAAACTACTGACACGTATCAAGATCACCACAAAACCAACTGATCAGAGAAAAAACACACAAAACAAAGAGATGGGAACTGATTTGGTTGACAATAAACAATACCCAGATGGTAAAAACAGCTGATCGAGCAACGAAACAACGAGTCGAATGTAAACGAGTGATAAAAGCTTAGAAGTTTAAAAAAACGAAGGCGTAAATGGTGAAATGGGTAGAGATAATAAGTATAGATTGATTGAATAAAGTGATCAGAGCAGGGAAATCACTGAGTTTTTGCAGAGGTTTTTAGAGAGAGAAAGTTAGAGAGAGAGAGGGAGTAAGAAGGAGCCGAAGAAGTGATAGCGGCAAAATAAAATGAAAAGATTTTAATGTCTGGAAAAACCCTAGGGCGCGATTGTTGAAATGACGAAATTGCCCTTGTCTTTCTGAATGTTTATTTATTTATTTATTTTATTTTTTGTTAATTTTGGATGTTATGTACTACCCCGCCAAAAATTGAAAGGGCGCCTTCCATTTTACATTTATTGTGTTTTGGATTTGTGGTGTGGTGTTTCAAAATTTTTGTAAAGTTTTGGGTCCAAAATGAGGGGTGTAGAAAGGTAAGAGTCATATGTGTGGTGTTTAAGATTGGCATGCTAAAAAATTGATACGAGTTAAAGATTAAACGAGTTTGAATTAGAGTTAAAAGTTTCGTGTATTGATTTTGATTAGGCTTGTGATCTGATCCTTAATTAAATGAACATAGTATGGTGGTATGAACAGGTATATCCGAAACCAAAAGGGTATGGGAATGGTTTTGAAAGTTTCCGCCGGTTTCAGACGAGTATGAGATTAGGTGGTACCCAACTTGATTACCCAAAACTACATGTCCGATTTCTCGAACTACATACCCAATCATATACCAAGAATTTCATCCAAAATTAATGGCGCCCCTCCTATATTTCCTGGGCGCCATTTGGGGGGGGGGGGGGTCATTTACCAATTTTGGTTATAACAACGTGCGTTAATTGCTGATCTAGTGGGGGGGGGGGGCTTTACATCTACCAATTATTATTTTTTTCCTTTTCTCTCTTTTTTTAATTAAATAGACGTTATTCTAATTTATGGTGGTTATTGAATGGAGTCTATGTCTACGTGACACTGATGTGGCCTAATGGAACCCCTAAGGGCTCCAAACCACACCATCCATCCTTAGAATTTAAGCTCCCACTTCAATCTTGAAAGCGAGTTTTGGCTTAGGCGATCCCAGTATAACTTGGCTAAGCTCGTTTATGTCCGTTATCAAAATTTTCATATATTTAGTCTTGCTAGTTCTATTTTATGTTTTAACTTGGAAAGATCCTAACCTCGCCCATAACAAAATTTTTGATCTTATGGTAGAGTGATTTAACGACTAACACACAACCTATCTATAGCTTACTCTTGAATATTCACAATTTTTCACATTTGTTTATAATGAGATAAGAAGTATCATCATCATTGTCAATCATGAGATGAGAACTACTACGTATTATCAACATTAGCTACTACCCCTTTGGTATATATGAACTTTTAATATACTAATATATTTAAATTAAATAAATTAAATACTCCATATTATAGAACTAAATTATTAAAGTGGTCAAAGTCAAAGTAAACACACACTTGTCACTTTTAAATTATTTGTTAAAGCTGCGATTAGAATTAAAATTTAATGAATGCAATTAAATGATGATAAAATGAAATGATTGGCTTAAAAGTTAAATCTTGTAATCATATCAGTGTCTCATCATTGTCAATAATGATAAACATGGGCAAGAAGATCAAACGGTTGATTGAGGGATAGGATAGGCGGTGGTGGGACGACGGTGATACGATGGAGACGGCGGCACCATGCGGTGGTCGACGGTGGGCAGCGGTATGTGCCGGTGACGGTGACCGTATATGAGGTGGTGAATGAAGAAGAAGGGTGGTGGTTTTAGTTTAATAAATGGCGCACATGGTTTTTAAAAGTTGGAGGGATTGGTGGTTTTGTAGATTTTTAAAATGTTGAATTATTTTTTTTGGTTTTATTAATTAGGACAAAGAATTCAATTTGCTAAATAATTCAACCTTTTTTTTTTTTTTTGTAAAAGTTCGTATTTTAGAGTGAAGGGAGTGGGACGAGAGTTTAGGCGTGAAAACCTAACGCACGCTAGCTACACCATTCTCAAGGGCCTTGGGTGTTGCCGTTGCCCCTTTGGTGTGGGTTTCTATTGGGCGTGAGGAGGTTGAGGTGGAGGGGTATGATTGGGCGAATGGCTAGTCTTTTTTTTTTTTAAAAAGGACTATTCGGTAACACATCTAATTTTTTTTAAACAAAATTATTAAAATTAACTTTATTTTCTTTCTATAGAAATCAAACCAACTCAATCATTTATCTACCATTCTTTACCACCGCGCTCTTTAATTTTATATAAAAAAACATAAACTTAGAAAAAACGCATCCCCATAACTGAGGTTTTAACCCGAACAACTCGTATATCGTAGCCTCTTTTAAAAATTTTGTATGTATTCAAAATCCATTAAAGCAATGCATCAAATTTGCCAAGTTAGATAATTGATATAACAAGAGGAAAGCAACATAATGAACCTAAAACTAAAAGATTTAGAGTAAGTTTTTTCATTAAGTTGTATTTTGGGTTTAAATGGAACATTATATTTTAATCCAATATATAGCTGCCCTACCACTCTGGCAAAGCCAATCCTATTAAGACCATGTGTAGTGATGTGAAAATTTCAAGCCCATCACTTGAGCATTTTTTGATAAGTGTCATGTGGGTCCCACTTGGGGTCTGATAGGGCTTGAAATAAAAAAAGGGTGCGGTGGCGTTGTGTGTTGTGAGTGTGTATATTAAAGATATTAAAATTGAATTAAAAAACAAAATAAAAAAGGAAGTAGCAGATGGGTGGCGGCACTCGATTGGTGGATTAAAGGGGGATTGTGGCGTGAAATATTTCACGCTAGAGAGGTTAGCGCCCGTTTCACTAGGGGGGGGGGGGGGGGGGGTTAGGGCTTCAAATTCCCCCTTTCACGTCTTTTCACTCTACCTACACATAGTCTAATAACATAACATTACAATTAAACTTCTAAAATAATATATTTAATGGATCTATGAGGTGACTGTCACTTTGTGTGATAAGTATAATGTCAGGAAAAAAATAACTTCATGTAAAGAAGTTCATGTGGTTTTATATAGCTTACTAGATTCGAAATTTTTTACATTTACTTTCTCTACATTTGATGTTTTTGACCTTTATTATTGTCTTTCAGGGAAACAGATTATTTCTGACTCATAAGATGCAACAAAGTTCACCAATTGTAATGCTGTTGATGTCTTGGCATTTAAGAAAACGGTTCATTATGTTTGCAGACACTTATTACATGTATTATACAACTTAAATTGTTCAACTCGCGTATCACGCAAATAGATAACATAGTAACTATATCTATAAGACTATAACAAGATAAAATTTGTCTATCAAACGTTGATAACCACAATCAATTATATTTATAGAAAGTCAATATAAGTTTAGCCCACTTGATAAAAGCACGTTGATAACCCATATAACTGAACAATACAAAAGGGTTAGAATAAGTCATTATCTGTCGAGTGGTAAGAGATTAATTCCCAGTGGACAAATAATGTGAAGTTTAACAGTTGAATCATGTAAAGAAGGTTGAGGCATACCCTTTTATTTGTAATTCTACTATAAATTTCTTATGGTTTTCTTGAAGATTATGCTAAAAGTTTTATTTACTGGCAAAAACGTTAACTCGCAAGAATACAATATTATTCGGTGCAACACAATAGCTACACCAAACCAAACCATGCTCATCTTTACTTGTACTTTAATTAGTAGTGGTTTTAGTAAGTTATACCAATATCAATCTTACTTTTATAATAAAATAATAATATTAATTAAATAAACAAGTGATTTCCTAACATTTTCATTTTCTCATGTTCTTCATTTTACGCAGCGTGCATACTAATGCATTCCTTCTGTGCATATGCATGCATGTTAGTTTCATTACATGTGGATATACCTATTCCCTTGGTGTCAAGAAAATCTGTTTAATTTGTTTGAAATTTGGCCACCACCAACACCACCACGTAGTTAACCCTCCGCCTCACAAACCCATCAGAAGACTAACCAAAGCTCAAGCTAGCGTCATCTTAACTAGTTGATTGTATCGGATGCTTCAAACATTTTTCTGTCGCATTAAACTTGTATAACAGTGAATCGAAGATGCAATGAACATTTCTTGTTGATTGAACATGCTATGTATGGTCTTCAATAACAGTATAAACTTCATCTCTTGGCATATGGTAAATACATCATTTTTTACCATTACAATATCACCCATATATAAATTCCAAAGGATCATATGAATATACACGCTAATGAGTAGTACCAAAACAATTGCCCCGACTCCATACACAACATCCCCCTCGAACATTGTTCCAAAACATTCAACGGCTCGAGGTAAAAACAAAGACAAAACAAAAATTTCCCCACCCAACCCAAAAACCATGAACCCATTTTTATTGTACCTGGACCGCCATGATATGACTTCACCCAACTTGATCTTTCACCCATCCAACATACCTTTCTGCAAAACTTCCACTGCACATTCAACTTCAAATCATTTCAGTGCCGCACGTAAATTTCCACATACCCTAATAACTAAATTAGTATAGTTTTTTTTTTTTTTTTCAAAAAAAGGAAAGTAAGCTGAAATATGTAATTTACCTTCAGCCATTAAAATTGAACCCGCCAGGTGGAGCTTGAACATTCGGCCCACCAAAGTTGAAACCAGCTTGTGCACCATCAGCCACCACGGGATCTTCTTCTTCCTCTTCCAACCAATAAGTCTCAAGAATCTTAACGGCTTTTTCATAAATTTCATTATTGTCATGGGATTGTAAATTCTCAATCTTTTCTAAGCCTTCTGCATCGTCTATCAATTGTGCAAAGAAGTTAACGTCTCCAGTGTTACCCAAGTTCTTCTCAACTTCACCAACCTTTAATATGTTCTCGAGTCCTTCTAAACTCACGGTAACAATCCTTGGATCGGGACATACAAGGAGATCACTCAACGGTTTGATACAACCCTGACTGACCAAGTACCTACAAATCATAAGTTCATATATAATTAATTTTAAGCATTATTATTACTACAATAATTTTTGTAATAATAGACATTATTTATATCATACTTGATTTGTTCATTAGTGCCACCAGAAGTGGCGTTTGATATAGCCCATGCAGCTTCTTTCTTTATATCAAATTCAGCAGTTTGAAGTAGATTGACCAGTGGAGCAATCAACCCAGCCTCGATTACAGACTACAAATATTTTTTTTATCATTAATATATAATTTAACTTGTGATCAAAATTATGAAAATGAAAATATGAAGCTGCAAGATGTGTATATGTTACCTGAATTTGTTCTTTGTTACCAGCAGTGATGTTTGAGATAGTCCAGCAGGCTTCTTTCTTGATGCTCTTTTTGTGGTTATTGGTCAACAAGCTCAGCAGGCATGGGAGTGCACCATGCTCAATAATACACTGCATAAACACCCGTTATCTCAATTTTGATCACATATTTGAGTCTAACAATAAAGGCAATACAATCACTCTAGATAATACGTTGAATTAAGACCCACATCAGGTCTTTAGGGAAAGGTTAATAGTGGCTAGTATTTTTGATAAGATGGAGGGGAGATTCAGATGGTTTGGATATCCTCACTGTGGAGATGAGGACGAGTAGAGGTAGACTAAAATCGATTTGGGATGAGCTGATTAGACAGGATTTGCTAAGTTGCACATCCCTCAGAACATGGTCCAGAATAGGACATGGAGGCATAGGAAATTAGGAATAAGGTTAAGGACTTTAGGGAAAGGTACAGTCATGCCTCAGCTTTGAATTAGAGACTTGGATGTTCTTACTTCTTACACTTTAGGTGAGCTTTACACATGATTGTGACTGTGCATGTCTACATGTTGTGCATAGTGTTATTTTGGTTCCTGATTTTACTATGTTCCTCTTGCATTTTCCTTTTTGTTTCTCATGTCTATTTATTTAGTTTTGTTTTGTTTTCTTCTCTGCTAACTGTTTAGAGCTGGGGATCTCTGTGGAAGCAACCTCTCCATCCCCAAGGATGGAGGTAAGGTTTACGTACATCCCACCCTCCCCTAGACCCTACAAATAAATAGCTTTGCTATTCGTTAGATTTATTGGGTATGGTTGTTGTATTTATGATATACAAAGTCTAGCACAAGCTCGTACCTGAGTTTGGAGATCATCACCGGTGACAATGTTACCAACAGTTCGAAGGGCAGGAATGAGGACCGATGGAGATGGATGCCTGACAGTTGAATTATTTTGATCAAGACTACGAGCATTAACCAATGGTAGTAGATGACATTGAAAAAACAACTCACATGAGGAGCTCAACAAGACGCCTACAGACACCAGCTTCAATGACAGCTTGAATTTTGTCATTCGTACCATCAGATAGATAAGAGAGAGCCCAACATGCATCCGTTAAAACCTCCTCATCATTTGAATGAACAAGTCGCTCCAATGCAGGTAGTGCTGGTTTTGTCTGCAAATCGATTAAGATACAGATTGTTGAAAAGATAAAAATTAACTGAAAAAACACGCCAAATGGGTCAATCAGGTCACGCTGGTTGAATGGTGTGTAAAATGTATATACAATGCCTACAACCTCCTTCGTTGCTTTATTCGAAGATTCAAAATGCTATTATGACAAATACAGTCTATAGAATCATGTTTTTAATTATCTTTCAAAACTTGACAAGAAATGTTTATAAGTAAATCTACAGTTCTACACAGGACCCATTTTGACCATAACACAAATGACTTAAAGATCCAACCCACCCCTGTTGCCACCTCTAAATACTGAATATATTGGATAACAAAAGGACTGGTAAACAACCTCCTCAAAAGGTGGTTGTGGCTTCCCACGACAGAAGTTTGATAATGTCCAGGTCGCATTTCTTAGCATGGAAAGCTTAGCATGCTCGTTTAACTGAGCTAGCAATGGAGGCAAAGCACCATGACCAAGAACAAGATCCCGACACCGAGGTGAGTCTCCAGCTACATTTCCCAATGCCCAAACAGCCTAAATCAAGAAAACATGGTTATATGTAAGATTCCATTACATTCGATCCTTCTTAGTAATATTGTTCACATGTTACCTGCTCACGGACATCATCACTTTGAGAACCAAGAAGCTTAACAAAAATGGGAACTGCCCCATGATCGATTACCACCTTTGTATTATCGGAAGTACCAGAAGCAATGTTTGTGAGTGCCCAAGCAGCTTCAAACTGCCAATGTATTAAGAGTTCTTAGATAATGTTAAAAGCAAGTAAGCAAACAAACAAAACTTACAGGACATCAAGCAACAATAAAGCGAACAGTCTAATATAATGCAGACCTGAAGCTGTGGGTAATCCTCTCTCATCAAGAACTCAACGAAGCGAGGTACCACACCAGATTGTATAACTTCCTCAATTGGTGGGCTCCGTTCTATGAAATAAAATTTAGTCAGTTCTAAAATTAATTGTCAATAATACAAGGTACTTGAAAGAGAGTATAAATTAGAAAAATGGACACTTTACCAATTGAGAGCAATTTACGAAATTGAGTAGTTGCCTCTAGCTGCAAGTTGTTATCGTTTGAATAAACCCCGGCAACCATAGAAGGAAGGCTCTCTAACTGCAATTTCATCATCAATTTAGTGAAAACACTCATGTATGATGTAATGGTAAATATGATCTTTATAGCACAGAGTAGCCATTGAACTCATGGTTTAAAATAATATGAATGAAATATGGAAAGAAAAATATTCATCAATCCAACTGACAATATTGTGTGAAGCTTTTCCTAATGTGATGCATATTTTCATCCCATGGTGAGAGTTCATTTCACAGGAAAAAGAAAAAGCTTAGTCAAAGTCACCATCCTATAGATACCAGTGACTTATAAGTCACCGTTTAGCACCAAATGAACGTCTCCATGCACAAACAAGCCAAATATCTTAAATGAGGAGGCGAATATAGGCTTAGGGATGCATTAAGAAGGAAAGCAAGAAATTAAAGAATGGTTTAATGCAAACAATTTATTCAAATTTGTTAAAGCATAATGAAAAAATTAGCATATATACAATTACTGAATATACCCAGCCAAGTAAGGCCAGATGGATAAATTTACTGAACCTTAAGGTATTATAACTTGGAACAAACAAGCGCACATAGGCCCACACACAGTTCCCACTTCCCACATTCACATTGAAACCTAGCTGATAACTTAAAGATAGAAAACAAACAATTAATAAACATATGTGTGTGTGTCTCTCTCTGAGAAGCGAATGGTTGTAGAAAAAATCTCACGACTACAAGCCGTATTATACGTGGCACTATCCAAGCATATCAAATTATTGATAGGTTATAATCATATATTTATTAGCCCTATCCAAATGCAAAAATAAAAGAATAAAAACATTATAATATACATATATAAAATCCATAAATCAATACTACAAATAGTAAGCCGAAAAAAGAACACTGGCAATCGATGCACCTTCAAGTGGTATACATACAAATGTAAACAGCTATAGAACTCATAAGTCATAACCTAATTAGAAATGTGCCATGGCATTCACACAAACAAAGATAAAACAGATGCACGCTTCGGGTCCTTCAAATAGTTGCACATAGTCATACACGCTACTGGTTAATTAGAAATTTATATGGCTTTACTTTTTGTGAGCAAGAAGGGGCATGAACTTGCAACCTCCTAATACAACAACCAAGGAGTGTAAACGTCACCATTAAACCTATTATATAAAAGTATATAAGTACCTTAACTAAGTCATTAACCATGGTTCACATACATAGGTTAAAAAGAATTTCTGATCAATCAACACACACAACAAGAACTTGCAACCTAGTTAAAACACCCACTCCAATCCATTTATCTAATTATAGGATAATAATCTTGGTATTAACATAAGATAATGAGACTACGTAACAATGTATCAACTTCGTTTTGGAAAAGAGTGGCGACCCAATGTGCTGTGATCTGACGCGTGAAGAGCGCGCATCACGTATGCAAGGTTTTTGTTATCAAAAAATACTATGAAATTATTTATAAATAATATTTTAACTTGTTAACCTTTATACACTAATATATAATAATATTCTCAAATCCTTATCCATTGTTTCAAAAACGGCCGAGGCACGCCTCAAGGCGAGGCAGCCAGAAAATGAGTATGAGGCGACGCCTCATGGGGGTATTTTTGTACGTGCGCCTCATAAGGCTGAGGCACTAAGAAAAGTTGTGCCACAAGGGGTCTTGTGTGTTTTTGATGTTTTAGACTTTTATTGTCAATTTCAAACATTTCGTGTCTTTTGATGTTTTTGATGAATCTGGTTATGAAATTAGTTGGTATTTTATACTATGTTGTCAAAAGCGCGCGAGGCGCGCGCTTGGTGAAGTCCAGCTACAGGCCAATTTCGGCCTGGGTTTTAAAAAGCGCTCCTGAGGCGCGCCTAGGCGCGAGGCGCATCAAGGCTCAGCCTAGGGCGCCTCAGGGCTTTGCGCCTAGTCTTTTTCCCAAAGGCGCGCGCCTCAGGGGATTTTTTTGTCAAATTTCAGGCGCTTTTCTCCATGAGGCGCGCGCCTCACGTAACCTGGGTATTTTTTATGCATAAAAATGTTGTACCTTGGTGTTTTTGGCTTGTACATATAGGTAAAATCACATAAAAACCTTATTTATAGCTATATTTTGGGTAAATGAAGCTAAAAACTCATGGAATATATACGGGATATATAAAAAGAATTATATAAATAATGTGCGCTTCGGGTACGAAAATCCCACGCTTTCCGCGCGATGCGCTTAGACCTCGTCGCTTTTGTGCGCCTAGCGCTTTTTAAAACCAAGATTTCGGCCAAATTCAGGCTAAAAGTTGCTTGAAACCACTAAAACAACCGTAAGACATCCTAAAGTAGCCCTATACAAGCTTGAAACATCTCTAAAAACCCTAAAGATGTATTTTATACTATGCGCCATATTTAAAAAAGCCCTTGTTTTTTAAGCGTCTAGCGCCTAGGCTCCGGGATCAGCCTATGCGCCTTGAGTGGGTCTAGACGCTTTGACAACATAGATTTTATATTTATATTTATTTTTAGTTTCGCCTCGAGGCTCGATTCTGTTTTTTAAACTTTGTTCAAATCTCAACATCCCTAGTCAGATTTGTTTAATTAGGGGTCTACTTTATTCAAATACTCAAACTCATTGCTAAAATCGATGGTCAAGTTTGTTCAGTCAGATTTCAAACACTCAACCCCATTGCAATCACATCCAATTTATTCAAGTTTCAAATACTAGTCAACTGCATAAGGCGCCACGCATGACGCATCATAAAATTACACTGTAGCATCTAGCACTACACAATCTCATCACCACATCATGCGAAACACACCAGTCATGAAAAATCATGTACATCAAAATCCAAATTAACAAAAACTTTAAAACCCTAACTTCAATTTACACACATCACAACTCAAAAACACTTATCACTTACTAATCACACAGTCAATAACATCCATACCACAAATCACAATAAATAACACAACAACTTATAACATCAACAATCATATATCAATATCTGAAATGAGAAACATAATAATAATAATAATAATAATAATATACCTTTTTGTCAAGGGCAGAGGTAGTGACGGGAGCACCGGCGGACAAGGGTTGCGCAGACGGTAGAACCTGACGCTTCTTAAGCAAGTTCTCTTCTCTCTTATTCTTACGGATCTCCACCATATTATCCTCTCTCCGCCGCCTTCCTTCGTCGGCATCCACCGCCACTTTGTAACGGTTCCGTCGAACCTCTGTTCTCGCGTTAGGTCTCAGAGACATGATGGATGATCTAACAACTAACGTTCAGTATTAAACCCTAAATACATATACAAATTTATATAAAAAATGTATTGAGAGAAGATGGAGTGTGTGACTGTGTGTGGAAAGTGGACATACCTGAAGAGAGAATTTAGAGAGAGCGAGAGAGATGGATTTGATTAATTATTATTGAGAGGGATTTGGATTACTTAACACTTTAATATATACTCTGATCTGATTATTACGGAGTATTTAGAAGTTATTATTAAAATATTAAATCGGAACTTTTATATGACGTGTTTAGTACTTACACTTTGTAAGCGTTTACAGTTGTGGTTTTAAGTTAAGACTTCTATTTTGGTCATCTTCAAATGACTTTTGTGTTGGTGATAAGGGGCATTGTTGATGTATATAGAGCAAAATCGGTTTTATCACTATTTTGGTTAAGTATTTATTTAAGAAGGAAATATCTTTCATGTGGTGTGATGTATTCTTGTATGGAAGAGGTTTTAAGCCTTCTAGTTTTGTTACCGTCTTCGTAGGGTTTATAGTTACACTAGTTGTGTTTGCTAGTTGACATACAAATCCAAATATGATATTAACCTTAAAATCATATTAAACATACGAACTCAAACACAATATAATATTTACGAGTTGATATGAGCACACCATTTAAAGGCCCGTCAAAATGCGTCTATTTTGCGCGGGTCCTATATCGACTTAATTATCCTTTTCTATGTTTCAGGTTATTAACATGGCGCAATGGGCATATGTGATCAACAATTTACATCTGCTTATCGCTCGGTCTTATTATTTTTTATGAGTTTTTATTGTGTTGGTGGTCGCTGAAAGTAGTGTGGCATTTGATACTACTTGATACGATTTTATGCCCCCGCCGCAACAAGAGGAACTTAATACTAGTTATTACTTTAGATTTTTACTTTACAAGCAGAAAGTTAGATGTATATAAAAGAATCTGGTTTTAACTTTTAAATTGGTAACAAATTGCTCGCCCAATTTAATATTTGGCATAGACCACATCTAAAAAAAATAAATACACAAACTCACGAACTTGTCAGGATGACACAACCACGACTTGTTATATAAAAGGTCAAAACATCAAAATGTTTATAAAATAAAACATATAAAATTTCATTTAAGAATGTGCCTGTGAGTAGTTTATAACAATTACTCTTTTACGTGTTTTCAAACATGTGTGATGTTTCAATATTATATCCGTTTATTAAGTTTTATTATAGTTTCCCGCTATTCAAACAACTTTTAATCTTGTTTGTAAACATATTTATAAGGCTAACAGGTGTGGGAAACGTCCCCTGTTAGTTCAGGCCCGTCCGGACCGTCGCACACCGCTCCTCACAGGCCCGCGCGTCCATTTCGTTCGAAATTGGACCTTTGAGACGGGGTGGGTTTGGTCAAATTTGACCGTTGAGGGCATCTATTTCAAACAACTACTTTAAAAAAAAAAACTTTTCCAATTTATAAAAACCATTTCATTCCATCTTATTTCAAACATATGAATATGTCGACTAGACGTGAGCAAATCGTTTTTTTTTTTGCCGAACCGGTTTCGGTTCCAAACCGGTTCGCTACAGTACCGGTTCCTGGCCGAACCGGTTTCGGTTCCAAACCGGTTCGGTTTTGGACCGGTTTTGTCGATTCGTAAGACCGGTTTTGGTTTGTTTCGGTTTCGGTTCTTAATCGGTTCTTTCGCGCGCATTTTTGTTAAAAGACAACACAAAATTTTATTTTTTTTTACATAAAGTTGAACTTTTATTGATTTTTATAATTTTTTTAAGGTGTATGGGTATATATTTGTATGTGTGGAAACTTTTTGGTATAATTGTATTATATATAATTTTTTTTAACATAAAATTCAGTTTTTGTATTAAAAAAATACCGGTTTTTCGTACCGGTTCCAAACCGGTTTTTAGGAACCGGTTCCCAAACCGGTTTGAGTTAAAACCAGTTCGGTTTTTCTAGTGTGGATGGGGAACCGATCATAGAACCGCCGGTTCTTGTAGAAACCGGACCGGTTCGTGTAGGAACCGGTTTTTAGACGAACCGGTTCGGTTCGGTTCGTGCGGTTCCGGTCCCCAAACCGGTTTTTTTGCTCACCTCTAATGTCGACTATCTTTGTGTAGTAAGGTAATATACAGGTTTCTGTTGTATCACACGAGTACTATTTTTAACAAAGAATTTGTTTATATATAAAAAAATAAAAAGTAAATATTGAAAAAGTAATCGAGTCACTGGAAGACAATGACTAGGCTAGATGGTAATTTTGGGTGGGCCATCTTTCTTGAATAGAATCATGAATCATGTAATTTACTACTAGTACTAGTTCGAGTTGCGCATGTATGTGAATAGCATCTCTACTATACCAACAACAGGAAAGACCAAAGAGGGATGTTCAAAGAAATTCCAAAAGATTAATATTTAATATAAAGTGTATTAGAGTACTCTTTTGATTAAGCTAAAATTTGGTTTATCCTTTTATTTAATATAAAGGGGTTGGCACTAGGCAGCCGTAAGCATGACTGCCCCGGATAGAAACCCACTGGGTTCTTTCATGAAATCATATCGCTGACTGCCACTTGACGAAAGTTGTGCCGCCACAGGAGTTGAGACTCTTTGGCATAGCGCACGATGTGACAAAAGGATTCGAACTTGCGACCTTCAAAGGAGGCATAGTTCATATCTTCGTTGTCTTTGACACTCCACCAAATGGGTGGGACATATATGTTATTCTCCATTTTATCTCCTTTTTATTTATAAACACTTATTTTATTATTTTTTTTCAAAAATTTATACACTCATAACATGTAATTAAGAGATCAATAGTAACATATCAAGTATAAAGATATAGTTTACCCTCTACTAAATCTTTTTAGATAAAAAGTAAAATATATAACTTTATATAGATGTTAAATGAATGCAAACTCCGTTTTTTTCTATTACTTTTAAATGGATGATGAAATGAAGAAACTGTTGTGAATAAGTATTAGAACTTGTACAAACGTCTGGGGCCGGTCTTGAGAGTTCCAGTGCCTATGACGATAATTATATAAACTGTATTTTGTAAAATGAACAGTGAAGGAACCAAGATTATTTTCATATGGGGTCAAGTTTTTTTATACAATTATTTTTATGAATCGTAAGACTTCAATTTTCGGACCGTATCAGGTATTAGTTATACAAATTTACCGGATTTTACATGTATACTTGTAAAAATAATTGTTATACTCATTTTAGAGAGTCAAAATATTAACAAAAATAGTAAAATTTACAAAGTAACCATTAATTTTTTTTGTTACTTCCAATTTTTATTTTATTATATTATTTTATAGTAATACAAAACGTATAAAAATATAATTTTTAAACATTTATAAAAGTAAAGAGTAAGTAATGGATGGACCCAAGTATTATTATTATTATTATTATTTTATTTTTTCATTACTTTTATTCTCCCTCCTCTTTCCTGCTCATCTTCTTCATAATACCATTGTTTTGAAACCCGGACCGGACCGGCCGGTCGGACCGGGAACCGGGGGTCGAACCGGTCCGGGTCGGGGTATTGAACCGGGGGTCGGACCGGTGAACCGGCAGTCGGACCGGAAACCGGACCAGTCGAACCGGGTTTTGGAAGGGTTGAACCGGATTTTTTTATATTTTTTTAAATTTCTATTAATTTTACGACACCATCCGGTTCTTACATCTGGTTCAACCGGATGGACCGGTCGGACCAGTGGACCGGTAATGCGACTGGTTCGACGTTCGGTTCTGAAAACATTGCCTAATACCATTGAAGCCCACCGTTGAAGTGCATGTTTTAAATAATCAGGTCAATATCTTTTTTTTTTTGTTTTTTTGTCATCCTAACATTTCTATCTACCGACAACTTTAAGTTTAAAATAAACATCCATATGTTTTTGAAATTTTTTTGTCCTCCTAGAAAAACGTGAATTAGCCAGGGGTGCGGCTCATCCACCTTCAAGCTAGCTCTCATATGTCTAATCTTGAGATATCCTCATAGTTGCTTCTCCATAAACGCCCAAGGACAAAGCTACACAATGCCTAATCCCTTCACAAATGCCACAATAACGTCCTTCATGAGCTCCCACAGACAATTTGTTTTTCATATTATTTTCGAAATGTCAAATTATATAAATTGTTCTCACAAGTTCGGATCACATAAGAAAGTTTTCTGAGAAGCCTACGACTTGATATTGGTCGCTGATCTCAATAGTTCAATGGGTAAAGTAGTGGCAAATTGTATGTAAGGGAAAAAATGGTTGAGAGGGCAAAAACGTCGCACCATCAAATTTTCGCCTCTGGGGTTTTTATGCGAGCCGTGTGACACACCAGGATACAGTCAATGGTCATGTTGAACGAGCTCTACATGATTGAAAATACGTATCTCAATATTACTCATGAGAAAAATGTTTTAAGTTCGTAAATTTGTTAAGCGGAAGCAAATTAAGTTTAAATAAAAGTTCATGTGCACAAAACAAGCATGAAAACCATAAAGTAATGAAAATATAATATGTTGGAAATGCGTGTGGGCGACTCCACGTGCATCCTATGTACATTAATACCTTAGCGACCTGAGAAAAACATGCTAATATGTGTCAACTCATAATTTAAATTGTTTGTTTGCTTGAAACACATAAGTTTACTACTTATATCTATTGTAAGCTAGACAATATAGACAAGTTACTAAGCATTTGAAACCAAAGCTGACTATTTGATGTTTGTTGCCTTTCGCCTCATTCATCACAACGATGGCAAATGTTAGGACAATTGTGCACCCAGTTGACCTCCGGTCAAGACTGGAGAGGCTTGTCAAATCCATGAGATCAATCCAAACTTTCTCGCTATGTATCCCACATAATAACTGTTCATACTGTAAGAGCTTTTTGTGATGTGTTTGCACTAAGTCAAATGTGATATGACAATAATATATTATTTAATGTGTTTGTATTTGTAACATGTTTCTCTCTAAATAGGAAAACATGTAAAATGGGTCGTGAAAACTCACCTTAAGTAGCGTAGTATTGAATACTAGAAAAGTGTGTATGAGAGACGACCCATTAATGGCTACCTATCATACCTAAATCATCAAGTGTTTGTTTGTTCATGTTTGTGCTTGTCCATCTGACCCATTGTATCCATACAATGACAATGTTTGTGCTTTAGAAAACTGTTGACTAAGTTTGACCCGACGACCCATTGGTGACCCATTTAGTAAATTAGGTTGGTTCGTGTTTGTTAAGTCTAGGACATACATGTAAACGCTTAGCAATCAATCCTAATGTTCTAGCATGTTAGGTAGTCACACAATATGTGGTTTGTTACATCTACCGAATGTTCAAGGTATTAAGCATACGACTACCATTGGCACGTTACAACAACAATTCCCTATCTTGAATTCTATGTGTATCATACACCACATTTATGCATGCAAGTTTCTATTTTTAGCAATACAAGAACACTTGGTACAGTTTTTCTTGCATAAAGTTTTCATTTATGGCAAGGTATGATCCTAACCTTCAATTTTCACGAAACACGAGTTCTAACATGTTATTTTATCCATTTCTAAACATGTTGTATCATTACATCGGGTATGTTTGGCAAAACTAGCTGGTGGCTGGAATGTTACACCCCAACTGATGGCGGAATACATCAAGGCGCGACTTGAGATAGATTGTTTAAAGACATCATGACACTAAATTATGGCAATATAATTTTAAATAAGTTAATTTCATAAAATAATCAAAAGGGGTACATTTTGTTCATAAAAAAAATGAAATTACTACAACATAACAACAAAATTAAAATAGTGCGTTTCTAAGTCCACTCCTAATTAAGTTCTTGGATCATCATATCAAGCATTTCCTGCAACATGTATAAAATATCCGTCAACACATAATGCATTGGTGAGCATGCTAGTTTTGGTTTACATACACAATATAAAGAATGTTTAACTCGAATCCTCATACTATAGTTTGCTAGTCTAGATGCGCATACAACTTACAAAAGGCATACTCAAACCATAGATTATCACTAACATATCCTATCACCGAAGTGAAAGGCTGATTAAATTACTTAACAATGACCCACAAAATAGGCGGCGTGTTACTCCTATTGCGCTATACATGTTAAGGTAGGCTTGCAAAGTTAATGAGTTGTGCTTAAGGCATTTATATCTAGTATTGACATATAGCATGACATAACGTATAAGCATGAATGATAGATTGAGTTTATGTGCTGAAAAGATTCATAGAGTGATTTTAGTGTGATTTTGATAGAATACATGTTGAGTCCCAAATAGTGATAAAATGGAAAAAGGGACAGGTATGAACTCACCTTTGGGTGTGTTTGATAAGTTTGCGAATGAGAGTCTTAGGAGGATTTGGTAGAGCTCCGATCATCCTATTAGGAATAACGGAGTGTTTAGTTTCGGAGGAATGAGTTATAGTGTCAAGAATGTCATGCATCGCCAATGGCGGGCCAAAGCACAAACCACCAAAGAGGTTATTTGGATGGTCAAGGTTGTTAGGAGGTTAAAACCAAGCACAAACCACCAAAGAGGTGATTCGGATAGTTTAAAAGTTAGATTAGGAATGTGAATCCAACTTATAGTATTTCATGTCTTGACTACTTTGCTTATGAGTTTAAGCATGAGTCTAGGTGATGTATTGTAAAATACATCTATTTCCAGTGTAAAGTTTGTATAGTTTTCGAGTCATTTAAATAGTATTTTTATTAGTTTTAGGCTTGTACCGGTCTATTTTATTTATTATAGGTCTTTACAGATTTTTATTAGTTTTGTGTCATTTTTAGTATTTATTTATTTATTTTATATTTTGTAGGTGTTTATGAACGTTGGAGCGTGAACGAGTAACTTTGGTCAAGTCAAGAACACCCGAGTCATGAGCACGGAATAATAATAATAATAATAATAATAATAATAATAATAATAATAATAATAATAATAATAATAATAATATAATGAAATTAAAAAAAAAGGGAAAAAGAAAAAGGACCGTGACTTTTGGTCACAGGCCCAAATCCAAACTTTGAGGGCACATTAATTAAAGGGTGCATATTATTATAAGGAGGATAGCGGCCGAAATATTATAAAAACGAAGAAACATAGCAGCCGCGTCTAGAGGACAGAAGGCATAACAGCGGAGATTATTATTTCTTCGAAGAAGAGAAAGCAGCGACAGCAGCACTAGGAGTTTAGAGAAGGAGGTCAAGGGTTGAAGCATTGGTGCGAGCACGGGTCGGTATTTAATATTTATCTATTCAAACCCGTTGTGAACACCATGAATTTTATTTGTTTCTCTTGTTTTGATTTTATCATGACTATTAGAGGCTAAACCTTTTTCACTACCTAGGTTAAAGATGATTCCACTTGTTTGATTTATTTTCTTTTGGTTTTTGGAACTTTTGGTTGTGGATGAATTTTAAAGTAAAGAACTTTTTATTTTCTGGTTTGATGTGTATGCGTATTTAGTTTTATTTAATTAACTTTTATAAACTCCACTTGCGTTTTTGTGAATGTCTTTCATGTATGAATGCGGGTTAGGTTGCAGACTGTGTGTTAGCAGCTAGTTTATGGTTAATTGCCTAGGGTTATCCATAGGAGTTGTAATTGTTAGTTAGATAATTGTAAGTATTCTACCGATTCTCAATAGCTGTAAGGTGCGAGATTGTTGGTCTGTCTAGGGTGTTAAATTGCTAGATCTAGAGGCTTTGTGAGAAGATCTTCCTAGTTTCCCTAGCATTCCTTGTAGGCCAAGTCTTATCAGAAATATTGTAGTTACCCCTTGCACTTTCGGGTGTATTGTGACTTTCGCGCTGTGAGGTAGACTGTCTAGCGGGTACTTTAAGATTCGAGTAGGTAAGCCTGTGAGGGTAACCTCTCAACCGGTGGTTTAACAGCACAACAGTATTCTAGGGTTTCCCCTTGAGAAGGGTCGAGGGTGTCTAGTTTATTCTTGATGTTTAGTATTTTAAGATCCCGGTTCCACACCAGTTCCATAACTATTAGAAACTTATCATTCATGTGTAGGATTCTAGCCTAGGTAGTGCCTTCCCATCATCTGATCCCAGTTGCAGTTTCCAGTTTGTGTATTTAATTATTTTAGTTTTATTATTTTATTTATTTGCAATTAGTTTGTTAGTAAACCCCCCCTTAAGCAACGAAACATTATTAGGTCAGTATTTAGGATAAGTAATCGAGTCTAGTTTACGTTTTCTAGTAGAGTCTCGTGGGTTCGATACTCGGACTTACTTTAGCTGTACTGCACTGACCGGTACACTTGCCGGTTGTGTGGTTTAGGTTTAGAGAGTCTTAGGTTATAAATTTAAAACTTAGAGTGTCTAGTTTAGGTTAATTTAGTTAGTTTTTACTAAACCACTTTAAGCACATCACTAGGACATGGGATTTTCCCATTTTTGTGTGGAGGTAATTCCGAGTCACAAGGTGGGTCAAGAGGGGAAAGGTAGGGATGTATCCACAAACCTTTGATATATAGTTATTAGGATAAAAAGGAAACAAATATATATATATATATAGGATGGGGATGGATATATAGGAAACCCTATTTAAACGAAAAACTCCGGAAAACCCTACTTCCCAAGCTTTTTTTTTTTTTTTTGAAAAAATTAGGGCATATAATATACATGTTTTTAAGAGTTTTGAGCCAAAAAAATCAAAAAAGCGCCGAGCATTTTTTTTTTTTTTTAAAATAAGTTTTCCTGGTAACATATGTTATCAGTGCTAACATATGTTATGATGCACAACTTATTTTATTTTTTAAAAAAAAAACCGTTCGGCGTTTTCTTTATTTTTTTGGTTCAAAACACTTAAAAACATGTATTTTACATGCCCTAATTTTTTCAAAAAAAAAAAAGCTTGGGAAGTAGGGTTTTCCGGGAGTTTTTCGTTTAAAATGGGTTTTCTCTATATACTTCCACTATATAGGATTAGGTTCAAATGAAAACCACCATTTCGTGAAAGAACCGTGAGAACCCCGACGTAAAATGTGAATTTTAAAAAAAAAAATCCACTGGTGTAAAAATCGGTAACCTCGACGTAAAAAAAAAATTACGATGGGTTTACAGTGGTGTAAAGACCTGGGCCCACCTTGTTTTGTCTTATTCTAAAAGGGAATATTCCCTTTTATATTTTATTCCTCCTTAATTCTCAACCACAAATTCTTTTATGATTAAAATATGTTTCTGGTTAAAAAGTGAGTTCTTTAGTTCTTCCATGAAATGGTGGTTCTCATTTTACCTTTTCCCTATATATATATATTACACTTATATTTAGCTAAGTATCAAAGTGTGGTATGGTGCAATCTTTTTTTAATGAAAGAACCTTGGTCTTTTATGACACCATTTACCTTAACACAAGTCCTTCCAACATAGATTTGTTAGAGAACTTGGATTGGTTTCATTCACTTGTATGCTTACTTAGTTCATAAAAGATGGAAGAAAGTTTAAGCAAAAACAACCAATCTTGGGACTCATAAAAGATGGAAGAAAGTTTAAGCAAAAACAACCAATCTTGGGACTTCAAAATGGTGATTTACCTTTTATGTATACCTTGGTAAACAATAGGCAAGTCCAAGAAGTTCATCCAAGTGGTTGGAAGAAGAAGAAGAAGAATGAAAAGGTAGAAAGTAAGAAAAATGTAAGAAGAATGTATTAGAAATGAAGAGAGAATTACCAAAAGTTGGAGATTTTTTAGAGGATTTAAGGACTTGGAGAATCATTGAGAGAATTTGGAGATTTGGAAATGATTTGAGAGTGGTGTAAGAGATTAGAGATGGTGGAGGTTAGTATTTATAAGTAGGATGAGGGTTGAGGTAATAAAGAAGATGGTTGAGAGTTAGAAGTGGGTGAAAAATAATTAATGAAGGCGGTTAGTAGTTGGTAAATATTTGTAGAAAATGTTAATAAATAAAAACTTTTACAAATTATAAATATTGATATTAATAAAGGTATATATGCATGAATTTTCGTATACAAGGGGGACGGGGCGCTACCAGAATTGGTCACGGGTACCTCACTACCAGCACCGCCGTCACTCATGCTGGTAATGGTGCCGTGAACCAAATTCGGGTTCTAGTTACCGTGCTGGTTCACGGATTGTGGCACAAACTTTCATAAAATTTATTTGTTTCTTTTTCTTATTCAACTAGTTGCCTGGTTGCAAGCCTCTTCTGTATCTTCAATGACACCATCTTCTTGTTCTACATTCTAACCCTAGATATGGTGGCTGTGTGTGTGAAGGTTTTTACATGGTTATGTTTTTGTTTTAGGGTTTATTGTTATTGGTTATTGGTTTGGGATTTATTTTTTATGGGCCTTATGAAACTAATGGAGGTATTAGGCCAATATAGTAACTTAATGTGCCAATGGCCCGATTATTATTATTAAAAATTATTATTATTATTATTATGTGTGAAAATAATTGATAGTTGGGTAAAGAATCAGTGGAGTGCTGCCTACAAAAAAGTGTTTCAGTGAAGGAAATCAGTGAAGTGATGTGGCAGTGCAGAATTGGTAGAAATCAGTGAAGTGAAAACATGTTCAGTGGAGCACCCCTTGTGCCCTAAGTATGTATAAGTGTAAAAAAATGGATAAAGCGAAAATATATAAAAATTCTAACGATTTTATTTACCACTGAATTTTAATTACAACAAGTGAAAAAATATGGATATTACATGGAAGCTGGTGGATGGTAGCTGTAGCTTTTTAAATATATTTTGGTGTTTGGCAAAGTAGCTGAAACTTTTAATAAAATGACCAAAATAGGCATAACTAAAAGCTTGTAAGAAATGTTTTTATTTTTATTTTATGATAAAATGGGTATTTATGTCATTTAATTCATTAAAAGCTTGTAGCTATTAGGACATTTTTCTTAAACGCTAATATTAGTAGCTTTTCAATATAGAAATTTTTCTCCTAACTTAAAAGCATCAAGCTCCTTCAACCAAACAAAGTTTTTTATTGAGTATGAGCTTTTTCTTAAAAGCTTGAAGCTCTTAAAAGATTATTGCCAAACATACCCATCCTCAACATCATGTCTAGACACCAAGATTAAAATCTCAAAAACAACAAAGTTTCCTCTAATGAGAGGTTATGAGCATTTATGTTTTTTAATCAAAACAATCATCCAAAACATGTTATTTAGCCTAGACTAGCATAAACTCAATCCATAACACGAATACGATAACATGTAAAACACTAAATTGTAAGTAGTTTTCATATGCGTTCACGTATACACATAATTGAAAATAAATTCAAACATGTTATTATAAATTATTCCTTTGATTATTTCACCAACGTTCGGGGTACAAGACTCGTGAGTGTATTCTATTAATTCTCCGAATTATCATTACATGAATGTTCGTGTATTGTTTGACGCACTTAAATATCAAATTAAATGTAATGTGTTAATGTTCGACTAAGGGAAAATAGTTTATGTTCGTAGCAAAGTAACTTGAATTTGCCAGGTGTGACATCATTCCCTTGTTAAAATAATTTTCGTCCCAAACGTTCAACTAAGGTAAAATAGTTTATGATGCGTACAAATTGTCAATATTTAATGCATAAACATACTGTGTGAATATTTACGTCCAAACTAATATAATAGTGCGTCTAAACCACTGGTAACTTGATTGACACAATTATGCTATCCCTATATATCAAGAGTACTCTTTCATACACGTACTTCGTATGCATCAATTTAACATAACTGTAGGTATTATAATATTCATTAAAAAATATATTTTTATATATTCAATCAATAATGTTATAATAAACCAAGAGTGAGTTTTGTATTTAGACTGTAACTGTTTTTTTTCTTTCTAATGTATATATTTTGTTGATATGAATAAAATATAAAAGAAAACACCTGAATAGACGTTTAAATGACTTCTTTTGTCGCGTGCATTGATACGTTGTTTCTCTATGTTAGACAACGTACACGTTTTTACCATCTTCAATAGACATTAGCTATTTCAGTTATTTTTATTGTTTATTTAAATAAGTTTTGTTTCTCATTCTCATCATATATATGATGTTGAAACTTGAAAACCTTATTAATTTTTACATATCTATTTTTCTTTTTTGAAAAACCGAAGAATTCTTCGAAAAACCGATGGCAGTCTTAAAAGAATAAAAAAAAAATGATATAAGCTCCGTCACTGCTTATCAGTAAATGACTTTTTTTATTTATATTAAAAAAAATTAATATTACACATAACATAAAAGTCTTAAAAGAATAAAAAAAAAAATATGAGATAACTATCGGGGATACCTTTTTGTTACGTGACTACATGAGAATACTACAATACAGAGTTTAAACCTATACTCCTTTTTATAGATGAATATGAGATGCAAAGATTGAGCATAAATGTAAATATACATTATTGTATACGGTTAAGTAATCTCCAATCAAGATGTTGGATAAGGGTATGTTTGGCAAAGAGCTTTTAAGAGCTTTTAGGAGTTTCAAGCGTTCAAGCTTTTAAGAAAAAGCTCATACTCAATAAAAAGCCTTGTTTGGTTGAAGGAGCTGGAAGCTTTTAGGTTGGAGAAAAAGCTCTACAGTGAAAAGCTACTACTACTAGCATTTAAGAAAAAGCTCCTACTACCTACAAGCTTTTAATGAGTAAATGACACAAATACCTATTCTATTTTAAATATAAAATAAAAACTTTCCTTACAAACTTTTAATTATACCCATTTTGGTCATTTTATACATTTTATTAAAAGCTCCAGCCACTCTGCTAAACACCAAAATATATTTAAAAAGCTTCTAGCTACCAGCTTCCAGCTACCAGCCACCAGCTAGTTTTGCCACACATAGCCTAAAACTTTACCTTTTCATGTGTAATAAGGGTTCGGATGTTATTCATGACAAAACATTTAGCCGTTGAAAAAAATAATCACCAGACAACTTCATTTATTTCCTCGCACTAAATCTAATCAATCCTACATACACATGCTTATCGTGGTTTTTGTGACTCTCCACTATATGCGTATGTAGATGTATGCTTTACATAACGTTATGTTAAGTCTTAACATACATGGTAGTCAGGGCAAATCATGTAGAAGTGACAAGTGAGAACATAAGAAACAACCACCATAATGACACGTGTTTCTATCAGGTGACACTGATAACTCGTAGTTGTTAGTGGAATAGTTGTGATGACTTTGATTGCATGCATAAGTGGCTCTGCGAAGCCATCCAATAGTATAAAATATATTCCATCTATTATAATCATCTATATAATATTGAACTAGGTGTTAGTTAGCCCGCGCTCCGTCGCGGGCACGACTGTTGTGCGTACATGTTACACGCAAAGCGCGGCGGAGAAGCACACTATTTAACTAAGCTAGCAGTTTCATGTCCGCCTTCGTTTTCCATATCCAAACCCCTCTTCTTATTCTTCTATTTAAACCCCTTTTGTTCTTCCAATCATTCACCATTTTTATGTCTCCGAATTGCAGCTACAACTCAAACGACCGATGTGTTTTCATCTTCGAACTCCATCTCCGGCAGGTAAATACCCCCACTTGGTAGCCGAATAGTGTCGCTGTGGGAGCTACTGTTGCGTACTTGCGTGGAGGGTTTCGTGGACATAAAAGATAATATTAAGTGACTGTTATTCTCGCGTGGGCTTCAAAAAAAAAAAAAAACTCGCGGCTTAAAGCTAAAAGTTTGGCCAAAGTGCAACGCAAGTTTAAAAAAGTTGGGTGGTCAAAGTTTGAAATCCTAAAAGCTAAAAGTTTGGTGGTCAAATTGGAAGAAAATAAACTTAAGTTAAAAATTAGTGGCCAAAATTTTAAATACTAAAAGCTAAAAGTTTGTTGGTGTAAGTTTGGTGGCCAAATTAGAAGAAAATAAAGTTAACCTAAAAGTTAGTGGCACAAAATAAAGTTAACCTAAAAGTTAGTGGCCAATATATATATTAAAACAAAGACACTGTTAAAGTGTTTTTGTATTAATATATAGATAATTACTACCTTTCAAAAAAAATATATATATAATATTGAATTACTAAGGTGTAACGCCCCAAAAACCCGCTTCATTTAGAGACGTTGATGGACAGGATTAATAAAAATGATATTGAGTCAAGAGGTTATAAGTTGGAGGGTGGAAATTGTCAAATGCCCAAAGACCATATTAAAAAGGGTTAAATAGGTGAAAACACCAAAAACACACACTTGGTGTGTGTTTTGGTCGATTACCAGGAAAGAAGAAAGAGGGGTTTCAACCCCAACCCAACAACCAAGCTAAATCTAGTGAGAAATCAAGGAGTAACCATTGCATGAGCCAGAAATGGACCATTTAAGGTCAATCAAACCCAAAGGTAGCTTCTATTTGGTAGATTTTGATGTTATGATTCATTTTGGATTTGATGAAAATCTAGGGTGTATGTAAAAACGTGAATCAAGGATGGATGAAGGTGTCTAGATGTTGATAGACACTAAAGGAACCATAATTCATGATACTACATGAGGCTATACTTGATTCATGTGCTAATTAGATTGTTTTACACCTATGTTGGAAGTGGGTGTTGGTCTTGGGGTAATCCAAGACCATTCTTAGTTAATTATTGAATGTATTGAAAAGGAATGTGATGATTTGCTATGTTGATAACTATTGAATAAATGGTATGTAATGTAGGGAAGAAATATGATGATCTATGTTATGAGCTATGAAGGTATGCATGAGATGCTTGTACATGGTGTTTTAAATGTTGTATGCACACCAAGTGTTTGATGAAATGTCTAGATTAGTCTAACTTGCGAAATTGTAGGCAAGATTGGACAAGTATGAAAGTAGTGTGATAATTGATGCAATTGATAGTAGGTTAACAAGAGGATTGCGTCTTAGAGAGTATCCGTGTGGGAATTTATTGAATTATATGAATTGGTAAGAAGTATGCATTAGTAGTGTGTACACTATGCTTAAATAGTATGATGCACATCATGTGATGGACAATTGGTATGATGAATGATCTTGTATGTTAGTGAGACATGAATATGATGTTTATGGTAAAATTCATATGACCTAGCATGTTAATATAGACATATGTTTGTAAGAAGAAAGTATGAATGGTAGAAAGTGGACTTTCCGCCAAGTCAATAGTGTAGAATAACATGGTTAGGTTCCCAAACTTAATTGTGCGATTAGAAGCACTATGTGACGCATACATGTTAAAACCATGAGATATATATGATAATGAATAGTATTACATGATGAGAGAACCAATGTGGTTGTGTATGTATGTTGTAGATATAGTAGAAGTTGACTAATGAAAGTCAATGTGTTATTTGATGGAGAATGATTGTTAGTGTGATATGATCATGTATGCTAACAATGATGTGAATATGGTGATATGAAAGGATAGGAATAATGGACTCAGGCATGGGAAGCTAATGGGTCGAGACGGAACAATAAACAAGCAAGAACTTGGAGAACACGAGGTAAGTGAATTCCTATTCTATTTAGAATAACGAATTCATTTATGTATATGTATGCTTAGGTAGAATGGAAAGTGTGAAATGATGGTACATTAGATATAGTGCCGGAAGGCATTTTTACGGAGATTATAACGGGTAAAACGCAGCTTCGGACGGATCGGCACGGATGGGGCAAGAAGGGATGGAAAGAAGAAGCAAAATGAGGAAATGTGCAGGTCCACCGTAGGGCAGTGGTATCCCACCGTAGGGGTTGGAGGCCCACCGTAAGGGTACGGTGGCCACCGTACCCTTACGGTGGCCCCTGGAAAGAAATGTTAATTTCTCGCAATTTTCGCTGTTTTGCTTATGTGTGCGACCCGTAATTGCGTTTAATGCACCAATTAACATCGTTGGACCTTGTGTGGGACTTTGCAAGGGTGTAGCATGTAATAGTAATGTTGGTTACGTAGACATGATCGTAGTACGGAATGGTACAAGTGCGTGTAGTTTAATTGATGCAGTCTTCGACGGCATCAAATACGGTAAGTAGATTACCATGATTATGTAGATTGTAGATGTGATGCACATATGGGTTCTCATGCTCGGGTTAGAGGGAGAGAGTTACTTGTATGTATGGTGGTATCATAGGCGGAAGTTGTATGCATGTATGTATTGTAGAATTATACGGAGGACTTATATACTTGTATGTATGGTGGTATTATAGGTAGAAGTTGTATACTTGTATGTATGGTGGTATTATAGGTAGAAGTTGTATACTTGTATGTATGGTGGTATTATAGGTAGAAGTTGTATACTTGTATGTATGGTGGTATCGTAGGTGGACATTGTATGCTTGTATGTATGGTGGTATTAAATGAGGGTATTGCATGCTCGTATGTATTGTGAAAACTTACGAAGGAAGTGTATGCTTGTATGTACTGTGAGAGTATAGGGAGGAAATTGTATGTTTGGACATATTGTGAGGTTATTAACTTTTGTTTGAGGATGATGAAAATGTAGGTATATAAGCATGATTTGCAGGAGATGTGGAGGTTCGGGTCGGGGTAACCCACCCGAACTTGAAGGAAGGATCTTAGAGAGGATCACAGACTATTGTGGGATGCTACTTCCACATCATAAGTAGATGTTATAAAGTTACCCATTGAACTAACGAATTGGTTATGTGGTGATTGCAGGATGACTGGGTTACCTAGTAGAGCAAGGGATGGAGATCGAGCGAGGAGGCGGATTGTACGTGGTCACGGTCGTCTGATCTAGTAGAGAGGAGTCACGTTGATTGTATTACTAAATATTATAAGATGTAACACCAAAAATACTTAGGAGATTCGGTTTCTAAACATTTAAGTTGTTTTTAAAGAAATGAATTTTTCGGTTGGTATTTTCCGCTGCGACTTTTCTGTAGATCAGAACTAGGGTGTTACATAAGGAGGGAAAGGGGTGCTACTAGAACTTGTTTTTTCTTTCACTGATTTTAACAAATCATGCACTGTCACATTACTTAACTGATTTATTTCACTAAAACATTTTTTTGGAAGCAACACTCCACTGATTCACTTCACTAAAATCTTTATTTTTTAGTTTTTTTTAAGAAAAATTAACTAAACATATTATTAAACTAATAAAATAAACTTACAATATTAAAAGTGAATTAAAAATAAACTAAATAAAAGAAAAACTATTCGGAGGCCTCCGCTTCGAGGTGCGGTAGATCAAGTCCGTATAGATGTTCCACGAGATCATTTCGAAGTCGGAAATGCGTATCGGAGTCTGTCAACTCCGAAAGGGCTTGGTCGTCGAAGAACGGTTGGATTGGGGGATCGCGTATGTGGACCGGTGATATCGCACGCTCCTCGTTTTTAATGATCAAGTTGTGCAATATCATGCACGTATAGACGATGACGCTACACCTAGCAACGGTTGTCGGCCTCAAGGGTCGTGCGGTAATTCCCCATTTCCCCTTTATTGCTCCGAACGCTCGCTCAACATCCTTCCTTGCCGACTCTTGCGCCTTAACGAATTTCTTTTCCCTAGGATCTGTCGGATATCAAAATGCTTTCACAAACGTTGACCAAGTTGGGTAGATGTCATCAGTTTGATAATATCCACGTTTATGTAAGTGGCCATTTAAAGCAAATGGACACTGCGGCGCCGTTCCGTTTCGTTGGGTAAGAAAAACTGGGGGTTGTTGGAGAACATTTATATCGTTGAGTGAACCGCGGGGGGGGGGGGGGGAATCCATGCCAAAAGCACATATCTTGTGAAGCAACCGCTTCTAGCATGATCGTAGGGTATTGGTGATCGCCTCGCATATACTGTCCTCGTAATTCCCTAGGACATGCTCGCCATACTAAATGCGTGCAATCAATGCTACCGATCATGCAAGGAAGGTGATGTCTTTCTTCGTGTGCTTCGTATAGACATGCAATGTCGTGACTTGTTGGTCTTCGTAAAAACTCAGCCCCGTATAACTTAATGATGGCATTGCAAAAAAATTGCAAACATTCGCGTGACGTCCTCTCAGACATACATAAATACTCATCGTATTCGTCTGGAGGATTACCGGTTGCTAGTTGTTTCACCACTGAAGATACTTTTTGTATGGGCGTAAAACTCTCTAAACCGACTGTCCACACCATCTCTGAACCATTCGAAGTTTGCTTCAACATCGCTATATTTTTTAGAAATAGACGTTTCGACATGCGATACCTTAGTTTAAACTGTGCCTCTGTGTATTTTGGTACGTCGGCAAAATAGTCATCTATTAACCGAGTATGGCCTCCTTTGTGATCACGTGGCACGTATCTTTTTTTAGATGTTGCTGTGTCTTCCTCTGCAACTCGCTTGCCAAGGTTCATGAGAAACTCAATGCTACTATCGCTTGATTGTAAAATCGGGTGCACTTCGAGCGGGGGTGTAACGCCCTAAATCTTATAAACATGCCTAATGTTAAGCACGTATACGCGGGGCTTAAATAAACTAAATAAACCACGACAAGAGTAAAACTCTAGTACATGAACTAAACCCGTTAACTCCACTGGTAAAATAAAGACCAACTAGTGTTAATTGTTAACATGGTTAGCCTATTTAATCAATGGCCTTGCACTAAACTCATGGAAGGGCTTGAATTGTCAATGTGTGATAGTTAAAAAGAGGGGTTATATGAAAATGGGTGTAGGTCGATGCACACATACAATATTCGACACTTTCACCATCAAAAACACACACACACCTCTCAATCATCTCCTATTCTAGTTCAATTCAGCCCAAATCCAAGGATCCCTCTTGTGCATGTTTGATTTCTTGGGCATCTAGTGTGTTGATCATCATAAGGTAACATTGGTTCTCTTTTAAATCATCAAAAACACTTGTATGTAGAAGATGATTATTTTGGGATTTTCATGAAAACGTGAATTGATGATGTCTAAGGGTTTCTACATGTTCATAGACCTTAAAGAAACCCCAATTAATAATAATAGGTTGGATTATGTATGATTCATGTGTTTAATCTAGCACTTGAAGGGTGTAAGTAGTGGGTTTTAACCCTAAGTATAAACTACACTTGTATATGATGAATTCCTATACTAGGAGGTATTAAACTAACTTGTAAATGTATAAATTGGGAGTTGAACCCATGAGGATAATCAACTAGACATATGGTATGGTTTAGGAAGCTTGAGTGCTTATAATCAATGTAGGAGAAAATGCGCACATAAGGTGTTCGATAAAATGGTTGAATGAATGAAATTTCATGAAAACATATGATAACGATATAATTGATATATGTGTTAAATTCGTTTATGTGGAACCATGAAATGGATGCACAATGAATAAATAACTAAACACCTATGCGTATATAGCATGAAATATGTGTGAAGTTGGAAAGCTCGGGAACCAAAGGAGGTAAAAGAATTGAAGTTGGAAAGGCCGCGAGTAAGGTAAGTCACTCGATGACTTGAATCATGTTAAATATCAATCCTATACTCTTAGATATATATGTTTGAACATCATCACGAGAGCTTCACAATAGGGAGCTTGTATTAAAATGCATCTCGATAGAAACAACCTTAGACGAAGGTTGGAAGCATGCTAGGTAAGTCACTTTACTACTTCTAAATTCTCATGATGATTAATCTAGCGTTGGTTAGTTAAATTAAAAACCAAGTAGACGCGAACTTCTTATCAATACATTGTCCATAGTACAAAAGATGGAATACATGGGGGTCATAAGTGAAATTAGCATAGTCTAAAGTGTACTTAGATGGAGACGCCAAAGACGTGGAATTGATGCGCCTTAGGTGACACCAAGAAAGCCTTATGCTTCCCTTGTTATGCTTGGTAATGGTTAGGATTAACTCGTTATACGTTGCGAAACAAGCCTTGAAAGTTAGCATTTTGTGGCCTTAAAATCGGGTTTGTGGCTGCACATTGAAGGCTTCACTCTTGCAGGAGATGTAGGCAATAAAACTTGATAAAAATGCAGGTTTGGAACACATTTCAGAAGCTGCTGGCCGTAGGCAAAGGCTGAGCCGTAGCCTACAGCCAAATCAGCCTTCAGGGATAGCAGCTTTCAGCCGTAGGCTATGGCTGAGCCGTAGCCTACGGCTGCTGCAGCATCAACATGCAGATAGGCTGATTTTCAAAATTCCGTATAAAATCATAGAAAAATCGTTAGGAGGTGTTCTTTATATGCCTGGAAAGGTATTTGAACGAGGAACATTTCTTATTTGAAAGTCGAAGTCAGATTTTGGGTTTTAGAATGGGAAAAACTGACCCGAACAGCTGTTGCGCATAAAGTGCAACAGTTTATTCTCTTGATATGGGGTCGTTTGGCCTAGTTCGTTCCGTTTCAACGTGTGACGAATATAAACATATGTTAATATGAATTAAACTCACGTTTATCAATACTAATCGGGTTAATTTATCGTGTATAACCCTATGTACCAATCTTAAGGAGCATGGGAAGAAGATCAAGTCGTTTATGAGGACCGAATGCGCACAAGCTTATTAACACGCTTCCGCACATACGATTTTGAGTTTCAAACTATATGGGGTTACACCTTAATTGGAAAATAAATACATGTAAACGATATAACGGGATTGTAAACCCTTTCGTGAGATGTGAACATCATTTTAATTTGATTGACCCTATGGTTCACGACTAAACTTTTAAGTACATGATTATTTTCTTAAAGTTTAAGTCAACCCCGTTTTCTTTTATTTAGATAACTAATCCCGTGTTTTAGGGCGTTTAGCCTTGGTAATTCGGGACGGGTCTAACAAGGGGAATGATAACTTCATCATATTCGACGTCAATGTCACTCATTTTTTTAAAGTATGGAGATAATTTCTATTGATGCTAAACCGTGGGATTGTATTTCTATTAATAGGCATATGATAAAAACGGTCACAAAATATGGCCGTTTCAAAACACAAATTAAATTCAACGGTCAAAAATGCAATTAAAAATAATAAAAATTCGACCGTTGCATTTAATATCACAATTACCAACCCGTTAGATAGAACCAGAAATCGGTTTACAGAACCCCTACCAGTACTGGTGGCGGCGATGTTACCATGCTAGTAGTGGGGCACCCGTGACGTTTTATTGTGACGCCCCGTCCCTCCTAATATATCCCTATGTTTATATATGATATTTCTTTAATGGATAAAATTAACTTTACTACTAACTTAATAGGGTGTCCACAAAATGTATATAGAGATTATTAGAGAGAACTATTGACTAAGGAATCATAACAAAACAAAACACGATCTCATGAATTCCCCCCTCTCTCTCTCGGGTTCATCGTCAAGACCACCTAAAATCATCATAAATGCATACCTTAAAGAAAACTCGACCAAGATGATGGTGTCTTTTATCATTACTGCGATTACTGGCTAATCAAGTACACATGATTAGTTTTATGTTTGAGATCTCTTTATGTTTTGACTCATGCTCTTATGATATAATCAACATATCAGCACCATCGTTAATTTCCACCAAAATTAGCAACACCATAAAGTAACGTCAGTTGGTCTCACACAAGATGTCTTGTCACATTTAAGCAATATGAAACGTTGTATGTTGTCCAGGGGCGGATTTAAGAAGGGGGTTTACGGGTTCAGGCGAACCCATTCGGTTTTCGACTTTTTGTAGAAATATATAAGAAAAATGAGCCATGAACCCATAAGAAAATTTGGCATGAACCCAATACCATATCATGTGAGTGTCACAATGGGTAAGTCTTCCACCTTCCAAACAATAGGTCCCTGGCTCGAAACTTGTACGCGATTTTTTTTTTCCAAATCGGACCAGCCTACTACAGCCTCTCTCTTCATTCTTCCTTCAATCCTTCTCCACCCTTTCTTCCTTCAATCCTTCTCCAATCCCTAACTCCTAAAATCTAAACTAAAGCAACTTAACTCCTTCCCTAACTCCTAAAATCTAAACAAGTTAAACTACATATAGCAATGAATTAGGACTATTGAAGTGTTTTAACAATTAGACAAACTGTGGAACAATGGATGTGGTGTTTATACTCTTTTGTGTTTTCTAAAATTACTACCGATACAACTGTTAATCCAACCTAGATAGTTTGTGTGTTTTGTTTAGTTCTGATGCTTAAAGACCCTCTTTGTGATTGAGTTGCGCAACACAAAAGGATTGAAAAGAGTGGTAAATGAATTCCCAGTGGGGATATTTTAAATTCTTAATAGAAGTTAGAAACTGAAATGAAAAAAAAAAGAAGCAAACTGAATACTTAAAGGAAAACCATGAGAAGATGTGGAGCAAATGATATTTTATAATTATTATATGGTATTTTTATTATTTGTTTAATCTTACCCGACTTGACCCGACCCGAACTGCTGAACCGACCCGAAAATTTTTATGCCCGGTCGAATGAAATTGGAACATCTAAAAACAGTAAACCCATTGAAAAAAATTCCTAGATCCGCCAACTAACTGATGTTGTCTACACTAGTTAGATCATTCATCATGATATATAAAAGCAGAATATGCCCTACCAAAAATATTGAGTTTAAGTTTGGTGGGATACCTGCATGTGTGTACTCGATAACTCTTTTAACTTATTGAAACTCAAAAGATAATTACGCATGGGGATATCGAAACATACACGCACTCTAGATATGAGAATCTTGTACCTTGAAAAGAAACCAATTGATCAATGATGTGTTGTGTTCTACACACACTTTTTTTTAGAAAACCATGAATTAGTCTATAGATTTTTGCTTCTAATATATAGAAAAGAAAGTCAATACATCAGCAAAAATAGTCGTTCGAAACTAAAAAAAATACAACGAAAATACCAACATTGTAGCTAACTAACTGGCCTTCTGTTTCACGGCACTCCGTGTCTCTCTCTGAGGGAATGCCCGAGTTCAAATCTTGTTGCCAATGATTTTTTTTTTTCAGGAAAGCAAGTTAGGGGGTTTTACGAGCCGGCCAGTTTCCTCCTAGAACGGCTTGGCACAATTCTCGAGCGTCAAACTAACAATTGACGGATGTAATTCCGTCTAAAGTATGGAGACGGAATTGTATATAATGTACCTATGCTATGAAGAGGCATGTCACTTAGTCCGAATACGCCCCGTTAAAGAAAAAAAAGGGAAAAAACTCAGAGTTTATATGTAGAATATCTTTTTAAATATGAGATTTAGATTTATCGCTCATCAAGTTGTCGTATTTCGAATATGCTGGCAGAGTTTCGTGGTAAAATTACCCCATCATAAGACAATGATTTTATATTGTAAAAAGATACACATGGCCTTATTGGAACTGTTGTTGATTATTATTTCATTAAAATTATAATTCTAAATAAAAGAGAAAACATTTGATCGATCACATCCACAACACATTTAGGGGTCCCATTAACCCTATCAAATATAAAACTTTTGTTGATCGATCCATATCAATTTATTTCATTTTACAATTATGAAAAAAACGAAAACATCCAACATGTTTATATATATGGGTTTCAACTTCAAAATATTTTAACAAACCTTTTCATCCCATTATTATTCACTTGTAACATATATCCACAATGGGAGAGAGTTCAACATCACCAAGAGGGAAAAACTCCCATAATGTGATCGATCAAAATCCCTCATTCACTTCCTCCTCCTCAATACCGAAGTTGTTTGGTGTCGCGGTGGGTGACCGCGACACACCTCAGGTGACACGTGCACCTGAGGGTGATAACAAAAGATTCGAGTGTCTATATTGCACTCGAGACTTTATCAATTCTCAAGCATTAGGGGGCCATCAGAATTCACACAAGAAAGAACGTCAAAGATTAAAACGGTTGCATTTCATGAGCAACCATCACCCGCGTTTTGCAAAGCCGGTGACTATGCGTAATGCACATGCCACAAGATTTGGGCAGTTTCAACAACCGCTGGTGGCGGTGGTGGATCACTACATGCGTCCATCATCGCCACCAGCGATACTGTCCGGTGTTCCACTACGGTTCTACACCGGACGACCACTAGAAGTCAGCAATGTTGGTCAACATTCATCAAAGATGGTTGAAGAAGCACCAGACGGTTGTGATGATGGTAATGGTGTGGATGTTGATCTGCACCTTTGATTATATTAGTTTTGTTTTGGTGGTTTATTGTGTTTATTATATGTTTTGGTGATTTTGTTTTAATTTACACATTTGGTATTGTTTTACTTATTAAATCCGGACGTATTAGATAATAAAATTTATAAGTATTGGCAATTTGTGTCAGGCAATAAAAGTAATTTATTTTTTTAATTTTAATAATCACTATCCACATTGTGATTTAAGTAGTATTGATGTTTGATAACGATGATAATTAGGCCATAATTTAATATCCAAGTTAACACCACAGTATTGATCATCTATCTTATTATAGGTCTCTTTTAAATCTTTTCAAACTTCAAAAGTTAGTTCAGAATACACTTAACCCATGTACAACTCATCAGACATAGAATTTAATATAAATGTTAACACCACAGAGTTGCATATGTCCCATTGTGTAGTTAAAACATCATCATCAATAAGTTTCACACAGACACAGTCACCATTAATAAAACCTAACTTAATTTTAACTTGAAACACCAATATCATAGCACTTGCCCAAACAGTATAGTTCTCAGTTCCCTTTAGTTTAATACTAACAATTGTAAGGTTGGTAGAATCACTAGCATGTAAATACAAAGGGTCACTAGCATCAAGTTTACTCACTAGAGTCACATTGTTTACTAATGGTCCAGGACCAGGATCAACCACAAGTCCCTGTCCAATAGGTCC
Organism: Ambrosia artemisiifolia; assembly: GCA_032199755.1. Lineage (NCBI taxonomy): Eukaryota > Viridiplantae > Streptophyta > Magnoliopsida > Asterales > Asteraceae > Ambrosia > Ambrosia artemisiifolia. Next base: position 51,369,360 of record CM063522.1, on the reverse strand, counting down.
CTGTGCAGCATCAGGTTTAACCATAACTGCTTATTCAAACAAAAACTACCAATTAGCAATCACAAGAATAAACCAACAAAGAAAACCAATCAAGAACAACACACCGAATATAGCAATCAACTATTTAATCACAATCGAAACAATTCAAGGTCAAAAAATACAAATCACACAAAAGACAGGCGAAGCCACGTGGGTGTCCAGATCGTTGGTTTGTCTCTCAAGGGTGCCAACGCAAGTCCTCACGTGGGAGCCACCTAGACTGACCAATGACATAAACACAATCACACAATTGCCCACCAATCCTTCTAACCCGGCACCATACTCCTAGACCAACAAAAACATATAAAAAACCAAGGAACAATCTCACCAAGGGGGTTCCCAAGTTAGGGCTCGCTTAAAAAATTCACAGACGTGAAACCTTCACTTAGGGTTTCATACCTGGAGAGCACAAGAAAATATGCTTCCAACGTCCAGCTACTTTGTTCTTCAACAAAACCCTTAGATCTGAAAACTTTCAGATCAGATTTAGACAAGATCGAGTTAGATCTGGTACTCAGGCTTGACTAATCAACACAAGAACCAATGAACTCCACAGACAGAAGATACAATCCCAAGAACAATCAGTGGAGGAAACCCATATCTGAGCCTATAAGCTCTGATACTATGTTACAAACATGGTATAATGAGAACTCAAACTTTATATTTCAAGATCCCAACCCAAATGTTTAAACCTTAACAAATACAAAACTGAAAAAGAAACTTTCTCACAACCTCTCTCACAAATAAAAAAGATTACAAGATGATAACCTTTACACTAAGATATACACAGAACACTTGATTTACAGATTCAAGATGAATCTGAAAATCTATCTTAGACCTAAATTGTTTTGAGAGGATGAGAAAGAATATTGAATTGATCAACAGGATGAGAGAATGATGAATCAGGCGAAAGTTGAGACTGAGGAGAGATGAAAGCATTATATACAGCTCCTGGAAGTTTCTATAAACAAACATAAATCAAAAGCCTTTCCACCGTTGGATTAAATTTATCACCCAGATCACAATTGAACGGCTGGAAATAAAACCTTCAATTAAACTGGGCTGGACCATCTTTTGTATAACTGGGGCTGGATCACCTTTTGTATCTTTCCCTAGGTCAGACTTCAAATAGCAACACTTTCCAAGCCCAAATCATCAAACCTAACGTCCTGGCCAAAACACCACTAACAAACCAACAAAACAAATACTTATGCAACATGTCGAAGAAACCATAAAGGAATGGAAATAAAATTATAACATTCTATCTTATATTTTCAACACATATCATTCAAGATAGCTTGTTTACCACAAGAGGCATGATATCATTACCATACATTGATTTAAAAGCAACCAATTAGATATACAATACAAGTATGACTTGGAAAAACCTTAAATATATACATAACAAAATACAAAACAAAACAATTTTATGTTTTATTGACTTTACATATGACGACTCATACAAGTTTTACATATTGGTTTATAACTTCCAAAGAATATACAAATTTGCGAGGCGAACCAACTACTTTCAAAGAGAAAAAAACAAGAACCATGGAAGATTAATCGCAGGGGGAAGCTTAAGCACCCCCAGCCCCTACCGTTTTTTACTCAGTAATGTAAATTTTCCTATCTTTGTCCGAGATTTTGTATATATTAAGTTTGGCCCCATCAATTTGATTTAATATTACGTAAATTTAGGTCTCGTGACTTTTGGCCTCTACCATCTTAAAATTCAAGCTTCACCACTGATTAAAAGATTGATGTTTAGATGTTAACCGACCATCGATCCAGTTACCGAGGCAGAAACTAAACGAGTAGTCATCCATTGACACATTAATAAATTGTCACTTCACCATCATGATTGCTAACAAACTGAACTCCGTTTCTCGAAACACATTTTTCAAATTCCAACAATAAGAACTTCCAGCAAGATGAAACAACCATCAAATATCAATAATACACCAAAGTAAAAGCTTCATGATTTTTTTTAATTCAGATAAAACATTACTTGTTTAGGATTTCGTTGACAAACCCATCTGATGAAGGCAACATCAATGGAAGGTTCCAGTCATGACAGCCTTATCCCTTCTTCATTCTCTCTATCCCTTACTTCCCCCCTTTCTCCCTCACCCTCTCCCCCTCTCATTCCCTCCCTCTCACTCCTCTCCCCCTCTCTCTCCCCTTTCTCTCCCTCTCCCATCTCTCTCTTTTTCTTTCTCCCCCTCTCTCTGTATTATGTAACCCCACATCAAGTTAAATGTACGGTCACATTAAACGGTCACATGATCGTTGCCAACGGTCACGCTAGCGCCTTTTTCTCCACGATGGCTATCACAGAATCATGGCCTCAAGCCTGTGATGTTTTGGTGGGGGCGGTGGTCGTGATGGTCACGACCATCACAAAGTGGCCGTCGCGGACCACCTCACCCACCCACCCTTAAAGGTAAATTTTCTCAACTTTGCATTGTTGAATCAAAATAACGAATCTGAGTTTTTAATAATTTTAACACAAATAAAAATAATAATAATAATAATATTAATCATGTTTAGGCCAAAAAGCCTGACCCACAAATTCATGATCCAAGATATAACAACCACACATATTTTTACAGTCAAATGTGATGATGAGGCAACATTATAGATACCATGTACCGTGACACACTAGAACATTTCCTAATAACCAACAATAACCTTCTCTTTTGTAATTTGAATTCTCTCCCTCCCCATAAAGAGAGACGTTAAACCTTTTTTGGCATTTTCCATAATATTATCTTTTACATTTTCAAAGATTAAATAATCACATAAAAAATAACAATAAAAAAACATTTTTTTTTTAAATTTAAATATTAATAAGCAGCCGGTTTGAAGCAATTAATTTGATATATATCACATTTAAAGCTTCTGGATTAAAGATCAATGTCACCACCACTCTTTCTCTTTCTTCAATAACGTTACAATTCCTCTCAAAATCGCTGCAAGTTTAAAACTTTACTCAAGATTTGAAGTTCTTTAGCTAAAATGGTGATACCCATTTGCCCATTTTGTTGTTTCCTTCATCTTTAGGTATATTTATTATTATTATTATTATTATTTTAATTTAGGGTTTGTGTAATGTGTTGTTCCCTTCTTCTTTAGTTTACGGTTGATGATATTATAAAATCTTTTGTTTTGGGTTCCTGTTGTTGTAGTTTGAATGTGGTTAATTGACTGTGATTATTCAGCTATGTTTAAATGTATGAATGCTGAGTGGGATCAATTGACAATTTGCTAGTTTTTTTTTTTTTTTTTAAATTATTGTTGTTGTTGTTGTGGAGTATAATCTATGGTTTGGTTCCTTTGAATTCTGATTATTCAGCTTATTTTAAATATATGAATATTGAGTGTGATTAATGACATTTTTTTAGGTGGAGTATAAAGGGATTTCTAGGATTTTATTGAACCGAGTTTTTCCCCATTGTGAATGCTTATTAGGTGGTCATCTTGATTGTATTTACATGTATGAATGTGGAAGATGTCTCTTGTTATTCAGTTTGTTTATATGTATAAAATAAATGCTGAGTGTTGCCCCTTTTGTGATTGCTTGTTATGTGGCCAGTGTGACTGCCACTTAGGCGGAATGTTAAATTCTGAGATGATTTGGTTTTGATGGTTTGTTGGACATTTGATCTCCAATTAGGCGCAATGTTAAATTCTGAGAATTTGTGTAGCTTGCTGGTATATGGTCGATAGCAGAATTCAGTGAGATAAATTGTTTCGGATAGGAAAGATTTCGAGACAGAAACCTATAAGAGTCTATGCCGCTTTTGAGTCTTTAAAGAGTAGTTTTGACTTTGTAAACAAAAGTCAACCGTTCGTGTGATGAAAGTAGAATTTCACTGTATTTGTATTAAGTTAATCGTGAAGACTTTGTATACATATGATCATTATAAGTGTTTGCTGTGAGGGTAAATTGAAACTGAAGTATTTGACCTCTAATTTGCAGCAAAATATTGCAAATCTGTACACGTTTACTCATTCTCGTTCTGAGCAGTTAATGCGGTGGGAAATCGAATATCGGTCAAGGTCCGATATTTGATATATAGGTTATTGCGGTGGGATATCGGCGGGATATCGGTAATTTTAGTATCATGTAGAATTTTAATATTTATATATTAACATAATATAAAACTTAAACATAGTCATATATAATACTAAATTACTAATAGTAATATCAAAAGTGAAGACTCCAAAGTGTCAATATATGAAATTTTATCTATATATAACCTAAAACATAATAATATATAATACTCACAGATTTGATGGCAGTCACAGACGAATGGTAGAAGAGGAAGGAGGGGCATATCTATCCATTTTAGGGTTTTTGAAGTGTTTTTGGGTAGTTGGGCTCTTATTATTTATGGGCTTATTCCAAAAAAAATGATTATTATTGGCTTTTATTGTAATTTGGCCTATAAAAAAGCAAAACCTGGAAATGCGGCGCTATAACCGATATATGAGAATCAAAATATCGGTGGGATATCGGCAAATATCACCGATAATATCGGTACCGATATTTGCCACCGATATTTGACACCGAATATCGGTGAGGGTCCGATAACCGATATCCCACTGATATCCCACCGATATTGACTGCTTAGTTCTCGTTAGATAATTTGTTGGACATTCGATCTCAAAGTAGGTGGAACTTCTGAATTTTTGACATGTACATAAGTACATTGAACTTCATTACATGTTCTACAGATTGTCAAAGTGCGGCTGCAGTTAGTGTTAACGTACATATCAATCTTGCAACCAAAAAACGTTAGGTCTCTTTGAATGTCAAATGAGTTTATCTTTGACTTCAACATTAACAATGAATATAGCTTGCTGTCACAAAGCTGATCGCAAAATTCAACAAATGTAAATTGTTTCTAATAAAAAGGATTTCAAGACAGAAACCGACAAGGCTCTATGCCAATTTTTAGACTTTAAATACTAGCTTTGACTTTATAAAAACTCATTTATGTGATGAAAGTAAAATGTCTGATAGTCAGTAGGTATTAGGAAGAGGTCCCCTAACACACCTAGCTCTTAGCAGGTCCCTTGACTGTGACCCTATGTCGTCTATAATTCCGTGTGGCAGTATTTTCCTTAAAAATTATTCATCGTGTAAGATGCCTCACATAGCTACATACTGATTCACATTATTGAAATTCACAGACGGCCTTTGGTTTTTGTACAAGGTTTTAGTAGCAGCCACGTTTAAATTCTACATAGCGAGATGGGTGCTCATAAACATGGCTCAAAGGGTGGCGGTGGCAGTGGTTACGTTGGCGGTTTTCTCCATCTGTTTGACTGGAATGCGAAATCTCGCAAGAAGTTGTTCTCAAGCAAGTCAGAATCACCAGGTACAAAATCAAGTTCCATACTTTGCAATTACAAGGCTATGTTAGTTTTGCTAGAGGTGGCAAAATAGGCAGGTCGGGTGGGTTGAGTTAACGGATCCAATACACACTCGAAACAAAATGGACCTTTTTTCCAAATATCTTAACTTTGTAGCTAACATGCGAAACGTGCATTATAAATACACTTTGAATAACTTTCTAAGTGTTTGAGCTATTTGACGTGTATCCTTTTAGGCTACTTTGTTTTTTAAGATTCCTTTTGACCCGTTAGAGATAAAACATACCTCGAGTCAACCCATTCATAGTTAAATGTTTTAAAGTTGCCACTATTAGTTTTACCTTTTGTTTCTCTAACTGTCTTTGGTAAATTCATGTAGAACAACCGAAGCAAACGAAGAGAACTGAAAGCAATATGCCCATGACGCGTTTCAATATGGTATATACTTATCTTTATATACTGTCAAGTTTGACTTTGTGAGTGAAATGTTTGATCTTTTTAAGTCAAAGTTAACTCTTGTTGTATGCAGATGGATGAAGATGACCTGATAGGTGGCATGAGTTTAAAAGGAAGTAGTGATTATAGTTGTGCGACTTCAGTAACCGATGAAGATGGTTATGGTACCAAAGCTCCTGGCGTCGTTGCAAGACTTATGGGATTAGATTCATTACCAACCGTTAACTTCTCAGACACGTATTCAAATCCGTCTTTTGACTCTCAGTCTCTTAGAGATTCGTCTACAAGTTACATTAGAAAAGACCCTGAATTTGAGTCCGTTGACTGTCATATGGCGCCTGTTTCTAGACCTGTACAAGCCAAACCTCAGAATCTGGTGATTGTTAGAGCGATTGAGAAGTTTCAAACCGAAACTTTACCTCCAAAATCGGCTAAATCAATCCCAATTACCCGTAACAAGCTCTTGTCACCAATTAAAAGCTCGGGATTTGTGTCCTCTAGTAATCCTGCGCGTATAATGGAGGCTGCATCAAAGATACCTCTTGTTGGATCATCGTCGCCATCACCTTCAATTCCGTTTAGAGTGAAAGTTTCAAGGGAAAAGATAGAGCATACCACTAGAAAGCCTAAGATACCCGAGCCTAATCGAAGGCCATTAGAGTCGACAAATATCAAGAATGTTAAAAGTCAGCAGTCTTTAGAACCAAAAAGGTCAATTTCGTTAGCTCTGCAAGCCAAGGCTAATGTTCAAAAACGTGAAGGGTTGAATCATCGATCGCAGTCAGTTAGAAATCAGTCTAATACCGAAAGAAATCCACCGAAAAATCCTGTTTCTTCAAATGTTTTAAAGCAGAACAATCAGAAACAAAACAGTTTAGTTGACCGAGGAAAGTCAACCTCAAAATCTTCGTGTTCTACCAACGGTCCACAAGCGAGAAAGCCTGTTTCGCAAAAAACAAGCCATAAAAAGGAACCGTACTCCACCACCCGAAGAAAACGCTCTATGGAAGAAAGCGAGCATACTAACAACCATGCCGAGAAGAATTCTGTTGGGGACAGACAGTATAGAAGTAACCGAAGCGACGTTGTTTCTTTTACTTTCACAGCTCCAATTGCGCGCCCTGTGATCTCTAACAACGGTTCTCCATCCACCAATCGTATTAAAAACACACACGACTCGACCAGTAATGCTGCGAACTCATCATCATCTTTGACCTATAATGTCATTGGAAGTGATGCTTTAAGTACCCTTCTGGAGCAAAAACTAAGGGAACTAACCAATACTCCCGAATCCGCGTCTCAAGATTCATCTTTAGCAATGGAAACCGAAATTAGAGATGATTCGAGTTATGGGTTTTCTTCGTACAAGCCAGATCAGGTATGCCATATAAATCTTTTTATGTATAGTTTATACATACTCAACACTTAACTTGATCTTTGTTATGTTTTAGGGTCGAGATTTAATCAATAAAGACGATCCAAGTTTCGCCTTTTCTTCATCTGATCCTCAAGAACCGATGTTTCGTGACTATGAATATCGAAAATATCTCTTTGGTAAACAACCAAGTCCAAACTCGGTGCTAGAACCATGTTTTACCACAGAAAGCTGCAACTCTTCATATACTGCTGATAGCTGCAAGCAAAATTCGACTTCTGTTCAAGCACAGGAGCTAATCGCCGCATGTTATTCAACTAACCCGAGCCCAATGGATGTCGATACAGAGTTACTAGACTCGGCTACTTCGATCACAACGGTTACCAAATGGGAACCAGAGTATGTACAGGAAGTGCTTGCAAACATCGAGACCATGTTTGTCGATTTCACAATAGGCAAGACTCGAAAGCTGGTGAACCCACGTGTGTTTGACCGGTTAGAAGTTGGTAAACCGGTAGAACAAGTGGCTAAGTTAAGACGCGAGCTCATGTTCAATTGTGTGAGTGAGTGCATGGAGACGCGGTGCAGGGTGTGGGCCAAAGGGGTAGCGACTATGAGAAGGCCCGACCGGTTAGCTCAAGAAGTGTACCGAGAGATTGCAGGGTGGGAAGATATGAAAGATAGCATGGTTGATGAGCTTGTTGATATGGATATGAGTGGTCATAGTTACAAAAAATGGCTCGATTTTGACGTCGAAGCGCTCGAAATCGGGGTCGAGATCGAATCCAGATTGCTTGATTCTTTGATCAATGAAATAGTCGATGATATCTTAGTCCTTTAAGGGAGACAGTTATTTTTTTTGGTGATTACATATGAATAGTTTTAGAAATTGTAATGGTCTCGACTTGTAAAATATATTGTGCATGGTAAAATTCTCCAATTCGTTTGTTTTAACATGCCTTGGTTTTCTACGGGTTCGACCCTTCTGGGTCGGGCCACACATCGTTTGTTTTTTTAAAGTGTAACAAAGCGCGGTCACCTGGGTGGCTGGGTGCGCTCATAGGCAAAAGGCAACCCAAGCCCGTGATTGGAGACAATGTTGGTGACTCAACCCATCACCAATTTCGGTAAAAACCACCGCCCGAAGGGTTAGTGTGGTAAGACCACTGACTCACGCATGACATTTTGTTATGAACGAGACTTCAACTGGTGACCTCACCCAGAGAAAGTCACTAGCACGGTAGAACTGTAGAGAAGTGCCACTTTGGTTACTAACAAAACAACTCGGTTGGGTACTCGAGTCGAAGAAATATAAACTGTTAATAAAAAATAGAATGAAAATGAGGTTTAAGGCTTTAAGCAATAAGGCATAGTTTTGCTTCCAAAATGTTGAGATAAAACACATATATGGTAAACCATAGACAAACAAAACTTGAATCATAATCGAAAACAACTTACTATTTGATATACGACTGGATATGATGAAGAGGCTTCTGTCAAATCGTTGATTTCATTCCGGTCCGTCTCCAAACTAATCTACTTGTAAGGTATAAAATATAGCGAACATGTACATCTCTACGCTAAGGACGTCTCTTGTTGTGCTTAAACACAATGAAGATGAGATGTTTTTTTGTATGGATGATGGAGGATGGTGTTTCTAAATCGTTTACAACGCTCTTCACTATCTATACACAATGTATCTATACTTTCAATAATAGGAGAGTCGTGAGTGACGTCAAAAAACTGATGTGTCAACAGCTTAGGCAGGCCACCAATGCCTGCGTGATGCAAAAAGTGACGTCAGTAACCCCCTTAAAATATTCACAAAAAATACGTGGGCCACGTTAAAGCACCGCTGCTTTCATCAACAGCGGTTCACAACCAAAGGGTCTACCGTCAAGCAGCAGATGTTAGCCACGTACGCTGCAGCATTTAGGCCTTAAGTTTGAATTTTAAGGGGGAAAATTTAAATTAACCTAGGGAAACGTGCCTCATTAGCTCCTTATATATAAGCAGACAAACAATTCAGTCATTTCTAATATCCGCTTTCAATTTTTTAAACCTACACAGATTTTCAAATTTCCCTCTTAAAATATATCTTTAAAATCGTGTCGACGTCAATGGACGGTGAAGAAAAGCACGTCACTTTCATTCGTGATCTGAATCCAGCCAAAGACATGTGGTACATGAAGGCTTTTCATTCGTGATCTGAATCCAGCCAAAGACATGTGATACATGAAGGCTTGAGTCATAAGGAAGTGGAAGACAGCCTATGAGGTCATATTCATTGATGAGTAGGTAAATTTTATAGCTTGGTTTATTCATGAAGACGTGTTCTTTTCTGTATGCTTTTTACCTTCTGTTAACCGATATGCAGGGTGATAAGATTCAAGGTTCTGCCAAGGCACCTTTTATGCAAGTTTTTGACAGTCAAATTGAAGAAGACGGTGTGGTTGTTTTGTCTAAGTTCGGTGTAGGTGAAAACAAGGACATCTACAGAGTTGTAGCTCATCAGTTCAAAATAATTTTTTATCGTTGTACAACTGTGAAACAGGTTAAGGGTTGGGAAGGTGTGGAGTATGGTTTCAACTTCTTACCTTTTAACCAAATTCTTAATGGAGAAGCCAAGAATCTGTTGAGCGTTGGTTTGTATTTTATTCTTTACCTTAGTACAAGCTTTAACATTCAGTTTGGTTGAACGCTGTTGCTTTAAACCTAACAGATGTTTCGTAAAATTGTCTGTTTTGTTTTTACAGATGTTGCTGGAAGCGTCATGTGGTGTGGGGACTTGGATGTGTTTGGAGGAGCTCCTAACGAAACCAAACGAATGAATCTTGATATTCAGGACTTAGAGTAAGGATTTCTTAAAATTGTTATACAGTTTTTTTCGAAAAGTGTTGTATCAATAGTTGTAAACAATCATTGTTTAGTATTTCAAATTTAGTTTGTGTAATAAATGTTATGAACAAGTTATTCTATGACTGACTGTTTTGAATCTCATGTGGAACACATTTATTAATGTAATAAATTAAAGCAGCATTAATGTTTTACATCTATGTTTCTGTTGTTTTGTTGCAGAGGTACGACCTTAAGATGTACATTGTGGAACTCTTATGCAATACAGTTTAAGGAATTCATTTCAAAGATCACTGAGGAGCATGTACTGGCTGTTATCCAGCATGGAAGGGTTAGAGACTGGAACGGTAACTTGTGTTTTAGTGTTGTTATTTTAAAAACATATTAATATGAAGTAAGTAAAGATATGTGTGTTGTTAAATTTTTAGAAAGAATTACAGTTCAAACCGTTAAGTATGGATCTCGCCTCTTTCTCAATCAACTTTTAGATGAGGTGTCTGACCTAAAGACGAGGTGATATTTATTTATATTTCCTTTAGCTAAGAGATTTAATTGTTTTTGTTTTTATGTAGCTTGATGTTGAAACAAGAACAAGAGTCTGGTTGTACTTCTCAAACTGTTCTTTCGTCCCAGACTGTTTATCCAACCCGTCAGAAATTCATAGTTGGAACACAGAAGAAGCGTGTTGATGACCTCATTGACATTCAAGAGGTTTCAATATTTTATTCGTACCTTTTATATGTCTTTAGTTTATTATATGTTTGTATTCTTTAAAACTACTAATGTTGCATACATATATAGTGTCTTTGCAGCCGATGTCTTACGTTGTCGTTGCGACCATAAAAAGTGTTGAAGAAAGCTACGGTTGGTTTTATGCTGCCTGCCGCAAGTGTAACAAGAAAGTTTTAAGTAAGTCAGAGTATTTGCAAAATGCTGAATAAGTGTCTGAAGCAATTCTCAAATTGCCTTCTACTGCGTTAGTTTGTCGAAAATGCCAGTGTGAATGCACTTCCGTTACCATAAAGTATGTAAAGCAGTAGATGTATACACATTTTTTGTGTCAGATTTGTTATTTCATATCATGCAGTTTTTTTTAGATAAATTATGTTTTATTTGTTTTAGGTTCAAGTTGCAGATAAGGGTTCAAGATGAATCCGGTAGTGTATCATTTGTGATGTTCGATAAAGATGTTATGAGGCTCATTAGAGCTGCTGCATGTGATATCAGGGAAAGGCAGTTGAAGGAAGGCGACACAAAAAGTTTGCCGCATGAGTTGTCTCGAATCGTTGAAAAGAAACTTGCTTTCAAGATTGATGTTTCTGAATAACAATCTTACAAATGACTACCATGTGTACACTGTCGTCAAGATTTGTGATGATCCTGTTATAATTGAAGAGTTGATCGACGGACATGAGAATGTATACAATAGTTCTGTCGAGGTATTTATTCTAATTATTTTGTAATAAGCATTTGTATTCTGTAAATTTTCAAATCTGTTATGTTTCTTTGTATGTGACCACTTTTTAGGTCACTCAGGAAGTTTGTGAAAATAAATCTGTTAAGCTTTAAGATTCTTCGCAAGTTGGGATTCAAGTTAGTCGTAAGGTATTTATAAATTTGTGCATTTATGTCTTACTTTTTTGTACAGCTTGTATTGTCATGTAACATTTTATTAGTTGTTTCGTGATTTGTTTGAAGGATGTTATATGTGTTGATGCCGTTGTGGATACTCCCACAAGTCCTAATGGAAAAAGAAGTGTTGAAGATTTGTTTGAAGGATGTTATATCAAAAGTTAATCATTGCATTTGATTAACTTGTATGCATAAACTACCTACACATTTTTGGACTACCTACACATTTTTGGACAACCTACACACTATATACTTAGACATTTTACACATATCATTTGGACAGCTTACACACTAATTTTTATTACCCTATGCATATTATAGGTAATTAAGTTGAAAGCAACCAACATCTGATAGTTGAGATTATTATAATCTACTAACCCACTTTACAATGATAGAACTCTATTTAAGTGCGAAATAGGTAATTTAAACTCTTAATCTCATGATAGAACTCTTATAAACTTTTTATAGCCCAATAAAGAGATGTGCTTAATAATTCCACCTTCCCGTAGCCAACCCAACATGTCATCTTCGTCACACATATTCAACCCTGTAATCTGAACTCAACATCCCATTCATTCTCATCGTAACATGACATCTCCATTGTTTTTAAAGAATTTAAGCTCAACCTTTCATCTTCCCGCTTATCAACATTCCTCTCGATTTTCTCAAGATTTTCAGCTTCAATTTCCGTCAACCATTGTTCTAACTGATCTCCATCAGGGATGCTTAAAGCTCCGCTTGAACCCATACATTCACCATCCAAAAAATAATGGAAGTTGAACAATCCATCATCTTGAAACCCTAACTGGTTTGACTCCAAGTCATCATTAATAACATTGTCATGAACTTGACTATCGTTCACATATGTTGTGACAACATTTGAACCGTCGTCCACGTTCTCATGGGCTTGTTTCACCATAACCGTTGGTAAAGAAGGGGGGTTCTTATTCGTGGAAAACTTATCCTGGTTATACTTCTTCGCGACACTTCGGCTTACACGACCAACTCGTCGTTTCTTTTGGTTAACCAAAGTGGATACATCTATGGATGTTTTATTCGTCAAGAAACGATAACTCTGACGACATAGACGAGAGTTCCAGTTATTCTTAATTTCATTATCCGTTCGACCAGGTAGATGACTAGCAATCATTGACCACCTACACAAAAAAGGAAAATTAAATCCTTTATCAGCCTTAATAAATACCGACTATTTTTAATATCTTAAAACATAGGTGGCATAAAAAAATATAAATCATCCATTCAACTTTTGAAAATGATAAAAACAATCTATGTACTTTTGATATTATCGTTTACACCCCTCCGCTTTCTAAAAACTTTATAAAAATTCATTCCCCACCTCTTAAGTTCTAACTTTTCAAATTTACCCCCTATTTTCATTCTGTAGCTCAAAAAAATAAAACTATTTTCTCACATGGTTATTTACGTCTCCGAATTAATTCATGTTACCTATTTTTTCAGAAACAAGTTAGATAAAATATAATATGTTTTCATGGTTATATTTATGTACCTTTTCAGTAGGTCTACGTTTTGACATTTTAATGTACGTTTTGATATAAATTGACGTTTTAACGTAAACGATATAAGTTCACGTTTCTACTTTTTTTTAAACGAGTTTGGTCAAATATAATAAATATCATGCTTATTTTTGCCTACATTATCGGTTGGTCTATGTTTTGAAGTAAATTGTGTTCGGAATCAAGTCGGATCAAATATTATACGGTTTCATTAGACGGTATAAGCTCCGGTTATTGTAAGTTTTGATGCTGCTAAGTCTTGATGTAAAGATAAGGGTGTAGTGTTAGGTGGACCCCTTACTAGATGGACCAACCCGAGTTCAATTCCGTGTCTTTTGCAACTGCAATTCTTTAGATCAAATACGTCGAAACAAACTTTATTCATATGGTTAATGCATCACGTAACGTGCCGCCAGCTATAAACAATTAAGGCATCACAACCGCAATGCACGGGCTATGGCAATAATCTAGTTTTCAACAAAAAAAAACAAATGATTATAAACTTGTAATGTTAGATCTAGAAATGGATCCCTATCAAGATAATAAGAACATGGTTAAAAACTCGTAATACAGGGGTTAAATAAATGAAATATTAAATAGTCCCCCTCCTGGTGTTACAGCGGTGGGCACTGCTGACGACCACCAGTACCGAAAAACTCATATTGAAAAAGTAAATGAAAAACAAAAATAAATAAAATTGAACGAAAAATAGACAAGCAAACGTTAAACCACACAAGCGAAAAGTCAAAAATAGGAAAACATAACTAGGTTGATCTAGGACTAGGGCGTTATGACGTGGCCATTAAAGGGTGAAACTAGGCATAAAAATATTGAGCCACACACGTTGTAGCGTGTTAATTCGCAAAATTTAGAGCAAAATGTAAAACGAAAAATGTAAATGATGAAAAGTATAGAGACATATAGTTGAAAGTAAAAACGCTTCAGGACTAAATTGTAAAAGATGTAATAGTACTGGACTAAAAATATAAAACTATTAATTAAAGATAAATGATAGAAAAGGATGGTACAATCCATGATGCATAAGTAACATGCAAATTAGCATATACCAGCCCCCTAACTGCAATTAGTAGTTATAAGTAATTAATAGACCCACAAAACAAACTCCTAGAGTTGATAGAACTTTTTTTGCTCTCTGAGTAGAGTATGATAAAACTTCTTTTGTAAAGTATATGATAGAACTTTATAACATTTTATATTTTGAAAAGGAGACGCTTTGACCATGAAAAGTCAACTGGTATATGTAACTCTCAGGGTTCATCCGACAGAATAGTTTCTTAACAATACCTCCGTCATCAATAGCCATAGCCCCACCGCCGCCGCTTTGAACCGAGCCTAAAGTATTCAGATCTGGGTATGATAATAAAAATGTGCCTTCAAGAATAATATTACCATTGTGGGTTCATTCTCTAATATTTTCAGATGTCTTTCTAAGTAACTCTTCCAACTCTTGAATCTGTTTATCTTTTTCTACAATAATATCATTCACCTTTTGTAACCGCCGACTATAGCCAACACAGAACACCTGCGCCACCGCTTCACCATGACTTCAGGTGTTAAGGTGTATGTAGAGAGAGAGAGAGAGATAGAGATTGAAAGTCTGGAGAAAGAAGGAAAGGAAGTGGTGGTGGAGAATGTGATGTGAAAGAGAGCACGTGGCAAGGTGAAGAGTGCATCAACCAAAAGTTTTTTGAAAAACACCCAAGGCAGAATGTACAAGTCACCATTGCATAGATAAGTTGCTAATTAGTATATAGGAAACTAGTATTAAGACTCTCGCGTTCCGACGGCCAGAGGGCATAAAACCGTGTCAAGTAGCGAAAATGGTATACCACCGCCACCACTGGTGATCACCATAACAAAAAATGATTGTATTAAAAAAGAAGTAAAAATAGAAAATAACAATACCAAAAAAAAAAAGTAGGCACAAAAACGATGAACCAAGAAAACAAGACTTAAAACATAGAAAGCAATAATTAAGGCGATGTAGGACCAACAATAACATACGACCCCTCGTACCACTAATATTTTCCACGTTCTCTATTTGGTTGCTCATCCAGGAACTCACAGATTTGGTATTGGTTGCCTAGGTGGAGACTTTCCAAAAAGTCACCCATCCCAGTACTATTCCCATCTTAGCACGCTTAGTTATGGAGTCTTCCTGTACTCCACAACTATGTGCATAACATGTTGGTGATTTAAGAGGCATGACATTTCTTATGAACCAAGAATCTCTCATGTCCATGGTCGATGTGAGATTTGCTTAGGGTTTTACAATGGTCGATGTTAATCTTTTTGGTATCATTACAGTAACCCATGTTAAGGACTCATCGTCTTTGAAGAGGTTTGACCCCATCATCTCAAAACGACACATGAGTGACTCTTATACTAATTGTAACATCTAGCCTCATACTATTAATATTGTCTTCTTTACCCCGATCAACAAAACAAGGGGAAATACCATAAAAAACACTAAACTTTCAGTTTTTTCTCACTAAAGTCACTCAACAATTTTTTGCGTACAAAAAGCACTACACTTTCAGTTTTTTCTTACAAAAGTCACTCAACATGTTTTTTTACTTAAAAAACACTAAACTTTTTTTCTTTTCTCATAAAACACATTACAAGGAGAAGGTGACCGGTTCCGATGATACTCTGTCTCTCTCACACGCTACTCTCTCTCTTTCAGTCTCTTATTTGTGAGTTTCTTTTTGGTTGATCAATGTTCTCACCTTACATCTTATTTATAATATTATATTATGTATGTATGGGACATGGATGTTTGGACAGAAACAATGAATCTTCATGTGACCATGTGAGTCATGGTTGTATTGTCATTCATCTAGACTATTGTGTGTCAATTCTAATGATGACGGTGACATGTGGAGGAGAGCATACGTAGGTTTCAAGCTTTCATGAAGTGAGCTGTCCAATGTGTTGTCCTCTTCACAGCCGAGTAGACTTCATTGCTTTTACAGATACCCATCACTATATTCTTCAGTTTGGGAATATTTGTACAACCACCAACAAGAATAACATCGTCGATATACTCTGGTTTCACCACCTTGGACTCATGCAGGCACTTTGTTATCAAAGAAGCACACTTTTCAAATACGCTTTTGTTGATCTCCTCGAATTCTTCGACATCGACAACCCTGCATATTCTAGTCCCGTTTCCAAGGTCAATGTCGATTTGAACACTGGGTTGAAAGGAGAGCTTGTGTATGGCCTCTTGCGTTGCGACTCGAGCTTGCGTTGCGTTGAAAGGAGATGGATTTTGGCCGGAAAAGCGACCAAAGAGAGAGAGGGGGTAATGTGTTTTATGAGAAAAGAAAAAAAGTTTAGTGTTTTTAAGTACAAAAACATGTTGAGTGACTTTTATAAGAAAAAACTGAAAGTGTAGTGCTTTTTGTATGCAAAAAATTGTTGAGTGACTTTAGTGAGAAAAAACTGAAAGTTTAGTGTTTTTTATGGTATTTCCCCACAAAACAACCAACATAGCAAGATGCTAATGGGAAAAATTACAAAGACCACAACAGCCCACCAAAAATCCACAACAAATAAAATCACGTTACAAATTGCATCCAAATTATTTCCACTCCTCATAGGACATAACAAATTATTAGGGTCTATATGATAAGGGTAATGGAATGGACAAAAGAATAAAATGGATGATTACCATTTAATGATATTATTTGGTTACCATATGAGGAGTGGAATGAATCATTACTGTGTATTGTTTGGTAGGTAGAAAAAGACAAAGAAATAAAAAATCGCGGTGGTGAGTGGTGGTGACGGTCGTTGGTGACAGTAGTGACAACGGTGGTGGTCAACGGCGACAGGCGCGGTGGTCTTCTGGTGGTGCTGGTTGGTGCCAGAGAGTAGCGGTTGTGGTCGGTGGGTGGCGCCGATGTCGGTGGTCAACCGTGGCTTCAGGTGGTGGCGATGGGTGGTTGTGGTAGAGGTTGGAGGTGGGAAGTGGTGATGAAGGGTGACAGAGGGATTGGAACGGAAAAAATTTAGAAAGCGGATGGATGGAATAAATTTTGAGGTTTTTAGAGGAACTAAAATGGAGGAGATAATGAATGATTTCATTACCTTAATCAAGCAAACACTTTTTTTTTTTTTTTTCATTTCATCACAATGCTCCATTCTTACCAAACACTAGTCTTTATATTTTGTGTCATATTTACATTCTTCAAAATGCGAAGGATTAGTACATTGTTTAAGTATACATTAATTACTTGATTCATTTGATTTTAATAGATGAACTAGTAGATTTCTCTGAGCGTTGCGACGGAAAGCTTCAATTTATCACGGCACTCGAAAAATAAAAATAGAGTTATTGAGCGTTATACATATTTTACTCGTGATCCCTACACTCCTATATGTATTACACATCTCATTTTTCATTTCACAACTTATATATATTAAACATCTCAATTTTTATTTAACAACATCAAGCACAGATGATATAATTTCTAAATAATATAACGAAAGGTTAGTGGCTCATTGCATGCAAAGATCAATGCAGATAAACAAAGAAACTTGAAACTAAGTTCTCATATCAATTTCTAGAACAGGTAGACCAATTGTTCCAATCATTGTTCATGAAGTTTTGCCGATTATATAATTCGGTACATTATTTTATTCTAATTATGAAAGATGCATGATACGTAATAATTCACTCTAAAAGCTTAATATCAAAGTAAAATATGTGTTCGTACTTTGTATCATGTGGTGGAAAGGATACAGCTTTATTATATGAAGGCACGTACAACAGAACACAGAAGCAAGCAGGAGACAACACGTGTATTATGTGAAGAAACCACAACAAAAGCAGACAACATGTGTAAACAAAAATTAATATTTACTACAGCTGTTATTTCATGTCGTGAAAACTAAAACATTCAATATTAGATTATGAAATCTAATTATTTAAAAAAGTATTATTACCATTATTTATGATAAGTCTATATACCTAAAGTTTTTTTCTAAGACTTTTTCTTTTACATTTATAAGAAATCAATAACGGGGTACTGGGCAAACCATTACATAGTAAATGAGACCTTATCTAAACTCAGACTCAACATGTGAATAGGTTTTTAAGATTGAGCTCAACTCAAACTTGACTGGTTTGTTATTTGTTAATATTTAGAAGTTTTTATATATGTTACTTTTAACTAATACATATAACACATTTATTTTATCATTATATTACATATAATAATATTTAAATGTAAATATTAATTCTAAAAATAGATATTATATAAATGAAAGGTCCGCTTCAGGGCCGGCACTGAAAATTCAGGTGTCCGGGCCGGGCCGCGAAATATGTGCCCCTTAGTCTTAGGTCTTTTAAGCAATGTTTTCATAACTAAAGCGGACGTTGAACCGGTGTCCTTACCGGTTCCATAGTCAGACTGGTCGAACTGGATATAGAACTGAAAGTGTCGTAATAATTATAAACATTAATATGTTTAGCTAATTGGCTCCTAAAAAAACCACCATTTTTTTAAAATTACATAATAATTTGAGGCGCCATTATTTTATGTCTAGACTTCAAAAGTTTTCTAATAAAATGAATTTGACTTGCATCATGTGCAAAAGCGTGAGACAATTACTGTTTTATAGTACTACTATATATTAAAATTTACTGTAAAGGCTTCACAATTACTGTACCACAACACAAATCTCAAGTAACACGCTTCAATTTTTTTTTAATTCCGGCGTATCCTTCGAATCTAGTTTATCATGTATGACTAATCTTCTTTCTTATCTACACTTCACCTTCTTGCGTTTGTAATAAGTGATGTAAAAGATGAGATTTTTTTTGGGTCGAAAGCAGAAAGAAAATACTTGCAGAAAGAAAACACCCGTCGCCGCTCAATGTGCCCCTTTAGAAATTGGGCCCGGGCCGGAAGTCCTCCCCGCACCCCCTTAGGGCCGGCCTTGGTCCGCTTTAGCTCGTTATAATACTTGCTAGGCTGGTAGCTCGATATGCGGTGACCAGGCTCTCGCTCCTTTACTAATTACTTTTTTTTTTTTTTGGAAAGTAGTGTTTCAGCGGTAAATCCCGTATTGCAAAGCGACCACTGCCCAGGATCGAAACCCATATGAACCACACGGGTTTCTCCTTTCAAACCCAATGGTTATTTTTTCGGTGGAACGTGGGAATCGAACATGAGACCAAACCCGGGCAGGAACCCTCCAATGAGGTAAACCTTCCCACCTCAAACCAGCTGGGCTGGAGATCATTAGCCTTTACTAATTACTAAATGCTTCATTATAAGCTTAAACTCATTTAATCTTGATTCAAATCGAGTTTTTGTTAAGCTGATCTTAAGTAGCTAACAAGCAACTTTGCTTATTTCAACCCTTTTTGATGTAGCCCACCACCACGAAACAAGCTCAACATTTAAGTATTATTTTGAGCTATTTAAACGCACCTTACTCAGGTACGTACCCTCACGTGGACTAGGAAGTGGAAAAGAGAAATATATAAGCTTATAATTGTGCTTAAAAATAACTACATATATATTGAGTGTATATATATTTGTGCATATATAGAGAGAACACACTCCGACTCTTTACACATGAGAAAGCACATGCAAGCTAGGGAATGAAGCTTTTAACAAACCTGTTTCCCAAGGATTTATGTAACATGACAATCATTTCATCCTCTTCAACGCTGAAATTACCTCTTTTCAAGTCTCCTCTTAAGTAGTTTATCCATCGCAGTCTACAACTTTTTCCGCATCTCAGTAATCCTTCATAGATTTTTTGGATAATCCAACAATACTAAGATTTCCACTTTAGACTTAATAAATACGAGTAATTCAAATATTACAATGTTATACAAATATGTAAATCGTACCAGCATTTTTAGGTAAAGATCTCCAAGAACCTTCCCCATTGGATTGAATGTACTTAACCAATTTTTCATCTTCTTCGGCCGTCCATTTGCCCCTCTTGAGCCCTACCTTTTCGCAACAAGGTGATCTTCCCATTTTGGCAATGGTATCAAGAAAAAGAACAAGTTTTGTATATTCTTAGTTTGGTACAAAGTGTGCGTGTGAGGGGGATAAAGTGTGATAGTATAATGAATTTGGCTGCTACAATAACATATATATGCGCTGCGCCAAGAATAAATGAAAAATGGTCTTCAATAGATAGAATTCGGGAGTCGCACGTGACATATATTTTGTATTTGTATTTGTATTGCTAACGTAATAAATAACTACATATACATTAGAATTACTTTTAATATAAACTAGTGGGAATGCCCGCACGTTGTTGCGGGTGTTTCAACTGATCTTAGATTCAAATATGACGCCTATTGCAAACCACCACCCATTACGGGTTTATGACAAAACAAACCAAAAATACTAAAATGCACATGCATATTCATTCGGTTTGAGTTCAAACATACTAAAATGCCCATGTAATTCTATCGGTCTTAGTAGCATCACTTGTACAATGTAGTACTTACCTCTACGATTATAATTATAGAATTCGTGATCCATAATCGGAAATCACTTTGCGCATGACACAAGTCACAGACTAACCCATTCGAATATGCAACGTGTCTATTGTGCATTGCCGACGGCTAAGTGACGCTTTCCCTAATCCGTTCTATGTTTGCGATGTACCCGTGCGGCAACGCGTGCGGGTCTAATTGGTAGTTAAAGTTAAAAACTGAAATGGACGGTGGTGGGTGAGAATTATGAGAGGTTTATTGGCAAATCTTCTCCCACTCTAGTGTTTTCATTTTTTATACAGTTAAGTAAGAATAATAATACACAAGCAAAATAATTAGTAGTTTGAATATGCAATTATTCATCTATTTTCTACAAAAACAACTGTCATCTTCAATAGTGTAACACTACATTCGTAACAATATAAATGGTACTCTTGTTGTCCACTCTTCTCATCACCATCCGGCACATCAATAATACACACACACATAAGCAGCCAGCCTTTCTAAGAGAAAATGGCAAAAGACATTGAGGTAGCCAGTCATGAATACAGTGCAAAAGATTACCAAGATCCTCCACCAGCTGACCTCTTTGACGCAGAGGAGCTCATTAAATGGTCCTTTTACCGATCCATCATTGCTGAGTTCATTGCCACACTCTTGTTCCTTTACATCAGTGTCTTGACCGTCATCGGCTACAAGTCACAAACCGACCCCAACCATAGCACTGACCAATGCGTTGGTGTCGGCATTCTCGGTATCGCTTGGGCCTTCGGTGGCATGACATTTGCCCTCGTTTACTGCACTGCTGGTATCTCAGGAGGACACATTAACCCTGCGATCACATTCGGGCTTTTTTTGGCTAGGAAGGTCACCCTCCCTAGGGCCGTCATGTACATGTTGGCTCAATGCTCAGTTGTCAAAGAAGTGATGGTTTAATGGCCTGTACATTATGTTACAACATAAACAACAAAAGAACCAACCTATAAGTCAAAAATAAAAGTTTTCAAGCACAGCTAAGCTAGATATTGGTTATGGGATATATAATATATCTAGAACATAAACAATAGGAAATCAAAAACCATGTACCGAAAAAATAAAGCAATAAAATGTTCCTTGTGTTTATCAACCAGAAATAGGCCATATGCGACTTCAAACAGACTACGTCCTAAGATACAAACAAACTAAAAGTACTATAGGGAAATGAAACATTTTGAGACTGAGAGAGACCTATAACATGTCATGAAAACATGAATGCATCAATTGATAACATTTCGAAAATGTCGATTTTTGGAAGGAGACTTTGCCAGGCATCAGCAACACCAAAGCTCCCCCATTTAGACCTGTTACTAATCCTCCCTATATCACACATTTTGTCAAATCTAGCAACGGGTCGATCGAGACGGGTTTAGTATGGGTCAAATTGGGCTGGGTTGCAACTTGCAAAAAGACTTCTTTGCCCATATTTTATATATAGTTAACGTGTTGAATACAATAAAAAAACCTATATCATTACAGTACTCTAGTTTATTCAAACAAAACAGATTACATGACTGGAAACATTAAGTATAGGCTGTCGTTAACCTCTTCCCCTATTAAATAAGTTTTCTGAATTGACCAATAAGGAATAAACACACCACGAATTGACGCGTTCATAAGTAAACCGGCCAAAACATATTTCACTAAAGACATCTCTGGGAATTCCAGTGGCAAAATCTAGAGTTTTGCTTACATATTATGGTAATATATCTATCAAGAAGAACTGAACATTCTATTTTGAGAGTACTTATTCTACAGTCAACACCATATATATACTCTTTAAATTATTAAATAATGTAGCATACAAATTTATCAATAAATAAGCATGATTACCTTTGCATATTCATATTCACAACTTCTCATATCGAATTAGCCTCATTTTGTTGCTAAAACATAAATGTAAAACATACGTGGACAATCATTACCAAAATAAATGATGATCTTAATCACAGTAATTGTTCCATAAGCACATATATTATAAATTTTATTAACCATTCACACACTCGCAAGAAAACCAATAATCTTTTTATAAGTCAACAATGAATTCATAAATCCTTGTTTTAAGGTCGGTGATATACATATTTTGTTCTTGGAACAACAATAAGTCATTTTCCTCCGTTTACTTCCAAATCATGCCTACCCATAGTCACATAGTTCGAGGTACGATCCGGTACGGATCGTGAAACGGGAACACAATTCGCTTGGTCTCCAAAATTCGGTACGGCCAGGGGTAGGCTCATTCCGGATCGCTTCGGTACGATGTGTACCATATAAACTATAAATAATCTCCATTTACAACAAAAAAATTATATGAACATATTAAATAAGCACAACTCTTAAAACTCTTAATAAAAGAAGAAAAAAAATCAAACAAACATAGGTTAAGGTTAGAATTGAAAAAGCAAAAAACATTGAGGGTGTAACTTATAAAAGGGTTTTAGGTTAAAAATGATAGAAACAACAGCCGTCAGTCATCTTAACTTCCAAATCTGTCTTCATCTCCATTGTGTAACTTCATCTACATCGTTGTTCTTCATCATCATCACAAGTAAGCTTCGATTCCTTCATCTTCATTTCCTAGGCCTAAACCTTAGATTTCATGTTTTCAACATGACTCGGATGCTTTGTGCCTTCGGTTTCACAAGAAAAAAGTTGCAAGCTGGGAACGTCTTAATCATGTACCAAATCTCGATCCGGACCGAACCCGGAACACGTTCGTACCGTGTTTCGGTACGGACGATCTGGAACGGAGAACGTGGTATGTATAGCGAACTATGTGACTATGTGCCTACCTATTTAAAAAAAAAAGTAGCAAATGTAATTGTTCTTGCATACCTGGACCTGGTTCACCAATGTTCTTCAATCATGAACAAGGAATCGGGATAGATGCCTTCTGTAAAGAAGCTTTTACGACTCAAACCCAAATGGCACAAGATTTGCACACGGAAATTCAAGTTTCGTGCTTTAACTGAAAAATAAATATCAAAACTATAAAAAAATAATAAAATTCAAACCTGCGGAAGGGGATTCCAACACAGCCACAATCAATCGATTTGGAGAAACTCAATACCTTAGCACCATCAAGTGTGCATCACATTCATGAACAACTGCACGAACCAA
The DNA here is from genome assembly GCA_032199755.1 of Ambrosia artemisiifolia. NCBI lineage: Eukaryota > Viridiplantae > Streptophyta > Magnoliopsida > Asterales > Asteraceae > Ambrosia > Ambrosia artemisiifolia. Next base: position 51,345,431 of record CM063522.1, on the reverse strand, counting down.
TGAAACCAACAATCATAACCTTCCTTCCAACTTCACAGAATCAAACATTAGAACTTGAAAATTAATTGTTTCCCATCAATATCCCGCATGCGTGAACCCTTTACTGAAAAAAAGGCTGGCAACCAACTGATATGAAAACACGGACTGGGGAATTTACACCTCTTAGCATCGAATCCTGCCAACGAAAAACCAAAAAAAAAAAGAGGAATTACAACCAAAATCTCTTTAAGAAAATGCTCACATTAATTAAAATACAACATATCATCATATTCCTCCTCAGTTGCTCTTTTTTGTTTGAGACCAATGTAGAATTCATCGTTCAACTATGTCTCATTTTTTTGTGCGAACATCAATGGTTATGGTCAAGTGATGTAGTAAAAAACACTTGTGTCAAAATCCTTAGCCATACTGACACATGCATAATAGAAAACAATACTAAAAGCATTTAAAAGGTCCCATTTAATTTTGTACATGATCTTGACATCAAGTCAAACATATTAAGCTGTAAGAAGACCCCAATGGTCTCCTAACACACACATCACTCCAATTCCTTACCTATTTTATTCACAACTTCATATGAACCCCACTGACATTAAATAATATTCTTTGATTACAAAAGCAACATAATAAAACCATGAAGATGAAATACTAAAAGAAACCACATATTCAAGAATAGTATACATCCAAACACCCCTTAATTAATTACTTACCAACACACACACACACAAAGACACATGACAAATCAATTAAAATCATCACCTATACATTTAACTTGTTAATCTAGATCTAACCATCATTTATTATTTCATTTGTGAACCATCAAATGGTTTGTTCAGATCGTCTTGAACCATTGAATCAATCTCATTCCATCTCCAATAATTTGGTTCCAAAAAATTGCTTATGGTTGGAAGTTGCATTCATGGTTGGGAAGAATCTGGCATCATCATATCAAAACAAATACCAAAAATCTAATCAATCAACATATATATATATATATTATATACGAATAGAACACATACCTGGTTATGGATGTGAAGGGGAATAGATGTGGATGATTCACCATTATAAATAAACCCTAGGTTGGTAACTGATTTGTGGATTCATTCTCAACATTGATTGCATTTTGAGGAGAATTGAAAGCATTGAATAAGCAACGTTTAGTCTTAGCATTGTTTGCTCTTGCTCTTCTGATGTAAATGGCAATAAAGGGCACTGCAGAATTATTCATTAACGTAAATAACAATAAAGTGTATATTATTATTATTATTACATAATTAATGGAAAATGGTTGGTACAAGCATCCTAATGCATTATGGTACAAGCATCTTAATGCATTATGGTACAAGCATCTTAATGCATTCAAGGGTAATTTGGGGAAGATTTACATGACATTTGAAGGTTAAAGCATATGGCTTTTCAAATGCCATCTTAAGTTTGCCAATATGGACACATTTAGCCATCACTCCTCCTTTATAATGTAGTAGAGATAAAGATTAAATGAGAAATGGTTTTCAATCTTGTAGGGTAGAGTTCTAGAGTGGTACGTGACAAATTGTATTTCTAACGTAATAATAATAACTATACATTTGTGTAATTATATATATATATATATATAACTACAATTACCAACTTAACGGAATGTTAACTTTACTTAACACCGTTACAATAAGAGTTGCAGTTATTTTGTTAACCTTTTCCCCCATTTTTAACCCTTTGATACATTCCCCCAACTCTAACCACCGCTTCATTCTTCCTCATCTCCCATCCTATATTCTTCCAAATCACATTCTCTTTGTTTCATTTGTTGATCAATCACAATCAAAGGCACCATATTTGTTCTGTCGCTCAAAGGTATCAACATTTAACTCTACTCATTCAATTGAATAATTTTTTCTTTGTTATTTTTCTTTCATGTTTATTCAGTAGGTACATTTAATATAATTTCAACAGTAAGGTTTTCCTCTACATATCTTTCGTTCTTTCAAATTTGATTATAGGGCTTACGCTTAAACAATAATACAAATCAAACATTTAAATTACTATAAATTTTAGGATTTCAAGTAAATTTGCTATTTGGGTATTTTCTTTCTTTTTTTATATAAATAAGAAGTGTAAGGATTTGAAAGTTTTAGAGTTATAAATTTATCTTTGTTCTGTTTTTCAAAAACTTTCCATTGTTTATAATTTTATTAGTTATTGTTAATCAAGGAACTTTGCGTTCTGTTATGTATTGGGTTTCTGTTTTGTATTTAATCACTTTGTTAAACTTCAAACACTAACTTATTGTGAATTTAATATATTATATATTTGTAATTGTAATATTGATTTTGGGATTGAAAACAAACAAATAGTACTTTTTTTCCATATATTTATTTAGTAAGGTTGGTTTTATATGATCACCATGATGTGTTGGTTATGTTTTTACGGTATGTAATTTTTCAAACGAAGTTTAGTATACAAATTTCCATGCATTTTTTACCGATAAAAGTGCAGATGTGTAACCCCTATGAGTGCATCATTGTATATACATACAAAAAGTAACTTAGGGTATGAATGGAAAGATGACCCTTCAAACCGGGTGCCATGAGGCGAACAGGGCAGCCCAGACTCCTCACAGTATGCGAAAAGTCTTTTTTTCACAGAAAGTTAATTATTATTTTTTTAAGAAAAATTATCTTTTATTACCCAAACCTCTACCAAAACTCCCAATCATAAAATATATATAAAGATAAATACATGGGATCCGCTCATGGTGAAATTTCATCCACCCAAGCAAACACGCAAACCTGCAAACAGACTCAAAGACACAAAAACAAAGATAAAATCGAGTGATAAAAACCTATGAACCACTAAAGAAGGACGGACCACAAATAAAAAAATGAAAAAGCTAGAAAAAAATAAGTATAAATATAAATTTACAAACTCTACAGAGCCTCCCCACACTTAAACTTAATCAGGGGGCTTCTCTTTTATCTGGACCCGATCCAACCCGTTTAATTCCACCCAGTCCTTATTAATTAACAAAATTATATTATTGGAATTGAGAAATATTTTATCGAACTTAAACAGGTCGGGCCACCAATATTTAAACTTACCTGGAATAAACTGGATGTGTGGCATGTAGCAAATAAACTGGTCGTGCTTGACATTCACTGGCTTCTTCTTCTCCAACTCATGCCAGCCGTTGATCCTCTTTCGGTTCCGGTCCTTTCTTTTTCTCTTCTTTGCTCTCTCCCGTGGTGTTGTTGATTTTGCAATTCCATCTATTACCAATACTACGGGCCAGCTATGGTGCGCTTCTTCTACCACCATTTCCATGGGATGATACCCACACTTAGTTCTTTCATCTGGTGGAGGTTCAGTTATATCTGTCGGTTCACCTTCGAGTAGAGCATCTAGGTATGCTATATCCCCTAGGGATCAGACTCCCTTAAATCTTCATAAGCAGGCAAACCCTCTAACTCCATATCTAAAAAGTCATCCTCCTCAGACAACAACCTTTCACTAACCTCGTTGTCTTCCTCTGCACCAAACATCATATTAATGGAATCTCCCAATTCCCCCTTTTCTTCAATAACTTCTTTCTTCACAAATGACCTCTGATAAGCCGCCCATTCTTCTTCTTCGTCCTCTTCATCATCAGGGTCACTCCCAAAATCATATATAGTAACTTGTGGCACCGGAGGTGGGACTTCAACGTCAATTTTCGTCTCCGTGAGTGGGATGATCTCTTCATCTGACTCATCTTCGTATTCCATGATCGGCTCTTTCCTTTCTTCTGGAAACGTCGGGAACAACTCCCCTCGAGCGTTCATTGTAACAAACGGCAAAAATAAGGTAAATCCGTACTAATTAATTGATATATAGTTAACGTAATTATGTGCAAATACGTGTTAATTATTTAACTGAGGCCTTAGAGAATAGTAAATTCCCATATAATGCATAGGAATGCATACGTTTAATGGTGAAACATGATAGGATCATGTGCGAATAAACTTATCCGGTATGGACGTTGGCGATTACCCGGTAAAAATTAAATTAACGAAAAGGATTCCGGACACCCCGGATATAAAATAAAGGGTATTTTCACAAAATATAATGAGTTTTGGGACTCCAAAATTTTAAGTGAAAACTTTCCATACAAATCTCCCGGTAACGAATAAAGTGCGCGTACCACACCCGGTACGCGTATAACTTATAATTTCACCCGGCAAGAGCCTAAATAATCAACTAACACTTAAACTAGGCTATGTTTAAGGGTTATTAGAGGAATTTTTAATATCCAAAGAACGCGTAATTAAAGTCCGATTAAAACCCGAACTAAACCCAAACACTAAATATAAACATTAACATGTTATTTTAGCATGTGTTTTATATGTGGACCCCACCCCAAACCGTCCCCCTAACCCCTCACCATACCATAATCCTCTTTTTGTACAATTAATCCTTAAAAGATCTAAGAATAATATGATGGAGCATGGGATGGATATTAGAGATTATTTTAGGTGATGACTCATGTCCTATAAGATCCATGCAATCTTCCTTTCTCCTTGTAAACTTACGGCCAACACACACACTACACAATCCATCAAAATACAACTATATCTAACTAGTACATGCATTTCCTTTTTTTTATGAGAATTAAATCTAAGGATGGAAATTTATAATCATAGAAGATATGAAAGGGATTATAAAAATAGCAAGGCAATACACTTGAACCAAACACTTCTTCTTCTTTTCCCTTGTGGCCGTAGACTTCCACCACCCACACACAATTCATTTTCAAGCTTTAAACACTCCAAGTATCCATCATCCAAGGCCCTTTGGTGTATTTCAAGCTAGGAGCTAAAGCACATAAGAAGAACACACTAATCACCATCAAAAGCAAGCATTGAAAGCTTCCCTAGCCTTGTGCTAGTTGTAAGTATTCTTGATCTTGTTTTATCTTTAAAAAGTTTATGTTTATTAGCTTGAAACAAGTTGTACAAGGGAATGAACTTGAATGAGCTTTTCTTGATAAAACATAAGATTTTAAAGACTAAAATGGTGTTTAGTAAGGTTGTATATGGGCCGATTTTGGTGATGGATATGTGTAGTATTTTTGTAGTTTTTATTTAGTTCATAAAGACTTGAACAAAATAATGGTTTGAGTGTAACTTGTTAAAGGAACTTGAATGAACTTGAAAGTGATTATAATCATCATACATTGAAGATATAAGACTTGTCTAAGTGTTATTTTTGTTAGAAAAACTAGTGTGATAAAAGTCACATTATTAAAGTCTACTACTTGAAAGATGAAACTTGGACTTGTTGGACATAATACATTAACCATACATATTAGTAGCCTTATTAATGGAATATAAGACTTTTAAAAGTGGTAAGATGTGAAAATAACCCCACATTAAAAAGATGATCCTTTAAAGTCCACTAATTTGGGAGAAAAATGCTAATCTTGGAAGTTAGGATGGAAAAATACAACTTTTATAAGTTAAGGGACTAATGTTGTAACTTTGAAAGTTGAGGGACTAAAATGAATATTTTAGAAACCTTAGTCCAAAAATGCAATAACGGAAAGTTTGGTGTCAAAAGCATAAATAATGATTTTCCAAGGATAGTTTTGGTAAACACTAGTAAACTACTTATGTATTTTGTATAAAAAGTGTATTTTTATAAAAATGGAAGTTTATAAAAATATGGACTTGTATTAACATAAGAATTTTATAAAAATAGAGATTTTTATAAAAATGTTGAACAAGATTAAAAACTTGAGAAAACTTATACAAAAATGAACACTTTTATATAAATGGGAATATAAAAGTGTTGGAAACATTTTTGTATATAAGTTAACAAGTTGGGTTAAAAATACAAAAGTATTTTTGAACCCTCCAAGTAATATGTGTTAGGAATTAGAAATATGAATAACATTTCTATAAAACACATATTGGGGAAAAACTTGGAAAAATTAGCTATACAAGTTAAGATATCGGACTTAGACATGATAACGAACAATAAACGGACAAACAAGAGAAAAATGCCATTGCGGCAAGATAAGAAAATATATATTTTAGGAAGTAAAATATATATAACATGGGTGAAAATTATATAACACTTCCCTAAGTGTTGGAGAAATTATTCGTGGGAGAAAACATAACGTAAATGATCAAGACGTTAAACAAACGTATGGACTTAACAAGAAAAATTACACGTTTATATATACATATGCTCGTCTCGGCGAAATTCTAGTATATCTACTTAATGGGAAAGTAGATATGTGGGAAGGAAAAACCGAGACGAGTAGACAAAATATGTATATACATATGTGTATGCCGAACCGACGAGATCCTAGTATATTTATTTGAATGGGAAAATAAATATACGGCATGGTGAGTCGAGCCGGGCGTTAAGAATATACTACCGAACGACAAGACCTTAGCATATTTATTTGAATGGGAAAATAAATATGCGGCAAAGTGAGTCGGGTCGAGTGTTAAGAATATATTATATCGAACGATGCGATCTTAAGTATAATTATTTGAATGGGAAAATAATTATACGTTAGGTGAAGTCGAATCAAGGATAATAATATACAAGTTAAAGAAATATTAACAAGAATAATATATAGCTTGTAAGAAAAAGGGTAATCCATCACCAACGGGCCTAGGATACGCGCTTGAATTAAACGGGGAATTGGAATAAATCATGGTTTGGGAGTTGGGTGTACAACTTGCCGAAACGCATGCACTATAGGTATAGTGGCTTATACGTCTAGGACGTTTGTAGGTGTGTGACCTCAAGCCGCTATTTCTCTTTGAGCCGAGCACTTGTTCAGGTGAGTCTCACGGCCCCATTTTAAACTATTTTACGTTTTTCGGGGGAAAGATATGTTAGGGAAAATGTTTGACGGAATAATTACTTGAGTTGTGATCGCCACTCGGGGTTGAGTCCTCTCTTCTATAACCATTAATTCGGGAAATGAAACTGAAGGAATATTTGGATAGTACTATTGGTGCCTGACAAGGCCCACCCCTAATCGATAGCGTCGATTATGCATTGGCGTATGCCTGGGGTGCACGTATTCTGAAATCAAGTCGTAGGATACCGAGTAACGACTTGGAGCGGGGCATTATTATTAGTCTTGGTTTGGTTATAGGCTCAAGTAGAATTGTAGGAACTTGCAATTCCTATAAATTGTCATAACATGGTATTTCCCAAGAATTAAAGTTCTGGAAACTAAAACCTGTGAACTCACCAATATTTATATATTGACGATTTTTAACATATCTTTCAGGTAATTGATCGATGACGGGCAGCATGGCTAGTAGGGGCGGGGATCTCTCAATGGCGTCGGATATTTTGGAGGGGTTTCACTTTTATTTCCCATGGTCTTGGGATATATTTGAGAAACCTCCACCCTTGTATTAAACTTTGTGTTTTATGGTTATGTAAACTTAAAACTTGATTCGGCGCATTAAATAAATGATCCCTTTTGATTAATTACTTATAGTTTGCGTTAACCTTGACTTTATGCTCTTGAACCGTCGCGCCACGTGTTTCCGCCATTGGCGTGGTGTGACATTCATGTACCCAAGGTAGTTTCCCTCCTCATAATATATATAACCAACTTTAGGCGGCTGCTCTTGCTGAACTTTTTCTTTTTCTTCTTCTTCATCTAATCTCCTAGATATATCTTCTAATGTTCCTTGAAGATCTAAAATAGCAGCCTGTCGGTTTTTCAGGAGGATGTCGTGCTCTGCTAACATTTTCTGGGTATTTTCATCTTTAGCAACTAATAATGTCAACAAACTTTTGATTTCACTCCAATCATTACTACTATCCTTACGAGAATTGCTTCCAGAAAACTGATTATAATGTGGCTGCCGATATGAGTCATCATAATAATATGTAGGACAACCCTGTGAATAATATGGCTGCAGCTGCACAAAGGAATTAGCACAATAATGTGCAGAGGACCCCACATATTGTGGAAATCTAACGGTAAAATAGGGTCCTCCACAAATTTCAAACATATTTACTGACTCAACAAAAATAAAAGACACGGACAATAGACCCCTATGACTCACTATGCAAAAAGACAAACTCAACATAAAACACAAAACACAAGTAGCACAGATATAGCATATAAGTGTAATCAAAGCTAGTAAACGCAATCGCCAAGAGTCCCTGGAAACGGCGCCAAAAATTTGATGTGCTCAAAGTGGTTTAGTAAAAACTTACTAAATTAACCTAAACTATACACTCTAAGTTTTAAATATATAACCTAAGACTCTCTAAACCTAAACCACACAACAGACTTAATAATGTTTTGTTGCTTAAGGGGGGGGGGGGGGGGTTCTAGCAGACTAATGCAAATAAATAAATAAATAAATAAATAAAATAAAACTAAAATAATTGAAGACACGATCTATGAACTGGGATCAGATGATGGGAAGGCACTACCTAGACTAGAATCCTACACATGAATGATATGTTTCTAACGGTTATGGAACTGGTGTGGAACCGGGATCTTAAAATACTAAACATCAAGAATAAACTAGACACCCTCGACCCTTCTTAAGGGGAAACCCTAGAATACTGTTGTGCTGTTAAACTACCGGTTGAGAGGTTACCCTCACAGGCTTACCTACTCGAATCTTAAAGTACCCGCTAGACAGTCTACCTCACAGCGCGAAAGTCACAATACACCTGAAAGTGCAAGGGGTAACTACAATATTTCTGATAAGACTTGGCCTACAAGGAATGCTAGGGAAACTAGGAAGATATTCTCACAAAGCCTCTACATCTAGCAATTCAACACCCTAGACAGACCAAAAATCTCGCACCTTAAAGCTATTGAGAATTGGTAGAACACTTAGAATTACTTAACTAACAATTACAACTCCAATGGATAACCTGCAGAAATTAACCATAAACTAGCTGCTAACATCCAGTCCGCAACCTAACCCGCATTCATACATGAAAGACATTCACAAAAATGCAAGTTGAGTTTGTAAAAATTAATTAAACAAAACTAAATATGCATATATATCAAACCAGAAAATAAAGAGTTCTTTACTTCAAAATTAAACCCACAACCAAAAGTTCAAAACCAAAAGAAACAATAATCAAACAAACGTATTTATCATCGCCTAGATAGTTTTATGATTTAGCCAATAATTATCATGGAAAAATAAACAAAATCCAATAGTAATTCAGCAAACATAGTTCTAAATAATAAAGAAACGAAGGAACGAGAAACCGTGTTGATAAAACCCGAAAAACCGCGAACCCACGCATCCTTGAACCTTCCACCCGCCTCACTGTTTTTTTGTTGTCCTCCTCGATGTCGTGCTCCTCCTCCAAAATAATATCGCCGCTCCCCTTTACTCCTCTTCAAACAATTAGCGGCCCTTCCCCTTTTATGATATTTGCCTCAAAAAGGGTTTTTTGGTTTTGGGCCTTGGGTCGTCCAAACGTGACAACAAAGTCACCGAATTTTTTTTATTATTATATCTAATATACTATTATATATATATATAGTATTATAACTCCGTGCTCTTGACTCGGGTGTTCTTGACTTGACTAAAGTTGCTCGTTTACGCTCCAACGTCTTTGAACACCTACAAAATAAAAAAATAAAATAGATAAATACTATAATTGACCCAAAGCTAATAAAAATCTATAAAAACCTATAAGAAATATAATAGACCAATACAAGCTTAAAACTAATGAAAACACTATCTAAACGACTCGAAACCTATATAAACTTTACATTGGAAATAGATGTATTTTACAATACATCAAATAACTGGCTTTTCATAACCAGCCACCCCTTTCCTTTTGTCTTTCCCCTTTTCTTCTCTTGCTTCCTTTTCTGGTGATTTGTCTTTTTCAGCATGCTTCTCTTTTGGTGTTGCTTGTTCATCCCTTTTTGCTCTGTCTTTCTCCACTTCTCTCTTAGGTTCTTCGTTTGCTGTCTTATTCACATCTCTTACCCTATATACACCTGGTTCAACTGTTTGCAACATTTTAATTATTGTGTCAGTTACTTCATATTCTTCATTTTGATTTTCTAAACCTGCTTCAACAGCCCGATCATCCATTACCACCTCATTTCCCCCTTGATTCATATTTGAAGTTTCAGTCACTTCAATATTTTGGTTTTGAGCTTCAACATTGTCTTTGACACCTTCATCATCCTTATCCACCTCAGCTTCAACATTTTCATCACCCTTACCTTTATTGTTCAATTCGTCCCACTTGTCGCACAACTTCATCAACTCTGGAACCCACAAGTATTTGGTTCGTGCCTCCTTAACCATTTCACCCATCTCCTTTTGTATTGCTTCATATTGTTTTTATGTTTCTCTCCATGGTTTTTATCCATACATGTAGAAAAACATTAGTGTTTCCAAAACTAAGATTAGTGCGTCCAAACTTATAGTACAGATGATAACATTTATAGAGATCAGAAAATATATAAGTGCGTCCAGAAGCAATATGAGTGCGTCCAAAGAAATATTAGTGCGTCCAAAGTTATAGTACAAATGATAACAATTATACGTACAAAACAGACAATATATCAGTGCGTCCAAATTACAACATAAGTGCGTCCAAACTTAAAGTTGAACCTTTTTAGCCTTCAGTGAAGCCTCATACTCTACTTCTTTTCCTTTCTCAGAAGACTCAGTTATGGTTGAGTTTCTGAATACTCAAACATTTGTTGTGTCTGAGTACGTATGTCGAACTGTCTCCAATCTTCTTCTTCATCAACATCATCATCATCAATTGTGATTCTTTTTTGTGGAGTTCTCCCCATTGGCATAGTGTAGTCATCATCAACTTCCCTTTCTTGCATTCTCACCAGCACATTCACAACCTCATCTAGATTTTGAGCATTTTGTAATTGATCATTTTCTTCAGCACCCGCATCGTCTCCATCATCATCTGCGTCATCCTCTTCTTCATCATCAGCATCACCCTCATCATTATCTTCCTCATCATCCTTATCAGCATCACCCTCATCATCTCCATCATCTTCTTCCATGTCAGTCAACGACCCGTTGTTATAAAGATGTTCGTCCATCGCTGCAAGTGAACTAGTGGTTATGTAAGAAACTGCGGGTATTCTAATTTTTATTTCAGATGGACGTCTCTTGTTGTATTCATGTGTGTAGATAACCTGCATGTTTTAAAACATCATATATGTGTTAGAAATACAAATGCGTTTAAATTATCAGTAGGTGGGTCCAAATAATTAATCAAAAAAATTCAAATGCGTCTAAAAGTATTCATAGGTGTGTTTGAAGTCTTACACTCAACATTACAATTGGACCATTATACTGGTCTTCTTTCCATCCTTTTTTTTGTTCTCACTAGACATTCAATTAGGTACGAGCACCAATCCATATTAGGAATTTCTGCCTCATCATCCACTCCATGCAAAAAGCTTTGATTGATTGTTGTTGACTTTGTGATCTCCCCGAAAACTGTGTTCCATAACACAAGAAAATTCAATTAAAACAGTCGTCCACCCTTGTTGCCTAACAACTGGTTTTACCTAAGTGCGTCTCATCTTAAATTACCTAAATGCGTTTTATCTAAAAAACCTATTGTAATTAAAACTGACTAAAATAAAACAACCAATATGCACATGCAAATAACCTAAGTGCGTTTTGTTGTTTTGGATTTGTTCATACCTTTACTCTATTTTGATTCTGGTTTGTCATGCTTGATTTTGCTTCTTCTTTCCCCTTCTTTATCTGTTTTCATTTTTAAAGTTAACAATAATAATCAGAGAGTATAACGAGATGAAATTTTGGAAATGTAATCATAGAAACGCACCTGATTTTTGTTTTGAAGACATGTTGCTCTGTATTTTTTGATCGTCTCCGTTTTGTGTGTTTTTATCGTTTGTGTTTTTGATCGTCTGTGTTTTGTGTGTTTTTTTTGATTTTTTGATGAAATAAACCCTAATTGAATGAGGTGATGCTTTTGTTTTTCAATTTTAGTAACCGTCGTGTTAATGAAGATGATTGGCGGTTCGAATTAAAATTTTTTTAAACGAGTTTATATTTTGTTGGACTAATTTACCCCTGGTTTGATTTAAACGCTTTAGTTAGATGATCTGATCTGCTTATGATCTAATGGTCCAGATTGTTTCTTACACTTTTTACGTTAAGACGCTTTGTACAATATCTCTTCCCTTCTTTTATTTAGAGGAAAATGGTTGCAAATATTACCTTATATGAAGGATCACAATGACATTTCAATGACCCATCTATGACGATAATGACAAATAAATAAATTTATTTCTCTATCAAACTCTTTTGGATTACAAATCATGAAATCCTTATAGCTGCATCGTTTATTTTCATTTTCATCAAATTTTTTTTTTTTTTTTTTGCCTTACTGATTTCATAATAACCCGTGTTGTTTGAAAGTCTTTATCTGTACTAGGAAGAAAGGAATTGTCCGTTCATATGTTTTGGCCACTTCTGTTGATAACTTGATATTACGTCACCAGCTTGTTCCTTCTTTTAACGTGCCTTCGGTCCCTCTTCCATGATGTGAGGAATCAGTACGTCTTTTAATAATGCTACGTACTACTTTGTTATAATTTATGTTACCTCCTTGTAGAGTCTCTTTTCTCAAGCCTAGATCGATCATCATCAGTCATTGTCAACAGCTAAAAACGTTTTTTTCTTATGGATACTGAAATGGAGTAATGGATTTAAATAAACCTAACTATTGACTATTGGCCATTAACAGTCCGAACTACGAAAATAACCACTAGCGGTCCTAACTTTCAAACATTTTGCTCTCAATGTACCCCCGTTATTGACTAGTAGTCAATAGTTAGAATTATTTAAATCTATTACTCCTATTGAAATTTATTCGAACACCTCATCTTTTTTCCTACATAACAAAATTCTCACTCGTATGAGGTCATGGATGTCATTTATAACTTCTTAATGTATTCAAAGACTTTAATAATTCCCTTATTAATTCATGGACTTATTTTAACACCTCGTGGACTTTATTTAACTCTCTTTTTAAATTCTCCATTTGTTTTAGTAACCCTCTTGTTACTAAAGATATTACAAAGCCACGCTACTCCTTTTTACCCGTTCCAATGGGTGAAAGAGGTTTCGAAAAAGGTGTTCGTTTTCATCTGGAGAGCTGAACAAGACAGACTACCAACAAAAAAGGGGCTGCTGAAAAGGAAAATTATACATGACTCGTCCGATGCAAGTTATGTGGAGAACAAGAAGAAGACGTTGACCATCTCCTCACCTCCTGTTACATAGCCTCTTGGCTTTAGCATAAGGTCAGTTTGCGGTATAAAATCCCTCCTTTGTACGCGTTTACTGTTCGGGACTTGCTGAAGTTACATAACAATGGGGATATTCCAGCCAACAAAAGAAAATGGGTCCGCATCATAATATTCGTTGCTGCATGGTCCATCTGGAAGGCACGAAACACTGCTGTTTTTCAAGGTAAAAGGGCGAATCTAGACGGTTTATTTGGTGAACTACAAGCAACATCGTTCAGTTGGGTGAATTATAAACTAAGGCCGGCCGGTTGGACATGGGAGAAATGGAAAGACTTTGATGTGCCGGTCACTAGACAACCATTTGGTTTTACTAGAATTCGTGTAATTAGGTGGTATGGTGTTCTTTTTTTGGTGGTTTTTGGTTACGACTAGTGTCTTATTAGTCGGTAATGTTGTATCTATCTTTTTGGGTGAAATGAAATGAAACTTGCCGATTAAAAAAAACGTACAATACTAAAAAAAATATCATAATAAAGCACAAAAGCATACCATATTGATTACTACACCGTTCGTGTGTGGTGATTAATCTACATCTATATATATATGTTGATTAATTCCCGTTGAGTATGCCATGTGGCATGTGTTCAAGATACTTAAAAAAAATTAAAAATATAGATAGTGAAATTAAAATTATTTATATAAATCTTATGATGTAATTTTCGTATTTTATTCTTATAAATTGTATCCGAATATAATTCTAGGTCAAAAAAAAAATTACGGATATCTAAGGGAAATAAAATATGATTTTATTTTTGCATTATATTTAGTTGTTTTAATTTATAGAAATTATTGAAGTAATATTACGATATAGTTAAATAGTATTTGTAAATATAGAAACATATATTCAATAGTTTAACCGAATAAAAAGAATAACCTTAGCAAAGATAATACAAAAAAAAGTTAGTAGATATTTATCTCTTCATTTAAAACCAAAATATATCTTCAATTTTTTTAAGAGATATCTACTAAATTAAAATAAAGACTTATTGTTTTCCGTACAAGGGTTAGGATCAAATACACAATATACTTTTTCTAGGAAGGATGGGAAGAATTGTAATCCATTGATCATATATTTGAAGGGTTGAGATTAGTTTGTTTGAAAAAAAAAAATAAATTAGAGGAAGGACATAAAAGGAAAACCACATTTGTGCTCCACATGCAATGCACATGTCAATTCCCCCCATCATTTTAAAACGTCTATAACTTTTTCACACGATATTTTTTTTTCAAAAAAATTTCACCATATTAACGAGCGCTTTTTAATCTTTAATATTAGTACCACATTGCTACATTAAAATTGAAAAAAATAATTCATGCTTAATGGGTTTTCTTCTCCGTTGTGTTTTCTACTCGTTCATTGTATTATAGTATGCACGTGTGCTTTATAAATATGTTATTTATGTGTTTTTAGTCTACACATGATTTAACTTTGTCCATTGTGTTTTTAGTATGCTTTTTATTGTGTTTTATGCAAATGAGTTTTGTATTTAGGTGTACATTGTGTTTTATTATGTTGTCCATTGTGTTTAAGTCTATTATTCATTGTGTTTTAGTCTTCTGTTCATTGTGTCCTTAATATGTCGTCCATTGTGTTTTATTAGACTGTTCATTGTGTTTTATACCCTATTGTTCATTGCATATTTAATTGGTACTCATTGTGTTTTACGTTATCTCCATTGTGTCTTACGCAACTAGGTTTTCAATTTTTTTTCAAAAGTATTCATTGTGTTTTAATCTTTTATTCATTGTGTCCTTAATATGTCGTCTATTGTGTTTTACACAATTGGGTTTTTGACTTTTTTTCAAAAGTATTCATTGTGTTTTAGTCTTCCGTTCATTGTGTCTTTAGTATGTCATCCATTGTGTCTTACGCAACTGGGTTTTCAACTTTTTTTTTCAAAAGTATTTATTGTGTTTTAGTCTTCTATTCATTGTGTCTTTAGTATATCGTCCATTGTGTTTTACTATACTCTTGATTATGTTTTATACCCTATATTTAATTGGTGCTCATTGTGTTTTACACTCCATTGTGTCTTACGCAAGTGGGTTTTTAAATTTTTTTAAAAGTATAACAATATGATACTCATATTAAAGATAAAAAGGCGCTCAATTTTATGGTATAATTTTTTTAAAAAAAAGATGACATATAAAAAAGTTACGGATATTTAAAAATGAAGGTGAAAATGGCATGTGACTTGCTTGCGCATATGTTTTTGACAAAATTACCCCTCCCACTTGTTTAATCCTTTGGACACGTGTCATTTTCTAGTGGCTTCTCACCCTTCTCATTTTTTGTAGCCTTTGTTGAATAACTCAACCGTTGTTTACAATACTAATCTGAAATTGGTTCAAATAAGAACCTTTGGCCAAATTGAGAACTGAGAGAATCATTCTGGACCACGCATTTCTCTAAGGCAAATTTTTTTTTTTTTGCTTTAATCGCTGCTTTTTACACAGGAAAAAAAATGTTATTTATTTTTTTTCATTTTTTTCAATATACACATATGTATAGCTGAAAATGTAATATACACATATGTATAATTACTGTATACACATATATATAAATGCAATATACGCATATGTATATATGAAAACAAAATAAAAAAAATTCTTGCATAAAAACGTGCGATTAAGCCAAATTTTTTATTTTACTTTTTGCCTTTTTAAGAAATGTGTGGTTCAGAATGGTTCTCTCAATTCTCAAATAGGGGTTGGTTCTCTTAGGATCCATATCCATACTAATACTATAAATAGGCTTACATTCATAAATCACCACATCAGAAAAGTGTATTCAGTAACCTCGACATAAGCAACAGGTATTCTGAAAACGTTTTTCTTTACATTAATGTTTATTCATTACTTTTCTTTATTCCAATGATAATAATTGACCATGTTTATCCAATATGTATGTAAAAATTAATAAATGTTTAAAGGTGTGAAAATAATTATTAATCGACCCAGAAGGTTTACATCCTCGTGTCGAGTTGTTAGCGATTTGGTTTGGGGTTAGTATAGATAGTATTGAGAAGGTCAATGAGATTGGTGATTTGGATAATGTTACTGTTAGGGAAGGTTATTACATACCTTTAAACTATGGTAGGTTATTGAAGGGATAGGGAGCCTAATCCAAGCGGAGGAGGCGCCCTATCCCCATAAGTCAGATTCCCCGCGCCAGTAGGTGGCGCGAGGAACCATTGGCGCGCAGCTTGCAAGGTGTGCAAGGGAGCGCGCAGAGACAACAACTGATAAGCAATAACAGCACCTGATAAGCGCGTACCGTCACGCGCGGAATCTTCCCCCAGCACCTTTTGTACGAGGTACAGAAGACAACAAAAGGAAGATTCACAAGGATCGTTGACAGTGTACGCGCCAATGACCAAGCGACAAGTGGCAGAAGTGGTCCAACAACTACTGACAAGGACGGCAGCATGGCTGTAGCCATGCTTCCACCATACCAGCGTCTACAGTGACAGCAGGCATCCCCTACTGATGTCAGAAGCATGGTCAACGACTGTAGCAAGGACAGGGGCGCCGTCCGCCAGTCACAATGTGCCACGTGCCCGCCTCGAGCAGCAGCCATGCTGCCAAGTGACTTCATGAACAGTATCAGTATTTTCCCGCCAATTCTGGGGAAGACGTTGGACTTGGGCCTGGACCAAGCCCAACGAAGAATTGCTCCTCATGGGCTCCACGACTAAGCCCATGAGTTCTCCTATAAATAGAAGAAGACTCCTCCTTGCCAAAGGATCCGAAAATAATCACTTGTAGCCTAGCATACTCTCTCTTGTAACTCTTTATACTTTCACATTAATAACAATCCGGCTACTTACAGTGGACGTAGGTCATTACTCGACCGAACCACTTATATCCTGTGTTCTTGCTTTCATTACATCACACACTCACACTCACCATTATCACTGGGGTTTAACCATTCGGTTTGGGTGAAGGATTAATCCTGACGAACATAAGTATTAATCCTGGCGACAGCAGCACAGACATCATGTATGAGCAATGTTTTCAGCAGCTAGACGCAGAAGACAAAGCAAAACTCGTGCCGGTCAATGAGCCAATTTCCGGCTTCATTCATGAAACCATCATGCCGCGGGGCATGTTCTCCCTGCCAGTAACCTGGTCCGATGGCACCCATGAGCGCACGGAGATATGCGACTTCATGGTCTTACCCGCTAACTCCAATCATGACATACTCTTGGGACGGGAAGGCATCGCGCGCTTCAACGCCAACGCCTCAACGGCGCACGCGATGGTCGGATTCCCAACCAAAACAGGCATCGCCTTTATCAGAGGCAACAAAGATTGTCACACCACAGAAACCGCCAAACCCCCAAAAATGGTGAAGACCGACACCCGCACCGAGCCGGAAAAATGGGTTCTAAACCCTAAATTTCCGGAGCAAACGGTGATCATCGGCCATGAAATCTCCAAGACCATCCGGAATCACCTGAAACAGCTTCTAATCAGCAACATAGACGTATTCGCGTGGCAACCAGCTGACATGGTTGGCGTCCCACGCGACATAGCGGAACATAGACTCAACGTCTACCGTTCGGTGGAACCAATAGTACAAAAGAAGCGCAGTATGGGCCCGGAGAAAACAAAGGCCATGAACGAACAGGTCACCGAGCTGCTCAATGCGGGTATCCTTCGCCCGATCAGATACCAAACATGGGTGGCCAACCCGGTTATGGTAGCCAAAGCCAATGGCGGGTGGCGCATGTGTGTCGACTACAAAGATATCAACAAGGCGTGTCCAAAGGATTGCTATCCTTTACCAGAAATCGACCTAAAGGTGGATTCTCTAGCCCCTTACCGCTTTAAGTGTTTCTTAGACGCGTACAAGGGCTACCACCAAATTCAAATGGCAAAGGAGGACGAAGACAAAACAGCGTTCCGCACAGACGCCGGCATTTTCTGTTACACCAAAATGCCGTTCGGACTAAAAAATGCGGGCGCTACATACCAGCGCCTCATGGACACGGCCTTCATCAACGAGATCGGCGTACGACTTGAAGTGTACGTCGACGATCTCGTAATCAAAAGCAAAGAAGAGAGCGACATGCTCCGAGATATTCAACAAACATTCACCCAGTTGCGCAAGGTACGCATGAAGCTTAATCCAAGCAAATGCTCCTTTGGGATGGAAGAAGGCAAGTTTCTGGGGGTCATCGTCACGCGGGATGGGTTCTGCGCTAACCCAGAAAAAGTACAAGCCATCGAAAGGATGCCATCGCCCGCTTCCATCAAAGAGGTGCAAATGCTCATGGGCCGCCTTGTTGCCCTCAACCGGTTCTTATCCAACTATGCTTCAAAGTCATTCCCGTTCGTGGACACCTTGAAGAATTGTCTGAAAAAGAGCAACTTCCGCTGGACACCAGAAGCGGAATCAGCGTTTAAAGAAATGAAACAATGCTTGATGAACCTTCCGACGCTAACAGCGTCTCTTCCCGAAGAACCCCTAACACTGTACCTATCTGTCACGGACCGGGCAATAGGTGCAGTCCTTATGGTAGAGCGCAAAAACGTGCAAACGCCGATATACTACATCAGCCGCACGCTCTTAGATGCGGAAACAAGGTACACAATTATGGAAAAACTGGTTCTCGCTCTTGTCCACGCATCTCGAAGGCTCCGCAGATACTTCCAAGGGAATCCGATAAACGTCCTCACAGACTATCGGATAAATGATATACTCGCCAAGCCCGAGTTGTCGGGGCGCCTGGCCAAATGGGCCATCGAGTTGGGGGAACACACGATCCACTACAAACCCCGCCCCGCCATCAAAGGCCAAGTTCTCGCGGACTTTGCCACAGAGATCCCCGCAGACAAAGTACAAGAGTGTCAAGCAGAAGAGACCCCCGCGCCAGCGCAAGACCCATCACAAAATGGTCCTTATTCACGGATGGGGCCTCAAACGAGGACGGCGCCGGTGCAGGTCTGCGCCTCATCAGCCCAGATAAACAAGAGTTCACGTACGCCATCCGCCTCGACTTCAAAAGCACGAACAACGAGGCGGAATACGAAGCGTTGCTGGCAGGCCTCCGAATCGCGGAAAAAATGGGGGCCAGGCACGTGGCGGCACACGTAGACTCACTGCTTGTCGCGCGACAGATCAACGGGTCCTATGATGCAAAGGACGAAATCATGGCATTATACCTGGAACAGGCCAAACAGCTCATGCGCCGGTTCGACTCATGCACTGTCGAGCATATCCGGCGCAGCGAAAATAAGCCCGCAGATGCGTTGAGCAAAATGGCATCAACGGTCTTCGAACATATGGCCAAAGAAGTCCGAATCGAGGCCCTGGACAAACCGTCTGTCCCTCCGCGACAAGTCAATGTCATCCAAACAGGCAACGCGTCCTGGATGACTCCAATCAAGGCCTATTTATCCTCCGGCACCCTGCCTGATGACAAGTCAGAGGCGCGGAAGATCAAGAACAAGGCCCTACAATACCAACTTGTAGACGATACTTTGTATCGCCGCTCTTACCTAGGGCCGCTGTTGCGCTGCGTAGACTCCGCAGACGCTTCCTTCCTCTTGAGAGATATACACGAAGGGACATGCGGACTACACGCAGGCCCAAGAATGGTGGTAGCGAAGTTAATGAACGCAGGGTATTACTGGCCGGGCATGCACGTGGACGCAGTCAACGAGTTGCGCAAATGCGACAGTTGCCAGCGCCACGCTCCGAACACCCTGCGCCCCAAGAACAACCTGGTGCCGGTCACAGCGGCTTGGCCGTTCCAAAAATGGGCCATTGATCTGGTAGGTCCATTCCCAACGGCTCCAGGAAACGTGAAGTACTTAATCGTCGTCATCGACTACTTCACTAAGTGGGTCGAGGCGAAGCCTCTAGCCAAGATTGACGGCGCACACGTCAAGAAGTTCATCTGGGAGTTCATCATTTGCCGATTTGGCCTACCGTTGCAACTGGTAAGCGATAATGGCACACAATTTGAAGACCAATCCTTACAAGAATGGCTGGCTCAAATGGGTGTCCAACAAATTTTCACATCCGTCGCGCACCCACAAGGCAACGGTCAAGTGGAAAGAGCCAATCGCACAATAGTGGAAGGCATTAAGGCGCGACTCGGAACTAAAAGAACAGGGTGGGTGGACGAGGTCCCTCATGTCCTATGGGCCTACCGCACCCTTACAAAAACCAGCAACGGCGAAACGCAATTCAGCCTAACATATGGTACGGAGGCGGTCATTCCTGCCGAAATTGGCTGCCCTTCCGCCAGAGTACTCATGGCCAACAGAAGGGACAATGACAAAGAGCTCCGCCTAAACCTTGATCTACTAGATGAACGCCGTGAACTCGCCGCAATCAAAGAGGCAAAATATAAAACGCAGCTAGAGCGCTACTACAACAAGCGCGTCAAAGCATCCGCGTTTAAGATCGGCGACTACGTTTTCCGGAACAACGAGGCTTCCAACGCCGAAAAGCCTGGAAAACTAGCTCCTACATGGGAAGGTCCATACAAGATACAAGAAATACTCGGCAAAGGCGCATACGCGCTAGAAAGACTTGATGGAACACCTATCCCGCGATCTTGGAACGGCGCACAGCTACACCGCTGCTACTTGTAAAATGTTTGTAACAACGGCTACCCATGCCGCACTTATCAATGAAAATTGTTTCCTATATTTGTCATTCTACTTGTTTTTTCCGCGCCAAGGTCTTCAAGACTTAAGTAAAACTATCGTCAGACCACAACTGCGCGGCGTTAACACGATAAAAGTCTTCTAGACGCGCCTCGCGCACGTCGGACTTATGAAAATCGTACAACAGTGCCGCACAAAATGGTCTTCAAGACAAGTTTACTTGCCGGACTTAAAGACGCGCGACACTCGTATAGCTGAAAGCCTTGTCTTCTAAACTTGTCAAATACAAGTTGGACAAAGGGCAAAAAACTAAACGAGCGCGCAGTCGTGGGTCTTTTAGGCAAGGCACTCACGCGCTTAACTCGGACCTTATGGCACAAGTCGCGCCCCGCTATAGTCTTCAAGGCAAATACTTAGACGCCGGACTATCTAGCGAAGCGCGCGCCTAATTTCTACTTATAAATCGGGTGACGACTTGGTTAAATAAGTCAAGAAGTTAGGACGAGAAACACAAGATATAAGGGAACAGAGAAATTTTCATTCATATAAAAGGGACTTAAAAACCCTTGATACTTACAAATATTTACAAGGCAAATAAAAAACAAAAAGCGCCTAGAAAAGTCTATACATTGGAAGTGCCTTCGCCACTAGCCTTCTGGCGCTCTTCCTCTAAACGCTTGCGCTCCTCCTCCCTCGCCAGCTCATCAGATTTGTCCATAAAATACTTGAGGGCGGAAAGAGGATCAACGTTATTGTTGCAGTCAGCAACCACTTGAAGAATAGGGAAGTCCACTTTCTCAAACTTGAGCAGCTCTGTCTCATACTCTTCCTTTAGTGGCTTCCCATAGTGCTCCGCATCCTTAATCCGCCCACCATTTTGAGCGGCCAAAAATCCATCCTCATAGCCTTCACCATACCCAAAGGCTTGGGCGGTGGCGGCTATGGCAGTGACCTGGTCGCCTAGCTTTGGCTCCTGCCAGAACCTCTTGAAGACCTGCAAAAACACTAACAGTTAGCGCTCGAAACTTGCGAAAGAAATAAAAAGAACAAGAGGATATGAACTTACCCCAGCGATCCCATCAGTCATCATCCACTTGATGGAATCCTGCATCTGGGTTTGGGCAGCCATCGCTTCCTCCAGCAAGCGCTGGGCTGTCTTACACTCCTTGACAGCCGCAGCGCGTGCCTCCTCGGCGGAGCCAAGGTCTTGCTCCAGATCCTCCTTGGAGTTAAGGATCTGGATCCTCTCTTGCTCCAGGAAGGAGATGCGCTCAGTAGCCCTAATAAGGTCAGCATCTTTGGATTCGAGCTCCAGGCGCTTCTCAACAACCTGAGCAGTCCGCTCAGAGAGGGCCTTGCTCTTCTCCTCAAGCTGCCGGGTCAATACCCGGCCTTCCTCTTGCGCCTCGGCCAGAGTGTGCTTCAACTTCATTGTTTCAGCATTAGTCTTCTTGCAAGACTCTGTCCACCTGCGCTTTTCCGCCGCCGCGTCCCCTTCAAGTTTGATCACTTTCGCTTCAGCTTCGTGGGTGCGACGACGGTACTTGGATATTTCAGCCTTGAAGGCAGCCTCTTTCTCAGCAAGGTCTGCCTTCTCCGCCTCCAAGCGTTGGATATCTCGCCACACCGCCGCATCTCGGCGGCGCAGCGAGTCAATCATAGACAGCTGAGTCGCTTGATTGGCGCACAAGGCAGCCATAAGGTCTGCGCGACTCAGCATATCTTGGTGAGCGCGCTCATACGGAGGCACCACCTCGCTCACGAACTCCTCGGCGGCCAAGGAGTTGGAGAATAAAGTATTCTCCCTGACCGCCCAGCGAGGGCGCCAAATGGCATCGCCACCAGACCAGCTGGAGCCATCATATGCTCTTGATGGCTCCCCATCATCAACTCTAGAAGACTCGCGCCGTGCCTGACGCGAGCCCTCCCCGCTGCCACCAATGCCCGCCTCCAACAGGGCCCGTTCAAACCCATCCATTTCCTGGGACCCTTCGGCGCTAGCATTGGTGCGCTCAAGCGCCTCCTGCTCCTTTAACTGGCGAGCTTTTTCCTCCAAGAACTGTTGTTCTTGGAGACGAAGACGCTCCGCCTTAGCACGTTTAGCCGCCTCAGCCTTTTGTTTGGCCTCTTTGGCGGCAGCTGCCTTCTCAGCCTCAGCCCTCCGAAGGGCTTCATCGGCCTCCGCCTGCTTCTTTTCAGCCTCAGCCCTTTGAAGGGCTTCATCGGCTTCAGCCTTCTGGCGCGCCTCCTCCCGTTGCGCTTCCTCTTGCTCTTGCCAGAGCCTGTCTTCCTCTGTCCTAACCGCCTCTGCAGATGGAGACGTAGGAAGAGGAGTGGGAATGATCTTGGGCGCAACTGAAACAAGGAAGCAAAATACATTACAAACAAGCACAAAGATAAAAGGCTAAGTAAAAAAAAAAAAAGGGAAGCAACACTTACCAGGGGCTTTCTTCTTGATCAGCTTCTGGAAAAGAGGCTGACGCGTGGGCGCAGCGCCAATACCCACGCTGAAGACAGGCGCTGTAACCCCTCCACCACCGGAAGAAGTGGCCTTCTCCAAAACAACCTCCCGAACAGGCGACAAGGGAGGAGCAACAGATTCTGGAATTTGGGTGTCACCTTCACCCCCCTCCCCGCCGGTCGAGGAAGCAGACGCCTCCTTAGTAGCAGCAGCGCTGCTGGAGGTAGCACCGGTTGTGCGCCTCTTCTTCCTCTTCTCCAACTTGGAAGCCTCTTCTTCCTCTTCATCTTCAGAAGCGGGCCCGTCCTTCCGGCGACGGCGCCCCTTCACGGCTTCTCCTACTGAAACGGAAGAATCCGAGTCAGAATCTGTTAAAGGCCTCACAGCATACCTGTGCTTCCGCGGAGCGTGTTTCCAACGGCCACGCCCCGCGGGCGCCTTCTGAGGCTCAACAATCTCTACTGAAGAGTCAGTAGAGTCATCACCAAATAGACTAGTGAACAAGGGGTCACAAGACTCACCAGTGGTGTAGTAGGGCTTTGGCGCAACAGACATGTCTGGGAAGTAGAATCGATCGACAAATGCCTCCAGACAAGACACCTGCCCTTCCGCCACCGGCCTCCACTTAATGCCCTTCTCTTGACGAGCGGCATAAAACTGAAACTTGCTCACACCTGCGCGAGCAAACAGTTAGGAAAAATCACACATAAATTAAATAAAGAGAAAAGAGACACTTACCCTCTGGAGCAATGTAGGGCTCTTTGCCCGCGCGAAGCCCCACGCGGCTCATTCCAAGAAGGAAGAAAATACCTTCTGTCAGGTTCTTAAATTCCAACTTGGTGGCGTTGGCGGTAAGGGTTGTGAACCAAGCCTGCTTCTTGTAATCCTTAGGCACAGGCATGTCCGCCACCCGCTGCCCATCTGCTATTACTTTCCACGGCAGGCTGATGGGGATAACTCCCCTCTTGATGAAGAAAAATTTTTCCTTCGCCCAGTGCAAAGACTTGGGGGTGTGAGTGGCCATGGGTGGCACCCTAGGGCGCGGCTTAAACGACAACCACATCTCGTCGCGCGCAAGGAAATAAAAAACATTGAGCCTTTCCACAGTAGGTTCAATGTCTAGGGCGCGGCAAGACGCCTCAAAATGGACTAACCGCAACATCCCGAAGGCGGTCAGTTGTGTAGGCCCAACACCATACGCCACCAGAGTGTCAATCTGGAAGCGGGTGCAAGGCAAGCGAAACCCACACTTAGTAAAGTGGGCTTCATAGAGGGCAAGCTGACCAGTCCCCGCGGAGAGGATAGTGTCCGTCGGAGACGGTAAGGTGGGCTCCCACTCCGGCAGGATGTCATAGATCCTGCAAAACTGGTCGAAAGCATCTTGACTCCAAACACAGTATGTGTTGGTCATAAGCTTCCTCTCCTTGATCTTACCCTGCTCCACCAACACCTCATCCTCCACATCCTCCATAATTGGTTCCTTCCCAACAACGTCACCAGAAGGAGACCCAACGTTTGAAGTTTCAGACATTTTGAAAAATAAAAAGAAGGAAAAAGAAACAGGAAATTTGGAAATATAATCGGAAAAGTTGAAGACACACCGGAAAACTCAACAGAGTCACCGGAAAACTCAAGAAAGTCGCCGGAAAACTTGAAGATTGGTCGGAACCTTCAACAAGGAAACTGACAAACAAGAGAAAACTTCACGAACACAAAGAGGGATGAAGATCAAAGAGAAGTTTCACAACAAATCTTGAAGATTGCTCAACAATCTTTGAAGATTCAGAGAAAACTCCAACTGATCTGAAGAACAAGAGAGAGAGAGTGCAAACAAGGAAGACGAAGAAGGCAAAATGAACGAGTAACCGTCCAAGAAGCCTTCTCACTTTTATATATACCCACTGCATTAATGACAGTGGGACCCACAAGGAAAACAACCGTCGTCACCTTTTTCAAAATGGAGAGCTACGATGAAGACACGTGTCCTCATGCGCGAATGGACGGCCAAGATCAAGCATGGGTAAACGATCCAACCGTTACTCGCTGGATGACTGACACGTGTCACAAGATCTCACCATTTTAAAAGCTGGCAGGCGCGTGAACGCCCACGCGTCTGACAAGTCACACGTGCAACTCGCCACGTGGCACAATCACAACCACTCAAGCACCAAGTGGAGCGCGTGACAACACACGCGCCTGACATAGACGAAAGGTTGGTAACTGCACCATAATGATGGGACAGCCAACAGTCAGCACAACAGACGAGGACTGACTCGTCAGCAACCATCAGGCTTCCACCAGAAGCAACTGATCATTCGAATTCCAGGCGCCTTAACTCCCATTTATGAGAGACAAATTAAATGCCAATGATTCAAAATTTATTACAACTGCTGACGCGCCTTCACATCAACAAGCGGACTATCACAAGGCGCAAGTTTGACGTAAAATCAAAAAGACGTTCCCCGCCCAGCGCCTTAACAGGTCATAGCGACAAACATCTTTCAAGGCGCAAATTTGACGTAAATCAAAAAAGACGTTCCCCGCCCAGCGCCTTAACAGGTCATGGCGACAAACGTCTTCCAAATGCGCAAACTTGACGTAAAACCAAAAAAGACGTTCTCCGCCCAACTTTACAACAACGAGCAGGAGGACAAATTTCAAGACACAACAGCAGATGAGCTTTCATCCGCGACTCCATATTTTGAGTCTAGCACTCCACCTACTCTTCACAAAGAACAGGAGAAGCCCTAGACTAGGGGGACTTGAAGGGATAGGGAGCCTAATCCAAGCGGAGGAGGCGTCCCTATCCCCATAAGTCAGATTCCCCGCGCCAGTAGGTGGCGCAAGGAACCATTGGCGCGCAGCTTGCAAGGTGTGCAAGGGAGCGCGCAGAGACAACAACTGATAAGCAATAACAGCACCTGATAAGCGCGTACCGTCACGCGCGGAATCTTCCCCCAGCACCTTTTGTACGAGGTACAGAAGACAACAAAAGGAAGATTCACAAGGATCGTTGACAGTGTACGCGCCAATGACTAAGCGACAAGCGGCAGAAGTGGTCCAACAACTACTGACAAGGACGGCAGCATGGCTGTAGCCATGCTTCCACCATACCAGCGTCTACAGTGACAGCAGACATCCCCTACTGATGTCAGAAGCATGGTCAACGACTGTAGCAAGGACAGGGGCGCCGTCCGCCAGTCACAATGTGCCACGTACCCGCCTCGAGCAGCAGCCATGCTGCCAAGTGACGTCATGAACAGTATCAGTATTTTCCCGCCAATTCTGGGGAAGACGTTGGACTTGGGCCTGGACCAAGCCCAACGAAGAATTGCTCCTCATGGGCTCCACGACTAAGCCCATGAGTTCTCCTATAAATAGAAGAAGACTCCTCCTTGCCAAAGGATCCGAAAATAATCACTTGTAGCCTAGCATACTCTCTCTTGTAACTCTTTATACTTTCACATTAATAACAATCCGGCTACTTACAGTGGACGTAGGTCATTACTCGACCGAACCACTTATATCCTGTGTTCTTGCTTTCATTACATCACACACTCACACTCACCATTATCACTGGGGTTTAACCATTCGGTTTGGGTGAAGGATTAATCCTGACGAACATAAGTATTAACCCCACGTAGATTACTCGTAATCTCCGTGATACTTATTGTTTCTTCAGTTATATAAGATTAGTTTAGTTATTGGTTAATTGCAGAGTTGTTTCTACTGTTACCTTTATGCATTTTTAACCTTTATGATAATATTACAGTTACACATTGTTTTAGCTTAGGTATTGAATATTGATATTAGAGTTATGCCTTTTTTAGCCTTTATGATAAGTATTAATATTAGGGTTATACATTGTTTTAGGTTAGGTATCAATATTAGTATGTTGGAGTTGTATATTTTTCTTTTGTAAGACCCATAAATAGGATAGGTTTACGCTTGTCTTTATCAAGCACATTTGATAGATTTGGGCTTAGTTAGTCTATTGGGCTTGGGTTAGGCCATGTGGGCCAAGTGGTTAGTGGACCATATATATAGTTATATTCTAGTTCATTCTAGGGTAAGCCACTTCATTTTGTTAAAAAGATTTCTCATTGTAATTCTCTGGCCACCACCTTGTACCAGACAATCCAAGAGATTGTGTGCAAGGTGAAGCAGCAGTTTTATTGATTTCATCGCGTTTACATCTTTTATTCTTCACATTCAATCATTGTTTCTGCCTTTGGTTGTGTGTTGTTTGATACCCGGTAGAGAAGATATTGGACTTACATCTTTTTGCTTTTAATATGTTACCATTAGAGTTGTACATTGTTTTAGGTTAGGTATTAATATTAGAGTTATACATTGATGTGTCATATTAGATTTCTCAACCTTAAGACGCTCCCAAGGTATAATCTAGTTCACTGTACTTGAGTATTTTTATCCTATTTTGTGGTATTTCAGATAGACCAGTCATGTTTAGATTCCCTTTTCGCAACTAATTAAATTTAGGTATTTCTAATTTTTTCGACACCTACTTAATTCATAATTCTTTACCACCTAAAATCTATATAAATACACATAGTGAGATGTAAAAACTACTTGTAGAGAATTATCAATACTATTTGGGCAGACTGGTTTCGGCAATTAAGTATTTTTAAGGCTATAGGGTATATATGGTCACATTCATAGTCACCATTACTATCCTTCACGACGATATCGTTACATCCCTTCATCCTCCATCACTACTCTTCACTATGGTTTGGTCACCCTCCATCAACACCATTCACATTTTCAAACTTTTGGACCGTGGCATACGTGACACCCATGGGAGGCTATGAGCCAAGCCAAGGAGGCCATCCGGCTTAGGCCCATTTTCGTATAATCTAAGTTACGGATTCTATGGTCTTTTACTTATGGCGTTATATTGTTTTCATCTCTCGCTTAGAGTACGGATTTTGTAGCCCTTCACTTGTAGTGTAATTGTTTATTCATTCCCTCGTAGTTTTATTTCATGATATCGTATTCGTTCGTGACCCTTGCTTGAACCGTTGATTTCTGCATTTCCCTAAATCATTATTACTTGTATAATATTGATTTGGTGTCATTGATATGCATGCGATATATTAGATTTCTTACATTCATATCAGATGTACCTATAATTATGGATTATTGGTTGTTGATTATTAGTGTTGCTTTTGATTAAGCATTCGAGCCTTAGTGTATTGTCATTGGCTTAAGTGTTCCGTCTCATTGACCTTATTACCCAAGCACATCCACCTATGGGGACAAAGGAAGTCATCTTTGGCACCGATGGCGTGCACTATCTGTGGCGGTGCGAAAGGCCACGACGTCTCTATATTGTTAGTGTGTGCTAAGTTATTGCACTTATTATTTATTATGAGGCATATGCATTGATCCTAGGAGTGTAAGTGTTAGTAGTAGAGGGATATGTGTGAGTGCCCACATCCCCTCTACATATTGGTGCATCAGTCTCCAGACTAATGTACATAGTGTTAGTGTTTATTATCATTGGTTCCAATGGGTATTTCCAAAACATATTGTTAGTGTATTGATTCACTAGTGATCGTTCAGTGCATTGTACTGTTTCAATTACTAAAGTGTTATTGTGGGTACACATAAATTCTCACCGTATAAAGTCACCATTGATTGATCACCGCATATTATTGATTGTACTATTACATTGTCATCGTCATCGTCTTTATTCTTCATTGATCGGTCACCATTTGATTGTTTTTATCGTGACGTTAATTGCTATTGTTCTTTTTGTAACTCAGCAATTTTTGGCTCAGCCGTATTTTTTTTGTTGTTTCTCTTATTGTTAAAGCAGGTACTCCGGGGAATCATGTGATGAGTGCTAAGATAAAAGCTTAGATCATGGAAGACAAGAGGTTGTTTAATTCGTTAAAGTTAGAGCGGTCATGAACATTTCATGTTTTGGACCATTGTATAGTTTAATACTATTAGGGTTTACAGTGTTTAATGAAATCGTTAATAATTACTCTGATTTACTGTATGTGACATGTCAACCGTAATCGGGTTGGGGTGTTACAAACCCATAAGGTCCCACAACATTTATAAGCCCAGTACACATTTAACCTACTAAATAAATAAAAAAGAGTAAACATCGTTGTTTCACAAATCGTCGGTTAGATATTAGCCTATTACGGTATGTAATTTCACTCATTCTAATACTATGATTTTGCTAATTGTTA
Organism: Ambrosia artemisiifolia; assembly: GCA_032199755.1. Taxonomy (NCBI): domain Eukaryota; kingdom Viridiplantae; phylum Streptophyta; class Magnoliopsida; order Asterales; family Asteraceae; genus Ambrosia; species Ambrosia artemisiifolia. The sequence goes on along the minus strand of CM063522.1, from coordinate 51,315,787 downwards.
TGTTTATTGATATACCATTGAACGTGCATAAAATTTAGTTTAAATTGTTTAATTCGTTAAAACCTAAGGGACATACTTTTTAATGGCACGGATAGCGCACGTAAATCTTCCGAAACCCTCTAGTGACACCCATCTTGGTTGCCACACCATGAGAGAGTGAGGGTTTACCTGGGCTCACGAGCTTCACAAACCTCTCACGGGGTGTCACGTCCCCCTACCCTTAATCCTCATGATCATGACACACAAGCGGAGTGCATTAATTGAATATTGGACCTTTGACTAATCAATTAGGGACCTTCATGAGCTAATTGATTTTGTTTTATTCTAACATATTTTTTTTATAAATTGATTTGTAGGCAATATTTCTATTAAGCCTTTTCCCTAAGATACAAATCATTTCAAATGTTTTTATTTTTTCTTAAGTACAAATTATCCCAATCTTTTTCCTATAATATTGTTAGGAAAAAGTATTTACCAAAATAGTGTTGCTAGAACATTATTTACTAAAACAGTGTTTTTAAATGTTTTTTTTCTCACTCCTATTTACATTGGATAACTTTAATTCTTTAAATATTATGGATTTGACTTAATTACACAGTTAGTCCCTGTAGTTGATAATGAGTAACATCCCAATGTAGAAGAAGTTTCACTCGCAAACCGACGGGCAAACCGAAAGGACAATTCAAACGCTTGAAGACATGGTGAGACCATCTGTCATAGATTTCGGGGGTACTTGGGACTCGTATCTACCATTGGTAGAGTTTTCATACAAAAATAGTTATCATGCGAGTATCGGTATGCCCCCGTTCGAAGCTTTATACAGAAGAAAGTGTCGAACCCCGGTGTGTTAGGGGGAGGTGGTTCCTCGTGAACTCCCCAACAAAGATATAGTCATAGCCACGAACGAGAAAATAGATGTTATATGCGTGCATCATAAGGCAGAGCAAGATAGACACAAGTCATACGCGGACAAGCGACGAAGACCAATAGAGTTCCAACCAGGGGACTTTGTTATGCTAAAAGCCTCCCAGTGGAAAGGGGTGATCTGGTTTAGAAAAAGGAGAAAGTTAGGACCGAGATTTATCAGACCATTCAAAATCATTGAATGTGTGGGACAAGTCGCCTACCGTTTGGAACTACCAGAAGAACTGAGTTGAATCCACAATAACTTCCACGTGTCGCATCTCCGCAAGTTTTTGGCGGATAAAATGACATATGTACCTTTGGAAGAGATTGAGATCGATGAAAGACTAAACTATGTGGCTCGACCCTTAGAAATCCTAGACCGAAAGGTGAAGCTTCTTAGAAACAGGAGTATTGACCAAGTAAAGGTCAAGTGGAGCCATAGAAAGGGGTCAGACACTACATGGGAGTCTGAAGAAGAGATGCAACGGTTCTACCCCTACCTATTCAGTATGTTAGTAGTTTCGCGAACGAAACTCCCCCAAGGGGGGGGGGGGGGGTCGAGTTGAAACACCCCAAAAATTCAATAAACACGTTAGACCTTATAAAGCGACACTCAAGGGCTTAAAAATTTGACTTATAACTAATCAAGGGCCAAAAAATTATTATAAAACATACTTGTTTAGTACTACTAGATGCATAACATGTACAATACAACTTGAGGGGTCAAAACTGCCATTTTGGGAAACTTGGGTTTAAGTTAACATAAGGGATTCATTCCCCGGTCATCCTCTTCCACAAAAAGCGCGCGCGCACACATACACACTTATACAAGACTTAACCTAGGGCTGGCAAATCGTGTATACCTGACCTGTTAAGACACGAACCTATTTAGACACGATACACGAAACCTGACTACCTGTACACGACACGAAAAATTTCGTGTCTATTTTTTGATACACGAACCTGTTAATTATTTTAACAGGTATACACAAAAAGTACCTGTTAATACCTGTTTGTAACCATTATATTAATTGTATGTTTACGAACTTATTTAGTAAGAGAAAATTTCCAAAAGTTCACCAAAGACCTAGATAATACCTGTTTGCGTACCTGTTAATACCTGTTTGTGTACTTGTTAATACCTGTTTGCGTACCTGTTAGTACCTATTTGTGAACATTATACTTAGGGCTGACAAATTGTGTATACATGACCTGTTAATACACGAACCTGTTAAGACACGATACACGAAACCTGACTACCTGTACACGACACGAAAATTAATAGGTAAATTCGTGTCTACCTGTTTAGGACACGAAACCTGTTAAAGCCATACCTGTACCTGTTAAGATCGTTCAGGTTCGTGTCAGGTAATCGTGTTCGTATACAAAATTGCCGGCCCTAACTTAACCACCCACTAGCTTAATCCAGCCAAGAATCAAGTGTTAATCTAGATGTTGCAGATTAATCAAGTTAAATGACCAAGAGGAATCTTATAGGGCCTTGAAAGTTTTGGTTAAAATCATTTTATGGCTTGGTAAAGGCTTAACGAGTCAAGATTGTGATAATCTAGATGTTGTCACATTAGAATTTGTTAAGAATCCGAATAGAATATCGTTGTAGGTAGTGTATTGTTTAGTTTTTGATGAATTCTCATAGCCGGGATTGGTACTTCATGGTTCCTTGTCGAGTTGCAAAAAGAGGCTGCATATGTGTAGAAAATAAGTCCCAAAAGCAGCTAGAGACGTAACCTATGGCCCCAGGCGGTAGGCTACAACCAAAGACAGCCCCACGACTAAGTCCCACCAACCGTAACCTACGGCCAACCATCCATAGCCTACGCCTGGCCTATCCTTGAAAATACAGCACCGGTAGCAGTAGTCGTAGGCTACGGTTGCAATACCGTAGCCGACAGCGGGGTCTTTGACTCCTTTCTTGCTTTGTTCCTTGGTTCGTTTTAACATGTTTTTGGCTAACATTAATTGGGTTTCCTTGCATGGGTGATCCTAGGTGTGGCTAATATTTGAATTGGAGGTCGATCAAGCTTGTATTTGAAGATCAAACGCATACGTACTACAATGCTTCCGTACTTATGCTTTTCTTCGGGTTCAAATGTCATTAGTTTAACATTGTTAGCCATTTGGAAACTTTTAAATCATGAACATCTTGGGTTAGGATTGTCAACAAGACCTTTGATGTAAACATTATGTTCCTGATGTAACTTGAACCCGTCATTTTGATGTGAACATTAATGAAATCTTGGTAATTATTGACATGGGTCTTACAGAAACCATCTTTTAGTGGCTGGAAACAGAACTAGAGTTAGACGATTTGAAAGTTTGCGTGAACCATTTAAAGGTCTGGTCAGTTTTAATGGCATAGGCGGTGAGTTTCTAGGGTGTCGGCCGATTTCTTGCCAAATTGTTATTTCGACGTCACTTAAAAATTGGGGCTTTTCTAGAGAAAAGTCTCTTAGGGTCCGACTAGAAGCTACGAGGTAGTGGTGGAATTTGTAGGTACGATAGAGTTAGGGTGAATGGTAGTTGTAGGTGTAGGTGTAGGTGTGGTGGTTGTGGTGGAGGAGAGTGTAGAGAGGGGGTAAGTGGGTGGCTATGGTGGTGGTGGTGGTGGCGGTTGTGGGGGCTGGTGGTTGTTGTTCTTGGATTGTACTGGTGGTGGTGATATAATATATGTGTGTGTGCATGTTATATAACATGTTAAACAAAGGTTTTTATTAAAAAAATTATGTTTTTCCACATAAGCTGCCACCTCACAAAAAAAACGGTCATGTTAGCAAAAACACTAATTTGGTTAGTGTAGGAGTGACAAAGAAAAATCAGTTGCAAGTTGGGAATAGTGGTGGATAAGTGGTTAGTTGAAAATAGCAACAACCAACATTTAATAGTAAGGGTTATTAAAATCCAATAGTCCAAAAAAGTGATGTTCGAGATTCTTACCTTCTCAAACTCTAAGAAAATATTCCATTTTCCCTATCGAGCTCATCTCGAATTTCTCCTGTATAAGCTTTTTAAATTCTCTGTACAAACCATCTTTAGTAGACCCAAAAATAATATCATCAACACATACATGTCCCAGAATACGGTCAACACCCTTTTCTTTGGTAAACAAGGTGTAGTCCACGAGTCGACGTTTGAACCAGTTAGATAACAAATAGTTACTGAGAATTTGATACCGTTCACGAGGTGCTTGATGGAGTTCGTACAACGCTCTATTCAATTTGTAGACTTTTTCACGATGAAACGGATCCTCAAACCCCGGAGGCTGCACAACATACACCTCTTCCTTCACGATTCCATATAGAAAAGCACTTTTCATGTCCATTTGATACACCTTGAATCGTTTGATCGAAACGTAAGCTAAGAACCTTCAAATTGCTTCAACACGTGCAACTGGAGCATATACTTCGTTGTAATCAATTCACTCTATCTGTCAAAAGCCAAGAACAACTAATCAAGCCTTGTTTCTAACAACTACACCACGTTCATCCCGTTTGCATTTGTAGACCCACTTGGTTCTATTTTTCTTTTGTCACACCCTCAAATTCAACTTGCAGGGTTTTACCGCAAGGTGCGTGACACACCAGGATCCAAGTCAACGGTCATAATAAACGACAACTATATGAGTAAAGATAACTTTTGAAAACAACCACGCAGTTTAAAAGTTTAGCAGAAGCATAATTAGTTTACAATCCAAACTAGCTTTAACAGTTACAAACCCAAAAGCCAACACAAGTTAATGTTTGAAAAATATTTTCAGACAGTGTTCAAAACAGTAGAATTGCAACAATAGGATGTAGTGCGACTCCATGCGTCCTATTCCTTGATTGCTACCTTAGCGACCTGACAAAACATGCTATGTTAGACAGTATTTCATACTGGTGAGTTCACAGGTTTTATGTTTGTAAAATAAGTTATTGTTTGAAAACCAGATCCACATGATAATCTACATCTATACTAATGCTAACTAGACATCGTTACAAGTTACTCAAGTGGATTGAACCATTGCAGACTGATAATAATAAGTTGCCTCGTTTCCCCGTCTCCGGTCATCACCCGGTGACGTAATGTTAGATAGGACAATGTAACGCTTCGAAATTTATGTTTTGCTTAATTACGCCATTAGGCGTGATTAGCAAAAAAATAATAAAATGAGATTTAAATAATAAGAATGTGGGAAATAACCTAGTTAATGTTATTAATTATATGAATGAGTAAATGATATAGGAAAACTAACTTGACTAGTTAGTTTTATAAGAAAATGACATTGGGGGATTAGTTGAGGGGCTATAGTTGCCAATGTGGTGAACTATAATTTAATTAATAAACATTGACAAAACAATAAAACACACACAAGTGTGTGTGTGTGTCGAATTCAAAGAGAAGAAAAGGGGGATTCTTCCCATACCCTAAAACACCAACTCAACTTGAATCAAGGGCAGATGAAGGTCCATTCAGGTGCATGAAGCCAAATATGGGTCATCTAAGGTCTAATAAACACCAATGTACCTTTTATTTGATATAATTTGAGGTTATATTCAAGCTAGGTCATGGTGGAAATAACGGGTTTTGGTTAAAACGTGAAGTTATCAGTTATTAGAGGTTACCCTAGCTTTAGGGGATCTCAAACATGTCTAATTTAGTAAAGAATAACAATACTTATAGGTGATTGTTTTGTTATGTGAATGACGATTAGGTGTAAAACTTGGGTTATGGCCTTTTGGCGAAACCCACATTAAAATAGTGATTAGAAGATGAAGTTGCATGATTGAATGATCATTGTATATTGAGAATGGATATGGTGATATCGAGGATTCCATACAATATGTTAACTAAGAAAAATGGTGGTTAAAAGAAGATGCACACCAAGTGTTTGGATAAATGTCTAGTTGAAAAAAAAAATAGATAAAAAGTTGTATGTTAAGATCTCACCATTTAAGATGTTGAGTGAGAAGTTGGAATGTGCAGTAGAACTAATAAATGATATGTTAAAAAGGGATAGTTCATGAGACTATTGCCTTATAAGTAGTGCATACAAACATGTAAAAGGTTAGTTTGACTCTTAGAAGTCAAACTAACCCAAACCTAAGTTTGAATGAACTAGGTGTATGAGAACTTATGATATGAGTTGGTTATTTGACATAATGACTAACTTAAATTAATCTTGAGTATAATGATGTGATCTTGACAAGCTAGGTGGAGGCTTGGAACAAATTGGATCAAACGAACTAAACGGGTCAAGGAATGCTTAATTGAGGCCACGGTAAGTGACTTATCTTAAATAAGTCTCTTAGAAACCAAAATGATTGTGTAAACCTTTGTCAATTATGGAATTTGCGTTATTAAGAAAGAATGGGTGTTTAAATTTTAGAGAGGAATACGAAATATGAGATTCTAGCTTGTAATGGGTTAGAATAGCCAAAATGAGAGAAAAATGGTTAAGTCCGGGTCGAGATGTCTAAATAAATGATTGAGTGTTGTTATAATGGATCAAGTGAGGTTAATATCACTTGAGCCCAAGATTTGAAATTTAAATATTGGAGTGTTGAAAGGTAAGGCAAATCGGTCAAAAGATGATGTGAACATTAGTTAAACCTGGTACATGAAGCTTTCATAATTAAGCATTAAGATTTAAAAGGTTAGACGGGCCAAATGGGGGTATGAAACCATTTGGATTCCTGGATATTAATATGTGCAAATTAAGGATTCTCACAGGTTGATAACTTGGAACGAAAAAGGGCACGTGATGCCAATTGGTCGTATGGATGATTCGAATGATATGGAATGGGTCAACGCCACCGGGTAAGTCCGTTGGGTAAAGTAGGACCTTGGGCAGGTAAATGTGGAAGAAAACCACCCACACGAAATGTGGGTACCAAATCAGTGAGTCATTTTCCGTAAGTGTGTCTAATGCGCGCTAATACGCTTAGATGCGATTTAAAATGGTGAATTCATGAAGTTGGTGAATACTAAGTCCGTAAAGGCTTAGAGGCTTTCAAACAAGCTAATGGGTCAAAAATAATTAAGTATTACTGAGTTGAGTCGACATGGGTGATTAAATTGAAATAATAGCCTATAAGGGCATTTTAGGAATTTTAAAGATTTACTAAAGACTAAATCTATAAACCGAGTCATGTTAAGCTAATCGGACAGTGTTGATTAAAACTTGATTGAATACCGACGCATGAACAATCCTCGAGGTCGTAATGGCAAAGGAATGAGCAGAGGATATTTGCTCAAACCAGTGGATTGTTCAGACCAGAGAAAGAATAAGCAAAGGATGTTTGCTCAGACCAGAGGATTGCTCAGACCAGAGGATTGTTTAGACCAGATGAAAATGAGCAGAGGATGTTTGCTCAGACCAGAGGATAGTTAGACCAGAGGGAAAACTGAGCAGAAGATATATCCTCAAACTATCATGGCTTGTTAGAATTCAGTTTTATTTTATACGGCCATCTGGCCGTAGCTACGTCGGGTTTTAAACCCAAAATATTTGTTTATTTCTTTTGCAATGGTTTGACCCATTAATACCAAATACTAATCGTTTATCGTGTGTATTTGTGGTAGGCACTTCTAAGGAGCAGAACCAGACGCGAAACGGACCAAGCATGAAACCGAACACACTTGAGACCAAGATCACTATTGTGAATAAAGATTTGATTTCGTCTTGACACGCCGTGTGGGACATTTTAGTAAAACGACAATGACGTTGTGTATATGTAACGCCTGTGGTAGTCAAGCTTAGCGATGTCGAACTATAAATAACATGTGCGGATCTTCCAAGGATCCGGACGTGTAAATATGGTTTAAGAATCGCAAAAAAATGCTATACTGGGACCAAAACTAAATTAGTTGTTAATTACTTGATTTAAAAAGGGGTTGGGATGTTACAGACAAATATGCACACGTGTGACCTCCATTCAACATAGGTGGGGCTTGTCAAACCTAATAAATCTATTCACACTTTCACCACTATGTTCCACATATTTATAGTTCAAACTGTTAGAAGGACTTTAGATGAAGTTGCTTAGTACACAAGTTATATAATGTAATATATGTGATCTAAATGTTTGTGTTTGCGTAGCATGTTGCTTCCCCAATAGGAAAACAGTTTATTACAACATATTTTCAAAAATAAACACAAACAATCCCTGATTACGTAATTTATAAATAGATGGATTTTTTTCATGGTTTCTTCAACTCAATATGGTTTCCATTTTATGCGTGGCATATATATATATATATATATACACACACACACGTATAAAAAACAAAAAGCACCAAGTGGATTTTAAAAAAAATAAATAAATAAGTTTCGTTGTGTAACGTATGTTATACAACATAGAAATCCAGCAAAAAAAATCTAACACAAAAATGTTATACAACATAAAAATACAACTCATTTTTGTGGGTTTGGCCGTTGACTTTTTATATAGAAATATGGTATGGATAAAAAGACGCCCAATGTTATGATGCATTTTTTTAATTAATGTCGTTTGAAAAAGTTATGATTGTTTAAAAAACAAAGAGAATATATTCATGTGCTTTACATGTGGAGTGACAAAGTCAACAAAATAAGCTATTTCAAAAATACCCTTACACCCCTTTTTTCATACACTTTTGTTTTAGCCATTGATTTAAAAAGAGAAGGTTGACGAGTCCCAAAATTAGCAGGTTTTATATAAATGTTTTCACCTAATTATCACCCAAATTCATGCTTTTATCTTGGTATTGTCACTGTTGGGTTAGATTGAGACCACAGTTACCAGGATTAAGTGTTTTTGATAGATTGTAATGATGTTTAGAAGTTAGAGGGTCATTTGTGTAATTATAGCATAGTTGTAGCATCTAAACCCTAGGATGCGCACTTAGTACACGGGCTCTGCGCACTTAGCTTAAGTGCGCAGGCCCATCAGCTTGCCTATATAAAGAATGTTATGCTGCAGCTAGGGTTCAGGGTTTTTGGTCATTTTCTTTGATAGCACAAGTGTGTAGGTGCGTACTTAATCATTTCCATGGTGTTGTAATGCTCAAATCAGTAATGGAATCTTCGTATTATTCATCTTGTGTGTCGGTTTCTATCATATTCATCTAGTTTCTTTGTTTGTAAAGATTAATCACCTAAAACACCTAACAAATAGGTGTTTCTAGGTGATAACAATCTTGTGCACTTAAAAGATCTAGTATTTTGGGACTACAATTTGGTATCAGAGCCTCTGTGCTCTAGATTGTATCTATTTAAAGATACCAAAACCCTCATCTTGTTAGTTTCTACGATCAAGATTTTTATAAATTTTTGTGTTTATCAAAACTTTGAGTGCTTTTCTTTAGTTTTTGCTTCAAAATCTCGTGGATAAAGTGTTTCTAGGGTGTTAAAAGTTGGTTATTTTCAGTAGAAACATCATCCGAGGACTTCAGATTGATTGAAAAACTCTTGGATAAGATTCTAATATGATTTGTGCAATTTCAGCAGCTTTTGCGTACTTATCGTGCGCACTTGTTTCATAATCTGCGTACTAGTTTCTTATTTTGAGTACTTATTTTATGTGTTGCGTACTTAGCTCATAAGTTGCATACTTGGTATTACAAGCTGTGCACTTATCTCAGGAATACATTGCGCACTTATCTCATAAGTGTGCGCACTTGTGTCTTGGGTTGAGCACTTAAATTTTCACAAGGCTTTACAGCTCTCTCTCTCTCCTGATATCACAACTAGGGTTTCTGCGTACTAATCAGAAACAACTAGTTGGGGTGCGTACTTGCTGGAAGGTGCAGTTTTTGAGTACTTGGCTAGGGTTTCTGCGCACTAAAATCTTAAACGAGAGTTTAAGTGTCTGTGTACTTAGATAAGTACGCAGACTGATCAGTCAAAGACTGAGCACTTGTCTTGCTCAGCCCTGACTGACCTGCGCACTTAAGCCATTGTGTGTACTTCAGGGACTGCGCACTTATCAGGAGATCAAGAACTTAACCCTTCTGTTTAATTACTGTTTCAGGTTGCTGCTCAAAAGTTTTCTGCGTACTTGCTCTTGCGTACTTGTCTGCGCACTTGTGCACTGATCATCAAATTATAAGGACTTTGGACTGTTCTTTGGACTGTAACCCTTAAAATTAATTAATCAGAATTTTAAAAATCAATCTAAATCAATGGCTGGTAACAACTCATTCCAAGTTAATCCCATAACCCAAGCAGAACTGGAAACTGGAACTATAACCCGAATTCCCAAGTTGATGGGTGCTGAAGATTATGGTACCTGGAAAAACAGGATGAAAGCATTCTATTTTGTTAATGATCACACTCAATGGAACTCTGTGCAACTTGGACCTCACATTCCTGTGAGGACCACTGATGCAGGAGAGGTGTTTAACACTGATCCTACTACCTACACAGATCTTGACAAACAGTTGATGTAACGAGATCACAAAGCATACGGTGCTCTCACCATGGCTTTGTCCAATGATGTGTACAATATGTTTGAAGAGTACGGATCGGCGCATGATCTGTGGTTTGCTTTGAGTGAATACTACGAAGGAAATGCTGAGATGAGACAGAACAAGCAGGACATGATTCAGAAAGAATATGATATGTTTGGAAGTATTCGTGGTGAAAGCCTGTCGTCACACATTGATAGGTTCATGAGTCTGTTAACCAAAATGAAGAAAGCCGGTATTCCTGTCAACAACCGTAACTCCATCAAGAAACTACTTGACTCTCTTCCAAAGGAATGGAGTGTTCAATGCATGCTGATTAAGAAAGATTACTTGGATGCTCAATCCACTCTGGCTGATCTTATAAACACATTGAAGTCGTTTGAAATGGATATCACAAAAAGAGAGATGAATCAGACTGTTCCAAAGGTGACTTCTAGCAGTGCAATGAAGAATCTGGCATTGATGACTCTGATTGGTGAGATGGGTTCAAGTTCACTACATCCATATGTGGACTCACTGGGTGGTGGAAGTTCAAGTTCAGGCAAAGCACCAATGTACTCTGAAAAGGCAGCGAAGACACTGACTCCACAGGTCGCCAAGCTGGCTACCGAACATGTGGAACTCTTCAACACCTTCATGAGTAGTTTTGAAGCTCTAAAGACTGGTGAGATCAAGAATGAGATGATGTCTCCGGAGGATATGTACCAAGTGGATCCAGATGATATGGAGGAAATGGATCTCAAATGGCAGATGGCAATGATTACTCTGAGAGTTAAAAGGTTTCAAGACAGAACTGGTAGGAGAGCGGGAATGGGAAAAGCTGGGTTTGACAAGTCAAAGATCAGATGTTATAACTGCAAAATTCTTGAGCATTTCAAATACGAATGTCCCACTTTGAACCAAGCTGAAATCAAGCCTGCTAAGAGGTTGGTGGCTATCACTGACGGAAATGAAGGAAATGAGAAGGAACCACAGAAGGCATTGGTTGTTGAAGATTTTGACTGGGGAGAAGAGGCAGCTGCAGCAGAAGTTGAAGTCAACAAAGCCCTGATGGCCACAATTTGCACCAAATCCTCTAACGGTGTGAATTCTCTAGAAGGGTCATCTACTGAGGTGCTGAAGGGTGAAATGCTTAAGAATGCTGGTCTGAAGAGTGTGCTGGTTGATGAGAAAGTGAAAGATCAGACTGGGGAGGAGGCGTTGATAGCCGAGAAGACTTCCCCAAAGAATGCTGCTGAAGAGGTGAAGAGTGCTTCCAAGAAAGCTGAGGAGAGAGACATGAATAAATTACAGAAATGGTTGATAGCTCTTATGAGATATCTATGGCATGTCGACAGCGGCGCTTCAAGACACATGACTGGACTGAAAGAACTCCTCAAGAACTATCGGTTCATTGATGGAGAGTTTGTAGCGTTCGCTGGAAATGAAAAGGGTGGAAAGATCGTTGGCATAGGAGATGTGGTCTCTGACGCCCTAACACTAGAAGATGTCAACTATGTTCCAGAACTGTGCTACAATCTGTTGAGTGTATCACAAGTCTACGACAAAGGAATCTCGGTGTTGTTCAATGACATGGAGTGCATCTTCCTTAAGCCAGGATTTAAACCACCCACCGACATGATCATGTTGAAAGCCCCTAGGCAGAACAACACATATGTGATAAACATGAGAGATGCCAAGTCTGAATGCCCAATGACTTGCTTACTATCAAAGGCATCTGAGTCAGAGTCACTATTATGGCATAGGCGATTAGGTCATGTGAATTTTAAAAATATGAACAAACTTTCTAAACTAAATCTAGTCAGAGGTCTTCCTTCCAAGGAATTTCCTTTTTCTGAAAAATGTTTAGCATGTGCAAAAGGTAAACAACACAAGAAATCGCATAAGTCCAAAATAGTGAACTCAATTGACTCTCCACTTCAATTATTACATATGGATCTCTTTGGTCCAATCAGTGTAAAAAGCTTGGGTAAAAAGTCTTACTGTTTGGTGATTACAGATGATTTCTCTCGCTTCACGTGGGTGTACTTCTTGGAGTTCAAGAGTGAAGCTGCTGAGACTTTGATGCTGTTCGTTCCCTTGATCGAGAACATAATCAAATTGAAAGTAAAGTCAATTAGAAGTGATCATGGAACAGAATTCAAGAACCAAAGCTTTATGACGTTCTGCAGCGGGAAAGGAATTCATCTTCAATATAGTGCTACAAGGACTCCTCAGCAAAATGGAGTGGCTGAAAGGAAGAATCGTACACTCATTGAAGCTGCCAGAACCATGCTCATCGACTCTAAATTGCCGATCATCTTCTGGGCAGAGGCTGTGAATACCGCCTGTTATGTTCTTAACAGAGTTTTGATTGTCAAGCCACGTGGGAAAACGGCTTATGAATTGCTTTTTAAAAGAAAACCTCTCATTGATTATTTCAGGCCATTTGGATGTTCCTGCACTCTTCTGAACAACTTTGAGAATATCATGAAGTTTGATGCTGTTGGAGACGAATGTTTCTTCGTTGGATACTCTTCTAGTCAAAAGGCCTATCGAGTATACAACAAACGTACCAAGATGGTTCTCGAATCTTTTTATGTTGACTGGCAAGAATCCAACTCCACTAATGTTGGAACCGGTCCTGACTGGTTCTTTGACGTGGATGTTGTGTTTAATCATTTTGTCATACCCGAACATCAAGTTCCTGCAGATCAAACTCCTGAAAATCAAGCAACAAGTTCATCTCCCTTGGGGAATATTCTTTACTCTTCTGACGACGAAGTTACACCATTGACCACTCGTTTTTCTCCTCTTGTTGCTGATCCAATCGTTCCTCCTCAACACAATAATGGTGATACAGCTGCTGAAACCTCTCACATTCCTGAAAGCACTTCAAGTGCTGAAGGGACACCGTCAAATCAGCAGTCTGTAGATGAACCATCCAGCTCATCAGCACCTGGAGATCATCTTTCAAACCTACCTTCACAAGTGCAAGAAGAAGAGAATATGGGATACAAGTCTTCAAAGAATCATCCAATTGAAAATGTCATTGGACCAATCAGTGAGGGTGTTCTTACAAGAAATCAGACAGACAAGCTGAACACCGCTCTCTCAGCATTCTTATCTCAAACAGTACCTTTCAGCATTGAAGATGCAGTTAGAGATGCTAGCTGGGTAGAGGCCATGCAGGAAGAGCTATTTCAGTTCAGAAAACTCAAGGTGTGGGAGCTTGTGGATCTGCCTAAAGGGAAATATCCTATTGGGACGAGATGGGTTTTTCGCAACAAAATGGATGAACGTGGAGTAGTGATCAAGAACAAAGCTCGTCTGGTTGTTCAGGGGTTTCGTCAGTAGGAAGGGATTGACTATGAGGAAGTCTTCGCACCGGTCGCTCGACTTGAAGCCATTCGCATTTTCTTGGCATATGCTTCATACCGAAATTTTAAAGTTTTTCAGATGAATGTGAAGAGTGTTTTCTTATACGGGAAGATCAAGGAAGAAGTCTATGTGTGTCAACCGCCAGGATTTGAAGACCCTCATCATCCAAACAGATACTACAAGTTGGACAAGGCTCTCTACGGTCTCCATCAAGCTCCTAGAGCTTGGTATGAGACCTTGTCCTCATATCTGCTACAGAATGGATACACAAGAGGGAAGATTGACATGACCCTGTTCACCAAAGAAGTCAACAAACATTCTATCCTTGTTCAAATATATGTTGATGATATTATCTTTGGTTCAACTGACGAAAATCTGTGCAGGGAATTTGAAAGCATTATGAAGTCTCAATTTGAAATGAGCATGATGGGAGAACTGTCATTTTTCTTAGGTCTCGAAGTCCAACAGAAAAAAGACGGCATTCTCATTCACCAAGCAAAGTATACAAGAGACATTCTGGCTAAATACAACCTGTCTGACTGCAAACCGTCCAACACTCCTTTTGCTGCACAAACAACGCTTGTACCAGATCTTAATGGGCCTTCTGTGAACCCTCACACTTATCGTTCTATGATCGGATCCTTGATGTATCTCACAGCCAGCAGACCAGACATCATGTGGGCAGTTGGATGCTGTGCTCGCTTTCAGTCAAATCCCAAGCAATCTCATGAAACTGCAGTAAAAAGAATCTTCCGCTACCTCAAAGGAACACCAAAACTCGGTTTATGGTATCCTAAGAGTGATAATTTTGACCTAATTGCGTACTCTGATAGTGATCATGCAGGTTGCAGGATTGACAGAAAATCTGTCTCTGGTGGCTGTCAATTTCTGGGAAACAGGCTTGTGTCTTGGCAGAGTAAGAAGCAGACAACAGTGTCTATCTCCACCGCTCAGGCTGAGTACACAGCCGCATCCAGTTGTTGGATTGCGGTTTGAATGTCATGAGAACCCCTATCTACATTGACAATGATGCTTGTCGTGACATCGTGAAGAATCCAATTGATCATTCTAAAACCAAACATATAGAAATTCGGATTCATTCAATTCGCGATGCGCACGACAAAGGGTATATACAGGTGTTGCCAATAGATACTGCTGATCAAAAGGCAGATATCTTTACAAAAGCTTTCGACAAAACCCGTTTTCGTCAGTTGGTAACTTGGCTTGAAATGATCAATTTTGAATAATTAAAACTCAAAAAAAAAAAAAAAACCTTGTGTATAAATTATAGAAAAATCTTATTTTTAAGTAAAATAAAGATTTTTGGGGGAGAAATAAACCGGTAGATCCCTAACTGCAAAAAAAAAAAAAAAAAAAACTTTCTCAAAAATCAAGAAATGATAGGGACTAATCATATTTTGTCAGCATGTGAATAGGACCCAGAGGACGTTGCGGCTTCAAGCAACGACATGTCGGTAGATTCAGCCTGGAATCAAGTAAACTACTAAAGGTGATAAACTGAAAAGATCTACACGAAAAGCTGGATTCCCACTGTGTTTTAGGTCTGCACAAGCTGAGTCCGGTCATACACAGGTTGAGAGATTAAAAGACACAGAAAATTTTGTGCATAAGCAATCAAAAGACACCTAAGAGTGCAAGCTACCAAAGCGGGGCTATTAAATCAAATGAGCAACAAAAGACACGCAATGTTAGTGACGTGCAAACATATAGATAGCTCAAAAAGCAATCAGATGATCATCTTCTCTGCTTATGGGAACATAGACCTGAAGCTCTCATCATCTGATTGACATAATGATCATCTTCTCTGCTTATGGAAACATAGACCTGAAGCTCTCATCATTATATCTCAATAAACCTTGAGGATTGGTAGGCTTACACCTAGCACGAGTGGGGTCCATTAACTTTTCGTCAATATTACCAAAACATGATAAAGCTCATCACATAAAGTATGTTGAAAGACGAGAGGCATGGATTTAAGTGGACAAACATACCGACAGTTTTTCTTGAGCTGAAGCTATCCAACGGAAAGTTGAAATGTGATCTGGCAGGTATGGCTAGTATGATCTTGATGCAAAAGGTGAGAAACGGTTGATCTCCAAACCCAGATCTTTGATTAAAGCGTATTTTTTAAATTTTTGGGACTGCGCACTTGTTGGGCCTTTGGGCCTTGCGCACTTAAGCCAAGTGCGCAGCCCAAACCTTTGAGGTATATATACCACAGTAATTTCTCCCTTTTACTATTATCCTAAAAATTAAAAACCCTAATTTTTACCATCTTGTTCTTCGTCATCTTCAACCGTGTTCTTCATTTAACCACCATAAATCCACCTCTAATCCTTCCAATCACACCTGTTTTGATCCATCTTCTGTCTTTTATTACCTGTTTGTGTATCTGTTTAAGGTAGTCCAGCTTCTAACAAGTTTTCATCATGTTCACAGGGGTTATCTTTGAATTCTGGAAATCAACGATTGAAGATTTAGGGGTTTTTCATGAAATGCGCACTTATTTCTTGAATAATTGCGCACTTGTATCATATAGTGCGTACTTGCTTCATATGATACATGCCTGAGAAACCCTTGAATCATTGCGCACTTGGATGCGACCTTAAAATCTTAAACGAAGGTTTAAGTGTCTGCGTACTTGACTAGTACGCAGACTTGACCACTTGGACTAAGCTGTTACCATGCCCGAGTCAAGGCTGTCTTGTGTACTTATGACCTCGTGTACAAATAGATCATCCGACTGCGCACTAACCCAAGTGCTCAGTCAAAGTTGAGTACTTGGGTGCGCACTTGACTGAGCACTCAGCTAAAACACTCTGACTCGGGCTGCGCACTTAAGGGATATGAGAACTTAACATTGAAACAAAAATATGACCATTGACTTGACCATTCATGACATTTGACCGGACTGCGTACTTTGACTCATTCACCCATAAACCATGACTGTACTTAAATGATCATTAAAATGAAAGACAAAAATACCGTGTACACTGATTAAACTAATCCATAAAAGGAGTCACACACATGAAACCAAATAAAATAAACCAAGTCTACGTACGTTGTTCGTCAAAGTCAATGAAAAGTCTTTCAGTCGTCAACTCAAAATCAAAAGTTCTAACTTACTTTTCGTGCATGTGACCCATACAGATGGCTCTTGACTGGGATCCAAGAGGAATGCACAATCAACCAATGAATCTTGAGACTGATGACACAAAGTTTCGAGAAGTTGTTACTTGGATCAGACGAAGCAGAATTGGATACGCTGTGGAGCAGAATGTACAAGTTTACAGCTCGCACATTGAGTACTTCTGGAGGTCTGCCAAAGTAGAGGTCGTGGCACGTGTCAAGAGAATCAAAGCTACAGTCAGAAACAAGGCAGTTGTCATCACAGAAGATACTGTTCGAAACGTTCTGAGATTTCAAGATCAGCAAGCTACTGTTAGATTTCTACCAAAAGCCGACATTCACCAAGAATTCAAGAACTTTGGATACAACGGAGAGTTTGACAAAAGGGGGGGATATCAAGAAGAGTCAGCTGACAAGAGACTGGAAACTCATCAGCCACGTGTTTCTTATGTCTCTATGTCACAGGAAAGGAGGTTACAACGCACTTAGCCCTGATTGGTCGACCGCCATGATAAAGATTTGCAAAAATGAACCATTTAATCTGTCAGGAATGGTGTTTGATTATATGGTAAAGAATCCTGAAGCTGGGAATGGCAAATGGGCGATGTACCCCAGATTTGTGCAGATGATGATCAATGCACAACATGAGGATCCGCCCCTAGGTGATCAGTACAGCTTCGCCAAAGGTGCACGATTCTTTACAGAGTGCAATACACCTGACTGGGAACCTATGCTTGAGAACATGTATGCAGCACAACGATACCCTATCGTCATGGAATTGTACAACAAAATCAAGAAGAGGAAACAGTCTGCTACAGAAGCGCGTCAGCCATCCACAGCTGCACCTGAATCATCTGCACCTGCTCCCACAGTAGCCCAGCCAACTGCTGAAGAGATTGCTAGAGAAAGATCAAGGGGCAAGAGAGTAGCATCCGAACCAGTTGCACCAAGGCCAACCAAAAGGAATAGGCCGACTGGTTTGCTACAAGAAGGCAGAGAATCACTGACACAAGAGGAACTTGATTTGGCTGAAGCTGCAAGACAAAGTGCTGAATTGGCAAGGGCAGAAAGAAAGAAAAGAAGAGAACGGTTACCAGAATCTGAGAGGCCACGAGTTATGACTGAAGAAGATCTTGAGAATGAAGAGATTTGGGAGTCTATGTTCGGGGGAGAGGATCAACCAGGGCCTTCCACTGCCAGGGCTCCTGTTCCTAAACCTCCAGTGAAGAAGCCAACTGCACCATCCTCATCTGTTCCTGCTGCACAACGTCGAAAACCTGTGCATCAAGAACTGTATGAGACATTATCAAAAGAGGTGGGAAAGACTGCAGCAAAAGAAATATGCACCTTGAAGAATCAGATTTACAACAATCAAGAGTTGAGGAGAAAGATAAAGAAGTTGAAGCATAAGAATAAGAATCTGGAAAAGGTTGTTAAGGATCAGCGTTATCTGATCAAATTTCAGACTCAGGTGCAGATGAAAATGTTCGATATGATTCAAGAGCTGAAGAAACAAGAAACAGGTGCTTCTGGTACGTCATTTGATGAGATGTTTGATTTTGGGAAGTTTATGGAAGAAGAGAAAGAAAAAGAGAAAATAGCTGAAGAGAGCGACGTGGATGAAATTAGTGAGGATGAGATGCCTGAAACGTTTGTGGAGATGGGTGCAGGAGAAGATACTGTGTATGAGATGTCAGACGGATACAAGTTGGACCCTGAGAGATCTACCTGGTTTCCCAGAAGACCTATTACCATTCCAGCTCTGCACCAAAACATCCATCACACAAGAGAAGCTCACCAAGAAAGAATCATCTCATGGGGATATGATGGGTTCAAAAGATTGTTTGTTGTGAAGAGAAGAGGAGGAGTGATACAGTATTTTAAAGGTAGACCAGATCTGAAAACTCTTCCTCGCTGGGATATCAGGGAAATGTGCAGAACGCCATTCATCAACCACTCCAAGGACGCCCAAGCTGACATGATCTCTGTTTTTATAGAAAAGGAGTATGAGACTGATTTCCAGAACTGGAAACCACAAAAGCCAAGAAGAAGAATCTCCAAAAAGAGAATCGATCCAGCAACCGGACGGGGAATGATCACCTATGTGATTGACCCACCCCAGGTCGTCACAAGAGTTCCCATACGTCCCGAGCTTCCTGTGATGTTGACAGAGTTTAAGAAATGGTTCTATGACAGCCTGACTGGTGAAGCTGTCATCAAGCTGAGAGACGATTCAGAGGCTTTGAGAATTCTAGACCCAGTGGATGTGTTTGCTCTTAACCCCTCAGATTTGACTGTTCTGTTTGCAAACCAGATTAACGTGGGTGCAGGGAATGTGTTGTTTGAAGAAGCAATCTTATTTAGGAGAGCGGTGGAACGGGCATTGAATCGAAAAAGGGAGTTGCTCGATTTGGTAGACAGGATCAACGCGGCCGACAAAGCAAGAGATGAAAGAGAGAAAGCCGCCCAAGCTGCTGCTGCAAAAACAACGGAAGCTGAGGTCATCTCAGAGGTACAGACACAGGTTCCTGCAGCAACAACTGATCCAGAAACAGAGTCTACTCAAGCCCCACCTGCATCTTCAGAACCAGTCCCAGAAACTCAGCAGGAACCAGCAACTGTAGACCTTGCTGAGTTGTTCATCCAAGATCCACCGGTTGTAGAAACAAATGTTGATGAAGGTATTGTTCAAGCACTCCCGGCGCATCAAGCTAGAGAAGAGGGGGAGTTAAGCGATGTGGAGATCGACTGAGATCGAAGAGCTGGTAGCTGTGGTCTAGGGGGAGTATTGTTGGGTTAGATTGAGACCACAGTTACCAGGATTAAGTGTTTTTGATAGATTGTAATGATGTTTAGAAGTTAGAGGGTCATTTGTGTAATTATAGCATAGTTGTAGCATCTAAACCCTAGGCTGCGCACTTAGTACACGGGCTCTGCGCACTTAGCTTAAGTGCGCAGGCCCATCAGCTTGCCTATATAAAGAATGTTATGCTGCAGCTAGGGTTCAGGGTTTTTGGTCATTTTCTTTGATAGCACAAGTGTGTAGGTGCGTACTTAATCATTTCCATGGTGTTGTAATGCTCAAATCAGTAATGGAATCTTCGTATTATTCATCTTGTGTGTCGGTTTCTATCATATTCATCTAGTTTCTTTGTTTGTAAAGATTAATCACCTAAAACACCTAACAAATAGGTGTTTCTAGGTGATAACAATCTTGTGCACTTAAAAGATCTAGTATTTTGGGACTACAGTCACGATTTGTTTCCTTTTGATGATAATTGCAGGCATTAAAGGTGGAAAATGAAAAGAAGTGAAAACCGACATAAAAGACAAGGATTTGAAGACTTTCAGTGAAGATCGAGATGAAGCACGTCCTTCGTTAGGACTATGCATGACCGTGCACCTATCATAGGTCAACCAGTCAACAAGAGTTAAATTTGGGGTTTTCTGATGTGCACGGGCGTGCTTTACTGCAACGTGTTCTCCAAAGCTAAAACCGACCAAGACTGACAAGACGGTTACAAGATGCAGTGAGCACGGGCGTGCCAGGGAAGGAAGCACGGGCGTGCCAGCCCTAGTACAGACAATTCTGCGCGAAAGGACTCTGCAACAGTACGTGCTGTCGAGAAGGGGCGTGCCAAAACGTAAGCATGGGCGTGCTAGGGCTATTTTCCCTATAAATAGAGGCCTCCACTCCACATTTTGGGCATCCCTTTTCACCCGAGTTTATCTCACACTTCAGCCACCTTGAGGGTCTTGCAAATGACCTTTGAAGCTTGGGATCATTCCATAAGCACCTTTTGATTGAGAGTTGAGAGAGAGATCACTAAAACTCACCCGAAAACCCTCTTTAATCTTAAATACACTCACTACTATGTGTTCTTCCAACACCCAATATAGTGTGCAAGTTGTAAAGCCAATGCTTGGCTAGATTAATTGAGTGTCTCTAGGGTGAAGACTTATCTTGGTATGGATTATATAGTTTTTATTTGTAAAGTGGTGTTGTGTTCTTGTTTAATTCTTCACTTAAAACTTTGTTTGATGAATTAACTAACTAATTACTTAGTCTTTGGTCTTGTGGGTGTCTTGATAGGAAGTGGGAGGACTCATGAGTGTACCCATGGTCTGTAAAAACCCATGCACTTGTGAGCTAACCTAATCCCACGAGTAGTGATTAGCCAATTTGTGGGTAGAAATACACACACTTAGTGGCTTAATCCTCTACTATCAAGATCTCACTTAGGGTCGGTACGGTCTTTATACTCGGTCCTAGTGATAAGCCAAGACTTAATCTTGCGACTTAGCTTCATTGTCTATGTGATAGCTTTGGCGTAGGTTAAGAATTGGTGAACCTGTGTTGAAAGAAAACGGTCTTTATTTTCTTTCATCACTATACCGCACAGTTAATGATAGACCACTCGCTTTTTAAAAGGTTAATTGGTTCAAGTAAGGGATGCACGTGTGCTGGTTAGTCACGACTCTCTTATGATACAAGTGGTTTCTTGTTCGGTCATGCTCCAGCCACCGACAAGTTGTCCATAAAAGCTTTAAGTGATTAGATGTCTTTATTGCAACACTAGGAGGTGGATCAATCGGGCTTGGGTATACACAGTCTTGAGTAATGCGTCTGTCATTGTTGAGAGGTGAGCTTACCGGTTCAGGAGACTCTCACTTTACAACAAGAACACAACTCGTTTTGCGAAAACAGCCACCTCTGGAGAATGTTGTAGCAACTGCATGTTAAGCATAAGTGCGCACTTGTTCACACCACTTAACTGAGTAACTACTATTAATCCGTCCCAAGATAAAGTTGGATCCCGAAGCAGCACATTGTTTGGTACTGATTTTTACTCTGGTCACTCTCATTCTCTTTCTCTTTGTTTATTTTATTTTATCTTTCTTTTTATAAAAGCAACTTAAGACTGAGTAGAGGAAGTCGTATCTTAGGGTTTGATACTTGGTACTTGCTATAGTGTATACTACGCTCGATAGGTCCACTTGCCTATCGTGTGGGTTTAGAATAATCAACAGATATCATTTTATTTATATAAATTTAAAACTTCGATAAGTGTCTTAACTTAAAGGTCTCATTTAATTATCCTTTTTCATTGAGTCTTGACACTTCCTTCGTGAAAGTGTTAGTTTTAAAAAGGACGTTTAAAAAGACCTAATCCACACGACATCAAAGGTCAAATTACTTCTTATCCTACTTTGGCAAAATGAAATTTTTATTTAATCCTAACCCTATGTGTGTGTATATGATTTGGGTCATTTGAAAATAAATGACCTAATTGAGAACCGAGTGAACCATTCTGGACTACACATTGATCTTAGAATTTTTTTTTTTGCTAAGTTGCACTTTTTCCTAAAGGATTTTTTTTTCTTTTGCATTTATACATATATATATATATATATATATATATATATAAACACATATAGTCATTATCTATACTATATTATAAAGCATGTAAGAGGGAAATTAAGTAATTACAACATTTAAGGCTTAGGGTACAACAAGCTAATAAAGTTATTATGAGGGCATAATGGTATTTCCACATTGCTATTATATTATCTATACTATATTTTGATAAATACAAGTAAATTGATAAATTGCTATTAAATACAATTAAATTGATAACATAATGATAAAAACCTCATCATTTTTACATAACTAATCGGTTGCATATGGAAATTTAATATAAGTTAATATTAAAGCATTGCCACTCTTCTACCTGAAGCATTCATGATGCTTTAATTGCAGCCATCTTTTGCGTTTCCTAACTCACAACCTTTGAAGTTTACAATAGAAGTAAAGAAAATCAATGGGTTGAATTAAATCTAGAAATAAATGAGATGAAATGATTAAAATTCTATAACCGATGGACATGATTAGATCCTTATATAGTCCTTTTATTTGTTTCATAAGTGCATAACACACACACACTCCGCTACTAATAATCAAATTTGAGATCATACATTAGCCACTGCCACTCCACGACTAATAATCAAATTTGGGAAGTTGAATTTTTGTCTAATGAAGATGATATGATTATTATTATTATAGGTGGAAGCTTCTTGATTTTGCGGAATTGAAACAAAGTTCTATCTCATTTTTCAATCTTGAAAAACAAGAAACCGCCTTTTCGCGTTGGTCTAGAGCAAGAACAAGGGCTGCAAAGGTAATTTCACAAACTTATGATAAAATTGAGTACCAAGAAATCGAATGTACAAAAATGTTTATATTTTTTTCATCTTTATGCAGGTTGGGAAAGGTTTATCAAAAAATAGCAAAGCACAAAAGCTTGCTTTGCAACACTGGCTAGAGGCGGTAAGTTAACGGATATTGTTATTTTAAATAATTTTTATTTTCTATTAGATAATGTGCATCGTATAGAGTATTGATATTCGACTCGTGTTTGTAAACGATATTAGATTGATCCAAGACATCGTTACGGGCATAATCTTCAGTTCTATTATGGAAAATGGTTAGTCTCTCATAGCAAAGAGCCCTTCTTTTATTGGTAAATACATGTTAACATCTTACATTAATTGCAAAAATAACTCTTATATTATATAGTTCTTGAGTCTGATATATTTTAAAAAATACAGGTTGGATATAGGAGAAGGGAAAGAAATAAATCTTGTTGATAAATACCCTCGATCAAAACTTCAGCAACAATGCATTAAATACCTTGGCCCGGTATGTCTATACATCCATTCTTTTTATTTAAAACATAAAAAAATACCAAAAAAATAGTTACTAATATTTATGATTTTTATTTGCAGAGAAAAGCATATGAAGTTGTGATAAAGGATGGAAAGTTAATATACAAACAGGGGAGTATATTGACACTACTGGAGAGAACCCAGGGGGGCTAAGTGGATGTTTGTGCTAAGTACATCAAAGATTTTGCATATTGGGATAAAGAAAAAAAAGGATATTTTCAACATTCAAGTTTTCTAGCAGGTGCTACATTGGCCGCTGGTAAAATTGTTGCTGAAAAAGGGTTACTTAAGGTATATTTCAACTTAATGATATCATTTGTTTATACCTTGTTTTGTTGTAAATAAATGATCATTCACTAATGGATCACTAAACATGATTTTTCTCTAAATAATTTGATGCGTTAGTTTTATATGCACCCTAATTGCGTGTTTGATATTTCTACTTTAGTTTTAATCCTACATTTTTTTTAAGTTGTCTTCATCTAAATTATACTTATGTACAACTATGTGTTTTGGTCAAATTGTCCACCCCACCGCATCGCGCGGGTTTCCCACTAGTATTTAAAACACAGATAAAACACACTATTTAAAACTTAAAACACACTGCTTAATGTTTCTGGCATAGTATTTTTTACACCTGTGAATATATATGTAGATAGTGGGTTCTTATATGTAATAGTAGGTTCAAAAACATATACATTATTTTAACATTTAACATTATTAGTGACTTGCCTAGACATGATTAACGAACTACATGAACACATTGTGTTTTTATTATGCATGAACAAAAACTCACTAAAAAGTCATTTTTTTCCGTTTTTATATCGCACTATGGTACTCGTTGGAAGATAATAAAACGCCCGTTAATTTGGTGTAATTTTTTAAATGTCATATATAAAAGTTATTAACGTTTAAAAATTATAGGTAAAGTGCATGTGTCATGCACATGAGAGAGAAAGGTTTTGGTGGGAAATCAAGTGGGCTATGGGCAAGATGACCTAACCAAGTGTCATGTGTCACACCCTTAGAGCATTCACAATAAACACTTCATCTTCATCTCAATAATTACACTAAAAATCACTACCTTTCTCTCTCATTTTCTATTTAATAATACTTATTCTATACTTTTATCACTATCTTTTCTCTCTCCTCTACTCACAACCACTTTTAAAAATATTAAAAAATTATGGAGGGTGAACAGTAGCTCCTCCAAATTTACTGATGAACAGTGCCTCATCTATATATTTTCTCTCTCCTTTACTCACAATCACTTAGATCCACTCTATATAATATAGAGGCCCACCTCACACTAACTAATATATAGCATCTGCTTCTATTAGTCTTTTATTATAGATAGAGCTATAGATATTTCAATGTTTGCAAGGGTATCGTATTTAAAAATTTCAATCACAAAAAAGGTAATTTTACACAATAGTAATCAAGTTGTTAAAATATTTCACTAAGGTTACTTAAAATTTCTTGTTTTTTAAAGTCACTATACTTTTATTTGTTTCCTGATCTTAAGCAATTTATTCAATAAATGTTTAAAATGATTAAAAGTTGAATAAGATCGACGAAACATATGTAAATTTGAACATTGGTGGTCTTTAAAAAGTTATTTGTCTGGTTACTTCTGTGAGGAGTACCATTGCTGCTACCCATTTCGAACGTTTCCTTTACATCGTTTATCGTTGCAAGATTGCAGAACACAATTAAGCACGAGGTGTCCTTTTATGCATAGCCCATTACAGTACTCATCAGTGTATTCAGGTGGCACATGGAGTTCACCAGTCGGTCAGCCTGTAACTTACTTCACAGCTTCGGACCACTTACTGCATGTGCATATGCTCTTTTACATTATTTCCATCCACTAATAACATCATCGATCATATTCCAAAAAGCAATATTTTGATCTGCAAATAGTATGTTTTATAATAGCGTTTCACTAAAACAAAATTTCTATTAATGTCACTATAGTTAAACGAAACTAAAGACGTTAAAAAAAATTGAATATTATTCCAAAGCTAAAAATCTTACATGACACTCAAATTGACTAACCTCCTTTTTGCGTGTGTCACGTGACAATAGGTATTAAAAATAACATCGTTCCTTAAATTCCCCTTCCACTTTCTCTCAATCTTTAAAAACCTAAAACGATATCCTAAACAGCAAACAAAAACAACGATGTCTTGTTAGGGCGGATCTGCTCTACCGCACACTTATAGCGGAACCTGTTCGATTATATTAATATTTTATTAAACAAGAATTTTATTTAACCGTTATTTTTTAATTCTTGATTTGGGTTTCTTGAGTCATCTAGGGATCGGATTTGATCTTTATTGTTTACATTCTTTTTGTGTTTGGTTGGTACATAGATTAACTGCTTTGAAGAAGGCGTATGCGAATATTATATTAAATACGGTGAAAGAAGCAGCGGCAAGGATTATGGTGTCTGAACGGAAAGCTATTCAGCTCGAATACGAGCTTAAGAACCCAAATGAAGATGCGATTCAGATGCTTTTGAGAGTTAAACAGATGAGGGATGTTCAGGTATGAATAATTGAATAAACGCTGTCAATGTTTAGACTTTTGTTGGCATTTTGAAGACTTGATAATAATTTTAAATTTGCTTTTGAGGTTTATTGATTGTTTGTAGAGAGGGTTGAGTTTGTTTTGTTTGGAAGGTTGGTTAGTGTTTGTATACAAAAGGTTTGGTTGACGGCGGCGGTGGTGGTAAAGGCGGCAGCGGTAGAGGAGGTGGTGGTCGGGGAGGTAAAGGAGGTCTCTGAAGGAGACTAGCCTTGCCCTAATCCTGAGTAATTTCTTTATCTTTGTGTTCAACTTTGTAAATTTTGGCAATTCAAAATGGGTTCATGCAATGGAATGGAGTAGTCAGAAAGACTTTGTTGCATCTATTGATGTTCCTTTTGAAGTTGATGGTTCTGAAGCAAGCTTACTTAAAACCCATGGTCCAATCAGTTTTCTTAAGGGTGCCCGCGCTTTATTTTTAGTTAACATACTACTTTCAACTTGCTCATGTCTTTGTACAGTTACACTTGCTTAATCTAATTCAAGATTCATTAATCTTATCTGATAAACGTTTACACTTGAAATTGTACATTGTTTTAGGTTATGTATTAATATTAGAGTTATACATTGTTTTAGTTTAGATGTTAACATTAGAATTGTACATTGTTTACGGTTAAGTATTAATAACGGAGTTATACACTATTTTAGGTTAGGTGTTAACATTGGAGTTATACATTATTAACTGTTTTAGGTTAGGTGCTATCCGAAGCTTTCCTGCATGTAAATGTGAAGCACATCACTCTATTTCATATGTAAAATTGATGTGTCATGTTAGATTTCTCAACCCCGGGATGCTCCCGGGGTATAATCTAGTTTTAATATACATTAGTTATTAATCAGTTAACATGCTAATTATCAATTAGGTGCAATTTTTAATGGAAGCTTATGAAAAACTAATTAAACTATTATACTGAGTATGAATTGTTTTGACCCAACTCATTTTGACCTGACTTGTTTAACTTACCTTCTTTTAAACTAACCAATTTATGCCCCCGTAAAATTAGTCTGAATCCGCCACTGGTCTACAAATGAAGCAAAAAAATAATAATTTATCATCCATAAGAATAAATGGAGTTTTGCCTTGAGGTCAAACCGAGTACAGTTTGACTTCATCTAACTGTCTAAATAGGATAAACTAACCATTGACTGTCAACTTATTACCAAAATAAACATGTCTAGGGTCTTAACACTAGAGACTTCACAATATCCCCATGTTATTCAAAATGTGACAAGTGTCTCACAAGTCTTACAACATTCACATCAAGTGTTTCATCCTTCATTTACTCACAACCACATATTACATTTTCTCTCTCCTCCACTCTTAACCACTTTCAACAAATATTAAAAAATAAATACAGTTTCCTGTTTTCTCCAAAAGATTCTCAAATAACCTCAAATATACCGATAAACAGCAGATTCTCCATTTTCTTCACTCACAACCATTTACACCCACCCCATATAATTTGGGCGACACACTCACAGAGAAATGGGGGGAGCTATTGTGAATGCTCTTAAATGTAGACTTTTGAGCTTGTATGGAACCCACAAACCAACAAATTAAATAATGACACATGGCTAAAAAGACTAGTAGACCCTTGAGTTTGGTAGAGTCTTTGATCTAAACGTCAAGCCTGAAGAGTCTTTAGGAAAAGCTAAAATTTCTATGTTAGTCCGAGTGTCTTAGCTAAGAGTTCTGTTTCGGCTCTAGTTTTGGCTTAGAGGCATCATCCGGTTCAAGAGGCTTGGCTCGGAAGCGTGGGTCGACTTCACACGCGAGACTTGGCTTAAGATCATACAGAAAGGCTTAGTAACGGATGGAATGGTGTTCGGTTCATACCGAGACGTCTAAAAAACGTACGGACGTGTCTATAAGGTGTCTTAAGCCAAGTATGACATCTGAAGCTACAGCTCGCGTCTTAGCCAAGACTATTGAACCGTCTGACAATTCTAAGCCGAGACCAAAGCTAAGAGATAGTGTCTTACCTAAGACGCTAGGTTTGACATAGACGTTTCAGTGTTTATTAAGACTCTTCAAGATAGGCCTCTATATATGTTAAAGACTCTACAAAACTCAAGCTTCTAGTAGCCTTTCACCCACGTGTCATCGTTTATTTGGTTGGTTTGTGGGTCTGGTACAAAGTCAAGAGTCTTTAAGCCTTTTGGTACACGTGTCAGATTCTGAGTTATGTTGAACAATGTGAAGTTTCTATGCTTAAGACCTTTCATGTGTTTATTTTGGTAATTATATGTTAGTCAATGTGTATAATGACAATTTTCCCGTCTAAAACTTTAAATGTCTTAAGAGGCATTTCCTTAGAGCATTCGCATCATGTCCATCAAATTTTGTGAGTGGGTTTTTCATATTTAAAAAAGTAGTTTAAGGGGTTGTGAGTAGACAAGAGAGAAAAAGTTGTTCATCTGTATATTTTGGGGAACACTGTTCCACCCCATGTATTCTTTTAATATTTTATGAAAGTGGCTGTGAGTAGAAAAAAGATAAAAGGTAATGATAAATATATAAAAAAATTATTTAATTAAAAAGAAGAAAGAAAATTTAGTGATTTTTTAGCGTCATTGGTGGATAGAGATGGGAACCTGATGTGAACGCTCTTATTAAATAATTAGATCTAGTATTTTGCCTGCATACGTTACCTTGTGAGTGTTAATTATTTTAAAAAGAAGGCGAGACTGAAGAAAACATGGGTGGAAATGAAGTGGTAGACACAGAGGTGCAAGAAGGACGGATTGACCCGACTGGAGTTCCTGCTATAATAAATCCTTATGAAGACCAGACTGCGGCAAATCAAGAAAGTACATGCAAGAAACTGAGCTCACCGACAACCAAATTGTGGTGATGTCTCATTTGCCACTTTGCACGAGTGATAGCCTCCTAATGGTTGAACTTGCCGAAGAATCAATGGGGTAAAGCCTGTTACTTTGAAGACCACTTCACTAAGAAGAAGTGGCGTCATTTCGGCAAGCCACTTGTGACATGTCAGGTTGATCACCTTCCTCACTACTTGCGCATTGTGAAGTTTGGTCCAGGAAATTTCTAATGGTGGTGGCGTCATTCATCGTCTCTAGCATGTTTCACTATCAATCCCAAGATCTTAAATTGCGGTATTGAATTTGGTTAAAGTAGTATTTTCGGTACTAGACCGATGACGAATAAGTTTAGAGGTTTGTGCATACGATAAGAAAAGTATTCAAGAACCATTAGGTATGGTTGTTCACTCTTGTTATTTTCTAACCATTAGGTATGCCATCTCGACACTAGGACATAGTAGTTTGTCTTTTTATTTTGTTATTTTTCTTTTCTTTTCTTTTGTTCAGCGGCGAAGCTTGGGCGAAAGTCTCAGGGGGTCAGAAGTCACCAGGGGTCGGAAGTCACTAGTTACGGGGGGTCGGAACTGTATATACCAAAAATTTCTATACGGATACTACATAATCCGAACTTCTGAGCGAAAATTTCGAAGGGCGGGGTGCCCCCTAGTCAGATGCACCACGGCTTTTGTTACTAACAAACTATTATAGTTCATGCATAATGAATTATCTCGAGGATAGCTTTGTTTCAAGACGGTTGCGGGTATCGACCACATGTTTTCCCAAAGAAGGCCAAATGAGGGAGTACTCGTTTATTGGACCTTTTACACTTAAAACATAAAATACAAAGTCTCATCAAAGTCTTAAGTTTTAATAATGTTAAAGTACATGTGCAATTTGAAGGTTGAATGCCTGTATTCTGAGTATTCTGTCTTGGATTGTCATTTCATATAAATCCCAACCAACCGATGGATCCATATGCCTACCTGGATATTCTCGGGATGAGTATTCACTTATAGGCTAAAGCACATCTTCCCAAACGTTATTAAGCTTTAATGAATTTGATAAGCTAAAATTTGTATTTAATCATTTTAATGAATAAATGATTCTTGTATTTTATCTCTTTGAATCCACCAAGAAATCATATGGGGTATTTGAGAAGTTTTGGTAGTTAAAAGAAATAAAATAATTTTCAAAAATGTTTTTACCAACTTGTTTAATCTTTAACTATGTTTTTACCGAATGAGAATAAAATGTCTTGTACGAAGAAAAAGAACAAATTTAAACCAATAACAATCCTTTATTTAATAATTCTATAATGAAACTTATAAAGCATGTTTACAATATATTCTTTCAAAGCAAACATAATTTACCGTGAAGGATAATTTCAATATTTGTAGTATATATGTATGACGAATTTCTATATGTGTATGATCAGTGTATGATAATTTCGATGTGTAGATTAAACGTATGATAATTTCTATATATGTAGGTTGAATTTTGATGTGTAAGACAAATTTTGAAAATGTATATTACAAAGTATTAATGACTAATTAATTAAAGAGATAATAATTAATGGAAGAAGAGTTAAAGTATTTAATATTTTACCATTATGTCATTTCTTATTTGTGTTCTCAAATTAAGTTTCTTCTCATTTGGTCTGCACGCTTTGGTTATATAATGTAAACACTATTCTTCATATGAGATATCTAGAAAACACTTACTTCTCAAATGCAAAGAAATATGCACATGCAAGTCACATAATATTTTCCTTCATTTTTTAAACATATGTATCTTTTTATACATTCTTTTTTGAAAAAAAAAAATATACATAAAATTGAGTGTCTTTTATCTTTAATATGAGTACCCTATTGTTACACTTTGAAAAAAAAAATCGAACACCCAGTTGCATAAAACACACGTAGACTAAAAAACAATGAAAAACAGAGTAAAAACACAATGGATAACAGACTAAAAACAGAATGAACAGGAAACTAAAACACAATGGACAACAAAACACAATGGAAAAAATTCAAAAAAACTCTGTTGAGTAAAACACAATTTAAAAGATATTAAAACACAATGTAAAAGATATTAAAAACACACTGGACAGAGTTAAAATATGTACAGATTAAAAAACAAAATGAATATCTTTATAACACAAATGTGCATACCAATAACACACAATGGACGAGCATATGTTACAATGAAGTAAAATACCCACTTAATACGTATTTTATTTTTAATTTTTATATAGCAATATCATACTCATATTTAGATAAAAACGCTCGTTAATATGGTGATTTTTTCCCAAAAAATATGGTATAATGTTGTAGACGTTTTAAGATGATGGGGAATTTGACATTTGTCTTGCATGTGGAGAGTAAAAGTCAACAAATATGGTTTTCCCCTCAACCTAATCTTAGACATCTAAATCCATGATCAATAGACTAGAATTCTTCCTACTAGGCCTATAAATAAACCAAACGTTCAACGAACGGTTCGTGAACCGTTCAATGAAAAGTTCGTTTGTGTTCATTCTTTTAATACATGAACGAACATAAACAAGATTTTTGTCCATTTATGTTTGTGAACGTTCAGAAACATATATTTTATACTTATAAAATATATGTTTGATAGTTTATGTATTAAAGAACCTACTGAAGTATCAAACATATATTTTATACTTAAACAATTCGGCTTCCAATGCTTAAAAACATGTTTATAAGCAAGAATTGATTATACCCATTTTGAATAGGAATGGAACCCAATCTAACCTGTCCTAACATAGTATATTGGGTATCCATCTACACTAACTGAACCCGCATCTAGGTCCTACCCGGTTTCGAGTACGACCCAGTACCCGATTTTTGCATCTCTACTCAAACCTAATTTGCCAAATTGAAAAGGTAAATACCAAAGCTATGTACCACGTATAATAATAAGGTAGGTCACCTCCCACGTTATTAATTTATTCTACGACCCCTACACAAAAGTGTTGTAATTTTATTCCAACAATATCCTAGCTTTGGTGCGTAGATGAAGGATCAAATATAATTATTTTTTAATAAAAATAATTTAATGGTAAGGATTAGCTAATTTTTTTACCCGACATGCGTGATACGACGTATTAGTGACTTCGTTACACATATTATATTATGTCGGTAACATCAAGGTATAATGTTGATATGTGCCTCACATTAACATCCAATGTATGTTCTGAGGATGTCTTCCCTACGTTCCCATTTACTTTTATGTAGCTGCATGCTTTATCTTCTTTTGGCCAACGAAACCGTTAGAACCACATCAAATGCCTGTGCGCTATGTGTATGTGAGTTCGAGATAACCTCGTGACAACGTCGGTGACATTAACATGATTAGGAACATATAGGCTAATGTGTTATGTCTCACACGTTGCGATATAAACATAAGTTGATGTTTGACTATGACATTAACGTAACACTACGGCCTAGTAATTTGGTGAAAGTAATTTATTTAAGTTTAAAAAGTATATGAAAATTGACAAAGAAAAGAAAGTTAAAAAACACCCTAAAAAAAAAAAAAAAAAACAAACAAACAAACAAACAGGAGACGAATCCAAGACCTTGCCTAAGCAAGAACCTGTTATGTGTAAGCCTTAAAATTTATGGCTTTACCATTTTACATGATGCATAAACTTTTGTATATAAAAGGATGTAAACACCCTCTACCTATTAAACCATCTCACATGTATCATCATAACATTACTTCTTATGCTACTTAGATAATCATGATATTTTGATTCAGCCTAGTAACCGGTAGTCCGATACCCATTAAAAATGATATTTTGAGTCAACCTAGTAACCGATAGTCCGATGCCCTTAAAACAGGTTTAGGAGGAAAGACTTTTGGATGAGAGGTATGATTTTGTATGTATAAAACATTTATCTAGTTAATAGGAAATATAATTGTATATTTGTTTACCAATTCTAGTTAATAACATTTATCCATTTTCAAAATTGCAAATTATATGATTTTCTTTGATAATCGGTTGGCGATTCAAGTGTTATTAAGTAATTTGGTTGATCAAGATTTTACTTAATTAGTCAATGATCTACGGGTCGAATGGCATGAGAAAATGAATATAAGAGCCTAAGGTCATTTGGTCTCAAGTTCGATTCGGATCTAAAAGTGAGTTATCACAGTGGGCCATCGGGCGTCGGGTTTTCCCCGAATTTGTGACTTTGTGGACTTGGGCCAACTCCAGTGGGTAGCTGTTTATCGGTGCCAACTCCAGCGGGCAACTGTTTATCAGTGCCAACTCACTGACCATTCATGTGATTTTGTTGGCCGTTAAAAAAAAAAGATTTTACTTAATTAAGAGGAAACAAGAAGTTATAATAACGATTATTAAAATCTGGGAAGAGTATAGTACACAAATGTTACAAGATTATTGTCGATTCTACCATATTAGACTCTAGTTGTTCAAAGGGTGAACCCCTTAGTAACCAATGGGTTTAAATGGGCATGGCCCTTTTGGTGGAGTCTGAGGCACTTCCAATAACATTATTGTATACCTCGAATCACAATGTCCTTGTTAAACAGGCGGGATTATTACAACACCCTTGGTTTCCTTATTATAAGGAATGATCCACCTCAAATATCACTAATGTGTTTTCGGCTTAATAGTAGTGGATATGACGATACCTTCAATAAGCATGCTCAGGTGGTGGTAGACGGTAATGTTAGTTGCATTTTATAGGTATATTATATTATGTTTTTAGCATCTAATTTATTGCCTTTTATTCATTTAGACCATACATATTGCATCATTTTGGAAAATAGGCGTTTTGATGGGATTAAATCTGCTTGTGTTTGTTTTTCGTTGATTTTGTAGGTGTTGAGTGACTGCCAAAGGATAACCAGGATTTGAAAGGATGGGTAAAGATCTTATACAAAGTGTTTTTTTGGTAAGAACTATGAGAATCAAAGGAGTGTATTTTTTTTATTTGTTTTTCGAATTTTTTTCCCCATATTGTTAAACATGTATTATAGTATTGAAACCTAAAAAAAATAAAAAAAAATTTGGTGTAGAGTAATTACATAATTACTCTAGTGTAAACTAATGTATTTACTTTAATGACGTAATTACACTAAAAAATTTTTTTAATTTTTATTTTGTATTATTCATCTAGAAAGTATATTTAAGCACATGGGAAAAAAATTCTAAAAAAATAAATAAATTTTTTTTACCCCCTTTGATTATCCCCGTTTTTACAAAAAAAAAACAATTTTTATTTGATCTTTACTCTTGAAAGGATTTATGTTGAAAATAGAAACTTATAATCATGTTGACGCAGTTTTCTTTTAAAGAATTTTTGGTAAGGAAAGTGGCCGACTCAATATATTAGTGGGGTTAATTAAGTCATTAGATTGAATTAATTGGAATTCCATGTTCCTACGAATTTATGTTGCATGAGTTGGGGGATACGTTAGATTTTTGTTGGGCCTATGTTCGATTTTTATGGGCTGATAATTGGGCGGCATTTCGAAAATATAACTTTGACGGCTAAATAGTTCGAGAATGAAGAAACAATATTGGCTTTTGGTGAACCGACTGCAGACAAACAATTTTGTTTTGTTTCGTAAGCTATAATAATTTTTATGTTTTTTTCTCGTATTTATGTTGATTGATTTACCCATCAGTCCAACTAATCAACTTTTAAATAACGGTTTGAAATTTAGTATTGGTAAAAATCGCTCAATTAAAGGATCATTGCACCATAATCTATCTATATAATAATTGAGGTTATCTCGGGTCGAATGGAGGCTTCATAGAGTGTCCACCTAGGCTCCAATTGAAATATGGAGCTCCATCTTACATCCAATAACTACCATATAAAAACCATTTTTTCTTATTTTTTTCCCTAAAATGGCAGCCCCTTGAGACTTCTTCCTTCTATTGGTTTTAATAAACCCTAATCCATTATCGTAGCCGCTTTCATGAATTTCATCCCCTCTTCTCCTGCTATCGTGAATCTCTCATCTTCTCCTCCTATCACCGATTCCAAACTCAAACATAACATTCAATACGTTCTTTTTTCGATTACCTAACTAAAACAAGACCCGTATTTTTTGGTTTTGCATCTCTGGCACCATTTGGTGTACAACATCAAGCAATTAATGGCTTCTAATTCATTGATTCCCATCGGTGTTTGAACAATCGTCACCATACTCAAGGTAATTACCTTTCTGCTTCAACTATAAATGATTAATCTGTTACAATGTTTTTTTTAACAAAGAATACGATAATGTTTGGATATTCATGGTGAGATAAAGGGGACGAGAAGCACATGATAAAGATTTGGTTTTAGTTGGTTCAATTTTTTTGGGTAAAGAATAGTGGAAGCGAACGGAAAACTATCGGCAACTGAGGTACCGTTTCTTTATATCTATAGATTTGGTTTTAGTTGGTTCCTCTTCTATTCTGTATTTTGTTTTGATTAATTGTTCTTTTTACCATTTAATTTACTATTGGGGTTTTCTACTATGCCATATTAGGGATTTTGTTTCGTCGGCCGTTTTTTATCTTTCCGATAGGGTTTAAATCTCCAGATCTGTTTAAATGTTCATATTCGTAGTTTTTTTTCCTGTATTGTAACGGTTTTAGCGTTTGTTGTTTTCTAAGAGAATGGGTTTAATTTAGGTTTGGGATTGTGATTTTTAAGAGAACGGGTTTAGGGTTTTTGTGATATGATTAACCCGTTTTGTTCAATTTATAAAAATCTTAGTATTAGCATTCATGGATTTGTTTGAAATTTTAAGTGCTGAATTCTTTTTAAGTGTAAGCATGTGATTGATCTTGCTATATTTAATTTCATCAGCTTTGAGATATCCTCACATTATCAAGGTGTGTTTTCTATTGTTAATGGATGGTTTAGCAATTTATCTAAGTGTGTGATTTTTAATTGTATCAATTTCAGCTGATTTGGATTTGTTTTTATAGGGGGTTCATTTTGGTGTCGTTGATAACCCTACATCAGAAGCACATTGCTTACAACTATAAATCGTCATGTAAGTTTTGCTTCTTATTAGTGGAATTGAGTGATATATTCAGGTTTTAGAAGCATTGTTCTAATTTATTGGCTATGTTATTTGAATATAAGAGCAAGAGTGGAGAGAAGCAAAGAAGTTGCTAATCGTTAAGCCGGAAGCAGAAATGGAGAAAGCCCTCCCGCATCAGGAGATGGTGCTAGACCTTGGGCCGAGACCGCGGATACGAGGGCGGCAACAACTGCAATTATGTAAGCCTTCTTCACCATGCTAACTTGTGGCATATCACTGCAATTATGAAAGCCTTCTTCACCATGCTAACTTGTGGCATATCGCTGGCTTTATTATTATTGTTCTTAACCAATTCGAAGACCAATTAGTATTCTACGTTACACCCACTGATGCTTTAACGAAATATGTTGAAAACCCTAATAAGAATAAGTTTCGTCTTGGTGGATTGTTTTTAGAAGGAAGTGTAGCGCACCCGGCTTCGTCGCATGAGATTGAGTTTGTTATTACTGATTTGATTACTGATATGTTGGTTAGGTTTGAAGGACAAGTGCCTGATTTGCTTAGGGAAGGTCATTCTGTTGTTTTGGGGTGTATATGTGAATCCATTTAGTTTAAGCTGTTATCATGTATTTAGTTTAAGCTGTTATCATGTTCTCTCTGTTTACAAATCTGGCGTTTTGCGTTCATGTTTCTCTAACTTATTTTTGTAGTTTAAGCTGTTATCAAGGTATGTTTACAGATCTTATTTTTGTCCTTCATCTTCAATTTTCATTGCAGAACTGATGTATGTTCTTAGTGATTTGAAGTTCAATCGAAGCCCATTCTTCTAATTAAGGTCATTTCGTTCAATGGGTGTTACCATTCTATCACTCTGTCTCACAAACTCAAGCCTTAACTCCCAATTGAAATCGATTAACTATTCAATCAATTATTTATTTATGTATTGGCTTCTATTTATTGATTTCTATTCATCAAAGAAAAGTTTTGGGTTTGGTTGGTTATTAAATCATTCCAAATGCATATTTTTTAGGTATTTCAATTCCGCTCTTTCAGATCATTGGAGAAAAAAATATGACTTGATTTTGCTTTGCACTTAATATATTCATGTCTTAATACACATGTTTTCATATAGTTGATGTTGGTTAAAAATTTTTTTGTAGTTGATGACTCAAGGTGCACTCCAAATGCAGAGGATGAGCCCGTTGCCTAGGCGCAAGGCGCTTAAAAGGTACTTTTAGACATGTTTAATTTTTTTTGGTTCAGTGTGGGACCTGAAGGCATTTTGGCTAAGCCTCACGTCACTAGGGAACGTGTCTTTTGGCGCCTTTAATATTTCAGTACGAGATTAGCAATTGTAACCAGTTTGTAAATTTGCCCTTATAAATAACATTTTTGTTGTCTTTTTGTTGCACATCCAGGCTCTTATTAACTGCAGAAATAGTAACAAGCTTCTAGGTTGTGTTAGCACATTTGATCGACACTACAATACAGTGCCGGAGAACGTCAAAAAGATGTGGACCGAGGTTGTTTTTTGTCATGAAAATAACTTATAAAACAGTTCTAAGTTTCATTCTTTATTATGACACAATGCATTTTTTTTAATTATTTTGGGATTTTTGTTTGTCAGGTGACCACAAACAAGAAAGACAAGAAAAAAGGTCTTCCGATTTAGCAAGGTATTTTTTTTTATCATTGTGATTCAATGTTATGGCCCGTAACTAATGGTTACATGTCTTGACTCAAATTCATGTTGATTTATTACCCATCCTACACAACAACTATATTTTGGCTTCCATTTTTGGTTTCACATTACACTGTAATAGCTAGCATTAAAGTTTTTGTTCTAATGCTAATGTAAGACCAAGATGTGGCAAAATGTGCAGACATGATTGGTTATGAATGTTGCATTATATATGAATTACTATTACTCTATAATCTATTTGACGTTGTATGCAAACGGTACGTCGTTTTTTATGATTACAGAAGCAAAATATTTACAATAATAACCTCATGAAAAATAGACTTTGAGCATTTCAACCTATTTAACTCGATCCCATATTAGCTTATTTTTTAATTTGTTCCGTTTTATATAAAGCATAACGGCATAACCCAAATCGACTCATCTCTATGTTAATGGGTCGAGCTTGCTACCTTCTCTACGAACGATCGCTTTCTTTCATTTCTTTTACTTATTTTCGGATGACAATTGTTTTCTTTACTTATTATATGTTGTATATTACAGATATGGATCAACAAAATGTGGTCTTCGACAACTTCAAATCTTGATTATTGATGTTAAATTCGATCAGCTAAATTCCAATTTGTAGGATGTGGCTCGCTTGATTTAGATAGAACGGTTATGCGTAGCCCTGTACGCGATAACAAGAAATCAAAATTGAGTCTAATGATTGCTTGACAAAGAAGGTAGTTGATCAAAATTTATTTATATTATTTTACATCCGACCGTTTATTTTTTTTAAAATTTCAACCTGTTTGTAGTGGATGCTTTAGCTTTTGAGATTTGGTACCAAAGTTTCATCTTATATTGTAATACTACTTAATCTTTTGCTTAATTGTGTAATGCATGAAGCTAACTTGGATAATTTCCAGATGCTTTAAATTTGACTGATCTTAATTTGCAAAGTGCAGGTCTTGAGGTTTAAAATTACAAAGTGAACTGAGTGTGCCTTGGCTAAATCATGGATAGTTTCTTGATTGTCCCAAACACCCACAGTCTTCATTAGCTGACCTAAAATGGTTAATATAATTTCTTTGGAGGTAGGATACAAGTATCATCGTTATCTTAGGTTATATATCTATAAGTATGGTTGATGTAATGACATGTTGCAAGTGTGCAATGAAGTATACTAGAACATTCGACATTTGCAATATTCTTCTATTTATTAGTTAGTGTTGATTTTCTTGATTTAAGGCAAAATAAATTTTTTTTGTTATTTTTTTAATGTGTTGTTTGTAAATGTTTCTCAGGAAAATGTTAAGAAAAAACACCCTCAACTGTTGTATGAGTCCAAGTTATATAGGATTCTACAGGGAGGAAGTAAGGAGCTGCATCAATATATTTTAAGAACTCTTTTTCCTATTGTTGAAGCATTTAAATGATCGCCACGATCTCATTATGGTAGCTGGTATTCCAAATGTGAGATGATGGTTCGGTGTGGAGGGAGATTATAATGTTCTTGTGATGGATTTGCTTGGGCCCAGTCTTGAGGATTTATTCAATTTTTGTAACAAAAAAACTTTCTTTGAAAACAGTTCTCATGCTTGCAGATCAAATGGTTAGTCCATTACTATTTTTCTAAATATATTTATTGTTTTAGCTTTTGACTTATATTTATTGTTTTAGCTTTTGACATTTATGTTCCTATCAGATCAACCGTATTGAATTTGTGCACTCTAAATTGTTTCTACATTTGTGATATCAAGCCAGACAATTTCCTTATGGGCCTGGCACGACGTGCAAATCAAGTAACATATTTTAGTCATTGTTTTGCTGCCAATTTGGAGCGCCTTGGTTACTTAGTGATTTTCCGCAGGTTGAAATAATTGATTTTCGTCTGGCATATTTCTTGGCCAACATCAGGATAGGGCATATTTCTCATTCTCATACGGAGTTTTAGGGAAGTTTTCCTCATTCTCATTCACATTCAACCCTAAACTCCAAACCCAACCTCTATAATCCGACTTCAGGTAATATGTTTGCTATTCCGCTGCATGTTTTATAATATCATAATCATGTAACACAACCTCTGTTTTTATGTTCTTTTTCTCAATTACCGATTATAAATCAAACGTGTATAC
Organism: Ambrosia artemisiifolia; assembly: GCA_032199755.1. Classification (NCBI taxonomy): domain Eukaryota; kingdom Viridiplantae; phylum Streptophyta; class Magnoliopsida; order Asterales; family Asteraceae; genus Ambrosia; species Ambrosia artemisiifolia. Next base: position 51,275,923 of record CM063522.1, on the reverse strand, counting down.
TTGAAACATCTATTCAGGAACTGTTTTTTATCTTCTTTTTCTTAGTTATCGATTATAAGATTTGGGTAGTTTTTTTAATTTCAGAAACAAAGATTGTTCGTTGCAATTACAATCGCAAATATTCGTTGATGACCCATCTCCTAACCACACGTTACTCAACTATTTTTAAGGTTTGTCTATAAGATGTTTATTTGTTCATGGGTTTTGGTTATGAAATTGGTTATTTATGAAGTTCAAAATAAAAAAAAAATAAAATAAAAAAAACGCGGTCAATCCTACCCGATTGATCCACCTCTAACTTTTGCTGAACCCGTATTGACCCACTACCCAGCCAAACCGACCCGTTTATTTTGAATTTTATAAATTTTTTGTGTTTAGCCTTAACTTGGTGCTAATGTTATGCTTGATGATTTGGAATAGAATATGACAATGGTTACTGCTAACTAGACTAAAGACGATGAATTGATGCTTATCCATCTTGATGACTATTTGTGGAGGGAAACATGTAAGTGATATGCGTTATAATTTATTATCTACCTAGGCATGCTACTGTTAATTTACTATCTTGGTTACTGTCTGTGGATGGAAAGGTATACTGGCACCTGTTATGCATGATAACATGCTAACTCTTTGTGTCTATGTGTGTGTTTTTTTGTGTTTTAGTTGAGTTCTTTGCAATTTAGCATCATGAAAGTATGAATGGTTGACTTGCAAAAAAAGTGTATGACAGTGATTAAGGCTGCGAATGCTATCCGAGTTTGTGGAGTTGAGCCACTAATCGTCCTTATCATAACTACGGGCCTACTACATGAAACAGCAAGGAACTTTGTTCACATAATAAATGCAACGTGGGCTATTATATTCATATTATAGGTTTTAATATTCTATCATGGATATTTGTATGTTTTTTGCATATATGTTTGTGAATTAATTGTAATTTTAATTTATACATATATGATACAAAATTTTGTTTCTCAAGATTTTACTTACAAACTTATAAATTATATAATCGGCATTTTGTAACCCTAATCCCTTTTATAAGCATCGCGCTGTCAAGAGTCAAGAGTAGAGATTGACCGAAGATACTAATATTGGATAAAGAAGACAAAGTTAAAAGAATCAAACTGCAAATGTTGTCTACAAAGAAATATTTAGAAATTTGTGAATAAGTGTGCAATCGTATTTTTCTTAAACGGTTTAATATCATTTTTTTGTTGTATTTTTTGTTAAAGTATATTTATTTACTTGGGAATTTTCATCTTCACTTGCATATCATTTAAATAAAGGGAAAATCACCAATATAGCCCGTTGACCGGGCATTTTGCACAAATAAACCTTGGACCCCTCTTAGGAGAGACGGGACACGGCTCCCAATGAGCCTGAACCGTCTCCCAAGGGGCTTCCCATTTCAGCCAACAGAGGACCGCCACGTGGCGTTGTTGATCCCGAGGCTGTCCCGTCTCTCTCCAGACGGGTCAGAGGTCAACCGTTTCTCTCCCCAGACGGGTCACACTTCCCCATGCCGTCTCAAACCGTCTCGGGAGCCGTCTGAACCGTCTGAAAATTGTATATAAATACCGGATTTCATTTAACAAAATTTGCACCAACCACCCTCCCCAAACCTTTCATCTTCCAATATGTTTTTTGGTTTGCCAACCGAAGCCTACCGGCTTACGAAAATATTGTCCGATTACTTGGATTGTTGTTTCATCTGCGTACGGCTACTTGGATTGTTGTTGCATCTGCGCGTGGGTTAACCCGTGTAATTTGCATGTACAATGTGGTAGTCTATTTTATTTGCAAGAAGAGTTCTTTGTCTATGTAGCGCACATACACCATTCAAACAAAGTTCTTAGTTCTTAGCAAGTAAATTTAGGAAGTTTGTTGTAATAGTATAGTTTGTTTATCGTTATTGTAATAGTATAGTTTTTTATTGTTATGGTTTGTTTATTGTTATTGTAATAATATTGTTATTGTAATATTAATGATTGTTATTGTAATAATATTGTTATTGTAATATTAATGAAATATTTACTTTGATATAAAAAAAAACATAAATAAACATTACATAACATTAATAAAAAAAACATAAAAAAAACATAAATAAAATGATTACAAATAAACTAGTTAAGATAGATAATCTCTCATCATTTGCCACGCGGACAAATGTTTAAATTCTTTTCCCTCCCTGTTTTTATACTGTCTTTGGCTGTGTCTAATTGGCGTGTCTTCGGGAAAGCCGGGGGGTACCAACTGAAGAGTCCGGTTGTGGTACCCATTGAAGATTTGACACTTCGTTGTCAAATCGTTCAATTTCCGGCTAAGAGAGTCCGTTGTCCGGTCAGACCCTCCAACCAGCCGGTTATACTCGTGTTGGATACGAAACCATTTGTTCGTTTGGTGGGTGCTCTCTTCAACGTGGCGCCAAGCTGATACAAGTGCAATCTCTTGTTCTTCTGTCCATCTTTGGGGTGCCATTTGTGTTAGACGGTGGTGGTGGACGGTGTGGTTGTGTGGTGGTGCTGCTACTGTTAGACGGTGGTGGTGGTGGTTTGGATAGTGCTGCTACTGTTAGACGGTGGTGGTGGTTTGGATGGTCTGACGGGAGGGAGACGAGACACGGTATTTATAGGTGGTGACCTGGACAACCGAAGCGTCGGTCGAACCATCGGGACTCACCGGAGACGACGTCTCGGGACAGGGCGAGTCACCATTGTAAAATGTGACCCGGCTTCAGACGGTTCCCGAAAGACGGTTCCCGAAACACTTCAGACGGTTCAGACGGTTCCCGAGACGGCTTGAGACGACATGGGGAAGTGTGACCCGTCTGGGGAGAGAGACGGTTGACCTCTGACCCGTCTGGAGAGAGACGAGACAGCCTCGGGATCAACAACGCCACGTGGCGGTCCTCTGTTGGCTGAAATGGGAAGCCCCTTGGGAGACGGTTCAGGCTCATTGGGAGCCGTGTCCCGTCTCTCCTAAGAGGGGTCCAAGGGTTATTTGTGCAAAATGCCCGGTCAACGGGCTATATTGGTGATTTTCCCTTAAATAAATATGACTGCATCTTTCTTTAATTGTTTGTTTTTTAATGACGTCAAATCAAACATTGCATAATTCATATATCATTTGTTGGGTAACATTAAACGTTTTTATGATATTTTCCATGCAACCAAAATTCATAGAAATTTTAATACGTTATTAAAACTTGTACACTACAATCTTTATAAAATAATTTTGTCATTTGACTTGAGGATGTGCCGGGTGTACACCCGGGCCTCTAACCTAGTTGTTAATGAAATAAGTTATAGAGTAAATTCCTTTTTGAGTCCCTGTGTTTTGTTGGTTTTAACTACTTGAGTCCAACATTTTGATTTTTAACATTCTGAATACCAGTGTTTTCATTCTATAACCTTTTGAGTCTAATTTTATAACGCTGTTAAAGAAGTCAGTTAAGTGCAAGGCTATTTCAGTCATTTTACATTTAGGTATATCCTTTAATACATAAATTTATTAAAAATATACTTTTACCCATTTTATTAATACCATCATTCATCTTCACCACCACCATTGTACCACAACACCGAAACCACCGTACCATCACCATCTTCAAACCCCGGGCAACATCACAACCACCCTCCACCACCACACTACACCTCCCACCACCCCAACTCAACGCTGCAGAAACCACCATCAATCGGAACCCTGACTACCTGTAACTCCATCTACAATCTCCACCCCTAACAACCTTGTAACACCTCACCCGGGTTTCGGGTGGGGTGTTACAACTATATTCGAAACTTCTCAATATATATAGGGATTATTTTGAGTACAAATAGAGAGAGATATTTAAGATGGTATTGAAAACAAGTTATGGCGGTGGTGAATTACGGTGCTATTCATAATTGATTCATGGCGGACATTGCTTGTAATAGAGTTCAGAGTAGCATGAGAGTATAAAAGGTTATCGACAAAGGATTAGCTAGAAAGATTCCTTAAGCGATCAAGTGAGTTATCATGACTTTTTTCCAAAACTGTGACATATATATTTGTATCATCAGTTATATACGTACCATGATTGTTTTCCCTAAAAATTGTGATGGATGTTTGTATGAACAATAGATGTGAGGTGAAGGAGGTGTTGAGACCATGTAAGGCCAATAACACACCCACACCTAAGTAATTAAATAAATGTGATGTATTATACATGTATGGGCATTGGGGTATTCTGGATCCATGGATTCATAATGAGGTATTGAGGCTGGGGGAACCGCGGTGAGCCTTCCCATTATGGGTTGCCCAGTAGTAAAATATGCTCATAATAGGCAGTATGCCACCGTCTTGTATTGAGGCTGGGGAAACCGCAGTGAGCCGTTCCAGTATGGGTCGCCCAGTAGTAAAATACAATCATAATAGTAAGGCAGTATGCCACCGTCTTGTATTGAGGCTGGGGGAACCGCAGTGAGCCTTCCCAGTATGGGATGCCCAGTAGTAAAATACAATAATAATAGTAAGTCAGTATGCCTACCCAGTACGGGTATCTGTCTCATTTGTAAGGTGTATGGGCTGTATACCCGCACCTATAAAAGTAAAGGTGTACACACATAGATTATTAAAGTATCTGTCAACTCAAGTGTGTGTGTTGTAAATAAAATCAGTATGGTTGTTCATGATATTAAATGAATGTTTTTAAACAATTGTGCATGAGCTCACCAGCATAAGCTGACGTAAAAACTTTTTAAATATATGTCGCAGGATTAGCAAGTTTACAAGAAAAGTTACGATTCCGCTGCTAAGCCAGGTATCAACCGTGCATGATCACCCGGGTTTTGGGTGGGGTGTTACAAACCTTCAACTCGCCTATCGGAACCCTACCACCACGACATCGCACCTGCACCAGCCCCACCCTAAAATTCAAAGATGGTGGTTTCAGATCTGGGAAGATTTCTGGTATGAGATAGTGAGCGAGGAAGTAAAATCGCCATAGATGCTTCCAAACATCTTGTTTTCTGAAAACAAAACGGTTTGCAGCCCTAAATGGAATAACCAGGTAGGAAGTAAGCTTGTTAATCAATTCCGACTCACATCCAAGATCTGGATCGGTTACACACACCCACACACAAAAAGGTGTGTGTTTATGCTAAATGAAAGAAAAGGAAGGTGGTGGTTGTGGTGGTGTATGGTTGCAATAGTGGTGGTAGAGAGAGAATGTGCAGATGCAATTGGGTTTTTTTTTTCTAAGTTGGGCCACATAAATCTAGATAGAGAATATAAAATTTATTTAATTATTAAAAATAATAATTAGGGTTATTTTAGTAATTTCACAAATAGTTAACTGACTTGGTTAACGTCGTTACAAAATTGGACTCAAAAGGTTATAGAATGAAAACACTGGTATTCAAAATGTTAAAAATCAAAATGTTGGACTCAAGTAGTTAAAACCAACAAAACACGGGACTCAAAAAGGAATTTACTCTAAGTTATAATTAAATCAAGAAATTGCCTTGGTGTTGCCGATGAAGCCTAGCTCAATTGGTGAATATTGGGGGAGCTAGAGCGGAGGTTATGTGGAGGTTGAGGGTTTGATTCTTGTCGGAGCCATATTTACCACATGTGGGGGTTCCATCTGGGGAGATCCCCAATTCAGGTGGAATGGGTAATCAGTACAGGCTGGCCCAAGGTGTTAGCCGGAGCTCCACCGGTTACACCACTTGCCGTTCAAAAAAAAAATTGCCTTTGTGTTAATTTTATTTTCATTAATTTTGAGTTACATCAAAAACTCCTTTTTAAACATTTGTATTTTTATGCACAAAACGTTTTTGGTATAATCGGTTGGTTTGTATCCCTAAGGACACGAACCCTACTTTCACTCATACTAAATAGATTATTTGTTATTCATTTGCCGTATTAACTAGATTATACCCGGGAGCGTCCCGGAGTTGACAAATCTAATATGACACATCAACTTTACATATGAAATAGATTGATGCGCTTCACATATACATGTAGGAAAGTTTTGAGTAGCACCTAAGCTAAAACAATTAACAATGTATAACTCAACACCTAACCTAAAATAATGTATAACTCCATTGTTAACACTTAACCTTAAACAATGTATAATTCTAATATTAACATCTAACCTAAAAGGATGTATAACTCTAATATTAACACTAACCTAAAACAATGTACAACTCCAATGCTAACGCCTAAGCTAAAACAATGTATAACTCCAATGTAACTCTAATATTAACACATATCCTAAAGGCTAAAGAAATGTACAACTCTAACATAGTAATATTGATATCTAACTTAAAACAATGTATAACTCTAATATTAACACCTATCATAAAGGCTAAAAAAAATACATAACTCTAATATCAATATTTAATACATAACCTAAAACAACCTATAAATCCAGTGCTAACACCTAATACTTCAACATGAAGAAGCACTAAAAACCTAAGTCAAGACTCACAACCAAAATACAATAAGTACACGAATTCATCAAAACCGAACTGTTAAGCAAATTATATAAATATCAAGCTAAACATTTCTATAACTTAAACCGTTACGCACACACATGCCACCTACACCTATTATTATTATTATTACTACTCAATCAGCCCACTGGTTTGGCAAGTTTTGGTTCTAATTAGCCGAACACGCGTGAAGTGTATGTGTCAAATCTGGTATGCATCTTATTCACATTTAATCCAACTTTACTTATCAGAGATCTAAATTAACATAGCTGAAATAATATGTATAGAAATTATATTATACCTTCGGCATCATTGGTGTCGTAAGTAGCATCATCGTCCTCTGAAACTTTTATAAGGATGAGGGTTTTTTAATGACTAGTGCCACATGGCATACTCAAGGGAGGATGATGATCTCTTTGAGTGCTATCTAGGATTTTAAGCTTTGAAATATAAATAGATATAGATTAAATCCTGTAAGCTTTTCGGGATAGATAAATCTAACATTAGATACAATATGTGTTATGATGTAATATAGAAATTAATGTACTGTAATATGAAAAAACAACCATTTTAATCATGTGAATAAGAATGAAAATGTATATTCAAAAGAAGATGTATGTTTAGATGAGAAGCAGAGCTAGAAACAACCATTGCATGGCGTGATTGAGGAGGTAGTCTTGAAGGTGTGATTTTTTTTTTCTAAAAATGGGTGGTTTTAACCTATTTTGCTCTTGATGAAAAATAGAATTCCTAATTTGAACATGATTAATGACTTGCCTAGACATGATTAATGAATTACTTGAAACATTGTGTTTTTTTCCTGTATAAACAAAAACCGACAAAAAAAATCATTTTTTTTCGCTTTTTGTATAGCACCATGGTACTCATTGAGAAGATAAAAAAACATTTGTTAATTTGGTGTAATTTTTTTAAAAAAAAATCTCGCATATAAAAGTTATTAACGTTTTAAAATTGTGGGAGAAATATGAGAGAAAAAAATGACTTTTGGATGCCACATGACACACTCAAGGTGGAGGATGACCTCTTTAAGTGTCATTTATGATTTCATGCTTTGGAATTATACTAGACTAGTGGTAATGCCCGCGCGTTGCCGCGGGTACATACGTTTTATTGCCGCATACAGCACCACGGGTTTAACATAATTTATTTTCAAAACCAATTTGCTAATGCATCAAAATGAAATTTAATGGCTACTCAAGAGCATTGGCGTAGGAGGGTTTTTTGTATGGGTTTGAAAATTTTCAACGGCCAGACTATCTACACCAAGTTTCAACCTTTTCTCTCCGGTCTCATTAAGCGATTCGGGTTGGGCCGCATAGTAAAAATGGAAAAATATCATATTAAAGTACAAAGAATTAATATAAAAATACGTTAAATAACGTTAATAGTGAATAATATAGATTCATAAATTTAAGTCGAATTTCCTGCATGTATAATATAAATATAAATGAGTCTAACTGTAAAATTATTATTTCAATCATAATAAAAGAAAACATAATTTTTCTATTTTCACAAATAAGAAATTGAGAGGTAGTGAAAATGAATAAAGGAAAATGAACATAGATGCTTTGGCGAGGAAGAAGCGGCAACTGACTCTTGCGTGGGCAGAGTATTGACATCTGACGAGGTGCGGTCACAGGGAGTGTGACATCTAACCTAGTGTGAAGGCGTAAAGTTGCTTTCGCCGTCAGCCAGTATTAAGTTCTTGTTTATTTGTTATGTTTTTATCGTAGGAATTAAAGATTTATAGGCATATGTGATGGGCTCAATCGAAGCGTTAATAAATTATTTTTTCAGTTGAACGTAGCTACATGAGTTAATAGGTTATTTTGTTTAGAATATGGGCTTCACAAATTATTTTTTAACTGGAATGTAGGTTAAGATTCATTGTTAAATTTTCCAAGTTTCATTGTCAATTTTTTTTTAAAGTTCGATGTTAAGGTTTCTATGTGTTCGTTGTCAAAATTTCTACAGATGCGATGTCGAAATACATGTATATATAACATTGAAAAGAATTTTTGGTACAGGTTCGGTGAACTCATACGTCCCTATGTGCTTATGCCCCTGCTCAAGAGCATACCTTGTTGATCTTATAATGTGACATGTCAACAATGCAATATCTTTAAAAGTTTTAACATATACAGTAATTCTACAGTACAATAATATAATTCAGGGCATGTTTGGGATTCCTTATGGAGAGCTCCTTATGACTTATTCACAAAAAGTCATAAGTTGTTTTGAAAAGTAACTCCCCCCTTACTTTTCAAAAACTACTTATTCAAGTTATAAAAACTCATAAGTTAAAGTTAAAAGTTAATTTCCCAAACACTCAATTTAACTTATCAACTTTTGCAAAAAGTAATAAGTTATAAGTAGGTAAAAATAAGGAGAGCCAAACATGCCCTCAATCAGCTATGGTTAGATTCTTAAACTGTAAAGTATAGAAAGGTGGCATAGAACCAAGTTGTTGCCATGTGGTCTTGAGGTGGCAACATGGGTCAAAACTTGATATATTTCAATATAAACTTGCATTTTAGAGGTGGCAACATGGCTTGAAACATGTTATTTAAAAAAAAAAAACGGGTCGAATTGGGTCAACGCATAAACCCTTTTTGACACCTTATATTTATTTTTAAAATTTCTAATAAATAATCAACGCATGAAATATGATTACAAACAATATTATAATAACAATAATCCAAATCTTTAAGTGTGTTTACTGTACACTTTAAATATCTTTCAACCCATTTGATCCATTCAACATGTTTAAGCAATTTGTTTGGTTTCCTTTTAGGCAGTTCTTCCTATGACAAATTTGGAATACTAAAAGGCCCAAATAACTCATGAGTGAGTGATGCAAAAATGATGAAAGACTTTGAGTTTCAATGGTTATCCACCACTTACAGCAATTAGCAGCTAAGCATTTGAAATCCCTTGATGAGTATGATCTACATATGTCAAAAGAGTTTAAGGTTCTGGACAATCATTTCTTAGCAGCAAATTTAATAAAGATGAATAACCATTAGGGTTAAATTTGAGATTTCTCATTGAGACATTACAGAGAAAAGTTAAAGATAAATGTTGTAACATAGTATAAAACTACAAGGACTTTACCGGCATAGAAAGGTCTTCTCTTAATGCATCCATAGTGTACTGTTGAGAATTATTTCAACTTGCACATTAACAAACTGAACCTATGTTTTATAGAACAAATTTCTCAATGTAGGTAATATGTAACAAACTAATTCAAAGATCTCAAATTGTTCGACAAATTACAGATTTAAACTCAAAAACATGGACTCAAACAACATAACTAAAACTGGACCATCAAAACAACGAACGACATGAAAAAAGTTTTATTATTTCTGATAGAGAAAATTGCTCGAATAGTCCCTGTGGTTTGCACAATTTTCACCTATAGTCCTCAAGTTTTCAAAATTACAGGTATAGTCCCGAAACAGTGAACTTTTTGCACTCGGATAGTCCCTGGAGCTAACTGAGGTTAAATAATCCAGTTAAGTGTGTGTGAAATTACAAAAATACCCTTTCTATAAACAAATAAAATAAAACACTGGTGGGCCCACGTTTTATAATTAAATATATAAAAAAAACCCTTAATTCCTACATCACCACCACCACCAACTTCATCTTCCCCACCCTATCACCACCACCCACCACCACCAGAACCCAACACAACCACCACTGCTGTTATCCTCCACCACAGCCACATCCATCACCACCTGACCCACAACCGTCCCCAAACCACCATAATCGAACCATCCCTTCAACCGTCCCCAAACCACCATACCCTTGTACACCCATCAACAACCCACCTATCTAAACCATAACATCAGCCATCAACGACACCATCACCTCCGTTCCTGTCTTCTGTCGTCACCATCACACCAACCTGACCTGTACCCAAGAGAACTCATAATCACAGTAACCACTGTCATCATCTTAATTCTAATCGGAATCCAGACTTAATGATACCCGAAATCAAACCACTCTCGTAAAGATTACAAAGATGCAATCTTTCTTGAAACCCAAATCGTAATATCTTTGAAAAATGGCAAAGAAAGAAACATGCAGATAAAGACAGAGTATTAGAATGTGGGAATTGTCAGTTGATTTTTAAGGCTTTTTTATTATTATTAAAGGAAGTGATGGGAATAAGGGATGGAAGGTTGGTGGAACATGAAACAAAGAATTAAATAGTGTTACTTTTGATTATTTTAATATAAATGATAATAATATGATGTGGAGACCTAGGACACATCTTGTTGTTCTTGTTCCTTCTGCTTTATTTGACGAGACGACAATTTGCTGCAATCAAACGTGGCGTTTGTAGAATTAAAACAATTACTTTAATCGAATTTTCAAGTATCTCTGTCAAGATCTTCAGTGAGTGGAGATGCGGTGGTGGTAGCTTGGGCAGAAGTGTGGTGGTGTGCCGGTGAAGGTAGAGTTGAGTTCTCGGAGGCGTGGGAGGTCTGAAGTGAGTGGGGAAGATGGATTGAATGGTGGTGGGGTTGGGGGTGATGGGTGGAGAAGATGAAGTGGGTGGGTCCCACTAAGAATGAGTGGAAGCACATAATTGGTCAAGGGATTGAGTGGGACATGTTTGTATTTTATTAATTAATTAATTTTTTTTATTTTTATTAAAGTAAATGTAGTTTAGTAATTTCACATACACTTAACTGGATTATTTAACCTCAGTTAGCTCCAGGGACTATCCGAGTGCAAAAAGTTCACTGTTTCGGGACTATACCTGTAATTTTGGAAACTTGAGGACTATAGGTGAAAATTGTGCAAACCACAGGGACTATTCGAGCAATTTTCTCTTTCTGATAAGAACCCAGAAGTTTGATTTTGTGCTGCTTTTAACGGGTCGATTCACAATCATAACCCTGATCGATTGTCCATCTGTTTACAATATAAAGTTGTACGCGCAGCAAGTAAACTAAAAAAAACTATCTGTTTGATGTAGCTGGATTACAGGATTGCATTAACTTCAACTAAAAACGAATCAAAATATTTGTAGTTACCTTGTTGACAACAGTTGATTATCTATTTTTTTTCCTCATTGATGATTACATAATCACTTTCAGTACGAATATCCAAATCTAATATAAATATGGGGTAAAATGAACAAGCGTAGGATTTAACAAGTAATACCGTGAGATATTTAATGAGCTGCAAAGAAAGATCCTTTAGCCCATATGATTTTGGATTCCATTTTCGTTTTGACCAATCAACATGCGTCATTGGCCAATTCGCAACCTCGCCTATATCAAACTTCAAAAGTCAGCAATTATGTTTTACAAAATTGAGTTTGAAAGGTACTGTGCTTGTTTCTTTAGATGAACCGACACTCTATACCTCAGGTACAAAAAAACATCTCACATCGAAACAAAGTTGAAAAAGAATGTTCATCCGCATAGCAATGACGTCCAACTATACAAGTCTGTAGTACAAACAAATGTGTGCCAAATTAAAATTAAAATTAACGTTAAAATTTAATAACAGAAATGTAAACTTGTGTATAGCATAGCTCATAACTACAAATTAGAACTGGCAAATTGACCAGGAAGCGCGTGGCCACATTGTTTGGAAAGAGATCAAGACTTAAGAGGTGTTCAGGGTCCGATTCAGCTGAACCAGTCCCTTTTGGTGGTTGTGAACCAACTTCTTTTACTTTTATTTCAAAACCATAACTTGTATTAATTTGTTGCAACTGACAACGATGGTTCATGAAAATACATAAACATAACTTCATGTTCCTAAAAAGAAAAAAAAATGTTGTACAGTCGGTTCCGAGCTCCAAGTTCCAAACAATAAACCAAACCATAAATCGTCAAAATTGAACAGGCTCAAACCGAAACATATATATTTCATACTGGTTGACTTGCTTCAGTTTTGTTGGTTTCAGTGGTCTACGCATTACTGAATATTCAAAACCAGATAATCACTTGGTGCACAAGATACTTTTTGGATGAGCTTTTGTTGCTTAAAATTGTAAACATCATGAGTCATCGGATTTTTTTAAAACCAGATCAAACAAGGGTAAAATGTCTTGACTAATCACATTGTTACCATTTGACACTACCAAACTAATAGTTATCTCTAATTAATCAAATAAAGATCACACAACAAAAAAACTTAACTTTTTAACATCTTTATCTTGCTAATTAAACTGCATATACTCAAATAAAAAACCAATTTTTACGCATAATCAACACTGAAAATCCCCAAAAGACAAGAAACACCCAATCAAACAGCCAACAAAACCCCACAAATATTCAATAAAACCCCAACAGAAAAAAAAAATCAAACCTTATGCAACTTTCTCTTAATCTTAGCATCTTAATCTAGCAAAGTACACTGCATATATTCAAGAAAAAAAAACGAATCTTTATGCATAATCAAGACTGCAAATCCCCAAAAAAAACATAACAAATCCCCCAATCAAACAACAACCAACAAAAACCCCATAAAAATCCAACAAAAAAAATCAAAATCTTTTAATGTATGTAATTTCCGAATCTATAAATTACCTGCTGAACCGGTTAGGAATTTTGTAAAATTTTATAGATCAAACCACAACACATACAACAATAATGAGCCAACACAAACTCAACCAAGAGCAACAGGTTTAGGCGACAAAAAACGGTGTCAAAATCTTATTTAACCCAAACCTAAAAAACACCCCCCAAACCCTGAATCTCACCAAATCAGTGAGATTCTAAAGATATATGTTCAACTGATTATTAAATCAGTTGAACTTAAAGTACAAAACAATATAGAGTACTTACAGACCAGAAGAGATCAAACAGATGATCTCACAGGATTACAACAGTGAGTAATCCTTCCAGAATACAATACAAGCCTCAGTACAGCTGATCAATACACAGAGATCAAGAGGCAAAGACTAACAAACCCTAAAACTATACAGAGAGAATTGAGAGAGACGATGAGTTGTTATATTGTTAATAACAATAATAACAATCTATTTATACTCAGTCTCGAAGCTTCCACCAGAGAGTTTCGAGAATGTATCTCAGCCACACGATCACATCTCATCCAACGAACCACAATTAATCTGAAACAAAAAGTATCTCAACAACCAATAATATACATGGGCTAAATATTATCACCAGAAGCCCAACAATACCAACGAGCCCAATACCATTAAACCAACTTAACAATCTGGTCCAATATTAAATGACCCATTATATCCAAATGTCTCACTTAACTTAATATCATGTTATATCCATTAAACATATGAATTACATATATAATTTCAACATGCCCCCTTAATTCATATGTTTAAACAGATCTAATATCTTTAAATCACTGCAAAACTTCCTATGTTGTTGCACACCAAGTCCTTTAGTTAATCCATCAGCAATCTGATTTTCAGACTCAATTTTAAGAGTTTCAATTAAACAATTAGTAATTTTCTCCCTTAAGAAATGAATATCCAATTCAAAGTGTTTCACCCTTTCATGAAAAACAGGATTAGCAGCTATGGCAATGGCTGCTTTACTATCACAATATAACTTCATAGGTAATTGAACAGAAATGTTCAACTCACTAAGTAAGTTTTTCAACCACAATAATTCACAGGCAGCAGAACACATGCCTCTATACTCAGCTTCAGCTGAGGATCTAGAGACTGTACTCTGCTTTTTGCTTTTCCAGGAAACAAGTGAGTTTCCCAGAAAAACACAATAGCCTGTAACTGACTTCCTTGTTACAAGACACTTAGCCCAATCAGCATCAACATACCCAATAAGGTTCAGACTACTACTCTTAGTAAAACTGATCCCCTTTCCAGAAGATTCCTTAAGATACCTTAACAATCTTAAGGCAGTTTTTAAATGACCCTTATTCGGTTTGTGCATGAACTGACTAAGATACTGCACAACATAACTTATATCAGGTCTGGTTAATGACAAGTAAATCAACTTGCCAATTAACTTTTGAAAACCTGATATATTACTCACTAGACTATCATGTTTTTGATTATTATTGTTAACTATATAACTTTGCTCTATTGGATTATTAACTGGTTTACAGCCTAAGTAACCAAATTCATTAAGTAATTCAAGACAATATTTTCTTTGGGATAGACAGATACAATTATCAGTATATAATACTTCTATACCTGAGAAATATTTTAACTTTCCCAAATCTTTTATAAGAAAATTTGTACTTAACAACTTCTTCACTTTATCAATCTCCACAGCATTGTTACCAGTTAACACAATATCATCAACATAAACAAGCAAGACAAGAAATACATCTTCTTTAGACAAAACATACATAGAATAATCACAAAGGCTTTGCACAAAACCAATTTCTAACAACACATTTGTTAGTTTCTCATTCCATTTTCTAGGTGCTTGTTTTAGACCATATAATGATTTAACTAACTTACAAACCTTTGTTTCTTCCTTAGAGTAATAACCCTCAGGACAAGACATATACACATCTTCAGTTATTGAACCATAAAGAAAAGCATTATTAATATCTAACTGATACAAGGTCCAGTTATTCTGAAAAGCTAGACTAATAATACATCTAACAGTCACCATTTTAACCACAGGTGAGAAGGTCTCACCAAAGTCAAGACCTTCTCTTTGGTTGTACCCTTTGGCTACTAGCCTGGCTTTGTATCTCTCAACCTCACCATTAGCTTTATACTTAATTTTGAAAACCCACTTACAACCTATAGGTTTTCTGCCACTAGGCAAATCAGACAAGACCCAAGTATTATTTCTATGTAGGGCTTCCATTTCAGCATTCATTGCCTCAACCCACTTTGGGTCCTTGGCAGCCTCACTATAACTACTTGGTTCAACACTCTTATTTAAAACAGATACAAAAGAAAAGTTTTCAAAAGACAACTGTGAGTAATTAACAACTTTTTCTACCCCATACTTAACTTTTCCTTCTACAACATACTCATCAAATCTTTTTGGAAAATTTGACACTCTAGAAGACCTTCTAATATCACCTCCCTCAGGTGGGTTTGACTCACCATTTGTTGAGAGTTCATCATGGTCAGCCATACCAGGTTCACTACAACCTGGGTTAGATGAATGACCATGATCATCATCTCTGTCAGCCCTGGGAATGATCCCTGGTTGCTGACTAGAACTCTCAACATGAGTTCCATTGTTTCCCCCTTCATCATTGGGAGGTTTTGAACTCTCAGCCACCTTTAAACTTTGGACATTTGTTGACTCAATAATATCAAAAAAGTTTAAGTGATTTAAACCCTGAATATCTATGTTAGGTTCTAAATTTTCAAAACTGTTTTTAAATGGAAATATTTCCTCATAGAACCTAACATCCCTAGAGAACTCTACTTGTTTTGTTTCAAGATTCCATAGTTTATAACCTTTTTTAAACACAGAATAACCTATCAAGACACACCTTTCAGCACAACTTGATAGCTTATCAGACTCATTTAACTTGGTACTAAAACACAAACACCCAAAATTTTTAAGATGACTGAGAATGGGAGGGAAACCATATACAACCTGATAGGGACTCTTACCTAACAACACAGAAGAGGGAATCCTGTTTATAAGGTAAGTAGCAGTTAGAATACACTCAGACCAAAACCTTAGGGGCAGACCACTTTGAAATAACAAAGCCCTAGCCATATTAAGAAGATGTCTATGTTTTCTTTCTACAATTCCATTTTGTTGTGGTGTATACACACAAGTAGTTTGGTGCAAAATACCTTTTTGTTTACAAAAATTTACCATTTGATTATTTATAAACTCAGTTCCATTATCACTCCTGAAAACTTTAACTAACTTTTTAAACTGTGTTTTTAGAAGTTCATAAAACTCATTTATACTATCAAACACTTCACTTTTAGTTTTAAGCATGTAACACCACACTGTTCTAGAAAAATCATCTACTATAGTAAGAAAATATTTAAAACCTTCTTTACTTGTGACTCTATATGGACCCCACACATCTAAGTGAATTATATCTCCTACTTCTTTTGTTTTATGCTCACTCAAAGGAAAAGGCAACCTTGTTTGTTTTGCCTTATGGCAAATCTCACAAGGTTTAGACACATCTATGTTAAGATTAAGACTATCCTTTAAGATGGCTAAGACTTGATCAGACGGGTGACCTAACCTACTATGCCATAGACTAGAGTCACTTACACTATTAAAACACACATTAGACAGTTTCACATCATCACCAACAAAGTATAATCCATCACTTTGTCTACCAGTCACCAGGATTCTCTTGCATTTGGAATCCTGAATATAACAATTGTTTTCATTAAACAAGACAGATAACTTGCTATCCCTAGCAAGTTTATGAACAGATAACAGACTAACACAGTAGTCTGGAACAACAAAGACATCATATAAGACAACTCCATTACCAAGTTTAATGTCTCCTATTTTAGAAACCTTAGCACTAGTGCCATTTGGATGTCTAACACTTAAGTCATAGTTGGATACATCAACACAGTTAAACATGTCTTTTTCAGAGCTAGTCATATGTTGATTAGCTCCTGAATCAGTAATCCAACTTTGACTTAACAAATTTTTAACATAACTAGAACAGCTTGAAAATTTTTTAAAAATATGTTCAAGTTTTAACAGACAGGACATGCTGGAAAAACCATCTAATTTAACACTCTTACCTCCACTATTGGAGTGTGAGGTATCACATCCACCTTTGTCACTAATCAAACTTAGAATCTTAGAAACCTGTTCTGCTGAAAAAGGCAAAACAGAGTTTCCAACAGAAGTAGTAGCAGAGGAACCCTGCTTACTACTGGAAGGATTAGTAGACATATTACTCTTAACAGTCTGACCACCAGGTTTCTTTTTAAACCCTGGTGGATAACCAACCAGTTCATAACACCTGTCAACTGTGTGCCCTATCATGTTACAGTGTGTACATTTTAGATTTGGATTAGGACCTCTAACATTTCTTTTCCTATTATCAAATCCTTGATTAGTTTTAGACACAAAAGCAACATTTTGACCTTTAGAAGTCCCACCAGAACCTCTGTGAGACTCCTCCCTTGACACAATAGAGAAAGCCACTTTGACAGTTGGTAAGGGCTCTCTAGTTAACAGGTTAGTTCTAACTGGTTGGTAAACATCATCTAAACCCATAAGAAACTGCATCAACTTTATTAATGCACTAAAATCATTAAACTCTTTAGATGCATTGCAAGTGCAAGTAGGCAGTTGCATCTAACTGTTTCCACATTGTGTTAAGCCTATGATAATATTCAGCAACTGAACTACCATTTTGTTTAACATTATTAATTTTCTGATACAAGTTGAACACAACAGACCCATCTACTTTATCATATGTCTCTTTTAAATCATACCAAACTTCACTAGCAAGTTTAGAGAAAACCTGCCCTAAGTAAAGTTCCTCACTAACAGAGTTTAACAACCAAGATAACACAATAGAATTGCATCTATCCCATTGCCTAGCAAGCATATCATTATCAACAGACCTAACACATGAACCATCTATGAAACCATACTTATTTTTAGCTTCTAATGCCAACTTCATAGAACTGGACCAAACAGAATAATTATCAGTACCTTTTAACTTGATACTGATAATAGAGAGGCTACTGGTATCACTAGGATGTAAGTAAAGAGGATCACTAATATCCAATTTGCTTATCAGTGTACCAGTAACATTAGCAAGATCAGATGGACTAGGATCCTGGGGTCCTTGAGGACCCTGGGGTCCTTGGGGCTCTTGGTCAGACATACTCAATCAACAGAACAATCAAGAACAGAATCAAACAGATACAAACAATCACAGTAACAACAAATACAAGAATGAAGAAAGAACACCTAATAGGACGAAGCTGTGTCAGTGTTCAGATAGTGGGTTCATCACTCATAGGTGCCCACCCAGATCTTAACACAGGAGCCCTTTATTATTAACTATATTATAATATAATACTAATATAGAAGAACCAATGAAACACAACAAACACAAGACAAACAAAACAATCCAGCAACAAGAATCACAAAGACAATAAACCAAATATTGAGCCTACTCCGGTCCACCCTAACCCGGACAGTGCTCCTAGACCAAAACAACAAAAACAAGAAATGCAAACAGACAGGGAACAATCTCACCGAGATGACCCAAGTTAGGGTTCCTCCAATAACTCGTAGTTCGTAACCTTCACTTAGGGTTACAAACCAGAGAGCAGCCAGCTACCAGATCCAACCAAGTAGCCAACAATCCGTTGACACCAGATCCTTAACTTGTCAATCAACACAACAAATACGTGAGTAACAACAAATCTGAGATCTAATACTTCAGATTTCAGACTTGTGAAAATATAAACTCAAAGACACAGCGGAAGAACAGACCAGAATCGTTTTTAAAGGAAAACCTTATGATATAAGAGCCTTTAGCTCTGATACCATGTAAAATTTTATAGATCAAACCACAACACATACAACAATAATGAGCCAACACAAACTCAACCAAGAGCAACAGGTTTAGGCGACAAAAAACGGTGTCAAAATCTTATTTAACCCAAACCTAAAAAACACCCCCCAAACCCTGAATCTCACCAAATCAGTGAGATTCTAAAGATATATGTTCAACTGATTATTAAATCAGTTGAACTTAAAGTACAAAACAATATAGAGTACTTACAGACCAGAAGAGATCAAACAGATGATCTCACAGTATTACAACAGTGAGTAATCCTTCCAGAACACAATACAAGCCTCAGTACAGCTGATCAATACACAGAGATCAAGAGGCAAAGACTAACAAACCCTAAAACTATACAGAGAGAATTGAGAGAGACGATGAGTTGTTATATTGTTAATAACAATAATAACAATCTATTTATACTCAGTCTCGAAGCTTCCACCAGAGAGTTTCGAGAATGTATCTCAGCCACACGATCACATCTCATCCAACGAACCACAATTAATCTGAAACATAAAAATATCTCAACAACCAATAATATACATGGGCTAAATATTATCACCAGAAGCCCAACAATACCAACGAGCCCAATACCATTAAACCAACTTAACAATCTGGTCCAATATTAAATGACCCATTATATCCAAATGTCTCACTTAACTTAATATCATGTTATATCCATTAAACATATGAATTACATATATAATTTCAACAAATTTCCGAATTCGGTTTAATTTCTTCAGCTTCTAAATAAAATCATCAGCATCCAGAACTTGTGTCCAAGATTGAGCTTCAAGCAGCGTATTAAACAGTGACAAGCAAGAGAAAGGGCATGATATTGCATACGAGACATAACCACATATCAAGAAATCATCATCAAATTAGGCTTAACAATATTGCAAGAGAAATTAGGGTTTATCAAGAACTAACGTAATGGCTACACTTTCCTGGTATGCGAGTTCTTAACAGGGTTATATAAACGAACTGAGAATTAATTTCAAATGCTTTAAAATTCTACATTAATGTCGATGATCAGATGAAATGGAAACGTAACGTGAAGGTTGTGCATTCATTGTTGGAGTTACATGAATTAATGTGAAGCCATCATTTTCTGCAGAATGCCGGTTTCAAAGTTGACTGGGAATAAGTTGCATTGTTCATTTGTACTATTGGCAGGCAAGGTTGTATAGAGGGGTATAAAAGGAACAAAAGAGGTAAAAATTAGGATATTACACTTGTGACTTTTCAAATACCATCTTAACTTTGTCAATTTGGACACATTTGTCCTTCACTCCCTCTTTATAATGTAGTAAGTAAAGATAAAGATAAAGATTAGAGAAAACCTGCCCTAAGTAAAGTTCCTCACTAACAGAGTTTAACAACCAAGATAACACAACAGAATTGCATCTATCCCATTGCCTAGCAAGCATATCATTATCAACAGACCTAACACATGAACCATCTATGAAACCATACTTATTTTTAGCTTCTAATGCCAACTTCATAGAACTGGACCAAACAGAATAATTATCAGTACCTTTTAACTTGATACTGATAATAGAGAGGCTACTGGTATCACTAGGATGTAAGTAAAGAGGATCACTAATATCCAATTTGCTTATCAGTGTACCAGTAACATTAGCAAGATCAGATGGACTAGGATCCTGGGGTCCTTGAGGACCCTGGGGTCCTTGGGGCTCTTGGTCAGACATACTCAATCAACAGAACAATCAAGAACAGAATCAAACAGATACAAACAATCACAGTAACAACAAATACAAGAATGAAGAAAGAACACCTAATAGGACGAAGCTGTGTCAGTGTTCAGATAGTGGGTTCATCACTCATAGGTGCCCACCCAGATCTTAACACAGGAGCCCTTTATTATTAACTATATTATAATATAATACTAATATAGAAGAACCAATGAAACACAACAAACACAAGACAAACAAAACAATCCAGCAACAAGAATCACAAAGACAATAAACCAAATATTGAGCCTACTCCGGTCCACCCTAACCCGGACAGTGCTCCTAGACCAAAACAACAAAAACAAGAAATGCAAACAGACAGGGAACAATCTCACCGAGATGACCCAAGTTAGGGTTCCTCCAATAAATCGTAGTTCGTAACCTTCACTTAGGGTTACAAACCAGAGAGCAGCCAGCTACCAGATCCAACCAAGTAGCCAACAATCCGTTGACACCAGATCCTTAACTTGTCAATCAACACAACAAATACGTGAGTAACAACAAATCTGAGATCTAATACTTCAGATTTCAGACTTGTGAAAATATAAACTCAAAGACACAGCGGAAGAACAGACCAGAATCGTTTTTAAAGGAAAACCTTATGATATAAGAGCCTTTAGCTCTGATACCATGTAAAATTTTATAGATCAAACCACAACACATACAACAATAATGAGCCAACACAAACTCAACCAAGAGCAACAGGTTTAGGCGACAAAAAACGGTGTCAAAATCTTATTTAACCCAAACCTAAAAAACACCCCCCAAACCCTGAATCTCACCAAATCAGTGAGATTCTAAAGATATATGTTCAACTGATTATTAAATCAGTTGAACTTAAAGTACAAAACAATATAGAGTACTTACAGACCAGAAGAGATCAAACAGATGATCTCACAGTATTACAACAGTGAGTAATCCTTCCAGAACACAATACAAGCCTCAGTACAGCTGATCAATACACAGAGATCAAGAGGCAAAGACTAACAAACCCTAAAACTATACAGAGAGAATTGAGAGAGACGATGAGTTGTTATATTGTTAATAACAATAATAACAATCTATTTATACTCAGTCTCGAAGCTTCCACCAGAGAGTTTCGAGAATGTATCTCAGCCACACGATCACATCTCATCCAACGAACCACAATTAATCTGAAACATAAAAATATCTCAACAACCAATAATATACATGGGCTAAATATTATCACCAGAAGCCCAACAATACCAACGAGCCCAATACCATTAAACCAACTTAACAATCTGGTCCAATATTAAATGACCCATTATATCCAAATGTCTCACTTAACTTAATATCATGTTATATCCATTAAACATATGAATTACATATATAATTTCAACAAATTTCCGAATTCGGTTTAATTTCTTCAGCTTCTAAATAAAATCATCAGCATCCAGAACTTGTGTCCAAGATTGAGCTTCAAGCAGCGTATTAAACAGTGACAAGCAAGAGAAAGGGCATGATATTGCATACGAGACATAACCACATATCAAGAAATCATCATCAAATTAGGCTTAACAATATTGCAAGAGAAATTAGGGTTTATCAAGAACTAACGTAATGGCTACACTTTCCTGGTATGCGAGTTCTTAACAGGGTTATATAAACGAACTGAGAATTAATTTCAAATGCTTTAAAATTCTACATTAATGTCGATGATCAGATGAAATGGAAACGTAACGTGAAGGTTGTGCATTCATTGTTGGAGTTACATGAATTAATGTGAAGCCATCATTTTCTGCAGAATGCCGGTTTCAAAGTTGACTGGGAATAAGTTGCATTGTTCATTTGTACTATTGGCAGGCAAGGTTGTATAGAGGGGTATAAAAGGAACAAAAGAGGTAAAAATTAGGATATTACACTTGTGACTTTTCAAATACCATCTTAACTTTGTCAATTTGGACACATTTGTCCTTCACTCCCTCTTTATAATGTAGTAAGTAAAGATAAAGATAAAGATTATATCCCGGAATCTTTCCGGGATGGACAAATCTAATATGCAATGATAAAATATGTGTTATGATGTAACATAAAAATTAATGTACTACAATATGAGAAAACAACAATTTTAATCATGTGAATAAGAATGAAAATATACACTTAAAAGAAAGATGTAAGCTTGGATGAGGAGTAGAGCCAGAAGCAACCATTGCATGACGTGATTAGGGTGGTGACGAGGGTGTGTCTTTTTTTTGGAAATGAGTAGTTTTAA
This sequence comes from Ambrosia artemisiifolia, assembly GCA_032199755.1. Classification (NCBI taxonomy): domain Eukaryota; kingdom Viridiplantae; phylum Streptophyta; class Magnoliopsida; order Asterales; family Asteraceae; genus Ambrosia; species Ambrosia artemisiifolia. The sequence continues at coordinate 51,252,962 of CM063522.1, read as the reverse complement.
CATATTCTGCTCTTGATGAAAACAAAATTCCTATTTATTGGTTTGAACATGATTAGTGACTTTCCTAGATATGATTAATGAATTAGTTGAACACATTGTGTTTTTTCTTGTATAAACAAAAACCCACAAAAAAATCGTTTATTTTTTTTTCGTTTTTTTGTATAGCATTATGGTACTCGTTGCAAAGATGATAAATGCTCGTTAATTTGGTGTAATTTTTTTATAACAAAAAATCTCGTATATAAAAGTTATTAATGTTTAAAAATGTGAGAGGAAACATGAGAAGGAAAAAGACTTTTGGAGGGAATAAATGAGAGAATCTCCCGTGACACACTTAAAAATAAAGGATGACATCAATAAGTCTGATGTTATACTAAGACATTTTCCTATATAAGGTTAATCATTAATTAACAAAAAAAAATAGGCCCAAACTTTCATGCGAAGTTCATTATTTTGGGCTATTTTATGTCCTAAAGATTTCAAGTTCAAATGGCAAAACCAAAAAAATACAAAAACGGAACTGAACCCATCATCAGATTCATTACGGAATTGTATCTATTACAAGAACAAAAGAAATAAATCTAAACCATTTGATTATGTGATCAATGATTCATTTTTTTAATATTGTACTTCTTACACATGCATATGCAAATTATGTACACAAAAAAAAAACATCTAACTACATTATTCATATGTTATTTTTTGGGAGAGATGAGTGAGAAAAAAAAAAAAAAGATAACAATTTTCTATCATTTATATGTTTATAAGATTGGACATATGATGTGTTAGTTGGGTATAGTGTGCTCTCAATTTATAGTTGAAGTGGTAACACCTTAAATGGTTCTAATCAGACCAAATAAGAATTAAGACAATGATAGAAGGGAAATGATCAAATCTAGTAACACCCTAAATCGTTTGGCACCATCACTGAAGATGCTATACAATAAGAAGGGATCATCCATTAACAATCAAGGACAAGTTTCTAACAATAATGGTCCAGAGGGGGATCATGTGTCTAAGGCCGCTATCACTAACACAAGGAATTTGGTAAGGTATATTATATACACATCATATGTTACCGCCAATGATTCATTACATGAATCATACAATACTACTATTATTCTCGATGCACTTGTATACATATCACCCTCGAGTATGGTCACAAACGATGAGCATTTCCTTTTTGTGGCAACAATAAGACATAGAGTTGGTTTAGTGTGTAGGAGTCATGCTAAGTTCATCTAGATATTGGCTGTCGTAGTTGAAGGATATCATATTGATTCCACGTGTTGATATTCCTTTTTTAAGCTAGAGGATTAAATATGCTTTTAAAATTTTATGTTTAATATTATTTAACTTGCCTAATGTGTAGCATTATGGGCCATTTGTCTTACTAGTGGATTTACCCGCACGTTGCAGCGGGGTCCAAAAACGGGTTGCAATACAAAAACATGCAAATTTTGATTTAATTGTACTAACGTTGTGGTTCCAATAAGCCTTTATGAAATTTATACTCGGATGCTCAAAGTTGATTGGGTGAACTTACCATTGCTCATCTAATATGCATGTGATTTTAAATGTATCATTTAACCGAGACCTGATGATAAAGTAACATACCTTTCCCAAATGATGATAAAGTACAATGAACCCAACTAAGGCCCCGAACCAGTCTAAAAGGCTAAAACGACTAAAAATGGCATGTTACTTGCCTTTGGCCCTCGCCTTTATGCCTTAAGCGTTAAGCCTTTGACTACATACGATGAACATATAGAAACCATAACCACCTTCACTATGTATGAACATCACACAGATCATTGTAAATGTTTAAAACATAACTACGACAGACAAAAGAACTAAAAGGGATACGACACATAGGGAACACCCATGGAAGGCTTTAGTTGCAATATGACCTATGCAAGATATGCAACACAAAACAATGCCCAACCCGTAAATGCATATATAAACTTGCAAGATAACATCCTATTAAAAAAAATACTTCATCATAATTCGTCAAAATTAAACAACAATCCCCTGACCACCAGTTAAATTAACCAAAAATATAAAAAAGTAGGTTGTATATAATTATGTTCTTGGCTCTAATAGTCAAATTCATCAATACGTTGCCTAAATGGGCCATATACATTAGCAACAAAACAGTTTATAAATGAACCATAGGCATCCACAAGGTGAACTTTTGAATGGAATGGGTTAGGTTTATCTGTCTCTGCATTTCCAGATACGTTTATGAAATCCATAAAATAAGCCCAAAATGTATTATTGAACAACTTAAAGCAGACTCAAATGAATTTTTACCTCTATGATGGAAATTTGATTTATGACATATTTTATTGTTTAGTTTAAATTAAAAGTTGTATAATATATATCATATATACACGTTAAAATGCTTAAAACACATTTTACAAATTCATTTGATATATCTTATAAAGCCCAAATATGATTGAACAATTGAACCAGACTCATTCTCATCTGCTTCAGATCAGTAAATGTAGTTGATCAAAATCCATATATTAATAAAAATATTGGTTTCACCAAGAACTATTAGCAAATATTATGTGTATATTTGTAATTATAGTATTAAGCATATTCTTAGGCATAATAGTTACTATAGATTGATTACCTTCCATAGTTATCGGATATCATTGTATTATAAATTGTAATCTCAATTAATGGAATAATCATTCAGAAAATTATTATCACTCTAATAAGAACAATAATTACCAGGTGGCAAATTCTGGTAAGATGAACATGATACCACATAAGGTATGTCCTTATAACAGTTTCACATTTTTTTTTCGAAAGGCAAACTTCATTCAAAAAAGGCGCGCCCTCGAAACAAGGACCGCCAACAAACAATTACAACATGTACAAAGGAAAACACACCCACTCATTCCAACGAAGGGTCTTAAATCTCGACCTATTCTTGAGCCAAAGATAAGCTAACGACTTAATAGACGCTACTACATCAATGACCTTCGCTTCTTTCCTTTGAAAAACCTTCTCGTTTCGAGTCTTCCACAACATCCACATAGTAATCATGACGATCCCACCAATAATATTTTTCGCCCAATTGTTTCCTTTCACCTCTGAATAAAGTTGCAGCAAGTCCTTTATCTCAGGAGCCATGAAGTGATCAATCTTGCACCACCTGCAAATCGCGGAACATACCCCATGAGAATAGCCACATCCTGTGAAAATGTGCAGAGCAGTCTCAATGTCGACCTCGCATAAAGCACACGAAATGTCCGAAATGTCAATATTTCGTCTGAGTAAAGCTGCGCGAGTAGGAAATCGAGCCATCTCGGCTCTCCACACAAAAACTTTGATCTTGATTGGAATCCATGCAATCCATCTCATAATAGTATCTCTATGAAGACCTCTTTCGTTAACCACCAACTGTTTAAAACTCGCCACTGAAAACGACCCATCCGAGTTGCCTTCCCATCTCCATTTATCAGTCGCTGGAGTCAGAATGATTCGCTGCAACAAATTATACATCTGCTGCAGCTGCTGCACTTTGTCTTCTGAGTTCGGAGTTCGATTCCAACAATTAAATCGGCTTTGATCTGCATTCCAGCCAAACCAAACGTCCCTAACACAAATGTTTTTACATGCTGCAAGCTGAAACAGTCTAGGCCATCTGTTTATTCCACCTGAAGAAACTAACAAAAGTTGTAAATTATAATCCCAAGACAAGTATAACAAACTAATAAAAAAAGCAAGCATTAAATTCTCCTTAATTTCAAAATAATGATCATGTTTATTCCAGAACAAAAAAATCAAACAAACATGACCAACACATTAGCAGAAAAGTAAAATAATAATAATAAGGCAAAATGGAATTTATTAATCCCAACTTTTTGCAGTTGGCCGATAATAATCCCAACTGGGTTTATTCTTCCCACCAGTCCCAACTTTCACACATTTTACTCTCACTGCACCCACCGTTAACTCACACTAACCCCGTTAGCTGAAATCCACGATTCTAGGCGATTACTCACCGGACTTGAAAGAAGGAAACGAGACGAAGATATTGGTATGTTCAATTGCAGAAATAAGCACGGTTCATCGGTCATAGGTTGATGTTCTCCTCGGATGGGATGACCGGAACCGACTATTAAACCATCGAACCGTGCTTATTTCTGCAATTGAACATACCAATATCTTTGTCTCGATTCCCTCTTTCAAGTCCGGTGAGTAATCGCCTAGAATCGTGGATTTCAGCTAACGGGGTTAGTGCGAGTTAACGGTGGGTGCAGTGAGAGTAAAATGTGTGAAAGTTGGGACTGGTGAGAAGAATAAACCCAGTTGGGATTATTATCGGCCAACTGCAAAAAGTTGGGATTAATAAATTCCATTTTGCCTAATAATAATAATAATAATAATAATAATCACAAAATTAACATAGAGGTATGAAATTGTGGGAAGCATTATTGGCATAGTTAGATAAATTACCTATATTCTGGTGAAGTATATTGCCCATCTTTGCTAGGTATCAGATGCCCAGACATTTGTATATCCATTACTACACGTTTTGCTTCCTATAGATGAGAATCAACAAATAAGCATAACTTATTTAACTCAATACTGTCATTTTGACAAGATAGTAATTTAAATGGTTCAAAGAGTTGATTCCTAGTCAACAATCCCATGGTAGCACTTCTTGACTGGAAACTAACACAAGATGGGGTAGACATGTTCCAGAGACAGAACAGGAATCAATGGACTGACAGCAGGCAGACTACCCTCGTTGATGCTTGAAAGAGTACTACTACGTTTAATTCTTAGATTTGGGCTTATGTGGCCTAGATCTTTATCGTCTGAAATGAAAATTCAAATGTTATGGGATCTGCAATACATATGAAAAACCAACAACCAATGCAAAAGTTACCTGATCGTGGCTGCTGCACAGCACGGGTGCTGGCATGGGATTTCTGACCAGTAACCCTCTCAAGACAAGCATGCCAAGCATCCTCCCATGTCTTTCTTCCAGCATCTGAATATACAATACAATTATGCGTAGATATTTAGATATTAGAAATGTCAGCTTAACTACAAAGACAACTAAAAACCATAAACTCGCGAGACTGTCCAAATGCAGCAATCATGTGGGGCTCTTCAGGTGGCACCCCTGAACTACAACAACAATTTGAATGCTTAGTTTGGTGATAACACCGCCAATATGTTAAACATATTCGTAAACCAATATTTTGCAATTTAAAAATAAAATAACAACTATTGATTCCAAAAAAATAAAAAATAAACGAGCAACCAAATCACTCTCAGCAACCACACGTAAGAAGCGAATTCAAGCAAAGCCCATGACAACAATGACAAAGGTCACATGAATACAACACCAAAAATCAACAAACCATGAAATTGACTACCAACAAACCATGAAATTCAGTACCTGTTATGTTAATACTGAGACAGGACCAAGTACAACGGATTTTTCCCCATCTATAGGATCTCCAGAGTTGCCATTCGGCTGCTCACATGTAATGAAAGTGCACCTATACTATGATCAAGCCTCTCTGTAATAGTGTGAACAACTTGGTACCTCTGAAACATTGTGTACACAGAACAAACAGACACAAATTTACAATCTTTAAAAAAACCATTAGGGTTGTATACAAAATTTGATTGCAATTGATAAGTTATAAAAATCAAATCACACCATAAAACTAACCTTTAGCGGCACCTATCTATTCCATTCGAACTCAAGCCCGAGATCCTCAAATGCCATTGCCTGAGCCTTTTCCCGGATGCTTCTCACCGTGAACAGACCTGATCCTTCCAGTAACCAGCCCCAAAACATCCAGGTGTTAAACTTATCCCGCAAATCTATCTTTACAACATAAACATAAATTAAGCATAAAAAATATCATTAAAACACATACCATTTGGATTATCCTCGAACCGGGTGCCTGAACCCTACATCAATTCACACGAGAACACATAAAAACATAAAAAATCATATAAAGTCGAATTATATACAACTTAATTTCTAAACTGAAAACGGTTTAGAAGTGGAAATCCTTTGCGTGTACACAAAAAAATCAGGAAAAAGGGCCCAAATTACTGTCAAAATTGAGTGAACACGGTGGTTAAAATTGAGTGAACAGAGTGGTTGCTTTGTACCTTGGGTGTAAACCAAAACAAACCGCCGGTTGGTGGTTGATGCTGGATCAAGATGACAGCGTGTAAAGCAAAACAAACATGTGAACTTGTTATGAATATGCGGCATTGAATTTAGGGTTTTTGATGAAACGTAAATGTTCATAGTTTAATGAAACGTTTCAACAGAAGTGGGGAATTGATGAGTTGATGTATTGATGATGATGGTGATCACAACATGTTCTGGAAAGGATAGGCGTAACTCATATTGTAGGTTACGTAGTTATAGTACAAGTAGATAATGCAATAATGGGTATTATGGGAAACTTTTACATAACATATCTATGTTAAAGCATGAGTCTCTTGATATCCTATCTTAAAATTTGTGTATAATTACTATTCTAGACATGTCTCCTCCTTAATAAGGTAACATAGAAACATAGATAAACATAATTGGTACTTAAGAGTTAATTCTATTTTAGTTTTGACAAGTGAAAAGTTTAGTTAATCTATATATGTATAATATTACATCAACTCTTTATTGCTTATAAGATCAACTTTAGTCTTTATAATCCGTTAAACGAACTCTCATTTAAGTAAATTTTGATTGATAATGTTTTGTTGGAATGTTAAAGTCAATTTCAATTTCAATAATATACAAAGTCAACAAGCAAAGATGAAGTTCTGAGTTGCTTCTTATATTCTTATAAGTCAAGGGGCTGATGTTGTCAAGTTTGGAAAAGATTTCTTGAAGGCGGCCATTAATAGAAATTAACAACCGTTTGACTCGTTTGACTATAAAAGAGGGCTTAGGGTTCTTTTGTGATTATCCTTTGATCGTTTTTCGCTTTTGTTATTCATTTCAATTATTTTCTAACAATCATTCGATTGTTCTTGATTAATAAAGTTTCATAGCTATTGATTCGTATTGTTCTAGTTTTCTGGTGTTATCACTACAATTGGTATCAGAGCCAGGTTGCTCGATTCAGAAGACAAAGGTGAATCAAGATTTGATCTGTGATCAAGATGGTTTCCACAAAGTTCGAATTAGAGAAATTTGATGGCAAGAACGATTTCAGTCTTTGGAGATTGAAGATGAGGGCATTATTGGTTCATAATGGGGTCGTTGATGCTCTCAGGGGTGAAGCCAATCTACTTGTGGGTTTGAGTGATAAAGAAAAGAAGGAGATGCTGGAAAAGGCTCATAGTGCCATAATATTGAGCCTGTGAGACAGAGTATTAAGGGAGGTGTCTAAATAAGTGACTGGTGTTGGTGTGTGGACGAAATTAGAGACCCTGTACATGACTAAATCACTTGGTAATCATCTGCATCTGAAAAAGAAGTTGTATACTTTTCAGATGGATTCTGGTAAGACAATGGAAGAACACACATATGAATATAACAAGTTGGTTCTTGCTCGTGAAAACATAGAAGTGGCCTTGGAAGAAGAAGAAAAGGTAATATTGTTTTTAACCTCTCTTCCATAGAGTTATGAAAATTTTGTGGATACTTTGATGTATGCCAGAGAGACTTTGTCTATGGATGAAGTTTTGGCTGCATTAAATTTAAGAGAATTGAGAAAGAGGTCTAACTCTAAGTTCAAGAGGAAGTGTTTTGTTTGTAATTTAGACAAACACTTGATGGTAGAGTAGTTACTGAGGGAGAGGCATCTTTAACAGTAACTGATAAAGAAAGTGAATTGGCTAACATATGGCACAAGAGATTAGTCCATATCATTAGTCAAGGGTTAGAAGAATTAAAGAAACAAAATGTTTTGGGAGACATAAAGAATTGTAAAGTTGATTTCTATGAAACATGTATTTTGGGCAAACATAAAAGGGTCAAGTTTGGGAAAGGAAAGCATGTTACCAAAGGGATACTTGACTATGTTCATTCTGATTTGTGGGGCCCTTCCAGGGTAGAATCGTTAGGTGGGGCTAGATATTTCATGTCCATTATTGATGATTATTCTAGGAGGGTTTGCGTGTTTATTATTAAACATAAGAATGAAGCTTTTCAGAAGTTTAAGAAGTGAAAAGTTTTAGTTGAGAACCAAACAAGTAGAAAAATCAAAAAGTTAAGGACTGATAATGGATTGGAGTATTGTAACAAAGAGTTTGATCAATTCTGTCATGAATGTGGAATAGCCAGGCATTTGACAATACCTGGTACTCCACAGCAGAATGGATTAGTAGAAAGAATGAATAGAACACTTTTGGAAAAGGTAAGGTGTATGAGATTGAGTTCTGGGATGCGTAAGATGTTTTGGGCAGCAAATGTTACCATAGCAGCCTACCTAATTAATAGATCCCAATCTAGAGTTATAGGAATGAAGACTCCTATGGAAGTTTGGATAGGAGAGAAGCCTGAGTTTGAAGAGTTAAAGGTTTTTGGTTGTCTGGTGTATGCACATGTGAGCCAGGATAAATTAGACTCAAGGGCTTATAAATGTGTGATATTGGGGTATCAAGAAGGGGTCAAAGGCTATAGGTTGTGGAAAATGGAAGGTGGTGGGCCAGGATTATTAAGAGTAGGGATGTGAAAATCAGGGAAGATATTCTATACAAAGATTTGACTAAGGGAAATGTCTCTAGTAGGATAAGTACCAAACTTGTTGAAGAGGTTAGGGTTCAAATTAAGGTGGAGTCTTAGGGTGAAAAAGAGACAATCCAATCAAATGAAGACAGTCCAGGAGCTAGTAGTTCACAACAAACTCCTAGATATAGCTTGGCAAGAGGTAGGCCAAGGAGGACAATTGTTAAGCCATCAGATTAAGAGATGATTTTAACAGTGTGTCAATGACTGCTATGGCATTTGTTGCAACTGAACAAGAATGCATTAATGAACCATTGACATTTTAAGAAGTAGTTAATTCTGAACAGAAGGATAAATGGTGTCAAACTATGAAGGAAGAGATGGATTCTTTGTTAAAGAATAGTACTTGGGAACTTGTTGATAAACCCTAGGACCAGAAATTGACTTCCTGCAAATGGATCGTTAAAATGAAAGAAAGGATTCCAGATGTGGAGAAACCTGGATTTACGACAAGATTAGTTTCCAAAGGATTCACACAAGGGCAGGAATTGATTATACAGAGATATTTTCACATGTAGTGAAGCACACCTCAATAAGGGTAATATTGTCAATTGTTGCAGCTCATGATATGGAACTGGAACAGTTGGATGTTAAGACTGCTTTTTTACATGGTTATTTGGATGAACAAATATATATGAAACAGCCTTTGGGTCTTGAGTAGAAGGATGATGAAGATAAGGTTTGTCTATTAAAGAAGGCACTGTATGGGTTGAAACAGTCTCCAAGATAGTGGTATAAAAGGTTTGATGAATACATGGTTACTCATGCATTCAAAATAAGTGCATATGATTCATGTGTGTACTTCAAGGAATACAAACCTGGTAAGTTCAGTTATTTGTTACTTTATGTTGATGATATGTTAGTGGCCAGAAAAGATAAAGAAGAAATAGAAGATGTAAAACAATTATTGAGATCTGAGTTTGATATGAAAGATCTTGGTGAGGCAAGGAAAATATTGGGAATGGAAATTTGTAGGACAGGGGTTTGAAACAGATTAAGTATCATCAAAAGTGCTATGTGTAGAAAATTTTGAATAATTATGCAATGGATGAATGTAAACCTGACAAAGTTCCCTTAACAGGTCATTTCAAGTTGTCTTTACAAGATGCTCCAAATTTTGAAGAAAAGCGGAAGTATATGGATGGTGTTCCATATGCAAACTTGGTTGGAAGTTTGATGTACTTTATGGTCTGCACAAGACCAGATTTAGGGTACGTTGTCAGCCTGGTTAGTAGGTATCTGGTAAAGCGTGGAAAAAATCATTGGGAGGCTGCAAAATGGATCTTAAGGTTCTCGAAAGGTACACAAGACTGGGGGTCTAAATTTTAGTATAAAATATAATGTTGAAGTCAAGGTTGAAGGCTTTGTAGATTCTGATTATGCCAAAGACTTATGTGACAACCGGCAACTTCGGACCTATACTGATGAGGCTTTTATTTTTAAAACGACGGTTTATTATAATTATTGTCATTTATTATTAAATTTCGGAAGTTAACTGATCGTTTTAACAATGGAAACTACGACCGATTTAAGTAACGCGATGTCAACGCGTGCGTCGAACGCACGTGCCAGTCAACTAAAATATTTATATTTTTGCTCGGTTTAAGGTTATTTAAGATTTCGAATAAAACCGACTACTTTTTATAATTAATTATCGGGCCTAGAATTAAACCGAGACGTTTTATGTTAAAATGGGTTCGATACGCGGTTCAAGTCACCTACCAACAACCCTAGGTATATAATCATATTCTTCTTCTTCGTCTTCTTATCATTTTTCACCCAACACACACACACACAAACCCTAGTTTCTCTCTCTAAAATTTGCCTCCTCTCTCTCTCTCTAGTCTCTCTCCCGCTCGTCTCTCTCTCTCTACCACCTCCCCTTTTGATGATGGTGGTCAGGTTGGAGGCGGCGGTGGTGGTTTAATTGTGGTGATGGTCCGGTTCAGGCTAAGGGGTTGGTTAAGGCTCTGTGGTGGTTCGGCTCGGAGCTGTTGTGGTCGAGTATGGTGGATGGTTCACGAAAAGTAGCAGGTTCTCGATGGTCTTAGCTGGATTGGGTTTGGTTTGGTTGAATGGTGTGGGTGTTGGTAGCTTGTTCAATGTTGCAGACGAGGACAGCCGGGTTTTGGTCGGGTTGTGCGATTGTTGTTTGCGGGTTCGGTTTGAGTTCGGTTCGGGTCTCGAGTTCGGGTCAGATCTGATTAGTTTTCAGATTCGGTTCGGGTCTTGTTCGGGTCAAGTGTCTCGGGTCAGATTCGTGTGCTCCGGGTCAGATCTGGTTGGCTCGGGTTTCGGAGTACGGAGCACGGTGTTGGTCCAACTTTGGTCAAACCGGGTCAACGGGTCAGCGTTCCGGTCTGCACGTGGCTTGAGGTGGCTTCGGGTTACGCACGTGTGATTCGGTATAACTTATATTCGTGTTATTATTACTTTATTTATAGATATTATATATTTATAAATATGTTGATATTGGTGAAATAGTTTTTACTCGCGAAACGAACCGACTTTAATAATAAACGGTAACTATATAAACGGACGATTTGGTAAACGATTAACTTGACGTGACTTATGGTTTCGAACTCGGACTAAATATAATTGGACTATATTGTCGGACTATATTATATATATATATTGGTATATATATATTTATATAATTAAGTGTATTTAGGTGTCGAAACGTATAATCTCGTGAATCGGAATTGTGGATAAAAAGAACTTGTTGAATTGTGTTTGAAAGTTGATTTTGGGGAAAATTGTAGACAACGGGTATTGTCTGGTTTGTACAAAAACAGAGGAAACTCTGCCCAAATTTTTATAAAAACCAAAACGTAACGAACTGCTATTTCTATTAAATAAATTCCCTTCAGCGTTTTGGACAAATGCATTATTATATACAAAATCAAGGTGTTTTCAAAGACTAACTATTTATAACAGTAAAGATGATTTTCAAGCGATAATTGAGAAAAAGTAACAAATGTTATTAATCGGTTTTTAATAACTAGACTTGTTTTTCTCAAAGAGTATTTTCTAAAATGATTTACGAGATGATCTTCGGCTCAGGATAGTTATACGTTTCGGGGTTATAGTCCAACAAGGTTTACACACAAATAGTGACAAGTGTGAAACTTGGGTACTATGTTGTATGTAACTTGTGAATTAAGGTAAGTCATGATCGGTTCGTCGAGTTGAAACGTTTTGAGACCCGTGTTGGTACACACGAGTCTAGTCAGTCGGGTAGACTATCTTTTAAGCGGTTAATAAGCTAGGCTTATGTGTGATAGACTGTTAAGGTGTCCTTTGTTGGTAATTAGGGCACGAGGAAGTCGGTCGAGGTTTCAGGCTTTGTTTGCTAGCTTAGCAAGGACATTAAGGTGAGTTCATAACCCCACTCTTTACTGTTTTTGAATATGTTTTTGGGGGGAAGACATGCTTCTTTTATGCAAAAACTGAGGAATTTAAAGCGAAACAAAGTTTTGGGAAAATGAAACGGGTTGCGTGAGTTCACGGCCCCACTTTTAACTGGTTTCACTTTTGGGGGAGAAAACATGTGTAAAACTAATGTTTTGGTAATAACTGTCATACTATGGGTTTCTATGGTTTACTATACGATCTTTGGAAGTCCCGGGGGAAACCATGAATGTGCGGGTTAGCACAACGGGGAAATGTGAATAGATCTATTGGGATTGACCAACCCCACTCGTCGGCTTGGAGGGCCGTGCGGGTGCATATTGTCTCAAACAGGAACAGATTTACTATTCGGGCATCACATCTGGTTTGCGAGTTAGTAATGGTTTTCCAATCGTAGTAGTAACAAAACATACGCCTAGCTAGCGTACTTTGGTTTACATTTGACATAGTATTGACAAGTTTGAACTGGAACACTTTGGTAACATTTGGTAACCTTTGGAAACGTTTTTGTTAAACTTATGAACTCACCAGCTTTATGTTGACTTTTTAAGTATGTCTTTCAGGTTTAAACTTTGGTAACGACACGGTTGGAGTGGGCAACGTCTTGGGATCAGGGATCTTAGAGGGTTAGAATTGGCGTTCAGGGAACCAAAGTCTTAGATGCATCTTTCCGCTGCGTTGGCAAAGGCACCAAACGTCACAACCGACTAGGGGAAAAGTCGGGGTGTGACAACTTAGACAAAGGGATATCCATTACACGATATTTGTTCAAAATGCTTGGAAATGTAGTAAGTTGGAATGCACAATTTCAGCATGTTGTGGCTCTGTCTAGTACATAAGCAAAATACATTGCACTCACTAAGGCTGTCAAGGAAGCAGTGTGGTTGAAAGGATTAGTTTCTGATCTTGGCATTGATTTTGTTGAAGCTCAGGTCCATTGTGACGATCAGGGTGCAGTATAATTGGAAAAGAATAATGTTTTTCATGAGACGACAAAACACATTAAAGTCAAGTTGCATTTCATAAGAGACATTGTGAATGCAAAGGAAGTTTGGTTTCTAGATATTGATACAAGCAAGAATCTTGATGATATTATGATCAAATCTCTACCTGGGAATAAGTTTCAATTCTGTTGTGATGGCTGTGGAATTGGATAAAAGTCATTGATTGACTTTAAAGGTGGAGATTGTTGGAATGTTAAAGTTAATTTCAATAACATACAAAGTCAACAAGCAAAGATGAAGTTCTAAGATGTTTCTTATATTCTTATAAGTCAGGGGCTGAAGTTGTCAAGTTTGGAAAAGATTTCTTGAAGGCGGTCATTAATGGAAATTAACAACAGTTTGACTCGTTTGACTATAAAAGAGGGCTTAGGGTTCATTTGCGATGATCCTTTAATCGTTTTTCACTTTTTTAATTCATTGCAATTCTTTTCTAACAATCATTCGGTTGTTCTTGATTAATAAAGTTTCATAGCTATTGATTCGTATTGTTCTATTTTTCTGGTGTAATTACTACACGTTTAGATAATTAAATTCTATTAGTTTAATAAAACTTTTCATCATCAATGTGTATCCTTGTAATTTCATAAAACCCTCTTAAGTATATGTAAATAATAACAAAACATTTTGACCACTAAAATCTATACAAATATCACTTTCATATTATCTATATCCGACGCTTTTTGTTTATTTTTGTTTTTTAGAACGACGAATTTGTTATTCATATTATCTGTAGGACTTAAACATAAAACCTCTAAACCTAGGTGTTCTCAAAGTCTTTATCTATGCCAATATTGAACCACCAACCCATTAAATAACTGCATCACTAAAAAAACCTGTGTATTAAGTCCCCATTATTTTCTGCGGCATCCAAGTGAAAAGCGAATACGGGTGGCGCCGGTTTCACTAGGATTGGAGGCAAGGCTTTACTAATTATTCTACTGTCGTGCCTTCGGGTGGGAGGAGGTCGGGTTTCCGCGCATCTAGGCGAGCCAAGGGGTTGAAGGTGGTCAAGTAGTCGACTTTAGCCACAACACCCGGTGTCATAGTGGTTGGCTTGTCGTTCCTTGCTGTTAAAAACAGTGTCAAATAAACCATTGCTTGAAGCTTTTTGTATTTATGTTTACTTTTTCATAAAAAAATATATATATATACTAACACATAAAAATTGAATAAAATGTAATATGTTATATTGCCACTTTTATAAGTTGCAATAGAAAAAAAAACACAAAATTACAAAAATCAACCTTTATGATTCAATAAAAATGCATGTTTTGCATGGAGATTAACCTTTTACTATAGTATTTCATGAAGGTTTCAACCTTTAGCACAAACGCAATTAAGTATTATTGTCAAGCCCCCTCCCATGCAAGTCATGCGAGGGTATTTTAGTCTTTTTAACACATTCCTTAATATTTATTTATTTCTCACTAAAATACAAAAAAAACGTCTTTTTAATTCATTCCTTAGTGTTTTTTTATCTACTAAAAAAAACAAACAAACAAGGCCATCACCAGAACCCTAATTCAAGTCGTTTAACCAAAGTGACGGGTTTGAACAGGTGGGTTGAGATGGTTGTTGGTCGGGTTTACGGCAGAGTGTGTGAAGGGGAAACGGTGGTTGCAGGATAGGTGATCATTTTGCTATGGAGGTTACGGTTTGGGTTATGGATTGTCTGTGAGAGGTTGATGGTTGTAGGGGTGGAAATCGGTGGTGGTGATGGTGACTGGGAAAGTGGAGGTGAATGGTCAAGTAAAGGGTTGAAGGATCGTTGCAAGCTGAAATTGGTAGAGGTGGATGACTGATCTGGTGGTGGGGGTGAGGTGGTGCGTCGTTCAAAAGGGGGTAAATGAGTCAAGGGAAGAACACAGGTGGTGGTTGCCGACGGTGAAGTTATGGTTTTCAATTGGGGAACACTTAATATGCAGCGGAGGTGAGTTGGGTTGGGTTGGTAAGGATGGTGGTGTGGCGGTGGATGGGTGGTGCGACTAAGGTGTGTGGATGGGGTTTTATGGGTAGTGAATGGATAGTGATGAATAATGATGGTAGATGGAACACGGTGTTCAGGGTTGATGGCGATGATCAGGTATGGGATGCAGTTGGGGTTTGGTACAGAGGTAGTACACCGGAGGTAATGGTAATGGTGGATATTGATGGTAGCAATGAGGGTGGAGGTTGATGGTAGGGGGTAGAATGCTCATGGTGGTCGCCGATAATGGTATATGGAAAAAAGGTGAAAACGGTAAGGGTGGGTAAAAGGATCGATTTACCCTCACATGACTTGCATGTGAGTGGACTTAACAATAAAATGTAACTGGGTTTGTGCTAAAGGTTGATACCTGCATGAAAAACCATAATGAAAGGTTGATCCGTGTGTGAATTAAACATAAAGGTTGGAACCTGCGACTTTGATGAAACAAAAAGGTTTATCTATACAATTTTGTCAAAGAAAATGCTACACTATTTTAACTATAGCTCAGCCGGTCGAAAGTGGAAGGGTTTAACATGTTTAGGTGAGTTCCTGCCTGGGAGGTCTATGGTTTGATCCTCGTCACCTGCAAAATGTGCCATTAGGGTCTTAGGGCTAAGAGGGTTGCAATACCTACAGGTGCTTGGACTCGAACTCGTGGAGGGATGTCTACAAGTCCAAAAGACTTACCAGGTGATCTAGCATTCAAAAAAAAAAAAAAAACTTGTGCGATTGTACCCTACTAATTATTTTATTAATCATTTATAGGTTGTTCGTGTTTACTTATCTAACACATCCAAATTTATAAATACAAGTTATACCCTTGTCTTTTAACATAGCTTTTTTTAATACTTGAGAATAATATATTATAATGAATAAAAAAGCTATTGTTTATATGTAATATTTCTACATGTTTTTATAGTATTATTTTTTAATTAGGGAGGAACGTGTGTTTGCTAAGGATATCCTGACAAGCACCAATCTTATAGTGTCACCTCACATTTATCAAATACTACACTAAAAGAGGTTAATTGGTGGCAACACTACCGTAAGGTATTTAAGAACTTTTTTTCTTTATTTTTTTAATTAAATTAAGCATTTGAAATTAAAATAATTTATGAAATTTAAACTACATTTTGAGGGTTTGGGTCAATGCATGTCTGCAGTGGAATACAGGGCTATACTCAAGTACCGGTTGATGATCCCTATGTATCCAGAAGATGAAACATGCCCCATCTGTCGTAAAGCTTGCATGGATAAATATGGAGAGCACGCAATTCATTGCAAAGAGCGCCCTGGATTCAAATACCGGCATGACCTGGTGAGGGACGTTTTGTGGGACATCCTGAGAAGAGCTGGGATTTCTGCCAAAAAGGAGGCCCCTGTAAATTTTCTCACCGACCCTGCGGAAGGGAGATCCACCCTACGACCAGCAGATCTGCTTGTCTTTGGTTGGGAGAGGGAGAAACATGCGTGCGTGGACCTCACAGGGGTATCTCCTTTGGTTGGGTTAAGAGAAACAGGGTTTGTAGCTGGGAAAGCATCGAGAAAGGCGGAATCGAAGAAAGTAGATAAGCATGCTAAAGCTTGTGCAGAGACCAAACATGTCTTTATCCCTTTGGCCTTTGATACCTTGGCTCCCTAGCGCCAGAAGCTATTCGTTTCTTGACTGGGGTCCAACGGGTCGTCCACAGCAATAGTTCATCTCCAGGGGGCACGGATTTGTCTTTGGTAAACTAGGATTCACAATTCAGAAAGGGGTGGCGGCCCAGCTTGTTGCCCGTCTACCTTCTATTGTGATGTAAATTTTGTTTTTTGTTTTAATGAAAGACTACTTAATATAAAAAAAAAAATTTAAGTAGAGTTAAGTACTGTTTGAGTCCATATAGCTTGAGGCGGAAGGAATGATAAGTCCATACTTTGCTGAAGTTTCACCCTGAGTCCCCAATGTTTCTAATTACATTCAATCACGTCTCTCCCCCAAACAAAGGTTAGTCCATCGTTAGAATATTGGTAAAATGTCCGTTTTATCCTCACACAACCTTCTTCCTCAATTTTTATTCAAAACTCTAACTTTCTCACTATATAAAATTTATATCATCATCATGAATCTGCATAACATAAAAAATGGAGACTTCACTCCGATGTACAACCATTTACTCCATCACTGATTAACATTTCCGCCCACCACAGCCACCATCAATGTCTATGTCAAACGTCATCGTAAAACACTACTTCAACCACTGTTCACCACCACCACCACCATAGGCATGGCTGTAAAAATCTCGCCATACATCCGATTAATCACTAATTAATATCTAGTCAGACGTTCAACAAGTAAACACCGACTAATCGCTAGTCGGTGGCTGTCTACCGATTCCAACCAAATTTTGGTCAAAATCTGTAATTTTACGTTAGATTCCAACCAAAATTTGTAAATTCTGGCGATAAATCCAATGTACTTAAATATATGAGTCGAGGAAGAGGTTAAAACATGCCTACTTAAACAAACTATATATAACAGAAAATTACATATAAAATCCCAATCTGATTAATCACGATCAATCCCTACTAACCGATTAATCGCTAGTCAGTACCTTACCGACCAACTAGCACCTAGCGATTCTTACAACATTGACCACAACTTCATCATCATCAAAAACCACCACCGACAAACACCTATCCTTTACTTTCGAAACCCATAACCGTCGTTGTCATCATGTCACCGTAACCGATAACCTACAACGCCAACACCGTCATCACCACAATACACCAAGGTAGACCATCAATGAATCATCATCAAGCATCATTGTCATTCATCAATCATCACCATTCCAAACCTATACATATTTCTCAACTCGAGCATCGACACCCAAAACTTAAACCTTCACCAGAAACATCAAAAGTTACCATCATCTGTCTGAACACATGTTGGAACTATTCTGATGTCGTCGAAACGATAGCAGTGAAACACGCAAAGTACTGGAGCCCTCCATCACCAAATCAACATGTCTTAGCAGTTTGTTAGCAACCAATGCCTCCATTACAGGGATTTTGGAGGTGGCGATGGGCCGGTGATGGTGATGATTAGGTCAGAGGTGGTGGCGGGGTTGAAGAGCAAATCCTTTATATGGACCAAGGATATCGCTTTTCCCTCGTCCATTGGGATCATGTTGTGCAACAACATGCACGCATACACTACATATCTAATCTTGCCTAAGGTCTTAGCTTTCATGGGTCGCCTAAGTATACCCCACTTTCCCTTTAGAACACTGAAAGACAGCTCCACGTCTTTTCTTGCTGACTCTTGCGCCTTCTTTATTCTTTTTTTTTATCGGGTGAATATCTAAACGCCTTCATAGACGTTGACCAAGCAGGGCAGATCTCATCAGTAAGAGAGTATTCACGTTTGTATAAATGTGCATTTACATAAAATGGAATTTTAGGCAAGGTTTCGTTCCATTGGGTG
Source organism: Ambrosia artemisiifolia (assembly GCA_032199755.1). Taxonomy (NCBI): domain Eukaryota; kingdom Viridiplantae; phylum Streptophyta; class Magnoliopsida; order Asterales; family Asteraceae; genus Ambrosia; species Ambrosia artemisiifolia. The sequence goes on along the minus strand of CM063522.1, from coordinate 51,234,381 downwards.
AGAAAATATTAGAGGTTGTATCAAAACATTGACGTCCTTGTTTGATCCAGGCGGACTACAAAACGTATGCCCAAACCATAAATCTTGTAAGGCAACCACTTCGAGCATCACCATTGGGTATTGGTGATCACTTCTCATATATCGGCCTCACAACCCCATATGACACATTCTTTAAACTAAATGTGTACAATCAATGCTATCGAGTGTACGAGGAAAGTGATGTCTTCGTCGTGTGCTTCGTACAAACGTGCAACGTTGTGGCTTGTTGGCGTACATTAGAACTCTTCACCGTATAATTTACTTTTGGTGTTTTCAGAAATATTGTAGAATTCGGTGACCTTCTTCTTGATCATGTGCTACATATCTTCTAGTAGATGTTGCAGTGTCTTGATGTACGGCTTGCGCGATGACATTTGTGATAAAATCAAGGCTACTATCTGTTGAGAATATATCATTGATATCGAGCGGTTAAATGTTTACTCCAAGAGCGTCAAGAGCTTCATAATGGTTAGTTATATAGGTTTAAATATCTATAATCTATAATACATTATAAAGGAAGAGTGATGTACTATATTGGAATTTTCATTTCCACACAACTTAAGAAGCAACATGTACAACTTATTTAAGCAAGGAATTTAAGGGTATTATGGGAATGTTAGTGACAATTAAGACACTTAGAAGGGTAGTATAGACATTTAACCCATCTTCTTCTTTACAATATAATGAAAGATTTCCATAAGTACCCCACAAGCCAAGTGAAATGACAGTTATCCCTCTTGGTACATATGAACAGGTTTTTAAAATCAATGATCCATTTATGAAAATTTATTCCTTCAATTTGATACTCCACCCACCCTCTTTAATGATTTGCTTCAATGTCCCGAATTAAATATTGAATACCAATTGAAGCCGATGATGATTGAAGAATGAAAACCTCTGAGGTGCCGGTTATGCTCCTCATCCATTTCAATTCCAATGCAAGATTTGAAACGGATTTGAATTCAATGCGAGAATGAATGATATTAGGCCATCTAATGCCTATATTAATTTTCCTTTCCTTCATCTTCCTCTAAACAACCGATTGAATTTATAAACATTTTCAATGCATTTGAAGACAGTCATTCACTCTCCTTTTAAACAACTCTTGATCTCTGCTAAAACCCTCTTCATCCATACTGGCTCCGACCTTCCCTCCATAAAATATTTTTCAGGTAACCTAACAATTATGAAATTTTTGTAATTAGTTATTTTTGTTGATTTTGCTTTCTGAATTTAGGCTCATCAGGTTCTCTCATTGCACATGTATGTACATATTATTTCACCTTTCACCCATCTCTAAATATCTTTCAATTTTGCTATACTGTTCGATTATGGTTTATTTGCATTGTCGGTCAATTGTAGTTTCTTGATGATGAGCTAGTAGTTTTTGAATTTGCGCTCATCAAGTCTATGATTTCAAACCATGGGATCATTCTGTTTCAAAGAAACCTTTGTTTGATCATCATCAGCTTTCTCGCCTTGCTTCTGGATCTAATTGTGAATTTTTTTTTGTTTGATCTTGTTGTTGATCGGTTAATTTAGATTGGGTTGGTAGTTCAATATTGAGTCTAAATTCAGGGTATAAAAAGTTTGGTTTTACCTATACAACGTCAACTGAAGTAGCAATAGATTCAAAATTGCCATAGGTTGTTTAAATCTCTGGGAGATTTGAAGACTGGAGATCAGATGGTAGACAAGATGTTGTGGTTGTCATAACTCATAACCATCTTTAGATTTAGAGCAATGAAGATCAAACATAGTACTTTCCAAAAGTAGTAAGGTGTCAATCGTGAATCAGGCAAATATGCAATCTTATTAACATTAAAGTAATGTTTCCTTTAACTCAATATATAACTGTTAGATGTCAACACGCATTAAGCGAACAAAAGAGATGGCTTTGAATCAATAGGAATAAGATGATACCAACTAAGTGGGGAAGTAAATTGTTCTATTGGTGAAGTTAGAGGCTTTGAACTACTGAAGGCCGGAAATGAAATTGCAGAACATGAGTTAAGTAGCTCCCGAACCATTCAAAGAGTTCTTGATCTTTTCTTTTAGTAATTTAACACTTATAATAATGATCGATTACGGTAGCTGATTATAACTTAAAGTCGTACTTCAGTTCTATTATTGTTATGTTTTATAGGTACTCGTATAATGACGCTTTGCATAATCATGTTGAGAGCATACTATTTTCCAACCTAGAAATCAAAAACAATATTATCTTTGATCGCCTATTTCAAGAATGTGGTCTCTTGAAAAAGATTCTACAATCAAATAAAAGTCCCATCCTTTACGGTGAGGTTGATCATATTGCAATTCATGCCTATCTTTTTTTTTTCTTTTTATTATTAACCCCACACATGGTTTTTAAAATTGAAACAAGTTTAACATTTCTGAAAACAATTTATTTTAATCATACAGCAACACTTGCTGGTGCTGGTAGAAATGCACCACATGTTGGAAATCTTGGTCATGTTACACGTATCGCCAATAAAATAACACAGTTGGCAAATGGTGATAACTACATTCAGATACATATTCAGGTGTAGTGGTCATTTTTTTAAAAGATTAGTTACTTGAACTTTTTATACTTTTTAAATTTTTATGCAAATCCTTACTTCAAAACTTGTATTGCTATTAGGAAAGTAAAGAATGGAATGAGTGGCAAACTACTGTTCTACAAGAACGCAACATTATTGAAAATGTGTATTGATGGGCTTGTGGGTATGTTCTAATCATATAAGAATTGATGAAGTTTGATTTTGATACTTTTAATGTTTAATCGGAATCCATAAACTATATAGGTGTTATTTTAATGTATTATATATTCCTATTTTTCCAGTCAGCCAACTGTATTACACAATAGAAATAGGGATAGTGACGAGTATGATATTAACGAAATAGCTTATGGTGTTGTTGCTTTAGCAAATAATCTAAGTCAGGCATTTATGTACAACATTTATGAGAATGGTGAGGTATATGCATTAAACTCTTTATGTATGTATGCATGCATTATATTTGCCTGATTATGGTGATGTATTTGTGGAAATACTTTGTTCCAGGGGAAATGAGAATCTTCATCTTGATGATGAGATTGTCGAGGTGGTTATATCATCACTTGGATTAGGTGATGACTACGGCAGGTATGCAAATTTTTCACTTCTTATAAATCTCTAATGTAAAAAAAAATTGACTAAATACCTGACTGATTGAAGTTGTGGTTTACTTTTGTCCCCGGTTGCAAGCAGTTTGTCTACAAATTCTAATTTGTTCGCTTTTCAAAATGACTTCGTATGTGAGGACGATGTAACTATGAACGCCACATCATTCAATGGCCCTAGCGGTACTGGTAACGACAGAGCGATGATGAGGTAATGGTTGGTGAAGATGATGAATTGGCATCAAACGTTACAACATCTGATTCTAATCCTTTCATTCAAGATAATGAAGATGATGAATTGGTATCAAACGTTACATCGTATTCACATCCATATCCATTATCGACCCGAATCAAAATACCGTTTTTGTAATAAACCCGTTTTGACCCAAACCCGTTTTAAAACGAACCCGTTCAGACCAGAATCAAAATAACCTTTTTAATCGACATGGTCTGACTCGAATCCGTTCTAACCTAGCATGTCGCCTACCCGCCCCGCCCATTTTGCTAGGTCTACTCAAAGTTGATGCGTCAACTAAAAATGAAAGTTATTTCTTAGCATAATATCCAACTTGAGAGAATTACACAGATTGTCCTTTAGTTTTACCCAAAATTGCATCCTATGTCCTTTTTTCGAATTTTTAACTCCTTATGTCCTTTGTTTTATACACTTGTTACACCCTATGTCCTTTAGGCCAAACCAAGTTAAAAAAACTCAGTTAACTTGCTCATGTGCCCCTCACGTGAGGGGCAAACCAGTCTTTTCACCTTAAAACATGATAAAACTTAAAAAAAAAAAAAAAAACCCTTCAACAATCTTCAACAATCAGACAAACATGATAACCACCACCACCTCCCCACTGTCGAACCATCGTCGGACCACCACCACCTCCCCACTGTCGAACCATCGCCGGACCACCACCACCTCCCCACTGTCTAACCATCGCCGGACCACCACCACCTCCCCACCGTCGAACCATCAACCACCACCAAACCCCTCATTTAGATCCACCAAACCACCATTCGAACCCTTCATTAGATCCACCCCAAACCCCATCAACAACCACCCAAACCCCTCTGCAAAACACCCACAACAACCACCCCAAACCCCTCTCAAAACACCCACAACAACCACCCCAAACCACCTCTGAAACCCACCTTCGTCAACACCACAGCCCCCCTCCTCTGCAAAACACCCTCAACGACCACCATCAACGACCGTCAAACACCCACCACCAAAAAACCACCGCCGTCCCCCCTGCCACCATCATCGTCCTCCGGCGTCGTCGGAATCACAGGCGTCGTCGGAATTACACAAGTAGTCTGAAGCAAGAAAAGGGGGTTTTACCTAGTTCGTCGGAATCCACAGGCGTCGTCGGAATCCACAGGCGTCGTCGGTCACCTCTGCACCTTCCTGCTTCTGAATCCACAGGCGTCGGAATTACTCTGTCACCGCCCTGCTTCGTCTCTCTCTCTCTCTCCTTCTCTAATCCTCTGCTTCTCTCTCCTCTTCTCTGATAACAGTAACGCGGTGGGGGTGGGGTTCGACCACCGGAGAACCACCGTCGGCGGTGGTGGGAGTCCCTCCGGCTCCTCCTCCTTTCTCGGCTCCTCTCTCTAGGTATTCTTCTCTCTCTCTCTAAAGTTTTATCAGAATTCAGTGTGTTTGTGTGTGTGTGTTTTAGAGAGAGGGGGGTGAGAGATAAAGTAGTGTTGTTATTATTATTATTATTATAGAGAATTATTATTATTATTATTAGAGAGAATTGCACATATTGTCCTTTTGAGGGTGAAAAGACAGGATTGCCCCTCACATGAGGGGCACGTGATCGACTTAACAGACTTTTTTAACGGTGTTTGGCTTAAAGGACATAGGATGTAACAACTGTATAAAACAAAGGACATAAGGAGTTAAAAATTCGAAAAAAGGACATAGGGTGCAATTTTGGGTAAAACTAAAGGACAATCTGTGTAATTCTCTCATCCAACTTTGTTGTTAAACCACAAATGACTAAAAGTGATTTTTATTTATCATGCAGGTCATCTGACTCTTTAAGAGTAGTGAAGGTCTTGTGAGGAGTAACCTGGAGCAGATCGAGTTGGAACTCAATTTTTTTTTCTAAGAATAAGAATTTATAAAATAATTATTACTTTATTATAATTACAAATTCTTTTCATCCATTCGCCTTTTACCTAAATCTTTATATTTAACCCATTTGAGATAACGGTGTAAATTGCGTTAGTGATATGTAACGCCTACATAATTAGTGATGTTTATATCAACTTAATTTTTGAGGTTCGCTTTAGTTGTTATACTGATTGTCGGTACCGTAGCCCTAACAAAACTAATCGATACCAACGAAGCTCCCGCTGCATCGCGCGGGGACTCCCACTAGTTGTTCTTTAAAAAAAACTAACAACTTTATAGCCATTACCATGGTTGTAAAAATCCCGTCTAGCCTCCGATTAATCACTAGTTGGTGGCTATCTAGCGCTTCCAGCCAAAATTTTGGTTAAATTCCAACCAAAACCTATAAATTTTGACAATTAATCATATATACTTAAAGTTATTAGTCTAGGAAGGGGTTAAAACACACATACTTAAAAAAACTATATATAAAATGTGTGTGTATATATAAAACTGAAAATTATAAAATCTCAATCCCATTAATCACGATTAATCCCTTCTAATCCCGATTAATCGCTTATCGGTACCTCACGGATTGACTAGCGCCTAGGGATTCTCTTAAAACTGACCGTACCCACACAACCCTAATTGGCTATCATCACCGGAGACCACCACCCGAATGCCTTTACCCGATGGTGCAGCAGCAAAGTTGCCACGCAGGTAGGGGTACCAAAGCGCACAACGGCCTCCCTTACAATGTGAATAAAAAACAGAACTATGAATTCAAAGAATAAACAAACAAAGCTTCAGATAAGGTATTCAAAATTCATTAGTCAAAAAACTGTTTGAAAGTGATGGTGGGTTAGCTTTCTTTGATTTTTACATATGAGTGCCCGCACTATAATTTCAGTACGTTATGCAAAGAAACATAAAAAATTGGAAACAGTACCATTTTCTAGCAAAAAGCAATTTTCTCAAATAATAATCAAACTAGTTTTTTGCCCGCAGGTTGAACCGTGCAGTAACACATGAAGTGTAAAACAAAATGTGCTACACACAATTCGTAAAAACACAATGCGTAAAAGACAATTACTAAAACGTGTAAATAAATTACTAAAACGTGTAAATACAATGCTTTTAACTTGGTTCGGAACTAAAATCTACATCGAAACGTAGACCAACTGGAAGCGCACATTTTATAAGTACGAAAACGTATTACATTTGACATTCAAAAGAAGAAAAGCTTAAGTCGAAACGTAGACCAACTCGTGTTTATACCGACACATATATAAAAATTCACACGTAAAATACGAGTAATAGTTTTTTCAAGTAAAGGGGCTAAAAATGATAAATGACAAAGTTAGGGGATTAGATTACGTGAAAAATAGTTGTTCAAGTAAAGGGGCTACTAATAAAAAATGTCAAAGCTGAAGGGCTGAATTTGATAAAGTTGTAAAGTTGGAGGGTCGGTGGCGAAAATACCCACGACATTACCATTTAATATAGATAGAATTGATTGTGATGGGAATTAAATATTATATTAATGAACCAGAGAAAATCCTTTACAGCATTCAAAGAAAAGTTAATATATGTGTTTAGTAACATTCTAGATGGATTCAGCTCTATTGATATGTAGCTAGCCAGCTGCGTCAAGATAGCTTAATCTCGAAGTTAAACGAGTCAACTCGGCTCAGCTCGTGTATTTTTTACACGTTGAAATTTTAGTTTGAGCTTAGCCCGGCTAGTAAATAGCTCGAGCCAGCTTATGGCTCGACAACCCAACTCGTTTAGTTGTTTATTTCTTTCAAATTAAAATAATATTTTATTTCCATACATGTGGAATTTGTAACTAGATCAAACTAGTGAGCTAACAAGCTTAGATTGATATAAAATTAGGGCTTAGAAATGATTGGACTCTTATTTGGGTTATAACTTACAAAGATTAAATTTTGGGCTTCACTTAACTCAGCCAAGAGCCAATGAGCAACCTTGGCTCGTGCAGTCGTGCTTGACTTGTTTGTCAACTTGATTTCGGGTGAGTCATTTTTAGAGTTAAGATTTTAAGCAACCTTAACTTGACCTGTTAAGGGTGTGTGTGTGTGTGTGTTTTTTTTTTTCTTTTTTAGGAGCATATAACATTAACGAATTTTAGAACTATGTTCACTCAAATTTTCTACCATTGAATAGTTGAAACGAATGAAAAATATTAAGACATGACCTTTGAACAAAAGTTATAATTCTTCTTCCGAATAAATTTGGCATTTCATTTAAACGGAAAGCAAACTATTATATAGGGAAAACAAATAAAATCAAGAATATGTGATAAAAAAAATATGCTTACATATACTTTTCCTTTACATTTGTTGCAATGCAAATTTTACATTTATAAAGCATACAAATCAAGAACTTCAAAATATATAAAGGGCTATAGACTTACAGTCCCTTAATAGTTTTCTTATGAATTAACAAGAAAACTAAAATCTGCTACTAAACACCCCATTTACAGTTGCTGTTTTCTCAGGGGTATAAGTAGGAGGGGCAGAAATCAAACTTAATTTTTATAGTAAAAGGTCTAATATGGAAATACCAATATCAATACTTGATTTCATCAATTGTTGGTTTAATGGCTAAAGAATGTTTGAGATCGCCAATGTGAAGAGTGTGTTCACCCATTGGAACCCTTCGGATCCCAAATTGGTCAACCACACTCAAATGTTTGCACACATGAAGGTCAAGGGCAACCCTTTGGAGCCCTCCGGCCGCCACATGTACCTTTTGAAAGGCCACCAATTGTTTGTGTGTGGCCCATTTACCAGCTGGTGGGCTCGAGAACACCATCACGGTGTGAGTCCCATCCATGGTACCAGTATTCTCCACGTTGATGTGTAGACTCGAGGAGAGTGTCGAGCATTTGGTATGTGATACTCGTACCCCGTTGGTTAGAGTTGTCGAGTTATTGTTTTCAAGGTGGATTGAGAGCATGGGAACCAAAAGTGATGTTGGAGCTTTAGCTATGGAATGTCGGAAAGTTGTGTAACTTAACCCATGCCCGAATGGATAGACCACAGGCCCTTTGTAGAAACGGTAGGTTCGACCGGGGTAGTTGTGGGCCGGGTCAGCCCGCATTCCCATATTTGTCATTGGTACTTTTGCTAAGTACTCTTGTGGGTACCATGTCATAGGCAACTTTCCTCCTGCAAAGAGTTCAAAAAATGTCATTTGTATCTTATTTAAGCCTGTTGGGCTTTATGTGGCCCAATCATGTATCTAAACCCATTGGGCTTTATGAAAAAGTTTTCAAATGTAATATATGTAGTAACCTGGATTCGTTGTTCCAAATAAGATATCAGCAATAGCGGTACCACCAGATTGACCTGGATACCCAGCCCAAATTATGGCCGTAATTCGCGGGTCTCTTTTTGCGAACGTGATGTCAATAGGGCCACCAGACATAAGGACGAGCACACACGGGCCTCTTGAAGCCTTTGCAACTCTAGATATTAGCTCTTGTTGATGCCCGGGCAAGAGTATATTGGTCCGGTCTCTTGCTTCAGCTTCAATAGATTGATCAAGGCCCATAACTAACACGGTTGCATCGGCATGTCGGGCTGCTACTTCAGCAGGCCCAATTAATTGGTTACCTCTACAACTCACATCACTACACCCTCTTTGATGAATTGTCTTAACGTATCTAGCTATACCCTGTACTGGTGTTGTATATCCGCAAGCAATACCTATTATAACCAAAATTGATTAGATTTTTTTCTTTTTTTTTTAAATCAATTATTTTATAACACGTACCAGCATAGTTGCCAATCATGGTGACGGTAACATCAGAATTGGGCCCAATAACAGCAACAGTGTGATGTCGCGCTATTGAAAGTGGTGGGCCATGCCCACGATTATCCAGAAGAACTATGCCTTGACGGGCCGCTTCTAGGGCAAGCTGGTTACTCGACCCTAAGCACACGTCGGATATCTTCAAGTTTGCATATGGTTGTCTTGGCCCATCAAACATGCCCAAACGCATCTGAACCGCAATGGTGTTGGCCAAGGCCCCATCAACATCAACCTCTTTCAACTTTCCTTGTTTTATCGCCCCCTCGGTATAAACCGCCAAATGTGGGCCACAATCCAAATCAAGCCCTATAAAGAAAAAAAAAGTACACATAAACACAACCCACAAAATAAAAAATAAAACAAGACGTTTTAAAGAGTTCGACCCAAACCTGCTTTGATACTTTCCGCGGCTGCATCTTCAGGTGTGGCCGTGTAATGTTGACTAGTATACATAACCCCAACCGAATCACAATCAGAAACGATGTATCTGTTTTTTTAAGAAAAATCATTAGATATATTTCTAGGCATGGAAAAGTGAATCATAAGTTCCCTTAAATCATACCCATTGAGACGCCAATCCCCACGAATCGTGTTCTTGAGGAGATTCGAGTCAGCACAAGTAGGCTTCCCATTAACTTGATTGTACGAACACATTACACTTGCAACTTTACCTTCTAAAACACAAGCTTTGAACGGTACATTGTATGTGTCCTCTAAATCTTGTTTACTCACCTGCATAATATTCCACGAATTAGTATTTTGTTTGTTGGTATTTATTTATTTTTAGTGTTTAACCATGTTAAATAATATTAAATAATGGTTGGTGGTCCAGTGGTAAGGCAAAGCCTTTTAATACACTAAAAGTGTGAGGTCTTGAGTTCAAGTCTCACAAGAAGCAAGAAATTCGCTTTTCAAAAAAAAAATAATATTAAATAATAGTCAAACACTAAAACACAATTTTCTCCAAACATTTATTGTTTGGAGAAAATTAAAACAGTAGGATACGATTTACTATATTTTTTAGTGCCTTTTTTTATCGAACATATTTTATAACAAAGTAAAAAAAGAAAGTTATGTTATTATCAAATTAAACTAACCATGTGCCACTTGATGTCAGAAAAAGACTCGGAGAGTAATTAGAAAGTTGAATTTTTTGTTTCATCGAATAAAAGGCCGGTCTTTAGTGATGCATGCCACTTTTGTGACGGAGTGCGGACAAAAGTCGCATTAACATTTATCAACTAGGTTCCAAATTTTGCATTGCTAGCGGGGGAAGCTTAAGAAGGGCCTGTAGGTGCCGGCCTTCACCGTTTTTTGGCTCACTAATGTAAAATTTTCCGTTTTTATTCGAAAATTTTGTATATATATTAAGTCCGGCCCCATCGATTATTTGATATTACGTAAATTTAGGTCTCAGGATATTCTCCTCCCCCATCTTAAAATTCAAGGCTTCGCCACTGATTGTTGTTGGCATGTTATTTGTGTAATTTTAGCAACCATATATACCATCTTTTGAAATTAAGTTTAGCGACGGGAGAAATTTAATTTCACTGGCCGTTTTTTATTTATTTTATTTTATTTATTTACTAGCTTTTATCCCGGGAGTGTCCCGGGGTTGAAATATCTAATATAACATAATAAAATATCTAATATGACAACATAATTTATGATTTGCCAATACATGATTAATGAATAATAATAATAATATTATTATTTTAAACAAATTTCTGTCATAAGTTATCATATTCAAATATAACAAAAAAAAAAATCTCTGCCTATGAAGTTATGTTTATCGTTTGTGATTTATTAGTAGAGTAAAATATATTTGAAAACAAAACCCCACAAAAATAGTTGTTTTTTTTTCTCCGTTTTTTATATAGCACTATGGTACTCGTTGGAAAGATAATAAAACGCTCGTTAATTTGGTATAATTTTTTTCTTTAAAAAATCTCGTATATAAAAGATATTAACGTTTAAAAGTTATGGGAGGAAACATTAGAGAGAAAATTTAATTTTGTTTTTAAATTTTTATCTTTTCCTAAAATAATTATAATATATATAGATTTATTAAAAAAACTCAAAAATTAAAAAATCCTACATGATGCCATGTGGCACATTCAAGGAGGGGTTGAGGCCTCCATTGAATGCCACATCATCAAAGTTTAATTCTTTTATTATAAGTTATAGATTATAGATATAGATTTTTTTTAAATAAAAGACCTATCTTTTGTTCCATGCAGAGAAGTTTTTGTTTTTTTATATAAAAGGTAATTATAAGCATTAAACTTTCGCTAATTATATAGCTTATCAGTTAAAATAATCGTAAATATAGTCTAGTCAACTTTGAAACCTTTTAGTTGATATAATAAAAAATGCATTTTTGATTCAAATTTTAGTGTGTTATATAGCGTTTGTCTTACCAATGGCGTGATGGTTTTGGTGAGACCACATAAAAAGTGTGTTATAAATGATGCATTTATGATACATAATTCATAAATATTAATATTTAAAATTACCTTGGCGTTAAAGTGAAAACGATCAACACCGTTCCAATTATCAAGGTCATACGCGGTGTAGTGTTTACAACAAGCCGCAACCTTTAATCTATCACCCACATTGCCTTGAAGTCCTTTAACATATCTAGCAGCATACCGAGCAGCCAATGCTGGATCTTCTCCAGGCGTTTCTTGACCCCGACCCCACCTTGGATCCCGGAAAATATTCACATTTGGGCTCCAAAATGTTAGTCCCGCCTTTCCTCCATTGTACATAGCCCGTGCTTCATTTGACACCACCTGAAATTCGTTTTACTAGATATAAGTATCTATTTTGCAATCCAAAAGGGGGTGGCGGCACAGCTTGTTGCTCGCTTACCAGCCGTCCACTTGTAATGTGGTGCTATATAATGAAATGAAATTATTAGCTTTGAATTAAAAAAAAAAGTACCTATATATTTTTATAACATTATTCAGTAAATACTTGAAAGTTTATAATAAGCCGATAAACCACGAAAAGATGATTTATCTTATCAAAACCAAAGAATCTTTAACCTAGAATAACTTTTACTAGTTTAGTATATAAAGTAGCATTAGGTCGGTTTTAAAGACAAAACAAGTTATATATTGTGATTGATAATTGAATATGTTATAACTTATTATAGTAGATAAGGCCCCACATTTAGGATATGGGCCAAAACAAAATGGTCCATAGGTGTAATATAATATAAAAAATATGTGCCATAAACATGCCAAAAAATAACCACTTGTTTTCGGATATAAAAGAGAACATGACAGCTTGTACCAAAGATATCCACAATCACCCTATTATCTTCTCCTCCTGACTTATGGCCTTTGTTTTATGCATTAAGCACTTGCACGTTATCATGCATATAAATTTGCAATCTATGAACATCGATCTTTATCTAGGTCCACATGTCACATAGAAAGCCGGTTTGTGATGTGATTAAACTTTAAAGTCGAAACGCAATCAATGTTTGCCTTTGTGTAGTTGCACCTTATGCACTTAAAAGTGTACAAACAATATAATATGATTAATATCCAAAAACATAAATGTTCTTTTTTTTAACGGCCAACAAATTGGAATCACTCACGGAATACTGGAGTATCAACGTGCCACCAGTGTTGCCACGCGATCAGGAGGAAACTCATAATTATGAGAAAACCCCCTTTGTGAGATTCGAACCCAGGACCTTATGGCCCTTAAGTCTTATTTCACCACCAAGATACCACTAGGTTATAATGCCTTGGGTAAAACATAAATGTTCTAGTTTCGGTTATGTGCATCGGGAATAAACGCAAATGCATCACCAAAAGTGAATTAAAAGGGTCCTTATGTTGGCACACCCTTGCATACTTATATGCGGCTTATGGTGCCATACGCGGCGTATGAGGGTTTGACAATGAGAATGTTTATGGGCCCCCTACAAGTCACGTGTAGGTCTATATGCCGTGTATCCAAACAAGTCATGTATATACCTATACGCGGTGTATAGATCCTGACATGATTTTCACTGATGTGCATTACTGACACGTCGAAGTTTGTGACACCCTCTATACACGACATATAGAGCTATACACCACATATAGAGAGGTGTGCAAATAATTTTAGGGTGTACCTGTACCATTACCACCACCCTCCTTAAAATGGTAATGTTTGTTGCAACTTGCAATTCAATCAGATTAGAAAAATTACAATTCACACCCTTTTAGGTAAATAATTTTGTAAAATAGCCCCTCAATATTTAAATGGCAGCAAGTATGGTTATCCCGTGAGTTTTGATTTGTGAGGGTGACTGGTGACCCCTACTTAAACCAAAAGTCATCATCATAATATTCGTATACGTAATTAAAAATTCAAGAAGCAGGGTAAATCAAAATACTATTATTTTTTAGAAACATATGCATCGTAGAACACTAAGTTACTGTTATATAAAAACAAATCTAAATTTTTTAACTTTTTTTTTTTAATAAAATGGTTCATATTTATTTTGTTTTTCTTTTTACTTAGTAGATACCTATGTGTAATTATATACATAAAAAATCCATTGAACATACATTCATATATTTCTTTTATTTTTATATCATTACCTATATATACCTTAACTCCTTAAGTATGCATGTGTATGTAATATAACCTACACATTATACATAACAAACAATCAACCTGGTTTGTTATTTTTTCAACTTTAATTAGAAAAGGATGATTGGAAAATAATAATAATTATATTTTGTTTTGTTTGAAAGTTCTTTATACAACTATTATATGAAAGAATAATATATATTAGACGAACCATTAAGCCAATTAAAAAGGGAATTTTTATGTGATTAGTTTGGTAAAATCATTGTTAAAATGAATAAAGATTAGTTATGGATATGTGGGTCCATTTGGCATCTTTTATTTATCTTTATTATAGAGATAGAGATGTTTTTATGTGTTACTCATATATTCTTTTATGTATTAAGTATAGTTTACGTAACTCACACTTAACCCACTAAACAATCTCGAAAAGTGAAAAGAATATAACTTTTGTTTGTTTTATCTTTTGTTTATATTGTGTGAACACAAAATAAAAATAAAAATAGATAGAGTATTTAATTTGACATATTGATTCGAATATTGTCACAACAAACGATAATAACGAATGTATACGAGCCTTTCCATAGGCCAACAAAATAGGAAATGTCACATTACCTGTCCAATCTCTTCCCACAAAGTGTCATTAAAACTCGAAGCCGTCGTAATAACTTGAGGAAACTGCGTCGCGCCAAGAAACGTCGGGAGAAACTTCGTCCCGGGCCCCACGTCCGATACACCGTGCAAGGCCTCGGACCACCATTCGTACCCTTGAATTCCTAGTCTAGGCACCGCGGCTGCGTTATTCACTAACAATCTTACTTTTTCTTGCAAAGTTAACCTTCCTAGCAAATCTCTAACTCGAGCTCTTATAGGTAGATTCACCCTACAAAACGGGAGGTCTCTAGTGACCCTGTTATTTGGGTCACATGCAAAAGGCGGTCTTGATTCTACTGTTAACAGAACCAAGACCGCGGTTAGAAGGAAGAAGAGGGAGGATGGTGAAAGAATGCATTTGGTGTGAGTACTTTTAGTGGCCATCTTTTGTGTGAAGTTTGGTTTGAATGAAGAAAGTGAAGAGTGAATGGGTATTTATAGGGTCACGTTACATGATGGTGGCGTATAGATATATAGTGGGTTAGTTTTTGTGAACATGATTGGATTAACACGTCTCTTTTATTACGATGTTTGCCACTCGATATCTTCACTTCATTTTCATACAGATTATATATCAGTATTATGGTTTCTTTTCCTTCCAAGATACCCATAAAATATTATATCAATAATAGATGTTTTACGACTGTTTTTATGATGTAATTTTGTAAACGTACAAAGCCACACAATGGTAAATAATATATTCTAAGAAATTGATAAACATTTATGTATAATATTCACACAGAAAGCTTTATTTCAAATCAGTAGTAAGTTGAGAATAATAAGAACGGTGTCGAAAATTACGAATTTTCTGGGAGTGATGTATTTGTACTTACTTTTTTGAAATTTATACATACATACATACATGGTGGTTATACGTCAGAATTAACTATACCTTAACTGTATAATTAAATATATTAAATAGAAACAACGACCCTTTCCTTTAAAACCAGATGTTACACGACTTTACTTCCAAAACAATAACTTTAATTTTTCATATAAACTATATCACTATGCCACAAAGATGAATATTTGACAAAGAAAAGAAAAAATCACAGAACTTTCCATTACAACGACTTGACGAAATTTATGGCTATTAAAAATAAAAAACCTCAATTGTCAATATTTGAATGCTCCTTAAAAGCCTACTAATTAAAAGTTTGAGTTATTGAATAGTTGCATAAGATTTTCATTATTGTGTTTGTTAGAACTAGTTGTCATATTAATTGAAAATCTACTATATTACTAATTGATAAAAATCAACAATCAGATTATAACTAAATTACAGATTTATACATAAAGAAAAGTGATTTGTGTTGGTGACTTGGCGGAGTAAACAAAACTTATAACTAGTTTCTTTAATTTATGAGAGTCACAGTTCTCATTTGATTTTTTGGATTTTTATTTCTTTAAGTTTAACTCGACTTGTTAATAATTTTCAAACCTTTAAGGCTTTAACTTATTTATGTAATTTTTAACTAGAGTAGTGAGTAACTTTCAACGTTTGAACTAAGATTTGTTTCTTTTTCAATTCAGGATATATTCGCTATTCATAAATATGTTCCCGATATTGATCATAAGAAGAAGATGATGATACAATTGATTATTATAGTCGCTTGCTGGTGTATATCGAGGCTCGAAACAATCCGATGTTCTCTAATAAGCCAGTAAGTGTTGAGAATATTTTGGGCGATATTAAAGTCCTTAGTTACTTATGGATTAAAAATAGGTCAAAATGTTTGTATTTAGATTGGTTTAGATGGAAAATGTTAGTTGTGTAATGGTTTGTTTGTTCTCTTTACTAGCTCTTTTTAGCTTCTTGCTTGTAGGAGTGTTTGGCATGTTTTTTAATGGAAACTTGCTGTTAAAAAAGAACTTAGATCAATTTCTTATTTAATTATTTCTTTTTGTATATACAAAATTTGTGGGTATATATAAAACTACTGTTATAGTGTTATATTGAAGGAGAGGGTTTTAGACAAAGGGAAGTGTTTTTGTGAGTACATAAAAAAAGTTAAATAAACCAATCTAATTTTTAATTTATAAAAATAACTTATAAGAAAATGGTTAAAATGCAATGCTTAATCATCTTTTTGAAATTCATAAAAAGAGTATGAAATTTTTTCGTTTATTCATAGAATCTACACATGTGTAAGTACGTGATCATGTGTAGATTGTATTACCTACTCATGTGTTGATAGACATCCAAAAGTGAAAAGAATACATGAACAAATTAGTTTTATGTTTTTTTATATGCATACCATGCAAATATATACATTATACATGAGAGGTCAATTCCTGTTTTAGTATTTGTATGGAAGGATATATATAGGATAGCATTAGTATTTTACTTTCATCCTATCATTTCAACCCCATTCTCTCATGTATTATCATTCGCTGGAACACTGCTAGAATACTTACGTATCATCGATTGTTCAAGTAGTTCCAAACCACTCGCTAAAGACCATTTGCGACCAATTTTTGGTCGCAAATGTTGAACATTTTCCGTGTCGTTAATGAACGTTATGAACAAAGGGTTAAGTACTTAAGTTATCCTACACATTGTAATAAAAATGAGAAGAGTGAGATAGATACAAAAAACACAATAGATCACAAAATATGACACAATGACCTACAAAATATAACACAATGCTGAAGGAAAAAAGAAACAATGAATCACAAAAATGGCACGATGATGAAAATATAAAAAAGACACAATACTACATAAAAAACACAATAATATAACATAAACTCTAAAAACTATAATCTAAAAATCCAAAAAAAGCGAAAACCTAAAAACTATGATCGTAAGGTTCAATGAGATGGTTTCAATGTCGCTTGAATATATTCAATCAAAATCTGTTTGATACCCGTCATACGACTTCCTATTTTTATTTCAGTATGTGTTTGATCCTAGTTGATAAACTCTATCAACGGATACTTCTTTTGTAGTAGATACTTCTTTTGTAGTAGTTGAATAAAGATTACATTGGATATTTTGATTATTTAAAGACCAGTCTAAAAATTTATGGTGTAACAGAAAATGAGTTAAGGTTAAAGCAAAGTAGCTAGATTCTTAATTTGAGTATAGTCCTTGGTGGATACTGACACATATACGCATGCTTAAATCTTCTATCCCACGTCAAAATTTTCAGGTTATTATTGTTTTTATTCTAGTTATTTGGATCTATTTTGGAGATAATACTTTTCTATGTCCTTTATTTTTGTTTGGTTAGGTGGATTCAAGAATTTTGTTTTGACGGTTTGATTTGGGTAAAGTCTATTACTCCCTCCGTCCTATTTTAGATGTTATGAGACCCACAAACACACAGATTAAGAAATCTTTGATTATATATTCTCTGAGTTGTAAATTGACAATAATATCATCAAGTTATTATTTCAAATCTTTGATTATCTTTTGTCTTTTATGGGCAAAACTAAAAATTGCATTTTTTTTAAAAGTGGATATTTAATTTAAGACAACAAAAAGTAGAAAAATAGACATTTAAAATGGGACGGAGGGAGTACATAATACAATTATGACATAAGAATGAAAAAACATCGTCCATGTAAGAATAAACACGTAAAATAAATACGATGGTCTTTACAAATAAAATACAATACTTAAAGTTGTAACCTATGAGTTTTCATCTTTTGAAGACGTTGCATTGTATCCTCGACCGAAACTTGTTGCAGGAACTCCTTTTCAATGTAAAAAATGCAAGAATCGCTCATGTATCCATCACCCATCTTATTACGTAATTTCGTCTTCACGTGCTTAATTGAAGAAAAACTTCCTTCAACATTAGTCGTTTCCACCGGTAAACCTAGTGGCAACTTTATCAAACGATACACCAAATGATAATCAATGTGTTTTCTTGTTTCCACCATCATTTTTTGGTAAGATCACTTATCCCATTCAGGTTGTCAAAACGACTATCTTTTTTTTTCACATTACTAATGTAGTGGCCGAATATATAATTAAAGGTGGTCCTTTTCATCAAAAGTAAAATCATATGGATATGTCTAAGCCAACTTTAGCAAGTTTAGTATATCAAATGCACTAAAATTACAACAAAGGCACAAAGAACTGATCATACATGCAAGCAAGTAAGTAAGTGATTTGTCAAAAAACAAGATATCTTACATAAAACTCTTATTATTTGATAAAGAAACCCAAACAAAAAGGTTCAAACCCTAAATACAACTTTCTGGTACAAAGAAGAGACAACTCTTAAACTCACAAACAAACAAGCTCTCAAATACAAAGAAATAGACATAGATCAAAGCACCATCTTATTCAGATAAAGAAGACTGAATAAGAAACTCTAATCGCCTATCTAGAACGAGAGAAAATATATAGTGAGTTACAAAAAAAAAAAAAGAGCTGAATCAATGAATTCAGGAGAGAGAAGGTGCTTTTATAGGTAGGTCTGGAAGCTTCCCTCACCGACTCTAAGTCTGGGCTGGACATTTTGTTATAACCGAATATCGATGAGCCCATGTGATTTATGTAGAGCCCATATGAGAACCTTATTATAAATGAGCCCAGTTATAAACATCCCGACTCAACGTTGTATATCACACGATGGCATATTGTCTCACACCTAATCTTTAGTCTACATTCTTGTCACCAGCATCATTATCTACACAGCAACATCAGTTACATTCCAGCTCCATAACATGATCCTACACAAAACCTTATGCAACATATTAGAGAATTAACCAATAAAATCAACAACTTTGATTATTAGATTGCTTATGATATTGCATCAGTTTAACATGATTACCTTGTTAAAACAGTTTCCAAACTCTTTAATTTGCATATCAAAACTGTATATTCAAACACTTAGTAACATTAGTGAAGTACATTACCATAATAATGAAAATCCTCTTGAGTTGAGAAAACCTTAAAAACCAATGTAAAAAAGAAAAAAGAAATTCTTTTTGAAAAAAAAAATACCCAATATAAAATACATGTTTTTAACCATTTTGGGTAAAAAAAACAAAGCGTCGACGGGATATTTAAAAAAAATAAACAAAGTTGCATTGTTTTCATATGTTTTAGCTATTTAGCTTTTGTAACAGAGCTGTTACATATGTAACAACGCAACTTCGTTTATTTTTAAAAAAAAACATCCCACCGGTAGTTTTTTTTTTTAATTTTTTGGGCCCAAAAATAGAGATGGCAATGGGTCGGGTTTGGGACGGGTTTAGGTAATCCCAAACCCATACCTGATTAGGTATGCTTGCCCCAAACCCGGCCCAAAACCCGTCGGGTTTGTGTCGGGTAATTACCCATCGGGTATCGGGTACACCCGCGGGTTTCGGGTAAACCCATTAATTTTTAAAACTTACTCATTGAGTATATCCGACCAAAAACCCGACTGACATCTATTAGATAATTATTAACCAATTAGATTTACCATTATTAAATATATATGCAAATGATTACAATGTATAAATATAAAAACAATCAAAGACATAGATAACAAATAGTATACACTAACTTTTTGGTAATTTTAGCACAAGATGACAATGTAAATGGAAAATTAGATATATTATACATACATATTTAAAAAGATATATTAGAAATTATATTGGGTATCTAATCGGGCAAACGGGTATACTTTATCGGGTAATCGGGTCGGGTAAACGGGTATATCATCAAATCCCAAACCCGCGAAAAAAATAAAAACTAATCCCATACCCGGACCCATACCCGATTACCCGACCCCAAACCCGTCCCAAATGTGTTGGGTTTCGGGTTTACCTATCGGGTTCGTGTTTGATTGCCATCCCTACCCAAAAAATTTAAAAACATGTATGTTACAATCTGAATTTTTTTTTTAAAGAAGGATTTTTTTAGATAGTTTTTACATAGGATTAAATTTAAATTACAGATAAAACACCCTAGTAATTACTTAAAACACTCTGCTTAAATGTTCTTGACATAGTGTTTTAAGTTTTAAGCCTAAAATACATTGTTTTCGGTTATTAATTGTTATGTTTGGTGTTTTTCTAAGCAAAACAATCCAAAACATCATGAATACGTCCAAAAAAATTATGCATACATAACAATTTTTAATCCTTCTCACACAAACCAATTTTCCTACAGGTTCCCTACCATATATATATATATATATATATATATATATATATATATATATATATATATAGGTAGAGGATCCTATAGGAAAATTGGTTTGTGTGAGAAGTGTAGGAAGGATTAAGAATTGACATGTAGCCATCCTGTTTTTGATTTTGGAATGATGTTTTGGGTTGTTTAGGCTTGAAAAACACTTAACACAACAATATACAAAAATTTAAAACACAATCCAATGTATTATAGTCATTAAATTTAAATTACAGATAAAACACCATAGTAATTACTTAAAACACTCTGCTTAAGTGTTATTGACATAGTGTTTTAAGTTTTAAGCCTAAAATACATTGTTTTCGGTTATTAATTGTTATGTTTGTTGTTTTTCTAAGCAAAACAATCCAAAACATCATGAATACGTCCAAAAAAATGATGCATACATATCAATTTTTAATCCTTCCTACACTTCTCACACAAACTAATTTTCCTACAGGAACCCTACCCTATATATATATATATATATATACACACACACACTATTATTACTATATAATGGGTGTTAGACGGATAAAATAGTCATTTCATATTTATCTATGTGGGCAAAATTGTAATTTTATTAAATTAGCAAGACAAATTTAACACAACAATTAAATAATTATTCTATTGATTAAATGCACAAAAAGACAAAAAAAAAAAAGAGAATTTATGTGATATTTTACACATCCAAATAAATAAACAAATAATAATAATAATAATAATAACAGAAATATAAAAGGTGAATAAAACAAGAAAAGAAACATGTCATTCATCTTCTTCCTATATATATGAACATCGTCATAGAAAAGGGAACCGATGTGGAAAAGAGAAACAGTCGGCCAATCGTTGACTTGTAACTAACCACTAAGTTCAACGCATTCTATGTGATTCAATCATCGTCAAAACAGTTAAATTAAAACCTATGAGAACACATCTATTTAAAGACTCAAAAACCACGACCCAAACTTATTTCCCTCGACCCTCTCTATTTCTGACCACGTTCCTGTAGACCTAAGTCCAGCAACAAAACCACCTTTGTTCCGACCCGTAGTACAACTACCGGCAAAGTTGTGAGAAGGATTCCTAAATAATCTTCTCTGTGCCTGCAAAAATTTTAGAATTTGGTACTACAATGTTTCTACTGAAGTGGTTAGAATAGAAAGGGATTATCTTTCGGAAATCCGAGTGTTAAATCCAATCTTTCATGTTTAATATTGGTGACTTGAGTAGTAGAAAATGACTTCCACGATAAAGCTTTGCTATTCATGAGAGTTGTTAAAAGAGCTTTAAAATTAAAGGATGATGCACAAAGACTCATAAGAGAATTGCTCGATATTATAAAATAAGGCTTTAATAACAAACAAGTAGAGGATCGTTCATAGCTTAACTTTTGTTAGAATGATTTTGGTTGTTCAACTTTTTTCAGATGCATTAACAATTAGTTAATGATTTTAGTTGTTTAACAAGTAGGGAATGCCTTTATGTCTACATAATTGATGTTTTTTGTTCTTACAAGTTTCATAATACACAAATATATTAGATGTTTATGGCTTGGCAGTGTATATTACGCTCACCAAAAGTGCATCAATGATTCCCAC
Organism: Ambrosia artemisiifolia; assembly: GCA_032199755.1. Taxonomy (NCBI): domain Eukaryota; kingdom Viridiplantae; phylum Streptophyta; class Magnoliopsida; order Asterales; family Asteraceae; genus Ambrosia; species Ambrosia artemisiifolia. Next base: position 51,212,230 of record CM063522.1, on the reverse strand, counting down.
CACTGTAAATTGTCGATTCCGCTGCAACGCACGGATTCACACTATAATATCTCGCTCGCATATACGAATTTTGTACCGGTCACATACGTAGGGGCTCGCACGTAACATATTATTACTTAGGTACTCCAACCAACTGACATAGATTCTCACTTTACTTTCCTCGCGATTTTGACGACGCTTCAAATCAAACAGAAAACAATAGCGAGGCAATTAACCAAATGCAACATCTAAACAACATGCAGCTCCGCTGCAATGCGCGAGTTCCTGCTAGTATGTGTGTGTATATATATATATATATAGTGGAGAGTTCAAATGAGAACAAATTATCCTGTAAGAAGAAAAAGAACAATTCTAAACCAATAGAAATTCTTCATTTAACAATTGTATTTAATGTTTAATAAGTTATTAATTTATTGTAACCCCCCTTAAATTAGTTAAATAAACGAAACTCATAATTTATTTTTAAAATATATTTTTTCAAAGCAAACTTAATTACAATGAAGGATAATTTCGATATGTGTAGGATATACGTATGTCGAATTTTTATAAGTGTATGATTAACGTATGATTATCTCAATATGTGTAGGATAAACGTATGATAATTTTGATATATGTACGAAGAATTTTGATATGTGTAGGACAAATTTTGATAATGTGTACGATAATGTGTTAATGACTAATTAATTAGGGAGATAATAATTAATGTAACATGAGTTAAAGTATTTAATTTTTATTATTATGTCATTTGTTCGTTTTGTTCTCACATTAAGTTTCTTCTCTTTTGATCCTCCCCCCCCTCTCTCTCTCTCTCTATATATATATATATATATATATATATATATAGTCTTAGGGGGGGACGGGGCGCTACCAGAATTGGCCACGGGTACCACACTACCAGCACGGTAACATCGACGCCACACTTGCTGGTAGGGGTCCCGTGAACCAATTTCTGGTTCCATCTAATGGGCTGGTAGTGTGGCACGGTGCAAACTTTTAGGTGTTTTTTATTCCTTTTTTTGACCGTTTTAATGTTTATTAATTGTTTTTGACTTTCAAACGGTCATATTTTGTGACCGTTTTAATCTTTAGGTTTATAAACACAATACATTCCCAGGTTTTGGATCAAAAACATAGAAATCATATCAATACTTCTAAAAAAATGACTGACATTGACGTAGAAGATGTTCAAGTAATCGTTCCCCCCGCTCGAGGTCCACCCGATGTTACACTCAGGCGATAGTAGCCTTGAGTTTCTGACGGATCTTGCACGGCGGGCAGAGGAAGACACAACAACATCTAAGAAACGATACGTGCCACGTGATCGCGAGGGAGGCAATGCGCGGTTAATAAATGACTACTTTGCTGAAGTACCAAAATACACTGACGCACAGTTTAAACAAAGGCATCGCATGTCGAGACGTCTATTTCTACGTATTGTAGCAGATGTTGAAGCAAACTTCGAAATGTTCAGAGAGAGCATGGACGGTCAGTTTAAAAAGAGTTTTACGCCCATGCAAAAAGTATCTTCAGCAGTGAAACAACTCGCAACCGGTAATCCTCCAGACGAATACGATGAGTATTTATGTATGTCTGATAGGACATCGCGCGAATGTTTACAATTTTTTTTGCAATGCCGTCATTAAGTTATACGAGGCTAAGTTTTTACGAAGACCAACAAGCCACGACATTGCATGTTTGTATGAAGCACACGAAGAAAGACATCACCTTCCCGGCATGATCGTTAGCATTGACTGCACTCATTTCGTGTGGTGAGCATGTCCTAGGGAATTACGAGGACAATACATGCGAGGCGATCACCAATACCCTACGATCATGTTAGAAGCGGTTGCTTCGCCAGATCTTTGGTTTTGGCATGGATTTTTGGGCCCCCCGGTTCACTGAACGACATAAATGTCCTCCAACAATCCCCGGTTTTTCTTACCCAACGAGACGGAACGGCGCCACAGTGTCCATTTACTTTAAATGGTCACTTATATAAACGTGGATATTATATTACCTGCCCAACCTGGTCAACGTTTGTGAAAGCGTTTCGATATCCCACCGACTCTAAGGAAAAGAAATTTGTTAAGGCGCAAGAGTCGGCAAGGAAGGATGTTGAGCGAGCGTTCGGAGTATTAAAGGGGAAATGGGGAATTACCGCACGACCCTTGAGGCCCAAAACCGTTGCTAGGTGTAGCGTCATCGTCTATACGTGCATGATATTGCACAACATGGATAATTAAAGACGAGGGGCGTGCGATATCATCGGTCCACATACACGATCCTCCAATTCAACCGTTCTTCGACGAGGAAGTACTTGCGGAGTTGACAGAGTCCGATACGCATTTCCGACTTCGAAATGATCTCGTGGAACATGTAGACGGACTTGATCTACCGTATCTCGACGTGGAGGACTCCGAATAGTTTTTCTTTTATTTAGTTTATTTTAAATTTATGTGTATTTGTATTTCTATTTTTATTTGCTTTTAATATTGTAAGTTTATTTTATTATAAATAATATGTTTAATTAATTTTCTTAAAAAACTAAAAAATAATGATTTCAGTGAAGTGAATCAGTTAAGTGTTGCCTATAAAAAAGTGAATCAGTGAAGTAGTGTGGCAGTGCAGAATTGATTAAAATAAGTGAAAGAAAAAGGAAACACTAGTAGTGCCCCTTGTGCCCTTATAAAGAGTTCCGTGCTTTCCAAATATATACATTAGAGTTAATTTGATGAAGATTCTGTTAAGTCACATTTTATACGCTAAAGATAATAACCCTCAAATCAAGAAAACGATCCAAACAACTTGTATTGTTGTACATGACGAGTGCATGATTATATGTATCAAATATTAAACAAAATCTTAGAACTTTTTCGATTGTTCATATTTTCCTTCTTGTGAACGTTACTTGTCCAACAAAAAAACACTTATAATACTTGTGATTTAACTTCAAAGAATCAAACACCACATTTCAACAAATTAAAACTTAAAAGCCTAGCAGGTGTTTGGGATTGAGTTTCGAAACTCCTTATTCCCTTCTCCTATAAGCCAATAAGTCAATAAGTTTGTGTAATCCAAGAGTACTTTTGGTTTTGGTTTTTCAATAAGTGTGGAAAAGATGTTTTCAAGAAGTTAGAAATCCTAGCTTTTGACTTTTGAAAAAAAAAATTATAAATCTACCACTCATACAGCCAATCTTCACAAAAGCTAATTCAAACACTTTTTAAAAGACATATGCAAAAAGTCATAAGCCAATAAATACTTCTAGCCAAAATCACATAAGTTAACACTATTGAAAACCCTAAACTGCTATTTATATGCACACCTGATGACCCTTAACATACTACAAGGAGTCGACAACGGTCCTCCCTCTTTGGTTAATCATCATGAATGTGTCATCCTCTCAATTCGGCGTTCTCAACACGTAGCGAACCGCTAGGATTGGGGTAGTGGTATGCTAAGCCCCATTTTCATATCCAGATCATTGAGAATCCAAGTTTCATATAGTATGGCTCCCATAACTTATTTTCTAGCCGACATATGCCCATTTGAAGTTGAAGAAACTTCTCTATCAAACTTCTTTTTGTTTGGCTTCCGGTTAGGTTCCATTGTCTTTTCCACATTCCATCACCATCCATTTCTATTTATTGTAGATGCTTGAATGCTTGAATCTCTAATATTCTTATCATTTCAAGGCCAATGGTCGTTCATGTTCATCATGATGAAAAATGACTCCATCTTTGATCTTAGAGTTACATTACGTGTCAAAACAATTTTCAAGGTATACAATCAATTTACTACGTACTTGTTTATGTACAACTTATTATTATTTTTTTATTATTATTTTTTTATTATTATTTTTTTATTATCAATTTTCTACATCATGCATCGTCTTTATCCATGTATTTACATATTTTACTACAACATTGCGCTGTTAATTTAAATTTCATAAATCGATGTTTTTTGATTTTTTATGTTTAAGTTGACTAATAATACCTTTTTTGATGCTTCTTAGGTAACCGTCGATATGGGTGAAGGATGGTATTATGATTTCTCACACACATTTTGATGCATAGTCACCTCCAAATTTCTACACAAGGATAAAACACTTTATGTAATGATCGTTGAACTTTTCCCATCAATGTGTCGGGACACCTCGGCCAGTTTAAACTATTATTTAAACTTAATACTATGCCTAATTTCATGTCATTTGTGTATTGTGTTGATAATTCTGCCTTTGATTTCATCAAGATTCAAGAGACCTCATCATCAAAATGTCATTTTCTACAACAAGATCAAGATAGGTAAATTTCACTGTCTATTCCTTTTATAGGATAAATAATAAATTAGTACTTGCATATTTCATTTCACTACAACCTCCAACAGTCTTGCAGCTGCTATCCCATATTTTTGTCCTTGAAGACACTTCCTTTGCGTCTCATCCAAAGAAGGAAAACCAGGTTTCCTTAGCGTGATTCTCCACTATATCGAAGGTTTCCAAAACCAACCTTGTGAGCTTGTGGTATCAACCATGCTAGGCTAGATTTCTCTTGGTGTTGCTAGGGTGATGATGGAACTTGGTATGAATTAAATAGTTTATTTTTGTTTAAAGTGGTGTTTTGTGTTCTTAACAATTTCTTCTACTACTTTATTGTTTGATGAACTAGTTAATTAATCAACTTAGTATTTGGTCTTGTGAGTGTTTTGATAGGAATTGGTAGGACTTATAAGTATAACCGTGGAGTGTAAGAACATGCGCACTTGTAAGCTAACCTAACTCCACATGTTGTGATTAACCCATTTGTGAATAGAAATATTCACACTTTGTGGTTCCATCCTCAACTATCGAAACTTCACTTAGGGTCGGTATGTCTTTATACTTGGTCCTAGTGATAAGCCAATACTTGAAATCGCAACTTGGCTACATGGTCTATGTGTTAGCTTCGGCGTAAATCAAGAATTAGTGAACTCGTGTTAAGAGTAAACGGTCTATATTTACTTCTATTATTATATTGCCGCACAATTAATAATAGGCTAATCACTTTTTGAAAAATTAACTAATTCAAGTAGGGGATGAGCGTATGCGGGAGGCTGTGTCGCCTTTGCCATGTCAAGTGGTAGCTTGTCCGGCTATGCTCCGGCCGCCGCCAAGTTATTAATAAAAGAAATTAGTAGTTGAATGTCAATATCACAACTGTGGTAAATGTGTCTTTTGGGGTTAGGTTAACACAGTCTTGGTCGATACGTTCCTCATCGTTGAGAGGTGAGCTCATCGGAACGGGAGACCCTCGTAGTAACATTAAGAACATAAATTGTTTAAAGTCTATAGTGGCTATGCCTAGTTTTTTAACATACCACTTAAACAAGAGTTTACTATTATTCATACCAAGCAACATCTGATCCCGAAGCAACACCTTTGTTTTGATATTGATTTCTATTACGGTTTAAATCTCTCTTTAACTTTTCCTCAAGCAATTTAAAAACTCTTTTAGTAATTTTTAGTAAGCCGAGTAGTAAAAATCATGTCCTTGGATTCGATACTCGGTACTTGCTCATTTCTATACTACTCTTGATCGGTACACTTGCCTATTGTGTGGGGTTTAGAACGTTAAGCAACTATCGTTTTAGATTATAAATTTAAAATTTGAAAGTGTCACTCACCAAAGTTTTCAACTTAAACTGATCTTTCATCATCAAGTTTTTTGCACACTCACCAGGAACTTATTATTTTTAAGAAAAGACTTTAAGTTATTAAAACCTCACGCTATCAGCACTCGTCATAACTTATGATATAAAAAATACTTCATTGCAAATACAACTCCAATGTTAATATATATCAGGAACCATAAAAATAAATGCTGCTACCGGATCCGAAGCCGTTTGGCAATATGGTTCTGTTTGTCATGGTAAATAACAAAAAAAAAATCAAATATATTTGACCTCTTTGACTTTGAACAAAAAATTTTATTGAAACTTAGACAAATATAAGCACGTTGCAATCATATAATCAAAGTTTTTATAAAGCATTTCATTATATTATTACAATAATGAAACCGCAAGCAATGTAAATTTATAGAAGAAAAACTAAGTGTGAGTAAGGTTTGATAAGAGTTCCATTTTTGCTTCGATTACTTATACATTATTATTCACAACTTGGTTGGAAAAAAAAAACATTGTATTCTAAAAGTTATAAGATAAAACAAAGTATGGTTAAAATCAATTATAATAAAAACAATAATTAAAAAATTGAAAATTATAAAATAAGAAAAAAATATTATTAAACTGATGTTCATAACCTAATATTTTTTACTAATATATAAAATATAACTTTGATAAGTCTAAACATCTAGAATAAATTTATTATGAAAGATTGTTGAAATAATTTTTAGAAAGCATTAAAATTATTCATTTCACTTCAGTCAGTTTTTTGAAAGAAAAAGCAATAGTTGCGTATGTAAAACTTTTATTTTATTTGTAGGTTCACATGTGCTTTAGTGAATTGCATAATGATGAATAAACCATTTCACCTAAAATTAATAAGCAAATTTGTTAGGTTTTGGCAAGTCATGCATAAAAGTACCTTAACTTGTATAATCGTTCTTTCTTCCTATTGTATTGTATTGTATTGTATTGTATTGTATTGTATTGTATTGTATTGTATTGTATTGTATTGTATTGTATTGTATTGTATTGTATTGTATTGTATTGTATTGTATTGTATTGTATTGTATTGTATTGTATTGTAAGGTTATATTGGAAACTCTTGTTATATTGAAAACTCTGAAAACTCTAACTTACCGAGCTCTTTTTTATATGAAAATTTAGGGTATTTAATATACATGATTTTAAGCATTTTGAACAAAAAAAAATAAAAAAAGCGTCAAGAACTTTTTTTTAAAACAATAAATAAGTTTTCGGGTAACACATTGTTAACACATGTTAATTTCGCTTAACATGTGTTACTTGAAAACTTTTTTTTTTAAATTGCTCGATGCTTTTTTGATTTTTTTTTTAGCTCAAAATGCTTAAAATCATGTATATTACATGCCCTAAAATTTTCAGGCCCTAAAAAGCTCGGGAAGTCAGAGTTTTCACTATAACAAAGGTTTTCTCAGGATCCTAACCCTATATATGCATACACACATACATACATACATACATACATACATACATACATACATACATACATACATACATACGCACGCTTACAGATAGACAAAATTACACAGATTGTCTTTTATTTATATAAAAAAATTGCACTCTTTCTTTTTTGTCTTTAAAAAGCACACAAAATATCTTTTGTAAATAAAATTTGCACGCTCTATGTCCTTTAAGCTAACTGATGTTAACTATTCAGTTAACTTTAAGATAAAATTACCATTTTGCCCAAATAACATAATCTGAAATTTATTTATAAAGGACATATTATTAATGTATATAACTTTTTTTTTCTTTTACTTTTTTGTTGTTTTTATTTTTTTCATAAATATTTTATGAATTACTTTAAAAATTTCTTAATCCATTAATTAACATATTTTTATATAAAAAGATATGTGTTAGCATCATTTATATATTTACAATTGTTTGATTAAATTATTTACTTTTCTTATTTTACATTTACCGTAACTTTTTATTTATCTTTTTACATGAACTATTGGTGTGATGAAATTTTTTTTTATCAATTTTATAATTATTTTAAGTTATTTGAACATAACTTACGCCAAATGATATTTAAGAATTATGTTTGGTTGATAGTGGTTCTCTCGGTTTTTTTTGTAACTTTATGATTCTCTTTTGAATCGAACCCTATATATAACTCTTTGTACATTCTAAGGTATAAAGTTATAATCGTTTGTTTACTGGATATCATATTTTAAGTGAATAGCTCAATAAACCAATGTTTTGAAACCCGGACTGGACCGGCCGGTCCGGGTTAGCACATCAGACCGCCATTGCAAAGAACCGGCTGTGAACTGGCTAGTCGGACCGGGAAACCGGCTGGCCAGACCGGGAAAAAAGAGGTTGGACCGGGTTTTTTTTTATTTTTGTTTGTTTTTGGGCCGGTTCGTTGGACCGGTCGGACCGGTGACCCGCTGAGGACTCTGGTTTGACGTCCGGTCCGGTTCTGAAAACATTACAAAAGACAATACTTACAATCTAAACCCGAACCAATCAGGCATGTTCGGTTGAATCGATTTATGCAAATTCATATTAAAAAATATAGTTGTTTCATATTCAAAAATATTTATGACGTAATTCGGTTTTTTATAACTTAAAGGAATTTGTCACGTCTGTCAATGGCTTCGAATTCATATGCTCTTACTTTTAAGATTAATGCAAATTTCAAGATTACCATAAAAAGTCTAATCATTTACTTCTTTTGCGTCTAGTGCTAGAATGAATTTCATTTAGCGTCTCCTAAAAGTTTTGCATGCAACTAGCCAACTACCCAATATCCTTTTAGTTTCTAATTTTCTTATCTCCATATATACCTTACAATAAAATAACATAAGAAATTTTGGTTTTTGTCTTATTTTCTACGACATAAAAAAACCATGAGGTAATTAGTTAGATACTATAATTAATGGTAGTTAAATTACAACAAACAGTCATAAGTTGCTCAAATTGCAACTACCTTGGCAAAAAGATGATTGTTGGTAGAGATATAAAAGATGACCCTTTTACGCTACAAGAGTTTAATGATGATGAAGGTGACTGATAAAGTGAGGTCATGAATAGGTTTTGATTCCTTTAATTTTGATTAAGGTATTTGTTGAATTGCTTTTGTTTCTATCATTTCGTTTATTATATACTAAGTAATTATTTAAAAGTATCAATATTTTTAAATAATATATTACCTAAATTTATATATTTTGACATTTAGTTAAGTGCTTGATTAAATCATTCACACACGTAAATGAGTTAATCAAAGACTTTAGCAAAATGCATATGTATATGATCACTAGTTGTGTGTTAAAAGGCAATGTAATCCTTTTGGGTTGATCAGAGGTTTCATCACGGCCGTCCCAGATAATTCAAGTGCTCGAGTCGAGCCGTAAAAAATATGTCTCTTAGCCTTAGGCCTTAATGAAATAAATAACGTAAACTATTTTTTTAAACAATGATTTAAGTAATATCAAATTGATGGATCAACTCTTCACATTTTATATCCAACATTTCGTTCTCGATAGCTATCATCGTCAATCCGCAAAGTCTTTTTTTTTTTAAACTTAAGTGGGTTAAGTCTTCATGGGTATTGGTTAATGGAATAACGGTTAAATTACTTAAGTGGGTTAATAGCCTAATAGGGTTGAGTTTTAGACTTTAGAGTTATTATGGGTCTATTACGAACAAAAAAAAAATTCTGACCCATTAGTGTATAACTTACTAATTTTAAATGGATTGTAACTTTAAATTTCTGACCCATTACTAATTTTCTGCCCCATTGGTGTCAAATCTGCTACAAGATTCGGAAAATGTGCGTTTACTAGATTGCATTTCCCAACAAGATCCGAAAAATGTGTGTTTTAGCTGCAATTGTTAGTGTGTTTTTTTTTATCATGAAGGCGTAATCAGTGTGTTTTGTGTTTTATGTGTATCATAACATTGTGAGGATTTATTTTAATGATTATATTCCATTGTTTGTTATTTGTTTATTATGTTTTTAATGGGTTTTTTTACATTAAAATCTAGGGTTTCATATGTTGTGTTTGTTATAATGTGATCAACATGAGTTTAAAACACAACGGGTTCATATGGGTGATTAACATGCGCTTAAAGCACATGGGTTCAGCTGAGGGGTTATAAACACAATGTTTTGACCAAAACACAATAGGTTCATATGAGTAGTTAACATGAGTTTAAAGCACACAATGCCGATTTTGATAAAAATACAAATGAAAATGGTTTGGGTTTATTGCAAAAAAAAAAAAAACATATGTTTAGTGATATGGGTATTTGGTCACAAAACACAATACGGGGTATGTTGGTTACAAAACACAATGTTTGGTTACAAAAATAATCAACTTAATAAAATAAAAAATGGGACTGTTAAGAAAACAAATAGTTTAACACAAAATTGCCTTAAAATGGTGGAGGATTTGAATAAAATCTCTCATATTAATTATGAGATTGAATTTTGTAAAACTTGATATGTATATAATTACTCTAATATCTTTGTTAGTAAAATAAAAGACTGTCACGTGTCACTCTCACAAGTCTTCTTATCCTTCTAACAAAAAGAGATCTTTGTACCCAAACCTCTATTTATCTATCTGTCTATCTATCTATCAAAGAAAGAACAAATGACCGAAACACAGACGTACAAAAATTATTAAAAAGAGAAAAAAAATCATTTTTCATATATTTTTTTTCGAATGCATATAAACCAATGTAAAAGCCATTCAAATATAAAATATTTTTAGTAGAAATCTTTTTTAATTAGGTTGCTTTTTGTTTTTTTATTAAACGGCTTCTATAGGAGGATTTAATGTTAAATAGATAATTAATTTAGTGTAATCCTCATAAATTAGTTTATTAAATAAAGTAATAATTAAATTTAAAAATATATTCTTTCAAAGTAAACCTAATATATAGTGATGGATAAAATTCGGTATGTGTAGGATTAACATTTAATAATTTCGATATGTGTATGATGAATTTTGATATGTATAGAATAAAGTATTTATGACTAATTAGTTAGAGAAAAAGTAATTAATGTGAGAAGAGTTAAAGTATTTAATGTTTTACCATTATGTCATTTATTTTTTCCTCTTCTCACATTAATTTCTCTCTCTCTCTCTCTCTCTCTCTCTATCGCTATATATATATATATATACTAGTAGGAATGCCCGTGCGTTGCCGCGGCTACTTATGGTTTTTAGCGCCATTGTGTGGCAAGTTTCATATAATCTATTTTTAATACCAATTTGCTAAGACAATGAATATTGATAGTCATAAAGGCGGTTCTAGTAGGATGATCGTGTGATGAAATGAGATACACAAGCAGTCAATAAATCTAAACTGACAATGTATGGGTTTTAACGAAACGTGCGAGATGCAACATGTCATTAGCATCAAGTCATATTAGTGCGTATAATTTATCATTGCACATTCCTGCACAAACAATTTTAGAGTTGAAAATAATATACAATGTATACTTTGATAGCATAATCTTCTACCGAGTCATTTATCGTTATTTTGTCACTGCAAAAGCCACAATATTACAAACTTACCGTATCTTTGAATCAAAAGAATGCAAGAGGTTGCATGCATTTAAAGAGGACTTAAAGCAACTTCCATTTATTTAACTTGTTCCTTTGTTAGACTCTAGCCAAATATATTTGACATTTTGACCCACTTGAACAGTTTGAGTAAAAACACATTACACAACATCTGCCATATTCTAATAACGTCATTAATATGAGCCCATGTGACTTCCATGGAGAGTAAGGAACAACTTTACTTGACTACATGTCGGAAGAATTCGACAACCCATCTTGTTTAACCTCATGGAAGATTAAGAATACTTGTTCCTGCCAAAAAGATGCAAATTGGAGATTAAACCACATTTCAACACCAACCAATGCACCCATACAATTGTAACACCTACCACCAAAAATAAATTGAAATACAAAATTTTAAACAACATCTAGTCACTAACCTGCAACAAGACTCGATGTCTCTAGTGTTTTACTCCGAGCCTTAACAAAAATCAAACAGCAAACCTAATTCATGTTATGCATTAAACAATCAAGGGTGAGTAATAAAAGATTGAGTAAGAAAATGAATATCAAATGCGAAAGCAATAAAACTTATAAAATAGATACCAAAAGAGGAACACGTGATTTGCAAATGAGAAAGACTAATGTAACTGTGTGAATTTGCAAATGTTGCCTCCTGAATGACAAATGCCGAGTATATAGAGGGTGGAGACCGGAAACGTAGGGGCACATTCAATTCGCATATTCAATTTGCTCCAACCATTCAATTCACCAACGATTAAGTATAAAAGTCTTCAATTATTATGATATTCAAGTGTCATTGTTATTCAAGTTAACTAACTCATCAACTCCCACATCATTAAGGATTTCATTTAACACCATTTAATATATGATTTAATGCTGGAATGGTTTCAAAAACTTTTGGGATCAAAGGTTGTGCAGCATTAGTCATTTGTATAATATCTATCAAATGTTGTACATTAGGGGCAAAAATGGAAGAAATTGGTAAAGAAATGATAAGATTGGCTTGAGACTCTTTGGATGTCATCTTAAAAGGATGGTAAAATTACTACTTTGTACATCGAGTTTCTTTAATATAGTAATATAGACATAGGATTAGGATCCTTTAAGAACATGCTTGAGTTAAGAAAACTAAAGAACCCATTTCATCCAATAAGATGATGCCACATATCCAATTACCAATATTTTAATAATGAGTAATAAAGTCAATTTACACTATTATATGAGGGCATTCTAGTAAATTACATTATGAAATGATTATTCACTCCTTTATTACCTGTCATCTCCCCCCCCCCCCCTCTCTCTCTTTTTAAATCAATATCTCTCTCTCTTCCTTCCCCTTCTCCATCTTTTTCCCTCCCTCTCATACAAACATTCAAACAAACAGATCAATCTCTTATACAAACATTCAAACAAACAGGGCCCTGATCGATTAGACACAAACATTCAAAATAGGTTGTTGATTAATCAGATATGGGTTCTCTCGGGAGGCGGAGGTGTACGGTGGTTGTTGGGGGTGAAAGAGACGGTGAGTGACCGAAGAGAGAGAAAAAGTCAGAGAGACAGAAATAGACGGAGGAGAGGAACAGGCCTCGATGGTGACGGTGGTGTGGATCCAGATCTAGATCTGATCCATAGAGAGGAACTGGCGAAAGTGAGGAACCGGCCTAAAACATATATGTAACATTCCATGGTGATCTTCCTTACCCTTCAAGTGAAATTGTAGAGAAGCTTGAGTCACTTGATGATGAACATGTGGTTGGGTCTGGTGGGTTTGGGATCGTGCACAGAATGGTCATGGACGATTATGGCACATTCGCAGTTAAAAGAATTGATCAAACACAAAAAGGTCAAGATCAAGCATTTGAACGTGAACTGGAAATATTGGGTAGTGTTAAAAATATTAATCTTGTGAATCTACGAGGATATTGTCGGTTTCCTGACTCAAAGCTTCTTATCTATGATTATGTGGCCAATGGTAATCTTGAAAAATTCCTTACATGGTAAGTCTTATACTTTGACTATGAAACGAGAGAACACATTTGCTGTAAGTTTGGTTTTTTTATTGTTGCTTTGGTGTATATTAGTGTGTGTGTTTTTTTTTTCTTTTTCAGTGAAAGTTTCTTTTTTACATTGGTGCAAAAATATAAAAAAAAAAATTTGAATTTTTTGCTCTGGTTGTTTACATTAATGTTTTTGTTCAAGTTTGATGTTTACATTGGTGTAAGAATATAATTTCTTTTACCCTAGTTGTTGTTTTCATAATTACATTAATGTTAATTTTCCCACTGTAAATTCTTGTATCTTTTTTAATTTACACTTATGTTTGAAGCGTGTGTTATGCACTAACACCAATGTAATTATAGAAGTGTGTATTTATCTTTTTTATATAATATTTTCATAAGTGTAAAGTAGATTTTACATATATGTTTTAGGTATTTTGCAATTTTTACACAATATCTTTGGGGGTTTTACACTGGTGTAAATATTTTGCATACATTGGGATTCTGATGATTTTTTGAATCTCATGTATGTTTTTTGAATAATGTGTTATTTTTGTTAAAAAATAAATGATTAAAAAATAAAACAAAGTTAAAAAAATACATGGTGATGTGATGGTGAGAGAAACAAATAAAATAAAATAAAACATATGATGTGATAGTAGTTGTGAGTTTATAATATTCCCCTTTTTAATATTTTAATACTTTCTTAATACAATAAAATAATGGGGTGAACAAAAAGACAAAAAACATATGTGGCAAATTAAGAACCGTTGGATGATCAAATTTCAAAGGCTGTAATTGGTTTCTATTGTTCTTTCAACTCAACCATGTTCTCGTTTTACCCATTATATATATATATATATATATATGAGGGTTTATTTTAGAAGAGGTTTTAGCGCGAGAAGTGTAAGAAGATGATGAATAATTCATCCTTATCATTTTTTTAAATAAAAACATATTAAAATTGTTGAAATATGTTGTTTATTCATCTATCTTGAAAATAAAACAAATATATGAAAAAATTTCAGTAAGTTATATAACCTACTCATGTACAAATTTGGTGTAGGAGCATTACTACGCATAATACGACACGTGTGTAGGAAAGAGTTTAAACATTAAAAAAACATGTGATTCCATTAATTTAATGAGTTTTGTGTAGATAACATAAACAATGATATATAAAAAGTAAAAACTTCAAAAAAAAAAATATGAATCATTACTAATAAAAAGTAAGATTTAGGTTTCTTCTCGCATTTCTCGCACTAAAACCCTCTTCTGAAACTAACATAACCTTATATATAGGATGTGTGTGTGTGTATATATATATATATAATGTATTACCAATATGTCATTTTTTCTTTCTCTTCTCACATTAAATTTTTTCCCAAATGATCCTCTCTCTATCTCTCTCTCTCTCTCTCTCTATATATATATATATATAGGTCAATTATAATATGAAAACCCTCTTGAAAACATGTATTTTACATTGGTTATTTTAAAAAAAATGATTTTTTACATGGGTTTCCAAGGTTTTCTCAACTCAAGAGGGTTTTCAATTTATCCTTCCACTGTATATATATATAGGGAATGGATATATAGGAAACCCATCCTTATTCGGTAAACTCTGGAAACTCTGACTTCCCAATATTTTTTTTTTTTTGAAAAAAATAGGGCAAGTAATATACATGATTTTAAGCATTTTTGGCCAAAAAAAAACTAAAAAAGTGCCGAGTATTTATTTTTTTAAATAAAATTTTGACTAACACATGTTAAGCGCTAATAACAGGTGTTAACCATGTGTTAACTATATGTAAACAGTAGACGTTTTTTATTTTTTTTTAAAAAACCGTTCGGCGCTTTTTCGATTTTTTGGCTCAAAATGCTTAAAAAAAATGTATATTACATACCCTAAAATTTTCATAAAAAAAAGTCGGGAAGTTAGAGTTTCTAGAGTTTACCAAATAACAAGGGTTTTCTCTATATACTTCCACTATATATATAGTATAAGGTTATATTGGAAACCCTTGTTATAGTGAAAATTCTAGAAACTCTAACTTCCCAAGCTTTTTTTATGAAAATTTTAGAGTATGTAATATATATAATTTTAAGCATTTTGAGCCAAAAAAATCAAAAAAGCGCCGAACACTTTTTTTACAAAAAATAATAAGTTTTCGGGTAACACATATTAATTTTGCTTAACATGTGTTACTCGAAAACTTAGTTTGAAAAAAAAGTGCTCGACGCTTTTTTGATTTTTTTAGCTCAAAATGCCTAAAATCATGTATATTACATGCCCTAAAATTTTCATGTAAAAAAACTTGGAAAGTCAAAGTTTTCACTATAAGAGTGGGTTTTTACAAGATCCTAACCGTGTGTGTATGTGTGTATATATATACAGTGTAAGTATATGAAGAAAACCCTTTTTAGGGTGTAAACTGTGGAAACTCTGACTTCCTGAGTTTTTTTTAATGAAAATTTTAGGGCATGAAATATACATGATTCTAAGCATTTTGAGCCAAAAAAAATCAAAAAAGCGCCGAGCGGTTTTTTTTTTAAAAAAAAAACGTTTTCGGGTAACACATGTTACACGAAAATAACATGTGTAATTTTCGTGTAACATGTGTTACCCGAAAACTTTATTTTTTTAAAAAAAACCGCTCGGCGCTTTTTTGATTTTTTTTGCTCAAAATGCTTAAAATTGTGTATATTACATGCCCTAAAAAGCTCGGGAAGTCAGAGTTTCCATGGTTTTCACCCTAAAAGTGGGTTTTCATAATATCCATCCCATATATATATATATATATATATATATATATATATAATGATATTTTTACATTTTCCGCCATTCTTGCAATAAATATATTTCTTCGTAAGATTCCAAATTTACCGTTGTGACGTGCTCGACCTAGTCATATATAATTGATACGAATGTCATTACCATTAGCTACTCTAACAAACTGAACTGATTCTAACCAAACAACATCAGTTTAAGCATTTGCTATTATGGTTTTTGACAGATGTAAAGATGTGTTGATATCATTTTAAACATATAATAATTTTACTTTTTAGTGTTATATTTTTATTAGTATAACAAGGGTTGATACCATAACAAACTAAATCAATAATGAACGAATTTCTACCACACATGCTAGAAAATACACTAGTAATCTCATATAATTCAAGAACGTATCTATCCTAACACCAAAAGGAATAAATATTAAAAAAAATCAGAACCCAAGTTGATTTGTGCATACGTGACAGATTCACACACTACACTTTTTCAGTTTTAAAATGGAAATAAATAATTCGTATTCTTTCTTACCCAACCTTAGAATGAAAGGACTCTTTTCAAATCTAACAAGACTTTTGATTTTACCGATCCCTTTCTCGCATAAGACCATCCGTAGTCGAGCGTGAATTGGGGCCTTAATTCAATTTTAGCGCCCAACTCCGCCCTAAACACCGAAACATCTGGGCGCTAAAAGGGAAAAAAAATAGTCAGGGCCTTAATTTTTAAACGCTCAACAACATCAAGCAACAACCAATAAATTGTTGTCACAACATCAGGCGGTGGTGGTGGGGGTGGTGCTTATGTGATGAAGGACAGACGGTGGGTGAAGGTGATGATGGGTTGTAGTTGCAGGTGTATGAACGAGATGACGGTGATGATGTGATGAAGGAGATGAGTGGAGGTGATTAAACATGTGGAGGTTTTTTAAATTTATAACTTTTTTCTTTAATTTTATATAGTATGTTTAATAGATTAGGTACTGTTGTTGTTTTTTTTGTTTTAATTTAAAAAAAATAATAAGGTAATGGGGCCTTAAATTTAGAGTCTCATACTACACCCCATTTCATTTTAAAGCCTCATGCTGACTCATGTGTTACGTATTCCAATTATTGAAGGATGCCTTAAATTTAAAGCCCCCACTGTGTAGTCTAATTAATTAATTAAGGTGATCCTATAAAAAAATAAATGAAAATCATAGAGTTTGGTAATGAGCTTCTTTAAAATTGATATCGGTAAATAAAAAGTTTTGGCGGATAATGTTTTGGGCGCACTGCTAGATGGAGATATTCATAAAGCTTTTAAGGAATTTAGATTGGATCTTTCTATTTAAGTGGGGCAATTTAACCCTTACTTTTTCTGCGATTGATGGCTTAGGTTGTATTAAGGTTTCTATTATTTATATTATTATTATATTATTATCTTTATTTTAATAACCACAAAACAACTATATATTTCGAATACAAACTTCATTTACAATGAAATTTGGGTCACAATAGTAAGAGAAAAATAAACGTGTTTGTTACGAGTTTTCTGTCGGTATCAATTTGATTCGTTATAAAATTGGTACCATACCAGCATTCAGCATATAACAACTAAAAGAGAAAAAGGTGGATGCTAGTAGCAACGGAAAGGAAAATACCATTACTGGTATCAACCTAAATGTGAGATAGATTTTGATAACATATACGGAAAAGTCATTACAAAGTCATCGAGCTACGTTTTTTAAACATATTTGACTAATGGAGCGCCGGCACCGGAATTCAATCCCGGAGTCAATCCAACGTCGGATTACGAAGCTTTTTGTGACTAATCTCCCGGAAAAATGCAGTGGAAAGGAATTGGCAGAACATGTTCGTCCGTTCGGTGACATCTACGATTTGTATATCGCGAGAAAGAGAGATAAGGGAGGCAACAGATTCGGTTTCATCTCACTATTAGACGTCAAAGATAAAAGTGAGCTGCTCAAATGTCTTCGTAGCATACGAATGGGAGAGTATAAACTGTGGTTCAATATTGCAAGATTTGTCCTTGAAGATGGGGAGATTGATACTCGAAACCATGCATCATCAAGTCAGAATCCCAATGGTTTCAATAACAATTCAACGGAGGGGATCAGGCTGCAAAATAAGAGCACTTCCTTTGTTGCCGAAGATAGGTCATTCAAAGACTCACTCGTAGGGAAGAATGTCGTCATTGATAACAAAGTGAATGCTTTTTCTTCGGTGCATGGTAAAGCGATTGTGGTACGTTTGGTGGATTTTAATTCACTTAAGAATGTCAAGGGTATTTTCCAAGAGTTGTGTCCGAATATTGGAGTTTTTCAATACTTGGGTGGGTTGGACGTTCTTGTTACTTTCGAAGATTCAGAGACGACGGAGGCTGTCCTTCATGCTGCGAGCCTGGCAGTGGATAAATTTTCCATGGTATCTTTGTGGGCGGGTCAAGTCCTGGGATTTGAAAGAATTGCATGGCTAAAAATCAAGGGGGTCCCTCTCCATCTTCTTACCAATGAAGTCTTTGATACCGTGGGAGGTTTGTTCGGCAAAGTGGTCCACCATGCTAAAAAAGAAGTTTCTGATCAAGATCTCTCGTACGAATATGTCGGTGTCTTAGTAGGGGAAGGTAAGCGAGTGGAGGAAGAGGTGATCCTCAACTGGCATGGCAAAAAATTTAGAGTTTGGGTAGCGGAAGACGTCGGTGAATGGGTCCCAGATTTCAGGGAAGTCAACCCCGAGCGCTCTACAAATAATGTGATGGATGAAGACGATACTGATTCTGATGATAAGTCGTCGGATTCCGGCGATCAGTCGTCGGGTTCGGAGTCGGAGGAGGAAGACGTTGAAAGGAATGTTGACCAAATTAATAATGGTATTAATGATGAAATTAATGACTCCCAATCATTACCAAATAATGAGGGGGAGGTTTTTATGGATAGTATTGATGAGGAGTTTACCCCAGCTGTCGAATTTGATTTTGAAAGTATTCCAGAAGCTGATCAAGTAACGTCTGACCCAAAGGTTTGTAAAAGAAAAAAGTTTAAAAAAAATGAAGTGGGCCGGCCCAGTTATGGTTATGTTAGTAGCCAAGAAAGTCTGAAGAATAATAAGAAGCCCAGAAGTGAAGATGAGGATATGTTTGGTTTGGATGGCCTGTTGGGCCTAAACAACAAGGTGGGGAAGAATCAGGAGGCCCATTCGGATGCTTTTTCTAACAGGGATAGTCAAAACCTGGACTTGAATAAGCATCCTCTGACTTTCTCGCATGCCAATCTAACAAGTCCAGAGGACGAAGACGCTATTGTTGATCATATTCAGGCAGCCGAGGTGGAAGCGACTATGGCTCTTGGAGAGAAACTTGGTGCTAATCTAAATAGGTACGATGTTTTACTTAAAGAAACGATTACAATTGAAGGGTTACAAAGGGGTGAACCATGAATTGCTTGTCGTTAAACATTCGTGGTATAGGGGTTTGTGGGAAAGACAATTGGGTTAAGAGGTTGAAAAACGAGTTCGGGGTTTCTTTCATTGGTCTACAAGAATCGATGGTTAGTAACATACAAGGTGGGGTGATTTCTAAATTCTGGGGTGGGTTGGGGTTCGAGTTCGATTCAGTTGATGCCATCGGTAATTCGGGTGGTTTGGTAAGTATCTGGGACCCTAAAGTTTTTTCTAAAGATGCGGTGACTAAAGACAACAATTTCCTGCTTGTGTCGGGTTCGATTGACAATGGTTCTATTCGGGTTAATGTCCTCAATGTTTACGCGCCTCAAAATAACGTTGACAAACGGAATCTTTGGGAGCGTATAAACCTGGTAATTCAGTCTACAGCCGGTTGGTGGATTATTTTCGGGGACTTCAACTCGGTTAGAAATAGAGATGAAAGAAAGAACTCGAACTTCGATCCGGTTAATGCCAGGGAGTTTAATGAGTTCGTAGAGGATGCGGGGCTGAGGGAATACAATTTAAAAGGTATGAAATTTACTTATATGGTTACTAGACGGGGCGTTTGTAAATGGAGTAGAATCGACAGATTTTTCGTTTGCGAAAATATTTTCAATAAATGGCCAAACGCTTGTGTTCGTGCGCTAAATAGAGACCTTTCAGACCACTCTCCACTGGTTTTATCTTTGAGGGACACGAACTTTGGTCCTAAGCCGTTCCGTTTGTTTGATTCGTGGCTTGACCGCCCTGGCTGTGTAGATACGATCGTTTCAGTCTGCCATAGCTGGAGCGATGATGGTCCTGCAGACCTGAACCTCCTTAATAAACTGAAATGGTTACGTTGCTGTCTTAAGGAATGGTTCCAGGTCTATAATAGTAAAGAGAAAGAAGAAGAATATAGACTCCATCAAGAGAAGGATGCGATTGATATGCAAATGGAGATAGAGGAAGTGGATGAGTCGGATTTATGGGTGTGGTTAGAATGCAAAAAAGCGATTGATGAAATTGAGCTCCATAAGGTCCGGGATATTCGTCAAAAATCCCGGATTAAATGGGCGGCTCTCGGAGATGAAAACTCTAAGTTTTTTCACAGTGTGGTTAATGGTAGAAAGGCCCGTAACTTCATACCCGGTTTATCGATTGACGGCCAGTGGGTAGACAAGCCGTCGCTGATTAAGAAAGAAGCAATGAACTTTTTCAAGAACCTTTTCAAAGAAAAAATTAAGCTACGGCCTCAGCTGGTTTGTGAGGGTCTAAATCATATTGGGGATCAGGCATGTGTTGATGTGATCGCCCCATTCACCAAGTTAGAGATCAAAGAAGCAGTCTTCGGGTGCGGGTCTAACAAAGCGCCAGGGCCCGATGGTTTTAACTTTAAATTTCTTAAACAGTTCTGGCACTTATTTGAAGAGGATTTTTTTCGCATCCTGTCCGAGTTCCATGATTCAGGTATTATTCACGATGGTTGCGGGTCGGCCTTTATTACCTTGATTCCCAAAATTAAAACCCCGTTGGGCCTCAAAGATTATAGACCTATCACCCTTATTGGGATGATTAATAAAGTGATTTCAAAAATCCTTGCTAATCGTCTCAAGAAGGTTTTGGGTCAAGTTATCTCAGATTCTCAGTCGGCTTTTATGTCGGATCGTTTCATTTTGGACGGTCCCCTTGTGGTTAATGAGGTGTTGGAATGGTTGAAAAGAAGAAAAGGGAAGGCGTTCTTGCTTAAAATCGATTTCGAGAAGGCGTATGACAATGTCAATTGGAATTTCTTAATTTCTATAATGGTGCAAATGGGTTTTCCCCCTAGATGGTGTTTGTGGATTAAAGGCCTTCTCGAGTCTTCTAGAGCGGCAGTTCTTGTAAATGGCTCCCCTACCTTCGATTTTAAATGTGAGAAAGGTCTTCGTCAAGGTGACCCTATCTCTCCTTTTCTCTTCCTAATTGTCATGGAGTCGCTTTCTTGGTTATTAGATAAAGCTAAAGAGATTGGGGTTTTCAAAGGGGTTGATTTGACGGGGAACGATTTGGTTATTTCTCATCTTTTTTATGCGGATGATGCTCTCATCTTGGGAGAGTGGTCGAAGGAAAATCTTCAAAATGTTGCTCGGATTCTCCGTATTTTCTACCTCTGTTCGGGCCTTCGGATTAATCTCAATAAGTCTAATTTATATGGTGTGGGAGTTAGTAATACAGAAATCGACGACATGATGGAGGTGTTGGGTTGTAGGAGAGGGGCGATCCCCTTCACTTACTTAGGTATCCAAGTAGGTGCAAGGATGACTAAGATTGCTAGTTGGAACCCGGTCATTGAAGTGGTCAAGAATCGTTTGTCCTCTTGGAAAGGTAGATACTTGTCTATGGGGGGTCGCTTGGTTCTTATAAAATCGGTTCTCGCTAGCCTTCCGATTTATTACCTATCCATTTATAAAGCTCCAAAAGCCGTTTTGGATAGCATAGAATCATATATGAGGCGATTCTTATGGGCGGGGTCGAGTGAAGAGAAAAAGATCCCTTGGGTGGCGTGGGATACCATTTCTAATCCAAAAAATAAAGGCGGCCTAGGTGTCTCTAAACTCAAAGATGTTAATGACGCTCTTTTGTTAAAGTGGTTTTGGAGATTCAAGGTAGAAGACAATAGTTTGTGGAAAAAAGTTATTGTGGGCTGCTATGGCAGAAGTAATCCGTGGGCTGTTCTCCCTTGCGCCGCGTCTGCGAGTGGGAGTTGGAAACAAATAGTGAAAGCGGGCGAACAAAAGCTCCCTAATGGCGTCCCTCTCAGTTCTTTTTTTATTGCTGCACTTGGCGACGGGTCAAACATTAATTTCTGGGGAGATACTTGGCTCGGGGATGAACCGCTTCGTACTAGATTCCCGCATCTGTTCAAGCTCGAAAAAAGGAAATGGGCCAAGGTGGCTGAGAGAATCCAGTTTCATAATAATGTAAAGACTTTGAATTGGGATTGGAAGGCCATTCCCTCTACTGACATGGAGGTCGCCGAATTGTTCAACCTCCTTGAAGGCATTTTTGATTTAAACTGGGTTGGTGGCCGGGATAAATGGAAATGGAAAGCTGACAATAATGGAGTCTTCTCAGTCGCCTCAGCCAAACGTCTATTTACTGATTTTGTTAACCCGGATAATAGCCCGAAGATCAAGTGGAAATGTTGGGTCCCCCTTAAATGTAAACTTTTGGTGTGGAGGGCCGCACGTAACCGGTTGCCGACCACTACAGAGCTGATGAAAAGGGGTATTCAAATGCAGCAACCTTCCTGTTCGTTCTGTTTCATGGCTGAAGAGACCGCTTTACACTTGTTCACAGGTTGCTCGTTCACGGCAGAGATTTGGAACAGGCTGGAATCTTGGTGTAAGCTCCCTCCTTCGATTATCTTTGATATTCAAGACCTTCTTCGCTTGCCAGAGCCTAGCATTTTGTCGAAACAGGCTAAACAAGTCCTTCGTGGTATAATTTATACCACGATGTGGATTATATGGAATGAGCGAAACGCCCGGATATTCTCTAATAAATGCAAAAGGCCGATTGAAATAGTTCAAGTTGTGAAAGCTTCTTCGTTTTTTTGGATCCGCAATAGAAGTAGATGGAAAGATATAGATTGGATTTCTTGGTGTAATAACCCTTTGGACTTGATGTAATGGTTTTGTTGGCGCAGGGGTCCTTGCTTTGAGGACGCCTGTCGTGCGTTTAATGAAGTTTTCTTTTCAAAAAAAAAAAAAAGATTTGATAACATATATGTTTATTATTTTGTTGCTTGTACATTAATGTTAACAACTCAGTTTTGATAAGACCTTATATCATGACGTAGACAAAAATAGGCACGTCACAATAGAATACTTGGAATTCTATAAAAATAGTATATGAAAGTTATAAGAGAAAAACAAAATATACTGAAAATTAATTATAATAATAAAATAACTATGAAAAACAATTAAAATATATACAAATATCTAAGGTCAGTCCAGGTATTCGTCAGGGACGACCTCAACGAAATAAGGTGGTGAATGTGCCTAATCATGTCTATCCAACGAATCACTAGTTGAGATTTGTTGTCGCTCTCCCGATGAGCCCAAGGTAAGACGGAACCAGGGGCCCGGATTAAAATCAGGATGGCTTGTCTTATCCTCGAATGACTGAATAGGGCCTCAAAAAACAACTCTGTGACAAAGTGATATCAGAGCAGGTCGATTCTCAGATGCGTGGGAATGTTGACAATCAATCAAATGTGCTTAAACCAAATGGGCATACTTATGCAATGGTGGTGGGATAAGATGTAACACCCCAAAGTTCGATAAATATTTCTTACGCTAATAGAGGTAATAACTGACTTAAACCACAGCTTAAAATGCCCAAACGTAAACTATGAGGGGTTAAACCTGCCAACTAGCCAAACTTGGGTTTATTATTCCTCAAAACAAACCAGGGAACTCATTCCCCTAGTTTTATTATCGTATACACACACACACACCTACAACTAAGAACCCTAAAATCACTAAAATCAAGCTAAAATCCAAGCTGAATCAAGGGGGTTTCTTGTGCTATAGCCATAAAACGAATCATCAAGTCTTAATCAACATCAAGGTATCCTTTATATCATTCTATTTTATGAATTGCTAGATTGGGTGATTATGCTGAAATCTTGCATGTTCAAGATTTTGATAAAGTATGTATTTGGAAGGTGTCTCTAGTTCAAGGGAACCTTAATCCCAACATATTTCTTTTAAAGTCATGCTAGACTATTCTTGTTGGGTGAAATGTGACAACAGTCAGTAAACCAGGTCTGTATCCATACGTTTTGCATTTATTGTTGTCATTACATGTGCATTATTACACATTTTTCATGCATTATACCCCCCAGTCTAGTGAAGCAAGAGTTAATCCGAAAACTCAACATGGGACACTTGTTTAAGTCATTCAACGCCCGGACAATCACCAAACAAATACTAAATGATGCTACTTACCCTCTAACACATGGTAACTTCTCTTTAACACATGTATATGAGACTAAAGGTAACAATTAAACAACATATGATCACAAAGAACACTAATACATGTTAATGTCATCATCGAGCACCCTTGCCATTAAAAGGAAATCAAGCCACCTTCCTATGCAAATGGTTGGACCATAACTAAATACAGACTAGTAATTCATTTTAACACACACACTAAACCTCCATATATTATTATCTAAACTATGTCCTTATAAAATGGATTAGTGTTAGCCGAAACATACATATACTCGAGTATTTATCCACACAAACCAAGGTGTTAAGCACCTAGAATCCTAGCTTAACAAAGACTAGACACAATAACACTACCCTATCTATAAACTATGCGTGTGTATGTATAGACATGGCACTTTGTTGGATCAGTGGTCTCTTTATAACAGTTTATACTCAGGAACACTTATGTGTTGTATATGTATCAAAGTAAATTGCACAGCGGAATAGTAAGTGTTCTAAGTTAAAGTATCACTTTTAACTGGAGTTATTACTCCCCCTTGACAATAGCAGTTAATAAGAATCAAAGCAATTCAAAGTATAAAGCAGTAAATACAAGTATTGAATGATTCTCAGATGTGAAAATGGATTGTATATTATAAAAGCCTTTGAAGGATTCGATCAAAATCAAGTGTCTAAAATAGTGGGATTAACCCATCTATTTATAGACGAATACATACAGAAGTACTAAGTAATCTAAGGATTATAATACACAAAGATAATACTACAACAGGCTGTAGCATTGGTACTTGTTCAAAGACTTTAACAAAACATTATAATATAAACTACTGAAGTAACTGGGTCGGTTAGAAGCTTCTATCAGAAACAGATGATGAGTGACAAAACTACTGATGAGTATTTTTGTCTTCAGTAGTTCTTCAGTGAACTTGTCTGGTTAGACTTTAGAACTTCTGATCATTTACTCTTCAGCACTTTGACTTCTTCTTCTTTAGTACTTCAATCTTGTCTTCAGCAGTTCAATAGTTAGCAGAAATATGATTTGGACTAAGGTAACAAAAGTGGTTTCTTCAATCCTTTTTGTCCCTACAATCTCCCCCTGGATTGATGAAGCCAAAACCATATCCAATATTTATTTACTTTCATTTTTCCTAGCTTCCAGTATTCTCCAGATTTCTGCAGTCATGGAGACACTAAGCTGATGTTGTTGTTCTGTCAGAGATCCTTGTTCAGGCTCAAGATGTTGTATGGTGAGAAGGTCTTTTGTTGAAAGTATGCTCAATTCTTTTGAGTTCCTGTAGACCTTGCTTTAACGATCTCTTCTTGTCACTTTCACTGAGTTTGTATCAGTGAATGACCACTTAGTAATATTCACTTTAGACCTGTCAAAGTCTGAAGTGTAGGGGACCAAGCTAGTCTCCTGGGTTGATCCTGATTGTGGTATGTTTTCTGCTTCAGTGACCTTCAGGTGGGAATCCTTGCTTTCTTCTGTATTCACAACATTAGGTATGGCAAAGTTTGGGAGATGATGTTCTGAAACAACCTTGGTGTGTGATTTTTCTTTGATGGTTTGTTGTAGTTGGTAAGCAAATGTTGCAAGGTCCCTGAATTGGGTTAGCAGAGGTTTCTCTTCTACTTCAAAATCTCCTTGTACAACTATTTTGCCTTCTAGCAACACCATTTTGAAGTCTGTTTTGACAGTTTCCTCTGGCTTCTTCTTGGTAGCTGGCTTTTGTAGTGCACCATAAGATCTTTTAACTACTGAAGTTTGTGATACTTCAGAAGTTTGAACTTCTCAGGATTAGTAGCCTTATCAGCCTTGAATCTTTTATAAGTGTCATATAATGTATCTTCTCTCCATTTTGACACTGATGCTTTTGAACCAAATCCATTGGCTACCAGTTCTTCAATAATCTCAGCTCTCTTTGCTTTTCTTTCTTTTTCAGTTTCCAGCTTGTCAGCCACAAGCTGAGCTCTTCTCATTAGTTCTTAAGTAGAGAGCCCTTTGAGTGAAGCTTTCTTAGTCTTGGTATTCTTTGTTGATCATCAGCATAAGTTGCTGTCTTTTGTCTTCTTCAGCAACAGCTTCAATAGCTCTTTCTTCAGCTTCTAACTCATCAAGTTTAGCTTGATACTTCACAAGCTTTTCATCAAAACTGAGATCTTCCCTTTCTTCTAGGCTTTTCCATACTTTATCTTCCTTAGCCTTCTTTTGTGCTTCTTTTAAACTCTTCTTCAATAACGTTTTAGACATTGAAATGGGAGCAGGGTTTAAAACAGTTGTTGTAACAGGTGCAAGCATTGCAATTGCAGTTGGAGTGGGTTCAGTTACCTTAGAAGACTGTCCTTCTTCAGTCTTGGAAGTGTTAACTGCTGAAAGGTTGATGGTTGTATCAACTACTGAAGGATTGTCTTCAGTACTTTGTAAGTCTTCATCAGCAGTTTCTTCAATAAGGCCTTGCAATTCATCAACAGTTTCTTGTATCTCTTTTCCCTTTCTTCTGGTTTGTAGTCTTGTTTCAAGAGACACATATTCTGGTTCCGTAATCTTTTCCCCCCTTTTGGCTTCATCCACTTCTGGAAGCCTTAAAGGTTGAGGAGTTGTAGCAAATAATGTAGCAAGTTGTCTTGTATTGTTGTCTATCTTCTTTGACAGCTCACTAAGTTGTTTGTTAATCATTTGAAATTGAGTGTTTGTCTTCAACTCCCAAGCAGTTGTGAAAGATATGAGATGTTCTGATATAAGGGTATTCATCATCTGGTACAGGGGACCATCTGGGTTGCATAGGTGGTTCAGGTCTATGTTTGATATCCTAGTGAATTGGGTAGGCTTTTGTAGTGAAGGGGGTGTTTTTGGGTGATCTTCAGTATGAACTGAAGATGCCACTTTGGGGGAATGAGGCACTTTGAGCTTAGAGACATCAGATGCAGGACCTTCATAATCAGCCGTCAATTCATGTTGTGGAGAGTTTGAATCATCATCCAAACTAATGGAATCATCTGAATCCCTGGTAATGTCCTCAATGAGAACAGTATCAGTTAAATCATGAGCTAGGCCCAACCTAGTTTTCTCATGAACCTCTTTGTCTTGGTATTGAGGTTTTCCTACTTCATGCATAATGCCTTCATCAGTAGTTGCCACACTTGAGGTCTTAGCTATGTTACTTCTGTCCTCAGGTCCACCACTGGGTGGTAAATGAGTAGTAGCAGCCTCAAGTGTACTTAAAGTATCTAAGTTTGGGCTTAGACACTGTAGTCCCCAAAACACTAGATCTTAAGTGTGCACAAGATTGTTATCAACTAGAAACACCTATTTGTTAGGTGTTTTAGTTGATTAATCAAGAAAACTAAAAGAAACTAGATGAACAAAGTAAAACCGACACACAAGAAACTCAAAACGTTTGATTCCATTAACAATAGATCTTCAAAGCACCATGGATTACAAGAATTCTTGTGTAATGAAAGATAACCAAAAACCCTCACCTAGAGTGTGCATATGAGTGAACTTTATATAGTGAGCACCTGATGGACTGCGAACTTAACATTAAGTTCGCAGGGCCCTTCCCTTAAGTTCACACTCTAGGGTTTACACATAAACTAACAAAGAATTACATAACTAGTCCTCTAACTATCAAACTACAAAATAAGCTACCAAAAGTCTTTGTTCTGGTAACTGTGGTCTCAACTGAACCCAACAATACTCCCCCTAGACCACAGATACCAGATCTTCATCTGTTAGCTTCAAACCGAGATATCACTCGATTCACCTTCTTCCTGCTTTACCCGCACTTGTTGTTTTGGAACTATCACTTCTGGAGCTTCAGAGTTTCTGGCTGCTTTTCTTTAATTGTCAGCTTTGTCTTTGTTAGCAATTTCCTTGTCTTTGTCTTCAAGCTCCTTCTCTTTGTCTGCAACCTCGATCATTTCCAAAACTTCTAACATCTCCAGCTTCCTCTCTTTAGCAGGATCTACTGCTCTTGAAATAGCATTCCTTCTTCCAGCAGTGTCTAACCGGCTCCAACTCTGAATGTGTTCCCAAACAGCTACATCAACTCTAACAGATAAAACATGAATACATCTACCAGATCGAAGAATCTCACAATCTAGTCCCCTGCACTGTTCTTGATCACAGACTGGATGATGATCAGGATTATATGCAATAAACACATCTCACATTCTAACACATATTTTAATACTCCCCCTAAACTTTTTATATTTTAATAAAAAAACAAACACAACAAGGAGGGGTTAACTGTTTCTCACCTTTTGCAAACAAGATCATACTAACCATACCTGCCAGATCACATTTCAACTTTCCGTTGGATAGCTGCAGCCCAAGAAAAACTGTCGGTATGTTTGTCCACTTAAATCCATGCCTCTTGTCTTTCAACATACGTTTGGTGATGAGATTTATCATGTTTTGGTAATAT
This sequence comes from Ambrosia artemisiifolia, assembly GCA_032199755.1. Classification (NCBI taxonomy): domain Eukaryota; kingdom Viridiplantae; phylum Streptophyta; class Magnoliopsida; order Asterales; family Asteraceae; genus Ambrosia; species Ambrosia artemisiifolia. Next base: position 51,183,350 of record CM063522.1, on the reverse strand, counting down.
TGACGGAAAGTTAGTGGACCCCACTTGTGCTAGGTGTAAGCCTACCAATCCTCAAGGTTTATTGAGATATAATGATGAGAGCTTCAGGTCTATGTTTCCATAAGCAGAGAAGATGATCATTATGTCAATCAGATGATGAGAGCTTCAGGTCTATGTTCCCATAAGCAGAGAAGATGATCATCTGATTGCTTTTTGAGCTATCTATATGTTTGCACGTCACTAACATTGCGTGTCTTTTGTTGCTCATTTGTTTGAATAGCCCCGCATTGGTAGCTTGCACACTTAGGTGTCTTTTGATTACATATGCACAAAATTTTCTGTGTCTTTTGATCTCTCAACCTGTGTATGACCGGACTCAGCTTGTGCAGACCTAAAACACAGTGGGAATCCAGCTTTCCGTGTAGATCTATTCTGTTAATCACCTATTAGCAGTTTACTCGATTCCAAGCTGAATCTACCGACATGTCGTTGCTTGAAGCCGCAACATCCTCTGGATCCTATTCACATGCTGACAAAATATGATTAGTCCCTATCATTTCTTGTTAATTTGCAATAGAGATATACTTTCTCCCCCAAAAATCTTGTTTTGTATGAAAATAGGATTTTTTTATTTTTTTTATTTTTTTTTATTTTTTTTTTATTTTTAACACCATGACATAATGTGAGCTCACTCAAAATTTATCATTTCCAGCCAAGTGACCAATTGGAGGAAGCGAGTTTCGTCAAAAGCCTTTGTGAGGATATCTGCCTTTTGATCAGCAGTATCAATGGATAACACTTGAATGTATCCTTTATCGTGAGCATCGCGAATAGAGTGAATCCTGATCTCAATATGTAGTGGTCGATAGGATTCTTCACGATGTCACGACAAGCATCATTATCAATGAAGATTGGGGTTTTCATGACATTCAAACCGTAATCCAGCAACTGATTTTGGATCCACAAAGCTTGACATCAACAACTGGACGCAACAGTGTACTCGGCTTCATCAGTGGAGATAAACACTATTATCTGCATTTTGCTTTGCTAAGATACAAGCCGATTCCCCAAAAATTTGCAACCACCAGAGACAAATTCTCTATCAATTCTACAACCTGCATGATCACTATCAGAGTAAGCGATTAAATCAAAATTATCACTCTTAGGATACCATAAACCAAGCTTTGGTGTTCCTTTGAGGTAGCGGAAGATCCTTTTGATTGCAGTTTCATGAGATTGCTTGGGATTTGACTGAAAACGAGCACAGCATCCAACTCAAAAAAAATAATAATATACAAAGATAAACTAAAGAAAATCTATGTACAATCACGACTCAGACATTTAATCAAGTGACTTTGGGAATCCAAGTTTGTTTTAGTTTTGATCTGTCGTGATTTTCACCCATCATTGACTCTTTTCTCTTCCAAAATTGTGTGGTTTTAACAAAACTTTTTGCTGTTTCTTGAAGATTTTTGATCTGATCAGAAAAAGAGTTTTGAGTTTTGACATCATTTTGTGGTTTAGGTTTTAAATGACACTTTTTGACCACATGTCCTTCTTTTCCACATCTAAAGCATTTTGAGTGTTTAGGCTTGATCTTTGGAGAAGATCTGGATGATGATGATTGTGATGTTCTTTTCTTGATCTTGTTTGAGCAGGAGCTTTCTCTTGAACATGATTCATCCTTGCTGCTACTTGATTCTTCATTTGTGTTGCAGTCAGGTATGCTGATGTTGCTCTCTGTATCACTTAGTGATTCTTCAGAACTTGAGTTACCTGTTTCACTTTGTGATTCTTCAGAACCTGATACATCTGTGGATGAAGGGATAAACTCTGGGATTTCCTCAGTGAGAAATTTCCCAAACCTGTTAAACTTTAGTTCTGGTACAAACATAGGTGGTTTACACATATGTTTATCATCAGAGAATGTAGCATTAAGATCAACACAAACAGGCATAACATCATTAACACAAACATTTGAACGTCTGATAGGACTCTTCCTATCATCAGGGGCCACAGCACCCTTTAAATCTAGTTTAGAAGTCAAGTTAATACAGTTATCCGGCCTAGATAAACTATTACAGTTATCCATCCTAGATAAACTATTACATTCATCCATATTAATTAAAGTATTACAGTCATCCGAAATCAAATTGTTTTTAGACTTTTCATTGTTCCAGATGAACCAATTCACTGTGGAGTAATTGGCACCTGGATGTCCTAACCCCATTGTCTGCCCACCACAACTCTCATCATCTTCCACCCGACCTTGTTGGGTCACATCTGCATCGCTTTTACTTATGTTCGCATTTGACTCAGATTCATCACATTTGTTTTCAAAAAGAGCATTTTTAGGATGAGGTGTTGGAATGGGTATGTATTCACTTCGGCTCAAGGGTAAGAATAGTGATCTTTCGATTCCATTCTTATCCTTATACCCAATTCCATCTTTTACAAATGATTGCCTTGAGCAATCAACGATATCAGCATGAGCCTGTTTGCTTACATTCCATTTGTCAATAATGATTTGAAGACGAGTTGTTTCATTTCTAGATTTTTCTAATTTTGAGGTTAAGTCATTTATTAGAAAATCCTTTTTGAGAACAAATTCTTTTAGAGTCTGCATTTCAGCTAGAGTTGCATTCAACTTTCGCTGATATGCCCACTCATTTTCTTTCATTTCAGAGTTAATTCTTTGGATATCATCCATTTCTCTCAAAACCCTTTTGTTGTGTGACAAACAGTAAGCAACGGCTGTAACGCACCTAGGTGAGCACAACTTTGATTTTATTTCAAGAGGAATGTTTACCATATCTTTCTCCTCAGCTTTCTTGGGTGCACTTTCCATCTTTTCAGCTGCTTTCTCAGTGGGTGTCTTCTCAGCTATCAAAGCCTCCTCTCCAGTCTGATCTTTCTTCTTCTCAGCAATCAGCACACTCTTCAGCATATCTTTCTCCTCAGCTTTCTTGGGTGCACTTTCCATCTTTTCAGCTGCTTTCTCAGTGGGTGTCTTCTCAGCTATCAAAGCCTCCTCTCCAGTCTGATCTTTCTTCTTCTCAGCAATCAGCACACTCTTCAGACCCGCACTCTCTTGCATTCCTCCTTTTGGCACTCCCACTGAAGATCCTTCCACAGAGTTTACACCATTTGCGGATTTGGTGCATATCGTTACCATCAATGCTTTGTTAACATCTGCTTTAGCTGCAACAGCTTCCTTTCCCCAGCCAAAGTCTTCAACCACCAGTGCCTTCTGTCCAATTGGAGTCATTAAAGCCAGATTCTTTAAAGAGCTCCTTGGAGTAACTTTTGACACTGTTTGATTCATCTCTCTCTTTGTGATGTCCATTTCAAACGATTTCAGAGTGTTTATAAGATCAGCCAAAGTAGACTGAGCATCCAAGTAGTCCTTTTTGATCAACATACATTGGACACTCCACTCCTTTGGGAGAGAATCGAGCAGCTTCTTGATGGAATTGCGGTTGTTTACAGGAATACCAGCTTTCTTCATCTTAGTCAACAGATTCATGAACCTGTCTATATGTGACGACAGACTCTCACCACGGATACTTCCAAACATGTCGTATTCCTTTTGAATCATATCCTGCTTGTTTTGCCTCATCTCTGCATTTCCTTCATAATACTCACTCAGAGCGAACCACAGATCGTGCGCTGATCCGTATTCTTCAAACATATTGTATACATCGTTTGACAAAGCCATGGTGAGAGCACCATAGGCTTTGTGGTCTCGCTGCATCAGTTGTTTGTCGAGATCAGTGTATGTAGTGGGATCAGTGTTGAACACTTCTCCTGCATCAGTGGTTCTTGTGGGAATGTGAGGTCCGAGCTGAACTGAGTTCCATTGGGTGTGATCGTTAACAAAATAAAAAGCTTTCATTCTGTTTTTCCATGTACCATAGTCTTCAGCACCCATCAACTTGGGAATACGTGTTATAGTGCCGGTTTCAAGTTCAGCTTGAGTTATGGGGTTAACTTGAAATGAGTTGTTACCAGACATGATTTAAGATTGATTTTAGACTGATTTTAGGGTTTTGATTAATTAGATTATCAAGTTACAGTCCAAAGTCCTTGAAAAATTCACACAGTCCACAAGTTCGCAGTCACTAAGTTCGCAGTCACTAAGTTCGCAGTCACTAAGTTCGCAGTCACTAAGTTCGCAGTCACTAAGTTCGCAGTTCCTTGGAAACCTGAAACAAATAAGAAGCAAAGATGATAAGTCCCTGATTCTCCTGTTAAGTACGCAGTCCCTGTAGCACACACTTTTGGCTTAAGTTCGCAGTTCAACCAAGTCAGAGCAGCACAAGTGCTCAGTCTTGACTGATCAGCCTGCGCACTTGTATAAGTACACAGACACTTAAACTCTCGTTTAAGATTTAAGTTCGCAGTAACCCTAGCCAAGTGCTCAGAAAATGCACCTTTTCAGTAAGTTCGCACACCAACTAGAGATTTCAGATAAGTATGCAGAAACCCTAGTTGTGGTGCCAGGAGAGAGAAAGCTGTAAAGCCTTGTGTAAATTTAAGTGCTCACACAGACACAAGTGCACACACTTTTGGCTTAAGTGCGCAGTTGTGGCTGTTAATAAGTGCACACCTTGAAATGTCAAGTATGCAACTTATGAGCTAAGTACTCAACTCTTGAAACAAGTACTCAACTCTTGAAACAAGTACTCACAAGCAAGAAACAAGTTCACACTCTATGAGCTAAGTTCGCACTTTAAGATGAGCTAAGTACTCAACTCTTGAAACAAGTACTCAACTCTTGAAACAAGTACTCACAAGCAAGAAACAAGTTCACACTCTATGAGCTAAGTTCGCACTTTAAGATGAGCTAAGTACTCACCTCTTGAAACAAGTACTCAACTCTTGAAACAAGTACTCACAAGCAAGAAACAAGTTCACACTCTATGAGCTAAGTTCGCACTTTAAGATGAGCTAAGTACTCAACTCTTGAAACAAGTACTCAACTCTTGAAACAAGTACTCACAAGCAAGAAACAAGTTCACACTTTTTGAGCTAAGTTCGCACTTTAAGTGCGCAACTTCGGCTGATTTACCTTTAATCTTACCAGAAACAAGTCCAAGAGATTTTCAATTGTTTTGAAGTTCTTGAATGATGTTTCTACTGAAATTAATACCTTTTAAACACCTTAGAAACACTTGTTCACGAGATTTTAAGGCAAAACAAATGAAAATATTCAAACTTTGATAAACACTAAATTATTTGAAAAACTTGATAGTAAAAACTAACAAGGAGGGTTTTGATATCTTTAGATAGATACAATCTCGAGCACAGAGGCTCTGATACCAAATTGTAGTCCCAAAAACACTAGATCTTAAGTGTGCACAAGATTGTTATCAACTAGAAACACCTATTTGTTAGGTGTTTTAGTTGATTAATCAAGAAAACTAAAAGAAACTAGATGAACAAAGTAAAACCGACACACAAGAAACTCAAAACGTTTGATTCCATTAACAATAGATCTTCAAAGCACCATGGATTACAAGAATTCTTGTGTAATGAAAGATAACCAAAAACCCTCACCTAGAGTGTGCATATGAGTGAACTTTATATAGTGAGCACCTGATGGACTGCGAACTTAACATTAAGTTCGCAGGGCCCTTCCCTTAAGTTCACACTCTAGGGTTTACACATAAACTAACAAAGAATTACATAACTAGTCCTCTAACTATCAAACTACAAAATAAGCTACCAAAAGTCTTTGTTCTGGTAACTGTGGTCTCAACTGAACCCAACAGACACCTTGGTTCATCCTCATCTCTTGGGATAGGGCTAGTAATGTCCACATCCATGTCAAGTTCTGATGGTATCTCCCCTGTTTGATGTGTTTGTTGGGGAGTGACATGTTTTGACCACAACTTGGAATTCATTAGAACTTTGATTGTTTGGATTATTATCTATATGACCTTGAATCAAAAATCTCTTGACACATGTTTTAACTACCTCAATAGCATCCATAACGTCCTTTAAAAAATTGATTTCACCTCTTATATGCATGATGGAAGGACATAACACCCCAATGTAAGGTAAATTGATGATTGCTTGTAACACCCCAACCGATGGCGGAAACATCAGGGTGCCACGTAGGATGACTGATTAATAGCACGCAATACAATTAAAATTGAAATATTATTGAATTACTGAATTAAATGTCATACATTCAATGAAACGAAATACAAACAATGTCTCAAATAAGCATAAAACAATAAACTGGTTAATGATTAACTATGTCCAAATCCCGTGTGTATAATTAATTAAGCAACACCTGTAATGTCACACCCTTAAATTTCCACCTGCAGGGTTTAACCGCAAGGCGTGTGACACACCAAGATCTAGTAATGGTCGAATGAGCGAAATCTACATGCTTATAAAATAGTACGTATCTCATTAAACATGAGAAAAAATAGCTTAAGTTTGTAAAAGTTCATCAGAAGCAAATCTTAAGCAAACTATAAAAGTTTTCGCAAACAACGCAAACCAAAAGTAACTCAACCAAATGTTTATGAAATAAATAATGTTTGAATGATGCGTGAATGACTCCATATGCAAGTGTGCAACCTAAGCTGCAATACCTTAGTGACCTAAGAAAAACATGCTAAAATGTGTCAACAATTAAGTCGGTGAATTCACAGGTTTTAATGAAACTAAAAGTTGTTTGTTTGCTAGATCCACAGTAGTTTATTAATTATATCTAATGTTAGCTAGACATTACATCAAGTTACTAAGTGTTATGAAACCGAGCTAACTGTTGGTATTTTTGTTTGCCTTCCGCCCCCCGTTCATCATAACGGTGGCAAGAGTTTAGGAAAATAATGCACCTGCCCCGCCTCTAAACAACACAGGCGAGATAGTGGAACCCAGTAGATCCACCCACATTTCCTCGCTATGAAGGTTCACATACTAAAGGTTCATACTGTAAGGACTTTTATGATGTGTTTGCGCTAAAGTAAACAAGTGGTATAATAGTAAATTTTGATCTAAATGTTTTTGTGTTTGTAGAATGTTTCTCCCTAAACATGTTATCTATCCTAGATTATCATAATCCCAACACATAACAATATCATGCAGGTTCTAAGATCAAAACTCCTAAGAACTAAGTTAGCAAAGTTTCATCATAATGCAAAGTTAAGATCTAACATACATCCTATTGTTTTTAACCATTAATCTATCATCAAACCACATAACAATCATCCACAAGTCAATACTATTTGTTGAAAACTTTCTTGGTCAGATTTGGACAATTCGGTTAATTGGACAAATAGTAATTAAAACAAGATTAAGGCTACTAGTTTGATTAACACACCTTAAGCTCTTCAAGATCTTGATCCTAGACCTCTTAAGCTTCTAGGATGGTGGATTTTAATTAACACACAAGTTGGAGGCTAAGTTATTCATAAAAGGGGTGTATTGGGTTATTAGGGTTGTAAAATTGTGATTAGAGTGGTTAAAATCACAGACCGTGATAGTCGTTTAACGTCCCGCTTTTGGCAATCACTTCAATCTGCCCTAGGTACTCAATTGAATCTCAACAAGGTCTGTCACCCTCAAAAAGATGGTCAGTCTGAAAGAACCATCCAGACGTTAGAATATATGCTTAGAGCCTGTGTCAACGATTTCGGTGGCAATTGGGATTCACATCTACATTTGGTCGAGTTCTCTTACAAGATATACCATGCCAGTATTGATATGCCACCTTTTGAGGTACTTTATGGTCGCAAATGCGTTCACCCGTTTGTTGGAACAAAGTCGGTGAAGCTCAAATTACCGATCCTTAATTAATACAGGAAACAGCACACACACACACACACACACACACACACACACACATATATATATATATATATATATATATATAATAAATCAATATAAGTTTGGTCATGTATCATTAACTAAAGCCACCTGTTTTCGTGTTTTCCCTATTTTTCTCCTACATTATTATCTTTTAATTAAAGATATTATTTTAATTAAGGATACTTATCTTTTAACCAAAGATATTATTTCTTTCAATCTTACTTAATTTTGGATAATTAATTTTTTTCATTAAAGATAGTTATTATATTATTAGCCAAATAAATTTAATATAAATTAATTATTAATCCTTTAAATAAACTTATATTTTTTTACTTAAAAACTTCATCAAGTACAAACTTAAGTTAGCTAAAATACTAAATATGAAAAATAATGAAGATACCTATTTTTGTAAGTGACGTCTAAAAATTTTCAAATACTTGATATGATTGGATGGTAAATAGTAGTAAACGATACAATATGTTAAATAATAAAAAATAGGTGGCAATTAAAAATCAAAGTTAATTCTCATTTGAAAAAAAAAATATGTTTTACAAATTAACTTAACAAATTTTATAACTATCACGTCAATGTTCACAATTTAAATACATACCTTGACGATTGTATATGTTAACTGATAACATTTTATTTTATTTTATTAGTATAATACACCGAATTTTTTCAACTGTGAAATGCAAAGTCAGTCCTGAAGATTTAAATGCCTAGGCCGAGCCAAAGAAAATGCTCTTAGGCCCTAACCATAAAATAAGTATGTATCAAATGTTACATTTGAAACATAACTTTTTTTTTCTAAAAAAGTTGTGAAAACAATAATATCGGTGTAAAAAAATGACAAACAAAAACGAAACTATAAGATGCGTAAATTTAAAATAAGGTTTAAAAGGAAAACTGTGGGAAAAACAAAAGCGGAAAGAAAAATAAAAAGCGGGAAAAAACACAACATAAATCATCGAGAAAAAAACCTAAAACATAAAAGAAATGCGTAAAATTTGGAGGGGATGGGTTTTGAACTTGAGGCAATGTTCCTATGGTTCCTATGGTTTAACAAAGGGGCACAACCAATAAAGCATTTTGTATCCTCTTTAATATATTCATTCCAACCAATATATATGTGTATGTATATATAAAAACGTAAATTAACAAATTTCGCCCCTTGGAAAAACGGGCTTCAACCGGGGCGCGGCTTGCCCACTCCCAAGGCCGCCCCTGATGAAATGCATATGTCTTCTTAAACAAAACATTTACATTAATTATATAACATTACATTGATCAACTTGTGGGTACATTGCAATATCGAATTATTAGTCTAAGCACTATGTGATGCGTTAAACATATGAAAACACACATGTTGATGTATCTGATTTAACTCAATAGCATCACGGTTGGATCATAGTTTTTAGTATAGATATATAATATAGTATCAACTTTAGGTCAAAAGTAGAGTAGCTTTAGTTTATACCTTCGAATAGAAACATATTACATTTGGCCTCGCTCGGTTATGAATAACATATACACGGAAATGTGGAACAACTATAAACGTACATAAAATATACACGGTAACGTGGAACAGCTAGAAACCTACATAAAATAAGCACGAATGACACGTGTATAGAAATACACTCGTAGAAAAATAGTTTTTTTATAGTAAAAGTATAAAAATGGGTAAATTTGAAACTTCAGGAACTCGGGGGGATCAAAATAAGATTTTATGAAAAAATTAGCGAACAAAGATTATTCAAGAAAAATTATGTTAGCAAAAACTTAACAGGTTAAAAACGTATATTATATATGTTATAGAACCAAAGTTTAAATGTTAAAAACACGAGGGGTTAGTTTGTAAACCATGCAAAATGGAGCAGGAGCTAAAAGTGTTGATTAGTAAAGTCGGGGGTAGAATTGTGGATGTGTAAAATAGAAGGGGATAAATGTGTAAAAAGGAAATTGGGTTGGTCAGTGGTATAATTACCACCGATATTGCTAAATAAGGGGTATTTAAATAAAATGTGATGACCTTTTTGAGACGAGATTTATTGAAGAAAATGATATTGTGTTGTTTACAAAATTGGCCGTAATAAAAACTGAGGGCTCGAAATATAAATTGAGGTGCTTTACTCTTATTCGTGAGTTGAGATCTCGTCGTTCAATGTTTGTCTCGTATCCACTTGTGACACCCGACAAACTCAGGTTAATACTTTTTATAAACATATGAGTCTACCTTAGCAAAATATTTACTTAACGTACTTAACTAGGTCAGTTGAGTTGGTTTGATGATTCGGGGAATCATCGGGAGTTGATTTACACTTACGTATTGTCCTGGGTTCAATGATTCGGAGAATCATTGGGGAAAACATACACACACACACACGAGTCTTGAGTCACGTTGTTGGTGAAATTACATAGTTGGATTGAGTATCAAGTATTGAATGTTCAATAAATGATGTACAACTTGCAAATGCATGTTTATGTGATTAGATATATTAACATATGTTAGAAATGCGTGTTTATGCGTTAAGGTGTGTTAACATGTGTTAAAATGGCAAGATTGTGAATCAAACAATCCAAATGGAAACCCAGGTTTCCATTCGACCTAGAGGGAGGTCGAATGGGTTTCATTTGGCTCGAACCAATTTATTATAACTTGATTCGACCTCAAGATATGTCAAACCAATACTGGGTATAAATACAACCCTTTGCCACATTTTCATCATTTCACAACCCTAACTCGCCTCCAAGTGCTCTCTCTCAACCCCAAACCTGTAGAAAGGAGTTTTTGCTCTCGTTTGTTAGATCCCAAAGCTAAAACACGTTCTATGATCAAAACAAGTGAAGATTCAAGGTGTGTTCATCATCTAAACCCTTTTTAATCGAATTTCATACGTTTTTATCAAACCCTACGTGTCCAGATCTGATACAAACAAGTTTTCATGGATAAAAACCTTTCTAACATCTTTCTAAACTAAATTTATACATAAATAATGAGTTTTCTTACAAAAACCCCAACGTTAATGGTGTTGAATGATTTGTTTATGTGTTATATGATATAAAATGATGAATAGATGTTATATAGATGATTTAGGATAGATTTGGATAATGAGTTATGGAGGTTTTGATGTCTAATTGATGTTTGATGAATTTTCACCCATTTTGGGGATTTTATACTAGATCTAGGGTTTGTTCTTGTTGATAATAATGATTGATATGATTGGGGATTCACTTGTACGTGGTTAATCTATGCATAATAATCTGTACATGAAGTTATTTTGATAGTTTCCATTTTGGGTAAAGTTTCCATGCAATTTATGTGACATTTCCTTAATATGCTATTTTGGGTAATTTGTAAATTATTACATGAAATGGACATGTTTATGAGTATGATTGGTAGGGTAATATGAGGATAGTATATATATAATATATATAGTTGACTGCTGCATTTTGTTGCCTTTCATGAAGGTTTCGATCAGATTTGATGGGATTTTATCCGTTTAATGGGTTCTGCAGCAGTTGGGTCGAACCAAAAACTCATTCGACCATACGAAGGGTCGAACCAACTTTCTTAAAACCCATTCGACCTTACAATTGGCATGAACCAAATTACAAACTTTAATTCGACTCTTCGACTGCAGAAATGGAATTTTGATGCAAACTAAGTGTTTTATGTGCAATTCTTGTATGTAAACTATATGTACTTGATCAACTAGTATAATGGGTCACTAATGGGATGTCGGGTCTGTATTGTGTGTCGAGTTAGCATTCAAACACGTTTTCAAACATACATAGTCATGATCTGGACAATCGGGAACTAGTTAACCTATGGGTTATTAGTCTAGATTCTTATACACACTGTATGATAGGTAGCCGGTATTAGGGACTATCATTACTTGTTGGTGTGTCTAACTAAGAAGATTGCAACCTAAGGTGAGTTTCATGGCCCCACTTTCAGTGTTTTCATTAACATGCTACATACTGTGGATTCATAAAGATCATGTTATACTAGTGTTACCTTTTGCTTACTATACGACTCATTTAAGTCCCAGGGGAAACTATGAATATGTGGGGATACATAACGGGGAAATGTGGATAGATCTATTGGGCCTGACAAACCCCACTCGTGTCGACTGGAGGTCCGACGGGTGCATATTGTCTCAAATTCTTATTTACCGTGTGACGGTAGCATTGGGTTGTTTCATTGTGGTATCATGTCTGTAATGGTTTCCTATCATAGTAATAACTTTCATACGTCTAGCTAACGTACTTATAACATAGTAGCGACGGAAATGATCTTTAAAACTTGAGAAACGTTTTACATAAAACCTGTGAACTCACCAGCATTATGCGTTGACATTTTTAGCATGTTTTTTCAGGTCGCTAAAGTAGCAGCATTGGATAGGCGCACGGAGTTGCACGGCGTCTAGGTTGCATTTGCATGTTTTCAAACATTATCAGACTTATGTTAGTTACTGTTTTGGGATGTAAACGTATATTGCTTCCGCTGTTGAGGATTATTGTTATAAAAACTGCGAGGTTTGGTTTATGTATTTTATTCATATAGTTGCCATTTATTGTGGGCGTTGTCTTGGATCCTGATTTATCACGCGACTCGCGGTAAAACCCCGAAAGTGGAATTTGAGGGTGTGACACCACATCACATGTACAATAATACGTATACAGAGAAAAAATTAATTTGACGCATTTTTAATAGTGTGATATAAAACAAATTTTTAAATACCCTCACAATTTTTAAATGACCTTAACATTTTATTCGTTTATCTTTTAAGAAAAATTACCCCATATAACAAGTATTTTATTGCTATGGTTTTATTTTCACTAAAAAAATAACATGTTTCGCGATTACCATATTGTCTATGTTCCCAGCCATATCGTACAAACACTACTCTAGTAGTGTATATTATAGTAGTTTGTATAGTACATTTTTGCAACGAATGTAAGACATGCAGAGTAAAACAACACATGGGGGCTTATTATATGCATGCATAAACACATATTTACGCAATTTTTAAGGCAATTACTCAATAAATTTTAGGCATCATGAATAAAGTAACACAACCTATTGTAATGGAAAGAAAACACGATATACACGTATTTGGATATGGTCCGAGCCTACTAAACGAGTTGACTCGATTATTTGTTAGCGTTTTATGTCAAAATTAATATGATCAATAATTGAAGACAATAATTCAAAAGTTGAATGAATGCAACACCAATAGCGACTATAACTAACTGATTAGATACATAAACTTCCACCATCAATTTTCTTTAGTTTGAAGTTATCACCAAACAATCTCTTAATGTTCCAATATGTTGTCAATATTAAGAAATATATGAGTAGGATGTGATTTATATGATAATGGGATATTGATGATTATATATTTTTAATGTTTCTAATCTTAATTTCCATTTTAAAAAATACGGTTAAATGATTGGGTCGTATCAAAAAGCGTATGACAACGTCAGCTGGGGTTTTCTTGATTCTATTTTGTCTCAAATGGGTTTTCCCGATAAATGGTGTATGTGGATTAGAGGCATAGTGCGGTGTGCCAGGTCGGCGGTGTTAGTTAATGGGGCGCCTACGTTTGAATTCGATTGTCAAAAAGGGCTCAGACAAGGCAACCCATTATCTCCTTTTCTATTTTTACTTGTGATGGAGGCGCTAGCGAAGATGATATCTAGAGCTTGTAGTTTGGGGGACATAGAGGGTATTAAGCTACCGGGGGATGGGCCGACTTTATCACACATGTTTTACGCAGACGATGCTCTTTTATTGGGAAAGTGGTCATCGCATAATGTTATCATGTTCAATCGGCTGTTACGTATATTCCATCTGGTCTCGGGTCTGAATATCAATGTGCAAAAATCGCATTTATTCGGATTGGGGGCTGATCAAGCGGAGGTTAATGATATGGCAGAGATCGTGGGTTGTAAAGTTGGTGTTCTTCCTTTTAAATATTTGGGTATTAAAATAGGGGCGAACATGAATCGATCGACTCACTGGGAGGATGTTGTAGACACGGTGCAGAACAGATTACAACTGTGGAAGGCCAAACTTTTATCAATAGGGGGACGTCTTACGTTGATCAAGTCGGTACTATCCAGCCTTCCAGTATACTACCTTTCGTTATTTAAAGCCCCTAAAGAGGTGACCGATTCTATTGAGAGGAAGATGAAAAACTTTTTGTGGCTAGGCGGTAAGGATTCCAGAGGTATTCACTGGGTGTCGTGGGATGTGGTTACTAGTCCCAAAAACTGTGGTGGTTTGGGGATTTCGAAGCTGTCAGAAGTGAATATGTCCTTGCTTGTTAAATGGGTTTGGAGGTACAAGACTACTCGCTCCGGTTTATGGCGTTTGGTGGTTACCAGTATTCATGGGGGCCGGGGGAAATGGTTGTTTTTACCGGTAAAAAACTCTTTGCCAGGGACGTGGAAGGCCATCGTTAATTTAATGGAGAAGTCACATATTAATGGTCAGAATATTAAAAGTCTTATCTCTTGTGAGCTCGGAAACGGAAATAACATAAGCTTTTGGAAAGATAGTTGGTATGGTGATACGCCGCTTTGCGCGAGGTGGCCGTTCCTGTTTTCTCAGGAGTTAGATAAAGACTGCGTGGTTAGTAATCGGGTATGTTTTAATGGTGATCAGAACTGCCTTTCAGGCAGTTGGGCCTCGGGGAACACTTCAGTCGCTGGCATTTCTGAAACCCAAGATGTACATTACATGTTGTCAGCGATTCAATTCAAAGACTGCAGAGATCGCTGGACGTGGGACAAGAACACAGGGAAGCAGTTTTCGGTGGCAGAAGTCAAAGTTTCCATCAGAAAACAGGTGTATAATACGTCAGTTCAGAAGTTCACTTGGGTGAAATGGGTGCCGAGCAAGATAAACATTATGGGCTGGCGGACGCAGAAGGGACGTATTCCTACTCGTGTGGAGCTGATTAAAAGGAAGGTTGGTTTAACGAGTTCCTTGTGTCCGATGTGCAACAGTGCAGATGAAGATATTGGGCATTTATTATTTTCTTGCTCCTTCGCTTTTGAGGTTTGGGTCAGGATATGGGCTTGGACTAAGGAAGGATGGCCAGCGTGTGGTTCCCTAGATGATATTTTCCAGTGGCCAAATCAATTGGGCAGGGCCAAGATGGGTACTAATATTGTGCGTGGTATCTTCTTGATTACGTTATGGGCTATATGGAAAGAGCGAAATAAGGTGGTTTTTCAACAGGTGGAGCCGAGGACTTTAGAAGTGGTGGCTTTGATCAAGTCTATCTCTTTTATTTCCTTAAAGTATAGGTCGAATTGTAATAGGATTGATTGGTCCAACTGGAGTAAGTTCCCTCTGTATATGTTGTAATCGGCTGTTTGTGGGTTCCTCGTCTTGAGGTTCTCTTTTGTTGAATGAAGTTTTCTTTTCAAAAAAAAATGATTGGGTCGTAACATTCCATAAAGTTGAGGAACCGTTCGAATAATGTAATATGTGTGATGTCTAGTTAGGTTTTCTTTACCCGTTCTCAAACTTGAACAACATGTAAAACTCTTAAGCGTAAGGGAAGAGATAACGTATAAAGCGTCCAAAAATACGAAGCGTAAGAAGCCATCTGAGCCATTGGATTTAGGCGGTGGCAAGATCGTAATTAACAGCCTTAATCACACTTCAGTTAACCTAACCAGGGGTAATTTAGGTAAAACGCGTTTTAATTTGCAGAAAAACGTAAGAACAGACATTCAACAATTGATCGAAACGTAACATCAAAAAAAAATTATTTCAACAATTAAGCAATAATTGCAAATCGATTAAATGTTCCGAATCATCAAACAATCAAAAACATTGATTTGAATCATGAATAGTTAGTCATTTGCAGAAAAAAAGAAAAACAGAGCATTCCATTCGATGGTTTAAAAATCACATTAATCCTATTCAAAAAAACACAATGAACGCATATAATATTAACAAAAAACAAAGAAATTTTATAAATATAATTACAATTACAGAGAAAATGCATTTAAAAACATTTCAGAATAAGAACACTTGAGTGCATAAAACAAACGCATTCATATTTTTAAGGGTGCGTCTAAACAAAAAACATTAAATCACTGGGTAAAAATGAAATGCATAAACAGACGCACTCATATAAAAATCAGACGCACTCGTATTAAAACAGACGCACTCACTGTAAAAAACAGACGCACTCATATAAAAATCAGACGCACTCGTATAAAAATCAAACGCACTCATAGGTTTATTTCAATTTTATATAAATGTACATGTAATGATTACATGTACAAGTTGCATATCTTATTAGTTGTATAAAATCTTTCTGTGTATTAACTATGATTTGATTGGTAATAAATTTAGATAAATCTTGAACTTCAATACTCAACTACCACCTAATTACTTTTCTATTTTTTAGTCTATAAATACACTATGATCTAAAGGATCTAAAGCATACTGATACAGCAAAAAAACACAACAAAAAATGGCTGAAAATCAAATTGAGGCAATAAACAACCTACAAGTGAAGACAGTTGTCATGGTGGACTGCATTTCAGAGGTTAGAGATGACCTCAACTCATCTTGTGTGATTCTGGGAGCACAAAATGAGGTTCAGTTGCAGTATATGAAGAACCTGGACCTGATAGAAAAGCTCATGCAGGAAGAGAAGGAGACACCATTCACACATGCAGCTATTGAGCAACTACACACTCAAGCATCTTTTGACAACCTCATCTCCCAGACACTTAGCAACACACAAACATGCATCCTCAAAAACATGTCAACAAAACAGAAGGCAAGGGATGAAATATTGGGTGGCAAGTGATGGTGGTGGTTATGTGATGGTCTTTTTGTGATGGTTATTTGTATTTCTTTTTTTTTCTAGTTTAAGTGGGTTTTTTTTTGGTTTAAATGGTGGTGGTGGTAGTGGTGGTAGTGATGGTGGTAGTGATGGTGGTAGTGATGGTGGTGATGGTAGTGATGGTGGTGATGGTAGTGGTGGTGGTAGTGATGGTTGTGGTAGTGGTGATGGTGCTGGTAATAGTGGTGGTGATGATGGTAGTGGTGGTGGTGGTGTAATAGTGGTAGTTTAATATGTACTACCTGTTTTGAATATATAATATGAAGTTTTTAGTTATTTTTGAAACAGACGCATTCATAAAATAAACAGACGCATTTGTATAAAGAACAAAAGGTAACTAAAATAAAAAACATACACAGACGCATTTGTAAAATATTCAGACGCACTCATGTCTAAAAGTTTACAATGTCCACTGCAACTATCTAACACAACTCCTCATCATCATCAGAAACTTCCAAATCTATCTCTTCATTATCAACAACATCATCTTCGGCAATTTGATCATCTTGTTAGACGCAAGGTTCGCCTTGCGTCTGCGTCGTCTACGTTGAAGCACCCTCTTTGGCATGTTTTCGTCGATCATGGCCACTTTTTCCGCATATAGCACAATTCCTCTTTCTTTTGCTGGATCGACTAACCTTTACTTCCTTGCTGGACTTTATTCGCGTCTGCTTGCCACGTCCTTTGTTCTTTATACCATTTGGAAGCCTAATAGTGGGTTCAGCATTTGATGGTTTCTCATAACCAAGAAGAGAAGCATACCTGTCATGCTTACTCTGATGATTAGGTCTCTTAAACCTGCCCTCATCAACCTTCTTAACCATCTCTTTGATTTTATCATTAACCAAGGTTAACTCAGCTAAATCTGAAATTAGAGAGTTTGCAAGATACTCACCACCCAAAACGATCTCCCGTGCAATACGCCTTGCCTCTTTCGTCTTGTCATCACCAAACTCACCTGTTTCAAATGAATACTTGATTTCATTTGGAACAACATTTTTTGTCCACCTCTTCAGAATGTATCTTTTCGGGAATCTATACACTTTCATCAACCTTAATATGAAAAAAATATGCCTACACAAAAGCCCGTACTGCTCAAACCTCCTACATGTACATAATGTAGTCACATCCTCATCACCATCAACAAGTTCCTTTTTGAACAAAACCTGTAAAAAAGGATAAAAAACATTAATGTGCAGTTTGGACGCACCCATTAATATAACAAACGCATTCTTTGTAAAACAAACAAAAAAAACAATAATGTGCAGTTTGGACGCACTCATTAACATAACAAACGCATTCATTTGTTAAAAACACCAAAAAAAAAAAACAAATACCTCAATAAAGCCTTGTCCCTGTGCTTGTGGATCATCAACATAAATCTTTAAAAACCCTTCTTCATCAGCCCTTTGCATATGAACACTTATTAATCCTTCATAAATGGCATATATTTCTTCTTGGATATCAAAGAAGATAGTCCGGGTAAATATTTTAGCAGCCGCTTGTTCAATAGGGTTTTGAGTCCACATATCAGGAATTGTATGTCTTGAGTCACGGTCATTCTTCCTATGATTAAATCTCTGAGCTTCAAGGGACGTCTCAAAATGGTTGAAAAACTCAACAAGAGTCAACTGAGAATTTGCCACCTGGCAAAAAAAATGATTCTCACTTTCAGATCTTGATGTTGTCCTCATTAGCCCAGACATAGGTTCATTCCGGTAAAAAGCAGGGATCCACATCGATCTTAGGTCAAACATGTCAGACAACCAAGTGTTCTCATTTAATTTGTAATAAAAAATAAGTACACCCCACTCGAAATCAAAATTCTCCGGGCTGATGGAATCTGTCCAGACAATTGCACAAATTCTCTTTTTGAACTCATCATCACTGCACAATGCACTACCCACCTACAAAAAACATAGAACAGACGTAGCCAGTTAGTATTTAGACGCAGTCACATTAGAAAATAAATTCATTTAAACAAACGCACTCATTGATAAGTTTGGACGCACTCAGTGCAATGCATCAAAAAAAGACACTATTTAGACGCACTCTTATATAAAACAGACGCACTCATAATTTAAAACAAAAAAAGTTGGTACAAACCTTATCAGAAACCTTCTTCATGATATGCCACATACACAGCCTATGTCTGCTGTTTTGAAAAACCAACTGGATTGCATTTTTCATAGCAGGATCTTGATCAGTTACAACCACTTTGGGATGCTTTCCAAAACATTTGGAAAACAATTGTAACAACCATGTATAAGATTCAGTTGTCTCTGATGACAACAAACCTGCACCAAGTGTGACATTCCGACAGTGATTATCAATTCCAGTGAATGGTACAAAAACCATCTTGTACCTACAATAACCAATAAAACAAATTTAAAAAAAATAAAAACATATAATATTTGGATAACAAGCTTAAAAAATAAAATTTAAAACATACTTGTTAGTGTTAAATGTTGCATCAAACGAAATCACATCTCCAAATTCCATGTAATTCCTCTTACATAAAGCATCCACCCAAAATAATCCGGTTAATGCATTCTTTTGATCAACAGAATACTCAAATGAAAAATCTGGCAGGAACTTCTTCTTATCCCTAAGCCTAGACACAATCATATCTGCATCAAACTCACCAATGAAGCTGTTTAAGCCACCTTTAAAGTTCTTACAATCGGTTGCAGTTGCACCTACATGCTCAAAACCTCCATACTTGGTCTTCATAATGTTAAAAGCTTTGACAGGACCCATGTTCAATGAAGACAGCTCACATATCATCTCTTCTTGAGTATGTGTCAGCTTCCTATTTGCTGCTAGAAAATGAATGTCACTTTCATGGACAAATGGATGATTATGACCTTCCTTAAAGCCATAAACCTTGAATTTTTTTCCATCATCAGAGTTTAGCCTGACGTGTGCAGGACATCCAGTCCTGATCGAAGGCCTTTTCCTTGACTTAGCATCTTTGCTAGAACTCTCTTCACCTACTTTGACTGGCTTAAAACCCTCCTTATAGCATACAAAGTACCTAAGTTTTAGAATACATTTTCGCACTTCTGAAGTGCCCTTTCGAATAGCAAAACCACTAGCCTTTGCATATTTTGCATAAAACTCTTGTGCATGCTCAATACTAGGAAACTCCATGTCCTTTGCAGGTTTGAGAGAATCAGGTACATCAGGTATATATGTGTTACTAGCTAGGTCATCAACAGGAACATCAGTTGCAACACCTACAAAAGACCATAAAACAAACGCATTCATACAGAAACTCAAACGCACTTAGTAAAAAAAAAAGTTTGGAATCCAGACGCATTCATGTATAAAAATCAGACGCATTCATATATTATCAGTAACGGAGAATAATCAAATACAGTTTACAACAGACGCACTCAATATAAAATCAGACGCATTCGTATATATTACAGGTTAAAACTAACAAAATACCTTGAACTCTGAATTCGTTGATGAGGTTCAAACTATGAATATCAACATCCTGATTAGTGTTTTCGATCAAGTCTGAACACAGATAAAAACATCATGTTAAGAAATCTATCGAAACACAGAGCTCTGTTTTTCAACTAAAAAACAGAGGATGATGATCCTACCATGAAAAGCATTATAATCAGGCACTGGATTCGAATTCTCAACATCAACTATCTGCTCTTCAACAGAGAAGTTTAAATCTGATAAAAACAAAAACAAAAATTAAACAAAACTATTAAAAAATGGATTAATTAAGTACGAATACACTTACCGAACATGATGAATTGATCGATTAAACTGTAATCGTAATAATCAAAATGGAGATTGAATCGTAATTGGATTGAAACGTAATGTGTGTGTGTGATCGTCTGTGTGTTTAGAATTCAAATTATGATTTGAAAATATCGTTTACAAAAATAACGAACGTAAATCACGTAACTGATTACGTGTGAAAAAAGTCTGTAATGCCCTTGGGTTAAACTGATATTAATATTAATTATAGTTTGGTTAGGTTAACTGAGGTTTGGTTAATAGGACACTTGGCATTCACTGGTGGCTTCTTATTGCTTCTTATATGTCATTACTATAATAACATGGGAAAGTCATGAAAATGGCCTGTTCATCAAGTGACATACCAAAATGACCCCCTTCCATCTTTTTGAAAAGACGGGTCACCAAGTTCGAGGCACCAAAGGCATCTCCCGAGACATTTTCGGTTTGGACAAGCTAGGTTACGACACGTATCTCTCCCACCTGCCAGACGTCTCCAGTGACGTCTCACCTGCCAGACGTCTCTAATGACGTCTCCGATGGATTTCCTGGTGACGTCTCCCTCTGTGTTTTTCTTTCGGTGACGTTTTTTTTTCGATGACGTCTCCCTCATTTAAATACAAACCTAAACCTTTTTTTTAATTCACACAGTTTTTATAATTTACCACCTAATGGTCAGCACATAATTATATAATTCCATAAACCGTTTGAGCACATAATTAATTAATTCCATAAGCCGTTCAGCCATACGGTCAAAAATATTTATTTGAATTAAAATCGATCTCATCTACCCGTCAGAAACTTCAATTTTGCATGCAATACGGTTGGATGTTTTAGTATATAGACCACCATACGACGGTGGTGAAAACACACTTTAACATCAACAGCACCCACACCCTTCAAAATGACCTGTTGGACCGAAAATGAAGAAATGACTCTGGCTATGTGCGTCAAAGACGCACAAAACGACCCATCCTTGCAACGCCAACGTCGCCAAAGGCTCAGGTGGCAGGGACACAAGGTTCTGGGACCGTGTTTTGGCCGACTTCAACCAACAAGTCGGCTAAAGCGCCTGCACAATTGAGAGTCTGCAAAGAAGATGGACCGATCTAGACAACAAGTGTGATCGGTGGACGACATGCTACGAGCGTATCATGAGCCGCCACCCAGGTATTGGGCCGGTGGAGATGACCAAGGTGACCTATGCGGGTCGTTACCGTGGCACATTTGACAATGTCCAGGCGTGGCAACTCATGCGCAAACTTTTAGCTTTATTTTTTTTAATGTTTTGATGTATTTTTATTAATGTTTAATATTAATGAATTATTTTTATGTTTATGTTTTTTATTTAATTTTGTTCTAATTTATTTTTAATATCTTTAAAACACACGGTTTAAATTAAAAAAACAATAACAAAAATGTGATGTATGAATGTTTGACATTTATGAAATATCAAAGTCCAAACCCGAACAGTAAAGGTGCAGAGAAGGGTTACAGGTAACGGTGAAGTAAAGAAGAAGGTGCAAAGAAGGGTTTGGACTTTGGGATAGAAAGAGGAGAGAGAGTGAGAATTAATTATAAAGAGGAGAGAGTGATGACGTGGCGGTGAATTATTGGCTGGATTTGGAGATGTCTCGGGAGACGTTTGAAGCGTCTCGGAATGTGTGACCCGTCTCTCCAAAGAGACAGCAGAGTGCTATTTTCGTAAAACACTTGATCAACGTGCCATTTTCGTGATTTTACCTAATAACATTGTTAAAACTTCTAACCAAACCATAACCATAACCAATCCCAAAATTCCTTTTTCAATAAAATTTATATTGGAATTTCATTTTATAAAAAGTTAACAAACAAAAGTTATTAAATAAAAATCTAGTATTCATGATATTCGAGTAGTTGAAGTGCGTAATTAAATTTCGCAAAAATTGTCAACCAGGTTAATGCAAAAACAAAAAGGAAAAAAAACAAAAGAAACTAATAAATATATGGGCTACATCATCGTAGGGTAGTTGAAGTGAGTAATTATATTTTATCGAAATTACTACTCCAAACACATGTAAAAACGTTAATGATATAAAAACAACTTATCTTGAATGAAGCTCAATATCCAAAAAAATTATATCGGAAAGTTGAAAAAGAATACCATTCATCAGTGCAAGTCCATAATAGATCGAGACGAGAACAAAGACTTCACATATAATTTATCGACGCTAAAAAGACGTATTAAAATGTAATTTTTTTGCATGTTTTTTTTTTTCATAAAGGAATAAATATATTAACATCTACATGTTGACAAGCTGGACTTACACCGCTACGGCGGCGCTACTAGAAGCATTAAGACAAAAAGGACCTAACGAATGACAACATAAATTAATAGTTTATTAATTGCCAAGTTCAACATTTAATGATTAATCAAACAGTTTAAAAAATATTTCAGTTAAAATAAATAAAAAAGGACTGTTATATTTATTTTTAACTATTTAAGGCTAAATTATATAAGATGAATAGATGATAATATATAAAAAAGAATGCCAAAACAATTATTATGTCCCCAAAAAAAAAAATCTAACACGAAAACATACACAGATAAGTCGTGTCAGATAATAAATAAACACACAAAGAATATTGGATTAATGAATAACGTTGATTGGCCTCAATCACATCTCCCACCCTAATATTCAAAGCAACGTTATCTTAACAAAATATTCCTCTATGAATTAATTAATAAAGAAATTAAAAGATAAAATGAAAATTATATAGTTATAAAATAACAGAAAATATTATTTTCAAAAGTTGTTAATTGGTAACGATGACTTTATTCTCGCAGTCCTCCAATTCATATCCTACTACTAGCATGCACGAGCCAAACTTGGTCTCCACTACTGCTTCCCCAGCCTCGACTTGATGTCCTTTGAGGTATTAAGAGATATATTTAGGTCTAAATCACTAATATGTTAAAAGAATGCAATTAATATAATCGGAGTCAATAAAGATTTATGATTATCTAAGTATCATCTATGGCAAATCATCGGTTGAGGACATCCGTCATCAAACACAGATAATCGTTGATGTAATTAAGCTAAACAAAAAAAAAATAGAAAAGGAAAGGAAAAATCGTCACTAATTCGTTGTTGATTACATGGGGAAAATGACTATCATCCCCGAGGATGATTTATTAGCATTTTGACAATAAGATTTCAAGATTCCTCCATAAGCTTTTCAGTCGTTTCTTTTTTAGGACCCATTTGTGACACATACTTCACTTGGTACTCCTTTCATACTTCACTTGGTACTCCTTTCAGTAATTTAAGGATAAAATTTCGTCCAACTTCATTTCAATCCTTCATCGGACATGGCCCACTAACCATGATATTTGGAAATATATTGTACATTATCTAAAAGATGCGAAAATGTGACATTAGTCATTCTCATCATGTCTTTAAGACCATAATGATTTACTACGATCGATCTATGAGTGATGTGGAAATGCGGTCACAGTTGTGCCTTGAGAATGACGAAACAGAGAGATCAACATGATATTAAGGCCACTCAGCCCTCAGGACATCCTTCAATATCATCATATAAGTTATACAAAGTTTTTACAAAAAAAAAATATATATTCTTCTGCAAAAGTTAATATATTAAGTTACTGATTATTTATAATTACAATTTTTATTATTTGAGTTTACAATTATTGAGATCGAGATCGAAATCGATAAAGAGTATTATAAAATTGTTGTTCTTCATATATTGGGTGGGTGGGGGCACTCATAGTTATCATGAATCTGCAATAGTTGCAGATGGGCAACACCACCACCACCTATTCGGTTACCTCCAAAAACGTTGGAGCTCGCAAGAGAGCTAACGGTCAAAATAGTAATAATTTCACCACTCCCAACGATCAAAAAGCAATAAATTTACCCCAACGGTCAAAAATCAACGGTTGTTTTTTTATTTCCTTTCCTGTATATTTTAACCATTTCACCATTCATGTGTTAGCCAAGTTTCGGGTGTTACGGGGGGAGGGTGAACCTCATTGCACTTCTGATATGCTATCGAGTAAGTGAAGCAACCTCAAAAGTGAATGTGAAAGATTTGAGAAGATGTTTAAGAGTAACATGGGTGAACATCCAGATCTAAAGGAAGACACGACAATTGAAATTACCAGTCTATTATTATTTTGAAGTTAACCAAACTTTTGACCATGTCGAGCGTGGCAAATTTCAAGGCATAAATTAGATATATATGCTTTAAATTATCTTTTCTAGTTAATTTCGATTATGTTTTGTAATAACAAGTTTATTTTAATTTAATGGTATTTGAATTTTATTTAAATGGTTTAAATGTTTATTTTAATTTAATTGTTTAGTAGTATTAATTGGGATATTAATATTTAATTGTTTAGGCAAAGTACTCTAGAGTGTCGCTAATGATTTAGTTATTCTAGGGTATTTAGCCATCAAATTGAGGTGACGCTTTAAGAGTGGTTAGGATCAGTGTAACTACCATGAAGTGCCCATTCCGTTATAGAGTAATGCTTAAGAGATTTGATATCGGATTTTGGGTATATATATTACTTAATTATAATAATTTATTCAATAATAGATCTATGATAATGATATTTCATTGCTTGTGGGCATTGGCAACTGAAAGCTTTGTTTTTTCCTAGTTACGTGAAGAACAATATGCATGCATGGTTGGAAGGTGGCCACCATGTTTGTGTCATTCGTATCCACACGTCACTTATTATTATTACTATTATTATTATTATTATTATTATTATTATTATTATTATTATTATTATTATTATTATTATTATTATTATTATTATTTTTATTATTATTATTATTATTATTATTATTATTATTATTATTATTATTATTATTATTATTATTATTATTATTATTATTTGAAAAAAGGGCATTTTTAAAGAGTTTTGTAAATAAATTACTGTCAAGTATGTTTTATTAACTGTGAAAAAATATATTTATCCTTAATTAAAATAGTAGAACTTTCAGGATGGGATGAAGAATGAATAGTAAGTTTCAATATATCTTCAAATAAATTATAAGAACACTACTAATTAAACCCTTCGTTCTGTTTTCTAAAACGATTTTTAAACTTCAACGGTCCATTTTCAATTTTGAAACCCCGTTCGTCCCCTTCCAAGTCCATTCGACCCTTTTGCCTTTTTCCATTCATCCTCTTTCTTTTTTAATTGGTACCCGTTCGCCCATCTTCAATTTCATTCGAACCTTTTGATTTTTTGTTTGGCCTTTTGTTTTTTCCTAGCTTTTCCTTCGACCGTTTTTTGTCTCCCTTCTTTTCTCCTTCGACCCTATCCCCATTTTCCATTGTTTGGTTTTTTAAGTAGTATTATATAAATGATAATAATAATAATTATATTATTATAATAATAATTATAATAATAATAATAATAACATAACATAATAATAATAATAATAATAATAATGGGGTAAGGAATTAGGTGGGGTTTCGTTTTCAGGGCGGGCAACTTGTGGTTGCTACCCTTAACGCCCTGTAAAGGGTTATTGCCCGCCGTTTCCTTTGCCCCCCAACTCATCTCGAGTTCGGCGGTTTACATTTCGCACATGCCCCCTGCCAGGAGGGCCCGGAACGCCAAGTCGCGTAGTTCTGCGCAGGGCTCTGTTAGTGGTCTGCGGGCCTGCCCCTTTAAACTTTTTCACGACTGTAAAGATGGCAAACCGGGGCATGGCGGATTTCTGCGCCTTCTTGGACACATCCAAAGCACCCACCTCAACACAGAAAACCGAAGGCTATTTCTGAAGGAGGCTATCTCGAAGGATCAGGACCTTTTTTTAGATGTCGGGAAAGTTCTCAAGGAAGGAGATAAGTGGTTATGTGGGAGGTGCATGGTGATGCATGCTCTCAGTAGAGGATGCAAGCATGACGATGAGGTTGTATCGTTCGCCGTGGTCTCCGAAGATGTCGAAGATTTCATTGTTGGGATACGGAAACCATGTCCAACGGTAGACGACGCAAACCCACGTCACCCAACCGGGAGGGTTGGGGATGTTGCCCTCCTCGAGCGTGTCTTTTCCCTCCCTATTCAGACTGTTAAAAGCATCCCCCCTAGTTGTCGTCTAATGTTTGCTCAAGCGTTAACAGGTGCTTTACGCAAAGTAGTGGCGTCGCCAAGCTCGGTGGACAACTGGGTCCAATTGCTATTGCTTCCACGGTTAACCCTGAGGGTGATCAGACCGTCCTCCAGGCAAGAACGAAGATCAGGGAACAGGATATCTCTGCAGTGTAGTAGCATCATGCAAGCACTTGGAGAATGGAAAGATGGGTCTGGGTTTGCGGTCTTGGTTTCTTCTCTTTTGGATAGCACAGGGGAGGTCTCGGTATCTAGGGGAGAAGCCAAAATGGGAGAGGACAATGCAAGCGAACCTAACATAAAACAATGTCTTCGAAAAGTCAGGGATGGTCATTTCACGGCGGCGGTAAAGGTGTTGTGCTCTAGTGGAGTCGCCCCCATATGTGAATCGACCATGAAGGCCCTCATTGATAAACACCCAGTGGTGCCGCCTCCATCCTTTCCTTCTAACCCCATCGCCCAACCCGCTTTATCAGTAGATGAGGGTTGTGTGCTTAAATGTATTCGATCTTTCCCTAAAAGGACATCTTGTGGTAGGGACGGGATACGGGCCCAACACCTGTTGGATGCTATTGGGGGTGAAGGCTCAGTGACTTCCTCGGGGTTGCTCGCGGCCATCACTGAAGTTGTCAACCTATGGCTTAGGGGGGCCTGCCCTAAGACGTTGGCCGAGTTCATTGCATCGGCCCCCCTCACCCCCTTATTGAAGCCCGATAATGGAATTCGGCCTATTGCTGTGGGGGGCATTTGGCGAAGGCTAGTTTCTAAGGTGGCAATGAAGAAGGTTGGGAAAGACATTGCCCAGTACCTGGGGGACTTTCAATTTGGAGTAGGGGTTCCAAATGGGGCAGAGGCGGTGCTTCACAGTGCCAACAGGTTCCTCAACTCTTTTCATGCGGATGGGTCTCTGGCTATGCTTACAGTAGACTTCTCCAACGCCTTCAACATGGTCGACCGTACAGTTTTTCTCCAAGAGGTTCACCAACGATGCCCGTCCATTTATCCGTGGGTCCAGTTCCTTTATGCCCAGCCAGCTAGGCTGTATGTGGGCAATGATTGTATTGGGGCTACCACCGGAGTGCAGCAAGGAGATCCTTTGGGGCCCCTTCTCTTTGCCCTCACCTTACATCCCCTTATCATGCGGATTCAGGAACACTGTAACCTACCGTTTCATGCCTGGTATTTGGATGATGGGACGATTATAGGCAACGCAGTGGAGGTTGCTAGAGCTTTAGACATTATCAATGCGCATGGGCCATCTCTGGGGCTTCATCTCAATATTAAGAAAACAGAGGTCTTTTGGCCGACGTGAGACGGGTTGAAAAGTCAGGAAGGGCTTTTCCCGACAGGGATTGGTAGACCTGAGAAAGGGATTAAGCTCCTTGGTGGGGCTGTTAGCCGAGATCCTACCTTTATCGGGGAGTTGGCAGGGCGGCGGGCTACGAGTGCGGTTGCCCTCATGAAACTACTTTCCCGCCTTAGAGATCCCCAGAGTGAACTCCTGCTGCTCAGGTCATGCATGGGGGTCGCTAAGCTACTTTTTGGGTTACGAACTTGCCAACCCCACTTCATGGTGGATGCGGTATCCCTTTTCGATGATGGTCTCCGCGAAGCTATTGAAGATATAGTTGTGTGTGGCGGCCCCTTCTTCGGGGACCTCCAGTGGCGCTTGGCATCTTTGCCGATGCGTTTAGGTGGTTTGGGCCTCCTCTCAGCTCGAGATGTTGGGGTCTATGCCTTTGTGGCGTCCAGAGCTCAGTCTTGGGAACTTCAGGATCATATCCTCCGAAACAGTGGGGTCATTGGACTAGACCCAGACTATCAACAGGCGCTCGAACGCTTAAATGTCTATCTCCCGGACTTTGATTTTGGCGGTTTTTCTAACAAGGACACCGCCCCCCCCAAAGCCACAAAAAACTTTGGCGAATGCTCTTTTTAGCAAAACTGCTCAGAGCCTGGGAGAAGTTTTTGAGTTGTCCACTCGCCAGAAGGCGGTGATTGAATGCCTAAAGGGGCCTCATGCTCAGGATTTTTTGACCGTTATCCCGATTGAGGGTTTGGGTCAATGCATGTCTGCAGTAGAGTACAGGGCTATACTCAAGTACCGATTGATGATCCCTATGTACCCGGAAGATGAAACATGCCCCATCTGCCGTAAAACTTGCATGGATAAATACGGGGAGCATGCAATTCATTGCAAGGAGCTCCCTGGTTTCAAATATCGGCATGACTGGGTGAGAGACGTTTTGTGGGATATCTTGAGAAGAGCTGGGATCTCTGCCAAAAAGGAGGCCCCTGTAAACTTCCTCACAGATCCCACGGAAGGGAGATCCACCCTGCGACCCGCAGATCTGCTTGTCTTTGGTTGGGAGAGGGGGAAACATGCCTGTGTGGACCTCACCGGGGTATCTCCGCTGGTTGGGTTAAGGGAAACAGGGTTCGTAGCTGGGCAAGCATCAAGAAAGGCGGAATCAAAGAAAGTAGATAAACACGCTAAAGCTTGTGCAGATAACCAACATGTCTTTATCCCTCTGGCCTTCGACACCTTTGGCTCCCTGGCGCCAGAAGCCATTCGTTTCTTGACCAGGGTCCAACGGGTCGTCCATAGCAATGTTTCATCCCCAGGGGGGCAAGGTTTTGTCTTTAGTAGACTAGGGTTTGCAATTCAAAAAGGGGTGGCGGCGCAGCTTGTTGCTCGTCTACCTGCTATTATGATGTAACTTTCGCATTTTGTTTTAATGAGAAAGATAATCGTTATCTGTCAAAAAAAAAAAAAAAAAACTACTAATATATATTGTCAGAGACATTAACTGCTAATTGGAGATATTTGAATTTGTGATTCATTCAACTCATTTATATTTACGGGTTGCAAATGCATTATAATGAACTTGTATACTAGGCATATAAGTTTTAATTTGTAAACACAATGACCTTATAAAATTTTTTTACCTCATATTAAACCGATTGACCTATTTACTTAAATGAGTTAATCAAGTCAGCGTGACGCATGATGGACCGACACCCATCTACTTAAATGAGTTTATCAAGTCAGCTCGACACATGATGGACCATTAGAGTATTGCGCCGTAGATGAAGTTAAATGAGTTAGCGCGACACATCCTTACAATATTCCAACTAACATAAGAATCTTGTTCTATCATTATTCCCCTGGATCTTTTCGTTGGTGTTGTTTGGGTGGTTAAAGAGATCTTTCTTCTAAGGGATAGGGTCGAATGGCAATTGGCAAGAGGATAAGTTTTTTGGTATATGATGGGCCAGCAAATGCCAATGGCCTAACTGGATCATTTACTGATTGGGCCCACCAAATGTATTACTTGAAAAAGAAGTTTGTTTATAAAAGAAGTTGTTATGGGCCCAGTAGATGTGGTTATTGTTGATTACCTGTAATTTGTAATAGATAATAGATAAGTTCATCCAAACCAACAAATTTGGTACCTCAAGTTTTGTGGGCCATAACTTTCAAGGTGTGTCTATTGTCAACAAGATAGCAATTCTAAGATGCTCAAGTAAGTCAATAAATAATGTCGAATTTTATATTAGCGCCTCTTATCTTGAAAATATTTTAATAATATACAATATGATAAAGAAATGTTAACAATAATAATTGTTACATAATTTATAGAGAGTAAAATTGTGTTTTGTAGATTTTTCTAAAATTTTCAATCGTCACAAGTTTATACGTGCATGTTGTGATGAAAGTATGAAAGGGGTACGACTTAAGCGCATGATAGTTAAGCATAAAAAGGACATGTAAAAGACATCAATTCTAGGTCAATAACAAGATAAAAATATCGATTAAATGTTAAGAAAAGTCGTAAAAGTGCGCATTTACAAAGTGCTCGTACTATTTATATAATCGACATGACATGGTTAAAAACAATAATAATGATAATGATTTGAATGTAGGAGGGTTTGTTACATCATTTTTATATTTTCATAAATAAAACATCATTCATTTTACATCTTGTTGCTTATTTTGATTTTAACAAAAACTACAAAACATCATTACAACTATAAAATTGGCAATAAATACAAATCCCTAGTCCAAATTATGCTATTAAAGGCGACGGCTTGTTCCCGCATTCCATACTTGTTTGTTTTAGGGGAGGGGGCACTACCGGTGATATTTTTCAACTTCACTGGTTTCAACCAATCCTACACTGTCATATCACTTCACTGATTTTCTTCACTGAAACGGAAGCAGCACTTCACTGAAATGTTTTTTTTTCTATTTTTTAAATAAACATTATTAAACATACCTAGTCTCATTTTTTTCTAAATATATTTGACATATTCATATTAAGTTAAAAAGAAAAACAATCTAATTAAAAAAAAGAGAGAAATAGAAACTATTTTAATGCATTTCAACATATGTTCAAAAAAAAAAGAAATAGAAAGTGGTTTAATGTTTTTTCAACGGATGTAAAAAAAAAAGACAAATAGGCAATATTTTAATACTTTTCTTTCTCTCTGTCTTTACACGCACAATACCAACCTATACATACACAATTTATATGTATCACCATCTTCATCTTTATGTTTTCATGCTTTCAACAGATTTAAAAAAAAAACTTGCAACTAAAGAATAGAGAGAGGAAAGAAGAGATTAAAACATAAAAAAGAAAACCTTAAAGTTGTCACATCCACTACCAGTCCGTTAGATAGAACCCGTATTTGGTTCACGAGACCCCTACCAACACTGGTAGCGGTGGTGTTACCGTGCTGGTAGTGGAGTACCCGTGACCAAATCTGGTAGCGCCCCGTCCCCCTTATATACTTGCCACACCATATTTTAAAACATTTTTTATGCATAAAAAGTGTATGTAATTTTAAAAATATATAATATTTTATTCAACATGTTATTCAATAAATTTGCTTAATTTGTATGTTACCATGTTAGATGTTTAGACCTGTTTCTTAATAAATAAAAAAATAAGGCCGGAATATAATGAGCTGGAAGTTTATCCAGAATTACTGTACGGAAAGAAAGCGTTGTGTTCTAACTATTTTCATTCAAAATTCAACCAAGCAAATTAAATGTTTTTTAATATAAATGAAGTTTTCGTACTAAAATAACATATTTCTTTTAGCCAAAACATACTCAACTATCAATTTCTAGACCCAGAGCAATCCCAATAGCATAATAATTACAGATTTATTTATCCGTTATTTCTACTTGATTTCTCTCTCAATGATGATTATTAATGAAATTGAGAAACGTACAAGCGATATCAAGTATAAATCAAATGTAACACGAGTGTGAATCTATGATTATTTTTCTAATATCATTGCCTTCGCAAAATAAGTGAAAATTGAGAGTGCCATAAATTGATCAAAGTGTAAGTAATATTATAAATTTATGCTTATTTAATTAATATTAATATTTATTAAAATGATAAAACATGGTATACTTGTTTGATCTGTTTTAACCATATATGTTTTGACTATTACCTGGAAATGGTAAAAGAATATGAACCCAACGGGCATGAACTATTCGGACGGGTATGGGGACCGAGTGTATGATTAGTTTTTTTTTTTTATGTTATATAAAAAGCGTAGATACGTACAACTATGGTATTACTGACTTGATTACCCACAAATAAGTGTGTTTGTTTACCTGAGTTGTACACATATAATATTCTTTTTAATTTTATTTTTTCTGTATGTTCTTGCTAATATAATAATCGATTGATATACTCTTAGTTTTTGCGGTATATTTAATTTATTTGTGTAATAAAATTAGGGGAAATGGAATCTAATAATCCCAACTTTGGGGGGTTGGAAGGCAGCAGTCCCAACTTGCAACTTGTACCACAGCAGTCCCAACTTGTCAACTATTTAATTTGGTTGGTCCCAGACTAACTGGGGTTAACTTTTTCTGTTAAATGCCACGTGGGCATCCCACGTGGCAGTCCTACGTGTCAAAGACTGTCCAGTTGGCAAAAAAACGTGGGTCCCACTTGTTTTTAATTAAAAAAAATCTATTAATTATTTAAAAAAATCTTTAAATAATAATAAAAAAGAATTTATATATATATATATATATATATATCTACCCCTACATCTTTTCACCACCACAAACACCACCACCACCCTCCTCCTCCTCTGTTCACCACCACAAACACCACCACCACCCTCCCTCCTCCTCCTCTGTTCACCACCATAAACACCACCACCACCCTCCCTCCTCCTCCTCTGTTCACCACCACAAACACCACCACCACCCTCCCTCCTCCTCCTCCTCTTCCTCTGTTGACCCGACCTCATGACCCGACCTCCTTGACCCGACTGAACCACAACCACCACCAAACAAACACCCTCTAAAATCAACTGACGGCGGTGACTACAGTGACGTGAAAAATTTGCAAGAAAACCATTAACGTAACCACCATTAGGGCCACATATTCTACGAACATAAACCAGTAGTCCCATCGTTCGATCTATATACGATTCATCTCCAACGAACTGTACCTTCAAATCGTCTAATTATGGGAGCCAATCCCGAGCTCGAAAGCTTGTTTCCTGAGAAAAAAGCGATCCAGAAACCCCTTCGTTCCAATTGGTATTATTCTATTCAAAACCCTAGTTTTTGTTACTCAATGTTTGCTTACTTCAAATGTTGCTGTTTATCTTGTTTTGTTTGATGTGTTTCAGATTAGGGTTTCAGGTGGTTGATGGCGGCGGTGGTTTCAGATTAGGGTTTCAGGTGGTTGATGGCGGCGGTGGTTTCAGATTAGGGTTCAGGTGGTGACGATTGATGGGGTTTTAAGAAGAATGGTGGGTTCAGGCGGTGGAGGTGGTTGCAGATGGCGGTGGTTGATGGTGGTGGGGTGAAGATGATGATGATGAAGAGATGATGATGAAGAAGATGATGTATATATATTATATATATAATTCTTTATTATTATTATTATTATTAAATTTGTGGGCCCCTCTTTTTTTTTAAAAACATTAAAACATTATAAATATATGACATGGACATGGCCCCACCCTTTTTTTTTGACAGACCAGCATTTTTTGACACGTAGGACTGCCACGTGGGATGCCCACGTGGCATTTAACAGAAAAAGTTAACCCCAGTTAGTCTGGGACCAACCAAATTAAATAGTTGACAAGTTGGGACTGCTGTGGTACAAGTTGCAAGTTGGGACTGCTGCCTTCCAACCCCCCAAAGTTGGGATTATTAGATTCCATTTCCCCATAAAATTATTATTAGTTAAATACTATTTTAGTCCTTGTGGATTGAGCAAAATATCTACTTCAGTCCAAAAGTTTGATTTTGGCTTTTTTGTGTACAATAGTTTGATTTTGGTATCAATTAACAACCTCTTAATTAACCTCATCCAAATTTTCTATTAGTTTCATGTAAAAAGGCAAAAGTACCCTTGATTCTTTTATTAAATTACATATTTAGTTATGATATTTATAGTATTATCTTAAATTATACTAGTGTGTTTCAAGGCGCGCTTTACGCGCCTTACAATTTTTTCGTATCCAAAAGATTAAAAAGCTATTATCAATAAAGTAATTAGCAAGTTTCATACCATAATTTAAAAACGACATCTCACACAAACATGGGTCTATTTGTATTTATTACTTAATAACATGTTGTGAATGGAAAAAAAAAAGTCGCCCTTTGCCCTTCCCATATTTCGAACCTAAGACCTCAAACAATAGAAATGCACCAAAAACCACTCCACCACCAAACTATGTTGTTATTTATTATGAAATCATATATAATTATTACTAAAAAGTGTACGGACCTTTAAAAAAAACTTACCCTTCCATGTTTTGAACCTGAGACCTCAAACCATACAAATGCACCACAAATCACTCCACCACCAAGCCATGTTGTGACTTATTATGAAAACATATATATTTATTAATAAATAAATGTTTGTAAAAAAAATCCCAAGATTCGAACTTGAGACCTCAAGTAACACAAATGCACCACAAACCACTCCACCACCAAGTCATTTGTGATTTATTGTGAAACCATACATACATATATTAGTATAAAAGTATTTGAACTAAAAAAAAACAAAAAAACGTGAATAAGACAAATGCCATTAATGGTATTACTGTTCAATTTCTTCTTGCTTTAAGTTATTTATAATTATATACTATTCTTGTAGTATACTTTTCTTCTTTTAAGAGCACCCTTAATTCCCTTTTTTTAGAGAGAATTACTATTTGCGTCCCTGTGTTATAGTGGTTTTAACTACTTGAATCCAAAGTTGAAAACTTTAACTACTTGCGTCCCTAAACTGAAATTAACTAACACATTGAGTCCAAATTTATAATTCTGTTAACTAAAACCACTATAACACAAGGACGCAAATAGTTAACAGAGTTAGAAATTTGGACTCAAGGTGTTAGTTAATTTCAGTTTAGGGACGCAAGTAGTTAAAGTTTTCAACTTTGGATTCAAGTAGTTAAAACCACTATAACACAGGGACGCAAATAGTAATTCTCTCCTTTTTTTTATTTAACTAGTATTTAGGACATGCATACGGGTTACAGCGTGTTAACTTACAAAAGTTAGATGAAAACGTAAAACACAGAAAATAATAACTAAGTCAACTTCGGACCCGCGTTGCGATGTGGCTGTTAAACCAAAAAAATGACGTATAAAGTTAAAACACACGCGCGTTGTAGTATCTTAACTAGCAAAATTTTGACTGAAACGTAAAACAACAAATTGTTAAAAAATAAAAAGTACCAAAGCTGGATGTGGAAAAACATTGAGGTTAAAAATAAAAAATGCTTTGTGATAAGTTTGTAAAAGATGATTTTTTATTTTCATTTTTAATCTTAGCACTTTCCCACTTTCAACTCTGGTCTCATATACTTTTTATTTTTTACAAATTTGTTACTTTATGTTTCAGTCTAAATTTTGTGAGTTAAGACGATGCAACACGTGTTTGTAGTTCAACGTGTTTATGTCTACTTTTGTGGCTTAACGGCCCCGTCGCAACGAACAGGTCCTGACTCAACTTAGTTATTCTTTTGTAGTTCAATATTTTTATGTTTATTTTTGTTCGGTTTAATGAACCCACCACAAAACGCGAGTCCTAGATGCCATTTAATTAAAAAAACTAATGGTGCTCTCAATTGGAAGATATAGTTTGATTTAACTATATATATATATATATATATGTTGTAAAGTTCAAGTGAGAAGAAAATGCCTTCAGAATAAAAAGAAACAACAAATAAATTTAAACCAATAGGAATACTCTAGTCAATAATTGTATTTAAGGTTAAATAAATGATTAATTCATTGTAACTCTCTTAAATTATTTCAATGAATCTCATAAATTATTTTTATAATATATATATGTGTATATATATATATATGTTTATACAAAATTGTAAAACAAGGTCTCGGAGACCGAGTACTCCCCGAGTAATCGCTACAAGGTAGGTTGCCGAGGCCCGAGTACTCTAGTCCTAGGCCAAGTACTCCCCGGATACTCTCCGACTAGGCCAAGAACTCCCTGAGTACTCCCGACTCCGACTAGGGAACACCTAGCGACTTTTGCAACATTGTGTGTGTGTGTGTGTATATATATATATAGGTAGAGGATCCTGTAGGAAAATTGATATGTTTATATATATATATATATATATATGGTGGGGTTCCTCTATATATAGGCTAACTATACTGTGAAAACCGTCTTGAGTTAGAAAAACTCGTGAAAACTCTATGTAACAACATTTTTTTCCTAAGTTTTTTAGAATAGCTTGTATATTTATTTCTATTAGTTTTGGCAAAAAAAAAAAAAATCAATCTACATATGTAACAATGCTGTCATATGATAAAAAACGAGTTTGTATAACATATGTGTAACAAAACAATCTACTCTGCATTTTTTTTTGTTTTTTTGTGGCCAAAACTAATAAAATTGAATATAAAAGCTATTCTGAAAATTCTGGAAAAAAAATGTTTTTACATAGGGTTTTCACGGGTTTTCTCAACTCAAGAGGGTTTTTAAATTATCTCGACCTATATATATATATATATATATATATATATATAGGTCAAGTATAAAGTGAAAACCCACTTGAGTTGAGAAAACCTTGGAAACCCATGTAAAAAATGATTTTTTTCTTTTGAAAAAAATAACCAATGTAAAATACATGTTTTTAAGTGTTTTTGGCCAAAAAAATATAAAAAGCGCCGAATGGATTTTTTTTAAAAAATTAAACAAAGCTGCGAAAACACATGTTTACAACAGCTTTTATAACAGCAAATAGCTGAAAACATATGTTTTTTAGCAACTTTGTTTATTTTTTTTAAAAAAAATCCCTTCGGCGCTTTTTATATTTTTTTGGCCCAAGATGCTTAAAAACATGTTTTTTACATTGGTTATTTTTTTCAAAAAAAAATAATGATTTTTTACGTGAGTTTCCAAGGTTTTCTCAACTCAAGAGGGTTTTCAATTTATCCTTCCCATATATATATATATATATATATATATATATATATATATATATATTCTTTCAAAGCAAACCTAACTTATAGTGAAAGATGAATTTCGATATATGTAGGATAAACGTATTGATAATTCCAATATTTGTATGATGAATTTTAATATGTATAGGATAAAGTGTTTACTATTAATTACTTAGAGAGTGCACAAGTAACGTGGGAAGAGTCAAAATATTTAATGTTCTACCATTATCTCATTTTTTTCTCCCCTCACATTAAAAACCTCCTCAAATGACCATATATATATATATATCATAATTTAATATAATTAAAAAAGAACTTACTACTAAGGGTATTTTTTGTCTTTTTAAATGAAGTTAACATAAAATTTGGATGAAGTTAGTAACGTAGATATCGGTTGATACAAAAATCAAAATATTGGATGAAAAAAACCTAAATGCCAACCTTTGGACTCATATAGATATTTTGGTCAAATCAAATGGAACAAAATATTTTTAACTCTAAAATTATATAAAATTAAATTAGTACAAAACATATTTGAAACTCTAAACGTTTAACTTTTAACAAGCAAAGAGTATTCATAGTAGGTTCTTCATCTCTATTCCTATAATTTAACTAAACCGCATTTTTTGTATACATTGTTTGTTTTTGAAAACCTCTCATATCGGATTCTCTATATCTATATATATTTTAATCACAAACACTTATTTGATTGTCGTTATCGATTGTATATAATCATAAAATTATATTTAAACCTTATAGTGAGTCTCAGTATCTAAAGGATTAGTGTAAATAGTGAGTCTCAATACCTAAAGGATTAGTGTAAATAGTGAGTCCCAAAATCTAAAGGATTATTATAGATTATTTAAACCTTATCTCTATTTTAGAGACTCCGGTGAAGATGTGTAAAAGAAGAAATCTCTATAATACTCTCTAAATTTTTAAGATATATAGTGAATAGAGATTGTGATACATGATAATTGACAGATATCTAACTAGTGATCAAGTATGAGACACAAAATCAAGTATGAATACCATCTCACTCCTAACCCTAACTCTATTATATTCCCAACTCTAGTGTCTTTAAGTATTCGAATCTCCCATTATATCCAATAGCACATATGAATAACTTCATAACAAATAACAGTAATTATAATCAGCAGGAATTTGATGATGCACCTGCACCCAATAAAGTTTACGAAAGTGAAAAATTGATTTAAAAATACATAACTGATTAAAAATAAATAAATAAAATTATATAGCTTTTTATGCACGAATGGCATTCTTATCCTTGAAGCATTTGAAATACGTATGAATGACATGTACCAATCAAAGATTATCGGATATGTTTCGATTTCTCTCAAAAAAATATCATAAACAAACTAAACCACCCTTATCGACTAATCTTATCCATTTCATTTTTTATTTATCTTTTATCATTTACGTATTTTCTCATGAAGTTAAAAGTAAACTAAAAAAAAGGTTGAAATCAAGGTTAATACAAGTAAAGTTTCTATAGTGGTTGGTGTAAAAAGACTTTTACACCGTCAATTTTGACAAAACAAATAATTACAAAAATAATTCATCTTGATGCATAATTTGTGACTTTTAATAAGATTTTCTCATGATTGTTAAATATAAAAACTACTAACTTTGGCAAAGTAAATAATTACATAATACATTCATCTTGATGTATAATTTGTGACTTTTTAATAAGATTTTTCTAATGATTATTTTATGTATAAAAACTACTAAAAGTATTTATATGAATTTCACAAAGTAAATATGACTTTTATCCATCGTTCTAGAATAGTTAACATCATGTCTTAAAAGAAATCTAGGAATCAAATTACTTATCTTTTGTACGGGCCTACAGAACCGGCTTAAAAGGTTTTGATAAATAAAAATATAATTACACTTAACCAGCAACCGAATATGAAACTAATTAACTATATCAGAAACCAATTCGTTACAGTCCAAACAACATTAGTATCGATATTTTTTTTATGGTTTTCGATCAGTATG
The DNA here is from genome assembly GCA_032199755.1 of Ambrosia artemisiifolia. Taxonomy (NCBI): domain Eukaryota; kingdom Viridiplantae; phylum Streptophyta; class Magnoliopsida; order Asterales; family Asteraceae; genus Ambrosia; species Ambrosia artemisiifolia. Next base: position 51,144,262 of record CM063522.1, on the reverse strand, counting down.
AAATACGCGTTGATTGCTATACCTAGTGCGATTGTCATAGTTGTACTGTAATTGAACCGATAATGACTGAAAGCCAAGTAAAGAATCCACTAGTTTTAAACGAAGCATGTAACATTTATCATATTTCATGCTGAATTTAAGGTTCAAATAGATCGCTAAAATCACCAGAATTTAATAAAATCTCACGAAAAGAAATAATTATTCGTCTTCGTTTTTTTTATCCCTAAGAAAGTCACTTCTCCTTAAGTCTAGTTAATTATTCTTGCGGTAACAAGATTTTACCTTGTTACCGGTTTATGATCATATTCAATACCTAAATTTTTCACTTTAAATACAGCAAATAATAAAAAAACAGGTTAAATGAACAAATCCCTTCACAGATACTATTAGTTGAATACTTTTATATGATGTCATACTTTTAAGTGGGATTTAACAAGTTGTTCATGAACTTTTGTGTGTACTTATCCTCATAATCTATATTATATTCTACGGAATATATAGCAAATGAAACATACTGATAGCTACAACTAGGAGTAAAGCTACGGAGTTTCTTCGTTCAAGAAAAGTAGTTAAGCTACGGGTGTGATGTCCATGCAGATGAAAAAAATATGTTTTTGAACAAAATCTACATCTAAACGTAGCAAGCGTCAAACCGTGGAAAATTCATGTTGAATATCCATACAGATTTAACAACGTGCACAACAGTGTTTAGATGGCTTATTAGTGCTTAGATTTTTTTTTGAACGGCCAACGGTATCACCCATAACGAAGCCCCGCACCCTTCAGGTCCGGTCCCCCCCCCCCCCCCCCAAGGTCCAGCCCGCATTTCAGAATAACCTTACTCTGAGTGGGATTCGAACCTGTGACCTCCCAGGGCAAGAACCCCACAAAGTGGGTAAACCTTCCCACCTCCATTGCAACCACTAGGCTACAACACCATTGGCTATTAGTGCTTAGATGACTTATACAATATCACATATAAATATGTTTTGAACAAAATTTATATCTAAACGTAGATAAAAATTAGCCCTTCGCAACAGTATATTTATTGTGATACATCATATTATGAAAATAACATATGTCAGAAACTAAAGATCTAATCTATACAGCAAGATCAACACAAACAAGATACACAAGAAGAAGCGACAAAACGGTGACAAAATATTATTGATTAACCAACCCAAAAGTAACTAGCCAAACAGCTGAGTTCAAATAATGAGATCAAAGATCTCTAAACGTTTAACTGATTATTAAGATTAGTTAATGAGAAGACATACAAGACTAAGAACTAATAATACAGACTTACAGTCGAAACCCTAGACAAAACGAGAGAGAAAACAATAAGAAAAATGAATACTGAATGAGGAGAGAGAAGGCACAAAAGCCTTTTATATAACGATCTCGAAGCTTCTCATCTCGATCAAACAACAAACAATCTTAGCCGTCCAATCTGATTTGGGTCACAACCGACTTAACAAACTCACTTCAGCTTAGCCCAAGTCAACCAAACAACCCAATTGTCAAGCCCAATATCTTCAGTCCAAACATGCCAATATTATAACAAACTAGAAGCCCAAAACAATATAAAACATGTTTTAGTGACTTTTAACATCCCCCCATAATTCAAGCACTAAACATGTTATACAAACCCAGTTTCTCTCAAAGTGCAGTATGCTGCACCACACCAAGACCTTTGGTTACCTCATCTGCAATTTGTTCATCTGAACTCACCTTAACAGTCTGAATCATACCATTTGAATTTTTCTCTCAAAAAATGAAGATCAATTTCAAAGTGTTTTGTCCTGTCGTGAAGACAGGATTAGCAGCTATTGATATAGCTGCTTTGCTATGACTGTGAAGCTTAACTGACAAATTACAATTAACTTTCAACTCTTTCAACAAATTAATAAGCCAAATTAGTTCACAAGTTGCTGAACACATTGCTCTATATTCATCTTCAGTTGTTGACCTAGAAACTGTATTTTTTTTTACTTTTCCATGATATTAAAGAACTTCCAAGATAAATACAAAATCCAGTCATAGATTTCCTAGTAAGTAAACAGGATTAGCAACTATTTATATTTAAACTTAGCAAGCGTCAAACCGTGGAAAATTGATGTTGAATATGCATACAGATTTAACGACGCCCACAGTAGTGTTTAGATGGCTTATCAGTACTTAGATGACTTATACAATATCACATATAAATATGTTTTAAACAAAATTTATATCTAAACGTAGATAAAAATTTAGCCTGTCGTAACAGTATATTTATTGTGATACATCATATTATGAAAATAACACATGAAAAAAAACTTTACGATTAGGACACGTGTCAACGTGTGATTGAGAAATCCTTTTTAGAAAATGGTAAGTTTAATTAAAGTGAAGACGGAGAGACATATTGTTAGTTTTGAGAGAGCATAATAGAACGCTTCATATGCCTACAAAATGGTAAAAACCTATATATGTTCAATGTTAAGTTAATAGTGAAATGTACTTGTAACATGAACTTTATTTGTTGATTGTTGTTAGGGGATGGCTGCCACACCGAATTATTATGGTTTCCGTCAATTCTACATTGTTGTATCACTCTACTCTGAAACACCAATTTAGAGGCAACACCACCATGAACACTAAATATTTTTTACAAAGAAAATATGCATTTTAACTTAATAAATAGAACATTTAACTAAACTTTCTATTAATTTTTTTTGGAACAACGAGTTTCCTTGTGTTTGGCCACCTCACTCCTCAAATTGAAGAGCCCCGTTGTTCCACTTTAATCGGACTATGTTGTCTTAATCGTACATTTAATTAAACAAATAAATTAAAATGATATTAATAGTTATAATTAAAATAAAAATTAATGAATTACATTTGAGTAGTATTAACCAATTTCAAGGGCTAAGTGTAAAAAGGTAAAAAAAAATAAATAAACATCATTTTCGACCTCCCTCTTTAATCGTGTGCTCTACAAAAAAGGAAAACCCCTCTTCCTTGTTTTAGGTCCATCTTCTTTTTTCATTGAAAAATCCATAAAAAGTTTTATACCCGTGAACCTTCCTTACGCCCATTATCCCTGCATCCGACGCAAGTGTTGCCATGAAGGTAGTAGGATGCCGATGACCAAATCGGGTGGCAGTCTGACCCCCTTATATTCAATTTTCTAAAGAATTATTATGCCTGCATTAATTACGAGTTTTATAGCGCTTCCCTTTAAAAATATTATCAATCACCATACATTGTTAATTCGATGCTCTGAGACCTAAAAAATAAATTGGTATTACTAAATCAATTACGTTGTCTCATCAAAAGCCTTACTATAAATAACACAGTGGGACAAAAGTTTTTTTTTAAACGGTTAATTTCCTCTCCCATTTTTTACATCCATTTTTACACACTTACACCCCCATAATATATCTCCTTTTTTGTTGCAAACCACCAAGTTCGATCTTGGGTTGCTTCTTCGAAACACCAAAGGTGTTAGCCATAGACCAAGTGGCTAGGGACAAACGTATTTAAAAGGAACAAATTCAATGTTTAATGCTTTCCCTGAAACTAAATCACATCTTTTAGTTGTGGAACCACATAACTTAATCTAAGGGTGAAAGGTATGGTCTCAGGTACTCCTTTTGGGTAGGGGGTATCCAAGCGAGTACACCACGCCCTCCCCTTATGGTAGTGCCTTTAGCATTCCAATTTCGGTGGATGGTAACCGATTGTGTGTGTGTTTGTAGGTGAGAGATACAGAGAGAAGGTAGTAGGTAGTGTGTGTAAAATGGTGAGACCCATGGTTTAGGATACCTTAGGGTACATTCAAGCACCACACCCTCCACCCTAACGAACATTGATGTTTATTCTTATTTTTTCATATCATAAGTTACAAAATACCTTGTTGGTATGTGCATCATTGTGTCATCTTCGCCGTAGCCTTATCTTATCTTATCCGAGCTATGCAAAAAATAATCGTCACCTATTCGATTTGTTTTAAACCACATGTTTCTTGTATGTGTTTGATCATCAATCTAGCTAGTCGAGTTGCATTGCTGATCGACATCATATAATGTTATTAAATTGAGGATGTTGTTGTCATGGGTTGCTTTGTCGACACCAGGATATTGCTATGTCGTCATATGTGAAGCCGTTAACATGTAACTTGATTGGGACTGTACTTATATGTAGATCGATAGCTTTCCAGAACTAGTATACCCAATGAAACGAGACATGTTTTTTTTCTAATTGAACAACCTAAATTCCACCTAGTGCTTTATATTCGTTCTAGTGTCTACGTTTAGGTTAAAACAGTATTGCGCTAGTACATGTACTAAGAAAGAAATGTTAGATTTTGTGTTACTTGCAAGATGCATCAATACAACGATTGCGATCAGGTACAATACTTCTTCACACTCTTCTTGGAGGCGACAAGGGTCTTTATGTATATATAGTGATTAGACAACCATTGATGTGCTTAACAAATGAGTTTTGTATATTGTAAAACATGCTAACACCTTATGGATGTAGTTTGACAGCTGGTTGAAAACTCTCTTATTTCATATTATTTTCGTAGTGACAAAATCTTAGTCGGTCGGGATTTTGACTTAACCCCAAATGGTTTAACAAAATGAGTAATATACACACACATTTTTATCATCCTTAGACGAAATAAGCATTCTACCTCGATAGGCGTTCTATGGTGTCAATTGTTCACAAACTAGATTGTCAAAAGAATGGTTTGGCTGTTTTATGACTGTCATCAGTAGTCAAACTCCCGGAGCAAGGGCGTTCATCGTGATGACATAACGGTAGTTTTAACTAGGGTTGTTTTGTTGAGGTTTTGAAGTTGTCGGAACATAGTCAAAAACCATGTTTGCAAAAGTAAGACAAATCGATTGTCATAAGGTGAGTTCGTTGGGCAAAGAAGGATCAATGATTTCGAAAGAGAGGCATAGCGTGTAACATTTAGAAAGATAATCGTTTTAATAACGTGTTGAGAAAAAGGGAAGAAAATGAATTGTCGTTCACTATGCAAATAATTTGTTTTATATTATATAACATATATTAAAGGAAACATGTCTAATAAACATGATGTTTAATTATCGTATCTAATAAACATGATGTTTAATTGGTATAATGTTTGTAATAGTTATGAGTTTTATTACATAATCATATATTTTATTGAAGGGATAGGGAGCCTAATCCAGGCGGAAGAGGCATCCCTATCCCCATAACTCAGCTTCCCCGCGCCAATCAGTGGCGCGAGGAACCACCGGCGCGCAACGAGCAGCAGTTGCAAGGAGGCGCGCAAGAACAACAACTGATAAGCAATAACATCACCTGATAAGCGCGTACCATCACACGCGGAATCTTCCCTTGACAATCATCGTACAGAGTACACAAGACAACAAAAGGGAGATTCACAAAGATCACCGACAGGGTACGCGCCAATAGGAAAGCTACAGGTGGCAAAGTGGTCCAACAACTACAAGACAAGGACAGCAGCATGGCTGCAGCCATGCTTCCACCATACCAGCGTCTATAGTAAACAGCAGACATACCTTGCTGCTGTCAGGAGCATGGTCAACGACTGACAGGGGCGCCGTCTGCCAACCACGGATCGCCACGTGTCTGTCTCGAGCAACAACCATGCTGCCCCAATGACGTCATGAACAGTACACCTGTTCTCCCGCCAATTCCAGGAGGAACATTGGACTTGGGCCCAGACCAAGCCCAATAAAGAATGGTTACTCGTGGGCCTTTCGATCAAGCCCACGAGTTCTCCTATAAATACAAGGATACCTCTCCTTGCCAAAGCATCCGAAAATAGTTATTGCTAGCCTAGTATTACTTACTTGTACTCTTTGTATTCGATCATTAATAATACTATCGGCTGTTCACAGTGGACGTAGGTCAACACTTGACCGAACCACTTACATCTTGTGTTCTCACTTATTTTCACCACACACACACTTACATCATCATCAAACGGGTTTGACCTTGTGGTTTGGGTAAAGGATTAACCCTGACGGACATAGGTATTAACCCCACGTAGATTACTCGTAATCTCCGTGTTACCTATTGTTTCTTCATTGGCGCCATCCAACGGTTAGAACCGCTCTTTTACTCATCTTTTCAACCCACCCATGGCTGAACCCAACCCTAACACTGCTGCCATAAATCGTTCCGGGGAAGGGAACACCCAGCTCCCGGAAGACCAAATAACACCACCCACAGTCGTCAAGAAACCTACTTCCAGGCTCCAAAGCCAAGAAGTTGAGGTTCGGGACGCTAACTCCGACGACGACAGCAATGCTAGCTCTGAGGAGGACCTTGACCAATGGCTCCTCCGTCAGAACACAAAGAACGCTGCAATCTACCAGCGTAAGCTCTTGCAACAAGCAAAGAAAAAGGGCAAGGCCCTTACTTATGACATCCCGCCCAAAAAGGGGAAAGACACAGCTGTCTCGGGTGCTGGTCGTAGCGGGGAACTCGGCGGAGACGCCAGAGTTCGGGGCTACGCAAAGCAACGAGCAGAGCCTGATGGCTACGAATCCTCCAGTAGCGACTCAGGCTACAAAGGAAAGAAAAGTCATCATCGCTCGCGCCACAACAATGAGGATGATGACTTGGTCAAACCATTCAGACCAAAGGCTTTCGCCGAAAAGTCAAAATTTGTCGCTCGTATAGCGACAGCAACAATACCAAGAAAAGCAAAACTCCCTAGCAGCATCGGCAGATACGATGGCCTGCGTGACCCAGATGACCACGTGCACGACTTTGAGTGCGCGGGAATGTCGGTTGACTGGCCCGTACAGGTTTGGTGCCATTTATTTGCGCAAACTCTGACGGGCGCAGCTAGGGTCTGGTTCGATAACCTCCCTGCGGGGAGTGTTAAAGACTTTGACGACCTCACCGACAAATTCAACAACCATTTCTCGCATTTGCGCAAGCATAAGAAAGACAAGGCGCACATCCTGTTGTGCCGCCGAAACGACAATGAATCCATTGAGGACTTTATTGTTCGGTTCAACAAAGAGGCTCTGCTAATAGGGTGCGGAGAAGAACTCACAAGGGCAGCGTTCGTGCATAACGTACGCAGCCCAGAGTTAATGAAATGCCTTACAGGCAAGGATGGCATACCGGAGTCCTGGGATGAACTCATCCACTCCGCCAAGATATATGCCTCGTCTGAGAAGTCCTTCAGTCAGACGCACAATTTTCAACACCATCATAATAATAATAAAAATAAAAACAAGTCAGTCTGGAGCCGCATCTCCGGCGCCGCGGATGAGGGAAAATATTCCCCAGCCGGGGACGCCAGGCAGATGATCAGTCCCAAACAAACGCGGGACCAGCGCGGTCATTCAAAGAAAAACTACGACTGGACCCCGCTGACAAAGACACCATCTCAGGTCTTAAAGACCGAACAGGTCACGTTGAAGGCCGCCCCTCCCCTGGCCAAGCGCAAGAACGTAGACCGTAGCAAATACTGTGAGTACCACAACGACTACGGTCACCTCACAGATAATTGCTACACCCTCAAGATGGAAATCGAAACCGCGCTGAAGTCAGGGCAACTCGGCCACCTGGTGAAGAACGTACACCGCACAGGCAAGAATCAAACGGGCGATGAGAATCAGGAGGAAGGATCGCGAAAAAAGATCCGCGACCTGAATACTCATGCCGCCACATTGATTCCTCGTCACCACTGCAACATGACAAAGAAGGGCAAAAATGCCTACCAAGGAAAGCGCGCCCGAGCGCCACCACCAAGCGACTCATGGAAAGAGGCTGACGTCCTCATGCCAAAGATTAGAGGCGGTGCCTCATGCACAGCCCCTCTTGTCATCACCGCTATTTTCGGACATTATCGCACGCGATACATGTTCCTAGATGGCGGCAGCAGTACTGACATCATGTACGAACAATGTTTCCAACAGCTCGACCCGGAGGACAAAGCAAAGCTCGTCCCAGTTAACGAACCAATCTCCGGCTTCATTCATGAAACCATCATGCCGCGGGGTATGCTGTCCATGCCAGTAACATGGTCTGACGGCACCCACGAGCGCACGGAGATATGTGATTTTATGGTTCTACCGGCTAACTCCAATCACGACATTCTTCTTGGACGGGAAGGCATCGCACGCTTTAACGCCAATGCTTCAACGGCGCATGCGATGGTGGGATTCCCAACCAAAACAGGTATCGCTTTCATCAGAGGCAACAAAGACTGCCATACCACAGAAACCGCCAAGCCGCCAAAAATGGTGAAAACCGACACTCGCGCCGAGCCGGAAAAATGGGTTCTTAACCCTAAATTTCCGGAGCAAACGGTGATCATCGGCCATGAAATCTCCGAGGCCATTCGAAATCATTTAAAGCAGCTTCTAATCAGCAATATTGATGTCTTCGCGTGGCAACCAGCCGACATGGTTGGGGTCCCGCGCGACATAGCGGAGCATAAACTCAATGTCTACCGCTCAGTGGAACCAATAGTGCAAAAGAAGCGCAGCATAGGCCCGGAGAAAACAAAGGCCATGAACGAACAAGTCACCGAGCTGCTCAACGCGGGTATACTTCGCCCAATCAGGTACCAGACATGGGTAGCTAACCCAGTCATGGTAGCTAAAGCAAACGGCGGCTGGCGCATGTGTGTCGATTATAAAGATATCAACAAAGCATGTCCAAAAGATTGCTATCCTTTGCCAGAGATCGACCTAAAAGTGGATTCTTTAGCCCCATACCGCTTTAAGTGCTTCTTAGACGCGTATAAGGGCTACCACCAAATCCAAATGGCAAAGGAGGATGAAGATAAGACGGCATTCCGCACAGACGCTGGCATTTTCTGTTACACAAAAATGCCATTCGGTCTGAAAAACGCGGGAGCTACATACCAGCGCCTCATGGACACCGCCTTCATCAACGAAATCGGCGTACGGCTTGAAGTGTACGTCGACGATCTGGTAATCAAGAGTAAAGATGAAAGCGACATGCTTAAAGACATCCAGCAAACGTTCGCACAACTGCGCAAAGTGCGCATGAAGCTCAACCCAAGCAAATGTTCCTTCAGGATGGAAGAAGGCAAATTTCTAGGGGTCATCGTAACGCGCGACGGGTTCCGCGCTAATCCAGAAAAAGTACAAGCCATAGAAAGAATGCCTTCACCCGCTTCCATCAAGGAGGTGCAAACTCTCATGGGCCGCCTTGTGGCCCTCAACCGATTTTTATCCAACTACGCCTCAAAGTCATTTCCGTTCGTGGACACTTTGAAGAACTGTTTAAAAAAGAGTAATTTCCGTTGGACACCAGAAGCGGAATCGGCATTCAAAGAAATGAAACAATGCTTAATGAACCTTCCGACGCTAACAGCGCCCCTCCCCAAAGAGCCATTGACACTGTACCTATCGGTCACGAACCGCGCAATAGGTGCAGTCCTCATGGTGGAGCGCAAGAACGTGCAAACGCCGATATACTATATCAGCCGCACGCTTCTAGATGCGGAAACAAGGTACACAATCATGGAAAAGCTGGTCCTCGCTCTGGTACACGCATCTCGAAGACTCCGCAGATACTTCCAAGGGCATCCGATAAATGTCCTCACGGACTACCGGATAAACGACATACTCGCCAAACCCGAGTTGTCGGGGCGCCTGGCCAAATGGGCCATTGAACTTGGGGAACACACGATCCATTACAAACCCCGCCCCGCCATCAAGGGCCAAGTTCTTGCGGACTTCGCCACGGAAATCCCCGCAAATAAAGTACTCGAATGTCAAGCGGAAGAAACCCCCGCGTTAGCGCAAGACCCATCACAAAAATGGTCTTTATTTACGGATGGGGCCTCAAACGAGGATGGCGCTGGCGCGGGATTACGCCTTATCAGCCCAGATAAACAAGAGTTCACGTACGCCATCCGCCTCGACTTCAAAAGCACGAATAACGAGGCGGAATACGAAGCGCTGCTGGCAGGCCTCCGCATCGCGGAAAAAATGGGGGCCAGGCACGTGGAGGCACACGTGGACTCTCTACTTGTGGCGCGACAGATCAACGGGATTTACGACGCAAAAGACGAGACCATGGCGTTATACCTGGAACAGGCCAAACAGCTGATGCGCCGATTCGACTCATGCAAAGTCGAGCACATCCGGCGCAGCGAAAATAAGCCCGCCGATGCGCTAAGCAAAATGGCATCAACGGTCTTTGAACATATGGCCAAAGAAGTCCGCGTCGAAATCCTAGACAAACCATCTGTTCCGCTGCGACAAGTCAACATAATCCAAACAGGAAGCGCATCTTGGATGGCTCCGATCAAGGCCTACTTATCATCCGGCACCCTGCCTGACGAAAAGTCAGAGGCCCGGAAGATCAAGAACAAGGCCCTACAATACCAACTCATCGATGGTATCCTATATCGCCGCTCTTACCTGGGACCGCTATTGCGCTGCGTAGATTCCGCAGATGCTTCCTTTCTCCTACGAGACATACATGAAGGGACATGCGGACTACACGCGGGTCCAAGAATGGTAGTGGCGAAGTTAATGAACGCGGGGTACTACTGGCCGGGCATGCACGTGGACGCGGTCAACGAGTTGCGCAAATGCGACAGTTGCCAGCGCCACGCCCCGAACACCTTGCGGCCCAAGAACAACCTGGTGCCAGTCACAGCGGCCTGGCCGTTCCAAAAATGGGCTATTGATTTGGTAGGCCCATTCCCAACGGCTCCAGGAAATGTAAAGTACCTAATCGTCGCCATCGACTACTTCACAAAGTGGGTCGAGGCGAAACCGCTAGCAAAAATTGACGGCGCACACGTCAAAAAATTCATCTGGGAATTCATCGTTTGCCGATTTGGTCTACCGCTACAATTGGTAAGCGACAATGGCACACAATTTGAAGACCAATCTTTACAAGAATGGCTATCTCAAATGGGTGTCCAACAAATCTTCACATCTGTCGCGCATCCTCAGGGCAACGGTCAAGTTGAGCGAGCCAATCGTACGATTGTTGAAGGCATCAAGGCACGGCTGGGTACCAAACGAACAGGGTGGGTAGACGAAATACCCCATGTCCTATGGGCATACCGCACCCTCACAAAAACCAGCAATGGCGAAACGCCATTCAGCTTGACGTATGGAACGGAGGCGGTCATCCCCGCCGAAATCGGCTGCCCCTCCGCAAGAGTACTCATGGCCAACAAGAGAGACAACGACAAAGAGCTTCGCCTAAACCTTGATCTCCTAGATGAGCGACGTGAACTCGCCGCAATTAAAGAAGCAAAATACAAAACGCAGCTTGAGCGCTATTACAACAAACGCGTCAAAGCCTGCACATTCAAGATCGGCGACTACGTTTTCCGAAACAACGAGGCTTCCAATGCCGAAAAGCCCGGGAAACTAGCCCCCACTTGGGAAGGCCCATACAAGATACAAGAAATACTTGGCAAAGGCGCATACGCGCTAGAAAGGCTTGATGGAACACCTATTCCCAGATCTTGGAATGCAGCACAATTGCGCCGCTGCTACTTGTAAAACACTTGTAATTACGGCTACACATGCCGCGTCTATCAATGAAAACTATTCCCTATATCTGTTATTCTACTTGTTTTTCCGCGCCAAGGTCTTCAAGACTTAAGTAAAACTATCGTCGGACCACAAATAAGGCGGTGTTAACATGATAAAGTCTTCTAGACATACTTCGCGTACGTCGGACTTATAAAAATCATACACCAACGCCACATCAGATGGTCTTCAAGACAAGTTTACTTGCCGGACTTAAAAGACGCGCGCTGCTAGTACAAACTCAAAGCCTTGTCTTCTAAACTTGCAAAACAAGTTGGACAAAGAGCAAACTAGTTCAGCGCGCAGTCATGGGTCTTCTAGGCAAGGCGCACACGCGCTTAACTCGGACCTTATGGCACAAGTCGCGCCCCGCTATAGTCTTCAAGGCAAATACTTAACACGCCGGACTATCTAGCAGGACGCGCGCCTAATTTTAACTTGTTAAATCAGGTGACGACTTGGTTAGACAAGTTAAGTTAGGACGAGAAACACAAGATATAAGGAAAAACCAAAATTTTCATTCATCGTGAGGGACTTAAAAACCCTTAGTAATTACAAGTTATTTACAAAGACAAAAAGAAAAGAGAAGACAAGCGCCTATAAAACTAAATATTTGAAGTGCCCTCGCCACTGGCTCGTTGGCGCTCTTCTTCGAGGCGCTTGCGCTCCTCCTCCTTGGTCAGCTCATCAGATTTGTCGATGTAGTACTTGAGGGCGGACAAAGGATCAGCATTTTTGTTGCAATCTGCAACCACTTGAAGTATTGGGAAGTCCACCTTCTCAAATTTAAGGAGCTCCGCCTCATAATCATCCTTCAGTGGCTTCCCATAGTGCTCCGCATCCTCGATCCGCCCACCATTCTGAGCTGCCAGAAAACCATCTTCATAGCCTTCACCATACCCATACGCATGGGCGGTGGCGGCTATGGCAGCGACTTGGTCGCCCAGCCTAGGCTCTTGCCAGAACCTCTTGAAGACCTGCAAAAGAGTTAACAAGTTAGCATAAAAACTTCAAAAGTTTGTGCAAAAGGCGCTAAAAAAGATACACTTACCCCAGTGATCCCATCAGTCATCATCCACTTGATGGCATCCTGTGTCTGGGTCTGGGCGGCCATCGCCTCTTCCAAAAGACGCTGGGCTGTCTCACACTCCTTGACAGCCGCAGCGCGGGCTTCCTCGGCGGAGCCAAGGTCTTGCTCCAAATCCTCCTTTGAATGAAGGATCTGGATCCTCTCCTGCTCCAAGAAGGAGACGCGCTCAGTAGCTTTGATGAAATCTGCATCTTTGGACTCAAGCTCCAAGCGCTTCTCTACGACTTGCGCAGTTCGTTCAGAGAGGGCCTTGCTCTTCTCCTCTAATTGCCGAGTCAGCACCCGGTTTTCCTCTTGCGCCTCGGACAGAGTCTGCCTTAACTTCATGGTTTCAGCATTTGTCTTTTTGCAAGACTCTGTCCATCGGCGCTTATCCGCCGCCGCGTCCCCTTCCAACTTGGTGACCTTAGCCTCTGCATCATGGGCGCGGCGACGGTACTTGGATATTTCAGCCTTGAAGGCAGCCTCTTTCTCAGCGAGGTCTGCCTTCTCCGCCTCCAAGCGTTGGATGTCTCGCCACACCGCCGCATCTCGGCGGCGCAGCGAGTCAACCATAGATAGCTGAGTCGCCTGATTAACGCACAAAGCAGCCATAAGGTCTGCGCGACTCAGCATATCTTGGTGCGCGCGCTCGTAGGGAGGCACCACCTCCCTCACAAACTCCTCGGCGGCCAAGGAGTTAGAGAATAAAGTATTCTCCCTGACCGCCCATCGAGGGCGCCAAATTGCATCACCCCCAGACCAGCTGGAGCCATCATACCCGCCTGATGGCTCCCTATCATCAACCCTGGAGAACTCGCGCCGAGCTTGACGCGAGCCCTCCGCACTGCCACCAGCGCCTGACGCCAAAAGGGCCCTCTCAAACCCATCCATTTCATGAGAGCCCTCGGCGCTGGTATGAGCACTCTGCTCCGCCTGTTCTTTTAAACGGCGAGCCTTCTCCTCCAAGAACTGTTGCTCTTGGAGACGAAGGCGTTCCGCCTCAGCATTCTTGGCCGCCTCAGCCTTTCGCCTGGCTTCATCGGCGGCAGCCTTCTTCTCAGCCTCAGCTCTGCGCAAAGCTTCATCGGCCGCTGCTTTCTTTTCGGCCTCCGCCCTCCGAAGGGCTTCATCGGCCTCAGCCTTCAAGCGGGCTTCCTCTCGCTGCGCCGCCGCTTGCTCTTCAAAGAGCACATCCACCTCCGTCCTACCCGCCTCCGAAGATGGAGATGTGGGAGGAGGAGTTGGCACAATCTTCGGCGCAACTGCAGAAGCAACAAAAGTGTTAAGAGCAATTAAAGTAAAAGATTTCAGAAAAAGCAAAAAGAAATTAACTTACCAGGGGCTTTCTTCTTCAACAGCTTCTGGAACAGAGGCTGACGTGTGGGCGCAGCGCCTATACCCACACTAAAGGTGGGGGCAACAACCCCACCAACACTGGAACTTTTCTCCAGCATCACCCCTCGCGCGGGTGACAAGGGGGAGGAAGTTGTCTCTGTAACAGGGGTTTCAACCCCACCACTCTCCCCGCCAGTGGTAGCAGCCGCCTTCTCCAAATTAGCAGCGGCGCTGCTAGAAGTAGCACCAGTGGTGCGCCTCTTCTTCCTTTTCTCCAACTTGGAGGGTTCTTCCTCCTCTTCATCCTCAGAGGCAGGCCCGTCCTTCCTCCGGCGCCGCCCCTTCACCACTTCGCCTACTGAAACGGAAGAGCCCGAATCAGAACTTGTTAAAGGGCGTTGGCGACGTTTACGTCTCCGCGGAGCGTGTTTCCAACGGCCACGCCCCGCGGGCGCCTTCTGAACCTCCACAATCTCCACTGAGGAGTTAGAGGCATCATCGCCAAAAAGGCTAGAAAATAAAAGTTCGTTTGACTCACCTGTGGTGTAATAAGGCTTGGGCGCGATGGTCAGGTCAGGATAATAAAACCTGTCCACAAACGCCTCAAGGCAAGACACCTCTCCCTCCGCCAACCGCCTCCACTTTACGCCCTTCTCTTGACGAGCAGCATAAAATTGGAACTTACTCACACCTGCGCAAAAAACAGTTAGAAAAACACGAAATGCAACACAAAGAAGTGAACTTGGAAACTGTGCTTACCCTCCGCAGCGATGTAAGGTTCCTTTCCTGGGCTCTGAGTTAGGCAGCTCATCCCCAGAAGGCAAAAGATGCCATCTGTGAGATTTTTAAACTCAAGCTTAGTGGCGTTGGCGGTGAGGGTGGTGAACCAGGCTTGCTTCTTGAAATCCTTCATCACCGGTATGTCAGCCACCCGCTGACCGTCTGCAATGACCTTCCAAGGCAGACTGATGGGGATGACTCCCCTCTTCACAAAGAAGAATTTTTCTTTAGCCCAATGAAGGGACTTGGGGGTATGGGTGGCCATGGGAGGCACCTTGGGGCGCGGCTTAAACGAGAACCACATCTCGTCGCGCGCAAGAAAGTAGAAGACATTGAGCATCTCCACAGTTGGCTCAATGTCCAGGGCGCGGCAAGACGCCTCAAAGTGCACCAACCTTAGCATCCCAAAGGCGGTCAGTTGGGTTGGCCCAACACCATAGGCTACCAGAGTGTCAATCTGGAAGCGGGTGCAAGGGAGCCGGAAGCCACACTTGGTGAAGTGGGCTTCATACAGGGCCAGTTGCCCAGGCCCAGCAGAGAGTACATTCTCCGTCGGAGACGGCAGAGTAGGCTCCCACTCCGGCAATATGCCATAGCCCCTGCAAAAATTATCAAAGGCTTCTTGAGTCCAAACACAAAAAGTGTTTGTCATGAGCTTTCGCTCCTTGATCTTTCCGTGCTCCACCTGCACCTCCTCCTCCACGTCATCAATCACTGGCTCCTTACCGGTAACACCACCGGAGGGAGAACCAACGTTGGAAGCTTCTGACATTTTCACAAAGGAAAGAAAGAAAAGACAAGAAAATCTGGTAAACTAACTGGAAATGCTTGAAGACTCGCCGGGAAACTCAAAAGGTTCACCGGAAAACTCAACAGCTTCAATGAAAACTTTGAAGATCGGTCGGAATCTTCAAAGAAGAACAGAGAAATGGAAAGAAATTAAGAACAAACAAAGAAGGCAATGGAGATCAACAAGAAGTTTCACAATAAATCTTTGAAGATTGATTAAACAATCTTTGAAGATTCAAAGAAAACTTCAAATGATCGGAAGTGTTTTTGAAATTGAGAGAGTGCAAGTAAGAAGAAGGGATGAACAAATGAACAAGTAACCGTCTACCATGCATCCCAACTCCTATATATACCCACTGCATTAATGGCAGTGGGACCCAAGGAGAAACAACGTCGTCACACTTTTTCAAAAGTTGGAAAAGCAGATGATGACACGTGTCATCATGCGTGAGTGAACGGCTAAGATCAAGCAAGGATAAACAATCCAACCGTCACGCGACGGATGGCTGACACGTGTCACCAGATCTCACCAACGTAAACTGACCAGGCGCGTGAAACATCACGCGTCTGACAAACTTCACATGCCACTCGACACGTGGCACAAGCACAACCACACAAGCAACAAGTGGGGCGCGTGCCAACACACGCGCCTGACACAGACGAAATGTTGGTAACTGCACCACAATGAGGGGACAGCCAACAGTCAGCACAGCAGACGAGGCTGACTCGTCAGCAACCCTCAAGCTTCCATCACAAGTAACTGATCATTCGAATTCCAGGCGCCTTAACTCCCATTTATGAGAGACAAATTAAATGCCAATGATTCAAGATTTATTACAACTGCGGAAGAACTACAACATGGCGCAAAGTTGACGTAAAACCAAAAAAGACGTTCCCCGCCCAGCGCCTTAACAGGTCTTGGCGGCAAACGTCTTTCATGGCGCAACTTTGACGTAAAACCAAAAAAGACGTTCCCCGCCCAGCGCCTTAACAGGTCTTGGCGGCAAACGTCTTCCATGGCGCAAATTTGACGTAAAACCAAAAAAGACGTTCTCCGCCCAGCGCCTTAATAGGTCATGGCGGCAAACTTCTTTCATGGCGCAAATTTGACGTAAAACCAAAAAAGACGTTCTCCGCCAAAATTTGCAGAGGAACGAATTTCAAGGCACACCAGCAGATGAGCTCTCATCCGCGCCCTCATACTTTGAGTCTAGCGCTCCACCTACTCTTCACAAAGAATAGGAGAAACCCTAGACTAGGGGGACTTGAAGGGATAGGGAGCCTAATCCAGGCGGAAGAGGCATCCCTATCCCCATAACTCAGCTTCCCCGCGCCAATCAGTGGCGCGAGGAACCACCGGCGCGCAACGAGCAGCAGTTGCAAGGAGGCGCGCAAGAACAACAACTGATAAGCAATAACATCACCTGATAAGCGCGTACCATCACACGCGGAATCTTCCCTTGACAATCATCGTACAGAGTACACAAGACAACAAAAGGGAGATTCACAAAGATCACCGACAGGGTACGCGCCAATAGGAAAGCTACAGGTGGCAAAGTGGTCCAACAACTACAAGACAAGGACAGCAGCATGGCTGCAGCCATGCTTCCACCATACCAGCGTCTACAGTAAACAGCAGACATACCTTGCTGCTGTCAGGAGCATGGTCAACGACTGACAGGGGCGCCGTCTGCCAACCACGGATCGCCACGTGTCTGTCTCGAGCAACAACCATGCTGCCCCAATGACGTCATGAACAGTACACCTGTTCTCCCGCCAATTCCAGGAGGAACATTGGACTTGGGCCCAGACCAAGCCCAATAAAGAATGGTTACTCGTGGGCCTTTCGATCAAGCCCACGAGTTCTCCTATAAATACAAGGATACCTCTCCTTGCCAAAGCATCCGAAAATAGTTATTGCTAGCCTAGTATTACTTACTTGTACTCTTTGTATTCGATCATTAATAATACTATCGGCTGTTCACAGTGGACGTAGGTCAACACTTGACCGAACCACTTACATCTTGTGTTCTCACTTATTTTCACCACACACACACTTACATCATCATCAAACGGGTTTGACCTTGTGGTTTGGGTAAAGGATTAACCCTGACGGACATAGGTATTAACCCCACGTAGATTACTCGTAATCTCCGTGTTACCTATTGTTTCTTCATTTATTATTACTGTTTTTTAAAGTATTACATGACTAGTGAGTCTATGTAGTCTGCCTCCATCAAGGATGACCATTTCTGTACTGATCATCCTTACCAGTATTGTATAGGTATTGAATGATAACGTATTGATTGAAATTTGATATCCACTTTTTAGCGTTTTTGGGACCGGTACTTTAGGTTCTATATCGGTACCGAGCTTGTCCTAAGTCTCCGTTACGATTTGTGGTTTTATCCCTAGGATTGAGAAATTACACTTTTGGTCCATGCTCTTTGATCAATTAGAACACCTTTAGTTCTTAGCACTAACAAAGTTTTATAAAATAACGAAAATACCATTACTTTAAATAAATAAATAAATCAAGTAAACCCTAACCAACACCACCTTTTATCTTCTTCAACACATCTCCAACTAGAATCAATGAACCCCACTGCACATTGTCACAATCGATCACTATCGCTACCTTTAATCAGTCTCTCCTTGCCACACATCTACGGACCGTAGTCCGCCTCACAATACTTCAATCGAAAGAGAAATAAATCCATGCTTAGTTTTGTGATAATGAATGTGGTGGCACCTTCTTCCTTTTTTTAACAACAAATTTTTACACCAATCCATCTTTGACATTACCCGAACCCTTGACCTCAAGGGAACAACACCTCAACTCTAATGACTTTTACCAATTGAACCCAACCCCCACCTATGGCAACTTCCCCCTAGATCGAAGCTCTAGTTGAAAATAGGGGTGTAAATGACACGTAGCGGCTCAAGAGCTACCCGGGATCGGCTCGAAAAAAAGCCCGAATGAACCGAGCCTTAACGAGTCGAGCCTTAACGAGTCTGAGCCCGAGCTCGAGCCTCAAATATGGCTCGTTTAGTTATCGAGCCCTAGATACAAAGCTCGATTGGGTTCGCGAGCCTAAACGAGCCCAGACATAATTATAAATTATTTATACGTCTCTTATAATTTATAGCCCACATCTCCAAAGCCCAAGTTCTTATTTCATAGGCCCATTTAATAACACTCGCGAGCCGAGCTTTTGCGATCTCGAGCCGAGCTTTGAGCTCGTTTGAGATTGTTCTCAAATCACCTCGAGCCGAGCCGAGCTCGAGCTCAAGCTTTTGATTTTGTTAGCGAGCCGAGCTCGAGCTCAAGATTGTAGGCTCGAACCGAGGCCGAGCTCGAGCTCGAGCTTCAAAAACCATAACGAGCCGAGCTCGAGCTCAGTCAGACTCGGGCTCAGCTCGGCTCGTTTACACCCCTAGTTGAAAACAACTATTTAATCTTTTTTAGATGTAAAGGTGCTTTTGTAATTTGTAATTTCACATATATGATCAAAATATTTAATGTCTATTAACGTCATAACCCCAAAGTGTTACATTTAAACAAGCAACAATAATAATCAAATCTGTAATATTTTAAAGTTTAAACCTAGTACTAAAAGTCAAAAATCGTAATATAAATAGGGATGTTCACGAGCCGAGCCGATCCGAACGGAGCTTTGCTCGTGCTTGGCTCGTTTACAAACCGAACCGAGCGGAGCGGCTCGTTTACAATCGAGCTAAAAACCGCACGAGCATTCTTCGAGCGTAAATTTTCCGAGCGAGTGCCGAGCGATAATCGAGCGGAGAATAATATGGACGATTATAAAATTGGGATGTTTCCTTCGATGTTTTCATTGTCGGGTGACAACTAAGGTCAAAATGTCCGATGATAACACTAATATTGAGATCCCAATGTCCAATGATGAGGCTTAGATTGAGGCTGATGAGGTGATGAGCATACGTCAGACAACAGTTGTTGCATTGTGATGTAGGTGTGATATTAAGTGACAATTAGCGATGGACGACTAGTAACATAAAGAAGTTAAGACTGTCACCTCATGACTTATTGTTTTACTATTAAATCTAATGTTAATTTTTTTATTGTGTTAAGTGGGCTGGTTATATTTTGCTTGCATATACTGAGTCAAATCCAATAGAATCTTATATATAAAGTCATAAATTTATCTGTAAATTATGTGTATATTTATTATTAAATAAATAAAAATTTATTCGAGCCGAACCGAGCCGAGCGTACCTTTGCTCGTGCTTGGCTCATTTACAAACCAAACCAAGCCGATCGGCCCATATACAACCGAGCGAAAGATCGAGCGAGCATTTTTCAAACATTTTACAACAACTAATTCTATTCTAACCTATTTTATATAAAAAAAAAATTGTTGCATAGATAAAAAAAGAAAACACAAGGATATGTTAATTTTGTATTCTACCATTTTATCCCTAGGTTACCACAATATAGCCACGTGTAACTAGGATCCGATCAACTGCCACAACCATCGGCTTTATTCCTTTAGCTATGGACACGTATGCAACTACAATGCTACACGTGTCATCACCTCCTCGTTCTTCTTCTTCTTTCACTACCTCTTCATCATTTCACTAACATTTTGCACCTTTGCAACTACACACACAATGGGACACAATTTGGAGTCACGATCATTGCTTGATGAATTGAAAAGCTTTGATAGAAAAGGAGGTCTCTTTGATCTTGGCCATCCTCTCCTTAACCGTATGGCCGAATGCTTCGTTAAGGCGGCCGGTGTACGTCTCTTCGACTCGTTTTCGCTCTCGTTAGATTGGTTTTTTTTTTTATTGGATTGTTTTGTTTTATTTATTTAGATTGGAGCGATTCAAGCGGTTTCGCGGGAGGCATATTTTACCGTTACCGAAGGTGAGCTGACCTCGGGTCACGAGAATTTGTTGGATTTTTATACAAGGGAAATTATTAAAATGAGCGTTTGACGAAACATATTTACCAAAATAGACAAAAGCGCTGGCTAAGCCAATTTAGCATGCACTTTACAAAATAGACAAAAGCGCTGGCTAAGCCAATTTAGCATCTACTTTACAAAATAGACAAAACGACAGCTAAGCCAATTTATCATGTGGTTTTTAGCCGGCGCTTTTGTCTATTTTGATAATTTGTTGTTGAACAACTACCATTTTGGTGATTTTCCCTTTTTATATATAAAGTGAGCCGACCCCGGGTCACTAGTATTTGTCGGATTTTTGTATATAAAATTTAAAACTAGTTGGATCCTAGTTGGGGTGATAAGAGAATCTGACCCCACTAAAAAGTTCTAGTTCCGCCACTGTATGTATGTATTTATTGGTTCTTGATTTGATGTATACAATGGGTTGGTTGCAGGTGGAGATTCGTCTTCTATCCCACCGGAAATCCCTGATAGCCACAAAAAGCATCGTTTCTCGGAGCTTAGAGGTATGAATACACATCTCATATCTTATTATTTTCTCAGACTATGTATTTGTAATGTGATTATGAACCATAGATTATCTGCCTTTTATTGCGTTGTAATTATTATATGGTTATCGCAGGAGAAACAAACCGAAACTCAGTTGAAGCACTGGTATGTGTTTATGTTTGTTTTATGGCCACCGATAACTCGGGGCTTTTTATTTGGTCTGTTTAATGTTTAATTACATGGGTCATGTTTGAGTTGATTTGTTGAAGTCGTTTAACGTTAAACATGTTGACATGCACCTGTTTGTGGCCCGTTTATTGCAACCCTTCAACTCGTATAACACGTTTACAACTTGAGTATAGCCCGTAGACGTCACAATTCATTTAGATAGACGAGGGCTGGTTAAACTGATTGACCTGTTTAGCTGAACATATGCAATTTGCTAACCTATATAGGACCCATTTAGCCCGTTAATTACAGCTCATAAACCTGTCAAGACTTGTTAAGCTAAATGAGTTAAAACGTTCATGTCCAGGTTGGTTGTCATAGCTAAACAGTTTAATCAGACGGGTCGTTTTTGGCGTTAGACTTGTTTAAACCTGTTTTAACTAAACAGGTCCACCTCTTATCCTTTTCTGTCCCACGTTTATGACTTGATTACAAGAGATAAGTTATACGGTTGTGTTTGGCATAAGGATTAATGTCCTTGACAAAAACAAGTATATGAATTGTGTTCGGGTTTAACGCTTCAATCTTTCTCTTGGGAATGAATAAATTACATTTAAACATCTTATGCATTCGACTTGAAACAATGTCTGATTTTTATGCATTTACATGTTTTCAGGTAAAAAGCACAGGAAAGGAATCACTACAATGGGGTAAACACAGGATCAACGTTATCTAAATCATAATCGTCCTATCCTAACAATCGAACGTTTTACACTTTTACCATATTTCAGGTTTGGCTGCGGGTATGTATTCAGGTATTACATACGGATTGAAAGAGACACGCGGAGTTCATGACTGGGTAAAAACGATTCAAAACCGTCTACAATTCCACTTTCAGATATTTAACCTCGAATTTGTGCATGATGGGTTTCTACTTATGGTGTTCATGAGAGTGTTAAAACCGAGTAATTCAAAGTCTGATGACTTGTGGTTTGTGTTTGCTTGCAGAAAAACAGTGCCATGGCAGGAGCGATCACAGGTGCGGCTTTAGCGCTAACTTTCGATGATTCTACTCATGAAGATATCGTGCAAGGTGCTATCACTGGTGCGGCTATATCCACGGCTGCTAATCTTCTCACCGGGATATTCTAGAAGTTTCTTTTATCTATAGTGATATTTTGTGCAAAATGGAATGTGCAACATTTCCTGCATAATCAGTAAGTTAAGATCTTCATGCTTTTATTTCTTGGTATCATTTTGTGGAGTGGAAACTGTGAAACTATGTATGGTTAGAATGTGGTTTTAGTTGGCAGACCTGCTTGTTGAACCAATCAAAATCCAAAACTTGTCTTGACGAAGTAGGTGATGTCGTTTTTGAACTGCCCATTCGAAATGGTTTGTTTAGATATGTAATCTTCCAAACTATCTTGTTAAAATACAAGGATGGTGGTTTGGTCTCGGCCTGGAAGTCGGGTGGCTGTGAGATATGGAATACCGCCAACAGTATGCAGCGTGGCCTAAGAGCATCTCCGATGGTGAGATTAAGACCACAAAAAACCCCACCTTAGCATGTTACATCAGGTTTCAAACCATCTAAAACTTGCATTTTTTTTTTCGGAGCCTCTGCCTTACACCTCACTTTTTACATTTAAAAATATTTAAAAAAAAAATGTTGTTTGTGTGGAGCCCACAACCTTGGTCCACTGAGGTCCTTGGATCGGACAGGGAGTAAATTTGGACAATTTATTTTGGCCTTTCACTTCAGCACAATTGGAAGTGCTTTATGGGCTTGCAAAATCAAGCTTTTTGAAGTTCGTTAGCAGCCAAAAATAATAGATAAATAATAATGATTAGGTTTTTGAGTTGCAAACAAATTCATCAAGAACTCAGTTCGGATGGCACATGGCAAACTTCAAGACCCCAAAAGTATGTTGGTTGAGATGTTTTATTGGTTTAATTGAACATATTTAAACAGGTAAACTCGTTAACTCATTTGTGACCATTTAATTCATTTAGGGTCCGTCTATTGGCACCCCTACCCTTCTATTTCAACTCTCATCTGAAGCGCATCGTTTTGACCAAAGCGAGGCGCTTCAAGTCACATCAAGGTCAAACTCAGTACAAGGTTACATGGGAGTTTGGAAAAAAGGGGGCCAAGCGCCTCGCTATGGCCATAGCGAGACGCTTGGCGACAGGGGATGAACCTGGACATCTTGGTGTTGGGAGGGTTTTGGTTTGGGTTTTTTGTATTTGTTTTGAAGTGTTTTTTTTTTACTTTTTTATTAAATTTAATTATTGTAATTTATTTTTTTAATTTAAAAAACAACGTAATAACCCTAATCAAACTATAATTAATCAAGTAATCCTAACTTTAACCTATTAATAAAGTGTTCGATTGTCACTGTGAGTGGATAAATTATTCACGGAGAAGACCTCGTGGAGAAAGATTGAACGAATTCGCGAAACTTGATACGAATATGGTGGTTGATGGTCAAGGTGACGTCGTTTTGGTTCATAACATGCAAGTTTTATTTGGTTTGGGATTGAAAGGGTTGAGTGATTTTTTAACGTTTATAATCGGATATTTACTGTTTAGATCTCATTGGTTTTACTGGCTTGCCATTTATAATTTGGTGTTAGTTCATTTATTATTTATGGGTTTAATATTTATTAGACAATTAAACATTCAAACGGGTGATACACCTTCGAAACAAGCATTACAAACAATCAAAACATACAATATATAAACAAAGATCAAGTGCATAATAATAATCAGTTTGTAGATGCCAAAAAAAAAAAAATACAACTGCAAAAAAGTCTACTGAAAGTAAGATAGACACATAATCACTGTGGCGGTGGTGGGCCCCCCGGTGGTGGTCCACGCCCTGGTGGTTGGTGTAGTTGTACCCTCATCTGTTGTGTCATCGCCTGTATCGCCTCGACTGTTCACAGCTGAACATCCTGTATCTCACCGATGCGGCGATCCATGTCATCAGCCACGAAACGCACAGTAGGAGTGAGGTCATCAATAAACTCAGAACGTCTTTTTATCAAATATAATATACTTATATTTATTATCTTTAGTTACTTATATAAATAAAAAATCAAACAACCTTTCCATGTCCAATTTAGATAAAACAAAAGTTAAACAATTATTTATAATATAAAAAACGTAAAACATCATATGTTCATATTTCTATAAATATTAGTAAATAGTATTTGTGTTTGTCTTGAAATTTGAATTAAAAAAAAAGAATTTCAAGAGTTGTTTCAGTGGGAAAATAAACAAATTAATACAGTATGTATTCAAGATTAATAAAAGTGCATTGTGGTTAATAGATTCATTATAGTTAATTCATTGTATTTAATAGATTATTATAGTTAATGCGTTGTTTTTACTATAAAACTCGATTTTCATCTCTTTGTATAGCAAACTATTCAAACACTACATTCTACATCTGCAAAAGGTTTATCAATCTTATAAAAATCTTGTTAACATTGATTTCAGCAGTAGCCAATGGTCATAAATGTCAGAGATTCAGAAAATTGTTTTGGAATGCTTTAAAGAGGATGAAGAGTTGGAGATTCTTCAAGTTATTGAAGGTGCTACACGCCTGCTTGAACATCACATATGGAAGACCAACCTCAAATTTAATCAGGTCATTGCTACCGATGTGTCAAGTGAAAGATGGATGGCCTCTTAATTTCTACTGGAAAACATAAGATTAAATGAAAAGTTCAGTGAAGACATACAAAAATATGTATGTCTTACGAGAAGAACAAGAGATTAAAGGAATTGATGAATACCACAAATTAGTTATTTAAATGTATTTTACTATATTATTATCGTTTTAAATATATTGACTTTTTTATTTTAGATATTATGTCAGCTTTATATAATGGTTTATACTTATTTGATGAAAAATATTAATTTGAGTATATCAATAGTCTACTATTAAAGTCAACAGAGGATTGGTCTTTAGCAAACAACCATTAAAAATGTATGTGATGTCATTGTTAGTAGCAACTGTTTAATTCAACAACTGTTTGAAAGAAACCGTTTAATTAACAATTGTTTAATCCGTCTGTAGATTTATATTTGCTTTGTTGTAACAGTTGCAGTTATTAAACATCTGATCAGTATTATTAACTGGTATCGTGAAATGGACAGATGTTACGAAATACACTTTTTCTTTTTAACAATAGATCAACTGTTTAATTTAGGGTTTACTAAACAGACCATAACAGTTGGTCTGTTTATGTTTTTTTATTTTTTCAGTAGTAATAATAACTGTTATAAAAAAATAAACAGAGGGTACTAAACATGTCTTCTTGGTAGCAAACGATTGGTTCTTAATATTGTTTTTACTAAACAGGCCTTAAGGTAGGACTCGGTCTTCCCGTGTGTTTCACACGGGATTCCACCTAGTTTATATTAAGAGGGTGTTTGGGATTGAGTTACAAAACAACTTGTTGACTTATTAGCTTCTTTCAAAAGCCAATAAGTTATGTAAACCAAAAGCACTTTTGGTTTTGTCTTTTCAAAGGGTGTTTGGCTATCCATTTTTTCCCTTCTTTTAACTTATGACTTATCTAATAAATTAAAAGTTAAAACAAAAGTGTTTGGGTAATTGTTTAAAAATGAACTTTTGGATGATTTTATGATTTAAAAAGGAGAAAAGATGGGAAAAGTCATAAGTCATAATTTGTGACTTTTGGGATTAAGGGGCTTTTGAGGTAGAAGAAGGAGAAAATGAGAATGAGAGTCAAACATGCTCTCAATAAGGGTGGAAAAACTGTTTTTAAGAAAGAATCCTGGCTTTTAACTTTTGGTTAATTTACACTAATAAGCTAAACCAAACACTTTTTAAAAACTACTTATTAACTTATCGTCTTTTTCGGTTTTTCCACCACAAAACCTAGGGCCGGCAATTTTGTATACGAACACGATTACCTGACACGAACCTGAACGATCTTAACAGGTACAGGTATAGCTTTAACAGGTTTCATGTCCTAAACAAGTAGACACGAGTTTACTTGTTAATTTTCGTGTCGTGTACAGGTAGTCATGTATCGTGTCTTAACAGGTTCGTGTATTAACAGGTCAGGTATACACGATTTGTCATCTCTAAGTATAATGTTCACAAATAGGTACTAACAGGTACGCAAACAGGTATTATCTAGGTCTTTGGTGAACCTTTGGAAATTTTCTCTTACTAAATAGGTTCGTAAAAATGCGATTAATATAATGGTCACAAACAGGTATTAGCAGGTACTTTTCGTGTATACCTGTTAAAAAAATTAACAGATTCGTGTATCAAAAAATAGACACGAAAAATTTTCGTGTCATGTACAGGTAGTCAGGTTTCGTGTATCGTGTCTTAACATGTTCGTGTATTAAGCCTTAACAAAACCTACTCCAAACGCTTTTTTTTTAGAAACTACTTTTAAAAAAATTATAAGTGAATAAGCACTAAGCAATCCCAAACACCTAAGTTAAACCTAACAACCAATATCAAGAGAGGGATCTTTTAACCACCGCCGGTGACTTCAACTTACGACGGCGAACTCGTAACTGAATCAGTTAACTAATTTAACGGACAATTGAATCGTTCTACGGTAAGTTATTAGTTAAGTCGATTAATTTCCGTACACAAATTCCCTTTGATTTATCCGTTTTGTGGTCCTTTTTATCATATGAGATCCTTAACTAATACTGTTAGAATATTGCCTCAAATTATTAGTATATTGTTGAATTTTGTGCTACTATAGAAAGTAAAAACCCTATGACATTAGTACCTCATTTTCTGGTTGGAATTGTATGCTTAGTATATATATTTATTTATTATTAGTAGCTGCTGAGGTGTTGATGAAAGTATTTTTAATTACATTAGTTTGTAGAAATAGTGATAGTAACTGTTCATAACATCTTCACATGTTAGAAATAGGATCACCTATTATTTCCATTGTAGTCACTAATGTCTATTCTGGTTATGTTCTTAAGTTTCATATTAAAGGCGCTGAAGACGATACTCATTCGCACACGATTCTATAAAACTACTTGTGCTGTCAAACGCTGTAATTTTCATGCGTGACAGATGTGGCTACAGTTTTGAAGATTTGTTAAGTGATACATTTCTTGATTATGTCATAAACATAGTTGTTTCAATCAAGTAAATGAGGTGTTCGGTCAATCCTAAATAAGTAAATGAGCTGTGCACACATTGAATACTAAAAGTGTGTTTTGAATCGTGATTAAGCTTTGATGAATTCGTACCAGTTTTCAGTTAAATTGGTGAATTTCAGTAAACAAATATCGTTTGATTTATCCGTTTTGTTGTGTATTATGTATCTTTAGATCCTTGAACACTACATGAATTTTGTTAGTATTTTTCTCAAATCGTTAGTTTCACAAAGAAAATGGGATATATATTGTCAAATCAATAACAGCTGGGATCTTGCTGTCTTCATTTAGTGTTGCATTGAAATATAATCATACACATGAAGTGATCGATCATACCGGTATTATAGACATTGTGTGATTGGCTCCGTGATGGAACAAGATTTCTAGGTTATTGCCTCTGTGCCTCACTAGAAACCCTAGGACCTCCTTTTATGTTGAGAACTATATGCTTAAACCTCAGTATTTTCCTTAGTAAGACACAGATTGCAACATTGTAACAGTTGAGGAAAGTCCTAACTCCTAAGTACGTTAGTTGGAAGAAATAGCGACTAGTACCTTTCATATCTCTAATAAAGTTGCAGCCTTTTGGTTTTGTGACAATGAAAGAGGGGTTTATAGAGCCTGGGGTCTTAGTTGGGAGCAGCTTCTCCATCCCCTGGTATCGAGGAAAGGTTTGCCCTTGTCCCACCATCCTCATACCTACCTACCAGCAGCTTTTGCTAGAGTAGGGCTGATCATCGGGTAAACCTGGACCGAACCAGGTTGACCCGGACGGGAACCGGAATCCTTATATCCTGCATTCAAATATCGAGACCAGACCAATAAATATCGGGTGGTTCTGCTATAAACAGATTTGCAGGTCCAGATGTTAAACGTTTCAGGGTAGAACTGTGAGAACTATTGGCCCTGCATCAAATGAATTAATGGACTCCATAAGGGCCTGATCAAACGATTTTGTGGACTGCAATTCAAGTGGGTTGCAACTTATCATCATGCCATTTTAATTCAATTAGGACTGCAAATTAAAACATCTAAGCCTTCAAAGTTTAATCTGATGTGCACACTAGCCAAGGAACCAGCCTTCTAAGTTCAAACCATACAAAATGGCCATCCACGAAATAAGTCTTTCTTTTGTGTGTGATCGAATCGAACAAACTGTGACACTGTGTTTTATAATGATGATAATCGATGTTGATCATGTCTAAATTAAAACTAAGTAATCCAAAAAACTAGGTATCGCTTCCATATACGATAACACGGGTAAAAGGTTTTTCATGCTTGCCGTTGGGTACCACCTGCACCAGACCGGAATCGATTGTGTCTACATATTAGAAACAAGACTGGCCTATTAAAAGTAAAAGGGTCGGTCTAGCGGGGCGGCTTCGCTGGTTCGGTGGGTCATACCTATAAAATGCTCACCCCTAGCTACGAGTGTCATTTTACTGGGTATGTTTGTTTGTTTGTATTGATTTTGTAGGTTTGTATTGTGCTCAATGCCACCTATCATTCACTCGTGTTTTGAATCATGATATCTTTGATGAATCGATACCAGTGTGATTGATCCAAACTACAGAAATATGTGATTGATCCATGTTGTTCTTGGTATTTAGGGCATTTGAATAACTCTGAAACTTGGGATTAAGTACACCATGTCTGAGAAGATGAAGGCAGCAGCCTTATCAGCAAGCAAAGGGCTTAGTCGTGTTCAAGCCGAACGTGCAGCAGAAAATGCAGCACGAAACGTAAATGCATACGGACAGAAAGAAGAAGGGCCGAGTAGATGGCAAGAAAAGAAAGAAGCAAAAACACAAATGTATCTTAATAGTACAGAAAAGCAACCTACTTTGAATCAAAAACGATGTCAGAAGTGTCGTCAAACCGGGCACTGGACATACGAGTGTCAGAAGCCAGCACCTGAAACTTCTAAACCGGAATCCGGTTTACCAATTTCACATGGTGTAAGTGGTGCATCCATTAAGAAAGATGAGAAAGCTGAAAAGAGTTTAAAGAAGAAGATGGAAAAACACAGTAAACATAAAAACAAGAAAAGAAAACATAGATCAAGATCAACTTCCGAATCCTCGGATTCAGAATCAGATGATGATAGGCGCAGGAAGAGAAAAAGGCATAGCCGAAGGTCTAAAAGAGATCGATAAGTTGAGTAGTCAGACATGTTAACCCTTTTTTGGTGCTTAGTAATTCATATGTTACAATGGTAGATGTGTGAAACGGGTTTGAACGTATCCAACTTGATGAACTGTTTGGCGTGAAACCTTCTTTCGTTAAAGTCTATTTATCGTGGTCGTTTTTGTACATATATAGGGTTGGTTCAATAGACGCATTATAGACTTGTGAATACAAGTAGGCATTGGTGAAACACTAGTACACTATTGGTGAAATGGTCATAACTTACAGTTGAACTGATGTATTCCCAATGAATAAAACAACCACAATCATTGATCTTAATTGGTCTATGGTTGGAAACTTGAAATTATGTAATGACTGTACGAAAAAAAATGTAATGACCTAAAAAAATGAATTTTGTGGATTTAGTGGTCAAATGGAGAAATCAAATATTAGAATACTTATATGATTTAGTCAGGGATGTCTTATGGGATGTTTTGCGAAAGGCTGAGATCTCAGCCAAGAAAGAAGCCTTAGTTAACTTCTTGACGGATCTCAGCCAAGAAAGAAGCCTTAGTTAACTTTTTGACGGACCCGTTAGACGGACGGTCTACCTTACGGCCAGCAGATGTACTTGTGTTCGGATGGACGCAAGGAAAGCATGTGTGTGTCGACCTCACTGGAGTGTCCCTTTTGGTGGGATTTCAGGATTCCAGGTTTGTGGCAGGACAAGCGGTCTTGCAAGTGGAATATAAGAAAGTTGCTAAACATGAAACCGCCCGCCTGGAGAACCAGCACGTCTTCGTGCTTTTTGCATTTGATACATTTGGGACCCTTGCCTCCGAAGCGATCCGGTTTCTAGATCAGGTGCAAAAGGTGGTGCATGGTAATTGCTTGTCAGCCAAGGCACAAAGCTTCATCTTTAATAGAGTAGGTTTTGCTATTTAAAAGAGGGTAGTGGCACAATTTATTGCCCATTTACCAGTCATCCACTTGTAATTTACTATGGTGTTTATTAATTAGAATATAGGAACCCTCAAAATCATTAACCAAATGTCCTAAATGTCTCATAATCTCTCTTCTTCTATTTCAGGATTGTTACTTTTAATTTGTACGAGTTTAATTAAAAAAGCCACCGATCACGAATGATTCTTACCTCACTTGTGGATGATACATTTGTTAATTAACGCCGGTTTATGTAAAAGGACTAATATGCCCCTTTATTAAAACAAAAAAAGCAAAAGGAAAATAAAATAAACACTTAAGAGTTGTTCACGAAGCAAAATTTTTGGCTTTTTATCTAGGGGAAATGGAATTAAATAATCCTAACTTTGAGATTGTTTATTAATTAGAATATAGGAACCCTCAAAATCATTAACCAAATCCCCAAAATGTCTCATAATCTCTCTTCTTCTATTTCAGGATTGTTACTTTTAATTTGTACGAGTTAATTAAAAAAGCCACCGATCACGAATGATTCTTACCTCACTTGTGGATGATACATTTGTTAATTAACGCCGGTTTATATTAAAGTTTATGTAAAAGGACTAATATGCCCTTTATTAAAACAAAAAAAGCAAAAGGAAAATAAAATAAACACTTAAGAGTTGTTCACGAAGCAAAATTTTTGGCTTTTTATCTAGGGGAAATGGAATTAAATAATCCTAACTTTGAGATTGTTCATTAATTAGAATATAGGAACCCTCAAAATCATTAGCCAAATCTCCTAAATGTCTCATAATCTCTCTTTTTCTATTTCAGGATTGTTACTTTTAATTTGTACGAGTTAATTAAAAAAGCCACCGATCACGAATGATTCTTACCTCACTTGTGGATGATACATTTGTTAATTAACGCCGGTTTATATTAAAGTTTATGTAAAAGGACTAATATGCCCCTTTATTAAAACAAAAAAAGCAAAAGGAAAATAAAATAAACACTTAAGAGTTGTTCACGAAGCAAAATTTTTGGCTTTTTATCTAGGGGAAATGGAATTAAATAATCCTAACTTTGAGATTGTTTATTAATTAGAATATAGGAACCCTCAAAATCATTAACCAAATCCCCTAAATGTCTCATAATCTCTCTTTTTCTATTTCAGGATTGTTACTTTTAATTTGTACGAGTTAATTAAAAAAGCCACCGATCACGAATGATTCTTACCTCACTTGTGGATGATACATTTGTTAATTAACGCCGGTTTATATTAAAGTTTATGTAAAAGGACTAATATGCCCCTTTATTAAAACAAAAAAAAGCAAAAGGAAAATAAAATAAACACTTAAGAGTTGTTCACGAAGCAAAATTTTTGGCTTTTTATCTAGGGGAAATGGAATTAAATAATCCTAACTTTGAGATATTGGAAGGCAATAATCTCAACTTGAAAGTTGTAAGGCAACGGTCCCAATTTGTTTTGTGTTTTATTCCATTGGACCACAACTAACCGGGGTTAGTTTTTAACAGACCCAGTTAGTTTTTTTGGCTAAAAATGTAACTTTTAAAAGATCAAAGACCATTTCTGCCCATTAGTCAAACTTTTTAAACAAACTCATTTCCTTCTCCGGTGACCGGTGCTCTCCTCCGGCGACCGCCTCTCCATCTCCGGCGACCACCCATCCTTCTCCGGCAACCACCCCTCCACCTTCGACGACCACCCCTCGTTCTCCGCCGACCACCACTCCACCTCCGGCGACCACCTCTCCTTTTCCGGCGACCACCACTCCACCTTCGGCGACCACCCCTCCTTTTCTGGCGACCACCCCTCCACCTCTGGAGACGGAGAGGTGGAGGGTCCGGAGAAGGAGAGGTGGTCGCCGGAGGTGGAGGGGTGGTCGCCGGAAAAGGAGAGGTGGTCGCCGGAGGTGGAGCGGTGGTCGCCGGAGGAGGAGGGGTGGTCGCCGGAGGTGGAGGGGTGGTCGCCGGAGAAGGATGGGTGGTCGCCGGAGGTGGAGGGGTGGTCGTCGGAGATGGAGGGGTGGTCGCCGGAGGAGAGCACC
The DNA here is from genome assembly GCA_032199755.1 of Ambrosia artemisiifolia. Classification (NCBI taxonomy): domain Eukaryota; kingdom Viridiplantae; phylum Streptophyta; class Magnoliopsida; order Asterales; family Asteraceae; genus Ambrosia; species Ambrosia artemisiifolia. Next base: position 51,111,815 of record CM063522.1, on the reverse strand, counting down.
GGTCACCGGAGAAGGAAATGAGTTTGTTTAAAAAGTTTGACTAATGTACAGAAATGGTCCTTGGTTTTTTAAAAGTTACATTTTTAGCAAGAAAACTAACTAGGTCTATTAAAAACTAACCCAGTTAGTTTTGGTCCAATGGGATAAAATACAAGACAGGTTGGGACTGTTGCCTTACAACTTTCAAGTTAGGATTATTGCCTTCCAATACCCAAAGTTGGGATTATTTAATTCCATTTCCCCTTTTATCTATCCTAGAGGGAGGAACGCAACCCATAATTTCACTTAACTATTCTGATTTTCATAAATCCTGAAATGTCACATCATTTTATTGATTTACTACTTTTTTTTGAACGACCAACTAAAGTGTTGCCGGGTACTCCGTACGCGGCCCCCATTGGCTAAAGGTAGCCCACAAGACGTATCTTGTAGCGGCCCAATCCGCACGCACGGAGCCCTCTAGCCCACCCGTCTCCTGTTCTAGGGAAAACCCGGCCAGTATACCCGCCCGAAAGCACGACGACAGCGAACCGGTGAAACCTGGAGGGATCAGGAGTCGAACCCATGACCACAAGGATCAAGTGTCTCTCCGTCACTTCCCGGTACCACTCCACCACAAGAGTGGGTGATTATTGATTTACTATACTAAAACACAATTTTGAAGATAATACTACTTTAAATGGTTTCTTTACTTTTTGCTTATTTAATTAAATAAAATAGACATTAAAATTATAATCACTACATAACTAAATATAATTACTACATAACTAAAACATAAACTAATACATAGCTAAAATTAAAATTAGTGTAAACCTGTAAACGAATCGAACGAACACATGCGTGTTCATGTTTGTTCATTTAACTTTAGCCGAACACGAACACATAATCGAACACATTTTTATCTTCGTGTTCGTTCATTAAGAAATTTGTCGTGTTCATTTATGTTCGTTCATTTAAAACTTAAACGAACTGTTCATGAATATAAACGAACACAAATGATCAATATAAATGAACACAAATGAATATAAACGAACACAAACAAAAACAAGTTAATAATAATTCATCACAATTTAACAAAGTCTAATACATCACCATGCAACCAAAACCAAATGACAGGGATGAGAAATACGGCAACGCTATGGTCTGTGAAGACGGGGATGAGGGAGACTGCGGCGCTGTTGAGGCTGGAGGCTAGAGAGTGGAGACGGGGCTGTGGAGGCTGGAGGCGGGGTTGTGGAGGTGGTTGACCGGAAGTAAAAGAAGGTAGGGTTGTGGAGTGTGGAGAAGAAGGGAGGTGAGTCTGTGATGTGTGGATAGCGTCTGATAAGTGATATGGTTAGAATGTTAGGGTTAAGTTTTTAGAACATATAAATTAAGATACCTAACAAAAGGAAATAAATAATAAAAATAAAGTTAAGTTTAATTAAACAAACAAAAATAAACGAACGAACATAAATGAACGAACATAAACGAACGTTCATGAACATAAATGAACTAACAAATCTTGTGCTCATGTTCGTTCGTTTAATTAAACGAACAAAAAATTGTGTTCGTATTCGTTCATTTATTTAAGTAAACGAACATAAGCGAACTTCCCGCCGAACAGTTCACGAACATTTCATGAACGTTCGGTTCGTTTACAGGCCTAAATTAGTGCATACCTAAATTTAAATTAAGACTTAAGTAATTAAAAATATAAACACACGATTACATAAATTAATAACCAAAGGGGGGAATCGAGCGACGAGTAGTCATGATGACTATCACGCATGTCCAGCCTCCCGTATTAGAGGTGAACAAATTGTTTTTTTTTTTGTGGAAGTGGTTCCGGTTCCGAACCGGCCCGCTACAGTGCCGGTTCCGTTTGGATCCGGTTTTAGTTTCAGTTCGGTTCTGTCGGTTCCAAAGACCGGTTTTGGTTTCGGAATCGGTTCTTGCACACACAATTAAAAAAGTATACAAGCCTATGAGAAAAAAACATAAAATTATGACTTTTATTATTTTTTAGGATTTCGAAACAAGAAATATGGAAAATGAAACAAAAAAAAGACAATTTCAAACGTTACAATGATATTATTTTTATTAATCTTCGTCCGAACTACTCATGCGTTGTATCGCTGCATCGTATGCGAGTTCTTCCTCCGACTGGGATTCACTTAGTCCCTCTTCCACCTCTTCATTATGTATTCGTTCTTCAATTTTCGTTTGGTCTTCAAGTGATGTCAAATGTTGTACTCGATCCACCGCGTCTAAGTGATCTTTTAAACATATGCACATCTCCAACGACGTAGGACTTAGTTTTGTTCTTCGTATCTATAACATCCTGCCACTAACAGAAAGAACCGATTACGAAGCTACTGTAGAAGCTTGGACACATAGTAGATCACGAGCTATAGCGGAAAGGATAGGAAATTCGAATTGCTTTCCTTTCCATTCCACCAAGCCAATATATCAAAATTTTCAAATTCGCTTGCCGATATTGTCGCGGTAAAATTCGAGCCTTTATGCCTCCCAAACTCGCTATCTGGAGCTTCAGCCCTTTGTCTTTTAGCCGTTTGGTTTTCCATAATATTAAACAAATTAATTTTAAGGTTACCTCGACTCGAGCTACCCCGACTTCCTTCCCCTTCCATTGATCCCATGTTCGTTTGTGTAAATAAGTTGGGACCATATTTTTCTAAACATGTATCATACAATGCTTGAAAATCATTATCGAAAGTTTTTCACATGTTGTTTGCCCAATTTGATCTTGTTTCAGAAAAACGTAAAGCCAAACTTATTTCATCGATTACAGTATGAACCCCCGTAATACTTAAGCACGGGTTTAAAGCTAAGGCACACATAAAAACGTGTGGTATTTCTTCAAAATATTTTAGAAATTTTCAATCATTGGGGGTATCATTTGCTCAAACAATTCATTTTTTTCTTCAAAGTCATATATTGTTTGACACATTAAATATAATTCATGCATCGCTTTCGAACTAGTTGGATAATAAACCCCCGATAATTTTGTAGTTGCGTTTTTTAAAAACCTCAAGAAATTCCGTAAGTTGTTTCATACAAACCTAGCCCTCATCGGGAAACGGTGTAACTCGATTACACGTAGTAAGCCTATTATGAAACCATTGTAAAGTTTTTTTTTTGTTTCAAAGCGCTTTCAAACATTGTATATGTCGAATTCCACCTAGTTGGTACATCCCAATCCGCACCTAAGAAGGGATGGTTCGTATCTATACAATGCATTTTATATTTTCTATGCCGTTGTTTACCTGATTTAAAAATGTCATGTAACATTATTCTTAAAGCTTGTTTGAATGTTTCAACAAGGGGAACTCCAAACCCATCTTGCACAACTAAGTTAATAATGTGTGCAACACACCGTATATGGAAAAAAATCCCGTCGCAAATCGGGTTATATTTTAATTTTTCCACGGCGACATTATTGTTTGAAGCGTTGTCAAACGACATTGAAAATATTTTGTTTTCTAACTTGAAAGTTTGTACTACATGGTCTAAAACAACAAATATGTTTTTCCGGTGTGTGGACACTCGAAACATTCAAACGCAACCGTACGTTTCATCATTTGCCACATCACGGGATCTATCCAATGAGTGGTGACGCAAAGGTATGATTTCGGTATAAACCATGAGGATCCAACCAAACATCGGTTGTTAAGCTCACACCGGTTTGTAAGTTTGCAAAAAATACAATTAAGTCTTTCCTTGCTTGTTTCCATGATTTCATACAGTGACGTTTTAAAGTAGTACGACTTACGTGCTTGTAACGAGGTTGGAGCGTGTCACGAATCAAGCTTGTCTGCGGGATTGTCAAAGTGGTTGAATGGCAAACCTTGTTGAATCACAAACTTTGATATTCGGTCTTGAACCTTGTTAAAGTCATAAAGAAAAATCCCACCTTGAGTATCAAGTTGCGTTAGACCACTTACCTCGACCGGATTATCTTTAACTAGCTTGCAATACTTGGTTTTATGTTTTCTCAAAGTGGAGTTTGTGTTTGGTTGGAGAGTAGTACCACACTTTCTACAACGTGCCTTTTTTTTTGCCATTTGACATAAGACACAAGTCGAAATAACCATTTTCGCCAAAAAGCTCGGCGTTTCATGTAGTCTCGAGAATTTGAACAACGGTAGGCTCGTTTGTGGAACCGGTTTCGGATGGGTTTGAAGATGAAGCCATGGAATGATGTAGTAAAAGCAAAGCGAACACAAAGACGGGTGTATACGATAGTGGATTTTCGTTTTCAGTTTTTTTTTTTTTTTTTTTTTTTTTTTTTTTTTTTTTTTGAGTGTTAAGACAAACCTAAAACATCTAAACCTACTTATACTAAACAAGGGTGGCAAAATGGTGATTTTGGATGAAAAAGGCTAGTTAACGGCTAGATTGGTGCCCAACGGTAAAAAAAAACGAATTTGGCTTGTTCTAACGGTAGGAATCAGTTTGGAACCGGTTCTTGGGATCGGGCCTAGTTCTGGAACCGGTTCGGGACCGTTTTTAGGCTAAATGAAGGGACCGTTGCTGGAACCTATGGTTCCTAAGAGGAACTACCGGAACCGGTTCGGACTGGTTCTAGAACCGGGTTTTTCGTTCACATCTATCCCGTATCGATATTCAGAGATTTCAGATGACAGACAAACCATTTCTTCATATGAATCCTTTACGTATTCGGCCCCGGGATGGGTTTCGTAACCCTCAACCCAACATGGAATATTTGTGACTATAGAAGTGTTTTGCACTGTATGGGTGTTACACATTGACACTGTAACAACGTCTCCAACCCATATTGCACCTAGTTGTAGTAGAGTCATTGTATAATCATAAACATAATTCAACTCTTCCACAGTTGAATCTTCAGGATGTTGTGCCTGTTAAATTTCAAAGTTGGAGTGTTTGTAGTCATTGGGTTTATAGTTAGTTGGTTGTTTGTAGTTGGTGGGTTGTTTGTAGTTGGTGGGTTGTTTGTAGGTGGACGGTCTACATGGCGACGGGATGATCGTCGACGGTATGTAAGCGGAAACAAATCACCATCACCCATTTATGATAAAAATGTGGAGCAATTTAATAAAATGGTAAAAAAAATGGTTTAGATTTGATGTTGTGGTTTGAATAAAGATGGTAAATGGTTTATATAGAGAGTTAATTTGGTAAAAAAAATTATTTGGGAAGTAACTAGGGATGAGATTTCTTTTCCCGAATACCAATACCGTACCGGTACTACCCTGCCACCGGTACCTGCCCCTACTAACCCGCCACCGACGATGGTGTTACCATAAGGTAGTGGAATACCCGTGCCACTTTTGGGTAACTCTCCATCCATGTATTTTTTAAAAGCGAATAACCTTTAAATCTATACAACTAATAAATGAAAAGCTATGTGTACACTTGGCATTCCCTGGTTGCTCCTCAATAGTGTAGCCTATCATATTGTGCCAAGTGGCTTAATGTGAGAATTAATAAAATTTTTATTTTTTTTAAATCAAAAATCATTAAATAAGAATTTGAAAGGAAAGTTATTACACACCTCTCTCTTCATAACTCTCCTTTTTAATCACAAATTATAACATTTATTAACTTTCCTTTTATACATAATAATTCAACATTCAATTAATACATTACAGAAGATTTATTCTCTCTGCGATTATTATCTTCATCTCTTTCAGTTTGCTCTCCTTCATCTCCTACATATGAAGGTATTGTGTTTCTCCTACATACGGCGTCATTTCTACCTCCGATGATTCCAGATCCCGATGATTCCAGATCCATTTTCGATTCAAATCCATCTTATCTCAATTCCATGTTTCTTCAACACATCAGAGGTCAGTCATTTTAACTCCATTGATTAATTAAAAATTGCTATTTAATATATTTGAATTTATTTCCACGAATTTGCGATATGTTTCTTTTTTTATTGCTATTTATATTATTATTTTTAACTGATGCGTGTAGAATATTTGCTTTTTGAATTGTTTGTTCATTTAGCATCGGATGTTTTTTTATAACCCAGATATATATACATGTTTATCCCAGATCTGGAACAATTGAGGTGAAGTAATGAAGATGGAGATGGGTATGGCCAACCTCTTCGAGTAAATCTCGAGTAATTGGTAATGATAATCTTCATATATGTTTATCTTATTAATATTTCAAATCTTGTATCGTTTCATAAATATCAATTCAGATGTTCTATGTCGTATGTTCATATTATTATGTTTTTGAGTTTATTTATTTGTTATTTCACTAATCGTGTCTAAGATTTTGTGCAATAATCATACAAATAAAATATTTTGAGGTAATATCATTGATTTGTGTTTCATGTTCTCTGTGATATGTTCATTTTTTTTTCAGTTTATTTCTTCTAATTTAAGTAATCAATTTCAATATGAACTCTATATATATGTTTTACAATTTCGATACAGAAGAATCTTCATATATATGTATGTTATAATATGATTTATATATACTTAATTACATTTACAATTCTCTATGGCCACAAGTAAGTTTTGTATCTTATGTTTATTAGTCAACCCATTTACTCGGCCATTAATTTGTCATTATGTGTATTATTAACCACCTTCCATATATTGCATAGAGATAATAGGAAGGAGCATAATCATAGGAGGTTAGTTAGTCTATCAATTATTGATTAAACTATTCTAATCATTTTATTCTTCATTGTGTTTTTGTGAAATTTGTAGTAATTTATCACCTATTTAAATTTATATGCTTATATGTAGGTAGAGATGGTAGATGGTAGATGGTTCACTGTAATTCTTCTTCTTTTTGCTATGAGGTCCGAGTTCTCGAAAGACTGCTCATCATATTGTCAAAGATGATGATTTTTCTACACTGCCACTATTATAAAATAGTGGGTAAGACACTTATCATTTCTCCTATATATATAGATAGATTTAATTTTCTTAGATTTATTTTAACATGTTTTATTTCTTACAATTTTGAAGCACATTTTAGCCACAATTTTTAAAATGGCCGTTGAAGGTGAAAGTTCGTCAAGGTGGATAATATTAAACCACACACATTATTGAAAAGATTAAGACATACATAAGGTAATTTACAAATACGTTTTTTTTTCTACATATTATAAAGATAATATTTTATCATTAGTACTATTTAATTAAATTCAATTTTTAAATTTTTGTAGGTGTTTGTTGCACATATGAGTTAGCTTTATTCAATTCATAGGGATCAAGATTGGTGATTCCTATATCTTCAAGTATTTGGATAGTCAAGGTATGAAGCACTTTGGTTAGTTAGTAAGTATTAGCTATGAACTTATTTATTGTGAAGGCTTTGCACTTATGGTTTTTTTTCCTAATCGTAGATTTAAATTTTAAATCATTGAAGGTTTATGTTAGTTAAAGACTTTTTTGAATGTACTGACAATATGTTATAATTTGACACATATGTTGATAGGTGATCAGTCTTCTACACATTGAAATCATTCCATTTATGCAGAAATTCTTGGGCGTAGTTATAATATTGTCAATGATGGTGTCTGAATCAGATCTGCTGCTGTGGATTCCACTGGTCGTGAGTTTAATCGAAATCGTCTATTTGCTTTAATGTCTGCTATTGTGTTAGAGGAAGTAAGTTTCTTTAAAATGTTTCAAATATAGCTTCTTTTCATGAATTGAAGTTTAATTAAAAGGTTTTCTTTGCTCTTAATAGCACCCTGGAACAACTATTGTCACTGATAGTGTTACTTCAGATGGGCTTACAACATTCATTGAGAAAAAAACTAGGTAAGAGAACTGAGTCAAGTGTTTATCTGATTGTCGGGTCGTCTATTTGATCACTAAATCATTTATCTTGATGTTGTTTATGTATAAATGGATCAAATTAAATTTGATAATATGCTGATATTATCCATATTCTTGCAGGAGGGAAACACCATCGGTTCAAACGAGGGTATAAAAATGTCATTGACGAAGCTATTCGTCTGGTAAGATACAACTGTTAGTGATGTCATTAAAACAATATTCATATTTAAACATGTTGAGTTGTGTTTATTGTCATGCTAGCTTCATATGCAGAACTCTGTTGGTGAGGAGTCACATTTGGCTATTGAGACCAGTGGCCATGGAGCACTCAAGGAGAATCACTAGCTTGATGATGGTGCATATCTCATGCTAGGTATTCTTTGCTTTACATCTAAGAAATGTGTGTGTTTTGTCAAATGCTGACTGATGGTGAAATTTGTTCGGTCTTTCTTTTACTTTCACCTACAGGTCAAGCTATTAAACAAACTTGCATCAGCTAGAGCTTCGGGTTAAACTGGTGGTAGCAAAGTTTTAACCGATCTGGTAGATGTACTGCAAGAACCAGGTGTTGCTGTTGAGCTTAGATTAAAAATAGATCAAAATCATTCAGATCTATATGAAGCTTCATGATTTCAATCTTAATTAAAGATGTCAAGATCGGTGGGTCAGTAGCGGATCAACTTTTATTTTTACACTATTTAAAACAAACTCTAGGTTGTGGGGGGATGACATTGATGATTTTTGGCTTAATTGGAAGCACAGATGTTACATGATATCATTAAATGATGTTATTGTCGTCTAGGGGCTAACATCTAAATCAGTTGCTTGCTCGGTTGGGATTTAGTGGTGGAACAGAGTGGAGAAAGCTAGCGATGGAGTAACTTCAAATTTTCAGCCGACGATCATTGTTGAGACGAAAAGAGATGGGGTTATTAATTATCTGCAAAGATTGCTTAAGCTTAAGCTTAATTGTGAGGTGAGGTGATTTTGGTCTGTTGCTTTTCAAGTTTCTAAATTGTATTATATATTTTTTAATTTATTTATTAATAACTGAAAAAGCAGGTTAATAGGATGGTTATGGAAGAGAAATCGTATTGAAGGAGCTCTGGATCTAACTTGGGTTTTATGTAGGTATGTTCTAAATTTAATGAATCATTGTTCTTTTGGATTTTTTAAAAGAAATATATGGTGTTAGCTGCCATAGTTTAATAAACCAAGGAAACCACCTAAACTACTAACACTTTTGTTAGCAAATATGAGAAATTTTAAGATATAATCTTATGAGGTTTTTAAATTAAGAATGTTCGTGTTAAAAAGGCCAAAACTATTGAATATTTTGTTAACTGGTTCCAGAATCAATTATTGTTCGTGTTAAAAAGGCCAAAACTATTGAATATTTTGTTAATATTTCATTTAACCCCACTAGTTGCTGATGAGGTTTAACCGGGCATTCTCTTATATATTTGTATAAAAAGAAGTATAAGCTTTGGGTGATTGGGGTGTTTGGATGTGTGTTTAATTAAGTGATTGGGTAAAAATGATCAAGGTCTCCTGGTAACACCCTTTAATCATGTATCCTGATCTCCCATTTGGTACATATGAAAAAGGTGATTAGGCATGTAAATGTGTTGAGGCGATGATCTATTTTATCAATTTTCTTACTTAAATCATGCTCCATGGGTAATACACTTTGTAAGTGTCAGTTCAATTTTTCAAATAAATTATAGGTTTGTACTTTAAAGTTTTCTAATTTTATTAGTTCAAATTTCAGTTTAAGGTTGTAGTTAGTGGGGTTAAATGAAATATTAACACTATGTGACCGGTGTAGTATTTGTAGTGATGTATGGTGATCGCTCTATAACTCATGTTTTCTGTATTCTAATCTGATGTTGACGGTGAAAAAGGTCTGAAGGGTGAAACCGTAAAAAAACATACCTTCATTTATGTTTTATTAAAGCTACTTTCTTTTTAACATGCCTCTATGCTTATAACAGTTCAACCAGCAAAGACTATTAAACGGGAGCCCGTCACTTCAGCTTCAAGATTGCATAATAGTTGTTATCCCTCCACCCCCACTGGAAACTCTCATGAACCAATGGGTACGTTCGCCATCATAGAGTTTTTAACTGTTTTCATTCTTATTAATAGTGTGACTTCCTATTCATCGTCTGACTGCTTACTAAAATTGAACAGCCAAACGGGTCGAATCGGTCAAAAAGGAACCCAAACCCGAGCCTGTAGTTTATGAAGAGGCACCCCTACCTGGTTCCTCCAACACCTCATTTTCTGCAACTATGAGTAGTTACCAATATCTTATATGTTTCTCATTAACCCGTGGTCTTTGTGCTTACACTAGGGGTGTCAAAATGGTGGGATAGGCAGGTCGGGTCAGGTTGAGTCGGAACACCCTATTTAATATTTTATGATGCAGGTTATTAACAACCTTATTAAAAGTTGTAATTTTGATTTATATTGACTATAAAAACTTAATCAGTTATGCTTAGTTATCTATTGGTTTTGTTATTAGATTAATTTTTTTCATTACTTGGATTTGAACTTGACTTTTAGGTTGAAAATAGAGTGTTCCAATAATTGTTGATTATACTGATAAAGATGCGTTGATTAAAGTGGTAAAAATAGAAGCACGTTGGTGAACCGCGTGTACACGCGGGCATTAATCTAGTACTTCATTATTTTTTCAAAGCTAATCACAAATTCGAACGTTATATTATATTTTCTTTAATTTTAGAGTATTCTGCATAAAGGCAAAGAATTGCATTTTGTTAAGTACAAATACAAATAATAATCTTGTATGTATATTCAGGTTCGGTCAAAACTAAAACAGACAAAACCTTTGTTGATGTTCGTTTGAGTTTGCTTTAAATTAGTTATTATATTATATATTTATATACTTAAAGAGCATGGTCGGTGACCATGCTCTTTTATACTAAACCCTTAAGTTTTGTAAAATGACAAATTTCATCCCTTAACTTTTTAACTTGACAAAACCAAATTTCCTAGAGAGAAGAAATGAAGACAGAGAGAGGGAAAGATTATAAAACAAAGTATGTTGGTGGCTGTGGCAGTTGTATGGTGGCGGTGGTGGTTTGGTGACGGCGGTAGAAGTGGTGGTGGTGATGTGGTGCTTGGCGGAGGAGTAATGGGAGTTATATGACAGCTCTGTCTCCGTGTACTCAGGGCTGACCCCAGGGGTGGGCGAGCCGCACCCCCGGTCGAGGCCTGTTTTTTTCCGGAGGCACTAGCGTCCTGCGGCTGTGAGAAATAACGAAGACTAATTTCTTCTATTATCGGTACGTAAGGCCAGTTACGCTCCTTTACTTTGACTCTCAAAACTATTGTCGATAAAGACGAAATACCTGTGATGAAAAAGAAGTGATTAACTAAGATAGACGTGATTATCTTTTCCGCTCATCTAACACTAGCGGCTGTGAATCATAATGAAGAAGATGACCTACAGCAATTGGGCTTGGGCCTTTTTTTAAAAGGACAGATATGGCCCAGTAAACTACCAAAACGTAAAGCTGGTTTTTCATCTCAAAGTCAAAAGTAAAAAGAGTAACTGAGTAAGTCAATATAAAACTAATTGTAGAAAGAAAAAAAAACATTAATAGTGACATTAATATTTTATATTTTCTTACGTCTGTTGTTTTGTCTTGCACAAAGCCACAAACCACCAAATCTCTTGTCACTATGAAGGCATGTATTTTAAGCTTCAAACACTACTCTAGGAACCATAAAATAAAGATGATAGTTAGAAACTCTTGATGTTGTATATCCGGCCCTGCCAGTCCCTCTAAGTTGCATATATGAAACCATCGGAGTAAAACCTCACCAACACCATCCCTGAGGCTCTTAATCAGATCTAACTTTCTACTAACATTCTGTCTTAGTTGGCTCACAATAAGGATTGAGGAGTTAAAGCAAGTGAGGATGACGATGTTTTCGTGCTTATTCTAATGTACGTTTCGGTAAATATACATCTTAACATAAATTATGTTTGAAACAATCCATATTATGTTTGAAACAATCCAGATCAGATATTCAATGTTATAAATTCGAGTCATCTAAATTTTGGCGCCGCCGCAACGCGCGGCGTACGGCAACAATCTAGTATATACTTAAAAAGAAATGTCGGTGGCCAATAGGATTGGACCAACCGACTTTGCTTTACTTTAATTAACTAAAAACGTGTATTCAAAATAATATATGCTTTGGTCCAAGTGGTATGTATGATTTTGTCACATAACATTGGCTTGAGTTCGAAACTTCTTGGACTATTTGTGGTAGATTTTTCCTATGTTTTTCTTTTTTAGTTTTGTTTTTTAATCTTCCTTTTGCTTAGTTTTTATGCCTCATGTTATGTTTTAGGTATTATATAAGTAAGCAAGGCATGGCAAGAAGTTTTTATTTTGGCTTCGTTTTTTTTTGTTTCGTTTTTAATATAAGTTTTTTCCAACAATGTGTTGATTGATTTCACGGTTAACAAGCCATAATACGAAAATGTTTTGTTTTTCTTACTTTAATATGTTTTCTTTTATAAAGATGACAAATGTTGACACCACATGAACGCGCAACAACAGAGTTGTATGACGACGAAAGTGCGACACAAGTCACAATGCACGGGGAATTGTCATACTTATTTTTTAAATGTTTTGACATAAATTCTTTTACGGTACTCAATGTCAGTGTCACGACGCAAGGGTATTGCTTAGGTCACTCTTCCCATCCCTTTTCAGATTTTTATGCAAATTTTAATGTTTATTTGTTTAGTCATTACTTGGATGGTGATGATGACAAGAGAAATGGTTGTGTTGTACTCCCTTTTTTTTTAAATTCAAACTAACTTGAGTTATTAGCAAAATATGTGTTGTGTGGTGGCTCATACGGGCGTAGAACGTGTGCAATCCTAAAAGCATTTAAGGTGTAACTAACATCATCGTTTTTAATTTCGGTGTGTTGCAAACATGCGCCCCAACACAACGTGTGGTGGGTAAATCTATGTCATTGTCGCAACATGGGTTCGATTACTGCCATTTTAAAACCATCTAAGGCATAGTTTTGCTACCTATAATATGGAGCATTGTCATTACGCAACAGGCGACAAGGTATTTTAACCGTTTTAGCGCGCTGCAACGCGCGCGCAGGGCTACAACCTAGTTTATATAATATAGCTTAGATGTAATGTATATAATAAGATTTTAAATACTGTATACTACTCAATGTAACATCATTGCTACAGTTGCAAAAAGCAAGAATCCAAACCTTATTATTATATCGGTCTAAAGTGACATTATCGAAGAATATAAAAAGCATTATTTTGTAAGTTTTCTCTTTTCTTTTGCCATTACCAGCAAGTCATCTTTTATTCTTTCTTTTCTTATTTTATACGCTTTTAACCTTATAAATATCGTAATGTAGCCTTCGATTTAATTAATTCTTATATCATATGTTTAATTTAATAACCAGTCAAACAACCTTAATCCAAACATTATAGTCATCATGAGGTCGAGTTTCATATGACCTTGGGAACACAAAAGATCCTTAAATTTTGATAAATCAACTGTTGTAAACAAAGGTATGTTCTTATTTGCTATTGTTTATAGTTTATTTGTGTACTTATTTGTGTATATATAACTTGTTTATTTATTTTGGTTAAACACCTTTGAAGATGGCATTAGATCCTCATCGGTCACAACATCTAGCTTCGAAGGAGATCGTCGTTGAACGACATGCGAGTCTTGTTTCATCGATTAAGAACAAAATGACCGATAAGTCTGATTTCGCTCGCATATGCAAAGTTTCGGAGAAGTTTTATAGGGAGACAGAAGATATATACTTTCCCCGTTTAGTCTCTATTGGCCCGTTTCATCGGGGCAAAGAGAAGTTAAATGCCATGGAAGAGCGAAAATGGCGGTATCTCAACATGCTTCTCTTGCGTGCAGTAAATGCTGACGCACGTCTAGAGAAGTGTGTTGAGGTACTAAAAACAATGGAAGACCGCGCTCGAAAATGCTATGGAGAAGATATTCACATGTCAAGCGACGAATTTGTTGAGATGATGTTGGTTGACGGTTGCTTCATCATCGAGCTTTTTCACAAAACTTGTTGTAGAGGAATTCGACGAAGAGGTGACCCCTTTTTCATGACATACGAAGTGTTTCCACAACTAAGACATGACCTAGTTTTGCTCGAAAACCAAATCCCTTTCTTTGTTCTTCAACATTTGTTCAACCTTGTCCCCGTCCCTACGCAGTGTGGCGACTGCTCATTAATCGAACTCGCCTTTCGTTTTTTCAAGAAAATGGTCCCCGACGATCCGCACGATCTTCAAGACAAATATGGTCAAGAAATCCACCATTTGCTAGATCTCATTCACCAATCATTTATACCCAAAACACACATTCTCCAACTACAACCAAAACATGGACTAACTCAAATCAACATTCCAACAGCAACTAATCTTCTCAAAACAGGAAAAAGAATCAAGAAAACCATGTCTCCAAGTGTGTTGGGATTAAGGTTTATCAAGGGGACACTTAGAATTCCAGCTATAACACACCATGAGCTCATGGAAACTTTGGTAAGAAACCTTGTTGCAATGGAGTGTTGTTGCTATGATGCAACGAAGTATGTAACATCCTATGTGTTTTTCATGAGCAAGTTGATCCAATCGAATGAGGACGCGAAAATCCTTCACAAGAAGGGGATCATTGACAAAGAAGAAGAGTTTGTTACATTGTTTGGTAAGATATGTGTTGAGGTAGAGGCTAAAGATTTCTACTACGGCAACTTGTTGGAGAAACTTGAGGGGTTCATACAACCAAACACAAGTGTTCGGTATGCGAAAAAAGTTAGAAAGTATGTCGTGGGATGCCTACAAGAACTCTAGCTTTAATCAAACGTTGTGCATGTGTCTGGTATAATAAACCGTTTGAAGTTGTTTGGAGTGAGTGTGTAATCTGTTTAATTAAATGAGTTGTGTTCGAGTTCATATGCTTCATTTATTTAATTATTCATTCCGACTAGTTAATCCCTTTAAAACTAGGACAAAACTATTAACAATATATACTTTACTGTGACATAACATGTCAATTCTTTTAACTTTACATACACTTTAGTCATGCTCGGGTTACACAATTTTAAATGTGTATAGATTGAAGTTGATATTTTTGACATGAATAAATATACGGATTATGCTCGGGTTATCAGTGTGGGTTATCAGTGTCAACCGTAGGCCCAAATCAAATATCACCTCTATTTGGGGGCATAATGCAAAGCATTCCTAACCACCAGAATACGAGAGATTAGTTCCAACGTGTATCAACTTTGTAACATATACATCAACGCAAATGCATAAATTTATGGATTATAATAATTCGAGAAAATGTCTAAAACGTATTTTGAATCTTTGATCATTAACTAATGGGAGCCCGCAAGATATTGTGGGGTGAACAATTTACAAGTATAAGTTTGATAATCCGGCGGGACGCACAATAATCAATTAATTTAAATCAAATATTTGGAAACCCAATGCACTATGCTATTTACAAGTTAAACCATCATATTTCCATAAAGGAGTAAAAGTAACCAATAATGTTTGTAAAGCAATAACATTATGTAACTTTATTTAAAATTTAATGGCTTAAACCACAAAATCAATAAAAATCATTACGTTGTCACTCATAAGCAAATCATTCATCACGTTAGACCTCCCGATAGACAACGTTGGTGTATACTTTGTCTTGTCTGAAATGTTTGGCATGATGCACTAATACCATTGTTTTTTTTTGCGTGATATCCCTCTTGACAAAGCGGCATAAAGTTGTCCATGCGACGGAAGATAAACACCAACATGCGGAACCATTTGACCTTGAGTTGTGTTGATTGTCATGAAAAAGCTAAGTCGAATGGGAAAATGTTTTCTTTTCATCTTGAACGGAAAGACGTCGTCTTTAGAAAGACACATAAAGGGATTCTAGGCAAAGATACTCCCTTTCTAGTATATTGATCGGCAGCTATCTATGCATCAATAACATTGTGTTGGAAGCCTTTACATAACAATCTCGTGCCATTACACCAACCATGTGACGGATCGATATTCCGCAACAATATTATAGGGCACCCAATTTCTAAACGAAGCCTATGAGGCGGCAAACCACTAACAGTTAGTGAGTTTAAAAACTCCGCCGTCTTCGACTTCATCAACAATGTAGTAAACTTTTTCCTCGCCTTGAAACATGTCAATAATTTGATCATTAATCTCGGCAACACTATCATTTTTAGTGGACAATATTGCTCTAGAGATTATATAATCAGAAGAATACTTACTGCTTTGAATTGACGGAAAGACTGCATTGATCAATTTTGTTATAGAGTTTTCTCTGTTATTGCATGTAATTGTCATATCCATAGTCACATAAATCGCTGAATAGGCCACGATTTGCGATCTGGATCGTCCGTACCGAATTGCGGTACGAACGTGTTCCGGGAACGCTCCAAATGGCGACTTCGACCATAAAATTAGCGTTCCGGACGATTAGAGTTTAAATTCCAGCAAAAAATAAACTAGAAATCGAGATGAAGTAGATAGACGAATGCAATAGAGATGAAATACCTTGAGAAAAGATGAAGTGAGCCACTATGATGCTATTTGAGATGAAATAGCTTGGGAAGTTAAGAGATGATGCAAATGGAGATGAAATCTGAATTAAGAGATGCATAGTAACAACTGTAACTTTTTAGGGTTACAAATCTTTTATTTTTTTTTCTTTCACAAAATTACATGCTCACCCTTATGTTATGTTTTTTTTTTGTAAAATTTAGCCCTAAAATATTTCTAACTTGTTTTTATCTTTACTTATTTATTTATTTATTGAGCTTTATTTGTTGTACCTATAGCATGGTTAGTTATACATAGAGTGTATTATAGGGATTTTGTGCTTTTAAGGTTGTACATATACGTTATTAAGAAATTAACTGGCACATCGTACAATATTATATGGTACATCGTACCAGAGTGATCCGAAATGAGCCTACCCACCTTCGTACCGAATTTTACGAACCTAGCGAATTGCGATCCCGTTTCACGTTTCGTACCAGAACGTACCGCGAACAATGTGACTATGGTCATATCGTCTGATATTTGGATATAACTTCCTTAGATCGATTCTTCAGTTCCATCAACGACTCTTAAAAGAAAATATAAGAATACCAAGGATCGTTCAGCGCTCTCATCTTTGTTATCAACCACATCTTTTTAGTCAATGACCAAAGAGGCGACATTCGTAGGCCAGAGTCTACAATCTGTGCTCTAGTTCCATGTTTAATAACCGTCAACACTTGCCTAAAATCTCCTCCATTACTGTTACCTTTCCACCAAATGATAGACTAACACCTAAAAGGTCTTGCAACGTTAGATCGACTGCCTCTATCTCCTGTCGTTTTGCCATCAACGTCTCATCTCATACGTTCAATTTGCAGGACCTAATTAGTTCAGCTACCCCACTTTATTTTTTATGTTGCATATTAAATTAGTAATAACACAAATGGGAATCTTGAATATGGAGTGAGTCGTTCTCCCTCCTAGCATATTATTTGTTATAACACCTCATGAAGCTATCGCTAGAACAATAAGATCACGTGAAGTACTTGAGCAAGTAAAGCTTTGTACATAGTATTTTCCCCTTTCCACCCGGACCATCTATAAAGAATGCACTTGGACGATCGTTGTCTACATGCATCATTATGGACTATCATCGTTCTCTATCAAGCCTATCTCAAGAGCTGCTTCTCGAAATATTGTGTACTTAACACCATTAACCGTGTAAAGATAATCAAAAGAAGTAGGTCCTTTGATATTTGACAAAAGTAGGCGTAAGTAGTACATTTCTCCTTCAACGGTATTGCTAGAAACAATGCGACCTCTTTGTCGCTTAATTATATGACGATTCCAACAACAGGGGTTCCTTTCCATGTGAAGTATTTTGGCAAATCTTTAAACAAATATTGCATTGTCGTTTCATCCTCTATAAAAAAAATGCAATCAACATGGTTCTGTTATCTCTTTCCATATAAACAATTCCAAACATGATATCATCATCTCTAAATCTAACCATCCGCTTATTCGGGAGGTGAAGTTGTAAGGCCAAAACAACAGGATAGATTTGAGAAAGTGGGCAAGAAAAAATACGCCACATAACATCAGGGGGCGATATGTGGCGTGCACTTGAAATCTCTTTATCTCACTAATAACAACATTTGGTGTGTTCGGATCAATATGAATAACCTGTTTGACATGACTTTTGTAAACATATTTGAACTGATATTTCACAGATTTTATACTTAAGCAAACCTCGACATTCATGTGGCAATTAAACATCAATAAAAGCTTTGGGTTATAAAGGACAACCCATCTGTATCAAGAGTTTTTCCTCGTACGTCCACCTTTCTTCCATTGTTTCTCCTTTGTATAATGGATATGCATCGTCTCCTTGTGCTGTTTGCTCATTAAATTGTCAAGGATAACGAAAGCGACATACTTTTGGATCACCCTGCATATAAGGACTCTATGTTCGTAAACTTCCCTACGGACCATGAATTATTGCTTGACAACAACCGCGTGTAGTTGTGGATGTCGTACCATGTTTGGAATTTCTGTACAAACAACCTTATCATAATGGTCTGGATTATTTTATTTATGTTGCGAGTGCATGATAAGAAGGAAATGGGCATGTGGTAAACCACACTTTTGAAACTCGCTTACATAGACGTAGGCCTTAACCTCTTCCAGTAAATGTTTCATGAACAGTTGCTTTTTAAGGTCCTCTAATTTAGCACGAAATATTCGTGAAACAAGCTCTGGATGATCTTGTGTGATTTTACCAGGTTTCAAATTATCACATATCTCAGACCATTGAGGATTACACGCCATGGTTAGGAATAAATCAGGTTTTCCATCATCTTGAACTAAATTCATAGCATCTAGAAATGGGTGTCGCATGTCGCGAGGCCCTCCAATTAAAGACACAAACAACACAATTCGTTGCCCGACTCTGTTTGGATGAACCTCACCAAAATGGACGCAATCCATAATAATACTTTGGTATAAATCACCTCTTTTCTTACTTTGGTTTCGTTCATAATATTGCAAACGCGATGTCTCAAGCTTTATGTAAACATCTACAACAAATTGTTGTAGCTATCTACCGCCAAGCAAAAGCACATTCTCAGTATAGCGAATATGAGACTTTTAATGGTAGTACTCTCACATAGCTATGGTTGTCCTACTCTCTCATTGGTTAGCCTCTAAATAGAGTGAAAAATCTCTAAATAAAATGAAAAATAACTAATTACATTACATTATTCTTTAGGATGGCATTTATTTGCTTGACTTTTAAAAACATAGTTAAATTATTTTTACCCTCAGTGTCTTCATCGATGTTTTCGTGATCAAGTTCAAGGCTTGGCTCTACACCAATTTTTAACTTTTTTTAGTTCATTCTTTTTTATCAAAATTTTTGGGCAAAAATTTTTATGTTGCACAGGCCCAAAAATTTTTAATGGTTTTTGAAAACGGCCCTGTAACCTAAGGCGTCGACTGTTAGTATTATGAATTTGATTGGTTCGGCTAACAACGGTATGGGGTTTTTTGTTGGATGATATCATGATGGTTTGATTATTATTGACCATTGGATGCAAAAATTGTAGGAAATAGGGTTCACTCTTTTATTAAAATAATAATAAAATAAATCTAATAACAATACTCTTGTTATTCTTAGGAAATATAAAAGTACAAAACCGTATACAAAACTAAATAAATAAAAATTACAAATAAAATGTACCGACTCTTGATTCAAGCGACTTCAACCGCATCATCTTCTACTAATCGTCTCTTCAAGAATAAAGAAATAGTTGATAGTTTTGGTTGAGGATCGTGTTTGACACGGGGCCCTTAAAACAGATTCCGCGCCTCCTCTCAGACTGTCTGTCTCCCAGGGTATAACAACCGGAACAGTAGTGAACTGCCGGAGATGGTCTTGAGCCCGAGATTACACCATGGTATTTGTGTTTGTAAAATAGGAAAAATAAAGTTGATGGAACAAACTAGAGAGTACTCTCAAGTTCAAGTGTGAATTACAAATGGAGATGTTTTTCTCGTGTGATTCAATGTGAGGCCAAGACCTCATATTTATATATCCTCAAAATGATGAAACACCTTTCACCATTAAGTTTGTAATTTATCACGACATTAATCTTGTAATTAACAAGACATTAATCTTGTAATTAACAAGACAGTTAATGGAATTAAAGTGGTCAACACCCGTCATTAAGACTGAGTTGAAACTGTCTAGTGGTTTGAAACATCTAGAGAGTTGAAACGGGCCTGCAAAGGAACTGACGCGCCAGCCCGCGTTCGTATGATGCGCGCAGAACATGATGACGCGTGTTGACCAGGGCGCTAGGCACTACCTGGTCATGCGCGCATATAGTCCCTGCGCACATAACGCTATCTCATCCGCGGATGACAACTCGTCTCATATGGAACCCGCCACGCGAAAGCCACGTGCGCGGACCTGAATGCTATCTGGTCCTGCGCGCCACTTGTAGTTACGGTTTACGTCAACCTTCCGCCATGTACCAGACAACGCGAGTGCGAGTTATCAATATACAAGGAGTGCTCCTCCTTATAAACCTTTTCATGTTTTGTCATCCCACCAATGTGGGACAAAACTTAATCCATTTTCTCATCTTTGGTTGTTCCAACCTACAACTTTCAAGCTTCGATATCTCATTCATCTTAGCTCTATTTTGGACATGGTTTGATTCGTTGTGATGCTCTCACAATATAGTACACAAACCCACAAATAATTATTTATATACCACATACATAAATATATTTATTTGAGTCCAAAATTAATTTTTTTTGAAAAGCAAACTTTATTAGAACACACCACACCAAGCGGAGGCTCTCCAAGACGGAGAACCCACACCAAAATTACATCACATCAAAATTAAAATTTTTCCAATCCTTCCAACCCACCGTACCCTTTTTACATCTATTAGAGAACCAAATAAAACCCAAAGCCTTGATATCCGCCACAAGCTCTGCCACGTTCCTCCTCTCTTGTCTGAAAATCCTTTCGTTTCTCGCTTTCCAAATGCGCCAACACGTAACAATCAAGATACCTTGGAAGGCTAATCTCTTAGCCACAGACCAGTCGTCGATCGGATGGGCCTGCAGAATATCTTCAACCGAGAAAAAATAGAACATAGGAAGTTTGACCCAACTAGCAATCCCATTCCACACGCCATTAGCCACCAAGCAAGCCGAAAAAACGTGATCCACACTCTCTATGTTCTCTTCACAAAAACTGCATAGACCTTCACCACAATTAATATTCCTTCGAATCAAAGCTTGTTTAGTCGGAATTTTATCCATCAACATCCTCCACATAAACACATTGCATTTTATCGGAAGCCATTTACACCAACGAAAAACCGCGTTACTTGTGCTAGTAGTTTCACTGGCCAGCCAACTCTTCACCTGCTGAATCGAAAACTCAGAAGCCGTACCATAATCCCAGAACCAGTTGTCAGCCCCAACACCCAGATTCTGACCCTGCAGGAGGCGCACCAAGTCCTGCAGCTGCTGGAATTCATACGCGTCCACCAAGAGGCGCCTCTAGCGCCACTGAAACCTTTCTAAACCATCTTGTCCGCTCAATCTTTCCGCCACCTTGCACCCTTTATCCACTTCTAACCGGAACAACTCAGGAAATAATGACTTTAGCGGTCTCCGATCTACCCATGGATCAATCCAAAATCTAAGCACATTACCATTTCCCAGACGGCCCCGAATCAAATTAAAACTGGAGTCCTCTCCCACTCTAAGCCGAGACCCATTCTTGACCAACTTCAGCCACGTACCAGCATAAACGGATCGATACGGATACACATCCCATAACCGGTTTGAGCCATGTATAGAATCAATCACCCTTCTCCATAACGAACCGCTCTCTTGTCGATACCTCCACAACCATTTAACAAGAAACGCATTGTTAGTATCTTCAAGTTTACGAACACCTAAGCCACCCTATTTTATAGGTTTGACAACAACGTCCCAACAAACCCAATGAATCTTGTTTGTGTCCGCATTGCCTCCCCACAGAAATCTTCTAATCAAACTTTCCAACTTATTCACTACCCCCACCGGAGCCTTGAACAACGAAAAATAATAAGATGGCAAACTCTGCAACACTGATTTAATAAGTGTCAATCTACCACCTATCGATAGCGTCTTTGATTTCCATCGCGACAATCTAGTTTTAAAAACTTTAATCACCGGTTCCCAGTTATTAATCCTCGTCATATTAGCCCCCACTTGAATCCCAAGATACATAAAAGGAATAGAACCCGATTTACAACCCAACCGAATAGCCACCACCTTCAAATCCTCATTACTCACACCCACCCCATGTAAGGTCGATTTGTGAATATTAATCTTGAGGCCCGAACACATGTGGAAAATACGTAACATCCTTCGCAAACAAATAAAATTAGAGTCCGACCATTCACCCATAACCATTGCATCATCGGCATATAGTAAGTGTGAAATAATCGGACCCTCATTAGGAAGCGCCACCCCCCTAAAAGACCCATCACTGCACGCCTTCTTTAAAATACCCGATAAAGCTTCCATAATCATAATAAACAAAAAAGGCGAGATGGGATCACCTTGACGAATACCTTTCTCACAACTAAATTCAAAGGTCGGGGACCCATTTACCAGAACGGAAGAACGCGCCGAACTAAGGATCCCTTCAATCCACATACACCATTTATCCGGGAAGTTCATTTGCCTCATCACCGAAATTAAGAACGCCCAGTTAACATTTTCATAAGCTTTCTCGAAGTCGATTTTGAACATGAATAGCTTCTTCCCACATTTCTTCGACCAAGACAACACCTCGCTAATAACCAACGGACTATCCAAGATATACCTGCCCGCCACAAAAGTCGACTGGGTCTCGCTAATCACACTATCCATCACCGGCTTCAGTCTGTTAGCTAACACCTTCGAGATAACTTTGCTAACCACACCAATTAAATTAATCGGCCTATACTCAGCTAAAGTCACAGGGTCATTAACTTTCGGAACCAAAGTGATAAATGAAGAGGCTACCCCACGATTAATCTTGCCAGAATCCCCAAAGTGGCGCATAATGTCTACAAAGTCCCCGGAAAACAACTCCCAATACTTCTTAATAAACCGGAAATTAAATCCGTCCGGACCCGGCGCTTTGTCGCTACCACATTAATGAATGTTAGTTTCACTAAACAACTAAATCTAGATAAAACCATATAGTTAAGAGCTAGTATCCTTGTCGAGTCAACACCATTAAAATGTGAGATCCTGAATTGGAATAAATTGTAGTATAATATATGTAGCTATTTTATATTTTGTTGCACTTAAATTAATTTCTTAACAACGTATTTCCAAAACACACTCAAGACTCTTATTATGGAAGATATATTCAATGTTGATTAGATGCTAATCAGCCTGCTTAAACGGCATATACCATAACCAACATAAAGACTAAAGAGAGCATTGTTGACCATGTCAAACAAAAAAGAAACAACCATACAAACAATAAACTTGTAGCCGAAACCGGACATCATGAGAATTTCCAAGCAGAAACACAATGAAGAGGTGTTCCTTTCCAGCATATGACCAGCGAATCACCGTCCCTATCAAACGTGCAAGATCTTCCACACGGATCCTTTTCCGCAACAAGATTTGCTTGAAATAAACAAGACATACTAAGCTCAACCTCTTTCATCCCAAACCGCGCAAAAAACTTTCTCCAAACATCAATATTCACATGCCTAATCACTCTTTCCGCGCCTTCTGACCCCACAACGTTGTTTATTCCCTTACCTAAATACATCGATTCAGTAAAACACCGGCTCTCATCTTCACGACCCAAACAATCTTCTAAAGAATCAAACAACGCCCCGTAGTAAAACAAACCTTCAATAAAACGATTCACAAAGTTTGGTGAGTTTAGATTCACCGCAACTTCGTGCATCACCATAACACGAGGGTTAACACTTTTTATAACTTTGATTAACGATTCTAACCGGTCCTGTTGCGCGATCATGCTCCATAAACCATATGATGAGTAAACACATAAAGCCTCATCTGTGTCAAGCTCAAGAAGCTCTTTATTGAAATCTAGCATATCTTCAACTATAACCACATTAAAAGAGAAAGATAAGTTTATAGATTCAGCAAAACTCTTCAACCACTCACCCGTTTTCTCGGTTTCCTGTCTAAAATCAGTCCCAACAGCGGTTATTTTGAGATGCTCGATAGGACAATTGGGCTGCGATACAAGCGCTTGCATTAGAACCGTACAATGCACCCCTTGTTTTATAGTGAGATCTATAACATGTACGTTTTTCGACCCGGATACACCATCTACCAATGCCTGCACTCCCGAAAAAAGACCCGCTTGGTATAATGGTAATTTATCATAAATAAAGACAGCATTCGGATTCGGGCTCATCACTCTCCCTGCAAGATTTTCTACATCTTTCTTTCCCAACTCACTGGATGAAACAACTCTACCGGTTTCTTTATCGATCTTCTCTCGTAAAGCTTTTGAAAAATAATGAACGATTCTTTGAACCGGGCTTCCTGAGTTACAAGACAAAGCGTCGCACCAATCAAGAAGCTTGATTGATCGTTCAAACTGTCGTTGAGTGACTTTCTCTGCAGAAAGTAAAAGATTTACAATGAGTTGAACATCTTTGAATTCTTGATCAGAAAGGCCTGAGAATGAACTAGCATAAGGGTGGTTCAATATCAAAATACTGTCCGTCGAAGTTGATGAACACGATTTTATGAAACAATCTCCACCTAAGCGAATAATCGCAACAGTTGATACCTTCATCCCACTTGGTTCAAGCTGAACTGCTTCTTCATGACTATGTGTTTGCGGTTTAATAAGCTCAGAATACTGAGATTCAATATCTGCAAGCTCCTGCATCATATGTTCATATGAAGGAAACCGCGGTGTGGTGTCAAGAAGCAGGTCATCTAAACTATGTAACGGCTCGTGTTCTACTTGATGATTTGCTCTTGAACACAAATTAAGGCTATCGGCCGCATTAGATTTAGGTCCTGAACCATCTTCTTCATATAAAAGAGGCAGCTTTCCACGACTATCGATTTCTTGATTCTTGACATTATTACCTTTAGAGTAGCTGTTGAGTCTTGTGAAGATAAGAGGATCAAAAGGGAGCATTTCATTTGATTTCTAAATGTTTTTGGGTAACTAATCAGATATAGATGTATAAGTGCATACATAACACTCACATTTTTCACATACAGAAGGAAAAAAACAACATACAGCATCAGGTTACATATATATTATTATCATATCAGGGCGAGAACACGTTGAGATTATCGTTGTTGATCATGTATCTTGTTCAAAGGATACTCCCAACAGAAAAAGGACACAAAGTTGCAGGAAAACGTACTTCAGCAATGTGAGATCTCAGGATCGGTTGAGGGAATATTTGAGACGGAAACAAATAATAGCTTCATATGTTTACAAATGAAGGCGCACAAGCCTATTTATACTATGTGAATCGGTTTGTTCCAATAGACACAACCGTTCAAACCATAATAATTACCACTAACTGCTTGTGACACATTGGTTCACACTTTTCTATTTTAGACTTAGGATATACATTAAGATTTACAAACTGTAACGTAAGTATAGTATCTTTAACGTATGTTTGATGCAGGGATTATAGCTAACAAGCAAGATGAATAATGCATCCTTTTACTTCTGTTTAAAGAAGAGGTTTTGTAATTTGTAACAAAGAGCTAGACAATTTTTTTTAATTTTATCTCTAATAATATTTTTTTTTCTTGTCTTGCATATGGGCTTATATCTTCTTGTACTGCTTGTTTGGGTTAAAGCAAATCATGGGATTCTTGCCTTGATTAATGGCTGCTCTTGTGAGTATTTATATCAGGTTGTTTGGGCCTTTTCGATCTATTTTTCTTTCTAAAACGACTTATTTCAAGGCCATCTTTTATTAGAACTAGTCTTGACCCGAACCAAACTAATCATATATTTTTAGTGCAACCCGTTCTCACCTGTTACCTGACTCAACCTGACCCGCCCATTTTGCCAGGCTTAGCAAAAATAAATCACATTCATTGTACACAAAACCACATATCCAACAGAAATGAAGTAAGAAATTAATAGGAGACTTAATGTGATCCACAAAAAAAATTGTGTCATAATCATACCTAAAAGTCATTATAAGATGCTCTGTCCATTTGGTCAAATAGGTTTATTTGAATATCTATTTGCTAAAGTAAAGTTGAAACCAATACGTAACTTACTGATTAGATAACGTCGTCATCATACTCAGTAAATCCTATCAATAATAAAGTTTTGTTAGGGTCTAAAGAGGGTAAGATTTAGACAGTCTTACTCTAACCCATAGGAATAGAGATGCAGCTTCCAATGACACCCCCGGCTCGATTGTAGTTTTGCATCAAGCCTGGGATAAAGGTCGATTGGTACACGTACCCCTTGTCTTTCGGCTATCATAGTCACCACATGATGCATGATTACTGTTTGCCGCTTTTAACATTATTTTCATAGAACTAGTAAAATAACGCTAAAATTAGTGCAATTTTACTTTTGCCCCTAATGACCCACACATATATGCATTGTATGCACACACCGCATGCAGGGCGTAACTTATTAGATAACGTTAGCATGAATAAATAAAGAGAACAAATGGTAGTATCATTGAATATGACAAGAAACATGTCCTCAACTAAATACAAATGAAGGTATAATATAATAATAATTATACAAATTTTATGTTGGTTTCTTAATTAACAATATGTGAACGTTGACAGAGATAGATATATACTTCATACAAATCTTTAATTGTAAATTAAGAAAGAAGTCGATCATACAAATTGAAGCCGGTTATATATTGATTAAACGGTCCCAATTGCGTGAAAGCAGGTTGAATTAAATAATACTTGAATGATGACAAGATCAGTGAATGCAACAATACACTTGAGTGAGATAGGCATTTTTTGACAGATAGCTTGAGTGCAACTGCTTGATTGTGTTTTGTGATCGGATCACATAGAAACGATTATGAACTTCGATGAAAACTTTAATAAATTAAAGGGGAAGTGCTCTATTGCATTGGCGGAACTTGAAGAGCCACGCTGGCCCTCACTAAGATTCGTCTCTAATCTAGTTGTACCGGGGTTTACGTTTTTTAGAGAATGAAGTTGGTTGGAGTCTTGTTTGTAACAAAAAGTCATATGCGAGTTGGGGGTTTGATCACAGTGGGCCTTCGAGCTATGGTTTTCCCCTGGAATTGGTGGCTAACTCGTCATTAGCTTTGTCTGCGATCGTGGTGTCGGTGACCTTTTGTTATGGGTATATCTTGGGGAGGGGGGGGGGGGGGGGGGGGGCACTACCCCTAAACATTTTCAACTTCACTGATTTATACCAATCCTGCGCTGTCATATTACTTCACTGATTCACTTCACTGAAACCGTTTTTTTGAGGCAGCACTCTACTGACTCTTTACCCCACAATAATATAATTATAAATTGGAATGGATGATGACGTGGACACTGACATGGCATGCCACGCCAGCGTCCACGTCAACATCCACTAACTGAGTTAGTTCCTAGTTAACAAAATTTCATTGTCGGCCAATATGTTGAAAGTTGGGATCGCTGTTGGGAATTTTTGAAGTACAGATTATTGTCGGCCAATGGGTGAAAGTTTGGATAATTAAAATCCAATACCCTTTTTTTAAAAACTATAATGTGAATGATATGTGATTGGTTGGTTTTCGAAATTTATTGGGAGCACACTATGGAAGAGATCGGTACCATACACGTATTCATACCTCAAATTTCAACAAAAGTGGGTACCGAATATATAGGTAAGGTACGAGTATCGGTACCTGTATTTTGATACGTTGCCCATTTTGATACCACTTTGTTGTTTTTATTTTTTGAGCACTCGTACAGGTACCAAGTAGGTAAATCGTTATGAGTATCAATACGTTACGGGTACCAAATTGGGAAAATTGGTGGGAGTACCAATATGGTACGGGTACCAAGTAGGTAAAATCGATACAAATACCATAAATACCATAATACGAAGTAAAACATAATATCAAATTCATTAGTATACTAGATGATTACCCCGGGAGGGTCCCGGGGTTGAAAAATATAATCATTCTAATAATACTAATACTAATTGTAGAGGATGTAATTTGACACGAAAACAGGATTATATGATCATACAAGTTACAAAACCAGGTGCGGAAACCCTAGCTTTGAACAAACTGATGTAAACTCAAATCAAAACACAATCAAAGTCATTTTCAATACTTTTCATAGATTAACACATTCATAAAGTTGATTACAATGTCAAAACAGTTAATCTAGATCACACACACACTATCTCAAACTGCTCTGGAACAACACCTCCAAACACACACACCTCATGACTCCCTTAACATTACAAAATCACAAAAACTATATATAGGCACTGCACATTCGCCCATTGTGAATGGTCGAATGTGAGGCTTTTCCACATTCGCCCATTCTGATGGTCGAATGTGTATCACTGTGTAGCTCCATTCCAGTTTCGTCCACTCTATATCTACCTTCGCCCATTTCATGTTCACCTTCGCCCAATCAGTCTACATTCGCCCAGTTCAGCCTTTCTAACACATGTTAACTATCCAATCACTACTCGCAAAACGCATCTACAAACTCCCCCTCGACTATTGATTGGATCGTTTTCTGTCCTCGTCCATGGCTTTATTCAGCAACATGATTCTGAGCTGTTTCTTCTGTTCTTTCGTCATCTCAGGCTCTAATCTTCTCTTCACTGGTTTTGACACGTTCGCCATCTTCACCATCTTGCCAAGTTTTCCCTCCAAATTACTACCCGCATTTATGTCATATGCAAAACATACACCAACTACTTGAGTGTATTTCTTTGCCTGATCAGCGTCGTTCGGCTCATGATGAATCGGATTGTAAAAGAGCATGATGATGTCTTCAAAAGTGCAATTTATCAACCACATAGGATCAAATACATGCACATGCTTGTATTTATCCTTTCCATCTCTCAACACAATCACCGCTTCTGCCTTTCTCCAATCGTAATACCAGAAAATGAAGTCAGCACTGAAGTGTTGTGGCATGGGCATCAAAGGTATCTTCCTCATCACTTCAGGTGCCTTATAAATCAAGGTAACCCGTTTCAGCTTGGTTCTGGGATCAATATCCCTGTGAACTTTCCTCCGGGGATATTGAGGTTTGAATCTGTTCCATCTAGTTCTGCTCTCCCAAACCAGCTTGTCTGCGCACCAACCGACATGAGAATTATTAACTGAAGCACCCGACATAGGGAATCTGCATAGATCTCTAACCGCCCAGTACGGTAGAGTTAGCAAGTCAATGAATCTGTAAAAGTACAAGATCCCTGATTCCCACTTGGCAGCTAGACACTTCAGCCTGCCTAAGTATGTCCACCCGAGAGCTCTGCCTCTGAACTTAGCATTGTGAAACCTATAAAAGTTTCCTTGAGCTTCAGGCTTCGGTCGGTTCTCATCCATTAATCTCAACTTCTTCAAATAATTCTTCAATTCATCAGATTTATTTGAAGATTCTGGCTTATCAGCTCCAAATACTTTTTCCACAAACTCAGCACTTCTCTTCTTAGCCTTTTTCTTTGCAGAAGTGTTAGGAATTTCAGTAAAATCAGGAAACACCACATCTTCATCAGTTTGTCTGAAGTATTGTGGTTATTCCTCATGTGTTATATCTTCTATCTCCACTTCTTCAAATTCTGGAGTATCTTTATCATCAGAGTGACTTCCAATATCCTTTTCAGGAATATGTGGAATCGACTCATCAACAATGAATTCTTCAAATGTTTTCCCTACCCTCTGTGCAAGCCCATCTAGAATCTCCTTTGCCACAGATGCAGGTACTTCCCCTTCTTCTAAATCAGGATCGTTATATTCCAATTCGTATCTCATATCGTCTGTTTGGAATATTTCAGCAAAACGACCTGTGAACTCAATGGTCCATTCTCTTCTTTCTAACATGTCCTTGTAGACTTGTTTAGCATCATCAGACAAGGACCTCACCTTCTCATTCCAGAATACACTCTCATCCGAATCAACATTTTCACCTTTCTTCTTCGAACTCGATTCTCCAGTGTCTTTCTTCTTCTTTGAAGGTGGTCTCTTTTCAAATGTAAACTTCGATGTATCATCTCCTCCATCATTATCATCATCACTGCTACTCTCATCATCCTTCTGACTTCCAGAACCCTCAGCATCATCATCATCATCATTATTATCATCCTCATTATCACTCTTTTCCGATTCTTCATCCTCATCATCATCTTCCTCTTTATCAGATTCAGATGGTTCAAAATCAACCTGTTCCACTTCTTTTTCTTTGTCTTCCTCACCCTCCTTCAGCTTGGGTGCAACATTGTACAGGTTGTCTATCAGCTCACTAAGGCGTTTATTCTCAGCGTTCAACTCTTTGTTATCTTCTTTAATAGCCTTAAACCTGTTTTTGTTTCTCAAACACTTTCCTTCAAGCTTTTTGTTCTTTGCTTCTAGCTTCTTCACCTTCTCATCAATTTCATCCTGATTAGACTTAGAAGCTACCACAATCTGAAGCATCTTTTCCTCATTTTGCTTGAACTTGGCTATTTCTTCTTGCTGAGCCACAATCATCTTCATCATGTCGTCCATCTTCTTATTCACTTGTTTCATAACCTCGTCATCCACAGTGACTTTCTTTGACTTGGACTTTGATCTAGATGGCTCAACTTCGGCTTCTTTCTCTTTCTGAGGCTTTGTGAACAAGTTAAGTACATTATCCAGTGCAACATTAAACTCATCCACTGGTAATGTTGTTGCCTCTTTAGTCTTTTGTTTCTTTGTGGCTGGTGAAGATTGTTTTGATGACATTCCAGCTTCAGGTAATCTTTTTCCTCTCAAGAGTTGATTTAACTCTTTCTCCCTAAGCTGCTTGGTACTGGTTTTCTTAGCCATGGTTTTGTGTTTAGGCTTGGGCAAGTTAACGACTACAGTTTCTCCTTCATTCAACTCATCCATGTTTACACCAAACACTTCATCTTCAGCACTAACAGCCTTCTTGCTCTTCTTAGCTTCAGCAATCGATCTGTTCAATGATTCAGACTCACCAACCATAGTGGCCTTACGTTTGGTGGCCCGGACATTCTCAGCATCCGAATCCCATTGTTCTTCAACCTCTGTCTCTTTCCGAATCCACTGATTCTTCATCCACCAAACTTGTACCTTTCTTAGCAGTAGATTTCTTTCTAGCCTGTTGCTTCGAGCTTCCCTGATCAGTCTTTCCTTTGCCCTTCCCTTTGGCTCCAGGATTGACTACTTGTCTTTTCCTCTTTGTATTAGCATCAGCATATACCAAAGGATCATCGTTGTCAGAATCACTATCAGGATGCCTTGCTGTATTCTTTCCTGGATCAATGTAATCCTCTCTAGCTAAGGCTCCAAACAACCTTCTGTAAGGTGGTCTCTCATTATCAGGCACACCTTTATATCCCTTCATTCTCACCAAAGTACGAATGTTCATGTGATCTTGCCCGATTATCTGAGTAGGATCCTTTTTCAAGTCAGGGTACTTGTGATCAAAAATCATCATCAAGAATCTTGGATAAAGCATGAACTTCTTAACCTTTAACCCTTTCAGCATCTCCAACATATGGTCCAATATCATCCCAACAACATTAAATGGTTTGTTGAGAGTCAACGCAACCATTAATGAGCTCAAACTCTTCCTCATTACGTCATAGCCTCCACTAACACAGCCAAACACATGTATGATGACATGAGCAAAATACTTAAACTGCACGCTTAGTTTCCCTTTGTACATTGAACCATCAGTGATAGGTCCTTTGTATTTCATCCTAAGGAAACAAGCTTTCTGCTCAGTCCATGAGAGTTCTCTTGGATCTTCACTAACTTCAAACTTGATCTGGAGAGCTTCTCTGATATCAGATTCAGTAATAAACATCTCCATTCCTTGAATCTTGCTCTTGATAATAGTCTGGTTATCAAAGTAATCATACTTAGCATTGTTGTAGAAATCTTCAATGATGTCTTTGTAAATAATCGTTGGAGTGGCCAAAGCATAAACTACTCTGCTTCTTTTCATGAACTTGATAATGTCAGCAAACTCCACGTTCTTCTCTACTTCACCCAGATAAGCACAACAGTTATGATTCTTCTCGAACGGCCATTTACTTCCACTTGATGATTCACCTTCCTGAACAGGTTCTGGGACTATATCTGGAATCACAGTTTCCACTGGAATCTCAACATTTTCCTGTTCCTCAGCCATCTGTATTATTGAAAACAAAAACAAACGTCAAAACACAAAATCGACAAAAATTCAAAATTTTAGGTTTTTAAGAATTCCACATTCGCCCAAACATTCTGGTCGAATGTAGTTTAATCTTGGTCGAATGTACAACCTTCTGGTCGAATGTGAAATAATATTACATTAAAATGTACATTCGTCCATTTTGAGGTTCATTCGCCCACATAATTTCACATTCGTCCGTTCGTTGGCCCGAATGTAGAAACTGATTTCCCCAAAAATTTAAAAATTTTCTAAACATGTTTTTAACTCTTGATTTTGATTCAATCATGGTCTAATATGGCCGATAATCACTCGTTCATAATCAATTGTTCATGAAATTCAGTCTATATCAGTTTTCATTAAGAATTAGGGTTATAGTATGTTCAATCGATCAAACAAACCTTAAATGATGTTAATAACCTAATTCTTTTATACTTCTCCCCCTAAAACTGATATGGAATGAATTTTTATCAAGATTAAGCATTAACAAACACTGAAAGTCCATGAACCCTAAAACCCTAGGTCCGACGATAAAACACATGATTCTGGTCTTGTTTCTTCATCATTACCTGTAAATTTGTTATAGAAAAGATCAGTGAAACTCAGGGAATCAAATGCACAAGCAAGAAAAACGAAAGCAACAAGGTCTGGTACTTGGAAGAAATTTTAAAAAATTTTGAATGAATGGTCGAATCTGATGTTGGCTATTTATAGGGATCCACATTCGCCCGTTGGTAGTGGACGAATGTGAGAAAGTTCCACATTCGCCCCAACTGAATGGTGCGGACGTACAACTGGTTCACCCGAAAGTGGATTTTGAATAAGAATCCACATTCGCCCGTTTTTACCAACCCGAATGTAGAAAATTTTCCACCTTCGACCCATTTAAGGGGCGAATGTGAAATGGAAAATTCTGAAAATTTTGCCAAAACACGAATTCGAATCCCGTTCAACATTTTTCAATCCGTTAAGCTTCCAAAACACATATTTTCACATTTAGAATTATACAAAGCCCAGATGGTGTTGTCAAATCTCAGAAATTGACTATCAAGCATCCCCGGTTATCAAAAATAAAGCAGAAATGCAAAAATTTTGACTTTTTCTGAAATTTTATCAAAACACACCTAAAATCTGTTTGGATTTTGTATCTTTTTGACAATAAAAGTAAATTGCAACAAAATAAAATGCATCAAGGTAAATGAAAACAGTAAACTTTTTGTGAAATCCGGTCAGAGGATCATATCAGTTTTCTGAGAAATTTGAAACAGTATGTG
Source organism: Ambrosia artemisiifolia (assembly GCA_032199755.1). Lineage (NCBI taxonomy): Eukaryota > Viridiplantae > Streptophyta > Magnoliopsida > Asterales > Asteraceae > Ambrosia > Ambrosia artemisiifolia. The sequence continues at coordinate 51,078,207 of CM063522.1, read as the reverse complement.
ACACGGCAATTGCTGATATTGTGGTCCACGTAAGCTCACATGCAGACAATTACGCAATGCTTTAAAATGATACGAGTTAGGTGTATTAGACTAACACGATGTGGTGCCCACACACACGACATACTCCCGTATCAAGTAATTGCACAAAGCTTCGTCGTAACGCGTGATTATGCCATAGTTATCCGTAAAAGTTACAAAGTATATAGCACAGAGGTGTACAGGTCAGCAATTGAATGCAGCAGAGTAACATGTGCGTATACACTAGGTTGAGGCTGATATTAATCACTGATTTGCATCAGATGATCAATACGATGTAATAATGATCTATGATCAGTTAAAACATAAAGTTCCTCAATTCGGTAACTTCCGGTTTTGGCAATTAAGCTCTTTTTAGCAAATATTCTGATAAAACTAGGTCCGTAAATCAATACGACAAGAGTTTATCAGAATATCCCGGATAACCATAACATAACGACCCGAAACCTCAGATTTTGGCAATCCTATCAAACGAAATTACGGTACTAAGACCATATGCCCATGAGGTGTTCAGCCACGAACGCGTAGTTCGTTATGTTTGTATCACTAATGCACGCAATATTTAGTCTACGAAGCCTATCAGCATATTACACGTAGTCAACACACGCCTCATATACTATACAATTCTTTAGCCTGTGTCAGATCCCTACTGATGTATTATCATTTCCTCTGTTTACCAGGAAATCATTTTTGATTTTCTAATTTTTAGGCTTTTTGAATTTTATAATGTTTTTGGCTTTTCTGATAAAATGGCTCCCCCTAAAATAAAGAACATATTTTTGGGTTTTAAAAAAAACAAAAACAATAAAAACAAAATTTGAAAGAAACAATCCACTCGAAAGCATCAACTCCTTTGAGGATTAAACAATCCCTTCGAAAGCATCAATTTCTTTGAGGATTACGATAGTAAAGAGAAATTCCCAATTAGCAAAGAGAAATTCCCAATTAGCAAACATATAAAAACTAAAAACTAAAAAGCGATAAACCGAGGTGCCGATTAGTCCTGTTTTTCCTTTATATTGTTTACTTTTAAAAGATATTCAAAGCGTGATCGGTCAAAAGCTTTTGTAAACAGATCTGCACGTTGGTAATCAGTATGAATTTTGATCATATCGATCAATTCCTTAGCGTAACAATCACGGATAAAATGATATTTGATCCGGATATGTTTCGCTTTAGAATGATTTTCAGTATTTTTAGTTAATGCAATTGCGGCTTCGTTGTCGCAGTGAATAGGGGTTTTAAGAAACTGCAAACCGTAATCCACCATCTGCTGTTGGATCCAAAGTACTTGCGAACAGCAACTCGAGGCTGCAATGTACTCGGCTTCACAGGTAGATAGAGCCACGGAAGTCTGTTTCTTGCATTGCCAGGTGATTAACCTGCTCCCTAAAAACTGGCAACCGGCTGTAGTAGATTTGCTATCTTTGTCGCAGCCGCCCCAATCTGCATCACTAAAAGCGATAAAATCAAAATTATCATCATTAGGGTACCAAAGTCCTTTTGAGGGACAACCCTTCAGATATCTAAGGATACGCTTGACCGCCGTCAGATGACTTTGTTTCGGCTTCGATTGATAACGAGCACAGAGACACGTTGCGTACATAATATCTGGTCGAGACGCCGTCAAATACATCAGAGATCCGATGATTGCTCTGTATGTAAATGGGTCCGTCAGCTCCCCCTTAGCGTCCACTCCAATCCCGTGATTGGGTTGAATCGGGGTATCCATCGGCTTTGAGTCCTCCATCTGGAACCGGCTCAAGATGTCGGAGACATATTTCGTCTGGTGAATGAAGATCCCGTCGGGTCTTTGGTCCACCTGTAAGCCTAGGAAAAACTGCATCTCCCCCATTGCGCTCATTTCGAACTTTTCCTGCATGACAGTTTCGAACTCCCTGCATAAAAGCTCGTTAGTTGAACCAAATATTATATCATCAACGTATATCTGCACTAGAAGCAAATCATCTCCCGTCTTTTTCGTAAAGAGGGTGCAATCGACGAGGCCGCGCTTAAAACCTTTGGAAATGAGGTATGTACTTAGCTCCTCGTACCACTGTCTCGGAGCCTGGTGCAAGCCATATAAAGCTTTGTTCAGCACGTAGACCTTATCCCGGTGGATTGGGTCCTCAAAGCCTGGTGGCTGCCCGACAAAAACCTCTTCCTTGACTTTCCCGTACAGAAATGCGCTTTTAACGACCATTTGATAAACTTTGAATTTCTTGTATGAAGCAAACGCAAGGAACATCCGAATAGCTTCAATTTGTGCTACCGGTGCATAGATTTCGTTATAATCAATCCCTTCGATTTGATGGAAACCCTGCACGACCAATCTGGCTTTGTTACGAACAATAACCCCACGATCATCCTTCTTGCACTTAAACACCCATTTAGTGCCTATCTTCTTCCTATCCGGCGGCAAATCCGTGAGCGTCCAAACTCCCAATTTCTGGAATTGTAATAACTCCTCCTGCATAGCTTCCACCCAGGCATCATCCTTCAAAGCGTCCTTGTATGTCCTTGGCTCTACCTGCGACACATAACACGCAAACGACCAATCATTTTGACTACCAGATTGTTGAATTTTGGCATATAAAGCTAAAGCACCAAAACTCTCTGGCGAATTAACGCTTTTAAGCTGCCCTCTGGTCATAACACTGCTTCCAGGATCACCGATAACTTGCTCCAGCGGGTGAATACGATGAATCCGAGATTCCGGATAATCAGGTACTTGCACTCCCGTCTGAACAGTCAAGTTCTCTACAGAATCCAGATCATGACCCGTATTTGATGATGAAGCCACATCTGAAATTGGAGTTGGGTTCACTGGCGGTGCCTCTGGTTCTTCAGCTTGTTCAAGAATGGCTTCTTCAAATTGTTCATCTTCAGATTCTGAAGTGTCTAATGAAGTTGAAGCCTCTTGAAACACTTCTTCTTCTTGTATAGGAGCATTGGCATCATTAGAAGCTGGTAGGGGGTTCACGGTGATCGGACGCACCAACGGTGAAGTTGTTGCATTTTCACACTCATAAAGTAATCTGATAACAGCTTCTTCAACCAAGCTATCTAGATTGAATGATTCAAAGAAATCTTTGTAATCAAACATCCAATCAGGACCCGTGCCTTGAAGATTTTGAGTATATCGTTGAACTTCCACGTTAGCCCAGTCTTCCACTTGACGAGTTCGCTTGTTGTATACCCGTTTGAGCGGGGTTGCATATCCAACAAAGTAACCCTCCTCGGCTTTAGGACTAAACTTCTCGCTTGGATTCAACATAGTGCATGGCGCCCCAAAAGGTTCTAGATACTCTAAGTTCGGCTTCCTTCGGTGTAACAGCTCATAAGATGTTTTACCAAACTTCTTCACTGTTAAAACCCGATTTAGTGTGTAATTTGCTGCATAAATCGCCTCGTTTCAGAACATTACTGGAAGATTTGAATCAGCAAGCATTGTTCTAGCCGCTTCAATCAGAGTCCTATTCTTTCGTTCAGCAACACCGTTCTGTTGTGGGGTATACGGAGCCGAATATTCATGATGTATCCCTTTGCTTTCACAAAGTTCATCCATCTTGGCGTTTTTGAACTCCGTCCCATTGTCACTCCGAATTCTCTTAATTTTCACATTGTAGAGATTCTCCAATCGAGTGAACAGAACTTTTAGGTTGTTAAAGGTGTCACTTTTGTTCTGCAAACACATCACCCATGAAAATCTTGAGTAGTCGTCTGTGACGACTAAACAATAAAGCTCTCCAAGATGACTTTTGCGCTTGACCGGTCCGAAAAGATCCATGTGCAGTCGCTCAAGTGGCATCTCAACAGAGTTAACCTTTTTCACTTTGTGGGACTGTTTGTGTTGCTTCCCCTTTTTACAACTCACGCACTTGTCATTCAGATGGAAATGTTTCACGTTTACTCCATCGACAAGCCCATTTCTCACAAGTTGGTTCATTTTCCTCAAATGAATGTGCCCCATTCTTCGGTGCCACATTATCGATTCTTTCTCTGTCGCTTTTGATAAAAAGCATGTTATCTGCCCCTGTGATGTCATCGCCTTGGACATATCAAGAATGTATAGATTGTTGACGCGAGGTGCCTTCAACATTATCCACTCTTTCGGAATTGTAAAGCCCGGTTTCAGAATATAGCAGGATTTGTCATCAAAATGCACAGTAAATTGCTTATCACATATCTGACTGACACTCAACAGATTATAATCGATCTGCTTCACATACGAAATCCGCTCGAAACTCACTATCCCATTGCTCACACTTCCTTCCATTGTGATATATCCACCTTTATTTCCTGCGAAAGCTACATACCCTCCATTGATGTTCTTCACGTCGAACAGCAACGCAAGATCCCTTGTCATGTGGCCTGAAGCTCCACTATCAACAATCCAAAGACTGCTAATAGGGCCAGCTGAAGCTCCCTGCACACAAAAAGTAAATCAGTTAGTTCTTTCGGGGGACCCAAGCCTGAGTCTTGGGTCTTTGAACATCAGGTTTCAAAGTAACATTTTCACAAGCATTTTCAACAACTTTTTGATCAATCTTTTTCTGATTGTTCAAAACAGTTTCCTTTTTCTCATTAACTCTTGAAGTTGAGGCTCCTGGAGTACCATTGGGTGACCAAGATTGTTCAGACCTTTTCAAGATACGAATCTGAGACTTTGGATTCTCAGTCGGTTTCTGAATAGTGTTAGCAAATGTAACTCTCTTGGTAACCTTATCTGATTTAACAGACTTAGGTCCAACACTTGATTTGACAATCGGTTTTGGTGGAACCTTTTGCCTATCAACTGTTGCGTTCACCACAGGTTTCCTCCATGATTGTTCCATAGCAATCTGATTCCTTCGATCATATTGCATTGGACGAGTGTTCCTCATTTGTTGAAAATTGTTTTGATTATAAAACGGTTGTGGTTGCTGAGGAACAACTCTCCTATGTGGTGGCACATAATGATCAATCGGTTTTCGCATAGAATTCCTCACTTCAACTTCGTGCCTTTTATGCCTTACATATGGGCACTGAGCAAGTAAATGCCCACGTTCCCCACACTTAAAGCACGCACGGTACTCTTCAAAAACATTCGGAGCATTTGGTTGAGCAAATGATCTAACAGGATATTGATCATTGTACTGTTGCTTCCTTAAACTCTCAGGGAGTGGCCCTTTTGAGTAAGTAGGCTCATTAAAACCATTAGCTCTGTTTTTGGGTCGAACAAACTCTGTGACATGGACCTTTGGTTCTTGAGGAACATCCAAATACAATTTCTTTAATAAAGCTGGTGGAATCTCATTTGTTCTCTCATGTTTTGGGAACCAAATAGTACTTTCTTGCCATATTTTGTCAATTTTAGCATAGTTAACATCTTTTATTGGAAAGTCCTCGTCAGAAATGATTTTATCGGATCCTTCCATCCGATAAAACACTTTGACAGGTTTGTCACATTGTTCATTCTTAGCACTCTTTTCAAGATCTTTCTTAACCACATTTTTCTCAAGATCTTTCTTCACAACATTCTTTTCAGACTTCTTTTCACGATTAGCATTTGCCATCGGAATCACAATTTGAGATGGTGAAACTGGTTCATTTGTAATGATGTGATTTTCTTTTGGAATCTCACATGCATTAACAGTTTGATTACAACCAGTGTCATCACTCTCAGTGTCTGAATCTACACTCTCAGCAGTAACACCCTCATCATTGATACCCAAAATCGGTCTAACATCGGAATTTGGATCACCAATACTTGAAGTATTAGATTCATTTTCCGATGCTAAATCAGATTTTACCGAACTCTCCGGTGTCACTTGGTGACAATTATGGTTTTCAAAGAGAACCGGAGATGGTACTGACCGATAATTGGTGGTTTGATCATCTATGATGTGGTCTACTACATAAGCAATATGCTTATAGCTTTCCAGTTTTTTGTTTACTTTCTCAGCAAAGCATTTGATGGCGGCCATTTCCAACTTGGTGTTTTCAATTTCATTGATATAGTTGTTAATTGCCAATTGTTTTAAAGACAAAGTGTTTTTCAAGTCGGAAATGTCCTTTTTGTAACCATCTAATACTTTGTTAAAAGCATTCAACTCTTTGCGAGTAGATTGACTGTTCATGATAGCACTATCACGTTGAACACGGAGTTGTTTATTCTCCTCAGTCAATCTATCACATGTACCACAATATTTATCACTTGTAACATCAGTGCTACACTCAGAACTTACAGGTTTTGGCGGATCAGTCATGGCCATCAATGCGAAATGAGCTTCCTTTCCTGCAAAGAATCTGGAATAGTCAATCTTTGTGAAAGCATCATCTGCAATGCACGACTTCCTTGTCATCAGAAAATCCGCTTCTGCTAGCAACTGATCTATGTCATCATCTAGAGAATCAACACTTGCTTCCATATCCGATTCACTGTCTGAATCAGAATAAACCGATTCACACTCCTCAGGAACATCAGAAACAGTATCAATCACAACTCCAGAATTTGTCTCTTCAGCTTTAACCTCAACATTAACCTCAGCATTAACCTTAACAGGTTCAGTCTCCACATCCATCTCAGCCTCAGACTCATCACTTTCAACCTCAGTTTCTACCTTCTCATCCATCGTCACTGAATCTTCAATATCAACCTGATATGCAACACAAGCCACATTGCCCCCAGTAGTAATTTCTTCAACACCTATCTGCATACTCGACCAGTCAAACCTCTCATCTTGTTGAGTCACCAATGCTTGATTCTGATTAGCATTCTGGTGTGTCTCATTTGGTGTAGTGATTGGTATGACTGTTCGGGTAGAATTGTTTGGTGTTTGGTTTTGTGTCTGGTTTGGTGTGTTTGGTTGTCTGTTTTGGTTGTTATTAAAGTTGTTTTGACGGTTTTGGTAGTTGTTGTTGTTTTGGTAAGAAACTTGGTTTTGGTTTTGTTGTTGACGATTCTGGTAACTGGCATTGAATGGGTTCCTATTGCCTTGTTTTGGTGGCTGGGTGCATTCTCGTTTAAAGTGACATTTCCCTCCACAGTTAAAACAAGTAACTTTCTCCTTGTTGAACCCGTAGGTTGTGTTAGGAGAAGTTCCCAAATCAGTTCTACCTGTCTTCTCGATAAATTCTGTTGCTCTTCTCATTATGCTCGCAAAGGCCCATTGGATGTCAATGAGTTCCATCTCTTCCTTGTCAATCTGTGCGTAGTCTTCATTGGTTAAGTTGTTATTCCCAATTTGACTAGCAACTAATCCATTGTAGGATGAGACCATTGCAGAGACTAATGCAATGTGTTGCTGAGCAACTTCAACTGTCACATTTCCCAAGTTAGATGTTTCCAAAACCACCGTTTGTTGATTAGGTTGGTTCATTGGTTGTTGAGATTGACTAGCAGTGTAGAAAGCTGCTTGTTGCATTGGGGAGAATGGTGGAATGTATGAATTGTTGTATTGTTGTTGTGGTGATGGTTGTGAAAAGGATGATGTCTGTTGATGATAGTTGATGTTAGATGATTCCATAACATTGGATATACATGCAACATGTGGTGCTACTAGCCCTCCTGAGCTTGATGTACTTGCTGGAACTGGAGATCCTCCAAAGTATAAGTTGGGATTCTGAGGAATCTGTGCTCTTCTAGCTTTCCTCTTCTCTTCCAATTCTTTGTTTTCCAGCTTCTCTATGAACTCTTGAATGGACCAGTATTGATAAGCATCCTTCTCCTTCAGGACTTCCACATGCTGATCCCAGTTTGGTGGTAATGCATCTGCAAACTTGTCCACCTGCTTTGCCATAGGAATCTGTATACCATAACTAGACAATTCAGATAACAAATGATTATATCTAGGAGTTAGTTCTTTCAAAGTTTCATTTCCAATATAAGAAAAATTCTCAAACTCCTTTCTCAGTTCTTCCATCCTTAGACCTCTAGTCTTCTCATTGCCATCATGCCTTCTTTTAAGTGCTTCCCATAGTGCCTTAGATGTTGTGCAAGTCCCAAACTGATGCAAAAGATCATTTGTGATTGCCTGTGTCAATTGGGAAAACGCCTCCTTCTCCACAGCAAACTTCTTTTTCTCATCCTCAGCCATGCTCTCCAATGGCACTGGTTCACCTGTGTTCTCCAAAACTGGTGGTGTGTAACCTTTAGCAATCATGTTCCATGCTTCTGCACCCTCCACTCCCATGCCTTCCAAATGTATCTTAAACTTTTTCTGCCACTGATTGTATTCTTGAATCTCCATAAGCTTCGGTGGCCGATTCCCGCTACCTGAAGACAAATCATTAATCAGTGTGGAAATAGCATTGGTAGCTTGAGTGTTTACCACCGCTGCTGCTACTCCCCAGTAGTCAGATTGTGGTGCCGGAGGTGCACTTTGAGTCATGTAGTTAACCGGCTGCGAAGACTGTGTGCTCGTCTTCTGTGCTGCCACCGTCCATGGGTCCATCACCTGCTGTTGTGGTTGTGTAGTTCCAGGTTCATACCCCCGATCAACCGAATGTGAAAAATGTGACCCGAAAGTGAAAAATTCAACAGAAAAATTCTAGGTTCGCCCAAAATGTCCTAGGTTCGCCCAAAAATTCACTCAGGTTCGCCCAAAACTCACACCTTCGACCACACAAATCCAGGTTCGCCCATTTTCTGATTTGAAAAACGGTTACACTTTGAAAAACGGTTATTTTGATCTCTGATTTTCAAAAGTTTGTGAATTTGAATGATCTTGATCAGGTTTTGCTTCGGAGATGATTTGGAACAAGTTTAATTCTTGGAATTTTGAATTTTAACCACAAAATCAACTCTAAATCTTTCAAAAACACTCAAAAACCATTTTTATGCAAAAACAGATGTGAATTGATCAAAATAATATCCAAATCAGCTCTGAGTTTATCAATTTGTTGTTGTATGATCCTCTATGCTCTGATACCACTTTGTAGAGGATGTAATTTGACACGAAAACAGGATTATATGATCATACAAGTTACAAAACCAGGTGCGGAAACCCTAGCTTTGAACAAACTGATGTAAACTCAAATCAAAACACAATCAAAGTCATTTTCTATACTTTTCATAGATTAACACATTCATAAAGTTGATTACAATGTCAAAACAGTTAATCTAGATCACACACACACTATCTCAAACTGCTCTGGAACAACACCTCAAAACACACACACCTCATGACTCCCTTAACATTACAAAATCACAAAAACTATATATAGGCACTGCACATTCGCCCATTGTGAATGGTCGAATGTGAGGCTTTTCCACATTCGCCCATTCTGATGGTCGAATGTGTATCACTGTGTAGCTCCATTCCAGTTTCGTCCACTCTATATCTACCTTCGCCCATTTCATGTTCACCTTCGCCCAATCAGTCTACATTCGCCCAGTTCAGCCTTTCTAACACATGTTAACTATCCAATCACTAGTCGCAAAACGCATCTACACTAATAGTAATAATCATTACTCTTGTAATTAAATAAATAAAAAATTAACCTTGCTATAAGGTAACACCATGTGTTGCAGTGTTACACGATTCTTTCTCCTATCTTCTCTTGATGAAGTATACCCATCCATCTTTAGAAAAGGAAAATTCCAATGATAGCATGACGATTGGGCTGAATTTCAACATCGTAGATAAGAAGCTGGTTTAAAAGAAAAAACATGATCAATGAATAACCTGAACACTTTGTGTTTTTTTTCCCTGTATGAACGAAACCTCACAAAAAATAGTTGTTTTTTTCTCCGTTTTTTATACAGCACTATGGTACTCGTTGGAAAGATAATAAAACGCTCATTAATTTGGTGTAATTTTTTTTATTTAAAAAATCTCGTATATAAGAGATATTAACGTTTAAAAATTATGAGAGGAAATATGAGAGAGAGAAATTTAAATTTGTTTTTAAATTATTTTTTCCTAAAATAACTCAATCTCTTTTAGGGTTGTATCTTTTTCTTTTATTAAAAAATCGAAATAATTCAAAATCACTAAAATCTTTCAATTATGATGCCACGTGGCAGTTTCATGGAGAGGTTGAAGCCACCATTGCACGCCACGTCAGCAACGTTCAATTCTTTTATATATATTAATAGATAAAATTCGGTACACGTAGCATTTTTACCCGTGCCCATACCGATACCGAAATCAATAAAAGTGGAAACTGATACCTATATTTATATCGAGTACTCAAAATCGCTACAGATATAGGTAGTTCCAGGTATTCAGGAAAAAAAAATGGCCATTCCGTTTCAACACAAAAGGTTACAAAAACCACCCTTCACCTTCCAACTCATGTTCGGGCTCCACAACCCTCTTCCCCTGGTCGATCAAACTACTGAGACCAGGGGGCGGTGTATCCTTTGTACTCGGACAAGCCCATTAATCCTGGTTAAGATACGGATCACAAATCACAATCAAGCAGTTGCAGTCAAGCCTTTGTCACTGATCTTGTCATCATTCAAGTATTATTTAATTCAACCAACTTTCATGCAATTATACTACTGTTTAATCAATATATAACCGGCTTCAATATTTTTCACCAACTTCGTTTTTATTTTAGGTTTCTTAATTCACGAATCAAATTAGTGGCAGTGTAAACCAAATAATAATAATAAATAAAGACATAAATACCCCTGCACATATACATTCACATTGGATTCTAGTTTGCTCTTTATATACATTCATATATAACCGGATGGGGTTAGTGTAAAGGACACACGGTGTGCAAAAGTTTTAAATAAAGGATAGACGATGTAATTTTTAAATATAAAGGACACACGGTGTAATTCTCCCTAAAAAAATATATGGTTTTGTTCTATTTGTATTCTCTGTCATCATTTCAAAACATTAGAAATTTGGCGCCGCAACGTCTTTTGAACCTACACTAGTTCTTTAAATATAATTTTGTGAGTATATAAAACAAAGAAAAAACAATAAAATAAGTGTCTCTGAGTAAGATAAAAACAGAGATACAGAATTTGATGTAAGATGTCTTATAAAAAATAAATAAAGTTTAGATAAAAAGGTATACTTTAGTTAAATTCTAGTGATAAAAATAGGGAACCAACTAATATTCACTATTGCCAATGATCTCCAGCCCAGCTAGCTTGAGGTGGGAAGGTTTACCTTCTTGGAGGGTTCCTGTCCGGGTTTGGTCTCAGGTTCGAATCTCACGCTCCTCCGAAAAAAATAACCGCTTGGGTTTGAAAGGAGAAACCCGTGTGGTGCTATGGGATTCGATCCTGGGCAGTGGTCGCTTTGCAACACAGGATTTACCGCTGAAACACTACTCTCCAAAAAAAAAAAACTAATATTCACTATTGCATACAAGTTACACATCTAAGGTGAACTCCTATTTGGTAAGAAAGCAACATAAACCTTGTATTATTATACCTTCATTTGTATGCATTTGAGGTCATTTTTCTTGTTATATTCATTGATATTGCCATCTGTTCTCTTCGTTGGGGACAAGTTTTCTTTGTTTATTCATAGTAGGATTATCTAATTGCTTGGTAACTTATGTATTTGTTTCTGTTATAATATTAACTTTAGTTATTAACCTAATCTTGTTATATTCATTGATATGCCTTTTTTATATGCTTTTGATTATGTTAATACCACAAACATTTTTTCAGGATAATATGAACTATCAAGTCTACCTTGATTTATTACTTCATTTCTGTAGGTTTTGTGTACATTGAATGTTATATGTTTATATGAATAGGAAGTTCATTTTCTTTTGCTAAGCCTGGCAAAACAGTCAGGTTGGGTCGTGTAACGGGTCAAAATGCGTTGTTACAAAAGAGTATCAATATAGTTCGCGTTGAAGCAGGTTTCGCCTTAAAATTGGTAGTTTTAGAAAGCAAAAGTATCAAAATGGGTCACTTGCTATATTTGTTTTATGGCGGCTAGCGAACACAACAGTGTGGGTGGTGCTCATGAATTTGGCCGCGTTTTAAGTTAGCAAATTTTATAACATGGAAACAAATCTACTGAACATGCCAATTCTTGAAACTTTTATTGTGATTCTTGACTTGATTAATGATTAATCTGAAACACATAAGTAGACATAATAGGCTTGGTTTTAAAAAGCGCGCTCGAGGCGCGCTTAAGCGTGAAGCGCATCTAGGCGCCAATCTGTGCGCCTTATGTAACACTAGGCGAGCATCGTACGAAAAGTGCAAGAAAAGCGCAATAAGCGCAACAAAAGCGCGCTTTTCGTACACGAGGTGTTTTTGTTCTTTGCGCCTCGGTTTTAGACCTCACCGCTTCTGTGCGCTTCGCGCTTTTTAAAACCAAGATAACAGGTTTATTCATATGATGCATGCAAATTATAAATTTTGACTTGGAAAGCTGATGTCTACTAACTTTATGCCCTGATTTATATTTGTTTATAGAACTTGTAGTATTTCAGTAAAACTTGATACAATTTTTAGTATTGAGTTGACATTTAGTTACAAAATGTTTTCCTGCAACTTTGTGTCCTTTTCTGTTGGCAGTATTCTTTAGAACATGTCAATGCAGATATTGAATATCACATAGTGACAGCGAACCAACATTGAACATATCGACAACAATGAGCCCCGTCCTGATATGATAATAATATATGTATGTAACTTGATGTTCTATGTTTTTCCCCTCTGTTTGTGAAACTGTTAGTGTTATACTGTTATAAACCTCTAAAGGTGATGAAATCGAACGAAATGCCCCCTTTTGATACTTGTATCTTTAGAAGAATCCACAACTACTCTAAAGGTAATGTCGAGAATCAAGAAGTTGATAGTCGTGGAAAGCTGCCTCTGTTATATGAAGAAGATTGTTCAGGAAACATGTATAAGGCGACCAATGGGTTTTCTTTTTCAACAGGAAATCATCAAGTAGAACACGAACTGTTAAAAGATTTCCATAGTTTAGACGCCTTGTTTCTCGACACCACACCGCCTTTTTGTTCAGAACATAAGATGCAGGAGCTTGCAGATATCGAATTTCAATATTCTGAGCTTATTAAACCACATAGACAAAGTCCTGAAGAAGCTGTTCGACATGAACCAAGTGGCCCGAAGATATCTACTGATGAAATTATTCGGTTAGGTGGAAATCGGTTCATACAATCTTGTTCATCTTTGATGAACACTAATGTGATATCGAACCACCCGTACAGTGGTTCATTCTGGGGCCTTTCTGATCAAGAAATCCAAGATGTTCAACTCATTGAAAATCTATTACTTTCTGCAGAGAAAGTCACTCAACAACAGTATGAAGTATCAATTAAGCTTCTTGATTGGTGCGATGATCTGTCTTGCAGCTCGGGAAATCCGATTCAAAGATTAGTCTATTACTTTTCAAAAGCTTTGCGAGAGAAGATCGATAAAGAAACCGGGAGGGATCCGTGTAGTGGGTTGGGAAAGAAAGATGTAGCAAATCTTTTAGAGAGAATGATGAGCCCGAATCCGAGTGATACCATGCTTTATGAAAAATCAGCGCTTTACCAAGCGGGTCATTTTTCTGGGGTGCAGGCTCTGGTGGAAGGTGTATCCGGGTCGAAAAAAGTTCATGTAATCGATCTATCTATAAAACAAGGGTCACAATGTACAATTCTAATGCAAGCTCTCGTATCTCAACCCAGTTGTCCAATCGAGCATCTTAAAATAACCGCTATCGGGACAAATTCTAAACAAAAAATCGAGCAAACGGGTGATTGGTTGAAGAGTTTTGCTGAATCTATAAACTTATCTTTCTCTTTTAATGTGGTTGTAGTTGAAGATATGCTAGATTTCAATCAAGATCTTCTTGAGCTGGATCCAGATGAGGCTTTGGGTGTTTACTCATCATATGGTTTATGGACCATGATCGCGCAACAGGACCGTTTAGAATCTTTAATGAATGTTATAGAAAGTATTAACCCTTGTGTCATGGTGGTGTGTGAAGTTGCAGTGAATCTTAACTCACCAAACTTTGTGAATCGTTTTATTGAAGGTTTGTTTTTCTTCGGGGCGTTGTTTGATTCTTTAGAAGATTGTTTGGGTCGTGAAGATGAAATCCGCACTATTACTGAGTCGATGCATTTTGGTAAGGGAATAAATAACGTTGTGGCATATGAAGGCGCGGAAAGAGTGATTAGGCATGTGAATATTGATGTTTGGAGAAAGTTTTTTTCCCAGTTTGGGATGAAGGAGACCGAGATTAGTATGTCTTCTTTATTTCAAGCAAATTTGGTGGCGGAAAAGTTTTCTTATGGAAGCGGTTGCACATTTGATAAGGACGGTGATTCGCTTGTCATCGGCTGGAAAGGAACACCGATCCAGTGTCTTTCGGTATGGAAATTCTCATGAAACTTCTTGTCCAGAGGCTGCCATTTTTACCCGAATCCAAAGCCACTTGAACCCAAATTAGAAAATACCCGAGTAACCAAACCCGAACCTTAAATGGGTCGGTTATCGGGTCACTTTTTCCCAGCCAAAAACCCAAACAACCCGACCAAAAACTGGAACATGTATTATCTTTTTTATGTTATAGATGTGTTTTGATTTGGAGTCTTTAGTATTTGTTACATAAAGATATATGATTATAGTTGTTTTGGGAATTTTGAACATTATCATACCGTATTGTTAAATATGTTTGAATTTTGATGTTATTTTTTATTAGCATGATAAATTTTTATGATATTTTGCGAAAAAAACTATCGTTTTTTTATTTTACATCTAACCGAAGGGGTTGCAGTCAAGCAATGTGTCCAAAAATGGGAGTTGCAATCATGAATACAATCAGAAAATCGATACAATACAAGCCTGTCTCACTCACAACTCCTATCAGGTTTCTTGTTGTATTCACTAATCTTGTCATCATGCAATTGGACTGTTTAATTGATAAATTACGGGCTTCAATTTGTATGATTGACTTCTTTGTTTACGGATCAAATAGATTTGATTAACTTATTTTCGGATCAAGTTCAGTGATCCAAATGTTATTGCTTGCTATGATCAGTTGATCACACTGTAGGGGAAGTATTAGCTATTTGTAAATATGCTGCATATTGCTTGATTATATCTGTACAATCTATATATGCAAAAGGTGTAACAACAAACAATAATAAAAAAGACATAAATGCCCCTGCATAATAACCAACCTGTCTAATCTCTGTCAATATTAACATCAAAGGTGAACTCCTGTTTGGTAAGGAAGCAACATAAACTTAGGATTTTTCCTCCATATGTATGTATTGTTAGAAAATGGATCAATTAGGATCAGAAAATCTTCATCATTTCCTTTTAAAGGCTGCTCAAGAAAGGAAATCTCAAATCATTTAGCCGTTAGAAATTTAATGGCTTTCCTTGAGTTGTTTTATAAATAGCTCTCAATCTTTTTGATTTGTATTCATTCAAAAACAATTATCAATACAAAGAAACTATTTTTTCTCTGATTCAATTATCGAACATGGTATCAGAGCGGTGTTCGCGATTCTAAAATCAACCCGCTCATCATCTACCTTTTTCAATCCATTACCAAAGGCAACCATGTCAGACTCAAACAGTAATGACCTGGCTTTGCAGCTCACCAATCTTCTTAAGAATAGCATCAACAATCAAAACCAACCTCAAAAACAAAACCTATCCGACACTCTTAAGATCAACCTCAAACTCAATAGTCAAAATTATGCCCTCTGGGCCCGAATGATTCGGGTTGCTATCGGGGGAAAATCAAAAACCCTTCTAAATCATCTTTCGGGAGATCCGGCACCACCGGAACCGACCGATGAAGGGTACGGACAATGGGAACAAGATGATTTAATTGTTTTCTCCTGGCTTATACAAAACATCGAACCCGCGCTTGCAAGTAACTTAACTGAATTTCCCACTGCAAAATCACTATGGGATGCGTTGGTTGTTACTTACAGTAGCGGTAAGGACAAACTGCAAACGTTTGACCTTCATGTCAAGGCAAACGGCATAAAACAAAATGGTTCACCCCTTGAAGATTTCTGGATCATCTTGCAAGGTATATGGGGCGAGATTGACAGGAGAGAACCGAACCCAATGAAATGTACTGCTGATATAGCAACCTATAATAAACTCCGGTCAGAGCAAAAGCTCTTCCAGTTCCTAAACGCCCTAGATCGACAATATGATACCATAAAAAGAGAGGTTCTCCGGTGGGATCCGTTACCCTCAGCTGAGGGTGCCTACGCTGCCGTCCGAAAAGAAATGGCGCACCAGGGTATACTGGGAACGACAACCGACAACGGCGTGGCGGCAGGACTTGCTGCCAGTGGACCTCACGGAACCGAAGGCTCAAGTTTTTTGTCGAAGGGACGGTCTGGACAGAAGAACTCCAATGGCGGATCATCATCCCGGATAGACAAATTGAAACTCCAATGTGAACACTGTGGCATGATGAAACATACCAAAGAACAGTGTTTTAAACTCGTTGGCTACCCCGAATGGTGGAGTGACGGTCACAAAAAGGGAAAAGCTGTTGTTGCCACCAGTAAAACCGATGATAGTAGCGGCGGCGGCAACCAGAACCATGGTGGTTTTGGGGGAATAGCTTTCAGCGACGATGACGGCGTGGATGGAGGTACCGGTTTTGAGAGAATAATCTCAAAACCATTTCTTAACCCTCAAAACTTCGATTACAATTTTTTAGACTTGTTAGAAAAATATGAATTTGATAGTGATAATATTACAAGGAGTTGTGAATCCCAATGTTCCAAAGAAAAGCATCCAAAGGTGGATGGTGAAATGGAACGTGAATCTGACAAAAGCTCCATGGGATTTTATTTTGAAATGGGCCACCATAAACAAGAATCCAAGGATCTTTGTAATAAAACAAAAGGAAAACATTTTTCACTAAAAACATATTCCTTAAAAAAATGTTTTTCTAAAAAACGTAAAAAGGCAAAACGTTTAAAAAGAAAATATAAGCTAGCACCGCAAGCTAACATGGCTCATAATCAAATAGACACAGATGAAACTTGGATTTTTGACTGTGGTGCCACTGACACCATGACATACGATCCCTCTGATATAGTTACTAAAACTAAACCTAGAATTAATCACATAAAAACCGCTAATGGGGGGGTTGTTCCTGTCAAAGGGGGTGGGACTGTGGAAATATCTCCCACTTTAAAACTTTCAAATTGCCTTTATGTCCCGTCCCTATCCCATAAACTACTATCCATTAGTCACGTTACAAAAGAGTTAAATTGCACCGTCTTGATGCATCCAACCTTTTGTATCCTACAGGATATCAGGACGGGAATGATCATTGGGCGTGGCACTGAGCGATCGGGGCTATACTATGTGGAAGAAGTGACTCAACATGGTAACGCGATGCTTGCTCACGGGACTACTAATAGAGACGCTTGGCTTTGGCATAGGAGACTCGGACACCCTTCTATTGGCTATCTTAATCTTTTATTTCCTAAACTTTTTCCATTAAATAAGACTTTTAACTGCGAAACTTGTGTTTTAGCTAAAAGTCATAGACATACTTATGTTTCGAATAATACTCGTGTTGATTCCCCCTTCTCACTCATTCACTCTGATGTTTGGGGACCCGCTGAAGTTAATGGGGGGCAAAATTTACGGTTTTTTGTTCTATTTATTGATGATTGCACGCGTATGACTTGGATATATTTTTTGAAACATAAGTCTGAGGTCTTTGAGAAATTCACTATCTTTTATAATATGATACAAACTCAATTTAAAACTAATATCCAAATTCTTCGATCCGATAATGGAGGAGAATTTGTAAACGAATCTATGAAACAATTTTGTCAAAACAAAGGGATTGTCCATCAAAAAAGTTGCCCATACACCCCTGAGCAAAATGGCACAGTTGAACGAAAAAATTGCATTCTATTAGAAATAACACGTGCCTTCTTAATTGAGTCACAAGTCCCTACATCTTTCTGGCCCGAGGCCGCTGCCACTGCCACCTACTTAATCAATCGACTTCCCACAAAGGCCCTTAATTTAAAAACCCCTCTTCAAGCCCTATCTAAATTTACCAAAATCCCTCCTCCTCTTACTCTACAACCTCGGGTCTTTGGATGCACTGTATATCCTCATATCCCTAAACATGATCGGGGAAAACTCGGCCCGTGTGCCGAAAAATGTGTCTTCGTAGGCTATGGGATTGATCAAAAGGGGTACAGGTGCTATAGCCCAAAACGTCAACATATTTACACAACTCTCAACTGTGATTGGCTTGAAACTGAGTTTTTCTATGCCCACCAACACAATGGTCAGGGGGAGAAGAAACGCGATATTGACCCACTGAATTGGTTGAAATGGGCTCCTATATTAGAAGAAGTCAACATCAATTCCCAAAATGACTCGTCGCCTTCTTCCTCGTCACAGTCTGAACCCGACAGTGCCACCCCTCAAGATCCTCCTAATCCCAAGGTAAATTCGTCACACACATATGAGGATACTCAACTTAGCGAATCTCAAGATCCTCAAGACCCCCTTAGTCCAACTAATATATCAAATAATAATAAAACTTCTATTGATATATCTGATAATTATGAAGTATCAAGTGAACAGGATGTGCAGGAAGGACATAAGGAATCTATACAAGAAACTCAAGATGAGGCAACTGAAAAATATGTGTTACCTCCAAGAGTTAATAGAGGTGTTCCGCCAAGACGGTATTCTCCAGAAAAAGAGACAAGATTCTCAAAATACCCTATGGCAAATATGGCTAACAGTAATTTAACGAAAGAAGCCAAAGCCTTTACTGCTGCCCTGTTTAATGAACAACTTCCAAACTCAGCAGAACAAGCTTTGACGTCTAAGGATTGGAAAGAGGCTATGGAGACAGAAATGAAGGCTCTTATGAAAAACGAGACTTGGGAAAAATGTATACTTCCCCCAGGAAAAAAACCAGTTGGGTGTCGATGGGTATTCACTATCAAACATAAACCAGATGGAACCATCGAGAGATATAAGGCTCGACTAGTAGCCAAAGGATACACACAGACATATGGGATTGACTATTCCGAAACATTCTCCCCTGTGGCCAAGATTGATACGATCCGCGTCCTTTTTTCTATTGCTGCAAATGAAGGGTGGCCTCTTCATCAGTTTGATGTTAAGAATGCCTTCCTTCATGGAGAGTTAAAAGAGGAAGTATATATGGAGGCTCCACCTGGGTTTACAAGGAATTTTAAAAGCCATGAAGTATGCAAACTGAAAAAAACTCTATACGGGCTTAAACAATCCCCTCGGGCTTGGTTTGGGAGATTTACTCTTGCTATGAAGGGATATGGCTTCAAACAAAGCAACTCCGACCACACGTTATTCCTTAAAAGAAAAGGTAAACTAATAACTTGTTTAATTATATATGTTGATGATATGATTATTACAGGGAACGATAAGGAAGAAATGGAAAAATTGAAGATTAATTTGTTCAAAGAATTCGAGATGAAGGATTTAGGAAGACTAAAGTATTTTCTCGGAATTGAAGTTTTGAGATCCAAGCAAGGGATTTTCATATGTCAGAAAAAATACATACTTGATCTTCTTGCCGAAACAGGAATGATTGACTGCAAACCAGCCGATACCCCAATGATAACTAATCAGAAACTCTATATGGAAGCAGGAGCAAAACTAGCTGATAAACAAAAATATCAACGTTTGGTAGGCAAACTGATATATCTCTCGCACACTCGACCTGATATTGCATATGCAGTTAGTGTGGTCAGTCAATTCATGCACCAACCTCAAGTTAGCCACATGGATGCTGTGTGGAGGATCGTAAGGTATCTCAAAGGGACTGCCAGTCATGGAATCCTCTTTCAACCAAACAAACATTTAAAAATCCAAGCCTATACGGACGCAGACTGGGCTGGAGATAAACAAGACCGAAGATCTACATCGGGATACTTCACTCTTGTTGGTGGAAACTTAGTCACTTGGAGAAGCAAAAAACAAAAAGTTGTCGCTCTATCAAGCGCTGAAGCTGAGTTCCGAGGTATTGCAAGAGGCCTAACAGAGGTACTATGGATACGTAAACTTCTAACAGAGCTCGGGTTCCCTCTACGTGAGTCAAGCAAGATATTGTGTGATAATAAAGCAGCTATACAAATTTCAGAGAACCCAGTTCAACACGACCGCACAAAACACGTAGAAGTTGACAGACATTTTATCAAGGAAAAATTAGAAAGTGGAACTATAGAACTTCAGTTTGTTCGATCAGAAGACCAGCTAGCAGATATACTGACCAAGTCCGTTAACGGAAGACTCTATCACAATTGTCTATACAAGTTGAGCATCGGAAATCCCACTACTCAACTTGAGGGGGAGTGTTAGAAAATGGATCAATTAGGATCAGAAAATCTTCATCATTTCCTTTTAAAGGCTGCTCAAGAAAGGAAATCTCAAATCATTTAGCCGTTAGAAATTTAATGGCTTTCCTTGAGTTGTTTTATAAATAGCTCTCAATCTTTTTGATTTGTATTCATTCAAAAACAATTATCAATACAAAGAAACTATTTTTTCTCTGATTCAATTATCGAACATGTATATGAGGACATGTTTCTTGTTATATTTAGTGATAGTGCCATTTGTTCTCCTTGTTAGGGGCAAGTTTTCTTTGTTTACAAAATCAAACAATTTTCAGGATTATATGTCTACCTAGGATTTCATACTTCATTTATGTTGGATTTGTGGTCTTGTGTACAGTGAATGTTAATCTGGAACTTATTTGTTTATATGAATTTAATTTCTTTTTGCTAAGCCTGGAAAACTGGGGTCGGGTAACAAGCACAAGCCAACACAGGACATTTTTAAAAAATGATCAGTTTGGTTTGGGTCAAAATGGATTCACCTTGTACTGGGTCGTTTTAGAAAGGAAAAGAATCAAAATAGGTTCACTCGCTACATTTGCCTTTATGGTGGCTAGTGGTGGGAGACGGATGGTGACGACACACTGATGATGGGTAGCGCTCACCCATTTGGGTCCATCTTAATTTGCCCAAATCAACACATTTCTTGATGAATGTCATAGTCACCCGGAGTACAGTTTTTGCTATACCTGATGGATTTTGCATATATTATTTTATAAGAACTGTCATCAAACACTCAATTTTTGAGAATTTTTAGTAATTCTTTACTTAATTAGTCTGAAACCGCATAATTAGACATAAGAGTTATTGTATGATGCATGCAAATTTTGCAAACTTTAGGCTCCAATTTATATCTGTTTGTACAACTTATAGTCTTGCAGTTAAACTTCATATAACTATTAGTACTGAGTGGATATTTAGTTGCACAATCTTTTCTATAAACAGAAGTAAAATGAGGAATTGATGATTTATCTTTTCCTGCAACTTTGTGTCCTTCTCTATTGACAGTTTCCTTAGAACAAGTCAATGCAAATATTGAATATCTTAGATTAATATAGTGACAGCGAACCAACATTGAACATATCGACAAGGATAACTTCAATGTGCCCTGTCCTGATATGATAATAATATATGTAACTTGATGCTGCATATGTTTTTCCCTCTGTTTGTGAAACAGGAGTGTTATAAACATCTAAAAGTGATGAAATCAAATGCAGTGCCCCCTTTCGATACTCGTATCTTTAGAAGAATCCACAACTACTCTAAAGGTAATGTCGAGAAACGAGAAATCAATGATCTTGGAAAGTTGCCTCTGTTACATGAGGAAGATGGTTCAGAAAAGAAGTATAATGCGGCCGATGGGTTTTTGTTTTCAACAGGAAATCATCAAGCAGAACATGGTTTAGACGCCTTATATCTTGACACCACACCACCATTTCGTTCATATGAACATAAGATGCAGAAGCTTGCAGCTATCGAATCTCAATATTCTGAACTTATGAAACCACATACATCAAGTGGCCCGAAGATATCAACTGATGCGATTATTCGGTTAGGTGGAAAAAGGTTCATAGAATCTTGTGCATCAACGTCGAATAACGAAATAATATCAAACCATCCTTACGGTAGTTCATTCTCGGGTCTTTCTGATCAAGAAGTCAAAGATGTTCAACTCATTGAAAATCTTTTACTTTCTGCAGAGAAAGTCACTCAACAACAGTATGAACGATCGATTAAGCTTCTTGATTGGTGTAATTGATCTGTCTTGTAGCTTAGGAAACCCGGTTCAAAGAATAGTCTATTATTTTTCAAAAGCTTTACGAGGGAAGATCGATAAAGAAACCGGAAGAGTTGTTTCATCCAGTGAGTCGGGAAAGAAACATGTACCAAATCTTGCAGAGAGAGTGATGAGCCCGAATCGGATTGCTACTATGCTTCATGAAAAATCACCACTTTATCAAGTTGGTCATTTTGCTGGGGTGCAGTCTTTGGTGGACGCTGTATCCGGGTCG
Source organism: Ambrosia artemisiifolia (assembly GCA_032199755.1). Lineage (NCBI taxonomy): Eukaryota > Viridiplantae > Streptophyta > Magnoliopsida > Asterales > Asteraceae > Ambrosia > Ambrosia artemisiifolia. Next base: position 51,055,819 of record CM063522.1, on the reverse strand, counting down.
AAAAAAGTTCATGTACTCGATCTCTCGATAAAACATGGCGCACACTGTACGATTCTAATGCAGGCTCTCGTATCTCAACACAATTGTCCTACTGAGCATCTTAAAATAACTGCTGTTGGGACTAATTCCAAACAGATAATCGAGCAAACAGGTGACTGTTTGAAAAGTTTTGCTGAATCTATAAACTTATCTTTCTCTTTTAACTTGGTTATAGTTGAAGATATGCTCGATTTTAATAAAGATCTTCTTGAATTGGACCCAGATGAAGCTTTGGGCGTTTACACAACATATGGTTTATGGACCATGATCGCGCAACAGGACCGTTTAGAATCTTTAATGAAGGTTATAAAAAGTATTAACCCTCGTGTCATGGTGGTGTGTGAAGTTGCAGCGAATCTTAACTCACCAAACTTTGTGAACCGTTTTATTGAAGGTTTGTTCTTCTATGGGGCGTTGTTTGATTCTTTAGAAGATTGTTTGGGTCGTGAAGATGAAATCCGCACTGTTACTGAGTCGATGCATTTTGGTAAGGGAATAAATAACGTCGTGGCTTCAGAAGGTGCAGAAAGAGTTATCAGGCATGTGAACATTAATGTTTGGAGAAAGTTTTTTGCACGGTTTGGGATGAAGGAGACCGAGCTTAGTATGTCTTCATTATTTCAAGTAAATTTGGTGGCGGAAAAGTTTTCGTGTGGAAGAAGTTGTACATTTGATAGGGATGGTGATTCGCTCATCATCGGCTGGAAAGGAACACCGATCCAGTCTCTTTCTGCTTGGAAATTCTCATGAGACGTCATGTCTGGTTTCAGCTACGAGTTCATTGTTTGCATCATTTATTTAATAATGTTTGTTATGCTAAGACAAAGGTGTATAATTTTTAACATTATGTTGATATGGTGAGTATGTGCCCTTTGAGCAGGCTGATTAGCATCTAATTAACATTGTATATATCTAACATCGATAGTTCGTACTAGATTTTTGAAAAGTAACCTAGTACTAATCTATTGCTATTTCACAATCCAAAAATGGCAGTTGCAATCAAGAAAACAAGAATACAATCGGAGAATCGATACAAAACAAGCCTATCTCACTCGCAGGTAAAAGTAATCAGGTTTGTTATTGTATTCACTGATCTTGTCATCATTCGAGTATTTCATTCAACCTGTATAGATGCAATCGGACTGTTTAATCGATGTTTGGGATTTCTTAATTTACGAATCATATAGATTTGATTAACCTATTTTTCGATCAAGTTCAGCGATCCGGAAGTTATATATGCTAGGTGTAATCCTACTGTGTATTGCTTGACAAACTCTAAAAAATAAAAAAAATAAAAAGACATAAATGCCCCTGCATACATACATACATGCATAATAACCTGTTTAATAATCACTAATTAACTATTGCATACAAGTTACACATCAAAGGTGAACTATTTGATAAGAAAGCAACATAAACTTTGGATTTTACCTCCATTTGTATGTATATGAGGACATGTTTCTTGTTATATTGAGTGATATTGCCATTTGTCCTCTTTGTTGGGAACAAGTTTTCTTTGTTTATTCATCCTAGGATTATCTAATCAGTAAGTTCTTTATTGGTTTCAACTTTATATAAAATGACCAAGTTTATATAAATGGCACATACAATATTAGAATTATATAAAATTACGAACTCCGCCTTTGATCTCTTACGTCATGTCAAAACCAGCCTTTTATAAATATGACCAATTTGATTTGGGTCAAAATGGGTTCACCTTGAAATGGGTCATTCTAGAAAGGAAAAAATAATCAAAATGGATTCACGCGTTATATTTTCTTTTTCCAAATCGCAAACATTTTCTAAAAATGGGTCATCATCGCCTGGTTGACAGTTTTCACTATACCTGGTTGACAGTTTATATCTGTTTATAGAACTTTTACTCTTGCAGTAAATTTTAACACTTGATGCACTTTGTGTTGAGTAGATATTAAGTTACAAAATCTGTTATATAAACAGAAGTAAAAAGATGTATTCATCTTGCTGAACTTTTCCTGCACATTGTGTCTTTTTCTGTTGGGAGTATCCTTTGAACAAGTCAATATAAAAATTGAATATCTTAGATTAGTATAGTGACAGCGAACCAACATTGAACATATCGACAATGATAATTTCAATGTGGCCCATCCTGATGTTTATATATGAAACCGGATGCTGTATGTTTATTTCTTCTATCTGCGAAGCTGCGAGTGTTATAAACCGCTAAAGGTGATGAAATCAAATGAAATGTTCCCTTTCGATACTCTTAATGTTAGAAGAATCCACAACAACTCTAAAGGTGATGTCGATAATAGAGAAAATGATAGTCGCGGAAAGCTGCCTCTTTTATACGAAGAAGATGGTTCAGGAAGTAGATATAAAGCGGCCGATGGGTTTTCGTTTGCAACTGATAATCATCAGGTAGGGCATGGGCCACTAAAAGATTTCATAAGTTTAGATTCCTTGTTTCTTGACACCACACCACCGCTTCGTTCATATGAACATAAGATGCAGGAGCTTGCAGATATCGAATCTCAATATTCTGAGCTTATTAAACCGCACACACAAAGTCGTGAAGAAGCAGTTCAACATGAACCAAGTGGCCAGAAGATGTCAACTGATGTGATTATTCGGTTAGGTGGAGAACGGTTCATAAAATCTTTTTCATCGGCTTCTGTGGACGATGTTTCTATATCGAACCATCCTTACAGTAGTTCATTCTCGGGCCTTTCGGATCAAGAAGTCAAAGATGTTCAACTCATTGAAAATCTTTTACTTTCTGCAGAGAAGGTCACTCAACAACAGTATGAGCGATCGATTAAGCTTCTTGATTGGTGCGATAATCTGTCTTGTAGTTCGGGAAACCCGATCCAAAGAATAGTCCATTACTTTTCAAAGGCTTTACGAGAGAAAATCGATAAAGAAACCGGGAGAGTTTCGTCCAATGGGTCAGGAAAGAATGATGTAGCAAATCTTGCAGGGAGATTGATGAGCATCAACGCGACTGCTACCATGCTTTACGAAAAATCGCCCCTTTATCAAGCGGGTCATTTTTCTGGGGTGCAGGCTTTGATGGACGGTGTATCCGGGTCAAAAAAAGTTCATGTAATCGATCTAATGATAAAACAAGGTGTGCACTGTACAATTCTAATGCAAGCTCTAGTATCTCAACCCAATTGTCCTATCAAGCATCTTAAAATAACCGCTGTTGGGACTGATTCCAAGCAGAAAATCGAGCAAACGGGTGACTGGTTGAAGAGTTTTGCTGAATCCATAAACTTACCGTTCTCTTTCAACGTGGTTATAGTTGAAGACATGCTAGATTTCAGTAAAGATCTTCTTGAACTGGAACCTGATGAAGCTTTGGGTGTTTACTCATCATATGGTTTATGGCCCATGATCGCGCAACAGGATCGTTTAGAATCTTTAATGAAAGTTGTAAAAAGTGTTAACCCTCATGTTATGGTGGTGTGCGACGTTGCAGCAAATCTTAACTCACCGAACTTTGTGAACCGTTTTATTGAAGGTTTGTTTTACTACGGGGCAATGTTTGATTCGTTGGAAGATTACTTTGGTCGTGAAGATGAAAACCGCACTATTACAGAGTCTATGTTTTTAGGTAAGGGAATAAACAACATTGTGGCAGCAGAAGGTGCAGAAAGAGTGATTAGGCATGTGAATATTGACGTTTGGAGAAAGTTTTTTGCGCGATTTGGAATGAAGGAGATCGAGCTTAGTATGTCTTCTTTATATCAAGCAAATTTGGTGGCGGCGAAGTTTACGTATGGAAGCTCTTGCACGTTTGATAGGGACGGTGATTCACTCGTCATTGGCTGGAAAGGTACACCGATCGAGTATGTTTCTGCTTGGAAATTCTCATGAGACTTTATGTATTGTCTAAGCTATGAGTTTATTGTTTGTTTAATTTATTTATTTACGTTTGACATGATACAACGATGTTCTTTATGTTGCTTATCGTACGAAAGAGTGTATAATTCTATACCGTATGTTGACATAACAGTATGAGTATGTATATACCTTTGAGCAGGCTAATGTAAGTAACATTGAATGTATCTATCTACCAGCAGCTGGGGATCAAAGTGACAGCCTGTGAAATAAAAAAAGTTATTATGGTTTAGAGTCTTTTGACCTGTATAGAATTTTAGGCGAAGGGCCAGAGCGCATGTAACAACAGTTAGTATTATGCCGTCTAGAACTTTAGGCTCAGTCTTTTAAAGCACCTTGTCGAGCAGCTCGTGATACAGCAAGTTAGAATGATGTGTTTGACGCGTACAGCCCATGAAACAAAAAGTTAGAATTTTGGGATTGACGCGCATAGAATGTAAACTCATCTTTTGAAGAGGTTTGTACAATCTTTGCCCAGCATTTAGGATCAAAGAGATGTAGGTTTTGTAGATTTGAATTCCTTGTATAGTCGTTTTGAATCGTGTACCAATTCTCTTTAATTTTGAGTAAATTCAACTAAACTGAAGACGCCTTGATGACACTAAAATCACCAATAAGCGAGACAAGAGTCCGTGAAACAAAAATTAAAAAATTCAATAATCATGTATTTGACCTGTGTAGAAGTTTATTGGCATGTTTGTGTAGACAATATTTGCCATAAGAAAACCAGTTTCAACAGAAGAGAATGCTACAAAACCTGTGGTTCATGATAAAGCTTTAGCAAATGTTAATAGGTTAAAGAGTTTAACTCGTTTGCTTAGAAGTTTAGATGTTATTTCTTGTGAATTGTAACTAGATTTATCTTGTGCTGATGAACTGTGTTACTATATTTTGATGATCAAATGTCGATCTAGTGTATGTTTTTACTTTTTAGTAGTTACACATTTCATATATGTTATGGACAAGATGTGATTTTGTTGATCTAAATATTACATTTTTTCCATTTCACAATTTTTTTTTTGTTTAATGACAAAGAAATCTAAGATATATAGTGTTGAGTGTGGTGAGTTTTATATTGGCATTTTGATAGTGAATGATTTTATGCATGTGTTTGTAACTTTTTTAACGTAACTCGTACTCTATTTATACCAAAATTCTTAATTACGCCCTTAACTAGAAAATGAGATAGCGTTATTGCTTGTGATATAGAATTTTGCAGCAAAAGAAAAGTAAAAATATGTAGTAGAAAATGTGACCGAAATCCAATAGAGTGGTATATATAAAACTGTAAATATACACGGCCAATGAATTAAAACATACGATGGAAACACCCGATGCAGGCGTCGAAGCGACGTAGGCGGTGGAGATGGGGATGGGGATGGCAACGACCTACATCTCTGTCCAGCATAGCTTTATCTCGTTAGAGATTTACATGGATGTGAGGCTGTGAAGGATGACCAAAGAAGAAAGCAATAGACGCGTGTACAATGGCAAAGAAAAATGCAAAACACGTGTAACCCACCAGCAAAGCAAAGGCTCTCATAAAAACAGTAAATTACAATCTTATCATACAGTGTTCATGAAAGTTTGTTTGTTAATAGATAGGATAACTTATATTTATGAGTGTATATAAAAGAAAAGGAAATTACAAAACAATTCGAGCCAAACCAAACAGAGTCGAGCCAACCTTTGCTTGCTCGTTTTTACAAACTAAATTGCACCGATCGACTTGTTTATAACCGAGCCGAAAACGACTTACCAGCGGTTTGGAATTTACACAACCCATAGTTTAAGTTACAACAAGTTAAAAAGCGAAGTTATGGCCAATCACATTCCGGTGGAGTGCCAGCCCCATAACCTTTAAACATGGAGGTTATGAGTTGGCGTCTCACTTATAGCAAATTTATTCTAGGTTAAGTCATAAGTTTTACCACAGTGAATCTCGCAGTGGGATTCTTCTGGAACGGTGACGGGCCAGGTCACCAGCGTCATTGGTTTTACCAAGGTGGACCGACGTGGGTCGTTAAAAAAAAGGGCAAGTTATGAGTCATCCTGGCGGAGATTACGTGGCTACGTCTAAGCCTCCGTGAAGCCGATTCGGTGTCTACTTTACTCATGAACTCAATTCAGACTCTTTCACACAAAGTTAGTGACAAAAAACAACACATGGAGGAGACGGCAAAGAAAACGGTAACGGAAACGTGGCTGAGTAAGCACCGTTTCCAATACAACGGAGCTACCAGACACCCTTTCATCCTCAGTATCCGTAACGGTTCCGTTAATTTCTCTTCTTTCAAACGTTGGCTGGTATTTTCCCACTTCTTTTATAAGTCAAAACTATATCGAATTATAAATCGATTCTAGGGCTTTTAGATCTGTGGACTCGATCGATTGAATCTCAGTTGATTTCAACTGTTTAATAATAATAATAATAATAATAATAATAATAATAATAATAATAATAATAATAATAATAATAATAATAATTTTTTCTGTTTAAATGTCGTTCATGACTGTAGGGACAGGATTACATATTTGTGAGATCGTTCATACCGTTTGCAGCAAGTATATTGATGAAATCATGCAAAGAATCGAGTGATGAATCCGATATGGAAGTGATATTAGGTGGTATGGCTTCTTTGAATGATGAGATCAACTGGTTTAAACAACAAGCTTCTAAGTTTCATGTTTCATTGACCAGTGTCGTCCCACAGAACGCAAACGTCAGATATTGCAAGTAGGTAACATGAAATTAGCCGTGTAAACGAGTCGAGCTCGAACTTTTTTAAGCTTCAGCTCGGCTTATTAATTATTTTTTTGTTTAGTTGATTAATTTATATTAGTTTTATAATTAGTTAGCGTTTTCTATATAGTTATAATCAAGGCGGCTCATTTATATATGTTTTTCTACGAAGTTATATTTTAGGCAGTGGGGGCTGAAGGTCACATGACCCAATTTTTTTCAAATCGGTGGGGTCTGGACTCAAAATATATACAACTAGCTTTTATCCCGGGAGTGTTCCGGGGTTAAAATATCTAAGGGTAAGGCTAACGTATAAAGCTTCTTAACGTAAGAAGCATAAGAAGCAATCTCAGCCATTAGATTAACAAGATTTCTGGATGCAGATTAAAAACCCTAACCATACCTGGGTTAAAACTAACCAAGCGTAAAATAGGAAAAAATCTTCTAACCGTCTAATTTTTTTTTTTTTTCAAATCGTAACAACAGAACTAATTTTACCCTGATTTTTCATCATTTTCAGATTGATTCATGTTCAGAATGATTTCACAATTCAAAAAAAAAAATCGATTACAGTGAACGAAAAACGTAATATCAGTATTTGATCTAAAAATAATAAAGACAGAGGATTAAACCAATCATATGAATAATTATGAATTGTAATAGTTGTCGAATACTCTGGATTTTGTTTCATTAAGGATGATTAAACATAAAAATTAGGTTTAAAAAAAAGTCGCAGAGGAAGAAGATGAAGTTGGTGAAAAACAGACGCACTCATCAAATTTTCAGACGCACTTATCAAAAAAAGTTGCAGAGGAAGAAGATGAAATTGGTGAAAAACATACGCACTCATCAAAATTTTCAGACGCACTCATCAAAAAATTTCAGACGCACTCATCAAAAAATTTCAGACGCACTTATCAAAATTCAGACGCACTCATCAAAATTTCAGACGCACTCGTTGAAAATTTTGGACGCACTCATCAAAACCCAAACAAAAATCAAACGCACCTTTACCAAATAATTAAACGCACCTTAGCATCACCAACAAAAGAAACAAACGCACTCATCAACATTCACTCACAAACAAACGCACTCATCAACATTCACTCACAAAAAACAAACGCACCTTTATCAAATATCTATTCCATCATCATCATTCACTCACAGCAACACCCAAAAAGTTTATCTTCCTGTCCTTCCTGTTTTAAAATAATCCATCCAAGAGTCCTTCCTCTGTCCTTGTTTTAAAATATGAGAAATATATCCATCGATTTGTTTCATTGCTTTTTGAACAGAGTACTCACTTCCACGTCTTTCGAACTCTTATTCTTCTTGTGCTGTTTCTCCTTAACTATCTCATCAACAAAATACGACACCACAGCTGCAGTACGCTTGTCATCGTCTTCTTCTCCGTGCCTACGACCTATGTAGTTAACTCGGCCGAGATCTCGGTGGGATCTCGGTGAGATCTCGGTTATCGGAGGTTGACACAAATATCGGTTGAAATATCGGTGGTAAATATCGGTTCCGATAATATCGGCGATATTTACCGATATATCGCCGATATTTGACCTTTTTTGTATCGGTCATCTCACTGATATATCGGTTTGGCCCTAAATCAGTCAAAATTAGGTCAAAATCTGACCAAATCAGTAAAGTAGAATCAGTTATTACCTCTAATCGAACTAAAATCGGACCTGCACCGGCCTCCAAAGACGAAATCAAACCCCATTTAAGAATGAATCGATAGATGAAGTGAATTTGGAGCTAGGGTTTGTGTGTTTGTATTGTATGTTTGATGAAGAAGATAAAAGAGGGAGGCGCTGGTAAGGATTAGGGTTTATTAAGTATGGGTATTTTTACATTTAACCCCCTCCATCTTTCAGTATTTTACATATGGTTCCCAAACTTGTAAATGTATATAAAAAATATAAACTTAACTATAAATATATATATAAAAATTAGTAAAATTATATAATATATATATGTTTTGCAATTACCGATATCCCACCGATATCTCACTGTGAAAACCGATATCCCAAATATCGGTCCTCGACCGATATCCGATATTTTTCCGCATTAACTACATAGCCTACGACGCTTACGTGGTTGGTCAGGAGATGGTGTACGGTGGTGCGTTCTTCTTCTGTGTCTGTCGGTGGATCGAGAACGTGATCGACGACGGTGGGCAGATGTGGAAGGGGGAGCTTCATCGTTGTTGGTTTTGTTGGTGTTGGAAGGAGGAGCTTCATCGTTGTTGGTTTTCGTTGAAGGTGAAGGATGACGTGGTGGTGTCGGGTGGTGGTTCGGTGGCGGTGGTGGTGGTGGTGGTGGTGGTTGTGGTGGTGGTGTTGGTTGTGGTGGTCAGACCTAGATCTAGATTGGTTTGTTTCCAGCGAAGATGAAAAACGGTTTAATTGGGGTTAACTGTGGTTAGGTTAAATTGACAGGTGTCAATCACTGGTGGCTTCTTACGCTTCTTATTTTAAGGGGCTTTATACCGTATACTTTCTCAATATCTAATACGTATAACATAATAAAATATCTAATATGACAACATAATTAATGATTTTCCAATACATGATTAATGAATAATAATATTATTATTATTTATTTTAAACAAATTTCTGCCATAAGTTATCATATTCAAATATAAAAAAAAAAGAATCTCTGCCTATGAAGTTATGTTTATCGTTTGTGATTTATTAGTAGAGTAAAATATATTTGAAAACAAAACCCCACAAAAATAGTTGTTTTTTTTCTCCGTTTTTTATATAGCACTATGGTACTCGTTGGAAAGATAATAAAACGCTCGTTAATTTGGTGTAATTTTTTTCTTTAAAAAATCTCGTATATAAAAGATATTAACGTTTAAAAGTTATGGGAGGAAACATTAGAGAGAAAATTTAATTTTGTTTTTAAATTCTTATCTTTTCCTAAAATAATTATATTATAATATATATAGATTTATTAAAAAAACTCAAAAATTAAAAAATCTTACATGATGCCACGTGGCACATTCAAGGAGGGGTTGAGGCCTCCATTGAATGCCACATCATCAAAGTTCAATTCTTTTATTATAAGTTATAGATTTTCGGACAAAACCGGGGAAATTTACACTACTTAACCAAAAATTGGTGGGGCCCGGGCACCCCGGCCCTCAATAAGTTTCGCCCTTGATTTTAGGACATTTTTCCTTAAAGTCTATATGCGATAGGTAGACTCATGTAACCATAACATCTTTTCTATTTGCTTACTTGAACATAATTTCTTTCTAAAAAAAGGGGAACTGTTTAATTCTACAAAAGAAAAAGTCTTTTTTTTTTACGAGGTATGACTATAAATTCTTATGAAATCGACCATAGATCAATTTTCGGATAAAACCGGGGAAATTTAGAATACTTAACCAAAAATTGGTGGGTCCCGGGCACCCCAGCCCTCAATAAGCTTCGCCCTTGATTTTAGGAGCCCATTTTTTCTACTCACCCCGTGCCACGGGGATTTTCTAGGATCTTCGGGATGTCTTGGTTATAATTATAACTAGGTGGTTTCCCGCGCGTTGCGGCGGGGATGGTGGTAATCGGATTTGTTTATGAAGAAAGCTAATCCACTTTGAAAGTTTGCAAAATGTTACCTTAAAAGACAACATTTGTCCTTGTAACCGTTGGCTACACCGCCTTTATTCTGAGACCGACTCCCCATCATCGATGGTGGTGGTGATGATGATTTTGTGTGATGTAGCGAAGGCTACAAGGGAGGCAAAGGTGAGCAAGACAAGTGTTAGTTTTGCCATTGTAGGTTGTTGTGTTGATTGGATGTGGTGGTGGTAGTTGGATATGTTATTAGAAGAAACATAAGGTGTACCTTATATTTATTTATATTCTAATATGTATGGTGACTTTGGGGTTTGCATGGAGATTCACACATGGAGTAGTGTCAATAATAAGTATGTTTTTAGGAGTGTATAGGTGTGTGTGTATATATATATATCATGAAATGGCTCCACTTATATGATTCTTTAATTTATTTGATTCTTAAAAATAGTGCAAATTATACCAATAACTTGAGTCGGTGAAGAAATGTTAAACGTTGGTCAACGTAGCAGTCAAATTTGGATGGTAAAGAAGACAAAAGAAGCTGACCGTAGTTTAGTTAAGTATAACCAAACCCTAGTTAGTTACTATATAAAGAAGACAAAAGAAGCTGACCGTAGTTTAGTTAGGTATAACCAAACCCTAGTTAGTTAATATATAAAGAAGACAAAAGAAGCCCGTAGTTTAGTTAGGTATAACCAAACCATAGTTAGTTACTATTCATGGCCATTTTGTAACTATATTATTATAATTATAATTTGGATACTATTTTTTATCATGGTTTTATAAAACTATACAGTAGTTAATATACTAAAAAAGCCTATATAAATAGTAGGTTAGGCTCGCGAACCAGGAGCTCAATGCCCGTACTTGAGCTCGTTTCAACTTGGTTCAGTTCAAGGTTTTAGAGAGCTGATCTCAAGTAACTCAGCTCACAAGTAGCTTGGCTGGGTTACACCCATGTTACATGATCCGTGAGTTTATGCTTGTGCACGTAATCGAAAACTTGTTGATTGGGTGGTTTTGTTACAGATTTTTAGAGAGCTTAATGAGTTCAGAAATAGAATACCCTGTAGCAATCACAGCTTTTTGGGCGATTGAGGCTGTGTATCAAGAAAGCTTTGCTCATTGCCTTGAAGAAGGGAATAAAATTCCACAAGAACTGCAGGCGACTTGTGAACGATGGGGCAATGCAGGTTTTGGTGCGTACTGCAAATCGTTGCAAGATATTGTTGATCGTTGCTTGCAGAATGCGTCGCAGGAGGTTATCTCGAAAGCGGAGGTGTTTTTTTTAAGTGTTGTTGAACATGAAGTGGAGTTTTGGAACATGAGTAATGGAGAGGCATCTGTGTGAATCGTGAATGATGTTAAAATAGGGTGAATGTATGGGTTGCCTATTCTAGTAGCCTGTTTGATGAAGTTCTATTTTTACTAATTTTCTGTCTTTAAGGATAAACATCTTATACCATTTCTAAGTGTTGTTAAATCCTTTCGAGCCGAGCTTGATCTCAAAATAATAGGCTCAAACTGAGCCGAGCTGTGCCCGAGCTTCATAAAAGCATGAACTCATTTACGTCCTTACACATAAGCTGGCTTCAACTATGTGTGTGAGTGTATGCTATCCTTTTAAGTCTGAGACGATAAAAGGAGATAAAAAACATTAACGTAAGTACTTGTTTTTATCTAAATATATGTAACAAAAAAAAATAACTTTACCACGATCAAAATTTCAATATTTGGACCATAGTTGTCAAAAGCGCGCCTAGGCTCGAGGCGCACCAAGCGCGCTGCGCCCTGTGAGGCGCGCGCCTAGGCACTCAGGCACACTATCAGGGCTGATTTTCCGGCCAAATTCAGGCTTAAAGTTGCATAAACCTCTAAAACATCCTAAATAAGTCATGAACATGTCCTAAACAACCCTAAACCATCCTAAAGTAGCCCTAAACAAGCCTAAAACATCTCTAGAATCCCTAAAAAATGTATTTTATACTATGAGCCTAATTATAAAAATCTTTCATTTTTTATGCGCCTTGCGCCTAGGCTCCGGGCTCTACATAAGCACCTTGAGTGCGCCTAGGCGCTTTGACAACTATGATTTGGACATAGTTAAAATTAGAGCATATGCATACTAATTTTTTCTTTGATATTACATCAATAATTTACGGAAGGCGGGGCACAACCAGAAAATGGCACGGGTATCCCACTACCCTCACGGGTTTACTGCCGCCGGTGACCCAGGTAATGGGTTCTGAATGGTCCCGAGTACCATTTGCGTGAGAGGGGGGGGGGGAGCACATCCTTCTTACACTAGCATCCGCAATTCCAAACATCAACTCTATCAAAAACTGAACAAGCCTACGACGAAGACGTGCTACATCTATTTGGCATCGTTTGCCACATTTGTTGGCTGTTTTGTACATCAAAGATGTTTTTAAACAGTAACCTTTTAAGGGCCACATTTTGCTGGTCTAGCGGAAATTGTGGGCTAAATTGCTAAATAAGGCTCTGGGAAAAAACAAATAAAATTGGGCAAGTGGGACAAGTTGCCCGACACATGTCTTATCGGTTTGACGGTTTAATTTCAACCAGTATAACTATTTGAATCAATTTTATTTTATTTTTCAAAATCTTTATTTTATATCCAAGTTAAATAGTAAAACAAGTAATAAAGATAATATATATGCGGACCTAAACACACACGTGTGTGGGTAACCATGAGGCGGACCTAGAATTTTTTTCACTTGTGTCACTTTTACCGGTTCACAACATAGTTATAAGAATCGCTAGGTGTTAATCGGCCGGTGGGGTATTGATCAGTGATTAATTGGTTTGGGATTTTACATCACTTTTGTAATGCTTTTACTCGATCACTTTAAAGTTTAAACTTAGGTAGTAATCTTCTCTTTCTATAGAAGGTCATTTCTTTGGTCTGCGTTGTTAAATGTTTACATAAAATTTACAAGGTATATAATAAGAAATTAAGATATGTAAATACGTGGGTTGAGCAATTTGGGTAGTCCACTACTAACTGAAACTAAACTTGTAAAATACAATAAATGAAATCAACAAAAATTATGTAGTTACAGATGTTTGAACACATTACCTTAACACCAACACAAATTATTGTGTTAGCAACTTTTCTATAGGTGTCGTCCTTGGGATGTATACCGTGTCACTTAGCTTTCGGATGAAAAATAAACGCATCAATTATTTTTTCACTTATGTTACGTACAATAGGGATGACGTCAGTACCACATCAATACCGAACCAAAAATATCAATTTCGAAAACGCAAAAAGTAGGTAGCAGAACAGGTAACAAAAGTGACCTGTATGATACGATACCGGTATTCAAAGGTAAATCAATTGAAAATACCGTACTTAACGGAACCTAAAGTTACTAACCCCTAAAATGCAAAAAGTAAATACTAAAAATGACTTAGTACAGTACCAATAGTCGGTAGCAAATGCTCGTAAAACATAGGTTCGGATTCCAAAAATAAAAATAGAATTTACTAATAAAGTTATTAGAAAAATAAATAGATTATCACCCTCCCCATTATTTTCTGCGGCATCCAGGTGAATAGCGAATGTGGGTGGCGGCGGTTTGACTTGGATGGGAGACGAGATTTTACCGATTATTCTACTGTCGCACCTTCGGATGGTGGAGGTTAGGTTTTCTCGCATCTGAGAGAGCCAAGGGGCTGGCGACGGTCAGTGTCACAATAGTCGTTCCTTGCCGTAAAAAAAAAGGAAAAGAAAAAGAAATAGATTAATCGAAATTTGGCTCTTGTGTTAAAGAGTGTGGGGATGGTAAAAACTAAAAAAAAGCAGCAGAAATAGGGGGGGATATCATTTATACTCCTTGATAGTTGATACCCTTTGATCAATATTCAAGAGTAAAGAAAGATTTGCATCTTACTTACTACAACAAGTGAAGAATAGAATATATTCTTTCTTTGTCTCTCACCAACAACAACAATGACCTTATATTATAGATCCTTTCTCTAAATTCAAGCCCTAAATTCCTCACACTTAACAAAATTATTTCAATCAATCGGTTAAAAATGGGGTTATGGTGGGCTCTAATCGTCATCGCATTGGCTTACGTCATCTGTAAATTCCTACTGATGCTCATCCCTTCTAATGTACCTTCCATCGACGTCGATGCATCTGATGGTACATTTCTTTGTTTAGTTATTAATTTGGTAATTAGTTATTAATTTGGAAGTTCAGTTGAGTTTATTATTATTAGAGTCATGGCATGGAGTGTAAATGCAGCTAGATTTTTTTGTTATTGAATAAGCACAAGTCAAATGCTGATTTACAGATGGTTTTTATATTGAACTAGGTTTCTTCATCATATCATTCATTCTAATCATTTAACACACATACATGATATTAATCACATATAGATTTTTTGTTATTGTATAAGCACAACTGCACAAGTCACATGACCTAGCATGAATATGTGAATATATGAAATTGTAGAATTTTGTGACATTGATGGATGACACATTTTTTATGTGACAAGAATATCTCCGTTTGCACATCACTCTTTGTACATTTTATGTCTTTTAATACATATTTCTTTGATTCTCTCTATTTGCTTTTAAAATGCGTGCACCGGAATTGCATAATGCGCGTCTCACTTGATGTGATCTGAACAAATCTGACAATCAATTGAGCAATAGTTGTGTGTGTGCTTGAACAAATCAGACCATTGATTGAACAAATTTGACTAGAGATGATGAGAATATTGATAAATAACTTTTTAGTAATATTTGAATAACTAATGCCTTGACACGTGATGTGTGTGCTTCGTGCATTGCGCATCATGCATCGGCTTTTGGTATCAAATCGCATTGGATCGACGGATCACCACATACTTTTTAAAACCATCTCATAGTAACAAGAATACTTGCTTTTTCCCGCTGCTTGCTTTTGATGTATACGATTGGGACATTCTTGATACTTTACATTTGTTGGATGTAAACAGTTATAGATGATGGACAGCCCAAAGAGAATAGCTTCATCTATGTAAGTTCTTATTTATGTTTCAAGATGAAAATATGGATTTTCAAGATCTGGAATGGTATTTATTTCCTTTTGGTGTTTTCATGTTTTAGATACCTTCAAGAAGACAGACCGACAAAGTCCAGTGCTATGAGCCTGCAACCATGAAGTACCTAGGCTACTTCCCTGCACTGAAGCCTGATGAGGTTAGTGTTTAAAAAAATACATCTATAACAAACGGTTTATGCGCATGTTAGATAGCTATCACAGTTTAAACTTTATGATTATTATTCTTGTTTTCTCATTGTAGAAATTATGTAATTTTCTTGGACTATACTTATTTATTTAATCTTTTGCTAAATTGTTAATTTCTCAAACTTATTAGTAGTATATTGCTGCTTTGATAACAGAGGATGAGCCATCTGTCCCTGCCTCCTTTATTAGTCATTTGTTGGGTAAAACTTTATAACGATCATTAATATGTGCTCAGGTTAAGGAGCGAGTCGCACAGGTTAGGAAATCCCAGGTTGTATGGGCAAAGAGTAGCTTCAAGCAAAGGCGTCAGTTTTTACGTGTGCTTTTGAAGTATATTATTGAGCATCAAGACCTTATATGCGAGTAAGTATTCATTTCTTAATAGAGTAATGAGTAAATTACAAATTCACTTTTGGTATCTTTTGTACACTCTTAGCACTCTATTTTCAAGTGATACTAATTCATATATATTTATAGAGTCTCTTCACGTGATACTGGAAAAACTATGGTGGATGCATCTATGGGAGAAATAATGACAACATGTGAGAAAATTACTTGGCTTCTTTCACAGGGTGAGAGGTGGCTAAAACCCGAGTACAGGTATTAAGTTTTCTCTGTTCAAATTTATACAATCAATATTGATAATCATCATCGTCAGTCGTTACAATTGTATAAGTTGTCATTTTTTCTATTTCGGTATCTTTCAGATCATGTGGAAGATCAATGCTTCACAAGAGAGCCAAGGTGGAATTTCACCCCCTCGGTGTGGTTGGAGCTATTGTATCATGGAATTATCCGTTTCATAACTTGTTTAATCCAGTTTTGGCGGCTGTATTTTCTGGGAATGGCATAGTTGTCAAGGTATTCTATTCTTTATATGAAAAATATTTACAAATCATTGTAGTTTTTAATTTGGTCGGATCTCTTTATTTGTTTTTCAGGTTTCTGAACATGCAAGCTGGTCTGGATGTTTCTATGTGCGAATTCTCCAAACTGCCCTTGCAGCTGTGGGTGCTCCTGAAAATCTTGTTGAAGTAATAACCGGGTAAGCCCTTCTTTATTATGCAATTTTTTGATCTTTAAGTAGGAGCTTTAAACTTTGATTTATGCAGGTTTGCTGAGACAGGAGAAGCATTGGTGTCTTCAGTTGACAAAATGATATTTGTTGGGTCACCCGGTGTCGGTAAAATGGTATGATTTTCAATCTTATGACATTATATGTTGTAAACTGAAAGGGTACTTTTTGTTTTAACAATATATACTATAAACGTAAAAATCATTTTATTTGTTCCGATTTATTAATCTTAAATGCAGATAATGAGAAAGGCTGCAGACACATTGATACCAGTGACCCTTGAGCTTGGTGGAAAAGATCCATTTATTGTGTGTGAAGATGTAGATGTGCCTCATGTATGATTGTTTGACCTTCAATCATTTGTATAGTAATGGCACATAAGCTGTTTAATCATTTATTAGTTGAATATAGGTTGCACAAGTTGCTGTCAGGGCTGCGCTACAATCAAGTGGACAGAACTGTGCCGGTGCAGAGAGGTTTTATGTTCACAAAGACATCTATTCTGCATTTGTAGCTGCCGTCGTCAAAATCGTTAAATCTGTTACAGCTGTAAGTATGCTAAGTATGCTTTTACCACATAATCTTTTGTAAATACAATTAACGAGTTAAGTGTGATTACAATGAAACTTCGTTATTACAATGATAATTTAACCTTCTTGATAAAACAATTTATATAGTTATATTCACTAAAACTGAACTTTGGACAACTTTCGACCAATTTGACCCATTCTCTTTATTACACAGGGTCCTCCGCAATCGGGAAAATATGATATGGGTGCTATCTGCATGCAAGACCATTCTGAAAGGCTTCAAGGCCTCATAAATGATGCTTTAGATAAAGGAGCAGAAATTGTTGGTGGAGGAAGTGTTAGGAATATCAGTGAAGGTGCTGTCGACCAATACTTCCCTCCAACTGTCATTGTAAATGTCAACCACCAAATGAGGTTAATGCAAGAGGAGGTAGGTGGTTGACTAATTAATTGTCAAAATCTTCATTTAGTTTGACTTTTAGAATTAATTGGCATGATGTAATTTTATGAGCAGGCTTTTGGGCCGATAATGCCAATAATGAAGTTTAGTTCTGATGAGGAGGCTATTAGGCTTGCAAATGACTCAAAATATGGGCTCGGTTGTGCTGTTTTTTCCGGCAGTCAACGTCGTGCCAGATTCATAGCTTCACAGTTACATTGTGGAGTTGCTGCCATCAATGACTTTGCTTCCAATTACATGTGTCAGGTAAAATTCACATTTATATAAATGGATGGTGGTTCATGTAAAATGTGGAAATATTGTCTAGAACGTCTGAAGGTGTGGTATGATTGCACACATGTTTATAATTACTCACACATGTATATAATAACTCAATTATGTATATAATTACACACATTATATATATACTACTGCAATTATACGCACAACACATCAAAGTTTCGTTTTAAAATATGTTTTTAGTATGTAGCAATTCTATACTCAAATTAAAGAGAGTAAAATGCTCGATTTGATGGTATAATTTGCATAAGAAGTTAAAAAAATAAATTATTTGCTATTAAAAATGGTGTAACTATATTTTGGCAGTCTCTCCCGTTCGGTGGTGTAAAAGACAGCGGATTTGGACGGTTTGCTGGTGTTGAGGGGTTGCGCGCTTGCTGCCTTGTGAAATCAGTGGTGGAGGATAGATGGTGGCCTTTGATAAAAACCAAAATACCAAAGCCAATCCAGGTAATTTTAAATTTTGGGAACTTTTATTTGTTATGATTAAATTTGCAAACAGACAGGATAAAAATATGAACTAATTTGTTTTTTTTTTTTAATTTTGATTCTAGTATCCTGTTGCGGAAAATGGGTTTGAGTTTCAGCAGTCACTCGTGGAGGCTTTGTACGGGTTGAATGTGTGGGACCAGTTGCGGGCACTGGTTAATGTTCTTAAAATGCTGACAGAGCAAAACTCTCCAGTTAACACTAAGAGAAGTGACTGAAACATCTGTCTTGTTAATGATGGGTTTTGGTATGAACTCTTATTGGCCTCGGTTCGACTTTAATGTAAAATCGAATTAAAATGTAGTTTCAGTGAAGACATAACACGAAAATCTTTCGATTTCTGGATGTAAAAGGAAGTTGAAGCTCGTAAATTCGGTTTTAGGTTCTTATTAGTGCAGTTTCTTTACTTCTGCTTCCTCTTTGTTTCAGTGATTTTGTTAAGTGAGACTAGGGAAATCATATTGGAGGTCTAAAAATTAAAGCAGTTTTCTAAATTATATTTCATTTTATTATAACATAACAATGGAACTAAATGTTACAGTGTCTACAATACTGTAATAACCGATGTTTTTAACACCAGTAGTCTTGGTTGGATCGATTATAAGACCAAATGAACTCATACATAAACACATATAAAGCTGGTTTAAGAATATATGGAACTACTTAATATTTTACTAGTTTATTTCTTAGGATAGGATCCTAAATCTAATATGTAGTGACAAAATGTTTGTATCATAAAAGGAATGGTCGTTTCTTTCAGAATAAAAAAGAAATTTGTAAAGGATCAACACTCGATAACTAATAAAACCTATTTCTAATTCTACATGCACCTCTTGCTCGAGTGAAGTCTCTAGTGCGGCGGCTGTGGTTTTAGGTTGGAGGTGGTATGGTGATTGTGATTTTAGGGTGCTTTTGGAGGTGGCTGATGGACATGGTGGTTTAGGTGGTGGTTTTAGACTTTTAGGGTTTCTTAAAAAATGGTGGTCTAGATTAAAAGAAGGGGAGGTGAGTCTCACTTATTTTGTTGATCCTATACTAAAAGTTTGTACATTAAGCAAAAAGACTAAAGTGCTCATGAGTTAATGTTAAATTTAGATGACATTAGCAAATTTATGATATGGCAAACCTTGAGGATTTAGATGCAAAATAAAATAATAATAAAAATAAAAATTTTGGCTATTAAACTCCTTTTAAAAACACAAATTATGAACGTGTTTTTAAATTTTATTTTAATTTTGTAGGACAACCATTTAAAAAATACCAACTTTAATAATACAAGTGCAAACGAATTACAATACATAATAGAAAAAAAACCTGCAAATAGATTACAAAAGTAAACAGAAAAGATAACCGATTCTTGAATAGAGCTTCGTTAAAACAGATTCTGGAAGTTGTGTGTTGGTTTGATCCTATTGGTTTTTGTGTGTTTCAACAAAGCCTTGTAATTGTTACTCATGAGAAGAACCAGTATAAAAAGTGCACCCATCAAAACATACACATTATGCCCTAGTCGTCGCGATCTAATGCCAATGCGTAGGCGCGCCTGGGCCACTGGGTGTGCCTTGATACATAAGATTTAATTCTTGTAATGACTCTTACTTGTAAACCAACTCAAAGTTTATCTTACAATAAATGTGGGACTGACTCAATTTCCACAAAGCTTTAACTCTTTAAGCTACAATGAACAATCATACATTATCTGTGAGCACCTTGTGTTTAGATCATGCATCCAATACTTGTGTATTTAGCTTCAGCTTAAGCTAATAAACAACATTGTGTTTGGATTTGCTTTCATTGTATTACTAGTTTACTACTTGCAGGCTGAGATCAAGTAATATGACATGCTGGTTATACTGACACTGTACTTTTACTTGGTCGCCAAATCTTTCTAGGAGACGCGCGCACCAGATTCTTGGATTTAGATTCAAAATCAATATCCAGTTTTGATGCATCAAGAGATAGTTTCTCACTAATAAAACCATCTAAATCAAATCCGGTTCCACTTTCTTCACCAACAGGATCTGATCCGTCTTCACTCGTTAAAGAATCGCGTGTCTTGTTATAGGGATTTTGATTGATGTTTAGTAGTTTCTTTATACTATCAATGGCTGGATCGATAATGTCCAACACCCCTGTCACCCATGATCCATCATCAACCACTTCTGTACGCTGTTGCAACCGACCAGTAATTATAATTAGAATATTCTTATAACTGTCACAAGTATCTATATATTTTTATTAATATATTATGTAAAAGTATGATGTAAACTGTGTACCTGTTGAAAATAGAGGTTTCTGATCTCTTCAGCGCGTATGGCGTTTCCTTCATCTTCTTCAAGAGATGCCCATGTCATCCATGTTACATAGCTTTGAGAGTTTATATTGAGAGATGATCTAAATAGTCTTCTAGCAGCTGATAAATTACCCACTCGCTGTTCCAGCACACCCCAGGCCTGAACAAATACGTTATAATATTGAAACATGTTCAAAGATTTCGGCGGGAAGTTTGTTAATGTTCTTTGAACATGAAAAAAAAGTGTATGCTCATTTAGTAAATGTTCGTTCATCTACATATTTATATGAAATTATTTGTTAATTTCATATAAGACTTTGATTTGGATATTACTGTTTAATTTTAAAATGTTGGATATTGTTGTTTGTTTTTAGTTGGTGTTCGTTTATGTTTGTTTAGATTATTAACGAACAAACATAAACGAACATGAACACTTTCCTATTGTTTCCGAACAAACTCAAACAGGAAAATCCATCCATTTAAGTGTACATGTTTGTTCTTTTGTTATGTTAACGTTAAAGGAATGAACACGAACTAACCTGAAGGCAGCGAGCGGCACTTTCACTTGTTGAATTGATTGACAGTGCTTTCTGGTAGAGTTCTCTAGCTGTTTTTATGTTTCCTTCTTTCCACTCCATCCAACCCCAAGCCTAATGTTAAGAATATATAAACCACTTTAATTAAATAAAACTTAAATCTGTTTAGAAAAAAAATGGAAAAATGATATGCTTACAATCCAGACAGGTTGGTGCCTCGGGTCTAATTCTGCAGCTCTTCTGAACAACGCTCGAGCAAAATTGGGTGCTGAATGTTTGTACTCTAACAAACCAAGTGACTGAAGTAAAACAGGATCTCTAGGATTTAATGCATGTCCAATTTTTAACAGTTTCCTTCCTTTATCAACATTTCCAACGTTAGCTTCAAAAACGCCCCATACATGCCATGCAAATCTGTTCTTTGGACTAGCTTCCACAGATTTCTGATTCAAGACAAGAAAATATCACAAATGTTTTGTGATTCTTGTAAAACAGAAACTTAAGAAAAGAAAAAAAAAAAACATGCTTTACCTCAAAAAGCTGTCTAGCCTCGCGATAATTTTCTTCTTGTACCTCAAGCTGAGCCCAAGCCTATACAGATAATGGACTTTATACAACTACTTTATAAGTTTATATTATGTGACTGTATTAAGGTTAGAATTGATAACTTACAAGCCAACTGGCACAGCTTTTAGGATTACATTTAGTAGCCTTCCTAAACAAGTACCGTGCTTGCTCATATCGGTTTGCTTTAGCTTCAAGCATAGCAAGTGTTTGGTATATGTATTCATTTCCACCACAGTTTTTTATTCCTTTACTAAGAAGATACCTAGCTTTCTTTACATTTCCAACTTTTAGTTCCAAAACTGCCCATCCATGCCAAGCGGCAATGTGTTTCTTGTCGGCGACTGTTGCAGCATCAAATAGTTGCCTAGCTCTCCTTATATTTCCCATTTTGTTTTCCAAAACTGCCCAACACTGAATTTACATAACAAATACAAGTATTAAGCAAAACAAAATTGTATTTTTATAAAAAAAATTGATATTAAAAAAGTGATTATTATTTAGAGGGATGAAGTAATGAACACATCAGGAAGACTGACCTGCCAAATGTACGCATTTTCGCCTTGTGTAGCTTGGCAGCCCTTCTCATAGACTGCTCTTGCTTCATCTGCTTTTGATTGCTTGCTTAATATTTTTCCTAGTGCTACATAAGATCTTCCATCTTCAGGCCAGTAAGATATGCACTTCACACCAACAATTTTTTTTATATAAAAACATTCTATGAAAATTATATGCAAGTAAAAATAGGTGCTCACAACAGAGATGAAACAGATTAAGAACAATTATAGTAGCATTTCATATTATGTTTAAGCTAATTCAGAGGTAATAACTTGAACCTAATGCAAGTCTTGTAATCTTCATTGATTTGAGCTTAATTAACTGAGAAGTAAATAATTTCAAGCCTAAGATGGAAACAAATTTAACCTAAACTAAAGCCAAGAAACCTTCATGGATTGAATTTGGAATGGCTTCCCAAATATGACTAAATGGTACATGCAATTCCTTACAAATCAAACCTTCATGTAGAATGCAGATAATATTATTATCTACATTCTTCAGTCAGTTTAACTTTCTACTAACCAGTTAATCAACTGTTCTTGGAGGAGGTTTGCCATATATTTGGATTAAATAATTAATACAATTAGAGGTTGTTTGGCAACCTCTGCGTAATTAAATCCTGAGTCATTAAGATTTCTGATTGGGTAAGAGGTTCTGAACTAGTAAAAGAGGCTTGACTTAGCTCGGTCGGACTAGTTGGTGGTGGAGGGCTATGGTTATGAGCATATACGAATGGATAAAGGGGTAAAAGTTTCATTCGGCATCATTTTGAAGCTTAATGGGTAAGAGGCTTACTGGCTAATTCAGAGCTGTCAATGAAACATTAAGAGGCTACCAAACAGCCCCTTAGTCAAATATCAAAACAGTATTAAGCATGACATTCATATCAAACTTAACAAATTGTAACTATAAACCACACGCATATTGCATCAACACACAGATCAAATCAATTATAACAAAATTACCATCAGTGTTAATTATACCTTCAGTAGAAGTTCCTCAGCTTCCTTATACCTAAAACTCCTCCCCAACACTTTAGCTCTATACAAGGCTATATCCAAATTCACACCTAGACGCTTTTCACCTGAACTCGCATCTATCCTCATCGGCTCAAATATCGGCATCTTCTTCGCAAATCTAGACAATTCAGCATCAACAACCGACGAAGAAGACGATGACGCACCACCCAAACCTTCTTCCATTTCCACGTCATCATCATCTCCTTCATCCTCACCGTCACCTGTAACCTCCTTCACCGGCCTTCGAACAACTAGCAACTCCTCAAGCGTCCGTTTCGTAGAACCGACGCTTGAGGAGTTGGTATTAAATTCAGCCGCAACGGTTTCTGGTAGCACCTGTGCAGGAACCGATGCGGCCGGTATTGAAGGCTCCTCAAGCGTCCGTTTCGCGATTTCACTAGTTTTGGCAAAACGGACGCTGGAGGAGTTG
Source organism: Ambrosia artemisiifolia (assembly GCA_032199755.1). Classification (NCBI taxonomy): domain Eukaryota; kingdom Viridiplantae; phylum Streptophyta; class Magnoliopsida; order Asterales; family Asteraceae; genus Ambrosia; species Ambrosia artemisiifolia. The sequence goes on along the minus strand of CM063522.1, from coordinate 51,032,057 downwards.
GTTCCAGCAGCACCGGTGCTGGAACCGATGCGGCCGGTATTGAATTCGGCCGCATCCCGCGGTTCTAATAGCACCGGTGCTGCTGGAACCGATGCGGAGGAAGAGGATGAATCAAGAGACGGTAGAGAATGTGAAAAGGAGGGTTTGATGAAGGTAGGGAAATGAAGCTTTGAACCGGCATTAGAAGGAGAGAAGAGAGGAAAGTGTTGTTGTGAGGGAGAAGATAGCAGCTTCATTGATAGTTTGTTACACTCACACCACATACGTGTGTTGGCGGGATTTTGAGGTTGTTGGAGTGGTAAATGACGAATTCGTCCTTGGAATTATTTATGAGAAAGCTTGTTGATGAGGGTGTTGTGGTAAATTTGGGGTGGGAGGCATTGGTTTGAGATGAGCCACGTTGCGGAGGTGGAATAGGTGGATATGGACAAGAGATTTTTGTTTACACGTGGAAGGTTTTTATTGGTAGGAAAGTAGGAGATATCTTGATCTTCTCTTTTACACGTGGAAGATTTTGCTTTACAAGATTTTATTATTTATTGAAATTCACTACTTAAAGAGCCGCGAGGTAAGTGCGTTGCAACTCTTTATTCGGAACGCTTTGATTTTTTTACGGCCAAATTAGTCTAGTCGAGTCAAGTCGAACCTGAGCTCGACCAAGCTTAAGCTCGAGTTTTATTAACTTATAAGAACTCAAGCTTGAGTTTAACTCGATTCGAGCTTTGTTTTTAAAGCTCAAGCTTGACTCGTTGGTAGCTTCTCAAACTTGCACTCGGATCGTTTAATATTTATTAGTTAATATATTAAATAAAAAATAATATAAATAATAGCTTCATTTAGTGATCCATTCTAACCTGACCAAATGTGTTGAAACATTAGATTTAGGGATGTTAATTTTTAACTTGTTGAAACTTGAATTTGATATCAGGTAAGGAACAACTGTAGGTAGTTCTTTTATTCGTAAGACAATCGTATTTATACTACGTGCTTTTAAATTTCTAATGACGATATTTTTTTCATTACTGTGTCATATTTTTATTATATGATGAACCTTACCCGATTCGAATCGTTAAACCAACCCGAAATTTTTTATGTTCGGTAATATGAAATAGAAGCAGCTAAAAAAGTGAACTCATTGAAAAATAAATTCTAGATCCGCAACTACATCAGAGGACACTAGTACAGAAATACATCAAGAGACGCGGTGATATCTATGCATATGAACCGTGACTTTTGCCTCTGCTATATTAATATGCATGAGCCGCAACTTTTGCCACTATTAGGGTCTGTTTGGTATGGGGTAATGGAATGAGAGAGGGAATGGAATGGAAGAGGTAATGGAATGGGAGAGGTAATGGAATGGATCATTACCATTCCATGTCTTGTTTGGTTATCATGTGGGAATGGAATGAATTCTTACTTTGTGTTATTTGGTATGTAAGAAAAAACGAAAATATAAAATCGATGGTGAGTGGTGGGTGGCGGCAGTGACGGTGGTGGTGGGTAGCGGCGGCGGCGGCAACGGCGGTGGTGGTGGTGGCAGTGGGCGATGGCGGTGACGATTTGTGGGTGGGCGACGACGGCAGTGGTGACGGTGGGTGGTGGTGGCGATGACAGTGGTGGAGGCAGTGACGCAGGTGGTAATGGTGGTTGGACGGTGGTGACAATGGTGGGTTACGACGATTCTAGCAATGGTTGTGGGTGGCGGCAATAGGCGGTGATGGTTGGATGATGACAACGATGGTTGGTTGTAGTGATAATAATAATAATATATTTGTTTCCATTCCTTGAAGGAATGAAAAAAAAAAAACACCACCTTACCAAGGAATGAAAATTCTTAAAATGGAAGGAATCTCATTCCTTATGGAATGATCCGTTCCATTACTACATGGTAACCAAACATGTTTAATTTCATTCCATGGGAATGATCTATTCCATTCCACCTTTGATTCCTTCATACCAAACGCTACCTTATATTAATATGTATGAACCGTGACATTTGCTTTTTTTTTTTTGAAACTTTAACTTCATTCACAAACAAAAACCAAGGCACACACTCTATCTCAAGGCGAGACAAAGACGCAACCTACAAAACATTACACAATGTCAAAATTACACCATATCCTCGAATCTACATGGCTTAATTTGTGCCTATTTTTAAACCACAAAAAACCTAGCACCTTCACGTCCGCTATAATATCCGTGACATTGGTCTTCTTATTATAAAAAATCCTCTCATTTCGAGCTTTCCACATCCGCCAGGAAGCTATAATAATGAGACCGTGTATCACTTTTTCTTAGACCTGGTGTAGTGGGGCGTGATTGGGGCTTGAAATCACAACATAGCGCCCCCCACACCATTACGTGGGGCGCTATGCCTTCAAAATTTGCAATGGCGTGATGATAATAACACTGGAAGGATTTTTGAATGTCCAATATATTGTTTCCACGTGTTTCTTGGCAGGAAGAAGAAGATGAGGTGAAAAAGAGAAGGAGGAAGAAGAAGATGGAGGAGAGAGAGAGAGAGACGTGACTTGTTGTGCTTTGTTTTTTTTTTTTAATTAGCGCCCCTTTTTCCTTCCCCTCCACTACACCCCATTTTGAATTAACACTCCACGCTGACTCAGTTGTCACGTGAACCAATCACAGAGGGGGGCCTTAAGTTTTTCTCCCCTCCACTACACATGATCTTAACAGTATGCACCTTCATATGATTATGAACTTCAAACAAATCTCTAACCGTAAAACGAAAATAGGCGAAACCGAACAGCGACATTTGCTATGCTTAATAAAAAAAATATATTGGTTTTTGTTTTCAGACCATATCTCTCACTCCTGTTTTCAAAACAAAGAACTCTTTAAACAACCGTTTCCAATCTCATTTACAAACCAAATGCCACTAATATAATAGTTGTTATGCCAGTGTTCCATAATCCAATCCTTTAATTAAAAAGGAACAGATAAACAAAACACTTAGGTGGTGATTGTTTTTTGGTCGGAAGTGCTTCTGACCACTTCTGTCTACGTCGTGCAGACGCGGGCAGACGTTTGGGGCGCGCAGATTGTTTGTTTTTCGGAAGACCTTTCACTAAAAAAGGTCTTCCTGACCTCTTCTTGGTGCAGACCTGGACCAATGTCTTCTACCCTCTTCTTCTCCTTCTTTTTCTCTTCTTCTCCTATTAACAACAACAGCATCATTCATCATCATCAAAGTTTTTCTTTTTCTTCTTTCTTCACCTTTACTTCTTCTTTTCTCCTTCTCTCTTCTTCTCCTCCTCTCCCCTCCACCGCCACCGTCCTCCACCTCCCTCCTCTCCCCTCCCCACACAACATAGCACAAGTAAACAAGTTGCAATATCCTGGTTCGTACTTATTATTTACACACATATTGTCATAAAGTATGTTTCACAAAATATTATAACAGATCTTCACTTTCCTTCCCTGTCAAGTTCAAGATACTTTTAGGCTCCATGGCGACCCATGGTCTGACCACCAGGAGGGTTTATTTTTTCTTTTTCTTTAATCGTTTTTTTTCTTTTTCTTTAGTATTATTTTCTTTTAATCATGGTGATGATGGTGGTGATTGGTGGCTGTGTTGGTGACGGGGATGGTGGTTGTTGGTGACGGGGATGGTGGTGGTTGGGTTGGTGGTGGTTAGTGATGGGGATGGTCGTTGTTGGTGACGGGGATGGTGGTGATTGGTGGTTGGGTTGGTGGTGGTTCGTGACGGGGATGGTGGTTGTTGGTGATGGGGATGGTGGTGATTGGTGGCTGGGATGGTGGTGGTGGCTCGGGTCCGGGTCAGATTCGGTTCAGGTGGGTTGTGGTTGGTTATGGTTATGGTTAGGTTAGGGCGCAGACGTTAACAAACAGTCTTCTTCTTGCAGACTGCAGACCTTTGGTCCACCTCTTCTCCTGCAGATGTCTGCAGATGTGGTCCGCAGACTGCAGACCTTTTACCTCTTCAAAAACAAACACCACCTTAGTTGTTTCCTTAAGTATAAGAACATGTATAAATAGTAAACAACTAAACATTATATTTAATTCTTCGGATTGTAATACACTAATACTTAACAAATCAGATCAAGAATAGGCAATGCAGTTGGATGAAGAACCTTGTTAAGAAATAAGGAAGAGCGTTGGTAAACTTGAGAGGTGTATCGCCTGCATCCATGATAAGAGCCCATAAGTTTGAGCAAAAAGCCACACTGCTAACAAGTAACCAATCTTCATTTCCTTTTGAATATGTTGAGCAAGCCTCACTTCTGCCACATTACAGTGATCCCTACAACACAACATAGAAACACATCCATGTGAGAGACGGGAAACTGTTAACAAATAATAACTTTTTTAGCTTATCATGTCATACGAGTAATTTTTCAACATAAGTTGATTAATGCCAAGTGGAACCAACACGCATTTAACAATTATACTTCATTAAAAAAACTATAAATGATTGATGTCTAAATATCGCTATCGTTAGGATTATACAAGGTACAGTTGTTTTTAATGTCTAAATATGATTATAAACATTGTATCGATCATTTCAGTAGTGATCTATTTTTTTTAATAAAGCAAACGTAAAAGGTCTTAGGTATAGGCAACCCGTTTAACTAGTTTCCTATTTACTCATTTAGCATGTTAGACATAAAGCGCAACTTAAATTGACCTTTCTTAAGTTTATGGGTGGAAAGTGCCAAACCTTATTCTCATATTTACTTTTTAGTTTTACACCGAATAAATCGAGTGCAATTACACCAGAAAAAGGTTATAAAAAAGGATTTAAGTGCGATACCTCTGCTTCATTGGCCGGCGAGCATTATATAAGCTTATCCACTGAGTAGCATGCATCCTTATGCGAATCTTCTTCTTTGGCTTCTCATCATCTTCTTGCTCCGTTGTCAATCTTCACTGCTTGTGTCCAATGAGCTAACCGATTATACATGCATACAAAAATTTCAGGTTTAATATCACCATGTACGAAGGCAGCGGTATTACATTATATACCATGTTTATCTATGGAAGATAAGTCAAACAAGTGTGCATTGATGCACAAATGAAGCCTACCCTCTGGAGTGGATTTTCTCTAATATGGAGATGGCTATGCATGCAACCATTTCAATCGACATCCTAAACATGAGAAATGAATAAGCATTGCATCAAAAGACTGCAATTGGTTAATTGGTGTTTGTGTGATTGTGTGTATATATTTGAGTTTCTATGGAAATGGATTTACATGTGTGAGTTGTTATTCCAGACATCTCATAAGCTAGGTCCAAGCATATCCATGGACTTCAAACATTATCATCATTAGCTACTGTCCACTTGAGATAGACACTGCAGGAACCTTAAGTAAAAATACAGAAACAAAGTAGACTAAAATGTACCATGATATAGTAATAGGTTAGCTGACATTCATTATGACCACTACCATAATGACAGCATGCAACCGGCCAAAACATCATGTGATACCTCTACAGCTCCATAACCAGTTCTTTCATGAGGAACTGGTGCATTAGTACATTCTAGATTAATTCGACCCAAGCCACGGGGTCACCATGGTCCAGATTGCCACTTAACCGCCATGTTCATGCCAAGTCGTATTTCCCGCAAGTTTTATCTCTTTAATACACACCACAAAGTAAGTTTCACACAAAGTTATCCTTTTCCTACGTGTGTAAGTATTTAAGGTTAGCAATTAACTAAAATCTTTTTGTTTATTTTTTTTCCAGCCTACGTCCAACTGATAAAGGCTATTGTTATACTTGTTTTCATCATTATCCCGAAGTTTGGGATCAAGGCTGCAATTTAGTATGTATAGCCATCAGTGCAACACATATGATGACCATCATGTTACGAATGAAACATGATCCAACGATCTAACTCTCTCCTGCTGCGTTATAATTAGCTCATGTGACTAATGGAGTCCTTACAATTACTCAAGTGCTATGTATTCTACGAGATGGGGGGGGTTGAAGAGCGAAAAGACGGTGAAACCCTACTCCAACAAGTTCAAAAATTTAGGTACACACCAACAAGAAGAAATTTTAAAATTGTGGGTTTTCAAAACGTCGGAGACCGCAAGAATTATTCAGGCCTTAAAAGAAAACTTTGGTCCCTGAGGACGTCACTATCCTGTGATAGCACTTTGCAACGACATGGGCTCTTTCATAGATCCTCAAGTAACCTCCTAAACAACTATGAAGCAACCTTACTATTGAAGCCATGTCTTTGCAAAGTGCTATAAAAGAGCCCATCTCATAAGCACCCCAATGATAAGGTTGTTCCATATAATTGTTCGGGAGGCTACTGGAGGATCTATGAAAGAGCACTTGTCGTTGCAAAGTGCTATCACAGGATAGTGGCATCCTCAGGGACCAAAGTTTTCTTTTAAGGCCTGAATAATTTTTGTGGTCCCCGTAATGTTTTGAAAATCCGCAATTTTAAAATTTCTTCTTGTTGGTGTGTACCTAAATTGTTGTACTTGTTGGAGTAGGTTTTCACCGTCTTTTCGCTCTTTAATCCCCCCATCTCGTAGAATACTTAGCACTTGAGTAATTCTAAGGACTCGATTAGTCACATGAGCTAATAACGCAGCAGGAGAGGGTTGGATCGCCGGGTCACGTTTCGTTCGTACTATGATGGTCATCATATGTGTTGTTCTGACGGCCATACATCCTAAACTACAGCCTTGATCCCAAACTTCGGGATAATGATGAAAACAAGTATAACAATAGGCTTTATCAGTTGGATGTAGGCTAGAAAAAAAAAATAAACGAAAAGATATTAACTAACTGCTAACCTTAAATACTTAGACACGTATGGAAAAGATAACAACTTTGTGTAAAACTTACTTTGTGGTATATATTAAAGATAAGAACTTTGTGTAAAACTTTGTAATATCTATTAAAGCCATATTGATATGCACAGTATGCTGCATGAAAAAAAAGGTAAAAAGTTAGAAACTAACAGGTTGAAGAAACTAATGGTTCTGTTGGGTGGCGGGTTAATCGGTTTCCACAGTTTGGGTTGTTCGGTTTGACATTTTTTTATTGGGTGAAACCGGATAAGAATACAGTTCGGCTTTCAACAGAAAAAAAAAATGACAGTTATAAAATCTAAAATGATAGATTCCGCTACATCATGTCTATACATAAAATCATATGCTAAAAAGGACATCATAAGTTCCCGAGAATGTGCATAACTCAGTGAGAGAAAGTTCAAACTGTAAAGTGTAAACCCTTTTCCAAGTTCTATTTAGTTCTACTCGACATAAACCCGAAACAATAAAGAGTATTGATAGAAGCCAGTTCAAGATTGCTAGTCTCGCAAAAAAAAAAAAAAAAAAAAATAGACAAACAACAAGACAATATTTTCCTAATAATTTTCTTCTCAACTCCTCTATTATACCAAACGATTACTACAATTTAATAATTTATAGCAAACAAATGTGTTTTTCCTAAGAATAAGGATCTACTAGAACATGGATAAGATTTGCTAAACCAAAATGCATTACGTATATGAAGAGTAAAACAAGTAGTGGGTTTGACCCTTCAATCGTATATATGATCTTGCTGGCACACTTTGGGTCATTGCGGGTCGGGTTACTTCCAGGGTCGATACGTATAAAAGTATGCAGCAAATGACTAAAATATAGCAACACAGATGTGTAAATGGAAGCAAAATCATACCTTTTCGTGAAGGGAAACCAACGATTTGAAAGGTGAAATTTCTTTGCTAATAACAGAGATTGGAACTAGTGTGGTGTTAAAAGAGAAGATGAGAGGAATCATACATATATGGCGTAATCACCACAGGGGCCCCCTCCAAAAAAACTACAAGGGTTATGAAGCATGCTTCTGCCATCATGTATAGTCATATCAATTTTTGAATAGGTATAGGGTGTAGAGTCACTATTGTAAAATAAATGGTCATGCAACGGTACACTTTTAAGCTGTTGGGTATGGAGACAACCCAAATGTGTCGTCCCCCATGCCACATAAGCTACCACATAGGCAAAGGGGGTTGTCCTCCTTTTTGGGATAATCCAAAGGGGCGGTGTGCTCCATCCTTAACAGACCAAGACAACCCAAAACACCCCTTCCCATTGGTCCATATATTTAAAAAACAATAAAAGTGGTCTGTCCCAAACATTCTCGCGAGGACGCACAAGACGAAGACGGACCGAGGGGGGCGGTGTGCATGTTATAGACGACCCGACCCGAGACGAGGTGTGGGACGATCCCCACACAGAGTAGCCTTAGAATTATTTGCATACCCACATATACGTGGTGTATATGGTTTATACGTGTTGTATAGATGGGTGCACAAACTTCCACGCGTCATTAATAACCATCGGTCACGACTCACGAGTTTTGTCAAACATATACGTCGCATATAGGGTCATATGAGACGTATAGGTTAGATAAGTGAAAATTATTATATTTATTTATTATATTATTGGTTTCTTTGTTGGCACAACTACCGTGATCACCGCAAGCCCCCCTCGGACCCTCCAAAATTAAAAAAGGTTATCACAATTGAAAAGGCATGCTTATGCAGTCATGTCTACAGTGTCACAATATTATAACAGCTTCAAGCAAGATAGCGTGAGATACGATAAGGCCATCACTGCCATGCAAGAGCACTTTGTACCGGTAAGTTATTCAATAAAACTTCATATATAAAGTTAGATTTTAAACTTCATATATAAAAGTTATTGTATTTATGTCTTTTTAAACTTCATATATAAAAGTTAGATTTTAAACTTATCAATCCCATATATATACGTTCATTTCTTACAACAATTGTGTACCATTTTGTACCGGTAAGTTATTCAAGAAAACTTTTTGAAATTTACAATGAAACCAATAGGGTTATAATACTAACACATGGTTATGTAATAATGTTAAACTAGAAATTTGACTATTTTGAATACGCCAAGACGTCTTAACATTAGTTTCTTTTTCCTTTTGTTCCTGAGGTTTTTTTTTCTATTTTCTTAAAAAGGAAACATAAAAGTTATTTATAAAAGTTATTAGGTTTCAACGAACCGGGCACAAGTAGATATAATTTTGGTTAATATCACGACTTTATTATTGAATTGATCTGATATTGGCTAAATTCTCACCACGCCCCGCAGCAATGCGCGACTTAATTAAACATTTTAGATTGAAAGTAACGAAATTTCTTAATTCTTGTAATAAAAACATTTTCTCAATACATAATAATCGATTGGATTACAATTTGATCGTTTCATGAATGTGTATGGGGTTTCAGTTTGTTAACAAACACACACAACTACACATGTGATACAATTTGGAGGCTTCACCCAGTTAACAATTCATGATTTAAATTTTGAAAAATTTATTTATGGATAGAGACGGAGTCCGGGTAGCAATGGCGCCATCATACGTGGTAAGCAATTTCAACCAGAATTTGAGTGCGATGTAAAGCATGAATCATCTATTTATATGTGTCCTATGTCTATCAGTTTGCGGCCTCTATCGAAAAAACTAATGCAGTGTAAACTCTTGACACAATTGTGAATTTCCGCAGCGAAACGCAGTAACTTAAAACTCTAGTTGAGATATAAAAATACAAACAATAGGGTCTAGGGTATCATAAAATATATATTTTGGAAAAATATTGTATTTATTTATAGATTGTTTGGATTTAATGGTGACAATGGGTAAGTTAAATGTGTAAGAAGTTTTAAGTGTGTAAGTCCAGGCGAAGCACTTCACGAATTCTTTATGGGAAGCACTTCACGAATTCTTTATGGGTAGGCCATTACCCTAACGGTAATCTCGTCACGGGTGGCACGTGTAGTGGTCTAGTGAAGTAATTACGGGTTCTAGTTAATGGATGGTGAGTGTAATTTTGTGTTTGGGGGGGTTAGTTTTTTTTGGGTTGAGTAGTGCAGGGTAGTGTTGCCTCCAAATTTATGTGTAAGTGAAGTAAATGTCACACCCCGCCTAGGCGGAAACACGGGGTGTAACCACGAAAGGTTTTCAAGCACAAGATATGAGCAAACATTCATATTTATTTATTTATAAAAGTACCAAACGTGTTCGACAACAACCAACTTCACAAGATACATTTTAAAACCCTTCGCGGGGTCAAAAGTTTTGAAGACATGATACGTGGTAGTCGTGAATGATTGCCCAATCATACCCCAAGTTCCATCCATAGCTTAGTTACCTAAAAAACATGCATAAAAACTTTGTCAACAAAATGTTAGTGAGTTCACGGGTTTTGTAAACCAAATGTAAAGTTTAATGAAATCCTAGAATGACCCGTCATTGTCTGGCCAAGAGCAATGATGATAAACCATCATGAGTCCGTAACCAAACCTCGACGAGTAGTGCCTCGCACATCGCACAATGAAGGCAATCTATCATCATAAAAGAAATGCAAGCACTCTCATATCATATAAATCCGGATAGAGTGACTAACTAAGAGTGGGGGTGTCAACCTAATAGATCTATTCGTGCGTTTCTAGGCTAAACCCATAGCTAATGGTTATGATAAACTAATATACGAGGGCTTTGATGAGTACTCTAAACATATCGTCTTATGTACACCGGTCGGCTAGGAATTCATTCTAAAACTAGTAAACAATGCATGCTTTTCCCCAAAATAGAAAACAGTAAAAAGGGGCCGTGAGAACTCACCTCAAGTCCGCGTGTAGTCTAGCAAAAGTGTATGTCCGACAACTAGGTATCTCGATCTATACGTCCTATATACATACATGGGTACCTTAGATTTATACAAATAGGTAATCCATGGTACTCGTGGTTCACCCAATCTCTAGCGGTATGTTTGTTTAGTTTTCCTTGGTGACAACTATATTGCTTGAAAATAATAGTTTGGATAGGAAAAATAGATCTTATTTCCTAACACATGTTACTTTTCATAAAGCATATGTTCCTTTTGAAAATGAGTTATTTAGTTCACAACTACACTTAGTCACAAGTATCACATACACATGTATTCATACCTACATATGCGTACATCTATACTTATATCTACATATGTGTATTTCCACACATAACCATAGGTAGTTATATCTATGGGATCTACACTTGTATATACATACCCATATACATATGCATATTGGTAGCCCATACACATTACTATCTTCTGAGTTTGTTTTACACATACATACTATGTATATACACGCACGCATACATATGTATGTACACACATGGACCTTGTGTTCATTACTAGAGTAAAGTAACACAATGACTTAGGTTTCTTATATGTCTAAACACATACACACGTGCACATGTATATATATATATATATATATATATATGTCATGCGCATACACACACATATGTATGTATATTCACGCACACATACATACATATATACGCACGCATACATACATATACTACACTTATGGTGATGTTTTATTATGAAAGATAAATCATGAACTAAGGCGAACCATGTGATAATTAATCAAAGTAAAGAAGTAAAAGTGTTAAGGTTTATACCTCCTAGTGGATCCAATATAGAATGCAAGATGCTAGAATTCCTTAGTTGCTCCTAGAACCCTGATGGATGTGTGTGTGTGGTTCGCAAATGGGGAGAGGGATAGAGGAGTTTGTGTGAGTTTGTGGTGTGGTGAATCTCCTACACAAGGCTCTCTTATATAGTGGTGGAGATGGGAAGGGTTTAGGAAGGTGTTAAGCATTTTAGGAAAGTCAACTTCTATGGATCCTTGAGATTTGAATAATCTTACCCTGTTTGGTTAACAATCTACTTTGTCTCAAATCTTACTAACATATCCAAGGTCTAAATCATGTCTTAGATGGGAATAACCTCATGATTATGTTGTGTAGATACTAAGCACAAGTGACCTTACATGAAGGTCAACTTTGGATCAAATCAACACATGCTTAATTAGAAGTTGACTTGGATTAAAAAAAGAATTAGAGAGGGTAGAGCGGGGGGGGGGGGCGGTTTGGAGGCAACAAGGAAATGGCCACCATACTTTGTTTTAGGCAAGTATCTTATCATGGGTTTATGGTGCTTTGGGAGATCTACCTATTTTAGTGTGTGGTTAAATCACATTAGGCTTTCTAATCAAAGGATGTGTTAGCTTAACCATGATACATGATGGTGACATTACACTAGATTATGTTGGATCAAGATCTCATAATGTGACTAATCCAAGAGTTTAAGGTTCTACACCTTTCCATAATGTGCATTGAGCCTCCACTATCGACATACCATATGCTATTCAAACCTCTGGAGACCCTCTGCACAAGATAGCAAATTAGTTAGTTTTGGCAACCCAAGCCAGTTTGGCTTTGGGTTTGCTCTTGAGAACAGGTGCAGCTTGTTGTGGACTAATTTTAGAAATCCATGTCTTTTTGGCAATGGATTTGTCATTAAGAACAATGGTGGGTTCTTTTTGGTGTCCACCATCAACTTTGGTCATCAGAAGTTTAACCAGATTTATCAAATCTTTAACTTCAGTGGTTTGTGAAACTACTGATGATTTAGGTGTAATTTCTGAAAATGAACTTTGAGAAGAGGACTTTTGTTGAGATAAAAACTTCTTCTTAGAAAGATTTTTGTTTGATTGTTGTTTACTGGGAAAGAAAGTATTTTCAAAATTTTGTTTTATCTGTTTTCCCACAATCAGTTGTTGTCTTTGCTTGTTTAACTGATTTACCTTTCTATATCTGCAAAGTTCAGTTATGTGGTTAAACAGACCACATATTTCACATGCTTTTGCCTTCTCTTTCTTTTTAGATAAGTCAAGAGAGTTGGAAGGCAATTTACTGACAATCTTAGCATTTTGAAATAGGTCATCAGCGGTTTTCAGGATCTCAACTCCTGGTGTAGTTGAAACTGCTGATGGCTTATTGTCAGTAGTTTTAACTTCTGCAGTACTTCCCTTTTTGAGAAAGTTCTGATGGTAGGATGTGCATTCCTCCATATCAGAAGTTTGAATCAATTTCATCCCATCATTATCAGTTTTGTGGGTGAAATCTGTTGGTGATTCAGTAAGGGTATACCCAATGCCAAACTTAACATTTGCTGCAGTTTGTTTGTTAAGCAGCATTTGGTACCCTTTACAAGACTCAACCCATTTTTCACAATCAACCTTGGTGTCAGCAAGCTCTTGTCTGACTTTTCCTAGGTTGTCTATCATTGTTTTAATCTGTGCTTGGGTTTCAATGGATTTATCAGTCAATTTAGAAATTTCTTTATTTTTCAAAGCAATTTTTCTTTCTAAATCACACTTCATCTGTGTATATTTTCTCTCCATATCATTGGACTTGCCTTGTAAATGCACATTTGTTTCTCTTATTAAAGCAAAAGATTCTTTGCAAGATTTAGAGCAAAGCTTTAAAAGAGACTGCTGTGATACCTGAGTGAGTGCAGAATTTGAAGAATATCCTTCAAAAGCCATTAAGGCAAAGTTCTTTCTGCCATTATCAGGTTCTCCCCAGTTGACATCATAGACCTTATTGTCTGCATCCTGACTGCATTCTGATGTGTCATAAGGAAGACTGCTCCAGTCAACATACCCTGATGTAAATAAGCTTTGTTGCTGAGGGGGTTGTTGAGTTTGTGCAGGTTGTTGAGCAGTTGGAAAAGGAAGCATCAGCTGCTGTTGTTGCTGAGCAGGCATCTGGACATATTGTACTTGTGGCACATATTGAACTTGTGGAGCTTGTGCCTGTACAAAATGAGCACTCCCTTGAGTTCCATTATTCCTATTATAAGAGGGGTTAAATTGATTTCCAGACATGGGTTGGTTGTAGCTAGAGCTTCTACACTCTCTAGCAAAGTGTCCCAACTTTTGACACTTGTGACATCTAAGTTTAGATTTGTCAAAACCAACTTTTGTTGAATTGTTAAGTCCTGGAAATTTCCTTCCTGACCTTTTGTAAAATTTGTTAGTTTTTAAGCTTAACAAGGACAGTTGGTGTAATATCTCCATTTCTTCCAAGTCATCACTGCTAAAATATTTTAAATCATCCATGATGAAACACATGTTGTCAGCAGTTTGACTTAGTTCATCATTGTCATAAGCTGGGAAAGATCCATCTGATGAGATCCCAGCTGTTATGTCAATGTGGTCAAAAGAACCAAAATTATTAGAACAAGATGGTGAGTCATGTCCTAATAAGGCTGTGCTACCTGGAGTATAGTCATCAGCAGTTTTACCAGATTCTTGTAACTTTTTCTTTTGATTGATTTCTCTTTCAAAAGTTAGTAATTTTCCATGTAACCTTGTTAGGTTCAGGGTGTTAAAATCTGAACTTGTTCTGAGGACTATTGAATAAGTTTCCCATTTTGAAGGTAAAGACCTTAAAAATCTATGTAACATAGACTCATTTGAATAGGTCTGATTATTAATTTTTAACTCAGAGATGAGTGAAGAAAATCTTTCAAACTGTTGTGTTAAGTTTTCACCCTCTATGTGAGTAAAAGTTTCATATTGTTGAGCCAGGATTTCTCTAATGTTGGCTATCACCTCAGCAGTTCCTGCAAACTGCTCTTTTAGGCAATCCCACAGCTCTTTGGCACTTTCACAATGTAAAAGCCCAGCATATATTTCGTTTGGGAGAGCCATAGCTAACATAGAGAAAGCTTTTGCATCTAGCTCAAACTTTTGGAAATCTTCTTCAGTGTAGTCTTTTGGATCTTTTGGTCTCTCAGTCTTTCCCTCTGGATCAGTAATAACTGGTCTGTGAGGTCCAAAAACTACAGACCTCCAGCAACCAGTATTTGTTTGAGAAATAGTGTGTGCCAACCTTTTAGACCATATGTTATATTCATTTCTGACTAACATAGGAGGCTTGTTGGCAGATCCAGTATTGTAAGGGTCCATTTTTAAGAAGTTTGGATTTGTCAATGCTTCTTTAAAGTGATGGATGAAAAAGTGAGCCTTTTAATCCTTTATTGGATATCAATAAGAGCCTGTCTGATTCTCAATTTGTTAGATTGATATTTGATCAGATTAACCAGTGCTCTGATACCAATTGTTGGATCAGTGGCCTCTTTTGATGAACACTTATGTGTTTACAGATTTATATAAGAGTTAATGAGCAGCGGAATAATAAGTGTTCAAAGCTTAAAAGATCACTTTTAAGAGGAGTTATTACTCCCCCTTGACTGAGTAGTAAATAAGAAACAATAAATACAATTCAAGTATAAAGCAGTAAAGCAATTTATGTTTCTCAGATGTGAAATGGATTATAAGTTAAAAGCCCGAAGGATTTCAATTTGATTTCAAAGGAAATTACAAAATATCACATCTCTAAAATAGATGAACAAACTCATCTATTTATAGACCAACATACTAAACTGTTGTCTGAAGTAATCTAAGATATTTAACAAAGATATTATGCTAAGATAAGGTTACAACAGTCTGTACATCGAAACTTGAAATCAAGACTTTAACAAAACATTATAATAATAAAACTACTGAAGTCTTCAGTCGGTTAGAAGCTTCTGATGACAAAGTGCTGATGAGTGACAAACTGCTGATGAGTAGTTTGTCTTCAGTAGTTCTTCAGTGTAGTGTCTGGTTAGACTTCAGAACTTCTGATGAGTTACTCTTCAGTACTTTGTGAATTTGTTCTTCAGTACTTCTTGTTTCTTCTTCAGCAGTTCTTTCTATACTTAGGCAGAATATGATTTGGACTAAGGTTATCAAAAGGTGGTTTCTTCAATCCTCTTTGTCCCAACATTTGCACAACACGGTTCAGATTTTCGGGATCTAGAGAGAAATTTTAAAGTTGAATGATGTCCTCGAAAAGACCTTACAGTCTACTAAAAACGTATTGGCAGGAAAACCCGCCTACTTTGTTTTACAAAGTACGGGTGCTTTACCAAGGATGAAGGTTCGTGACGGACAGGGGTGCCCCGACCCCCACCGATTTTTTTGTCAGTAGTGTAAAATTTTCCGGTTATTTCCGGAAAAAATTATATTTTGAGTTCGACCCTCACTGATTTGATTTTGCGTATATATTCCCAGCCCCCACCGATTTTGTTGTCAAAAAAATTAATACGTATTGAGTTACAAAATATATGTGAAGAACGAGACTTTTATTTAATTTTTATATATGTTAAATGTGAGGGGGCTTTTAGTCTAATTTAAAAGTTATTAAAAAATATGAGGGGGCTTTTTTAGTCAAATCTCAAAGTTATCTATATATTAATTGTGTGACACTTGAATAGTGACTCATGGATATATTGCGCCACTAACTTGCGCTGATTAAAAGATGCACTGCAGCCTTATTTACAATTTTGTTTTCCTTTCCTCCTGAAGAGAAGCTTACAACTTTTTTCGATGCTAAAAGAAATAGTTTTTTTCAATACACCTTATGCTTTAGATAAATTTAAATGTTTACCCTATAACTTTTGTAAAAGTTATCATACATTTCTTTAAATGCTATGAGTTATTATTATTATTTTTTTACCAATTTACACAACATTGATTTTAATTTTCCGGTTTCTTATTATTATTGGTGTTGTACTTAGTGTGAACGCTATAATGATACTTTAACAAACCAAGATACTGATCGAATTTCCCAAGTGTAACGAACCGAAATAATATCGACCAAATTACTGACACATCGTACAAGGAAGTGCGAAAAAGTCACTGCCCGCCGCGGAGCGCGGGCTAACCATGATCCTAGTTAAAAAATTAAAAAAGAAACAAACATGAATATTTGGGGATGAATCTTTTTTATGCTTCTATTTCACGATTCAGACAAAAAAAAAGAAAAAAAACAATTTCTCAATCGACATTCGTAAACCCATAAAAGCTTCCATTTTACATGCTCAATAATGAACAATATACCGAAGATAAATGATTGGAGGGTAGAATCAAACTAGGTAATCTTTTTTTTTTTTTTTTGAGTTCTTGAATGTGGTTTGTAAACAAGGGTTATTGTGGGATGGATATTGAATTGATTATTTTGGTTATTTCTAGGGCTTTAACCCTAATTGTATCATATTATATATAACCATTGTATTGCATCTATTGCGTTTATTATTGCATTTACGCTGTGTTCCCGAGTTCACTTAAGAGGAGAAAGGAAAGGAAAGGAAAGAGGGAAGAAATGTGTGTTCCTGAGTTTTTTTTTAAAGGAGGGAAATGGAGGGAAAGATGAAATGTGTGTTCCAGAGTTTTTTTAAGGGAGGAAAGGAAAGGAAAAGAGAGGAAAAAGAGAGGAAAACTATGGTATATTTGATCCTTCCAAATTGGAATGAAATAAGAGGAAAAGAAAGGAAAAACATAGGGGAAAAGAAAAGAAAAGAAGGGAAAGGATTTTCCTTCCCTTCTTTTCTTTTCCTTTGTTTAGTTAACTCGGGAACACAGCGTTATTGTGATTATTGTGTAAGAAATTAGGGTTTATAATTGTGAAACTGGGGAATATGAGAAATTATGGTGAAACTGTATTTTAATCCAGTCCTATTGATTTGCTTTTTGTTAGGTATATTAGGGGAAAGTTTAAAACTATTAATTCATTTGTTAAAATATTGGATAACGAACAAGCGAGTAAACGTCACAAAGCTTCAATAAGTGAGCCACAACAACATGAAAATCAATAAGAAGAATATGAAAATCAACAAGTTCCATAAGAAAATCAACAAGCTCTAGTTCCACAAGAAAATCAACAAGTCCCACAAGAAAATCAACAAGCTCTACAACCACGGTCAAACACTAATGAAGTGGATATTAACCATTTAGAAAGAGATCCAGCTAAAGGCAAACCAATGTGGGAGTATGCGGTTAATTTAAGAGAATAGGTAAGACGTGTTTATCTTTCTTTATGACCTTACCAAATAAAACTTGACAATTATTCAATAAAGGTTCAAATAAACATATTCGTAGGTTCATATATGCTTGGTTTAGTGTTTCTAAAATTAGGTTAGAGTATTCTCCAACAACGGATTTTAGGTGTGTTTGTTTATTTAAAAAAATAGTTATTTCTTATGTGTAACCGTGTAAGAATCATGCTTTGAATGAATGAAGAAAATTTATATTTAGAGATATTATTGTTTATTTGCTTGACCTGACTCGACCCGATTTTGACTCCTTTATCGGGCCTTGTTGTTTCATTCCACTATTGGACCTGGTTGCTTCGTTCCACTTTTGGACCTTGTTGCTTCATTCAACCTTTGCTTCGATTTTGATTTATGAATTGTGTCCGATTTGTCATATTTTTGGACTAATTCATCACTCGAACCTACAAATCCAGTGGAGCAAAATGTTGGTAGTCTTTTAGAACAGAAGTCCAATGTAGAAGAAGTCTCCTGGTTATCATCATCTCATACACAAGAGAGTTCCTTCTATGTTCTATGTTAACAGGGATGATCAGACGAAGGAAAACGACAGGAGGTTGAAGATATTGATTTGAACACAAGGCCAGATAATGAAACCGAACCAATTCTGGCAGACCCGATCATAGATGAAGGGAAGACACGGTGGAACAAGGGGAAACAATATCACTTGGAAGACAATTGGTGGCACAATTGCAATCATTTGAAGAACTGGTTCGAAACTCTATTCTAGATGAAGGTACACAATATATCCCTCAATGAACTTTTTATCTATCAATATTAGAGGTTTAAGGAAGGAAGGCAAAGCAAAGTGGGTTAGGGATCTAAAAGAAGGGAATGGGGTTCAATATCTTGCAATTCAGGAAACTCAAGTAGGTGATTTGGGGAAGGTTGACTAGGCCACTTACTAGGGAAGAGAAAGATTTAAATCAGACTTTGTTGATCCTGTTGGGAAGTCAGGAGGGATAGTGTCTGTGTAGGATCCTCGGATTTTCAATGTGACTAAAACAATTAAGAACAAAAGATTTTTAGTCACGTCTGGAACTTTGAAAGATGATAATATTGTGTTGAATGTTGTAAATGTTTTCGCCCCTCAGAAAACGAGAGAAAAAAAGACAATTATGGATCAATCTAAAGCAGGTGATAAGAGGTAAACAGGGCTGGTGGGTTTTGGTTGGTGATTTTAATTCTGTTCGCAATGAAAACGAAAGGAAAAATACGGTGTTCCATCTTAACGATGCTGGAGACTTTGTAGATTTTATTGAAGGGTTAGCGTTAAGGGAATATGTTATGGGGGGTGGTTCTTATACTTTCTTAGCAGGGAAAGGGAAAAGGTGCAAACTTAGAAAAATTGATAGATATCTTGTTTACGCTAACTTTTTTAACAGGTGGCCAGAGGCGACTCTTAGAGTTCTCCCAAAGGAGTGTTCTGATCATTCTCCTCTTTTATTGACTACTAAATGTTTAAACTTTGGAGCAAGGCCATTTAGATGGTTTAATTCTTGAGAGGATAAACCGGGAAGTGGCGATATAGTGAAGAAGGTCTTGACTGATTGTGAAGGGAATGGTCCTCCAGATATTATATTGAAGACGGAGTTTTCTAGACTCCTGGACAAGTTAAGAGAGTGGAGGAACGGATGGAAGAATGTGGAAGAAGATAGGCAAGCTTCTTTGAAAAATGATTTACAAAATTTAGAGGCGGGAATAGAACGAAGGCAGTTAGAAGAAGAAGAAGAATGGTGGATCTGGCAAGAAGGCAAGAAGGAATTGGCGTTGTTGGAAGAGGCGAATTTAAAAGATCTCAGGCAGAAGTCCAGGGTCAATTGGGCTATGTACGTGGATGATAACACAACTTTTTATCATGCTTTTATTAATGGTAGAAAAGCTAGAAACTCGATTCCGGGCCTTATGGTTGGGGATAAATGGGTTACTAGGCCTGCGTTGGTAAAGAAGGAGGTGTTCTCTCACTTTAGGAACCACTTTAAAGAGCTATGCCCTAGTCGCCCGGTCTTAATTTGTAACAATGTTAAAAAAATTCCAGAAGGGGTGAGTGAAAACTTGATGTTCTCGGTGAAGGGCAATGTTTACCTCATCTATTATAAGCGGACGATGCTATGATCTTGAGGAAATGGGATGAGTGCAATGTGAAAACACTAGCAAGGATTCTAAGATGCTTTTATGTGTGCTCGGGTTTAAGAATCAACTTATCCAAATCTAATTTCTTCGGCGTGGGACAAAGTGTTAAAGAGGTGGAAGATACTACAATGACGGTGGGATGCAAAGTGTAACCTTTCTGTTTGATTACTTAGGTATAAAGGTGGGGGCCAACATGCAAAGGTATTGTCATTGGAGAAAAATTATAGAGGTATTTGAAACTCAACTTGCGGGTTGGAAAGCTAAAACATTATCCACTGGTGGTAGACTTACACTCATAAAATCGGTCGTGGTTAGCCTCCCGATTTATTATCTTTCGTTGTATAAAGCTCCAATGGGTGTTAGAAATAATTTGGAAAAAATTATGCGGCATTTCCTTTGGTCCGGGAGTTCGGATTCTAACAAGATACATTGGGTTAGTTGGGAGTGTGTGACTTTGGATAAAAATCATGGTGGGCTTGGGATTGCTAGTTTGAAATTAGTGAATGAAGCCCTTTTATTAAAACAGAGCGATCGGTTTCGTCAAAATACGAATGAACTATGGAAAAAAGTAATAAAAAACTGTCATAAATCTCGCAGTTCCTTACCGATGAATAAATCAATAAAAGCTTGCTGGAGGTTATAGTTAAAACTGCAGATGCAATGTTGATGGATGAAAGGCCGTTTTTTGGAGTTTTCGAGCAGACATGGGGGACGGTACTACAGTCCGGTTCTGGCAGGATGTGTGGGCAGCAGATGTTCCGCTGCAGTGAGGAGTCGAAGAAATAAATTCGCGTGGCTGATAAAATCAAGTGGGAGGGATAAGGATGGGCTTTGATTAATGATAATATTATTAGACCAATGAATCATGCTACAGACCGTGAGTTTGTAGAGTTGCAGAGTGTTTTGATGTTGATTCCGAGAAGGAGCGGGCTGACAAATGGAAATGGATTGATAAAGAAGTGGAACAATGTACGGTTAGAAATAAAAAGAAGACGATCAAGAAAAACAGGGAAAACGCTCACGGGTTTGTTTTCCTGTGGATTGGTTGGGTCCCACTTAAATGTAATATCCTAGCTTGGCGAATCGAGATGGGTCGGATTCAACAAAATGGGAGTTGAGTAAAAGAAATGTTATTACAGGTAATTTGGAATGTGCTTTGTGTGAATGAGGTCTCGAAATTGTCGAGCATTTATTCTCCAATTGCAGTCTTGCGCAGGAAGCGTGGGCGGCCATAGGGTCTTGGTGTGGTTTACATCCAATGTTGGTATTTGGGATCCGAGACTTAGTCGATGTTGCTATAGATATGAGATGGAGTACATGGTAGAAAAGAATTATACAAGGCGTTTTCTTGGTCGCTTGTTGGTGCATTTGGGAGACAAGGAAACGCCTTGTATAATGATATAGTGGTTTTATTCGGCGGACCTCGCTTTAAGGACCGTCCGATGTGGTGAATGAAAGTTTATTTTCAAAAAAAAAAATAACTTTTGCTATGATTGTGTTGGCTGAGAATGGTGCCAACACGTAGCTTGACGGAGATAGCATGAACAACCATATGACCTAATAAGCTTTAGCCATGTAGGTAAATCCCTATTCATCAACTTCCTTCTTTAATATATAGAAAATAATTTGTAACCCATTCATATAGGGTAAGGCACTTTTGACATTTGCTTCGACGATTTATGTGTATCCATTCCCCTTTAAACTTAAAGTCTTTTGTTTAGTTTGGGCTGGCTGTCAATTAACATTATCTAAAGCCTAATACTGGTGTTGGGTTTCAACCCTTACTTTTACTTTTAGTGGTTAGTGGACTTTATATTTGACTTCCGTCTTTTATTGATCTAGATAAAATGTAGTTTACAACGGGCTTCCCTTTGTAATGGCAACTACAAAACGAATTAAAGTATTAAAATAAGCCTATGTGCTTATCTTTTTTTTTTGAAAGGCGAAAAAAAATAAATAAATAAAAAAATAAACCCATATATATTTTATGTGCTTATCTACGTGCCCAGACAGCGGTCAACATGTGTGGCGTGAAAAATCCAACTATATATTTTTTGTCAAAAGGACTAAAACTAAAATAAACCCATTGTATGTTACAGTTAGAAAATCACTATAAGCAGTCAACATGGTTGGATTTGAGTTTGATTTTATTTAAATATTTTTTCTCAAATCATATGACAATTTTTTAATAGATAATTCTATGTTTTTTATGCTGTGAACTTTATTTCACACATTACAACTTATACTATAAAAATATAAAAATTAGATGATACATCCATGTTTATAGTTGTGACTTGTGAGGTGAAAATCAAATATTTGAAATAACTGAGAAGGAATCACGTGAAAAATGTTGGAAAAATAGGTGAAAGCTGATGGAAGTATTAATAGATACAAAGCTAGGTTGGTAATCAAAGGATTTAGACAAAAGGAAGGTCTAGATTATTTTGATCTTTACTCGCCTGTCACACGAATAACCACCATTCGATTGGTTCTTGCTATAGCGGCTTTACGAAATTTGAAAGTTCATCAAATGGATGTAAAAACTGCATTTCTAAATGACGATTTAGACGAAGAGATTTACATGGAACAACCAGAAGGTTTCTCCGCCCCAGGACAAGAGGGCAAAGTATGTAAACTCGTCAAGTCTTTGTATGGCTTGAAGCAAGCTCCAAAACAATGGCACCTAAAGTTTGATCATGTCATGCTTGACAATGGTTTCAAAATAAATGAGTGCGACAAATGTGTCTACTCCAAAGACACGACAGAAGGTTATGTTATTCTATGCCTTTATATAGATGATATCCTTATCATTGGGAGTAATGATAAAATAATAAAATCTACTAAAGACATGTTAAAATCGAGATTTGATATGAAAGATATGGGTCTAGCGGATGTGATTCTTGGAGTCAAAATCGTTAGAACCCAAAATGGTCTCGTCTTAAATCAATCTCATTATGTGGATAAGATTCTTGACAAATTCAGTTCTGGAGACACGAGTATAGTTCGAGGTCCGATTGATACGACCCACCATCTAAGTAAAAATAGAGGCGAGGGTGTTGCTCAATTAGAGTACTCAAGAATCATTGGCAGTCTAATGTATCTAATGACATGTACCAGACTCGACTTGGCTTACGCGATAAGCAGGCTAAGTAGATATACTAGCAATCCAAGTGAAGAACATTGGAAAGGTATAAAACGGGTGCTTAAATACATCAGATACACACGAGATTATGGACTGCATTATACCCATCATCCAACAGTGATCGAAGGATACACTGATGCGAACTGGATATCGGATATAAAAGATTCCAAATCTACAAGTGGTTACGTGTTTACACTTGGTAGTGCGGCTATATCTTGGAAATCGTCTAAGCAGACGGTTATAGCTAGATCCACGATGGAATCTGAATTTATCGCTTTAGATAAACCGGGAGAAGAAGCAGAGTGGTTACGTCAATTTGTGGAAGATATTCCAAGATGGCCAAAGCCATTGCCAGCTATTTGCATATATTGTGACAGCCAATCAGCGATTGGTAGAGCTCAAAACTCAATGTACAATAGCAAATCAAGGCATATTCGACGTAGACATAACACGGTACGACAACTGCTCAATACGGGTGTTATCACAATTGACTACATTAAGTCAATAGATAACATTGCGGACCCGTTAACGAAAGGCTTAAGCAATGAGCTAGTTTACAAGTCGTCAAGAGGAATGGGACTAAAGCCAATGGAAAAAGGGAGTATGAGGGAAACCTAACCTAGTTGACTGGAGATCCCCAAATATAGGTTCAATAGGACAACTTAATCATATGACCAAAAGGGAGTCACTGTGGGGGGTACCCCAACACTACATAAAGGGAGTTATACACTTCCTAGTCCATTCCAATCAGTGACAATGAGGAGAAGGCTAAGCATATTTTCAGGTTAATGATTGAGCGCAATCAAATAACCATGATGCTTTTAATGATTCATGTGAATCACCTATGTTAGAGAAAAGTGTGGTCGCTTCGAATGGATATGTGGGGAGGCGCATATCCTAGAGCTCTCGCAGAACCAAAATAGTGTTCCATGACCATAAAGGACACGACAATGAGGAGTTGGCATAACTAGGGAGAGTGTTGTGTGAAGTGTATTGTCGTTTACACAAATGGGGGTACGTTCAAAGACAGCAAGTTCTACATACCGCTAGTAGGCTAGGTATGCTTCACAAAGGAAGGTTCAAAGACTACGCCTACTTATCCTGCAATGCTCAACTGTCGAATTGTATCATTGATACTTGTAAGAACGGGGCGATCTCCATTCATGTGGGGGATTGTTGAAAAAATAGGTGAAAATGTTATTTTCACAATTTTAGGAAAATGATTTTTCCTAAGTTTTGGACACAAATATATAATTGAAACTGAGGTTTATTTATATATTTCTTTGTGGGTTTATATTCTATGTTGTGAGAGCTCCGCAACGAACCAAACCGCATCCAAAACGGAGCTAAGATGAATGAGATATCGATGCTCAAAAGTAGAGGAGTGAAACAACTAAGTTGGGAATGTGAAATGGAAAGTGGCAAGGAGAACTTGTCCCACATCGGAAGGGAGATAAATCTTGAACTTGTTTATAAGGAGGAACTCCCCATCCTAAGTGTTCCATGAAATCACACACTATGGAAGTCGTGAAACTCGCACTCACACGTGGGCGATGAGGCGCAATGTGGCGGTTTGATGGCGCACTTTTCACTTCGCACACTCGCATCGCCGCGAGCCACTTGAGAGCCGCCTTATCATTTTTGATGGTGCGCAGGTGGTTCAGCAAGATAGGCGGACGCGGAGAACGAAGACTTCCGCTGACGTAAATGCAGAGAACGGACTACTCCGCATACGAGACCGTGTGACTTCCACTAACGCGTGGCGCTGGAAGGCAGAGACAAGTGGTGTCTTGTCCTGCATGGCACGCGGGTGGCGGACTCGTGACGTAGAACGGGATTATGTGGTGCGCGACTTCGTGGCGCGTGCGCACGTAGCCTGTGCCTGCGTGGCGGGTCAGACACCAGTGTGCATCTGACGTGCGCGCGGACTCCCAACAGGTCAGCTGAATCGGAGCTGCAGTGTAACTGACGAGTCAACAGTTTTGACTGAGAATTAAAGCAGCATTAAATGCCATTGAAGACGTTCAATGACATTTAATATTTTGTTTTAATTCCTTTGACTTGTAACAGCATTGGTTCCCTATAAAAGCCAAGGCTCTTGGCTGATGAAGACACACCAGAAAATTCTTCTCTTTCACTTCTCCTCTAAAAAACTCTCAAGCAATTTTCTACTCTGTTCTTCTCGAGATCAATGTACAATTCGGGTTTAGTGCTTACTCCGGCAGTACACACTGCTTCGGGTGTTGTACCTTGGGAAACAAAACGAGTCTCCGGTAGGCTCGGAATTTGTTTTAAGGGCCCCGTGTCAAACACGATCCTCAGCCACATATTCTTTTTCTCATCCCCTTCTTGTATTTTATTTTCATTTCAGTTGTAATTGTAATTTAGTTTGTTTAATTTCCTTTGCTTATTGTATTGTAAAAGTAATAAAAATTGTTTATTTATTTTTATACGTGAACGGTTCCTAAAAAAATTCCCATGTGTTATCATAGATTATAATTTAATCATATTATAAATGTACAATTTTAGTGTAATAAAAATAAAAACACGTGATGGAAAAATGTGTTATCATAGATTATAATTATAAATTATAAATGTACAATTTTAGTGTAATAAAAATAAAAACACGTGATGGAAAAATTTAACTACAAATAGTACGTTCATAACCTATTCACAGGAAGTCATAAGAATGATTGGTTTCATTGTATCATATAATTAAAGTACTGTTATGGGTTAATAGCATAAGACCGTCCAATGCACATCCTTAGAGTGAATTGACTCACACATTAAACCCACGGTTAATCGAATTAACCAAACCGTCTTCCAAAAAACCACTTAAAAACCAAAACAACGAAACTCATTGATTATCAAACTAATAACGGAATCATCAACTATATGTTATTTTTAAAGTATAGCCGAATCAATCCGACTAATGCTTTTGTCATTTGTGAAATTGGTAAAAGTTTATCTGATAAAAAACATGAGTAAACTGTCATTTTGGCCCTTGAGGTTTGGCCTAAAATGTCACTTTAAACATAAAAGTTTTTTTAATCACTGGAATCCTAGTGGTTTCATTTTGGTGTCATTTTGGCCCATTTTTTAAATGTCGTTAAAAAACGCGGTTAAGTTCAGAGGCATTTTAATCATTTCAGGATAAAAGTTTTAAAAACCTCTTTTAACCCTTCACCCTTAAACGACTTATTTCTCTTCTTCTTCCTCGTTTCATTCAAAAAACACTACTACCCAAAAATCAAAAACCTCCAAATATATAGACATTTCATATCTAGCACATTATTTATTTAAAAATTGACAAAATACATAAACGGGTCTATTGGTCATCCCAATCTGTTTCTACTCACTTAAAAGGTACATGTACCCATTTTGATGTCTTTAACGCTATGTTTCTAAGTTGACTTAGAAGGAGAAAAGAAAGGAAAGGGAGGGAAAGAAAAAAATAGAGTGTGTTCCTGAGTTTTTGTTATGAAAGAAAGGAAAAGGAGGGAAATGTGTGTTCCCGAGTTCATTTTGTGAAGGAAAGGAAAAAGAGAGAAAACTAGGCAATATTTCATCCTTCCAAATTGGAAGGAAAAGGAAGGAAAAGAAAGGGAGGAAAATAGAGGAAGAGAAGAGAAAAGAAAAGAAAAGAGAGGATTTTCCCTCATTTCTTTTCTTTTCCACTCTTTAGTTAACTCGGGAACACAACCTAACAGTTTAACTCAACCTATTCAACGTGCCCATTTTGATACTCTAATTATGAAAAGAAATATGGGAATCAATTTCAGCTTAAATATTTCTTGAACTCAATACTTTATTTGTTCATGAAGGTCACTCATCTAAATGAAGCGACATCTACTGTTTTGGGGTGGTTCTCCTTGAAATCTTGGCAGGAAGACGACGTATTGACAACAATCTCACATCTAATGAACAAGTGTTGATTGACTTTAAGCCTTATTTGACCAGCAAAAGAAGGCTTCTTCAAAAGTAGCCATAAGGGCTACAGTTCTTGCAATGAAGTGTCTTTCGAGCGAACCTAAGTCCAGACCGACTGCTGATGAGTTGGAACAACTTCAAGAAATGCAAGAAGGGTGGGAGAATTGTAGAAAAGAAACGGGTGAGAAACATAATGGCAACAAAAATGTTGGTTCGATTTGGGGATTTTTGATTTTTGGGTATTAGGGTTTTTTGAATGAAATGAGGAAGAAGAAGAGAAATCAGTGTTCGAGGGTGGAAGAAGGGTTAAAAGAAGTTTTTAAAACTTTTTCTCTAAAATGACTAAAATGCCCTTGATCTTAAATGAGTTTTTAATAACGTTTAAAAAATGAGCAAAAATGACATCAAAATGAAATCACTGGGTTCCAGTGATAAAAAAAATAAAACTTTTCTGTCTAAAGTGACATTTTTGTCCAAATCTCAGGGGACCAAAATGACAGTTTATTCTAAAAACATACATATAAATATACAAAAATAACATATTTAGATAATAAGCAATTTAAAAACATTTATAGAGATTCAATAGCAAAACCAAGGAAGATTAAAGTATCACATAAAGTGTCATGTATCCGAAGGTTTCATTTACAAATTGCAAAAACACTGTTTGCTAGATGAATTACATATTTAATTTTCTCTTTCAATAGCAACATAATAAACCAGAAAGATGAAATAAAATTTCGTTGATCGTTAAAAAAAAGAAAAGTATGTGAATGTGAGGCACAATCAAATCACTAATTCGAAAGGAATGTTCTGTATTTAATTGGAAAAAAAACTTAAAACTAAAAACAAATACATTTTCATTTACAAATTGCGAACACTGTTCGCTAACTAACCATATTTAAGAACTAGAAAATTATAAGCATGTGAGTCGCAATCAGATCATTAATTTCAAAAAGAATGTTCTTTATTTAATTAAAAAGAAACCTAAAAAGTAAACATCTCATTATTTAAAAGAGATAATATAAATATATTAACTCTTTTTAAAACTGAATATTATACGCACTCAACATAATACAAAATCTCTTGAATCATGCTTATTGTTGGGTCAAAATAGGCCATCTAACCCTTCAATAAAAAATAGGTCATCAAAGATCAAACTCACAAAAATGATACAACCATTAACCATATTTCCCCTCTCTTGAAGCGCATGGCTTTGTTAAATAAAAAGAAACACGTACAACGATACAAAGGGTGCATTGCATTAAAAAGTTTATATGAAAAATATTAGAACTATAATTTATTGGTCAGGAATGGCAAAAGAGCATAAATACGACGAGTAAACCTAAAATCTAAAACAACGACTAGCATTCAGTAGGGCTGCAGAGAGCATTGAAACTACTTATATCCATGAGCGTAAAGAATGATAAAAACCAATATGTTAAAAAATAGAAAATAGGTTGTATTAAGAAATCAAAGTTAACACCCAATGAATAGAAATCACGTCAATGTTCATTTTTCTAAATATATGTCTTGAAGATTGTATAAGTTAACAAATTATATTATATTTTATTATATTAGTGTAACACACTGCATATGTATTTTTAAAACATAACTTTTTTCTTTCATTTCTATCTAAAACCACATTACATTTGTCACCCCGCAGTGTTTTATCGATCAAGATGTATGTATTTGATTTTTATTCTTGTTGTTACACATGGTGATTCGCCTTTGGTGCATAATTTATCAGGGGTACCCAAAATGGATATCAACAAGTACGAGAATGAATGTAAGGTGTTTGTAAATTAGTGAAGTATGTCTATGATGATGAGTTTAAAATGTTTCTTGGTTACTATTGAGATTTGAACTTGTGTTTCACAGGGGCCTAATTTCGGCTATTCTATTAACCCACACATTTAACTACTGAATTCAATTAAATCTTTCATTTTCTTTCCATACATTGTTGTGCAGTGATTTTTGATGAAATCTTTACGCTAAATGAAATTGTAGATGGGAGTTTTGTTCATAACTAAAGCAAAATAAGCCGAAATCGGTCATTTCTAAAAAAGCTACACCTTCAAGAACATTGCCCCAATCACGCACTGCGATTGTTGTTTCCGCTTTTGCTCCTCATCCAGTCATACATTCTCTCTTTAGTATACACTTTCATTCTTATTCATATGATTAAAATTGTTGTTTTCTCATACTATAGTACATAAATTTATTTACTACACCATAACACACATTTTGTCACTTCATATTAGATCTGTCTATCTCAAGGAGTTTCCGGGATAATAAGCAACCAGTTTATATATTATTTTTGAAAATAATAATAAGACATAATAGCATGGTTGGTCCATGTGATTTACAAATATTGCACTCTTGGTCCTAAGGTTTTAATAATTACACTGTTGGTCCCGATGATTGTAAACTTATTACTAATGTGATCCAGATGTATTAAATTTGTTACCGTGTTGGTCCTTACCTCTAACGACTGTTAAATGAATAAATAATGCCCATTTTGCCCTTATGAAAAAAGAAAAATAAATAAACATTTGAAATAAATAACTACCTCACCCCCACCCCTACCTTTCCTTCTTCTCCACACCACCACCATCACCTCCCCCTCCTCCACCTAAGCATATCACCCACTGTGAATACAAACAACCGTACTATAATTACCATCCACAACCATCTCTAACCTCCACCTTCAACCACTACCCGATCACCTCCAAGTCCCAAAAATATCTTTTGAAAAACTTCTCAACAACAAAAAACATATCTGCAATTAGAGAGAGAAAGTGAGCTAGAGAGAGAAAAGGAGATAGAGAGAGATCAGAGAAAGAGGCCGACCCTGACCTTCAACCGACAGGCCATCATGTTCCAAGACCAATTGCGGCGAATAAAGAAACGAAGGGGACTAGAGTCTAGACGGTTGGAAACTGGTTAGCCTTGGTGTTATTACCAGTGATAGTTGGTGGATGATTTGAGGATTAGGATTGAACCTGGACGAATTATGGTGATGTTGAACATAGTTAGAGGTAGATGATGATGATGATGATGATGGAGAATGACTATTAAGTGGTTGAAGGTGGTTATGGTGAAGATTGTGGTGGAGAGTGGTGGTCGCACGGTGGGTAGTAGTGGATGGTAATGGTCAAGGGTAGATAGTGATTGAAATGGTGATAGTTAACACTTAATAGTGGCCATGGTGTTAATGTTGATTTGGAAGCAAGTTAATTCATAGTAACTTTGGTCAAGTAGGTCAAAAGGGTAAAATAGTCAATTCATACCCATTTAACTGAGTAACTTAATTGGCGTTAAGGACAGGGACCACACGAGTACAGATTTGTTAAAGTCAAGTATCAAGTGTGTAATTATTGAAGCCTCAAAATCAAGAGTACAATATCTATAAATCACAAGGACCAACCATGCAATTCTCTATTAGAATAATGTATATCTATACTCTTAATAAAACAAACTCAATTAGGACACTTGGCACTCCCTCATTTCACCTCAGTTTCTCTCTCTTCCCACATTGTGCCATGTGTCCTCCTCTTGTAATTTATAAAATTTTTCTTTTTTAAAAAATAAAAATTAGACTAATAATACATAAATATGGTCAAAATTGGTGAGTTAATACTTTCCTAAAATCATTAACCTACCCAATTAATACCCTAAATAAAAAACACACACGTTTCTCTTTCTTCCCTTCATTCATCCCTCTTCACCGCTCTCTCTCCTCTCATCAGAAGAAGATTGCGATCGGCGATTTCTTCATCAAAGCAAAGCTTCCATCTCCGATCATTGGTAACGATTCTTTCTTTCTTTTTCATAATATGGCTGTTACATATTATTGTTTCTTATAATTATTTCAGAATTAATCGGTTGTTTTATGTTTCTCTGTTTTTTTGTGGGTTTTCGTCGGCTGTTTATATTCACCATCCATCGGCGATCATTCATCTTCATCGTGTGTCTCATTCAAGGTAACCTACTTTTTTGTATTTTTGATTGGTTTTAAATAATTATTCAGATTTGGGGGTTTAGGGTTCATGTTTGTTATTTGACTACTGACATGATTGATTCTAATATTAACCTGTTTTTTTTTGTATTGTTGATTCTAATATTATGTTTGTTGTTTTCAAAGATTATCAATTGTTAGATAGTCTTTAGATTTAGGGTATTATGTTTGTTTCTAATTAGGGTTACTTTTTTAGATTTCGGTTTAGGGTTTCATTGATGTTTTAAGAAATATTTGAATGGTTTCTTATGATTTAGGTTTCCATAAGTGGTTTATGTTTTAGGTATCGTTTTAGGTGTTTATAGGGTTCAGATGATGTTATAAGGTTTTATTGATGTTTTAAGAAACCAACTGATGAGTATATCTGATTTAGGTTTCGATTAGAGGTTTATGTTTTAGGTATCGATTTATTAGGTTTCAAGCTTCAACTGATGTTATAAGGTTTGAATCATTGTTCTTTAGTTTTCGTTTATTATTATTCAGAATGATTATGGGTTGATGTTTAGGGTTTCATTGATGTTTTAACAAATATTTCAATGGTTTCTTATGATTTAGGTTTCGATTAGTGGTTTATGTTTTAGGTATCGTTTTAGGTGTTTATAGGGTTCCAATGATGTTATAAGGTTTTATTGATGTTTTAAGAAAGCTACTGATGAGTACTACTGATTTAGGTTTCGATTAGAGGTTTATGTTTTAGGTATCCATTCATTAGGTTTCAGGCTTCAACTGATGTTATAAGGTTTGAATCATTGTTCTTTAGTTTTCGTTTATTATTATTCAGAATGATTATGGCTTTATGTTTTTAAATTTTATTTTGGAAATCAGGGAGATTTGGAGTTAGTTTCCGGGTGAGGTTGAATGTTCATATGTTCTTCGATGTGTTCTTGAGGATTATAATATTAGATGAAAGGTAAAAGAATGTTGGATAGTTTTTAGTGATTAACCCGCTTAGGAAAGCTATTCGGGTACGGGCTCTGTTTGTTGATTCGGGTCTCATTTATTAGCATTTTATTTGTTTCCTAAGTTGGTGGCTTAAAGTTTGGAAGGATAAGTATAATAATTAATTGTTATAAATGGTGGTTTGAAAAGTCTTGGCTGTTAAAAGGAAGGGTCGATTTTTTGGTAAGAGATTGATTGATTGTATTATAGGAAAGTTATTAGCACAATTAGTTGTACACTTTCCTTATTGTCATAGTCAAATGTATTAACTGCATAGTCAAATGTATTAACTATAATTGTTAGAATTATAGATCTTGGTTTGGAAAGTTGTTGAATGGAATTGATGGTGAAATTGGTTTGTAAAGTTATTGCACTAATTTTAATACATTTTTAAAATTTTGATTTGTTTTTTAATACTTTTTTTTACTACTGATTTAGGTTTCGATTAGAGGTTTATGTTTTAGGTATCCATTCATTAGGTTTCAGGCTTCAACTGATGTTATAAGGTTTGAATCATTGTTCTTTAGTTTTCGTTTATTATTATTCAGAATGATTATGGCTTTATGTTTTTAAATTTTATTTTGGAAATCAGGGAGATTTGGAGTTAGTTTCCGGGTGAGGTTGAATGTTCATATGTTCTTCGATGTGTTCTTGAGGATTATAATATTAGATGAAAGGTAAAAGAATGTTGGATAGTTTTTAGTGATTAACCCGCTTAGGAAAGCTATTCGGGTACGGGCTCTGTTTGTTGATTCGGGTCTCATTTATTAGCATTTTATTTGTTTCCTAAGTTGGTGGCTTAAAGTTTGGAAGGATAAGTATAATAATTAATTGTTATAAATGGTGGTTTGAAAAGTCTTGGCTGTTAAAAGGAAGGGTCGATTTTTTGGTAAGAGATTGATTGATTGTATTATAGGAAAGTTATTAGCACAATTAGTTGTACACTTTCCTTATTGTCATAGTCAAATGTATTAACTGCATAGTCAAATGTATTAACTATAATTGTTAGAATTATAGATCTTGGTTTGGAAAGTTGTTGAATGGAATTGATGGTGAAATTGGTTTGTAAAGTTATTGCACTAATTTTAATACATTTTTAAAATTTTGATTTGTTTTTTAATACTTTTTTTTACTACTGATTTAGGTTTCGATTAGAGGTTTATGTTTTAGGTATCCATTCATTAGGTTTCAGGCTTCAACTGATGTTATAAGGTTTGAATCATTGTTCTTTAGTTTTCGTTTATTATTATTCAGAATGATTATGGCTTTATGTTTTTAAATTTTATTTTGGAAATCAGGGAGATTTGGAGTTAGTTTCCGGGTGAGGTTGAATGTTCATATGTTCTTCGATGTGTTCTTGAGGATTATAATATTAGATGAAAGGTAAAAGAATGTTGGATAGTTTTTAGTGATTAACCCGCTTAGGAAAGCTATTCGGGTACGGGCTCTGTTTGTTGATTCGGGTCTCATTTATTAGCATTTTATTTGTTTCCTAAGTTGGTGGCTTAAAGTTTGGAAGGATAAGTATAATAATTAATTGTTATAAATGGTGGTTTGAAAAGTCTTGGCTGTTAAAAGGAAGGGTCGATTTTTTGGTAAGAGATTGATTGATTGTATTATAGGAAAGTTATTAGCACAATTAGTTGTACACTTTCCTTATAGTCATAGTCAAATGTATTAACTGCATAGTCAAATGTATTAACTATAATTGTTAGAATTATAGATCTTGGTTTGGAAAGTTGTTGAATGGAATTGATGGTGAAATTGGTTTGTAAAGTTATTGCACTAATTTTAATACATTTTTAAAATTTTGATTTGTTTTTTAATACTTTTTTATGGCGGTTGCAGGTGTATAATGATTGTGTTGCACCAGTGAAAAAAAAGGTGGAGGCTGTCTTGTGGGTATCGATCATGGTCGTACTCATGACAACTGGGTAGTTTATTACAACTTGGAACAGCTATGGACCTCAAAAGAATCAACTAATGAACAGAGTCAAAGTCAAACTCAGGTAAATATAAGTAATTCTAGACATTCAAATTAAAGAAATTGGTGTAAAAGTGGGTATTTGTTGGATGATATTGCAATCCATAATTCCTTCTTAAATATAAAAACTTTTGATGATGCAGTGTGAAACTTTCAGACATGCTTTAGTTCATCAAATAAGTAAAATGGTGTTTAAACTGTTTAGTTTTTTATTTAAAAGTCACAATCATTATTTTTATTAGGTACTGGACTCTTAATCAACAACTTGCGTCCTTTAGTTTCTAATCTATAATTAGTCTTTTAATTTGTTTCTAATAAGTATATTGTGGATCAAAGCATTTTACATCTTTGCATGTTTTTATAGATGATATCAACATATATGTCCTAAGGGAGAAACCAAAAGGAAAAAAAGTTATGGGAATACTTAACAAACAGAAGCTCACAAGTAATTTTAATGCGCTTAAAGTTTAGTTAAGATTATCTTAGACTTTATCAACATGGGATCTTAATATAAATGTGTGTTGTTTTGATAATAAATGTCTGTATTTATAGGTAAACTGAAAGAGATGAATGTCAAAAAGGAGAAAGCGCAAGTGAAACCACTTGGCGAAAGAGATGAATGTGGTGTATAAGGAAATTTTCAGCGATATTTGAATAAAATGTGTATTTGTTCCTTTTAAATTTTAATAAAATTTTTCTACTGTATTTTTCTTATACGTTATACTACTCCAAATAATCGTACATTGTTAAACTGCGTGTCAACGCGGGCAAATATCTAGATTACGAATCACCAGACTTGCAAAGCGTGTTATTGAAGCCGAGATCATATCAGGGGGAAACATTGGTACCAAAACTCTTATTCCTAGAATAAATTTGATACCATCTGATATCAAGATTCCAGTAAAGTTCCAAAGGCGTCAATTCCCAAT
The DNA here is from genome assembly GCA_032199755.1 of Ambrosia artemisiifolia. Classification (NCBI taxonomy): domain Eukaryota; kingdom Viridiplantae; phylum Streptophyta; class Magnoliopsida; order Asterales; family Asteraceae; genus Ambrosia; species Ambrosia artemisiifolia. The sequence continues at coordinate 50,997,156 of CM063522.1, read as the reverse complement.
AAGCGTATGTTTTGCAATGACCATCAATAAAAGCCAAGGACAGTCTTTATCGAAAGTTGGATTGTATTTAAGAAACCCTGTATTCTCACATGGCCAGCTTTATGTCGCATTGTCAAGAGTTAAAAGCAGGGCAGGCGTGAAGTTACTTATACTTGATGCTGATGGGAAAGTGATGACCAAAACAAAGAATGTCGTTTATAAGGAAATTTTCAGCGATATTTGAATAACTGTGTATTCGTTGCTTTTAAATTTTAATAAAATTTGTCTACTTTATTTTTCTTATAGGTTATACTACTCCAAATAATCGTACGTTGGTGAACCGCGTGTCCACGCGGGCAAATATCTAGTATATTAATATTCCAAATGCTTATATCCTACATGGAACTCATATAGCCATTCTTCCCTGTAAGAGTGTCATGTAGGATACCATGTGGCATTGGGATATTTTAGGAAAAAAATGAATTTAAAAACCAAATTAAATTTATTTCTCTCATGTTTCCTCCCATTATTTTTAAACGTTAATATCTTTTATATACGAGGATTTTTAAAGAAAAAAAATTACACCAAATTAACGAACGCTTTATTATCTTTCCAACGAGTATCATAGTGCTATATAAAAAACGGAGAAAAAAAACGACCAAATTAATGAGCGTTTTATTATTTTCCAACGAGTACCACAGTGCTGTATAAAAAACGGAGAAAAAAATGACTATTTTTTTGTAGGGTTTTGTTCATACAGGAAAAAAAAACAGAAAGTGTTCAGGTTATTCATTAATCATGTATAGGCAAGTCATTAATTATATTCAAACCAGTAAATATGAATTCTATTTACAACATGTGTTAGCATTTGAGTGGTACATCGTTTTGGGTTAGGTTTTAATATTAGAGTTGTACATTGTTTAAGGTTAGACGTTAACATTGGAGATACATTGGTAGGTGCTACCCGAAGCTTTCCTGCATGTAACTCTAAAGCGCATGAGTCTATTTCGTATGTAAAATTGATATGTCATATTAGATTTCTCAACCCGGAACGCTTCCGGGATATAAATCTAGTAATAATAATAATCGAAGCCCATTCCTATTTATATCAGCAGCCCATAAATTCAGCTACACACTTCAAAGCTTCATCAGAAAACCGCTCACCTGCTGCTTCACACAGTCCTAACAAATTCCTACTTACAAACAGGTTCGATCACCATCCATTTACATTCCATAATCGTTTTCCAACTACTCTCTGCCTCTTTTATGCTTCAATTCCTCTATTGACTTAGTCCTATACCATCTAAATCAACTTTATCTCATCACTTTATATCATTAATTCGATATTTCCGAGGTGCCCATGATTTAATTCGTATTTTTTAACTGAACCCATAATTGTTATATTGTTTTATCCTTCAATTTAGTGTATTGAACCCAGATCTGGTTCAGGACTGTTTGCTTAATGTGATCTGATGTGATCTATTTGTTGTTGTACCGTGATTTGGCTTAATGTAATGCTGTGTCCAAATAATTTACTTGTAGCATTAGTTTTATTAACATTTATGTTATAAAGTTTGTATAAAATTACAACAGTTATTGTCTTGAGATGTCTCATTAACTGCAAGTTTTCGTTTTTGGGTTGCTTCTCGAATCGCAGTTAAATATTTAAGCGAAATTGGATTTTAATAATCTCAACTTTTAACTATTTTCCGGGATTAATCCCAACTCTGGAATTGTTTACAGACAGTCCCAACTTTGAACACATTTTCCACCGGCGATCCCATACTGTCTGTAAACGTTTTCTGAGTTGGGATTATTAATACCCAATATTTAATTATGTTTTCTTTGTTCGTGTGATGATTTACATTAGTAATAACATTCAGGGAGCAAGTATGGCGACCGGACAAATATTCTCGCGTACGACGCAAGCATTGTTCTACAACTATAAGCAATTGCCGATTCAACGCATGCTTGATTTTGACTTCCTTTGTGGTGTGTGAGGTTTCCCTTACCATCATTCATTTCTGTTAAATTATTTTTACTGATGTGGCATGAACGGTTTTATTACTGTTTTAAGGGAGGGAAACACCTTCAGTTGCTGGAATCATCAACCCTGGTTCGGAGGGATTTCAGAAATTGTTTTTTGGTCAAGAGGAAATCGCCATACCAGTACATTCAACGTATGTTTATTTATATATATATATATTTCTGATTGTAACAGTAGTAAACTTTATTTTGTCATAACATAGTAGCAAAGTATTTTACATAATTACATCCGTATTGCAGCGTTGAAGCAGCTTGTGCTGCACATCCTACTGCTGATGTATTCATAAACTTTGCATCATTCAGAAGGTTAGTTTTGAGTTATTTTGAAACACCGATGACTTTAATGTGGATTGGTATTTTTAAAGCTTTAATTTTTTATTATGTTAATTCACGATGATTGATACAGTGCTGCTGCTTCATCGAAACTGGCTCTGAAACAGCCTACCATCAGAGTTGTGGCTATTATAGCTGAGGGTGTTCCCGAACTAGACACCAAGGAGTTGATTTCCTATTCAAGGTTAAACAACAAGGTTGGGACTTGGGATTTCGACTATTGGCTAAGTTTGAGCGTGGGTCATGGTGGGTTGGGTTCATTAGTTGGAATGTCTAATCTAGAAACATATGTACCTAAGTTAGGTAGTGATGGTGGTTGCAGGTTGTTATTGGGCCAGCAACGGTTGGTGGGATCCAAGCTGGAGCTTTCAAGATTGGTGACACTGCTGGAACAATTGATAATATTATACAATGCAAATTGTACAGGCCTGGATCTGTTGGATTTGTATCCAAATCTGTACGTAAAACATGCTTGACTTATGCTGTTGACTAGAGGTTGCATGTAGTTGGCGGGTTGGGTAGCGGGTTACAGGTTGTGTTGACCTTTTCTAAAAGAATTTACAATCTTATAAATAATTAGTGTGTCACATATGATAAGAAAGCTTTATTCATCTACTATTAATCTTATCTTTTAATTAAGTTTATATAGGAGTTTTCATACATAAAAATACACTTGGGAGTTTGGACAGCTTTCGACCCGTTTGATGTGTTCGTCATCCAATGTCCTTAGCTGACCTTTTTTTTGTTGTTTTTTGTTTTTTACCTGTTAGACCAATTAGAGATAAAATATAACCCGAATCACCTCATTCATAAGAAAACTGTTCGAAAATGCCACCTCTACTATTGATAATCTTTAACTTCAAGTCATAGGAACGCTACATATCTCTATCAATGTTTTATATGTACATGTAAGACTAATTATGGGCTTTCTTAAAACTACAGGGTGGCATGTCCAATGAGATGTACAACACAATTGCACGTGTGACAGATGGAATCTATGAAGGTAGTTACAACATAAACATATCTTTCTGTATACCTGTTTAAAAGATCCTTTGTTTTTGTGCACACGTAACTCTTGTTTGAATATACACATGTGCTTCATAGTTCCTGTTTTGTGAAGAAACCATGCAACATTTTTTTGACATTTCATTTCAAACAACTAAAATCTGAAGAAAATATTATAAAATTTGAAAATTATAGGTATTGCTATTGGAGGAGATGTTTTTCCCGGTTCTACTCTTTCTGATCATGTTTTGCGGTTCAATAACATTCCACAGGTAGAATTGTTACACACTCTGTAAAGAAAACATGAAATGTTTAAATATCTGTTTATAACTTGTATTATTTTAATTTGGTCTGATTTAGATAAAAATGATTGTTGTGCTTGGGGAACTCGGTGGCCGAGATGAGTATTCCTTAGTTGAAGCACTTAAATCAGGAAAAATAACTAAACCAGTATGTGCTTGGGTTAGTGGAACCTGTGCACGCCTGTTTAAATCGGAAGTCCAGTTTGGTCACGCGGTAAGCTTATTATTTAATTTTAGTATTACTTTTGAAACTTGAAAGGGCAATATGGTAATTTTGTACCGGTTATATAAATCCAACAATCAGGGGGCCAAAAGTGGCGGTTTAATGGAGTCTGCACAGGCTAAAAACAAAGCACTTAAAGAAGCTGGGGCAGTGGTACCCACTTCATACGAAGCATTTGAAGGCGTAATCAAGGAAACATTTGAGAAGTTGGTAAGTCTTAATATGAACTCTTATGTTTGTTTTATTTTCTCTTTTTGCCCTTTAGGAACTCAAGTTTCTTTGGTGTGTTTATAGGCCGAGGAGGGCAAGATTACCGCCGTTAAGGAAATAACCCCTCCACAAATCCCCGAGGACCTTAACTCTGCAATTAAGAGCGGGAAAGTACGGGCTCCCACTCATATTATTTCAACCATTTCTGATGACAGAGGTAGGAATGTTTTTGCATGAGACTTTTAGGGGTATGCAACTATGCATTTGTTAATGTTTTTAGCTGATATTTTTTTTTATTTTTATTTTCAGGTGAAGAGCCGTGCTATGCAGGGGTACCAATGTCTACAATCGTAGAACAGGGAATGGGAGTCGGTGATGTCATCTCTCTTTTGTGGTTTAAACGTAGTCTTCCGCGTTACTGCACAAAGTTCATTGAGGTTGGTCAATGTTGATTTTTTATTTTACAAAATACTCCACCCGTTCTGTGGAAACCGAGTTTTTTAATAGTTTCAGATGAAGTGGCTTTAGTTTTGACTATGTTGACTTTTGAGGAGGCTTTTACGGAAAATAAATAAAATTGGTTATGGCGTACTAGAGTTGGTTGTCTGTTCATTTGTCTGTTAACGGTATTATCATAAAATAGAGAAGATTGTGACCCCAGTCGTTATCCTCGGACTTTTAAATGATGACAGTGGGCCAAATATGTTATTGTTACTTGAAAACTTTTGGTAAATGGACATGTTGCTAATTTAGTTTAATATATCTAAATAAAAATGTTGCAAGTTTCATGGGACGAATGGAATGGATAGAATCTTGAATTTTACGTCTGTTTTCTCACTAATTTATGGAACACACTCTCAGATTTGTGTCATGTTATGTGCTGACCACGGTCCGTGTGTGTCTGGTGCTCACAACACAATTGTAACTGCAAGAGCAGGAAAAGATCTTGTATCAAGCCTTGTTTCTGGTAAGTTCATATGGAGCAAAAGCAATCAAATTTATCACTAACGAATAAAATAATCAATAAGTTGTGTAAAGGCTTGTGTGGTTTAATTTTTTTACGTGTTAAATTGTAAGTATGTTTTTAAACAGGTTTACTAACAATCGGTCCTCGTTTTGGCGGTGCTATTGATGACGCTGCTCGATACTTCAAGGATGCATATGACAAAGTGAGCTCAAAAATTGAGTATTTAAATAGTTTAGTTGAAGTTCACATGGCTTAATTTTCATTTTCTCTTGTTTTTTCGTCAACTTTGGCAGAAACTTACACCATACGAGTTCGTTGAAGGCATGAAAAAGAAGGGTATCCGTGTACCAGGAATCGGGCACAGGTTTGTTTGTTTTCCCCTCAGATTTCAAAAATAAATTTACTCAGAACCAAACTAAAATATATTTGGTTTTGGTTTAAAAAGGATCAAGAGAGGTGATAATAGAGATAAGAGAGTTGAGCTTCTACAATTATTTGCTCGCACACATTTCCCGTCGACAAAGTACATGGAATACGCTGTTGAAGTTGAAACATACACACTCTCGAAGGCAAACAATTTGGTGATGAATGTTGACGGTGCCATTGGTACCCTGTTTTTGGATCTTCTCGCGGGTAGTGGAATGTTCACCAAACAAGAAATTGATGAGATTGTTGGCATTGGTTACCTTAACGGGCTTTTTGTTTTGGCTCGTTCCATTGGTCTCATCGGGTGAGTTTTATTCATATTTATATATTCGTCGTGTTTGGGCTATCCTGTGTTACGCTACTTATGTAATCAGAATTTGCCAAACACTCGTCAAACACTATCATGATTGGCTATCCTGTGTTACGCTGATTATTGTGCATCACATAATTACTTCTAAACATTCAGAAATTGCCAAATTGTTACAAATATCATGCATCATGGTTAATACTTTGTGGATGCATATTTGTACATTGAACACGCGTACAGCTGTTACTACAAGACGTACATGTAGCAAATTAGGATTGTTGTAGCGTTTACTGATGAATTGACCGTTTTGGTATATGCAGGCATACATTCGACCAAAAGAGGTTGAAGCAGCCGCTCTACAGGCACCCATGGGAAGATGTTCTTTACACCAAGTGATCATTTTCAAAAGTATACACATCATTCAAACATTTTATGTTTACACTTTTCTGTTGTAATGGCGTTTCGAGTGTTTTTTTTTGTTTTTGTTTGTGACAGTTGTTTGTATTTGTCGCTGTAAGTTCGTCGATAGACAACAAATTTCTTTGATAAAAAGAGTTTCCCTTTCCCAGGCTTTATATCTTTATTCCTTTCTATAAGTAATTGGTAGTTTGTTTTGCCAAAACAACATAAATTATTTCTACAAAAAACTATCAAATCGAATTAATTGTTTTTAATCTTAGTTAAAGTTATATTAATCTTGTATTTTACCCTTAAATTTACATCGCCAGAACTTAAAAACACTGGTATTTTAATTTTGTTTTTATCATTATTAAGCTTGTATTATTTTACTTTTCATGGTCATTTGTTTCAAATACAAAGGGAAAATTGTAAGCTGCATAAATGTATTTAACTATGAAACTTTGTATTTAACCTTAAAACTTATTTTATAGTGTATAGGACTTTTGATTTTTGTTATTGTATGTATTGTTATCTAGCATTTCCCTTTATGTTCTTTTTTTATAACGGCTATGCAATTTCTAGCCTCTTGTACCACCAAAATTATTTACCTGTCCGCTAGAAGCTCACATATTTGTTTTAGTTGCCCTACTGGAAACAGGAGGTCACCCATCCTGTAGATGGGATAAAATAGAACGATGTTGGATTTGTTTAAAGTGTTACATGTTAACTCACACACCCTTTAATCCTACCTCTAAATCTACACATTTGTTCACTACAGGACTAGAACCCTTAACCACTTAGGGCGCGAAACTGTTATATACACACCTTTATACCAATAGGCTACAAGCTCTTTGGTGTTTCTGCTTTTTGTATGTCTCCGCCTCTCCGACTACAAAGCCATCATTATGCAGACTGTAACCTCCAACTTGGTTAACTATGTTCCACACTAAATCAAACACCATTGACCAACTGATGAATTGTTTTGAGGACAATCTAGGAGCATTGAGATACATTATAACGTTAAATAGATTAACTGAAACAACTTAAAAGGGTATAAAAAAAGATCATGCTTTTTGAAATCCGCATTAAAGGCACTAAACATTCTTTAGTTTTTTTTAGAACGGCCAACACAACATTTCTGCCCAACTCTCAACGGGAGCACTTCTACAAATTTGGCTCCCATTGGGAGCCAAAGCCCGCCCATGTGGTTCTCGGACCGGAGATTAACCGACCCCACCCGCCCGAAGGCACGACAGCAGGAAGTCAGTAAAACCCGCGTGGGATCAGAAATCGATCTCATGACCAAAGGCCAAGAGTCTTCCCTCATTTCCCATGACCACTGAACGATAAGCCCAAGGTCAACTTCTTTAGTTAAAAGGCGTCTAACGTCATATTCTTTTTCTTTTTTACCATAATGGGGACCTTTTTACGTGTTTTATTAGGCAATTAGTCACTTCGATGACATGAGCCTCTTAGTGTTTGCTTTGTTTTTTTTCCTGAACGACGGGATTCTAGACTTGAGTGCGAGATCCCCGCACCCTCAAACAAGGGGCTCTCATCCCACTTTGACCCGACTATGTTGTCTTAAGTTTTATCAACGAATCAGTTAGCAACAACTTGAAACGATAATGATTTGTGATTTAACTAGTCAACGACAATTTGCTCGCTACTAAATGTTGATTGTGTTAAGTAGAACTATGTATGATAGTCCATATTGGACAGTGATATCAGATTTATTGGAAATATATTATGCTTAAAAGATAATGAGAGGGATTTTAATGAACGTGTCACAAGTGAATGGTTGTATATATAACATCATGCTTGAACAGTCACAGACCTTTTGAGTTTTGACCATCATGATTAGCCACAATTCAAGTAGACAAGTTGTTTCAGTTTGTGACATAAGCGACAGCCGTCGCTAATAAGCGACTCTTCATGAATAGTTGCAACAAATCTGACCCATTCAAGTGCGATGAAGCCAACCCACATGAACACGTGAACATGTGTGATATCCGACCATAACTCAAAGAGGCACCACGAACCACCCAAGTAGAAGCAAACCCCTGTGTGTGCGTAAGAGTACTTTGCACCTTTAGAGTCTTAAAACCTCTTCACCTGATTATGGAATTATATTATTATACTATATTAAAGATTATGATCGTTATGAATAGTGATGGCTATTTTGTTTTGTTTTTTTTTTTCTAATGATTTGGTTAACATTTAAAAAGCAAAAGCTCTTTTACTCTTGGCTAAAACTCGATAAAAAAAATCCTTCGTTTTAAAAGATCTCTCCTCTGGTGGGACTTCAGGATACTGGGTTCGTGGCGAGGCAAGCACTTTCGAAGTTGGAGTCTAAAAAGGTGGCGAAACATGAAACAACTAATTTGAAGAATCAACACGTGTTTGTGCCCCTTGCTTTTGATACATTTGGATCTCTAGCCCCGGAGGCAATCCGTCTCCTAGAGCGGACGCAGAAGGTTGTGCATAGTAATTTTCCATATGCCAAGAACCAAGGTTTTATACATATTATGTGTGTGTATATATATTCTCAAACAAGTTACTTTGAAAGTGCTTCATGAGATAACTGAAATCATACTCATAACTCCACAAAATCCAAAATGTATATATATATATATTTTTATTAATATTTTCAACCTTAAATTCAAGTAACGTGAAATGTGAATGATCTTGTCTCCCGGTGAAGGTATACCACCACAATTAATTCAAGATTTCAAGACATGTTTCATAGCGGTCTATGGTCAATCCAATAAGGTTTAGGACTAAGCATGATGTGTCCTAAGATTACAACTCTTATGAACGGTGAACTTCTTCCAAAACCGTTTATTGGTCAACTCAATTCAATCAATAACAAAGATTTTTTTGCCAAAATAGTGGCATAGGAGTGTTTTTTTGTGTAAATGGAGGGTGTCAGGGGGATGTTTACACAAATGGTGAAGTTGTAGTTTGGTCTTGCGGTTTTGGCTTATGTGGAGGGGAGAGGATAGAAGGCTTTGCCTAGTAGGAGAGAGGAAGATGAAGTTGTAGTTTGGTCTTGCGGCTTCTAAACTCAAGAGGGGGGTATATTGTAGTTATTTAGATAGTTAAAGGGGGTGATTTGGAAGTTTTTTAGAAACCGCATAATGGTTGTGCGGCTTCTGATTAAAGGCTGACACATGCTGTACCATGCAGGGGGGTATAGGGTTGGTTGTTAGATAGTTTAAGGGGGTGTTTTGTAACTTTAAATCAATGTTGCAATGTGGTTGTGCGGTTTCTAATTAATTCGCTACAAACTCTGAACCAAACCAGAAAAAGGTGAATATTATGATATAGTTAGAGGGTTAGTCTTGTAAATTTTGTATAAAGGAAACCGGGTTTCGGTCTTGCGGTTTGGGTAAAAATTATTTTCAAGTTAATACTTCAAGGGTTAATATTGTAACTTGTGTTTTGTTTTGTATGTATGAATTCGGAAGAAAAGTCACATGCATTACACCCCAACCATACAATGAATATCTTAGTCAGAAGCTCAGGATGCATGCAATGGTCAAGTCAATTAATCAAGTGTCAAGTGTACAAACAACTAAAAACAAAATGCATGCAAATGCATGCATACGGTTACTTCTTCTTCTTTATATATGTTGATAGCATATACAATCGTTAAAATTCATACGAAAGCTAAAATCCTTATATCACACTCTTTGAAAGCTAAAATCCTTATATCACACTCTTTGAAAGCTGAAATTATGGCATTTATAAACCCTGGTCCTCGCTCTAATGAGCTTCTATGGGATCAAGCACGACATCGTACTGCGAAGTTGTTTGATGGAGATGAGCCCCCGCGACTTAATTGCAGACGGGGGGACCAAGCATTGTGGACGACACTTCACAACATTCCAGTGGATGTACGTGTTAAATCGAAGCTGCGGACGGCGGGTTTTCTTGGAGTTTTTGAGTGCGGTTACCGCAAGGTTGACCGAGGGTTGCTAACTGCCCTCGTTGAAAGATGGCGTCCTGAGACCAAAACGTTTCACCTACGATTCGGTGAGGTGACGGTGACGTTAGAGGACGTTGCATGTATAATGGGTCTTCCTATTAATGGTAGAGCGGTGACAGGGAAGCCATTCTACGCAAGGGATGATGCGGAACGGGCACAAACTGTCCACAATTTGTTGGGTATAACAACCAACGAATTCAAGAGAAACACTGTGCCGACCTCAACCGTTCTAAACCACATCGAGGTTCCGTTGCCCGATGACGCGGATGAGGTGGAGATCACACAACGTGCACGTTGTGTGATGTTAGTCCTGTTGTCATGTTCTTTGTTTGCTGACAACAGGACCGGTTATGCGAAGTTGGCCTTTTTACCGTTCATAGAGGACCTCAATGAATGCGCGACATTTAGTTGGGGTAGTGCTGCGTTGGCATGGTTGTATCGCAACCTGAGCAAAGCAGCAGTAATGGACGGTGATTCAATGTGTGGGTGTGTTTATCTGTTACAGTTGTGGGCCTATACCATATTCCGGGTATTTGCTCCCACAATTGTACGGTTACAACAACAAGAAGAAGAAGAACGACTCCCATATGGTGCAATGTAAGTACTATGTTATGCGTGACCACAATTTTATTGATTCTTTCTATTAAAACATGTTAAGTTTAGTAATTATTGTGTTTCATAATTATATTTTAAAGCTGGCGTGTACCACACAATTTCACGGAGACGATCAGACACTCGGTGCGTGGAATGCGCTCGCAACTATCCAGTCTTCATGAGAACTCGGTAGGAGTAAAGTCACATTAATTAAATTACTGATGAATTCCGTACATTGGCTTAATAATTTATTATATTTTTGCAACAGTTTGTCTGGCGTCCATACGAAGAGGAAAAGGATTCTCTGCCGGATTATTGTCTATCCGGGGAGGATTCTTGGAATTGTCAATGCTATATTGTGTGGATGCAAGTGGTGGAATACCACGCACCGTCTCGGGTACTTAGACAGTACGGGTTTAGCCAATGGAAGCCTAATAATCATCCCCTTAGCCATGAAGACCTCTTAACCTTGCGTACACAGAAGCTTACCGGGCGAATGGAAACAGACTGGGGAAGCAAACATGCAACCTATGTATCCTCCTGGGATAATCGCAGGTTTAATTGAGTGGTGGGGGAGTTGATATCACAAGGGTTTCCACCCGTGGTTCCATAATACATGAGTTGGTATCTGGAACACACAATTGGTTTTGTGACCAACCCGGCGAATAACCCGGTACCACAAACCGGCTTCCAAGATGACGGGTCAAGAAGCCAACTAATGGTTTGTATATCAGTTTAATAATTAACACATAAGTATATAATGCAAAATATTATTTTAATAATTGTTATTTTGATATTAATGCAGATGGAAGGCTATTCACAGATTTATGCCCAAGCCGGTCAGTTTATGGCAAACGCTCCTGAACAATTTTCAGCGATTCAAAACACTGCCACCGCAGTGTTGACTTCAATTCGCGAAGGAGATCGACTGAATTATCCATCGCGTCTACAAGATGAGCCGGTCGGTTTCCAGGCTAACAGTAGCCGACCTCACCGGGTTTCAGGGCGGATTAACCGTAGACGACATGGCCGGGCGAAAGCAGCAGGGCCTTCAACAAGGAATGACGACGAAGCAGGGGCTTCTGGCAGAAATGACGACGAAGGAGGGCGTTCTACAATAATTGACGAAGCAGCAGGGCGTTCTACAGGAGTTGCAGTCAATCCCTATGATGAGGCGACGGACTGGTCTGAAATGTGGACACTACTTCAAGATCCCGCTGGGATGGATGGTGGGATGGATGGTGGGGTGAGTAGTTTTTTTGGGGTCGGTTCGTCACAACAGTTGGGGGGAGGCTTCAATACACAACACTCTGGGGGGGGGGGGGGGGGGTTCATACCCCCAAGTAACACTCACGAGTCTATGTTTTATACACCCCTACCCCAAAGTGAGACTTAGGCGTCCTCATACACCCAACAATCTTCGTTCGCTTACTGGGCATCAAATCAAAGTGAACGACCAACGGGTTTTGCGGCTTTTGTGACGCCTGTACCCTTACAGTATGAAGACCGTCGGAATCCTCGTCGAGAACGTCGTCAAACACTATGTGGTACCGGGTCTAGAATTTGTAATCATCATACTTGTGGTGGTCCAGGTTTCTGTAGGAATTTCGTAGAGAGCGATGATGTATAGTTTTGTAAAACGTTTATGGATTTTTACGTTTTAGTGTTTATGTGTTAACGTTTAATATTAAAAAAAAATAAACATATTAAAAAACAAATAAACTAAAACCATAACGTAAACACCTTATCCTAATTTACTTATTCCAACCATGAAAGAAATGTGGTTTAAATTTCGGACGTTTTTCTAGCGTGTCAAAATGACCCGGGGGGCACTTTCGGGCGCGTGAATCGACGTGCCGGCCCGGGTGTACCGGTCACCGGACCCCGCCAGCGCGGAGTTCTCAGGACATAGTTTACCGTTCATGCAAGTTTAGGTGTCAAAAAGTATGGCTCGACACCATTAGCTGCCTCAGAAAACCTTGAAAAGTCATTTTTTTAATGATTAAAAAAATATGAAAATTAATTAAAATAAATGTTTTCTGAACCAATGATTTTTATTTAAGTTTATCATCCTTAAAAATAATTTTCCACAAAATTTGGGATTTAAATCATTAAAAGAATTTTTAATCAATTATTTATGATTAAAACTAGTTAAATTAATAAAAATATGAAAAAAATTTATTTTCCAGAAAATTTTTATGTGATAATTTTATTTATGGTGTCAAGATGTTACTCCTAAATTTTTATAATTTTTGGAGTAAAAATGGATTTTATATAGTAATAATAATACAAATCTGAAATTAAAACAAAATATTACAAAATGACCCGGGGGCCACTTTCGGGCGCGTGATTTGATGTGCCGGCCCGGATCTACCGGTTTAAATTTCGAACGTTTTTCTATCGTGTCAAAATGACCCGGGGGGCACTTTCGGGCGCGTGAATCGACGTGCCGGCCTGGGTGTACCGGTCACCGGACCCCGCCAACGCGGAGTTCTCAGGACATAGTTTACCGTTCATGCAAGTTTGCGTGTCAAAAAGTATGGCTCGGCACCATTAGCTGCCTCACAAAACCTTGAAAAGTCACATTTTAGCATGCTGCTTTTTAGCATGCAACTTCAAGTTCACAGGTAAAACCGCAACTTCAAGTTGCGGTTTTAAATTGAAAAGGTAAAACCGCAACTTCAATTTGCGGATTTAAATGGTCTATAAAAGTACATGTTTTTCCCTACTTTTACTACCAGCAAATATCACACAAGGCTAGTATGGCAAACAACAGTCATACACAAATCCTGATGGATCTCGATCAATCAAACCCCGAATTTGAGGACGTCCTTGAGACACCACCGTATAAGATTCCACACCAACCACGATGGTATCGTCCAACTAGAGAGTCGAAGAAATGGTCTCCCAATGTCATAGAATTCTACCAGAATGGGGACGCCCCTGTCTGTTCTAGTGTTTTTCTTGGCCGGATTCCGCTCGGAAAGGATTTTTGGGGAACCCTATTGGGATATGACGGTGATGGTTACCTTTGGCCACTTGTAAGCATTATTTTTTAAGGTTTTTAAATATAAATATACATTTTTTCCTCACTACATTTATTTATGTGTATACATTATTTTATTAAAAATTGCAGCACGTGGGAGGCTGGGTTACGTTGTTCATGAGGTACAGATGGGTTTTGATCAATAAATCTAAGAAACCTGAACAACTGTATCCGTGGACAATACTACCCCCACAATTCTTTGACTTACTGTCTGAAACTCCAAACTATCGTGCGTTGCCATTTTCCATCGGAATTAAAGACAACTACCCTCCCTTATGGGATATTGATATGGTAATCTTTTTTTAATATAAACCACCTTATATATATTGAATTTTCTTGGCAAATACTATTCATTAATCTACCCTATGCAGTTGTATATCCCATTATGTGCTGAACAAAGACAGTGGTTTCTTGTTCAAGTTGATATGCGGACACTTCGTACGAATCTGTACTTTACTACCTCTTCCGCTTTATCTAGTTTCAGTCAACCGACGCCAATCCAAGTGTTGATTTACCCAACATTTGTGAAGTTCGAGACTTTGTTCAAGCAATTTCTGGATGAAATTTCATACTGGGAAAATTCTGGAAGAAAATATGTGGAAAAAATAATAGTGTCTGATACAAAAGTCTGGCCGCCTAAAGATCAAGGCTCAGTTGGTGGTAATTCTGGAGTCCTTATATGTATGTTAATGAAGAATCTAATTAATGAGGAAGATATCATCATCCCAGGTACCATTGTCGAGTGGTATCATCATCCCAGGAGCCACCCGGATTGTAAGGTGTTCAAATATGTTTTCTGGGCCTTCGCGCCCCTAATTGAGGCCTTCCAATTGTCGGCATCGGTAATCTCCGTCGACGGGACTCATCTAAAGGGGACGTATAAGGGCAAGATGTTGATTGCGGTCGCCAAGAATGCAAACAACTACATACTCCCGGTGGCGTATGCAATTGTAGACGAGGAGACAATTGAGAGCTGGTGTTGGTTCCTGGAGCAGTTTAGGATCCATATTTCAAAACACAACGCCAGCAACCCCCTTTGTGTTATCTCGGACAGACATGTCGGAATTATTAGGGCGATGGAGGAATTGCCAGGATGGAGGGAGCCGAACGCTTACCATCGGTATTGTCTTCGTCACGTACGAAGCAATCTTGGCGCAAAATTCAAAAGCGCAACTCTTAAAAAGCTTTGTTGGACTATCGGTAGCACATCACAGCGTTACAAGTATCTGTATGCCATCAGGCAAATGAAGAGCATTAACAAAAAGGCATGGAGATACTTGAGAGACATTGATCTCTCTAAGTGGACGTTGGTACACGATAAAGAAAATCGTCGGTGGGGTCACCTGACAACGAACATGTCTGAGTGCTTCAACCATGTGTTGTCAAAGGCAAGGATGATGCCTATTTGTGCAGCCATACACCATACGCTGGAAAGGGATGTTGATCAGTTTAACATTCACTACAGAATTGCAAGGCGTTGCCAAACAATGCTGCCCCCCCCCCCCCCCCCCGCATCTGGAAGGTGATATGCGAACGTGATGCTAAATCACGAGAACATACTGTACGTTTGTATAATGGTTCAACGGGACGGTACCACGTCAGGTCTCGTGTTCGGTCAATGGAAGACGGGGGGAACGATTACACGGTTGAATACCGTAACAGAAGTTGCTCCTGTGGAAAGTGGCAAATCGAACGTCAGCCTTGCTCGCATGCTATAGCGGTTTGCAACATGAAACGTAAGGACCTTCATCAAATTGTTGATCCAAGATATCATACTTCCGTATATCGTCTTCAGTACAACGGCCACTTTTATACCCTAGGTCATACAGCTTTGTGGGATAAAGGAACCTGGAGACTTCGTGGTAACCCGTCACATTTTACTGTCAAACGTGGCAGGTTGAAACAGAAGAGGATCCATAACGAGATGGATGAAAGGCATGAGGACCAACCACGTGCTCCCCGCAAATGCAGTATTTGTAAGAAGACAGGGCACAACAAAAATGGGTGTAAAACCCGTGGCCAGTGATGTTCATTGTCGTGTGTTGTTTGTCGTGTGTTGATGTTTGTACTAGTGTTTCTTGTTATTTCTTAGCAACTACTCGTATTAGTGTCGTCATTATTGTACTTTGATTGCCGTATGTTACCGTCTCTCCTACGTTGAGTGTCGTGGTTATTGTATCTTATTTGTTATGAAGTTGTCGTTTAACTATCGTCATTATTGTGGTATATTTTGATAATGATAGTAAATGTCCGTACCCTACTTGGAAAATTAAAAATTATTAATACACATTTTTTAATAAAGTGATAATAAATATATTTAAAACGAATAATCTTTAATAAAAAAATAACAACATATTAATAAAAATACGTTTAATATGTCGTTTTATAAACAATCTATTTCCGACCCAGATTATCTTATTTGTTTTACTTAATATGTCGTTTTTTTTGTATGTCGTTTTTTTTGTAATATGTTTAGTGGCATGGTATGTCGTTTTTTTTTTAGAATAATGTTTTTTATCTTAATTTTATTTATTTAATATGTCGTTTAGTCAATTTATTTAACAAAGTTATTTAACAATAATAAATTTATTGAATAAAAACAACGTAAATTTATTTATCACACAAAACATTAAATATACAATCTACCGAGTTACAAAACAATCTATTTCCGAGACCACCAATTCCAATATTCTCCCTCGACACTTGGCCCATATTTTAGCTTTATCTTTAAGTTCGTCGATTTGTTGGACATGGGTACCAAGTCAAGGGTATCTACGTAACTATGTCAGATGCCTCCTACAATTGAGATACGACCAGGAGCAGGTGCA
The DNA here is from genome assembly GCA_032199755.1 of Ambrosia artemisiifolia. Classification (NCBI taxonomy): domain Eukaryota; kingdom Viridiplantae; phylum Streptophyta; class Magnoliopsida; order Asterales; family Asteraceae; genus Ambrosia; species Ambrosia artemisiifolia. The sequence goes on along the minus strand of CM063522.1, from coordinate 50,980,500 downwards.
TCCGATGTCCCCAACGTCGCTAATGATGGAGCGAGTTTCTTCGACGTCGGAGGGCCTTGCACTGAAGGTGTAGAACCCGCAAGCGCGATTAAGTTTGCTGCAAAAATGATCGACTTTGATGAGTCGACCACCTTCAATTTCCGAGAACACTTATTCCAACTTTACTACACGCCTTGCCATAATCCTACAGGGTGGCGCGCTGACCCTGAGGAACTCCAACCACCACCTCCTTAAGAATTTGCTTGGAAGGTGGATCCCCCAAAATAAAAAATTGGCATGCCTGGGGGTGGTACACTCGATCTTCGAACCACCATTGCAAGCCAACTGTTTAATTTTATAAACTACAATACCAATGTTGCATTCTACACGTGTTATAACACGTGTGGATGTAACATCGATCCAAGTAGTTTCGTGTGGATGTAACATCGATCCAATGAGGCGGTTTCATGTGGATGTAACAAAAATCATTTTGTAATGTAAGAATGGATACGGGTGTTTGGGTGTTTGCACATTTGTGGAAAGAGCATGCATGTGAGTTTTCTACTTTGGTGCGGCAAATGCGACTGAATATGGAACGAGGTAATAACAATTCATATCGAGTAAACCGCAAGATGGTCCCCCAATTTTATTTCTTAATTTAGAAGCCGCAAGATGGTGTATTGTTTTCTAAGTACACTTACAAAACACCCCCTTAAAGTATCTAACTATCTACAAAACAGGTCCCTGTTAAGTTACAAAACTAGTCCTTTAACTAACCTAACTTATTATTTTTTATCCGGCTTTAATTACAAGCCGCACAACCATTATGCGGTTTCTAAATAACTTCCAAACCCCCCCCCCCTTAAACTATCTAAATAACTACAATATACCCCCCTCTCGAGTTTAGAAGCCGCAAGACCAACTAACAACTTCATCTTCCTCTCTCCTACTAGGCAAAGCCTTCTCTCCTCTCCCCTCCACATAAACTAAAACCGCAAGACCAAACTACAACTTCACCATTTGTGTAAACAGCCCCCTGACACCCTCCATTTGCACAAAAAAACACTCCTATGCCCTTCTCTCCTCTCCCCTCCACATAAACTAAAACCGCAAGACCAAACTACAACTTCACCATTTGTGTAAACAGCCCCCTGACACCCTCCATTTGCACAAAAAAACACTCCTATGCCACTATTTTGGCAAAAAAAATCCAATAACAAATCATGTACAATTCCTTAGACATCACATGTTTGAGATTTTTTACTGTTTTCTATTATGGGATTTGTCGAGGAGGTATCTGTCGAGTGGTTTGCGTGCCTACATCACAATCTTGTCACTTGGTTAACTCATGTTGAAATCTATATATATAATAAAAGAAAGCAATTTTAATGACATGGCATTCAAGGATGCATTGTATCGGCTTAAAGTGGCAAATTATTATATTATATATAACAATTTTGATCCTTAGGAACAGTAACCTCAGTAAACGTGAAATAAAAGTCCTTCAGTTTCGAATTAATTACAAAAATGTCATTGCTGTAATTTTATTATTAAAACCAAAATAAAAAGCCTTTAGTTTCAAAGTAATTACAAAAATGCCATCGCATTACTTTTATTACCAAATCCTCTTTTTCAACCGGTGGTTTGTTGCAATCGCGATGACAGCGACGCCGTCGGTTGGTCGCCAGGATCGTAGATGTTTTCTTATCTCAATTGTTTTCCGACGGTTTAGGCGTTTTGGTCGTTGCAACGCGCACCGGCGTACCGACGGAACAATACGACTCTATACGTTGTGTTATCCGATTACCAAACCCTCGCAATACCGTTGTTGTAACTCCGCTGTTCGTCGGAAAAATCTGCAGGTTTTCACGAATCGGCGCCCGTTATGTTCCTATGCCGCGCTTAGCGCGGCGCGTAATTTACTAGTTAAAGAGATTTTTCGTCAATATGGGCGATACAGGAGACAAACCAGAATAAGTAAAGCCAAAATGGGTTGGATACAAATACTACATTAAATTGTCGGTTTGAAGCCTACCAAAATAAGTTGGCTCAAAAAGGTTACATTAACAGAAACATATATAGTAGTAGCAGAACCAGCTCAACCATTTTGAAGGCCCAAAACAAAGTAAAAATCTGAGGCCCTTTTATTCAGTCTTGGGACCATCGTAACTTAGCGTAGTTGTTCAATAAGTTATCATAACCATTGGTTTCATTCATAAACACATAAACGCGACTAATTACATCAAGATAGCGGGCAAAGAGAAACACAATTATATTATTTAGTAAACAAAGAGAAACACAATTATATTATTTTTTTAAATGTGTGATAAGTCAGTGCCACTTGAGTGTTGGATACTTAGATAAAAAACAAGTATGATGCATAGTTATTTTTACCTGCATTGATTTTCCCGTGCTTGTAATGATATGAAATTGAATGCTTATTGGCTAAGGATTCATGGTATGTTGTCATGTTGTTACTTGTAGATAGAAACTAGAAAGTAAAGAAGTCCAGTTTTTGAAAAGAATTTGTATCCAATGCATTCAAGTAGCATTATGAGGTACACAATCGAAAATAGACAAAAATGATAATGTTGATTCCTTTTTATTACACATACACCCACAAAATAAATAAATTAAGGTAACGTTAGTTCTATTACTCTTGAAACATAAATCGAATTTAATGAGCAAACACACCTAAGGAAAATCTTACAACATGACACTATTATTTTGGTTGGTACTATTATGTTTTCTATTTAGAGTTTCCACCTAAATTTATTCGTTTACCTCTAAAACTTGTATACTAATCTTAATTATGATTTACCGTTTTGTATTTATCCTTATAACCCAATGTGATAAGAATTAAGTTAATCAATCAAACATGTTTATTGTTCAAACAAGATGCGAGTGTGTCCAGAATTCTCATTAGCAATGATCTATACTTTCGGTAACACATTCGAGAAAGAAAAACGTTAAAGAAAATCACATGGGAAAGCCTTGTTATGTTATTACTATTACACACAAATTAAACCTTTTAGTTTTAGTATTTTTAAGACTTGTAGAAAATAGTAACCTAAATCTTGATTTTAATTGCTCCTTTTGATACAATGTTGTACATTTTATGTACAGAGTTGAATGGGTCGTTCACATCAACATTATGACTACCGAAGGGCAAGGATCTCTTTTTAGCAAATTAGGTTTTGCAATTCAGAAGGGGTGGCAGCATAGCTTGTTGTCCGCCTACCTGCAACCATCCTAATGTAAAGTTTTTCTTTTTATTAATGATTAATCAGACGGTTTTATGTAATAAATAAATAAATAATAATATGAGCACCTAAAATTATTTCTAGTTTATGTTGATCTCATTCAAGTAATCACACATGCTAATGATACTTTTGGTATCATGTAAGACCCTAACCCGTAATCACGCAATCAACGTCTAATCATACGGGTTTTGACCTTACTTAATACCACTCCCGATTAAAACCTTTAAAATTATGAAAAACTTAATCATTTGTGATCAATACATTTTTTATTTCCATAGGTTTTACATTTTTAACAATTAAAAACATAAAATAAGATTTCACAATATAACGGGAGTCTCTTGAATCCTATTGCGGAAGCTTGATGAGTGTGTGATGTGTTCAGCTCTTTTCGCGACTTGATGCTTGCTCTGGGACTTCCATCACATGTTTACCTAGCACCATTACACAACGAATGGTTAGTGGGTTGTCAATAATACATTTGAAATAGTATGAGAGTCGTTACACGTAGTAACGGAACGAACCAGGCCAATCGGCCCCATATCAAGAGAATAAACTGCTGCAACTTTTGCGTAGCAGTTGTTCAGGTTGCTTTTACCCCTTCTAAAACCCGAAATCTGACTTCGATTTTCAAATAAGAATTGTTCTACGTATAGAGAGCTTTCCAGGCATATAAAAAACATATCCTAACGATTTTTCTACGATTTTATATGAATTTTTGAAAATCAGGCTGTCAATCCAAACGGTCGTTCGGTCTATCCGAATGCCCGTTCACATTGACACTGACGTTTCTGAGTCTTCTGTAAATCCCGAACGGCCGTTCGGTTCATGTGAACAGCCGTTCACTGCTACTGGATCATATTTGCTGATTTTAAAGCCTAGTATTCATGTCGTAAATGCATTGGACGACTTTCAAAGCATGAAAATCACATTTCCAACTAGATTAACATTTGTTTGACTAAAATCCTTGCCCGGTTTATGTAAACATGACCCGGCTCTTAGTTTTGAAAGTTTATGGCGATTTTTACCCAAATCGACCCATTAAGGCCTTAAACTTAACAAGGCGCTATTTACCCACACAAAATACATATAGTTAATGTTGTCAAGTTATTAGACAGTTGATCAACCAAAGCATTTGTTCGATTTGTTCATTATAATCCCGTTCTTAGGTGTAACCTTTAGTGAATCCTTTAAAATTCCCAAAATGCCCCTTATAGCCAAAACTTTCAATTTGGCCATCCGTGGCGACACTTCTTGATTCAAATCCATTGTTTTTTGACTCAATGACCTGTTTAAAAACTTCTAAGTCCTTACGGACTTAGATTTTCACCGTTTCATATGATTGTTCCCAATTTGATAAATTCTAAGCGCATTAGCGCGCATTATACATAGTTATGAAAATAACTTACCGATTTGACACCCACACTTAATGTAGGTTGCTTTAGCACCCATATTAATTCACCCGAAGGCGTTTATTTAACTACGGACTTACCGGGTGGCATTGACCCATGACTTGCACCCACTATGATTTCTTAGGCATTGTGTGCCCAATTTCCTAATGATCTCCTGCATACATTCTAGATTGTCCCGTTAGTCTCTCGGGACTCAATGGTGATGCATTCACCATTTGAACCATTAAGTCTCATGGTTTATAATCCTATGATATTCCAACTTTAACAATAGGCAAGTGGCAATCCCACTTGACCCATTTACCCAAATTGCATATCTTCCTTATTCACGCGATTGTTTTCCTTATCAAAACTTGAGTTTAGACTCTTTCTTACCACATAGTTTTGTTTATTAACCCAATTGATGATTTCCATCAGTTGATCAACACCCTTTGATTCGTTTATTACCACAAATCTTGTTTTAACGTGTATACGTATAAATCGCTCATTTAATAAGTTTCACCCCTTGGGGGTCATGCCTTCATCTCACATCAAAATTTAAAACTAAGGTATACAATACTTAACCCATGTTCATAGTATAGTAGTGTAAGTAAACTTACCTCATATCCGTTCTTGCTTCCATATGCATCCGCCTTGTATCCGTTTGACCCGTCTTTGTTGTACCTAACTTAGGGATGAGTCAAACTTGTTTACTAGAATACATTATATGGAATTATTTCACTATCCATAAATTCATGTATTCATTATCAATTCTAGCTAAACCCATAGCTATATTCTCATATCAAGTATGCTATTAATTTAGCGTATTGCTAACCAACATTACATACAAATGATAACATTCACATGATTTAATTTCTTAGTTTCACTAGTTCTCGCCTAATTGGCATTTACTCAAACACTTGGTGTGCACTCACCAATTTAATGGATTTTCATGAGTTTAAGCTTAGCCAAATCATACTCATATATCAAATCATCATCATATCATGTTGTTTAGACCATTTTGCCTAAATTTCTGATTATAACAACTTCACAATATTCCGAAGACTACTAGATGTATGTGGGTTCAACCTAGAGGTTTAACCCCAATTTCATAAGTTAACATATTCATATCAACATAATCAAACACACATATTAAATGTGATTTGTAACCAAATTATACATGTTTAAGGCTCCTCAAGGCTAGGGTAACCTATATTAACCATCAATTCCACGTTTTTATAAAACCCTAGAACCATCATCTTCAATATACCATGGATTTGGATGATTTAAAAAGGATCTAGAGTTACATTATGATGTTTAGAACACTAGATGATCATGAATTCCATTATGCATTAAAAAACTGTCGATTTTGGCATGATTTGGGGCTGAATTGGTGGAGGTTCATGTGTGTGTGTTTTTGAAGGTGTGAAGAACGATTTTGAGTGTGTGTTATCACAAATTTTCACTTTTAACCCCCATTTTATTTCAACTTTGCCTAGTTGTCAAGTTCAGCCCCTCTGGTTTAGTACAAGTATGTAATCTTTACTAATTAAGTTAGTTCTCACAATATTCCCACGTGTGTTTGCAATTTACGGGACTTGTTAATGTCTCGTTTTATTATCCGCAAAACATTACTTTTTTTGTAATGGGCTCAATATTGTATATATTGATCCCACCTTTTAGCGTAATTAAACGAACGGGTTTTCGGGCTGTTACAAGTCTACCCCCCTTAAAGAGGTTTCGTCCTCGAAACCCTTCTTTTGTAGTTTAAATGTCTTAGTTTTCATAAAGCAACCTAAGTTACGCTAGTCTCTTGTTTAACTGGATGTTATTTTCTTGCGTAACATCTACATACATACCCATTCCGGGTATCCTGGCTACCCATGTATTTCTCATAGGGCCGCCTTAGAACCGTAGACTATCCCCCGTTTACTATTATCCCAAAGGATGTGATGATTTAAGGGTCTGTTCTATCATGCACCTTAAGGCATATACTAGGTTACTCGATTGCATTATGTGTACGTATATATGCCTATGCATCAATTAACAACAAGTAATTTATCTTGGTTTCCATGACTAACCCGGCTTTTTAAAATAGCCGTTTTCTAACCCCTTGGACTCATCCCCGAATCCAACTCTCATTTATTTTTTGTTTGCTAGAGTGTTATAAACAATCCTTGCTTTACACTAACGTTTTCCTTTCCTTGGCTAATCCTATTTTAAGAATTTGCTATTTATTTGGTTTCCCCAAGTTCCCGTTTTGCTAACTCGATTGGTGTTCATTGCCCCAACCGACCCGTTTAAAGACCTTTGAGTTTCAGAGTTCAAATCATTTATTTATTTGGAACGTTTATTTTTTCAAAAATCCTTTTTTTTCTGATTTACCGATCCCAATATAAGTTGAGGTCGGTTTCCTTTTCATAATGACACCATATATATTGTCTTTCATCATTTTTACTTAGCGCGAGCGTCATACTTGACTTCCGCGCCTTATCAATTTACTTCTTCTTTCTATTTTCTACTTTATCAACCATAATCATAAGATCATGATTGTTTTCTTTCTATTTTCTGCTTTATCAACCATGGTCATAAGCTCATGATTGTTTTCTTTCTGTTTTCTGCTTTATCAACCATGATCATAAGATCATGATTGTTTCCTTAGGCAATCACCTCAGTTTCTACAGCCCAGTGGGTCGTTTATACTTTGGTTTCTATGCCAGGATCAATATGGTAGTTTTAAAACTCACCATAGTGTACATATCATCCATTTTTCCACATGAGTCCGTAGACTCCATGTGTTTTTTTTTGCTCACCTGTTCTTTCTATTTTCAGCTTTACCAACCATTATCCTAAGATCCTGATTTTCTTCTTTGGCAATCACCTCAGTTTCTACGGCCCCGCGGGTCGTTTTTACTTTGGTTTCACAAGCCTAAAATTTTGTCACTGACCCGAAATTCCAGTTGACCCATGGGTTTATCACGGCCCATGTCCATTGTTTATGATTCATCAACCAAAGCCGTAGTTATGGTTGATTTACTGAAGCAATACCTTGGCCTCTACGATCGCCACGGGTTGCTCATACCTTGGTTTTTCTTGACTCTTTGTTTATCATGGCCCTTCAGACCATATTTGACTAATCCATGATTTTTCCCCGACACCTCATACTTACCTAAACCTTGTTACGTAGGTTGTATATGTATCAATTGTAAGAAACCCATAGTATCATATGTTTAACACTTCCCTGGCCAGGGTAAGCAATCCGCATATGGTACACATGGACTTGTTATAATTAGTACATCACATCCTATGTAAGCAAAGCTTCAGCTCATGCTTGTGTCCCTTATTTGATTTGGTAAAAACCCTTCCTTGATAAATTATTCAATGTAAGGTTTTTTTTTACCTTCATTCATTAAGAATAAACAATGTGTTTTCGTGTTAATATGCTTTGTGTGATCACACTCATTGGTATGATCACAACGTGTTTTTAGCATCCTTTAATTTTAAGCATTTGCTTGGGATGATTACCCCTATCCCGATTTCGGTGTTCAAGTTACCTTTGGGTATTGATTGTTCACTATCGTAAAGAATGCACATTTCCCATTTTGCATCTTGCTTGCGTATGCAATTACCACTCTTCGTGTGATAATTGCATACTAGTGCACTTACTATGTTTCAGAGCATGTACTTGATTGATACTTTCCCTCATGTTTTCACATTTCGTTATCAATCCGCCAGTCTGAATCATTTCTTGACTTGGTCCTTAGTGAGCATGCTATCAGCCGTGCTCCCGACCCTCTACTACCTCGTTTGGTGAATCATTCGATCCTATCTCGATCGAATAAAATGTTCTCATCCCTGTCACATTTACAATTTCAATTGATTAGTAACATGACATCTCAGTATTAGTATGCATCACTACAATAGTGATCATGTTAGAATTCTTGTTATACAAGAATTTCGTTACTCGAATTACTCTTTGGGATAGGCTCCATGCCACCTAACCATTTCCTTACCAAGCTTTTGAGATAGCGTGTATCTACGATATCACTATTGATTACCTATAACGATTTCAAATCAACCGGATGTTATTACAGGTATTACTTACCGGATTCCTCGATCAAGCCTCGAACCGAACACCCTTCAACACTTTGAGTGCATAGTTTGAGTCCAAGTATCCTTCCCGACACTCGGATCCCTCAAACCAATGGCTCTGATACCACTTGTAAGACCCTAACCCATAATCACGCAGTCAACACATAATCATACGGGTTTTGACCTTACTTAATACCACTCCCGATTAAAACCTTTAAAATTATGAAAAACTTAATCATTTGTGATCAATACATTTTTTTATTTCCATAGGTTTTGCATTTTTAGCTATTAAAAACATAAAATAAGGTTTCACAATTTAACGGGAGTCTCTTAAATTCTATTGCGGAAGCTTGATGAGTGTTCGGGTGTGTTCAGCTCTTTTCGTGACTTGATCCTTGCTCCGGGACTTCCATCACATGTTTACCTAGCACCATTACACAACGAATGGTTATTGGGTTGTCAATAATACACTTGAAATAGTATGAGAGTCGTTACACGTCGAAACGGAAAAAACCAGGCCAATCAAACCCATATCAGGAGAATAAACTGCTGCAACTTTTGCGCAGCAGCTGTTCTGGTCGCTTTTACCCCTTCTAAAACCCAAAATCTAACTTCGAATTTCAAATAAGAATTGTTCCCGTAAACCTCCACGCTACAAATAGTTTGTGTGGAGGTTTATGGGATATAACTAGAGTTTTTTTTACTTAAACCATTTGTCGTGACTTGAATTTCCCGTAAGGATTTTCTCACTCAATTCTCGTCCGTCCTTTCAAATACATATCTTACTTAATTACTAAGTTTCCTACCGTAGCATTTGGTTTACTCGACTACATGATTTCAGGTTACATTGTTGACTTGTTTTTATGGTATATATCCTTTGATTTCGTCTAGGGTTGTTTAAAATTTTCCGAAATCCAAAAAAAAAAAAAAAAATCTGAACCGAAGTCCGAATCCAAAAAACCGATCCGAATTTTGATTCAGATATTTGGATGGATCTGATCCAAATCCGAATTAATTATTCGGATATTCGGATCGGATTCGGATTTTAGAATTTAAAATTTCATAGGATTATCTAGATATCTGAATAAACCGAATAAGCTTCAATTGAGCTTTCGTAAGGGAATGACCAATTGCTTAAAAATTGGTTCAACCCACAAGGCATGAGGCCAATACTAAACTATAATTCTTCAACATCGCCCATCTATATGGACTAGTTAGTGTCACATTTCGTGATACTTGATTTTGTGTTCAAAACTATGTTTTAAACTTTGATTTATGTTTAAATTTACAGTTTGAAGACTGTATTTTGAAGTTTGAACTTTGTATTCGTGTTTAAGGCTAATCTCTATTTTCTCTTTTGTATGTTTATGGAATTCAAATTTATAAAACGTTAGGAACCATAAATTAGGAAAAAAAAATTGAAAAATTTTTTGTTTGGTTTAATTTGGATTATTTGGATATCCGTATAAATTATTCGGATTTATCCGAATCCGATCCGAATTGAATTCGGATGGATTTGGATCGGATGGGTATACATCCAATTTGGATTCGATCGGATTTCAGATAGGTTCCTAAAATTTCAAAATCCAAATAATTCGATCTGAATAACCTGTTAACCGATCTGATAACACCCATAATTTCGCCAATGCTTGCTTAATATGGAATTGAGTATATATTTTTGAGTTTAAATGACTTATATAAAGCCTAAAACTATAGTAGAGTGTTTTTATACTTTTGCATGTAATTTAAACTCTATTTAGTTTCATTTGTGGTGAAAGTGGAAATAGCAGTAAAAACGCGGATGTCAGAACGAGTGATCAAATTATACGAGAAAGATACAAGGAATATGCTCTGGGACGGAAGGATTCGAACCTCCGAATAGCGGGACCAAAACCCGTTGCCTTATACTACATATTATAATTGAATATTTTATTTTCAAACATCCCGATATATGAAATAATTATAGAAGTCAAAGGGTATGCAACCATAATTCAATTCATAAATATGGCTGGCCCAAGGATGCTGTACCCTTAAAGATAATGTAAAATATTAGAATTTGTGGTTTTTATTTTATTTTATGAAAAAGATGACTTTTGTGAAAAAAACACTAGCATGTCGCTAGCAAACAAACACAAGCTATCAAAGCTAAAAAAATGAGTTGAATATGGGTTGGTTGTTGACCTTCCAAAGTGAAAAACTCATGTCAATGTCCATTTATGATTTAGACCTATCGTAGTGGGGGGCGTTATGCCCAAAATTTTAAAAAAATAGCGCCCTGCAAACCATTACGCAGGGGCGCTATTTTGTAAATTTAGGTTGGGGCTTTATGTTTATAACGCTGCATTGATGAAGAAATAACAAATGAAAAACAGCCACGTGGATGTTCAAGTGGAACGGTCATATGACCGTTTTTTTCAAACGGCTATTTTTTTATGTTTATATATATTATACACAAATATAATATACACACACAAAAAATAGCAAAACACAAAACACAAAAATGGGTTCCCCCGCGTCATCATCTGTTGCGAGAGAATATTATAAAGAATTTCTAGCCGACGAGGGTGATTCGACAGACGAAGATTTGGAGCAAGATGCGGTTACGAGTACGCTTGCGCTTGCGTCGAGATATATGGAACAAACTAGTGCACCTACCACTACACCAAAACAAAGTAGACAGTATTACGAAAGAGATCGGCTATCGGCAAATGCTCGATTGATGAAGGATTACTTTGATGAGAACCCGACTTACCCCGACCCAAAAATGTTTAGGCGTCGTTTCCGGATGAGCAAACGTTTATTTCTACGTATATCCAGAGATTTGGAGAACGCGTTTCCTTACTTTAAACAAAAACCTGATGCTAGGGGGTTGATGGGATTCACGTCTATTCAAAAGTGCACCTCGGCACTGCGTATACTCGCTTACGGCAACTCGACGGATATCAACGACGAGTATTTAAAAATGGCCGAGAAAACAACACGCGATTCTTTGGAGTATTTTTGCCAAGGTACATCATTTTTTATATATTTTTGTATATTTGTACCATTTTTAAAATATGTCAAAGCAAATATAGTTAGATCAATTTTTTTATATATTTTTGTGTTTAATTTTTTAGTAATAATAAAGTTGTACGGAGCACGGTATCTTAGAAGGCCCACTTGGTACGACTTACAGAAAATTTACGAGGTGCATACCAATGAACATGGGTTACCAGGAATGCTGGGTAGCATTGATTGTCGTCACTGGCGGTGGTATAATTGCCCAACCGCTTGGCGAGGTCAACACACACGTGGTGACCAAAAAGGACCATCAATTATTCTTCAAGCGGTGGCTTCAATCGATCTTTGGGTTTGGTCGGCCTACTTTGGTGTTGCGGGTTCATGCAACGACTTAAACGTTTTTGAGGGGTCGCCTATTATTGAGGATTTCATTTCTGGCAGGATAGCAAAGGCGTGTTTTTATGCTAATGGAAACTACTACCCACACGGATACTATTTGGCTGACGGAATATATCCGATGTATAGCATTATCGTTAAAACCTTCAGTAACCCGTACGATGAAAAACGGGCACACTTCAAACAGGTTCAAGAGGCGGCGCGGAAGGACATAGAGAGATGTTTTGGGGTTCTTCAACAGCGTTGGCATTACATAAGAAATCCTGCTCGTGCATGGACCACAGACAAGTTGCGAGATGCTATGTATGCATGTATAATCATGCATAATATGATATTAGAAGATGAAGGTAAAGCGATATGCCAAAATTATGTACCGGAAGCCGTTCAAGATCTATCGCAAGCCAATGTGGAAGAAAGAATACAAAACGCACATGAACTTCGTGACCATGAAGCACATGACGAGTTAACGGCGGATTTGGTCCAACATGCGTGGTCGGTTCGGTATATTCCAAACGAAGGCGAAGATGAAGAAGAAGATGAAGAAGAAGGTGAAGAGGAAGGTGATGATGAAGAAGAAGAAGAGTAGGATGAAAGCGAAGATGAAAATTAATATTATTTGTAATTTTTTTTTATTTATTTGCCTTTTATTTGTGTGTTTTTTAATATTATTTGTATTTTTTTTTTTGAATTTAATTAATATTAGTTGTGTGTTTTTAATATTATTTGTAATTTTTTATATTTATTTGCCTTTTATTTTAATTATTTTGAGTTAAAAGATTTAAAAAAAAATCCACGTGGCCCAATCAGAAACAGGGGCTTTATATATAAAGCCCCACCACTACACCCCTTTTTCAGTTTATCTCTCCATGCTGACTCAGCATCCACGTAGACCAATCAGAAAATGGGGCTTTATATATAAAGCCCCCACTACGCATGGTCTTATGAACATGTCAAAACCGTAACAAATTTACTTTCAGAATTTTAGCATTTTCCTATAAAAGTTGGTATTTATTATTATTATTATATTATTATTGTTAATTGCATCACCTTAATATTTTTTTCATTCTATATGTAAGAGTTACAACATATTCTCATAACCTCATACATAAACTAGATTTATAAAATTTATATTATTGAAATAGATCAGTATAATAATTAACTTAGGATTCAAGCACAATATCTAGTTGTAATGAAATATCATTAAAAACAAAGTTTATCGATCTGGTGTTGAAAACTATCAAAACTACATTATTTTAGTTCATTTATATTAAAATCATGACATTTTAGTTAAGTATCTTGAACCTATTTTTCTTAATTTTAGAGTACTCCACAGCAAACCTTCTTTCGTTCACAATTCATTAACTTGAGAAGTTATCACCAACACTACACACAAACAAGAGGCGTGTCATGAGAAACATTTTAAAAGAAAAAAACTTTTGATGTGGAGAGTAAAACTAGAAAAAAAAAATTATGTATAAGTTAACCTTGGTGATCTAGAATTGATGTAAATCAACCAAAATGTTGTGATATTAAAAGTTCTCCTATATAAGCTTAGACATGGACAGCAACATATATAACATCATTATTCATTAATAATACTAATACTTCACATTTACAAGATAATATATTTAAATGGTCTCATCAATTTGTATATTGCATGTTGGCCAATGATAATAAAACAATAAAACCAGAAGAACCGTGATCCAATATTCTTCCTTCCATAAGGTTTTATCTTAAAAAATTGTAGCAGAACCAACTGCATAAAAGAACGCACTACATGCATCGCACCTCATATTTAAATAAAGTTTAGCAATATGATAAAAATAAAAACTCTTAAAAAATAAAAATCTTTTGAATAGAAATGTATATGTGCATAAACAGTTTTATTTTCATTAATGCATTACTGCAATGGATATCTGAAAAATTTTAGTGATTTAAAATTTTTGTACCCGTGGTTAGAGTATTGATGTAGCCATGTAGGCGGTTGCACATTCAAATGGCTCAAAAAAAAAATTAAAATGCTTCGAATTACCGAATGATTCAAAACCCTAATATACAAAAAGATAAATTGGATAGTTTATTGTAAAGTAATCACATGTTTATATGTAGGTTGAGTTTTCTACAGGAAAAAAGTTAATCGTAGATGATATGTGTCAAAATATGTGATTACGTTCAACTTTATCTTAGAATATAAAAATTCATGGTACAATTTCATATATGTCATTGTAAACTTGTAAAATATCATATATACCCAAAGTACAAGTTTTTCATGCATATTGTACAATGGTCCGAAAGCATGTTTTGGGTATATATGAAATTTTGATGTTTTGTAGGGGTATATATGAAATTGCCCCAAAATTCATTTGGGCTTAATAAGTTATGGTTTTAAATTTTAACTAGTAATTTTATCACCGCCGCGTTGCGGCTGGAAGGAAACCAAGCACAAAATTTCCAGACCACAAAATTTCCAACCACAAAATTTCCAGACCACAAAATTGACGATTAAGACGACACAACCATAAAATTGACAATTAACACGATCAGAACGAAACCAACCATAAAATGACAACTATCAAAACGTCTTCATGGTTTTTAACTTTTTATTCATCGTCTGCGTTAAGTTTTAGTACTTCAAAAATTATTTTCAAGTTTTTATATTAAAAGCAATCAGGGAGACTTTGTTTATTCAATGTTTATTCCATGATATGTACGGAGTATATAATATAACTAACCAAATAGACTACACCATGAAAAAAAGCAACTGCTAAAAAATGGGTCTACCGAGCGTACGTGATATTGTGAGGGATACTTTTTTTTTTTTTGAAGGCGAATTTCTTTTTAATCCTTGTGAGGGATAGTTTTTTTCTTCATCACCACTATAAAAATAAATCAATTTTTTTTTGGAAAGTATACAACTAAATGTAATATAGAAAACATTTTGTTAAAGAGAACCAAGTAGGCAAGAACACACTACATAATTACATCAATATTATTAAATAAATTTTCTACTACAACAGAAAATTATGTAGTTATAAGATGTGTTGGAAATGATAAAAAAAAATAAAGATAAACATTATGTTTCTTGAAAAGCCAAATGGTCAGATTAATCAATATCAACATCCGCATGTCCCTTCCGAATCTCTTTTGTTCTGTATTCTCTCATGCAAATATAACATTACAATATTATTACATCAATATAATTAAATAAATTTACTACTACAACAGAAAATTATGTAGTTATAAGATGTGTTGGAAATGCTAATATCCCCACAAAATTCTTTCTACTGTAGACGTGAGCTGTGAGCTGATGGAGCAACAATTATCAAGTGATGCTGAAGAAAAATTTTGATCACACGCCGTCCATGATTATTTGAAACCTCACAATAACAATCTTTGAGAAAGTTATTAAATTAGGTAAGAAGTACAAAGTCAAACATATAAACATGGCAGGTAATACAAACTAACATTATCTTGAACTTTCAAGACGTAATCCAGGACATTGCAGTATAGTGTCTCAACGTACAACTACTAACATGTTGGTTTAGGCCCCAAACTTATACACACAACACACACTCACAAATATATGTAATATAGATGTCGGAGAACAAAGGTGATGTGCAGAAAGAAATATGAAACTTAAGGGCTATTTTATTCAATAAAACAAAAGGCTATTTATAAGCTACATGCAATGCAACGTACATGGAAATATTAAAATAATAAAAATACTTCTACTCCTAAAGAACCGGTCATGAAGACCTCTTCTTTAACCCAACGTGCACTTGCTTGATACTCGGTCAATCCTTGACTATATGTTGAACTACTAACGTACACAACACAAGCTAAATGACCCGTTTACCCCTGATTTTCCCTCCTGATCTGCAGGCTGCAACCAATTGACAAGACTCGAAACATGCGACCCACATGACCCAGTAATGTGTTGGCTCGTGACCCGTAAACGAACTTACGAACAAACCCGAGTAAACCCAACATAACAAAGGCGTAAGACGACGTCAATCATCGGGTAATAAAGATCACTTCACACCATCCTAACCAACCACCGCCCCCACCGTTCAACCACTATATCAAGCATCAGGATCATATCATAAAAACCTTACACCTCTGGGCTTGAGGTGCGTTCATACAACGATGAATACCACGTGTAGGGGAATCCATCTTGGCGATAAGGTTATAATTGTGACCAGCGGTTGTGAGCCGATTTCCGGCGTCTACGGTTGTTGCAAATGTGACCGGTATCCTTGGTGTTTGTCTATATGAGAGAGACGGGGTTGTTGGTGTGTGCTTATGAGAGAGATTATGAATGAGTAAATTGTAAGAATAGTGAGAATTTAAAGGCTGTAAATGAGTACATTGATGGGGTAACGTGGCTTCTTTAGGGGTAACTTGGCTGCAAGAGTAGGACACGTTAACCAGCCACGCGTTAACTTGAATGAGGTGTACACACAGAGTCCCATCTTCGTAACACGTGTACTCAAAGGTGGCATAAATGTAATGCTCAACTTCATCATCTATTAAAAGAATAAAAAAATAAAAAAAAAGGCTGAAATGACAATCACTGTTCAAATCAATTGTAATATTAATATAGTGTAATTTATAGATAGACCCAATAATTTGTAAGGTTTTAATTTTTTGTATAGAAAGTCTAATAACTTTTTTTTGTTAAATACACACATATATATAGGCAGTGGGGGAACTGGGTCTTGGCTAAGGGTGCGACTCGACTGGCCCTGCCAACAAGTACCCAGGGTAATCGAAAGAATGTGTGAAGAGCAATTTTAAAGAAATCAGTTATAGTTTGGAAGTTGAAGAATTTCCAATTTTCATTTATCTTTAACATGGAACCTTTCAAGGATTTTATTACCGTTATAATACTTGAATTTTATTATTTTGTCTCTGATTACTGTATTGTGTGACATGTCAGCCCTAATCGGGTCATGGTGCTACACTCATATAACTTGAACTAACCAGAATTTTGTTTTATAATCTAAGGTTTTTTTAATATAAGTTTTAGCTTTTAATAATAATCAATAAAAAAATAACTTATTGATTATCCCTATCAAGAAATTCTTAGTGCATTCACAATAGGTTCACTATCTCCATCCACATATTACACTGAAAATCACTACTTCTTTATACTTGTATCATTACTTTTTCTCTCTTGGATAAACAATAAATACATTTAAATTAGTTATTTCTAAATAATATACCAAATAAACTAATAAAATATATTTCATAATAATGCAATAACTTCTAACCACAGTCAATATTGTAAGAAAAAAGAAAGTAATTATACCGTGGTCTTTTGCATATATGATCGTGGAACTTGTCAATTTATTGCAAACAGACCTTGAATTCTTGAAATAAAAAAAAATGATTATGAGAGTGACTGAAAATGTAATGCAAGCCGCCTACCACCCCAAAAAGTAATCAAAATATGTAAATCCTGAAAAGGGAAAAGAAGCGTATTAAGAAAATAAGAATTGTGACTGACTTTGACATCTTAATGCAATGGATAATGTTACTATAATTAACATAGACACTGTCTTATCTCATCTTGTTTTTGTAAATGAAAACAAATTTTATACTTACACACTTCGGTTTCAAATAATTGAGTTAATTTAAAAATATAATCTGATAAGAGTTGTGACCTGTATAATTATTTTACTATCTTCTTTATTTATATAAGAATAATCATGTCACCTATTTCCGAATGATATCTTGGGTCTTTATATAATTTCAACTGAAGTTCTATAACATCTTATCCATGGTGCAACTTAGGCCTTGAGGTGTACCTTCTTAACATATGTGACGTTAAGGGAGACATAACATATTAACATGTGTTGCACACCACTTGCTCCTTGTGTTAAGAGACGTTAAAGGGATTATTTGTTAAATGTTAACAGGATGTGAAGAGATAATTTCTTTTCGTTTTTAAACCCGAAACCACTAAAAGATAGTGTTAGGTGAAGTTAAGGGAATTAAACCATTTTAAGAAAAGTAAGTAATATGACACATAAGTAGAGTTGAAGAAGGTTAAAGTATAGTAGCTCTAAAACCTTAGATATCATATTACATAATTCAGATCACAAACATAATTTATTAATGATTAAAATAACTTTAAAATCTTACACACTAAGCATTAAATGTTTTATAATATAAAACTAGTATTTTGTCGTCGCGCTGAAGAAGGTTAAAGTATAGTAGCTCTAAAACCTTAGATATCATATTACATAATTCCGATCACAAACATAATTTATTAATGATTAAAATAACTTTAAAATCTTACACACTAAGCATTAAATGTTTTATAATATAAAACTAGTATTTTGCCCTCGCGCGTTGCGGCGGCGCACGGCAGGTTGAACCGTGCAGTAACACATGAAGTGTAAAACAAAATGCGTTACACACAATTCGTAAAAACATAATGCGTAAAAGACAATTACTAAAACGTGTAAATACAATGCTTTTAACTTGGTTCGGAACTAAAATCTACATCGAAACGTGGACCAACTGGAAGCGCACATTTTATAAGTACGAAAACCTATTACATTTTACATTACTCGTTTTTCAAAAGAAAAAAAAAGATTAAGTAGAAACGTAGACCAAATCGTATTTATATCGATACATATATAAGAATTCGCACGTAAAAAAATAGTTTGTTTCCAAGTAAAGGTACAAAAAGGGGTAAACATGAATTTTTCCAAAAGAAAAAAAAATAGTTCAAACGTAGACCAACTCGTATTTATGCTGATACATATATAAATTTTTCACACGTAAATAACAGTTTTCTACTTCGAAACGTGTACCAACTGGGCACATCAAATAAGTACAAAAACGTATTATATTTGACATTACTCGTTTTTCAAAAGAAAAAAATGTTTAAGCCGAAACGTTGACCAACTCGTATTTATACCGATACATATAAAATATTCGCACGCAAAACAAATAGTTTTTTTCCAAGTAAGGTACGGAAAAAAAAAAAGTTTAAGTCGAAACATAGACAAACTCGTATTTATATCGATACATATATAAAAATTCACACGTAAAATAATAGTTTTTTTAGTAAAGGGGCTAAAAACGACAAATGGCAAAGTCAAGGGGTTAGATTACGTAAAAAATAGGTTTTTCAAGTAAAGGGCTACAAACAAAAAATGTCAAAGTTGAGGGGCTGAATATGACGAAGGTACAAAGTTGGAGGGTCGGTGGGGAAAAAACCCACAGACATTACATATTAATATAGATAGAATATTTTGGAACAAAATCATTTGAACTTAAAAGTTTGACAAAAATGTTTGTCAAATTATACTACATTGAAGTGTACCCAAAGCTTGTGAAATCATAACAGTGTGCAGTGAAAAAAATTGAGTTGAAGTGGTTTGGTGATGTGACAGTAAAAACTTATGAAATCATAATCGATAGCCAGTATGGAATAAGATTCTTGTTTGAGACGAGTCATTTAAATAGATTTTATGCACCTTTAGTGAAGAAAAATATGCCAAAACTATAATAATATATTATTTTTACACTAGGTGAAAAATTCAGGTGTTTCATATTGTATAAAGACTTTCATTTTAAAACAGTACATACCGTTATATAGGGATACTCTAAACATCTTTGATTTGATTTAGTTTGTTAATTGGCAGTGGAATACTTAATAATAGACTCAACGATGATCAAGAACACATAATTCAATAATCGCAATTCAATTCAACTATCTCCGGTCAACATTCAGACAACTATTTTTAGAGTTTGTTATGTTAATTAAGTACGATTCTGAAGCTATAAACTTGCTAACAAAACCCTTAGTAGTCGTTAAAGATGTATGTACATATATATAAAAGATTACTAAAAATAGTTTCCAAAATAAAAATAATCCTTATTTTGATCTTCGTTTTTGGCAACACTTCTCCGTCAATAGAAACACATCCATCAGTGATATTATAACAACTTGTCCTCGGTAAGAACTTCCATAGAAAGGAACTTTTATCGGTAATGTTGGATGGTGGAGAATGGAGTCTCTAGGAGTTTCATTTCGCAATTTCAGCACCACTTATGCGCCACGTCAAAAGGGGAATCTATTCCCCTCTTCCAATAACTACCAAGAAATAGAATAAAGTCTCTTTAACCATTCCCCAACTGTTTCTTTATTTTATTTTTGTTTGTACTTAAATTTAACAAAAACACATAAAAAAACATCACATTAAAAGAAATTGCATAACATTAAAAAAAATTAGTTTAGTTTTCATTTTGATTTTATTTATATTTTTAACAATTTCTTTTTATGTATTAGTTTAGGATTGGATCATATTAGAACTCCTTTGAGTTGCGAGAACTCGTGAGAACTCGACGTAAAATGCGAGTTGTTGTTATTATTATTTTTGCACATTGGTGTAAAAACGCCTAAAACCCAACGTAAAAAAATGGAAAAAAAAAATTTACGACTTTCATTACACCGGTGTAAAGAAATCTTGCCCCTATATAACTAAATTAATATTTTATTCAATATTTTATTATGGTTTAATTTACAACCACACACTCATTATTGGATAAAATAAGTATGTGGTTATGAAATAAGTTCTCATGGTTCTCACAACTCAAAAAAGTTCTCAAATGATTTCATCCCTATATATATATATATATATATAGGGGATGGTTAAAATGGAAACCACAAAAAGTTGAAGAAACCTTGCAAACCCAATCTAGACCATTGATCTAAAGTGATCAATGGTCTAGATTCATTCTAGATTATTTTAATATATTTTGGTGAGTAGATGACAAAAAAAGGGTACAATGGTCAATTGACATTTTTCTGAAAAGCACCTATGACAAGTGGACCCCACACATGTCACATCATCTCTCTCTTACTTTTTACCCATTATTATACAAGCTGTCAGATGCCCGTGTTACATATGTAACATGTGTTGTGTTACGTAGGTTAAAACTGAGTTGCCAGTTTATATTATTTAAAAAATGCTGATTTAATAATTTTTTTTATTAGACAATATTTTTTTTCGTTTTATTCTACCAGCACCAGAAATTGTTGCATACGTAACAAGAATTGATATGGTTATAGGCATTTTGTTACTTAAAATGCTACTTACAAAGTGCTAAAAACAAACAAAACGGTCATTACAAAGTGCTACAAAATTTATAGATCCAAAAACATTCAAATGTACACAACAATCGTTTCTTACAAAGTGCTAAAAACAAACAAAACGGTCATTGCAAATCAGCAAATGATAAAAAAACTATCATAAATAAATAAAAATTGTCTACACTTCATTCTTGATAATCATCTTCATTTTTAATGCAAAAATATGCTCACCTGCAAAAATAAAACAAAAAACATCAATTTACTTGTAAAGACCGCCCCCCCCCCCCCCCCCGCTTAACGTATGTTAACCAACTGGATTATCAAACTTAAAAAATCAAAACTTTTTATCTAGAAAAAAAAACAGAAACTAATTTATACCAACTTAGTGGTGCTGTTACATACGAAACAGATGCAAACATAGATTTCATCCCAATCCTTCCTCTATAATATGCAAAAAATCAAACATGTATCTGGTAAAAAAAACGGTAACTAATTTATACCAACGTAGTTCTGTTGTTACATACGAAACAGACGCAATATAGGAAACAAATGCAAACATACATTCCACACATTATAATACTCATACAAACATACACATGCTGGTAAAAAACAAATCAGACATTTTGTTGCATATGTTAAGAGACATTAAAATTCACCAATTTTGATTAAAAAAACATATTAATAATAATAACATATAAAAAAGGTTAATTAATAGCTCAAATTTTCAAAACCATCACAAAAAAACTTGTTTTTATCAAGCACTAATTTATACCAACTTAGTGGTGCTGTTACATACGAAACAGACGAAAACATAGATTCACCCATGATCAATGACATTAAATTAAACCTTTGTATCTGGTAAAAAAATCGGTAACAAATTTATACCAACTTAGTTTTGTTGTCACATACGAAACAGACGCAATATAGAAAACAGATGGAAACATACATCCCACACATTATAAATACTCATACAAACATGCACATACTTGTAAAAAACAAATCAGACATGTTGTTGCATACGTTAAGAGACATTAAAATTGTTGGAAAAAATGTTGTAGGAAATATTTTCCAAGAAATGCATACATATACACATACAGGGGCTACACATACATACAACACACACATGTAATAATAACAATAATGAAAAAAATTTGTTATTGTGTCAAAATGCGTAGGTATTTTCGACTTTTATTATCTTTTAATAAAAGATCTAAATGGTTCAAAAGTAAATCTATCTAAAGTATATTTTAATGGCCCTTAATTAGGTACACATGATGAAGAATCCACAAAGCACCTTTATTAAAGAAACCGATGTTAACCAAGAATACAAAAACACATTCAGGACACAATCATACACAGAAATATGCACCAAGGTTCAGACGCACATTCAGTTTAATATTCACACACATTCAGGACAAAACTTCACCAGATCCCATCCCTGTTCTTCAAACCCAACACATTTCCTTGTTTATAATATTCACACACACAATTAGAGAGAAAAACATAGAGAGAGTGATGGAGAGAAGGAACCGGTGGTTCCCGACCACCGTGTACGGCGGCGAAAACAGGATTGTGCATCTCTAACCTTTACCCAATCTTCATCTCTAACCGGATTGTGCAAAACAGCCGACGAAAACAGAAACAGAGTCTGAAGTGGTGGTGCCTTGTTTCGATTCGGCGTCAGATCTACAGAAAACAACCGACGAAGGTGGGGTGGCTCCGGCCACCACCTTCCACGGCGTCAGATCTTCAGAAACAACCGACGAAGGTGGGGTGGTGGTGCCTTGTTTCGATTCAGCCGACGAGTGTGGTGGTGGTGGTGGTGGTCAGGTATGGTGGTGGTGGTGGTCAGGTATGGTGATGGTGGTGGTGGTCAGGTATGGTGGTGGTGGTGGTCAGGAATGGTGGTGGTGGTGATAATCTTGAAGCAGGGGTTTGAGAAAAATGGAGAGAGAGAGTATGTGGGGTGTTTATATAGGAGGGAGAAAGAGAAAGATTCAAAATATTAAATGGGGGGAACAAGAAAATGTCTAAAATACCCTCAAGACAATAAAATAATATTTCTAATAATGAGTGATGTGGAACCATGAGAACCACTAGTTGGGTTTCCGGGGGTTTTTTCGTTTTAGAGGGTTTCCTCCCTAGCTTTAGCCTATATATATATATATATATATATAGGGGAAGTATTGGTAGAAAACCCTAAATATTTGAGTAAACTCTGGAAACTCTGACTTCCCGAGCTTTTTTTTTTTGAAAAAATTAGGGCATGTAATATACATGTTTTTAAGAGTTTTGAGCAAAAAAAATCAAAAAAGCGCCGAAGGGTTTTTTTTAAAAAAATAAAACAAGTTGTGCATCATAACATATGTTAGCTTATTTTTTCCTGGTAACATATGTTATGATGAAAATTTATTTTTTTTTAAAAAAAAAAACCCTTCGGCGCTTTTTTGATTTTTTTAGCTCAAAACTCTTAAAAACATGTATATTACATGCCCTAATTTTTTCAAAAAAAAAAAGCTCGGGAAGTCAGAGTTTCCAGAGTTTACTCAAATATTTAGGGTTTTCTACCAATCCTTACCCTATATATATATATATATATATATATATATATAGTATAGTATAAGGTTATATTAGAAACCCTTTTTATAGTGAAAACTTTGGAAACTCTAACTTCCCGATTTTTTTTGTATGAAAAGTTTAGGGTATGTAATATACATGATTTTAATCATTTTGGGCCAAAAAAATCAAAAAAGCGTCAAGCCGTTTTTTTTAAAAAAAAAACCGTATTCAGGTAACAAATGGTTAACACGTGTTAGTTTCGCTTAACATGTGTTAGTCAAAAATTTATTTTATTTTTTTTTAAAGTGCTCGGCGTTTTTTTGATTTTTTTGGCTCAAAATGCTTAAAATCATGTACATTACATGCCCTAATTTTTTCAAAAAAAAAAAAATTGGGAAGTCAGAGTTTTCACTCTAAGAGTGGGTTTCCCCACATTATCCTTACCCTATATATATAGTATAAGGTTATATTGGAAACCTTTGTTATAGTGAAAACTTTGGAAACTCTAACTTCCCAACTTTTTTTTTATGAAAATTTTAGGGTATGTAATATACATGATTTTAAGCATTTTGGGCCAAAAAAATCGAAAAAGCGCCGAGCCGTTTTTTTTTAAAAAAAAACCCGTCTTCGGGTAACAAATGGTTAACACGTGTTAGTCGAAATTTTATTTTTTTTAAAAAAAAGTCCTTTGCGCTTTTTTGATTTTTTTGGCTCAAAATGCTTAAAATCATGTATATTACATGCCCTAATTTTTTCAAAAATAAAAATAAAAATTGGGAAGTCAGAGACTCAGAGTTTTCACCCTAAGAGTGGATTTCCACATTATCCTTACCCTATATATATATATATACACACACACACAATATCACCCCAAACCTGCACCCCTCCCTTTGGCAACAACACCAACGTCCACCACCATCAACCTCTCCTTCTTCCTCCCCTTTTTAAACTCTAAAACTCAAATTTACAAAAAAAAAAAGTTGAGGTGGCAGCAGGACGCTATTGTTTAAAAAATGGGTTGAGGTGGCAGGGGCCATGGGCGACGCTTAGTGAGGGCCAGGGAATGACCCCCACCGATTTTTGGCTCAATAGTGTAAATTTCCCTAGTTTTATTCAAAAAGTTTGTATTTTTTGAGTTCGGTCCCACCAATTTGAAAAAAAAAATAGATCTCATGACTTTTGGTCTCCACCATCCAAAAGTTCAAGCTTCGCCACTAATAGGGGCGCCACCCTTACACCATCCAGCCTAATTGCTTGACTTATACAAATTTGTGTCATCAAGAAAATAGATCTATTTTCTAAAACCCAACACACTTTAAAAATTCTAAAGCTCAATCATTTTTTTTGCTCAAGAGAGAAAAAGTGAAATATCAAGCACTTAGATTGTTTTGTTTTCTTTGAAATACACAATTGTAAACTCTATTTATTTTCTTTAAAAACTCCTCACATCATATTATCCATCCCTATTTTATCTTACTTACAAACACTTATATTGTTTTGTTTTGTTTTCTCTCGGTTTTATACACTCGCAAAACTTTATTCAGAGATGAATAATGATCTCAATATTTAGTGAATTAGTGTAGATTCTCAAAACCTTATCTCTATTT
Source organism: Ambrosia artemisiifolia (assembly GCA_032199755.1). Taxonomy (NCBI): domain Eukaryota; kingdom Viridiplantae; phylum Streptophyta; class Magnoliopsida; order Asterales; family Asteraceae; genus Ambrosia; species Ambrosia artemisiifolia. The sequence continues at coordinate 50,955,107 of CM063522.1, read as the reverse complement.
TAGGATGTTGATCGAGATAATAAAAGATAAAAACTCTACTTTATTTCTCTATAATATAGTAATACAGATAAAAAGATAACCTAATATGAATCCTTTGAGCACACTAACAATGGTATAATATTTAGGGGGCTTGGGAATCACCTGATTTATTCACGGGTACTCCACTATCCCCACAACAATATCGCCGCCGATGGCATGGGTAGTGGGGGGTTTGGTATTGTTCACAGGTAAATGCCAATGGTTGGGGCACGGTGGTTTAACATTTCAATTTCAATCCCCCTTCCCATCTAACGGTAACTTTGTTAAATTAAAGAATTATCAATTAAACTACAAAATACACATTAATACTATCAAAATACATTATTAAGGAGCAAAACACACAATTAAACTATAATAAAAAAACATTTAACTTAATCTAGGCATTAACATATACCATGCTGAAACGTGATCAAAATTCTGGTTGTACATATCCCTATACTCGACTAGGGTGACTTCGATTCCTACGTCCTCGATTAGATCATTGTCCTCATTCGTAGTTCTTTTAAAGAGGACCTCAAATCGTTCATACTTATTATGAAGATTCGTCCACTTTTGAAGTGAATCAATGCTGCGGAAAATATAGTGAAATATATAAAATTTATATTCATTTAAAAATAATGAAACCAAACACAAAAACAATGGTAAACCTTTTCTTTATTGCTCTAATACGCCTAGTTAATAATGAAATTACCACCTAGCTTATCTTAACCATTAATTTGTCTTGATTAATTGTTATGATTTATTTCGTACACTCTCATGTAAAGTCAATTTTCCATAACTCCTGATATAATGTTAAAACACATAAAATGAGCATATTTGAAATTATGATTTTTCAGTCGAGTAGATATGATATTACCAGGTAGGGGTGTTTATGGTCCGGTTTTCACGGTTTTTAGGTCAAACCGTGAAACAAACCATTAGTAACAGTTTTTAGTTTTTGTAAACCAAAGCGTAATCGTAGAATTCTTAAACCGAACCAAACTTAGTAACGGTTTGGTTTCACGATTTGGGCTCTTTGGACCTTTTATGCCAAAAATAAATATGTTGGACAAATTATAGGATTTCATATATTGTCCATAATGATTAAGAAGGTATTTGTGATTGCGTTTTGAATCTGATTTTTAGATTATTGCGTTTTGAAAACGCAGATAATCAGTTTTTAGTGTTTGGATTGCGTTTTGAAAACGCAGATAATCAGTTTTTTAGGCAACCAAAACGCAATAATCTATAAGCAGCTTCACCCCTGCTTTTCCAAAACACATAATCTGTTTTGAATAATCAATCCCAAACACCCCCTAAATCAAACACAAAATAATAGGAGGTTAGGGTGTTTATGGTTCAACACAACAGTTAACAAAATATAGGTACAGAAATATTTTAAGAAAACAATTACAAAACCTAGGTACATACATGATTTCAAAAGGAACATGCAAAGAAACATACCGATTCCAACATTAGTCAACAACTAACAAACAATAACTTCAGATTTCTACGTTTTAAGGAATTGGGTTTAATGTCTTAACATCTATTTAGCTTATGTGGGTTAGAAATTTGGAATTTAAAAGTTCACATATGGGGTCGGCATGTACCGTTGTAGTGGAAATTGAATGTGAAAATGGGCCTTTAAGTTAAAATACATTTAATTTTATTTATGTGTGTAGATTTAGTATGAAATATTTAAAAATAAAATAAAATCTTACGGTCTGGTCCGGTTTTATACGGTTGATTTTTTGGTATAAATCGTAAGCCAAATCGTTTGATAAAGTTTAAAAATATTAAAACTGACCAATCAAAGGATAAGTAAAAACTAACCGTGAAACCGAACTAATGATGGGTTTAGATGGTTTCAGGGTTTGAAAACAAACCGTGAAGTGAAGTCCTGATTCGTGAACACCTGTGTTACCCCTATTACTCGGTATCATATATGAAAAACCGTTAAAAAGATAGGTTCCAATTTACATATCCATTAAAATAAAAGGGTTAAATTTGTAACACTTGGAAAAAGAGAGAAGAAAGATGGAAATCAAAGTAATGAAGATTAAATAAAAAAAAAAGGGTCTTGCTATTTGGACACCCCAAAAAGCTTATTTGGACACCCTAAGTATGTCTCGTATAGAGCTATATGGGGCATATTGGTGTGCAATTTTTGTCTTTTAGCTATCTGATGTTGACTAACACTGAAAACAATAAAGTTAATACTCCTCATATAGACCTATATGAGGCATATTGAAATACAATTTTTGTCTTCTAGCTAATTAATGCTGACAAACACAGAAAACAATAAAGTAATATGCCTCATATAGATCAATATGAGACATATTATGGTCTATTTTTATTTTTTTTATATTTTCATTTTTATTGTTTTTAAATAACTAAAAATACTAAATTAACTTAAAAAAAATCCAAAAATTGACGAAAAAATAGTTATATTCACTCCAATATTATTTTAACAAAATTACAACTTTTTGTTACCAGTGTTGTTTTATAAAAAATATTTCTTTTGTTTGGTTTTGTTTTGGTTGGTATTGAAGATGTTTGTTCTGTTTTGGTGAGTTTGAAGAAATTATATAAACAATACAAAGTTTGAAGAAGTTATAAGATTTGTTTGAGAAAATGTTTTTTTTTTAAGTCGATTGATCGTAGTATTTAATACATTTGAAACAAAAGAAAACAAACATCTTCAAAACCAACAAAAACAAACCAAACAATTAAAAAAAACGAATATGTCTCATCTTTGTAAGAAAAACATCTAATTTTTTTAAAATAGAGTTCAAATCAATAAAACTTTATTATTTTTTATTTTTTGGGATTTTTAAAAGTAATTTTAGTATTTTTAAACAATAATATTGTATTAAAAAAAATAAAAAACAGTCTTGATATGCCTAGTATTGGGCAATACTTGGCATATCAAGCCTAGTATTAATACCAATACTAGGCTTGGAAAGTGATATGGGGGTGCCCATACTACCCATATAGATCAATATGAGGCATATTAAGCCTAGTATTAATACCAATACTAGGCTTGGAAACTGATATGGGGATGCCCAGATATGTGTCATATTGGGCAATACGACCCATATAAGGGTCTTTTTTTATTTTTTTTATATATTTTCATTTTTATTGTTTTTAAATAACTAAAAATACTAAATTAACTTAAAAAAATCCAAAAATTAACAAAAAAAAATTAGTTATATTCAATCCAAAAATTCAAACACATTTTTTCGAAAAAAAAAACGTGTTCGGAAAAAAAAAACGTGTTTGAAAAAAAAAAACGAGTTCGAAAAAACGTGTTTGAAAAAAAACGTGTTCGAAAAAAACGTGTTCGAAAAAACGTGTTCGGAGAAAAACGTGTTCGAAAAAAAAAAACGTGTTCGAAAAAAAACGTGTTCGGAGAAAAAACGTGTTTGAAAAAAAAACGTGTTCGAAAAAAAAACGTGTCCGAAAAAAACGTGTTCGAAAAAAAACGTGTTCGGAGAAAAAACGTGTTCGAAAAAAAACGTGTTCGAAAAAACGTGTTTGAATTTTTGGACTGAATATAACTACTTTTTGTTTTTGTTAATTTTTGGATTTTTTAAAGTTAATTTAGTATTTTTAGTTATTTAAAAACAATAAAAATGATAATATAAAAAAAAATAAAAAAAAGACCCTTACATGGGTCGTATTGCTCAATATGACCCATATCTGGGCACCCCCATATCAGTTTCCAAGCCTAGTATTGGTATTAATACTAGGCTTGATATGCCTCATATTGATTTATATGGGTAGTATAAGGTACCAAGTTGCAGCCAATCATTGCCTTGAAGTCAGTGTTCAACTTTTTGCCCTTTATATTCCTCATATAGCCCTGTACGAGGCATATACAGGGTGTCCAAATAGATATCAAGGGTGTCCAAATAGACAGAGCCAAAAAAAATTATGGAGATATGAGAGAGAGAGAGAGAGAGAGGGAGGTTGTTCCTGAAGTCTTTTGACCTTTCAAGACAGCATCTTTCTTTGATTCTTTCATCACAAAACACATATTATTTTCAATTCAAAGCATATACAAACTTCATCACATAAGATTCAACTAATTTAGGGTTTAATGTGTGTGTAAAAAACAGAGATACAAACTAGAAAAAAAAAAAGCTAGAGAGAGAGAGAGAGAGAAATTAAAAAAAAAAATTCAATTAATTGATCCATCTAGACACCTTTATCATCTTCTCCATCAGTCCATCATCATATCTCCATACCCAAATAATAATAATAATAATCTCATTCTCACCTTTGAAAGCTGAACTGGTGTTTATGTGTTCCAAAAATGCTGTGAAGAATGTAAAGAAGACTAATCTGTTCACTGATCCATCAATAATCAGCTTATGCATCACTCAAATCAACTCCAACAATAGCAATACTTGTACCATTTCAATATAGTCACAGGTTATTTATTTATTTATTTATTTCTATTTTTGTTTGCAAGCAATCAAAGATGGGATTTTGTTAGTTCTTTTGATTATGGTGTTAGCAAAATAATAATTTATGAGCAGGGTTTTAAGGGAAATTGGTTAACTGATCAATGTGTTTTTTTTTTTTTTTTTTTTTTTGTGTGTGTGTTGAAGCATTTGAAGATGGAGATAAAGTGTATTTGTGATGTTTGTTTGTTTATATTTTGTATAAATTAAATTCTTTTTTCAAGTTTCTTGATTAAGATTTCCATAATTCATTTGATTTAGGATTATAAAATGACAAAGTGGAGCTCCAAGGATCAGTTTTTTTTTTTTTTAAATTCTTGAATCACACTGTGTATTTGTGTCTTTATGATGTTTGTCTGTTTATTTTTTGTATAAATTGCATTGCTTTTTCAAGTTTATTGATTAGTAGTGTTTCCTTAGATGATTTGATTAATGATAACAAAATGAAAACTTGGAGCTCCAAGAATCAGTTTCTTTAATCTTGAATCACACTGTGTGTATTATTGTGAAAAATGGAGATAAGAGTGTCTCTATGATGTTTGTTTGTGTATCTTTTGTAAAAATTAAATTAATTTCTTCAAGTTTCTTGATTAGGTTTATTTAAATTGATTTAATTTAGGATAACAAGATGAAAACTTGGAGCTCCAAGAATCGGTTTCTTGAATTTTGAATCACACTGCCTGTATCGGTGTGGAAGTGTGTGAAAAATGGATGACAACAACAACAACAACAAGAATGATATACCACCAGCTGAGGAGTTGTTAAAGAAAATCCATGATTTAGAAGAAAGCCATGCACATCTCAAACAAGAAATGTCAAAGCTAAAGATTGCCGATGAGCACCAAAAAGCCGAGCGTCAAAGGTCTAGTTCAGTATCTCCACGTCGTCCTCGCCGAAGAACCATGTGTGGGCCTGGTGGGTTGTTAGAGGCCAATGCTGTGGCGGCCTTCAAAATGGGTTCAGCGTCTTTTGGGCATGCTTCGCCTTTGAGAAGAGAAAGTCGCGGCGGTGATGTTAGTTACAACAGTAATAACAACCATGACAGGTCTGTCATGAGTGGTGGTGCATCCATTGACGAGCATCGTGGTGCCACTGTCGGAGAGAGTGGTGGAGTTTGCGGGCCTTCAGCCGTGAAGCTGACGGAGACACAGTACTTGAATATATTGCAGTCAATGGGCCAGGCTGTTCATATATTCGATCTCAACGGCCACATAATTTATTGGTGAGTCAAGCATTTTTCAATCGAATTTGTTCTTCGCTTTCTGTGTTTTGTCTTTATTATCTTCATCTAACCATATAAGTTTGATTGATTATTGTTGTAATTATATGTGCTAAAAGAATTACCACAGACAATGTTAGGACTTAGGATCTCTAAAAAAACAAAACGTATTGTGTACTTTTAATTATACTTGTTTGACCCTTAGAGATAAAACACAACCCAAATCGACCCATTTATAAGTAAACGGGTTAGAAAAAGTCAACAAGGTATTATATTTTGACATTGTGTGATAACTGGGATTTTGTAGGAACCGTACAGCCGAAGATCTTTATGGTTACACAGCTGCAGAAGCTCTTGGAAGATCACCGAATGAGCTTTTGGTAGAACCTGATGCTTATCACTTTGCAGATGCTATCATGGAAAGAACCATTAAGGGGGAAGGTTGGTCAGGTCAATTTCCCATCAGGAACAAAAGAGGGGAAAAATTTGTTATTATTGCCACAAATACGCCATTTCGTGATGAAAATGGGACACTAATTGGGGTTATATGTGTATCATGTGATACCCGTCCATATCGAGAAATGAAGCCCGTCGGGAATATTAGTGCACCAAGGAGGATTGCTTCAGCTAAACTTGGGCTTGATCCTCAACAACCTCTACAAACTGCAATCGCCTCAAAGATTTCAAGTCTGGTGAGTGTTTTAACTTTCAAGATATTAATATTTTTACGTTAGTGGTTTAGTATTTATCAAATTGCTAAACGCTTTGATTATATTATGTAACAATGAATCTTGACTACTGGAAACACGACAGGCTTCAAAAGTAAGCAACAAGGTGAAATCAAAAATGAAAACCGGAGAGAACTTCATGGATAATGATGGTGGGAATGGAGACGGTCATTATTCTGAAAATGACTTAAATACCCCTGATCATAATAATGATGGATATTCAAGTGGAGCCAGCACTCCAAGGGGTGATATTCCTCAATCACCATTTAAAGATCAATTTACCGGAAAACACTCAACGGATTCTGGTGATGAAAGTGAAAACAAACCCGGTATACACAAGATTTTGTCTTCAAAAGCAGAGGCATGGATGGGTAAAAAGGGAATTACATGGCCATGGAAAGGAAACGAAAGAGAAGAAGACTCGAAAACGGGTCGGTTTGGTTTGAATTGGTTACATAATGATCAAGAACATGAGGCTGCAGGTCAACAAACGGGTTCATCAAAAGTAGAAAGTCAACCGTGGGAAAATAATAATAATAATAGAAATGAGGCTTCAGGTTCATGGTCTTCTTTTAATGTTAATAGTACAAGTAGTGCTAGCAGTTGTGGCAGTACCAACAGTAGTGCGATTAATAAAGTGGATATGGATATCGATAACTTGGATTACGAAATTTTGTGGGAAGATTTAGTAATTGGAGAACAGATTGGACAAGGTATGACATTTTATTTTTGGTTTACACTGGAGGGTATTTTTGACATTTTATGGTAATATCACTTTTATTAATGTTTTTTACTATCTTGAATATTTTGATAGGTTCATGTGGGACGGTATACCATGCACTGTGGTATGGATCGGTATGTTCTTCATCTCTCCCTTTTTAATATTCATCCCGTGGAAGTTATTACAGTTAATTTTGGAATGTTTTAAGTTATGGTTACAAAAGTTGATATTGATTTGTATGCATTTCTTCATTTATATTGATATTGAAAGGTATTTTAGACATTTGACAAGTAGTTACAAAATCATATGTTCTGTCAAGTGCTGCAGTTTTTAAATGTTTTCCAACTTGGCGGTGCTCTAAATTCTATCAAATTGTGATGCTTGACTACATGCCACTTGCTTAGCACACCATTTTATAGTTGACTAAATGCTTTCTTTAGGTTTATGATATAGTAAAACAAAAACTTAATTATTTATACATATTCTTTTCAGAAGTGGATAGATATTTTGGTATTAAAACAATAAGATAGGATAATCATCTTGGGCCTGAGGCAGTAATTGGAAAAATGCTAACTTCAGCAATCGAAAATATATGGAACATCTTTGAATAAGAAATGCAATATGTATACTTGATTAGGCTCAACACTATAACGCGCCCGTAGGGCTTCACCTAAAGTAGTGTTACTCATCTATGTGTACCTTGTGTTATCTTGATGTTTAATGTACTGTCAAATAACTTCTAATAAAGTTTCTAACCTGTTTATGCAACCCTTTCCAAAAGAAATAAGATTTGATTCTTTGAGTAGTAGCATGAATACCTGAATGTCCACTAGTAGGCACAGTGTGATAGAGGGTAATTATGTCTTTTGCAGCTCAACATCATTTCCAACTGCTACCTTTCCCTTTCTAAACAAAGTATTTTGCCTCCACTCATATTGTCAATGTATGGGACTTTTCTCTGCTAATTAGTCTTTAATATCATGGTATGACAAGACAAGACAAGTATAGGGTTATCTCAAATAATTTACAGTTAGGGTTTGTGAATTTGAAGATTAAGCACCTATTCTGGGTGCGTTTTGGATCGCACAGCCGCCATGAACGTCATCAGCATCATCCAGAGACCGTACCACGTGAGTATGAAGGCAATGGGGGAGATGACATCATCTTAGGGTGGCAAGCTTACACGAATTGATCAGAGGAGAGCGCCTTTTAGGGCTTTTTCAGTGATGTGTTTTTGTGCATTTGGTTGCTTTCTCCCTAAGACGGTTCAAATAGCTCGTGGCTCGAAGCTTGCTTTAAACTCATTCATAATTAGCTCGCTCGAAATCGGCTTGGTTTGTGAACGAGCCTAGCTAGAGCCAAGCTTGGCTCACTCTCTAGCTTGCTTGAATATTAGTGTGTGTATACATCCCATGTCACATTTATTGATGGGTCTGCCTCATGTTTTTGGATGTGTTATGGTTAATCTCTTCCGTCCTATCTCATAATCTTGTGTTGCCTGTACTTAAATTTTCGCTCATTTTTTTATGTGTCAGTAAGTTAGCACTCAGTTTAATGTGTAGTGTCCCAATTTTTTCCTAACTACTCCCTCCGTCCCATTAGAAGTGTCTTGGTTTGAAAAACACAAAGTTTTAGGCATATTAAATGATTGCTTTTTTTGCTTGCCATATGACAATAATACCCTTGTCATATGTGGGCCCATTATATTCTTTGTTTATTTTAGTTGTATTTTTAAGGGCAACTTTGGAAATTGGCTTAAAATTTTTGAAAGTAGACACATGAAATGGGACAAATAAAAAAGGGAATATGGACACTTCTAATGGGACGGAGGGAGTATTTGTCTATTTCCTTTTTCATATTTGAACCTCATACACAAAAATCCTTGGTAGGCTCTATGTCATTATCTCGATTTGAGGTGCATTATTGTTTAGGTTACCCAATTTTTTAGATTTTGAAGAGAGCATATCACCATTTTTTTTCAATTGTCGTCTCTTCATTTTGTTCGTATTGTGCTTAAGTCAAGGCACGATTTAATGTCACTATTTAAACTGTGTAGTGACAATGCAAAATAATATGTTTCTTCACGAGCCATCTCTTGTGTTGAGACACTTTAAAATAGGATGGCTGAACGGATAAATTTCCTCCTTGAGGTGACTTGAGCACTTCTATTTCAAAAGGCAGCTCCGAAACCTTCTTGGGAAGATGCTATCGCCACTACTTGTTTATAATAAATCTTATATTCGTATGCTCTTCGTAGTTCTAGGTGGTGTCAATTGTTTTTCCTATGAAGCATGTAACATTTAGTAACACTTGTTTTGTACGTGGCACTCGACCGCACATTACTAAGTTGGATCCATTGTCTTGACTCTTGAGACATCAATTTAAGGATAATTATTTGTCTATATATACCTTGTATTGTTTTATGTACAGTTAATATATGAAATTTGTCACCAATTACAAATATATCTAAGACATACATGTGTATGCAGGATGTTGCTGTCAAGGTTTTCTCACGGCAAGAATATTCCGATGATGTGATATTATCCTTTAGACAAGAGGTAATATTCCTTTAATGTATTGCAAAATAGATCATTATAACTTAGAAGTGCTCCTTAAATATTAAGTTTAGAATTTTTCATGGATAGTTAGTTATTTGTAATGAAAAAGGATATGCATCTTTCATGAAATTTATGTAAATACCACTAACCAATTTCTTTTGATTTGAAGGTATCTCTCATGAAAAGGCTTCGGCATCCAAACATTCTACTCTTCATGGGTGCTGTAACGTCACCTCAACGCCTATGCATCGTCACAGAGTTCCTTCCCCGGTTGGTTCCCTAAAGTCCTTTACACCCCCCCCCCCCCCCCTTCTCTTCTTATTCACAGTTTTTATGCAAGTGATTCTAGTCGTGTGCGCCAATAATGGGTGGGTTGGGTAAAAGTTCAAATGAGAAATTTTGGTTTGACTACAATTCTTGGGCATTTTATAAAATAGCATTTGATCAATTTGTAAATAAAACAAGCAACGTGTCGATTTTTTATTACGCAAAGCATATGATTGCACTCTTGGTACATGTGTGGCACGAGGCGATCAGGAAAGTGCATTAGGGCCTTGAGGAGGGTACGTAACGCCTTTGCCTCACGCCTCACCTTTCGAGATCACAATGCCTCGGAGCGCGTCACGCTTTTTTTAAACCAAGATTGCTAGAGCGATCTGAAATTTTGGATAAAACGCTTTAGGAAATTATAGTTTCTGGCCCATTTGAACCACATAAATATACGTCATAAACCAATAGACACCTAATATATGTGTCCAATTTCACCAGCATTTTGTATATGTGGTGTTTTGTTAATGTATGCGTACTCGCACTCATGAACACACATGCTTCGATGTATTAACTGGAGTTAATATTATTTCATCCAGTGGAAGTTTGTTCCGGTTACTTCAAAGAAATACATCTAGATTAGATTGGAGACGCCGAGTTCATATGGCCATGGATATAGTAAGTAGAATGTTGATTCTTTTTGTATTTAAACACACTTTCATTTTCTGTCCCTGTTTATATGTCCATACTTAAATATTTGGTGGTCCTACAGGCCCGAGGCATGAATTATCTTCATCATTGTAACCCACCCATCATTCATCGGGATTTGAAATCTTCAAATCTTCTTGTCGATAAGAATTGGAATGTAAAGGTTTGTTTCATTTGATTTGCTCTCTCGTGTTGTGTTATTTGTATTAACAACGCGAGTTTATTATTATTGTTATTATTTATTTGTGTGTTTTTTCAATTAAATAGGTTGGAGATTTTGGTCTCTCTCGTATCAAGCATGAAACCTACCTTACAACAAAGACGGGGAAGGGAACGGTATTTTTACTTATACCCTTCTTGATTTACTTTATGCATGTAATAACATATGCTAATTGTACCTATTGCTATTGATTTTGCTCCACATTCCATAGATTTTATTTAAGTTGCCATCATTCAAGGGTGGTTAGACGTTAAAACGAGTTTCATAAATAATCTTTTTTTTTTCATTTTCCACTTTTAGCCGCAATGGATGGCTCCTGAAGTTCTACGGAATGAACAGGCTGATGAAAAGTAAGTTCTATCTCTGAAATCAATCGTTTCCATTTGATAATTCATAAAATTCAAACGTGTGTATATTTTTGAAATTGATATCAATATTCGTTTGAAATCTGTAGGTCTGATATATACAGCTTTGGCGTGGTATTGTGGGAACTCACCACAGAGAAGATTCCTTGGGATAGCCTTAACTCAATGCAGGTACAGTCTTTTCTTCAAGAGTTTGACTTTTAAGGTCAAACTTATTGTTTTCTATAACCGAAACGCATTAGAATACTGAAGAAACCGATACATTGAAATATCATATTTGTAGCTCATTACAAAGTGTGTCAGGGTTGTCAAATATTTTTTTGCCTTTACAAAATCAAAGAGTTGAATATTAATCTGTTTGACCTCAAAAGTCGCAAGTCAATATGTGCTTGTATTTACAGGTGATCGGAGCTGTAGGATTCATGAATCAACGACTAGATATCCCCAACGACGTGGATCCCCAATGGGCCTCTCTTATCGAAAGCTGTTGGTGCAGGTTCATATTTATCTTGACTATTTATATTTTTTTGCTATTCACATTTTCTAAACATTAAATATGTATTATAATTTTTTTTGTAATATATGAAATTCTTACTAAAGACATTTTGTTTTTCAGTGACCCACAATCCCGACCAACGTTCCAAGAAATACTAGATAAACTTAAAGATTTGCAGAAGAAGTTCGCTGTTCAACTTCAGGCATCGCGTACTGCCTCTGCCACCACCACTTCCGCCGGAGAAAGCAACAGCCCAAAGGAATCGTAAATCACTTTGACCCTTTTTTTATGCTGCAAAGTATTTTGAGTGTGTCGTGGTGCCATGTGTCTAGTCAAGTTGGTTGTTTTTATATGCTGATTTGGAGGGCTGTCGGTCTTTGTCTTGTGCACGGTTGTTTTGACGAGAAAAAAAAAACATTCTGGTCAATCGGACGCTAGGCGCCATTGTTTAGTGATCCACAAGGAACACTTGGCGATTGTTTTGTATAGGGTACATGAACATGAATTACCTTGTTTTAGGAATGGCAAAACAAGCAAGTCTATGTAGATTTGGAGTTCTTAATTTTGTTTTACATACTTCCTTTATTTAAAACTTTTGAATCTGTATGATTGTATACCCTTAAATCTTTTTCCCAAGATGTGCTTTGCAAGCTTGCAGCCTTCCATATTTACACCTAACAAAAGGCTTCCTCTTGAAAACATAAGAATTTGCTTGTAACTTTGGAAAGTATTACTAAGCCAAGGGGCATTTGGCCCAATAACATTAGTATATTCTCCTTAAGTAAGTGGTGAGGGTTTAACCCTGTTATTGTTGTTTAAGTAGATTTTAGGTTAGGTAAGGCTGGAAATTTCGGGTGACAAACACGATAACATGACACAAACTGACATTTCTTTAACATGTTTCATGTTTGATCTTACCAGGTATCGTGACTTAAACAGGTGATAGGATAACACCTGTTATTTTTGTGTTTAAACAAGCTAAAGACCTGTTAACCTGTTAATAATTTTTATTTAAAGAAAATGGATGTAGGGTGGGCGTGATATACATGGCACCTGGACAACAGAAAAATAACCACAATTTTGAAACATCGCAGCTGCATTTATTCTCACTCTGAACATCGCAGTCTCACTCCATCGTTAGTCCGTCACTGTCCTGTCGATCGTCCCCATCCCCGTCGGTCATCCCCTCAACATCATCTCTCTCTCTCCCTCCCTCCCTCCCTCCCTCCCTCCCTCACCCTTTTCAAAATAATCATGACTTGCTTTGATTAAGTAGATTCAGATTTGTGTCTTGTCGTGTTCACCTGCTATAAACAGATTTATGTTTGCGTTTGAACAAAATGACATGACAAGTTACTGTGTTGTGTTCGTGTCTAGCCTCTCAGATCATTGTCTTATCTAAACGTGTCTTATCGTGTCGTGTCTGACACAATATGCCAACCCTAGAAGTAAGGAGTGTTTATTGTCGTTCCAAAAGAAAAAGGATAAGTGTTACTCTACCAATTATATTTGGATTAAAATCCAAGGAGAAGGCTGTCGAATAAAAAAGGATCAACTCCTTTAAGCAACTTAGAAAAGTCTTCTCTCACTTTTTGTCGAATAAAAAATATCAACTCCTTTTAAGTAAAGTTTCCTATTGGTTATGAAACCCTTTAACAAGCACTATCAATGAATATGCAATAATGCAAATAGGATCAAGTAAGCATAAAGTATAGGATAAACACATGTAAAGTGTAAGATCTCCCTAAAGATACATTCATGTCAAAGAAAGAGCAACCAATAGCCACAAAGACAATGCAAAGAAGGATCCTAATTAAAACTGTCTAATATGTGCGAATATGGTTTTAAATAATTTAATCTATATCCCTTTTTTCTATAGCGTTGATCATCAAAAGATGTTTACATACTTTTGTAGTGTGAATTGTGACATGGGTTTGAGTTTATTACAGTAGCCGCTGACCATGGTGGTCTATATGTTGCTTCATCTTCTTTGTATTTGATAACACAACTAAACATAATAAAAAATTACCTTCTCTCTATAAGTCTCTCTCTCTCCGTCTGTCTCTCTAAATCTGTTATCATGTTTATAATGCATACATTTTATTTATCTAAATATTAATTAGCTCAATTCGTATTTGATTCTTGACTAATAAATGATAATATGTGTTACGAGTTAAAAGATAAAAAGAGAAGTTGTAATAGTCCAGGGGTCAAAAGTGTCAATAGCTGATAGTTCAAATGTTAGTTAGAGTCTGTTAATAGCTGTTAGAATAGGCGGGAAGTCTCTTGTATGAACTTGTGTATAAATACTAGCCTATGAATCAATAATAAACAGCTTGATTTGGATAAATTTTCTCTCTCTTAAGTTTCTCTTCCTATCAAGTGGTATCAGAGCTGCTCCTTTCTTGGACAGCTGTTGATAATAACCGTCACAACCACCTTAACCACCATAACCGTCGCAAACCACCACCACTAACCACCCTACTCCGTCATCACCACCACCTCAATCCACCATTTTTAAACCTTCTTTGAGCCTGAAAAACATATCACTTCGTTTCTTTCACAATCTTGAGCCTATTATACCATTCCTTCGTTTCAATTACACCATTTGAGCCATTCCATTTCTTTCTTTTCTTTATACTCTGTTTTTTGTGAAACCTAATGTCAACCCGTAGTCAATCAATGGAACAAAAGATTCAAGAACACGATTCCACTTTAGCTCGTCTTGAGAAGGTCACTGGTCAAAACATGACTGAATTAACTAAAACCACTGAAGCTGTTAATGAAATCAGATCACAGATGACTGAAATCTTGAAGCTATTGAAACCACAATCTGTTGGTGATCCTTCTTTCAGAACAAGTTCTGGTAGTGGGGGTGATGAGGAACAATCATCTTATCGTAATAGTCAACGTTTGACTAAATTGGATTTTCCCAAATTCAATGGTACAAACGTTGAAGGGTGGCTGTGTAGAACAGAACATTACTTTGCCATCGATGAAACTCCTGATAGATTGAAAGTCAAGTATGCAGTTGTGCATTTAGAAGATGCTGCTCTTCTTTGGCATCAATCATTCGTTAAGTCCAGAAATGGATCAATTGAAGGAATGCCATGGAATGAGTACAAGAATTTCATATCAACAAGATTTGCTGATGTTTTAATTCAAGATGCCATGGGGGCTTTGGCTGCAATTAGGCAGACTGGTTCATTAGAAGACTTGTGTAGAGAATTTGATTTGGGGTTAACTAAGGTTAACATTCCAGATGAGTATGCTGTCAGCCTGTTCCTAAGGGCTGCAAATCCTGATATTGGATATCCAGTAAGAGTCCTAAGGCCAAGAAATATTCCTGAAGCTTACATGCTTGCAAGAATGCAAGATGATTCTAACAAAGCTATTCAAGCTGCCTCTAACACCAGATATGCTAGAACCAATACCACTTCTTTTTCAAGAACCAATTCTTTTACACCTAAAACCATGACTCAACCTACTTCCTCAAACTTACCTTTATTACCTGCACCTAACTTGAAACCAAAACCTATCAATTCTACCAGGTGGTTAAGCCCTAAAGAAATTGCTGAGAAAAGAGCCAAGGGTGAATGTTTTGGTTGTAAAGAGAAATTTACTCCTATGCATCAGTGTAAGAGTAAACATTTGTTTTCAATAGAAATTGTGGATGATGAATGTGATGAGAATCAGGAATCTAAAATTGAAATGGAAGAGGAAATGAGAGTTCAAGAACCACAGATATCACTGAATGCCATCATGGGCCTCCCTTCTTATTCCACAATGAGAATCAGAGGTTCTATTGGTAAGAAGGTATTACATGTTTTAACTGATTCTGGATCCACACATAATTTCTTGGATATTACTTTGGCATTGAAATTGGGGTTGTCCATTAAAACCATTAAGGCTATGGACATCATTGTTGCTGATGGTGATCAGTTAAAGTGCACAATGATGGTTGAGAACCTGCAATGGTCCATGCAGGGTCATCAGTTTTCTGCTGATGTGTTCTTGATACCCTTGTCAAATTATGACATGGTATTAGGAATTCAATGGTTACATAATTTGAATGATATAACTTGGAATTTCAAAGAGTTGACAATGAAATTCCAAGTTAATGGGCAAGACATTGAGTTGAAAGGGGAGAAAACCAAGGGTATTACCCTTTGTTCAACTGAAAAGATGCAAGAATTGTTAACAGGAAGAGATCAACTTGCACAGGTCCATTTGTTCAGTTTACAGGTGGGGAAGGAAGACTTATGTCAACATAATCCTCATGTTAATGTTCAAGACAGGAGTACTATGGTAGAGGAGTTGTTGAACAAGTATCAAGATGTGTTTGCTATTCCTACATCCTTACCACCAAGTAGATCTTGTGATCACAAGATTGTCCTCAAAGAAGGTACCTTCCCTATTACTCTTAAACCATATAGATACCCTGCTGCTCAGAAAACTGTGATTGAAGATATGACTCAGGAATTATTAGACTCTGGGGTAATCAGGGAAAGTGTTAGTTCATTTGCAGCCCCAGTTGTTTTGGTGAAAAAGAAAGATGGAACTTATAGAATGTGTGTTGACTATAGAAAGTTGAATGAGGCTACCATAAAAAACAGTTTTCCTATCCCTTTAATTGATGAGTTACTTGATGAGTTGGGGGGTAGTTCAGTCTTTTCTAAGCTGGACTTAAGATCTGGGTACCATCAGATCCGAATGCACCCTGCAGATGTGTTTAAAACTGCTTTTAGAACACATCAGGGGCACTATGAGTTCATGGTCCTACCATTTGGTTTGACCAATGCCCCTGCTACATTCCAGGCCTTAATGAACACTACATTTAAGTCCTTGCTGAGAAAATGTGTTCTAGTTTTCTTTGATGACATTTTGGTTTACAGTAATTCACTGGATCAACATGTTAAGGATCTGGAATTAGTGTTGCAATTATTGAGACAAAACTCATTAGTAGCAAAGAGATCCAAATGCTCTTTTGCAGGCCCTAAAGTTGAGTATTTAGGTCATATTATTAATGAGAAAGGGGTAGCAACTGACCCATCTAAGATTGCAGCAATTAAAGATTGGCCAACACCTACTACCATTAAACAGTTAAGAGGTTTTTTGGGGTTAGCTGGGTATTATAGGAGGTTTATTAAAGCATTTGGGGGAATTGCTAAGCCTCTTACCAATTTGTTAAGAAAGGAAGCCTTTAAATGGAATGAGGAAGCCTAGCAGGCCTTTGATGACTTAAAGACTTGCCTGTCCACTTCACCTGTTTTAGTCCTTCCTGATTTTGCTAAAACATTTGTTGTGGAGACTGATGCCTCAGCTAAGGGGCTAGGGGCTGTGTTGATGCAAGATGGGCATCCCTTAGCTTTTATTAGTAAAGGCATTTCAGGAAAACAGTTAGCTATGTCAGTCTATGAAAAAGAGTTATTGGCTATCTTAATGGCAGTCAAAGCATGGCACCATTATTTGATAGCTAAGCACTTTATCATTAGAACTGATCAGAGAAGTCTTAAGTACCTCCTTGAACAGAAGATTAACACTCCTCTCCAACAAAAGTGGTTAGCTAAGTTGATTGGCTATGATTATGTGATTGAATACAAGAAGGGGTCAGAAAATTCAGTGGCTGATGCTCTATCAAGAATGGACAGTATTACCCTTTTCCAGATTAGTACAAGTTCAGTGGATCCCTTGTTGTGGGACAAGATTAAAGACAGTTGGCAACAAGACTCTAAGATACAAGAGAAGATTCTTCTTTTACAACAGGGAGAGGAAGTGAAGCATTATACATGGGTGAATGGTACTTTAAGAAGAAAGGGCAAAATGGTCATTGGTGATGTTGCAGATTTAAAAGCACAAATTCTGCATATCTGTCATTCTTCACCCACTGGTGGTCATTCAGGATATGTTCCCTCTTTGCATAAATTGCAAAGTATGTTCTATTGGAAAAGGTGTGACAGAGATGTAAAAGAGTTTGTTAAAAAGTGTGTCACTTGTCAAAGAGCTAAGTATGAAAGGGTGGCTTCTCCTGGATTGTTACAACCACTACCTCCTCCTAGATCCATTTTCACTGATGTTTCAATGGATTTCATAGGTGGATTACCTTTGGCCTTTGGGAAAGATACTATACTTGTAGTGGTTGACAGGTTCACAAAATATGCCCATTTTGTGAGTCTCAAACACCCTTTCACGGCTTCTCAAGTAGCTCAAGCTGTATTTGACAATGTTTTCAAGCTGCATGGTAGCCCTACTACCATTGTGTCAGATCGTGATCCTATCTTTTTAAGTAAATTCTGGAAAGATTTCATGAAGCTGCAAGGAATTGAGTTAGCCTACTCTTCTGCTTACCATCCACAGTCAGATGGTCAAACAGAAGTACTCAATCGATGTTTGGAGTCTTATTTGAGATGTATGGTAATGGATACTCCCCATCAGTGGCCTAAATGGTTAACTATGGCAGAGTGGTGGTATAATTCCTCTTGGCATTCTGCAATAAAAATGTCCCCTTTTGAAGCCCTTTATGGTGTGCAGCCTCCTGTGCACATTCCTTATATTCCTGATGAAACAAAGATTGAATCTTTGGAAGAACTTTTCAAAGAAAGAGAACTAAAGATACTGAACTTGAAACATTCATTGGAAAGGGCAAGGAATCAAATGAAACAACAGGCTGATAAGAAAAGAACTGACAGGCAATTTCAGCAAGGGTATTGGGTTTATGTTAAGCTTCATCCATATGTGCAGAACTCTTTAAAAGATCACAGGAATCACAAGTTGGGCCCCAAGTTCTTTGGTCCCTTCTTGGTGATAGAGAAGATTGGACAGGTGGCTTACAAGTTGGATCTTCCCAGTTCTTCCCAAATTCATCCAACTTTCCATGTCTCTTTATTAAAAGCTGCTGATGGTCCACCTCAACAAGTTATTCCACTGCCTGCTGAACCAAGATTCTCCTTACAGCCAAGAGCTATTATTGACAGGAAGCTAGTGAAGCATGGTAACAAGATGACCACTGCAGTCTTGGTGCATTGGCAGGGATTGCCTGTAACAGAGGCCTCTTGGGAGATATTGGAAGAATTTCAGCTGAGATTCCCTCTTTTTAATTCTTGAGGACAAGAATTTAATAGGAGGGGAAGTATTGTTACGAGTTAAAAGATAAAAAGAGAAGTTGTAATAGTCCAGGGGTCAAAAGTGTCAATAGCTGATAGTTCAAATGTTAGTTAGAGTCTGTTAATAGCTGTTAGAATAGGCGGGAAGTCTCTTGTATGAACTTGTGTATAAATACTAGCCTATGAATCAATAATAAACAGCTTGATTTGGATAAATTTTCTCTCTCTTAAGTTTCTCTTCCTATCAATATGGTATTAGTATACATCGAATTTTAAGACTATAAGCAGAATGCGTACACTCTTTAATGAATTTAATCATGTAAGTGACCAAGTATGCATTTAAGATGACTTTTATAGCGATATACACATAATGTTATAAATGTTGAATGCAATGTTCTTCAAAGAGTAAATAAAGCATTAAAACAAAATAGCATAAACACACAAGTATTGTGTGATATATGTGTTATACAATTACTTGAGCTAGTTTTTATCTAGCTTGTGGTGATGAGAGTGTGTTTGGGATTGAGTTTGGAAATGACTCAATCCCAAACAATAAGTGATTTTCAAAAGCAACAAAAACTTGACTTTTTGATGACTTATTGACTTAAGTCATTTCCAAACTCAATCCCAAACATCCTCTAAGACTATGTGTTGTGGGCCGCAAGCAAGTAGGCGCGAGCGGCCATTTTGGTTTGTTTATGTATTTCCGGGGCTATGGCTGTTGGAAGAAGATGAGGTATGGGGGATGAAGATGAGTTATTGTGTGTGTGTGTGGGGGGGGGGGGGGGGGAGGGATCGGATGTTGTGGTGAATTGAGTTGCAGGTAGGATAGGAAGAAGATGATGGAAAGTGGGGACGAACTTGGACACTTTGTGTAGTTTAATGTGTTTTTTTAAGTGGTTGTTAATGGAATATTATTTGTTTTAAAATTTATTATTAGAGGATAATATTTGTTGTAATGTTTTTTTTATATAATTTTTTTATTTTGTTTATTAATGTTAAAAAAATGGATAACGCCATCACTCACCTTGAGCCACAACAGGGTCAAGTGAGTGAACTCAAGCTTTATCCATTGCCATGTCAGCGTCCACGTGGCGTAAAATGATAGGATAATATTTGTGCTCACCTTAAGCCACAAGACATAGTCCAAGGATAACAATTTTATGATTTTCTTACTTGTCACTTGCATTTTAATGTATGAGATTAAGTTGTTTGAGAGACAAATTATGTTCTTATTGTCCGTAAAGATGATTTGTGCATGCAACATATATATAGTTTACTAGCTTTTATCCCGGGAGTGTCCCGAGGTTGAAATATCTAATATAACATAATAAAATATCTAATATGATAACATAATTAATGATTTGTCAATACATGATTAATGAATAATAATAATAATAGATATTTTATTGGGTTCTAGGATTTATACACCCCGTGACATCATATTTAGGGTGTATGACATCACATTCTGGGTATGTGGCAGCTTCTTATTGGCTGTGGCGTGGGCCAGGGTGTATGAATCCACAACCCCTATTTTATTATGTATTGGCAATCATTAATTACGTTGTCATATTAGATATTTTATTATGATTTGTCATTAATCATGTATTGGCAAATCATTAATTATGTTGTCATATTAGATATTTTATTATGTTATATTAGATATTTCAACCCCGGGACACTCCCGGGATAAAAGCTAGTATATTTATATATTATTATTATTATTATTATTATTATTTATTTTAAACAAATTTCTGCCATAAGTTATCATATTCAAATATAAAAAAAAGGAATCTCTGCCTATGAAGTTATGTTTATCGTTTCTGATTTATTAGTAGAGTAAAATATATTTGAAAACAAAACCCCACAAAAATAGTTGTTTTTTTCTCCGTTTTTATATAGCACTATGGTACTCGTTGGAAAGATAATAAAACGCTCGTTAATTTGGTGTAATTTTTTTCTTTAAAAAATCTCGTATATAAAATATATTAACGTTTAAAAGTTATGGGAGGAAACATTAGAGAGAAAATTTAATTTTGTTTTTAAATTCTTATCTTTTCCTAAAATAATTATAATATATATAGATTTATTAAAAAAACTCAAAAATTAAAAAAATCCTACATGATGCCACGTGGCACATTGAAGGAGGAGTTGAGGCCTCCATTGAATGCCACATGCCCACATCATCAAAGTTCAATTCTTTTATTATAAGTTATAGATTATAGATATGTCTCACGAGACAACCATTTTAGGTATATAACATGTGGGTAAGGATCCATGAAAAACCCTCCTAAATCGGAAAACTCTGGAAACTCTAACTTCCCGAGCTTTTTAGGGCCTGAAAATTTTAGGGCATGTAATATACATGATTTTAAGCATTTTGAGCCAAAAAAATCAAAAAAGCGCCGAATACTTTTTTTTTAAATAAAAAAAAAGTTTTCGGTAACACATGTTAAGCGATTAACATGTGTTAACAATACGTTACCCGAAAATTTATTTATTTTTTTAAAAAAAAAGTACTCGGCTCTTTTTTGATTTTTTTGGCTCAAAATGCTTAAAATCATGTATATTACATACCCTAAAATTTTCATATAAAAAAACTCGGAAGGTTAGAGTTTCAAGAGTTTTCCGGTTTAGGAGGGTTTTCCTTTTATCCTTATACTATAACATGTGAGATAAAACATTTAAGCAAATACACATACTTAAACAAAAATATCTCAAGATAATGTTATATATAAAGTATAGAGAGAATTACACAGATTGTCCTTTAGTTTTACCTGAAATTGCATCCTCTGTCCTTTTTTTGAATTTTTAACTCCCTGTGTCCTTTGTTTTGTACACTTGTTACACCCTCTGTCCTTTAGACCAACTGCCGTTAAAAACAAACGTTAAGTCCCTCACGTGCCCCTCACCAGGGAGTTAAAAATTCAAAAAAAGGACAGAGGATGCAATTTCAGGTAAAACTAAAGGACAATCTGTGTAATTCTCTCTAAAGTATAACTTGTCATCTAAGTTTTATATCTTGATTTTACATTAAACATATAGTAAACAGCATTCAACAAACTAAAGTGATATTTTTGTGAAGAATTAGGACAGAGTTAAACTTACTTATAATCACTTCATAAAATAATAATAATAATAACAACAACAACAACCATGGAGCATATGTGATATAATTAGTTTAAGCATTTGCACATGTCATAAGTGTAGTAAGATGCTAGATGTAATAACAAGTCAACTTTTCGACATAAATGATCATTTCAATAAAAAAATCCCATCTTTTACATGCATTTTATTAAAAAAAAAAATAGTTTACGATAAGATATAAGCGATTGTATAAGCAACTTACGCGTTATCACATAGTTGGGTTTAACAACCATGGAGCATATGTGATATGATTAGTTTAATTTATTTATTTATCGTTTTAGTCCAGCTATGTGCACTGAATAAAAAAAAATCCACAAACGAATAAAAATAAAATTAATCTTTAATTTTATTGTGAAAACTTACATAAAAATTTGGTATGGTGTATATAAGTGAGGTTAGGGTACAAAGATCATATTTTGTGGAAAGATGTGTAGGCATCATTTTTTAGACTTATTCATGATGCTTTGGATTGTTTACGTGTATATATATATACCTGACACAATTTCCAAAACACAATAGTATCAAAATTCAACAAAAATTCAACAAAATTCAACAATGCTTTGGATTTTTTAGACTTATTTACGCCCCACTTACGGTGTGCACATATAATGTATATATGTGTGGCCCTCGGGGGGCAAAAGTAAAGTTACACTAGTTTTAACGTTATTTTACTAATTTCGTGGAAATAACGTTGAAAACGACGGACGGTTAATCATGCATCATGTGGTGGCGTTGATAGCCAAAAGACAAAGGGGTACATGCACTGATCGGGTTTGTCCCGATTGCTAAGTGTTCGGTGCCTTTTGTCTAAGGCTTGATACCAAACCACATCGAGCCGGGGTCTCACTGGAAGCAGCCTCTATACTCTTAGAGGTAGAGGTAAGGCTGTCTACATCTTACCCTCCTCAGACCCTACCTTAACTTTGCTATAGGTGGGATTAACTGAGTATGATGATGATGACCCATCAAATAGAATGTCCTTAGCGAGGTAAATAATATGTAGCTGTCTTATGGATCGATCGAAAAAGCGAGGTATCTGAAAAACGAACACGTTTTCTTTTCGGAACTATAGACTCTACCTTTCAGTATCTGAAAAACGTATGAGATTCAAAATCGGATCATAAAAAGCATAAAAATCCGGGTTTTATTTTCGTCGGAAACATACCGGAGTTGGGCGGCTTTTCTTACATGAAAAGAGAAGAGGGAAAAGGTTTAAATTTTATTTTTTTTTTATAACTTTCCATTAACTGCCATTTTGGCCCCTAAGGACATAAATGATCAAATTGTTCCTGGAGTTAACTGACTTTTTCTAACTGAGTTAAAAAAAAAGTGTTCAAAATGGCACTAAATGAAATGTCAGAGTTACCAGTGATAAAAATTAAGTTTGATGTCTAAACAAGATTTTTTTAGGCAAATCTCAAGAACCAAAATGACAGTTTACTCTTTCTTAAAATATTAAAAGTTTATTTACATTTATTTATTCGTAACATTAATCTAGTCAATTGGGAGTGAAGAATAGAGGTGCACAAAAAAACCGGAACTGGAATTGGAACCGGAAAAAAAAACCCGGAACCGGGTATACTCGGAACCGTACCCGACCCTACCCGCCGGGTACGCATAGGGTATAGATTTCTATGTAAAAAACCGGACCCGGAACCTGACTCGATTTATACCCGGTTGTACCCGGTTTTTTTAAATACCCGAAACCGGGTTTTCCGAATACTAAAAAAGTATGTGTCAAGCGACGGGACTATTTGGCATTTTGATGTTGAGGCGGAACCGGGAATTAAAAAATCGGAGCCGGGTTTTCCGAATACTCAAAAAGTATACTCAAAGAATTCTATTACCGCGGTATAGTCATCTAAGTCGCATTACCCTTCGACGTTATTGTATAAAAAGAATTCAATACCCGATATACCCGGGTTTTTTCAATACCCAATGTACTCGATTTTTTTCAATACCTGATATACCCGAAACCGGTTCCATACCCGGAACCGGGTATTCCGAATACTCAAAAAGTATACTCAAAGAATTCTATTACCGCGTTATAGTCATCTAAGTCGCATTACCCTTCGACGTTATTGTATAAAAAGAATTCAATACCCGATATACCCGGGTTTTTTCAATACCCAATGTACTCGATTTTTTTCAATACCCGATATACCCGAAACCGATTCCATACCCGGAAACGGGTATTGAAAAAACCAAAACCGGGTATTGAAATCCGGAACCGGTATACCGGGTATGGTTTTTTATCCTAGGAACCGGAACTGGAATTGGAACCGGTTCTTTCAATACCCAGTCGAAGTAATACCTGATCATACCCGGAACCGGTTTCATATCCGTAACTAAGTATTAAAAAAACCCGATTTCAAGAAGGCCCTATCTATTGGTACCCCCACCTTGTCTATTTAAACCCCCCAGCCGCCTATAAAGCGCTGAGCTTTGGGCAAAGCTCAGTGCTTTGAAGTACAAAAGCTGACAACAGTACATGGGGCCTTGGGATTGCCTCCTAAGCGCTGAGCTTTGGGCAAAGCTCAGTGCTTTGAAGCCCTAAGCTCAGTGCTTTGCTGCCACGTTTAAGCCCACGAGCCACTGCATTTTGCCCTAAGCTCAGCGCTTAGGGCCTTTTTATTAAAAAAAATTGTTTTAATGTTTTTTTAATTGTTTTAATTAATTTTAATTCTTTTTTAAGTATTTTAACTTGTTTCCAATCAAAAAAAAAATTGTTTGATGTGTTTCGGTTCGTTTATTGCTCGTTTTTCGCTTTGAGTAGAAACATTCGAGTATGAACAACTTTCATAAATTAGTTTACGTGATACATGAACTATACAATCAATACCGTTTGTTTATCAAAATACATATTTAGCATGTCTAATCGATATCCTGGGTATCCGGACTCTGTTTGACGCGTTTTGTTTCGTTTATTGCTCGTTTGTGGTTTGTTTTCATTAGACATATTCTATTGACAAACAACTTTCACAAATCATTGTACGTAATACATGAACTATACAATCAATACCATTTTTTTTATCAAAATACATATTTAGCATGTCTAATAGATATCCTGGGCGTCCGGACTCTGTTTGACGCGTTTTGGTTCGTTTATTGCTCGTCCGGACTCTGTTTGATGCGTTTTAATTAGTAAACTTTTTAATTATAAATAGGGGTAACTTTGCTAATTATAAATATATTTTTGAACAATGACATAACCATTTTTCATTCCCTTATCTTGTACCTAGTCGACTAACTCCTGGCTCTTACCCGATCATAGTTTCGTTTGAGACTGACCGGACATTTTCTTCATGCCAGGAGTTAGTCGACTGGGTACAAGATACGGGAATGAAAAATGGTTATGTCATTGTTCAAAAATATATTTATAATTAGCAAAGTTACCCCTATTTATAATTAAAAAGTTTATTAATTAAAATGCGTCAAACAGAGTCCGGACGAGCAATAAACGAACCAAAACGCATCAAACAGAGTCCGGACGCCCAGGATATCCATTATACATGCTAAATATGTATTTTGATAAAAAAAATGGTATTGATTGTATAGTTCATGTATTACGTACAATGATTTGTGAAAGTTCTTCGTCAACAGAATATGTCTAAGGAAAACCACAAACGAGCAATAAACGAACCAAAACGCGTCAAACAGAGTCCGGATACCCAGGATATCGATTAGACATGCTAAATATGTATTTTGATAAAAAACGGTATTGATTGTATAGTTCATGTATCACGTACACTAATTTATGAAAGTTGTTCATACTCGGATGTTTCTACTCAAAACGACAAACGAGCAATAAACGAACCGAAACACATCAAACAAATATTTTTTTGATTGGAAACAAGTTAAAATACTTAAAAAAGAATTAAAATTAATTAAAACAATTAAAAAAACATTAAAACAATTTTTTTTTTAAAAAAAAAAGGCCCTAAGCGCTGAGCTTAGGACTAAATGCAGTGGCCCGTGGGCTTAAACGTGGCAGCAAAGCACTGAGCTTAGGGCTTCAATGCACTGAGCTTTGCCCAAAGCTCAGCGCTTAGGAGGCAATTCCAAGGCCCCATGTGCTGCTGTCAGCTTTTGGGCTTCAAAGCACTGAGCTTTGGCCAAAGCTCAGCGCTTTGAAGTACGATGTTTCAGTGATGTGACTTAAAGTCTGATAAAGCAGTGATTGGTGTGACAACGAGGTCACCCGTGGGCCCAATACGCCGAGCTTTGCCTAAAGCTCAGTGCTTTAAGGGAGTACAAATAATTTTTTTGGGGGTTTGAATAGCAAGACCCTTTGAAGAACGCGTAAACAGGAAAAATAAACAAAAAAAAATGAGGCATTGAAAATACCACCCAAGTAACAAAATGCTCATACGCCACCTTCTCCTAACAACGGATTTCAATCAATTAATTCAACACATGCTTACCTCTCTCCTAGGGTTCTTTAAGATTCAAACAACTATTATTTTATAACTTATAATCATAATCATCATCACTTGATCTATATCTATTCCTTACCCAAATTCTTGTTTATTCTTCATCATTGTGAGTATTTTCTTTCACCCTTTTGCATTCATTAACAATTCACATACCTTTTATTTATTTGTTTTGGATTTATTCATATTTGATCTTTTCTTTATTGTTTTATTTAATATTTTGATAAAAATGTTTGATCATTTTGGATATTTTTTTTGCTGAAAATAGGAAATGGGAATGCAATTTTAGATTTGGATTTATATAATTATAGGTTTCAAGATTTGTAGAAAAGATTTGATCTTTTGAGGATTTTAATATTTAGAAACAAACCCAAGTTGAATTTGGGTTGAAAGATTTGATCTTTGGAGATTTTAAACATTTTTGAAGAATCACTGATTCAAATTGTGGTTGAAAAGAGCGCGTTTTTATCCGGTTTTGATTGGGGGGTATTGTGCAAGAGATGAGGGATGTTCAAAAAACTGATGAATTGTTGTTCGGTTTGTTGGTTCGGGCATGATCATAAAGAAAATCTCGTTGGAGTCAACGGTGATTTTGGGAAAGATGGGTTGTTGTGGTATCATGATGTTGGAAAGCATGTATACGGGGAATACTCGATGGCTGTAATTCAAGGTAACCAAGTGCTTGAAGATCAGAGCCAGATTGAATCGGGTCCGTTTGGGACGTTTGTTGGAGTTTATGATGGTCATGGTGGACCCGATGTTGCGCGATATATATGTGATAATTTGTTCAGACATTTTCAAGGTTTGTTGCTGAACAAGTCAATTTTTGTACTCATTATTTGATTGAAAGTAAATCTGATATTTTATTAGAATACTGTATGAATATCAAAATGTGTTTGTATCATGTTATTAGATGATATATAATATATAATGATTTTATTATATAACAATATTTATATAGTTTGAATTGAAACTAGAGATCTAATATATATGATGAGTTTCCTTACAACAATTATATTGATATTAGTATTTACCCAAACATAGTTAAAGTTGCAGTAATGAGTTTAAACTAGAGGTAACAAGTTGAGCTTGTCGGTTAACGGGTCAATTTTTGTAAGGACACTTATGTCATTACTCTTAGGTTTGGTGTTTATGCAGCAAATACAACTGAAAATCATGGTATTGTGACACCCGAAACAATCAAAAGGGCGTTTCTTGAAACAGAGAACGGGTTCACGTCTCTTGTATCTAAAATGTGGAATGTTCGACCCAGCATTGCAACCGTTGGATCTTGTTGTTTGGTTGGGGTAATCTATCAGCAAACACTTTTTGTGGCAAATCTTGGAGATGCTCGTCTTGTGCTTGGTAGGAAAATTGGTAGCAGTGTAACCGCCATTCAGTTGTCAAAGGAACATAATGCTAATCTTGAGAATATTAGACGCGAGCTTAGAGATTTGCATCCGCATGATCCTCAAATTGTGGTAATGAAACATGGAGTTTGGAGAGTTAAGGGCATTATTCAGGTATTATACTAAACCTTGCATTTTGAGCATATTGGCGGTGACAATTTCAACCATTTCTTATGAATGAGTCGATTTATGTTTTTTTTCCCCTGAAACGGGTCATATGAAAATAGCGAAAAGGGTCAAATGGGCCAAACAAATGGGTCTATTTTATATGCATACGACTTGCTAAATCGCTTCTTTTTTATTATTTAGATAATTACCGTAATGATGTTGGTTTGTAATCCTAGTTCATGCATTAACTATTCCTAAAAAAGTTTTAAAACCGCTTTTAAAAAAATGAGAGTGTGTCGACCCAACCCAGCCCTTGTTATGACCAGTACTAAAAAATGACCTTTTTCATCCTTGACTCATTTTGATTTTGACCCAATCCGATTTACACATTATTTGTTTATTAAGTTCTGAATAATCTTTCATTAGGGGGGGCATAAGAACAAGTCAATTTGGTTTATTTTTTCATCTCAGATGGTCAAATAAAAAAATTCGTCAAATGGGCTATTCAAAGTTGCTGAAGTCATTTTTTGTTTGAACTATAGTAGTATGATATTGTTTTTATAACCATGACTCGTTTAGCCTCAACTTGTTTTGATCCGTTACCCACCCTTCTTGCCGCATCTAGGACACTGAACGTTGTTTGATGTGCAAGTTTTCAGTCGATTTTTGGCCTTCTAAATGCTAATCCTGGAATTTTGTTAAAATTTCCAGGTTTCTAAATCAATTGGGGATGCTTATATGAAACATGCGAGGTACAATAAAGAACCAATTGCAGCAAAGTTCCGGCTCCCGGAACCGACGGTGATGCCAATTTTGTCTGCTACTCCATCTGTCGTTTCTCATCCACTTCAACCGGGTGACTCTTTTCTTATATTTGCTTCTGATGGCTTATGGGAACAGTTGAGTAATGAAGAGGCTGTTGATATTGTTCATAAAAGTCCACGCGCGGTGAGTTTCTTGTTAGTTTATGCCACTTATTATATAACAGTTTTACCTAAGGGAGACAGCACCAAATTGTCTTTTATGAATAGGTCGATTCGAGTAGTATTTCAACGCATTAGGGGCTTGGGGCGGCACCTCATTCTCTTTTGGGTCAAAATTAAGGTCTTTAGGAGGCTGATATGTAAAAACAACCAAAGGGATTAAAAGGTTTATATGTGAAACGGATGGGAGGCGTCTTTTAGTTGTAGATAAAGCTTTTTGGTTGTACGTGATGTCTGCATCTTGCGTGTCGCGCTTTCTAAATGGGTCATATGTGCCGTGCAGTTTGAAAGTCACCTAAAGTGTATTTACAGTGCTAAAAAGAAATGGGTCAAAACAGTCACAAGATTATTTAATATTTTTTTTTCTTGCAGGGAATCGCCAAGAGGCTGGTGAAGGCTGCTTTACACGAAGCAGCTAAAAAACGAGAAATGCGGTATTCAGATCTTCGTAAGATTGATAAACACGTCCGGCGACATTTCCATGATGATATAAGCGTAGTTGTTTTATTCTTAAACCATGATCTTATATCCAAAGGGTCCGCCTACGGCCCTAATGTTTCTCTCCGAAGCGCATTAGAACACTAGTTAATAACTCTAATTTCTTTTAAGCATGACACTTTTCTGTTATTTCGGAACCGTTTTACGGATGTTTTTAAGGTTATTAACTAATTATTATTGAGTTTGATTTTGTTTAAGAGGGTTTTAGTTTTGATGAGTAAGAAGAAGCAAGTTTCTGTAATGCACTGTTCTTAACCTTTTTGATATTTTGATTTCGTATCAATACTGGTAGAATTGTTGTTTTTCTCTATGGTATGTTGTACTTTATGCACTAGAAGTTGTACCTTTTTTTTTTTTTTTTTCAAAATCGTATATTTAAATTTGGAAAATGTTTTTAACTCTTGAATGTCATATGCAAAAACATGTAGAAAGCTAAGAAAGGTGAATGATAAAGGTTAAATGATCAGTTTTGTTTACATAACTTGTTTCAAATGTTAAACCAATAGCGAGTTATTTTATGATATTGGTGGCAAATAAGAAGACAAAAAGGTAATTTACTCGGTTATCGTTCAAAGATAGGTGTAAACTGAACTGATCAAACAAATATTACCCTATATATTAATAAACGAAGCTTGATGAGTAGTTTCTCAATGTTATCGGTTGACACAACCAATAGAATGTCTCCAACAACGTTCTACGTGGCCTCTCATCTTTAACCCACAATTAATTACCCTATATATTAATAAACGAAGCTTGATGAATAGTTTCTCAATGTTATTGGTTGACACAACCAATAGAATGTCTCCAACAACGTTCCACGTGGCCTCTCATCTTTAACCCACAATTAATTACCCTATATATTAATAAACGAAGCTTGATGAATAGTTTCTCAATGTTATTGGTTGACACAACCAATAGAATGTCTCCAACAACGTTCCACGTGGCCTCTCATCTTTAACCCACAATTAATTACCCTATATATTAATAAACGAAGCTTGATGAATAGTTTCTCAATGTTATTGGTTGACACAACCACTAGAATGTCTCCAACAACGTTCTACGTGGCCTCTCATTTTTAACCCACAATTAATTACCCTATATATTAATAAACGAAGCTTGATGAATAGTTTCTCAATGTTATTGGTTGACACAACCAGTAGAATGTCTCCAACAACGTTCCACGTGGCCTCTCATCTTTAACCCACAATTAATTACCCTATATGTTAATAAACGAAGCTTGATGAATAGTTTCTCAATGTTATTGGTTGACACAACCAATAGAATGTCTCCAACAATGTTCTACGTGGCCTCTCATCTTTAACCCACAATTAATTACCCTATATATTAATAAACGAAGCTTGATGAATAGTTTCTCAATGTTATTGGTTGACACAACCAATAGAATGTCTCCAACAACGTTCTACGTGGCCTCTCATCTTTAACCCACAATTAATTACCCTATATTTTAATAAACGAAGCTTGATGAATAGTTTCTCAATGTTATTGGTTGACACAACCAATAGAATGTCTCCAACAACGTTCTACGTGGCCTCTCATCTTTAACCCACAAGGTGTACGTCGGCTTTTGAGAAATCTTAGCTTTATACGTGTATGAGAACAAAAAGAGGCTCAGGGAGCCGGCTACTTTAATCCGGCGGTTCGACTTACGGAATCTTGCACCCACACTCATCTCCTTCCAACAACACCGATCATCTCCTGTCTTTTATCTTAAAACCGCACACATATTAGACATACAGAAGAGACGAGAGTAGGGGAGACGATGACAGGGATGGGGTTCAAAATGTTTTGGCAACTGAAGAAAAACAGCCACCCAGAGTTAACATACGCAAGAATAAGCTTCATCAGAAGCAACACTCGTATTGTGTAAAAAAAAAGATAGTGAAGTTTGAAAAATAAGTCAAAAAGCTCGACAAAGAGCGGGCTAAAAGAAACAGTTCTATTTGAAGATTTATTTCTAGGACATTCCTAGCGGAGGTGATTAGGTGTGAAGACCGAAAAATTCGCAGAGTAGGGACGTCAGAAAAGTAAGTCTTCGGGGGAGGAGTTTCATGAAGCCCATCACTAAGAGTTTGACATCTACCCATTACGCCACAGCCGCTGCCCAAGTCGGACACGATAGTAAACACCCTTCATACCCATTTATCACTGTATCATCTTCACCCCTCAAAAGACCTTGTGAATTGCAGTTCCTCACCATTTTATAGCGGTGGAGATTTGATTTGTGTACAAGCCTATGGTCTGTGCGTACCTTGGGTAGAACTTGAGTGTTCACCCCCAAAACTCACTTAAATGATAAACCCAAGTGATGAGTGAACATTGTGAGCAAGTATTGGGTTGGGCATAATCGTACGGGTTAAGTAGGCGTGTCATGCAATTTTATTTTTCTTGTAACATAAAATAAATACATGGGTTGAGGGTTTGTTAATTACAGTCTGCCTTAGTGTACTTGTGTCTGATTGCTTGAGGACAAGCAATAGTCTAAGTGTGGGGTATTGTGATGACTCACAGAATTAACATATAAAACAGGCATAAACAGTCTCATAATAGGATACAATTAGGCTTACATTATTGATATTTGATGCTTAATTCGTTCCTATTTGTATTTCTCAAGAAACTGGAGCTCCAAGACGGAAACGAAGGATTTCCGGGTGAAAACAAGAAAAAACCGGAGATTCCTGAAGATACCAGACTTGAAGCCTGTTCCCTGTATGTTTGGAAGACAATCCCGGGACTTAAACAACGTTAAAATCAGTCCCGGAGTGACCAAGCACGCCCACGCTCACTTGCACGAAGGCCCTGCACGCTAGAAGACAACGCAGCAAACCTGGAAAACGTCGAAACTTGGGGAGCAAGGCAAGCACGTCCGTGCTTCACTGTCTGGCACGCCCCTGCTCAGCTGGTTTGCCTATAAATAGCAAGCTAACCCCCACCATTTGTTCATCCCTTCTTGTGCTCTCTTAGGGCCGAACTCCAAGCTTCTTCCAGAGATCTTGGGGTCTTGTGGGAGGCCTTCTGGCCCTCCTAACATCCCTCAATGGTTAGGGCTCATCCTACCTTAATCGTCTTGGCCAATAAGAGGATCGTAGAGTAGTTCATATGCAATAAAACATTGAGGGTAATGAGGTAGTTAGATGCATAACACTTGAAGATGGAGAGCTTGTCTATGAGCAGCCATGTTCTTGGGTTGATCATTCGATATGGTTGTATCTTTCTATTATTATGAACCCATTTCGATATGTAGACTTTTATTATTATTAGTAGTAGTTTATTTTTAGTATTTGTTGTGTTATCTTCTTCTAATCTTTATTTGTTTATCTTTGTGGCAGGTTTGAATGATGATTAATTTAATTAACTTAAAAATCAACTCTAACTTAATAAAATAACTAAAGGTATAATCAGCTTCTGGTAGTCCCGAGCTAGATCCAAGGTGAGGAAACCGGTAGTGAGACAGATCCTTCGGGCTTCTGATATCCGAACCGGATTCTAAGCAACGACTTCTGAAGTGGACCAGATCTGAGTGACACATTACTGGTACGTACACACCAGATAACTGAGTAATTTTCTTGGTAAAGGGAGGATTCCCTACGGGTGCACCAATGATCTTCGGATTGCAGACCTTTAGGATTATGTTCCACCTTTATCAAGGATTTTACTCAGTAGTTGAATGACTTTCTTGGCAAAGGGAGGATTCCCTACGGGCGCACCAGTGATCTTTTGTATCATACGCCTTTAGGATTATATTCCACCTTTGTTAAGGACTTCATTCAGCTCGGGAGGTTATGGGTTGGGTTAATTAAGTCATTAATCATCAAACCAACTTTATATTTATCAGGCCTATTAATATTAAAGTGTCACTAAAGATAAATAAAATAAAGATTCTTTATCTAGTTCTCGTTAGTACAACACCGTTAACCAATGGGGATACGGTCTCCTGAGTCAACTGTAAGAGAGATCCTTTGATCTTAGTATCGTTAACCTTCTTAGGGGATTCGTTGTTGCTCCACTCGTGAATGACCCTAAGGCGAGATCCTTCGGTACGAAACGCGAGAGCTAAGGTGAGGTGTACATTGTTCCAGGTCGGAAGTGAAGCCTCCATTTTAAGAAGGATATGAGTTCGAAGACCAGAGACTTGACCGCGGTTTGAGGAGCCCGCTATACGCGAGGCCTTGGCGGAGACCCCAGGTGGACGCACACTGGAAAGGTTTAGCATTCTACGCAGTAGTAGCCTCCGCTTCTCTATTAAAAAGTCAACACTTCAAAATCACTCTTCTCTTCCTCACAAATAATTAAACTTAACTATTAGTTGTAATAATAAACTTAACTACTTAGTCGGAGGGTCCCGAGATGTGCATATTTGATCTCTCTACTATTTTTATCATTTCTTTTATAAAAACCAAAACCCTTTTTCAAAAATTATTTTTATCAAAGAACCCCTCCGTTTTATTTTTCTTTTTAAAACCCGATCAGTAAATTGATGAAAGGCTGAGTAGGGGTAAGTGTGATCCTTGGGGATACGATACTCAATACTTACCCTAGAAACTATACTATGCACGTCAGGTTCTCTGCCTATGTGTTGGTTTTAG
Source organism: Ambrosia artemisiifolia (assembly GCA_032199755.1). Taxonomy (NCBI): domain Eukaryota; kingdom Viridiplantae; phylum Streptophyta; class Magnoliopsida; order Asterales; family Asteraceae; genus Ambrosia; species Ambrosia artemisiifolia. Next base: position 50,921,053 of record CM063522.1, on the reverse strand, counting down.
TTTCAAAAGTAAATATTGTTTACTTTATAAATTTAAAACCTCGTAAAACCGGTTTAATAAAAATCAGTCATTTGACCAAAACCAAAGTTCTGAATTTAAAATATCAAAGTTTTTGGTAACGGGAAAATGATATCTTTTTAATTACTAAAACCACGCATACCAGGTCCCATGAACCGTTTTCTGGTTCTATCTAACGGGCTGGTAACCGTGTTTTTTTTTTGAATTAATATAATTTAATTTTTTATTATAACCGTCAGTTTCATCACATTTTTTGTTATTGTTTTTTTTAATTTAAACCGTGTGTTTTAAAGATAATAAAAATAAATTAAAACTAAATTAAATAAAAAAACATAAACATAATTCATTAATATTAAACATTAATAAAAATACATCAAAACATAAAAAAAAAATAAAGCTTAAAGTTGGCACATGAGTTGCCACGCCTGGACATGGTGAAATGTGCTGCGGTAACGACCCGCATAGGTCACTTGGGTCATCTCCACAGCCAACTCCGGCCCAATGCCCGGGTGGTGGCTCATAGTGCGCTCGTAGCATGTCGTCCACCGACCACATTTGTTGTTTAGATCGGTCTATTTTCTTTGCACTCTTGATTGTGCGGGCGCTTTGGCGGACTTGTTGGTTGAAGTCGGCCAAAACACGGTCCCAGAACCGTGTGTCTCTGCCATCTGAGCCTTGGCGGCGTTGGCGTTGCAAGGATGGATCGTTTTGTGCGTCTTTGACGCACATAACCAGAGTCATTTCTTCATTTTCGGTCCAACCGGTCATTTTGAAGGGTGTGGGTGTTGTTGATGTTGTGTTGATGTTGAAGTGTGTTTTCACCACCGTCGTATGGTGGTTTATATACTAAAAAATCCAACCGTATTGCATGCAAAATTGAAGTTTCTGACGGTTAGATGAGACCGATTTTAATGCAAATAATATTTTTGACCGTGTTGGGTGGAACGGTTGGTTGGATTCAGGCCCCTTTGAAACACTCCCTACACACACTCACGTATGTATGTAAATATTATTGCAGAAGGTTTGCCAAAGAGAAAAGGAAAATGGAAAGAGTTGTATTAATATTCAATACACAAAGTCTTTAAATAGACTTAAAAGTACAAAACGTGCAAATAGAAAAACAATAAAAACTACCTTTTCGCCTAGAGAACCGGAGATCTACTGACCTCTTCTTCTGCCTAACGTGCAGATCTTTATGAATTGGTCAAACATTTTACTTACTCTAACTAATAATATATTAAATAAACTAAATATAAAACCATGCATAATTCTTCATGTCTCAAGCCATTTACTCCATGCGACAACACATGACCCGCGACCTGTGACCCGTTTGAACTGACCCGTGAACCCGTAAACTAACCCGATTATTCCAACACGGTTTATGGAAATTAAATCTGTGCTGGTCGCTAGGTGGTAAATTTTAAAAACCGTGTGAATTTAAAAAAAAAGTTTAGATTTGTATTTAAATGAAAAAAAAAGAATCAGTAGGGTGTTGCTTCCAAAAAAGTGTTTCGGTGAAGTGATGTGGCAGTGCATAATTGATTAAAATCAGTGAAATGAAAAAAATAATCTATAAGCGCCCCTCCCCCCTAAGGTGACTTTGGTACTAGTTATTCACATTTAGTGTTATTATGGTTTTCAGCAAAGAGCAACTTAGGATCCTGAAGTTGAAGAGCTTCTTTAGATGCTTGCTGATAAATTTTTCGACATAGTAAGACTTGCTAACTGTACAACATGAACTTTGTTAAATATGTATAGGTGATGTGAAGGTAGCAAAGTGGCTAGCTTTGGTGAGGGTCAACCATGTTAGGGTTGAACATGTTTTTAGTATGGGTTATGTGTATGTATGTCTCCTGTATACGTATGTATATACAGGTCAAATTTTATGTTTTCTTTGTTTGATTTTTTATCTTTTCATTTTTCAACCAACTTGAGTGTACCTAATATGTTTAGGGGTTATTTCAGATGTGATATTAAGGAGTTTTTTTAGCCAGTTTCACACAAATATGTTTTAATTAGCATCGAATTGAAGTCTCTGTCGCCATCTAAGTTAGACTAATAGGGGATTGTTATAACAAATAGTTATTATGAGTCGATTAGAAGCAACATCTGAAATAACACAAAGTGTTTAAGTAATTTTCATGCAAAAAAAAAAGCAACATCTGAAATAACGATTTTTTAGTGTGGTTATTTTCATGCAGAAAAACAAACACAAAGTGTTTAAGTAATTCATTAATCATGTCTAGGCAAGTCAATAATCATGGTATGATAGTGTATATGCTTTTAAACCTGTCATTACATATAAAAATCCGCTAACTACATATATATATTCAGAGATGTAGTCTTTTTTGTAAGAATCTATTTTTTTTATATATTTTGATGTGCACAAGTATAATTAGAAGTATGTTTTATGAGTTATCGAGTGTTGATCCTTTAAAAAGGAAAATTTCTGAAAAAAACGATATATTCCTTTTACGGTTTTATCTTTTCATATTAGATTTGCCTATCCCGGTAGCACCCGGGGGATAATCTAGTTAATAATATATTCCTTGTGTAGTCACATTAACTATATACACAAATCCCAATAGAACTTACATTTCTTCAACACAGAAGTCAATTATTCCATAATCAAATCCTTTACAACTATTTTTTGACAAATGAGACACATAGTTTATTAGTTCAATATTATTGCAAATCTTGTTTCTTTTTGTTGACTAAGCATACTTAATAAAACTTGTGATTGTTAAGACTTTAATAGAGTTTCAAATTTACATAATCCTCAAAATATAGTCACTAACAAAACTCTAATATTCTAATGCTTTCACCAAAAGTTGCAATCACCCAAACTCTAGTCACCTCTTAAGTCACAAATCAAAGACTAACAAGTACTTCTATTCCTACCTTGTTCCCATTAGCATAATCCTCAAGACATGCTATCCATTGATCATCACTGGTCAGTGGTAAATATTCTTCCTCATTGGCATACCACATGCGTAAGTTGGCTAGATACACCCCTCTAATTTGTTGAAAGAACTGGTTCCAAGGGGTTATAGGTCGAATATACATCACAACGTGGAAGCGTGAAGGATATAAAACCACCACAAGTATTGTTTCCGCATTCCCAACCAGTGGCCAATTTTGAATCCCGTTCTAGCCACTCTACGGTTGAACACATCTTGGGTAACTACATAAATATAACATTTTTTATGTATGTATGGTGTGCGAGGGTTTTATAAGACTTAAACTTCTTTTCTTTTAAAAACGGAAAGTTCCCGGAGGAAGTGCCAAAAACTTTGGTGAAAAGGGAATTAAGTCGGAAAACAGTGGGACGCTTTCAAGTTTTAAATTTATAATCTAAAACGATAGTTGCTCAACGTTCTAGACCCCACACAACAGGCAAGTGTACCTATCGTGAGTAGTATAGAAATGTGCAAGTACCGAGTATCGAATCTAAGGACACGATTTTTAATACTCAGCTTCCTAAAAATTACTAAGAGAGTTTTAAAATGCAAGAAGAAAAGTAAAAGAGAGAGATTTAAAATGTAAGAGAAATCAATAGCAAAACAAAGGTGTTTCTTCGGGATCAGATGTTGCCTTGTATGAAACAATAGTAGACTTTTATTAAAGTGGCGTGTTTAAGTTGCACAATTTTGCTTAACTTTGAGTTGCATTACCGCATTCTCTAGAGGTGACTGTTATCACATAACTGTGTAAACGATTTGTGTTCTTAAGATTTTTATGAGGGTCTCCCAAACCGGGTAGCTCACCTCTCAACAATGAGGGGAAGATGACTCGAGACTGTGACGTCGCAACCCCAAAGTACCTCCCAGTGTTGCAATATAGACATCTAACGACTCTAAACTTTTATGAATAACTTGTCGGTGGCCGGAGCATGACCGAACAAGCTACCACTTAATATCATAGGGGAGTCGTGACTAACCAGAACATGTGCATCCCCTACTTGAATTAATCAATTTTTCAAAAAGTGATTGGCCTATTACTAATAGTGCGGTAATATAGTAATGAAAGAAAATAAAGATCGTTTTCTTCTAACACGGGTTCACCAATTCTTGATTTGCGCCAAAGCTATCACATAGACAATGAAGCTAAGTCACACAATCAAGTCTTGGCTTATCACTAGGACCAAGTATAAAGACCGTACCAACCCTAAGTGAGATTTTGATAGTAGAGGATTAAGCCACAAAGTGTGTATACTTCTATCCACAAATGGGCTAATCACTACTCGTGAAATTAGGTTAGCTTGCAAGTGCGCGGGTTGTTACACACCGCGGTTACACTCACAAGTCCATCCACTTCCTACCAAAACACCAAAAAGACCAAATACTAAGTGATTAATTAGTTAATTCATTAAGCAAAGTTTAGAGTAGAAAGAATTATTAAGAACAGAAAACACCACTTTAAACAAAAGATAAACTATTTATTTCATACCAAGTTCCATCATCACCCTAGCAACACCAAGAGAAATCTAGCCTAGCATGGTTGATACAACGAGCTCACAAGGTTGACTTTGTGTACAAAAACATGGTGAGGGTTGTATAGATATTTCTAGTGGTTTTGGGTGATTTCGGGTTGTTTCTCTCTCGAATGTGGTGTTTATGGAGTGATCCCAGGCTCCAAAGGACACTCACAAATCCCAAAGATGGCTGAAACTTCGTGGAGAGGTGTTGGTTTTTGGTGTAGGATGGGATAGAAGGGATGTCTCAAATGAGGGGTGAAGGCCTCTATTTATAGGCAAGGAGAGTGTTTAATATTATTTATAAATAAATAATATTTATTAGATTGAAGCAGACTTGTCTCTTCCTTGTGGTTTAAAACCTTGCATGTCGGAGACAAGGTTGTTGTAACATGTACACTTTGTCCCCTAGCCACAACTTTGTCTTCTTCTGAGAAGCTTATTCTCGACTCATCCCGTAAATGTGCTATTTTTTACTACTTTTTGCTTCCTGCTGACTTGGAAATGTTGACTTGTCGACCCAGGATAGGTGCAAGGCCATGCACTGCCTGAGCGCGGCCGTGCTTCATCTGAAACAGGTCTAAAAGTCTTCAATTCCTTACCTTTTAGTGCCGTTTTGTGCCGTTTTTTACTTCTTTTCACTTTCCAGCCTCAAATCCTGCAATTATCAACAAAGAAAGATAAATCACGATAAAACTAAGATAAAAGTATGATTTTGGTTGCAAAACGGGTGAAAATACGTGCATAAAACATGTTAATTTTTCAGCACATCAATGTATGAAATGTTGAAGTTCATATCAGACAAACCTACTTAACATTCCACAAAGACGAACACATTAATCTCTTAAACACACATCCAAGTTTTAATCAAACATAAGTACATACTCTAAAACGTTTAAACATATATGAAAAATTTGGTCATAATAAATTATAAATAGATATCTCAAAATTCAAAATAGCAAAAGAAGTGGTCCGTAATTTCACCATGAAATAGCAAGTTCCAAACTAATATTATATATATTAAGTGTTCAACTGTTCATCTACTTCAAAGTCTATATCCAACATCCATCGCCACTTTTAGGTTTTAGTTTCAACATAAAAAATCAAATTTACATGTATTCAAAGTTCATGTTCTTCAAATATTCATATCGAATACCCATCGCCACACTTGAAGATTTTAATTTTAACAAAAAAAACAAAATTATATACGCTTATCGATCCGACCGGCGAATCGGTCCGACCTGCTGACAACCAACTTGTACGAACCGGATGATTTTTCGAAGGGTTAACGGCCCACTATCAACCGGTCCGGTGCTATGGGCGAACGCCGGTCGAATTGGTTAGACCGGCCTGTCCGATCCGGTCTCCAAAACATTGCACAATACAAAAAAATTATATAAATGTAGAAACAAACAATTAAACTTAATAAAACAATACTCACTATTTGCATTCTCTAGAACATTTATATAAATGAAGAAACAAAAAATTGAACTAAATAAAATAATACTCACTATTTGTATGCGCCAAAACTTGGTCTCGAGTATAGCCAAAATAATCCGAAAGACCATTCAAATTAAAGGGGTACCTACGAATATAGATAGATTTCAAGGTTTACACTTTTATAAGAAATTGAGAAAAAAAAACCGATTTGTAGATTACTTACCTCTCACGAACACTGGGAGCTTGAAAAAGACGTGTAGTACTTCGGGAAACATTCACTGCATGTCTAAGAGTAGCATAATATTCCTATGTTCCTAACAAAGGCTGATGTTGTCCATTTACATACAACTGAAGTGTGTTAAGGGCTTGTTCATTAAAGATTACAGAAGCAATACTTCTAGGCCGAAGATTTGGATTTGGTGGTTCTATTTGGTATTGATGTTGTAGTGGTAATTGAGGGAGCCGAGCTCCATGAACTAAATATGCCCCGAATCCTACACCTACCGGTTCAACATATCCATTACCACCTCCACCACCACCACCTCCTCCTCATCCGGATTATATTCACTGGCATAATCATTATCGTTAAGAAAACCCACGCCACGAGCAGCAAGAACATTAGGACCACCCCATTTCCATGAAAATTAACAGGAACATTAACATCAAAATCAAAGACCCCCGGAACAACAAAACCTACGTTTCCTCCAAAGTCTCTGTCACCAAAACCTACTACGTTTCCTCCACCAAAACCTACTACGTTTCCTCCACCGCCTCCGTCACCAAAACCTACTACGTTTCCTCCACCGCCTCCGTCACCAAAACCTACGTTTCCTCCACCAATATCTACATTTCCTCCACCAAAACCTACGTTTTCTCCAAAGCCTTTGTCACCAAAACCTACGTTTCCTCAACCAAAACCTACATTTCCTCCACCAAAACCTACGTTTCCTCCACCAAAACCTACGTTTCCTCCCCCGAAACCTACTATGTTTCCTCCACGCCGTCGTCACCAAAACCTACATTTCCTCCACCAAAACCTACGATTCCTCCACCAAAACCTACTACGTTTCCTCCACAGCCACAGTCACCAAAACCTATGTTTCCTCCACCAAAACCTACGTTTCCTCCAAAGATTCCGTCACCAAAACCTATGTTCCCTCCACTAAAACCTACATTTCCTCCATTGCCTCCGTCACCAAACCTACATTTCCTCCACTGCCCCCACCAACAGCGAAAACTTCACCATCGTTCAAACCTTCAGAACCGGCAGCAACATCCCAATAAGGTCCTGTATGTTGTTGTTCGTTATTCATATTTTGTTGATAATTGTGATTAGAATGGTTTACCATGTCACCCAATAGGGCTTGAATCTCATCATCCGAATTCATAACTACAACAAATAGTATAACATTAATGACGACGTCGTCGACGGAAAAGAGAGTGAATGACGATGATTATAATGGAGTAGAGGATGAATGACGACGAAAGAAAGATGTTAAGAAAATTAATGACGACGCTAGGTTAAAGAAATCAAATAAAACAGTTTACTAGGTTTTTTTATTTAATGGGCCCCCATTTGTTCCCAACAAGTGGGATTCAAAGTCCAACACCGGATTCGGATTATCCGTTGGATGATCCGAAATTCGGATAATCCGTTGGATGATCCGAAATTCGGATATCCGAAATTTCGGATTTGGATCAGATCCCAATATGACTATTCGAAATTTTGGATTATCCGAAATTTGGATATCTGAAATTCGGATTATCCGAATTTGAACACCCCTAATCATGCTACTCATTAATCATCATTAGCATTAGCATTAGCATAAGCCTCAAAACATGCTATCCATTGATCATCATTGGTCAGTGGTAAATATTCTTCCTCATCAGCATACCACATGCGTAAGTTGCGTAGACACACCCCTCTAATTTGTTGAAGGAACTGATTCCAAGGGGTTGTAGGCCGAATATACATCACAACGTGGAAGCGTGAAGGATATAAAACCACCACAAGTATTGTTTCTGTATTCCCAACCAGTGGCCAATTTTGAATTCCCGTTCTAGCCACTCTACGGTTGAACACATATTGGGTAACTACATAAACATAACTTTTTTTATGTATGTATGAAATGCTAAAGTTCATATCAAACAAACCTATTTAAAATTCCAAAAAGACGAACACATTAATCTCTTAAACACACATCCAAGTTTTAATCAAACATAAGCACATACTCCAAAACATTTAAACATATATGAACAATTTGGTCATAATAATTATAAATAGATATCTCAAAATTCAAAATAACAAAAGAAGTGGTCCGTAATTTCACAATCAAATAGCAAGTTCCAAACTAATATTATATATATTTAGAGTTCAACTATTCATCTTCTTCAAAATCTATATCCAACATCCATCGCCACTTTCAAGTTTTAGTTTCAACATAAGAAAATCAAATTTACATGTATTTAGTGTTCATGTTCTTCAAATATTTATATCGAATACCCATCGCCACACTTTAAGATTTTAATTTTAACAAAAAGAAACAAAATTATATACGCTTACCGATCCGACCGGCGAACCGGTCCTACCTGCTGACAACCAACTTGTACAAACCGAATGATTTTTCGAAGGGTTAACGGACCACTATCAACCAGACCGTTGCTATGGGCGAACCCCGGTCGAACCGCTAAGACCGGCATGTCCGATCCGGTCTCCAAAACATTGCACAATACAATAAATTTATATAAATGAAGAAACAAACAATTAAACTAAATAAAACAATACTCACTATTTGCATTCGCTAAAACTTTTATATAAATGAAGAAACAAACAGTTGAACTAAATAAAATAATACTCACTATTTGCATGCGCCAGAACTTGGTCTCAAGTATAGCCAAAATAATCCGAAAGATCATTCAAATTAAAGGGGTACCTACGAATATAGATAGATTTCAAGGTTTACACTTTTATAAGAAATTGAATTAAAAAATAAAAACGATTTGTAGATTACTTACCTCTCACGAACACCGGGAACTTGAAAAAGACGTGTAGTACTTCGGGAAACATTCACTGCATGTCTAAGAGTAGCATAATATTCTGGTGTTCCTAACAAAGGTTGATGTTGTCCATTTGCATACAACTAAAGTGTGTTAAGGGCTTGTTCATTAAAGATTACAGAAGCAATACTTCTAGGCCGAAGATTTGGATTTGGTTGTTCTATTTGGTATTGATGTTGTAGTGGTAATCGAGGGAGCCGAGCTTCATGAACTAAATTTGCCCTGAATCCTACACCTACCGGTTCAACATATCCATTACCACCTTTGCCACCACCACCTCCTCCTTCACCACCACCTCCTCCGGATTATATTCACCGGCATAATCATTATCGTAAAGAAAACCCACGTCACTAGCAGTAGGAACATTAGGACCACCCCAATTTCCATGAAAATTAACAGGAACATTAACATCAAAATCAAAGACCCCCGGAACAACAAAACCTACGTTTCCTCCAACGCCTCCGTCACCAAAACCGACTACGTTTCCTCCACCAAAATGTGACAACTGGCAAATTCCGATCAACGTCCGATGTAGTTTTAACTGTAGTTGAGCCTTCGGAATACTTATTTATTATAAATATTATTATTTGTTAAGTTTCAGAAGCTTACGAATCGTTTAAAGGAAGGATCGCGACTGAAGCAACTAACACGATTTTAACACGTGTTCTGAAAGAACGTGTCGAATGTCGAAAATAATATTTATTATTGCTCGGTTTAGTTATATTCTTGAAATCGATCATAACCGGATAGCATTTGTGATAAGTTGTCAAGTTAAAATAAAACCGAGACTTGTTACGTTAAAACGGGTTCAAACATGCGTTGTACTTCACCTAACCCTAACCCTAAGTATAAAAGGGTAAGCTTCTCCTCCTCCTCCATTTTGAATGCAGCCGCAACCCCTCCTTTCTCTCTCTACCAAGGTTTTGAAGACCGGATCGGACCGGCCGGTCAGACCGGTTGAACCGGGATTCGCCAATCCAAATGATCCGGCCACAGCAGTTCGTTAAGTATACAAAAAATAGGCGGTTCGGTTATTTCTCTGATTCGCTGGTTCGTCGGACCGGTAAGTCTACTCATTCCTTTGTTTTTTCCCCTAAAACAGCAGCAGAAACTTCTCATGGCGCAAAGTAGACTACCATAACTAAAGATTAACATAAAGATCCATAAAAGTTGAAGAAAAAAATAGTTAAAGTTATGAATGGCTAACATATAAAAGCAAAACCATTCAAAACTCACTTAAAACCTCTAGATTATGAAGAACACTTAAAGAGAGGATGAAAGAATTGAATAGAGGAGTAGCGGCCGGAAACTAAAAGTTTTTCCTTCCAAAGTGTTGTTTATATATGAGCCTTTTAGGTTATATTGTAGATTTAATAAACCTCCTTCTAAAAAACCATCTTTAGCACATTCAATCCTTGTGCCTCCATAAAACTACAACTTTTAACATTCTTTTAACTTTAACTTTTAGCCTTACGTAAACTAATGATAGGTATAGACATGATTTATAATACAAAACTGAAATATTTTAACAATATCTAATTTTAACAATATCTAATATTTCTATATATAAAATCTTCAAATTTTCATTTCTAAATTACATTATATATTTATAATATTTATGATATTCTCCGGTTATTAAATCCGGTTGGACCGGTCCGACCAGTGAACCAGTAAGACGTCCGGTTCAGTGTCCGAACCGGTCCTGAAAACATTGCTCTCTACTATCTCTCTCTAAAAACCTTAGACAACCCTCTCCTCTCTCTCCTCGATCTCACTCTCTCCTCTCTCTCAGTCGACCGGCCACCCAGGCCGACGGTCAACGTGGTGGTTCATGGTGTTTCTGGTTCGTGAAGGTGGGTCTTGGTAGGTGGTGAAGGAAACGAGTGGGTTATGGTGGTCGTGGTTGTGGTTGTGATAGTCACGATTGTGATAACCAACGAGGACAGGTCTGATTTTGGATGAGGTTTTGGGTGGTTAGGTGCTCGGTTATCGTGGTCGAGCGGTGATGATGATCCGTTGGTCATGGGTCCAAGAACAGAGGTGACAGCGGCTGGTTGTGGTGGCTTGCAGTGGGTTCTGCGGTGGTGTAGACGGTGGTTGTCGTGGGTATGTTGACTCATGGATGGTTGTTTCGGGGTTCGGGTGGTGGTTCGACAGGTGGTGGTCGGTTCGAGTTCTGGACTTGGGTCAAGTTTTGGTCCGGCTATAGTGGCTCAGTTGGAGGTCCGATTATGGCAAGCAGACGGATTACAAGTTGGTCGTTCGGGTCTCGTACGGGCCTGGTCAAGGGTGTTGGCTCCGAGTATGTTTTTGATCTCGAGCCACGGTGCAAGTTTCAGTTTGAGCTTTGAGTTATAGATCCGAGTCTGGTCTCAGTTCGGGCCTGGTAAACACTCGGTCAAACCGAGTCAACTCGGTCAGACCTGGTCAACTTGTCAAAGCCTCAGTCAATGTGTGGTCAAAACCTTGGTTAATGGTGGTCCTCGGTCAGTGTGCCAGCTCGGTCATTGGTGCGGTCAACACGTTGCACAAGACACGTAGAACGAGACGGCCCTGGTATACGCGCGTGTAATCTCGATATAATAAACAATTCGTATTTATTATTTTTGTATTATTTATAAATATATGAATACGAACGGATTAACTCGCAAAACGAACCGACAAGATACTAAACAGATGAATGGTATTGTATATAAAGCGTGACTAAGTAATGTTATATATTGAACTAAATATGTTGGACTATATGGTATATATATTATTACATGTTCTATATAAATAAGTATAATTTATATAAAGTGTCGAAACGTATAAGTCTCGTTTGATTTAGAATTGCGGATAAATTGTAGTCTTGTGTTTGGAAATTGATTTTGAGAAAAACTGTAGACAACGGGTGTTGTCGGGTTTGTACAAAAACTGAGGAAACTCTACCGAAATTTTTTATGAATTCAGAGGCACAACTAAGTTATTATTGTTATGTATGTCTTTTTATAAACAATCTCCCAAGTGTTTAATAAATGTAGTTATACAAAATCGTGATGTTTTGACAAGAATTATTTGTAACAAAGATAAGTAAACCTCGGGCAATAATTTCAAAACATATATAAATAGTTTTTACTGAGCGTCAAGTATGACGAGTTTTTGGCAACTAAGTAATGTTTATTGTCCGGGTTCGAAATATATATAAACGTTCGAATCTACATGGGAACCTTTTTATAAAAAGCAAAGTTTTGAAAACTTTGAAATGTACGGATTTTAGAAATGATGTAACAAATGTTATTAATCAGAACTAATAACAATAGTTGTATTTTTGCGAAGTATGTTTTCCTAAAAATAAACGTACAAGAAAAATACGTTTATCCGACTAACGAGACGAGCTACAGCTCATAATAAGCTATACGTTTCGTAGTATTAGTCCAACGTGGGTTACACGCGAATAGTAACAAGTGCGCAACTTGGGTACTATGTCGTGTGTTAACGAATAAGTAAGATAAGTCACGATCAGTTCAGCGAGTTAAAGCATGTTAAGATTCGAGTTAGTACACATGAGTCTAGATAGTTGGATAAACTATCTTTTAGCCGGATAATAGGCTAGGTTTATATGTGATAGACTTTTAAGATGTCCTTTGTTGGTAATAGGGCATGAGAAAGTCAGTCAAGCTTCGGGATTTCTTTGCTAGCTAAAAAGGAAATTAAAGTGAGTTCATGACCCCACTTCTTACTGTTTTTGTAAATGTTTTCGGGGGAAGACATGCTTGTTTTATGAAAACCCGTTTATTGCAAAGCGTAACAAAGTTTATGGAAAACATGTGAAGTTACAAATGCTTTTATAAAATCATGCGTAGTTAAAAAGGGAAATGAAAGTATGTAAGTAAGGAAGTATTGAAATGTGCGGTAATTGTAAAAACTTGAAATGGTACATAAGACGGGCACATGGGTAACAGAAAAGTCTAGTGGGACGTGCAGTCTCCGCAGTTAACTGTAACCATTAATACAAAGTGATTTAGCTGTAGAATATGGGGATAGTACTATCGGTCCTTGACGGGGACCCACCCTTGGTTGATTAGCGTCAACTCGGATGGACCAAGGGGTGTTACGATATTCTAAATTTGTTGTTACCACTATAACAACGTGTGGGGCAAAAGTAAGCAGTTTGGTTTTGGTTACGGGCTCATGGGGACGCCATCAACTTTAGGATTTGCAACCCTAAGTTTATGTAGCACATTTCTTATGTTTGTTACACGTACTAACTTTTCAAATAATGGTTATTTTATTTGATCATTTCCGCTTTCGGCGTACATGTTTGCCCGGTGGGTAACTCTGGGGGAAAAATGGTTTTCATAGTAATATGTACGGATATCCAGGGAGGAATCCGATGGGGGGAAATGGTTTAAATGCGGTTAAAACCATGCATTTCGATGTCTGGTTCCCATGTTGGTTACTTCCCGCGTTTTCCAAACGCTGCATTTTAGACCGTTCTTCAAGCCGATTCCACATCCGATCGCTTCAACAGCAAACACGTGCCGTATTTACATGTAATAACTCTATGTTAGCTCATTCTGACAATTTTTCACTAATGTCAGTTCGTTAGCGTTAAAACGCGCAAGTCTTCCTTTTAAAGCATCAAGGCGTCCACGAACTCCAAGAAAGACATCGTCGGACTCCTAATAACTTAAGTTAATCAAAATCAACTTTAAAATATGCTAATTATATAGGAAACGTGATTCAGATCCAGTCAAAGGTTGACCGAAATTTGGCGGTTGTCACATGTGCAGTATCAAAAAACAAAGTGGGGCTGCTGAACTCATTAGGTCATCCAAATTAATCATTTGGGATGAAGCATCGATGGCAAAACGACAAGCGATTGAGGCGGTTGATCAAACATTGCAAGACATTATAGGCGTTAGCCTCCTATTTGGTGGAAAGATAATGATCATGAGTGTTGATTTCAGACAGGTGTTGTCGGTTATTAAACGCGACACTCGAGCACAAATTGTAGATTCCAGCCTACGAATGTCGCCTCTATGGTCTTTTACTAAAAAGATGCGATTGACCATAATTATGAGAGCGCTTAATGATCGGTGGTTTTACGATTTTCTTTGGAGGGTCGGTGATGGAACTGAAGAATCGATCGAATGAAGCTTTATCCGCATACCCGATGACATGACAATTCCATGCACCGTCCGAGAAAACTCTATAAAAGAATTGATTAACGCCATCTTCCCGTTAATTCAGAACAATGTCTATTCTTCGGATTATATAATCTCTAGAGCAATATTATCCACTAGAAATGAGAGTGTCGACGAGATTAATGATCAAATGATTGACATTTTTCAAGGGGAAGAAAAAGTTTACTATAGCTTTGATGAAGCTGAAGATGATCACCACAACTTGTATTCGATCGAGTTTCTAATCTCTTTAACTGTGAGTGGTTTGCCACCTCATAAACTTTGACTAAAAATTGGATGTCCCATAATATTGTTGCAGAATATTGATCCATCACATGGTCTATGTAATGGCACAAGATTGATATGTAAAGGCTTCCAGCACAATGTTATTGATGCAGAAATTGTTGTTGGTCAGCACATGGGAAAAAGAGTATTTTTGCCAAAAATCCCTCTATGTCTTTCTAAAGATGACATGTTCCATTCAAGCTAAAAAGAAAACAATTTCCCATTCGACTTAGCTTTTCCATGACCATCAACAAAGCTCAAGGTCAAACAATTCTGCATGTCGGTGTTTATCTACCTGATTTTGTGTTTTCACATGGGCAACTTTACGTGGCATTGTCAGGAGGGATATCACGAGAAAATACAAAGGTATTGGTACATCCCGCCAAAGATTTTAGACGAGATAGGGTATACACCTCAAATGTTGTCAATCGGGAGGTATTACGTGATGACTGAACTACATGTATAGGAAAACATAGATATGTTAATTGATTTTGTTCTTTAACTTTTTGTATTTCAAAACGTATCTTGAATACATTTGATTTTATTATTGGTATTATTATTATTGTTTATTCATTGTTAATAGAAATTAAAAATAAATGGTAAGTCAAATATATCATTTACAACATACTAACTTATACATTTTTCTCTTACATAAATTAGAAATCTGCTATGGACGAATCAAAGAAGAATTTAGAAGAAATGTCAGGTATCAATTTAACATCTTTCTAAATATATAATATTATAGGTTATGTTAAAACATATATGAGAGACTTCATATTGTTCTTTTAGTGCCTAAACCTGCTCCAAGAGATGTGGCAGTTAAAGATGAGAAGTTAGAAGAAACTCATCATCCGGTTGCTAAAGCAGTCAAATAAGAAGCTTTTGGTATCGACTAGGATGAAGAATGGTGGTCGAATAATGCAGATGAGATAATTGAGATGTGCAAGTATATGACTAAACTTTATCTCATCACAATGCAAGTAGTTGACACGTGAATGTTTATTTTTAAATGGTTATGTTTATCACTTATGTTTTCTTATTTGTGTGTTGGTTAATTACATTGCAGCGATGTTTGTGACATATATTTTCTTATTCATGTTTATGACTATTTACTTAATTGAATTTTGTAATGATAATGTCATAGATAAATTCTCATATGCCATGAATAGAAATAAAAGAAGTAATATGCAAAATATCACAGGAGGATCGATAAACTAACAAAAACGAGTATTGCATTCAAATTGTCAACCCCTAGCATCATCATGAGGGTTTTTAGAAATGTTTATCGAGTTACCTATTTAATTATTCAAATATATATTCATAAGATACCGACTTTGTAATCATGTATCTTTTTTACTCATATCATTTTTAGTCGGGTTATACTACACAAACACTAAGTTACGTGATGGATGGACCAATTCCTTCTATTATATATTGACTAGACACAACCAAAGGAAAAGTGAGCACACTATTAAGCCTTTCATTAATTATTTATTTTTCTCAAATATTGGATTTGCACACAGTTTGACATGTATCGTACCATACCAGTTAAAATAATATCAAGTGTTAAGAATTGAGATATGTAAGACTCATAACATAGATAAACGAGGACCAGTGCTAAGAATAAGAAAGCTAACAAAAGTATCATACAATATACCACGACAAGGTTGATAAACTAACGGAAAACGAGTACAGCATAGTAAACTTTCGTCACCGCCGCATCGCGCGGGTTTCCTACTAGTACTAAGTAATAAAGAAACTATTTATTTAAAAAACCTCATGTATTGCACGGGTTGAATAAATTTAAGTTGAATGAATATAATGTAATCGGCTAATACAAACAGTCGTCTGTGTATTTAAAGAATAAACATTGATGTATTGTTTACTTATTATAACGATTTACCTTTCATTCGGTGTTTGGCGCCGCAATGCGCGCGGATCCAATTACTAGTATATACTTAAATACAAAGGTCGGTGACTATGCCACCAACAAAGTTTCTAAAATTACAAAACTCACCAATCAACTTTGTAACTTGACAAAATGTCCCTTTACTTTCTAGCTTGACAAACAAGGCCCTCATACTTTCTAACTTACCTTTAACCCTCAAACTTTTGGAATGTAACCCATTCTACCCCTAAACTTTGCTATAACGTCAAAAGTAACCCTCTAACATTGCAAATGACCCTTTGACCCCTTCAAGTTTTCTAAAGTCTCGAGTTTACTCTAAAACTAATTTCTTAAGTTTTTATATTTATGTACGTGCCGGTATAAATTCGAGTTCGTCCAAGCTTTAACATAATTTTTGTTTGAAAACGAGTTGGGTTAATTATAAAATGTTTTCTTTTCATGTCTGTTTTGAGTTCGACTACGTTTTGACATGATTTTTGTTTGGAAACAAACCGAGTCAAATGTAATACGTTTTCATTCAACTGTATTAATTTAAGTTACCATACGTTTCACCGTAATTTTAGTCGGAAACGAGCCTGATTGATTGCAGTCTATACTTTATAACGCCACATATTGTTGGAAACAAGTCAGATCAAATATAATAAACTTTCATTCCCAGTATGAATTCAAATTACTCTACGTTTTGACGTAACTTTAACTTGGAAATAAGTCAAGTTAATTATAATCTATGTTCTATCACGTCACGTACGACACCGCCCCAACACGCACCAGGTTAAAAAAACTAGTGTATAAACTATGAAGCTTGTGCTAAATAATAATCAGGAAATTAAGAAATGCAGATGAATTCAACGTTCAATGAAGGGTAATATGGTAAAATCACCTCCGCACTGCGTTAGTCTTCTCCTCTCCAGTTGAGCAAAATACACAGAGTTCTTCCTTCCCTTACATGATGAACAAACAAAATTAGGGTTCTAAAGAAACCTTTCACGTTAAAAAAATGGCTTTAATTAGCAGAATCCTCATATGTTTATGTGTAATCCTCTCACTAAAACCTTCACAATCTGCTCCGCCTAAACCATACAGAAGAGATCCAGGTCATCCTCAATGGCATCACAGTGCTTTTCAAGACGTTAAAGAAAGCGTTCGATCCGATGTTCGTAGTATGCTTCATTCACGTGCTGAGGTAACTTAATCAACTGATTATCTAATCCGACGGTAACTTAAATGTAATACGACGACGCTTTGTATGAATAAATGATCGATTACGTTATTATTCTGTTGTGTCAACGATTGAACTGAGTCAGTAAGTATTATTAACTAGGTTAAACTACATATGATTCATATACCTATACGCTTTCGTTGATTTGATTATAATTTAAAGTAGGTTTATTAGCAATTGGAATTGAAGCTTATTAATGTAGTTAATCTCTTAATTGCGTGTATATAACGGTGGTGCTGGTCAGTAGGTATTTTATTTGCCTAATTTATCGTGAATTTGGAGCTTGGTTTTTTATCACGTGATGCGCTTGCGGTGGGTCCAAAAAAATTGACGCGTGATGCGAGCGCATCACGTATGCAATTTGCTCTATGTAAAAAAAATATAAATATTTATACATAACTACTTATAAAAACTTAAGAACATAAGCTTATAAAATCTGAAGAAAAAAAACATGACAGACAATGTTGCGTGCATCGGGGCGCATTATGCGAAATCAGCGCAATATTCTCGCGCCATTTAAACGCACGCATCGGCTGTGGCGATGCGCTCTCATCAGCGCGTCACGCACTATGCGTGCGTTTTAAAACCAAGATTTGGAGTACAATTTCTATAGATTAACCAGGTTAAACAACAGCTAGTTCGTATACCAATACGCTTTTTGATGTAGCTAATCTCTTAATTGTATGCATATAACAGGTGTGCTGGTTATCAGTACAGATTTACTTATGCGCTTATGCAAATGGTTTCATGTGAACGTATGTATCTTGTAGATATATTATACAATTATACATAATGCATTAACTAGCAAATGTGTTGTATGAATGATAGAATTACATTCTTAATCTGTATTAACGGTTGAACTAAGTGATACGATCCAACCGCAAATGACGCGGGACTCGACCCGGTTAATGGCTCAGCCTATGAGATGAAAGAAATAGTCAACAGTTTAATTGTTTTACATGTTTGCATTCATTTACTTTATTTATTATCTTTCCCATGTTGCATGCATTAGGAAAGTGGGCTTAATCCACCTGCACGTTCACTTCTTCTACATAAATTTAGGACCCATGTTTAACATTTTTTTTGTTATATATTGCAAGTGTTTAGCATAGTAAAGGAATATAGAAGAAAATTGGAACAAAAGTTTGTCTCCTTATCTTGTTATTCTTGGAAGTTTTGTAGGTTTTTCTTTGTAAAACCTATCAATTGGTGCTTTCATTGAGCCTTAGCCTCCATGGCTTTGGAAGAACTCAATGACTCCACAATTCTATCTCGCTTCACCGGTTCAAATCCGGCCCGCTGGCTTTGTGAGGTTGAACGGTTTTTTTCCTTGTATGCAATTTATGAGGAATACCGGTTCGCTTACGTTGTGGAGTACTCTGATGATGAACCTTTTTCTTGGTTCAATTCATGGTATCGCGGGCCCGAACGCCTCACATGGAAGTCCTTCACCAATGCAATGCTTCATCGTTTCCATACCACCACCCAAATTACCGACGTCTTAAAACCCACCCTCGCTGCCCTCAACGACGCCATTTCCAAGTTACGTGTCGTTCCTCCACCACCAACTGCCATATCCGTCATCACCCCGAATCAAACCGTTGGACCACGGTCACATCGACACCCTCGTAGGCAGTGGCGAAGCTTGACCCGAAGGTTCGGGGGGTCGGAAGTCACCGGGGGGTCGGAAGTCACTAGTTTCGGGGGGTCGAAAACCAGTTTCGGGGGGTCGAAACCCTATATTTACAAAATTTTCTATACGAATACTATATAATCGGAACTTCTGCACGAAAATTCGGGGGGGTCGGCCGCCCCCTCCCGCCCCTACTAAGCCTCGCCACTGCTCGTAGGCATCCTGAAACATGCCCCAACACCTTGCCCAAAACCATAGCAACCTTGGTTGAAAACCTCTCCAAACAAACGTATGCCATGCACAATAATCTTATTAGAATCCTATCCAAAACCTACCATAAACCTCTTTCCCAAATCATGGAATCCAAATACTACATGGTCACGTCCCACCAAAAACAACGCACGTCCACCAAATTCCGTGGCAACCCCCATGGCACACTGTTGATACCACCCCCAATCCCGTGGTACGACTTGAATGGCAACCACCGTGGAGAAAGCTTTCCGTCCTTGAGGACAAGGACGATTTGAGGGGCGAGGAGTTGATACGACCCAACCGCATATGACGCGGGACTCGACCTGGTTAATGGCTTAGCCGATGAGATGAAAGAAATAGTCAACAGTTTAATTGTTTTACATGTTTGCATTCATTTACTTTATTTATTATCTTTCCCATGTTGCATGCATTAGGAAAGTGGGCTTAACCCACCTGCACGTTTACTTCTTCTACTTAAATTTAGGACCCATGTTTAGCATTTTTTTTGTTATATATTGTAAGTGTTTTGCATAGTAAAGGAATAGAGAAGAAAATTGGAACAAAAGTTTGTCTCCTTATCTTGTTATTCTTGGAAGTTTTGTAGGTTTTTCTTTGTAAAACCTATCACTGAGTCTCCCGATTTATATGTTCTTTTAGTCAGTAAGTATTAAATTTGCTTAATATCATGAATTTTGGGTACACTTTCTGTAGATTAACATTAACTAGGTTAAACTACATCTGATTCAAGTACCTATACACTTTCCTTGATTTGATTATAATTTAGAATTTTAGAGTAGGTTTGAAACTTTAAATATATTAGCAATTGGACTTGAGGCTTTTTTGATGTAGCTAATCCTTTTATTGCATGCATATAACAGGTGTTCTGTACAGATTTAGTTATGCAAAGCAGTTCATTTGGACATTCTTAATGTAGATGTAAAAATACATAATGCATTAACTTGCAAATGTGTTGTTATACACTGAATTACCTTGTGATGTAATTAAAATGTAGGTTCCCTTCCAAGTCCCACTTGAAGTGAATGTTGTCCTAGTTGGTTTTAGCGGAGATGGAGGTTATCGGTACACATTGGATTCGCAGAAACTAGAAGAATTTCTGCGAGTGGGCTTTCCGTCTCACAGGCCTTCATGTCTAGAAACCGGCGAACCCCTTGACATTGAGCATCACATGGTGTTCAATGCGTTTCCGGTGAGCAGATTTTTCTACAAACTTGAGATTTCGATTATTTTCACAGAAACTGTTTTGATTATTTGTGAACTCGTCGCTTACTACAGGCGGCACAACCAGAACTGATAGCACTTGAAAAGGCTCTGAAAGCAGCTATGGTTCCTGCTGGAACTGCCAGAGAGGTGATTGCGATTATTTTATCTTTGGACTTTAATAAATGACTTTATGGTGATTTTATTATAAAATTTGATGTTAGATTTCACATTATATGTTTTACTTTTAGGCTGAGTTTGGAAGGGAAGTTCCGGCGTTTAATGTAGATGCATCAGTTGTGGAACCAGAATTTCAGAAGCTCTATTCTTACTTGTTTGACTATGATACTATGGGATATAATGCTGACGAGGCGGACAGACCTATGCCAACAGCAATATTTATTGTGAATTTTGATAAAGTATGCTTTAACACCCTTTTCATTTTATTTGTTGTTATCCACTATTTAGCATGACCTACATGGCTATGTTTATTGATTGGTTATTGTTTTACAGGTTAGAATGGATCCTAGGAATAATAATACTGATCTTGATAGTTTGATGTATGCAAAACCAAATGACTTGACTGAAGAAGATATCAAACAACAAGAGGGAGGGTATATATATCGCTATCATTATAACGGAGGTGGAGCGTCTCAAGTATGGCTTGGCTCTGGCAGGTAAATGTCACTAACTATTTTGATTAGGAAGTGATAACTACTTGTATTCATTCAACTTAAACTGATTTTATATGGTGGCAGGTTTGTTGTAATTGACATCTCGGCAGGCCCATGTACATATGGAAAAATTGAAACTGAAGAAGGAAGTGTCAGTTCAAAAACGATCCCCCGCTTGCGAGATTTAAAGCTCCCTAAAAGCTCAATTGCTGCTAATCATCTTTCCACCACACATGGTAACTTTATTGGCCAACTAGCTGCTTTGATTGGTATAACAGTTCAACATGTTATTGCTCCAGATGTCAGGTTTGCTGATGCTAAATTACTCTTTGTATACAATTTTTTTTGTTCATTATTAATTTGTGCAATTGTGTGCGATGGATGCAGATTTGAAACTGTAGATTCTGCAACAAGGTTGCTTATTCCAATAATTGTTCTGCAAAATCATAACCGTTACAGTATCATGGAGAAAGGCCAGAACTACAGTATAGATATCGAAGCCATTGAAACCGAGGTGAGTTTTATTTGTTTTTTTTTTCGTTTTCCTATAGCGTATAGAGTGTGGGGGCATTTTTGTCTTTTTCCAATATGTAACATTTTATGATTTTATCTCATCATTTCAGGTTAAAAAGATGGTACACAAAGGAGAAGATGTAGTGATTGTTGGTGGTTCACATTCTTTACATCTTCATGAGAAATTAGCAATTGCTGTTTCAAAAGCAATGCGTGGTCATTCCCTCCAAGAAACAAAAAAAGATGGCCGTTTCCATGTGCATACAAAAACATATCTTGATGGCGCAATCCTTAAAGAGGTATAATTAAATAACTGAAGACCAGTGACATTTAATTTTGTTAATATATATGTTCTTATATACATAAAAATTTTAATTCTTAATATAGGAAATGGAACGATCAGCTGATGTGCTAGCAGCTGGTTTACTTGAGGTCTCCCAGCCATCCCTTTCTGATAAATATTTTCTCCGTCAGGTTGGTCATATTCTTAATTTAATATTAATGTCACACTTGTAAACCAACATTAACTTCATACTTTTACAGAATTGGCCTGATGAGACCGATGGTGTGAGCGATTCAATTATAAAGCATAAACCTATTTGGGCATCTAACCCTAGATCGCAAAAGAAGAAAACTAAAAGAGTGCAAAAGAAACAAGGGGACCTGCATCGTACCTACGGAACAAGAGTGGTTCCTGTGTGAGTAGTTCTATCACATTGTTCTTTATAAGGTTTTGGTAGTAAATCTTCTAGAAAGATAAACAAAATATTGTCTTTGTTTTCAGGTTTGTTTTATCATTAGCTGATGTGGATCCACACCTTATGATGGATGATGAAAACCTTTTGTGGACAAGTAACGATGCTGTTATTGTACTTCAACATCAAAGTGACAAGATTCCTTTGAGGTTAGTATATATTGTAGCAAATATTATCTTTGACATGTTTTATTTTCTTGCTGGATTTACATGCTTTTTTTTTGTGTAGTTATGTATCAGAAACAGAGAGAAGGCATGTTGTTCCATCACAAGCACAACGCCATATACTTGCTGGATTAGCTTCTGTTGTGGGTGGATTAAGTGCACCGTATGAAAAGGCTTCTCATATCCATGAAAGACCTGTTGTCAATTGGTTATTGGCTGCTGGTTGTCATCCGTTTGGACCATTTTCTAATGCTTCTAAGATCAGTCAGTTGCTTCAGGATGTTGCATTGGTAAGACATCCATTTGGATTCTTATTGTAGTAGTATTTCTTTGGTAATTAATAAATAATGCAATAGTTATTTGTAAAAAGTTTCAATAATGGGCAGAAAGTGTTTGCAGGCCAGCCCAATGTCACACAGTTCAACCTGCACTAAACCTGCACTAAATGAAATACTTCTAAATTAATGGCTAGATAATGTTCTTATAACCATGCTGTTTATTCACTGAAGATAAATTCATATTTTGTGTTTTTAGTGTTCTTGGGTTGATAACGTGATTTATTGTTGATTCCTACAGAGAAACACAATATACGCTCGTGTAGATTCTGCTCTTCATAGGATTCGAGAGACATCAGAGGTAAAAGACGGTGTTTATTTTCTTATGATTATTCCTTAAACTTTACAAAGTGTGCTTAATTAGTCTAGTAATATGTTTCAGTCTGTCCAAGCTTTTGCTGGAGAATATCTGAAAACGCCTCTTGGTGAACCAGTAAAGGGCAAGAAGAATAAGACAACCACGGAGCTTTGGATAGAAAAGTTCTACAAAAAAGAGACAAACTTGCCCGAGCCTTTCCCACACGAATTAGTCGACAAGCTCGAAAATTACCTGGATGTAAGTTTTTCCTTTAGAAATTAGAATTATATGTGCATACGGTTGCCAATGCCGAATTTCCCAAAAAAATGTTCTGGCATTTTCTGTACACATTAACTCAAGCTTACAGAAATTCCCATATGTCATGGTGCAATCTAGAACCACTTTAAATGCTGATGTGGCGCTTATGTGGCAATTTTTAAGTGATTAATATCATATCATAAGTTTAAATACAACCTACATACCTATTTGACTTGAAAATCGTAAAAGAACCTTTCAGACTCTTGAATGATAATCAATGGGTTCCAAAATTTACTTGTAAAAGTTCTGGAATTACAATTTTTCGAAGCTGAAGAAGCTTAGTTTTTGTTGAATTAATTACAGGGTCTTGAGGAACAGCTTGTGGATTTATCTTCACTCCTGTACGATCATCGTCTACAAGATGCAAATGTTAACAGCACTGAAATTCTTCAAAGTTCTATTTTCACACAACAGTAAGTTTATGCAAAAATACATACATACATACATACATACATACATATATATGAGATGGTTATGTAACCACATATCTAGAGTCTAGACAGCACTACGTACAAGTGCTTGTGCGGTTGCTCGCAGTTGTCTACTTAAAACTGGTCAATTTATACACAAATTCTTGTGGATGCTTATAATATATTAATGCAGGTATGTGGAGCATGTACTGGAGTATGAAAGGGAAAAAATGAAATGCTGTGAGATCAAGTACAAGTCCCCAAAGCAGTCATCACAAAGT
Source organism: Ambrosia artemisiifolia (assembly GCA_032199755.1). Lineage (NCBI taxonomy): Eukaryota > Viridiplantae > Streptophyta > Magnoliopsida > Asterales > Asteraceae > Ambrosia > Ambrosia artemisiifolia. The sequence goes on along the minus strand of CM063522.1, from coordinate 50,896,635 downwards.
CTGGTATATGCTGGGATTCTGATTGCAGGTATTTTTGTTTATTTTGTTGTCATTTTCTTTTCATCTTCTGTTAGGTGATTCATTCACTAATGGCTAAATTGCACTAAAATTTTCTTTAGCCTGTAAAATGCATCACATATATTAACTTTTTACAAATCATCTTATGTCGCATATTTTGATTTTGGCTGGTAGAATATATTTTTTTTTTTAAATTAGAACGGATGATTTGATGACTAAATAATATGTAATAAAAAATATACCTAGAACGGGTTCGACCTACTGTTCTCTTGGTTTTTGTGTATATTTAGCTTCTTGTTTAACCCTTCCCTTCACATTCAAGATGTGTCACATTGACACACCCACTTCACCCTGAAACCTAAATTGATCAGTTACCAAAACCTTTTGCTGAAATCAGCTAAATGTATCCCCGTCGAAATCCCCAGACACCTAAATCAATCTTCCATGACTGACAAACGAATGCAAATCGACCCCTCATTCTCTCATCCCTCAACATCTGCTAACACAACTGAGCACTACGGAAACCTTTGGTCGAAATCGCTTAAGGTAAACTTGGTAATGAGGGAAATTGTAGCTGTGACTGTATTAATAATTGTGTTGGTAATGATACATATACAAGGAATATATAGAACGTAATATGGAAATATCAATCAATATCAATCTAGTTACTACGATATATTCTGTCTTAAGTCTAACAACTTATGTGATACCTTGTTATACTTTTAATAAATTATATACAGTTAATGTTGAACTTCATTTATTGTACTGTAAGGGTGAGGGGTTCGTTTATTCAATCCCACACCCAATAAAATGTGCCACATGTATTAACCAAAAACAACCCCAAGCACTCAAATAGGAGGGTGTACCCCTACTACTCGGCACCAACTCCCCCACATGCGCCATGCCCATTTCCCACACCCTAAAGAAAAGACGTTAATCTTGAATTAGGAAATAAAGATCAAGACGGGTTATAGATAATTCTTAGGGAATTATTTATTGTGTCTTTTATATATTTATTAGGGATAATTATCGGTTTAACTAGATAGGTTTATCTAGTTGTTTTATTTTAGTTATTAAAATAGAATTCGAGTTTGGTTTGGACTAGAATAAGTTTAGTATAAATAGATGACAGGTCTATTGTATTTTGTGTGCTTTGGTTGATTAAGAGTCGAACGAGTTTGTTCAATCTCGTGTGTTTTGTGTTCGATCAAAGGGCTTGATTTTCCAACAATTGCGCTTCAAAGAATAATCGGGATTGTGGTGCTCCGACAAAGCTCAAGAGATATCAACAGGTGTTAACGGGGACTACGGGTTGGTCCATGTGGTAATCAACGGGCGTGTCGCGGAAAAACGAAAGAGCGGGAGGCTAAGGAATTCGTTTGGGACCGAAAAGACGGAATTGTGGGATTGTCTTTGTTGGTGGTTGATATTAGTAGGGTAATAAACAATTGATTCACAGTGGTTTAGTGGCGAACCAGGACGGTGAGGGTTTACAACGCTTGTTTACGGAGAACGGTGGTTCGGTTCAGTTGGTGTCACGAGGAGTACCATCAGAAAGGCGGTGGTGGCAGGTGATCAGTTCGGTTAAGGTTGATGAGCTTCACGCATTAGCAACTTTCAATCAAGGTGAGATCAAGACCCGGTCCTTCCCGCCAATGATAAGAACGGAGTAAACGGTGTAGGTTGTTCTTTGGCAGATGTATCTGGTTGGAATTTGTGGATAGACAGACGAAAGAAGATTCGTCAAAGCGGGGTGCTTTGAATCTTGTCGTGTCTAGCAAGGAAAGAAGAAAATGGTAGAAGCGGGGAGCTTGTTTTTTTTCTTTGATCGGTGGTCAAGAACGGGGTAGTTCTCGTGACTCGGGAATTGAAGCTGTTGATAATGGTGCGGATGTGAAGAATCAAGCCAATTCAAGATTAAGGTGGAGAATGAAGACGTTAATCTTGAATTAGGAGATAAAGATCAAGACGGGTTATAGATAATTCTTGGGGAATTATTTATCGTGTCTTTTATATATTTATTAGGGATAATTATCGGTTTAACTAGATAGGTTTATCTAGTTGTTGTATTTTAGTTATTAAAATAGAGTTCGAGTTTGGTTAGGACTAGAATAAGTTTAGTATAAATAGATGATAAGTCTATTGTATTTTGTGTGCTTTGGTTGATAATAAAAAGAGTCGAACGAGTTCTTTCAATCTCGTGTGTTTTGTATTCGTTCAAAGGGCCTGATTTTCCAACAATTGTGCTTCTAAGAATAATCGGGATTGTGGTGCTCCGGTGAAGCTCAAGAGATATCAACATGTGTTAACGGGGACTACGGGTTGGTCCATGTGGTAATCAACGGGCGTGTCGCGGAAAAACGAAAGAGCGGGAGGCTAAGGAATTCGTTTGGGACCGAAAAGACGGAATTGTGGGATTGTCTTTGTTGGTGGTTGATATTAGTAGGGTAATAAACAATTGATTCACAGTGGTTTAGTGGCGAACCAGGACGGTGAGGGTTTACAACGCTTGTTTACGGAGAACGGTGGTTCGGTTCAGTTGGTGTCACGAGGAGTACCATCAGAAAGGCGGTGGTGGCAGGTGATCAGTTCGGTTAAGGTTGATGAGCTTCACGCATTAGCAACTTTCAATCCAAGTGAGATCAAAACCCGGTCCTCCCCGCCAATGATAAGAACGGAGTAACCGATGTTGGTTGTTCTTTGGCAGATGTATGTGGTCGGAATTTGCGGATAGACAGACGAAAGAAGATTCGTCAAAGCGTGGTGCTTTGAATCTTGTCGTGTCTAGCAAGGAAAGAAGAAAACGGTAAAAGCGGAGAGCTTGTTTTTTTTCTTTAATCGGTAGTCAAGAACGGGGTAGTTCTGGTGACTCGGGAAGAGGGAGAACATGGCTGCCATAAATTAATAGAATTATTTTTAAATTAATAGATGTACAAGTAGATGCGTTGCCATAAGGGTTCTAGGATTCATACACCCCGTGACATCATATTTAGGGTGTATGACATCACATTCTGGGTATGTGGCAGCTTTCTATTGGTGTATGGTGTGGGTCAGGGTGTATGGATCCTAAATAAGGGGTGTATGAATCCACAACCCCTTGCCATAAATTTTGTATTTTTTTCTGAGCGGTCGGCTGCGTCAGTTCTGAAGTCGCGAGAACATGGCTACTGAGTGGTCTACTAAACAAGATGAGACGAGCAAGTAAAATAGGGACGGCATGCGTAATTAATTAAGTTATAAAAGATACATCGTCGGCAAGAAATCAACCTCTTTTTTTGAATGACTACTAATCTGTTTTCCTAAATCCTAAATTACACTCAATCTAAATTTGCTCCCATTACCCAAGGCATTATAGCCTAGTGGTATCTTGGTGGTGAGATAAGACTTAAGGGGCCATAAGGTCCTCCTGGGTTCGAATCTCACAAAGAGGGTTTTCTCATAATTATGAGTTTCCTCCTGAATTGGTGACTTGGTGGTGGAATATGATCGCGTGGCAACACTGGTGGCACGATGATACTCCAATGTTTTGTGAGTGATTACAATTTGTTAGCCGTTAAAAAAAAATAAATTTGCTCCCATCCTCTGTTGTAAAACAAGGTCTCGAAGGCCGAGTACTCCCCGAGTAATCGCTACAAGGTAGGTTGCCGAGTAACGATTACTCTACGCCTAGGCCGAGTACTCCCCGAGTACTCTCCGACTAGGCCGACAACTCCCCGAGTACTCCCGACTCCGACTAGGGGGCGCCTAGCGACTTTTGCAACCATGCTCCCATCAAAGATCGATCTTGGTATCTGCACCAAATGTATAGTAATTTGTGAATTTGCAGTTAGATGTAAGCAAATGTCAATTTGGTTAGATTAAAGTTCGGTTTTGGCAAAAAAACATAATTAAAACCGATTGGTTAAGTTGGTTTGCATAATTTGGCTAAAATGTCTGTTATCGGTTCGGTGTCAATTACATTTCGGTTCTGAAACTTTTTCAATAATACAATTATGAAAAATACATCTAGAAAAAATAGATAAAATATCAATTTTTCGTTTGTATCTTTTTTTCTTTAGCATTGTGTTATATTTTTTGGCACTATGTTATATTTTGTGACTAAAGGTGTTATATTTCAAGAACTATTGTGTTTTTTGTATCATTCTCACCCTTCTCATTTTTGTTACACTGCTTGACCCTACATCTATATCACATAAAGATGTAACTATCAGTTCGGTTTCAGTTATTTCAATTAGGGATGAAAGGAAGACCGTAACTGTGACCAAATAATTCTGTTTAAGACTGCCTAAGTTGTGATCTCTCAAGTCAAAATCTAATCTTCAAAACAATGGATGTGTTATGGGGTTGTCTTGTTGATTGTCATGAGTTGGAATAACGGGTCAAATGTTTACAAGTACGAAAGTAGTATATGTCCCGAGACCCTGACCAAATAAAAAGAAATCTGTTAATTTGTCCATTTTAGGTAATCCGCTACATCATCTGGACACGTAATTAAACCAATGACTGCTTATAGTAAATAGCATAGTAAAAAACTTAGTTAAAACAAAACTAATAGTCCCCTCAGAAATGACAGAAAATGTTTCATCAATTTCAGAATTAGCATGGTCAAATTAGTACATCATTGGGAACAAACCATTTTCTAAAAAAAAAAAAAACAAAACAAGTTTTCATAAATTAAAGAAAATAAAAAAACAAGCGTAAATTAAACTAAAAAAATCTCAGATAAAACAGTAAATATTGTAATTCCTTGACCTTAAACAAATTAAGATCTCATAGAGCTGGGATTAGATAGTTTCATCATCATTGAGCCACAAAAAAAAACATAATGAAAATCAAAAGCTCAGACAAAATATGAACTAAATGTAATCCACAACCTCAAACATATCAAGGTCTCATAGTGAGCTGGGATGCAAGTTCCATCTTCATCGCTAAAATAATAATAAATAACAAAAAAAAACACATTTAAATCAAATCAAGCAGTTAATAACATCTGATCAGACTAGCTTTCTAGGCTGCATTATGCATCAAATCAAGCAATTCATTTATTGCTCTCAGAGCCCAGTGCAAACTTCATCATCTCAAAATACATAACTAACAAAATAGAATAATAATACTAATAAACAAACTTAATTTTTGAAATGGACCTCAGCGTAAATGCTTATAGTTGTCATCAAAATGTGTAAATATCAGGTCTCAAAGATATCATGCCATCATCGGATCCCTAAATACGACTCAAATCATGTAATTAACACACACACAAAAAAATAACATAACAAGGTATAAAGTAGGTGAATATAGCGGGGTTTTATTAGCTGCACCCGGAGATTAACAAAGGCGAAGCGACTCAACGCTCCCGCAACGAATTTACGCCTCTGATTAATATAAATCGTTGGAAAAATCGTTCGATTAATAATAATTCGAAACGTTTCTCACAAAGAGGCGAACAAAAACATCGAAAATATGTATGTGAAATGAAGGTGAATTGGAAGGTGACAGTATCGACGACGATGAAGTAGGGTTTAGGAAGGATGCGTATGTTTATATAGCAGTTTCTTTGAATTTGGGGATTAGGGTTTTGGATATAGATGAGTATATGATTGGAGTGTGTAATGTAAATGTGGCCCATATCAAAGCCCAACTTGAGTGTTCCAGACTTCTGGTCCATTTTGTTTATAAAGTTTTTTTTTTTTTTTTGACTCAAAATTAATAATTTTAAAAAAACATTGACTAAACGTATTTTTAAAAAAATTGTTCGAATTGAAAGATTCCCTTGTTATGGATTGAAATTAATTAATTACTGTGTAGTAGGCTCTATCGCAGGCGCTATATGGACGTTTTGACTCCCCATAGTGTTGGGCACACCGCCCCCAAGACATTATGGGGGCGTTTTGGGCTCAATCGTTATGTGTATAGCAAGAGGAAAGAGATGAGTTTTTGACCGTTATAATATTTTGACCATCGTAAACGGTCGATTATTTAAAAAAACATTTATATAAATCAACAATTATAAATATCAAAGCAACAAACTATCATACATTAAAAAACCTCCCACCACTACACACATTTCTTCTACACTACAAAAAAAACCCACAATTTTTTTAACATCTCTAAAAAATGGCATTGTGGACTGATAATGAGGCGATCGCGTTGGTGACGGTCTTGATCAGTGTCAACCATAATCTGCCTGATAATAGGTCTTATTTTTGGCCCATGTGTTGGAGCAATTCAACCGAATAAGCCAAACAAATGACCGCAACACCTATGTTTTAAAAAGCGCGCTTGAGGTGCACTTAAGCGCAAAGCACACCTAGGTGCAAATCCGTGCGCCTTATGTAACCCTAGCGAGCAGTGTACGAAAAGCGCAAAAAGCGCAAGAAAAAAAGAGAGAAAAGCGCGCTTTTTGTACACATGATTTTTTTGTGCTTAAAATTGTTATACATGTAGCTAAAAAGGTTGTACATTTTAGTTAAATCATATATATACCTTATTTGTATCTATATTTTGAGTAAATAATGCTAAAAACCTATAGCATATATAAAAAAATTATATAATTGTCTTGCGCCTCGCGTACGAAAAGCCCACCGCTTTTGCGCTTTACGCCTCGATTTTAGACCTTGTCGCTTTTGTGGGCTTCGCGCTTTTTAAAACCAAGCGCAACACCGATCAGATCGCTTCTAAGTGGCGGGATGTATACTTGAAGTGTACGAGATTGAACACCCTCTTTCAAGTCACGATTGAGGCGCACCCTGGTATTAGCCAACAAATGGGAGTCCAACTCACACAAGACATCTATCGGGAGCAGCACGGAACTGAGTTCACCCTCACCCATCTTCTGTCATGGCAATTGTTTCGTTTTTTTAATGTGTAATGTTTAGTGTTTAAGGTGTCATGTTTAGTGTTTAATTGAGATTATGAATCGTAATGTGTATAATTGAATGAGATTATGAATCGTAATGTGTTTGATTGAGATTATGAAATCGATCGTAATGTGTTTGATTGAATTTGTATGATTGAAATTGGAATTTGAAATCATTCACGTAATTATGAAATCGTTTACGAATATAGAACGTGATTGTATTTATTAGTTATAGAGAAAATGTCTAATTTGCCCCTAAATTTATATTGTAATTGGGTTTAATTCCCTTAACCATGGTGTACACATGACATAATTTGGTGACTTCCTACACTTCCTATGATAAAAGTATTTCTACTGTATACTTTCTCATATAAATATAACTTATGTTGGACGTATAACTGTTGTTTTAGCCTAGTGGTATCAATGTGTATAAAGTTGTATCGTTACTTGTGTTACCTATGAGGTTAAGGATTCAAGTGTTATAGTATATATATTGGTGTAGAATTAGAAGTAAGATTAGAGAGTGTGTATTAACTAAAAAAACCATATTTATATCCTTTTATACACAAAAAAGGATGATTTATATAATTTATTGAGGATTTATATTAATGAAAAATTAACTGAGATATGTGATGAGATATAGGAGTGTAATCAAGCCGAGTTGCTTGTGAGCTACTAAAATTGGTTAGTTCACTAACTAATCCGAACTCAAATGAGCTTGTGTTTAAGCGAGCTTGTGTTTAAGCGAGCTTATATTGAATCTCTTTTAATAAACAAGCTTGATCTTTACTAGGCTTATGATTTTAAATAAGCCTAACTAAACTTGTTATTTATATTATTATTTATCATATTAAATATATAATTGCATAATACTTCACATTATTTATAAAGTTGTAATAAAAAATAATTAATATATATTATGGTATGCATGAAAATTATAATAAGAAAGTACAAAAATACTTAAAACATAGATAAACATTATACTATGTATAAATGAAAACATAAGATGAATAGTGCTTCACTCATTAGTCACCTACTCAATCCACGTGATATCATTGGAGAGCTACACGTATAATTTTATGGGCTACGCGTCACCTGCTTTTCCAATATCAATCTGTCTCATCTTTCTCCTCACCAGAGAGAAAAAAGAAACCATTTGATCCCGTCGATCTACCACACCCTCAATTACAATAGAGGACAATTTGGTGGCGTTTGTGAGTTGATTGGCGGGAGGACGGTAACGGCTCTGTAGAGGACAATCGCATATAAAAGATCGGTGTTTCGAGTTCCCCGGCGACGTTTCCTCTCCGACAAGTCTTAGTAGGTAATCGCCTCCTTTCATCGCTACTTGGAACTCATTTGTAATCGATTTTGTTGCCTATTTTTCATTGTCTTTGAACTCAATCGAACTGTGTATATATTTTGGTTGTTTTGTGTAGTTGATTATGATTTGTGTTTGCTTTACATCATTCAGGAATGTCAAAGCTATAAAAGATTGAGTGGTATATGGACCGGTGAAAACAAGCGGTGGCTAGGGTTTCGCGGCTCTTCACACTCTACTTCACCACCGACACTGTACACCAAAATAGGTAACTAGATTTTTAAATCGTTTGATTTGGGTTTGCTTTAATTAGATTTTTTTGTTGTTGGATGATTTGGTTAGATGTGGCATTTTTCCCCTTCCTTCTTTGTACTCATGTTTACAGTGTAACTTGCTTTGTTCCTTGCTTCTTCACTTCAAGTCGATTATTCTAATTAGAGATTAGCATAGTCGTTTTTTAAAACGAGAAACATAATTTGCTATAATGTTATTTTTTTGTTTGTTACAACTCAATAAGTTATTATACTAAGATGTTAATATCTTGATATAAAGTTGTTAACAAAATATGGAGATGTAGGTGATTTTTAGAGGTAATATGTGATTAGGTTACTTTTTTAATTTAAATTTCTTTGAATAAAATATGTTGATCTGTATATAAAACGTAGATTGTTCTTAAAATTTATTGATTTTTGGAGGTGATTTGTGTTTACTTTATAATTTCATCATGTAAGTTATTTTGACCCAAGTATACTGATCCTGTGTGCTTTGGTGTGTGTTAATCAAAAGGCTATTTTTATAACTTACAGCTTGGGTATTTTTTTCGCTTTCTTGAGTGGTCTAATAACTACTAAAAATAACAACTTTTGCTGCAGCAAATAACATGCCCATTTTCTGCACTTTATCTGCATTATTATTGGCCTAAAAGAGCGTTTTTGCTGCATGATTTAAGATTTATTGATTGACCTGAATTTGATCTTGAACAGTTCACTTTAGGTTGTGTGAAAAGCTTAATGTTGATAGTGGTGGTTCATGGTGGTGCATGGCAGACTTCCGAGATTGTGGTGGTGTTTGGTGAAGGTAGTTCTTCGTCGCCGTTTCAAGCTTTGTGATCGTGATGGAGACATTTGGCAATCGAGAGTCGAGTAGCGTCAGTAACACTTCCTCCTCATATGAGCTAATTCTTTGTTGATTATTTCAACGAAGGTACACGATTGCAACGTTTTCAACCTTGATTTTAGCTTTTTACAGTCATTTTGTTAGCAAATATATATCCTATTATGATTTTTCTCCCTTGAATTTGTTGTGCATACACTCTTTTTGTCTATTGTTGCTTCTGTTGTGTATCCAGATTGTCCTCGAAATTCCGAGTGTATATACGATTTGAGGATTGGAATGTGTGGCTATGCCGATAAAACTTTTATCATCCAACCTACAATTGTCAGGTAATTACAAGTTTCTTTTGAACAACAGAGGCTATGTATCTGGAATGAGCTGTTTAATATGTTTTTTTTTCTTAGTTGTCTGCCAATTTATAGGATAATAAACTAGGAGTCTTAACTTCCAAAAAGAGTTGGAGAACCAATTGCAAGAACTGTCTTTCGGGTCTATCTACATTGATGGGTTGGGATAGGACTAAACGATCTTAAATTTAATTTTAAAATAGACTAGAATTTTTGTTGGCTATTGATGTTCTAAGAGGTATAACACTATACCATAGGAGTGAAATGAACCAAGGTGGGTCTGGGTAAGGAAAAATTAACCAACAATTAGGGCATTAAGCAATGGATTAATCAACTCATCTTGATGCATGTGTTGTATATGTGTTGATTGTAGCTTATAAACTTCTTCGCTTTTATTTGATCAGGTCACAAGAATTGTGGGAGCAAACATTGATACCCATATGATGTTATTGGAGTCAATATGAATATTGCAGCTAACAGCATTAACAAAAGGCAAGCTTTTTCCAACATTCTTACAAATATAATAGTCACTTTGATGGTTTGCCAATATCTCTATTGGCTTTTGTCTTTTTGTGCTATGAAACTTATAGGCTTAATTTGCTTTTTGCAATAGACATGCCTCTTATTAACCTCCTTGAAACTTGCTTAAGACTTAAAGAGATGTTACATATAATCTTAATTAATAGGTAGTGATGACATTTAATGTCATTTGAATATGTTTTCTTCACGTAAACCCATTTGACCCGTTAGATGCAAAAGATTTAACGAGTTTATCGTTTTGTTTCTTTATTTTTTTAATTTGTTTTTTTGTCAGGTAGGTTCACTTTTATTGTTCATTCTGGCTTCGATTGCGTTTTGATATGTTACTGCTGCAAATGGATCAAAGTTTTATGTATGCATTTCTAATGTATACACACAGACACCAACATGCATATACACACACAACACTTGCATATACACATTTTCATATGCATATATAAATCTAACACAAATGTACATTTTTTTGTTCAGATGTATTTAAAGTACTCAAGATGTTAAATGGAAGTTGATTACTTTTTTTTCTTTTTAAGAAGGTAAAGATTTTTGGTTGAGGTTCATATTTTATTAATTTGCCTCTTATTGGGTAAAATGCATGGGTTTATAGGAATTTAGTTTTTATAAAACATTTGGTTTTCTTTTAAGTCATATATGCCTGCTGCGAACCTTGCTGAATGGATTTTAAGAGCACGTTGCCTTCGAGCACATATCTCCAAAATTCTTATACTAATTCTCACTTCGGTTAGTTATGCTCAACTAAAATACAGGGAGCGTAATTGGTGAGAGTGGCGTAATCATCAAACATATCAGGCAAGAATCCGGTGCAATGACTAATGTCGACACTTGACAACCATCTGAGGTTGATGATTGTCTCATAAGTATATCTGTGCAAAAGATATTTCAAAGACCATTACCAACAATTGATGTAGTCAAGTAGTTGCAGGCCCAGTGCTTAAAAAACCAAAAAAATATTATTGTAATGTTGTAAACATTAACCACTTTGTATTTTGAACCATGTAGAAAGCTTATGTACACATGTTGATGAAAGTTTTTGTGGTTCAGTGCCCCGCCGCGTAGCGCGGGCTTATATTACTAGTATTACTTGATAATAAAACGGATTGGACTTGCGCTTGAAAAAAGTATAGGGGTGTTCAGAAAAAACGAAAACCAAATAAAAACCGTAAACTGAACCATGAACATAACAAAAAAAACCGATCCCGAACAATGAATTTGGTATTCGGTTTGGTTTAACATAAACGAATTGCTAATTTGGTGTTTAGTTTGGTTTTGTTTCCACATTTTTTTTATTTGGTTTATTCTGATAACAGAATAAACCGGATAACTAATTAATTATTAAATAAAAATAATAACATTTTAATAAACTATACCAAATTTACAAGCCAAATATTAAATTTAAAGCCTAAGGGGCTGTTTGGTTGCTTCTTAATGACCATTCAAAGGCTATCTCTTAATGGTCCATAACCTCTGAATGGTTAAGAGGTAACCTTAAGTCTAAATGGTTAAGAGGCAACCATTAAGATGTTACCTCTTAACCATTCATACTTAAGATTACATCTTAATCATTAAGAGACTATAAACCATTCAGATGTAGCCTCTTAATAACCATTCAGAGGCTACCAAACAACCCCTAACTCAAAATAAAGCCTACTTATCGAATGTTGTTTAGATTGTAAGAATACATGTTTTACTAGAGTTAGAGAAAGATTCAAGTTTGAAGTTTATTTCTATATTGTGGCATTGGCAAAGCCTTGTTAACAATTTCTTATTTCATTGATGTTCATGTATAAAGTTTTAACTTTGTGTTTGTATGTAAGACTATTTTCTGGATTTGTTTGTTTTATTTTTCTTTGAGTTAAATGTCATTTTCGTCCCTGAGGTTTGGCACTTTTTGCTAGTTTCATCCAAAAGTTTATTTTTTCCCTCTGGATCCAAAGGTTTTCAATATACTTGCTCATTTCATTCAACTTGTTAACACCGTTAGTCTCAGTCAGTTAAGTAAGGGCAATTTTGTCACTTCGTCTCTTTTTAATCCCAACCCTATTTAAACCACCGCAAATCAGTAAAACTTATTAGTAACCCAAAATTAGAACCCAAAATCAAAACCCTAATCCCTAATCTGAGAAGATGAACGAAGAATGGTATGTTCGAGACCCTAATGTTACCTTCAATACAGATGATCTGTATTGTATGTTACACAAATCAGTAACATGTTTACTTGTTTATTGGTTTTATTGTGTTATTTGGTTAAGCCCTAACTATAGATAATGATTAATGCATGTAATGATGCTGAAAAATTTTCACTCAAAATCCACCATGGTGGAGATTTAGCCAGCCTCCTTAGCTAATGATGTATTTAATGGTAATGTTGATTTCATCGATAACCTTAACTCTGATCTTTTCTTTGTGGTCATCCTATATGATATGTTTGTGGAAATGGGGTATTTGGAGGATGATGAAGTTAGATTCCATTATAGGGTGCCAGGTGAAGACTTAGATTTAGGGTTAAGGCCATTGATAAATGATACAAATGTTCTAGAAGTTATCAAATACACTGCAACTGCTAAATTAATTGAGGTCTATATAGAACATATTTCACCTGATTACAAAGTACTAAAGAACAAAGTCCTAAATAAAAATAATGGAGTAGAGGAGAGTGGTAAGGATCATGAGGGCAATGACAATGAAAACAATGAGGGTAGTGACTCTGAGGATAGTCAATATGAACCCGTGATAGGGGAGGGATCTGAGGGCAGTGACAATGAAAAGAATGAGGGTTATGAGAAGGGGAAAGCTAAGGTAAATGACAGTCAAAGATCTGAAGAAGATCCAGACTTCATTGTAGATGAAGACAATGAAATTCAGGAATATGATGTTGACATGGATGAGTTTAGAGCTGCTGTGGATTTTGATGTAAGTGATGATGATTTAGGTAATGAAAAGGTAGGTGATGAAAATGAAGAAAATGAGGATGTTGAGGTTGATTTAGATAAATTTGATAGCTTAAGTGATGAGGATAATGACACTAAGTTGCACAGGGCAATGAGGGCCACTAGAAAAAAGAAGAAAAAAGGTAAACAAAGTGGTGATTGTCCATTTTATCTGACTCAGGCTTTTAAGAATAAAGAAGAAATTAAGGCACTTGTAAAGAATCATGTAGTAGAGAGTAGGAGGCAATTGATGATAACAGGAAATGATAACGCAAGGTTTCGGGTGGTGTGTATGGGTGTAAATCCAAAACTTGTTAGGTGTGAAAGTAATGTTGATAGGACAAAAGATATTGGGCCTCAACAAGTGGGTTGTTCAACCACTAGAAAGAAAAAAATAAATAAAGAAGGTGGGCCTGAACAAGTGGGTACTTCATCCACTAAAAAACAAACCAAACCTAAAAAGCAGATTCCCCAACCCACATGACCTTTGACAGTATACATCACCAATAGCAACCAATATGGTACTTGGGTTGTGACAACATTGTGCACAGAGCACAGATGTCTTCAGACAAGGGATGTTAAGTTATGCACCATCAGTTGGTTGGCTAAGGAGGTTGAGCCTATGATTCAGATAAATCCTAACCATACACTAGGTTCTTTGCAAGACACAATACATAAGAAGTTCTAGGTACAAGTCACAATACAACAAATGTTTAGGGCTAGAGTTATTGCAATAGAGAGGATCCAAGGAAGTTATGTGGCTCAATATGGGATGCTTAGGGACTACTGTGAAGAGCTACTCAGATCTAATCTTGGTTCAACAATAAAAGTAGATGTTGAGAGGGCACCCAATCCAGATAGTCCTACTAGGCAGTTTAAAAGGATTTATATATGTTTGGGAGATTTGAAGGCTAGATTCAAGCTAGGTGGTAGAGATATAATGGGCCTGGATGGATGTTTTATGAGGGGACCTTTTCCAGGACAGGTTTTGACTGCTGTTAGTGTTGATGTAAACAATGGAATTTACCCCGTTGCTTATGCATTGGTGGAGTCTTAAACTACATCCTCATGGATGTGGTTCTTGATGAATTTAGGAGATGATTTGGGGCTTGACTATAACTCATATTTCACATTTCACATTTATAAGTGATAGGAAAAAAGTAAGTATTTTGACCAGAGATTTCATCTGTATTTAATACTTTTGTGTTTTGTTAAAGCTAACATTTGTTTTTGTTGATCAGGGTATAATACCAACTATTTCTAGGTTCTTTCCAAATGCTGAGCATATGTTATGTTTATGGCATATAGATGAGAATATGAAACCAAGATGGAGGGAACAAGTGTTCAAAGAGTTGTTATGGAGCTGTGCAAGTGTAACCACACCAATAGGTTTTCAAAAGGCGATGAAGGCAGTACTTACTCAAGATAAAGCATTACATGACTTGTTGAAACAAATCCCCCCAAGGCATTGGTCCAGATCCCATTTTAGTGGTATGTAAACGGCATTAGTTGTTTAGTGGTATGTTAAGTCTTTGTAGTTGTTAGCTAATAATAGGTTGTTATACAGGTAGGGCAAAATGTGACATGTTGAATAATATTTGTGAGTGTTTCAACAGGCAACTAGTGAATAGTAGGACAAAACTATCATCACCTGCCTTGAGTTTATAAGAGAGTATCTAATGAAAAAAATAGTGGTGGTCAAAAAGTTGATCTCCAAGTGTGATGGCCCTTTAACCCCTGCTGCAACCATCATCTTTGACAAAATCAAGTATGAGGCCTCACAATACACTGTCATTTGGACTGGTGGAACAAAGTATCAGGTTATTGAACCTAACTTTGACTAGAGAGGTGTTATTCTTGACTAAAGGACTTGCACTTGTAGAAAATGGGACTTGACTGGCATGCCATGCAAGCATGCAGTGGCATGTATATGGAATTTGGCTATGCATGGAGGTGATGATGGTATACCAGAGAAATGGGTTGATCAAGCATACTGGTTGGATACTTGGAAAAAGGCGTATGAATGTACAATTGAACCCATCAATGGTATGGATTTATGGCCACAGTCAAATTGCCCAACCACATTAACACCCCCAAAGTATCACAAGCAAATTGGTAGGCCAAAGAAATAAAGAAAGAAATCTGTTGAGGAATTGGTTGAGGGCAGTCAAAGTCAAATGATTCCTGAAACTAGAAAAATGCCAAGGACTGGTGGGACAGTAACTTGTGTTACCTGCAAGGGCAAAGGACATAACAAGAGAACCTGCAAACAGAAGAACAAGGCTGCAAACCAAGCGTTTGGAAGTCAAACTGGTGGAAGTCAACATGGTTAGTTGTTCGTGTGTTTGGTAGTTTGTTTAGTAATTTGGTCTTTTTATTATGTATTAAACTTTAGTCATGCTGTTTTGTCTGTTTAATGTGGTCTGTTTGGTACTTGTTGAACATGGCAATTAGCATGGCTTTTTTTATTGTATTAATGTATGGTTGTTAATGTTATTAATGTATGGTTGTTATGGTATTAATGTATGGTTGTTATGGTATTAATGGTATGGGTCAGTTTGGGTTATCAGTTGGTATGGGTATTAATGTATGGCTATTATGATATGAATGTTGAACATGGGTCAGTTGGGTCATCAGTTGGTATGGGTCAGATGGGTCATCAGTTGGTATGGGTCAGTTGGTCATCAGTTGGTATGGGTCAGATGGGTCATCAGTTGGTATGGGTCAGTTGGTCATCAGTTGGTATGGCTCAAATGGGTCATTAGTTGGTATGTTGAAAATGGGTCTGTTTGGGTCAAATGGGTCATCAGTTGGTTTTATTGTTTGAACATGGGTCTGTTTGTTGAACATGGGTCTGTGTGGGTCAAATGGGTCATCAGTTCATGTTCATCAGTTGGTTTTCTTGTCTACTACATGAATGTTGAACATGGGTCTGTTTGGGTCTGTTTGAACACAAAATGTATCTAATTGTTTACTCCAATTGCCAAACACAATATTTTCATTTCATTCACCAACTTCATACACCAGTACATTAAGCATAAACCCAGTACATTAAGACACCATTACATCCTACACTAAGACACAAGTACATTAAACATAAACCCACATTATGATTTAATTTTGACCATTACATACCATCTCCACCACTAAGAACAAAGTACAGTAAAAAAACCCAACTGAGACACAAGAAAAGCTTCAATCTCCTGTTTGAGCAGTCACCGTTTTCATCTCCTGATTGTGCTTGTTGATGAGCCTTTCAACAATTAAAGATGTGTTTTCACAATATCCAGACTCGACCCATGCAACAAACCCACAGCTCATTCCTTGTCGATTACAACAGTAAAAGCATCGTCCAGGGTTTCCATCTGTCCACGAAGTTCCTATTACAGTTTCTGATCCACAAGAACACAACACCATTGTTGAATTTAGGGTTTTGATTGATTAGGGTTTGAAAGGAAGAAGATGAATTAGATCAATTTGCGGGTGATTTCCTGACTTGGGGTGTTTTAAATTGTGGCAACCGGAAAATTTTCTTCTCTCGTTTTATCTCTTGCGTATTCACTTGTCTTCACTTTTGCTGAATTTCGGGGCGAAATTCTTTTCAACTTGGGGATAATGTGACACCCCGTATTTCCAGGTTATTACCTTAACCTAACTCTAGTAACTTTGATTACATGTTCATATCATTTCGCATAATTAGGAATAGTTAGAAGAGTCGCACGATACATTATAGTGTGTTAGAAATAGAACAAATAGTAATTCGGAGAATTACTAGGAATACCAGATCACCTATACACGTCATAAACCCCGAACGTTGGTGAAATAATGATACAACTAAGAAAGCACAAATTGCATCAAGAAAGAAAAAGAGAATCAATCGAATCTCTTACAAAAAAATCATGCATTCTCGATTTATGGTCCATGGTGATGATGAAAAATATTAATTTACATCTTTATATGTTAACCCAGCAGAAGCCTAAATAACTTAGCAACACTTAAACTAGGCTATAGTTAAGGGTTATTTAAGGTTAATATAAAATCCAAATATCGCTAGTTAAAACTGGTTAAACCCCAAAACTATATAAATAAATTTTATATAAATAAATTTTATAAATTTTTCCTAGTTC
The DNA here is from genome assembly GCA_032199755.1 of Ambrosia artemisiifolia. Lineage (NCBI taxonomy): Eukaryota > Viridiplantae > Streptophyta > Magnoliopsida > Asterales > Asteraceae > Ambrosia > Ambrosia artemisiifolia. The sequence continues at coordinate 50,879,368 of CM063522.1, read as the reverse complement.
CAAAATGTGAACCACATCAAACCCATTCCCATTACCTACCTCTTCCTTTATTTTATTTTGACCAAGTCCATGTTTTTTTTACACTTCTTTGTGGAATATTATAATTATTTGATAGTTAAAATCTTATATAATACTAACATGTTTTCCACAATTTAGATCACAACTTCAATTTGTTTTGCTCTTTGTTTGCTCGTGAGTTTGTGTATAACTCACACACATCCATTTTAATCTCTAGACATCAAATTCATCTCCATTTCATCCTTAAATCAAACCATTATTAAAGTGTATTTTGGCTAGAAGATTTATCTTTGGAAGAACATTCATAAACCTCCATCCAATCTTGAGCTTAACAAACATCCCTATCATTGAGCTAGTTGTAAGTAATTTATATAATATGTATATTTTAAACTTATATATTTTTGTGTTTAGTTGATGTTTTGATAATCTAAAAACAGTAAGTTGCATGCTAGCTATTTAGATTGATAAAACTCAATATTAACTTTGGTTATGGAATTTGATATTAATGTGCTTGATGAAATCTAACCTTAGACAACTTGTTTATACTTAATCATGTTGAGTGTTGATGGGTTTGCGTCATTAGAAGTCATGTTAGTAAGGATAACACATGATTTAAAAACTGGACAGATTCAAAACCCGATTTTGTTTGGATAATAACTTACTGTTTTGATGCCCAAATTTGATGGATTTTGTCTCGAGCATATGATACATGAAATACCATTTCCATAAAGTCCAAGTTTGTGTGATTTGGATGAGTCTAAGTAATTCTTTTGGACTTTATAAAATCGAAGGTCAAAGCTGATTTCGGACAGAAAAATAAGGTCAACTTTAAAAGGTCATAACTCGAGTTTTACAAATCCTCTGATCGTGAAATTTGGTCAGCAACTAAATACCTGAGTTTTGTGGCTTCTCCAATTGGATTCAGATCAATTGGAGTAATATGTGATTTTTAATGATTTTTCTCTTGAACTATCGCAAACAGCTCGTTTTTAATACCTTCCTGTGTTCGGGAATTTTTATTAATTTTTCAGAAGGTTTTGATCCAAAAATAAAAATAGTATTACGTCAAGCAAACATATGGGAATGTCCTGTAAAAATTTGAGAGTCTAATATGTCCGTTTGGTATTTTATAAAAATTCATTTTGTTGATACAGAATCTGTCCAGAAAACTCAGATTTAAGAAATTGTAGTATTTATGTGTTTAAGTATTCTTAACTTGTATATAATGCATGTATGAGTATATGTATGCTTATATGAATCGTATGTGATATGTGTTATACTATATATACTAAATAATCACCAACGGGTCGTCGGTTTTACTTGCTATATATGGTTACACTCGAGTCACACAACACACTAAGAAATTGTCAAGTTTAGAACAAATGGATTTTTGGTCAAACTTGCATAAACATATACTTATAAGATTCAACTTTGAAATAGGGAATCGTTAGACGAACCGCCTACATAAATTCTTGAAGTTGGAATTTTATAAAACAACGCAACCTAAGGTGAGTTCACTACTCTGATACAAAAGCATACATCCCGGATTTTGGGATAACTAAACTTCAGGTTTTAAACTTGAAACTACTTAGATTCCAGGTTGGGATCTACTACAAAGAATATTTTGGTTTAAAATTCATGTTATAGCTTATTTGAACAACTCTATCAAATGAAGTCCTTCACTACGATACCGAATCTAATTGCCGGACCATGGCAAACGGGATACTAGTTGGTAGCGCTATCTAGGTTTATTGACGACCTCACAACGACTGGATAGTCGGATGTGAACTATTTATCTTTCCTTGGGCTTTGTCATTGTTGATAGACAATGATGGAAGGCAAACAACATACTCTGCACAGCAGGGCTAGTCAAAAGTAACTTCGGTACACTATTGTTGAATAGCTATAAAACGGGCTAGCTACCCACGTCATGATTTTTAATAACAATAAATATTCTAAACTAAAGCAAATATTCCGTGGATACGAAAACTTGTGAACTCGCCAACTTTTTGTTGATACACTTGAATTTATGCTTTTGCAGGTCGTTAAGGAGCATACGCATTTTAGGACACTGTACACGGAGTCCACAGTTTATGTATTTCTGTCATGAAACAATTACCTTTGGCTTGTAATAAATTTCGGGCGTGTCTGTTCACACCGAAACAAACACTTATGGATTTTGAAAACGCTGCCGCATATTATGATTTCTAAAGATTAAAAATAATTTATTATTTTTAAATTAAAATAAGTAACACAACTTTGTGTTAAATCAAAGTTGTCCATATAACTAGTGGCTATTGAAGATCCTGGTTTGTCATACACCTCGCGGTAAAACTCCGCAGTGGAAATTTGAGGGTGTGACATAAATAGGGTTGGGATTAAAAATATATGAATTGACAAAAATGCCCTTCACTTAACAGACGAAATGACAAAATTGCCCTTACTTAACTGACCGAGACTAACGGTGTTAACGAGTTGGATGAAACTAGCCCAATTTGAAAACCTTTGGATCGAGATGAGAAAAAATAAACTTTTGGATGAAACTAGAAAATAGTGCCAAACCTCAGGGACGAAAATGGCATTTAACTCTTTTGCTTTTAAAATTTCTTTTATAATATGTTGTGTGATTTGATTATTCGGTTTAAATTAGTTGCTAACTTGCTATTCAGAACACAAAACATGATTATAAATTAGGGAATAAGGAATTTTGGTTCAATTTGGTTGAAATCGTTTTATTTGGTTTTTAATCAAAACCAAACCAAACCAAATTGAAATCGGTTGAATTTGGTTCATTTTACATATTCCTTATTTGGTTTGGTTTGGTGTTTGGTTTGAGGTACAAAATATTGAAAACCAAATAACCAAATAGACCGTAAACAGAAGAGATGAACACCCCTATGGAAAACTACTCATGAGCCGAACTCAAGCTTTCAAAATAGATCTTTAAACTAGCAAAACCCAAGCTCTCACAAATTGAATGAGCTGAGCTCGAGCTTAAGTTTAGACAAGCTTAAACTTAACTCAACTCATATATGCGAGCTCTACTTGCATTTTCCCAGACCTTACCTATGAACCTAAAGGTGCACAGTGTTGGTTTGATTTCTAATCCAATGCAGTTAGGGTCAACATTGGTTAAAAGTAGTTTTTAGTGAAACATGTTCAGGTTTAGAAACTGGTTTTTGACATGAAAAAGACTGGTTCGATTCGGTCTAAACAGATTTTTGGTCGGGTTTGTTCGGCTTGGTTTTAACCGGTTTCAACAGAGGACTTCAAACCAATGGTTCCATTTGGTTTTAACTGGTTCCTAATCAGTTTCAATAAAAAGAGTCCACACACCAGTATCAAACTAGCAGTTCAGTTCGAAAGCGGGACCATTTCACCAAACGGGTTTCATAATTGGTATCAATTCGGTTTCAGAACAAGTTTCAATAGTAAGGCGCCCATTGTGACGGAGTTGGTTGCGGACATAAAGTCTTTGGGTTTTCTTTGGTATAAACATAGATTTAAAGAGGGGGTAGTGGATTGGAGTAGATGGTGTTTGTTTGATGTAACGTAATTTGAACTTTTGTTTTGGTTTTTGGCTTCTATCTCCGTCTTGGTGATAGTTGTCGGTTTTGGTTGGTTTTAAGGAAGTTCACTTAAAAAAAAGAGAACAAGCTTCGGTTCACAAAACGGTTTTTTATTCAATTCAATACCATTACTCCCTAACCGGTTTCATTATTAGAATTGACCCATCTAATTAACCAACTAACGAACGAAGCAAATCAATTCAATTAGTCTTATTGGGTTATTAGAAAATTTGAAGTGATATGGATGTAAATGTTTTAGAATTACAACTAGGATTAGAGAGTGTGTGTTATCTAAAAAACTATATTTACATCCTTTTATACACAAAAAAGGATAATTTATATATTTTATTGAGGATTTATATTAATGAAAAATAAATCAAGATATGTATGAGATATAGGAATGTAATCAAGCCGGGCTATTTGTAAGCTACTCAAAATTAGTTCATTAACCGATCCAAACTCAACTAAGCTCGTGTTTAAGCGAGCTTATATTGAATCTCTTTTAGTAAACAAGCTCTAGCTTGAGTGCTTGACTAGGCTCATGATCTTAAATAAGCCAAACTAAACTTATTATTTATATATTTTTATTTACCATATTAAATATATAATTATATAAATGATGCGCGACGGCTCAAGAGCTAATTGAGATCGGATCGGTAGAAAGCTCGAACGAGCCGAGCCTTAACGAGCACGAGCCCGAGCTTGAAAAATGACTCGTTTAGTTATCAAGCCCGAGCCGAGCCAAGCTCGAGCTCTTGGGTTTTACATTCGAGTCGAGCTCAAGCTCAAAGTATTAGGCTCGAATCGATCCGAACTCGAGCTTGAGCTTCATAAAAGCATGACCAGCCGAGCTCGAGGCAGTCAAGCTCGGGCTCGGCTCGACTCGACTCGTTTACACCCCTATATAATACTTCACATTATATATAAAGATGTAAAATATATATTATGCGGGTCAAGTTATTCTACACAGTGTAACAAAAATGAGAAGAGTGAGAAGGATACAAAAAATACAATAGATCATGAAATATGACACAATGAGCCACAAAATATAACACAGTGCCAAAAAACACAATGCTGAAGATAAAAGACACAATGATGAAAATAAGAAAAAGACACAATGGTACATACAAGACATAATGATATAACACATATTCTAAAAACTACAAGCTAAATCCCCAAAAACAAAGACCTAAAAACTGACATCGTAGGGTTCGAAAAGACGGTTCCAAAGCCGCTTGAATGAGTTCAATCGGAGTCCGTTTGATACCCTTCCTACGACTTCCTATTTTTCTTTCACTATTTGATCCTAACCCTATATTATGCCATACATAAAAATTGTAATAACAAACTACAAAAATACTTTTAAACATAGATAAACATATAACTAAATAACAAACGGATTGAACTTACGCTTGAAAAAATCCTCATGAGCTTAGCTCAAGCTTTCAAAATAGATCTAGCAAAACCCAAGCTCTCACAAATTAAATGAGCTGAGCTGAGCTCAAGCTTAAGTTTAGACAAGCTTAAACTTAACTCAACTCATATATGCTAGCTCTACTTGCATTTTCCCAAACCTCACCTATGAACCTAGAGGTGCACAGTGTTGGTTTGTTTCCTAATCCAATTCAGCTAGGGTCAACACTGGTCAAAACTAGTTTTTAGTGAAAGATGTTGGGGTTTAGAACTAGTTTTTAACATCTAAAAGGACTGGTTCGATTCGGTCTAAACAAATTTTTGGTCGGTTTGATTCAACTCGGTTTTAACAAAGGAGTTCAAACCGATGGTTCCATTTGGTTTTAACTAGTTCCAAATCAGTTTCAATAAAGGAGTCCTCACACCAGTATCAAGCTAGCAGTTCAGTTCGAAAGCGGGACCAATTCACCAACGGGTTTTATAATCGGTATCAGTTCGGTTTCAGAACAAGTTTCGGTTCACAAACCGGTTTCAATTCAATACCATTACTCCCTAACCGGTTTCATTATTAGAATTGACCCATCTAATTAACTAACTAACGAACGAAGCAAATCAATTCAATTAGTCTTATTGGGTTAAAGAGTTCGGCCCATTTGATTTTTTAACAAAACAACTAACTTAATGGGCCGGCCACACTCATATCATTCCTCTATAAATAAACACTTTTCGAAATTCTGGCGCCATAATCACTACCCTCATTTCTGCGTGTTTAACACAGAGAGATGAAAGACGAACAAATTCTCTCAGTTTCTTCCAATCGAAAGCCTAAATCGATGAATCCTTCATCAAAGAAGCTTAATAATAATAATAATCAGCAACAACTAAAGGTCACACAATGACACAATCTCGATCCGTACACCTTTTCATTGTTATTAACCACTAATTGTTACGTTTTGTTTACATATTATTGCGAGTGAGGTTTAATTTGATGATTTTATTGATCTGATGTAACAGAGTGTAAAACCGAACGTGAATTTGGAGAAGGAATCGATCGAGAAGATATCGTCAGTTTCTGTAGCTGTTGACGCTGATAACTCAATCGTAGATGTATTTTTAATCGTTATATTATTGTTTTGGTTTAATTTAATTGCGTGTGTTTGTTATATTAATGATTTGATATTATTGATTAACAGATGAGCAAAACGAAGTTGAACTCCGATTATACGGTTTCTGACGAAAGCGTAGTAGTGCAGTTTCCAGAAGAGTCAGTCAAAATGTCGACGATGTCAGAGGCGTTTGTGTTTTACGATGATCAGTCGTCTCTGGAGGTATGTTTTTGCGGTCTGGTTTATGGTTTGAAACTTTGAATCATATTTGAGTTGAGTTTTAGTGTTGTGGAGAAGTGAAGTGACATGAATGTTTAATTTTAGAGTGAAAACAGTGTGAAAGTTTGCTTAAATGCTTCTTAGAACGAGTGATAACAGTTCTTCGGTACAAATTGTTTTGAGATTTACTGCCATAGGTGATCTGGTTCAATTATTTAGAGGCACTTGTTTCTTACGAAGATCAGTCCTCTCTGTAGGTATATTTTTCGGTCTGGTTTACAGTTTTAATCATGGTTTGAGTTGGATTTTTAGTGTTGTGGAATAAGTGGAGTGATATGGATGTGAATGTTTTTGAGTGAAAACAGTGTGAATGTTTGCTTCTTAGAACGAGTGATGACAATTCTTTCGTACAAACTGTTTCGAGATTTAATGCCATAGGTGATCTGATATTCTGATTCAGTTAATCATAGGCATTTGTTTTTTACAATGATCAGTCCTCCGTGGAGGAGGCATGTTTATTCGGTCCAGTTAACGCTTTCAAGCATAGTTGAGTTGAATTTTAGTGTTGTGTAAAAGTGAAGTGATATAGATGTAAAGGCGTTTAGAGTTAAAACATGCATATTTACATTAGAAATAGAACTTATAGTGAAAACAGTGTACATGTTTGCTTCTTAGAACGAGTGATAACAATTCTTCGGCACACACTGTTTTTGAGATTTAAATCATTTAATGCCATAGGTGATCTAAATTCTGATTCAATCTTTTAGAAGCATTTGTTTTTTATGATGATCAATCCTCCCTGGAGGTATATTTTTCGGTCTGGTTTACAGTTTTATTCATAGTTTGAGTTGGATTTTTAGTGTTGTGGAATAGTGAAGTGATATGGATTTAGCGTGAAAACATACACATTCAGATCCGAAATTGAAATTTAGAGTGAAGACAGTGTAAAATGTTTGCTTAATTAGTTAATTGCTTCTTAGAATGAGTGATAACAGTTCTTCGGTACAAACTGTTTGTTTGAGATTCAATGCTGTAGATGATCTGATTTAATAATTCGGAGTGTTTTAATGACGATATGTCCTTCCTGGTGGTATATTTATCGGTTAAGTTTACACTTTCAATCAGAGTTGAGTTGAATTTTAGTGTTGCAGAAAACTTGAAGTGATATGGATGTAAATGTTTAGAGCTGAAATCATGCAGATTAACATCAGAAACAGAAATTTAGAGTGAAAACAGTGTGGTTGTTTGCTTCTTAGAATGAGTGGTGACAATTCTGATGTATGCGCTGCTAGTTTGAGTTTTAATGCCATAGGTGATCTGTTTTAAACTTTTAATTATTCAGAGGCATTTGTTCTTAACAATGATCAATCCTCCCTGGAGGAAGATTTTTCTGTCCAGTTTACACTTTGAGAGTTTGACTCATATCTAGAGTTGAATTTTAGTGTTGTGGAGAAGTGAAGTGATATTCATGTAAATGTTTAGACTGAAAACATGCATATTTGCATCAGAAATAGAAATTAAAGAGAAAACAGTGTCAATGTTTGCTTCTTAGAACGAGTGATAACAAGTCTTCCGTACAAACTGTTTTGATATTTTAATGCTATAGGTGATCGGATTCAGTTATTCAAAGGCATTTGGTTTTTATGACGATCAATCCTCACTGGAGGAACACTTTTTTGTCCAGTTTACACTTTTAATCATAGTTGAGTAGAGTTTTTGTGCTGTTGAAAATTTGAAGTGATATGGATGTAAATGTTTTAGAGTGAAAACATGCACACTTACATCAGCAATAGAAATTTGGAGTGAAAAGAGTGAATGTTTGCTTCTTGTAACTAGTGGTAACAATTATTTTGTACAAATGTTCATTCGAGATTTAATGCATAGGTGATCTGGTTCAGTTATTCAGACGCAGTACTTTCGTCCACTTGGTGATTATTTTATATTCGCCCTTTAGTCATCAACTGTTTGGCTGTTTGCATCGTAAATCATCTGATGAAGCTCATCACCGTCGCACGAATGACATTGGTGGACATTCGACAACATTAATTTTCATTGGCTAGTCATTAACATTTGTTTTGTGTCGCTCTTTGTTTTTATAAGATTTAATTCTTAGTAATTTAGATGTACTCTTCATTTTTTCAGAGCTACATTTCATCGCTAGATCAACATATTTCACCATCATCTATTACGTATGGGTCCCTAGAAGCGACTCCATTGTCATCCAAGTCACCTGCTGAAACAACTCCTCAGTCATCCATAACAACCGTTGAAACAACTCCATCATCATCAACAACAGCAATAACTACTGACGCTGCTGTGGTTCATGGAGCTACAACAGACCAAACAAAATCAATTAAGATAGAAGCACTGATAAAGCATCTAAAGGAATCCATGTTTCAAGTCTTACATTCATCTGACATAGACACCAATCACAAGAAGCTTCTGGACACATTAATCAAGATGGTGATCGAACAGTTCTGCAGTTCACATGAAGACAGAGGTTCGGTTGTCGGTGTGTTCTCAAAGAAAGTAAAGCTTGTGGTTCTGAGCTACATGTTGGTAATGCTTCTTGGCTCTGTTGGTTTCTTCCTCTTTTCAGATGTTCAAAGCTGCTATCATGGCCCTCCACCAACCTAAAATGTTGACCACTTGATTCAACTGTCTGCTCAACAGTTACAAAACTGTAAGATTCTCATCATTCTATTTGCCATTTGCTCATCCTCATGTCCTTTATTATATTCTGTTTTAGTATTACTTATAGCAGCAGCTTAATTGATTGAACATTCTGCTTAGAATAAGATGAAACTCTGCCAACACATCTTTAATAAACCTTTATAAAAATGTGTGTAAGAATTGAATTTAGAATCTGTATGATATTTTACACAAGTATTAACAACCATCAACCACTGGATCACAAGTCTAACAGAACCTAAATGATTGGTCCATCTAATCTGTTTGCCTGGCATTTGTTAAAAAAGGGATCATTATATTGTTACAATGATAATCTCCCATGTGATTAGTGGGATCTTTTTTCCCTATGGCCAATAGCATTTTATTAAAGGAGTTTTATCTTTATTGTAACATGGTGTAGTCCCATTAATGTGTAGTGGGGTCCCCTTCATTTTGTCTTTTTGTTATGTCAATGTCCAATGTTTTTTCCCTTTTAAATTTAGATGGCTATCTAATTCAGTCTTTTAAAATTTAGATGGGTCACATGTATTAGTTTGCTTTACTGATTTTATGTCTGATGGAAGTGATTTATTCAAGAAATCTTAATCAATCTAGAGTAATTAAAACTCAAACTATGACTGATTAGAAAGTCAAATAGAATAGAAATTTGTAAACGCCGTGTCTGTTTGTTTTTGGGTGTGTCGATTAGTATGTTAAGTCGGTTAATTGTCATTATGTAAGGGTCTAATTACTCTCTTGTACATCATTTGTAAATTGTGGAATAGATTCTATTTTATGCCTATTTAGGTTTTCTCTTCCTTTGTTCTACGTAGTCCCTACACAATCGGTGCATACTCATACTTAATTTTTCAACCAAAATTGATCCTAATGGTCCTGGGAAACAATGTCTTTAACCCCATTTGAAGGTTATCTGCCTAGTGTGAGCTACACTTACATGATCTCATTGGTTAGCCTAGTGTTGATGTGGCCATGTGAGTTCTCCAATAACAAGTAGTTATGCTTTCAGGTTAAAAACAAAATTCCAATCCTAGTGCACCATCATAGAGACTTAACTCACTTTTGACACGATTTAGTTAACTAAATCGGCATGTCTTGGTACTGACTTTTATTCTATGGGTTACAATCCTAGATGATTATTTTAGACAACCTTTTTATAAATTGAATATCTATCCGAATAAACTTTTTTAGGCCGAGTTAGGCATGCCGAAATGATTTAGCTAAGTTGTATCCGCGTGTAGTTCTAGTTACTTGTCGTATGCGTGTTTCTTTTTACATATGTAACATCATGCAACTAGAGGGTGGTATGTAATGTATGTTGACTCTTAGGCCAACAAAGTTTCTATTGATAGGGTATACAACGTATACGATTTCTTATACTTTAACCTTTCAAAATCAACCTCTCTTTTAATTTACAATTCAAGTCGCATTTAATAATGTTTAATAAAATTTACATATACAAATAAACGACAAGAATAAAAACAAATTATTGGTATTGGTAATGAATCTAACCAAACAACAATATGGCCAAGAGCACAGTTTGCTTCCAATTATTGATATACTGGATAAAAGTAAAACCACTTTTTTTGGCTGGATTACCAATGACATTATCTCATGCTTATAACCTTCATTATCCTAAGTACTTCAATCAACTTTAGAATTCAGTCTTAGCTGTACTTATGGATAATCACTTGGTGTAATCCAACAAACCTTCAATAAAATTATATTACTAATTTTAAAAATTAATGGTTTAGGAATTAAATTGAAGCAATGAAGCTTATGTTTGAAGCTGTCTAGAACCTTACCTTGCTGCTAATCTAAGCTTCCTACTTAGTGCATAAGGATTTGATTACTTGTGAACTAAACCTGTCTAAGGGTCCATATAATGTGGAATAAATTCTTTAATTAGGTTATTTAATTTAAATTAATTCATCAAGCATCTTCAGCTTTTTCCTCTCTTTATTAATTATATTGCTCTTATATTCAGCCTTTTTTTTTTTTTTTCCTTTTTTAATATTTTTATATTGTTTAATACAATTATACTTGTTGAAAAATTCTCAACTAAGCATGTTCGAGACATGTATGAGACCAAATATGCGATTAATTACTAAAACTTTTGTTGCCTTAAAATGTATGTTATTAGGTGATACTCGCTTGATTATCGTATCTGATTCCCCACTCCTTTACTAGCATAATAATTTGAATGAATTGGTTAAATCTGAAAGATACAATAAACGTATTAGAAGTTGTTAGAAACTTAAGAATGCTAAAAGTATAAACTTGTTAGTTGTTAGAAGTGTAACTAGATATTTGATCTTCCAAGTGGGTTTGTAAGGTGAATTTAAGATTTTCGGATATTGAAATCTCAATGAGTAGTTTGAATCACATAAATGGGTATATATGATATACTCGGAGAAAGTTGCGTATCCAACGGGCATAATTAAAATAGGATATGATATACGATTTCACTGTTTAGCAATAAATATAATCTTGGTTTTAAAAAGTGCACCTAGGTGCACTGAGGCGCCAAGGGCATCGCTTTAAGTGACATGAGGCGCACATTATACATGAAGCGCATGTGAGGCGTGCTTTTTAGGCAAAAGATTGGCCTGACGCGCAACTATGGCACGCGCCTCATGTACATGGCTCTTATTTGGGCAGCAAAATGTTGTACAATAGGTTTTTTAGGCAGTGCATGTAGTTTTTTATATGTTAAAACATGTATAAACGTTGTTTATAGCTATATTTTAGTTTGTTTTTATATTTTAGTTAATATGCTAAAAACCTTTAAAATATATATAATAAAATATATAATCAATTTGCGCTTCTCTTATGAAAAGCACACCATTTTTGTGGTTTTGCCCCCTTTTTAGACCTTGCCACCTCAATGTGTTTCTCGCTTTTTAAAACCAACAATATAATTCTAGATTTATTAAAACTCGAGTAAACTATTACCATTCCTTCAAAATCTTTGAAACAAAATGTAACAAACTTTTTTTATAACACAAAATTGATATCGGGTCAGTGCCTAGTTTGCTTATAAGACTATGTGTACTTGTGTAGTGGCTTTAACTATACTACACATGAACGGATACATGTGTGGGTCAGGGGTGCCAAGGCACCCTTAAAACATATCAGTGCTAATTGACTCGTTATTTGTTGGGCATCACCCCGTAATTAGGAAAAAGCCTTTACATGTACCCCTTGTGTGGCTTTGTTGATTTACAAAAATTAATTCATGTTACACTTTAACAAAAACCAATCTCAAACTCGGACCTATACCTAATTATCCGATCTTAAACCCGTCCTAAATGTATCGGGTTTCGGGTTTACCCATCGAATTGGGGTTTGATTGTCATCCTTAATTTCACCCAGAGAATGATAATGGCCTACTCGACCAAGAGCTAGATTGCTGACCACATCAAACAAAAATTTATTCTCTCCGTTATTTTCAAATAATCTAGATCGTGTTTTACTATGGCAAAGTTGGAGATCAAATTTTATCTTAGTAAATAGTTTTGAGTCAACTCGACCTGACTTATTTATCTTCAAGACTTAGCCATAACTGAAGCCTGGTTAACCCTATAAGCTAGCCCTTGGTTGGAAACCCTTTGAAATTGATTGTACATGCACAATAAATGAATTTAGTTGACAGTCACTATGAAACCAATTTGTTTTCAGGCTTTTTGTATTATTTGATGTTTTTTAGCTTTTCACATGGCGGTCTCATTGTAGGGGGCCAACACTCTGGCAGATCATACTGCTTTGTTTATTTCTTTAACATTCTATTCTTTTATCACATGTTCCCATCATTTTTCATCAAGTGTGTTGTGAGGAGTACCAATATCATTACAAAAACACGACAATATATATGTAAATACAATAAAAAAAGCTTATAGTAAAAAAAAGGTGAAAAAGGAGTACGGCACACGTAGCATAACTTACTTAGGGATGGTAAACGAACTCGGACCTAATGGATAAGCTAGAAACATTCAGAACGGATAATGAGACGGGCATTCGGGTATGCAACCTGGTAAGAGACTTGGTATAAGATCAGTTTTAAAAATATTCATACTAGTTAACCAAAACCATAACTGTATACATTTTTTTTTTAATTTTTCCTTTGGTAATAGAGTAATCTACTATCCACTCATTTTTTGTTTGGGAAATCACTATAATAAACATTGACGACCTCCATTTACCAAAATGTACATGTTTCCAGCTAAACTCTAGGGGGTTAACCTGTGTCCAGTCGGCTAAGCTTTGGCTGTGATATCCATCCAGTTAGCAACCAATCGTTTCCCTAACTTTTAGTTTTACCTTTTTTCTTAGCCGAATCTTTCATTTTCATCCCTAAGTTCTAACCATCCCCCCCCCCCCCCCCCCCCCTCTAACTTCTAGCTATTTTTCCATTCATTCCTAAGTTCCAGTCATTTGTTTCTTCCACCTAACTTCTATTTCATCCCTAATTTCTAGCCATTTAATTATTCCCCCTAACTCCCTAATCTTTAGGGGCTAAATAATTTTGGGTTTTTTAGACTTTAGGGGTTTAATTTGAGAAGGGCTAAACATGGCTAAGGTTTATGGGCATGCTAAATAAAACAAAATTAAAGTTCATGGCTAAAATTTAGCCGGTTAACTTTGTAGTGGCAATGTCAGTCGATTCAGTGTTGGGACATGTTTACATGCTTTATTGGTTTAAAGGCTAGGGCCACATCTTTTAAACGGCTATAGTTTAGCCATTAAAGACAAGTGTTACTCACTGCACTTATATATTTTTTTTTTGTGAACCCCCTAGAGTTTAGCAGTAAAATATGTTCATTTTGGTAAATAAAGGTAGTCAATGTTTATTTAAGTGATTTTCCTTTTTGGTTTTTATATTTTTCCTTTTCTTGTGTAATTAAATTATATAAAAGTTATAATGGTAAAAATGCTTTAAAAATCTCAACGTGTGATTTTAATAGACTACGGTATAGTACACAATTTTACAAATCTGATATGATAGTATGATTAACTATCCTGCCATCCTGAAAACTTATCCATAACTTTTAAAGATAGTGCATCAATACAAAAGTGTTAATAGATGTGATGGATCGTTGCATAAAAGTAATGCAACCCTTTGATACCATTATTGCATTACATATATATCATTTATGCAACAAAAGAAAAAAAAGAATGTGTCAATCAGTGGCGGATCTAGGCCACAAAATCAGTAGTAACGTTTTTCATTTTTTTCATTTTAGTAGCAACGTTTTCCAAATTTCGTAAAAAAAAACCAAAATTTTCACTAATTTTCCACTACGCGCGCGGAGTTCAGCCGCAACGTCCGCGACCGCTGCTTCTTAAGTATGTCCGCCCCTGGTGTCAATGACTTTTTATTTATACTATTTAGAGAAATCATTATATACACATATATAAATATATAATAAAAGTGAAAGCAATGAGGATAACTATGAGAATTTGAGAACTTACAATTACGTGTTAATTCACATAACTAGGTGTCTAGGTCATAAATATGTGATTGTTGGTGAAAATTCGTATAAGAAGAATTTATTTTTTAAAGCACAAACTTACGTGTGAATAAGCATGTGTTTCGACATATCCCATGTGAGCAACGTAGACCATTCACATATGAATAGATCAAATCAAATGAAAGAAAATTAAAGAATAGTTGTTACGGTTTTCGATTTTCTTATTTGTTTTTATTTGAATCTCTTTTCAATATTCAATATTTACATGTCAATCGACTTAGCTACGTGTAGATAACATGTAATTTTAAATTCTCGTAGTTCTTAATATGGTACATGTAATTTTTAATGCTTAGGATTTCGTTAGATGATAACACTCGTCATGTGATTACATGTTTTATATATTACGTATGTGGAAAACAAAGATTATTGTTTTCTTCCTAAAGAGACATCTTTTAAGACGAGGACCACACCTGCCTCACTTTTCTAATAAGGCCTTGTGTAGTGGAAGCCACATAGCGGCGTTTTCAGGCTATAGCGCCCGGGCACACCGCCCCCCGGGGCGCTATAGCCCGTTTTGAGCTTCAACCGTTGTGTGCATAACAGCGCTGTGGGTGAACTTTGGTCAACATTACCGTTTCTCAACGGTCTTCTTTCAATAAAAAAAAAAAAAACTTCACTTCTATTATCTATATATATATATGTGTGTTAAACTACAACACATACACTACATACACACACTCATTCACACATACAATACATACATACAACTCAAAAAATTTCAACACACAAAGAATTCACCAAAATGTCATCTCCTCCCTCCGAAGATTCGTTTATCGATCTATATAACCAGTTTTTTCGCGATGACGGCGCGGAAGAGGAAGAAGCCGTTACGAGTGCGGCTACGCTAGCGACTAGCGCGATGCATCTTATAAATAATCCCCCCCACGGCCGATATTGTCTAGGCAATACATAGAGCGAGACCGTGTAGCCGCCAATGACCGTTTGATGAATGACTATTTCAATGAGAATCCGGTATACGGCCCTGGTATGTTTAGGCGAAGATTTAGGATGAGTAAAAACTTATTTTTGCGCATCACGCAAGATTTAGAGTCCGCCTATGACTACTTTAAGCAAAAACCCGACGCTAGAGGGTGTTTAGGATTCACCGCAATTCAAAAGGTGACTTCCGCAATACGTGTACTCGCCTACGGGAACACATACGATATCAATGATGAGTATTTGAAGATGGCGGAGAAAACCACACGCGATACTTTGCAGTATTTCTGCTACGGTATAAATCAAATATACTTTTGATTTTTTTATATATACATATACTTGGTACATATTTTTTATATATACATTTGATTTTTTTAGGTATATGCCAATTATATGGAAAAAGATACTTGAGAAACCCGACATGGAGCGACCTTCAACAACTATATGAAAGGCATTTACAAAAACATGGACTACCCGGTATGATTGGTAGTATAGATTGTCGTCAATGGCGATGGTATGCTTGTCCAACCGCATGGCGAGGTCAACATACACGCGGTGACCAAAAGGGACCAACGTTGGTTTTACAAGCAGTTGCCTCACACGACCTGTGGGTTTGGTCGGCCTTCTTTGGTCTCGCCGGGTGTATGAACGACATAAATACTTTTCAGTTTTCGCCATTGCTAGAGTCTTACATTGGCGGAACAATACCGAAATGTGGGTTTTATGCAAATAATAATTACTACGAGCATGGATACTACTTGGCGGATGGTATATATCCGGAGTATTCAATGTTCGTCAAAACGTTTAGTCAGACAACAGATGAAAGAAGGCAATATTTTAAAAGAACTCATGAGTCTGCAAGAAAGGACGTCGAGAGGTGTTTTGGCGTTCTACAACAACGATGGCATTTTGTTAGAAATCCTTGTCGTGTGTGGGAAAAAGAAAGGATTAGAATGGTGATGTATGCTTGTATCATAATGCATAATATGATACTTGAAGACGAAGGAAAGGCAATATGCCAAAACTATTTTGCAGAAGAAGATGTTCCAGGGACGCAAGCGACACAGGAGGAGAGATTCCAAAACAGTGCCATGTTGCGTTCCAAGGAGATACATAACGCGTTGAAGGCGGATTTGGTGGAGGAAGCATGGTCGATTCGCCCGCTTCATCACAACCAAGAAGAAGAAGAAGAAGATGACGAAGAAGAAGAAGAAGAAGGAGAAGAAGAAGCAGAAGAAGAAGGAGAAAACGAAGAAGGAGACGACGAC
Organism: Ambrosia artemisiifolia; assembly: GCA_032199755.1. Taxonomy (NCBI): domain Eukaryota; kingdom Viridiplantae; phylum Streptophyta; class Magnoliopsida; order Asterales; family Asteraceae; genus Ambrosia; species Ambrosia artemisiifolia. The sequence goes on along the minus strand of CM063522.1, from coordinate 50,862,620 downwards.
GACGAGTAGTTTTTTTAAGTATTTGTAGCTTTTTTTAAGTATTTGTAACTTTTTTTAAGTATTTGTTGTTTTTTAGTATTTGTAAGTTTTCTATATTTAATGAAAATTTTTTATTTTTATTATTATTTTTATATTTAATGAAATATTATTAAGTATTTAATATTCTTATTTAAATAAAAAACAATAATTAACCAATCATTACCAATCATTTATAACCCCCCTCATAACCCCCTTCCCACTACACCATCTTTTTCCATAACCCCACTTTTATTACTTTTTAATATTTTAATACTACAACCCCCTCATAACCCCCCACCACTACACATAATCTAAGCTCTATTGATTTTCCCATAAGATATGCATTGATGAACTCATCTTTTTTTTTTTTTAATCTTTTTATTTAATTTCGAATTGCCAAAATTCATAACAAAAGGAATAAACAGGACCAACAAGAGACTAGATCCCCAAACTATAAACATCATGTTTTAATTTATGCATCACATCATATCTATACCATCTATACCACATGAGCCACTACAACAAATTAAAATTTGCTCTTTTGCTAATCCATAGAAACAACATTACTTTAATCTAGTCCATAATCCTTTTTTTTATAACATCTCCATGCTGTTAAATATTTTAGTATTTCTTGCTTGCCAAATTATCCTTAATAACCTCATCTTTAAATCGAATCCTAACTTATTTACCGGAGAATGCTTTGAGATAATTTCTTTGAGAAAACTGTCAATTGTACTCCCCTAATATAAGTACATAACAAGAAATTAATCTTGTTAGCACATGTTTGTAATATGTCCATAGCCTAGTATTAATGTTAATTGGTCGTTATTTTGATTTTTCTAGCTCGTTTTTATGTTAAGAGTATTTTTGTCTTTAAGTATAGCGAAGAGGTCCCTCACACACGAATGGCTCACCCCTTAGTGTGGTTTTTTGAGTGAAGAGATGACCCCTTCGCCTGGATCTCTTCGTGTACTTCAAACCCCTTCGCCCCTAGGGCTTGGGAAAATGGCAAAGACTATATAAAGCGGATATTGACAAGAAAAACAATAGTATGGTCATTCTCGGTCAGTCCAAGGTGTGTTTGTCTAGAATCTAAGGTTTTATAATCTGTAATTGGTTGTAAACACTTGAGCTATGTTTTATATCAATCATTGAATCATTTAACCAAATCTACAACTTGTTTTTGCATGCATTGTTGTTCTTAAATTGTTCATACTTGTTACCAAGCACAACCCAAGGATCTTGCACTTGAATTTTTGTCAAGCTGGTGATATACTATTATACTCGACTCGGTCCTGACATATCTAAACCAGATTCAGGGCTTTGGCTGATGAAATTAGCTATGAGAAAAAACAAACAATGATAAACGATAACTAATATGAATCACAAAAACTCATATACGTACATAAAATATTTAATATGTGTTTCTAGAGAAATCTTTTGCTAACAACGACTCGTCTAACTATAATAGAAATTCTCTCGTAGCCTAGTACAAAAATAATATCAAATTAATGTGCCAAACTAGCTCCACCATATGTAATTTTGGCATTCCAGCAAAGCATGCGAAAAAGAACGTTTTGGACCAATACGCACCTGACGTTGGAGTATATAATTAGGTCACAAATTGATGTTATTTTGTCTATATCTAAAGATCACAAATATGAGTAGTGCCTTACACGGGTATGTTGTTCTCATGGCTAAAACTTAGAATTATTTATTATTAATAACACATTAAGATGCACCATAAGGAAACAGTGCAATAGAGACGACAAATGTCGTCGCTATTGCCCTTCAAAGTTGCCTCTAAGCTATTGTGTTGTCGCTGATTGTCCTTCGCCAAAGGCTACAAGCTTTGAGTACAAAGTTATATAATGTAGAATTATTACTTTTAGTTTGCTAGAAGCTTTTAGTACAAAGTTATATACTTTACATTAACACTGGCAATTAAGTTGCAACAAATGAACATAATCAACCTTTTTTACTTATGATGTAATTTTAATTTTTGAGAGTGTATATCCTGGTGTATTTGTTTCTTGTCCACTCTAGCTGCTTAACGGAAGTAGGGATGAAACTTGAAAGTACCGATACCGAATATATAAAAAAATGGGTACCGAATATCGTATCGGATCTATCGATATGGTACCGGTACTCAGTACCAAATAGTCATCACTAGACAAAAATGGTTGTTTGATAGAAATATAATCATGCTTTCCGTTCAAAAAAGAAAAAGAAATAAACTTATTATCTACTACACTTTGTATGTAATATAGATTATTTTAAGAATTAATGCATGGTTAGTACCTGTATTTTACCATTTTTGATATTTTTATACATATTTATTAGAAATTACCCTGCTTGTGTTAACATTTGCAAATAATTTCACCATTAGTACAAACCATTTGTAAAACTTGAAAACAATGGCGTAATTTTCAATAAATAGTTATAAAATAGTAAAATAGATAATCCACTAATAATTAATTCTTATTTTTATTTTGCCGTAGGCTTTTGATATTAAATTATAAAATTTACATAGCCACTACAAATTAAATAATCAATTTTTTTTACTTATTATCTATCACTAGATCACTTTCCATGTAATATATATTACTAGATAGATTTTATCCTGGGAGGGTCTCGGGGTTGAAAAATATAATAATTATAATAATACTAATAGTAATCGTAATAATTATTACTTTTGTAATTAAATAAATAAAAAAATAAACTTGCTATAAGGTAACATCATGTGTTGCAGTGTTGCGCAATTCTTTTTCATAGCTTCTCTTGATAAAGTATACATATGCATCTTTAGAAGAGTAAAATTCCAATGAAAGCATGACGATTGGCCTGAATTTCAACATCGTAGATAAGAACCTGATTTAAAAGAAAAAACATGATTAACGAATAACCTAAACACTTTGTTTTTTTTTTCTGTATGAACGAAACCCCAAAAAAAATAGTCGTTTTTTTCTCCGTTTTTTATATAGCACTAAGGTACTCGTTGGAAAGATAATAAAACGCTCGTTAATCTGGTATAATTTTTTTCTTTAAAAAATCTCGTATATAAAAAATATTAACGTTTAAAAATTATGAGAGAAAACATAAGAGAGAAAAATTTAAATTTGTTTTTAAATTCTTTTTTCCTAAAATAACTCAATTTAATTTTAGTAGATTAGGTTTTATATTGTTTTTTTTTTAATTTGCTACATGGCATGACACATGACACACTTAAGAAGGAGAATGCTTCCTTGAATGTCATGTCATTAAAATTGCTTTCTTTTATTATATATATATATATTAGGGGATGGTTAAAATGGAAACCACAAAAAGTTGAAGAAACCTTGCAAACTCAATGTGAGCCCTTGATCAAACAAGATGGAGGGTGTAGATTGAATCTAAATATTATAATACAAGAAAGGACATTAAAGTAGGAGAGAGGTGTGAGAAAGGGTAGTTGAGTAATTTGGCTTTGGCTATGTGTTGGTTACTGCATGCAAGATCAGAAGACGTCTTATCATTCCCTCTCTCTATCAATAACATCTCCCTCTCTCTTATTGCTTATACAAACATCACAAATTCAAATTCTCGACCCCTGTTCTCTCTTGTAAAGCATCATACAAACAGTGTAAAGCATTACAAAGCAACATTCTTTGAAGAAACAACGAACAATCGTCAGTGGTTACACATCAACGAAAGGATGAGATCGTTCATGTGGAGCATATCTTCGTTTAAACGACGGTTTGGTTCGAAGAAAAATTCAAAAAGGTAGGTGTTTAATGTTTTTATTTAGCATTACAACCATTATTATTTTCTATAAAACATTTGGGGGTTCTCGAGTTGGGTGTAAAAAATCCTTGAGTTTGGAGGTTTTTGAATTTGGAACAGTAGATATGTTCTGAATTGGGGGTTTTGGGATTTGTTTTTTATTCACTGTAGAATGACATGGTATGTTATGATTGTGACACAATAATCGCAAAATTAAAAGTTGAATACGTATATACTTTGTTTGAAACAGGAGGAAAAGAAAAGTTGTCATTTTGTCTGATGATACCACATCAAAAAGGAATGTTAAGCACAAGAGCAGATCAACTAGTGGCCATGAAGAAGCAAAACGTCAACTAGGTAGGTGTTACATACATTATGGATAGTAAGTAGGATATTTTCCTTTAAAGATTATAGAACTGTAATTATAGTGTGATGTGGTTGTATTTATAGTTTTATAAATGAGAATGTTGGCTGAGAATGTTTTATATATAAATGTTGTGATGGTAGATTATGATTCAGACATACCGCTTGTCAATTTAAAGAGGCTGTGTAAAAGAGTCGCGAAAGATTGTCAGGATGCTGATCCCGGGCCATCTAGAGCGAATGCTTCAGATGATGACGAGGAAGGAGAAACATCCATTCAAGCGTCGGCTGACAGTGATGCGGACTTTTCTGGTGCAGAAAAGAGTGATGATGATGAGTCGAGCGTGAAGGCGCATAAGGGTAAGGGTCGATATTAAGAATACATTGTCACAATATGTTATGTATAATGCTAAGGTTTACTTGGGTAATTGGTGTCTTATGTGTGCAGCCGAGAGGCCTTCCTTCTTTTGTAACAGACGTCTTCGACAAGCGGCAAAAAATAAAGGTTTGTATTAAATGTTTTTTGGATACTTTTCCTGTTACGTGTGTAAATGAGTTTTAGATGTTCTAGTTTAGCAATATGGTGTTCCTGTACCCTGAAATATATGTTTTGCAAAAGCAGGAAAAAAAGTAGCATGTGAAGCAGTTCAAACAAGAGCAAAGAAAGGTTGGTTTTACAGTACATAATAAAAATGTGATTTACAATCCTATTTGTAGTAAATATGTAGGAAATTTTAATAGTTACATGTGTAACAGGTAAAGAAGCCGTACCTGTGTATGATGTGTCATCAAGCTCGCCGGTTAGGATAACCCGATCAAAAGCACGTGCGATAGAGATATCATCTGAAAAACCAAGGGGCAGAAAAGTCGAACCAACAAAGCCAAATAAACGTAAGAGGGCGGAGAGAATGTTGAACGCTGATGTAGAGTCTCGTAAGAAGCGCAAAAGATCAAAGTTGAACGAGTGGCTGGGAATACGTACTAGATCACCACCAACACAGTTTACAAGGTGCATACAAATACTAAGTGACGAACAACGCCTAGCAGTGAAGGAAATGGGGTTCGGCCGCCTGCTTAGTCTGAAAATGGATGGGATACCAGCGAAGTTAGGGCATTATGTTGTTGATAACTTTGACCCGGATAGTTTGGAGTTGACCTTGCCGTCTGTGACAATTGCCATTGATGCTGAGGTTGTGCACAAGATACTCGGTATTCCAATTGGAGGGGTGTCTTTCAATGCGCTGGAGTGTAGGGACGCGCATGATGAAGGGATATCTAACTGGAAGAAGAGGTACCCGCCGAGCAGATTTATATCTCCAAAGCAAATGGTTGATATGATTGAGAAAGAGTCCAATGGTGAGGATGATTTTAATTTTCGTATGGATTTTATTATGTGCTTCTATACGATCATGGTTGACTGCCACAAACAAGGGAGTTTGAAGGACAATATACTGGACTATCTGACGGATGACTTGGATTTTGGCGGGCTGGACTGGTGTGAGTTAGTAGTGGAGGTTCTAAGGAGTTGTAAAAATGGTTGGAGACGAGACAGTTTGGATCCACCTTTTACAGGCCCATTGACCTTGTTGACGGTAAATTATTTTTAACGTATGTTACATAGTGACATAGTGTAGTATTAACAGAGTTTCTTTACTTGTTTACAACATTTATTTTGCAGCTGTTATACGTTGATAGTTTTAAATGCAAAGGTATAGATATTGATTCGTCAATGCTTCCTATGAGTTTTTGGACATTCCAAAGGTTAAGAGAACGAGAAAGGATTGAAATAAAAGGAGGCGGTTTCGGTAGGGGTCCTAAGAAACCGTTGACTTCGTACGAGGATTTGAAGGTTGGATTAGAGGAACCAAGTATCAAGGTTTGTAACATGTTGTCTATTAGCTATGTACGTTTCGTGTACTACATATAAATATCATACTAACAGGTAACAAATATCAAAAACAGGAAAGGGTAGCAAGTGTCGGGGATCTAGTAGGTGTTTTGATTAGAACGAAAAAGAAGGTTGAATCGGTCATATGCAAGTTAGATGAGGAGTATCCAGGTAGAGAAGAAGTTGTGGCTGTCAAGTCTAGGTATGATGCTTTCATTAAAGACATAGTGAAAGCGAATGAGGCCGAAGCTGTTGCGTGTGTAAAAGCAGCTGGAGAAATCTCCTGTGTTTTAGCAGCATTAAGTAAATGCAGCACCTTGGATGCAGGTAAGTTTGATGTTTATGAGGAATATATATTTTGGTAAAGTTTAAATACATTAATTCCCAACATTGAATATTATGTTACGGCTGTATGTTACATCAGCAGAGAAGGCTGGACCAAGCAACCAGAAACAACAAGATGAGGATGATGTTGTTAGTTTGGGCGAATCACCGCTGAACAAGTCGCCAGTTACGTGCTTAAAAAAGAAAAACGGCGATGGCGCGGTGGACGAGGGGGGGGGGGGCATTTGAAAGCCCAATAGTAAGCCAATACAGAAAGATTCTGCATGACAGTGAAAAGCAAAAAAATGACGCACAAACAACAGGTGTGGTAGAAACAGAAGGGAAGGAGATTTTCAAAAGTCAAGGTAAAAAAACACTACGCACATTCCAATCGTTAATAACATTGTGTTTGACTAGTTATGTCTTTAATATCTGTTAACAGGAAATGAAGATCTGGCAAAGAATTTAACCAGCAAATTTGCTGAGGTTAGTGAAGAGGGGAAACATGAGCAGCATGTAGCAGGACATTCAGGGGACCTACAACAAAAAGGTAAGCAGAGTATCCTGTTACGTACGCATAGTATGTGCTGTTACGTACGCATAGTATTCAGATAAGTCAAGGTGTTGATTGTAATGTTATGTGGTTATGCAGATGTCGATGCCGGCCGACAAGTTGTTGCAAATGTGTCAGACAATGTGGTACCAAATGACAATGAAGAGGAATTGCTGAGCACACAAACGTTGGCAGCAACACAAAGCGAACAATTAGGTAAAAACTGGATTGTTGTTAATAAACATGTAAATCACGTAACCAAAGTTTTGAAAATTGATTACATATGAAATGGGAATTAACTTTATACACGGGATAATATTGTTGTTTCAGAAACGGATGCGCCAACAAGTGAGATATTACACGAAGTGGTGATCACACAAACATTGGCTTCAACGCAAAGCGAACCAACAGGTATGCAGTGGAATAGTATAAAATTGCTAATATATAGAATTGCGTTAAGATTGTTGTATGGTGACGTATGTTACGATATCTTAAGGCGGCGCTATAACGCCAGAAGACGCTGCAGACGAGAGGAAAGTTGAATCAAGTGTGAACATTGGAGACACAAAAGCAGAGGAACAAATGGAAGAGGATAAAACAGGTGAAGCAGAGGTGACCACGCTCAGCAATAATGAGTCAGGTATGATATTGTAAAATTTATAGGTACATGTATAGCTCATATGATATGATTGTGTTATAAGGTATGTTGATAATGTGAAGCAGGGTACGTAATAAACGCAAACACTACAACAAATACAGTTCAGTCAGAGGGAAATGATGAACAGGGGCAACAACCTGAAACAGGTATTGTAAAGTCATTTGATTGTGTCGATAGTAAAGCAATTATGTAACAGATTGTGGGCGGATACGGAATTGTCATACAGGAGTACAGGTGCATACGGCAGAATCGAGTGATAGGGGCAACCAGGTTGGTGAAGCAGGGAAACAAAAAGAAGCAGGTACGATGAAAAAGAAAAACTATATATGTTTAGAATACACATCACGGTCAATAAATTATATTTGGTTAAACATTTGCAGGAATGACCTGGATATTTCCATATATGTCAACACCAGATGGCAACGATGCGCCAACGTTTAGCTTTGGCCTTACACAACCAGAACCAACAGATTCGGGAGAGTCGGGTTTGAATACAGTTCTTAAAATGCCAATACAAAAATGTTAGATAATTGTCTGCGTTTTAAACAGTTTTTAATGTCTATGTTACAGAAGGTGTCACAATGACTCAAAAAATGGAATGTGGTTTGACAAACAAAGCAGGTGAATCAGGTATCAAGTCTACATGCTACCAATGTTGAATCGATAGAACATATTAATCAGCTAACAAAAGTTGTGACATACGTTACAGGTTCTGGCGGTGCGGAAGTCAATGAAATAGTTGATGAGAAGGAGGTTGTTGGGTCAACAGGTTAGATTGATGCTGTTTTTCAAAGTATAAAATTATTAACATGTGTAATGATACAACCGTTTTTAATGTCTATCTTACAGAAGCTGTCACAATGGGTCAAAAAATGGAAGGTGTTCTGGAGGACCAACAAGGTGTAACAGGTATCAACTTTCCATGTTAACAATGTTGAACCGCTGGAACCGATTACTCACTTAAACATAGTTGTGACATACGTAACAGATTGTGCCGGTGTGGGTCCGAAGGCAAAACTTGATAAGAAGGAGAATGTGGGATCAACAGGTTAGATTTAGGCTATTTTTGGAGTGATAAAAATGTTGAAAAGGGTAGTCATATAACTGTTACATGTGTAACATTACTTTTATTTATATTAGGTGACACACCCCTGAATGTGAGCAAGGCGCGTGGAAAGGCGAAAGCTGATGATGTTATAGGTTAGTTCATAAGTAAAATTGTAATGTAATTTTAGTTTTCATACATTTCTGCTGATAATACTTATTTTGGATATTTAGAAGCGGGTTGGGTTGGTGGATCAATATGTAATACACAACCGGTGTATCCGTTGGTGCCGCCCGTCAGTTCATATGACGCACAGACTCAAGTTTACAATGAGTACGGGGTTGGTGGTAGCCTGCAGGTAGATGAGGACAACATGACATTGGCAATGCGTCAGGCAATGATTGCAAAGATGGATGCAACCAAGCGAAACCCCCTACGTGAAAGGAATGTCACATATGTTCATAAGTCACCGTTTCACATAAGGGGGGTAGATTTGGGAGAGGGCGTCACAAAGGATGATGATATGGTGTGGAACTTTGTTTACAGGGACGAGGATCCGTTGAATATGTTGTGTGGTTCTGAGGAAAGAAGGAGGGTAGCCATAAAAACCCGGTAATTAATTTGAAGATTGTATGTGTTAATAAGATTTGACATGCTGTAACATGTGTAACATTTGTTGGCTGGTTTTATGATGTTTTGCAGTCTAGAGCGTGGGGAAGAGGTAAAAAATATAGACATACCAGCTGAAGAGATAGATAATGCCCTTGCAAAGTAAGACAATGTTTTTTTTAGGAACTTATAAGACTGCTTCCTAAATCTTTCTTGGTTAAATGACAACAGTGAGGTGTTATTTAGAAGTTTATGTGACGTGGAAGCCACACGTCGCATGTTCAAAACGTTGAAGCCGGGGGAGCAGGTAATGGATGTGATTGTTGACTGTTGGGTGGATGTTTTAAACTACGAGGAGAGGTTGAAATCGGACGGCGCTCCTCTACGTTTGTTTGTAGGGACAAACGCAGTGGTACGTAATTTAAAATGCAAACATTGGGTTACATATGTTATGTAAGTGACAATGACAACTTCTTTTTATTTTGTTGACCAAAAAAATTAGGTTCCGTGGATGCTTAATGACAGAAAGTGTGATCCGGAAAGACGAAGTTCACGGTTTACAGCAGCGATGTTGGCTGCAGTACCTCGGTATGAGAGCAACCGTGACTTCAAACGATATGATATCGTCTTTTTCCCGATCCTTGAAAGGGCCCACTTCTACTTATTGGTGTTTGAGCTGAAGAATATTGCCATAATGCTGATTGATAATGACAAAAAGCGAGGGAGACGAACATGCAAGGATCATCCTCAGTTTCACAAAAAGGATACTGTAAACAAATATGTAAGTTTTTATAGATAATTTGAAATGATATATAATAAAACCTTGTTGATTTAAAACAATGTTTTTGACAGAAACACATGTTTGTGGAGTTCCTTAAAGGCATCGAGCATCCGAAGGCTGCAAAGATCGGAGGGGCAGAAGTACATAGGCTGGATGTAGAGTGGGGCACATCTGGTAATGGGACGGATTGTGGTGTATACCTAATGAGACACATGGAGAGATTCATGGGGCTGCATGTACCGTTTGACTGCAAATTCAGTAAGCACTGGCGCGCTAAAGAAGGGGATATCAATAAGCTGCGGTCCAAGTACACCGCACATATTCTGCGTTCACCGGTTAACACAAAGAAGGGAGAGGTGGAAGCAGGGGCACGCTTGAAGACACAACCTCCGATGTTGGTGTAGGTGTTTGTTGAAAACTCTGTATGATGATTGTCTAGTGTTGGAACACTTTTTTGTGGTGAAGGATACACTTATGGGGTCTGTAATATAACTTAACCTAACTTAACTAATATGGTCAATTGTCAAACGCCTAACTGTTTTAACCAGGTAGTATGTTTTAAGCACATGTATTATGTTCCATATGTTAAACTGTTTTAAGCGGATATTATATAAGAATTTTTCATACGATAATAGCTAGCAAAATGGTAAGGTAGTACCCTTGGGATGGTTTATATGGTACTGAGGTGCCAAAACACACTGTTACATACATAACATAGATCCACACAGGCAGACTGACATACCCTACACGTCTTAAACAAACACATGAAACTAAAAACCTACATAAACTGCCTTCCACACGAAAACACACAAAAAAAAACACAGAACGACGAACCATGAGAATAAGTTGCCAACTCATGGGGAGAATGATCCATACTGCGCTTCCAGGCTCAGCTCTGACTCTTCGCTATCCTCGCCTTCCCAAGGGTTATAGCTTGCCCACCTAGCGAGGGTATTTGGTGAGTTTGGGCACAATGGACAACCGCAATACTCATGGTCGTACTCAACACCTGGACACTCCAAGTCTGATATTGGTACATCCGTTTTTGTTACCGAGTACGCAGTGCCAACTGACGTCCCTCCATCAACATCCATCTTTGCATCACCCGATGGTGTGTGAGTACTAGAATCAGCTTCCATCATCGTCGTGTCAGCGCCTTTGTTCGCTAGTGTTTGATCATTGGGTGCAGTAACATGTTTCGAAGCATCATTGGCTTGACGTTCGGTACGCTCCAATAAAGCCCAAAAATCAGTTACTTTTGAAGTGACCTCCTGATCGACGTCGATCTTCTGTCGCTTGGCTGCATGAGGGTGTGAAGGAGTATCCATTGGGAAAAAGTGTTTCTTTTGGTAAGTTGGAAACACTATTATTATGGAACTTAAATCTACTTAGAAAATGGGTTATAAAAATGAAGTTAAATGATGGGTGGTTGGGGTTATTTAATTAGAGTTTAATGGTATACTTTGCTTTATGTCAAATCAATATTGAGTTGTTGGGTGATAAAGTTGAATTTATATTTTATTCTATTCATGTGGTATATAATGTCTATCATTATTTTATTACATTTTGGTACTTCCCTTCCCTACAAAATCTACCACACGTGCTCAAGCAGTTCCTCTGCATGGGCCCACACAAAGGGATGTTTAATATAATAATAACCACACAAGTGGAGATTCTGTGTTGCATATGTTACCAATACTGGGTAAAGTAAAACACATAACCTAATAAAAACAACGCACCACGTCGTAGGCCCACATTATATATTACAAAACCAAAAACATCATGTCTGGTGGGTGAGCATCATACATAAACTAGTCAAATACCTAAAAAACATAGAAGTAGCTGGGGAACAACAAAACATCAACATGTGGCAACCATGTTACACACGTAACAAATAAAAGGGACATAAGATGTTTCTAACTGTTACCGGAGTCCAACATGGTTCAAAAAGCAGAGATTAGTAATGCTGCCCCATCAACTGCCATCCACTTGTTTTACGCTTTCCCGGCCTTTGCCGCCGCCTCCTTGGCCCTCTTCATCGCAGCAACCTTCTCACAATTCCTTGCATCATGATCTGTGACATATTGGTGGCAGTTGTTGCATAAGCGTGGGGCCTTAGGCATTTTGGGACGCTTTGTGCTGGCCTTCTCACCAGCTCCCGATAGTCTGCGAGTTTTACCACAACCCTTGTTGCGTGCTACATCAGGATTCTCAACAATGATTTCAGTATCAGCCGATTGCCCGATAATGTCTTCCACATCAGATTGAGACTGTTGACTCGGAGCGACAGAAATAGGTTCCCTGGATAACAAGTTCAGTTTCATAGATTTCAGCTGCTCAACCAAGTCCGCAAGCGCGCTTTCATCTGTTCGGGCAACATCAACACATTCAGTTACAAGTTCAAGTATCTCATTCCTCAAGAGAGAACCTGGATGAGTGTCAACACCATAACGGCCGGTAATAGAATACACATGTTTGGGTAGTGTGTCACGTAACCACCTGTCGACAACATATTGCTGGGGGATGCGGTCAACCTTATTAACCATGTAAACAGCAAATACATGGCGGCAAAGGTAGCCAAGACGCATAAAACATCGACATGAGCATTCAGCCGTTGAATCACTGCTGTCAAAACGCACCTGCATCATTGTACCAAATGGTAAGACCTATGGAGTACAACAAATATTAAGAATATGAACACTATAGGTGGTATATAAAAGCAAGATTAGTTTCAGCAGATTTTCACAAGTTTTTGAACTAACTTGTTACACATGTAGCACGAACTGGTTACACATGTAGCATGAATTATAGAAGCAACGTAATGCACAAGAACATTAAAAGTATTGACATATGAAAACCTAACTCACAAAAAGTACAGAAAATCAAAATACATGCAATATAGTGCTTGGTACAAGTAAGTTGTTACTTATGTAGCATGAGACAGAACAAACAAATAAATTTTAACATTCGGCAGAAAACTTAAATGACAGGGAGTAATTATCAAAATGACCCTCTTACAGAGTGGAACAACACATGTTACACATGTAGCAGCCTTTTTATAAGCAGCTGTTGTTAAGATTATTAACTGTTTTTAACATTAAATACAAAAAACACAAGAAGTTGGAAAAATTAGTACCTGGTAAACGTTGGTAACATCACGACGCTTGTCGAGTTGTGTGACTGAAAAGACGGACGGCATGTTCTCCTGTTCATCAACATTCGATATGTAGCACGAAAACTTGCCCTTCAAAATCTCCTTCTTAACTTCCTCGAATATAGTATTCGTGTACAGCGTAAACGCATGCTGCTCAATGTCTAAATCTGTACACCCAAAAAAAACAGTTGATGAAGTTTTGAACTCGGCAACACGCTGACGGTAACGTTGGCTATCAAGGCGGGACTCAAAACATAACATGAACTGAACTAGTGTGTGTGCACTAGTCGAATTGACTTTGAAGGCACTGTTGGAACTCTCGCTTCTGGATGTAGTCTTCATCAAGCATGACATTGGAATCTCCCTGAAGTACGCCGGCACCCACAATTCCTTGATTGCAAACATATCGCTCAACCACTGGTTTTCCTCAAGACCAAATGTCTCTAGCAGCGCATTCCATCGAGATTCAAAGGTTGAAGGTTTTATGAAAATGTTCCACACCAATTTATGAATGCACGACCGAAAGTCAGTGTTGGCTAAAACATCCCCAGCAACCTAGGTACAAAGCATAAATAAAGGTAGGACATTATAAACATATGCGTGACATAATTAATATAAGTTAAACACAGAACATGGGTGCCTACATAACATTACCTTGTTGGGTAGTTTTTTCATTATATGCCACATACATAGTCTGTGGCGAGCTTCACTGAAAACTTGTGGTACAGCCTGCATCATGGACGGGTCTTGGTCAGTCAACACAAGCCTGGGCTGTGAACCATGCGCTTTTAAAAAACTTTCAAGCAACCACACGTAGGAATCAATGGTTTCATTAACTATCAAGCCTGCACCAAAGGTCACACACTGCTTGTGGTGGTCCACACCAGTGAAAGGGACAAATATCATGTTGTACCTGGAAATTATAATAATGAGTAGATTGTTATTTACATATGTTAAGTAGTGAAAAATGCAAAACAGATAATCTGTAACGCACGTTAAGGTAACTTACTTGTTCGTGTTGTATGTTGCATCAAACGACACAACGTCACCGAAGGCCTTATAATTCAATTTTGAGATTTCATCAGCCCAAAAAACAGAGTGCAGCTTACCATCGCGTACCACAAAGTCATAAAAAAAGTCTGGCAAATTTTCAAGCCGATCACGCAAACGGTCAAGGAATAAAGACGAGTCCCTCTCGCCGATAAAAATCCGAAGGTCCTTACTAAAGTTCTTGAAATCAGAAGCAGTTCCATGGACATTATGGTGGCCGCCTTTAAGAGACACTAAGTACCGATGAGCTTTCAAAGGTCCAACTCGGTTTAGAGACATGTTATGAATAAACTGCTTGGTCGAGAAAGAAAGTTTACGAGAAATCTTAGTAAGGTCAATGTTATTTTTATCCCATAGCTGATGGTTATGAACATCATTGAAACGAATCACTTTAAACAACGAACCCCCACAAGTGATTGACAATAACACATGGGCTTGGCAGTTTGAAAGGGTGAACGTCGATCTACGGGGTTTAACAGAAGATTCATCTAAAGTGTCAAAGGTTTTGTTAACCTGAGGTTTACCGTATTTGCAACAACGGATATACTTGTGTGTGGGTTCCCCCATCCAATTCTTGGTTTGTCCCTTCTTAGGTGAAAAACCGGCCTGCTCAGCATATTCTGCATACATTGACATTGCAGCCTCAAACGTCGGGAAAGTCTGACCAATAGCAGGCAAATACCGAGGACTGACATTGGGGATCCAGAATTGGGTGCCATTGGGGGTTGAAATAACATAGTACGGCTCCCTGTCTTCATTTGCATCTGTTAAGTAAAAACATATTAGATTTAGCCATCTTTAGCCATCTTTGCAAGGCTGTGTTACACACGTTAGAATTATATACTTTTTTTTATTTGCATCTGTTAAGTAAAAACATATTAGATTTCTATATTTTTTTTTCAAAATCTTGCTACAAAAAAGGTCTACAAAAAACAGCAGATATGTAACACATGTAACATATATATAACGTAGATTCTTTCCCAAAATGGCTATCACCATGTACATAATCATGCTCTGTTCATGATAACTAAACTGAATCTTTGGAAAAAGTTGCTTACCAAACTCAACCCCTGCATGTACATTTTCATTTGGTCCTCTTTGATTCACATCAACAGGATCCACTCCATCAACATTCCCAAACAAAGATGAGGACCCAGATGAGGAGCCAGCACTAAAGCCTGAAAACAACAAAAAAATAAAAAACCTTATAAAACCACAATAAAAAAAATAACTTTTGATGATGGTAGTATGAAACTGAATATAAAACATACTAACACAATGTAAACATGTTAAAGAAAAAATATAATTATCAAAAGACAATAAGTAATGATAACTATAGCCTGATCACTATAATGCTCTGTTTCTGATCATCGGTTTTTATGAATATAAAACCCTATGATAATAAACAAACAATAACTAATGATCAGTAAACATACAAACACAGTACTACAACATACTAAGCTACCTACTAGATCATCGGCATTAACAAAAAAAATAGGTACAAACCTTGGGAACCAGATTCAATCTCTGTTTCTGATACAGGAGACGAACTTGAAACATAATCAGGCGCTGCATGGTTATTGAGAGAATCAACGAACATTAAATGTGGATTCAATGAAGGATTCGATTCCATCGAATGAATCACTTAATGAGGCAACAAGAAGATTCAAACGAAGTTAATGAAAGAGTGAGAGAGTATAGATTATTAATGGTGAAAAGGGTTAAGTAATAATAATCAGGTGAGAGAGAGAGTACTTGACTTTTTTACCATCTTGTACTAATTATGTCAGGAAATGGCAAATCATGGCAAATCAAAGGATAAACAAAATGACTAAATTACCCTTTCCCTCCTAAACAAAGATTAGTGATGTGGATTAATGAGAACCACTAGTTGGGTTTCCGGGGGTTTTTTCGTTTTAGAGGGTTTCCTCCCTACCTTTAGCCTATATTTGTATATATTAGATTTTTGTTTGCCGTAGGCTTTTAATACAAAAGTATATACTCTACACAGCCACTAGCAAGTTGCAACAAATTAACATAATCTAACTTTTTTTTGCCTATCACTACTAGTTCGCTTTGGATTTAATAATGTGATATATAGATTATATATTTTAGTAAAAATCTATATATGAAAATTTTAATTAACATTGCTAATATTCATTCATATCTCATATACAAAATTAAAGTTGCTTATTTTAATTGATGCAAAAAGTTATTATTCTTCCATGGGGAAGCAAATAACAAATAAGAGCATTCACAACCCATCCCCTATTCTCTCCTTCATTCTTAAAATTTAAGAAAATCCTATAAAAACTCATTCCATCCCAACCCCTTTCTCCATACCCCATTTCTAAAATTTACAAAAAACCTATGTTGAACCCTCATATATGAGGTCTTCCATCCTTCCCCCATATCATTTAATAATAATAAAATAATACAAATGAAAGGTGGAGTGAATTAATTTTGGTTGTAAAAAAATAAAATAATAGTATAAAAAGCTTATAGGGGATATGAATGGGGAATGGGATGTGAGAGATTTTGCAAAAGTGAGTGGCAAATTTAGAAAAGTATGATTTTTCCTTAAATTATATGGTTGGGGATGAGGGATGAGTTGTGAATGTTCTAACACTGATAAATTTAGATAATTGTTCAAAATAAAAGAAAGGAACAAAAATTTAATTGTATTATTATTTCTATTATATCTTTAAGGGGGACAAAAGAATCTACTGAAAATCCCCATGAATGCAAGGTGTTGTGATGGTGGAAATATATAGAATTCCAATGAATTTAACTAAAACCTTTTTTTTATTGAAATTTAAAGTAAATGATTTACCATGAGATTGAGAAAAACAGATAATGATAAACGATGATGAATATGAATCATAAAAACTCATATACGTAGATAACATATTTAACGTATGTTCTAAAGAAATCGTTTGCTAACAACTATAGTAAAAATTATCTCACACACTTGTACAGCAAGATTATCCAAGTATATTAGAGGGGTGCTTTGTCTTGATTCACTTGTAAGATTCCAATGAATCATAAAAACTCATATACGTAGATAACATATTTAGTAATGCATTATCTGATGACGTTGATATCCAAAAGACAATGGAGTACATGCATCAATCGGGCTTGTCTCGATTGCTAAGTGTTACGTGCATTATGTCGAAGGCTTGATGCAAAACCATTATCGAGCCGGGGGTCTCACTGAAGCAACTTTCTATTCACACGGGTTAGTAGTAAGGGTGTCTACGTACATCTTACCCTCCTCATACCCTATCTTAGCTTTGCTATTGATGGGATTAACTTAGGGATGGCAATCAAATCCGAACCCGATGGGTAAACCCAAAACCCGACACATTTGGGACGGGTTTAGGGTCGGGTAATCGGGTATGGGTCCGGTTATGGGATTAGTTTTTATTTTTTTTCCCGGGTTTGGGACTGGTTTTGGATTTGATGATATACCCGTTTACCCGACCCAATTACCCGATTAAAGTATACCCGTTTACCCGATTAGATACCTAATATAATTTCTAACATATCTTTTTAAATATGTATGCATAATATATCTAATTGTCCATCTATATTGTCATCTTGTGCTAAAATTACCAAAAAGTTAATGTATACTATTTGTTATCTATGTCTTTGATTGTTTTTATATGATTTAAGTATTTTATATTTATACATTGTAATCATTTATATATATATTTAATAATGGTAAATGTAATTGGTTAATAGTTACCTAATAGATGTCATTCGGGTTTTTGGTCGGATATACTCAATGAGTAAGTTTTAAAAATTAATGGGTTTACCCGAAACCCGCGGGCATACCCGATACCCGATGGGTAATTACCCGACGGGTTTCGGGCTGGGTTTGGAACAACCATACCTAATCGGGTATGGTGCTGGGATTACCTAAACCCGTCCCAAACCCAACCCATTGTCATCCCTAGATTAACTGAGTATGATTGGTGAAGATCATGAGAACATAGGCAACATGTTTCCTCGGTGTAGGAATGAAGTATGAAGGCTAATAACATAGATATTCATGATTTGAACATGAACTAATCTCCATCTTCTAATTTACATAAATTTGCGACTTTAGAGCATTCACAACCCATCCATCAAATCTTCTCCATCAAATTACACTAAAAATCACTACTTCACCCCTAAATCTTCTCTCTCCTAATTAAAATAATCATACTTTTATCATTACTTTTTCTCTCTCCTCACTCACAACTACTTACAAAAATATTAAAATATATATAGGGGTGAACAGTAGCTTTTCATATTTAGGGTGGAACAGTGCTTCCACCAAATATTTTCTCTCTCCTCTACTCACAACCACTTACACTCACCCCATATAATTTGGTCGACACACTCACATCCATTTGGTGGATGAGATTAGTCTTTTAGTTTTTAGTAAAACTACAACTTGTACTTTTAGTCCCAGCTTAATCACATTGTATGTCCAGCTCTTGAAAGGTGCGAGAGATAAAATATTCAGCTCTAGATTTCTTTGTTGGATGAACTTTAGAAAAAAAAAAAAAAATACTAATGAGATTTGATACAAAATTGCACATTACACAATGCATGTTTAGTGTTTGTTCTAGCCTATTTAGCTTTATGACCAATTTTTATTACTTAGGTTTTGAAGCTTGGATTTGTTATATTAGCTTTCACTTTCAAATATTATTTTCTTCCTTGCACCTAAGTATGCAATTTCAGATTTTAAACTTATTTTTATTTGAAAAATTAGATCTTAATAATCTAAACTATGACTTACCCGCAGATAATAACCCTTGCAACCAATGTGATCTTGCAAAACACACCCATAAGCATCCACCATACTCAAGAGCAGTAAAAACTCATGTCAAAGCCTAAATACCATGGCCTATAACACAACTTTAGGAAAAAAAAAATATACCACAAAAGCTACTTAGACTAAGGTCGTCCGTAGTGGACGCGCGAGCGACCGGGAGCGAGCCACTGACGTGACTATCAAGTAACCCGGTCACTTGACATTGTTGTGGTTGGGGGTGAGCACTGGCGCGACCAAAGTTCACTTTCTAACGTTAACGCACGCGACCGCCATCGCATGTGCTCACGCTAGGACTGTTGTGGCTAGGGGTGAGCACCGACACTGAAACTCGTTCGCGCCGTGTTGCTCGCGCGTCCAGAACGAGCGGCCTAATGGTGGTATGTCCAAATCAGAATGCATGTGTAAACATGCTATTGGGGAACAAGAACCTTACATATAGATTTCACAATAGACTTTCTTTTAAATATTTGTTTAAACTACCGACAACTTAATGTGGGATCAAATTACAAGAACTAGACGACCATAGATACCCTACTACTAAAAGCTTATACATGTAGACAATTATCAATGATAACTAAACGCTACCAAAATTCCAATAACACACACTTTAAAATCAAGATATACGCACCAATAATAATAACAAAAGCAATGTCCTTGTTTAACTTATGTTAGAAAGCTAAAACAACTTCAAAATCCTTCAATTCTCTATTTTCACTTACCATCTTATCGTACCTAGATATGTTTCCCAATTGGTCAAGGGATTGCTCTCAACAAAGCCTTCATATTCAAATCTGGCTATGACCTGTTTTGCTTGCGCCCGTCACCTTTCCGCTAGCCTAGTTTTTTTATTTCGCTCGAGTTGCCTACCTCGTCTTGGGTAAGGTGCAGCTTGTCGGAGTCCAGTGTGTCCCAACAATACACCTTTTGCTCCCAACTTAGCAATAGTACCCAGTTTTGTTATTTTTTAATTTTTTACTTTTAACCACTATACTTTTTATATTTTACAGTTTTGTCGCAAACCGATATTTAAGCCAACACTCTTTCATTTTAAACACCGGTCTCCTATAATTTTCATCTTTTACAAAATTTTCGTTTTACATTTCGATCTGTATTTGCAAGGTAACACGTTGTAACTCGCATATGTGGTTCAAAGTTTTTACGTCTATTTTTTCTTGTTTAACGGCTCCATTGCAACGCGCAAATCCTAGCTCAACTTGATTATTCTTTCATATGTTTTACATTTCGGTCTACTTTTTATCGTGTTAACAAGCTACAACGGGTGTCCATGTTTAATATTTTCACATCTACTTTTAGTTCGGTTTAATGGTTCCGCTAAAACACGCACGCAACTTACAATTACTATAGTAATACAAATATAACACATAATAATTATGTTATTTGAACACTTTTATTTGTTTATTAGGAAGGCCACGAGGTTTAGGCAACCTAATGCCAATGGGGTCCATGCCACCACTACCAAAATATAACCAAACAAAAACAAAGGACCAAATACGTAAAGCGACCATTCTTAAGGGACTTAACCTGTAAATACACAAATGCGATTTTAAAGAACTGTCCAAGGCGTGCTCCCATGTGATTCCAACTCCCCCTTCCTTTATAATATCCCACCTCTATTCTATCTCTCTTCCAATTATACATACGTCTCTTAATTTATAATCCATTCATTTCATTTCATTGCAATCCTTTCAATTGCTCTCATACTATTCCAATAAGGTAATACATCCTTTTAGTTATAGTTTGAATCATTGTTTTTTATGTTGTTTTGAATAATATTATTGTTAGATGGTTGTGTTATTAGTTTGTTTGTTGTTTGTGTTTAATTTTGCCGTATTCTTGAAGAAAATTGTTGTTAAATATTTGGTTTATCAGTTTGTTAGTCGTTTTTATTTGATTGTCAAATATTTGTGTTACGTCCTAAACTGACAACAAGCTGCGCCACAACCTTTTTGTTAGCAAAACCGATATTTGATTTTTACATCCAAAAGAAAATCTTCGTATTACGTTTCACTAAATTTTAACGTAAAGTGGCAGGTAAACAGGCAACAAGTCACGACGCAACCCTTTTTGGATTAAAAAAAAACGATATTTGATTGTGTTATCAGTTTATTTTCAATTTCTAATTGATTTTATTCCAAATTTGAAGAAAATCTATGTTAGATGATTGTTTGTGTTATCAGTTTGTTTGTTGTATCATTTATTCGTTTCACTCGTTGAAGATATTCGATGTAAATAAGTGAATAACTTTACAGAATCTGTAGTTTTCGTTTTCCACTACAAATTTTGTTGATTCGAATCGATTCCTGTTTCTGACAAGTCGCTTTGAATCTACAGGAACTTATTATCGTTCAACAAGATTGAGATCAGACCAAAGCTTTTCAAAACAGTTTTACGTTAATGGCGTCATCAACCACAGTTCCTAATCCAATAACAAATACCGAAAACAGAACTCAAAACAATACATCCAAACGGAGAAAGAGGAAGAAATTTCAAATGCAATCTAATAATAATAATAATATTAATATAGATCAGAACAACTTGTGTAACGATACACAATGGAGATCGGACGTGCAACGGCAGCTTTACAGCTCAAAGCTGCTACAAGCTGTCCGTCACGTCCGTCAAACAACGTCTGCCAAGGATCCGGTCCGCCGTCGCAACGGACGGGCAGTCCGTGAGGCGGCGGACCGGATCCTTGCCGCGACGGCCAAAGGCCGTACGCGGTGGAGCAGAGCGATATTAACAAACAAATTGAAGCTGAAGTTTATGAAGAATAATAAAAGGCAAAGAGGATTGGTTGCTACGGCAACCGGCAATAGCCGGTTGAAGAAGCCTAGAGTGAGTATATTAAGGCTGAAAACAAAGAATTTACCGGCTGTGCAAAGGAAGTCACGTGTTCTTGGTGGGTTGGTTCCCGGTTGTAGGAAACAACCGTTTCCAGTTGTGTTAGAAGAAGCTATTGATTATATACCGGCTCTTGAGATGCAGGTTAGAGCCATGGCTGAGCTTGTTCAGCTTTTATCTAGTGGCTCGGGTTCAGGGTCCGGTTCTGGTGAACTAGGTCAGCTTGGGTTTAGCCGGCCACCACCGGCCTTGTGATATTGATACACTTTCTGTTTTTTTTTTCTGTTTATTATCTTTTTTTTTTTTTTTTTACTTTTTACTTACCTTCCAGCTTTACTGTCTGTTAAAATACTTTCTCTCCTTTTATTTGTTGTTTTGTTTTTTAATTTATTTTTTATTTTTTGGTTGGGCGTATAGAATTCAACCATCCAAATCTCAATTGGAAATATATGCTATTTTGTTTAGGATGATGATAATGTTTATTGTTTACCATAAAAATGAGGATAAGTTGAATAAGATACCAAAAAACACATGATAAATTTTAGGCAGGATAGTTGATATGGTGTTGTCATAATAGAAGATTAAACATACAACCTCTTACATCATGGGGAAAGATCCGGTACAAATAGCTTTTTTGGTAAGAACTGTAAGAATCAAATGAGGGTATTTTTTTTTAATTTTTTTTTTTCAAATTTTTTTTCCCCATATTGTTAAACATGTATTATAGTATTGAAAACTAAAAAAAAATAAAAATAAAAAAAATTTGGTGTAGAGTAATTACGTGTAGAGTAATTATATAATTACTCTAGTATAAACTAATGTGTTTACCTTAATGACGTAATTACACTAAAAAAAAATTTTTTTTTAATTTTTTTTTGTATTATTCATCTAGAAAGAATGTTTAAGCACATGGGAAAAAAAATTCTAAAAAAAAAAATAAATTTTTTTTACCCCCTTTGATTCTCACAGTTCTTACAAAAAAACTATATGTATTTGATCTTTACTCCTTACATCATATGGTTTATATTATTTTATCTAAATACAAGCAAACTTGTGTATGATATTATTCTTCATGTTGATCTTTTTTTTTTCATTTACAATGTTTCTTTTATCAAGATTGATTATGTAGTGATACTTACAATTTTTCGAGCTCATGATACATTATGGTCGAAAGAAATTTTAATGTGGAGAGTGAAAATTAGAAAATAGTTTATACATACTCAACTAACTAATTGTAGTTTTAACATAAATAAAATAAGAAGACATAGTTTTAAGATGTTTAGTATATAAGATTGGGTGTGTAACAACAATTTATTTGTAGGTCTCATTTTATCTAAGATTGAATGTAATTTATTTTGAAGTTAAGTGGGAAGAATAGATTAGATGTAGCATTAAATGGATGTAAATAGATATATGTTAATTCCCAATCATTTATAAGTGGATGCTATTGAAGGACTGATTATAAACATGGAGATATTATGGTAATAAAAAACAGAAGAGGTTGTTTTGTTTTGTATTTTGGAAGGTAGTTGGAGGTGTAGAAGGTGTTTTTTAGCAAAGAATAGATAGTAAAACATTAATGTATCTTCTGTGAATCCAAGTTTCCATAGTCAGAGATATGGGTAGTAGTATTCATGGGTCTTTTATTACCATGTGCCTCTTTTCTTTTTTCTTTATCTATCCTTTCTTTCCAAAAATGTTATTATATTTCTTTAAAATAAAATAAAACACAGAGAGAATTCCATTTTGTAAAACCTGCAGCAAGTATTATGATAATTTGCCTTTCAAAAAATAGTATTATGATAATATTAATTATGATTGTTCTTAAGTTATAAATACTATTAAATATTCTTACCATATTACTTCTTCAAATTAATAACTGTATTTTATACATAAATGTTAATATAAGCCAATTACTAATGGTGCTACAAGGGAGACTGAAATAAAGTAATGGCTTGGTGCACTCGCTTAGAGCCCCCAAACTCTATAAAAATACACTATATGTAAGTAATTTAGACTTTGCTTACACCCGTAGATAAAAAGGCATATACGCATAGATAAAAATTTATATTGTGAATGGTAATTTATAAATTAATAATATTTTCTCCACCCATTAGACAAGTACACATTTATATGCAGCTAAAGGTAGAACTATTTTTAACATTTAGAAGTAGAAACATAGTTACCACTCTATTACAAAATGCATCTCAACTACCAGAATCTAGGTTATCTACTCAAGCTTTGTCTACCCTAGTAATACCATGAGATACACCCAGTCAAGTTTTACACAATTTTTTTACAATATTTTGCCTTTAAACTTTTGCTTATATATACATATATACCAAGAATAACTAGTCTTAATTAAGCCCCCGCTTTGCGAGGTGGGGGCATAAAACCGTATTACTAGCGTTGCGGGGCTGGGTTGTAAAACCATGCTATGTAGCAATCGAACGACAATCAAAACCGGGAAAAAGCGTAATACAAAAACAAGAAGTTTTAACACCATGCGACATGTCGTCGGGAAATCATTTGGCAATGGCGCTTCGTTTTCCCTCCATCCCGCCTAATGTTGTGGTGGCGACATGTCGCCGGGAAAAACCAAAATTTTGAAAAAATTTTAACAGCCTTTTGCCAACGAAGTGTCGTCGGTATAGGGACAAGTGTCGCCGGTAGAGGTCCGCCGTATCAGACTAATTTTCTTGTAGTGTTATATCGACACATATTTATGCTATATTATAATACAATTTTCAAGGACTCTTATAATTTAAGTTTTACAAGTTAATTACTTAGAGTACAAGTACAACACACAGTGTACATGTTAACTATTTTTGGAGGGCAAATATGTGTTTTATACAATACTTACACATTATACCCTCAACTTTACTCAAATTTTATTTATTTAAATAAAAATTATACTTTTGCACCCTTATTTTAACCAACTACCCCCACGATTTTTAAACGTCCATAACTTTTTCATATGTTAATATTTTCTTAATTTGTTAATATTATGACACCGTTTAAACGAACATTTTATTCTCTTTATTTTGAGTATAGTATTGTTATTGTTTCTTTAATTTAAAAAATGATATGTTAGGGTTTAGCAATAACCGAAGCGAAAACGAACCGAAATCAACAAAACCGACAAATAACTTTTTCGTACATATCTATCTTTTATATCTCCATTCATGTATTTTTATGAAACGATGTCGTTTTTAAGAACAAAGACGGTTATTGTTTCGCGACTGTTAATTTCGTTGGAGAGTCTGATAGGTAGTGGTTGAACTCACTGCATTCAGTGAAGTCGGATAGGATGGCGGTTATGTTGTGACTGGTGACGGCGATGGTGACGGAGAGGATGGTGGTTGTGATGAGGAAGATGGAGTGTAATGCAAAACAAACGCACCAATATTATTATATCCATAGGCATATCCAATATTAATTCAAAACAAAACGCACCAATATTGTTATATTCATAGGCATATCCAAATATTTAAACGCACGCACCACCAAAACAAACGCACCATTATTTTGTTTTGTAATTCAAAACAAACGCACGCACCAAACTTAAACGCATCCAATATTTTGAACAATTAATTGCAAAAACAAACAAACGCACGCATGAATTATTTTGAACGCACCCAACATTTTGAACAACTAATTAGACGCACGTTAATCATATGACAGACGCGCGTTATCACAAAAAATATACTACTTACAAACGCACGTATAATAACAAAAAAACGCACTTATATGGTACATTTATATTGATTTTCCGTACCATGCTCTGTTTTTTTGTTTAAAAAACAGAGCATTGTTCCAAAGTGGTGGGTTTTCGAATCAGAGCATTTGTCAAGTGCATGATTTTTTCAACATTCATAAAAAGCGTAATCGGAAAAACTATCGAGCATCACATTATTATCGAGAACTAGGTTTGAATCAATTGCAGTTATGATTAAATCTGCAAAAACATATCAAAAAATTATGAAACTGCTGTTAATTACTGGAATTGGATGAAAAAACAGAGTATAACATAATCGTCGACCACTATTGTTAATTACTGGGTATTTATTAAAAAATTTCAATCGAATATAAAAAATAATTAATCGAACCTGAATTGAAACTGAATTTCTTATAAACTGGATTGTCGAATATAATTAATTGAATCTGAATTGAATTTGAATCAGAGGTTATCGAAAGAAAAAAGTCTAAATTACCCATTTAATCAACCAGGATTGAGTTTATTAGACTTAACTATGATTTACATGTGTCAGGATGTGGTGGCTTCCTACCCTTCTTATATTAAGGAGACTTTATATCATATAATTTTTCATGACTAATTACTTGATACTAAGTACTGTAAAGCGAATAAATGTTTCAATAGCTTTTTTATGGACAGTTATTTATATAAAATACTTTATATATAAAATACTTTATGTATCATAACCACTTCTTCAATATATTCTTATATTTTTTTTGGGGAAAGTATTAAAATTGGGGTGGAAAAGTTTATAAAGAATTAAAATGAAAACTAAGAAATTATTAAAATTGGGGTGGAAAAGTTTATAAAGAATTAAAATAAAAACTAAGATCAACTATAACTTATAAATAGAAACATATGTGCAATAAATATTTGTTAGAAAATACGTTTATTACACTTGGGCACATTTGAGCGAGATGATGTGCAAGGGATTATGAAGTCAATGCCTTCGACTGCTGTTCGTGATTTGTCGTTGTTGTACAATTCAGAAGCTAGGAGTAAGGATGTAGATTTTTTGGCAAAATTTATAGATCTACATGCACAACTTGAAGGTTCAATGGAATTGAAACTTAAGTTTATTAATTCCTTTAAGTAGCTATCTATGTTGATGTTAAAGGTTGTTTATATTTATTTTTGTTTTTAGTTTTGTATGTCTGTCAAAATTTTATATGATTATTTATGTTTTGTGATGCTAAATTGACTCGTATTAAGTTTTATGTGTTATTCAACAGAGCTTTAATCCGTATGTAGATTTATATGTGTTATCTTAACAGAGCCTTAATCCGTCTGTAGATTTATATTTTCCTTTCTTGTAATAGATCTAGTTATTAAACTTCTGATCAGTATTATTAACTGGTATCCTGAAAGGGACAGAGGTTAGGAAATACAGTTTGTCTTTTTAACAATAGTTCAACTGTTTAATTTTGGTTTTACTAAACAGAGGATAACAGTTGGTCTGTTTTATGTTTTTTTTTGTATTTTGGGTAGTAATAACAACTGTTTATAAAGAAATAAACAGATAGTACTAAACAATTGTTTTTCGGAGCAGACAAATGGTTCTTAATGTTTGTCTTTACTAAACAGTGCTTAAAGTAGGACTTTGTTGTAACAGTTCCAGTTATTAAACATCTGATAAGTATTATTAACTGGTATCGTAAAAGGAACAAACGTTACTAAATACAATTTTTCTTTTTAACAATAGATCGACTGTTTAATTTAGGATTTACTAAACAGGCGGTACTAAACAGGTGTTCTTAGGAGCAGACGATTGGCTTCTTAATGTTGATTTCACTAAACAGGCCTTAAGTTAGGACTCGGTCTCCCGTGTGTTTCACACGGGATTTCACCTAGTATATATACTTTGCAAAGTTGGCGCCTCTCACATATAGTATTAATGCAAACTCAATGGCAATATCGTAATTGTCGTGGATTTTTGGGGGGTTTTGTTTTTAGCAAGAGCTTTTCTCTTTGCCAAACATTTGTCTCACCTACACTTTTTCCCTTTCTTCTCACCTTACTACCCACAAACACAGATACACAAACACAGATATCTGTCTCACCTTCAAGAAAAGTGGTATCTTCACCTCATAAATATTACTAGAAGCCTACAAGTTAGGAGGTGTAAAAAAGGGAGAAACAAAGATAGATGTTACAATTGATCATTGGTTAACATATAAACAACTACTCATGAAGATTTAAGTCCCCTAATGATCAATTGATCATTGGTTATTAAAAAAATTATGTCTAGATTTTTGGAGTAAAAGACATGTGGGTTGTTGGTGAACCCCACAACTACTAGGTGTCATTATATTGGAATCATGTGCCCCTAAATGATAGTGGGCTTAGGGTTTTTTGTCGTTGTTATAGGGAGTTGACCTTAATTACAGGGTCGCTACCACAATATCACCTTGCTAAAGGTGTATGACTGTATGTTACATGGACTATGGTATCGGAATGGAGCTCGGGAGCATGTGTCTATCTTGTCTCGTTGAATATTTACTAAATATGCCATTGTACTTATTATACTTGTTTTATTGATACCAGACTATTTGATACAATAGTTAGACATAATAAAAAATGATAATTATAATTATACATGATCGAACCACGTCATGTACTCATATTTGATGGATATCATAGGCTTATTTGATAGATTGTATTACTGACATGCGACTTCATCACAGAATTTTTGTTGATAATAATTTACTCACCTATGTTGTCATAATTTATGTTCACTAAATTCAAAAAAAAGGTTATGTATAGTTTGTTTTTCTAATATTTCAGTATAAATTCTTTTTACTAAAAAGGGTTGTATTCAAAATAAAATATATTTTATTCTTGTAAATATGAATTAACATTTTTACCGAAATTAGTACCAAACT
Organism: Ambrosia artemisiifolia; assembly: GCA_032199755.1. NCBI lineage: Eukaryota > Viridiplantae > Streptophyta > Magnoliopsida > Asterales > Asteraceae > Ambrosia > Ambrosia artemisiifolia. Next base: position 50,834,086 of record CM063522.1, on the reverse strand, counting down.
GAACTGATACCGACTGAACAACATCATAACCGTTACGTGTTTAAATTTTAGGTCGAGTTCGGTCTTTTTTATCACGGCAAGCTCAATTGGCCTCATGAGTTAGCTAAGTACCAGGTGACCTTGGTGTTTCTGGTTTTGATACATGTGTAAGCAGGGGCGGATGTAGCTTGTTAGCAGGGGGTGCGGACGTTGCGGCTCAACTTCGCGCGCGTAGTGAAAAATTAGTGGAAATTTGGTTTTTTTACGAAATTTGGAAAACGTTACTACTAAAATGAAAAAAATGAAAAACGTTACTACTGAAAAATGTTTCTAGATCCGCCACTGTGTGTAAGAATACAGCCAACGTAGAGTCCGAGCATTGTGAAGGTTGTATGACTCTCATACTATCTAATCGGAAGTTTCGGTTTGGTCAAAACTAGTATTTATAAGTCCTAATTACCTCAAACTATATAGATAGTGGTAATAAGGTGTCGAACTAGGAAGAGTCTATGGTTGGTGGATAATGTGATAGTTCACTATGAATTGTCAGTTATGAAGATGTTATTTAATTATGAATTTTGCAAATGTTGTTCATTTAAGAATTTAAATTGAAGGTTGCGAATCAAAGAATGATTCAAGATTATAACTGAAAATAAGAAAAACAATAACTTGGTTAATGATAAAGAACTTGGTTAAAAATAATTGATTAAAAAAATGATAATAAATATGGAGATCACATCGGGTTCAACCAGCAACCTAGATTTCTATCATAATTTGGTATTAAATGAATGATTGTAATGAGAATTAACGGGTTAGTTATTTCAATAGGCTTAGGTGTCAAGATTCATCAACATCAAAGATGGACAAAAGTACACTTCATTACTCTAGAACATGCAACCCTAATATCATGTTAAAGCATAAGTGATCACCGAATTCATTTCACTAGTAATTGGCACGAGAAACAATTATCAAAGTGAATCCAAAACAAGATTAAAACAATTAACATGCTTGTTCAAATACTCAATTACAAATTAAATAAGAAAATACCCAATTGTTCAAGAACCCTAAGTTACAAGTCTACACCGGGTGATCCTAATAAGATTAGCCTCTCATGGTGATGGAAGCTTGAATGATGATGGAAATGATTAGAGAATTAGCCATGGAAAGTCTTGAAGTTATGGAAATAATGGTATAGGATTCGGGATTTTGGTGATTGATGATGAAGATTGGTGTTCTTGAGGACTAAGGATGATAAAAGGTCATTAGAATGATGATTTTTACCCCCAAAATATGATTGTGTAACCCCTTCTCGAGTTTTTGGTTAACACATTTGAATTTCCCATTAAAATTCCAATTAAAACAAGTTAAAATGAACCTTAAATTCCAATTAAAACAAGTTAAAATGAACTTTGAACATGCCTGGCGCCGGCCACGCCCTTCTAGTGCATCGGTTATGCATCAGGCAGCGTCGGCGATGCCGTGGGTTGGCTGACGCAAGAATTCCTTGTCTACCTGCCATCCACACTTGATATAGGAGTCGACCACACCAAAAAAGGCCGTGGTTGACGCAATTGGTCCCTTTTTGGCCTTTTTCCCTCTGTTTCTTCTATACATTTCACTCTAGCTTCGATCCGAAGTCTCGTTTAGCTCCTGAAATGCACCTTAAACTTCATTAGACCTGCAAGACGCAAACCTTATTAAAGTAGTGTGTTCAAAGCCATAAAATCGTATAAGAATACAATCTTAAACACTAAAAACCTTGGACTTTAAACCACGCACCGCTATCGAATTATGTCCTTGCTAATCACAACAACTTTACCACATATTACCTACTTTCTGATCTATTAACAAAAACTCAAGTATCTAGGAGGTATATCAATCTCTTGGAAAGTACTTGTGATATGATGAAGTCTGTATGGTTCATAGCAATAGGTCGGCTGTAAACTAAGACGGAAATGATATGTTTTCTCAAAGTTTTTTAGGTAGATTTTAGAATCATGGTTCTTAGTTTTCTTTAGGGCATGAGCATTGGTACACTGAGTGACACACAACTTGTGGGCTAGAAAGAGGCAACTGGGTTGCGCTACTATAGTTTCCAATGATCAATTCTGGTTTGGCTTGCAGGTCTGTTGTGAATTCCTTGGCAACATCCTTTGTGAAAGTCTCAATGGAGGGCTACACCTCAAAGCAAGAGATCCGTTTATAAAGAATTCTCCTTAAAGGTGACTCGGAGAATATGAGAGTGCTCTGCCTCGAACACTATCTCAATCCCTAATGATAAGTAGTTCAGTAGTACTTACAATCGTTATTTATTGATTTATGTACCCATAGATTCTAACGCATTTGAGTAATCAAGATCATCACTTTCTTCAGGTAGTGTAGTTCCAAGAGGAAACATCTTCTTCATAGCTTCCCTTTAATCTTTTGCCCCATCTTCATCCATATCCCCGTACAAATTATTTAAAAAGCTAGAAGATTTTCAAGAAACATTTATCAATCAAATTAGATCTTCATATCATCAGATTTCAACTACCCCGATCACATAATGATAGATTTGACTCTATAAATGACCTAAATCAAATTAACATACAAAATCACTTCAGTTTTGAACAAATTCTTTCCAAAACTCAAGCATTATAATTTCAAAGAATTAAGCCATAACCAGCAAAAATACCAACTATCAAACATTGAGGATGATAATTTGAGTAATTTTAAAACCCTAACACAGATCAAAGAAAAAAATACCTCAATTTTACTAAAATCCAATATGGGTTTCTTGGTTGAGGTCAATATATGCTCATAGTCTACTTAATTCCCAGATCACTAACCCTAAACAAGAAATCTTCAAATCAACAAAACCCAGACCATTTAGTTCATCCAACTTGTGGGTGTTTTTCAAAAAAAAAAACTTTTCATACCACAAACCTAGTAACTCCAAGTTGCTTCAATATATTTTGTCTAAGCAAGAAAATCACAATAAACATCAAGCTATACTTGATAATCATCAATACCATGCACAAGAAAACTCAAAAACTTACCCTTGAAATCCCTATCGGAACTTAATTGTGTCAATTACTGTTGTCGTCTTGTTTTTTTTAGTGAGGGAGGCTGTGGTCGTGGGGTAGTGAAGAAGATTGTGCAGCGGGGCAAGGGAGGCGATGGTGACGGTGAATGGAGCTAGGGTTTCTTGTGATGGTGATGAGCGACGATTAATGAAAATAATGATGCGGATGTTGTATTTTAGGTAAGACGGGTGGGCTATTTAAAATATGAAGTATTGCCCCCCTTATGTACAATACTTTAAAGTACATATTATATTACATATGCAATAGTACGAGTTCTTTTTCTAGTATTTTTTGGATATATTGTATATATGCGTTATACGAAAAATTAAAAAAATGAACAAAAAAACAAAAGAAACGTATTATTGCATATATGTAATATATCATGTATTATGTATTATGTATGCGTAGTACAGCATTTTTGCATTGTGGACCGCAAGCGGTAACCTATACGGCCCGCAACGCTTTTTTGTTGAAGTTTTCAAGTTTCCTCATTAAAATAAGTTTTCTCATTATATATGTATGTGTATGTGTGTATATATATATATATATATATTGTGTATACTAACAATTCTAAATGTGAACGGTAGTAATTTATAATTGGTACCCGTTGTTTAACATGATGGTGGCAAGTTGGATACTTAGAGTGACCATTCAAATGCTTCTTTTTGTTATTCTTTTTTCAATTTACCCCACCCATTTCAATATCAAGTGGCTGTTAAATATGTTATATTCTTTAAGGATTAATTGATTTTAAGTTGTATTTTATAAATTTAATTCATACGTTTTTAATCAAATTTAACTTTTATACTTATAATCCAATGCTGGGTGAGGTTTCTGTACAAAGGCAATATTTCGTGAGAAGTGTGAGAAGGATTAAAAATTGATATGTAGGCATCATTTTTTGAACTTAGTCATGTTGTTTTGGATTGTTTTGCCTAGAAAAATACCAAACATAACAATTAAAAACCGAAAACAATGTATTTTAGGCTTAAAAGTTAAAACACCATGCTAAAAACATTAAGTAGTGTGTTTTAAGTGTTAAGCAGTGTGTTTTAGCTGTTTTATAAATTTGATGACTATAATACTTAGGAAAGTGTTATGTATTTTCACCCAAATTATATATTTTAAGTCCTTAAAATATATGTTTTCATTTCCACATTAGACGCAATAACACAAATACTTATTCGTCCGTTTCCACATTTTAGTCCGTTAACACGTCGTAACATGAACGCGTCCATATCCGATCATTTAAACTTATATATTTTAGTGTCCCGAATGGTATAAATTGCATATATAATTTTGTAGGGGTAAATACTTGTATGTTATAACCATGACTTGATTACTTGCAACATAAAAATGTTCCAACACTTTTATATTCCCATTTATATAAAAGTGTCCATTTTTATACTAGTTCTCATCAAGTCTTTAAAGTATCTATCTTTATTATAAAAACCTTTGTTTTTATATGAAGAAACAATAAGTATCACGGTGGTTATCACTAATCACCGCGTGGTTAATACTTACGTTCACCAAGAGTAATCCTTTACCCAAACCTCTAGGTTAAACCCGGGTAAGAATAAGGAGTGTGAGTGTGTGTGAGGTTACGTAAATAATGACACAAGATGTAAGTGGTTCGGTCGAAGAGTGACCTACGTCCACTGTAATTAGCCGGAATCTTATTGATGATCAAATAGAGAGAGTTACAAGAGAGTAATACTAAGTTACAATGAATATTTTCGGATCCTTTTGCAAGGAGATATCTTCCTCTATTTATAGGAGAGCTCGTGGGCTAAGTAGAGAAGCCCACTAGAAGTTATCTTTACTTGGGCCTGGTCAAAGCCCAAGTCTAAGCCTTCCATAGAAATGGCGGGAAAAGCAAGTTACTGTGGATGACGTCATTCTGCAGCATGGTTGTTGCTCGAGGCGGACACGTGGCGAGCTCTGATAGGTGGACGGCGCCCCTGTCCCTGCTACAGTCGTTGACCATGCTTCTGACATCAGCAGGGGATGTCTGCTGCCACCGTTGATGATGGCATGGTGGAAGCATGGGGACAGTTATGTCGCCGTCCTTGTCAGTGGTGGTTGGACCACCCCTGCCACCTGTCGCCTTCTCATTGGCGCGTACTCTGTCAGAGATCCTTGTGAATCTTCCTTTTGTTATCTTCTGTACCTCGTACCAAAAGTGATAAGGGAAGATGCCGCGTGTGGTCGCACACGCTTATCAGGTGTTGTTCGTTGCTTATAAGCTGTTATCCTTGCGCGCTGCGCTGCATGCTATGTTGGCAGCGCGCAGATGGATCCTTGCGCCGGAGTCTGGCGCGAGGAATCCTGTTTATGGGGATAGGGGCGCCTCCTCCGCCTGGATTAGGTTCCCTATCCCTTCAAGTCCCCCTAGTCTAGGGCTTCTCCTGCTCTCTGATGGAGAGTGGGTGGAGCGCTAGATTCAAAATATCGAGTCGCGGATGAAAGCTCATCTGCTTCTGTCTGCTCTGGGAATTTGTTGGTGTGGACGTGTTCCGCCCTGGCTTGTGTAAAGGCTGGGCGGGGAACGTCTTTATTGATTTTACGTCAAATTTGCGCTGAGGAAGACGTGTTCCGCCATGACCTGTGAAGGAGTTGAGCGGGGAACGTCTTTTTCAGTTTTACGTCAAATTTGCGCTGAGGAAGACGTGTTCCGCCATGACTTGTGAAGGAGTTGAGCGGGGAACGTCTTTTTCAGTTTTACGTCAAATTTGCGCTGAGGAAGACGTGTTCCGCCATGACCTGTGAAGGAGTTGAGCGGGGAACGTCTTTTTCATTTTTACGTCAAATTTGCGCCATGGAGTTGAATGCTTGTTGGTGATTAATGCGGGTCTGAAGTTGTAATAAATTTTGAATCATTGGCATTCAATTTGTCTCTCATAAATTGGAGTTAATGTGCCTGGAAGTCGAATGATCAGTTCCTTCTGATGGAAGCCTGAGGGTTGCTGACGTGTCAGTTCCTTCTGATGGAAGCCTGAGGGTTGCTGAGGGTTGCTTTCGTCTGGTGTCAGGCGCGTGTGCCGTCACGCGCCCACTTGGTGTCTCAGTGGATGTGATTGTGCCACGTGTCGTGTAGCACGTGTGTTTTGTCAGACGCGTGACCGTTCACGCGCTTGACAGCTTTTAAAATGGTGACATCCGTTGACACATGTCGATCATCCGACGAGTGATGGGCTGGATCGTTTCTCCATGTTAATCTTAGCCGTTCGATGGCGCACGTGACACGTGGCGTCATCTTGGCTCTTTATTTTGAAAATGTGTGACGGTTGCTTTTTCCAAGTGGGTCCCACTGTCATAAATGCAGTGGGTATATAAAGGGCATGCAGACACCATTGAACGGTTACACGTTCATTTGTGCCTTCATATTCTCTTCTTTATCTCTCTATTTTCCGGCGAAAACTTATTTGAAGTTTCCGTTTAATCTTCAAAGATCTCACTGATCTTGAAGATTCATTGTTGAAACTTCAAAGTTTTAACTTTTCTCTCGCCCTCTTCTTGAGATTATTCCACCCTTTCTTTCTTTCTTTCTTTCAAAGTTTCTTTGAACTTCAGACCTTTTCTTGAAGATTCCGGTGGATCTTCAAGTTTTCCGGTTACTTTTCCAGATTCCGACAACTTTTCCTTTTATTTTTCTTACTCAAAATGTCTGATTTATCAGTAACTCAATCTCCTTCCGGTGAGGGCCTTGGGAAGGATCCGGTGGTTGAAGATGTGGAGGAGGAAATCACCGTTGAACAGGGAAAGATAAAGGAAAGGAAACTGATGACCAACACATATTGTGTTTGGAGTCAGGAGTCCTTTGACTAATTCTGCAAGATCTATGATATCTTGCCGGAATGGGAGCCTACCTTGCCGTCTCCGACGGAAACTGTCCTCTCCGCGGGGAGTGGACAGCTTGCTCTGTATGAAGCCCATTTTGCCAAGTGTGGGTTTCGCTTGCCATGCACCCGCTTCCAGATTGATACATTGGTGGCGTATGGCGTTGGGCCTACACAGCTAACCGCCTTCGGGCTTCTGAGGTTAGTTCATTTTGAGGCGTCCTGCCGCGCCCTGGATGTTGAACCTACTGTTGAAAGGTTCAATGTCTTCTATTTTTTGGCGCGCGATGAGATGTGGTTCTCATTCAAGCCGCGCCCGAGGGTGACGCCGATGGCCACCAATAACCCCATGTCGTTGCACTGGGCGAAGGAGAAGTTCATCTTCGTGAAGTGGGGTGTTATACCTGTGAGTCTGCCCTGGAAAGTGATCGCGGATGGGCAGCGCGTGGCGGATATGGCTGTGCCCAAAGATTACAAGCAGCAGCCCTGGTTCATCACCCTCACCTCCAACGCTACCAAGTTGGAGTTTAAAAATTTGACGGAGGGTATCTTTTTTCTCCTGGGGATGAGCCGGCTCGGCATTCGCGTAGGCAATGAGCCCTACATTGCTCTGGAGGGTAAGTTATTTGTTTTTTCCTCAACCTTTGGTATAAATATTTTTCTAACTGTTTGCTGTTGTAGGTGTGAGCAAGTTCCAATTTTATGCCGCCCGCGAAGAGAAGGGCATCAAGTGGAGGCCGGTGGCGGAGGGTCAAGTTTCCTGTTTAGAGGAGTTCGTTGACCGCTTCTACTACCCGGACATGTCTATCGCGCCGAAGCCTTATTGCACTACTGGTGAGTCTTGTGACCTTTTGCTCACTAGTCTGTTTGGAGACGACTCTACTGACTCTTCAGTAGAGATCGTTCAGCCTGTGAAGGCGTCTGCGGGGCGTGGGCGTTGGAAACACGCTCCGCAGAAGCATAAATACTCCCTAAGACTTGTTTCCAATTCTGACTCGGGCTCTTCCGTTTCAGTAGGAGAAGTTGTCAAGGGCGGCGTCGCAGGAAGGACGGGCCGCCTTCTGAGGATGAGGACGAGGGTGAGTCCTCCAAGCTGGAGAAGAGGAAGAGGAGGCGCACAGCCAGCACTACTGCTGGCAGCGCTGCTGCCTCGAAGGAGGCGTCCCCGGCGTCCACTGGCAGGGAGGGGGGTGAGGGTGTCACTCAAATCCCTGAATCCGTTGCTCCCCCTGTGACGGCGGTTGGGGATGTTGGCAAGGAGAAGGCCACCTCTTCTGGTGGTGAACAAGGAGGGGTCGCGCCTGTATTTTCTGTGGGCATTGGCGCTGCCCCAACTCGTCAGCCTCTGTTCCAGAAGCTGATCAAGAAGAAGGCTCCTGGTAAGTGTTGCTTTACTGCTTTTTTAAGTCTTTTGTCCTTGTGTTTCTTTTAACATATTTTGCCTTCTATTTTCAGTTGCGCCCAAGATCATCCCTACTCCTCCTCCTACGTCTCCATCTGCGGAGGCAGCTAGGATGGAGGAAGAGAGACTTTGGAAGGAGCAGGAGGAAGTGCAAAAGCTGGAGGCGCAGAAGAAGGCGGAAGCCGATGAAGCTCTTCGGAGAGCTGAGGCTGAGAAGAAGAAGGCGGAAGCCGATGAAGCCCTTCGGAGGGCTAAGGCTGAGAAGGTAGCTGCTGCCAATGAGGCTAGACAAAAGGCTGAGGCGGAGCGTCTTCGTCCTCACGAACAACAATTCTTGGAGGAGAAGGCCCGCCAGTTGAAGGAGCGGGAGGCTAAGGAGCGCTCCGAGGTCGAAGCCCAGGGAGTGACCCATGAAGTTGATGGGTTTGAAAGGGCACTTCTGGAGGCGGGCGCTGCTGGTAGTGGGGAGGGCTCGCGCCAAACACAGCGCGAGTCTTCCAGGGTTGGCAGCAGGGAACCATCAGGAACTTATGATGGTTCCTGCTGGTCTGGTGGTGACGCCATCTGGCGCCCTCGCTGGGCGGTCAGGGAGAACACATTATTTTCTAACTCCTTGGCCGCCGAGGAGTTTGTGAGCGAGGTGGTGCCTCCCTATGAGCGCACTCAACAAGATATGTTGAGTCGTTCTGACCTTATTTCTGCTTTATGCGTTAATCAGGCGACTCAACTGTCTATGATAGACTCGCTGCGCCGCTGAGATGCGGCGGTGTGGCGAGACATTGAACGCTTGGAGGCTGAGAAGGCAGGCCTTGCTGAGAAGGAGGCTGCCTTCAAGGCTGAAATCTCCAAGTACCGTCACCGCGCCCATGAGGTAGAAGCGAAAGTTCTTAAACTTGAAGAGGACGCGGCGGCGGAGAGGCGCAAGTGGTCAGAGTCTTGCAAGAAGACCAATGCAGAGACTATGTGCTTAAAAGAGACTCTGGCCGAAGCGCAGGAAGAAAGGCGGGTAGTGACCCGTCATTTGGAAGAGAAGAGCAAGGCCCTCTCCGAGCGGACTGCTAAGTATGTGGAGAAGCGCATGGAGCTTGAATCCAAAGATGCTGATCTTATCAGAGCTACAGAGCGCGTCTCCTTTCTTGAGCAGGAGAGGATCCAAATCCTTCACGCCAAGGAGGATTTGGAGCAAGACCTTGACTCCGCGGAGCAGGCTCGTGCTGGGGCCGTCAAGGAATGTGTGGCGGCCCAGCAGTTGTTGGAGGAAGCGGTTGCTGCCCAAACCCAGATGCAAAATTCCATCCGTTGGCTGATGACTGATGGGATGACTGGGGTAAGGCTTTATGCATTCCTTGTTGTTTATCTTATTTTTTCCATTGGTTTGCTAACCGTTTGTCTTCTCTCAGGTCTTCAAGAGGTTCTGGCAGGAGCCCAAATTGGGCGACCAAGTCGCTGCCATAGCCGCCACCGCCCAAGCTTATGGGTAAGGCGAGGGCTATGAGGAGGGTTTCCTGGCTGCTCAAAACGGCGGGCGGCTTGAGGATGCTGAGCATTATGGGAAGCCTTTGAAGGATGAGTATGAGGCGGAGTTGGTCAAATTCGAGAAGGTTGACTTCCCCATCCTTCAAGTGATTGCTGACTGCAATAATAATGCGGATCCTCCTGCTGCTCTTAAGTACTTCATGGATAGATCTGATGAGCTAGCACAGGAGATGGAGCGCAAGCGCCTAGAGGAGGAACGTCAGAAGGCATCTGGCGAGGGCACCTCAAATGTGAATGACGAATAGGCGCTCTTTTTGTACTTGTTTGTAAATACTTGTAAATATAAAGGGTTTTTAAGTCCCTTCCTTTTTAATGAAAATTTTGTGGTTTGTTTATATCTTGTGTGTTTCTCACTCTAACTTCTTTTTTGCTTATTTAACCAAGTCGTCACCCGGTGTGTAAGTAGAAGTTAGGGTGCGCGTCGCGCTGGATAGTCCGGCGTCTAAGTATTTGCACTCTTGCCTTGAAGACTATAGCGGGGCGCGACTTGTGCCATAGGATCCAAGTTAGGCGCATGAGAGCCTTGCCTAGAAGACCATTGACTGCGCTTTCGTGTAATGTTTTTCCTTTGTCCGACTTGTTTTCCAACAAGTCTAGAAGACAAGGTTTTCATCTACACGCGTGACGCGCGTCATTAAGTCCGGCAAGTAAACCTGTCTTGAAGACCATAATATGTTGCGTTGTTGTGCAAGTTGTGCAAGTTTGACGTGCGAGAGGCGCGTCTTGAAGACTTGCGTTGCGTTAACAGCCAGCGGATCTGGTCTGACATCAGTTTTGCCTAAGTCTTGAAGACCCTGGCGCGGAAAAAACAAGTAGAATGACAGATATAGGAAACCATTTTTCATTGATAAGGGCGGTATGTGTAGCCGTTTTACAAGTGTTTTACAAATAACAGCGTCGCAGTTGCGCGCCATTCCAAGATCGCGGGATAGGTGTGCCATCTAGCCTTTCTAGCGCATAGGCGCCTTTGCCAAGTACTTCTTGTATTTTGTATGGGCCTTCCCAAGTAGGAGCTAGTTTCCCGGGTTTTTCGGCGTTGGAAGCCTCGTTATTGCGGAAAACATAGTCCCCGATCTTGAACGCGGATTCTTTGACGCGCTTGTTGTAGTAGCGCTCTAGCTGTGTCTTGTATTTGGCTTCTTTGATTGCAGAAAGATCGCGGCGTTCTTCTAATAAGTCAAGGTTCAAACGGAGTTCTTTGTCATTGTCTCTTGCTTCGGCCATTAACACTCTTGCGGAAGGACAACCTATTTCGGCAGGGATGACCGCCTCGGTACCATATGTCAGGATGAATGGCGTTTCGCCATTGCTGGTTTTTGTGATGGTGCGGTAGGCCCATTGAACATGAGGGATTTCATCTACCCACCCGGTTCTTTTGGTTCCGAGTCGTGCCTTGATGCCATCTACTATTGTGCGGTTGGCCCTTTCCACTTGACCGTTGCCTTGCGGGTGCGCGACTGATGTGAATATTTGTTGAACACCCATTTGAGCCAACCATTCTTGGAGGGATTGGTCTTCAAATTGCGTTTCGTTGTCGCTTACCAATTGCATTGGTAGGCCGAATCGGCAGATGATGAACTCCCAAATGAATTTCTTGACGTTCGCGCCGTCAATCTTGGCCAGAGGTTTTGCCTCGACCCACTTAGTAAAGTAGTCGATGGCGACAATTAAGTATTTCACATTACCTGGAGCCGTTGGGAATGGGCCTACCAGGTCGATAGCCCATTTCTGAAACGGCCAAGCCGCTGTAACCGGCACCAGGTTGTTCTTTGGGCGCAAGGTATTCGGAGCGTGGCGCTGGCAACTGTCGCATTTGCGCAACTCGCTGACCGCGTCCACATGCATGCCCGGCCAATAGTACCCTGCGTTCATCAACTTCGCTACTACCATCCTTGGGCCCGCGTGCAACCCGCATGTTCCTTCATGTATGTCTCTAAGGAGGAAGGAGGCGTCTGCGGAATCTACGCAGCGCAGCAGCGGCCCTAAGTAGGAGCGGCGGTACAAGGTACCGTCTACAAGTTGATATTGTAAAGCCTTGTGTTTGATCTTCCGGGCCTCTGACTTGTCGTCAGGCAGGGTGCCAGAAGATAAGAAGGCCTTGATTGGGGTCATCCAGGACGCGTTGCCTGTTTGGATGACGTTGACTTGTCGTGGTGGAACAGATGGTTTATCTAGGACCTCAATGCGGACTTCTTTGGCCATATGTTCGAAGACCGTGGATGCCATCTTACTTAGCGCATCGGCGGGCTTGTTTTCGCTGCGCCGGATGTGTTCGACCTTGCATGAGTCGAATCGGCGCATGAGTTGTTTGCCTTGTTCCAGGTATAATGCCATGATTTCGTCCTTTGCATCGTACGATCCATTGATCTGTCGCGCGACAAGTAATGAGTCCACGTGTGCCTCCACGTGCCTAGCCCCCATTTTTTCCGCTATGCGGAGGCCTGCCAGCAACGCTTGGTATTCCGCCTCGTTGTTTGTGCTTTTGAAATCGAGGCGGATGGCGTATGTGAACTCTTGTTTATCTGGGCTGATGAGGCGCAACCCTGCGCCGGCGCCGTCGTCATTGGAAGCCCCGTCCGTGTACAAGGACCACTTTTGCGACGGGTCTTGCGCCGGTGCGGGTGATTCTTCCGCTTGGCATTCTTGAACCTTGTCCGCGGGTATCTCCGTGGCGAAGTCCGCGAGGACTTGGCCTTTAATTGCGGGCCTGGGTTTGTAGTTGATCGTATGTTCCCCCAGCTCGATGGCCCATTTCGCCAGGCGGCCTGACAGCTCGGGCTTGGCGAGTATGTCGTTTATCCGGTAGTTCGTAAGGACGTTTATCAGATGACCTTGAAAGTACCTGCGCAGTCTTCGAGATGCGTGGACAAGGGCGAGAACCAGCTTTTCCATGATTGTGTATCTTGTTTCCGCATCTAACAGCGTGCGGCTGATGTAATAGATTGGTGTTTGAACGCCCATGCGGTCAACCATCAGAACCGCGCCTATTGCCCGCTCTGTGACGGACAAGTAGAGCGTGAGCGGTTCTTTAGGAAGAGGCGTTGTTAGTGTCGGAAGATTCATTAGGCATTGTTTCATTTCTTTGAATGCTGATTCTGCCTCTGGGGTCCAGCGGAAGTTGCTCTTCTTCAAACAATTCTTCAAAGTGTCCACGAACGGGAACGACTTTGAAGCGTAATTGGACAAGAATCGGTTGAGGGCGACAAGGCGGCCCATCAGCGTTTGTACCTCTTTGACGGAAGCGGGTGATGGCATTCTTTCGATGGCCTGCACTTTTTCCGGGTTAGCCCGGAAACCATCCCGCGTTACGATGATGCCCAGAAATTTGCCCTCTTCCATCCCGAATGAACATTTGCTTGGGTTCAATTTCATGCGCACTTTGCGCAGCTGATTGAACGTTTGCTGGATATCCCGGAGCATGTCACTTTCTTCTTTGCTTTTGATTACAAGGTCGTCGACGTACACTTCAAGTCGTACGCCGATTTCATTGATGAAGGCCGTGTTCATTAGGCGCTGGTATGTGGCGCCCGCGTTTTTCAGGCTGAAGGGCATCTTGGTGTAACAGAAGATGCCCGTGTCTGTGCGGAACGCTGCTTGTCTTCGTCTTCCTTAGCCATCTGAATCTGGTGGTACCCCTTGTATGCGTCCAAGAAACACTTGTACCGATAAGGGGCGAGAGAGTCCACCTTTAGATCAATTTCTGGCAAAGGATAGCAATCTTTTGGACATGCCTTGTTGATATCCTTGTAATCGACACACATGCGCCACCCTCCATTGGCTTTGGCGACCATGACAGGATTAGCCACCCACATTTGGTATCTGATAGGGCGGAGGATTCCCGCGTTGAGCAGCTCGGTGACTTGTTCGTTCATGGCCTTTGTTTTCTCCGGGCCCATACTCCGCTTCTTTTGCACTATCGGCTCTACGGAGCGGTAGACGTTAAGTCTATGCTCCGCTATTTCGCGAGGGACACCAACCATGTCAGCCGGTTGCCACGCAAAAACGTCCATATTGCTGATTAAGAGCTGTTTCAGGTGATTGCGTATGGTCTCGGAGATTTCATGGCCAATGACCACCGTTTGCTCCGGAAATTTAGGGTTGAGGACCCATTTTTCTGGCTCAGTGCGGGCGTTTGTCTTGACCATTTTTGGAGGCTTGGCGGTTTCGGTGGTGTGGCAGTCTTTGTTGCGTCTGATGAAGGCGATGCCTGTCTTGGTTGGAAAGCCGACCATCGCGTGCGCCGTTGAAGCATTGGCGTTAAAGCGCGCGATGCCTTCTCGACCTAAGAGTATGTCATGATTGGAGGTGGCTGGCAAGACCATGAAGTCGCATATCTCCGTGCGCTCATGGGTGCCGTCTGACCACGTGACTGGCAGGGAGAGCATGCCCCGCGGCATGATGGTCTCATGAATAAAACCAGAGATTGGTTCATTGACTGGTACAAGCTTTGCTTTGTCTTCTTCATCCAATTGTTGAAAACATTGCTCGTACATAATATCTGTGCTGCTGCCGCCGTCTAGGAACATGTACCGCGTGTGGTAATGTCCAAAGACGGCAGTTATGACAAGAGAGGCAGTGGAGGAAGCGCCACCCCTGACCTTTGGCATGAGGACGTCGGCCTCTTTCCATGAATCGTTGAGCGGCTGCGCGCGGGTGCGCTTCCCGTGGTGTGCGTTCTTGCCTTTCCTTGTCATATTGCAGTGGTGACGAGGAATCAACGTGGCGGCATGAGTGTTGAGGTCTCGAATTTTCTTCCGTGACCCCTCCGCCTAATTCTCTTCGCCTGCTTGACCTTTACTAGTGCGGTGAACATTCTTTACCAAGTGACCGAGCTGACCTGACTTCAGCGCGGCCTCGATCTCCATCTTCAGACTATAACCATTGTCTGTGAGATGACCAAAGTCATTGTGGTACTCACAGAATTTTCTTCGGTCCACGTTCCTTCGCCTTCCCAGAGGATTGGGCTCTTTCAACGTGACCCGTTCAGTTTTTAGAACCTGAGATGGTGTCTTTGTCAGCGAGGTCCAATCGTGGTTTTTCTTGGAGTGCCCACGTTGGTCCCGGGATTGCTTTGGACTGATGATCTGGCGGGCATCGCCGGCTGGGGAGTATTTTCCTTCGTCGGCGGTGCCTGAGATGCGGCTCCAGACAGATTTGTTTTTGTTTTTATTATTATTATTATGGTGTTGCGGTTGGAAACCATGCATCTGGTTGAAAGACTTCTCCGAGGAGGCATATATTTTAGCGGAGTGGACAAGCTCGTCCCAAGACTCCAGAATGCCATCTTTGCCTGTAAGGCATTTCATGAGCTCTGGGCTGCGCACATTGTGTATGAACGCAGCCCGCGTGAGTTCCTCCCCACAGCCTATTTGCAAGGCTTCCTTGTTGAACCAAACGATGAAATCCTCGATGGACTCATGATCGTGTCGGCGGCATAACAGAATATGCGTCTTGTCTTTTTTATGCTTGCGCAGGTGCGAGAAGTGGCTACCAAATTTATCGGTGAGGTCGTCAAAGTCCTTAACGCTCCCCGCGGGGAGGTTGTCAAACCAGACCCTCGCTGCGCCTGTCAAGGTCTGGGCGAATAAGTGGCACCAAACCTGAACAGGCCAATCTACTGACATACCTGCGCACTCGAAGTCATGCACATGGTCATCAGGATCACGCAGGTCATCGTATCTACCGATGCTGCTAGGAAGCTTAGCATTCCTTGGGATTTTGGCCGTCGCTATGCGAGCGACAAACTTGGACTTTTCGGCAAAGGCTTTTGGCCTGAATGGCTTAACCAGGTCATCGTCCTCGTCGTTGTGGCGCGAGCGATGACTGTGTTTCTTCCCTTTGTAGCCAGAGTCGCTACTGGATGACTCATAGCCATCCGGCTCGTCCCGTGACTTCGCGTAGCCCCGAGCTCTAGCGTCTCCGCCGAGCTCCCCGCTACGACCATCACCTTGGACAGTCGAATCCTTGTTTTTGTACCCTTTTTTGGTGGGGTATCATAGGTTAGGGCCTTGCCCTTCTTCTTGGCTTGCTGCAGGAGCTTGCGTTGGTAGATTGCAGCGCTTTTTGTGTTCTGACGGAGGAGCCACTGGTCTGGGTCCTCATCAGAGCTGGCACTGCTGTTGTCGTCAGAATCTGCATCCCGGACCTCGATAGCTGGTTTTTCGAACCGTGAGGTGGGTTGTTTGACGACGGTGTGTGGTGTTGTTTGGTTCTCCGGGGGTTGAGTGTCAACCTCTCCGGCCCGGCTCATGACAGAAGTGTTGGGGTTGGGTTCAGCCATGGGTGGGTTTAAAAGATGAGTAAAGGAGCTGTTCTAACCGTTGGATGGCGCCAATGAAGAAACAATAAGTATCACGGTGGTTATCACTAATCACCGTGTGGTTAATACTTACGTTCACCAAGAGTAATCCTTTACCCAAACCTCTAGGTTAAACCCGGGTATGAATAAGGAGTGTGAGTGTGTGTGAGGTTACGTAAATAAAGACACAAGATGTAAGTGGTTCGGTCGAAGAGTGACCTACGTCCACTGTAATTAGCCGGAATCTTATTGATGATCAAATAGAGAGAGTTACAAGAGAGTAATACTAAGTTACAATGAATATTTTCGGATCCTTTTGCAAGGAGATATCTTCCTCTATTTATAGGAGAGCTCGTGGGCTAAGTAGAGAAGCCCACGAGAAGTTATCTTTACTTGGGCCTGGTCAAAGCCCAAGTCTAAGCCTTCCATAGAAATGGCGGGAAAAGCATGTTACTGTGGATGACGTCATTCTGCAGCATGGTTGTTGCTCGAGGCGGACACGTGGCGAGCTCTGATTGGTGGACGGCGCCCCTGTCCCTGCTACAGTTGTTGACCATGCTTCTGACATCAGCAGGGGATGTCTGCTGTCACCGTTGATGATGGCATGGTGGAAGCATGGGGACAGTTATGTCGCCGTCCTTGTCAGTGGTGGTTGGACCACCCCTGCCACCTGTCGCCTTCTCATTGGCGCGTACTCTGTCAGAGATCCTTGTGAATCTTCCTTTTGTTATCTACTGTACCTAGTACCAAAAGTGATAAGGGAAGATGCCGCGCGTGGTCGCACGCGCTTATCAGGTGTTGTTCGTTGCTTATCAGCTGTTATCCTTGCGCGCTGCGCTGCATGCTATGTTGGCAGCGCGCAGATGGATCCTTGCGCCGGAGTCTGTCGCGAGGAATCCTGTTTATGGGGATAGGGGCGCCTCCTCCGCCTGGATTAGGCTCCATATCCCTTCAAGTCCCCCTAGTCTAGGGCTTCTCCTGCTCTCTGATGGAGAGTGGGTGGAGCGCTAGACTCAAAATATCGAGTCGCGGATGAAAGCTCATCTGCTTCTGTCTGCTCTGGGAATTTGTTGGTGTGGACGTGTTCCGCCCTGGCTTGTGTAAAGGCTGGGCGGGGAACGTCTTTATTGATTTTACGTCAAATTTGCGCTGAGGAAGACGTGTTCCGCCATGACCTGTGAAGGAGTTGAGCGGGGAACGTCTTTTTCAGTTTTACGTCAAATTTGCGCTGAGGAAGACGTGTTCCGCCATGACCTGTGAAGGAGTTGAGCGGGGAACGTCTTTTTCAGTTTTACGTCAAATTTGCGCTGAGGAAGACGTGTTCCGCCATGACCTGTGAAGGAGTTGAGCGGGGAACGTCTTTTTCATTTTTACGTCAAATTTGCGCCATGGAGTTGAATGCTTGTTGGTGATTAATGCGGGTCTGAAGTTGTAATAAATTTTGAATCATTGGCATTCAATTTGTCTCTCATAAATTGGAGTTAATGTGCCTCGAAGTCGAATGATCAGTTCCTTCTGATGGAAGCCTGAGGGTTGCTGACGTGTCAGGTCCTCGTCTGCTGTGCTGACTGTTGGTTGTCACATCGTTGGGGTGCAGTCACCAACCTTTCGTCTGGTGTCAGGCGCGTGTGCCGTCACGCGCCCACTTGGTGTCTCAGTGGATGTGATTGTGCCACGTGTCGTGTAGCACGTGTGTTTTGTCAGACGCGTGACCGTTCACGCGCTTGACAGCTTTTAAAATGGTGACATCCGTTGACACATGTCGATCATCCGACGAGTGATGGGCTGGATCGTTTCTCCATGTTAATCTTAGCCGTTCGATGGCGCACGTGACACGTGGCGTCATCTTGGCTCTTTATTTTGAAAATGTGTGACGGTTGCTTTTTCCAAGTGGGTCCCACTGTCATAAATGCAGTGGGTATATAAAGGGCATGAAGACACCATTGAACGGTTACACGTTCATTTGTGCCTTCATATTCTCTTCTTTTTCTCTCTATTTTCCGGCGAAAACTTATTTGAAGTTTCCGTTTAATCTTCAAAGATCTCACTGATCTTGAAGATTCATTGTTGAAACTTCAAAGTTTTAACTTTTCTCTCGCCCTGTTCTTGAGATTATTCCACCCTTTCTTTCTTTCTTTCAAAGTTTCTTTGAACTTCAGACCTTTTCTTGAAGATTCCGGTGGATCTTCAAGTTTTCCGGTTACTTTTCCAGATTCCGACAACTTTTCCTTTTATTTTTCTTACTCAAAATGTCTGATTTATCAGTAACTCAATCTCCTTCCGGTGAGGGCCTTGGGAAGGAGCCGGTGGTTGAAGATGTGGAGGAGGAAATCACCGTTGAACAGGGAAAGATAAAGGAAAGGAAACTGATGACCAACACATATTGTGTTTGGAGTCAGGAGTCCTTTGACCAATTCTGCAAGATCTATGATATCTTGCCGGAATGGGAGCCTACCTTGCCGTCTCCGACGGAATCTGTCCTCTCTGCGGGGAGTGGACAGCTTGCTCTGTATGAAGCCCATTTTGCCAAGTGTGGGTTTCGCCTGCCATGCACCCGCTTCCGGATTGATACATTGGTGGCGTATGGCGTTGGGCCTACACAGCTAACCGCCTTCGGGCTTCTGAGGTTAGTTCATTTTGAGGCGTCCTGCCGCGCCCTGGATGTTGAACCTACTGTTGAAAGGTTCAATGTCTTATATTTTTTGGCGCGTGATGAGATGTGGTTCTCATTCAAGCCGCGCCCGAGGGTGACGCCGATGGCCACCAATAACCCCATGTCGTTGCACTGGGCGAAGGAGAAGTTCTTGTTCGTGAAGAGGGGTGTTATACCTGTGAGTCTGCCCTGGAAAGTGATCGCGGATGGGTAGCGCGTGGCGGATATGGCTGTGCCCAAAGATTACAAGCAGCAGCCCTGGTTCATCACCCTCACCTTCAACGCTACCAAGTTGGAGTTTAAAAATTTGACGGAGGGTATCTTTTTTCTCCTGGGGATGAGCCGGCTCGGCATTCGCGTGGGCAATGAGCCCTACATTGCTCTGGAGGGTAAGTTATTTGTTTTTTCCTCAACCTTTGGTATAAATATTTTTCTAACTGTTTGCTGTTGTAGGTGTGAGGAAGTTCCAATTTTATGCCGCCCGCGAAGAGAAGGGCATCAAGTGGAGGCCGGTGGCGGAGGGTCAAGTTTCCTGTTTAGAGGAGTTCGTTGACCGCTTCTACTACCCGGACATGTCTATCGCGCCGAAGCCTTATTACACTACTGGTGAGTCTTGTGACCTTTTGCTCACTAGTCTGTTTGGAGACGACTCTACTGACTCTTCAGTAGAGATCGTTCAGCCTGTGAAGGCGTCTGCGGGGCGTGGGCGTTGGAAACACGCTCCGCAGAAGCATAAATACTCCCTAAGACTTGTTTCCAATTCTGACTCGGGCTCTTCCATTTCAGTAGGAGAAGTTGTCAAGGGCGGCATGGGGACAGTTATGTCGCCGTCCTTGTCACTGGTGGTTGGACCACCCCTGCCACCTGTCGCCTTCTCATTGGCGCGTACTCTGTCAGAGATCCTTGTGAATCTTCCTTTTGTTATCTTCTGTACCTCGTACCAAAAGTGATAAGGGAAGATGCCGCGCGTGGTCGCACGCGCTTATCAGGTGTTGTTCGTTGCTTATCAGCTGTTATCCTTGCGCGCTGCGCTGCATGCTATGTTGGCAGCGGGCAGATGGATCCTTGCGCCGGAGTCTGGCGCGAGGAATCCTGTTTATGGGTATAGGGGCGCCTCCTCCGCCTGGATTTGGCTCCCTATCCCTTCATTATATTTTCCAACATGTTTGGAAATCTATATTTTTTTATAACCTTATTTTATAAGAATACATTTTTATACAAGATATCCATTTGTAATTTACTAACTTTTTACATAACACCCTTGGAAAGTTAACATCTTACATCTTTGAGACCTAACTTTCCAAAATCACATTTTTAGATCCAAGTTTCCAAAATGACATTTTATGTCCCTCAACTTTTAAAGTTACTAAATAATCCCTTTAACTTTCAAAAGTTACGTTTCCTTCCTAATCTTTCAAAAGTGACAATTTTCTACCAAACTAGTAAACTTTATTATGTCAACTTTGTCATGGTAGATTATTATTATGAGTCAACATTTTTAATAGTCTATAATAACCTTATTAAGAATAATAATAGGTGTAGTTAGTGTAATATGTCCAATAAGTCCAACTTTGCATTTCTCAAGTTTGTAAACTTTAAAGATGTAACTTTTATATTTTTCATTTCTTATCAAGACCAACTTTATATTAAGTTTTAGATGGTCATTTTAAGATGATTTAAACCACTTTTAAGTGTTTTCAAGTTACATTCACAAACTATACTTAGATCATCATTTTATTCAAGTTTATGTGAACTTTTGGAAACTACAAAGACACTATATAACCATCACCAAACCCACGGCTCTAGTATTCATCTTTATACCTCCATTTTAGTCTTGAAAAGCATATGTTTTATCATGTAGAGTTCCATTATGTTAACCCATGTACAACTTGCTTTCTAGATACAAAACATAAACTTTTAAGAATAAAAATAGGATCAAGAACACTTACAACTAGCACAAGGCTAGGGAAGATAAAAACACTTGATTTTGAAGTGGTTTAGTGTGTTCTTCCAATGTGGTTAAGCTCCAAGCTTGAAACACACAATTAGGGGTTTGGAAGTGGGATGTTTATGGATGAATCTTAGTGATTGAAACTTGAAAATGGGTGTGTATGTGTGTGTATACCTACGGCCAAGACAAGGGGAAGAACAAGAGTTTTTAGTTCATGAAATGTTGTAGCTCATCCATTCTTTTATAATCTCCCAAGATCACATAAGGACACAAGATCTATGTTTAGATTTCTCCAATCCCTTAAATCATGGAAAGGGTACTTAAAGATGATCTTAATAGATATGGGGGGGGGTGTTTGGCCGAAACTTGCTAAGGTTGTAGGTGATTTTATAGTATTTTTCAAGGACACCAAATCTCTACACAAAATCTCCACACATTATGTTGTAATCTTTCATATATTTGGTTGTACAAAACAATAATCTTATGAGATATGGGGGTGTGTTGGCCGAAATCTACTAAGGATATGGAGGATTTCATAATATCTCACAAGGACACAAAAATCCATTCACAAATCTCACACATTATGCTTAAAATCTTTCCTATATTTGTTTGTACAAAAAGGAAGATTATGAGGGTGGTGGTGGTGGGGGGGGGGGGGGGGGGGGGTTGGGCCAGTTGCATTGGGGGGTTTTGTGAGGTCCACAACATAAAATATCTACAAGATAGCTTGGTTATTATTCAAACATAACGTTCGGGTTTCGTTCGGGTTTTAATCGGACTTTAATTATGCGTTATCCGGACATTATAATAGCCTTAAATAACCCTTAAACATAGCCTAGTTTAAGTGTAATTGGTTGGTTAGTTAGGCTTTCGTTGGGTGAAATTATAAGTTATACGTGTACCGGGTGCGGTACGCGCACTTTATTCGTTATCGGGAGATTTGTATTTAGAGTTTTCATTTATAGTTTTGGAGTTCCAAAACACATTATATTTCATGAAAATACCCTTTATTTTATATCCTGGGTGTCCGGGATCATTTTCGGCTATTTAATTTTTACTGGGCAATCACCAACGTCCGTTCTGGACAAGTTTATTTGCACGCGATTTCGTCGTGCTTCAACATTAAACATGTGCATTCCTATGCATCTTATGGGGAATTTGCTATTCTCTAAGGCATCAGTTAAACAATTAACACGATTTTGCACTTAATTACGTTAGTTACACATAATTAATTAGTACGGAATTACCTTAATTTCTCCGGTTGTCACAGGTTGGACATCTGAATGGCTAAAATTATTGCTTTTTTTTTTCAGGAATGCAGGCAGGCTTCGTTTTCAGCTTTTGGTTCGTGGTTTTTCATTTTCTCGGCTACAGGCAGGCTCAGTCGCGTGTCCACAACAGGCTCTGATTCAGTCATACATATCTTAGGATCTGACCCATTAAGTACCCGGGTCAGATGTGTTACTACGTTCAGTCGTTCACATCCAAACAACCCCTTATTTGACTCGGTAAGACAATGTGCCCAGTCAGAGCCATTAAGTCATAAACAAACAAGGCCTTAGTCGGTAAGGCTATGATACATTTGTAATAACCCATTGTTTCTGTTGCCCTCTATTCTTGCCCCCATCATCGATCATCGACACATTTGATTCGTAGTTCATTATAAAGTATCTTATTTAGGTTGTGGGGTCTACATTTGCATAAAATAAGTAGTGGGAAACATGTGGGTAAACAAAAGACTAAAAGAGACGTCAAAGTGATTCATACCTCCGAAGGATGGGTCCGGAATGCCCATTTGGTTTGGAAGGGGTTTTCTAATGTAAAAAAGGTGAAAATCTTGGCGGGTTGGTAGACTGAATTGATTCCTGTGTTGCGAGGTTGGTTTCTTTTAACGTGATTTGAGCGTACCTTGTAATTGTTTATCAATTAAATGTAAAACAACTTAAAATGTCCATAAAAATAAGAATAAAAAGGTATTATATTTGACATTACTCATTTTATAAAAAAAATTACGTCAAGATGTAAACCAACTTGAATTTATACTAGGGATGTAAACGAGCCGAGCCGAGCCGAGCCGAGCTCGAGCTTGACTAGGCTCGAGCTCGACTCGAGGTAAAAATAGTTTTAAATGACCTAAAAGCTCGGCTCGAGCTCACTTCCATAGCTTAAGCGAGCAAAAGAATGGCATGAGCTCGGCTCACCAATATTATTAATTACAATCGAACATGTTCAAAGTATAAAATCGCATACATGAAAAAAAAATATATATAACATTTGTATGGGCTCGTTTAGGCTCGCGAACCTAAACGAGCTTTGTATGTAAGGCTCGAGCTCTGGCTCGATAACTAAGTCTAAGGGGTTGTTTGGCTGGATGCTGTTTACGGTTTGGCGTTGGCTGAGGGGTGGTTCATAGCCGGTGGCTTAAGGCTGTTTAAACCAGGTCTGAATGGTTCAGCTGTGTACCAAGTCTAAGGGGCTGTTTGGTTGATTAAGTGCTGAATTGTTAAGAGGTCTGAATGGTGAAGAGGTCTGAATGGTTAAGGGGCTGTTTGGTAAGTCTTTTAGTGAGGCTCTGAACTATTCAGCATTGAATGATTCAACATTCAGCGCGTTTGTTTCAGCTTCTGAATAGAATGGTTAAGGCTGAACCATTAAGCACTGAACTATTAAGCATTGAACTAGGCTGAACATTAATGAGACTATCCTACCAATGTGGGACAAGAAAATTAACCATTAAGATGTCCAACTTAATGATTCAACACTTAACCATTCAGACATCTTAATAATTCAGCACTTAATCAACCAAACAGCCACTAAGTGCTGAATTATTAAGTTGGACATCTTAATAGTTAATTTTCTTGTCCCACATTGGTAGGAGAGTCTCATTAAGGTTTAGCCTAGTTCAGTGCTTAATGGTTCAGCAACATCTAAAATCTTAATGATTTAGCCTTAATCATTCAATTCAGAAGCTGAAACAAACACGCTGAATACTGAATCATTCAACGCTGAATGGTTCAGAACCTCATTAAGAGGCTTACCAAACAGCCCCTAAATGGTTCAGCTCTTAACCATTCCATTCAAAGCCTTTTTTATTGAAATAAACAGTCTGAATGATTCAACATTCAAAACTGAATGGTTCAGAGTCTCATTCAAAGGCTACCAAACAGGCCGTTAAATGTAAAAATTGTTGTCCAAAAATATATGCTAGGGATGTTGGCATCACACCATTATATATATATATATATACATATAGGGTGAGGTTCCTGTACAAAGGCCATATTTCGTGAGAAGTGTGAGAAGACTTAAAAATTGATATGTAGGCATCATTTTTTGAACTTAGTCATGATGTTTTGGATTGTTTTGCCTAGAAAAACACCAAACATAAAAATTAAAAACCGAAAACAATGTATTTTAGGCTTAAAACTTAAAACACTATGCTAAGAACATTAACCAGTGTGTTTTAAGTGTTAAGTAGTGTGTTTTAGCTATTTTTTAAATTTAATGACTATAATACATTGCATTATGTTTTAGATTGTTGTGTTTGGTGTTTTTCAAGTTAAAACATCATTCCTAAATCCAAAACATGATGCCTACATGTCAATTATTGATCCTTCTCACATTTCTCACGAAATATGTCCTTTATACACGAACCTAAACCTATATATATATATATATATAACCCATCACGAGAAGTTGTTTATTAGCATTTCTTATCCAACAATTTTAAGACCCAAAACTACTAAATTTATGTAATGCTTTTTACATCATCTAATGATATGGTGTTTACCTTCTACAAAGGTGACATGAGTTCGAATCTTTACAAATACAAGATTAAATGATATTTAGGTGTGAAAGCTGTTCAATTAAAATATGCTAAGGATTTGGCATCACACTGTTAATAGAAAAGCATCATGAGAAGCGGTTTACTAGTCTTTTTGTCAACTCTACGGGGCTATTTTATAACCCTGTGTTGACCATTAAGAGATTTGACCGATTAAGAGGTAGTCTCTGAATCAGTCAACATGTTTCTAAAAATTACACATTAATAGACTCCATTAAGTCATGAACCATTAAAAGGTGTCTTTTAAATGAACAAATTACACATTCTACCTGGATCGATTCGATTCAGAGGTACCAACCAACCCCTATATTTATTTTTGAACATAACGATATATCAATGATAATCTAACAATATGAGTAAAGATCTTGTACAAAGTGTTTTTTTGGTAAAAACTGTGAGAATCAAAGGAGGTATTTTTTTTTTATTTTTTTTCCCATATTGTTAAACATGTATTATAATATTGAAAACTAAAAAAAAATTAAAAAAAAAATTGGTGTAGAGTAATTACGTGTAGAGTAATTACATAATTACTCTAGTGTAAACTAATGTATTTACTTTAATGACGTAATTACACTAAAAAACAAATTTTAAATTTTGTTTTGCATTATTCATCTAGAAAGTATGTTTAAGCACATGAAAAAAAGATTCTAAAAAAAATAATTTTTTTTACCCCTTTTGATTCTCACAGTTCTTATAAAAAACACTTTGTATTTGTTCTTTACTCCTAACAATATAATATAAATCAATCCATATATAAAAGAAAGCCATATTTGGATAAAAAGAATACTGCATAAACCGGTTACTTTAAAAGAAACATGCATCACACGTGAATATACCAAAATGGGATCTCCTATATTTATATTTCCTCAATAGGTAATTAAGAAAAGGGTATTGTTAAATATACCAAGTTAGTCAAACCTTTTACTTACATTAAATGTTATTGGTTTTTCAATGCACACTTCTTCAATCAATTTTTTTTTTTGGAAGGTGAATGTCTCAGCGGTAGAACCAAGCGATGACAGACCAAGCGATGCGAGTTTGAGCCTCCGGATCCCCACAGCGTGTGGGTGTACCCGTAGGATTTACCGTGATCACAGCGGCTCGAACCCGGTAACTAGACATGTACAAAAAAACCGGTTTTGAAAACCGAACCGGAAAAAAAACCGGAAAACCGGTTAGACAAAAACCGGTTTTTGTTCAAACCGGTCCCAAACCGACCCGAGTCACCGGTTCTGTATAGGTTATAGGTTTTGGAGATTAGACCGGATTGAAAACCGGTTTTAGGAACAAACCGGTTTGGGAAAAAAACCGGTTTTTGAGGAAAAAACCGATTTAGGCAATGTATTTGGATTTTGGATGACCGGTTTGTAAACCGGTCCTAATCGGTTTGGAAAACGGGGGTTTTGGATCCTGAAAACCGGTTCTAAAACCGGACCGATTTTAGAAAAAAACCGGTATCACCTTCAACACCAAAAACCGGTTCGGGTTAAAAACCGGACCGGTTTGAGAAAAAAAAAACGGTTTGTACATCTCTACCGGTAACACCGGGTGGGAACCCCACAGAGTGTGGGTAAACCCTCCCCCCCTCAGAATCGAACCCGCGACCTTAGGCCACGTTTCCGAACCCTCATTGGGGTGGCCAACTGAGCTAATTTATTAATTTTTTTTTTGAAAACACATAATTTATTAAATAAATTAGTTGGATTAAAGTTATTATTTATTTTATTTTTTTTGAAAAGCACATAAGTAATCTTCTTATAAATAGCAACTTGTACAATGCCTACCTAGAATTAAAGTTTGACTAAATTGGTATATTAATCCTCTTACTTTGTATATTTAACACAAGCCTAAAAAAACGCTAGCTAGTGTTCCCTTCGTGAAAGGTATTGTAGTACTCGAGAATCCTTGGAAAATCGAGGCCTTTGCAAGTAGAAAAGGTGGCTCTTTTTTATTGTTAGTCGGTCAAAATTTTTTGAGTACACTGAAATTATCGTCCTTGCAATTTACACTAGTTAATAGGTTAGTCCATCATTAACACCTTTGGCCCTTTTGACGTTTAATGTTTTAACACTATGTCTCATTGCTTTAAACATCCATTAACACTCTACAATTGAACATACCAATATTATTGTTCCGGTTCTCTCTTTCAAATCCGGTGAATAATCGCCTAGAATTGTGAATTTCAGTTAACGACGTTAGTGTGAGATAACGAGGGTGCAATGAGAAAAAATAAATTAAAATGTAGGACTGGTGGGAATAATAAATTCAAGTGAGATTATTATTGGCAACAACAAAAATGTGGGATTATTAAAATTCAATTTTTCTTACTGATATACAACTGTCGCTCCTTTCCGCACCACCAAATTGCCCTTCCTTTGTTTAACGCATTGGGATGGTTCACTTGTCGCCACGCGACGTCACTGCCGTAGGGCCGTCGTGCACTAGAGTTATTATATACTTTATTTTATCTGTTTAATAGAAAGAGTAGTTTAGTCATTTCACAACCACTTAAGTGGATAATTTAACCTCCATTCACTCTAGAGACTATCCGAGTAAAAGGATGTCAAATGGTGAGGACTATACCTGTAATTTTTAAAAGACATGGACTATGGATAAAATTTAGAAAAACCACAGGAAATATGTTAAACTAGGGACAAGCGATAACCGAGAACCGTACTCGACCGGACACAACCTTGAACAAACTTTGTTCGACTCTTTATTAATACGAAAAGAAAGATACAATCTGAATGAATAAAACCAATACTTCTATCCCTATTTATAACTAAATAAACTTGCCATGCAAGGCATAGAATCCAACTCAAATACTAAACCTAAACAAACGGATAAACCAAAGTTCAAACAATTAGACTCCTAATGTAATACGTAGACCAAAACACATTTACTACTTTGATCCCTTGTGTTATGATCTCAATCGCTCGGGTCCTTCAAGTTGGTGTTGCACCACTTTTTACACTCCCTCTCAATACCAACTTCCATTGTCCCACCAAGATCATTCACTCCTTGTAACGCTCGTGCCTCTTGGATTTTAATTCTCGGACTCGCCTTGATCGCATCAATTTTCGCTTTCTCCACTTCATGATCACACATCATGGTCTTCAAAGCAATTCTTCTATCCACACTTGAAGCACGCTCCCTCTCGAACTCAACCCCTTTAACCTTCTCAATATCCTTTGATTCTACATCATGATTAACCAATTTATCAATCATATCTTGACCAATGGTTGCACCACAAAATGGATGAGGACACCTCAACATCAAGCATCTAGGCCCATCATTAAAAACAGTGCTTATGTTTCTTTGCCAGCAGGTTACACAAAAAATATGACCACAAACAGCAGAACTCATATTATCATGTGTATGCACTTCAAAACAAATTCTACATGTTGACTCTTTGCCCTTGGGAAGTGAACGTGATTTTTTCAATAGTCCTACATTTCTGCGAACCTTTTCTTCATTGACAAACCATTCATCATTCTTGCATGCCTCTTCATATTTTGTTGGTTCCACACGCAATTCTTCAACAAAATTTCCCTCCACAATACTTACTGTTGTGGGCTTTTGAGCATTTCCAATAATGTCTAACTCCATCATACCAATAGTAGATTCAACAGTAGGATTCTTAACTGAATTTTCCTTTATAAATTTGTTACCTTCACCATCAATATTAACATTCACAACAGGCACAGCCACGGACTGAATTACTATCTCATCAGAAGCCTTAACATCAGCCTCTAATTCATAACCAGTCACTTGAACACTTTCAACCATATTCAAAGATGACCCGGTAAGCCCCGAACCATTATCACCGACTTCTTCGATGCTGTTCTTCCCTTTGTTCCTAGTTA
The DNA here is from genome assembly GCA_032199755.1 of Ambrosia artemisiifolia. Taxonomy (NCBI): domain Eukaryota; kingdom Viridiplantae; phylum Streptophyta; class Magnoliopsida; order Asterales; family Asteraceae; genus Ambrosia; species Ambrosia artemisiifolia. The sequence continues at coordinate 50,805,656 of CM063522.1, read as the reverse complement.
GATGATTCGAACAGCCCGAGTCAACAATCCACTCGTCTAGATTTTCCACCGAAACCGTGAGAACCCGCACTTCCTCGACCTGTGCAATCATAGCTCCATCGTCCCAACCCGTTTCTACTTCAGCCTCTGCGCTATATTTTCTTGAGTTAGACGGCTTATATTTGTCTCCGGTTAGGTGGTTTGAGCATCCCGAGTCAATAATCCAAACATCTAAACTGTTTGAACGTATTTCGGTTGTTGCGGTGAACGCGCTTACCTCTTCTACTTGAGCTACAAAGGCTTCGACATCCCAACCTTCTTCACTTTCAACGGTTGCGGTATTGCCCTCGTCTTGACGTGGCTTCTTGCGATGTTTCGCCATATGACCCTTGATCCCGCAATTATGGCACTTATACGGAAATCGTCTCGGTCGATATTTTGATTCCTTTTCGCGGTTCTCTTCGTCCGATGAATCTTCTTCGGAACTTTCTTCTTGGTCGTCCCGATCCCTTCTATTGCATTCTTTCTTCTTGGTCCGGTCACTTTTAACCCGGTACTTATCCTTGCCTTTCTCGTCACTACGGTCCCGACTTTTGTTAAACCGATTCTTCTCCTTTCTACCAGCATATAAAGCGGTTTCAGTCTCGGTTTTAATTGACACTCCAGCTAGTTGTTTCGCCAACGCCTCTTGACCCGCCAATATGTTTTCAAACTCAGTTATGTTAGGTTGTGTTGCCCACCCTTGGATAGCCGTAACAAAGCTACGGTACTCGGGTTTTAACCCGTGAATCAATATCCGTTTCATTCGAGCATCACTTACCCTTGATTGCGGATCTAATTCTCCGATCTCACGACAAAGATTTTTAACCTTACGGAAGTATTGTGAGATAGGAAGATCACCTTGCGAGATCGTCATCAGTTCCCCTTCAACTAGTTGTAGTCGTGCATCGTTTCTTTTTGAGAATAATGCTTCAAGAGTGTCCCAGGCTTGTTTAGGGTACTCAAACTCTTGGATGTGGTCAAGAAGATCTTCCTCTACAGTGGTCTTGAGAAAGAACATGGCTCGTCCAGATTTGATATTCCACTTGGCAATCGCCCCATTAATGTCTTTCGCAGGAGGCCGTGTTTCGCTGCCATTCACTACGTTCCAAAGATCTTGCCCCTGCATATACGACTTAATGCAGGTACTCCATGTCTTGTAATTTGAGTGATTCAGCTTCTTAATTCCTCCAGCAACTTGAAATTCAGCCATTGTCTCTTTCGTTCCCTCTTTTCTGTTACTGATTATTGCAGCCTCTAGTTAGTCGGTTTCCTCCTTTCTTTCGTCGACAACTATTCTGGATTGGATACTTCAGTCTTCAATCGTTTGCTGCTCAGGTTCCAGGGTTCTTGTTTATTGCTCTACTTTTCGGTCGTCGATCAGGTTACTTAGCTGCTGATCGGCTTCTCTTCCCTCTTCTCCGTTTTGCTTACTGGACTGCGTTCGACTAGAGTGGCTACACCTGGATCGGATTCCTTCAAACTTCGATCGTTTCCTGCTCCTCCTCTAGGTTGGCTCTGATACCACTTGTTAAACTAGGGACAAGCGATAACCGAGAACCGTACTCGACCGGACACAACCTTGAACAAACTTTGTTCGACTCTTTATTAATACGAAAAGAAAGATACAATCTGAATGAATAAAACCAATACTTCTATCCCTATTTATAACTAAATAAACTTGCCATGCAAGGCATAGAATCCTACTCAAATACTAAACCTAAACAAACGGATAAACCAAAGTTCAAACAATTAGACTCCTAATGTAATACGTAGACCAAAACACATTTACTACTTTGATCCCTTGTGTTATGATCTCAATCGCTCGGGTCCTTCAAGTTGGTGTTGCACCACTTTTTACAAAATATTCAACCAATTTTCTCTAAATTGAACAAATCTAATTAACAACATTTGTTTTGGTCCTTCACGGGTAGCTTAGTTGGTGAATGGACCAGGGATCCCTCTTGGAGGTCTCAGGTTCGATTCCCACGAAGGACATAATGAGAAATGATGGATGACTCATGGCCTATGGTCATGAGTTCGAGTCCTGATCTCGCCATGTTTTACCGGTTCACTACTGTCGTGCCTTCGGGCGGGTATGTGGGTCGGGTTTTCCCTGGAAGCGGGCTGTCAGGCGGGCTAGGGGCTTCGTGCGTCCGGGGTGGGCCGGGCTGTGCCCCTGTCTTTGCCACTGGGGGGCCGCGTACGAAGTACCCGGCGTTGTTTAGTTGGCCGTTCAAAAAAAACAACATTTGTTTTGTTTTAACTTTAGTTCACTTATTTCGAACGTATGATTTAAAGCTACATATGTAACATCTCTAGCTGCAATCAACAGATACAGTGTATTTTAATTTACCTATAAACGTACAAAACTAATGGGTTCTTTGTTGTTTTGTAAATATCAATTCACAATTAGGGCTGTTTAAATCGCTAGGCGCTCACCGTTCGTTTGGAATTTGCTTAGAAAATGCTCGTTCGATTTTTTGCTCGGTTGTAAATGAGGCGATCAACTCGGTTTGGTTTGTAAACAAGCCAAGCACAAGGAAAGGTCCGTTCAGCTCGGTTCGGCTTGATTTAACTTTTCTTAATTTTAGGGGTATTGGATTTTAATAATCCAAACTTTCATTCATTGGCCAACAATAATCTGTACTTAAAAAATTCCCAACAACGATCCCAACTTTCAACGTTTTGACCGACAATGAACATTTTTTAATTGAGAACTAACTAAGTTAGTGGATGCTGACGTGGATGATCATGTGGCATGCCAACATTGGCATGAATGAAGACATGGACGGTGACTTGGCATGTCATGCCACGTCAGCGTCCACGTCAGCGTAAGCATGCCACATCATCATCCACTAACTGAGTTAGTTCTCAGTTAACGAAGGTTCATTGTTGGCCAATACGTTGAAAGTTGGGATCGTTGTTCGGAATTTTTGAAGTACAGATTATTACCCCTTAAATGTATTAAAAATGAGAATTTTTAAAGGGGTGAAATTTAACAAATTTAAAGTAATATTTTAGGAAAGAGGGTATAAAAATTAAAAAGTAAGAAGAGGGGGTACATTTAGCCCACCCTTATATATATACACACATTAATTACAATTATATTTATAGTTTTATACATACCACTCTATTGAGTTTGGCTCAATATATGCATATATACAATTATATTTATAATTTTATAGTTGATGGCGTAGTCAACCCATTGATAACTTAACACTAAGTTCAACTGTAAAATCCTAAGTCGTGAAAAGATATGATTGACTTCCTATTCCCATTAATTGTCTGCCATCAATTGTCTCCCGCTATCAGCCTACACCATAATTCGACAATTGTTCTCCGTAGTATGCTCATCGCCTCACCGGCCTCAACATGAGCCTCATTCTCGGACAACCGGACCTCGGACTTAGTGTCATCATCAGACGTTTGAACCTCAGTCATTATTAGGCAGCGAGTACATTAAAGGAAACATTCCAAATTTATGGTTGTCCGAAAAACTCGCCGCTCGTCGCTCGCTTGAAAAAAAGGTGCGCTCAAAAAATGCTCGCTCGGTTTTCGGCTCAATTGTAAATGAGCCGATCAGCTCGGTTCAGTTTTTAAATGAGCCAAGCATGAGCAAAGGTCCCCTCAATTTGGCTCGACTCGTGAACAACCCAATTCACAATGTTGGTCTTTTATAAATTTTCACAACAAATAAAAAATTATTATCTAATAGAAGTAGTATTATATAAAAAGTTTAATATATAATATTTTCATTTGTCAAAATAGGCAATCAAATGTCTCCATCCATTTTTTTTCATCACATTTTTTAATGTATGTTTCGATTTAAAAATCCAAGAAATTGGGCATTGCATGTGAGTGCCAACAAAGGGCATGGAAAATGAAAAGGACATTTAATCAGAAAATGTATGATTTAGTTTAAAGTTTTCATAAATCACATGGAGGGGTCATGGCTTTGTCCTTGCGAAATAAACCCAAAACTTATTATTTTCTTACAAAAGAAAAATAAAATAATATAAAAAAGTGGTGGTAGTAAACTTCTACAATTTCTCATAGTACTTCATTTAGCTAGAACTACGTTATTATATTGTGGTTTATCAAAGATTGAAGGGTCATTTAATTCAAAATTTTCTATACTAAAATTCACATTTTAAGAAAAGTAAATGGGTATGATTCCTTTATTTTACAATTCTAAATGCAAAAGAAAAGAGGAACTTACTTTAGATGTGTACAACTTCTCAGTATTTGTAACATTACTTAATCATCTTTTGCCTTCAACATGGTCGACCGTACAGTTTTTCTCCAAGAGGTTCACCAGCGATGCCCCGCCATATATCCGTGGGTTCAGTTTCTTTATGCCCAGCCTGCTAGGCTGTATGTGGGCAATGATTGTATTGGGGCTACCACCGGAGTGCAGCAAGGAGATCCTTTGGGGCCCCTTCTCTTTGCCCTTTCCTTACATCCCCTTGTCATGCGGATTCAGGAACACTGTAACTTACCGTTCCATGCCTGGTATTTGGATGATGGGACGATTATAGGCAACGCAGTGGAGGTTGCTAAGGCTTTAGACATTATCAACGTGCATGGGCCATCTCTGGGGCTTCATCTCAATATTAAGAAAACAGAGGTCTTTTGGCCGACGTGTGACGGGTTGAAAAGTCAGGACGTGCTTTTCCCGACAGGGATTGGTAGACCTGAGAAAGGGGTTAAGCTCCTTCGTGGGGCTGTTAGCCGGGTACCTACCTTTATTGGGGAGTTGGCAGGGCGGCGGGCTACGAGTGCGGTTGCCCTTATGAAACTACTGTCCCGCCTTAGAGATCCCCAAAGTGAACTCCTGCTGCTCAGGTCATGCATGGGGTCGCTAAGTTACTTTTTGGGTTACGAACTTGTCAACCCCACTTCATGGTGGATGAAGTATCCCTTTTCGATGATGGTCTCCGTGAAGCTATCGAAGATATAGTTGTGTGTGGCGGCCCCTTCTTCGGGGACCTCCAGTGGCGCTTGGCATCCTTGCCGATGCGTTTAGGTGGTTTAGGCCTCCTTTCAGCTCGAGATGTTGGGGTCTATGCCTTTGTGGCGTCCAGAGCTCAGTCTTGGGAACTTCAGGATCATATCCTCCGAAACAGTGGGGTCATTGGACTAGACCCAGACTATCAACAGGCCCTCGAACGCTTAAATGTCTATCTCCCGGACTTCGATATTGGCGATTTCTCTAACAAGGACACCGCCCCCTCAAAAGCCACAAAAAACTTTGGCGAATGCTCTTTTTAGCAAAACTGCTCAGAGCCTGGGAGAAGTTTTTGAGTTGTCCTCTCGCCAGAAGGCGGTGATTGAATGCCTAAAGGGCCCCCATGCTCAGGATTTTTTGACCGTTATCCCGATTGAGGGTTTGGGTCAATGCATGTCTGCAGTAGAGTACAGGGCTATACTCAAGTACCGATTGATGATCCCTATGTACCCGGAAGATGAAACATGCCCCATCTGCCGTAAAACTTGCATGGATAAATACGGGGAGCATGCAATTCATTGCAAAGAGCTCCCTGGTTTCAAATATCGGCATGACTGGGTGAGGGACGTTTTGTGGGATATCCTGAGAAAAGCTGGTATCTCTGCCAAAAAGGAGGCTCCTGTAAACTTCCTCACAGACCCCACGGAAGGGAGATCCACCTTGCGACCCGCAGATCTGCTAGTCTTTGGTTGGGAGAGGGGGAAACATGCCTGTGTGGACCTCACCGGGGTATCTCCGCTGGTTGGGTTAAGGGAAACAGGGTTCGTAGCTGGGCAAGCATCAAGAAAGGCGGAATCAAAAAAAGTAGACAAACACGCTAAAGCTTGTGCAGATAACCAACATGTCTTTATCCCTTTGGCCTTCGACACCTTTGGCTCCCTGGCGCCAGAAGCTATTCGTTTCTTGACCAGGGTCCAACGGGTCGTCCACAGCAATGTTTCATCCCCAGGGGGGCAAGGATTTGTCTTTAGTAGACTAGGGTTTGCAATTCAGAAAGGGGTGGCGGCGCAGCTTGTTGCCCGTCTACCTTCTATTATGATGTAATTTTCGTATTTTGTTTTAGTGAAATAATAATTTTTTAAGAAAAAAAATGCATGAAACTTACAAAAAAAATCTATTTTTCGAAGAAAAACTTTCATGGAGCATAAGAAGTTATACATATTTTGTGAAATTAGACACGTGTATATTGAAAAACAATTTCTTCTTTTTTGTTTTCTTTTTTAATTAAAGTTCGATAGGTGAAAGAATATTGCAAACTTATAGACTAGTTTAAGTATATGAAAATAGGTTTAAAAAAAAAATTGATACAAGCCTGGATCATCTCTGTAATTTTCTTTATAATATAAGACAACAATAACAACGTTATGCCTTCCTTGAAGAGGTATGATGTTACACTGAAGAAAACTAGAATGCCATGTGAGTTGCAGAAAAAAGACAAAATGCATGCTCTTTTTATGTGTTGTACCTTTTTCACCGATATCATATGTTTAAACCTTTAACATGTCCTCAACTGTTTTTACATTTATTTACAAATATGTTTTTTCTGAATCAACTCTAAGTTATGTGAGTTAGTATTATTATATTATAAAACCGGTCAAAACTTCGCCTCTCCCGTCTTCATCGGTGGCTACCACCAATAACCACCAAAGCATTATCACTGCCACTAACGTGTTACACTAATAGCATCCATAAAGGTGGACCAGGTCTAAATAAACTCATTTTTTCCTCCGACACTAAGGAATGAAAGGGCACTTCAAGGTACTTACCCTACCCCTGACCACTCCTAAAGTGCCACATCAAAAGGGCCAAATACCCTAGAACCACCAAATCACTGGTATTCAAATAAACAATTAGAAATGAAAATGAACCAATACCGATACCGAAAATACCGATACCGATTTTTGGAAAGACATGGTAGTTGGTATCGATACCTATTTTCGCCAAAACTTGGTACCGAATTGGTACCGAAAATGGACTAGTATCGGTATTTTCGGTAGCGGGATCGGTTTGGTATCAGTATTTTCGGTATTTGATATCGAAATGCTCATCCCTAATTCAAATCTAATATTAAAATACCATTAAATTAAAAAGCTCGTGGCTCGGAGCTCGATTGAAGCTCGCTCGGATTTAGCTCGAAAAAAGCTCGCTCGATATGGCTCGGTTTGAAAATGAGCCGAGCCGGCTCGGATCGGTTAGAAAGTGAGCCTAGCTCGGCTCGGTTCGTAACGAGCCGAGCTGGCTCGGTTTGGCTCGAATAATTCTAATTTTTAATATATTTTTTTATATACATATAATATATTACCAAAATGTAAAATAAGATGCAGAATATGCTAAAAATTTAATAATTGGTAACAGTGGCATGGAGATTCTTTGCTTGGATTGAAGTTATAGCTAATCAAGTTATTTAAATAAACTTAATACTACTTTTGATCCAAGTACTCAAGTTAATTCGTATGTTGATGAAGTTATATTGTATTCCATTAAAATTTGAGACTTATTTTGTACTTGCTTGAACTTGATTTTAACGTGCAATGTATAAGGTTGAACTTATTTTAATTGTGTTATTTTTAACTATTGAATAATGGTTTAAACTGTTGAATTTTGAAAGCCATTTTTCTTTTTTCTTTTTATATTCGAGCCAAACCAAGCCGAGCTCGAGCTTTGATTTTCAGCTCGGTTTCAAATCCGAGCCGAGCCGAGCTGGCTCGGTTTATAACCAAGCCGAGCGCGAGCTTGGCCTGGCTCGGCTCGGTTCGGCTCATGAACAGCCCTAATTTCATGTGATGGGAGTGTACGGTTGAGTGCTAGTGTTTTGGTTTTTTTTGAACGATCAACTAAAGTATTGTCGGGTACTCTGTACGCGGCCCCCAATGGCCGAAAGGGGCCCCAGACGGCCTCTAGTCCGTACGGACAGAGCCCTTCGGCCCACTCGTCTCCTGATCCATGGAAAACCCGGCCCGCATACCCGCCCGAAGGCACGACGGTAGTGAACCGGTAAAACCTGGAGGGATCAGGAGTCGAACCCATGACTACAAAGATCAAGTGTCTCTCTCACTTCCCAACACCTACCCCACCACAAGGGTGGGGGTTAATATCCATCAAATTGAGACTTATGGGGATCGGACCCATGTCTCATGAATGAGAACAAAGGCCTCCTACCACTAGGCCACAATTGATGGATGAGTGCTAGTGTTTTGTGTATGGAAAATTGGTTGAAAGTAAAGATTAAGAGTGAAAGAGTGAGAGTTTAATTTTTTTTTAAATCCAGAATCCAACCGTTGGATTCCAAAAAATGAAACTATTACGACTAGATGTGCACAAAAAAATCAGAATCGGAAAAAAAAAACCGGAACCGGGTATTAAAAACACCGGTTTTTATACCCGAACCGTACCTGACCCTACCCGCTGGTACGCATAGGGTATAAATTTCTATGTAAAAAAAGGACCCGATTGTACCCGATTTTTTAAATACCCGAAACTGGGTTGTACCCGGAATCGGGTTTTCTGAATACACCGGACCGAGTTTCCAAATACTCGAAACCAGGTTTTTCGAATACTCAAAAAGTATATATCAAGCGATGGAACTATTTGGCATTTTGATGTCGAGGCGGTCCAGGAAGGCATGGGTCACTTCGTGATTTAAGAGGGGTTGCCATTCGACCACTTCAACAAGCCAAGATTGGCGCGTCTCATTCAAAGAATTCTATAACCGCGTTATAATCATCTAAGTCGCACTACCCTTCGACGTGATTGTATACAAAGAATTCAATACCCGGCATACCCAGGTTTTTTCAGTACCTAGTTTTTTTTCAATACACGGTATACCCGGAACCGGGTATACCGGGTATGGTTTTTTATGCTAGGAACTGGAACGGATTCTTTCAAGACAAAATTACAGAAAATAACCTTTATGTATTACTTAAACTGCACCTTTCACCTTTATCTTTAAAAAGCACTCTAATCAACCTTAACCTTTGTTATTTGTTGCAAATCCCAACCTTTAACACTAACTAAGTTAGTTTTTCCAGTTAACTCCCCTCACATGCCTTGCATGTGAGGGCTTTTTAGTCATTTTAAGTGTGTTTTATTTTAATGTTTATTAAAAAACAAAACTTATACCCAAAGCTCCATTTCCGATCAATGTATAAATATTGTAAACTCACAATCCACTAAATCCAAACAAACAAACAAAGCACCAAACGTGAGTTGGACCATAATATTCAAAACCTCAAGCTGCGGCTGCACCTCTCCAGCCATCCTAACAATTATATCATACACTACCCTCTCGCCACCCAAATGCCTCTCCTTCGGCACCTTACTACTCATCATCCTCATCGGCCCCGAAGCCCCTGAATTCATGTTTCCACTACTTTGCGCCATCGGAACCGATAATTGACCCATATTATTATTATTATTATTATTATTATTATTATTATTATTATTATTATCAATTCCAGTAGTCTGTGGAAGGCTCAACAAGGCCATCAATCTAGCTCCATGATTACTGTTTGGATTATGGTTTCCATTAGGGCTAGGTGGTTGAAGGGGTGGCGTAGCATAAGGAGCACAGAGGTGATGGTGGTGCAGGTTAGCAGGAAGGAAAAAAGGGTAAATAGGGTTTTGGAGGCATAAGAGTCGATGGTGGGAGGAGGGTAGGAAATATTGTTAGGGTTTGAAGAAAGAGCAGGTGTGTTGAGTATCATATGGTATTCCACCTGGGTGTTGTTGGTTATTGTTTACAGGTGAAGCCATGAACCACGTGATGATAATAATGATTTGTAATTGTGTTCAAGAATGGAAATTGAAAGATAGGAAATTTAAATTCAAGTTATGACTTTTGAAAGACAAGACTCCATGAAGAAGATGATGATGTGTTTAGTATTTTAATAAACATTAAAATAGAAAAACACTTAAAATGACTAAAAAGTCCTCACATGCAAGGCATGTGAGAGGAGTTAACTGGAAAAACTAACTCAGTTAGTGTTAAAGGTTTGGATTTGCAACAAATAACAAAGGTTAAGGTTGATTAGAGTGTTTTTTAAAGATAAAGGTGAAAGGTGCAGTTTAGGTAAACATAAAGGTTGTTTTTTGTAATTTTGTCCTGTAATACCCGGTCGGAGTAATACCCGACCCTACCCGGAACCGGTTCCATACTCGGAACCAGGTGTTAAAAAAACCCGGTTTGTGCACCTCTAATTACGATGATGATGATGATTATGTTATGTTATTATTATTATTATTATTATTATTATTATTTTAAATGGACCATTGGAGAGTCGCGGGCCCCATCACTAACATTTCGGACTAGTCCGTTCCACCGGACCAAACCCATTCCAAAAACACCTACAACGCGTCCCTATCCAATTCCCACTCGTCCGGAATCCGGACGACACTTCCAGACGGCCCGTTGTGGCTGCTCTAATGCCAAACACCGCCTCCCGTCATTACAATGTATTGTACCCTCCTATGACCACTCAAACCACCACACTGTCAAACCGAAAAATGAATTTCGTATTATTACCATATAAAAAATCATATGCAAAACCAAAACCAATATAACTTCCTCACCAATTTTTTTTTCTTTTTTTTTAAATACAACCTAAACTCGAGATATATAGCCACCCAAATATTTAAAAGTTAAAATAAGAGGAGGAAGATGCTTGTTAGATTTTCATCAATGAGTGTCTGTAATTTTACCACCAAAGAAACAGGTCATGGTCATTAATTGGTGATGTCAAGTGGAGAGGGTGCACGTACGTGGTTTCCAGGATAAAGAAGGGGATGCATTAATGGTAATTTTTTATGTATCAGTTTTTTAGTTAAAATGCCGTGTATGACGTTAGACCAACCGTAGTGGGGCGTTATTTGTCAAAAATTTTAAAAAATAGTGCCCCAAACACCTATACACCTGGGCGCTATTTTCCAAAAACAAGTCGGGGCTTTATATAAATAACGCCGGTTCAATTTTGTTTTATCGAATAAGAAATGGACACGTGGAGAAGATGAAGACTTGAACGGTCATATGACCGTTTCTTTGAACGGATAATTTTTTTTTGGTTTATATATACACTACACACATATACAATATAAACACGCAAAACACATATATTCAAACACAAAACACAAAATACATTTTACCAATAGTTGAAAAAAAATGGGTTCCCCCGCGTCATCATCTGTTGCCAGAGAATATTACAAATAGTTTCTAGCCGACGAGGGTGATTCGACAGACGAAGAGTTGGAGAAATATGCGGTTACGAGTGCGCTTGCGTCGAGATATATGGAACAAACTAGTGCGCCTACACGTCCAAAACAAACTAGACAGTATTACGAATGAGATCGTATATCGGCAAATGCTCGATTGATGAAGGATTACTTTGATGAAAACCCGACTTACCCCGACCCAAAGACGTTTAGGCGTCGTTTCCGGATGAGCAAACGTTTATTTCTACGTATATCCGGAGATTTGGAAAACGCGTTTCCTTACTTTAAACAAATTGCGAATGCTAGGGGGTTGATGGGATTCACGTCTATTCAAAAGTGTACCTCGGCACTGCGTATACTCGCATACGACAACTCGACGGATATCAACGACGAGTATTTAAAAATGGCCGAGAAAACAACACGCGATTCTTTGGAGTATTTTTGCCAGGGTACATCACTTTTTTAAAGCAAATTCATTTACCTTTTTATATATTTTTGTATATAGTTAGATCAATTTTGTTTTATATATTTTTGTATTTATTTTTTTAGGAATAGTAAAGTTGTACGGAGCCCGGTATCTTAGAAGGCCCACTTGGTACGACTTACAGAAAATTTACGAGGTGCATACGTGAACATGGGTTACCAGGAATGATGGGTAGCATTGATTGTCGTCACTGGCGGTGGTAAAATTGCCCAACCGCTTGGCGAGGTCAACACACACGTGGTGACCAAAAAGGACCATCGATTATTTTTCAAGCGGTGGCTTCAGTCGATCTTTGGGTTTGGTCGGCCTATTTTGGTGTTGCGGGTTCATGCAACGACTTAAACGTTTTTGAGCAGTCGCCTATTATTGAGGATTTCATTTATGGCAGGGTAGCAAATGCGTGTTTTTATGCTAACGGAACCTACTACCCACACGGATACTATTTGGCTGACGGAATATATCCGAGGTATAGCATTATCGTTAAGACGTTCAGTAACCCGTACGATGAAAAAATGGCACACTTTAAAAAGGTTCAAGAGGCGGTGCGAAAGGACATAGAGAGATGCTTTGGGGTTCTTCAACAGCGTTGGCATTACATAAGAAATCCCGCTCGTGCATGGACCACAGACAAGCTACGAGATGCTATGTATGCATGTATAATCATGCATAATATGATATTAGAAGATGAAGGTAAAGCGATATGCCAAAATTATGTACTGGAAGCCGTTCAGAATCTACCGCAAGCTAATATGGAAGAAAGAATACTCAACGCACATTAACTTCGTGACCATGATGCACATGATGCGTTAACGGCGGATTTGGTCCAACAAGCGTGGTCGGTTCGTTATATTCCAAACGCAGGTGAAAACGAAGAGGGAGAAGATGAAGAAGAAGATGAAGAAGAAGGTGAAGAAGAAGATGATGAAGAAGAAGATGAAGAAGAAGAAGAAGAAGAAGAGTATGAAGAAAGCGAAGATGAAAATTAATATTATTTGTGGTTTTATATATTATTTGTGTGTTTTTTAATATTATTTGTAATTTTTTTTTGAATTTATTTAATATTAGTTGTGTGTTTTTAATATTATTTGTAATTTTTTTATATTTATTTGTCTTTTATTTTAATTATTTTGAGTTAAAAGATTAAAAAAAATATAATAAAATAATCAACCAATCAGAAACAGGGGCTTTAAAAATAAAGCCCCTACCACTACACCCCTTTTTCACTTTATCTCTCCATGCCGACTCAGCTGCCACGTGAACCAATCAGAAAGGGGGGCTTTATAAATAAACCCTCCCACTACACATGGTCTTACATAGGGTGCAAAATAATTAAATATTAAGAATTAACATTCAAATAGACTTTAGTTTTACTTTTAACGTGTAACAGGAGTTTAAAGCGCAAAACTCACAAAAGTATCAAGTAATTTAAGTTTAATTATTAAAAGAAAAATGGATAAACCCTTTTAACTTTTAAGGATGAAACCAAATTAACTTGTTACCCTTCATTTGTAGCCTTAAGTATATATACTCGGACTTTTTTTCCCTTCCCCAATGAGTAGGTTTATTAGGATTGTAAGATTGGGGTCTAAGGGGGCACTCCAGAGTAAGCTAAACTAATCAAAATGAAATCACTAACTAAGGGATGTCACCTTATTTTTACCAGGAGCGTTCCTGGAAATTTAGGTACCCTATCCGAGCTATTAAAAAAAATATACCCCTTAGACATTAAGTTTTGAATTTTAAATGAGTATCAGGCTTATAAATGGGCTTAATAAGTTTTTGAGTTTTATATGAGCCCAAATTTTAAGTTTAAAATGAGTTTTCTATTAAAAAACAAACCCGCACGCGCGCACACCTATGTATATATGAATTTTATAAAAAATTATGAGCCCAATAAAACGCGCACACATTCACAAACAGGTTTTTTTTTATGGGAAAATCACCAAAATAGCCCGTTGACCGAGCATTTTGCACAAATAAACCTTTGACCCCTCTTAGGAGAGACGGGACACGGCTCCCAAGAGGCCTGAACCGTCTCCCAAGAGGCTTCCCATTTCAGCCAACAGAGGACCGCCACGTGTCGTTGTTGATCCCGAGGCTGTCCCGTCTCTCTCCAGACGGGTCAGAGGTCAACCGTCTCTCTCCCCAGACGGGTCACACTTCCCCATGCCGTCTCAAGCCGTCTCGGGAACCGTCTGAACCGTCTCAAAGTGTTTCGGGAACCGTCTTTCGGGAACCGTCTGAAGCCGGGTCACATTTTACAATGGTGACTCGCCGTCTCCCGAGACGTCGTCTCCGGTGAGTCCCGATGGTTCGACCGACGCTTCGGTTGTCCAGGTCACCACCTATAAATACCGTGTCCCGTCTCCCGTCAGACCATCCAAACCACCACCACCGTCTAACAGTAGCAGCACTATCCAAACCACCACCACCGTCTAACAGTAGCAGCACCACCACACAACCACCACCGTCCATCACCACCGTCTAACACAAATGGCACCCCAAAGATGGACAGAAGAACAAGAGATTGCACTTGTATCAGCTTGGCGCCACGTTGAAGAGAGCACCCACCAAACCAACAAATGGTTTCGTATCCAACACGAGTACAACCGGCTGGTTGGTGGGTCTGACCGGACAACGGACTCTCTTAGCCGGAAGTTGAACGATTTGACAACGAAGTGTCAAATCTTCAACGGGTACCACAACCGGACTCTTCAGTTGGTACCCCCCGGCTTTCCCGAAGACACGTCAATTAGACACAACAAAAGACAGTATAAAAACAGGGAGGGAAAAGAATTTAAACATTTGTCCGCGTGGCAAATGATGAGAGATTATCTATCTTAACTAGTTTATTTGTAATCAAATTTTATTTATGTTTTTTTTTATGTTTTTTTATTAATGTTTATTTATGTTTTTTTTATATGAAAGTAAATATTTCATTAATATTACAATAACAATATTATTACAATAACAATCATTAATATTACAATAACAATATTATTACAATAACATTAAACAAACCATATTATTACAATAACAATAAAAAAACTATACTATTACAATAACGATAAACAAACTATACTATTACAACAAACTTCCTAAATTTACTTGCTAAGAACTAAGAACTTTGTTTGAATGGTGTATGTGCGCTTCATAGACAAAGAACTCTTCTTGCAAATAAAATAGACTACCACATTGTAGATGCAAATTACACGGGTTAACCCACGCGCAGATGCAACAACAATCCAAGTAGCCGTACGCAGATGAAACAACAATCCAAGTAATCGGACAATATTTTCGTAAGCCGGTAGGCTTCGGTTGGCAAACCAAAAAACATCTTGGAAGATGAAAGGTTTGGGGAGGGTGGTGGGTGCAAATTTTGTTAAGTGAAATCCGGTATTTATATACACTAGTGAGACGGTTCAGACGGTTCCCGAGACGGTTTGAGACGGCATGGGGAAGTGTGACCCGTCTGGGAGAGAAACGGTTGACCTCTGACCCGTCTGGAGAGAGACGGGACAGCCTCGGGATCAACAACGACACGTGGCGGTCCTCTGTTGGCTGAAATGGGAAGCCTCTTGGGAGACGGTTCAAGCTCGTTGGGAGCCGTGTCCCGTCTCTCCTAAAAGGGGTCAAAGGTTTATTTGTGCAAAATGCCCGGTCAACAGGCTATTTCGGTGATTTTCCCTTTTTTTATATACAAACAGATGAATTAAAAAAAAACCAATGGTGAAGTGGTAAGCTTTCGTCTCATTAAGGGGTTGACGCAAGTTTGACACTAGAGAGGAGGGGCAATTTTTCCCTAAAATGTTTTCGTGGGCACTTAAACCTAATAATTTGTTGGAGTTGTTGATTACATGTCCAATAATTTGTTGAATTGAATTGTTAAGTAATTTGTTTTCTATTAGACATTTATCAAATTATTTTGTTAATAAAGTATAATTAAGTTTTAATTTTTTTTGTTTGGTTTATTAAGTCTTAAAAAATTAATAAACCTAACATGTGTACATATATGGGTATATTTTTTATTGATTTATTTTGTAATCCTATGAGATCATAAACGACTTTTTTTTTCTTGTAAATACTAAAAATTTAAAACTTAAGTAATTATTAGGTGTTCTAATCTATAACTTATAATAAAAGAATTGAACTTTAATGATGTGACATTCAATGGAGGCCTCAACCCCTTCTTGAATGTGCCACGTGGCATTATGTAGGATTTTTTAATTTTTGAGTTTTTTTAATAAATCTATATATATTATAATTATTTTAGGAAAAGATAAGAATTTAAAAAAAAAATTAAATTTTCTTTCTAATGTTTCCTCCCATAACTTTTAAACGTTAATATCTTTTATATACGAGATTTTATAAAAAGAAAAATTACACCAAATTAACGAGCGTTTTATTATCTTTCCAACGAGTACCATAGTGCTATATAAAAAACGGAGAAAAAAAACAACTATTTTTGTGGGGTTTTGTTTTCAAATATATTTTACTCTACTAATAAATCACAAACGATAAACATAACTTCATAGGCAGAGATTCCTTTTTTTATATTTGAGAGGGTGTTTGGGATTGAGTTTCAAAACAACTTATTGACTTATTGGGTTTTCTAAAAAGCCAATAAGTCAATAAGCTGTCTGTATAACCCAAAATCACTTTCTGTTTTGACTTTTGGCTTTTAAGGGTGGAAAAGCTGTTTTTGAAAAGTTAGAAATCCTGCATTTGGCTCTTGACTTTTGGAAAAAAAATTACAAATTTACCACCAATACAACCAATATTCACAATAAGTTAAGCGAAACACTTAAACAAATAACAATCTATTCACTTTTTGACGTTTCTCATCCCAAAAGCTAATCCAAACACTTTTTTTAAAACTCCTTTTCAAAAAGTCATAAGCCAATAAGCACTTTTGACCAAAAGCACTTTTGCATTTCCAAACTCAATCCCAAACACCCTCTGAATATGATAACTTATGGTAGAAATTTGTTTAAAATAAATAATAATAATAATAATAATAATATTGTTATTATTCATTAATCATGTATTGGCAAATTATTAATTATGTTGTCATATTAGATATTTTATTATGTTATATTAGATATTTCAACCCCGGGACACTCCCGGGATAAAAGCTAGTCCTATATATGATATCCGCACACACATAGATGTCGTTTTTGTTATGTTGTGAGTATTTTTCTTGTTTTCTTTATCATTTACTATAGCGTGTGCCGGTACCGTAACGATCCGAAAGGTTACCAATAGAATTTCGCTCACATCCTCGTGGCAATGCATGAGTTGAATAGGTTTTCTTAAATGATTTTATAAATAACTTGTAAGTTCACATGTAAACTAATGTTTTGCAACATATGAGCTTACGCTTTATCTATACTACTATATAATGGGTGCTTGATGGATAAGAAGGTAAATTTACATCTTTTTTAAGATGACATATCAAGAGTCTTAGTATAAATCTATAATTTTTGTCTAATTTCTTCCTTTTATGCCATCTTGTAGAACATTTAATGGTATTTGTATAAATGAGTAATGCAAGTCATACACCTTATTCAACCTTTGAAACCGTCACATTGATTTTTGAAGCCTCTTCGGTTCTACTCCATTATACCCTCAAATGAAACCTCTGTAATTAATATCATGGATATAATTGCAATTGAAAAATTGAAAAGTGATGAAGATTACTCTCGATTAATCCTTAATTTATTGAAATCCCATTTAATTTTCTATAAATCAATTATTTTCTTCAAAATCAATTACTTTTTCAAACCCTTTGATTATTTTTTTATGCAACTTAAGATCAATTGATGTTTGAAAGGGATGAGCATGGTAATGTCAGGGATTTTCCTTATTATTAGTTTTTTGGTTGTTTTTTTTAATTAGAAAATGTGATATGTTTTGTTTATGCTCTAGGTTGTTAAAACAGAAACATAGAAATTGTTTATTCAAATGATTGAAAATGAGTTAGAAGAGAAAACAAGTGATAGAAATTGCTTATTCAAATGGTTGAAAATAAGTTAGAAGAGAAAGCAAGTGGGTCATATGCTTACCGTTTTACGGGCTAATCACACTTTTCTAGGTACTTCACGTAACCTTCTCTTTAGTGATTAGGTTGCGGTGTTTAAAATTTTGTCTCGATAAATCGTCATTCACTCTTTCGAATTTATCTTTATTGGAGTTGTTTGTTGTAAGTCTCACCGTTCTGATTTTAAATATGTACCATTTACTGGTATTTTAGTTCTAAATGAAAGCATAAAAACTTGGTGAATATAGCGACAAATGAAGTAGCAGTAAAAAATTCATATTACTACTTTGATAGTTTCAATGAGTTGTTACATAATTCATTATTGTACATCTACAAATTGGAAAATTGGGTACACCAGTTAGAGAATGAAATAGACCTAATATATTGTTAGTGGAATTGCATTGTGGATGTTGAATTAAATGGTATGAAAACAAGCGCCACCGGAGTTTAAAGTGTCTCCAGCAACACGCAGTCATTTGCCAATAAATTGTTTTGATGATTTTATCTTGGTAATTTCTTTTATGATTTAACATGTTCGCGCCGCAACGTGCGCGAGAAATTATAAAAAGAAAAGCTGCTGATATGATATTGAAAGGGTAGTATTCTCTTTGCGCTTGATTTCATTTGTTTTTGTGATGTAATTGCCTTTCTTCTTACATATCGGCTAATCAGTTTGTAGATTGTCTTTGTTTCTAATTCTTATGCCATGGTACGTACTCATGAATTGATTTTCATGCTTTAAACTATGTCATATACTTGCTACCTTCATTTATTTTTATTTTTTTCTAAGCATTGTGTCATGTGTTGGTTATTATTCAGATTTGGAAATGTGTTGAAAGGTGAAATAGACGAATGCCTACAAAATACTCAAGAAATGGGTGCTTTAGTGGATCCAATATATACTCTGGCTTGATAGAAGTTAATATGTCAACTTAGTAACCTGACACTTAAAGAGTAGATAAATATTTATTTCAGAATGGCTTATTCGAACCACAACATTGGGTACCAAGGTGTACTATTGAATCTGCATTTTTGCGTTTTGTAAATAATCACCTTGTTGTATTGCAATTTCTATTTGGATCTCGCGGCAACGCGCGGGTAAACCAATCGGTTCTCGGAGTTTCGGTTTATTTGTGGCCCACTTCGGTTTCTAGCATGTACCTGTTTGGCCAAAAACGAAAACCGGTTCTAATCCTTCTTAAAAAAACTCGAACCGGTTTAGAACCTAGATTGGTTTGAGAAAGAAAGGGTTATCTTTAGGCTCCGTTAACGTATTTTGCATAAAACAGACATGAAACATAAATGATTAATGCATTCTTTCAATAACTTTCTATTAGATAACAAATTAAAAGATGATTGCTTCGGTGGCTACCATGAAGAAATTCGCATTACAAAACAAAAAAATAGAAAAGCAAAAAAAGGGAGATGAAGATTTTATTAGTCATCTATGATGTGTATATAATGTACAACACCAACAACGTGATTGACTAAACGCAACAGCGAAACACAGTGCAACCCCGCCGCAACGCGCGGGTTCCTGCTAGTTTAGAATATCGGTTTTAAATGTGAATACACACCGTAGGCATAGGTTGAATTTTACATTAATATCAGTGACGATAACTTGAAGTAAATTAACATGTAAAATATCATTAATTCACTTGTGGATTTATACTATGAGTTCCACAATCTTTTCCCCATTTTATGTTGGGAAAAAAAGAAGAATAAGTGGGCAGGTTACAAGCGACCATGTGTGGAAGGTAACAATGATGAACAATGAATATTCGTGTTCTCTACAGGGACGAAGCTTAGTGAGGGCCAGGGTTGCCCTGCCTCCACCAATTTTTGGCGCAATAGTGTGAATTCCCCGGTTTTATAAAAAATATTTGTATATTTTGAGTCTGGCTCCCACCGGTTTGAAAAAAAGGGCATGTGACTTTCGGCCCCCACCATCCAAAAGTTCAAGCTTCGCCACTGGTTCTCTATACAGCAAAGGCTAAAGATGATCTCGAAGAGTTAAAAACAACACAAGTAGGTGATGTGAGGGAGATGGTGAAGGTGATGGCATATAGTTTGTTAGCGGCAATGAGTATGTTGATGGTTGAGAAAACCAGGTGTTGCTTCCCGGGACAAGTGATATATGTGTCGAAGAGTGAAATATACATAGAGGTAAGATGTGAATGAGTGGTTTACCAATATGCTCTTTAGTTTAAATAAATGATCTAGTAAGAACCACAAATATTGAAACTAAATGGAATACGATATGTTCTTTTGTTCTCTATTCTAGTTAGGACTTTTTTTATTCTTCATATTTTATAAAAAGAAATTTTATGATAATATTCCCAAATTTGTATTACCCTTTACAATGAAGCATTAGAAGAGTTCCACATGGAATTGCCATAGCCAAACAAATTATGACCCCACAATACAAATATAGCTTAGTGCATGTGGCAAAAAAATGAAGGTGGATGGATATTTAATTTTGCCTTTACATGTTCAATGTATTCTTGTCAATCTTTGTCTCCTTTTTTTCCTTTAAAGATGGAAAGGCCCATGAAGGAGCTATCAAACAAATTTAAAGACATGAAAGGGTGTCAAGATAATTGAAGGTTGAAGAATATATATTTTTAAATAAGTACCACAGTTGAAGTCAACTTTGACTTTGCTAAGTTAATTATCCAACTAACCAAAAGATTAGTTATCAATTAATCTAATTAATCCCTGTAACTATCATTAATCAAATCAACATCATGTGGCTTTCAATCTCCAAAAACCACCATTTAACATCAAGATTAGATACATTAACCACCATTTAACATCAAGAGTAGATACATTAACCACCTCTCAATCTTAATGGTGACACTGATAAGATAAGCTACATTGCATTGATGTTTGACTTATCTCCTAATTTAGGGCAGATTTGACGTTTTCTTTTTGGTTTGTTTTTGTAGTATTTTTACGTCTAAGGGCTGTTTGGTAGCCTCTTAATGATCATTCAGAGGCTACCTCTTAATGGTTCATAACCTCTTAATGGTTAAGAAGTAACCTTAAGTCAATGGTTAAGAGGCAATCATTAAGATGTTAATTCTTAACCATTCATACTTAAGATTATATCTTAACCATTAAGAGACTATGAACCATTCAGATGTAGCCTCTTAATAACCATTCAGAGGCTACCAAACAGTAAGTATAATCACGTAAATATCTTTTCGTCAAAAAAATAAAAATAAAAATAATTATAGCTTGGAATTTAAAAAAAAATCAGAATGGTTAAATAACTATAGAAATGACACGAACCTGTTTTTTGTCACCTATTCAATTGTATGGGAACTTAAAGAATATGAGTATTGAGGCACAGCCCGTTTTTATCTTGGACTTAATATTGGTTCTTAAACTTTTGCCATACCAAATTACCAATTCACTCTTAGCTCATTTCATTTCTACTATGGGCCAGCCCATGAAACGATAAGGCTAGTTTACCACTAACCTAGAGATGTACAAAACAAAACCTATTTGGATTTTCAAACTGGTTTGTAACTAGACCCGATACCACACCTGAAACTGTTTTGACCCAAACTGATTCCAACCCGATACAAACTGATAGTTTGTATATCTATTGCTACTCTCTTTACTAAAACCGGTTTAGACCCGAACCAATTTGAAAAAAAAAAAAACCCTTGAAAAACCGACTTTAACCTTATCCAAACTGTCTGTTTAACGATGAGATAAGTACTGAACCGGTACCAAAATATCGATATCAAACTTTCAGAAAAGTGAGTACCCAATACTATACCAAATCTTTAGGTGCGGTACCGGTACGACATCAATAAGGTATCAGTATTTGTTACAAAATGTTCTCTTTGTATGGTATTGATAGCGAACCAGTATCAATACCGAAAATACCGATACCGAATTTTGAAAAAATGGGTATCGTATTGATACGATACGGGTACTCGATACCAATGCTCATCCCCTCTAGTTACCGGTGAACCATCATTTAAACAGTCTATTCAGATATGTTGATATCCCTGTTCAATCGAATCAGTCATGATGTTAAATCTGCTCTCTATGTCTTCCATAAAAGGGGTCTCGCTTTATCCTTAGTTTCGTTCGATTAGGAGCGTGTACTTATTTTCATGTCTACTGTTTTATTATATTTTGATTTATGTCATTGTATTCATTCTCTAGAAGATACTAGACCAGTAACTGTTTGTTAGGGTTTATTACTGCAAATTTTCAAATCTTCGGCAGCGTCGTTAATGGAATTGGAATTCGCGCGGGAAATAGAATTTGATTTGGAACGTAGGTGTGTTCGATTCACAGAATGAAATGGAATTTGGATTGAATTGGAATATAGACTCCATTTAATATGTTGTTCAATTCCAATTCTTTTGTTGAAACGGACACTATAAGAAATGTAATATACATTCCGATTCCAACCACATTCTATTTCATTCCGTGAAACGAACGCTACCTTATATTTGTTCAACTATAATTTGATACTAAATTCATCATATCTGCAGTTAAATTGCTAAATAGAACTCTCCTTCGTTGGCGAATAAGCTATGTAATACCAAATTCATCTCAAGTTGAAGTAAATTAGTACAAGTTTAATTTTGAACATAATGTGTTCAATTGAGGGATCTTCATGTAGTTTTATTTTGATGTAAATCTTGACGGATTTGGAGATTATACAAATACAAAAATATAAGAATCACAGTGTATTCAAATGGATGAATATGGCATTAGCTTACAAATGAGGGAATTTCCTGGTATTTATAGGGACCGAAGAGGTATGAATCCCCTTCACACCGGTTCGGTTATACAATGTTGCAAAAATCGGCCTAAGCGGTGAAGAAAATCGGAATTAGGCCCTAGTCGGAGATCTAGGCGTTTTGGGCATTAGGAGGCGGCCATTAGGCGGGCCTAGGCGGTGATTTTTTTATTTATTTTTATTTTTTTATTAAATTTCTAAGTATTTTTTAGTATTATGTGTATATATCTTAACATATTTTCAAAAAACACCTAAATTTGTGTGTATATATATAAAATACCAAAACGCCTAATTCCGCCTAATTTTCGTCTAGTCCCGACTAGTCCCTAGGCTGGACCTCACCGTCCGCCTAGCGCCTTTTGCAACCTTGCGGTTATATGATTACTATAACCGCCCTAATCTAGGTTACAGTTAATAATACAAGTTTAGGTAATTAACTTAAAATATAATCAATAATTATTCCAACAACTCTATGCTTGTGCAATGCAACATATGATACCCTCACAAGTTATTGACATGAGTTGAGGATCAATATTTTTCTTGGTGGTTTATACTAACTCATGATAAAGCTAGATGCCTGACTTAATTTTGGTATGGATTTGGATTTTGTATATTTTATTTTTTTTAACTTTAGTATGAAGAAGAAACTCGACGACTAAAATCTTTTAGTTTTTTCTTATCAGGAAAAGATTTATAGACATAGAGAATGCTTGGATGTAGTTGCTTCTTTACAAGCCAAGAAGGGTACCGTTCAGGTTTGTCATTTTAGTGCAGTGCATCTCTTTTTGAGTCTAGCTTCATTACTTGTCTATTGGTGATTTTCTTATTATTTTGGAAGAGGGAACGGTACCTGTAAAATTTTATTAATAAAGAATTAAAGAATACAAAACTAAGGCATTGGCCGCTCATCTCGGCATATACCCCAAGAACAAACCAACCCCCATAAGGGAACAACAGAGACAACTATGGACTAATAATGTGGGTTACAAAAACCTGGCCCGTAGAATTCCTAAAGGTCACTAAGTAATACAAACAAGAACCTTTTTGGGCCTACTACTAACAACAATATCGATAAGAGGAGGCGGCTCTAAGGGCAATGAGGATTGCGCTGGTGGGGGTGGTGGAAGTCGTGGCGGGGTGAGAGAGACATCTTCACATTGTAAATAAAGCTTATTTGGTTGTACATGAGCAACGCCTACATGATGTGCGCGCCTCAGCCCTCAGGCTTTTTGGACCTGCACTTCCTAGAGCGCATCACGCCGTTTAGATGAAGATTGTGCTACCCAGCCAACACATAATAAACATAGTTGAGACTTGTCTTTTACATGTTCAACTTTTACAAGACAATTAGGTTGATTTTTTTTTCCACAATCGCTTTTGTAAATCAGGTTAAGATTGCTTTCCAAGATGCCTGATATAGAATTGTCTTGCTTCTGAGAATCGGATCATATTTGGTGAATCATGTCTTTTCCTAATAATCTTTATGTCTTTTCTTAATAACCTTTATGTCTTTTAGCTATTTTTGTAGTTAACTTTTTATCTAAATTTAACTATCCTGGTTCAACACTAGTGTTTGTTGCTATTACGCTTACTACACACGTACTATGTTGATTAATGTTCCTTTTACAAGTCACTAGTTTCGTCGTCTTGTTGGTGCAATTCTTCATAACTAGTCATATGATCATTCCAACTTGAGAAAAGTCGACTAATTAACCCAATTGGGGAAGTTAATTCTGATTAAAGTTAAGACAGTTTTATGAAGGATAATATTGAACTATTTTAAGAAAACTGGATATAAATGAAAAGATTCCAATCAATAAGGACCGCTGATGGGGCTTTCATATGGGCTCAATAAAGGAGTATGTTTCGGGACAAAGCCTAATAAAGGGGTCCATACCCTACCCTAGATCATGAAGTGGGGTAAACCCTCCAAAAGGCACAACACCAATCGAGCAGTGGATGTATAGTTTGTGATAAAAGGTGTAAAAGTTGACTAGTTTTGGATCCGGATCGATAAAAAATCCGGAACTACGTATTGAGGAACAGGTTCCATACCTGACTCTACCCGCCGGTATACATTGGGCTGTAGCCCTATGCTTTAAATTGGTTCCAACCTAGTTATACCCTACCTGAACCGGTCAAAACCTTAAAAAGTGTTGGTTATACCTAGGATCGAAACCAAACTGAACTGATAAGTTCTCTCTTAAAAAACCAGTTTCATACCCGTTATGGTTCTAACAATATCCAATTTATGACTTCGTTAACTAGAACTGTAACTAATTTTGACAAAAATAAACACCTGAAATGTGCGCCACTATGTTTTGTGCGATTACATAACCAGTTATATTACAAATAATCATATCCTTGAGGACAAATATTTTGTGCACTTGTGAAACCGATGGTGTCGGTTATCATGACGACTCCAACGTAGTTGTTTCGAAGTATACCTTGATATGAAACAAAAGGTTCGACTCTGGAGTTGTGTTTTGTATAATTTAAATTCGCATAGCATCAATAATGTGCCTTCTAATCATCGAAGATGGAGCATCAATTGATGTCACCCTAGATGTCATGTTTGGAGACATTGAATAATGTGAGTTTGTTGGTATTAGAATACTTTTAGTTTTGTCAAAAGAAGAACATTATCCTAAGTGAAGTGATTCAAATTTCAAACTTTGACCCAAGCTTTTAAGCTATGTGATATTGTGATGTTACCTCTTGCACAGGCCCATCTTGTGGTCATCGTCAAGTCGCTAGTTGTTGTTGGGTTATTGGGGATATAAAGAAACTAATGTTTTCAACCAAGTGGTAAACGATCTACGCCTTTAGTGTACCCTATGTCTATTTAAAAGTGCCACTCTTTTAAAAGATGGAGGGTTCAAGTCCTACTTAATACACTTAATTTTAAGTCCGTTCAAAAAAAAAAAATACACTTCATTTTAAGTGTGAGGAAAAAAGAATGAAATGTCATAATGGTGAAACATTAAACAGTCTAACCCTTTTTACATTAATTATCATCTCTAATTAATTACTCCCTCCGTCCCATTAGAAGTGTCTTGGTTTGAAAAACACAAAGTTTTAGGCATATTAAATGATTGCTTTTTTTGCTTGTCATATGACAATAATACCCTTGTCATATGTGGGCCCATCATATTCTTTGTTTATTTTAGTTGTTTTTTTAAGGGTAACTTTGGAAATTGGCTTAAAATTTTTTAAAGTGGACACATAAAATGGGACAAATAAAAAAGGGAATATGGACACTTTTAATGGGACGGAGGGAGTAGTAATTAACACTTTTCTTACATATTATCAAAATTTGTCCTACACGTATCAACATTCATACAACATATATCGAAATTATAATATGTTTGTCCTACACATATTGAGATTATTGCAATTTTATTCTACACATATAAAAAGTCATTGTACCTATATTCTACACATATCAAAATTATCATTCACTCTAAATTAGGTTTGAATTGGAAGAATATATTTTAACAATGAATTATGAGTTCATTTATTTAACTAGTTTATAGGGGTTACAAAAACTTAGTAATTAATTTAACATTAAATATAATTATTAAATGAGAGACTTATGTTGGTTAAAATTTGTTATTTTTCTTACAAAACATTTCTTATCATTTGAACTCTCTCTACTATACCTGTGTGTATGTATATTATAATAGTGAATACCTAAAATTTATTAGTTAGCAAAAAAGAAAGAACACCTTTATGTCAACGAACAAGTCCATTTTGCATTTATGATATGTGATTATTAGTTTAGATAGTACAACGGATTCTATGCTTTTATATATTTTTTTAGTCATTTAAAAATATGTAATTAAATGTGTAAAACATCAAAATTATCATATAATAATGGATATAGATGATAATAATTATTCAACTTTCTCTAAACAGACCTAACCGAAAGAAGAAAAAAAATATTGTTCATACAATATTCACACTATTATATACATGTTACTCTATTTTAAATAAAAACAATCTTAAATAATCATTACAGTCTTTCTCCAACAGATCTAACATAATATAATACTTAAGATTAATCTTATCTCTTTTATTTTGTTTCCATATTTGTTAAACAACAAAACAGATATAATCTTATTAGAAATGTAAAGTGTTATATAAATAAAATCTGATGAGAGTAGATTATGTTAAAAGATGTGATGTAAAGTTTATAAATAAAGATTACAATCTTGAATATTGAAAGTGTAACTTTTCTTTTGCTAGTGCTTTATTCATATACGAGAAGAGTAAAAATTTCGATTACGTTAATAATTAAATTTGACCATGTTATAAGTTATTTGACTATGCATTGGAATGTTGTCTCTATCTTATAGTTTTTTTTTTTGAACGATCAACAAAATATTTCATTCCACCAAGGCTAGCGGGGTGCTAGCAAGATTACACCAATTACATGTCCACCAAATAAACAAATACAATACAAAACTAAGTAAACAGCACAACGATTACCACCCTATTCTCGAAAGATCAAACCTGCGCCAGATATTCCAGTCCAAAGCAGGGTGTTTTGCCCTGTTTTTCACCCAAAAGAGACTAAGGGCCTTGACATCACCAATGACTTTTGAAACGAGAACTTGATGGTTGTTGAAGACGGCCTCGTTCCGATGCTTCCATAGACACCAAATCGTCGTTAGACAAATTGCATTAAACGCCTTTTTTCGCTTTGTTGAACCACCGATGTGCAAGTGAAGTTGGAGTAGATCCTTGAAGTGAAATGTGAAGGTTGAGCCGATGTTGCACCATTGCGTCACAAGACCCCAAATAGTTTGAGAAAAGGAGCAGGAAACAAAAAGATGCTCCGTCGTTTCCTCGCATTCACCACAGAACGGACACATAACCGATGGAATGTTGATGTTTCTATACCTCAAAGCGCTCCTGGTAGGTATCCGATTCTGTTCAGCTCTCCATGCCAGCACTAGCGCCTTTTTTGGTACCCACGAGTTCCATTGTAGCACGAAAGTCGCCTGCTCGAACCTGTACTGCTGCAGCGTTTTCTTCAGGTCACCAACGTTGAATCTGCAGCTGTTTCCCAGCCCCCAAACCCATGAATCTGTCGTCCCAGAGAGTGTCGGAACATCCACCGTGTCGTAGAGTGAAGACAGCTCCATCTGTTCAGTGTTCGAAAGAGCATTCCTCTTCCAAGCCCAACCCCACCCAGCCCCGGAGGACGCCACCCGATCAGCAACAACAGCCGACTTGTCACGTTCCAACTCAAATAATGCTGGAAATCTGACTGCAAGTGGAGTTTCAGCAGCCCAAGTGTCCAGCCAAAAGGATATACCCAACCCATTCCCTACCACCCCTTTTAAGGCCCAACCCACATCCACCCCAACCTCTTTGACAGCACGCATAGCCGAGAATATTTGCTTCCAAGAACCTGAAAAAGATAATCTAGTAGGGATTGGATTCCAATCCCGACTAGAACTATGAATAGACCATATTATTTTACGCCACAAAGCGGTGGGCTCGGTTTTAAACCTCCACCACCACTTTGCAAGCATAGCCGAATTAGCGTCGAGTAGAGAACCAAAACCTAGGCCACCATAATCAACCGGGGAACACACCCTTTGCCACGCCACCCAATTCATTTTCGCCTTCTCTTCCGATCCACCCCAAAAGAACACGCGTCTCAACTTGTCAAGGTCCTCGAGCACTTTTCTTGGTGCTTTAAACAAAGAGAAATAATAAGTAGGTAAGGCATTTAGCACCGACTCTATCTTATAGTAAGTTATTTTAATATAAGTTTGAATCAACTTAAAATAGTGTAAGTTTTGAGTAACGAGGTAATGATGATATACAAATATATATATTTTTTTTTAAATTTAACATAGATTAATTAGCATTTCATTTTGTTATATTTAAAAGGAATCAAGATTGAGAAACAAATAATGAAATTAGGTGACAAACATTTCCCTTGCCTTTGAGATAAGAGCTTTTCATGTGGATCCCATACCAAATAATTATAAATGCTTTGACCCTCCTTAGCTTTGACATAGTCTAAGACCTTGACATTCTAATCGACTCTCCATTTTTTACTAAAACTTTATATAAAATTCAGAAGTATATGTGGATGTCACATGGCTTGATTTTTATATAGCCAACATTCATAAATAATTCTGTACTCTTGTAAAATAGTCAACAAATATTCCAATACCGTTCACAATGTTCATAGCTTCAGAAATAACATAATAAACTTTTGAATTGTTTATTTAAGGTTATCTTATTTGGTATCTATACCCCAATTATTGTTCCCTTAAAAATAAAGTCACATTTTGCATAAGTGACTAGCTTTGCACAGGAATATTAACTGTTATTATTATTTATTATTTTTTTTACATAGAATACGTTATGCAAAACCGGGTGTATTAAACATGTCTAGTAAAAAACAGGTTTGGTAACCTAAAAAACAATCCTTTGATTTTCTTGGAAAGGTTAATATCGATACGAAGCCTTTTGTTTTGTTCTTCAATTGTGGATCAACTCAAATTCAGTTAGTGTGTAACAAACATGTTCATCCGGATGCATGGGTTGGCATCGATCTTTCGTAAATATGCCATAAATGAATGTCTCGTCACGATGGTTCATGTTTGGCGCATCATAAAAAGTATTCATGAGACTTGAAGTACTACTATCTTGTGATGAATTAGTATGCTTGTAGACAAACTGAACGTCCAATGAATTGTTCAGTGGGAAGTTCTTTATATATGTTTAATTAGTAAACTAACAAACATAAACAAAAACTTCATTGGTGAAAGTTCGTTCAATTACATTGGTGAAAGTTCGTTCATTTCACGTGCGTTTGGTTTATGTGTGTTCACTTGTGTTTGTTTATGTTCATTTAAATTTATATATTCATAATAATAGTTAACGTCCCATTAACCCAATCAGACTTTAGAATCAAGCCTCTAACAAACGAGGAAAAAACAAACAAGAACAAATTCATTTTCTTAGGGGCTGTTTGGTAGCCTCTTAATCAGCCTCTTAATCATTCAGGTCTGAATCATTAAGCATTCAGACTGTTTGTTTCAGCATCTGAATGAAATGATTAAGTGCTGAACCATTAAGCTAATAAAGGATGCTGAATGATTAAGCTCTTAACCATTCAGAGTCTCTTAACTATTCAGACCATCTTAATGGTTCAGCACTTAATCAACCAAACAGCCCCTTAGTTGTTGAAAAAATGAGTCAAAATTGCTAGTCAACTGTTAAAGTCAACTGCCAAACATATGTTTTCAAAGTTGGGGTGATTATGCCAAATACTCAAAGTGTCTTTAGTGTTATAATAAGGTTTTGTCTAATTGTAATAAATGTCCTGAACTTGAAGGACTATTTGTGTCAACTTAGAAGTTGGTTTGTTAGAAGTTCGTTAATCAGAATTAGGGCTTATAAAAGCTAGGTTAGGTCATGATTTGGAATAATCGTCTGTAATCAATTTCCTTCCAATTCGTTTTCTGTATTCGTTCTATCAATAATAATCTCTTTAATCGTTAGTTAATTGTTCTCGATTGTTTCTGTAATGGTGTTTATTTACAACATTAGTTTATGTTTGTTTGATTAAAAAACACACACAAGCATGTTCAGGTTCATACTGAACAAATATGAACAAGAAAAATCCATTCATTTAGATGTTTGTGTTCCTTCATTCGTTTAGTAAGGATAAACTTTTAGTAGAGAACACAAACACGCCTTGTTCATATTCGTCCAAAGTAGAAGTTGGCTACAGTCATGCTTGCCAATCTAGAGACACCGTTGCAATACAGTTTATATTTGTTTAGTGTAAGCATCTTTATGATAGTAGTATATTTTTAATGTTATATGTCACAATTGCTAGATATTCGGTGTTGTGTTAATAATAATTAAGATCATGCAAATTATTTTTTTGGAATATTTTAAGTTAGAAAACAAGAGAGCGAGAGAGACGTGCACGAAAATCGAGGGCGATTTTGTCTGGACGTAGGAAGAGGGAGTGATTTCGGTTTCTGTGTTGACGCGTTAACGCAATAAAGCTATTGACTTTGACTTTTTCCATGTGCCTGCCTTCCTGTTTACATTTTCAAATATTATTTTATTTCTCTCTGTTCTCTCAACTTATTATTTTTCTACGTTATTACATTAAAAATAGATTTATTTTAAATAGATTTATGTTAAATAAGATTGTCAGAATATTAAAAATGGTTAAACTAATCTTTTTACGAAATTAAACTATATATACTTCTTGAAACCTTTAACAATAAACCCTTAACCAAAACGGCCGGTAGCAACACCCAAACCTAGGACAAGATTTACATTAATGGAAAATAACATTGTTTTGACCATTTTATGAGCTTATGTATTGATCTATTTTATAAGTACCTAATGGATTTCTTATCTTCACATATTTCTTGAATCTTCACCTCGTTACCTCAAAAATGTTTCTCGTTCATTGCCTTTCATATTCTCCGACATAGAAAGATTCCTTCTTTCTCCCCCAAAACTATAAAGTTATCACATTTATACAAAATCATAACTCAGAATGCGAAACTTCGAAGAACCTTACACCATAAGCTCACATATCAGGCTACTTCATTTTACCCACTTTACACACCATGAAAAGAAGAAAAAATAGAAACAGATGCAACGATTCAAACCGAAGCCCAAACCAAATCTAAGCATACATGCATTTTTATATAACAAATGCATATAGAAAAGACATAACATTCTTACTATGTAAATCTTTTTGAGTTTTCATAATAGTACATAAAATTACCACTAATTTTAATAATTTGTACAACATAGTTTTGGATACAAAAATTTGGGCGTAAGTTTAACATTAAACGCATTATATAACAACAGGTTACGTTAAAGACATGCATGCACGCATGCATACATACATGCATACAAATTTGTCAAAAAACGAACATAAAATCCAAAAGCTTGTTGAGTGTTTCTCTTCCATTAGAGGTGTTTTGGCTAGAAAATCTTTTTTTTTACAATCATTTGCTATTGCTAAGTAAGCACATAACTATTATGTTTGAATTACAATTCATAACTCATTTGGAAGATCTATAGAAAACCACCTCTAGAAACTGAACTAGCTAGGCTTATTGTACGCCTACTCAGCCTGGACAACTTAACAACTTATTAACAACCGTTTGTCAATCATAAGTCTTCCGGTTTCCTTCCCAAAGTAAACCGTTATCACTTGTAAGTCTTAATGAAAGAAACATTATCCATAATATTAACAGAATATTTTCATGATTATTTTGAATTAAGAAAAAAAAAAGACGGTAGTTGTGACTTGTGACTATGCATCTTTTTTTTAACGGCAAGTGATGCAACCGGTGGAGCTCCGGCTAACACCCTGGGCCAGCCTGTACTGATTACCCATTCCATCTGGATTAGGGATTTCCCCAGGTGAAACCCCCACATGTGGTAAATATGACTCCGACAGGAATCGAACCTTCAACCTCCACATGACCTCCACTCTAGCTCTCCTAATTTTCATCAATTTAGCTAGGCCTCATCGGCGTGACTATGCATCTTAAACTTTTTTTAATCCATACAATATACTTTTTAGATTTAAAATAAAAAACAGGCAGCCGCAATCATCGCGGTAGTATTCCCATTAGGGGGCCAGGTTCAAGGAGTGACGACATGTCAACGTGTGCACATATACACAACTGACCAAGTCCAACCTTCATATTAATTATTCCCTTTTTTTATTTTTAAATTATCTAGTCAAATGAATTTTATATATTCCATCAATATAATAATAATTATGTTCTAGAATGAGGGGTTACTTTATTTAATAAAAAGTGAAATATTATTTAGTTATAAATTTCAGTAAATTCATACATACAGAACCTCTATAATTTAATACTCGATAAATTAATAACCTCGATAAAATTAATAATTTGTCTGGTCCTAACTTGGGAACAATAAAAAATTGGACCCAATAGATAAAACAATAAGAGAATAATTATTTTTTTGAAATCTCAATGTAAATATATTGGTCCTAGCGAAACTATAAATTAATAATTACTAAAATATTCCAAAATTCTAGGATTGTCTAGTAAAAAATGAATCTATAGTCAGTTGTTCTTTTATGAACTTCAAATCTATATTGAGTTTATCTATAAATCTCCCCATTGCACTTAGAGTTCAGACACCATATTCTCGTAATGCAACAAAAAGTTGTGAAGAGTTATTCGATTAGTTATAGAAGTTACATTGACATAACATATATTGATTGTTTGAATAATTCTGGGCACGAATTATGTAAAATCCTACATATTATCTTTCCTCTACTAAGACTATGTGTTGTGGCCCGTAAGCGAGTAGCCGCGAGCCACATAATAATCCACGTGGATCGCTTGACCCACAACACCCATGGGTGAACGCTAGCGCAAGCGAAACTTATGGGTTCAACCAAAGTTAATATATACTTACGCGTAAGTGTGAGGAAGGTGTCTAACTGTAACTTCCCAATTTCATAGTATTTACTTAAATCAATAGAGTTTTGAGGTTTGTAATTTATATATATTGTTCACTTTGGCTTTGGGTGAATGGAGTTGAGTTATGTAGATCACAAATAATATGGGGTTTAAGCAAACACATGAAAGAAGTATATGGCGGATTCAAACCTTGTGATATGAGGTGGGGGGGGGGGGGGGGACACACTCCGCGGCAAGGGGCGTGGTTACCGTTGCTACGCGACAAAACCGCTGTCACCCCTTACGGTTTGATATTTTTTTTTGCCATGCTCGGTTACTTCTTGCCAAGCAGCAAGAACTCATTTCCATGCCAATATGGGATTTGATGAAGCTAGACAAAGAACCATAAAGATCACATTCCCCCTAAGTTCCACTACAATTGTAAATGGCTTATTTAAAGAACTTAACAAAAAAAAATAATTTTAAGAAATAAGTTGAAAGGAATTATTGTATAATTGAATGTCAAGTGTTTATGTATATGAATAATAATATAAACACAGATGGTAATAATACAAATATAGAACCAATGGTCACGATCTATAATTGTTAGCGGTTGTTAGATATAGGAAAGTATCATTTGATACTCTTACTAGGTTTGAAGTTTGAACTGTCTTGAAACTACTCTAGGGACATATGCTCATCGACATAAGTCGGTCAAAGGTTTATATATGCATGATTAAATTTGTTGACCAAAAATGGATACAACCGAAAAGTGTCATCATCAACTTTTTTACATATTAATATAAGAAACAAATGTAATAAATAAACCAAAAAGGCTTATGTCACCTAACTTGTTTGGAAAAACTAAAGTTCCATAATGACTTTAGACTCGTATGATCTTTGATTTGTCGTGTTATTTAGTTTTGAAGGTTGAATGAATTAAATGAATGTTTAGTCAAATGACCCTATTTTGGGATCTCATTGTTGTTACGAGTGTTACCATCTTTATTACATATGGCGATCAAACACGGTCACACGTTATCAATGATAATAGATATGTTACGCGATACTCATAGCTAACGAATTGAAATTGTTGTTTGTTGTTTAATCGAACACACTTATATAATATATTATTCTACAAAATTGAAGATTCCGTCAGTATTTTTGCTTCTGTGATTATAGACTTATGGTTGTAATTTATAAAACTAAGAATGAGCAGTTACTAATTTCTTGTATGTTTATTAAAAAATGAAGTATGAAATAAAATATGTATGATTATATCTTGAAAGCAACAATGTTACAAAAAGCACCCTCATTGTGATTCCTTTAATTTAACAGTGAATATTGTAGGAATCTTATTAGTTTTGTTCGTTAGTGGCAGTTTATTTTTTTTATTGTAAATAATGCAACTTTAGTTAACGCGTTTTCATAAATACCAATACCAATATTTATATAAATAAAATTAACTATATATTTATAGACGAGCTCTTTGAACAGTGACTTATGAACTATGCCCACATTCTTTTGGTCTGAACTATGCACAGGACGACATTTCGATGCAGCACGGACATTCGAATTACGAATAATTAAAATCTGATAATATTTTAACAAGTTTGGTGAATTAACAGTAAAAAAAATATGTGTTGATAAAAAATAAATTTAGAATAAAGTAGATAAGTCAAGTTATTCTACAGTAACAAAAATGAGAAAGGTGAGAATGATACAAAAATCGTAATAGATCTTCTAATATGACACAATGAGCCACAAAATATAACACAATACTGAAGAAAAAAGACACAATGAATTGAAAAAATGACACGATGATGAAAATAAGAAAAAGACACAATGCTACATAAAAGACACAATAATATAATGTATGTTCTAAAAATTACAAGCTAAAACCCAAAAAAAAAAAAACGAAGACCTAAAAACTAACATCGTAAGGGTTGATGTGACGGTTCCAATGTCGTTTGAATGAGTTCAATCGGAGTCCATTCGATACCCATTCTACGACTTCCTATTTTTATTTTACTTATGTATTTGATCATAGTATACTTGAAAATTGGGTTCATATATTAATTTAAATAAATTAAATTAAATTTGAAGCAAAGAGACCCAGATACATCTTAAACACGGCCTTTATGAATTAAATCACGCATACAAAAAATTGTTTAAATTAGGTAACTAAAGTTATTTTAATGTGCTAATCATAGAGAATTTACCTATTTAAAAGGTCATCTATCCATATGACTTTTATTTGGTTATTTTTTAAATGTTGACTTGGATTAACAATAACAATATAGATTAAAAAATTGGAAAATAAAATTTTAAAATCGCGAAAAAATTTAGGAAAAATAAATTTACGAAAAAATATGAAAACTACAAAAAAAATACGAAGAAAAAATTAAAATAATTATAAAAAAAATCATGTTCAGTTATAAAAAGGTAAAAAACTAACGAACAAAATTAAAAAATGCGAACTGTTTTTAAAATGGTAAAAAAATATTAATTTTTCACAATTTCTATAATTAAAAATATATAAAAATTAAAAATATAAACATTTTTAAAATTTTGGCAATTTTTTTTTAAATATTCACAATTTTTATAAAACATTTTTTTCCCAACTAGATAAGTCAACTTTACTTTGATGTTTTAATTAGGTCACTAAAGTTTATTTTAATGTCCCAATCATAGATATTATACCTGTTATTCAGGTAAACTATATAGGATTAGAACATAAAATAAACTTTAATGACTTAATTAGAGCAAATATTTTTATAGGTGATCTAATTGGAACACTAGTAAAACTTGATTACCATTCAATAAAATATTCCCTTCAAAACGATGTCAAAATATTGTTATGTCCCTGCGAAAATCGATTAAGAACAACGAAGAAGATAAAGCTGAAAGAATTAAATATCTTTTGAATCAAACTTGGAGCGAGGGAAGCAAGGCTTGCATATAATACGTCCATTAATAAACAGGTAAGTTGTTGGTTTACAATACTAACATTTGTTGATTGGAATTAAGTAATTATTAAGTAATATAACGAAAATGACATTATGAGATTTTTTAATCTAAACAATTAAAAATTTTGAGTAAGGTGACGTTCGGAAAGTTACGAAATTTAAGTTGGAAAATTGTAAAAATAAAAGTTATCAAATAGTTGTTATGGATAATAATAAAAATAACAACGTTATAAATTTTATTTTGTTTTTTATATGTCAAATGCAAAAGAATCACGAAAAAGAAAAAAAAAGAAATAAAAAAGAAAATACTAATTATCATTTGTTCAACTCACCTGTTACATAATACGGAATATAATACTAGCAGGGTGCTTGCATAATGCGGCTAGAGAACATAACCATTTTTACGGGTATACATGGTTTAGTTCAATTAAGTTATTAGATTCAATCAAAACCAAAGTCACCTGTTAAATAACCTTATAAACCTGTTAAATGACCTTATAAACAAATCGGTTAACTGGTTTGGTTTGTTTTATTAAATTATCGTTTTTCAGTCCATGTAATAACAATATTGTTAATAACTAAAACCAAACTTTGGTTATAGTATGACTCTACCAAAGCATGGGCTTAGAGGCCCATCTTTTTAGAGGCCCATCTTTTTAGAGCCCCATTCTAAGACGTTATTTTTATTGGGCATGTTTGTGTAGTACTAGCCTTTAGCTCGTTCCCCCAAAAAGGCAAGGCGGTTAGGTTAGAAAATGTAAACGGGAAAGTGAGGACTGGAAATCAAATCGTGTAGTGACATTGAAATGTCATATATCTGAATCGTAAAATCATGATATTTGAAGTCCAACTGTCTTCTGTTGCCTTATTGCTTTGATTGTTTTTACAATTAAAATTAAGATCAAAATCAAAATCTAAGTTGTTGTAATTAGCGACTTAGCTCATTCGAAATCGTCAATCAAAATTGTTGATTTGCTACGCACCCCTTTAAGGTAAATTGATAATCTATTAACTTTTGCCACTAAGCTGTTGATTTTTGCAGCTTACAAATTATACAAATAATTTATGGCATAATATGGATGATAACTTCATGTTAAAAAAAAAAAAGCAATGTCTTTATTGATATTTATATGTGATTAAAATTGAGATTGAAAATAAAAGTTATGAATAATAAAATTCCGTTATGTTTATATTATTAAAAAACAAAATTACAGAAAATGTCCTTTCTGTTTACCTAAAGTTGCAGGTTTCACCCTTAATGTTTAAAACTTGCAAGATTCAGCCTTTATCGAAGTTCCTGTTGCAGGTTTCAGCCTTTTCACTAACTCTGTTAGTGTTTGTCGTTAAGGTATTTATGACAATTCACCTGTTGTTTATATTTAAAAAGAAACATCCTTAACATAACCCTCTATCTCATCTACTGGTTGAACCTGATAATTTAAATTAGACGAATAATGCTCATCATCCCACAAAAATCCTTTCAGCTCCTTGTGCACAGTAGGGTACAAATTCAATAACAAATAATCTGACGCATTAGGACCATTTAAACCATCATAAATCCCAACAAAAAACCCACATGTGTTTCTCCGAAACGACATGTACCCGATCCACAACCAATCAGGCACCTTCAATAACCCACCCAAGTTCTTACCAACATGGGCAATAACAGAGTTCTGTCCACGTGTCACAAAGTTCCTTGAAATAGCTCTCTGAATAACTCTAAACAAAGATCTTTTCCTTGATCTATGTTTAAACTTAAACCCACCTTGGGAAAAGCTTCTTTGAAATTGATCTTGCATACCCTTTTCAATCGGGCCCGATTGAAACCCATGCTCAATCGACACAAATGATGTTGAGCTCTCAAAAGCAGAAGCTTTATCATAAAAGTTATATGAGTATTGGTCAATTAAAGATGTTAAAAAAGGAGTTGAAGTGTTGGCAGAGACAGAAGCACATGAGATTGTACGTAACGTCGCCGTTTCTTCTGAACAGTGGACTTTGGAGGATGTTAATCGAGATGGGTCGGGTCTAACAAAGCAAAAAGAGTGACCCAGGTCGTCTAATGGATCGGAGATGAGTACTGATGATGTGTTGTTTTTTGCGTTGTACGACGTCGTTTTCGGTGAAACATATTGTCAACTTGCCCACTCCGTTTCCCATGTTTGTTGTATAAGGATTATTGTTGTTTTTCTTGTTTTTGAAGATATTGGATTTTATTAATAAAATTAATAATAATTATTTAAGTGGTGCATACGAATTGACATAAATACCCTCACATGCATGGCATGTGAGGGGCACTTAACGGCATATACAAACGGTGCTAGTGGTAAAGGTTGTTTCCTGTAACAAAATCTTCGTTAAAGGCTGAAATCTGCAACAGAAACTTTCGATAAAGGTTGAATCCTGCAAGTTTTAAACATTAATGATGAAACCTGCAACTTTGGGTAAACATGAAGGACGTTTTCTGTAATTCTGCCTTATCATAATCATCATTTATACTTAGATTTTGATATTCACATTCTACTTTCAACTTAAGGATGT
Source organism: Ambrosia artemisiifolia (assembly GCA_032199755.1). Taxonomy (NCBI): domain Eukaryota; kingdom Viridiplantae; phylum Streptophyta; class Magnoliopsida; order Asterales; family Asteraceae; genus Ambrosia; species Ambrosia artemisiifolia. The sequence goes on along the minus strand of CM063522.1, from coordinate 50,767,164 downwards.
TTTTGATGTCATGTCTTGGTTTTATTTTATATCATCTATCTTTAGTGTTTATTGAATTAACTGTTATGATTATATAATCATAATTCATGATCTATTTACAGTTACATAATTATCTGAAGAAACAAAATGCTACAACGAGTATAATACAAGCTAGATACAAGTATAATGTGGTGCTGGTTTGTTGTATACTTTGTTTGCTACAAGTTATAATCCTTGTTCCACACGTACAACTTGAACTGAACCTGAACCTGAAAGAGTAATAAGAATGGGCACAACGAAAGGAGGCGACCGCCTTAAGTCTGTAAAGACTCGTTATGGCAGACACAAAAATGTGGTTTTGCTAACGGTTGTAAGTGTACAATCGTTTGTATGTTGTGGAAACTTGTGTCTATTGCAAGGAGGTGAATCCCCCTATTTATAGAACACAAGGTGGGCCAAACATCATTAACCTATAACCACGATGATGGGCTTGGGCCTGGGTTATAGGCCTGCCTCCTTTCGGCCCAACAGTTAGAATTGGATTTGACAAATTGAGATGCAACTAAACATAATAAATGATAAGGAGAGAGAAAGGATACCGCCATTCCGTTGGTCCACGTGGTGCGACGTGATTGGGTGCAGGCGCTTATCTTCTTCATGTGTCAGACGCATCTTCTAGAAGGCGTCTGATGTGATGTTGTGGCAGAAAGGTTGAAAAGTTGTCAGTGCAGCCAAGTGGGAGCACCAGGGGGCTGCATCTGAACTGAGCATCGCGTGTGCAATCTGGCTAGCGCAGTGGCGCTTTGGCTGTGACTCTTCCCGCGGATGATGTAGACTTGAGCTGTTTTGAGAGTTCTGCGCAGGGAATTGTTCCTACGCCGTCTGTGCTCTGCGGGATGTAGTAGTCTTTGCTGCTTTGTGGCGTTGGCAGGGCCTGGTTGTATCAATACTTCGTATTTTTCGTAGTTGTGGGGGTAGGGTTGCTATCTGCGCGGGGATTTTTGGTATCCTACCCTTTCAAGAATCAGGTTTGTCAAAATGTCATATTGAAGAAGTAAGGAAATCAATGTACCATGGAAGTCGATTGGGTTTATTTTGTGTCTTTGATTCACTTTTCTTGCACTAGCAAAGATGATGTTATGATTTCGACCTTGGTCTCTTTGATGCTCATATCCAAAGAGTGATTAGGTAAATCATTGACTTATATATTTTGCACAAATTCAAATCTACCAAACATATTAGGTTTGAAAGCAAACTATCAAACTTTTTTTTTTAGCTAAATGGGCCTCAAATTTAAAATTTGCTTTAGGCCCCTAAAATGGTTGAGCCAGCCCTTGTTAATCACGTAACACATCAACTTTTAAAACTTTTAAAAAGATTTGCAATACTATACTCAAATTAAAGAGAGTAAAATGCTTGTTTTTATGATTTTTTTTTAAATATTAATGTATAAAAAAGTTATGGTCGTTTAAAAATTGTGAGGTGGTTGCCTTAAAATAAGGGGAAAATGTAACCATTATTTAAATAAGCATACATTGATTAAAGTTGAGGGAATTAAAATGTAATTAAGATGAAGTATTAAAGTGTAAAAGTGTTTGAATGACTATATTACCCCATTTTAGGGTTGTACATTCTGCATTAGTGAAGGAAAAATTCTTAACTTTTGAGTACCTTAAAATACTATTGTGATATACATTATATATAGTATATGTGATAAAATGACACATTTGATACGTTTAACGACCTCGATTAGTATTCTACAATAGGCATGAGTGAAAGCTGGTTCAATAAAGGGAAAGTCACGATGTTAAAGATTGAGCAACTTATATTTGTCAAAATAAAGAAGTATCACGTCTATAATAATATAAAATTAACAATATGAACCACGACCACACCAAGTAGTAATAAACGGTTTAGTCATCGGCCCTAGAACATCAAATCTGAAACCGTGAATAACTGAATAAAACTGAGATCTACTATGAAATCAATATTTAATAAACTAAGAATTAATGTGAAAAATTATCATGATTCAATAAAAATAAAAAATGTTTGTTCATTATTCCCTTTTATAAAAATTAACAATAAAACAATTAAAATATTTTTCTGTTGTGATCATAAAAAGTAGTCTTGACATGATGGATCAAATAGAGGTAATCAGGGTGGTAACATCATCTTCAACAATGTGGAAAAAGATCAACAAGGAGGGACAACATCGACTCATTTGTTTCAAACAAGAAAACATGAAGTTCTCCTATTTTACTCATCTCAAATTTTGATTGCGTCATTACATTGAATTCATCACACACCTTTTAATGTTTGTTGAACCATATATAATGTTATCAGCACAAATTTGATCCACGATTTATATTAGTAACCTCACAAGAGGTACCAAACTCCCGTTTCGTGAATTGACATGTTATGGTTTAGTTTATTGAAATAAACGTCCTATAATTGTTTCTTATGTCTTCTTTGTCATAATTATCTTCTTTTGCTTCACTTTCCTCCTTTAACATAATATAAAACAACATACAAAGTAGTGTATTATATGATAACGATGATGTAATACAAAATGTGTACAACGATACAACATAAATGCAAAAGACACCAATCACCCATCAACCAATTTAAAGTTAGAATACATCCAACCTACTTACAACTTGTTAAACCGATTACGACTTGATTACACACCCTTTACAACCCAACCATCCATCTTACCCATTTACAACTTTTTCGCAATTCATTTACAACCCTAGCATATTAATTTACAACTTGACAATCTTACTTGACCTATTTAGATATACGGATCATGTCTAGGTATACCTTTTAAACTAACTAATCCTTTTAATCTACATAATTAAATTAATCATGTTTGAACGCGTCAAACCAAACCCTATACGGGTTGTCATCCTAGGAAGCTAGAAATAGGGATACCGAAGAGAATGATGGCATTTAAATTTTGAAAAAAAGAAAGTGATGTTAACAATAAATACTATGACAATAATATCTTAGCTATGAAATTAAATTGCAATTGTCATAGCAATATTGAAAAGGAATTCGACCCACCGATTGAGTTATGTGACAATTCAAAAAACCACTTTCTAATCTTTCAAAACTTTACTGATTATTTAAAAAAAGAAAAAACAAGTCTCATGTTTTCAAGAGAGAGAAAAGAATATGAAAGTAAAAAACAAAAAGGAAGGTTTGTGCGGTCGATAGTGTGAAGAATAATAATAATAATATGCCTATGAAACATCACCGGAGATCCGACCCGATTGTCGCGGTCGATGTTTTAATTCAAACCTGTAAGTCAGTCACCGACATGATCACCTAGTACTGAAGCATCACATGGTCGCAACTATGCGTTTGGTGCACCAAGTGCCTCTCACGTCCTACTATGTTACAAATACGCTCCTTATCTTTTCATAGCTTAACTTTTAGAGGATATCTTTGTAGTTTTACACTTTGTGTCTATATACTTTGATTACGTACTTTTTTCTTATTTATGTTGATGTTAAGTTTAATTTTTACCTTTGTTACTTTATGAATACGTTTTTACTTGGTGTTAACTTTTCAGTTAATTTTTAAATAAAGTTATCATTTTGCCAAATGACATAATCTGTAATTTATTTATAAAGGGCCTAATTTATATTTTGCTCAAGTTCTTTTATTTTCTTCTTATACTTTTTTTCTTTTCTTATCTTTTTAGTTTATTTTTTTGTCGCTACTTTTATACCGATTACTTAAGAAAATTATTAATTAATTAAAAATTATAATATATGTTTTTTATAATTTATTTAGTTTCATTTGTGTGATTAAATTATTTACTTTTCTTATTTTATAATTATTGTATTTTTTTACTATGTTTTTATATAATTCGTTGGTGTGATCTTCTTACTTTTTTATCACTTAAACAATTTCTATATGTTATTTGGACAAAATTTACCCGAAAGTTAGATGACGTAAACACGCCGTTCGTGCATTACGACATGTCTGTTGGGTTTATTTGAGACCACAGTTACCAGAACGAAGACTTTTGGTAGCTTGTTTTGTAGTTTGAATGTTAGAGGACTGATTGTGTAATTAAACCTTAGTTTTATGTAAACCCTAGTGATTTGCGCACTTAACAGACGGGCCCTGCGCACTTAGCTAAGTGCGCAGGCCCATCAGCTCCTACCTATATAAAGGAAGCTAGTGTGCAGCTCTAGGGTTGGGGTTTTGGACATCTTTCAGAGCACAAGTACTCAAAAGGTTGCGCACTTAACTTGTATCCATGGTTCTTTGAATGATTCAATCAGTAATGGAAATTATCCTTGAGTTTATCTTGTGTGTCGGGTTTACTAATTTTATCTAGCATCTTTGTATTTCAAGATTAATCACTTAAAACACCTAATCAATAGGTGTTTCTAAGTGATAACAATCTCTTGCACTATCAAGATCTAGTTTTCGGGACTTACAATGTCAGGTTAAACATAGATAAAAACACATGTCGCAATGTTGTATTTTGATATGAGCGTTGGACAGTTAAAACATGTGTAAAACAACTATTCTTTTTTAAAATGACGTCATAAAATTCAGAATTTATAGAACGAAGTTTAGATTAACTAAGCTGCAAATGGAGGACTTGTAGTTGGATTAACACTTTCTAACCGTTTAGAACATGTTATTATAAATATAAGTCTATGCTTTTAACATGTTTTTTTACAACTATGAAATATTAATCCATCAACGTCGTATAGTGTTATAATTCCAAAAAATGCATAGTACCATAAAACTCTCCTATTAGGGTAACTACAAACCATCTATATGTTGCATTATTATTTAAACTTTGATGTTCTACAAAAGTTTGTAATCGTGTAACATTGTTTTTAAATCAATTGGTTAAATTAGATGTGTTTTAAAGCAATCGACATGCTTATTTTATCCATGTTTTGATGTAAATTTTGTTTGAATAATTTATAATAATTGAATAAGTGATCAAAAAAATATTAGTACACTTTATGTATGTCCCAAGCTAGTTACATGTCTGTTTTAGTCCTAGTTATGTAGATATAATGTTTATAATGGTTAGGATAGGTTTTAATAGCATTTGATGATGTCTTTGTGAGTGTTAGGCGTATGGAGTCCATATGGCTGGACACATAAGGTGTACAAGGCCTATACGTCTATAGGCCTGGAAGGCTCCAGGCGTATAGGGGCAGCCTATAAATAGGAGCCTTAGCCCTACCATTTTGTAACCTTTGCACATTGGTTAGTATACGTCAAAGTGCTAGATAATTACCATATGATCATTTTTGCTTATTATGTATCATTTCTAACGTACTCACACAACTAACAACTAGATTTGTTGAATTCTGCCTTTGAATCTAGCGAACACGAGCGATTCAATTCTTGATATGAAAAATCGGTCCTACAAGTGGTATCAGAGCCAGGTTCTTTGGATATGCCAACAACCGCGTGACTACGATTAGAACTCTCTTATCACTCCTATATGTGTTGATAATATATCTACCATAGTAATGTCTAAAGGATTCAGTGATTACTTAAGTCCACACTGACTACCAATGTGCCTACATTTTTACTAAATCATTTGACAAATCTTTATTTGACTATTTTTAACAAATGACACTTTAGGAAAATCTAAGTAAACCACATTAGGAAATCAGTTTTTTAATATTGTTTTCTTTTCTATTAGAAAATCCCCAAAAAAAATAATAAATATCGAATTTTAAGGGGAGAGAATTCTAGAAAACACAAAAAAGTAAAAAAAGAAGTCAAACACAATAGAAAAGTAAAAATGATTTTTTTAGTGCGAGTAAAGGAGAAAATGGTACATCAGTAGACCGTCAGATTTCTTGAAACCTAAACTTTGAGATGCTAAACAGTTTTACAAATGATGTACAGGTAGGCTCCAAAATTATTTCAAATTTGGCACGGTGATATAAAAATGACGACCTGAAAAGCATTTGGATTAACACCTTACCTATTACGAGGAAGCTTTGTGCTTACCTTAATATGAGTATGCGTTGTGTGAGTGGGAATCGCCGATCTAAAGTATTAATCTACATCTTAATCATATCGGAAGTGTCGATGAGTATTGATTTTAGGGTTTAAGTGGATAACAATATCGTAGTTGTTTGTTTATTGTTTATCTTAAATATTATCTAAGTGAACAAAAAGTTATTTTGATAGGTTCGTATACTGATATGATTCTCTTACCAGTGATGCTCGCAAAAAGATTGTCCGTGAATTTGTTTACTGCTTTCTTTTCTTTACTTTTGAAAATTGAAAACCCAAAAATATTTTAAGTGCGTTTTAGCAAAAAATTTCTGAAAAATACAAAAATAGGTTACTTTCAAATTTATTTTCCATTAACCGATGTTGCAATACAAAATTCCTCAACTGGAATTTCAAATCCAAATTCAAAACACAAAACGTTTAAAATTTGTAAATTTTCAGGGTCGAAATTTATCTTTCTTAAGTTGAAGGGTTAAAGTTGACACATTTAAAAGATCAGGCTGTAATTCAAGAAATTTCAAATGTTCAGAGAAAGAATGAGTTATATCTCCAAATGGTAGTCAAAATGGACAACTCTTGAAAATCTAATGAGTGATGGAAAATCTATTAGCTTCAAGAATTTCAATATTTGAAAATTATGACTAAGTACAGATCTTTGTCATTTCTAATAGGAATTGTAGTTCATGCAACTTTTAGTAATTTTTCTGCAAGATCAAACACCATGAGTGTGCTCATCGTATTTCAAATGACAAAGTATGATGCTGAATAAGATCCGAACCTTAACAACAAGATCATCCTGAATAGCAAGAACTCGGTATTCCATTTTTAGAGTAACTAGTTTGTGGTAAAGCTCAAGCAACCGTTGTTGAAAAAGATGTGAGTCAAGAGATGAAAGTAAAGTTTATTGAAACAAAAGATGTTTTTGAAGTTGGAATCCTTCTTTGTCTCTGAACTATCAATCAAAACAACAGAGATTTCTTGATTCCTCCCAAGTTATCGAAGCTAGCAAAAGACCAACACCAGATCTCATGAAGCCATGATAGAAGCTTAAAACAAAGAGTAATTAAGTCTCCAGGGGAGACTGTTAGTATACTGCAGTGTATATTCCAAAGTTGAAGATTGCAAGATATTAAGACCTGAAGACCAAGGGGCAAATTGTTAGTACACTTCGTCAGTGTCCCCAACTAGTGATAGGCCGATTTTATTCGTAGACTATGTATTTATGATGTTTATTGTGATTATGATAGGTTCCGATAGCATTTGATGATGTATTTGTAATTAACTGTTTGATACAAATGAGTATCAGGCATCCCATACGCCTGGAAGGCTCGAGGCATATGGGAGTTGCCTATAAATAAGAGCCTTAGCCTCATCATTTTGTAACTTTTGCACATTTGGTTAGTATACATCGAAGTGCTATTGAATTATCGTGTCATCATTTTTGCTTATTCTTTATCTGATGACGTGGGTACCCAAACCCCCACGTTTAAACATAGTCAAGAAGTTATCAGGCTTGGGCCAGGAAGCCGAAAAGCCAGAAGCTGGTGTAAAGAAGCTACCTGCGCCGTCTCCTCAGCTCCCTAGCACATGACCTGCCTTACACGAGCACAGGACCTGCCTTAAAGGAGGTCAATAATAAAGGTGGGTCCAACATTTATGGGCCAGCCCAGCCCATTACTACAAAGCCCATTAGGGTTTAGGGTTTCACCCTCTATAAATAGAGGGGTCACACCTTCACTCAAACCCATCCCATTAGTCTTGATTTCCACTCAAGACATCTCACTTACTTTCTCTCTCTCTCTAGAAACATTCTCTCACTAACTAATCTGCCTAGCTCCCATAGAGGAGCCTACGAGCTGCTAAAGTATCACATCAGCAGCTCATGAACTCTGCATAATTACACACAATTAAGCTGTTAAGCTCCCCTGTTGAACTCACGAGCTCCCCTGATGGAGCCCTGGAGCTACCATATCAACAGTCTATGGATCCATGGTTCTAATAACCAACTTTCAGCCATCGAGCTAAGCAGCCCGAAATCACCTCGGCAGCTAGCTAACCGCTGGGTTTCAACCACCACCTCCTCTCATACTTCGTATCCCTCATTTACTCCTTTATATTTACTTTTATGTACATTTCTTGGGATAAATCACTAATGTTGAGCGTCGGAGGGTGGTCAAGAGACCCCGGTCTCTGGACCCCTTCTAACGAGTTGTTCGTGGTGCAGGTACATGCTCGGAAGGTGCTAGGTCCAACCCGAAAAGACATCCATACCATCTCCGTGCCTTATTCTTGTTGTTTCAGCATTATCATTTCTAAAGTATTCACGCGACAAACAAAAACTAGATTCGTTGAATTCTGCCTTCGAATCTAGCGATCAAAAGTAATTCAATTCTTGCAGTGAGAAATCGTCCTAAAAAATAGCTCGATCATGCCAACGGTTGATGTAAAAACATACTATAAAATTTACATTAATTGTAAAATAAGAAAATTTTAGTAATTATAACATATATATATATATATATATATAGTGGAAGTATATAGAGAAAACCCTTGTTATATGGTAAACTCTGAAAACTCTAACTTCCCGACTTTTTTTTTATGAAAATTTTAGGGTATGTAATATACATTTTTTAAGCATTTTGAGCCAAAAAAATCGAAAAAGCGCCGCACGGGTTTTTTTTAAATAAAAAACGTCTACTGTTTACATATAGTTAACACATGGTTAACACCTGTTATTAGTGCTTAACATGTGTTAGTCAAAATTTTATTTTATTTTTTAAAAAAAATACTCAGCGCTTTTTTAATTTTTTTGGCCCAAAATGCTTAAAATCATGTATATTACTTGCCCTATTTTTTTCAAAAAAAAATATATTGGGAAGTCAGAGTTTCCAGAGTTTACCGAATAAGGATGGGTTTCCTCAATATCCATATATATATAGGATTTGGTTCAAATGAGAACCTTTCCCCAAATTGAGAACTGAGAGAACCATTCTGGGCCACACATTTCTCTAAGGCATTTTTTTTTTTTTTTTTTTTTTTTTGCAAAAATCGCTGCTTTATATGTAAGAAATTTTTTTTTTTATTTTTTTTGTATTTTTTTTTTCAGTATACACATGTGTATAATTGCATTATACACATATGTATAATGCAATATACACATATGTATAACTGAAATATACACATATGTATAGCTGAAAAATGCTATATACACATATGTATAATTGCTATATACACATATGTATAATTGCTATATACACATATGTATAATTGACATATACACATATGTATAAATGAAAAAAAAATTCAAAAAAAAAAAAAAAAAATTTTCCTTGCATAAAAATGTGCGATTAAAGCAAAAAAAAAAAAAAAAATTTTTTTTTTTTTTTTTTTGCCTTTATATGAAATGTGTGGCCCAGAATGGTTCTCTCAGTTCTCAAATAGGGGTTGGTTCTCTTAGGATCCCTACCCTATATATATATATTAAAAGGAATATGTTAATCAATTAATTTAGAACTTTTTTTAGTATTAAAAAAAAGTTAATTAAATAAAATAAACAGAAACATAAGGGAAAAAAAGAAAGAAAAGAACAAAAAAAGAATTTGAGCAAATTACAAATTATGCCCATTATAAATAAATTAAAGATTATGTCTTTTTCGGCAAAAAGGTCATTTTTACTTTAAAGTTAACTAAAAAGTTAACAACAGTTAGGTGGTGTTTGTTTTTTGATAGAAACACTTCCTGATCACTCTTGTCTGCGCCGCGCAGACGCGGGCAGATATTGAGGTGCTGCAGACCGTTTGTTTTTTGGAAGACATGAGCCTAAACAATATCTGCCCTTCCTCTTCTTGGAACACATTTTTTCAAAACACTTCTTAGGTCTTCTTGCCTCTACTCATTTCTCTCATCCATTCATCAGACTTTTGTTTCTCTCATCTTCCTCACAAAACCAAAACCCTAGCTTTCCAATCTCCCTCCTCACCCACCTGCACCACCCCTCTGCCACCCTCTTCCTCCCCTGCCGGCGTCTCCCTCCTCCCTCTTTCCTCCCAACGCCGCCGCCTCACCTCCTCCCTCCCAGCTCCGCCGACTCACCTCCTCCCTCTTCCCTCCTCCTCACCTCTGCACTTCTTTTACGGTTATGGTGGGTGTTGTATATTTCTTTTTTTCCTTTCAGTTCATATTTTCCTTTAGTTTTTTAATACTTCTTTTAGAGCTTTGCTTCGATTTGTTTTCAAAAGGTCTACACTTCAGTTTTTGAGTATTTCTTTTAGAGCTTTTCTTGGATTTATATTCCTTCATATTTGTTTTCTTTGCTTCGAATTTTGTTCAAGAAATGTTGCTTTTTTTAGATGTGTTGGTTAGTTATATTTCTTTTGTCAAGTGTTATAAGAACTCTAATTTGTGTTATGGTTATGGAGGTTATGGTTATGATGGGTTGTGGTTGATTATAGTTATGGTGGGTTGTGATGGTTGACGGTGGTTATGGTTTGTTCTGGTGGTTATGGTGGGTGTTGGTGGTGGTGGGATGTGGTGGGTTACGGTTATGATGGATTGTGGTTGGTTATGGTTATGGTTAGGTTATGTTGCAGGCGTTAACAAACAAACAGTCTTCTTCTTGCAGACTGCAGACCTTTGGTCCACCTCTTCTTCTGCAGATATCTACAGATGTGGGATGCAGACAGCAGACCTTTTACCTCTTCGAAAACAAACTACACCTAATAAGGAACAAAAAGCATACAAAATCTAGTCATAGGAGACATTCTTTATACTTTTGAAGACAATGGACTGAGAGTGTAATTTCATATAGAAATAAAGGAGCATTTATGTAATTTTGTCATAAAGAAATGACCAGAAGGAAAAAAAATACATAGACCGTAATCAACAATAACTTTTATTTTGTGATTAGAAGTGAAGCCATGTTAATTTAGATTGCTAACATCTTGAATTGAACAAACTCAAACGCAAGCTTGAGCATAAGTTAGAAGTTTATTCAATATGTAAATTCGAGTATTATATGTTGAAACTGACTAGAATTTAAACAAGTTCATTGTTTATATGAACATGATACATCTAATATTATTATACAGATAACTATGATGAAAATTATTAAAATAGAATGTATTATATATATATATATATAGAGCTATAATTAGTTTTTTTACCAGTAAGTATCATTCACATAAAACCACCACTTGACAAACTGCAGAAGAAGAGAAAGACAACCTTACATCAGCTTAAAAGCACACCAATCCGACGAAGAAATCAAACTTTATTTCGATCTGTTTTTGACCCATAAGAAATTGAGAGACTTAATTTCCTCAATAAACTTCTCAACTTTGGCATTTTTATTGAACCCTTAATCATTTCTCACCTTCCAAATACTCCTACACATAATAAAAACAATACCTTGAAACAGTTCATTCTCTTTTGGGCCTAACCTAGTGAAGTGATGAACCTCCAAAAGGTCTCTCACGGGAAAACCAAAAAAATGGGGTATTACACCAAGAGTTACTAGTGGGTAACCAAATCAGCTAAACTACGTGATGTGCTAAATGCGGCCGGTAAATAATAAGGTAACACATGCACCTAGTAATAAAAACAAGACTTAACTAAACTAGATCACACGTCAGGCAAGATTACCTATCAATGTAGTATAAACTAAGTAAATTTGGAATATCTAACCTACAGGATACTAGTAGAAAACAAAACAAGAATTAGCTAGGCCTTAACTAAATGATTAAAATGGTTTTGATGAATAAAGGTATGACCCAAACAAACATGAAGCAAAGGATCACTAAGACAGATAGCAGGATGGGAAAGACAACTACCTAGGCATCGAATCCCATTAATGAAATTGGAACTGACTTGTCTAAGGAAACTATGTAGGAACATGGATCTAAAGATATTCTACCCTCAAATGACCTAATAAACCCCCAAGCTATGGGCTAGACCTACAAGGAACCTAAAGCTGTATAAACTTACTGGAGGGTAGGTTTGACTCTTGTCTCTCTAAACATATTGATGTACTCGCTAAATTGACTTAGATTTCTCACCGCTCAGTCTCAATATACCCTAAAGTGCAAGGAGTAACTTGCTAATTCTTACTATGACACAAACAGACATAGAACAAAAGGAAACCTAGGCAACCCCGATTTCTCTGCATTAAGACCTATACTCCTAATATCAAAGATAAACTTGACTACCTGCCGGATTTCTCCGCCATAGAATACTTCTAAATCTCTAAACTCCCAATCAATGTTCTTATGAAATTCGTACGTGCAAAACCACAAAATAAAGTACAAGCAAAAAAGCAAGTAATCCTAATAAGTGTCCGAACATGAAAGATATACGCTAAGACTCTTATGGAACATTAAAATATCATAAATTAGCAAATGGCATGCACACACACACATCATAGAAATTATCAACATATCTTTACTTTCATAAAAACTAACACATAAAGTCCAAAACCAAGTCAAAATCCTAACATCAAACATTATTCATCTAAACCTAGGTAGCTACAAGAGTCTAGCTACGCATGCTAACCCGAATCATAAGCCAAATACCATAGAAAAAGCAAAACTTTGTTTAAAAACACAAAGTAAATAAACCGCGATCTAGACTTCAATCTTGACTCCCATACAACCCATTCCTTCCAAACAGAGCTTAGATCACCCAAAACCCCCAAAAATTGCTCTCTTAATCGTTCTCAGACGTCTTTGGTTGATTAGTGTCGAATTAGGGTATTTTAATTAGGTTTTATGGGCTAAAAGTCAATAATTGGGCCGCAACACAAATTTCCTAGACATGGGCTTTTTTCGCGGTACGCAGAGCCCGAGTCTCAAAACCTTCGCGTATCGCGAAACCCTGAAAACATGATTTCCTTATTTTCTTTGTAGAATCTTCGTTTTAACTCGTTTTTTGCGGTCACGTCTTCGTATTTTAACCCTCTATCACATTATCATTTAATATCTTCATTTCCAATCCATTTGTTTTCTCGGAAAACACATCCAATCTTCAACGGTTTCCCTCGTGTACTCATTTCTTCATGATTTAAGCTCGTTTTCGCTCCTTTTGCACACAAACACTTGTAAAATGCATAACCAAATAAATACAAGCCTAAAACTATGAAAAATGACTCAAAATTATCTAATATATATACAAAATACATAGGATAAACGCATGAGTCTTGTAACACATCACTACACTACAAGCTTTAAAAAGTGATCCACATTATCATCCGTAGACCCAAAAACTTTCATCTTTTTGAACAATCAAAGTAAACGTGTTAATAATTTAAGAAAGAACAAATTATCGTAATATTAGTAAAAAAAATTATATAATTATATAGCTATAATTATACATGTATACAAAAAAAATTTGTTATGTATATAAATGAAAAATAAAAATGTCACCTTTTAATCAACCAACGTAAATGTGTTAGTGATTTTAGATAGTACACATTATTGAAATTTTAATAAAAAAAGTAAGTCAAAATGGTATATCAAAATTTAAATTATTCAAGTGAAAGATTCTTGAAAAGTTATTAATCAGCAACAATCAAAAAAGCTTATCTATTTATGTAGTTATATATTAGTGCAACATAAAACAATTCAATAATCATATTTTATTAAATATGTTATTATTATTACAACATGTATCATTATATTCCTTAGTTAGATCTTTGGGAATTACAATGTGAATTGTTTTTTCCTCTCTAGGGACAATCCTGGTCACAAAGTAAACCATGGTCAACTTGTTGATAAGTTTCAAATAACAAGTATCATTAAAAAGAATGGAATACTATAAGCCTCGTTACTTGCCTAACTTCATCGATCATATTATAAAAAAAATGCATGTGTACTTGTATAAGGTTAGCTGGTTAGGTGAAAAAAAAAAAGTCAAACATGACTTTTAATAATGCAACGTTCTTGATTCTAGTAATTGATGGGATCTTTATATACTTGATGGATCTTTATTTCCACAGCCCATATACGCCGAGTATGCTGATATATAGGAGTTGCGTACGATTTACGCGTCATTAATGCTCATTAGTTATGCATATGTCAGATACCTATACCTCGCGTATAGTAGTATACACGGCATGTATGGGGTGTGTAAATAACATGAATGATATGTAAATACCAGCACCCTTTGTAGGGGGTAGGTTAGAAGAGGACAAGGGGTACCTCAACCCCTCCGTTTTTTTCTCAGTAATGTAAATTTACTAATATTCTGGCCGAAAATTAAATACGTATTATGCCACCCCCCCCAAACCCCCGCGCGGCGTATAGACCTATAAAAGATTGTACAGGCTGACAAAACTTTCCCATCAATATACCCGCCTATACACCACGTATGATCCTATACATGATGTATAGGTAGGAAGGGTGTACAGTTATATGGGGGGGGGTGCCAATATCCAAAGCCTATACAAATGCAATTTGTATTTATCTGAAAATTCTTTCAGACACATTGTTATAGAATGAAATTTAAATGCCGTATGATTTTACTTCTTTTTTTTTAACGGTTAACTTCATTGAAACCAAGCACGCCCTCAAATCAAGGACCACCTCAAAGACAATATGCAATATATACAGTAGAAACACCGCCCAATCCTTCCAAAGAAGAGATTTAAATCTACTTCGACTCTTAAGCCATAAAAACGACATAGACTTAACCACGACCACAAGTAAAATCCTTATCAACTTAAGCAAGGCTAAAGATGAGTAGGTTTCCTCTTAATAAACTTCTTGAGTCTGAGTAAAACACTTCGCAACAAGCCTTGCTTTGAAGGTTTATACATTTCCATCCATATCGGTTTTCTTCTTGAAACCCTATTTGTTTCCTACAATCCAAATCTCGCGAGGTAGATCAACCAACTGCCAGATTTGATTATCGTACATAGATTACATCCCATTATTCATGGCTTCAATTCATTTCTTAGATTCAGAATCTTTCATTGCAACCTTACTCATGGCGTCATCCTAGTGATATCCAATATATCTATTAGGCTCTTGACGATCCCTAGTACTCATGCAAACGCTAGGTGTGTCAACCATCTCTTGAATCCTCCCAAGTTCAATTTCAAAAACCCTTTAATGACCGAGTGTACCAGTTGGTATTTCAGTAACTGAATAAGTCCAGATCTCATCCAGATCTATATTGTTTTCTCTAATCCCTCGCTATAGAAATCCCTACTTTAAGAATTCACGTTTGCGCTTCTTGAAAACCCGGTTTTCATTAGGATTATAGAAATAGTAGTCAACTACTATATGGTATCTAATGAAAACAACTTTATTATCGCAAAGATTAAGTTTATCTGAAGACCAACTTTTAAGTTGTAACACAAGTGTTACATCCCCATAACCAAAGGTAGGACACTTTAAATTTCTTAACATGCTATATCTCATATGGTTTCTTGTCCAACTTCTTAGTTGGAGCCATTTTAACTATTATTGCGAAAATTTCAAGAGCAAAAATCTAGAAGCGGTGTGGGTGGATTGTACGACACATCGTCGATTGAATTATATCCAATAAAGGTTGATCGATGAACCATATCCAATAAAGTTTGATCGATGAAACATACCCAATAAAGTTTAATTATTTCTCTCCGACACGCCATTAAGTTGTGGTATTCCAGATGAACTGAGTTGAGAAATGATCCCACATTTTGTCAGATGTTTGTCAAATTCTTGACTAAGATATTCTCTACCTCAATCCGATCAAAGTTTCTTAATCGTTCCCTTGATCTGGTTTTGTACTTTATTCTGGTACTTAATAAGATAAACATAACCATATCTACTAAAATCATTGGTAAAAGTAACAAATTGCCTCTCTTTGTTTCTGCCCATTATTATGAAAAAACAGCGTACAACAATATGTATTAGTCCTAAAAGATCATCAACTTTTTCACTGACATTCGAGAAAGGCGCTTTGGTTAACTTTTCACTTACACATGATTCACACTTATCAAAAGACTTTCATTGGTGGAATCCAATATTCCATCTGTTTGGAGTTCCTTTATTTGATTCTTATGTATGTAACAAAGTCTCATAGTTATCAAAAGTGTTAGGCGCACTCAAGGCACATAGGCATCGCCTAGGGTCTAGGCGCAAAAAAAGAGGGCCTGAGGCCAAGCATTGGTACGTTTAACCCCAACAAAACCCACTTAAACTCTTTCAAGTGATTTTGGCACTAAAACTAACAATGTGTGAAACATTAGCTTTATTACTCATCGAAACCGTAGGCCCAATGCAGAGTAAACTCTAACAAAGGGGTTCAGGATCGGCTTAAGTGTCGCCCATTCAGGGTGGCAGAGCAATATCGATTTAGTTTGGGGTTTACTTCAATATTTAATTGTTGTGACTGGTCAAACTATTTTGGATCACTTGTAGTATAAAGCAAGTCGAGCAACTTTTAGTAAAATTCAAATTTACATTTTTTTGTGACAAATTGAAATGCCTTTTAACTCTCAACATGATCAATTTTATATACCCTTTTCAAAACTACGTTGGTCATGCATCGCAAATTTGATTTTAAATTAATCAACTATTTTGTTAATTATGGTGATAAATAAACTATTTTATATATAGCAGAAAATGTATTATCTTTTATAAAATCTCCATTTTATTATATCACCTTTCCAGTTAACATAAAACAGCCTTTTTAAATTATATTGTCATTTATTTGATTGTGAAAAATAATAATTTTAGTCGTCTAATTATTATATACAACCACACAAATAAGAATATATATACATATAATAAACCAAAGCATTTTTTATGACATGGCACTCAATGGTGCATTCTACCCCTTGAGTGTTCCATGTGTCATCCCATGTGGCAATTGGTATTTAAGTTATAAAAAAAAACCTCCATCACACTAAAACAAACCATCGACTCATCTTTCTCCTTCAACCTAACCCTAATCTCTCATTCTCTCTAATTATTCTTTCCCCCACCATCATCAACATAAACCAATTCCTCTCATGAGTGAATTGATTTCATAATGTTACGAAACAACAACCACGATTACAATCAACATACCTTTTTAATCTATAGATAATAAATTAATCCTAAATCTTCTTTTAATTTGCTAAAAAAAAGTGACGTGGGGAGGTTGGTTTTTCGTTTCTTTTTGTTTTTTTTGGTAAAAAAGATAGAAACTTTTTGCAGGCTTTGATTTGTTTCTAGATTTTTTTACAGCAAGTAGAGAAGCCGCCTACGCACCACCATATCCTAAACCCTAAATTCCTGTGTGCAGGAGAACAAACAACATAGTTACAAAAGCGGACGCTGGAACCGGAAACAGGACGTTAGGAATCAGGAGGTGTGGGAACCGAAAGTCAAAACGTCACCGTCTGGGCAGAATGTTGATGACAGATCACTTAATGACTCTGGTGGTGATGGTGTGGTTGATGCTGATGTTGCTGGTGTGAAAGAAATTAACGTGGTTGATGTGACTTGAGGATTTGAAACAAGATGGAGTTCTGGAAGGTACAGCGGACGAAACAATGGACCTTCAAATCCTCTGGTTCCAGTGCAGATATGGGTTAGAAAGGGAGGGTCTGCACAAAATTAACATCCCCAAGCATCTAAACCTCTGGTAAATCTCGTATCTATGTGCATTTGTAGTTTCTAAATGTTTGCACATACACTGAATTCACAACTGAGAATGTAGAATCCTACTATAGTTATTATATTTTGACAAGAGCACTTTATAACTTCATATAATATGGTGCTATGGATCAAGAATCTTATAACTTCTATCTAATATTATGAATAACTCAACATATTTATTGCAGTAGAATGTTTTTCCAAGCTATAAAATAGTGGCTTTTGATTCTTTTTTATTATTATTCTACTAAATTAATAGGTTATCTTTTTATACCAAAGGAGTATCTATTTTTTGGAAGAAATTTGGTAAATAACATTTCATGTAAGGAGAATTTCATGTAACTTTTCTACTTGAACAAGATGATCTTGATATATCCCAAAACGAGTCATGGTCAGTTCCCACTTCGGATGCTCCAATTCTGGTGGTGGTTGCGGTTGTGGCCAGAGGCGGTTCCATCACAGGAAACCAAAGTTTCTTAGGTGCCACTGGTTGTACAAGTGGTTTGGAGTTATGAAATGGTTGAAGTGTAAAAGGTGATTAGTGAAAGGGTCCTTTCATGATGTTTTGTTGGATTTGTGGTATCTAAAAGGAAGACAAATCTTAAGGTGTGAAGTGAAAACATGTAAAAAACATGACTTTTGAAGCTATGTGTTTATGTTTGAATAAAAGTAAACTGAATAAACCGGTTAAAGAAGTTTCAAACGGTTTATTTGGTATACCGGCGACTTGAAACCCAAACATTGAATCATGGTCACTACCCGTGCTTTGATGGAAAATGGACCACAAAGAATCATTACTACTAGATGTTGTGTCTGGTGGTAGTGTTTAAGATCTTGGAAGTGAGTCATTTTCATTAACAATCTTCTGCGTTCCCGAGCAAATCCCATGTTCAGAAGGCACCAACGGAAACAACGGTTTCTCGTCAAGACACACAAAGCTCCCCAGATCAACGCTCGAATCCCGCACAGGGGATTGTGATCCTGGAAGACCAAGCCTCACTTCAGTAGCTTTAAGATGTAGATTGTTCCTTTTTGCAGTTTTATTGCTAAAGCTGATTACGAGTATTGCCTACAATGGATGGAAATGAGAATGGGAATAGGCAATTCATTATCTTTTGAAATCAATTTAGTAGTTAAATATTTATTAAATTGTTATGTACCTCTGTATGTGTTGTGATATTGATACAAAAATTTCCTTATACCATGTCCAGGAATATGAGTTCATACAAATACGGAGTACCTGCTCATGGAACTATGCCTTATGCATCCATATGAAGTTCATATGTATCTTATCTTCCTACCAGTGAATTGAAATCACTATTTGTAGTAATACACAGTTAAGATGTTAGACATTTGTTGGTTTTTAATTAGTTTTTTATTGTTAGCTTTAAATTATTATTATCATTGTTGTTGTTGTTGCCAAAAGTTTAATGGGAGTTGCTTGATTATGGGTAATGAACAGAAAGACTCAGATTCTAGCTGCAAAGAAGATTCATCAAGAAGAAAAGATCATGGGCTGGTACTGTTTGGATTGTAACTGATGCTATTGGTTTAGTAGTTATATTTTTTGTGGTAGCCCGGGACGCTCCCGGGTATAAGCTAGTAAAATCATAAACCAAGCCTCTAGTTATTTTATTTGATTTCATTCAAGCCATTGAACCGGTCCAAGGACCAAGGGACACAAAATAACTCTTGATCATGTCGCCTCACAGTTAGTCCAAAATCTCCATCTTTAGTGCTTGTTTGCCTCCGTCTTTGGTCTTCAATTATTTTCTCGATCGGTTTACATTTTTATAATAAAACGACGTTAAAACAAGTAAAACCTATCTATTACATTAGGGTTCTAAATGACCCAAAAACAATCACAAGGGTGGCAGATTGGTGGTTTTGGTGATATTCTGGTATGTTGTGTTGTGGTGAGTGGTGGATGGTGACGGTTGGGTCATGCCGAATGAGGTTGTGACGATACTGATGGGTGTTGTGTTGTCTGGTAGGGATTGTGTGCACTTAACAATATTGTTGTTCTAACTGTGTTTTTTGTGGTTTTCGATACAACTAAAACCGTGTATTAATTACAGTGTTGCTAGGTGCTATATCTGTTCCACAAGGTTAATTTCGTTGGGTTTTCAGTGGGTTGTTGTTGTCAGTTTTTGTTGAAACCATCCGCTGCATTGCGTAGTTGGCAGGTTATGTTTCATCTATACGTGCCGCTCGAGGTCTGTTAGGGTTACCTTTGGTGGTGTGTGTTGTTGGCCGATGTTTATGTAGTGTTGACCGTGTTATGTATGGCACATTTGTACCACCTTGGGTGGCGCATTTAAAGCTGTATATTTATGTGTGTTGTTATTGAATAGTAATTCAAGGCGTTTTCGTAATTCTCGGATTTTATAAGGGGTGTTTTGGTCATTTGGTATGGCTGGACGGTACTATGTGGTGTTGATGGGTGCTTTGTCATCCATACATGTAGCCAGGGCCTACTTGGAGGGCGATTGCACAGTGATCAGATATATGTATGTTTGTATTGACCGGACAACAAGGATTATCTTCGATGTTTACAGATGACACGAACATTATATGCTCATTTACCGTTATCACCGGGGCATGTTATTAGGGTGGTAATTTTGTCATTTATGGGTGTCGCGTGACTTGACACGGGTGATGCTTTGTTCATTTATAATTTTTCTGCAATGCCATTTATATATATGTTTTATAAAATTATTAGGATTGGCAACATCTTTCCGTGAATGGTTTGGCGGTTGCAATGTTGCGCTTAGTCGGGTTTCAATCCCTGTGAATGGCGCTTTGGGTGCAACTTTTGAATTATTTTAAAAATAACTTATCTCTGAACAAGTGTTTAATTATAAAAATCTTGGTGGCATGACGTGCCCCTTTTGAATTATTTTGCATGCTTTTTCTTGATCATTTGCTTCTCTTCTTCGTTTTCTTATTCTCTGCATTTTTTGGGGTTTCAAGGTATTCTTTGTTTGCTCTTATGCTATTCATGTAGGCTGATGGTTGCTTGCTACGTTGTTGCTTCATTATTTTTTTCATGGTTTGTGGTTTTGTTGCTTATTTGATGTTTGATTACGCGTGTGTTAAGTTTTTATATGTTTTTATGGTCTTAACTGCGTTTTTGGTTGACTTGGTGTAGTGTTTTACATTAATTGTTAACTGTTTTCATAGGCATCTATTTTTTGTTATGGCTATGATGAGTTTACATGTGTTTCTACTTTGGTGTACCAGGATGGAAGGCGGTCTGTGTTGGCTCGCAACCAATTGCACCTGTTGTGTTTGCACATCTGAGTATGAGGCTGTAATAGGTGTCGCTTTGTCATATCGGGGTTCAAGGATGCCATTGGGTTTCATGCAACCTGCCCTGTGGCCAAAGCGGCATTGTTTTTTAGAATCCGAATCTTTCTTACGTGTTGCATCTATTAATTAGGTTATGATATATATATATATATATATATATATATATAGGTTTAGGTTCCTGTACAAAGGACATATTTCGTGAGAAGTGTGAGAAAGATTAAGAATTAGCATGTAGGCATCATGTTTTGGATTTAGGAATGATGTTTTAATGTTGTTTTAACTTGAAAAACACCAACACAACAATCTAAAACACAATCGATTGTATATTAGTCATCAAATTTATAAAACAGCTAAAACACACTACTTAACGCTTAAAACACACTACTTAATGTTCTTAGCATGGTGTTTTAACTTTTAAGCCTAAAATACATTGTTTTCGGTTTTTAATTGTTATGTTTGGTATTTTTCTAGGCAAAACAATCCAAAACAACATGACTAAGTTCAAAAAATGATGCCTACATATCAATTTTTAATCCTTCTCACACTTCTCACGAAATATTGCCTTTGTACAGGAACCTCACCCTATATATATATATATATATATATATATATATATATATATATATATATATATAATAGAGCAATTCTAAATTGCAAACTACCTCCACTTGAAAAAACCATGTAAACCCATTTGAGTGGTCTAGCTTTGTCCACATCTTCATTACTAATTAATTATTTAAGGGCATTATAGGTATTACACACACCCTGCTAAAAGCTTCATCCTTCTTCTTTTGACATAACCTCTATTATTCCTATACATGTTTGATGTTTTAACATTTTACACATTCTCTCTCTTCACATCTCATCTCTCTTCATCTTTCTTTCCTCATATCTCTCTAACTTATAAAGATCTCCACATTTCTCTTCTTCTCAAATTCCACCAAAATTCAAAAACGGTTAGTGAGCAGTGAGCAGCACAATTGTTGGACAATGATTTTCAGGTACCACAGTTTTGTATTTTTAATGTTTTGAAACTTTAGTCTCATAAGAGACTTTATTTCTATTTTTAATGTCTTGAAAAACTTTGGTCTGTGATTCATAAAATACATATCTTTTTTTTAATGTTTTAGCTAAAATGTTGGATTTCAATTATTTTTATACGTGGATAAATAACAGATATGTCTTTTGATATGAAAGTAGTTAGTGAATATAATCAAAAGTCATTTGAACATTTTTTGAAATATTCTATGTATACAGTTATTTTTTTTTAAATCTGTCATTGAAATTCCGTTTAGTTTTGTTTCCCTTTATTATAATATCGCAACTAATTATTGTCGATCTATGTCCAGATGCAAGTGGTGGCTTTGTGGAAGTTGGTGGTGCGGTAGTGTTGTTTCAGATCTAATAAGAACAGGGGGGGTGGTACGAGATCTGGATTTCAAGATCTAGATATGGGTTCGATTGAAGGTGTGAAGGTGAGAAATGGTTTTGGTGTTTTTAATGATCGGAACGTTTGTGGTGGTGGTGCTCCATTTGGTGGTGGTGGTGGTACAAGTTGGTCTTTGTCAATTTTTTTGTATGTCTTTTTTTTAATACATTGAATACTTGGTCAAAGCATATATTGTTTACTCTGTTAGTTTTTTTATATCAAAGTTCTTTTTCATCTAAGAACACATGATTTTTTGTTGTTTGGATTTGTAATTTGATTTTTTTAGTGAGCTAAGTTTTGTAAAAACATATGTTTTTGTTGTTGGGTTATAATTTTTTGGTGAAACAAGTTGTGAAAACATATGTTTTTTTGTTAAGTTATAATTTATTATATGTTTTTGTGAGATAAGCTGTGAAAACATATGTTTTGTTGTCAGGTTATAATTTATTATATGTTTTTAGTGAAATTAGTTTGCGAAAACATATGTTTGTTGTTGGGTTGTATTTTATTATATGTTCTTGGTTCCATAAGTTATGACAACATATGTTTTAGTTGTTGGTGAGTCAACGTTTGAAGAATGTGTTACTCAAATTCTGGTAACTTACTTAAAAATCTTTAAAAAATGTATGATTTTTATTTGTTTGTTATTAAAATTTGAGTTTTGATAAAAGTATTATAACGTTATATTAATAAAATAATAAAAACGTCCAAAACTTTTAAGAGAGAAAATATAAAATAATAAAGATGTGCACAACTTTTAAGAAATTAAAGAGGAGAGATGAGAAAAAAAAAATAAGTTAAAGAGAGGTGATTGTCAGGAAGAGAAAGAAAGAGTTTAAAATTTGTTGGACTACTTTACCCTTTATGTACTACATATGTATCTCAACTTTTGATTTAAAGCATGAAGTAATCCCAACCATAGATCATGGAGAATGGATGGTCAAGATGTGGGTTTCGTGAGTTTTCTTAACTGGGGAGGGTTTTCAATTTATCCTTCCCCTATATATATATATATATATATATATATATATATATATATATATATATATATATATATATATTTGCAAATACACATATTGATGTGATTTTGTTTTTGGTCTTTTTGAATATGTTGGTGAGGTGTTAAGAAAATTATTACTAGTCTCATATGTGTTTGGTTTTTTGACTCTATGCTGCTTTTAAGTATATTTTGGGTGCTAAGCGAGGGATGATGAGCTTTTATGGTTACGTTTTATTGGGTTTTACATCGAACAAAGAGTTTGTTTAGATCAGTTTTTGGACAACCCACTAAAAGTTTGTGAGTGTTATGCGTTTTAGAGGTAACAACATTCCATTAACAACCATAAGTCTGAGTCTATTACTATTATTTAGTGTATTCCTGGGCAATGATGAGATTTGTCTAACCCTCCTCGGAATCTATGGACGTAAGACGGAAACATTACAACGGCATTAAACCAGGTTGTTGTTATACAATATCAAAAAACGGGTGTTGTGCTTTAGATGCTTTAGCGACGATAAATAATATTGTCGTTGTTTAGGAGCGCAAAAGCAATGACGAGTTGCAAGAGCACTACAATGAGTTTCTTAAGGTATTTTTGTTTTGGTATTATCTAATTATTGGTCCTTCCTTGGTTTTTGTGTTTTCTGTTTGACTCCTTAAATTGTTCTTTTTTCCATGTGTGTAGGCGTTAATGACTATAATCCTAGTGGAATGTATGTGGTGGCTGCATTTTTTTAGCTCTAATTGCTTAATCAAGAATTAGTAGTTAAAGAACGTACATATTCCAATTATAGTAATCCGAGTGGAGCGTATAATTATGCTGGAGAATCTGTCATCACCAAACTATGTAACTATTCCGAAGCCGGGTTATCTATACTTAAGGAAGATGATACTAAATGTGACGGGTTTTAAAAATCAACAGTTAACTACCTAAAACTGTTTATCGATTTTTGTAGCTTTAGAATTAGAAGTTGTGTATGTTGCAAATTCGAATGTAGATGCGTTAATCGTAGCTTTGGAATTAGAAGTTGTGTATGTTGCAAATTTGGATGAGGAGGTTTTGTAACATGGGAATATATGCAATTATTTTTAATTTAAATTGTTTTGTTAACATGCCATTGTTTAATTCCGATATAAAAAATTTGTATATTGTCGTCGTCAAGACTTATTGTGCGTCACACAACGCGCCCTTGTTAATTCCACTAGTTACATTTAAATATTAGCTAATACTAATGTTTACTTATTTTTCTTTTGAGTCCTTGAGTTTTGATAGTTTTAACAAGTTGAGTCCAAAACAATTTCTTTTTACCTATTTGAGTACTTGCTTGATAAATATAGTAAACATTTGAGTCTCACTTTGCAACGCCATTCAACAAGTCAGTTAAATACAAGGATATTCCAATCATTTTATACATAATTACCCTACTATATTGCATAATGTGTTTACCAAATACTTTTACCCATTTTATTAATGTAAATATTTACACTTGGTCAAGTTATTCTACACAGTGTAACAAAAATGAGAAGGCTGAGAAGGATACAAACAACACAATAGATCATGCAATATGACATAATGAGCCACAAATATAACACAGTGCCAAAAAATATAACACAATGCTGAAGAAAAAAGACACAATGAATTGAAAAAATGACACAATGATGAAAATAAGAAAAAGACACAATGGTACATTAAAGACACAATGATATAACGCATATTCTAAAAACTACAAGCTAAAACCCCAAAAAACGAAGACCTAAAAACTAATGTCGTAGGGTTCGATAAGATGGTTCTAATGCCGCTTGAATGAGTTCAATCGGAGTTCGTTTGATACCCTTCCTACGACTTCCTATTTTTATTTCACTGTATATTTGATCCTAACCCTATTTACACATATATTCATTCACACACAAGCCTCTTTCTCTTTCTATATTTTTTCTCTCTACTCTAAATCCTCATCTGCACAACAACTCCACCATCGATGCACCACCATGCCACCACCATTGCACCACCTCACCACAGCGCTGCACCACCACCGCACCACCTCATGACCACCCATGACCTCGCCACCGCAGCTGCCTACCTCACTACCATTGTCACTCTAACACCTCATCCCCAAAATTTCATCTAAACCACCTTACTACCACCACCACCACTCCACCACCACCTCACCCCCTATCAATTATGAACCCTAATCCCCCTACTGATATCAGATCTAATCAGTTGTGAACCATAATCCTAGAAAAAGTAAGTTGTTAAGTTTTACCTTTGGTCCGTGAACAACCATCCCCATCATCAATGACCATGTCTGAGATTGCCTTCCCGCCACCGTCATTCAGCTACAACATCACCATTAACCTGCACAACCGGAACAACCATGGATCACTATCATTGTCTCATCGTTGCACCACCATTATTATCGGAGCAAAGCCATCAACCCGTAACTTTACTACAATATCATCCAAGACCATCACCAACGTCTCTGCCCTCTATCTTCGTTGTATGAATATGCTGCCCAATTTTATGGGACCAAATCCACCTGTTTATATGTAGACAGAGAAATGAGAGAAGAAGATTGGGTACACACTAGAGAGAGAGAGAGGGAGGGAGAGAGAGTGAAAGAGAGGGTGTTTAGAAAGAGAGGGGGTAAGTTTGATTTAAATAAGTTATTTTTATTTTGTATTTTATTAGTAGGGACACTTTTGTCTTTTCACAACAATTTAACAGATTTAGCTAACAGAGTTACAAATTTGGATTCAAATGGTTACAAATTTATCAACTAGGTACTCAGATAGTTAAAAGTTTTAGTTTTGAACTCAACTAACTAAAACATCAAAACTTAGGGACTTGAAAAGGAATTTACTCTTTTCTTTAAATAAGCAAATTTTACACTTATTTTAATTGAAATATTTTTAATAAATAACTAATACAAAATACTACTTGTAAAATATTAGTTTATTTTTACTAAAAGTTGTTTAAAGTCAACATACAAGTTACGTGACTTATTAAGCTTCTAATTAGGCCTGTAAACGAACCGAACGTTCATAAACTGTTCGTGAACTGTTCAGCGGGAAGTTTGTTTATGTTCGTTTATATAAATGAACGAACACGAACACAATTTTTTGTTCATTTAATTAAACGAACGAACATGAACACACGTTTTGTTCGTTCATTTATGTTCATGAACGTTCATTTATGTTTTTAGGTTTGTTCGTTTGTGTTCGTTTAATTACACTTTACTTTATTTTTATTATTTATTTATTTTTTGTTAAGTAACCTTAATTCATATTATATTATATACAATATATTTGATGTGTTTTAAAACTTAGCCCTAACCTTAACATTCTAAATATTACCGCCGCTCTCCACACTTCACAACCCTACCTCCCTTCTTCTCTACACTCCACAGCCATACCATCTTCCACTTCCGGCTGACCACATCCACAACCCCACCTCAAACCTCCACAGCCCCGTTTCCAGCTATCCACGGGAGGAAGGATGGTGGATGGATTTTTTTTTTTTTTCTGGGATTAATCACGGTGAATTTTTTTTGGTAGATACACGATGGATATTTTGAATAAATCATGTACATTCAAAATACTAATTTAGATTTGGTTTCATTGTGATATATTAGACTTGGTTGAATTGTGATGATTCATTATTAACTTGTTTGTTTATGTGTTCGTTTATGTTCATTTGTGTTCATTTATATTGATCATCTGTGTTCGTTTATGTTCATGAACTGTTCATTTATTTTTAAATGAACGAACATAAACGAACACGAACACGACAAATTCCTTAATGAACAAACACAAACATAAAAATGTGTTCGATTATGTGTTCGTGTTCGATTCGTGTTCGGTTAAATTTAAATGAATAAACACGAACACGCCTTTGTTCGTGTTCGTTCGGTTCGTTTACAGGCCTACTCCTAATTTGGTGGTGGCGATGAAACAAATACCAACAATATCTAATTGTGGTATATAGGGTTACACCAAGATGATTGTGAGCCAATATTTTGACATATTTGTAGATGACATTTCATGTGCGGTCGAAACCCAATATTGCCGCACCAATTAATAAGGTCATGTCTCTTTAAAGATGTTAAAGGATCATTTAATGAATACTGTCTTAATGGCTAATTAAGTTTTTCTTATTCTATCAAATCAAATGTGAGAAAATGATTTTGTTAATATCATACAAAATGTTAAATTTATAAAGTCATGCTAGCATAATTTTATTATAGCCATTGCATATACTTATGTAGAGAGACGGGGAAGGTTTTTGTATAAATGTATCTTATCTCACAAATACTCCATAGTGTGAGCAGTGAAGGAGGGATTATTTTTTATATTTTTTTTCCAATCTTGTTAACCATGTATTTTAGTACTGAAATCTAAAAAAAGTTAGTGTAAAGTAATTACATAATCACTCTAATGACATCATTACGCTATTTTTTTATATTATTCATTTAGAAAGCATGTTTAAGCAGATGGAAAACATTTCAAAAAATATCCCTATTCATTTCTCATGTTTAGTAGGTTAACCTCATTTGTAGTTGATCGTTACTCTCCCCCCTCTCTCTATATATGGAAAGGGTAAAACGAGAACAAAGTTGAGTTGAAATAACAATAAAAACCAATTACATCCTTTGATCATTGATCATCCGACGGTTCTTATTATGACACATATTTTTTTTGTCTTTTTCTACCCCCGATTATTTTATTTAATTAATAAAGGTATTAAAATATTCCAAAAGGGTAATATGGTAAGGTTACACATTATGTTTTGTTTTATTTGTTTCTCTCACCATCACATCACTACCACAATGTGTTTTTTAACTTTATTTTATTTTTATTCATTTATTTTTTTAAATAAAGATAACACATAATTCAAAAAATCTATGAATCCAAAAAACATCTGTGCACCCCACTGTTTAGAAACCAAAATGTGTGATAATTATTTACACTAGTGTAAAAATCCTAAATGATATTTATAACTTTGAGATTAATATTAAAAAACAAAGGAAATAATCCATTTGTTAGCTGCATATGCACAAAATGAAATATCATCGATTGTATAAAAATTACAATTACAACAGGGCAAACACAATTACATCAATGTAAAACAGTTTACATTTTTTTTTTAGAATAAGATAAGCTTTCATTAAAACAAAATACGAAATTTACATCACAATAGAAGGTAGACGGGCAACAAGCTGCGCCGCCACTCCTTTCTGAATTCCGAACCCTAGTTTACCAAAGACAAATCCTTGCTCCCCTGGAGATGAATTATTGCTGTGGACGACCCGTTGGACCCTGGTCAAGAAACAAATAGCTTCTGGCGCTAGGGATCCAAAGGTATCAAATGCCAAAGGGATAAAGACGTGTTGGTTCTCTGCACAAGCTTTAGCATGCTTATCAACTTTCTTCGATTCCGCCTTTCTCGATGCTTGCCCAGCTACAAACCCTGTTTCCCTTAACCCAACCAAAGGTGATACCCATGTGAGGTCCACGCAAGCATGTTTCCCTCTCTCCCAACCAAAGACAAGCAGATCTGCTGGTCGCAGGGTGGATCTCCCTTTCCGCAGGGTCTGTGAGAAAATTTATCGGGGCCTCCTTTTTGGCAGAAATCCCAGCTCTTCTCAGGATGTCCCACAAAACGTCCCTCACCCAGTCATGCCGGTATTTGAACCCAGGGAGCTCTTTGCAATGAATTGCGTGCTCCTCATATTTATCCATGCAAGCTGTACAACAGATAGGGCATGTTTCATCTTCAGGATACATAGGGATCATCAACCAGTACTTGAGTATAGCCCTGTACTCCACTTCATACATGCATTGACCCAAACCCTCAATCAGGATAACGGTCAAAAAATCCTTAGCATGAGGACCCTTTAGGAATTCAATCACCGCCTTCTGGCGGGAGGACAACTCAAAAACTTCTCCCAGGCTCTGAGCAGTTTTGCTAAAAAGAGCATTGGCCAAAGTTTTTTGTGGCTTTGAGGTGGCGATGTCCTTATTACAAAAACCGCCAATGTCAAAGTCCGGGAGATACACATTTAAGCGTTCGAGCGCCTGTTGATAGTCCGGGTCTAGCCCGATGACCCCACATGTTGAAATCTAATTTAAACCTATGAAAAATATTGTGTGAAATTTACAATTACATCAATGTAAAAATAACCAAAGCTGGTACTAGTAGACCCAAAGCAAAATAAATGATTTCCTAACACAAAAACATACATCTTCTCTCTCTCTCTCTGTTCTTCCTATGTAAAAACAAATCCATCGATCTTCAAAAACACAATCAAAATCATCAACGGTAAAAACAACCATGCGTTCTTTCGTTTTCTTGATCTCCATCGTCACCTTTGAACACATGGCCACCTATCAAGCACAAAAAAACCCATAACTTTTACATCTTATTAAAAAAAAATATTTATTTTCTTACAGAAATCTCGTTTACACCTATGAAGAAATATTGTGAAAAAATTACAAAATATCTAAAACATATATGTAAAATCTAATTTACATCTATGTAAATATTTTATAAAAATTACAGTTACATAAGGGCAACCAATTTACATTAGTGTAAAAACAATTTACACCAGTGTAACACAACAAACTTGCGCATAAAATCATCAATGTAAAATCTAATGGCACAAGATAAAAAACCAATGGAAGTCAGATTCGATTGTTACCACATAAATATATAAAGATCTTAGAAACCTCATCTTTCAATTCTCTAACCCTAGAATAAGACTAAAGGTTGACAAGATTTGACTTTGAAAGACCAAAATTTGGTCAATGAAAATGAGATGGCAAATTAAGCACCAAACAACCCAAATGAGATTTGCCATGATATAGCTCATTGTTACAATTTGACCAACTTTAAATGAGATTAGAGACTTAACTAATCATGTTGAAGAAACTCAAACAAGAAATATAAAACTAAATTCTAATTCTAATAAATTACTGAAACTGACTAAAGAAACAATACATAGAAATAAATTCAAAAAATAATTATCTCAAACCTAACAAACCTTAGAATAAAAGCTTGCATAAACCAGATGAAATTAAAAATCGATCCACAAACATAATCGAAGAACCAAACAAAAATGTTTGAAATCGGATTAGAAGAAATCCAAACACCGTCTCCCTCCCACGTTCGTCTCCCAGCACCACCGTCTGAAAACAGAATCGAAGAACCAAACAAAAAATGTTTGAAATCGGATCAGAAGAAATCCAAACACCGTCTGTCACACCCTCAAATTATCACATGCGGAGTTCTACCGCGAGGCGTGTGACACACCAGGATCCAAGTCAACGGTCACAATAAACAACACTATATGATAAGATACGTAAAATAAAAACATAAATCCAAACCATTTGAAATAACAGCGGAAGCATTGTTTTACAAACTAAATCCCAAAAGTTTCCAAACTTGTTTAATGACAAAACCATGAACCTAAACTAGACGCCGTGCAGACGCGTGCGCCTAAGCCCTGAGATGCTGCTACCTTAGCGACCTGAGAAATCATGCCAAAAACGGGTCAACATATAATGCTGGTGAGTTCACAGGTTTAAGTTTACAATAAGTTTCCGTGTGTTACGCGTTGATCACAAAATACCATGTCATAAGATACGTTAAACGATTAAACAAACGAACAAACAAGCGTTTCCTACTACTACCACGACTGTGATGCTGAAACCATTACTGACAGCGTTGCTTGAGTTGCTGCCCGTGTTTGGGTTGCTTGTGTTGCTAAACTAGAGACAATATGCACCCGCCCGGCTCCTAGCCGACGGGTGGGGTTGGTCAAGCCCAATAGATCTATCCACATTTCCCCGTTGTGCTACCCTGCACATTCATGGTTTCCCCCGGGACTCCTTGTTTCGTCGTGTAGTAAACAAAAGTGTTGCAAATCAAGAGTTGTGTTTCAAAAGCGTTGCATTCAAAAGTGTTGCTTTCCAAAAGTGTTACTTCCCAAAAGTGTTTCAAAAGCGTAGCGTTTTTACAACAAGTCACTTCCCAAAAACAGTTACGTATTCAAGATGAGTAAAGCGTTTCCAAAATAGTTACATGTTTATATGAAAGCATTGAGTTTGTTAAATTGCGTGGCATGTTTCTCCCCCGAAAGAAAACGTATAAAAGAGGGGCCGTGAACTCACCTTGGGTTGCGTTACTTCGAAAGTGATTTAAACCAACAAGCTATGCTAGCCCCGTAAAGCGGCGACCTAACATATGACAGTTACAAGTACTTAGACTAACAACCCGTAGGTTAGTTAGTCCCTAGATGCCCAGACCATAACCAGGTTCGTTTGAAAATGCGTTGACTGTTAAACTGACCAAACGTACAAGACTCGACATCCCATTGGTGACCCGAGACCCCACGTGTTCATCTCATACTCAAACATACACAAATCATGCAACTTAGTCCTTAACATGCGTTAAAGTTCAACGATTCTAACACATAGGTCAAATAACGTACGAACAAGTCCGAACACGTGTTACTATGTTACTAAGCATGTCACGGGGTTCCTATCATGTTCCTAGGTGTCAAATCGGGTTTCGGGATGTTAAAATACACTTACAACAGCATTTCATGCGATTAGGGACTTAGCATGCAATTAGGAAAGTCAACACGTGATTAGGGATGGTCAACAGGCAATTAGCAGGGCTAATCGCCACCTATGTTAGGTGATTAGGGCTAATCACATGCATATCAGGCGATTATGGTCATGTGGTATGCAATTCAGGGCTTAACTAGTGATTAGGGTCACAATTGCATGACTTGCTAGCAATTAGGATCACAATTGCATGACTTGCTAGCAATTAGGGGGCTAATCGCCACCTACAACACACGAGTAGCCCATCCTTTAGGCGATTATGCCCCTAATCGCCTGATACATAGGCAATTAGGATTGCTAATCGCCTATAGTGCAGCAATTGTGGTTTTTCGCGCGTTTAACCCTCCAAATCAGATCCGAAACGTGCGCAAACACTCAATAATCATTCTAACATATTAACAAACATATTTCAAGCAAAACCCCTAAGTTTTCATCATTCTAACAGTCCCGAATGCGAGCGTTTTCCCAAAATAGCAATTTAACATGAAAACATCACATCAACATGCAATAACTTGCCCTAAATAGCAAATATTCAGATCTAATCACATAATCACGTTGTCCGAAAGCATCCTACTGTTCTAACATCATCCTAGGGCAAACCCTAACATCAAGCGATCAACAACACACCTCATATCATCCTAAATCATCCAAAATCATTCAAACGGGTCAAAACATCAAGTATCCATAATACACGACTAAAACCATCCAAACTCCTAGGACATCATCATACTAACTTGTAACAGCTATAAACATCATAATAACACAAAAACAATCATGATTAGATCCCAAAAACTCTATCTTTAATCACATATAACACATATAACACATGTAAAGGTGTGGGTTTGTTTAGAAACGGTTTTAAATGGATTTTCAAAGACAAAAACCTTTATAAGTCAGGTCTGGACATTTAGGGAGTAAAGCATAATCATTTAAAGGTTTGGGTTTGAAGAACACACCTTGTTTATAAGAGTAGATGATGGAATAAGCTTGGAAATGGTTGTTTGTGTGTAAAAATGGGTTCCAGAGGATGTTTGTGGGTTAAGATATGTTATGGGACGGCTAGGGTTATGTAAATAATGTTTTGGAGGTCAAGGGAGGTATTTATAGGTGTTTTTAGTCGTCAAACATGTTGCAGGCGATTATGCAGCAGTTGCAGGCGATTAGCCCTGCTAATCGCCTACAGAGAGGGCTAATCGCCACCCCTGAAGGCAATTAGCCATGCTAATCGCCTACAGGGAGTGGCTAATCGCCACCCCTGATGGCAATTAGCCAGGCTAATCGCCTACAGGGTCCAAGATGGTGTATTTGGCGCGTTAAACTCCGTTTTAACATATGTTAACACATTTTCACATACCGACAAGTCACATAATGATTATAAACACATAATGCATGAAAGTAAACACGTTCACACTCGTTCACCAATTCCCGGGACTCGAGACTTGCGTACGTTAAAACCCTAATGATGTGCGACTCGACTCGACCGACCTTGTTTTGTATAACGTATGCGCGACTCGCTAAGGTAGACTTTACTAAGTTTTCAAAAGTTAGTTACCGGAAGTTGCCGGGTGTCACATCATCCCCCTGTTAAAAGAATTTTCGTCCCGAAAATTTCCCGAAGTCGAAAAGAGAAGACAAAATAAGAAAAAAAATTTTCCGGGTCGTCACACCGTCTCCCTCCCACGTTCATCACCCAGCACCACCATCTGAATCCCAACACCATCACTGGTTCCTCCCTCCGCCTGTTTCTCTCTCTCTAACTCTTTCTCTCTCTTCGGTCATCCCTCTCATCGACTCTTCATTCTCTCTCTTCGGGCTCCTTTTCTCTCTAGTTCTTCAGATCTGGATCCACACTACCGTCACCGGTTCCTTTCCTCCGACTCTTTCTCTCTCTTCGGTCATCCCCTCTCATCGACTCCTCATTCTCTCTCTAGTTGCAGTAAGTGAGTGTGTGTGTGAAATAAGAGAGAGAGTGAAAATGGTTTTGTGTGTGTAGGGTGACATAGAGAGAAATGATGGGATCAAATTAGGGGTGTTCATGGTTCGGTTTCAAACCATGAAACTGCCCAAACCAGTTACTGGTTTGGTTTCACGGTTGGTTATTTTACGTATCCTTCGGTCGGTCGGTTTCAATATCTTCAAACCGCAACGAACGGTTTGGTTTGGTTTACGGTTTATACCGAAAACCAGCTGTATAAAACCGGACCGGATCGTAAGAATTTATTCTAGTATTTTTAATATTTCATATTATATATAGACATTAATAAAAAGAAATCTATTATAACATATAAGTAATTTAATGCAAAACAAAAGTATGCTAAAACCATTTCATATTATATGAGTTTTTCTATTTTTCTAAATTCTAAATTTTCAACCAAATCTAACACCTCTGTATCGATGTATTTAGAGATATTTATATATATTTGAACTACATTTTAAGCTATTTAGAAAGGCATTTATGTTAAACAACTTAAGCATTGTGGGCAATTTTATGATGTCTTGAAATTTGAACATTTTTTTGCTAAATCGGGACAACTTGTACACATAAAGGCCCAACAAGCCCAAACCGTGAAACCAAACCGGAACCAAACCGTTTCTAATGGTATGGTTTGGTTTGGTTCGGTTGAAATGGGTTCTTTACTTTTCTTAACTCAAGCATGTTCCTAAGGGATCCTAATCATATATATATAGGTAAAGGTTCGTGTACAAAGACAATATTTTGTGAGAAATATGAGCATGATTAAGAATTGACATGTAGGCATCATGTTTTAAGTTGTTTTTAGTAGAACAACACCAAACATAACAATTTAAAACACAATGAAATGAATTATATCCACAGAATTTAAAACACAGCTAAAAGACAACAATTTAAACGCATAATCTTGATTTCTTGGCATGGTGTTTTAAGCCTAAAATAAATTGCTTTGTGTTTTTAATTGTTATGTTTGGTGTTATTTTAATCTAAGCAATCCAAAACATCATGACTAGGTCCAAAATATGATGCTTACATATCAATACTTAGTCCTTTTCACACTTCTCACGAAATATGACATTTGTACACTAACCTCACCATACACACACACACACAAACACACACACCCACTCCGGAAAAAAACCCTATGTAAAAATTTGTTTTTTTTGAAAAAATATTAGGATAAGTAATATACACATTTTTATGCGGTTTTATCAATAAACCAAAAAATGCCGAAGATTTAAAAAAATAACAATACTACATGATGTAAAACCTATATAACAAATGTGTAACACTAAACAACATAAATGTTGCATATTTAAAAAAAAAATCTTCGGCACTTTTTTTTAATTTTTTTTATAAAAACACTTAAAAATGTGTATATTAGATACCCTAATTTTTTTTTCATAATAAAATAATAATTTTTCAGTGGTTTTCATTACACAAGTTAGGTTTACATATATATATATATATATATATATATATATATATAAAATCAAGAAATAGTTTCAAAGTTTAATTGGTTCAACAAAATTTAGTGGATTAATCCATAAATCACTTGCTCAGTGGCATATAAACGGGTTTTGTATATCAAAAGGTTTTCTTTTCATAAGTTTCTACAAATCAATTGTATTTACGAACTCATTAATGCGGATGAACTGAATACGAAGAAAGAAAGAAATGGAACCCATCATTTGAGTTGATATGTGTTAAAATAAAACTTGACATAGAATTATATAGTGACAAATTTCAATGACATATTAGATGATTAACTCAATAGTACATCTTTTGTTTAACATTGAATTTTTAAACGGTATCATTTTATGTAATGATGCTACTGGTTTGATGATACACATATTGATTTATGAGCATAATTTAGATAGATATTTCATATTTTGCCCAAAGGTGTTATGTCATATTTATGTGCTTTACTTTATTAGCTACGTTTGTTCATAATATCTGAATTTTGGTCAAAGCCAAAGCAAAGCCAAAATTTAGGTAGAACATTAAGCCGTTTCATAATTTATGTATGTTCATAATGTCAAAATTTTGGTCAAAGCCAAAGCGAAGCCAAAGTTTTGGCAAAATATTAAGTCGGCTTACTATTTACATATGTTAATAATATCTGAATTTTGGTCAAAGAAAAAGTGAAGCCACAATTCAGGTAGAACATAAAGTTAGTCTATTATGAATGTTCATAATACATAAATTTTGGTCAAAGCCAAAGCGAAGCCAAAGTTAATGTAGAACATCAAGACAATATGTTATTTTATATACGTTCATAATGCCTAAATTTTGGTCAGAGCCAAAGCGAAGCCAAAATTTTAGGTAGAACATTAAGTTAGTCTATTTTTTTGGTGTTATAATAGACTTTATCTTCAATGTACTTATTTTGTCTACTTTACTTGATTACCCCTAATAAGCTTACTTCAACTGTTCTATATGTATTGATCTAGCATCCACTTTTAGTCCTACCCTTGGAATTGAACTGCTGACTAGGGCAAATTTTGCCACATGGAGGGATACGGTTAGACTTACTCTTGGGATGGTGGATCTTGATTATGTCTTGAGGCATGACGCTCCCGCTGCTCTTAATGCTGAAAGCACTGCAGATAAAAAATTTGCGCATGAAAAGTGGGAGAGGTCAAACAGAATGTCTCTTATTGTTATCAAGAATTCCATCTTAAGTGCCATCAGGGGAACTATACCTGATTTGGAGAATGCCAAAGAGTATCTAAATTCAGTTGATCTTCTAAAGCACATGCGAGTTCTTTAATTCTAAAGATGCTCACCTCAAAGTATGAAGGGACTAGTGGTGTGCGTGAGCACATAATGAAGATGAGTGACATGGTCCATAAGTTAAAGGGATTAGACATGGAAATAAGTGATGGTTTTCTAGTGCACTTTTAATTATTTTAAGAACAACTATAACACTCAAAAGGATAAATGGTCATTGAGTGAGTTGATAGCAATGTGTGTGCAAGAAGAAGAACGTCTGAAACTAGAACAACCAAAGGTTGCTTACGTTACTACCACTAAGTCAACAAAAAGGAAGGGAAATTTTAAAGGAGAAAGTTCTAAAGTCCAAAAGGCTAATACAAGTACTGTGTCTAGCCCTAATATCTCCAAGGGTCAGACTCATTGCAAATTCTGCCATAAGAAAGGGCACATGCAACGAGATTTCCCGAAGTTCAAGGAATGGCTGACTAAGAAAGGTACCCATGCATTTAGGATAATTGAATCCTTTAATATTAATGTA
This sequence comes from Ambrosia artemisiifolia, assembly GCA_032199755.1. Classification (NCBI taxonomy): domain Eukaryota; kingdom Viridiplantae; phylum Streptophyta; class Magnoliopsida; order Asterales; family Asteraceae; genus Ambrosia; species Ambrosia artemisiifolia. Next base: position 50,729,955 of record CM063522.1, on the reverse strand, counting down.
TTAATTAACACATGGTGGGTTGATTCTGGTTCAGTGGTTCATGTAACCAACTCCATACAGGGATTCCTTACAATCCAGAGGCTGTAAAGTAACTAAAGAACACTTAGAACGGGAGGAGCGAAAGAACTTGAAGTTGAGGCCGTAGGAACCACGCAACTTATTATGAAAACTGGTCATTGTATTAAACTTTATGATACATTATATGTACCCAAAATTACTTAGAATTTAGTATCAGTACCGAAGTTAGACAATGATGGTTATGAAGTTTTACATGGGCATGGAAATGTCACTATTAGTTTAAATTCCCAAGTTCTTGGTTGTGGTCATCTGGATGGAAGTCTCTATAAGTTAGAACTAGATGATAGCTTTTCAAAATCATTGTTGTCAAATAACTTAAATGAAAACATCAACAAACAAAATCGAAAACGAAAACGAAAGCATGATTTGGAAACATCATCCAAGTTGTGGCATGAATGTTTAGGCCACATCTCACGAGACAGAATGTCAAGGCTCGTGAAGGATGGTGAAGTACCAAATCTTGATTTTAGTGATTTTGGAACATGTGTTAAATGTATTAAAGGAAAAAAGACAGATAAGAATAAAAAGGGTGCCACAAGAAGTTCTGGATTATTAGAACTCATACACACGATATTTGTGGACCTTTTTCACCTAGAATAACTGGTCATACGTCTTATATTACTTTCATAGATGATTATTCTCGGTACATGTACTTGTATTTGATTAAAGAAAAATCTGAATCACTCAATATGTTTAAAATCTTTAAGGCTGAAGTTGAGAATCAACTTAACCGTAAGATAAAAGTCGTGAGATCAGATAGAGGAGGCGAGTATTATGGTCGACATACAGACATTAGTCAAGCTCCTGGTCCTTTCGTTAATTTTTGTAAGGAACATGGGATAATGAACCAATTTACCATGTTGGGTACTCCTCAGCAGAATGGTGTTGCTGAGAGAAGAAATAGGACCCTTCAGGATATGGAAAGAAGTATGTTGGCAAACTCGAATTTGCCAAACTTTTTATGGACAGAGGCCTTAAAGACAGCCGTTCATATACTAAATCGGGTTCCTTCAAAATCTGTCCCTATAACTCCTTTTGAGATTTGGACAGGATGGAAGCCAAACTTAGAGTATATGAAATTATGGGATTGTCCCGCCGAGGCTAAACTTTATGATCCTGTGAAAAAGAAACTTGACATGAGAACCGTCAGTTGCTACTTTATAGGATATTCCAAACGATCAATGGGGTATAGATTTTACTGCCCTTTACATGTTACTCGCATAGTAGAAGCTCGAATTGCTGATTTTCTAGAGGACTCTATGGTCAGTGAGAGCAGTGAAACTAAAGTATTTGATTTCCAATAAGTGCAAGAGGAGGGGGGATAGGTTTTTCAGAGTTATCTCCTATTACACCTCTTGTACATAACACTACACCACCTCATTTTCCTCAGAAATTAATGCTCTTGACATTCCTAATAATGAAGGCACATCAAAGTCGCAAGAGCATAACCAAATCCCTGAACCAGTTAATGAACCTGTTGAACTCGAAAAGCAGCTTAGGAGGTCATCAAGGCCAAGAAGGCCCACTAACTTTGATGATTATGTAACATACCTTAATGAAGCTGATTTGGATTTAGGAAAGTATAATGATCCAACCTCTTATAATGAATCCATTAATAGTGACAAATCTTCTGAATGGAATATAGCTATGATTGATGAGCTTGAGTCCATGAAAAAGAATGGTGTTTGGGAATTGGTTGAATTACCCAAGGGTGTGAAACCCGTAGGATGTAAATAGGTCTTCAAAACCAAATTAGACCCAAATGGAAACGACGAAAGTTATAAGGCACGATTGGTTGCTAAATGCTATACTAAAAAAGAGGGAATTGATTATCAAGAAACCTTCTCACCTGTCTCACGGAAGGATTCTCTAAGGATCATTATGGCATTAGTAGCTCATTTTGATTTGGAGTTACATCAAATGGATGTTGAAACCGCTTTCCTTAATGGTGACTTACATGGGGATGTGTTCATGACTCAACCTAAAGGCTTTAAACCTGAAGGTTAGGAACACTTAGTCTGTAAGTTAAGGAAATCCATATATGGGTTAAAACAGGCATCACGACAGTGGTACTTAAAATTTGATGAAATTATGAAGAAACAAGGTTTTATCAAGAATCAAGTGGATCAATGCACCTACCTCAAAATGAGTGGGAGAAAATTTTCTATACTTGTCCTTTATGTGGATGATATCCTTTTGGCAAGCGATAGTTTAGATTTGTCGCATGAGTCAAAGCGATTACTTTCGCAAACATTTGACATGAAGGATCTTGGGGAAGCCTCTTATGTGATAGGCATCAAAATACACCGAGATCGTACCAATGGGATATTAGGTTTATCCCAAAATGCTTACATCGATCGTGTTCTTGCACGATATAACATGCAACATTACTCTCAATCAATAGCTCCAATAGTTAAGGGAGATGTTTTTGGGTCTTTTCAATGTCCAAAAACAGAGGCAGAAAAAGAGCAAATGAGATTGATCCTTATGAATCTGTAGTTAGAAGCATAATGTATGCTCAAGTCTACACTCGTCCAGATATCGCATATATTGCTGGAATGCTAGGCCGCTATCAATCTAATCCGGCCTAGATCATTGGAAAGCAGCAAAGAAAGTGTTGCGATATCTACAAGGAACGAAAGACTATAAATTGACATACAGAAGAACTGATAACTTGGAAGTAGTGGGCTATTCTGATTCTGACTTTGCTAAATGCAAAGATGATAAGAAAATCAACTTCGGGGTACATCTTTATGCTTGCAGGCTGACCAATTTCATGGAGGAGTCATAAGCAACAGTTAACAACCACCTCAACAATGATGGCATAATATGTTGCAGTGTACAATGCAACATGCCATGGGATGTTGTTAAGAAATCTCATCACTGGACTCAAAGTTGTTAACTCCATATCATGACCTTTGAAGATTTACTGTGACAACTCAGCTGCTGTCAGTTTCGCGAACAATAACAATTCGAGCGGAGCTGGTTTATACCTTGATACAAAGTTTTTGTTCGTACGAGAACGGGTAGAGGAAAATAATCTTTGTATCGAGTACATAAGCACAAAAGATATGCTAGCGGATCCGATGACTAAAGCTCTACCACCCAAGACTTTTCAAGAACTTATAATGAGAATGGGTTTTAATAAAGACCTAGTGTAATAGCATATAGTGTGTATGAACGATTATAATTTCCTCAAATGCTTTGTTTTGTCTATGTTAATGTTTGTACGCACCTTATCATTTATGGACAAAACTTATGCAAGGGTTTTATTTTAGTCATTTTGATTTTATGATTAAGTGTTTTATATTGAGACTTTAGCATGACTGTTGGGGGTCTCGAATTGTCTTCAATTCGAATGACTGTAACTATCTGCTATAGTTCCAACATGAAACTTGATGAGTGTTTTAGACTTGGCCAAACTTAGTTAAACATTCATCATAAAATGATCAATCAGCCAAGTAGGAGAATGTTAGACTTTTACATAGTTATGGCCTAATTGATAATTTATTATTTAAATTAACCAATATGATATTACTATCCTACATTAACTATAAGTCATTATTTGATGGGAATAATGACATAAGTTAGAATATGTAGGGTTGCCCTTTTGGTGTCCATAATAAGTGTTATGAGAGACTTATAAAACACCTTATCAAAGAACACGCTCTTACACTCTAAAATAATCCATCTAAAAAAGACACTATAAAGTGGAATCAACAACATCATAACGAAATCATGGCTGCACCACCATCCGCTAAGTTTACCATTCCCACATGTAAGTTATTTCTCATTTGACATTTATGTTTATGTTATTGATTGAATAAACATTATTAGATTCTAAGTCTTGACCCATGTTTAAAGATATAATCAACAGTGCTTTGTGTTTTTTTATAATTTCTTCTACTCCTTCTTTGTTTGATGAACTAATTAATCAACTTAGGTGCTGTTTGTTTTTTCTGCAGAAAAAGGTCTGCAGTCTGCGGACCACATCTGCAGACATCTGCAGGAGAAGAGGTGGACCAAACGTCTGCAGTCTGCAAGAAGAAGACTGTTTGTTTGTTAACGTCTGCAGGCTGCTGAAATAAACTTAAATTTAAATAAACTGAGTTTTTACAGCAGTCTGGTGGTAGACGGTGGTGGTGGTGGGTGGACCGTGGTGGTGTGGTCCATGGTGGTGGGTGGTGGTGGACCGTGGTGGTGGTGGGTGGTGGTGGACCGTGGTGGGTGGTGGTAGTGGTGGTGGGTGGACGGTGGTAGGTTGTGGTGGACCGTGGTGGGTGGTGGTGGGTGGTGGTGGTGGACGGTGGTGGGTGGACGGTGGTAGGTGGTGGTGGACCGTGGTGGTGGTGGTGGTGGGTGGTGGTGGTAGTGGTGGTGGACGGTGGTGGGTGGTGGTGGTGGTGGACCGTGGTGGTGGTGGGTGATGGTAGTGGTGGGTGGTGGTAGTGGTGGTGGACCGTGGTGGTGGACCGTTGTGGTGATGGACGGTGGTGGTGGTGAACGGTGGTAGTGGACTGTGGTGGTGATGGACGGTGGTGGTGGTGAACGGTGGTAGTGGACGATGCTAGGTGGTGGTGGTGGGTGGATGACGGTGGTGGACGGTGGTGGTAGTGGGTGCTGGTGGTGGTGGTGGGTGAGGAGAAGAGAAGATGAGAAGACCTTTGAAGACCTTAGAAGACTTTGGTCCAAGTCTGCACCAAGAAGAGGTCAGGAAGAGCTTTTGGAGTGAAATGTCTTCCGAAAAACAAACAGTCTGCCCGCCCAAAACATCTGCCCGCGTCTGCGCGGCGCAGACAAAAGAGGTCAGAAGTGCTTCTGAGAGAAAAACAAACACCACCTTAGTATTTGGTTATGCGAGTGTTTTGGTAGGAAGTGGAGGGACTTATGGTGTACCTGTGGCGTGTAAAAACTCGCACACTTGTAAGCTCACCTAAATCCACGTGTAGAGATTAGCCCATTTGTGAATAGAAATATTCACACTTTGTGGTTTAATCCTCAACTATCAAAACTTCACTTAGGGTCGGTACGGTCTATATTCTTGGCCTTGGTGATAAGCCAAGATTTAGTTGAGAGACTTAGCTACATGGTCTATGTGTTGGCTTTGGCACAAAATAAAGATTGGTGAACTCATTTTAGAAGTAAACGGTCTATATTTACTTCTATTATTATATTACCGCACAATTAATAATAGATAAACCACTTTTTGGAAAATTAATTATTTCAAGTAAGGGATCAGCGTACGCGAGAGGCTTCGTCGTCTCTACCATGTTGTTAGCCGCTCCGGCCGTTGGCAAACTATTCACAAAAGAAAATGGTAGTTTAATGTCAATATCGCAACTTTAGGAGAAGTACTGTCTTTTGGGGTTGGGTTAACACAATCTTGGTCGATACCTCCCTCATCGTTGAGAGGTGAGCTTGCCGCGGAGGGAAGACCCTCAAAATAACAATTAGGAACATAAATCGTTTAGAGTCTAGTGTGGCTATGCCTAGTTTTTTAATACACCACTTAAATAAAACTCTACTATTATCTCATACCAAGTGAAATCAGATCCCGAAGAAACACATTTGTTTTAATACTGATTTCTCTTACGGTTTAAATATCTCTTTTACTTTTCTTTCAAACATTAAAAAACTCTTTTAGTAATTTTTAGGAAGTTGATTAGTAAAAATTGTGTCCTTGGATTCGATATTCGATACTTGATCGTTTCTATAGTACGCTCGATATGTACATTTGCATATTGTGTGAGTTTTAGAACGTTAAGCAACTATCATTTTATTTTATAAATTTAAAAACTTGTAAGGGTCTTTTGAAACAACACACATCGACTTTTTTGCTTCACTGTCGGGATTCAACATTTTTAAGGAAAGGTTTTAAAGTCACTAAAATCCATCGCATCAGTGATCATCGAGAATGTAGATAAAATGATACAAAAATAAATCAGATTTGTTAATAATAATAATAATAATAATAATAATTATTATTATTATTATTATTATTATTATTATTATTATTATTATCTTTATTATTATACGAGTCTTAAGGGAGGGAAGAAGATAGAGGAGATTGCAATGGTTGATGGGGTGGATTGTGTGCAAATAGGGCCGATGGTTGAAGACGACGGGGTAAGGAGAAGGGGTGTGGGGCGTTTTTGAAGGAGATCTGACTGATATGGCGGTGGAGAGGAATATGATGATGGTGGGTCTGTTGTTTTGTTTCAAAAGGGTATGAAGATGAAAAATTGTCGTGGGATGTTAATGGGCGTTTTTGTGGGAATATTGATAGATGATGAAGATGATGTTGTGGGGATGTTAATAGATGAAGATGATAACGATGTTCTTAATGCTGTTGCTATTGTTTTGTTTAAAAGGGTATGAAGATGGAAATTTGTTTTTAGAGTGATGTGGATTAAAAAAAATTACATGGACTAAAAAAAATTACGTGGACTAAAAAAAATTACACGTCAACATCAGTAACACATCAGCATGCTACATCAGCATCTAAACTAACTCAGTTAGTCCATACTTAACGGAGGTCCATTTTTGACACCCACATGTTCACCTGGGATTATCCTGGTCCAACGTCAAAGTTGGGATTGTTATCGGCCAATACCCCAAACTTTGGATTATTAAAATTCAATACCCCATTTGGTATAGATGAAATTGTCATAAGGAATGTAATGGTCGTGACAAAGGTAAGTTCTAACCAAAACCCACAACGGGTAAATTTGGGTGGATTTGAATTTTGTCATTTTGGGGCCATATCATATGGGAGCTCGGGTATTTGATGTTGTATAAGCGTCCCGTCTGGACATGAATATGAGTCGTCATTGGCCTTGGAATTTAGCCCTTTTAAGGGCCCAAAGATAGTCATTTTATGCAGCAAATGAAGGGCCAAAAGGTCCCATTCAGAGCCTCCTAGCCGTAACCCATGGCCAGAGGCCGCAGGCTACAGCCTTAAGCCCTAAAATGGGCACACACTTCTGGCCATAACCCCTGGCCAGATGGCCGTAGGGTACAGCGGTCTGCACACAATAAACAACGGCAACAGCCGTAGCATACGGCTGGAAGGCCGTAGACTACGGCAAGCCCTTTGGCTCATGTGTAGCTTGTTTTTTTTTTTGACATTTTTACATGTGTTAAACCTTTCTAACTTGTGTTAACGCTATGTGGGAACCTAGGAATCATTGTTAATGGCTCGGGAGTGGATCAAACACACACTTTTGAAGAATCGAATGTAATTTCCAACATCTCTTCCGCAAATCTTGAATCTTGTAATGGTTTTTATAGAAATACTAGGATGAAATCTCAACATGTTTCTTAAACGCACAAATACTCGTAGTTTGTAATCACTTTGTGATTTCAAGCTTGTAGATTGAAATCGCCTTGTGATTTCGATTATGTGATTTGGCAAATGTTTGAATCTATTAAAATTTAATAGAGGTATAAAATTTTCAAGTCTCATGTGTGGTTCTTAACATACTAAATGGATTAGTCTCGGGTAAGATCAGTCTAATCGGGACGGGTCTTAAAGGTTAAATATTAAAGTACCTAAACTTAAATAACCCTAATCACCTCAATCGTTCCGTTTTTCCTCCCCATTCCTTTAATCGTACGGAACCATTAGACGCAACTAGGGTTCGTGGAGTTTCTTCGATTGTGCTTCTAAATCATGGATTATCATCCAATTTTGAGGTAAGAACTTGTTTTATTTGATCGATTTGCTACAGTTTTGTCCCGTTTGAACTCATTGAACTAATTTTCAGTTTTTTAGATTCGACTAGGACCAATTTGGTCCTACTAATCGGTGATTAATCGCGACATCGATTAAGTGAGTGCTTAGCCCAAAATTTATCTGTAAAGTGATAACTTGCGATTAATCATCGATTAATCGGTAATTAATCGCGATTTTTACAACCTTGCTCTTAATTATACCTCCATTACCGGCTCTCGTTTCCAAGCCCACAACAAACATATTCCTTGATCGTCTTTCTTCAGTCTAGTCGCTACTACTGCACTTTTTCCGCTTCTAGCGTAAAGAGATTTGGAAACTTTTCTTTTAGAGTTTGGTCACCGCCCATTCAACTATCCAGAAGCGAATCACCCATCCATTTCCTAGTCTTCCTTTTATCTAATCAGTGACCTAGATATTATTGTTCTCTAGTTTTTTTGTACTTTGCAAACTGCATTCCACGCTCCCCTCACACTAGCCTTAATCGGAACATAGGACCAAGATCTCGGTTGGAAGTGAATTGCTTGAATGACCCTCTTCCACAAACTGACTTACTCATTTTTAAAACACCACCACTATTTTAAAAGTAGACTAACGTTCATGTGTTTTAATGATGTCAAGCTGATTCCGCCTTTTCCTTTACGCCCAATTACGTGCGACTAGGACACCCAACTGGTCTTATTCTTGTCTTAATTACCACCAAAAAACAACCATGTTCTCAGGATTTCTAACATCTCTATCACTCAAATGGGAGCTTGTACAACGAAAAGAAGTATAACGGCAGGCTGTCCAGTACTGACTTCAGTAAAGTAACCCTTTCCCTGATTGATAATGTCTTTGGCTTCCACTTGGATAACCTAGCTTTAAACAAATCCAACACCCAACTCCAATACTTAGCTTGGTTCATATTAACCGCACTCCAATACCTAGCTTGGTTCATTCTCCACCATTTCTAAGTCGACACGGATTCCAAACAGACTTGACTTCTGGTGGTTTATTTTCAGCCCCGAAATGAGGTGAAAACCCCTGTATTGTATTCTGATTAAGTTCCGGATGTTTCTTGTACCCTAATCGCCCACAAACACGTCATCATCTGCATACATTAGATGTGTTAATAAAGGACCATTATTAAGTAGTTTAATACCCTTTATCAGTCCCATGGTAGCAACCCTTGTAACGAAACCGGTTAGCGCCTCCTTTGTTAGGATAAAGATAAAAAAGTGATAGTGGATCTCCTTGTCTAACCCTACGATAGCATTGGAACTCACGTGTGAGAGATCCGTTAATTAAAACCGAGGCCTTTGATGATTTCTTAGAATCCCCCGTACCCACATCCTCCAAAACTCTGGGAATCCCATTTGTTGCAACACCGAGTCAATAAAGTCCCAATTGCTTGTTTCATACGCTTTCTTTATATCAATCTTGAACACAAAAGATTGTAGTTTTTTACTTTTTTCACCTAGGATATTACTTCATTTACGATTAAAGGCCCATACATAATATTCCGACTTGATAGAAATCAGGATTAGAATTTTGAAACTACCTAGTCCATCACTTTTTTCACTCTGTTGGCACGGATCTTTGAGATAACTTTAGATATACAACTGATTAACTGATAGGATGAAACTCGTCAAACGAGAGAGGGTTTACTCCTTTCGAGATGAGTATTAGAAAGGACAAACCACAACCTTGACTAATCCTCCCATCAACAAAAGAACATTTCCAATATTCTGGAAAAATAGTCTTTCAATGCCTCCCAAAAATGTTTGATAAAACAAAAGTTAAATCCATCTGGACCTAGAGCTCTATCACTCCCGCAATTCCATATTGCATTCTTGATTGACTGTTGAGAGAATGGAGAGATTAAAATGTTAGCCTCCTCTTCGAATAGTTGCTTTAGGTTTGGGCATACGAAACTTGGCCGTTCAAGTATAGGTTCCTTAAATTCTTTAGCAAAAAATTTGTAAGCCTCTTCTTTCGAAACAATATTTTCCTAAGAGCACACTAATGCTTAAGGTTTCGTATAAATAATACTAACTACTATCGCTGCTAATAATAGTAGTAGTAAAATAAAAGTATGTTAAAAAAATTGAAACACAATAAAAACAAAAGACAAACGTTTAAATGTTTACATGGTAATAAGGAAGGTAATTGTATTAACTAAAATGTTATGTACTTTTAATATAACTAAACTAAATATGCTTGAAATTACACTACATGTATAGATCATGAGTTCGAACAGGATATAATGCATCGTAACTGAAATGTAAACTAAAAGAGTAAAATATAATGTGCAAAAGGAACAAGTATGAATTGGACATGGTAGTAAATTGAAAAGTAAATTGAAAGTGTGATGTGAAAATGACGCCAGCTGTTTAACCCACACGCCTGACTGTAGGACCACACGTGTCATCCGTTACTTGTTTAACACGCTTTCTTCTGTAGCAATTATCACTATCTTTTCATGGAAGATTTTATCTTTTTGTTTTCATGTCATTTTTGGACGTATCAAATAAGCCATTCACAAAAAAATACATTTACACTAATACCTTAAAAGAGCCTAGACATGATTATTAACATTTCTATGAGCAACTTCACTTTTGCACTTTATTTTACTACTTTGATATTTATTAAAAGACTAATACACGGTGATTAAAAGAAAATTTATATAAAAAGGTTCGTATTGCCTTGTACATTACTTAATAACTAAAATACTTAGAACATATGTAATGGTTGGTTAAATGGGCGTAAATTGGTGAATTTGACCCCCCATTCACCTTGTAACACTGTCCCCCCTGAGTTAAAGGTGCGCTAAAGCTTGCCAGGCGAAATATTTCGCGTGAGAGGGGGAAAGGTTGGGCCAATGGGGGTCTGACACTTCATTTTTATTTTTATTTTCTTTTTTTAATTCAAATTTAATACTATTATATATTCACCCTTTTTCACCCTCCAAATTTCATCCACTATTAAACCCCTTTGTCCATTTCAAGTTCCTTTCACCCAACAAGTGGCCCCACATTGCCAAGTGTCAAAGATACCCCTTTCACCCATCAAATTTCACCCATTAGGCTGTTTGGTGTGCACCCGGGGAGGAGATCCGGGGAGGTGACGTGGCTTCGGGGAGATGGGGGAACACCGCCCCCCCCCCCCCCCCCGTAAAGTTTTCGGGGAAGAAGGGGAAAAAGCACCGCTTGCACCGGATGATTTGATTGGCTATTTTTTTATTTTTTTTTTTAAATCAAACTTTAATAATAAAAAAGAAGGGGGAAGAAGGGGAATACCATTTCCAAACTTTGGGGGAGGAGAAGGGGGAAATGACGTAGCGCTGACGTGACACTTGGGGGAGTTGGGGAAAAGGGGGCACACCATATAGCCTTATTACACATGGTCTTATTGTTTACATAATAAAAATAATATATTATATTAATTCATAATATATCTCTTGCTACCATAGAAAGATTTATCATCAATTATATACGTAGAATATATAGTTTATTTTATTTTAGTACATATAAATTATTTTATTTTAAATATCATATAACATCCCAAACTTAATATCTGTCTAAGTTAGAATAGGATCCGTGACTAGCTTGAAATAATCGTGTCAAACTAATAATTTTGCTACTAGTGGCCTAGAACTTAACTTGGTTAAGCTAAGTTAGTAAATCATAAAAGGCACACTAGCATGACACTAATTAAATTAGTGATTAACAACAACTTGAATACTTTAGGGGCTAAACTTGTGTAATATAATAGTAAAAAGGAGGGGTTAAGTTGGACACCTGGTGAATGTCGACACATTCACAGGGTCCCATCTTCACCACCTAAACACACACACAAGAACTCTTCAAAGGAGAAATAAAGAGATTAGGGCTAAAATAAAGTTCTTGGAAGTTGCATGTATAATAATTTGATCTTCTAAGGTTCCCTCTATAACTTGGTAATCCATTGAATTCTGTTTTATGTTCTCTAAGTGTCAATTAAGAAAAACCCAGATTTAAAAAAGTTAATTAATCTAAGTTCCAATGATTCCTAGAGGTTAGTCATGCCTAAGGGAACCTTCCCTATGAAGAAATTAGTACAATTCCAATTAAAACAAAAGAATAATAAAGAAATTGGTTTCAAAAGAAATGGATTTGTCATGAGATGAAACCCACAAGTTAAATGTGCTTTATATTGTATCTAGATGGAATGTTGTTGATTTAATAATATGGTATTGGTCAATTAGTGAAATCTGGGTGAAAAGAAGGACATGAGCTTGCGAATGTGCATTGATTACCGCAAATTGAACAAGCTCACCGTAAAGAACTGATACCCGCTCCCATGGATCGACAATTTATTTGATCAGTTACAAGGCACGAGTTGGTTCTTAAAGATCGATCTACGATTAGGGTATCATCAATTGAAAGTTAAGGAAGAAGACATTCCGAAAACCGCATTCCGTACCTGGTACAGGCACTATGAGTTTTTCGTGATGTCTTTCGGGTTGACCAATGCACCCGCAGCATTCATGGACCTCATGAACCGAGTGTGCAAACCCATACTGGATAAATCGGTAATCGTATTTATTGATGACATAGTGATATATTCGAGGAGCGAAACCGATCATGCTCGCCACCTACGCGAGGTATTATCCATTCTGAGAAAGGAAAAGTTGTATGCTTAGTTTTCTAAATGCGCCTTCTGGTTGCGAGAGGTACAGTTTCTGGGGCACGTCATTAGTATCGAGGGTGTCTTGGTGGACCCCTTGAAAATCAAAGCGGTTGCTAAATGGACTCCATCAAAGAACCCATCCGAGATACGGAGCTTCTTGGGGCTCGCTGGTTATTATCGGAGATTTATTCAGGATTTCTCCAAGATTGCTATGCCAATGACCAAACTGACATGCAAAGACAAGAAATTCGTTTGGGGTAAAGAATAGGAACAAGCTTTCGAATCACTAAAAAAAGGTGACCCATGCCCCCGTCTTAACCTTACCTGAAGGCACGGAGGACATAGTGGTGTATTCTGACGCATCCTACCTTGGGTTGGGATGTGTGCTCATGCAGCGAGGCAAGGTGGTCGCCTATGCCTGAAGACAACTGAAACCTCATGAGACCCGATACCTGACTCACGACCTCTAATTGGGAGCTGTGGTCTTTTCCTTAAAAATTTGGAGGCATTATCTGTATGGGGTGAAGATTATAATCTTTACTGATCATAAAAGTTTGAAATAGTTCTTTGATCAGAAAGACTTAAACAAGAGACAGAGAAGATGGCTCGAGACACTTAAAGATTATGACTGTGAGATTCACTATCACCCCGGGAAAGCTAATGTGGTAGCGGATTCTCTCAGCCTAAAGGAGGATTACACTCCAATCCGTGTGAGGTCGATGCAGCTAACCGTGTCCTCGGGTCTTTTCGACCGAATTCGGGAGGCGTAAACCATAGCCAATAAAGAAGAAAACTAGATGAAAGAAAGAATCAAGGGTTACACTAATGACCTTGAGGAGAAAAGTAACGGGTTGATGACCCGGGCCGGGAGAATATGGATTCCGAATTCGTGTGAGGCCAAGGCCCTACTACTTGATGAAGCACACAAGTCTCGATATTCTATTCACCTAGGGGCTACTAAAATGTACCAAGACTTGAAACGGGACTACTGGTGGCCCGGGATGCAGTGAGACATCGCAAAATATGTTGAAAGATGCGTGACGTGCTTGCAAATCAAAGCTGAGCATCAGAAACCGTATGGGAAACGACAACCGTTGGAAATACACTTTATGGAAGTGGACGGACCATCTAAACTTTAGAAGACATGCTGCGGGCGTGTATTATAGAATGCGGGGGTATTTGGGATGTCCATCTACCGTTGGTGGAATTCTCATATAATAACAGTTATCACGCAAGCCTCGGCATGCCCCCGTACGAACTGTTATACGAGAGAAAATGCCGGACCCTAGTATGTTGGGGAGAAGTGGGCCCTCGTGATCTCGCCCAGAAGGACATTGTTTTAGCCACGAACGAAAAGATTCAAATCGTTCGTGCACATCTAAAAGCCGCACAAGACCGACAAAAGACTTATGTGGACAAAAGACGAAGACCCATTGAATTCCAAACGAGGGATCAGGTTATGTTAAGAGGTCTTCCCTTGGAAGGGAATCATCCGATTCAGAAAACAGGGAAAATTAGGCCCAAGGTTCATTGGGCCATTTAAAATCTTGGAAAGGACTGGTAAGGTCGTATATCGACTGGAATTACCGGATGAGTTAAGCGATATACACAACATCTTCCATGTTTCCCACTTGAGGAAATGCCTAGTCGATAAAGAATCCTATGTGCCATTGGTGGAAATTGAAGTAGACTCCAAACTAAATTACGTAGTTAAACTAGCTGAAATCCTTGATCGAAAGGTGAAACACCTTCGAAACAATGTAATCGAGCAAGTCAAGGTAAAGTGGGAAAATCGCAAGAGATCGGACACCACCTGGGAATCCGAGGAAGTGATGAAGCGGTTCTACCCCTATTTATTCGGTACATTCTTGGTTTCGCAGACGAAAGGAGGGTGGAGTTGTAACATCCCAAACTTAATATCTGTCTAAGTTAGAATAGGATCCGTGACTAGCTCGGAATAACTGAGTCAAACTAATAATTTCGCTACTAGTTGCCTAGAAGTTAACTTGGTTAAGCTAAGTTAGTAAATCATAAAAGGCACACTAGCATGACACTAACTAAAATAGTGGTTAACAACAACTTGAATACTTTAGAGGCTAAACTTGTGCAATATAATAGTCAAAAGGAGGGGTTAAGTTGGGCACCTGGTGAATGTCGATACATTCACAGGCTCCCATCTTCACCACCTAAACACGCATACACAAGAACTCTTCAAAGGAGAAATCGGGAGATTATGGCTAAAATCAAGTTCTTGGAAGTTGCATGTATACTAATTTGATCATCTAAGGCTCCCTCTATAACTTGGTAAACCATTGAATTCTGTTTTATGTTCTCTAAGTGTCAATTAAGAAGAACCCAGATTTAGAAAAAGTTTATTAATATGAGTTCCAGTGATTCCTAGAGGTTAGTCATGCCTAAGGGAACCTTCCCTATGAAGTAATTAGTACAATTCTAATAAAAACATAAGAATCATGAAGAAATTGCTTTCTAAAGAAGTGGGTTTGTCATGAGATGAAACCCACAAGTTAAATGTGCTTTATATTATATCTAGATGGAATGTTGTTGATTTAATCATATGGTATTGGTCAATTAGTGACATCTAGGTGAAAACTTAGTTAATCGGTAGCTAAACAAATGTAAAATTGATCATGTTAATTCTATGAGAAAATGGCGCATACCAAGTGCTCGATGAAATGTCTAAATGGCTAAATTGTGGCTAGACATGGTCATCAAGTGCACTTGGGTATGAGCCTTGAAAATGGGGTTAACGAACCTCAAGAATATGAGTTTAGACTTGACTTAACTCACTTTAATGACCTAACGGAAATTGTCCAAATAGGTGGTGCGACTGGAACCTTAGGAAGTCAAGGTGCCAAGGAAGCTAAACAGAAAGGGCACGCTTAAAGGTAAGTCATTCTATGACTTAAGTTATGAGTCCATTTATGCAATTGTGGAAGTTGTTCACATGTACATGTTTGATTTATGTGGTTTAGTATGTATGGTATGCAAAAATTAACCGAACGAATGGCGCGTGATGAGTATGGGAACCATCTCCCTTGTTGAGGGGTGAGGGTTAACCCAGAAAAGTCCATGGGTCATTCTTAGTAGTGTGGTGTTTGATGAGTATGGGCAAGACTAGTCTTTAGTTGAGAGACTAGGTTGACTAGGAAAGTCAAACGGGTCATTGTTTAATCTCAAGGTGGAATCATGAGGAATTTGGACCAAATTGCTAGTCTAGGACTTCCTACGCGACTAGTCGGGTTGTGTGGAAAATCTTAATACTCATATGGACATAATCTCATGGTTGCTTGTCAACGCTTCACAGGTCAATTAGATTCCAAACGGGTCACTTGTGATTATACGTGAAGGGCACTTGTCGTATATGCAAATCTTTGGTGTATGCAAACATTTGGTATGTGCAAATCTGTTGGGCTATATGAAAATCTTTGGTATATGCAAATATTTGGTATGTGCAAATATGTTGTGCTATATGCAAATCTTTGGTATATGCAAATCTTTGTTATGTGCAAATCTGTTCCGCTATATGAAAATTTGTCGGTATATGTAAATTTGTTGTGTTGTAAGCAAATCTTAAATCGTTTAACCATCTTGTCAGTTCAATTTGCTAATTGACTAACCATGTTTAATGTGGTTAATGCTAGGTTCGGACATAGTAGGGGGCAGAGCAAGGATCATGGTGGCACGAAGAACCGAACGCACTGCAAATCTAAACTTTTGACGCTTCCGCTACACTTTTAAGAACTTTAGTAGTTGTAATGGGTCTCTAAATATGTCGGGTCTTACATACCATCACAAAATAAAGGTGCATTTTTTCCAGTTTTCCTTTCCTGTTGACGCCTCATCTTGGTTGCCAATTTTTTTATCTCATCATATCTTGTATGACGGCTTAATTTGGGCATCTGGGTGCATTTTACTCACACACACATGCCATGTAAATAATTTAAGTATATATGTTTTTTTCTTGTTTGTCTTCAAACTTCTTGTGTCTATGCCCCTGTCGTAGCACTACATGCATGTCACGATAGTTGTACTTAATGCTTCTGCAATATATCTCCCCTTTGCCACACACGATTGTTTTTGTTTACGGTTATAAAGTTTTCTTGTTGTTTAAGTTACTTTTCTATGTTTTACGTACCCGTAACACCCTAATTACCCAACACTTTTAAAACATAAGCCACAATTGCACCAATCCAGACACACTAGTCCCAAGGAAAACAAATCTATTCCTAGTAGAACAATTGTAAATAACCAAACACAACATGGATATGAGTCGGAGTCACATAATCAATGTTAAACTCGGTTTGGGCTTGTACTCTGTGACGTACCCAGGAGTGATTACTCGGCCTAATCGGGGGTCAAATCGGCCTATGTCGGGAGTACTCGGCCAACTCAGCTATACTCGGCGACCTACCCTGGAGCGAGTACTCGAGGAGTCATTGGTCAACTCGGCCTTGTTTTGCAACATTGCACATAATGTAGGTTCAACTTATATAATAGATTCATAGCTTGTGCAAGTCCCATAATATATAAATGCCACCAAAGAGGAAACCAGAAGATGGGAGCTAAGTTTCAATCAACTGTTCAATTATTGGTGACGGGCTGATAGTTCTATGCAAACTACATGACAAGTTTAGAAGTTAATATCTACAATACATAGGCGACACTAAGACCATCGGAGCTAGTGTAGGTCCTTGGAATGGATCGATTACAAGATTGATCAAGTTAATCAAGGTGAGGAATCCCTTGACTAACGTTTATGAAAAAACCGATAAGAACAGATTCAAGAACGAACACAAAGGAATACATTAAAATCGTCTTCTATTGATTATGAACGTATTACAATCAATTCAAGACAACTCAAAAAACACACACAAAAGTTGGAGGCTGCTCACACTAGACTGACTAACTCTCTCAACGGTCAACCTAAACCCTACACAAACATGTTCTTTATATAGAGAACATATATGTTTGGGCTGGGCCTTTAGCTTCAAGAGAAGATGCCTTGGGCTTTAGGCAAAGATGCTTATCTTCGCCTTTAGCCCATCTTTGCTAATACCTTATCTTCGTCTAGTGGGCTTGTTCGCCTACTACAAGTTCACTAATTACAATAAAGACGATTACACATTATACAAAACGATTATCTACTAAGCTATTCTATCTAGTAAGTTGTTGTCACACAAAAATGCACCAACAAACTCCCCCTTGACAATAGCTTCTAGATGTCTCCGTCTTTATGCAACTTGATGACTCTATGTCTTTGGATTGCTTTAGCTTCAATGTACTAACAGACTCTCCCTAAGCTGATGAATCCAATCTTTGAGTTTCTTAACCACTTTGAGTCATTTGATCATCATGATCTTCATATTCTTCATCTGGTGAGCAAATCCTGACTTGTATGAGTGAGCATTAATGTAGATGGAGATGGGGGATCTTAGCATGAAATCTTTACTTCTGCACTTCACTTTGATAACAGCATCAATCTGTGCACTATCACAAATAACATCTCGAAAGACACATTAGTCTTATTCACATTAAAAATAACCAATGTTTTATCCCGGTATGCAAAATGCGCATGCAAAAACACAATTTATCAGTTCAAAATGGAAGACCTTAGAAATGAAATATTTTTGGTATTTTGCTTTTTGAATATAATAAAACAAACTAAAATTTTTTATAATGCATCTTTTTGTGAGATTCATGTGCAAGAAGATCATATCAGCTTAGTTAAACTGTTTCACACTTTTAGTTAATTTTCTTAACTTAATTTTGTGAAAAACAACCCAAGATAATTACCGATTGAAAGGGTAGGGGCCCAAATTTAAATGGGCCCATACCCAATGTTCTAGCCCAAAGACCCGAACAGGTCCACGAGGCCCAAAGGCTTCGACAAATCCACGGGCTTGGCGGGCGATGACCGCCAAGCGGGTGCAACACACACGTGTCAACACGCAGATAACAGCATCCGCCAAGGTTCCCAGAACAAGAAAAGGGAAGGACACGTGGAAACCAGTTACGTATCCGTACAAGGACGTACGAACCAATCGGGGCTCAGGGATGTGTGGCATGGAGCATGATGCACAACCGGCCAACGGGGGAATCACACGTGTCTTTGATGGAGCCCGCGGGAGACAAACAGTACATCTCCTGCACGCGCCAGCCAATGGACGCACATGGGATCACCTCAACAAAAATCTCCACTAACGTATAGCTGTAAAGGGGACAATAGTACACTCGGCAGCCAATCATGTTTCACCTGGCCTGCAACCAGTCAGAGAATGCCACGTCAGGATAACGGTATGATTCACCCTCTATGATTTATTATGTACCATGTATTATATCTTTTTGGGCCTAATCTTGGGCCGATGTGGAGGCAAGCCCTTAACTGGGTTTCGGCCCGTTGGGTAAGTTAAGGGTAGATGTTGAGGCCCGTGTGGAACCTATTTAAGGAGCACTTAATCTCCTTGAATAGCCATTCAGAAATCCCTGAAGAACACACATAAGGCCGATTACGTTTTTATGTCTGCTAAGTAGATTCCTTCGGGATTCGAGGCGGTCGCCCCACATCGGTATATTGTGTTATTTCAGGCCTACAATTCTCCAAGAAGTCATTCCATCTAGCGAAGGATCAAAGCTGTAGGGACAAATCTCACCTTTTGGATCCAAGGTTAGACTTTTGTTTTTTCACCGATATTGTTTATCCACTTAAACAAGCTACATGATAGTTTCAAAGCTTTTACCTTATGATATTATTAAGTGTACTATACTGTTATACCCGAGTGTCCCACAACATGACATATCCCTGCAATCAAGGTATGCACAAAGCTTCTTCGTAACGGATAAGTGTATTATTGCCATTTGTATAATTTACAAGGTACAAGTCACATCGGTGTACATGTCAGCATATATCTAGATGCAGCAAAGTGACCAATGTGAACTCAAGCAGGGTTAGGACAAATACCGTTAGGTACGAATTTTTAGCTTTAGGCCTTTTGAGGTAGCCTTCAGCATAGAGGGATTTGGCATTTTTCTATGGATTTTGCTCTTTTAAGATATCTTGGTTGTGCCTAGGTCAGCATATATTTGGATGCAGTAGAAGGACAGCCAGGTTATCCCCGGATAGGTCAACAATATAAAGACCCGAAACCTCTGATTTTGGCAATCTATTAACGCAAGAATTAAGACCATAAAATCGTACGCCGATGATATGTTCCCTGCATGTACCACAATCCTGCTTATTGATATTATTATTATGTGCTGAGTACGCGTTTTAAGTTTGCCTACTGGTATATCACATGATGGAGCTATAGTCGCACTTAGCAATTTAAGTTCTCTGTTCTATTTTAAGTGCGACAGTCAAGCAGCTGATGTACTATCATTTCTTTTCTTTTACACAGTAAAGGCTCGTTTTTTTAAGAAACGAAATAAAGGAAACTATTTACAAAAAGACTTCAGTTACTTATGGAAAACGTGAAATCATTCAGGATTCCTCATCCCGTTCAGTTGCACCAACAATTCAAAACGAGCCTTGTCAAATGCTTTGGTGTAAAGGGCAGCCAAATTCTCTTTTGTATCAACTATTTCTAAACGTATCATTTTCTTTTCAAAACAATCCCTTATAAAGTAATGTCTGATATGAATATGTTTAGTTTTAGAAAAGTTGGTTGGCTTTTCAGTGACAGATATGGCGTCTTTGTTATCAATCATAATGGGAGTATCTAGAAAATTCAAACCGTAGTCCCGCATCTGTTGTTGTATCCACAAAACATGTGAACAAAAACTACTCGCTGCAACATATTCTGCCTCGCAAGAGGAAACTGCGATAGAGGTTTGTTCCTTGCACCGCCAGGATACTAGTCTCCCCCCCCCAAGTAGTTGACATCTGTCAGTCGTTGATTTTCTGTTCTGGTTGCATCCTCTGTAGTCTGAGTTGCTGTAGGAAATGAGATCTAATCCACCATCTAATGGATACCAGAGACCTAATTTGGGTTTCCCCTTAAGGTATCTCATTATCCGTTTGACCGCTATCATGTGTGACTCCTTTGGATCAGCCTGAAACCTGGCACAAAGACAAACTAGAAACATAATGTCAGGTCTAGAAGTAGTTAAATACATGAGTGAACCAATCATTTCCCTGTACTCTGTAGGGTTGACATGCTTGTCACTTTCTGTATCTGGACCGAGTCCATGATTCACCGATAGAGGAGTAGCATAAGTTGTGCAATCATTCATCTTGAAACGAGTCAGGATGTCATGCACATACTTAGTTTGATGGATGAACATTCCATCTGCCTTTTGATCCACTTGTATACCAAGAAAGAACTTCAACTCCCCCATTGCGCTTATCTCGAACTTCTTCATGACCTGCTCGAATTCCTTGAATAAGTCTTCATTTGGTGACCCGAAGATGATGTCATCAACATACACCTGAACCAACGGAAAATCTTCTCATTTTCTCTGAATGAAGAGTGTATTATCTATCTTTCCTCTCTCAAAGCCATTGTTCAAGAGGTAAGAAGACAGTGTCTCATACCAAGCCCTGGGAGCCTGATGAAGTCCATAAAGGGCCTTATCAAGTTTGTAGACCCGATCTGGATATTTTGGATCAGTGAATCTCGGTGGTTGAGAGACATACACCAGCTCTTGGACTTTACCGTACAGAAAGACGCTTTTAACGTCTAATTGATACACTTTAAATCCTTTATGAGACATAAAAGCCAGAAACAAGCGAATCGCCTCTAGCCTTGCAACTGGTGCAAACACCTCATTGGTGCCAATTTCCTATGCACCCCGAGGGAGATCTCCCAGACCTTGAGCTTCCTAAACTGAGCGAGCCCTTCTTGCATGGTTTCTACCCACGCATTATCACAAAGAGCCATTTGATAAGTCTTCGGTTCAATTTGTGAGATAAAGCACTTGAAGCATCTGTTCACAATCCCTGAATCTCTAATTCTTGCGTACATGCAGTTGGTAGTCGCAAAACTTCTCCTTGTCTGAACGCACGCATTTGGATCTCCCAGTATATAGTCAACTAGATGATCTTTATTTACGCGTGTTGAAATTACGGTGTCAACCGGTAACTCTTCATCTAAGTTGGAGCCAATTTCTCCTTCAGTCACTTTTTCATCAGTAGAATCTGTTCTGAACGGGTTCGTGAAAGGTTCTTCTTCAGTTTCAGTAACTTGTTCTTTAGATGCAGACTGGTTGTTTCCTGAAGATATAAAATTACATTTATTGATTGATCTGATGTAATACACGGGATACTAACCTAGTCAACTAATATGTAATACGTATTACCTATAATATTCTAGGTTATTCTATATTAATACATTATTCAAATTAAAAATGAGAATATATTTTAGGCATCTAACATGCATACATATATACAAATAATCTATATATATAATAAAAGAAAGCCATTTTAATGACATGGCATTTAAGGAGACATTCTCCTTCTTGAGTGTGCCATGTGTCATGCCATGTGGCAAATTAAAAAAAAACAAATAATAATATAAAACCTAATCTACTAAAATTAAATTGAATTATTTTAGGAAAAAAGAATTTAAAAACAAATTAAAATTTTTCTCTCTTATGTTTCCTCCCATAATTTTTAAACGTTAATATCTTTTATATACGAGATTTTTTAAATAAAAAAATTACACCATATGAACGAGCGTTTTATTATCTTTCCAACGAGTACCATAGTGCTATATAAAAAACGGGAAAAAAACGACTATTTTTTGAGGGGTTTCGTTCATACAGGAAAAAAAACAAAAAGTGTTTATGTTATTCATTAATCATGTTTTTTCTTTTATACCAGGTTCTTATTTACGATGTTGAAATAATAAACCAAAGTCATTTTAATGACATGGCACTCAAAGAGGCATTCTCCTCCTTGAGTGTGTCATGTGTCATCCCATGTGGCATCTCATGTGGCATTGAGATATTTTAGGAAAAAAATAATTTAAAAATAAAATTGGATTTTTCTCTCTTATCTTCCTCCCATAATATTTAAACGTTAATATCTTTTATATACGAGATTTTTTAAAGAAAAATATTACACCAAATTAACGAGCGTTTTATTATCTTTCCAACGAGTACCATAGTACTATATAAAAACGGAGAAAAAACGACTATTTTTTTTGTGTGGTTTCGTTCATACAGGAAAAAAAACACAAAGTGTTCAGGTAAATCATTAATCATGTATAAGCAAGTCACTAATTATGTTCAAATCAGTAAATATGAATTCTATTTACAACATGCGTTAGCATTGGAGTTATACATTGTTTTATGTTAGATATTAATATTAGAGTTATACATTGTTTAAGGTTAGACGTTAACATTGGAAATACATTTTTAATTGTTTTAGGTTAGGTGCTACCCGAAGCTTTCCTGCATGTAACTGTAAAGCGCATCATTTTATTTCATAGGTAAATTTAATATGTCATATTAGTTTTCTCAACCCCGGGACGTTCCCGGGGTATAATCTAGTTTAGAACATATAAGAATTCTAAGGATACATGATCTTCTATATTCATTAGGAGTTTTAGCTCGTTGTTTCCCCTAGAGCCATATATTTCTCAACCATTTTGTCAATTTTGGTAGTTTACAAAAGTGCACCAAAAACTGGTGACATATGAAACAATATAAATATCTGTTGTAATTTTTATAAAAAAACATGTCTAGATAGCTGTTTTATCATTTAACTGATATATCAATTTACTTTTCCTGACACTTATCACCTAATTATGGTGGAATTATGATCATTTTTTTTGTAAAAATATTCGATCAAGTCGTCCCGGAGTTGTTAACTAGCTTTTACATTTTTTTTGGAGAGTAGCGTTTCAGCGGTAAATCCCGTGTTGCAAAGCGACCACTGCCCAGGATCGAATCCCATAGGAACCACACGGGTTTCTCCTTTCAAACCCAACGGTTATTTTTTCGGTGGAACGTGGGAATCGAACCTGAGACCAAACCCGGGCAGGAACCCTCCAAGGAAGTAAACCTTCCCACCTCAAACCAGCTGGCTGGAGATCATTGGCACTAGCTTTTACATTTGACCAGCCAAATTTTGCAAACTCCTAAGGGCTATGGCACACTATTAATGAAACATTTATTAATGATAAATAACGATTAATATTGGAAGTTTAGATAAAGGCAACGTGACATTCCGTATGATAAAGGTATCATTTAGTTTTGGTATATTTATGTTAATTAAACGGCAAAATTGTATCAATCTCTCTAGCATTCACGGATTCACGGAAACGCATGGCGTTCCTTAGATATTATCAACACGATCTATACTTACGTTGACTTTTCACAATTTTCAAATTAACATATTACAATGATTCCAAAATGAACAATGGCTTTTGAAATACCAAAAATAACATTTACTCTTAATGTGACTCCCGGAGACATTTGTGCGAAAACGCACTCCACATGAACACAGTAGGACTCGACATGTGCACTCTTTGTGCGAAAAAAGCCTTCGAGAAAACTCTTTTGTGCAAAAACGTACTCCACCTTACATCAATTACTCGCATTTTCCCCTTTCCATCCACTATTAAAAAAGTGACAATTTTGCTACAAAGTTTTCTTACGGAAAAAAAATGCGTCAAAATTTTTGACCAAGTTGCTACTTGCTACTCATTTCTAATGACAAAAAAACGCTAGTTTTTTTAAACAAAATTGCTACACAATAGAGATAAATGTTTAGGAAATGCATCGCAAATTTCCTACACCGTATTTTAAATACGTTGAAAATTGCGTAGTAAATGTGTAGTAATTGGTTTCTGACAAGGGTTTTTCCAACATGAAGGTTTCATTGCAAATGTGTAACGTTCGTATTTCGTTTTAACTAATAATATAATATTGCAAATGCGTCATAAATTCAAATTTGCTACGCATTTTCAACGAAACTTTGATGTTAAAAAAAACTCGTTGGAAACCAATTACTACACATTTACTACGCAATTTTCAACGTATTTCCTAAGAAAATATTATTTGGGAAATCTGTGATGCATATTCTACGCAATTTCCTAAGTTTTTGTCGCTTTTGTGTAGCAAATTTGTTTACAGATATAGGGTTTTATTTTTTGTCGTCATAAATGAATAGCAATTTTATCAAAATTTGTGACACATTTTTTACATAGGAAAACTTTGTAGTAAAATGGTCACTTTCTAGTAGTGACCACATGTTCCTCCAATCCAAACCCAAAAACCTGATGTAAACCTTCGAATGGCAAACAAATGATCATGAACAAAATTGAAAATCAAATACCTTACTAGGGTTGAAATCATATAAACAAAACTGAAAATCAGATACCTCACTAGAGTTGTAATCAAATTAACAAAATTAAAGAACCATGTTAAAAAAAAAAATTAATGAACAATGTGAACCATCAATCAGCCAATGAAGAACCTCTGGAGTCCTTTATAGTTGCAACGATCAAAAAGTCCGAATAAAAATGAGAAGAACAATCCCTTGGATCTATGATGAATTGATGCCCCTTAATGTGAAGAGGAAATTTGATAGGAGGATTTTCATGGTGATTTTAATTTGGTTTTTATTTCTTTTCCGAATCATTTCACAAATCTACAAATCAAACACGTACAACATTGGCTTTCAAAGGATTCATTTCGATCTTTCAAGTTTCAATTTTAAACATCATAATTCATTTACAAACATCATGCTATCCAAACTTCCCTAGGTAATTGTCAAAGATCATATATATGTACTTGATCATATATGGGTTACTAACCATTTATGTAATCAAAACTACACTACTTTAAAAATAAAAAAAAATATAAATAATACTCGCTTATGATTAACTAATAACTACACTCATAACATTTTAGATAAAACAAAATTTCAATACCTTATTATAACTAACAATATTTCATCAATTAGCCTTTTCTATTATAATCTAAAAGTGCTACTTCTATTGAATAAAAAATATAGATACGCATCATATATTATAAAAATTAATAGAATAAAAGTTTGTTTCATGATAGATCAATTTTCTAATTTTATATGTTGAGTGATTGAATTGAATACTAACTAAGAGGACTATAAATGAAACCTATCAAAGAGTTGAAGGTGCAAGATGTAATTGACCCCACTTTAAATTCCCAAACAAGCCATCTCTCTTCATCTATAATCTATATCTCCCTTTCTATACACTTTTTGTATTACAAAAAACACTATCCAAAAAGCCTCTTCACACTATAATATAACCCAACCAACCACACTCTCAATCTGTCTCTCTCTAGACTACTACAAATGAAGAATCTTAACCTTTGATCAGTCTATGGAAAAGAAAGAGGACATAAAAAATTCAAACGTGATGGCTAACACAACATTTTCCGATCAGATTCCGACAGTTTATGGTGGTGCTAGTGGTGGTAGTAGTGGTGGTGTTTTTGATGTACAACAAGGTTACTTAGACATGTTGGCTTTTCAAGACTATGGTACTGGTGGTTCATCTCTATTTGATTTGCTTCAACAACCGGTGGAGATGGTGAATACACCACCGGTTGCCACCGTGCCGGAGATGGTTGAGATGGTGAATACACCGACGCAGATTTCTTCTTCGGTTTCGTGTTCTTCGAACGAGGGTGCTAATAATGTTGACCAGGAGAATAATAATAATATTAATAATAGTAGATCGGCTCTTGTTGAAGATGAAGGACAACATCATGATGATGATGATGAGGAGGATGATCAAGAAAAGAGTACTACTACTAATAAGCAGTAAGAAACTAAGAACTAATAACCCTTTTTTTGTCTCACTTTTGAGTACACACATGTGTGTGTTTTTACACATAGTTGTTAATCTTTCATTTTCTGAGAACTTTAAGGAGATACTTTACTCTTCATAATTAGCACACACTTAATGGTGTTTCTTGTTTATGCATTTTTGGCATTGGATCTTTCTTATCTACTAATTTTTTAGTTTTTATGAGTATTTTTATATGTGTTTTTCATCAAGTTTTGATTTTTGAATAAATATCATGAAAAGCTTTTAATTTCTTCATGGTTAAAATTATTAACACACTTATGGGTGTTTCTTGTTTCTGTATTTTTTGTAATGAATCTTTCATTTAACACTATTTGTTGAGTTTTATGAGTTATTTATATGTGTTTATCATCAAGTTTTATTTTTTATATATATCAAGAAAAGGGTTTTTTTTTTAATGTTTAGAACATACTTATGGGTGTTTCTTGTGTGTGTTTTGATTATTAATCTTCATCAAACACATGAGTCATTTTATGATTTTTTTTATTGCTTGTGTTTTCTTTTATCATTCTTCATTTCTAGTGAAGTTCAAGAAATCTTCATTGATAAATATATATCAAGAAATCATTATTGATAAATAAATATCAAGAAAAAGTGAAGCATTTTCTGGTTTCACACATACGCGGTTTTCTTTCAGTTTTTCAAGAGTATTATTTTGATCAAGAAAAGTTAGGCCTTTTCACACACATACACGCACCCAAAAGTGGATTTGATGAATAGATGTTAATTAAGTGATGCTTCTATTAAATCTTTATTATTTTTTTCTTTATCCATATATTCTTTTACTTCTTACAAAAGTAAGTGTTCTTTTTTCTGATTAATTATATATTTAAGATGGATTTATTCTTGAATTTAAATGTGGATGTTTCATTGTATCTTGTAGGTTAAAACCCATAAAGAAGAACCCTAAAAAGCTAAGGGAACCAAGATTTGCGTTCATGACAAAGAGTGATATTGATCACTTGGATGATGGTTATAGATGGAGAAAGTACGGTCAGAAAGCTGTGAAAAACAGCCCTTATCCTAGGTATACTCTCTCTCTCTAGATTCCATTTCTTTCTCTCTCTAAACCCTTTAGTTGTGTTGCCCTAGTATGTACCCGATGAAATAACAAGCTTTCTTTGGTGTCTTGATGCATTCATACAATGTAAACAAAGTTGACATGGTTTTCTTTTTCTTTTCTTTTTTTTTCAATTGATAAAAAAGTTGTGCACTTCAATTAATTGTTGCTATAGATTGATGACATGAAAACTATCTAGTTTTCTAGCAATGATAAACACATATATATATTATCAATCATGTTGATGCTTAAGATTGATACGATTTTATTGTTGGTTGTTGGTTAAAACAGGAGTTACCATCGGTGCACAAGTGTGGCTTGCGGAGTAAAGAAGCGAGTCGAAAGATCATCCGAAGATCCATCGATTGTAATCACCACTTACGAAGGTACCCACACTCACCCGTATCCAATGACGCCTCGAGGAGCCATCGGAATCTTGCCCGAAACAAATGGTTATGGTGGTTTTAGTGGTGGTGGTGGTGCTAATGGTGTTGGTAGTATTTCTTCATTTCTTTTTACACAACCATATAACTACCAACCCCTACAACCCTATCTCCATAACCAAACAACACCATCATCCTCATTAAGCTTTAGCAACGCCACTAATGCTAGCCCACATATATCATCATACTCTAATCTCCTTCAAGAAAGACGTTTTTGCCCTTCACCTCCTTCTACATTGGTTCCAGATCATGGACTACTTGAGGATGTCATCCCCTTCCAGATCCGAAAAGACGAAGCCAGAGAACAGAATTAAGTGCTATAGTTAACTTGCTTCATGCGTTTAGACAATCTTTCTAGTAAGCTTATGTTCTAACAATGTACAAGGATCGGTTTTTCATGTGTTGATCATTATTTACCTAGTTTCAGGTGAATAGAAACACAACCCATTTCATCTTGCGTAGCAAAGGTTGATCATCGATCAGTGTACAATGACTAGTTTTTTTTTTTTTTTTTTTTGGTTTTTAGCTAGCTAATTATGAACGGGTTAGCTTTGCTGATGTTGTTTCTTTCGTTTATTCGTTGTACTAGCCAGATATTCCCATATTTTGTCATGGAGATTTTAGGTATATGATTTTGTACATCACTTAAAAGTTCTTATTCCGTATATAGTTGTCATATTATGCATTTGTGTGTGTATAACACACATATGCAATATGCATATGCATATGTATGCACATATGTTACACATATATACATACGTATGCTCTAAGACTAACAAATATATATAACTATATACGGGACTATATATTGTGCTTAATTTGATTTTTGGAGAGCATGCCCTGTTAAAATTCTGATTTTGGTGAACTTTACATGTTGGATGAATGAATTATTTTTAAGTGATCATTTCACTGTTACAAACTATTTTAGTAAGACTATAACCAAAATGACTTGTGTAGTCTTGCAAGTGTGTAAGATTGGTTTTGCGCCAGGTCTTATAGAATATACCTTCATATAGTTCTTAGCTACCGTTCTATATAAAAAAAAGGCATTGTTGATAACACTTGTATATATCTTAGAACAGTGGCATATATATGTTATATTAAACAGAGTTTTTAGATGCACCGTTAATTGTTTCGACAAACAATTATAATCACACAATTTGTCCTCAGTAATTTGGATATATACCGCATACGTTATACGTACATGTGGTAATTATTGGTTAATATAATCGCAAGATTTTAACCACTTTGGTCATATCTTTATAAGTAAACAACTTAGACGCATTGTTGTAACTAATTTAGATGTAGCGTTCTAACCAACATGTATCATCGTTTATATGAGTTTAAATAATTGGTAAAACCAAATTTAAACCAAAAAGATTAATATTGGATTATAGAGAAATTATGGTCAATCCCTTGATCTTCTCCTTAACCTCTAAAGGGTTTAAATAATACAAATTACAACTGGAGATAAGATCTCTAATAAATGATATAATTAATCATTTAAAATACAAATATATACTCTATGAATATTACGGTCTACTATAACCCCGCAGTCGAAGCTAGAGGTAAACGGATGCTCAGACAGGAACGAAAGTCCTCAAATAAAGAACGTGGTAAACCTTCAGTAAAAGTGTTAGCGATTTAGTACCGTGAAGCGATATGTAGAATGCGAACCAAACCGCACTGAACCTGCTCTCGTACAATGTGTATGTCAAGTTCAATATGCTTTGTACGTTGATGCTGAACTGTGTTACCTGAAAAATAGACTGCATTAACGTTGTCGCAATAGACTAAAGTAGCTTTCGTGGGAGGCTAATGGAGCTCAAGAAGGAGATTACGAAGCCAACAAATTTCTGCAACAACATTCGCAACTCCTCTATATTCTGCCTCAGCACTGGATTTGGAGACAGTAGCCTGACGCTTGGAGGACCATGAGAGAAAACTGTCATCGTAGTAGACGCCCGATGTGGACCGGCGTGTGTCAGGGAAACCGACCCAATCGGCATCGGTGTAGGTGAGTAGAGATGTGCAAGAAGACGAGCTGAGAGTGAGCCCACAGGAAGCGGTGCCTTGGAGATGTCTAATTATACGCTTAAGAGCCTGCCAATGATTAGTCATTGGAGCGTGCATAAGTATGCTGATTTGCTGAATGCCTAAATACATAACTGATGTCGGGACGAGTGAAGGTGATGTATTGAAGGCCCCCCGCGAGGCTTCGGTATAAGGTGGGATCCTCGTATGGAGTACCCGACATGGAGCTCAGTTTGGGTTGAGTTTAACAAGAGTATCAACGGGCTTTCAAGATTGCATTCTTGCGCGTCTGATAATATCATGAGCATAAGACTGTAGAGAGAGAAACATTGTTATCTTATGTCTTGTGATGGAGATGCCAAGAAAATAACTGAGCGGCCCAAGGTCCATAGCAAATTCAGTAGCAAGATGAGAAAGAAGTCAATGACGTAGGTTGTCTATAGACGTACCCAGGAGAATTGCGTCAACATACAATAAAAGATAATTAGTCTATGTACTATGCTAAAGAATGAAGAAAGGGTTATCACAACCACTTTGTTTGAAACCCAACATTAGAACATAATCTGTGAACCGTCGGTACCAATGTCTGAGATGCTTGTTTCAACCCGTATAGTGATTACTTGAGACGACAAACCTGATATAGATATTGACAGTCTTGAAACACCATGGATTGATACATAAATACTACTTCGTTTATAGTGCCATGTAGAAAAGCGTTTATGATGTCCAACTGATGTACCGACCAAGATTTAGTCAATGCATAGCTAAGAACGGTCTGAATAGTAGTCGGTTTGACATCCGGGCTAAAAGTCTTTCCATAGTCGATCCCACCTATTGTAACCTACTATCACAAACTAAACGCACCTTATAACGCTCAAAAAAACCATCATAATTAAATTTATATTTGAATAACCACATGTTACGTACAATGTTCATTTGTGGGTGTCGAGTTACAAACTCCCAGGTCTCACTTTTAATAAAGGCATTAAACTCAGCAGTCATGGCTTTGTGCCGTTCGGGTAGGGCTGTGCAAAGGGTCCGGAATCGACCCGACCCGGACCCACCAGAACCGTATACCCTTTTATTGTTAAAATTAGAAGTCACGAACCGAACCTTAAAAGACTATGTGGTTCCAGGTCCTAAAGGTTTTGATGGGTCGGGTAAAGGGTCCGACCCTCTAGAACCTTTTAATGTAATAACCACTTTTAGAGGATTACATATTTCTATTCTTTTATCATGCTCGTAAAAGAATTTCTCCATATGGTTCTAACAATAGCCCATAAGTTTCCTTTTTAAGTCACTTTTCATTTCTCGACTTATGTTTTCGTAACAAATTTGTCATTCTCATCACTCGAAACATTATGTAAATTTGTTATGTATACATCATAAATACACACACATACACATATACACATACATTAGAGCGACATACATAAATATTTACTTCAAATTTGGATATAATATATATTCACATCTATGCATATACATCAAGCCGAAAAATACTTCAAGAACAATGCATTGTTATTCTTATAAATAATATTTTTAATATTGTATTAACATTACATGAAATCAATTACAATAACACGTAAACACGAATAGTAAAAAGACTAAAAAACATTATTTTTTAATTAAAATACAAACGGTTCTTGTGGTTCTTATATTAGAACCGTGGATTTGGAACCTACCCGACCCGGAACCGATAATTCATAAAATTCTAGAACCAGAAATTGACCCATATATTTAAAAAGGTTTGGGTCCAAGGTTCTCACGGATCGAGTCCAAGGTTCCTGTGGGTCCAAACCACGAAATGCTCACCCCTACCTTCGGGTGTGGATAGAGCGGTAACCGGGCTTTTCGGTATTGGTATGACGGTAGAGGTAGTAAGGTTAAAGATTTGTTTGGGTTTAAGGATACCATCTGATGTGCCGAGATTTTAACATGTTTTATGCACATAGTTTCACCCGTTTTGTACCCAAAATTGTGCTTTTATCTTAGTTATATCATGATTTATCTTTCTTTGTTGATAATTGCATGATTTGAGGTCGAAAGGTGAAAAGAAGTGAAAAACGACACAAAAGGGTAAGGAATTGGAGGACTTAGAAGTTGTGTCAGATGCAGCACGGTCGTGCTTACGGCCGTGCACCTGTCTTAGGTCAACAAGTCAAAATTTCCAAGTTAGAAGTAGGTAAAAAGTCAACGTTAGTGACCTGCACGGGCGTGCACACCCCTGTGCACGGCCGTGCACCTTGATAAGTGCTCCCCAAGGCTTCAACCGACCAAGTCTGGCATGTGAACTGACCTGCACGGGCGTGCACAACCTGACAGCCAACAGATTTTGCTTGAAAGGGCTCTTCAACAGTACCAGTTGTCGAGCATGGACGTGCCACATCAAGAAGCATGGGCGTGCAGGCCCTGATTTGCCAATAAATAGAGGCCTCCACTCCACACTTTGATCCTTCTATTCCACCCGATTCTCCCCCACATTTCTGATATTTTAGGGTCTTGTAAGGGACCTTTGGTGCTTGGGATCACTCAATAAAGTCCTTAGATTGTGAGAGTTTTGAGAGAAACCACCAAAGATCATTCAAACACCTCTAAATCCCCTATCAATCCTCACTATGTTTTGCCTCCGAAACCAATCTTGTGAGTTCGTTGTAATGTCATTTCTTGGCTAGGATCATAGAGTGTTGCTAGGGTGAAGATTATTTTGGCAAGGATTATATAGTTTATATTTAGTATTGAGTGGTGCATTGTGTTTTTATTTAATTCTTTCTACTCTAATTTTGTTTGATGAATTAATTAAACTATCACTTAGTATTTGGTCTTGTGGGTGTTTTGATAGAAAGGGGAGGGACTTATAAGTGTAACCGTGGAGTGTAACAACCCGTGCACTTGTAAGCTAACCTTAACTCCACGTGTAGAGATTGGCCCATTTGTGCTTGGACACAATCACACTTTGTGGCTTAATCATCGGCTATGAAAATCTCACTTAGGGTCGGTACGGTCTTTAAAGTTGGTCCTATTGATAACCAAGACTTGGTCATGCGTTTTAGCTTCATGGTCTATGTGATAGCTATGGCGCAACCCAAGAATTTGTGAACCCGTGTTGGATAGAGAACGATCTTTATTCTCTTCCATTACTATATTGCCGCACAATTAGTAATAGATCAATCACTTTTTGAAAAGATAATTCATCTAAGTAAAGGATGAGCATGTGCGGACCAGCCACGACTCCTCTATGATGTCAAGTGATATCTTGTTCAGCCACGCTCAGGTCGCCGGCAAGTTCATAAAAGTTTAGGGTACATAGATGTCAATATCGCAACATTGGGAGGTGGTTTCTTTGGGGTTAGGTTAACACAGTCTCGGGAATTCCTCCCCTTATTGTTGAGAGGTGAGCCCCAGAACATGGCAATCACACCTGAAACTCTAGGCATAAGACTAGGTCTAAATGATGCTCAAGCCCTAGAACATATTTCCACTGGAACTGTCCAATTAACCATGACAGAGTGTGGTTACCAAGGTACTCTATCACATGCTACTGTCTACAAAAGATTTTTTGATGCACCATATAAGTTGTTGTTTCACTATATTATTATGTGTTTGATTCCTAAAATTGGCTCTTATGATCAGATGCCCTCTGCTTTACAACAAATTTTCCATTCCATAGTGAATGAAAACTCCTATCAGGGAATCAGCACACTTTTTCAATGAACTGGTGTTGCATGACCAAAATGATAAAAAGAAATTTTTGCTTCACCCAAGGTTCCTAATGCACTGTATTATAAAGGAACTTGGTGAAGAGGTACTTGTGGGAAAAGTTTGAAAACTAAACCCTTTAACCTCACAAGTATTCTTTAGGCACAACAAACCGGCTACCATGCCAGAAGATGACCAAGGGGAACAGGAAACAGTCCCCATGGAACCCACATCTTCCAAACCCATTTCCCCAAAGACTAAAACGCCAAAGAAACAAAAATCCAAACCCACCAATCCAAAAAAAAAGCACCTTGGGAGGTTGAGATGCCTGAGGATGCTAATGTGCAATCTGTACTTGACAAAGATATAATTGAAACTCCCTCTCAGTTACATCCATCTCCATCACCAAAAAGAGCCAAAACTATTTCTATCCAGTTTTCAAGGAAGAAATCTAAAAAGACCAAACTTCTGAACCTTTTTCCTGAAACTATTGAACCCATGAAAACTACTGATCCTAAATCTACTAAACCTGAACACTCACCAACACACACAACAGTAGAAATTGCACACTTTCTCTCTAGGCTAAAAGAAAAATATCCCATCAGTTAGTGACATTCCCCAATCACCACATCAAACAGGGGAAGAAACTTCTAATGAAGCCATTGATGAGGATATTATCAGTCCTAACCCATGAGATGAGGAGGAACCAGGGTCTCTTAGCCCAATCTTTGAGACTTTAGGTACAAATGAGGCTGCCACTACTCTTCTACCATCCTTTTATGGTTCAGAGGCTAGTGGTAACATAACTAAGACCTCTTTTGTGGCAACTGCTGATGAAGGCCTTGAGCCTGAGGCAGGAAATCCCCAGAACCAAGAAAAAGGGGTTCATGAGGCTACTAGGATGCGCCTAGCTCATGATACAACTGATGACTTCATCATTGATGAAATCATTAGGGATTCAGATGATTCAATTAATTTGGATGATGATTCAACCATTCCACTGAAGGAATTGAAGGCTGATTGTGAAGGTCCTGAATCTAATGTATCCAAACTCAAGGAGTAGGTCACAGAAGATCAGGTTAAAGACCACTTAGCCCCTAATTCCCCAAAAGTGGTATCCCTATTTTTCACTGAGGATCACCCAAAAACACCCCCTTCTCACTTACAAAAGCCTACCCAATATTCCACTGGTGCTAGAATAGATTTGAACCAACTATGCAGCCCAGCAGGTCCTTTATACCAGATGATCCACCAACTCATTTCCTCACATCTCCAAACCTTTACAAGTGCCATGGAATTGAAAAACAACACACTGTTGGAGATGATAAATAATGCCATAGATTCAAAATTAGGAGAGTTGTCCAGAAGAATAGAAGATAATAGAAGGCAACTAGAACACTTATCTGGTGTTGCACCTCATGCTCCATGGTTTCCAAAAGTGGATGAAGCCAAAAGGGGAAGATGACAGCCAAGGCAAGGAACCTGAAAAGATATCACTTGAGCAGTCAAAGAAAGCAAGAGAAGATCAACAACTCAAGGATGCCCAAAAGGAGTCCTTCACAACCAAACAAGAAATTGCCTTAAAAGAAAGACATGATTGGCAAGAAAAACAGGAAAGGCTCCTTAGAGAGAAATCTCTGAATGCTTCCCAAACCTTAGACACAACTGTTGAAGGCTAACCCAAAAGTACTGAAGACAATCCTTTAGTAGTAGGTACTCAGACCAACCCTTCAGTAGTTGCAACTCAACCTCAAATTCAACCTTTTATCCAAACATCTACTGACCCAATTCCACCTCAAATTCCTGTGCATACCACTAAACCTGTTTTAAACCTTTCGCCAATAGCATTCTCATCAGAAGAAATGGAGAATTAGATGAAGAAGAAAGGATTAGATGAAAGGGAAGATCTGAGCTTCAATGATAAACTGAAAACATATAAAACAAAGCTAAGAGAATTAGATGAAGAAGAAAGGATTGCTGAGGAACAGATCCTGATTGCTGAGGAAGATAAGAGACAACAGCTTATTAGCTGGATTGTAAAGAACAGCAAAACAAAAAAATACTATCTTAGAGACCTATTATCTTCTGAACTTGAATACAGAGTATGGCTGATTCAAGGCAAACTGTTGAGAAAGAGAAGAAGATGAAAAGGGCACAAATTATTGAAGAATTGGCAGTAAATAATTATGGTTCAAAAGCCCAACTGTCCAGATGGAAAGAAGTTGACCTTAATGATACTTACAAAAGATTCAAGTCCTTGCAGAAGACCAATCCTGGAAAATTTAAACCTTCAGAAGTTTCTCAAACTTATGATCCTATAAGAAGGCCACTTTCCAAAGCTACTGTCAAGAAATAAAAGGCATCAGAGGAACAGGTGAAAACATATTTCAAAATGGTTTTGTTAGAAGGAAATACCATTGTTGAAGATGACTTCATGTGGGATGAAAAACCTCTAATCACACAAGATAGGGATCATGCTACCTTTGCTTACCAACTTAAACAAACCATCACTGATCAAAAACAAACCAAGGTAATCACTGAACACCACATTCCAATTCCTAGTGATACCCCTGGTATTGTACAAGTTGAACACATATGGAGATCCAACCTGGTCATCACTGAAGAAGAAGAAGAAGATCAATCAAAATCAGGCCTCTTCAAACCAGCAAGTAATTCCTTACAAAATGGACTTTGATAAATCTAAGTCCAAGATAGTGAAATGGTCCTTCACCCACAAATCAAACTCTATTGTTCTGGAAAGAGAAGACTGTTCTTTCAAAGTTCTACATCACAAGAATGAGCTGAACAACTTATCAGATGATGATCTTCTAATTGCTCAGTTTCTTGAACCAGAGCAGGGACCAATTCTCACTGGTCAACAAGTCAGGGAACTCAAGATGTCAACGGCAAAAGAAATATGGAGGATCCTTGACTACAGAAGAAGAGGAAGTTATAAATAAAGATTAGATAAGGTTTTGGCTTCATCAATCCAGGGGAGATTGTTGGGTCAAAGACGATTGATAAGCATTTTAACCTTAGTCTAATATCCTCTCTGCAACTTTTGGTTAAGTATAAGAAGTGCTGAAAAAGAAGATACAAGTAGTGAAGAAAAGCCGAAACTAAGACATAAGTGCTGAAGAGTAAAGTTCTGAAGATGAACCAGACAAACATCTAAAGAACAACTACTGAAGAACAACCTCCAAAGGATTACTCATCAGCAGTTTCATACTCATAAGCAGTTCTAGTATAAGCTTCCTACCGCCACAATCTTCAGCAGTTTATATTATATTTGTATTTATTAGATATATTGTACAAGTTCCAATACTACAACCTGTTGTAGTATTTTTACTATTATTACCATACTTCATATGTACGTTTTGCAGTCTACAAATAGAAGGGTTCATAGTTTCTATTTAATAACCTTGGAATATATAGACTTTTAAATAGAAATCCACTGTCCATCATATGAGAACTATTATCTGAATATATTCAACTGTTTTATAACTAACTGTTTTGATTCACATATACACTTATTGCACTTTGGTTAATCATTTGAGGGGGAGCATTTACTGATATCAAAAGTGAACTGTTAACTTGGAACATTTATTATTCCGCTGCTCATTTTACTTTGATTAAACTGTTCTAATAAGAGTCTGTTAGAAAGAAACTGATCCTACAGGGGTAACCAAGGAAACCACAAGGGTTGGAGCGTTCGGCTAGTTTGTTTATTGTGGTAGAAGGGATTAAGGGATAACAAAGAGAGCTGAAAACATGAAGGTAATCATAGGATGGGTTGCATTTGTAAAGAAGTTTGGTTGGGGTGTAGTTATTGTGAACTTTACTAAGCAAGGTGTTTAAAAGGTATGTTGCCATTTCAAGGGCATGGTGCCAAAATGGAGTTATGGATTCGTGGGTGAGGATAGTTCGAATCATGTTGTTAATGGTGCGAATTTTGCGCTCTGCTTTAACATTTTAAGATGAGGTATATGGACAAGAAAGTCGAAAGATCATTCCATTTTGGGCACAAAATTGCTTAAAGTTGTTGTTAACGTATTTGGTGCCATTATCACATTGGAATTTTTTTATTGATCTTTCAAACTGGGTTATGATTTGAGTGGAGAAGGTGCAAAAGGTGTTATAGACTTATGATTTATTTGCAAGTGGGTATGTCCATAAAAAAATTTGTACCGTCGTCAAGAAATAATATGTAACATTGGTGGCTACCAGTACTTAAAGCTGGAGATGTCCATAAATGAAGAGAAACAACTCTCAAACACCCACGGAGAATTCCATGAGCAAAACACTCAGTTGCGCAACCTACCTAAACAGCGCATGAGAATAGCAACAACTCAATGGAATCAATGCGTGTGGACACATGCGCAGGACAAACAAGCAACATCGTACACAAGTATAATTACGTACAGGTGGTCCAGACTCAGAATATCCGGCTAGAGCATGGGTGCATGCCCATCCAATCAAAGGATGACACCTGTCAGAGTTCGAACAACCACCCTGAGTGGTACACGAACGTGACAGCTTCCATGCTAGGACCTTATTGTGTACAGTACTGTCAGAGTACTGCACACACACGTGTCACCCTGCACACCATCAGACGTCACGTCAGTGCCCCAATGGTCAAAACCGCTCCGCCGTCAGAAAGGACAGACGTGAGGCCACTCCTATTATGCCATGTGGCTCAGAAAAAGGTGGTACATTTTCCTACTCTCCTGTTAGCATTTATTGCCACGTTCCTAAAGTACTAATGCATGGTCCGAAAGTGGAGGCACCCCATAACCTGGGCCTGCGCCCATATTGGGTTAAAGGTTAGTGATGTTTGGCCTATGCATGTCCTATATAGAGAGGGTACCCCTTCTTCATAAGGCATGTCATGTTAAACTAAGTAAGCTAACACCATTTTTGTGTCTGTATGTTGGAGCTATTTCTAGCATCCTAGCAGTCGCTCCCCTTCGTACGGCCATTGTTCTTCTCATGTAGGTAGTTCAACATCATAAGTGTTAGCAAGGATAATATTATACCCTGCTGCAACCACGGGTGACAACCATAAGTACTTTCTTCTGGTACTTACACTCTTTGTTTCTTCAAAAAGTCAATGTGAATTATATCAAAAGGTAAAACAGTAAAAGTAATGGAATCAGTAAAAGATAAACGAGTACTTTTTCCCAAAACACATGACTGACACAAGTTTTTATCTATTTTGCCATAATCAAGAAAACTAGAGCTTTTCCAAGACTGTAATGGATAAGGTTCTAGTGGCCAAGACGTTGATGCCACAGCTGGTATGAGAGAGCAATAAACGTTTTAGGGGACGTTCGTAGAGAAGCTAGCGATGGCAGTAAGGGATAGAGATCATCGCTGTTGTTGTACAGCAGGATAGGGATCCAGGTATTGTGGTCCTTCACAAAATATCCAAAGGGGTCAAACTCAATGGAAAGAGAGTTATCAGTGGTAAGGCGACGGACATATATAAGCTTTTTAATTAATTTTGGTGAGTATAGGACCTTGTTTAGTTTAAATGGTGGGTAGGGAGGTGGTAAAACAAGGTTACCCTGTCCAGTGGGCGGAATGGTCTTACCATCACCAACAACAATATATTGAGGAATGATGTTATTAAAAGAAGACGGGGAGTTACCTGACGGAAATTGCATGTGACCGAAGCACCAGTATCCATAAGCGAGTTCCAGTCCGGTGGGTTAAGACTCATGGTGTATGATGTGTCACAAAATTAACATATAAAACATGCATAATTAGTCTCATAATAGGGCAATATCTAGCTAAAATTATTAATTTTAGCTACTTAATCGTTCCTATTTGTATTTATCAGGAAATTGGAGCTCCAAACCGAAAACAAGTGATTTTCAGGCAAAAAAAAGACAAAAATCGGAGATTCCTGAGGATACGAGACTTGCAGCATGTTTCCCATATGTTTGAAGACCTTTCCAGGACTTAAACAATGATAAAACCAGTTCGGGATTAACCCAGCACGCCTACGCACACTTGTACGGAGGCCTTGCACGCTAGAAGACAAAACAGCCAACTTGGGGGACAAGAAATCTGACTAACGACACCTGCACGCCCGTGCAAGCTTCTTGGCACGCCCGTGTAGGAGACAAAACTGCAGAAAAGCTGATCTGCAGCAACATAACGTACGTGGGACAGTTGAACGCCCTTGCACACCTTTTGGCACGGCCGTGCACTCCCTGGCAGCTCTATAAATAGCAAGCTTCACTTAATCATTTGACATCCCATCTCATCTAGTCTTGTGCCTTCTTGGGTTCGTTTCCAAGCTTCTTGCAGAGATCTTGGGGTCTTGCGGGAGGCCTTAGGGCCATCCTAACATACCCACCAAGGTTAGGCATCGTCGCATGGGATCGTAGAGTAGTACATGTGATAACTCACAGAATTAACATATAAAACAAGCATAAACAGTCCCATAATAGGTCCAATTAGGCTTATATTAGTGATAATTGATGCTTAATTCGTTCCTATTTGTATTTCTCAGGAAATTGGAGCTCCAAGACGGAAACAAAGGATTTCTGGGTAAAAACTAGCAAAAATTGGAGATTCCTGAAGATACAAGACTTGAAGCCTGTTCCCTGTATGTTTTGAAGAAACTCCCGGGACTTAAACAATGCTAAAATCAGTCCGAGAGCGACCCAGCAAGCGCATGCTCACTTACACGAAGGCCCTACACGCGAGAAGACAACGTAGCAAACTTGGGGAGCAAGAAAACAGAGTCAGAAGCTTATGCACGCCTATGCCACTCTCTATGGCACGCCGGTGCTGGAGACAAAGGGTACAGACAGCATCTGCCATGCAGCAACAGAACGTATGTGAGACAGCAAGCACGCCCTTGACACTCCTTGGCACACCCGTGCAGCCCCTGCAGCTCTATAAATAGCAAGCTAACCCTCACCATTTGTTCATCCCTTCTTGTGCTCTCTTGGAGCCGAACTCCAAGCTTCCTCCAGAGATCTTGGGATCTTGTGGGAGGCCTTCTGGACCTCCTAACATCTCTCAATGGTTAGGCCTCGTCCTACCCTGATCGGCTTGGCCAAGAAGAGGATCGTAGAGTAGTTATGCAATAAATATCGAGGGTCGTGAGGATTATGAGAGTTACATATCACTTGGAGGTGGAGAGCTTGACTATGAGCAGCCATGTTCATGTGTTGATCATATCTTATGGTTGTATCTTTCTATTATCACGAACCTACTTCGATTTGTAGACTTTTATTATTAGTAGCAGTAGTTTATTTTTAGTTATTTGTGTTGTTATCTTATTCTAATCCTTATTTGTTTATCTTTGTGGCGGGTTTGAATGATGACTAACTTAAAAACTTAAAATACTTTAACTTAATTAAAATAAACTAGAGTTATAATCAGCTTCTGGTAGCCCCGAGCTAGATCCAAGGCGAGGAAACCGGTAGTGAGACAGATCCTTCGGGCTTCTGATATCCAAACCGGATTCTAAGCAACGGCTTCTGAAGTGGACCAGATCTGAGTGACAATTATCTCGTACATACCAGATGACTGAATAATCTTCTTGGTAAAGGGAGGATTCCCTACGGGCGCACCAGTGATCTTCGGATTGCACGCCTTTAGGATTATGTTCCACCTTTATCAAGGATTTTATTCAGTAGTTGAGTGACTTCCTTGGCAAAGGGAGGATTCCCTATGGGCGCACCAGTGATCTCTGTATCATACACCATTAGGATTATGTTCCACCTTTGTTAAGGACTTCATTCAGCTCGGGAGGTTAATGGTTGGGTTATTAAATTGTCGCCCATTCAATCAACTCTATATTTAACTGATCACTAAATATTAAAGTGCCATTTAAAAGATAAACATATAAAGGATTATTTATGTAGTTCTCGTTAGTACAACGCCGTTAACCAATGGGGATATGAGTCGCCTGAGTCAACAGTAAGAGAGATCCCTCGGTCTTCATGATCGTTAACCTTCTTAGAGGATACGCTGTTGGTCCACTCGGGAATGACCGTAAGGAGAGATCATTCGGTACGAAACGCGAGAGCTAACGCGAGGTGTACGGTCTTCCAGGTCGGAAGCACAACCTCCAATTTAAGAAGAAGATAAGATCGAAGACCAGAGACTTGACCGCGGTTTGAGGAGCCCGCTATATGCAAGGACCTGGCGGAGTACTCTCGTGTGGGCCCACACTTGAGGGTTGAGCATTCATTCTACTTAGTAGTAGCCCCGCTTCTCTATGAAGGAGTCAACACTTCAAGATCCCTCTCGTCTTCCTCACAATTAATTAACTTAAATTATTAATTTTAATAATAAACTTAACTGCTTATACGAAGGACCCCGAGATGTGCATATTATACTACTCTACTACTTCATCTTTTATTTTACAAAACCAAAACCTTTTTCAAAAAACTATTTTCTTAAAAGAACCCCTCCGTTTTATTTTTATTTTCAAAACCCAATCAGTTGATTGATGAAAGGTTGAGTAGGGGAACGTGTGAACTCTGGAATACGATACTCAATACTTATCCAAGAGACTATAATATGCACGTCAGGTTCTCTGCCTATGTGTTGGTTTTAGATTCTAAAGTAAATATTGTTTGCTTTATAAATTTAAAAGTTGGTAAAACCGGTTTAGTAAAATTCAGTCGTTTATCCCAAAACCAAAGTTTTGAAACTAAAACATCAAAGTTTTTGGTGCCGGGAAAATGATATCTTTTTCATTACTAAAACCACGCACATCAACATGCAATAAACATCGAGGGTCGTGAAGATTGCACTAGATACATAGCACTAGGCGATGGAAGGCTTGTCTATGGCAGCCATGTTCATGTGTTGATCATTCTTTATGGTTGTATCTTTCTATGATCTCCGAACCCACTTCGATTTGTAGACTTTTATTATTATTAGTAGTAGTAGTAGTATGTTTTTAATTATTTGTTGTGTTATCTTCTTATCTAATTTTTGTTTGTTTATCTTGTGACATGTTCAAATAGTGATCAACTTGATAAACCTTTAACATCTACTTTAACTTAATAGAATAAACTATCAAGAGGTTTAATCAGCTTCTGGTAGTCCCGAGCTAGATCCAACGCGAGGAAACCGATAGTGAGAGAGATCCCTCGGGCTTCTGATATCCAAACCGGGTTCTAAGCAATGGCTTCTGAAGTGGACCAGATCTGAGTGACACATTTCTGGTTCTTACCAGATGAATGAATGACTTTCTTGGCAAAGGGAGGATTCCCTACGGGTGCATCAGTGATCTTCGAATTACACACCTTTAGGATTATGTTCCACCTTTGTTAAGGATTTCATTCATCTTGGGAGGTTATGGGATGGGTTTGTTAAGTCATAAATCACTAAACCAACTTTATATTTACCTGATCAATTAATATTTAAAGTGTCACTTTTAAAGATAAATAAAACAAGAATTCTATATCTAGGTCTCGTTAGTACAAAACCGTTATCCATTGGGGATACATGTCGCCTGTTCTGACTTTAAGAGAGATCCTTCGGTGTTCATGACCGTTAACTAACTTAGGGGATACGATGTTGCCAGGACTGACTGTAAGGAAAGATCCTTCGGATCGGAACGCGAGAGCTAAGGGAGGTGTACGGTGTTCCAGGTTGGAAGTCAAGACTCCATTTTAAGAAAAAGATAAGTTTGAGGACCAGTGACTTGACCGCGGTTTGGGAAGCACCTGTGAAAGCAAGGCTCAAACGGTGATTCTTCATGCGGACGCTCATCGGGAGCTTATGCATACTACTCAGTAGTGGCCCCGTTTCTCTATCAAGGAGTCAACACTTCAAGCCCACTCTTGTCCTCCTCACAAATAATTAAACTTAATACTATTTCTAATAATAAACTTAATTATTTATACGGAGGGCCCCGAGATGTGCATGTCCACTATCTCTACTATTTTATCTTTTTTTTTTTTCATAAAACCCAAAACCCTTTTTCAAAACTATTTTTCTTAGAACCCCTCATTTTTATTTTTATTTTCAAACCCGATCGGTTATTTGATGAAAAGTTGAGTAGGGGAAAGTGTGTTCTCTGAAATAAGATACTCGATATTTACCCTAGAAAGCTATGCTATACACGTCAGGTTCTCTGCCTATGTGTTGGTTTTAGTTTCTAAAGTAACTATCGTTTACTTATAAATTTAAAACTTGTTTAAACGGTTTAGTAAAAATAAGTCGTTTTCCCAAAACCATAGTTTTGGAATTTAAAGCATCAAGTTTTTGGCACTGGGAAAATGATATCTTTTAAAGTACTAAAACCAGACACATCAAGTTTTTGCATTGTTGCCGAGGAACACAATAAATTTCCAAAGAAAGACCCAAGTCACTTAAGTGATCGGTTTATTTTTATTTTTAATTTTCTTTTCAACTTTATTTTTCTTTTTATTTTTATTCTTCTATATTTTTCTTTTTCATTTTTATTTCTCTTTTATTTTCGATGATTGCGGTTGTTTTAGTTTTTCTTTGCAGATTCACTTCCGGATTGGCCATCTTGGAGAATTCCCGTGAAGGAAACCGAAATCACCAATTTCATCAACTTTCATTTTGGAGGGTTTTTATTCCTGCTTTATTTTCGTTGGAGAGAGGTTCGTCGTTCCTTGAGGATCGCCAGGTAAGTAAAGAAAAAGTGGAGAATAAGCTGGGAAAAAAAATTCAAAAATTTTAAACTTAAACTTTTTTCGAACTTAAAATGGGGTTTTAAAAATTATTTTGGAGAAATCCACTTAAAATTTTTAAAACCGTATCTTTAAAAACAGTTTAAACATTGAAAAACGCGAAAAACCGGGTTTACTGGGTTGCACGCCCATACCAGTTCTCTGACACGCTCGTGCAGCTCCTACAGACGAGATTGGGTATTTAAAGGGGCATCTGAATTTTCAACTACAAAACCCTTCTTCTCCAACTCGCACTCTCGTCGCATACCCCCTTAAATTCGCCATTTTTCACCGTTTTCTTCCATTATAGGCTTAAATCTTCAGGATAAGTTATGTATAATCACTCTCTAACAACTTTTATGTGTTTTTAGGTCCAGATCTATCCAGATTCTTGAGTTTGTATGTCGCACCATTTCTTGAGAAAAACCATAGATTTCTAGCTTTTCTAGCCCGAATCTTTGCATGAAATTTTAGGGAAATGATTAGGGTAGTGCTAGGAACGTAATTTGGTAAAAAAAATTTGAAAATTTTTTCGAAAAATTTCGCGGGAATTCTGACAGG
Source organism: Ambrosia artemisiifolia (assembly GCA_032199755.1). Classification (NCBI taxonomy): domain Eukaryota; kingdom Viridiplantae; phylum Streptophyta; class Magnoliopsida; order Asterales; family Asteraceae; genus Ambrosia; species Ambrosia artemisiifolia. The sequence continues at coordinate 50,685,199 of CM063522.1, read as the reverse complement.
TGCATGGTCGTGCTCAGTTTCGGGCAGGGGCGTACTCGTCTAGAAGACACTGTTCGAATTTCCCTCGTGACTAGTCAGACATTTGGGCCTGCACGAGCATGCACATATGTAAACTCACCAGACCTTTTTAAGTTTCAAAATTAACCTGTTTTTGCAGTTTAAAATCGGTTTTAGGATATTTTAGATAAAAACCAGTTTAAACAATTGAACCAGTCAAAAACCAGACTACAAACTGAGCCACACGGCCGTGCACATCCCTGTGCACGGGCGTGCAGCCACTGCACACCAGAACTGATTATTTTTCTGCAAAATTTTAACTTTAAGGAAACTGAACCAATTCCGTTGTGTTTTGCAGGAAATAGCAAGAAAGAAAAGACCATCCCAAAGATCACCGTTAGTTTCATCGGGCTTCCACCAGTCAGGGGAGTCCGTACCACTGGAGCTGCCACCACATCAGGTAGCAGAAGCTGACGGACCCATCCCTGATGTTGTCCACCCTTGGTTGTACTTCAACCAGGGTGGTGAAGAGGGAAATGCCCGCAGGTGTTTACTCCTCATCCAGGCACAACATATTGGGAACTACAGACCAGTGGATTACGACTCAGTGAAAGCTGTGGGGTTAGAGCCTAGGTTCTACAACATTTTATCCCATCAGTGGCATCGCTTCTATCAGATTTCTAAGACTACTTATCAGGAGCTTACCATGGAGTTTTTGGCTTCTTTTTCCTACACTCTGCCTGCTACAGCTGATGATAAGATTTCGAGGCCATGCATTCGGTTCAGGATGGGGAGATGTTGGTATAGGTTGACATTGGCAGACTTTGGAGTGAGACTGGGGTTATATCGTCAGAGGGAGATTCATTCACCGATATTCACTGAGAGCTTGTTCAGCTGGCCCCGTGACATGGAGCCATCAAAATTTTAGAGGCAGATCTTTGTTGCTCGCTATGATCCCAGGAAGCACAAGAGATCTAGCTTCCCTGATCCTCTACACAGTTTCTTACACATGATGATAGCTAGCGCTTTAGGATGCTGCAAGGACAGTGCATTTAATTACATTTCCATTTCCATTATTTATAGAAGATTATCTCTTCTCTTCAAGTTTTCAACGAAAATTCCCTAACCTCAATACATGGTGTTTTATCTGTATAGTGCTACTAGTGTAACATGGTGTTTTAATAAGTCTTAATTCAGTCCATGGTGTTTTAAAACACAGTAATGTTGTGTTTATGTTTTCAACCATTGTGATATATGTGGGATATATGTATAAATCATGTTCATTATTTTTGAAACACGAAAAAATCTAAACACACAATCATCCAACCTATGAATATAAAACACAATAGCATGATCATGATAAACACAACATACCCGATCAATCGAAAATCAAAGAACAGTTATAAACAATCCAAATTACCACAAAAATAAAACATATCACAAATAGGAAGCAAACAAAACACCATGTTTGAAACACCAAAGAAATCTAAATACACAATCATCCAACCTATGAGTATATAACACAAAAGTAACCTGATTACAAAAACAGTAACCTGAGTATAAAATACATCAGTAACCGTCGTCACCCTAGGTGGCGGTCGGCGCCACTTCCAGCCACAAACCCCGGCTGCTAACTTTGAAACCACCACAAATAATCCTAAACCGACACTTACCACGAGCCAGCACCATCGTAGCACCAACCCGAGACAACCACCACCAGTCAACCACCAAAGCAGTCTGCTACAACCATTAACACAGCACGACCTTGAACCACCGGGATTACCACATCCACGGCCACTATTCCGGTGGCCTCTACTATCCGTAGAAGGGGAAGAGAGTGAGAGATCGAGGAGGGAATTAAGGAAAATCCCTATAAAAATAATATCATTGATCCATCTTGTGAAGATTTTTAAATTATAGTAAATCCCAATAAAAATGGGCTGACAGCAAGAATTAAAGATGGATGATGAAATGGCTGAAAACAAAATGACTATAATACCCCCCATGTCTAGATAATTAATAAATTTTATAATACTTATTACGTTTTTGTCATCAATCAATCTCAACCATCCAACTATAGATCTAAGAGCCATAAATATTTCTTACTCTTCTCACAAAAAACACCCTTTGTACCCGAACCTCCACCTATGTATATATCCTTGAAGAAAAAGGTGCATTGTAGCAACAACAAAAAAATGTCTTAGAGAATTGTGTGGTATAAAATGGTTCTCATTGTTCTCAACTAGCCTAGTCTTCTTTTAGGATTCCTATCATGTGTGTGTGTGTGTGTGTAAAACTGGATTATATACCAGAAGCTTCCCGGAATAGACAAATCTATGTATGTTGAGATATAACATAGAAATTAGTCTATTACAATATAAGAAAATAAACAATTTTAATCATGTGAATAAGAATGAAAATGTATATTAAAAAGAAGAAAATGTGCGTTTGGATGAGGAGTTGAGGCAGAACCAACCATTGCAGAGCGTGATTAAGGTTGTAGTCTTAAAGGTGTGGCTTTTTTGAAAATAACTGGTTTTAACCTACTCTTCTATGGATGAAAATAGAATTCCTAGTTATTGGTATTAACATGATTATTGACTTGCCTAGATATGATTAATACATTATCTGAACACATTGTGTTTTTTTCCTATGTGAACAAAAACCCTCTAAAAATTGGGGTTTTTTTTTCATTTTTCGTGTAGCGCTATGGTACTCATTGGAAAGATAATAAAACGCTCATTAGTTTGATGTAATTTTAAAAAAAAATGTCGTATATAAAAGTTATTAACACTTAAAAATTGTGGGTAGAAACATGAGAGAGAAAAACTTTTGAAGGGAAATAAGGGGAAGAAAAGCTCCACCTAGTGTAATGTGTCACTCAAGGGGTATGAGAGTCTAATCTAATGTCATGTGTTACTCAAAGGGTGAGAGGGCATAATCTAATCTAATGTCACACACCATGATTTCGTTTATGATACACACTTAAAAATAGTTTCACAAAGAGGTAAGCGTCGAATTGTACCATTTTCGACTTTATCCCATTCTCAAGACAGAGCATAAGCCGTATCCATGATTATGGCCAACATATAAACATGTCCCCACACATTTTGCTTGCTCAAATCCTTTAGTATCATCGCCGTAGACTCCATACCCATTAAAATCATTCACTTATTCTCATCTTCTTTTTCTTTTCTTTTATTTTGTATACTTTTGTTCATCAAGCCTCAAATTAAAAATAACAAAACCTAATCTCTACTGTGTATTTGTTGGTTATTTTTTAAAAGTGTGTTTATTTATAAGCTAAAGAGTAAATCAAATAAATGGGTCTTATTTTCAAATTTTTATTTATAATTACTCCTTTTTGCAAAAGCTACCGGTGTTATCAGATATTAGGCTGAACGGTGCACAGACATAGCACCCCCCCCCCCCCCCCCCCGTCCCCCTAAAACTCCCCCGTCCCAGCCTCTACACCCCACCGCCTGCCCCGTCCCGGGCTTGCCCCGTCTCCCCCGTCCCCCACAAGACATACCGGACGGACCAATCACATATTTTCTTTTTTTTTTTTTTTTTGAATTCCAACGGTAACTTTAACTTTAACGGCTATTTTTTTTTTCTTTTTTTAATAAATACCAATTAAACCATATAAACCCAATCTATCTAAAAAAAACCCCATAAATCAACCAAAACCAACAAAAAAAACCTCTACTTTCTTTAAAAAAATAACAAACAAAATGTCTTACCTACCAATGGTTGATTCCTCATCTTCGTCGAGCGAGGAAAACCAGCTTTTTGTTAACGCGATTTGGGAAGCGGCACAATCAATCGTGGCGGATGAAGAAGAAGAAGTGAGCTCGCAACCACGACTTAGACAAGGGCCTTTAAACAGAGACCGTGAGGGTAAGCGTTTAATTTTTTCTTCTAATATATATATAGCAAGTATTTTTTTTGGAACGTATAATTTTTCTTCAAATATATTTTTTAAATTTATTTACAACGTACGTGTAGGTGCACATGAACGATTAATTAGAGATTACTTTGCCGATCACCCGGTGTATACGGACGAGATGTTTAGGCGGCGGTTTCGAATGAGTCGTCGATTGTTCATACGTATTGCCGATGATTTGGCGAGTTGTGACCCGTATTTTACATTACGGTACGATGCTAGAGGCAAACGGGGATTCACAACTTACCAAAGAATCACGTCAGCGTTGCGGCAAATGGCTTACGGGACGGCATCCGACTCATGGGATGAGTACTTACGGATGTCGGAAAGAGTGTCACGTGAGTGCTTGTATAAGTTTTGCAAGCGTGTTGTCAAGATCTACAGCACAAAATATTTGCGCAAACCAAACTCCAATGATATCCATAAGTTGTATCAGCACCATCATGAGAAGCATAGTTTTCCAGGGATGATCGGAAGCATCGATTGCATGCATTGGCCGTGGAAAAATTGCCCTAATGCGTGGCGTGGCATGTTTTATCGCGGCGATCACGGTCATCCAACAATAATCTTAGAGGCTGCTGCGTCACAAGACTTATGGATTTGGCATGCCTTTTTTGGTGTACCCTGTTCCAATAATGATCTTAATGTTCTCAATCAGTCTTTGGTGTTTGATGATGTTAGAAAAGGAACCGGCCCGGATATTCATATTATTCAACTCTAATATTTGCTCCTTATATGATTATTCATAAAAGACCATAATATCACGAATTTAGGTCTAACAACTTGTTTTTAGATATCCAAAGATCGCACCGCTAAATTTTAGCAAGCTAGAAGATGTAAGATGAGTTCAGAATAATTTCATTGCATCCATGTTGGAAAAGAATAAATCTTTGTATCCCGCCTTCAGTTCACCGATGATGTTCTTTTCATGGGTGTTTGGTTGCTTGAAATTGCTAGCTAGGAATCTTTATAAGATTTTTCATGCACATGTCAACTTTTCAAAAAGCTTTGTTTTGGAGGTTAGGTATTTTGCATTTATTTTTTTGTGCCAACCATTTATATTGGTTTTCATACCGATAACATGTACTTGCGTTCAAATTGGACTCCACTTGATAAAGACAATTTTTTAAAAAAAAATGTCTTATTGAAAATCTAAAAGGTTGTTTTCGTAGATAGCTGACTGACCCAATCTCAATATATACAAAATGGTGGCATAGGCTTTAGTATCCTAGCTAAAGGGTAGTGAGATCTTGTGTACAACCATGAAAAATCATAAAGGTCGTTCATCGAATCTGTTTGGGAATTGGAAAGAATTACAAATTTGGATAAAGACTTTCTTTAATTTAATATGATCTTTGTAAAATTAATATGGTTTTCCTTTGGGTATAGATACATAGATAGACAGATATAGAAAGATCAATACACTAACCTAACCAACACCAACAACAAAATTCATCTCTCTTTTTCTAAATTTGTGGGACTCAAAACTCACCTTAGGCTATGCGGTATGGGGAGGGTGGGAGGGTCGTGAAGGTGATAACAAGGACATTGGAGGGTTGTACCTTGCATGGTACTGGTACACCACCCCCACGAGTGAGGATTATGAGGTGGAGTTTATATGGAACTTATGTGGAGTGTGGTGATTGTGATTAACCATCGCTTTACCTTATAGACTTACCCATCATCCTAACAATACATGTTAAATGGAAACCTGATTATCATTAAAATCATAATGCCTTCTCTATCTGTGGTTACTGGATTATTTGTTACACATGTTTATCTCTTATTTTCCATTACTTGTTTAATGTGCGGATGTCGTGGTTATCATCATATACATTTTGGTGTAATTGTTGGTTTTTTTTATCGTTATGTTCACGGTTTTCTTATTTTTATCTATGTTTCAGACCCGCCGCAAAGCGCGGGTGGTAACTCCACTATTTTAAATTAAGTATTATGTATATAATTACTAAATATTTAATGATAATAATAATACCCAAATATACATACTAAATATTTATAATAATATTACCAAATGTAATTAACTATTATCTTATTTAAATACTTAAGTATATATTACATACCGAATGTTTATAATAATAAAAAGACAGGTAGGATTGGATTAAGCTCTTCGACAATGCCTAATATTATCTTATTTAAATACACAAGTATATATAACTATTAAATAATAATAATAACATAATCAATATTTAAGGTATGTTAAGTTAAATTGCGTCCTACAAACGATCGGTGGCACTCGTCACATCACATGAGCAACCTACTAGTAATAATAATATGTGACTAATTACTCATTTTTCTAAATATATGTGTATCATATATTAATTATATATTATTAAAAATACTTTATTTTAGCTTTAAATGGAATTTTAATGTGCAGTAATATCTCTCACATTGATATGATATCCTGTTTGTTTTGACACATCACATGTACAACCTTGTTAACATCCATTCATTGAGGCATATATTTCTAGGGTCCAGGCTACACTACACTATGTCCACCTCCTTTTGGTAAAACAAAAACCGAAACTTATTTCTAGATTTCCAGATATTAATCGCACCACCAACTAACAATAATATTTTTTTTTATTTCTAAACGATGGATAGTTAACGCGGTTAAAAGGTGTCATTCCTAATCCTTCAGTTTAAGATAACGTTATTTCTAGATCTCCAATCAAGCTAAAGAGAGGTATGCAAAACATCAATTTCTTTTAACCCTCTTGAAAGATGGAGATGGTTGATAAAAAGATGATCAGATCTAGATTCTAGGTATCCATCACTAAACGAACTTCTAGTGGTATACAAACCAACAACATGTTTGTTGGAATTTACTCTGGGGTGGCTTTATTTTGTTGAAAGTAAGGAAAGATTTTGGTCCCCAAAATTGAAGGTCCTTAAATTTTAAAAGGCTTAATTTTATTTAATAATCGGATAATTGGATTATAATAATACAAAATATGCTCTACTGGCCGATGATAATCTATACTATAATGTGACCACGAATTTTTACTTTCACTTTGGTTGCCAAGGACAATCCTACTCTAATGGGAAATTAACTTTGCCCATCCTTAATGAACAATCCACTAAATTTTTTTTATCTCAATCATAATGTTGTAAATAGTTTTAAAATGACATAAATGTAAATTAAAGTTAGGGGGAAATAGAGTCACTTTTTCATTAGAGTGTGATTCCTCTTACTAATGAAAGTTAAGAGTGTCGGTGTATTCTATATTATAACTAAGTGGTTTTCATGAACAAAAAGGTTCAATGCATTGATATTTGATATTGGCTCGCGGAGCCTGTTTTGAGTGCATTTTCTTTGCCATCCTTTTATTACCTTAGATATGTGTATTAGAATAAAGAGATCGAGTGGGGGCTTGTCATGTGGTGAGAGTGGGGTTTAAGACTTAAACCTCTAAAATAACGGAGAGTAGAGGGGCTTGAGTTAGGGCTTAGGTTTTAAAATAACCAACCAATAATAGCTGGTCAAATTTTTTTTTTTTTTAAATTCAACCAATCAAATGGCTACACCTCATCACCCAACCTCCCCTATGCTAGTGGGTTCCTCCACGACAAAAGGGCAACACCCTCATCATCAACTGAAGGGGGTGGTGTGTGGGACTTGCCACGCCAAAAACCCCCGCTCACTCCCCTACACTCTTATATTTTTTTACACCAATTTCTTTATCAATGTGGGAAGACTTTGTCCGGCTTTTTAAAGTCTACGTTTTCTTTTCTTATTCATCATTGTTCAATGACAATGTATATCGATTTGACAAGATTTTGTCCTACCTAGGCAAGCGGTGCCCCTAGTAATTAAGGTGACTAAGAAATTTTTGATTGATAAAATTCAGAAACGTTTTCACCTTGGATACATTAGTGATATCCAAAGTCAATATCCAATGATCAAGCCTCTAGGTAAAGCAAAGACTAGAGAGAAACTAGAAAAAAACTTGAAGTTAAACATATTTCAGGCAACAATCTTCTTCTTCTTCTTTTTTTACCACATCAATCCATATCACCCAATAGCAAAAGGGGAAAATGTCACCCATGCCTACAGACATAGATGGCGTGGTAACCCAGCCCGTCACCATTCCAGTTGAAATCCACCGCCTGAAGGCCCATTGTGGTAAAACCTCTGGCTCAACCTAGATTAATTGCTCCAGGTGAGACATCAACTCATGACTAGGTTGATGACATGTGTATTCATTGCAGTATTGCACCCATTTCAATTTTAGCTTCCTTGTTAGTTTCTTTGGTGATACAATCTTGGGTATTCTCCTTATTCAAAATTATGATTTCTTTAAAAGCCTAGAGAGTGATGAATATGTTTTTCTTGAGACTTTCAAAAATCCTTGCTTATGTAGAAAATATTACTTGTTATGATCGCTAGACTAAAGACAGTAATGAACACGTTCAAAGTAGAAGAAGGTGCAATGCGAAACAACTAGTCTAAAAAAATATGAAAATTCAAGTCAAAAGATAGATAAATATAACTCCCATGAGGCGTTGATGTAAAAAACGAAACCTATAAAAATCACATAATAAAAAAAATTGGTAAAAACACAAAATGATCGCATTATTAAAGTTCAGGGATTGTGTTGTAAATCGGTTGAAGAAAAAGCAACAAAAAATATAACAAATATTTATGTTGATGGACAAAATATCAAGGATAAGGAGTGCAAATCAAAGTTATGCACCAAAAGACAAGCACCCAAAATTGTTATATATACTAATAGTATTTAGTAAAAAAAATATAAATAGTAAATATAAATTAAATCTTAATTTCAGGTATTATAAATAAGATAATGCTTAATATAGTAAATAAAATAATCTCATTTGTCTTAAATCTATACTTCTATACTATATTATAAAAGAGGAGAGATATCTACAAATGTTATTTTACATAAATTTTAAGATGACATAGGAAAAGTTTCATGCTTACAACCCAAATGTCATGTAATTTTTTTCCCTTTCTACCCTTTATGCAAAACCTACTTGTACATATTCTTTTATCATAACCTTCAATTACCAAAATCTATATCTTTAATCTATATTATATTATAAAGCATTTGAAAAGGGTATCAAACAAAATTAAGTAATTACTACATTTTATTAAAAAAAATTGCAATTTTATATAAAAAATTATATATAACAAAATTATATAAAAAAGTTTCTACACATACAAATATATACCTATACACCTTAAAAAGATTGTAAAAATCAATAAAAGTCAAACTTTACGTAATGAAAAATAATTGTGATGCCTTTTCATAAAAAAGTGTGCGCATGAATTGGTTCACGAACCCAAACCGAACCAAACCAAAACCGGTCTTTCAAACCAGCAAAACCGGGGCTGAACCAAAACGAAACCGGTTCAGACACGAACCGACACCAAACACGAACCAATTTGGAACTGGTTCAGTTCCTAGAAAAAAACCGATTTGTATAAAATTCTCAGGTTAGGAAGTCTTTCAATTTCAATTTTCGATGCCACTGATAGAAATTTATGGTGCACTTCATTAGCAGTTTTATTGCATTGCTTTTTTCATGCGGAAAAAGTTATGGGTATGCTTCTTTGTAGATTGCTTATATATGAGCCGTTCCAACCCCTCTTAATAGGGATCTTATAAAGCTTTCTTCTACTCAGTAATCTCTCCAGATTTTGCACTTTCAACATATTGAGTGGGACTATTAGTATAATAATGGTTGCTAATGAGTCAAACCGTTACTTCTATTTTTTTTACCGACATGTAGGTCAACTTGCATATGGTATATAGAACGTAGCATGTTATCATATCTCCTTTTAGACTTTAAAAAATTACTCCACTGTGAAGCACATGTGCTTACACACACAAACATACACCTTACATATTAATTCTTTTAATCGTTTTAAGTTTTGAATTATGTTTATTGTCAACGCGCGGATTACCTGCTAGTATTGTATTAATAATGAGAGTTTAATTAAGTATGGGCAAATTATGAACAATTGCATAGAGCATAGGTAACATATGTTTCGAAAGTTGTAAGAGACGTCATAAAATTTAATATAAATTACATCTTTGCTCTTAGGAAATGGTTTACAAGGTAAAATACAAATTATAGCTAGATTTAATTTCTTAAAAAACCAAGATACTAGTTTATTTTGCACTTATGTTATATTAATATCTTATATCTCTAAACGAGTTGTAAATATACGTAATTGTGCATTTTTAAAGACAAAAATCGTATTCACTTAAACGCGTCAATATAAGATAATTTACGTTTGTATTTAAGGCCACCTTGGGCATTCGCTGATTTCAATCAAGTACCCCCTACCCGACCAAGAACATAGCCACCGATGTTTTGGGTAGTGAAATTTTCAAATACCACAGGAAGGTGATGACCCAACTCGTAGCCAATGCAATATCATCTTCTTTGATCCACCGTCTTGCCATTTTAAAGTTGAAAATTTTGAGAGGGATTTAATGAGTTATGTGAAAGAGATGGATGAATATATATATATATATACACACATATAGTTACATATAGGATTTTAAAATTAAATTTATTTTTTAATAACTGTTGCCAAACGATAAAAAGATCAATAGGGCCTACCAAATTTCAACTCTAGCACTTGTTAACCACTTGACGGAGGGCTTTGGTAGTGCCCCCAATAAAAAAAAGGGAAAATCACCAAAATAGCCCCTTGACCAAGTGTTTTACGAAAATAGCCCTTTGACCCGTCTTTGAGAGAGGGGTCACGGTTCCCAAACGGCTGAACCGTCTCCCGAGACGTCTCCCACTCCAACCAATAACTTACCGCCACATCATCACCCACATACTCTCTCTCCTTCTCTCATCCCAGGGGCGAAGTAATGGTCGGTAATGGCAAATTCCGATTAACCATGTCGCTAGGAACCATTTCGAGCTTTTTAGACCTGCATCTGAACCCATCTGTGCCCTAATAATAATAATAATAATAATAATAATAATAATAATAATAATAATGATGCAATTGATGAGATTACATATGAAGTATCATCTTCTCCGACGAGAGACGATCATTACAACAGGAGAAATATACATAATCCAAATTCATTACACAAATACATGCTAAATATAAATCCTCCAGTTACTTTTTTGATCCAACCAATACTCGTTTTCCTACTCTAAATATGAAAGCTATATTTCAATTAATAACCAAATTCATTACCCCCATATTGACTTCCTGCAAACGACGAACTCGATTGAAACGACGACGAACTTGAATGGATGATGGAAAGCACCGGTGAGTTCTTCGTCTTCTCCGGTCGTCTTCTCCGGTGAGTACTTCGTCTTCTCCGACGAAGTTTCATTATCCTCTGTTTTTTTTTTCTTGTTCTTCGTCTTCACCGGAGACATCACCGGAGACATCTCAGGTCTGTCTCACGTCTCAGGGCTGTCTCGGGATCAGCAACGACACGTGGCGGTACTCTGTTGGCTGGAATCGAAGGCCTCTCGGGAGACGGTTCACCCGTTTTCGTAAAACACTTGGTCAATGAGCTATTTTGGTGATTTTTCCATAAAAAATATATGTAGGGCGGTATTAGAAGCGTCACCCAGCTAATGTGGTTGGGAAGTTACTTCACACCTAGGCCTGTAAACGAACCGAACGAACACGAACACATGCGTGTTCGTGTTTGTTCATTTAACTTTAACCGAACACGAACACGAACACGAACACATAATTGAACACATTTTTGTGTTCGTGTTCGTTCATTAAGAAATTTGTCGTGTTCGTGTTCGTTTATGTTCGTTCATTTAAACCTAAACGAACAGTTTATGAACATAAACGAACACAAATGATCAATATAAACGAACACAACAAAAATAAGTTAATAGTGATTCATGAACATAAATGAACGTTAAGGTTAGGGTGGAGAGCGGCTGTGAAGTGTGGGGCTGTGAAGTGTGGTGAGCGGCTGATAAGTGATATGTTTAGAATGTTAGGGTTAGGGTTAAGTTTTTAGAACATATGAATTAAGGTTACTTAACAAAAGGAAATAAATACTAAAAATAAAGTTATGTTTAATTAAACGAACATAAACGAACAAAAATAAACGAACATAAACGAACGTTCATGAACATAAATGAATGAACACAACGTGTGTTCATGTTCGTTCGTTTAATTAAACGAACAAAATATTGTGTTCGTGTTTGTTCATTTATTTAAATAAACGAACATAAACGAACTTCCCGCCGAACAGTTCACGAACAGTTCATGAACGTTCGGTTCGTTTACAGGCCTATCACACCTCACTCTTATAATTTACCTAATGAGTTCACTATTCAATCAAATCTTGTTTATGTTGGTTTTAATTAAGTTACCTTACATGATCTCAATAGTTATTCAACTATTATCTAGTCAAGACCAATCCAATAAATAAACATATCTATTCAACAAGCAAAAAAGGAGAGAGAGGTATTCGAACCCTCGATAGTAAACTATACCGGTTTTCAAGACCGGGGCTTTCAACCACTCAGTCATCTCTCCAAAAGACAATTTTATTTTATTCCTTCGAATAGAACATGGTCGTATGAGTGGATACCGCCATTATCAAAGATCTCGAGTGTGATGGTCAATTATAAAAATATAACCATGTATTCTTTTTAACTTACAATATACATTATTAAAAGAAATAATCTATTATAATAAGAATAATTACTTATAAACAATAAATTGTTTATATAAACAATAAATTGTTTATATAAACAATAAATTGTTTATATTATATTAAAAAGCAGTCATCTTTTCGTTTGAAACAAGATCTTGTATGAAGAAAGATTGGCCAACAAAATCAAAAGTTGAAAGGCATGAAAAGACCACAAATCTTCTGATAACTTTCTTCTTTCATGCAACAACTGAATATTCTTATACTTTTGAGTTGATTGGACTATTTTAAGTAGTGCAAAATTATCTAAATTTTAAATAAATTATTTAGTATCATATGCTAAGAGTAAGAATATCATTTGTGCTTGAATTCAAGCTTTCCAGCTATTATTATTTGTGTAAATAATGTGCGTATACAAAATGGTTTTAATACATTCCAATGAAGAAGCCATTGGTTATTCGTTATCACCCAACAACTTGTTCGGTACACATCATGTAGTGATCGGTACAAAACTAGGTATCAAAGTACGTAGTGTATTGTATTTTCATAAAATATATCTGATAAATATAATCACAAAATTTAAACTAATAATTTATTTTTAAAAAAGCATAAAAACATGTAAAGCCTTTTCTTAGGGTGTGAAATCGTAGCCTGTCACAAGAACATGCTACGATGTATAGGTTTTGTTTAGTGTAAACTGGTTCGGGTCAAACACGTATAACTAAACGGGTTGTATATGGTCAGCCTGACATGTTCACTGGTTAACATGTCAAATTGTTATTAAATATATATAATTGTAGGATAAAATATAAATAAGCATCATGTTTGCAGTTTAACATATTTATTTTTATATACATCTATATTTTTTGTTGATTTTTTTAGATTAATAGAATACTAATATTAAAAGATAAAAAAAATCGATTAAATGGGTATTGTCAACCTATGAAGACTCATAACATGTTTGGGTTCATGTAAACAGGACTTTTTTAAAACACTTCTTCCTATTTTGGAAGCAACAAGAAGAAAAACGGTATCTTGTTTTCTGAACAAGAAGAAAAGTTGGTATAAATCAAACAAAAGTTGGCATTTTTGCAGTTAACTAGCTAATAATAATCTAGCTTGAGAATATTCTTGTCATTAGTCCCGACTTTTAACACTATTTTTTATTGGACCTCCGTTACAAATTAAACATTAACCTGAGAATATTCTTGTAACTAGTCCCAACTCTTAACACTATTTTTTACTCATTGAACTGCCGTTACAAAAACATTAACATGGTTAGTTTTTTGCTGATGTGAATATGAGTTGGATGATGACGTGAAATTTTTTAGTATTTTGTTTTTTTCTTCAATGTCACCCCACAACCACCACCTGCAACCCCATCCGCTATCGACTTCCATAAATCCAACACCGCATCGTCGCCAAAAACCCACCATCTCCACCCACAACCACCATACCCGGCCATAGTCCACGTCGCACTGCCCCCACCCACTAACATCTACCTCCGCCAAACACCAATCACATCACCACCACCCACATTCCTCCACCACCGGTCACACCAATAACCACCAACACCATTGCACCACCACTTCAACCGATTAGCCACCAATGAAACCATAACACGACCATACATGAAACTCAATTCAACTACTCATGTCTGTCACACCCCAGCAAACCAAAACCCTTTCACTACTACTCTGAATCCCCCTCTAATGTTGAAGAGTGCTCTACAACGGTGGTGTTTGTAACAATGGTGGTGCAGGTTTCTAGTGCTGGAATGGAGGTGGGTTTCTGGCGGCGATGTAGTGGAGGAGTGGTGGAAGTAAAAATAGTAGATGGGGTTGCATGTGGTGGTTGTGGTGGGACAATAAAAAAACGAAAATTATAAAAAAAAAAAATCACCTCATCGTCAGGCTCACATCCATGTCCTAAACAAATTAAGTTTTTTTTTTTTAACGGGTATACAATGAGAAAAAATTGTGTTAAAGTTGGGACTGGTGAACAGAATATTCACAAGTTAATTATTATCAACCGACTGTAAAAAGATTGGTTATCAAAATCCAATTTGCCATCAAGGTTTTGGAGACCGGATCGGACCGGCCGGTCCGACCGGCCGAATCGGGGTTCGGCAACCTTACCGATCCAGTCACGGTAGTTTGATAGGTTTGCAAAAAATCGGGCGGTTCGTTTCTTTTCCTTGTTCGGCGGTTCGTTAAATCGGTCGGTCAGACCGGTAAGTGTCTTTTTCCTTTGCCTCTGCTACCTAAATCACCCATCAGATCCTGTGCAATTTCAATGTTGAACTGTAGCAACTACCGGATTGTAAACGAGGACGGGATTTCCTTGCATGTTCTGATTTCATTTTGCATTTTGGCAATATTATAGATGATGGTGAAGATGGCGAGAAACAGAGCAAGATGAGAATAAGAAGATAAAAGAAAGAGTAAATTACTATTTGAGTCCCTGTGTTTTGGTTGTTTTAACTACTTGAATCCAAAATGAAAATGTTTAACTACCTGAACACTTTAGTTTCCCAAATATAACCCTTTGAGTCCAAAAACGTAACGTTGGTTAGATTCTCAGTTAAGCCCCCCCCCCCCCCCCCCCACGTGCACCCCACGTGAGGGGCATATTTGTCAATTTATCCTCTTTTTAAACCTATTACCCCTCTTATAATATTAAAATCAGATTCTCCAAACCCAAACCCTAACCCCCAATATTATTATCCTCCATTGATGAACAATCAAGCAATTAACATGGTGATTTGCCCCTGTGGAGCTGCAACAACGATTCGCACATCATGGACAACAACAAACCCTGGTCGTCGATTCCATTGTTGTGCTAAGGCTGTAAGTTTATTTCTTTCTTTTTTCTTTTTTTTGAATTAAATTATCTAAATTAGCCTAAGTTTTGTAGATGAAGATTTGGTTAAAAAATGTAGGGTGTGAACTGTGGATTTGTTAGTTGGGCCGATCCTCCAATGTGTGAACGAGCTACTGAAGTTATTCCTGGATTGATTCGATCTATCAACAATCACGAAGAAATGGAAAGGAAGAAAGATGAGAAGCTGAAAAGGATGAAAATGTTGTTATGCTTCAGTTGGGTTTTCTTTGTGATGCATTTTATAAGCAAGTGATATGTAATTGACTAGATGAATGGTTATGTAATTGACCTGTTTTGGTTGTCTTTTGTAATGGTCAAATGGTAAGAAATATGATGTCTTTTGTATGTTTGTTGCAAGTTTATTAATGTCAAGTTTGTGTTGATGCCAAAACCTTATAGAAAGTGTGCAATTGTATAATTGACCAATACTGCAAACAAGACTACAAACAAAAAGTCAACTGACCATCAAAACAAGACTACAAACAAAATGTGCACCATAAAAAAGTCAATTGACCAAAATGTTATGAACCTGTGCATCAAACAAGACCACCAAAAGTGCAAACAAAATGTGGACCATTAAAAAGTCAACTGACCAAAATGTCTTGACCACCAAACACAAAACAATGTAACATCAAAACAAGGTATAGTTGACGACCAAATGTCAAATGGGTCAAACTGTATATCAAAACAAGACTGCAAACATCAAGATTCAAACAAATCATTGTCAAAACGCAAACTAATACCATACATTAATAATTCTGCAACTGTTTTAACATACTAATACCAAAATACCATTACCAAAGTTTAAACATACCTAAGATCATAGATAAATTACCAAACATCAACATAACATGTCCAAAATACCATTACATACTTAATTCCAAACAAAACATCAAAAACCATAACTAAGATTGCTGAGTAGCTTGGTTCTGAGCCTTCTTCACAGTCTGAGAAACTTGACTGCTTGCAGTAGCCTTCTTGACAGTCTGAGAAGGTTGACTGTTTGCAGTAGCCTTCCTTTTTCTAACTTTTGCCTTCTTGCTAACCTGAGATGGTTGACTACTCTGCCCCTTGCAACTCCTAGAGTTATGCCCCTCATTACCACATTTACCACAAGTTTTCTTAGTCCCTTTCCTAGTTAGTTTCCCAGTCTTGACAAGTGCCCCCTCTTCAATCTCAACTGATGATTTCTTTCTCTTTTTTTAGGCCTACCAACTTGTGTGTGATGCTTAGGATGGGTGATTGTTGTTGGGCATTCAGATGGTGTCCATAAATCTTTCCCATTAATAGGTTCAATGGTGTTCATGTACACATTTTTCCAAGTTTCTAGCCAGTAAACCTCATCTACCCATGACTCAACACTACCAACCTGTTGACCATTCCTTGCCATGTCCCATATGGCAGCAACAACATGTTTACATGTCATACTAGTAAGCTCCCACTTCCTACAGCTACAAGTCCTTTCATGTAAATTCACCACACACTGATCTTGGTATGGACCACTCACCTGGAATTTCCCTCTACTAGCCATGAGAACATTGTATTGAGAAGCTTCATTCTTGATTTCATTGAATACCCTTGTAGCATGGGGTGTCAAAGGTCCATCAGAGCTTGCAATCACTTTGTGGACAACCACAATTCTTTTCATACAATATTCTCTTATATACTCCAAACAAGTGATTATTGGTTTGTCCCTTCCCCCCACCAGTTGTCTGTTAAAGACTTCACATAAGTTGTTCAACACAACATTAGTCTTTGCCCTTCCTGTTTGAACAACACTATACTTGTTAAAAGGTTATTATTCTAGATATATTATCTATATTTAAAACACAATGTAAACATACATACCAGTAAAATGAGATCTAGCCCAGCATGTAGGTGGAATCTTTTTTAACCACTCATATAGCTTCACATCTGTTGAATTGTGGCTTTGTAGTAGCACTAGCACGTTCCCATAGCAGTTCCTTATACAGGTCTCCCCTCCATTTGGCTTTCATATTTTCATGAATATGCCTCAAATAGTACCTGTGCTCAGCCATTGGAAAAACTTTTGCTAATGCAGGTATTAATCCTTACATCATGACAATTGAATGAATTATAATATAACCTAACAGTTAAGTTAAGGTATGCAATGGTGTGATAAATATAATTACCTTTTGCTTATCTGTGATAAATGTGAAGTCTGAATTGGTATCAAGATCCAAGTCATCTGCTAGGTTCTCTAAGAACCAAGTCCATGCACTAGTGTTCTCAGCTTCCACTATAGAGTATGCAACTGGATAGATCCCATTATTTCCATCAACCCCCACAGCTGTTAAAACTTGTCCAGGAAATGGACCCTTCATAAAACAACCATCTAAGCCTAAGATCTCCCTACCACCCAACTTGAATCTTGCCTTTAATGCACCCAAACATATGTAAATTCTCTTGAACTGTCTTGTGGAACTAGTAGGATTGAACTCCCTTTCAACATCAATTTTAACTATTGTACCTGGGTTAGATCTCACTAATTCCTCACAGTACTCCCTTAACATACCATATTGGGCTTTGAAATCTCCTTCCAACTTGTGCTCAGCCATCACCTTTGCCCTGAATGTCTTTTGCAAGCTGATTTGAATCTGATGTTTCTTCTCTAATTGACTCTGAATGTATTTCAAAGTTAGATTAGGGTTCCCCTGTATAATCTGTTCAACCTCCCTTGCAACAGAACTTACTTTGTAAAGCCTGACCTCCCTTGTTTGTAGACCGTTGTGAACATCTTTGAATGTTTTCATATTGTAAACATGTTAAAACCATTAAATTGTTGGTCAGATTGTAAAAAAACATATCGTATTCTTCGTAAGGATCAAAATGCACGAATGGGGCACAGACATTCCAGCATGAAAACTCTATCATCGTTGAAGAACAATTGTGAATCAGAAGAACAAATGTGATTAGGGTTTTAATCTTGAAGAAGAGAAAGGGGTAAATGTTTTAAAATGGGGTAAATGGGTTTTAAATAGGGTAAATCTGATTAAAAAGAGGATAAATTGACAAATATGCCCCTCACGTGGGGTGCACGTGGGGGGAACTTAACTGAGTATCTAACCAACGTTACGTTTTTGGAATCAAAGGGCTATATTTGGGAAACTAAAGTGCTCAGGTAGTTAAACATTTTCATTTTGGATTCAAGTAGTTAAAACGACCAAAACATAGGGACTCAAATAGTAATTTACTCTAAAAAATATAGAGAGAGATGGGTTTTTAACTCTTTATCACATGGGAAAACGAGAATAAAGACTTGACTACATAGACTCTTGAGAATATGGCTATTTTAATTTAAATATTATATATGTATGTATATATGTATAGGGGAAAGTTAATTTGAGAACACCTATATTTCGTGCGAACCGCGAGAACGCACTCTAAAACCATTCAAATCAAAATTTTCTTTTTACACTTATCTTTATTACTAAAATACAATCCCAAAAAAACAATCTACGCGTAAAAATTTAAACGTATACGGAAATAAATTGTTTTTACACATGTGTAAATTTACTGTTTGTACATGTGTAAACTGTTTCATTTACACATGTGTAAAAAGTTAATTTGAAAGTGTTTTTGCAAGAAAAGATGAATTATTTGAAAAGAAAATTCATTTTTTTAATGTTGTATTTTGATTATAATTAGGTTTGTATTGAAAAAAAATGATTTTGATTGGTTTTCTAATTTGTTCTCACGGTTCTCGCGATATTTAGCGTTCTCAAGATAACCCTCCCCTGTATTTATATTTTACTAAATATAGAAGTTAAAATAAATTGTTCACTCTAAGATTATTATAATATACAATTAAACATCTTACTAGTAGTAAATTATTTTATATTTGTCCGATTTTAAATCCGGTCGAATCGTTCCGACCAGTAAACCAGTAAGACGACCGGTTCGCTAGTCGATCCGGTTATGAAAACATTGTTTGCCATTTTTAAATTGGACCAAGTATGACAGGTTTAATGTTGTTAAATTTTAACATCTTACCAAGGATTTGATTTGTAATATCATGTGTTAATAGTGGACTAGTGTTTTGATTGTATATGTAAATAGAAAAAGTGTTTGAGCATGGGTTAATAACTTGTAAATGTTTTTTTTTTTCGATTTAGATTAAGTAAAGAAACGTTCTTAATTCATTCGATACTAAAACTTTGTGTCGCTATTCATTTCATAAATCATATAAAAACAAAATTGATAATAACGCGTTGATTTTTCTCTAAAAAAGTTCAATATAGTTGTTATCTGAAAACGAACATTTCGTCTTTATCATTACTCGCTAAATAGTAGTGTTTCCCAAATCAATTTTACCATCTATTTCTGTGCTTTTTCAATAGTATATAGATCAAGAATAAATTAGAATAAATAAACTACCAGACTCAAAGATACCCATACTTTTTTTTAAACGGCCAATTGGAATCACTCACGGATCACTGGAGTATCATCATGTCACCAGTATTACCACGCGATCATATTCCACCACCAAGTCAGCAATTCAGGAGGAAATTTATAATTATGAGAAAAACCCCCATGTGAAATACGAACCCAGGACCATATAATACCTAAGTCTTATCTCACCACCAAGATGTCGTTGGGCTATAATGCCTTTGGCTAAGATACCGATACTAATTCTCCATTTAAATAACTATGTCAAAAGTTTGGATCGTTTATATGCCTTAGCAGAACTAAAGACATTTTTATCATATTTTAAAGAAAATCACATATAAACAGAATTTATCTATAAGGCATATGATTATTGGCTTGTTTAGTAGCCCTCTTTAATGATTCCATTAAGAAGCTACCTATAAATCCATTAGAGAGAGCATATTTGATTCACTTATTTGATTCACTTTAAAAGACACCTCTTACTGGTCCATATACCTCTTCCTCTTGATGGATAAATTTTTAAAAACATGACCGACTCATATACCATCTCTTGATCAGAGTTGGGCCTCTTAATGGCTCAAGTGCTTAGCACGAGGTTACAAAGCGCCCCTAATAAAGTAAGAAAAGTGGTTTGTACACGGAATGGTTTTTACTACTTTAGCCTTTACCGATCAAACTAGTTTTTATTTTTACTCATAGAGCTGTGTTTAATCAACCATTGATGGACACCCCCACCCCCTTCCTTTCCGGCGGACATTGTCATCATCCAAGCAGAAGGAACAACCTAGAGCTGTGTTTAGTGTCATAATCGATAAGCACAGCCCTTAATCAATCAGGTAAAATCAAACTAATAGCTCACGTCTAATGGTCACAAAACCTCGGTCAAAATTCAAAGATTGATGGCAAAAGCCTTACAGACGACAAATTGCTTATAAATCATGCTGCTATGAATCTACGAAAATCTATAAAAGGTTAGGATAACAGCCCTAAGATTTATGTTACATAATTGATTATGCCACCACAAACCACTCTTGCCTAACTCCCTGGACCTGTCATGCAAGAAGCAGAGTAAAGCGCGATAACAGTTCTCAGTTACGTTACAAATATGACCAACGAAATGAAAATGAGACGAATGGATTAAATATATAGGCCATAGAATTAAACTAAACCTGTTTTGTTCTTCCACATCCAGTCCTGAGGTCCCTGCATCCCCTATAGTGAAGTGATAAAAGGCAATTAAAAAAACCGCATGAAAGTTGTAAGTGAACAAAATTCAAAAGTCTGTGGTGTTTATTACCTGCTGGAAGCGTGCAGAATCATTCATAGAGCCACCAGCCACAGGCATTTGTGCATATCCATAGCCCTGTAACACAATAAAATTAGTTATGATAAACAATAGCATTATAAGGCAAAAATGGGATGGGTGACACCAATACCTGCATATTCGGATGCGCTGCAACACCAGTACTTTGATACTGGAACAATAAACAGATGGTCAGCGTGGGACTCTAATGGTAGAACAATGACAAATTGTTATTTAACAGAAATGTACCGATGAAGACTGAGTGGCTGGCTGCAACTGTTGAGGGTATCGCCCTTGTGCCTGCATATGCGGCGTTTGAAGGTGACTTTGAGGCTGGAGTTGGGGAATCTGAGTTTGCTGATTTGGTAGACTCTGAATGTTAGTTTGACTATGGGGCTGCTGAACTGAAGCAACTTGTTGCTTTTGTTGCGGTTGTTCTTGAGGCTTCTGTTGTAATTCAAACAAAGCTAACTCCTCTGGTTTCTCCCACTGTACAAACCACATCCATGATTATTAACCTCCAATCTTACTACCAAGAAAACATAGATTAGATAATAAAAAAACAAAAAAATGCAATAATTAACAATATTTACTTTGCTTTCGCCAGTTGTGCTGTTGTAGTAATACTTATATCCATCAGGAGAGGTATGCTCCGTCCAATTACATTTCACAGGACCTCCAGCTGGCGGCATCACTGGAGCAACCGAAGCAGCAGGAAGTGAATCCGTTACAGGTTTTACATTTGAACCACCAGAAGCGACTGATGCTTGTGGTACACCACCAGCCCATGTAGACTGCTTAAAAACAAAAAACGAATCTCAGTATCATGCTTACAATGACACAAACCAAGTTAGTTGATAGTTGAAAGTCGAACTTTAGATACCTGCATTCTAGCACCTTGCAGGTTCTGCTGAGGTGTTAAATTGGGATTTGATGGTTGCATAAGCTGCATTTGCTGTTGAAGCTGAGAGAATGCCTGTTGAGACGACTGGTAACTTGCCTGTAAAGTTTGTTTTTGTTGAGACAGCATTTGAGCCATTGGCGAAGCTGATTGGTGGACAGGCTGCATCATCTGCTGCTGATTTGGCAGCTGATACGGGTTCATCATTGCGTTAAAAACATTGGGAGGCATGTTGTTAGAAAGAGCCGGTGGTGTCGTTGATGAGACAACAGCTTGAGCCTGAGCCTGGGGGGGCAACATTGCATTGAAACCAGCCATTGGCTGTGACGGGAACCCTTGACTGAAGGAAGTTTGAGCACCAGAATTTGGTGCTTGTAGTTGACCAGGACCAGACGGTCTTACATTACTAGATGCCAGGGCCTGTGAGAAAGCCTGTGGCTGCATACCTGAAGAGAACTGTTGTGGTGACTGATTTGGCTTATTTAAGGGAGATAAATTTTGGGCCCCGGAAGATAGTTGTGGCAAAGAAGGATTAAAGCTCTGTATATCATCAGACATTAGCATCATCATTTATTGTAAAACTATATATTAACATTAACAGTTGATAATAAAAGAACTTACAGGAGCTGAAGACTGTTTGTTATGCATGCCAACATCAGATGGTAACATGCCCTGCTGATTCATTGGATGCCATGCATTTTGAGAAATAGGAGCTTGCATCACCTCACCATGATTCGGTGGTCTGAAATACATTTGTTAACATGAAAAAGTTTGATACAAAAAAACAACAATAATAGAAACTTATTATATCAGCGTATAAAAAAGTACCTAGCCCCCGGAGACGATAGCCTAGGACCAAACCCAGGACCGCCTAATGCAGGACTTCCTCTGGCAAAAAGAAATAGAAAAACAAATCAACTATAGACTTAATTAAAATATATAATAATCCTTTTTAAATGCATTGTAAATAACCTTGGTTCTCCTGGCCTGGGACGCTTAGGGTCAGCAAATCGAACAATCAATGGCTGTTCACAACCCTAAAAAAGAAGATGAAGTTAATTAAATATAAAAAATGGTAGTGGTATAATACATGAAGATAACATGGACAATGCATTTGCTTACTCTCATAATGTATATTCCATTAAGAGCATTTATCGCTGCCATTGCCACATCTCTATTTGTGTATTTAACAAATCCACATCCTTCAAAAAAAGTATCAAGTAAATTAGAAATAAACAGAATATAACACATAATGAAGAAAAAAATAATGTACTTCAAATAAAAAACAAATTGTTAAAAAAGTGAAGACAAACCACGACTTTGCTTCATTTCATCCCGCATGAGATAGACATCCTCAACTCGGCCATAAGGCAAGAAAATCTGATAAAAAAAATTATATTATTTTCAAACATATATATAAATAAAGCAAGGGAAGAAAAACTGATATATAAAATAATATTATGCCCTACTTCTTCAACTTCTTTTTCAGTTGCTTGTTTATTTATCGACCCAACAAACAACTTGTACTCCACTGCACCTAACACGGAAGAAAACGGTATCAGAAAAAATTCCAATCCAAATCCAAAGACTAATAATTACCATAAATGTAGATGACAAATATTGGTAGTAAAAGTAAATTACCTAAGCGTTCCCGCTCCCCGTCAGCATACCTAACCTGGATAGGACCCACTCCCTGTAGAAAATATAGAACATTGTGTCTTGTGTGTGAACAAACATGATCAACTTTTTATAAAAAGCATCAAAATAAAAGAAAAAACTGACCCCTGGCAATGTGTACTGATTATGTAAGGAGCGTATCGCCCTATCAGCCTCTTCTGATGTGGCATACTTAATGAAACAACATCCTGCAGAAGCGAACACCGTGTTTCCTGGTACGTTAACAACACAACTTGATGACCAGATGCGAATATGTTCTAGGTGCAAATATTCATAAGCAGTAAATAACACAAATATTCATCTGAATAACACAAGAATGTAATGAAGACAAAAGTTCTAGCTGCAGTACTCTCATCCTTTAAACTATAACAGATGTACACAATTGACCATTCAACCATAATCAAATATTAAACCTTAAGCACCATAACCATAATTGAAATAAACAACAAAACCATCCATTATAGTTGATATTTCAACCATCCATGAGAAATTCCAAAATGCAAAGCTGACAATAATAAAAAAACACACACCAACAATTGTAAACCATATACTTGAACATTAGCTATGCCTCACAATAATACATTCTGCCATTACAACAAGAGAGCAAGGACCAGGGAAAAAAAGGGAGAAAGACATATGACATCTCATATAAACCATACACAATAGACCTAATATTCAATCATCCAATCAATACACCTAATATTTGTTCACTCACAACCACAATATGTGAAAAAAAGCAACACCTGGTGCAAATGGGACCAGATGTAGATCGAATAATAGATAAATTATAAGTTCAGCAAATGCATAAAATTTGATTCAGTACAAGTATTATCCCATTTCGGGTCATTGAACAACACGCGCCAACACAACAAAATCAATGACAACCAAATCTCATGCCACAACTATTATGAAGCCCAAAATTATTCGAGTTCAATCAAATCGCATACATTACTAATCACGCTCATTTTACAAATAATTTACACTTGTCAGACAGTCACCATTCGACAGTCACTCACATTTACAGATGATCAACACTGGAATCATGTGGCAAAAAGACCAAATGCGAAAGATGTTATCAGTACGACCTGATCAATTCATCAACCGCCACTAGATCAATATAAGTTGACCACATACATCGCTAATGATCTTGGTAAGACAACACATCCCACCACTATTGAAAAACCATTGCAAATTTGCATGGTATCACAACCCCTTCAACTTAAAACACATACATGGATGGGGAAAGGGATCCAATAATATATCAGTTGTGTTGATTTTTAAGCAAGCTTTCTAATTCTATTTGCAAACATCCATAATATGCATAATGATAGTTATTCAATAATAAATAATTAACTTGCTACAATAAAAATGACAACAAAAAACAATAAGATTATAGCACGAGAAATTACAACCATGAACCATCAATCCCAAAATTCAATCATATACCATACGCTAACCCATCATACACAAACCCACAAAGCAACCAAACTGAAATGAAATTATCATGATACTGCAACACTAAAAGGTCCATCACTTGAAACAAAATTAAAATACATACAATGGGCAGAAAAGCCAAAACTTCTAAACCTCTTTAAGCCATGAATAACAGATCATTTCACCTCAAATGCAAAAGAGCATAAAGGAAAGACAACCATAGCGCTTATAAAGGAGTAATCCCTTGCTAATAAAAGAGGAACTTACACACTGAGATCGATAAATCTTGTTTCTCAAACTTATAAAATTCACAAAACTCAAGAGAGAAATGTAGCAACACATTCAAAGAGTAAAAGTAGCCGTCAAACAGCTTATATGAATTATCTAGTATATCCTTCTATAACTCGATGAATGAACCAAACCACAATATTGAGCCCAGCTCTCAAGAGGTAACTGACATTATTAATTCACCCATATTCTATCTACAAGATCTGAATCTTCATATTATGTCAAAAAAAAAAAAATAAAGACCAAACAACACACGAGCAACTAAATTATTCCAAACACAGACTAGATGTCAATGGCAACCAATCTTCATAGCCATCACATTTCCAAGATCACAACAAACTTTTACTAACACACATTTTAATAGATCAAAATTCCAGGGTCTTAACACAAATGAACCAACAGAACTCCTCAAGGTTACAGTGTTGCTGCTACCCACACACTACAAATAACCTACTTATCATATACAGTATACCAATTAATGTGCTGCTAAAATTCAGTTCTACATGTCTCAACACTAGGAACCTAGCTTTAATAATACCAAAACTCCATCTACAGAAAAAGCTTGCATTGTTATTATGTCATAGATGCTGCCCTCAAATCAGCATCTATCAACATCGTCCATGAACGAACAGCTAAATTACTGACTTTATTTGGTCTAGTTTTATGACTTTATCTTCTTCTTCTCATACAGATCGAATCTTGCAGACCATAATAAGAGGCCTGAAAATAGCCGAGAAAACTAACTGGGAAGAAACATAAGTTTACATTTGCTTCCCTCGTCCCCTCAAATACCTGAAAAGATATATTCACAAATATCAAACTAAAAAAATCTGTGTACTTGCACATACCTTGTTGCTGCCCGGTTCTCTTGTCCTTAATCAAAGCAACCTCAAGGACGTTTCCATGCTCTTCAAAAGGAGGCCGAATCTGATTCATAAGAAAAATATACGTCTTAATAAAAAAAAATGGAAATAAATATCTTCAAGCAAAAAAAATGTGTCTAATTTATCAAAGTTAAAAGTCCAAAACTTTACATCGTCTTCAGTAGCTGTCTTTGGAACAGAACCAACAAAAAGCTTAGCTACGCTGCCTCCTCCATCAGATTGTTGTCTTTTGTTAAAACTGCCCCCATCATGTCTCTTATCATAACCATCTCCATCAAAGCTCCTTTTCTCAAAACCGCCTCCACCAAATCGCTCTATAAACCAAATCGACATATTAAGTATTATCCAACAATATCCCAATAAAATTTCACAATAAAAAACAATATAACTAACCATTTTTGACACTTCAACAACGCAAAATTAAACTAACACAACAAAATTTCACTTAACTAAAAGTACATTTCAATTGCTTTGATCAAAATAATACTTTTTATCATAATAATCAACAAACAATCAATAAACCCTAAAAAATACCTTGAGAAATACAGATAACAATTCTTATTAAGAGCACAACAATAACATTGGTCAAGATAACATTTTTAACATTAAACAATACAAAATTTCAACTAACTAATGTGAATTACAATTTCTTTTCAACAACATTAATCAAAATAATACTTTCAACAATAATATCAATCAAAATAATATTTTTTTAACAATACCTTGGGGAGAGCCACCTCTACCAGGAAAATCAAATGGACGTTTCTGACCAGACAAAGGCGGGACGTCATAATCAATATTATTATTATTATTATTATTAAACCTAGGTCCAGAAAGAGGCACTTCAAATTCCGACGACGGATTATTATTATTATTATTATAACTTCTGGCATTCCGTACATCCATTTGACGAAACCCTTCACCATAACGAGGCGGAGTGTTGTCGAAAGGGCGGCGATTGGCGGAGAAGCCTCCTCCACGGTGGCGATTGATCGGAGGATCGTCTGAAGATCGTGAAGGAGGTCCGCCTCCTCTAGGGTGTCTGTATGGTTGTGAATCGTTAGGGTTGTGGTTGTATCGATCTCCTCCTCTGTATCTGTCCATGATTGAATGATATGATAATAATTTGAAGGAATTGAAGGAAACCCTAGAAATATAATTATGAGAATTAATTGGGGTAAATGATGGAATTAAGGGTTTGAGATTGGGTAATTGTTATATAGTTGAGCTGCGGCGACCGTGATTGTGTTGGTGACTGTGTGTTAATAATATTTGTGGTTGTATCCTTCTAGTTTCCCTGTTTTAGTTTCTGACCCCCTCCCCCTCTTTCTTTCTTTTAGAGTGTCCGGAGTGGGGGCGGGAAAGGGGCATGAAGGGGGGAACTAGAGGTGTACAAAATACCTGAACCCGAACCCGAAAAAAATACCCGAACCTGGGTATTTTAAAACCCGGATTTTTTAAAACCCGGTTATTTAATACCCGAACCCGACCCTACCCGGTTATTTAATACCCGAACTCGACCCTACCCGTAAGGTATTTTCGCAAACTAATGTATTAAAATTAAAATTTTACTACAAAAAACACAAATATATATAAAACATTTATGTTTTATTTATATAATCTCGTACCAATTTCTATTTTAAGTTATAAGTGTAGCATAAAATACTTAACCAATTTAATTTATAACATAAAACATATTGTAAAACAACAATATATAGTATAACCAACCCGTCCGAGTTGACCTGAACCCGACCCGTTTAGCTAAACGGGTTCGCGGGTTTGACCCGAACCCATTTAGACTAAACCTAAACCCACTAATTTCGTGTTAGGTTCGGGTCGTGTTTTCGGGTCGTGCCGGAAATGCACACGCTTACTTGAAAAATAGGTATCTAGTACCCGAAAATGGGTATACCCGAAACCGGGTATTGAAAACCCGAACCCGACTTGAACATGGTATATAGGACGAAAATACCCTACCCGAACCCGACCCGATTATTTCGTAATACCCGGTTATACCCTACCCGGTCATACCCGAACCCGGGTACATAACCGAACCCGGGTATTCAAAAAACCCGGTTTTGTACACCTCTAGGGGGAACACCATCCCCAGGGTGGCGTGGAGAGGGGCAGGAATGAGGGGCGGGGAGTTTTCAACTGGCGTGGGGCGGGGGTGGGGGTGAGGTGGCACTATTTGATTGGCCAGGTTTTTTTTAAACTTTAACACAATATAATATTATTTCTTCCCCCCCCCCCCCTCTTCCCCCCTTCCACTCCCCACAATTTTTTCCCCCCACATGGGTCCCACAAATGCCACATGGCGCTTCATCCCCCTCCCCCCCCCACTCCGGATAGTCTTAGAGTTGAGTTAATTGCTAATTTAATCCCTGTGGTTTTGTTAAAAATTGTCACTTTCATCCAAATCTTTTTTTTTTATTATTTTAGTCCTTGTGGTGTCATTTTTTGTCATTTTAGTCCCTGTGGACTAACAAGATTTGGATGAAAGTGACAATTTTTACAAACCTCAGGGACTAAAATGACAAAAAAAAATGAAAACACAGGGACTACATTGACAAAAAAAATAAGATTTGGATGAAAGTAGCAATTTTTGACAAACCTCGGGGACTAAATTGGAAATTAACCCTTTCGAAAAATATAAAAACAAAGTAATAGACGCAGTGTGCAAAGGTGAAAGCTTACCCTCATCACAGATGTAGGGCTCCTGACCCTGCACCAGGCGCAGTCGGCTCATCCCAATGAGAACCAAGAACGCCTCCTGACACAAGTGCACGTCATAAGGGGGAGGCGTTCCCAGTCAAGGGTTGGAACCACTCCTGGTTCTTGTAATCTTCCATCATCGCGAACTCAGGGAGTTTCTGGCGCTCCCAAGAACCTTCCAAGGCATATCCACGGGGATAACCCCCCCCCCCCCCCGCTTTATATAAAAGAACTTCTCCTTCCAGTCATGCATAGACTCGGGAGGAGTAGTTCCCATCGGTTGCACCTTTCCGCGCAGCGCAAAGTTAAATCAGGACAACTCCCTGGTCATCACATAAAAGACGTTGAACCTCTCAAAGGTCGGTTCAACGTCCAAGGTACGGCAGCATGCCTTAAAATGGACAAGCCTAAGCATGCCAAATGCACTCATCTTGTGACACACCAAAATTTCTAAACCGTATTTTATGATATAAGCACACAGGGCTTTTAACTACCAAATAGTTGACAAAAGTTAGGAGGGACTAATCTTGCCAAGATACCAAACTAGTGTTTGGTTAATTATAAGAAAAAAGAAAATCAACATATGCAAGAAGCATATGTCGATCATCACACACACTCAAAACACACACATAAGATCAACTCAAGAACAAGCCTAAATCAATGTGGAATCAAAGGGCTTTTCAATGCATTAGCCCTAAAATGAATCATCCAAGCATAAAACACACCAAGGTAACATTTTATTTGGCTAATTTTGATGGTATGTTCATTCTTGGCTATGATGAAAATCATGGGTTGTTATAAAAACGTGAATTAAGGGTGTGTAATGGTTACTCTAGTTTGAGGAAACCATAATATATGTTAATTTGTGTGTGTTAAACAAAATACTTGTGAGAAGGTTATATCCTTATAGTTCATGTTATGAAATGAATTGGGTTTTTGGTGGATTGGTAGGAACCACCTTTAAACCATAAATTACTAGCTTTAGTTAATACTTAACACTGATAAACTATGATTTAGATGTTTATTGGAATGCTAGTAATGATAACCTTGGTCAAGGATGAATCAATGGGGTTCTGAAGTCCTAAAATTAAAGTTAGGAAAATCACGCCTACCAAGTGTTTGATAAAATGCATCAATGAAACTCGATTTCATTTGGGCATAGATAATTTGGTGAAAACATGTATGTTGGTAAAACATGACCAATAATGCGTATAGAATGTAAAGACTAGGTTCTAACAACCTATGTGGTCGTTCACCTCATAGGTGCTAATACAAGAAACTTTGGATAACCAAGGAATCTCAGAATGAGGTAAAGAGGAAGACGCATAAGGTAAGTCACTCGATGGCTTAAATCTCAATATATTTGTAGTATGTTTATATGCTTAGTTATACCCTTGTATATATTTGGAAACTAGTCATTGGAATGTCACAAAAAGAAGTTGAAACAAGATTCATAATTCATAGAAAACAACCTGAGATGAAGGTTGTCAATATCCCAATTAGGCTAACGGGTCAATTGGGTAAGCGCTAGATAGACAAGGACATAAACCAAGGGTCAACATTATGCCCATATCAGTTTTTGTTAAATGCTTGAGTATATTCGTAGACTTTATGTTAACACTCTCAAGCTAGTTTAGAAGCAAAAAGGAGCGTGAGCTAAGGTAAGTCACATCTATGACTTTATACATATATGCATATTTTGAAAATTATACCATTGTCATATAAGTTGAGATACCATTGTGATTCCCAAGAGGTATAAAATCTTGAATATAAACCATGTCACGAGTCATATGGGTAGCGCGAGTAAGACCAAGAAAAGTGGCACATGTGGCCATGGACACGAGGCATCGCTACGACGGCAGAATGGCTTGGACAAATAATCACTTAGTCAAGTCGAGGCTTGATTAGTCGTGTGTAACCCTCAAGTATAAACTTGGGAATCATAAAAATTTATGTTTTCAACTTATATAAACCTTAACGGGTCAAGTAGAAGAGGAATCAAATCACTGTGGTTATAGTGTTAGAAACCGAATAAAGAATTATACACGAGAATTAATCACGTAATAACGTTGTATTGTGACCCATAAATGAGTTTTAAGTAGCTCCGAACACGATCTTGAAGTTGCACTAAAAGTGCAGCTTAATGCAAGGGAAAATAAAGAAAAATGGTTAAGTATAAAACCTGCAGAAATTGAAGAACTTTTTCTTACAGCAGGTTGACCCGCCTGGGTAGAATACTCACCCGCCCGGGTAAAAATTCTGATCAAAACGGTAGTTTATACATAAGGTTGACCCGGCCGGGTTGAATTCTCACCCGCCCGGGTAAAGTTTAGGAAAAAAAAATTTGATTTTTATTATTCTTTCTATTCTACCCATTCATACTAACGATTATTGGGTTTTTGGTTGATCTTAAACCCTAGGTAGGAAGGTCATGGATGCCGGAAGATGATCGAGACACTCGAAGAACCGAACGCACGAGACTCGCCCGCTTCCGCAACTTTTGAGCTAAAAATTTATAAACTTGGTTTTTAAAAGGCGCCATCGTCATCGTTTTCACTATTAAATTCATCGTGCGTATGTTTAAACCACGAGGTGTATGTGCAAAATATTTTGACAAACTCGTTGAGCTTGTAATGTTTTAAACACAAACTTCTAAACTAAGTTTATTAGCTCGTAAATCATCCTATAATACCGTTTTAACAGGGCGGGTCTTACACATCTGGCTATGTGCACCCCATAGGTCGCCAAAGTAAGCTGAAACTTGGTGGCCAGAAAACGAAACCCACACTTGGTAAAGTAGGCTTTGTATAGGGCAATCTTGCCCTCTGGTTCGTCAGAGCTATCTTGCCGGCCTCCGACAACTCTGGCTCCCAAGCAGCCTCCAGCTCCTGCTGCTGGACGAACTCCTCGAACCGAGCCTACGTCCACTTCACAATGGTGTTACCGATGAGCTTGGACGTCTTCGTCTTCTCAGCCATAACTACAAAGGCTACGCATTAACTACATTGAAAAGTGGAGACACGTCACCCGCGGGGTTACACATCAACAACCAGGTTGCCACGTCATCACTCGCGGCTGGTTTGATGTAAAATAAAAAAGGCGTTCTGCGCCTGATTTTTTTCTCAGCGTCATACCTGCCACATCATCATTCGGCGATACGTTGATTTAAAAACGAAAATATGTTCTCCGCATGATTCCTTCTTAGGGTCATGATTGTCACGTTATCACTCGGGGCTGGTTTGACGTAAAATCAAAAAGACGTTATCCGCAGGATTCCTTCTCAGGGTCATGCCTGCCACGTCATCACTCGGTGATACGTTGACGTAAAAACGAATAGACGTTCCTGCGTGATTCCTTCATAGGGTCATGACTGCCACGTCATCACTCGGTGCTAGTTTGAAGTAAAATAAAAAAGACGTTATCCGTATGATTTCTTCTGAGGGTCATGCCTGCCACGTCATCACTCGGTGATACGTTGACGTAAAAACGAATAGACGTTCCTGCGTGATTCCTTCTTAGGGTCATGACTGCCACGTCATCACTTGGTGCTGGTTTGAAGTAAAATAAAAAAGACGTTATCCGCATGATTTCTTCTGAGGGTCATGCCTGCCACGTCATCACTCGGCGATACGTTGACGTAAAAACGAATAGACGTTCCTGCGTGATTCCTTCTTAGGGTCATGACTGCCACGTCATCACTTGGTGCTGGTTTGAAGTAAAATAAAAAAGACGTTATCCGCATGATTTCTTCTGAGGGTCATGCCTGCCACGTCATATATCACCACCCACCATCACCGCCACTGACCACCACCCACCACAGCCACTGACCACCACCCACCACAGCCACTCACCACCGATTTTATTCTTTCGTCTTTTCCTGCCTATCCAACAACACAAAGTAATGTTTTGTTTCATTCTCACATGGCAACCAAACAAGACATGAAATGGTAATGATCCATTTCATTACATTGTCTATTCCATTACCTCGTCTATTTCATTCCTAATCTATTTTATTACCCCATACCAAACAGAGCCTAAGAAACTTTTACTAACTATTATGATGCTATCAAACAACCACTAAAGCTTTTATAAACATAGTTAATTCTCTTGGTCAAGTGGAAGGACTCTTCCTTAAAGGAAAAAAAAAGTAATTAAAACTGAAATTAGTCAAAAAGAGATAATCTATAATCTATAATCTATAATACATTATAAAGGAGGAGTGATGTACAACATGGTCATTTGCATTTTCATACAACTTAACAAGCAACATGTACAACATATATAAGCAAGAAATTTAAGGGTATTATAGGCATAATTGTGACAATTAAGACACTTAGGAGGGTAATATAGACATTTCACCGACCTCCTCCTTTGTAACAAGAAAAGGATTTCCATAACTACCCGTATACCAGTGAATCGACCCTCCTGTATTAGTTCTTGATAACTGGTTAGTTCTTGACAAACCCTTGATAACCATCCTATCTATCTATATATATAAAAGAATTGATATGTGATGACGTGGCATTTAATGGTGGCTTCAATCATCCCTTGAATGTGCCACATGGCATAATAAGGTGCAATTTTTATTATTTTTTTAATTTTTAATTTTTTTAATAAATCACGTAAAACCTACCAATCATCGTATATAATCCTCTTTTTCTCACCCCTAAACCCTAATAAATTTTTATTCTCAATCCTCATTACCACCTCTCTCTCAAACCTTACCTCCCGTTCACTGTTCCATCACCCTCTCCACCTCCTCCTCTCTCCGTTGTATCCGCCGCCACTGCCGGTAATGTGCACGCTAATTTATATTTCTGTTTGCAGTCATTGAGTTTTTAGGTGACGTGCTTCAACGGCTTCCGACGCCCTTTAGGAAAATTGCTCAACATGTTATTGTTAAACAATACAGTAATTCGCTCCACTTTTGACTTTTAATTTGTTTATTCGATTTTAGTTTTTTATATAATTATTTAGTGTGAGTTTTGTAATTTAAGTTCGATTCCGGATTTTTGTGAACAACTTTCTTCTCCATCTTTGTCATATATCCATCATACATCTCTGTTCTTTTTACTCAAACATCTTATGTCCTATTCTGTTTTGTGGCTAATATCAATCACCTGGCCCAAATTCCGAATCCCATAAAAGAATAATACTAAAATCTTGATAATAACCTGCAAAGATAATCAAAATTTGTTTAGTTTTTGAAGTGAGAGGTGTGGACCCCACTTGGGAAAGTGTTCAAAATTCAATTTTGTTAGTAGGTTTGATTTGATTTTGTTGTTTGAGGATTAAAAGGTGGTGACTTGGTGTTAATTTTGATGATTTTTTTTATATAATTTGATTGAATAAAGTGGAATTATTATGGTGAGTGATATGGAAGGGAGACATATGGAGAAGAGAAGATGAGTCAAAAGATGTATGTCAATGATCTGATTAGATTAGGTTCTATTGTTTGGTCCTGTATTAGTGTTTGATCAGGTCTGCTCATATTTGTAATCGGTTGATATTAAAGGTTTGATTCAGTATTGTTGTTCTTGAAGTTGTCATATGATTTATGTCACTTCATCCAAAGTGAGAGGCCTACTTTTCATCCTTTTTAATCTCTGTTGTTTAACTTAATATATTTGAAAATTGAAATTTGGGTGGGGTTGTGTAGTTCATTGCCTTGATTAGACTATTCGGAGAACAGACGGCAACCCTCCCCCGTCTCAAGCTTTTGCCCCGTCCCCAAGCCACACACCGCCCCGGAGCCCCCGTTCTCTCCCACCCCCGTCCCCCCCGTCTCCAAACGGACATATGGGACGGGCCAATCACCGCCCCCCACCAAAGCCTCCACCAATCACCGCCCCCTGCCACCCCCGTCTCCACCTCCCTACACCGCCCCCTGCCCCCGTCCCCTCCCGTTCTCTGTCCTCCGGTCCCACCTTTTTCCGACGTGTCACCCCCTTCCCCCGTCTGCTTACCCACCAGACTTATTGATAACTAATAAACTGAACCAGCTCTCTTTTGCAGGTGAATCTAATAGAAAGGAAAATATAATTTTTATTTGTGTGCATGATTATGATTGTGTATTTTGAGTGCATGCGTGATTTTTATTTTTGGTGTTTTGTGTAGAATGAAGATGGTTTTGTGTAATGGTGGTGAGTTTTATGGTGTTATGATGATTCTCTGACATTAGAAGTTGTATGGTGAATGTGTTGGAGGTTCTGCAAGTGGTGGTGATCGTGGATCCGATATGTTTTCTACTTTTATCATTTTTATTAAGTCATATTAAATTTTTCAACCCCGGGACACTCCCGGGGTAATAAGCTAGTTTAATCATATTCATTGCTATATTATTCAATCGGCCGTTCAAGGCTTCCCATTTAGTTGTTCGCATTTACTCGCATATTCATTGACATCTCTTCTCCTACCTTTTATATGACAGTTACACCCAACACATTGTTATATGAGAGAGAGAGAGAGAGAGAGAGAGGCGATACGCCCAACACATGGCGAACATGGGTTCTATTGGTGGTTGTCAAAGGTTGGCTGGCTGTTAGGGTTCCGCCATGAAAACTGGGCGGCGGCGGTGTGTGTTTCAACAAAAGGACCCAAATCGGGCAGCGATAGGGTGTCTTGCGACCGTACTGGATGGCGATGATGACCTATTTGGTTGTGGCTAGGGTTGGAAGGCGCCGAATAGGTGAGGACGGCGACGGTGTGGGGGCTCCGGCTCCGGTGACCAATGCATAAGTCTAGAAAGCTTCAATTTCAGGTTTCTTTTCCAAATGTTTCTAATACTGTTGATTGATTGAATTAGGTTTTGCTTAACTGATAGTTATGAAAATATGAAGGGGCTATCACCCTATTCTTAAAACCCGATTTTTTTTAAATATATACTATGTACTCGTATTGTATTAGTGAAGCTAGGTGTGCAATTTTGTTGCCAATTAGAAACATGATAGAACCCGTGATCTCAATTTTATGAAAGTTCATTATTTACAAAAGTGCCATTTTGTTGCTGTAGTAAATATTAAATATTAATTTGCTTAATACCCATTTTTGCTAAGAGTATGTAAGTTGACTGAGTGGATGCTAAAGAATCTATTTTTTTTTTCAGAAACTTAGCTTACTTGAGCTTAAGCAATCAATAAACATTTCACACGATTAATTTTGTAACAACCGGCAAAAATAAGGTAATTCCGTACAGATTAATTAGTATATGGGTAACGTAATTAAATGCAATTATGTGTGATTTAATTATCAAGGCCTTAGGAGATAGCAATTTCCAAATAGTGCATAGGAATGCATACGTTTAATGGTAAAACATGAGTGGATCATGTGCGAATAAGCTATCCGGTATGGACGTTGGCAATTACCCGGTAATAATTAAATAAACGAAACAGATCCCGGACACCCAGGATATAAAATAAAGGGTATTTTCATAAGATATAATGAGTTTTGGAACTCCAAAACCATAAATAAAAACGTCTTGTACAAATCTCCCGGTAACGAATAAAATGCGCGTACCGCACCCGATACGCGTATAACTTATAATTTCACCCGGCAAGAGCCTAAATAACCAATCAACACTTAAACTAGGCTATGTTTAAGGGTTATTAGGGGCATTTTTAATGTCCGAATAACACGCGAATAAAGTCCGAAAAATACCCGAACGACACCCAAACGTTAAAGAATTAAACTTAACTCATAATTAACAAATGTTTGGCCAAGGATGGACCCCACCCATGACCATGAGCCGGCCTAAACACCCACCCCCCCCATGCGTGATCTTTTCCTTTTGTACTAGGATATCTAAGGAAGATTATGGAAAGATATGGGATGGTTTGAGTAGGACAACACTTGTATTATCACATGAGTACTTAAGTTAAAAAAAGAAATCCATTTTCTTTTTTGCTTCCAAATTTACGGCCCAAGGCACCCCATGCCTAGCAATCCTTCTTTTGTACCATATGATCTAAAAAGATATGTGAAAGCATGGCATGAGCTTGAGTTATCATATTATAACACAAATATTGTCCTTGAAAATCCAAGTAATCTCTTCCAAAGATTGTGAACCTACGGCCACCACTCCCAAACCACTCATTGAGATCCTTCTTTGATTCATTTGTACACACATAAGCTATTTTAAAGGAACTAATATCTAGTGAAAGATATGGTTGAGCTTTAAAAAGAAACAAAGCATCACACTTGAACATCAAAGCAAACAAACTCTTTCCTTGTTTTCCTTTCTGGCCGTGAGTTTCATCAAACACACACACATCCATTCAAAGTTCAAGTTTCTCATTTCTTTCCTTCTTGAATGCCGTGAGGTACTAGAGCCATACACCATATTTTTCTTTACTTAAAATCCACAAACTAATCACTAAACATCCACCATCCAAACCCCCATTGTGTGTTTCAAGAGCTTGGAGCTTAACCACTAGGAAGAACACACTAAACTCCATCATAATCAAGTCTTGAAAGCTTCCCTAGCCTTGTGCTAGTTGTAAGTATTCTTGATCATGTTTTGTCTTTAAAATGTTTATGTTATTAGCTTGAAACAAGTTGTACATGGGGATGAACTTGAATGAGCTTTTCCTTGATAAAACATAAGCTTTTAAAAACTAAAATGGTGTTTAGTAAGTTGTTATATGGGCCGATTTTTGGTGATGGAATTTTGTGGTGTTTTGTAGTTTTTATTTACTTCATAGAGACTTGAACAAAATAATGGCTTGAGTGTAACTTGTTAAAGGAACTTGAATGAACTTGAAAGTGATTAAAATCCTCATGCATGGAAGATATGAGACTTGTCTAAGTCTTATTTTGTTAGAAAAACTAGTAAAATAAAAGTTACATAATTAAAGTCTACAACTTGAATGATGGAATTTGGACTTGTTGAACATAACACACTAACCACACATATTAGTAACCTTATTGATGATGTATGAGACTATTAAAAGTGTTTAGATGTAAAAATAATCCAACATTAAAAAGATGATCCTTTAAAGTCTACTAGTTTAGTAGAAAAATGATAATCTTGAAAGTTAATATGGAAAAAAATGCAACTTTTGTAAGTTAAGGGACTAATGTTGTAACTTTGAAAGTTGAGGGACTAAAATGGATATTTTAGAAACTTGGGTCCAAAAATGCAACAATGGAAAGTTTGGTGTCAAAAATGTAAGTAATAAAGTCTAAGGATGATTTTTGTAAATACTAGTAGAAGTACTTGGGTATTTTGTGTAAAAGTGTATTTTTGAAAGTTATAAAAATACAAAGGGTTTTAAAATAAGGATTTTTATAAAATAGAGATTTTATAAAAATGTGAATCAAACTTGAGAAACTTATACAAAAATGAATACTTTTATATAAATGGGAATATAAAAGTATTGGAAGCATTTTTGTATCTAAGTTAACAAGTTGGGCTAAAATACAAACCTTCCAAGTAACATGAGTTAGAAATGTGGATAATATTTCTATAAAGCACATGTTGGGAAAGACTTGGAAGAATTAACTAATCGAGTTAAGATATCGAATTAAGACGCGTTAACGAACCGTACACGGACAAATCATGAGAAAAATGCCATTGCGGCAAGATGAGAAAGTATATATTTTAGGAAGTAAAATATATATACATGGGTGAAAACTAACAAACACTTTCCTAAGTGTTAAGGGAATTATTCGTGGGAGAAAAATATAACATAAACAAATAAGACGTTAAACAAACGTATATACTTAACAAGAAAAATTACACATTTATATGTATGTACGTTCGTCTCGGCAAAACTCTAGTATATCTACTTAATGGGAAAGTAGATATGTGGGAAGGAAAGCCGCGACGAGTAGACAAGGATATATATATGTGTATGCCGTACCGACAAAATCCGAGTATATTTATTTGAATGGGAAAATAAATATACGGTATGGTGAGTTGAATCGGGTGTTAAGAATATACAATTGAACGACAAGATCTTAGCATATTTGTTTAAATGGGAAAACAAATGTGTGGCAAAGCGAGTCGGGTCGAATGTTGAAATATATATTATATCGAGCGATGCGATCTTAAGTATAATTATTTAAATGGGAAAATAATTATATGTTAAGTGACGTCGAGTCGATGATAATAAGATACAAGTTAAGGAAATATTAACAACAGTAATATATAACTTGTAACACAAAGGGTAATGTAACGCCAACGAAACCTAGGATACGCGCCCAATTAAACGGGATTTGGAATAACTTGTGGTCGGGAGTTGGGTGTACAACTTGCCAAGGCACATGCACTATAGGAATAGTGACTTATACGTCTAGAACGTTTGTAGGTGCGAGACCCTCTATGCTATCTACCTAGTGAGCCAGACAGTGTTCAGGTGAGTTTCACGGCCCCATTTTACTGTTTTAACTGGGGGAAAGATATGTTTGTCAAACGTTGTCACATGTTGAAATGTTTTCAAAGGTTAAAATGTGATAAGTGGTATGATGAGTACTTGAGCAGTGATCGCCACTCGGGGTTGAGTCCTCTCTTCCGTAATCATTAATTCAGGGAAATGAAACCGAAAGAA
Source organism: Ambrosia artemisiifolia (assembly GCA_032199755.1). NCBI lineage: Eukaryota > Viridiplantae > Streptophyta > Magnoliopsida > Asterales > Asteraceae > Ambrosia > Ambrosia artemisiifolia. Next base: position 50,645,566 of record CM063522.1, on the reverse strand, counting down.
TATTTGGATAGTACTATTGGTGCCTGACAAGGCCCACCCCTAATCGATAGCGTCGATTATGCATCGGCGTATGCCTGGGGTGCACGTATTCTGAAATTAAGTCGTTGGGTTCCGAGGAACGACTTGGAGCGGGGCACTATTATTAGTCTTGGTTTGGTTATGGGGCTCAAGGGATTGCTCATCATTATAGTTTGTAGGAGCTAGCTACTCCTTACAAAGGCCACAAGTTGTGCAGGTTTCGCACATGTTGTAAAAAAAAAAACGGAATATCGATCGACAAGATCCTAGTATAATTATTTAATGGGAAATAATTATACGGTAAAGTGAGTCGAGTCGGTGGTTGTGAAAATGTTGCTGTTATGAAACTAAAACCTGTGAACTCACCAATATTTTATATATTGACATATCTTTCAGGTAACTAAGTGCCGAATAGATATGGGGCTAGTGCGGTGGAATTCGGAATGTCGCATACTGGTCGGGGTTTCATTCATTGTTACCATCGGGTTGGAACATAAACGGAAATACCCCCACATTGAAACTTAATGTTTATCGTTTTATGTAATGCATTGCGCAACATTGGAACGAGATACTCATTTTCGACATTCTAATAATTTGATCTTTTCTAATTAAATATAGTTTGTGTTAATCTTGACTTTGATATGCTTTCGAGCGTTGCGCCACGTGTTTCCGCCATTGGCGTGGTGTGACAGAAGTGGTATCAGAGCCAAGGTTGTAGCGAACTAGCATTTTTGAAAAATCTAGACTATAACCAGTTTTGGCTCGAAAACGAAGTTTTCAAAAATAAAACACAACGAAATATTTTCAGAAAAGAAAGAAGATTGTACATGGATTGTACAAGGGGAAATTCCGACCGACTAGCCATGTGTGTCGATATATGAAGTATTAGAAAATGCGGATAAGATGTCTATGTTGCATAGGAATCCGATTTTCTAAGATTAAGTTAATACATATACGTAGTACGGATATTATGCCAGTAAGGTTGTTGTGTCACGCTTCACATTAGTCCACACTCCTGCACCGATCACCGGTACCAGCCAAGAGGAAGGACACTGTGGTCTACGAGGAGCCTACCTACTTGCCTGTAGACGGGATGATCGGAAGGACTAATCTCTATCGCGTTAATGGACGTCGCCACGTTGTTTGTGATTTGGAGGCGAAACTAGATCAAGTCTCTTGTTGTATGAAATCTCGGTTTTGGATCAGGAAGCTCGGAACTAGCGGGCAACAAGATTACCTGGCAACACAAATTATCATTACGGGTGCACACGTAATAATAGTTTGGGGTGCACGGTAACCTTGGTGGGCGCTAGGGCCGGGATTGGTGATCACTCCTTGTCTTAGTTGTTCCTGTTCTTTAGATTCAGTCTTAGTTTTGATTGACCAATGGGTTAAATGGGAGGTCTCGCCGATGTCCCTTTATTCTGATCCTAGCTAACCTAATAAGCTTTCTTCGACATTACCTTTATGGTACGAGCACGGAAGAGCTCGAACGTCTATTCATGAGAGAAATTTGACGTAAACCCACGCATTGGATAGTGACGAGAGACGAAAACTTCCTTGTATAGGAGTGGAATGTCTCCGCCACAAAGTTCTTCCAAAGGAGCGGGCATACGAGGATGCGCTGCCTACCGTAGAGATGAACGCCTGGAACGATGCGAGGAATGCTAAACTTGGAACCCAGTAAAGACTTAGGGTGCGTCCCTGCTAGGCTAGTGCGTCTAGAGAACGGGACCCTGCGTGGACTAAACATGAGACTCGTGGCCGTGTGCTGCGGTGTTATCATGGTGAATAAGTCATGTTCGACCTAACGTATGCCCAGGTTGTCTTCAAGGGTTGGGTATTTTTCTTCCCCAGTAGGAAGACAGAATCGAAGTTGCGGGATTAGGAAGCTTGATCATTGTTATCTGGAAGGCTCGATAGCCCTCGTCTGAATCGACAGTATTGGTTGTACCAATGCAGACATGGACTGATGGTGAAATCAGCATGCCATGTTGCACATCCGCGAGTCATAGGACTATGATAACCTTCGACGATGTCAAGAATTTCGGGCACTAATCATGACCGCGGCATTGTTGCCAGTGTTATGATGATGGCGTATAGTAGAACAGCAAGCCCCAGTCGACATTTGGCGATGGACTCACTCGGAAGTGCATACGATTAACTCGTGGGAATCCACTACTCGATGTATTGAGTATTCAAGTGTGGATTAACAAACTTCGCAATAGCGCTGGATCGTGTTCGGAAGATGAATTGTGATGGACTCAGCATGTTGGTACTTGTGTCATACTACCTTCCTGAGGTACAAAGGTTATCATCAGACTCTTCTATCTACCTCCTGTTTGTTTTTTTCAAGGATTATTGGTAGTCTCGCTTCAGTCGAGGAGACGCCAGAGTAGATTCATTACCTGTACTGTGTCTGAATCCGTCATAAATCCTAGAAAGTGGAACCACACTTTGGGAATCGTAATCGTAAGAGTGTTCTGTGATTGTCAGAATGTTGCAAGACGCTTTTTGCTGACATTAAAATCCCCCTCGAAAATCGAACGACGGACTACTGGAAGTGGTCATGTTTATCTGGTAAACTTACCTATGGGACGGAAACCCCATTGCTCTTGTGGCAATAACATTCGTCACCCTCGTCATGACGACGAGACTAGTAATCTATTAGGGGCGGCAAATGACGCGAAGTGTTTTCCATCAATCCCCATAGATATTGAGACGTTGCGTCCCCTCGTTACGGTGATTTATAAACTAAGGTTGCAAGGTCCATTCGTTGTGGACACGGCGACCTGTCTAATCTCTTGCCGTATTTCGATACTCTCACGGCGTGGCTTATCAGGAAGAAAGTTCACCAGCCTCGCTTGAGTGACAGAGTGGCATTCCAGCTAAGTACTATCGGTACTAGATAGCATGTAAGGAGACCCTAATGAGAAGAATGACTCGGCCGGTTTGCCAGAGTCGGTATCGTTTTCCTTTTATCATGGTGTATCGATAAATCGTGATTCTTCTACCGCTACTTGCTATGCTCGTTGTGACCACTACCCTTGTATCGGGAAAGATGTAGGTTGGTTTCCAGGTCCTATGGATACCAGTCACCACACGTATAAAAGCTACGACGAGTCTAAGGCTCCAGTCGAGCCTGACGTTGCTACTCCTATTATTATCCTATGGCTCAAGCGAATCCTGTTGACGCTATTAAGTGTAGCTCTCGCTGAGTTTGTTGTTGTCAGTGGTTCAATAGCACTTATCGAGCTTGATGTCATCGTTTCTATGTTTGTTGTTGTGTTCATTGTTGTCGTTGTCTGTACAGTCCATGTTGGGCTTGATGATGTTGTTCCGTGGCTCTGCTCGGGTTGACGTTGTTGATATATTTGAGGCTCCTGCAGAAGTGAATGATATTAACAAAGACGTCTTTATGACCCTTTCCAGGCCGCTATGACCACCTATATGTCTTTGTGAAATTTGTTGTTATTAATTCCATTCTCTTTGAGGCTTTCATTGAACTACTAGTAATCATCCCTTGGGCCCTTAGAAAGCCTAACGTTGTCAATGGTTCTCAAGCCTCAGTGGAAGCTGTCGATGTTTCTGTGGCCATTGTCTGAGTGACTCATAACAAGCCTATGGTCGTTCTCTCCATGAACAATATCGGCTGGAGAAGTCAGCCAAATTATGTGGAACCCGTCATGACGACTAATGCGCCAGCCAATCTAACCAAGTTCTACCATTGAGCCTATGGAGGTTAGGCCCCAGGGCCGAAGGTACGGATGAAAATCCCACCTCCACAAGTGATCTGAGACGCACGGGGATGCGTGCTCACCATAACGGAGCTTTATGGTGGTGTGGACTGTGGATTTTCCATATTGAGCGTCATATTGACATGTGCAGTCATGCTGCTGGGTTACCCCCAGCCATAGTACATGCTCGTTATTACATTATAATAGCTGATTGCGTACTCATGTGGTTGCGCTACATTGCTGATGATGCATTCCTGTTGTTTACTGCTCCTGCAGTAGTGTAGCCTTGCCGCCATATTTCTCTGTGTTGTACGGTTCCTATTGCGGTGTTGCCTTGTCGCCATACTTCTCTGTTGTCCTGTTGTTCCCGGGCGGTGTTCCCTAGTTGATGTGCTTCGTGGATTTGTTGCTGGCATTGCCATGTTGTTCCTACTGTCGTGTTGCTCAGAGGGCGTATTGCTACAGTTGTTGGATTACCTCGACGACGTGATGATTTGTCGTTTACATTGCTCTTGTTTCTCTCGGAATGGAGACATCACCTAAACCCCTCGTGCCGTCATTGTTCTATTTGTTTGATTATGTAGTGCCGACATTGATTAGGTAGGATTTCCGGTGTCCAACGGACTTTCTAAAAGTCGTGCTTAGACACTCTAGCCTTAGTGATTACGGGTGTATTTCCCTAAAGTCTGAATCTCGTGGTCGTCTGAGTAGGTGACCGAGTCATGTGCCGACCCCCGTATATGCTCACGCATTTCGTGAGCGGTACATCTTCAGGATCTGAGGCACCAGTGACGCTATGCCCAGCCCTAACCTTTTTGGGCAATTTGGTCGCCCAGCGATCGGTTATGCAAATCAATGTCGGGAAGAAACCCTGTGATCTACACGTGACAAGGCGAGACTTGCCTTTGTGATAAGGGATTTCGAATACGTCTCGAACCTGAAGGTATCGAGAATTTATGAGCGATATTATGATCTATACCCTTGGGACCAGCAAGAGTTGAAAGGTTCAAATCATTTATTGCTCGCACCAGTGGATTCATTTGGAGTCATACGTACCATACCGATGGTTATGGGAATACCGTCGTGGACCCACCCATGGGCATGCATTGGTGAAGTCCCTGGTACATGATTAAGAGGTTTTATGAACCCTGAATCCAGAAGGGCGTGCAGCATTACCTACTCTTTAGAGGTGCCACGCTACTGGGTTAAGATGGTTGATCGTCTCGACCCATCGATTAATGTTGTTATTCCTTTGATGGAAGGTTTATCCTACTTTGGTGTCGTGGCGTAGATTCTTGGAACAATGGAATACAATTTCGACCTCGAGTCGATAGTGGTGTTCCCAGTCATCTTTAAGTAGCATTGCTCACACTAGAGCAAAACCCCTTATCCTTGATAGACGCTGTTAGAGGCACCATGGTAATGTGAGCTGCCAGGTCAGGGCGTATGGCACCGGACTAATCAGGACGAGCTTGAAGGCTTACATATTCCGCCCATATGTGTGACTACTGAGGCATTGAATGGGATGCCTTGTGGGAAGGCTCAGGACTATTACTTGTGGTACGATATCAGTCGCTCGCTTGTTTAAGTAACGACTTGAGCGCATGAAGCCGTCAAGCCAAATGTGAAATCTATGCTAAATGCATGCATCTATGGCCCGATTTCACCATTTACATAAAAAGATTCCGAAAGGATGGAACCTTCGATGAATGAGGGTTTTGGTTTCAGGACTCCTTTCGCTCAGATCTCTGCATAAGATCTGAAGGTCAATGCAAGGGCATGTGGCCTGTACTATTCGGAATTGATTTACTAGGTTGCTATTGACGATAGAACACTAGTACCCATGAAGCACATATAACAGAACTGGTACTGGATACCCATGGTTGGGTAGCTACTGGTGTTCTGTATACTTGTCGCAATGGGGGCCAACGTGTTGATATGTCATAATAAACCTTATACGTTGTTCATTGCGACAACAATTTATGATGTTTCATATAACTCTTTTCGGTATAGACCCATGTGCTGGAAGCATCTTGCCGTTGGTGATGAGTCGACTCGTTCTACTCGAGGATTGTGGAATTGTACGGCCCGGGCGCCATGTATACACTGCTTAATGTAAGGGGACTGAGGGGTGAAAGCGACGCAAAAACTTTCGACCTCCATCAGTCCACAATAAGCGTCCTAGTACCATTAACCACAATTGCTCAGGAGGAAAGCAGCAATTCAATACCCAGAGGATTCTACGGAAATAAAGTCCCATTCTGAATGTGATTGTTCGGTCGACAAGAACCTAGTATATTTATCTTAATGGGGAGGTAAATATACGGTAAAGTGAGTCGAGCCGAAGGATAAATAAAATGGGATACCCGACGAGGTTTCCAAGGGGACTTTTATGTGATGCGGTAAGATCACCTGTTTGACATCACCATGACACCCGAGGTGTCCCGGGGTCAGATGTGACCCAAGTGATGATCGATTGTTGCTTGGAGCCCCCTCGTTCCGTACTCATCTGTGGCTTCGAGATGAGGCATACGGACAGTTACCTATACTCTCGGAGAGAGTCGTGGCTAGACACCGAATTGCCGACTTACATTATATCGGATTGTAGTGGTCACTCTACCTCAAGTTCGACAAACTTTGTACACAAGCATGGGATACTCAATTTGAGACGAGTATGGTTTGTCATTCTCGGACAAATTGAATGTACTTGACGGAATTGTTCCGTGTTGACACGAATGATGTTCGTGGCAGATCGAACCCATGAGCTTCCTCACCAAAAATTCCTATGTGATAGGAATTAGCATCCCGGTGTTCGGGGTGTACTACTCAAAGCCCTTGGAGGGCATACGTGTAAATCTCCAGTGCGTCGATTGACAGACGGAGATAGATACATAACCTGGTTTAGGTTATTCAGGAGATGGTCAGTAGATCTTGCAGATTAAGAGCTGTTTGGATGAGATGCGAACCTATTAAGAAGTCATGCAGATAAGGCGAAGGCCTTAAGAACTTCGGTCTAATAATAGGTTTTCACTAAGAGTCATACTTCGAGAAGGTGTCAATAAGCTTAGAGATTGTGGTAGGCCAAGTTCCTAATACTTCGATGGTACGGAGATATCAATCGAAATCGGTCTCGAAATGACTAAGCTCGGACTATCATAAGAGCTTGGTGGAACTCTAGGTGAATCCTGCAAGCCCAGACTGAGGAAGTTTTGGTCAATTCCTCGACCGGCGGAAGTCCGGTTGACGATAAGCTCTACTATTTCGGGAAACCGATAGATGTGTCAAAATGGGATGACCAAGAGCTTAGCCATAGTTGGACTATGATACTGTATCTGTTAGAGCACTAAGCGTGAGCCGAGCATGAATCTGGTCTCACTAGGAAAGAGGAGATCTCATGAAGCGCAAACATCCCGCCCTGTTCAAGGTTACTATTGCGATGGATAACTTGAATTGAATTCCGGGACGGAATTCTCTTAACGGGGGGAGAATGTAACAACCGACAAAAATAAGGTAATTCCGTACAGATTAATTAGTATATGGGTAACGTAATTAAATGCAATTATGTGTGATTTAATTATCAAGGCCTTAGGAGATAGCAATTTCCAAATAGTGCATAGGAATGCATACGTTTAATGGTAAAACATGAGTGGATCATGTGCGAATAAGCTATCCGGTATGGACGTTGGCAATTACCCGGTAATAATTAAATAAACGAAACAGATCCCGGACACCCAGGATATAAAATAAAGGGTATTTTCATAAGATATAATGAGTTTTGGAACTCCAAAACCATAAATAAAAACGTCTTGTACAAATCTCCCGGTAACGAATAAAATGCGCGTACCGCACCCGATACGCGTATAACTTATAATTTCACCCGGCAAGAGCCTAAATAACCAATCAACACTTAAACTAGGCTATGTTTAAGGGTTATTAGGGGCATTTTTAATGTCCGAATAACACGCGAATAAAGTCCGAAAAATACCCGAACGACACCCAAACGTTAAAGAATTAAACTTAACTCATAATTAACAAATGTTTGGCCAAGGATGGACCCCACCCATGACCATGAGCCGGCCTAAACACCCACCCCCCCCATGCGTGATCTTTTCCTTTTGTACTAGGATATCTAAGGAAGATTATGGAAAGATATGGGATGGTTTGAGTAGGACAACACTTGTATTATCACATGAGTACTTAAGTTAAAAAAAGAAATCCATTTTCTTTTTTGCTTCCAAATTTACGGCCCAAGGCACCCCATGCCTAGCAATCCTTCTTTTGTACCATATGATCTAAAAAGATATGTGAAAGCATGGCATGAGCTTGAGTTATCATATTATAACACAAATATTGTCCTTGAAAATCCAAGTAATCTCTTCCAAAGATTGTGAACCTACGGCCACCACTCCCAAACCACTCATTGAGATCCTTCTTTGATTCATTTGTACACACATAAGCTATTTTAAAGGAACTAATATCTAGTGAAAGATATGGTTGAGCTTTAAAAAGAAACAAAGCATCACACTTGAACATCAAAGCAAACAAACTCTTTCCTTGTTTTCCTTTCTGGCCGTGAGTTTCATCAAACACACACACATCCATTCAAAGTTCAAGTTTCTCATTTCTTTCCTTCTTGAATGCCGTGAGGTACTAGAGCCATACACCATATTTTTCTTTACTTAAAATCCACAAACTAATCACTAAACATCCACCATCCAAACCCCCATTGTGTGTTTCAAGAGCTTGGAGCTTAACCACTAGGAAGAACACACTAAACTCCATCATAATCAAGTCTTGAAAGCTTCCCTAGCCTTGTGCTAGTTGTAAGTATTCTTGATCATGTTTTGTCTTTAAAATGTTTATGTTATTAGCTTGAAACAAGTTGTACATGGGGATGAACTTGAATGAGCTTTTCCTTGATAAAACATAAGCTTTTAAAAACTAAAATGGTGTTTAGTAAGTTGTTATATGGGCCGATTTTTGGTGATGGAATTTTGTGGTGTTTTGTAGTTTTTATTTACTTCATAGAGACTTGAACAAAATAATGGCTTGAGTGTAACTTGTTAAAGGAACTTGAATGAACTTGAAAGTGATTAAAATCCTCATGCATGGAAGATATGAGACTTGTCTAAGTCTTATTTTGTTAGAAAAACTAGTAAAATAAAAGTTACATAATTAAAGTCTACAACTTGAATGATGGAATTTGGACTTGTTGAACATAACACACTAACCACACATATTAGTAACCTTATTGATGATGTATGAGACTATTAAAAGTGTTTAGATGTAAAAATAATCCAACATTAAAAAGATGATCCTTTAAAGTCTACTAGTTTAGTAGAAAAATGATAATCTTGAAAGTTAATATGGAAAAAAATGCAACTTTTGTAAGTTAAGGGACTAATGTTGTAACTTTGAAAGTTGAGGGACTAAAATGGATATTTTAGAAACTTGGGTCCAAAAATGCAACAATGGAAAGTTTGGTGTCAAAAATGTAAGTAATAAAGTCTAAGGATGATTTTTGTAAATACTAGTAGAAGTACTTGGGTATTTTGTGTAAAAGTGTATTTTTGAAAGTTATAAAAATACAAAGGGTTTTAAAATAAGGATTTTTATAAAATAGAGATTTTATAAAAATGTGAATCAAACTTGAGAAACTTATACAAAAATGAATACTTTTATATAAATGGGAATATAAAAGTATTGGAAGCATTTTTGTATCTAAGTTAACAAGTTGGGCTAAAATACAAACCTTCCAAGTAACATGAGTTAGAAATGTGGATAATATTTCTATAAAGCACATGTTGGGAAAGACTTGGAAGAATTAACTAATCGAGTTAAGATATCGAATTAAGACGCGTTAACGAACCGTACACGGACAAATCATGAGAAAAATGCCATTGCGGCAAGATGAGAAAGTATATATTTTAGGAAGTAAAATATATATACATGGGTGAAAACTAACAAACACTTTCCTAAGTGTTAAGGGAATTATTCGTGGGAGAAAAATATAACATAAACAAATAAGACGTTAAACAAACGTATATACTTAACAAGAAAAATTACACATTTATATGTATGTACGTTCGTCTCGGCAAAACTCTAGTATATCTACTTAATGGGAAAGTAGATATGTGGGAAGGAAAGCCGCGACGAGTAGACAAGGATATATATATGTGTATGCCGTACCGACAAAATCCGAGTATATTTATTTGAATGGGAAAATAAATATACGGTATGGTGAGTTGAATCGGGTGTTAAGAATATACAATTGAACGACAAGATCTTAGCATATTTGTTTAAATGGGAAAACAAATGTGTGGCAAAGCGAGTCGGGTCGAATGTTGAAATATATATTATATCGAGCGATGCGATCTTAAGTATAATTATTTAAATGGGAAAATAATTATATGTTAAGTGACGTCGAGTCGATGATAATAAGATACAAGTTAAGGAAATATTAACAACAGTAATATATAACTTGTAACACAAAGGGTAATGTAACGCCAACGAAACCTAGGATACGCGCCCAATTAAACGGGATTTGGAATAACTTGTGGTCGGGAGTTGGGTGTACAACTTGCCAAGGCACATGCACTATAGGAATAGTGACTTATACGTCTAGAACGTTTGTAGGTGCGAGACCCTCTATGCTATCTACCTAGTGAGCCAGACAGTGTTCAGGTGAGTTTCACGGCCCCATTTTACTGTTTTAACTGGGGGAAAGATATGTTTGTCAAACGTTGTCACATGTTGAAATGTTTTCAAAGGTTAAAATGTGATAAGTGGTATGATGAGTACTTGAGCAGTGATCGCCACTCGGGGTTGAGTCCTCTCTTCCGTAATCATTAATTCAGGGAAATGAAACCGAAAGAATATTTGGATAGTACTATTGGTGCCTGACAAGGCCCACCCCTAATCGATAGCGTCGATTATGCATCGGCGTATGCCTGGGGTGCACGTATTCTGAAATTAAGTCGTTGGGTTCCGAGGAACGACTTGGAGCGGGGCACTATTATTAGTCTTGGTTTGGTTATGGGGCTCAAGGGATTGCTCATCATTATAGTTTGTAGGAGCTAGCTACTCCTTACAAAGGCCACAAGTTGTGCAGGTTTCGCACATGTTGTAAAAAAAAAAACGGAATATCGATCGACAAGATCCTAGTATAATTATTTAATGGGAAAATAATTATACGGTAAAGTGAGTCGAGTCGGTGGTTGTGAAAATGTTGCTGTTATGAAACTAAAACCTGTGAACTCACCAATATTTTATATATTGACGTCTTTTTAAACATATCTTTCAGGTAACTAAGTGCCGAATAGATATGGGGCTAGTGCGGTGGAATTCGGAATGTCGCATACTGGTCGGGGTTTCATTCATTGTTACCATCGGGTTGGAACATAAACGGAAATACCCCCACATTGAAACTTAATGTTTATCGTTTTATGTAATGCATTGCGCAACATTGGAACGAGATACTCATTTTCGACATTCTAATAATTTGATCTTTTCTAATTAAATATAGTTTGTGTTAATCTTGACTTTGATATGCTTTCGAGCGTTGCGCCACGTGTTTCCGCCATTGGCGTGGTGTGACAAATTTCAAGCTTCATCTGTTGTTGTGGAGACCCCTCAAACAAGAAGTTCATCACTTTTGCATGAAAAAAATCGAATTTTGAGGTACTAATGACAGAAATCAAGCAGTCTTATATGCAAAGCTTTTTCCTTTTTATTAATTGCCGCGGAGATACTTTGAATTGAATTTATTTTAGTTGCTTTGATCTGTGTTCGCATAATCCACCGGTGGATTGTGGACAAGAAGAAGATTCGGCACTATTGAATCTATGTTGAACTTGTTTAACTTAAAGAGGCCTTCTTGGGAAAATGACACAGATAGGAAACAAAAGGTCAAACTTAATATCATGTTTTTCAACCCAATTTTAACTTTTAATTTGCCTTTTCCTTAATATTGTTATTACGGTGTTACATAGGTTGCATTATCTGCTACAGAAGTAGAATCACTTCGGTCAGAACTTGCTGATTTAGAGGAACGAGAAGCTCACCTAAAAGCTCGGTAAGCAGAAGAAACCTTGACCCATGTATGGGTAGTGGTTGATTCGGGTCATATATCGTCACTAATAGGTCAAATGGATGATTATTTTTTAAATTTAGCTAAAATGGAAACGGGTCAAATGGGTCAGGAGTCACTCCAAATGCATTAAACCTCCTAACCCGTTTTACTTTGAAAATTACAATATCATTATTGTAATGATATACTTTTTTATTGATATTTAACACATTTTTTCCTATAAACTGAGAAAAGAGAAGGAGTTCCTTTTCTCACTTAATACTGTTAGTTATTTCATGCAGGTTGGAACACATTGATGAAATACTTTGTTCTGCTCGTCTTTCAGGCTATTTACATATGCGAACTGTATTTCCATTAACTCAAACCATATGTTATTGTGTCTTACTTTCTGTTAATAGTTTGACGATTCCATTGAATCTGGCTACACAGAGATGGACTGCACTACCTGGAGAACCACCACCTCTTGATGATTTCGAAGTTGATGACTTGCTTCCACGCTTTGTTGTTCTCCAAGGACCATGCATTTTCTTGTATTTCGTGTATTAAAGTAGAGATACAAGGGCTTAGCCCCATACTGATCCTGGGCTCATCTCAGGAAGGCTTGATTGAGGATGAAGTTGCAATAGGTCTTGTAATTTGATTAATAACCCCTATTAGGCTTGAGCCGGATCCAACTCCTAACACTGACTAGGACATTGTAACATTTGAATACTTTTGACCCAATTGGATATTTATAGAGATCTTTTAATTAAATTGATATATAGTTATAAGTAATACTATTATTTATAAAAAAATTGACACATGAGTATTCTTTGGGTCAGCCAAACCAACCAGACCCGGTTCAACACATATTGAAAAGGGCTTTATGGGGTTGATTTGTTTTTAACAAACTAATAACTATACGAACAAAGACATGATGTGCAGTTTTGTAATGATATACTTATGCAAAATGTTGTCTACCATACCTTATATTGTTGTTTTTTGTGTCAATTCTTATGTTAATAATTAATTGCTCTTTGTAAATTGATATATTAGTTGAATTAGCAAATTGGTTTTACAAACAAATTACGTGAAACTTGTCACACAACATACAACAATAATACGTACGTTCCCGCAGCAACACGCGGGCACTCCCGCTAGTTTTAACAAATGGAAAAGTGACCAACTATGGGAGGAATAAGACAAAAGCCACATGTATTTTGTAAATAAAGGTATTTGTGAAAATGTTAATACCATTTTTGACCCATCGTAATGTAATTATTTGACAAAAGTGGACTAAATAGCGACGGTTGATGCATTGCCGAATCATGCATCGACCATTCGACTAATGGACAATTTTTGTACATTCTTTCATGGGCATTTTAAGCAAACCCCTCAACCTTTTTGACCAACCTCATGAGGGATCTAAAAGTGAAAATACACATTTTATTTAGGCGATCTTTAATTCTAAGCCCAATAATGAAAAAGAAAAAGAAATAAAGGTCAAGAGAAACATGTTGAACATGATGAGTTAGTGTGTGCTTTCATACAAAACAAAACACATACATACATGCCTACTTTTTTGGCTTGGTGAGAGATGTAAAAGTGATCACTACTTTAGTGATAAGTTGAAGGTGTGATCATTGTTCAATTTTTGAAAAGATGTGGTGGTGATCACTAACTCAGTTAGTGAAATGTTTAAGGGACATCATTGCCCTGATAGAAAATTAAAGGTTTAATGGTGAACTCTCACCGTGTTCCTGTCGCAACATCGTTTAGATTAAAACTTGCATTGTCTATATTAACCATTCAATACAACATGTAACAAATTTAATTATCTTTTTTAACCTATTAAAGTTAAAGCCTAAATGTTCTAATATTAATACGTCGATATACCAAATACCAAATACATTCTCGCCAGTATCTACCTACGAACCCGTCATGAAGCGCTGACTCAAATGCTAGTTATTAAACAAAACATGCAAGGAAACTTGACTAAAGATGTTCTTTATTTTCTATGGCTAAATTCACCACATATTATCACATATGCTTTTCATGGAATTTAAACCACATAATTAGATAATACACCACTTTACCACCAAGCTATCCCTTGAGAAGAGATGTTTTTTTTTTTATTAAAAACTTAAAATGGAATTTGAATTCCTAATAGTAGCAACACTTTCTAACCAAAGGGGCAATGCTCTGGTGGTACCCAAATGACTTTTTTTAGGTGAGGTCGTCAATACTTGAGCCAAGGGTTTTTACCACAGTAGGCCTTCTGATAGTGAGTTTTCCTTGGAATTGGTGACATACCAGGTCACAAGCGTTGTCTGCGATCGCCAACATGGGTGGTCTTTCGCCTTTGGGTGTACCTAGGTGATCAGGCTTTGTTGAACAATTTCTAATAAGGTTGATAACTTCTTATCAATGTTGGTGTTCAAAATTAAATGAAAACATATAACTATAAATTTGAACACTTTACGACTGTTCAATGGAGACATTACAGAGAAAATAACTAAACCTCCGGTATCATTTTTACTTTATGATACTAGTGGGAATGCCCGCGCGTTGCGGCGGGTGTCTCACCTGACATCAAATTCAATTATGATGCATATTGCAACACACCCATGTGAAATGCGCTTTCGTGATTTTCAGTGATCTTATACCGCGTCACCTTTTGACGCTGATTTATGATACATTCAGCAGCTTCCCAGTTACCTTTGACCGATGCACTTGATCAACAAGAGCACTATGTGCAGCAACACCTTCTTCAGCCATTGATTCTGCTTCTATGCGTGCAAGTTCTTCACTAACTATATCAGAAGCCTCACCTGTTGCAAGAGCAATAGCAGCTTGTGCTTTTGTCACAGGTTTATCGGGCTGAAATAGCGACGTGTAACCTGTGGAAGTGGGGTTAATATTCATTTCTTTTAGCAAAATAATGTGACAAATAGAGGTGACAAGATCGGGGAGACATATATCAGTAAAGGCAAACAGGCTTGGTTGGGTTGAACCGGTATTTTTTTGTCCATTCTAAGTTTCTAACTTTTTTATAAATCACGAACATGTTAATTGTGATTACATAACAAATAACATTACTACAACAGTAATCTATCATTTCAAAACCACAAAAACAATTTCTTTAAACCAAAGAATGAACCTTTATTGTAGTATGAGGCTCAAGCATAACTACTTTTAATAAAATAATCCTTAGTTTGTTCATAAAGAATAGATGAGCACTCAATGTGTCCATGCCCACAAATGCATTGGAAGTCTTAAGTGCAAGTATTTGAAAAAAAAGTCATCAAATGTTCATATAGCTGGTAAGAGAAATACAAATAAAATGGAAATAAATATGATAAAGGATTGTACCTCACATCAACAGTAAGACTGTATTGCATTGAAGTAGCAAACTGTACACTTTATCATCCTCGCCTCCATTCTAAAACATAAAAATATAAATAGGTTAACCACATAGAAGTCATAAATCAAAACATGATAAAGGTGTATATACCATATTAACAAGATCTAAAGCTAAACCATTTACATATTTCTTCGTTTCATATATCGTCGTTAAATCCAGAAAATGGTGTTCAACAACTTAACGCTGCGGAAAATATCATATATGATCATCAGCTAGTCGAGAAACAAAGCACAAGTATTCTTGAAAAGTAGGGGTGTCAATTTCGACCCGTTTACTTACGAATGGATCAATTTAAGTTTCCTTTCACTCTTAATTGATCAAATAAAATTAGCTCAAAAGGGAAACGGGTCAAACCGGCTGAAAGTCAGCCCGTGTATTTTTAACGCATATAACCTCTTTAATCGTTTTATCTAGAGATTTAGATTTAACACTATGATAACATTGTTTTTGTAATTATACTTTGCACATGAGTGATTTGTAGAAATTTTAACACCCAACCCAAATTGTTTCGACCTGGTTAAAAATATCCATTTCAACACATACCCGTTTTAACCTATGCGGCTTGGCTGTATTTTGCACCTTCATTTAAATTGTTGAAAGAGTTAAGCATGGTTCACTCACTGCGTCGTCAGGACTAACAAAGTCAAACTTAGGCTTGTATGTTAAATCAACAATTTTATCCCAGAGAAAAGGAATTGTATCTCTGACCTATAAGACCAATAGTTAATCGGATAATACTCGTAATGTTGTCATTGCGTTTTGTACACGAAATGTTTGGTTAAACAAAATGCCTTTTAACAATATCCAGTCACCTTGATCTTCCTTAGATAAAGGGAAAAAAACCTAAACAAGTTACCAAACATCTCAAAAATTTCAGATTTAACTTTTTTTACCTGAATAGAGACCGAGCGCCAGGGAGAAGACTTCATACAAGATAGAAAGTCATCAGTAACAACGGCTTTCGAACTTGCACCACCAGAAGTTCATCAAATTTCTCCAGGGTTCTTCTTATGAAAGCTTCTTCATTGACCTGTTAAAAAGTCAAAGTAACAGGTCAAACTTACCTGTTTTAAGCATCGTGTTATCGAAAAGCCCCTTTTAATTGGAAATTACGTTAAAAGTACACCACAAACGAACATTGAAAAAAAAACTTATTACATTAAAACAATAGTCGAAACACTAATTATTTGTTAAAAGTTGCGGTGCTTTAGGCAAAATGTGTTCAGGCTCAAGCTGACCCATTTCCACCCATACCAACATTACCCATGCGTAATAGAAATAGATGACCGATTATTTCAATTGCATACAGATACAAAGATGGTATGCCAATGGTTCATACATTAACTCATACATACATATTTTACCAACATTTAACTTTTCATTCGGTGATGTCAATGGATTCTCTTGTTAACTACTTGATTTATTTTGAATGTTATTCTTGAGATGATTTTTTTTTATCTTTTTTGTTTTTCCTTCTAATGATCTCCCAAGCAAACGAAGGCCTGTTATGTATGAACTCATGAGGTTCATCTTCATAGCATCTAAATTTAATTAAACTATTCATGGTATATTTTACATTAGTGACTTCTATATTATGTATAAGGTAAAAAAGTTTCTAAAAAGGTTTTAGTTACCTAAGTAGCTGAGTGAGACGGAAGACGATGATTACGCGAAAAGGCGCCTACCGGATGGCAAGAAATTTGAGTCCATCGATCACCTTTTTTCTGGAGTGTCTAATCTTCATAACTACACCACCATCAGTGCACAGAATCTCACACCTGCAAGATCTATCATAATCATTTTTTTTCACATAGGAACACATAGACAAAATCATATTAAAATCACCCTTACAGATGCATTTCTCGAGACCTCTATTTTGTATCAATTCAGGTATAACTGTACAAGCACACCAACTAAAACTTATTCTTTTTCATAGAGGTGACTTTGATGAAGCAATCACAAATGTGAAACAACATCAATTAAATATAAAGACGATGGATAGAAGCGTTACCTTTATATCAGCGTATCGAGGTACCAGTGATTATCAAACTCCACAACCTGCAAAGTAACAGCGAGTAGGGTTTGTAAGGAAGATCATCCCCTTCATTGCAATAGTTTGTTTCAACTGTGATAATGGAAACGTCGATCTCATTTAATTTGGTACTGAATTAAACTCCAAAATTATGAATAAGTGAAGATGAATCGTATCATTTAAGGCCTTAAGGGGAAGGTTACTACAGGATTAAATGTGTGTAAAGAGGGTATGGGGGACATGATAGGAAATCAAGGGTAGCAATGTAAATTTGTTTTGATATTATAAAGGATGAGGTGAGTGAAATGTCTATATTACCCTCCTAAGTGTCTTAATTGTCACAACTATACCCATAATACCTTTAAATTCTTGCTTAAATATGTTGTACATGTTGCTTGTTAAGTTGTACGGAAATGAAAATGACTATCTTAACCATCACTCCTCCTTAATAAGATAATATAGATTACATAAAAAACAAAGCATAGTATTTAATACTGTACTTTTTTTGCAAGGTGAAATGGTGCCGAAGACATACTTTGAAGTGGGGGAACTGTCGGTGACTTACATTGGGGATGTGTATTGATTAGGGCTTTGATATCTATGTGGTTCAATATTGTTCATGCAAAACAATGTCCACTATTACATGGTCCATTATATGTATAATATAAAGAAATAGCTTATAATTTGTTCTTATATTCTAAAACAATTCAATTACATATTAATTAATAATATTGACAAGTTTATCATTCTTCTACGATATAAAATGTTCAAGAAATCATCACCAGAAAAATCGTATAAACTTGACTTAACACATATTGCACAAAAAGATATATCCAGTTGCAGTTACAACATGCAAAACCGATGCTAACTTTGATAATCTATAGACCAAATGATAAAATAGATGTTTTTGTGGGTCCTCTATCGCGTTAACAAGGTCGATTATATCATTCAAGCTAACAAAATTTATATCTAGCACATAATGATGATACGATGTAAACCCACGTGAACCAGTGAACCACCATTGAACCCTTCGTTTCCCAACTTGATCGTTCCGTGAAGTTTCTCACCATTGGAGCATAACAACCAAAGTTTGAAGATACGTAGTTCACTGTATGTTCAATGTTCCAGTGTGTCGATTTAACACAATATAAACTTAGGTTATCATGAAGACTTATAAATAATAAAATAATATTTTGAGATAAGAAATACTTATAAAAATAAGAAATAAATTACGAAAATACGAAATATAGATGTTACATGTACATGGTATACAATAAATGGGTGTGTGTGTTTGATATGGATGGATGATATTATTATTCATATATAATGGTTTGTGCACTCAATCATGCTTCTTAAAAATGGACCCATAATCTAATGGTAGTCCCCAAACTTAGCTCCCCACCGACGGGGTTTGGATCCAAATAATTCTCAAATCTTCTTGTTGACCCTATAAAATCTCCATATTAACCCATTCTAATACCACATACTTCCAATAATAATATCACTTTCATAAAATAAAAAAATAAAAACATCCTAATATCAAACACATAGAATCTTAAATAACAAAATTTTGGATTCATATCCTTTTCAAAATTTAACTCATATAGTTTATACAAATTAACATTAAAAATTATCATTTCAACTTTATTTAAAAAAATAATAATAATAACTTTAAAACATTTCAAAAAAAAAAAACGTTGGAGTTATCACTTATCTTGAAGTAATGTCTCATTGCTTCATCAAACTCGGCCAATGCATACACTTCACAAACATTTAACACGTGTTCATGTTTTCTGTCCTCATACATTGTAAAAAAAATATTTTTTTTAATAAAGTATAAAAAAATGTTAAATTAATTAAAAAATAAAAATTTGAGCACTACATAAATCCTTAAAAAGCCCTCGTGTCGTGAACCCACGATCACACGCAGACGCCGGCCTTCATCCTCAATTCCTTCCTTCATTCCTTCTGCACAACATCACTCTCTTATTATTATTGTTATCTTATTATTATTATTGGATCTGGGTTTCTAATTCTTCATGTGTAAATCATGACAGGTAATTTTAATATCATCTTTTCTTTATTAATTATTCGAATTCATTAGTGATTGAGTTTTGATTGCTTTACGCGTTACATTTTGCTGTAAATTTTACTTTAATCACACTCAATTTTATATTCTAGTTTTGTACTTTACTTTGTTCTCACTTGTTGTTTGACATTCGTTGCTTCATATCTGGTTTAAAGGTATAATTTGCTGGCTTGATTGATTGATTTTCACATGTTTCATTAAAGTTATGTTACGGACTAAAACCATTGCAAGGTACGAGACTTGTTCCGGTTTTATGGGCGACAACACTATTATTTTGGGTCGAGTTCTCTTGTTTGGGCCGTAACCGCGTGTGCTTGTTTTTGACCATAAACGTGTTTACTTTTATTATTATTATATTGTTTAATTTATTCGTTAGGTTTTCGGTTTAATTGCTTGTTTTTGACCGGATGTTTGGTGTATTACACGATTTATTTGTGTTAGTTATTTGACACAAATCATAGATTTATTATATATTATTATTGTTATTATTATAGAATGTGTTTTTTGAGTATTAAATATTAATGTCAACTCTATAGTTTTGTTGTTTGCTTTGTGGTTACGTTCATTAACATGTTTAGAAGTTAGAACACAGTTTTATTAATTGAGTACATATAAAGGCTTTCTTTTCTTGATCTATAAATGAATATCAATTCATGTGAGGTGATATCCTGACTTTTTTTTTTATATATAAATTTTGCATTCAGGATCCTGTCTTCATTGACAGCTTTTGAGATTCAGAAGCATAGATTTGTGTATAGTTTTATCAACATTTGGAATGGATTATTCGGATTCGAAAGCACAGGGCGACAGTTTTGATGTTGATCTCGAGAGTGGTGTTGGTATCATTCAGAGCAACGCAGAGAGAAGTTCGGATTCTGATTCGGATAAAAAACTTGCAAAGACGGCTTTTTTAAGGTTATGCGATGGATTAATGAGTGTAGACGATGATAGTTTAGTTAAGTCAGACACAGGGAATGTCAATGAGGGTTGTTTAGAGAGTATTGTGAAGTGTAAAAAGGGTCCGAGTGCGAAAAAACCACCTAGACCTCCTCGACCACTTTCGTTGGACGCTTATGATCAAAAGCTCATCAAAGAGCTTGCTGAACTTGCCATGATTAAGCGGGCCAGAGTTGAGCGCATGAAGGCACTCAAACAAAAGAAAAATTCAAAGATTTCATCGTCGTCATCATCATCGTCACATGGGAGTGTTTTTGCCATGATTTTTACCATCATCTTCTTCCTGGTGATCCTTTTACAAGGTAATAATCAATTACTGTTTGATCAGTATCTTGTTTTATTTTATGTCTGAGATACAGCTATTTACTGGTATAAAGATATTATTATTTGTAAAAGATAAGATGAGAAATCACAAATGATTTTTTTTTATTTTTTTTGCAGTATTTTTAACTTGATGCATTTGTTTATCTTAACAGATACCCTACATAAAAATGGGCTTATTCAATTATAGGGTATTCAAATTTTGGCATAACATTGCATGTGATACTCAATTGCCCATGAATCCTCAACTATTTGAATGATTCCTACCCTACATTTCAAAATTTGGCCTGATATTATCTGTGACACTCGAGTGCCGATAAATCGTAAGCGACCTGACCTGAATGGTTCCTACCCTACATGGAAATATATTTTGGGTCACCCCAAAATCTTCTAACAATATGTTTTTCCTTTTTGGCTCTTCCCGGATTTTCTTTTTGGTCCGTCCTTATTATATGAACTTATGATCGGTTCTGCACGACTGCACCTGCGTACATATCTTTTTTTTTTTTTTAAAATATGACATTAAAAAGATAACAAATTGTTATTCTAGTGCATCTGTGAAACAAGTGACTCTAATCTATGGCCTCTTTAGTTATACTTAAATTTTGAACCCAGGTAACAAACGAATCATGTTTGCATTGTGTTATTTGTTTCAGGCCACAATTCGGGTGTAACGATTCAAGCTACTCCTCAAACGGGTCAAGTAAAAGCTGCTCCTCAAACGGGTCAAAGAAACACAAACGGGTTAACAGTGCTACAGAACCAGTTAAATATTTCTCCTAGTGTTTCCGTTTCGTCCAATTATAAATCTTCTACAGGGTTTTGAGATTCGGATACTGCGTGTGGAGGGTCATAGGCGAAAACTGAAATGCTGGTAAAACAAGTTTGACCACATGTACAGTCAACGGTACTTGGTATGAAGCATAAGTGCAGCACAAGATCAGGTGTTTTTTTGGTTGTTTTTTAGGATTAAAATGGTATTTAAGGTTTTCATATAGAGGGTTTTATTTATATCTTATTTCCAGGCTTTGTTTATTATTGATAACATTCGTCTCTTTGTCAAAGTTATCCTTTTTTATGGAGAAAGTCAATAAAATGAATTCGAACTCATGACCATATAATATAGATAGACCCTTTGAATGGCTAATTGGCTACATGTGTCTTGAATGGTTAGTGAAAAAAATAAATAAAAAATAAAAAAGACTTTTTTACCCTTTTATTCTTTTAAAGTGCAATGTATATATAAAATTTAACATGCATGTGCATATGCTATGAGATATTGAGATGCATACAAAAAATTATAAATGAAGTGCTATGCTCTAGCGGACCCCGAATGCAAAAGAAATAGGGTGTGTAAAAACAACAATGTCATATTGTGTATTATTATTATTATTATTATTATTATTATTATTATTATTATTATTATTATTATTATTATTATTATTATTATCAACCGTTGGTTATTGTATTCAGTCACATAATTATTGTTTTCTTGTCTCCTATCTTATGAATCAGATAAAAAAAACTAGAAGAAAGCTTCAATTTAGAACGAACAAGGTATTGTTCGTGTTCGTTCGTTTGCAGACTTAAATGTAGCTTTTGACCCAGACAGAGTTACGTAGTTACATTACCGTATAAAGATATGATTGGATATGGCGTACCTATAATGATTTTTTTTGAACATTAACTTTCATTCAAACGACGAGTGCGACTTTGAATTGAAGACGGCTCAAAACCACTACAACATATACACAGGATTTAAACTCAATCCTTCCAATCTAAATCGTTAAATCTAGAGCGATTCTTCAATCACAAAAAAGAAAAAAATTTCACATTCGCCACAATGTCAATAACTTTTACTTGTCTTTGGTTGAAAATTTTATCATTTCGCGTAGCGTTTTTACAAACTGCATGAGTTTATTGTAAAATGCGTGTAATAATTTTCTTAATTCAATAGATTCCTATTTTATTATGTTTCATCTAAAAAATATTCTTTTCGGGAAATATAGTTTTGTCCTGTTGTAACTCTTTTGTTTTATTGATGTCTCTTGAAAATGATGAACTTATATAATATCATTCTTTTACACAGAAATTGACAGCAAATATTCTTGTTTGGGTATATAAAATATATACAAATTCCTGTTTGGGTATTTACAGTTTACATGAATTTCAAATACAACCTGACATTGCAATTTTCCTAGGATCGAGTAAGTAGATAAATCCTTCTGTATGTATATATTTTTTATTATTTTGTAAGGGTCCACTAATGTCGTGACATTTGTCACCAATGTATTCCACCATTGTTATCTTCAATATTGGTTTTCTTTATACTACGTAGTGCAGTAAGTGGGGTGAAGGGGACGTGGAGCATCACGTGACAACCAACCAAAAAGCCACCTCACCCTCACCTTTTGTCCCCGACATGGTACGTAATGACTGAACTCGATTGTCAAGATCATCCTGATTCCAAGATTGATCACCTCCAAACCATTGACCTCCTTCGACCACCAAAAACCACCAGCGAAAGTCTGTGAATTATAGCCCCGACTTATGACTGGCTTACACACAAAAAACAGCTGGTAAACTTGTAGTTGTAGTAATCAGGTTAAAACATTTGAATTAGAACCAATATAACTGTTGGCCCGATTGGAGTTAAGGTAGTGATGGCGTAACAAGAGTTGCATAACAACAAACCGCTTTCGGACACAAATTCCTTTATATAGAGGTTCGGTTTTGTCTTTGACAAAACAATTTAAAAAGCCATGATTTTATTGTAAAAGCATACACAACACGTATTTCACCAATTCACATTATAAGACCTATGGGTGTGGAATCGGGGAGGAGCTAGGTGGGGGTGAGGTTGCACCTCCCCTCATCGGTAACCCCCCCCCCTTTAAATTTTAGTTAGATCGGTGGTTTTTCGCCCTTGGCCCCCGAAGAAGAAACTTGGATGATGATTGGTGGAGATGACTGTGCTGTCGGAGTGGAAAATAATAAAAAAAAAATTGGTAGGGGAAGGAGGAAATGACGTGACGCTTGTGGAATTTGACGGAGTTGGGGGAGGGTGTCACCATTTTTAAACTGAAAATTTCATAAACGGTAGCAATGCAAACATCCAACAATCCCAATCCAAACAGTAGAAAACACAATTTATATAGTACCAACATAACCACGTAACTAGGGATACTAGTCCTCAAGATGTCGGATAACCTCACAAACATGTTAGCGAGCTAACCATCTTATCAACTGACTATATCTGGTTCAACCTAACATACATGCTAACAGTTAGCGAGTACTAGTAATTAGATAAAATCATAAGACCATACGTAGTGGGGGGCTTTATATATAAAGCCCTATTTTCTGATTGGTTCACGTGGCAGCTGAGTCAGCATGGAGAGATAAAGTGAAAAAGGGGTGTAGTGGTGGGGCTTTATTTATAAAGCCCCTATTAATATTTTATTATATCTTTTAAATTAAAAAAATAATAATATATATAGAGAGAGTATGATGTGGCATGATGTGATTGAGTGGGGGTTTTATTGCCGTGCGTTAGTTATATAACGCTAGAATCACTTTTTCAAAAATAAAGCCCCCCCCCCCCGTTTCGGTGTTGGGGGGCGCTAATTTTTTTTTCAATATCACGCCCTCCACTACGGAGGGTCTAAGGCTTTTTCATTTCTGTTACATTTTTTTAAAACATGATAACTCAATCTCATACCATAACCCTTAACCTTTACCTTTTTACCTTTACCCCAATCCCGCCAATTTTGAAACATGTTTTATGTTATAAACTCATTTACTCAATTCATATATTATTTTATCATCTAAAAGAAATATTATTTTGTAAAATATGGTCCTGTCCTGTTCTAATACTTTGTTTTATTGAGGTCTCTTGAAAATGATCAAATTATATAATATCATTTTTTACACAACAATTGACAGGCCATTCCTGTTTGGGTATATAAAATATTTAAAAATTCATGTTTGGGTATTTAAAACAGTTTACTTGAATTTCAAACAAAATCTGACATTGCAATTTTCCTTAGGATCATGTAAGTAGATAAAGCCTTTTAAATGTATATATTATAACTTTGTATCTGTATTCATGGGCGGATCTACTTGTAATTTCCTTAAACCCACTCGATATGGAATTTTTAGTGAAAACTTACATAAAAAATATCAGGTGAGACATAATACAACATGTCAACATGTCAAGGGTTCTACTAGTATAGTGTCTTGTTTCCAATCGTGATGTCCTGGGATCGATTCCTGCATTCAGCGCTTTTTTTTCCCACTCTTATTTTAATGTAGCGTCAGCCACATGAAGCGGTTCAACTATTTCTATGGTAGTAGAGGTATGTATTGTTTTATGCTTGTTGAAATCCGGATGTCATGTATGTATAACTTTAAGGTAAGAATAGATAGAAAATCATGTTTGCAAATGGGGACCCAATGGGAGTGTGTGCTGGGAGTAAGGGTGTAAGGGTGCATGGAAACGTGTTGGGGAATTACGAATAATATAGGTTAGATCTTAAATGTGCTAAGTTTTAGAAGCGGATCTTGGAGTGAATAATTTTAGTTTATTAATTGTGTTGGTGAATTAATAAATAGTTGTAACTATCATGTTCTATTTAAGTGGTTATCAAACATCCTAAACGTATTAGGTTCGGGTGTTTATACTTTATAGGATAATTAGTAGAACAATCCTAACTATAGTCTATACGTGTGATTAACTATATAAATACCATGGTGTAGGTATGAGGATTGCGTTATTTTTTTATTAATAACTGGGACTTGAATTGGTATCAGAGTCAAGTTTAAACAATTGAACCAAATGAGTATTGAATTACTGGCGGCTAAAGGGCTAGTCACCAGCGATGAGGAGTTTGATAAACACAGTTAGGGCTGTGCAAAGGGTCCGGAACCGACCCGGACCCACCAGAACCGCATACCCTTTTATTGTGGAAATTAGGAACCACGAACCAAACCTTAAAAGGCTATGTGGTTCCGGGTCCTAAAGGTTCTGATGGGTCGGGTAAAGGGTCTGACCCACTAGAACCTTTTAAATCACTTTTCGTTTATCGACTTATGTTTTCGTAACAGTTTTGTCATTCTCATCACTCGAAGCATTATCTAAATATGTTATGTATACATTACGGATGAGCATACAAGGCCGAATACCGATCCCATCCCGTCCCGATACCGTACCGAACCAATACCGAACCGAGGGGTTTCGGGATCGGTATCGGTACCCATATTTATGTATTTTTGGTTTCGGTATTATCGGTATCGGTACGGGATCGGTATGATATCGGTAAAATACTGATACCATACCGGTACCGTATGTGTTCGGTATCGGTATTGGTTTTTTGGACTTTTCGGTATCGGTATTGTCGGGATAGGTATCGGTTAGGTACCGATACCGTCCCGAGCTCATCCCTAGTATACATCATAAATACACACACATACACACACACATTAGAGCGACATACATAAATATTTACTTCAAATTTGGATATAATATATATTATATAATATATCACATCTATGTATATACGTCAAGCCGAAAAATATTTCAAAAAAGTACATTGTTATTTTTACAAATAATATTTTTAATATTGTATTAACATTACATGAAATCGATTACAATAACACGTAAAAAGGAATAGAAAAAGCTAAAAAAGTTTTTTTTATTTTTTAATATAAATACAAATGGTTCTTGTGGTTCTTATATTAAAACCATGGGTTTGGAACCGACCCGACCTGGAACCGATAGTTCATATAAATCTAGAACCGGAAACCGACCCATATATTTAAAAAGGTTCGGGTCAAAGGTTCTCGTGGGTCGGGTCTAAGGTTCCTGTGGGTCCGAACCACAGAATGCTCACCCCTAAACACAGTTGGGTTTTCCGACTAGTAATCTATAAAGCAGAAGCGGCGAGCCAGTTGGGCTCGTGATCGTGGGGGCGGTGATTGTGACATCCGTCCCCTTTCACTTTTATCGTTTTTCAACTTTATTCCCCCATGTATTTGAGTATACATTTTTTTCTTTTTAAGTCCTTATATTTTGGAGCCACTTATCTATAAAGACATTCACTTTTATTGGAAGTTTTTTTTATTATTTGTTCTACATTTTCGTATCCAAAATCTTGTATCAAAACTTATTTTATAAATGTATACTCTTATAAGATCGGATATTTTTAGGGAATTATTTAATATTTATTCAAGGAGTATATTTTATAATAATAATGATAATAAATTTATAGTTTTATAAAAAAACAGATTTAGTAGTTTTATAAGTTTACTTCCATTAAAAACCTTTCAAATTAAATTAAACTATGTATTAATTTGAAACTTAAATTCACTGTTCATCAATAGTAGCATGGTCATATTGTAATTTCCTGCCTTTGTGAGGGTTCTTATCTGCCACACCCATACACGCGTTACCCCCCGCAATACACACGCATCTCCCTCTCTCTCATTTCTCATTTATTCGAGATATTCTCCCTGGCCACCACCACCGTCATAATCAATCCACCTCACCGCCGACACCGTCGTCAACATCCTCCCTACCCACCTCATCCACAGCACTGCCGTCGTCTTCAACTTCTCCGTCCGTCACCGCCGCCATCAGATCATGGATGGTTGTGATGATTGTGAAGGTAAAACTTATAAAATTATTTACTTACAATTTTTGTTGTTTTCATCTACTGTTTTCTTGAATTTCTTTATGTGGCTTGTCAAGAAAGTCACAGATTTGTTTTGATTTACTATTTTCTTTAATTTCTTACTGTCATCTGTTAAAAAGTCACAAATTTTGGCTGGTTTTTCTGTTTTTTGTTTACTTTCCTGACGTGGGTTGTAAAAAAATGTGACACATATTTGTTTGGGTTCATTTACAATTTTCTTGAATTTCTTGATGATGCTTGTAAAAAATGTCAAAGATTTGGGTTAGTATGTTGTTTTAATGAATATTTTTTAGGGGATTTTTGCAAAATGAGACTAAAGTTCATGATTGCATGAACTGACAACCCGAAAGCATTGATAAAATGAGGGTGTATCTAACTGATCTGGTTTGTTTGATTTTACTGATTATACAGATATGTTTCTAATCCCGATATTTTTTTTGTGTAGAGGTTTAGGTTGTTAGTTGATGTTAACTTGGTGTAGGGGCTGGTGGTGGTATGCGACGAGATGGGTGGTTAAACATAGATGAGGAGGTGTGCTGATAACTGTAAAGTTTTAGGGTTTGAATACTAAATCAACAACACAAAGAAGACTAATGGAGCCAACATAAACTCACAACCATAACAACAGAAGTAGGCGACAAAACATGGTGACAAAACTCTTATTAACCCAAACCAAAACGTTGCCCCCCAATACCCAATAGATCTCAGCAATCACTGAGATCTTAATAATAGAAGTACAATACAATGAGATCTGCTGATTATCAAGATCAGCAGATCAAATAGAAGACAAGTACAATACCAAATCTAAACAGACTTACAAAGACGATCAAACCCTAGACACTTATCAGAGAGGATACAAAGAAAAAAAGTGAACGACTGAAACAATAATCAAGTCGTACTATTCTATATATACTCTCTCTCGAACCTTCCAGCTGTCAACAGATCAACGGCCAAGAATGAAACCATCCAACGATCAATAATATTCCAGCTCATCAATCTGTGTCAACTAACACAAAAATATAACAAGTGAACCAGTTCACATAACAGTTCAATAACCCTTTGATATATGACCCAGACCAAAACACTAGTGGGCTAAACTCCACCAGAACAACTGTGGGCTTGACCATTACTGGACACAGCCCAATAATCATATTAGTAATTGAATTATATCTTGATAACATATTTTTAACACCCCCTCTTAATTCAATTACTAAACATGTCAATCAACCCGAGATTCTTACACAGAACCTCATGTTGACCACTCAAAAGTCCTTTAGTAAAGATATCAGCAGTCTGGTGTTCAGACTTAACCTTTACAACTTTAATCAACCCTGAACTTACCTTTTCTCTGAGAAAATGCAGGTCAAGCTCAAAGTGTTTTGTTTTGTCATGGAATACAGGATTTTCAGCAATAGATATTGCTGCTTTACTGTCACAATACAAACTTAAAGGCAACTGAGTTTGAATTCCCAGTTCTTTCAGTAAGTTTGATATCCATATTAATTCACAAGATGCAGTACACATTGCTCGGTATTCAGCTTCTGCTGAGGATCGAGCAATAGTGCTTTGCTTCTTGCTTTTCCAGGACACCAAACAACTACCAATAAACACACAGTAACCAGTAACAGACCTACGTGTAACAACACACTTTGCCCAATCAGCATCAGAATATGCTGAAAGAGTCAAACTACCATCATTCTTAAACAGTATTCCCTTTCCAGGTGACTGCTTCAAATATCGAAGCAATCTTAAGGCTATATGCAATATTTTCTTAGTCGGTTTATGCATAAACTGACTTAAGAATTGCACTGCATAACTAATATCTGGACGGGTTAAAGATAAATAGATTAGCTTTCCTATAAGCTTTTGAAAACCTGTTACTTCTTCCAAGTATTCCTCATCTTTACTATTTTTAACAACCAAGTTGTAATTTTGTTCTATAGGAATACTCACAGGTTTACATCCAAGATATCCAAACTCACTTAACAAATCCAAACAATATTTTCTTTGATTAAGACAAATACCTTTTTCAGAATATAAAACCTCTATTCCAAGAAAATATTTAAGTTTGCCTAAGTCCTTTATTTGAAAACTTTCTTTTAATAAAGTTTTTACACTAGTGATATCTTGAATACTATTTCCTGTGATGACTATGTCATCAACATACACAAGTAACACAATAAAGACTCCTTTATCAGACTTGACAAACATTGAATAATCACAAATACTTTGTACAAAACCTATACTTTTCAATACTTCCACAAGCTTTTCATTCCACTTTCGTGGAGCTTGTTTTAAGCCATATAATGACTTAACCAATTTACAAACCTTAGAATCATTTCCAGAAGAATAACCTTCTGGAAGATGCATATACACATCTTCTGTTATAGACCCATATAGAAAAGCATTGTTAATATCAAGTTGATATAATGCCCAGTTATTATGCACAGCTAAACTAATCACAGTCCTAACAGTAACCATCTTAACGACAGGAGAGAAGGTTTCTCCAAAATCCAACCCTTCTCTTTGATTATACCCTTTAGCAACAAGTCTTGCTTTATACCTATCTATTTGACCATCAGCCCTATACTTAATCTTATACACCCATTTACACCCAATAGCCTTCCTATTAGGTGGTAAATCAGTGATAACCCAAGTATTATTTCTGTATAGGGCTTCCATCTCATTATTCATGGCTTCTACCCACTTAGGATCTTTAGAAGCCTGATAATAAGATGTTGGTTCTAAAGACTTATTCACATTAGACACAAAAAACTTGTTCTCAACAGATAGATTTGCATAGTTAACAACCTTTTCTACCCCATACTTAACCTTCCCCTCAATCACATAATCATCAAACCTTCTAGGTAAGATAGACTCTCTACTAGACTGTCTTAAGGAAGTAAATCTCTCTCCCTCAGGGGTTTGTGTCTCATCAGTTGATCCCTCAATCCTGAAAGGATTAGAGCTTCTTCCTGCTGTATTACTAGGTGGCTGGTCATTTTCATGACCTACCTCACTAGCAGCCCTGGAAGAAGCATCTACTTGCTCCTCAGGAGAGTGATCATGAGTACCACTGGTTCCCCCTTCATCATTGGGAGGACTGGGACTAAAACCATCACCACTTTGAGAAATATCAGTTTCAAAATTATCAAAAAAGTTTATATGATTTAACTGTTTAAAACTGGACTCCTTAAGTTCAGTTTTAAATGGAAAAATGTTTTCATAAAATTTGACATCTCTTGAAAAACTAACCTTTTTTGTTTCAAGATTTAAAAGTTTATAACCTTTTTTAACAAAAGAAAAACCAAGTAAAACACATTTTTCAGACCTACTACACAACTTATCAGGTTCATTTAAAACTGTTTCAAAACACAAACAACCAAAATTTCTCAAGTGACTCAGGACTGGGGGGAACCCATGAACTAACTCATAAGGACTTCTACCGGCTAACACAGAAGAGGGGACCCTGTTAATCAAATAACCAGCAGTGAGAACACACTCAGACCAGTACCTAAGAGGAACATTACTTTGAAATAGTAAAGCCCTAGCAGTATTTAAAAGATGTCTGTGCTTTCTCTCCACAACTCCATTCTGTTGTGGAGTGTAAGCACAAGAAGTCTGATGTAACATACCATTTTTAACACAAAAAACAGACATTTGCTTGTTAACAAACTCTGTTCCATTATCACTTCTTAAAACTTTTATAGTTTTTGAAAACTGAGTTTTAATCATTTCATGAAATCCTACTAAGTTTTCAAAAACTTCACTTTTGTTTCTTAACAAATAAACCCAAACAGACCTAGAGTAGTCATCTACTATGGTCAAAAAATATTTATACCCTTCCCAACTAGTGACCTTATAAGGACCCCATACATCTAGATGTATCAGTTCTCCTAAGTCTTTTGACTTGTGATCACTAAGCGGGAATGGTACCCTAACCTGTTTAGCTTTATGACATATTTCACAAGGCTCATTTTCAGATACACCAATACTTAATTTGTCTTTTAAAACTGCTAAGACTTGACTGGATGGGTGTCCAAGTCTACTATGCCAAAGACTGTGCTCAGATATACTATTAAAACTAACATTACTAAGACTCACATTATCACCAATGAAGTATAAACCATCCTGCTGCCTACCAGTCACCAGGACTTTCCTTGAACTGGAATCCTGGACAGAGCAGGAGTGTTCATTAAACAGAACATCTAATTTATTATCCCTAGCAAGTTTATACACAGAGATCAAGTTCACACAATAATCAGGTATATAGAATACATCAGTCAAAATTACACCATTAGCTAACTTGACATCACCAATTTTAGTTACTTTAGCATTAGTACCATTAGGATGTCTGACTTCCATATTATACTTAGACACATCTACCCAATTGATCATGTGTTTGTCATTACCAATCATGTGCTGATTAGCACCAGAATCCATAATCCAACCAATTAATAAAGCATACTTAAGCATGGCAGAACAGTTAGCATAATTTTCAAAGACCTTAGACAATTTAGACAGAACAGACATGCTAGAGAAACCATTTATTATGACAGACTCACCTCCTAAGTTGGAGTTGGAAGGTTGTGGATCACTTCCAGACTTTTCACCAAGCAGGCTCATCAGCTTTGAAATCTGCTCAGGTGTGAAAGGTGAGCCAGTACTAGTAACATTATTAGCACACACATTGCTGTTGTTGGACACACCATTCCTAGTTCCATTACTATAGTTATTATTATTGTTAGATTTATTAAACTGACCAGAAGGTCTCTTTTTAAAACCAGGGGGATATCCAACAATCTCATAACATCTATCTATGGTGTGTCCTATCATATTGCAATGTGTGCACTTAAGATTAGGATTAGGTCCTCTAACATTACTATTGTTAGTGGACCTTCTCCTATTATCAGAATTTTGATTTGTTCTAGCAACAAATGACACTGTTGATCCTTTTGACCCACTACTAGACCCTCTATGAGACTCTTCTCTAGAGATCACAGCAAAAGCAGCTTTTACTGTTGGTAGAGGATCATTGGTCAACAGTGTAGTTCTAACAGGCTGATATACATCATCAAGGCCCATTAGAAACTGCATCAACTTAATCAAGCTGTTAAAGTCATTGAAATCTTTAGCAGCTTGACATGTACAAACAGGCAATTGCACAATAGAGTCAAATTGTTTCCACATAGTGTTTAGCTTGTTATAATACTCGGATACAGAACTACCATTTTGAGTAATACCATTTATCTTTTGATATAGATTAAACATAACACATCCATCAATTCTATCATAAGTATCCTTAAGATCAAGCCAAACATCTCTAGCATTATCAGAAAACACTTGCCCTAAGTACAATTCCTCACACACAGAGTTAATCAGCCATGAAATAACCACAGAGTTACACCTATCCCATTGATTTGCTAACACATCATTTTCTGTTGACTTAACACATGTTCCATCTATAAACCCTAGCTTGTTTTTACCTTGTAAAGCTAGTTTCATAGATTTAGACCAAACAGAGTAGTTTTCAGTTCCTTTCAATTTTATACTGATAATAGACAGACTAGAAGTATCACTAGGGTGCAAATACAATGGATCACTTATATCCAACTTACTAACAAGAGTACCTTCAGGAGGAGGGTTAGGACCACCTCCTCCTGGATTCACAACATCACCCATGATAATCAACCAAAGAACACAAATAACAAACACAAACAGATAACCAAGACAAGACACAAAAGACCTAAGGCGAAGCTGTGACAGTGTTCCAGATCACGGGTTCGTCACTCAAGGTGCCCGTGCAAGTCTTATCACAGGAGCCCTTTCCTAAGACAGACACAAGATGAAACAAGAACCAAAAACACCAACAAGAAGTAAATACAAACCAACAAGCTGCACAACCAAGAATCAAGACAAATCAATACACAGACCAATTATTGAGCCTACTCCGGTCCACCCTAACCCGGACAGTGCTCCTAGACCAGACAATACAAAAAACAAACAAGGAACGATCTCACCAAGATAACCCAAGTTAGGGTTTCTCCAATAACTCGTAGTTCGTAACCTTCACTTAGGGTTACGAACCAGAGAGCAAGCAGCTATCCAAATCCAGTCAACCAGCAAGCAAATCCACAGCCAACACACGTTGACCTCAACAGTTCCTAACACAATCACAAGATACAAAGAATAATAGACCAGATCTACTTGATCAAGATCAGATCTATTATTTTCACACAACCGATCAAGGACCAGATCTATAAATCAGATCAGATCCCTGATGATATCAAGACACAAAAAATACAGCGGAAAACAATAAAAGACCAAGATCAAGAGCCAGTGGCTCTGATACCATGTAAAGTTTTAGGGTTTGAATACTAAATCAACAACACAAAGAAGACTAATGGAGCCAACATAAACTCACAACCATAACAACAGAAGTAGGCGACAAAACATGGTGACAAAACTCTTATTAACCCAAACCAAAACGTTGCCCCCAATACCCAATAGATCTCAGCAATCACTGAGATCTTAATAATAGAAGTACAATACAATGAGATCTGCTGATTATCAAGATCAGCAGATCAAATAGAAGACAAGTACAATACCAAATCTAAACAGACTTACAAAGACGATCAAACCCTAGACACTTATCAGAGAGGATACAAAGAAAAAAAGTGAACGACTGAAACAATAATCAAGTCATACTATTCTATATATACTCTCTCTCGAACCTTCCAGCTGTCAACAGATCAACGGCCAAGAATGAAACCATCCAACGATCAATAATATTCCAGCTCATCAATCTGTGTCAACTAACACAAAAATATAACAAGTGAACCAGTTCACATAACAGTTCAATAACCCTTTGATATATGACCCAGACCAAAACACTAGTGGGCTAAACTCCACCAGAACAACTGTGGGCTTGACCATTACTGGACACAGCCCAATAATCATATTAGTAATTGAATTATATCTTGATAACATATTTTTAACAATAACGGTCGCCGCCTTTGCCATCCTTCCATTTAGTTGGTGGTGAATGGTGGCGATGTTTGATAAAGTGAGGTTTTGGGTTTTCTTCTAATGGTTCCATGTTGTTCAGCACTAATTTTAAGGGGTTGTTTTTTTTAATTATAAACCTACTTGGCAAATTCATTTGTTAAACTTTTAGATTGGTTGTAATGAGTGTGAATCTTTTCTATTTGCCTGTTTAGATACCGAGACACGTTTTTTATTTGTTTGTTCCTTGGTGCAACTATTTGTTGATATTAGTTGCACAAGAACATTGCTTTTTTTTTTCCCGAGGCTTGAAGTATTATATAATCTTGTAGGTGTTCCCCAAGAGGTATTAGGATAGCGTAATTTAGGGTGAATGTGGCCACTTAATCATACATGTCGATTCAGTTTTCACCATTTTAACTTCTGTAGATGGTTTTAAGTCCTTTGTTTTATGGTTTTAGGCTTCTTTGTTTTCTGATTTCAGGGTTCTTTGTTTGTCGATTTAGGTGACCAACTAATCGTTCATTTGTTTGTGGTTTCATCGAAGGTCACGAACTTTGCTCTTCCCTTGAATGTTGCTTCCAACAAGAAACCCGCCTGCATTGTAGGTTCGGTTGTCCAAATTCTCTGCATTGTAGCTCCGTTTGTGCAATTATTATTTGCGATTTTTTATCTTTTCTTGATAGTGCTTTTGGTTGGGTTGTGGTTGCTATGGCAATGTATTTGAAGATAATGATGTATCATGTATGTGGTTTAACTATTTGCTGGAGTTTAGAAAGATGGACAAAAGAGTCATGCACTCAAACTGTCTTATAAAATGCTTTATAGTGTAATCATTCTGGTAAAGGGTGTGCAGTAAAAAAAATGCACATGTATTCAGGTCTAAAATCATATGCAGTAAGATAAACAAAATGCGACTTTAGTTCGTTAGCACATATAAATGTGCATAAAACATGATGTGGTTTAGGCCAATCAATCGTTTGGTGTGTGTCTTTAGTTCTTGGTGTTGTATGCCTATTTTTCTTTTAAGTTAATTATAATAAATAACCAAAATGGAGAGTAATTTAAAGGGATTCAAAATACATGCTTTAAATATTTTCATTTACTCGAAAGTTGATTTCACATCTCTTCAGAGACCTGGACCTAAGGACATGTTACATATCATGCGTTTCATTCAAGACCCAACACTGTCGGATAAGGTTTATTTACTACTCTTGGTAAGGTTTATTTCTCTTTTTGGAGTTTATTATCTTTTGTTTATGAATTTGAATCTATTTGTTTGCTGTTTTCGGTCATAGTTGTGTATTGTGTTAATAATGTGAGTTAGAATCCTTATGTATGCTTCATGAGGATCAAGCGGTTATTATTTAGAGAATTTATTGAAAATCATTTGGAATTGATACCATCAAAGCGGATAGGGTTTGAATAGAAAATATGACGTATATGATAGCAAGTTTAAAAAAAGGAGTTTATTTCCTTTTCTTTTTCTAGGTTATAATGCATAAAATCAATTGCAAATGTTGTTGATAACTTAATAACTTATGTTCTATTTGTTTTTTTTATTTGTTGTTTAACTCCCTGCAGGAGAGCTGAATATTGAATGGAATCATGCTACTCTATCTGGGTACAAGTATGCCACAATGCATTATGATCTTTGAACATTATTTTCATGATATATGGCGGGAGCAACTGCATGATATTTTTCTTATACCTCTCATTAAGTAGTGATGAAATGCAGAGTGGCACGGGTCAATTTGGTTGAGTAAAAGGTTAAAACTACAATGTTTATTCATTTAAAAAAAAATTGTATACGTGAAAACCATATCATTACAGCTCTGCATTTAGCTAACTTTCAGTTTTTAGATTATGTATAATAGAATTTCAGGAGTTAAACTTGCCGTTATGTCGCGCCGCAACGCGCGCGGGGAGAACCCCTAGTTATAAACCAATCTAAACCCAAACCAATACCACAAGCCCAAACAACTAGGAATAACCAGCCCATGCGTCCACGGCCCATCCGTGCTTGGCCCATCCTAGCAGTCCAAACCCAACCCAAGCAACAACCGGATCCCCCATGGACCTGGTTCGACCGGGATACAAAACCCACATCGAATTCCACTAATTGACAACCTAAAACGCGCATTTTTTAATCAAATCCCACAAATGTTTCGCCACAATCTCCTCTACCTTCTATAATTAAAGATTAAAACATTTAACGAGTGATTGATGGCCAGTTAATCGGATCATTGACTCTTTATAACTTTCCTTGGACCATAATTTGAAATCGTTACATACATACATACATACATAACAGCAGGAGCTCACTTTATAACCACACACTTAATTTATTCAAAAAAGAATGTGTGGTTGTAAATTAATGTACAATAAAATATTGAATAGAAATTTAAAAGTCAACATTGGTGTGCTGTTTTTTTACACCAGTTTAAAACCATCGTAATTTTATTTTTTATTTTTTTTACGGCGGAGTTATCCATTTTTATGTTAGTGTGCAAATTCTTTTTTTTAAAATTCACATTTTACGTCGGAGTTCCCACGGTTCTTCAAACTCAAGCTTGTTTTCATTTGAACCTAATCCTATATATATGTGTGTGTGTGCGCGCGCGCTTTTATCTCGATTAGATTTGCGCACACACACTCATAACCAGCGATTTAGAGAACCCCCATATCATTTATCATGTACAAACTTGCAAACCATCATAGTCAAGGTTTGCTTCGAGCCTTCTTTGTCGGTTCACCACCTTATGTACTAATTAAATAATGTTCTAAGATCTATTTTATATGGGGAACAAAAGCCCCATGGTATCACTTCTGATCTATATTGAATTGGGGCTTAATTAGATTAGGATTAAACCTAGGGTTCTTTGTTATTATTTGAGAATTAGGTTTCTGCAGAATATTAGGTTATATATATATATATATATATATATATATATATATATATATATATATATATATATATATAGGCTAATTATAAAATAAAAACCTTAATGAGATGATAAAACTCTAGAAACCTAAATGAATGGCTTAGATGATGCCACATATGATACAATTCTCTTTCTTTGAAGGGCATTTTGGCATAACGCATGTTTCTGAATTTTTCATATCTGACTCAAGAAAGAGAGTGTATTTCATTTTTCTTTCTTTCTCTCATCTACTTCATTTTATCTCTCTCTCTCTCAAATCATTCTATTTCATTTTATCTACCCAAATCCTCCTGAATCATCCAAACAAGAGAGAGATTCAAGAAGTGAAGAAGAGAATGGTGGTGAGGGTGTGGTTCATCCAGATCTGTACGCTGGTTAATCGGTGTGTCGTCGTCAAAACACGGATGATGAGGGTTTGTTCTTCCAGATCTGTACGTTGGTGAGTCTATGCGTACCCATCCGCGCAGCCCTTCCGAACTACTTTTCGGGAAAAAGAGAACCTACCCACAATAATAAACGCCGGTCCCATTCAACTATAGCTACTTTCCGGGCAAAAGAGAACTACTTTCCAGATCTGTACTCTCTTTCGCCATGAAATTTTATTATGTTCAGGTACATGTTGATTTGTTTTTTTTTTTAAATATGTGAAAGGGAAATGGTGATTGTTTTTTTATTTGGTTTGTGGTTTTTAAACCTTCTGTTGCATTGAAAAAATATATTAAATGGGTATTGCAAGATTGTTGGAAACCGGCT
Organism: Ambrosia artemisiifolia; assembly: GCA_032199755.1. Taxonomy (NCBI): domain Eukaryota; kingdom Viridiplantae; phylum Streptophyta; class Magnoliopsida; order Asterales; family Asteraceae; genus Ambrosia; species Ambrosia artemisiifolia. The sequence goes on along the minus strand of CM063522.1, from coordinate 50,607,528 downwards.
AGCTACAGTCTAAAAGAGTCTTAACTATCACACTTTTTTATTTCTTTTAAAATATAAATTTAGCATTTCTTTTATGTTTGTTTGTATACCAGGTGTTTGATTGATTACAATATCTTTTTTATGAAGAGGGACTCAAGATGAGGATGAAGAGTTGGAGAAGAAGTTTGTTAAATGATGAAAATGTTTGAAGATGTTGAAGAGGTTTTGAAGCCGATACAGATCTGAAGATGTAGAAACCGATTGGTTTATTTTTTCCTAATGAAGACGATGTAGAAACCGATGGTGGGTTTGAAGATGGTACTGGTTCATTTTTGTGAAGAAACCGATTTGTTTTTTTTTCTATTAAAGTTGTGTTTTTTCATCTATAAACATTTGTTTTTCATTTAAAAACATATGTTTTTGCCGTTTAGGATCATAATTTATCATTTGTATTTGTGTTTATGTTATATTTTTCATATGTTTTTTGTTGTTTGAGGTTTAATTTATCCTATGTTACAGACTATAAGTTTGTGAAAACATATGTTTTTGTTGTGGGGGTATAATTTATTATATGTTTTTATGAGATAAGTTGTGAAAACATATGTTTTTGTTCATGGGGTTATAATTTATTTACATGTTTTTGTAAGATAAATTGCGAAAACATATGTAATTGTTAAAAAAAACTTAAGTTTCCCCCTAGAAAAAAGGAAATCTGTTTGTATTTCATATCTATAAATTTTTGGTTGTAAATAATATTCATTTTTGCCTTTTGGGGGTTCTAGATGATGATGCGTTTTTGTTTATTATCTCTTGCAATTTTTTCACTTCTTGTTTTATATATGTAATTTTGAGTGGTGTTTAATTGTGAGGTGGATACAACTTTTAGTGTTTTCTAAAAATCCCTAAAATCCTTTTAAAAAACATATGTTTTTTTTGACAACGTATCATCTGTTTTATTTTCTAAATCTTTATTTAGACGTTAAAGGCTATGGGGTTAGGGTGGGTTGCAACAGGAACGAAGAATAGTATTTATAAATCCTAAAAAACATAATGTTTTTTTATTCATAACTACGTCTGTTTATTTTTTAAATATGATGGAAAATAAAAAAAAATATAATGTTACAATGGAATTAAAGAGAGAAATAGAAAATGGGAAAGTCATGAAAGATGAGAGGAAAGAAGAGAGAAGAGAGAGTGAAAGGGATGACATGACTCATCTGACATTGTTAATATCTATACAAATTGAGAATTCATTCCTATTTTGCCCTTTTTGTACTACAAGCAGGGAAAGAGATTTCATTTAAAAAATTCATGTATTTACCTTTAATATCAGCCATAGATTAGAAAAATAGATGGCCAAGATGAGGGTTTCATGAGTTTTCTTAACTGGGGAGGGTTTTCAAATTATCCCCCCCATATATATATATATATATATATATAGGTAAAGTATATGGAGGAAACCCTTCTTATTTGGTAAACTCTGGAAACTCTGACTTCCCAACATTTTTTTTTTTGAAAAAAATAGGGTATGTAATATACATTTTTTAAAGCATTTTGAGCCAAAAAAATCGAAAAAGCGCCGAACGGTTTTTTTTTTTTAAATAAAAAACGTCTACTGTTTACATATAGTTAATACATTGTTAACACCTGTTATTAGCGCTTAACATGTGTTAGTCAAAATTTTATTTTTTTTTTAAAAAAAAATACTCGGCGCTTTTTTTAATTTTTTTGGCCCAAAATGCTTAAAATCATGTATATTACTTGCCCTATTTTTTTCAAAAAAAAAAATATTGGAAGTCAGAGTTTCCAGAGTTTACCAAATAAGGAGGGTTTTCTTTATATCCATTCCCTATATATATATATATATATATATATATATATATATATATATATATATATATATATATATATATTCTGAAACTGATAACAAAGAAATGCCCAGACCAGTTGGTCTGAGCCTTGTGTTTAAAAGCTGAGCATCGACCAGGTTAGTTGGTATGAGCCTTGTGTCCAAAAGCTGAGCATCGACCAGTTGGCCATCACAGGTTTTGCTATATTTTTCCCCTTCTTTTCCTTTTATTTATAAATTACAAATTCATATAAATCATGTATTTATATTTTTTTTAAAAAAAATAGAGTTCTCTAAAAATACTACAAAAATTCCTATAGTGTTATAACATTTAAAATTTCATTATTTTTATTTTATTTTCCAAAAATTTATAAAAATCATATTTTAATCAATTTTTAATATTTTACTCGTAAATAAAACACTACAAAATGTAATTTAATCAATTAAAATCCCAAAATTTTTGTAAATTTATTACAACATATTAGAACATTGTGTTAATTTATTTTCAGGGAAAAAAAGTAGATTTGATCCATTTTAAAGATTTCATTATTCTATTATTTAAAAACATTTAAATTTGTTTTATATAATAATAAAGCCGGAAATGATTTTAAAAATATTTTTTCAATATTTTTATTCATTTTAATCATATTTATTACATTATTAGAATTCAAACCATTTAAAATTTGTAAATAGTTATTTACAATAACTTAAGTTATTTATTTATTTATTTTTCTAGAATTAGTACTCATTTAAAATCTTCAACATTTTAAAATTTTCATTAATTAATGTTATTTCAACTAGTTTTATACCCGCCGCGCGTTGCCGCGGCGGGGGCTAACAGCTTACTGCGGCATAATGACGGGTCAAAGCGTACTCCGGTCGTCTGGCGCGACTTCGGCCCTCGACGTCTTCCGTTTAACGGGTGCACCTAACCATCGCCATAGATGTTTCACCCCTGGTATTGGGCAGCGACGCACTAGGAAATGTGAGCACACTGTTTGGTCCACATGGTACACTCCACCTTAATTTTAGATCTGCAATGAAATCAAGATTCAAGAAACAACAAATTTGAATGTTATTCACTTTCATAAGAAGCATAGGTACTACAGTTACTTATGTGCACACATGTTTGATTGACTTACAGTAATAAGAAGCATTCATTTGGTAACCCAAAGGAAGTCTGAAAGTACCATTAAGTTTAGTGCCATCAAGGGGTGGATGGAACATGGGCTGATCAAGAAGATCAGGAAAGTAATCTCCAATAAAACCTTGATCCGGGTTAGCTCTCCTGCTATCTAAATCATGTAACATGTTATTAAACACATTCGACGATGGCTGCAGATATTGTCAAATTAATCCCAATTAATAGAGATATACATATTCAGCTCCAATAAGTTCATAATTTATCAAATGCAGCTTATTATTAGAGATCGATATACCATACCTGCAACACAAAGAGGCATGTATGAAAGATGCAAGGGTTAGAAAACACTGTACAGAATTGGCCACATTGAAACAATTCACCTGTCTTTTGAAGAAAAAGATTATCAGCATCAAGCATGACGACCCTTTCGTATTCGACTAAGGACCACACATACAACTTGTTTAGCGTTAAGCTGAATCTGTCATGGCTAGTATCGCTCTGGTATGGATTGTTTAGGTTCTCGAGTCGCACCACCTTTGCACCATTCTCTTTCCTGTTATTAACATCATAATGTCATTAAGCCCATTAAGATCACTAAGAAATTACCCGACATATTACAATGTTCCATTTCAAGCTAATATAACTCACTAAGCAACAATATGAACAGTCACAACCCATTTCAAGCTAATAAAATTCACCAACACGGTTAATAACCCAAACAAAAAGTTGTCATCAGATGAACTGCAAGGGATGAATTAAAACAAATACCTCATTTTTGTTAGGTTTTCCTTGGTTAAACTTCACCTATGAAATAAGAGAAGAAACCATCAATTTCATCATCAACAATAAACTAAACATAATCATTTGAAGATTCCCTAACAACAGCACCGATGAAAGTTGAGCAGACATAATGCGAAAGTTCGGACAAAGAGCGTGCAACACAGTTACAACGATACATGACCCGCGAAAATACCCACTAAGAATTCTTTTATATTTAATTAATGTTGAAATCACAATACCAGGGCTCAGACAAAAAGAGCTTAAGGCAATTGCAATGAGCAAATGCCCTGCCATAACACCAAACGCGTGGAAAACACGTCATCATCGCCCCGGAAAACCATAGCACAAACAATCACACCTATCAGTATCACAAACACCAAAGCATTGTAGACGCTCGCAAAATCATTCTAAATTCAGTCGTTCGTTTTGGCGTTCAAATGGATACGCATAGGCAACCTGTACGGATTGGTACAGTAATAGGTGCCTCACTGCAAAGGTTGCAATATACATGACACCTACGACCACACAAAACGCGCCTAAGGTAAGTACAGGGCTAATAGCAAGTCATCGTCACCCTGTGAACATTTTGTTCATGTCACTCTACACAGCACACACCAACCTACAATATTATTAACCAAAGGAAGAAGATATAAGAAATAATAATATCACAACTCACGAAACACAATGGCCGGAAAAGACACTCCTACGACAACAGAATACTCATAAAAAAACGTTTTTTTTCTGTAGCAAAAGTCAGTGCAAATCTCAGATAAGCTATGTATAGAGATCATCAGGGATAGAGGGAGGAGCCTTCGCCGGGTGTAGATTCGTCTCCGGGGAGGCGACCGGAAACGAAAGACCACGTGTTGCTATATTCCCTCTCATCTCCCTCTCTCTAGAACAGTAACGGACGACCGAAACAAAGTAATCTCGGCGTCGGTTTACGCTCGTCATCATCGATTTAGGCTTCATATGACATCATACCAGGGCAACAAATAGTAGGCTAACATACCAAAAAAAACAACACAACACCCGTAAAGCTGCAATTAGCAAAACAAAGAGGCTCAGGCGCAGGCAGGGAAGTCAAGAACCTGCAGCGCCATCACAATCGACCAGCGAATCGTTTACGCTAGCATCATATCCAACCACCAATTCATAGGAAATCACAACCGATTATAGCGATACATTCAGAGGAAAACACCCATAACAGGAGGCAATTAACACAGTTAAAAGGCTCAGGCGCTTAACGGGAAGCCGTTCGGTTGCACAACATTAGTGCCATCACGATCGACTTCCACGTCGTCTACGCTAGCATCATAGCCAACGGCCAATTCAGAGGACAACAAAAAAGCACCTGCAAACAGCCTATGCTAAATATATACACATCGACCTACATAACATAAACCCAAAAAATTAGGGCAAAATTCATCATACAAAATCAAAGAGAGAAGACGACGGTTTGCTGGTACAATACCCGATTAGCAATCCGACGGTAGCAGGAAGAACGACACCAGGCCCGAAGATTGCTATAGTAATTCGGCCTTACAGCCAGGCATACCGCCGCCATAAAGGGCCTTAAACCAACAGGCAATAACAACGGACACTGACGGCCGGTACCAGGTTAACAAACCCGCAAAGTGATTGAAACCACCCGGAGAAGGCACGAACAGACAGGAGACGGCGGCAAAGTTGCAGAAGAGATGATAGATCTTGAGGATATACAGAGGTATAAATCAAGTGGGAAGAAGGAAGCAAGCATCAGAGGGTTGTACATAAGCATTGAGCGACTTGTATTGAGCGTAACAGTAAACGCAAGAGACATCGAAAGTTACTTTTTGTTTATATATATAATTTAAAATAAATTATACACTCAAAATTTTAAATAAAACATTTCAAAATTAGATTTTAATTATTATTCACAGAATATCAATTATTATTATTTAAATTCTCATTATTAAAATTACCTTTATTAATATCACTTTATTTAAATTAAATAAATGTTAGTTATTCTTTTAAACACCAAAACCCTAAATTCCCAATTAAATCTAGAAACCCTAAGTGCCTAATCCTAAATAACATAGACTCTAAGTTCATACCCTTATAGTTGCTTATTCCATTTAGGTTAATCCTTTAGGATTACTTTCATACAACTCTCACTAATCGGTAGATTCCAAGTAACTGCGCAAATGGTGAGTGTTACTTATCCCTTTTTTGCTTTTCACACTCTTAGGGTGATTCATGCAAATAGATAAACATCATTAAGTTGTTTCTTTCTAAGAATCCACTCGTCTTCCAAAGTTAGATGTATTATTGAGCCTCAGCTTGCTAAGGACTTATAAGGTGTAGGTCCTTGGAATAGATCGGTGACAAGATTGATCAGATCTATAAAGGTACGGAATCCCTTGATAGATGTAATAAACGAATCGAAACAAACATGAACACGATGAAATACTTATAAATTCGTGCAATCTTTGATTAACTCTCACAAGGTTTACATCCAATATTCCACAATAAACAAAACCAAAAACCCTAGCCTTGTAGGTCCTTGGAATGGATCGATTACAAGATTAATCAGGTTAACCAAGGTGCGGAATCCCTTGATTAACATTTATACAGAACCGAATATGTAACAATTAAGAACGAACACGATGAAATACTATAAACTCATCTTCTATTGATTATAAACGGATTACAATCAACTTAAGACAACACACATAAACTCATGGCTGCAGACTCTCTAATGACTTAACTGAACGATTAACCTAAACCCTACACAAACATGTTCTTTATGTAGAAAAAAATATTCTTTTGGGTTGGGCCTTTAGCGAAGATGCCTATCTTCGCTAATCACCTAACTTCGCCCATTTGGGCTTGTTCGTCTACCACAAGTTCGCTAGTTACAATAAAGACGATTACACGTTATACAAACGCCTATCAACTAAGCTATTCTATCTAGTAAGATGTTGTCACACAGAAGTGCACCAACACAGTTCATTGAACCGTAAGCTACGGTTCAGGAACCATAAGCTACGGTGAGGTTGAATCCAAAAGTTCATTTTCGTGCCATTTAAAGCTTTAATAGTCGTTTCGATGTATATCAATGTTTTAACCATCTAAGGTGTTATGAATAACACAACTAACCATTCTATGTGTAATGGTGCTAGATATACACTCGATGGGAGACCCGGAGCAAGGATCAAGCTGCGAAGGAGCCGAACACACCCGAACACTCAAAAGCTTCCGCAAATGAAATTCCCTTAACGCAAGCTTAAATACATGTTTTTAGTAACTCTAAATGTAAAATTTTGTTAGGACCAATAATGTATGAATTACAAAGGGTTGGGTTTCATAATTATCAAAGTTTTAAATCGGGGATGATTTTAACTAAGGCCAAAGCTCGTAAGTTTTAATGTTAATAATGTGTTTACTAGTTAGGGCGTTACAAGTAGTATGAGAGCCATTGGTTTGAGGGATCCGAGTATCGGGAAAGATACTTGGACTCAAACTATGCGCTCAAAGTGTTGAAGGGTGTTCGGTTTGAGGCTTGATTGGGGAATCCGGTAAGTAATATCTGTAATAACAATCCGGTTTGATCGGAGATTGTTATAAGTAATCAATAGTGATATCGTGTAGATGCACGCTATCTCAAAAGCTTGGTAAAGAAAAAGTTAGGTGGCACGGGACCTAGCCATGGATTAATTTGGGCAATAAAATTCTTGTGTAACAAGTATTTTAGTAAGACTATTGCAACGGTGCATATTAACAATGAGATATCATGCTGTTAATCAATTGTAATTGTAAATGTGACAGGGATGAGAAAACTGTATTCGATCAAGATAGGATCAAATGAATCACCCGACAAGGTGGTGCAGGGTTCGGAAACATGATTGATAGCGTGCACACTACGAACCACATCAAGTAACGATTCAGACTAGCGGATCGACAATGGAAAGGAACAAAAGGGAAAGTATCAATCAAGTACACGCTCGAAATCATATTATGTGTATTAGTATGCAATCATCACACGAACAGTGGTAGCTGCATACACAAGCAAGAAGCTCAATGAAAAATGTGCATTATTCACAATAAACAGCAACAACAACAATCTTACCAAGTAAATCCTACAATTAGCAAAGCTAAAAGTAGGGTCTGGGGAGGGTGAGATGTAGGCAAACCTTACCCCTATCCTTGCAGATAGAGAGGCTTCTTCCAGAGAAACCCCTGGCTCAAGAACACATAATCGAAAAGCAAACAACACTAAAAAAAATTAATAAAGAGCTAAATTTAGAGAAACATTGAAAGAGTCACGTAGTAAAACAAAGGTATATATGTTATCAAAAAACAACAACCAAATAAAACACCCAAATACAAGTCACACTAACCGACCCCCGACCAACTTAAGAAAAAGTTGAGGCTCCTATAACCACGCTATGATACAACTAAACCTTCCCTAATAATCCTTAACATTAATCTTGTGCCTCCACGAACCCCTATCCTCGACCATGTCCTCAGAGAGGTGCAATCTATTAAATCGTGTCTAATCCGCTCATCCCAAGTCAATTTGGGTCTTCCTCTACACCTCTTTCCCTCTACAGTGAGGGTTTCCACTACTCTAACTAGGGCCGCCATTTGCCTCCTCTGCACATGCCCATACCATCTTAATCTACCTTCCTTTATCTTATCTGATATACTAGCTGCCCCTAACTTTTCCCTAATAACATCATTTCTTATCCGGTCTACCCTAGTGTGCCCGCATATCCACCTTAGGATCCTCATTTCTCCTACCTCCATCTTGCGAGCTTGAGTCTTTTTGATGGCCCAACAATCTGTTCCATATAACATTGCAGGTCTCACTGCAACCCTATAGAATTTTCCCTTTAATTTAGTTGGGAACCTTTTGTCACATAAATCCCCACTGGCGGCCCTCCACCTACACAACCAGCTTGTATGCGATGGGTAACATCACTATCAAGCTCCCCATCCCTCTGAACAAATGATCCTAAGTACTTGAACTTAGTTGCTTGCAGGACAAGTTGACCTTCAATCGTGACTTGGGTATTTTCATCGTTACTTGCACCACTGAAACCACAATACATATACTCAGTCTTAGAACGGCTAATCCTTAAGCCCTTGCCCTCTAAAGTTGCATGCTAACCCTCTAGCTTCTCATTTAGACTATGTTTGGACTCTGCAACTAACACAATATCATCTGCAAAAAGCATGCACCACGACACTGTCTCCTGAATCGACTTGGACAACTCATCCAAGACAATTGCAAAAAGGAACGGACTCAACGCAGAACCTTGGTGGAGTCCTACCCCCACGGGGAAGGAATCGGTATCATCTACAAGCGCGCGAACACTAGTTTTGGTCCTACAGTACATATCCTTAATTAAGTCTATATACCTCTCAGGGACCCCTCTACTTTCTAGACTGTCCCAAATTAGTTTACGTGTCACACTGTCATATGCCTTTTCAAGATCTATAAAGGCCATATGAAGATCCCGCTTTTTCTCCTTATACTTTTCCATCAACCTCCTAAGAATGTGTATTGCTTCCGTAGTTGAACGCCCTGGCATGAAACCAATTTGGTTTACCGTAACCCGAGTTTCTCTTCTAATTTTAGCTTCAATAATCCTTTCCCATAGTTTCATAGTGTGACTTAACAACTTAATACCTCAGTAATTCCCACAACACTGTGCGTCGCCTTTGTTCTTATACAGAGGCACTATGACACTACTCCTCCACTGCTCTGGCATTTGTTTGGATTTGGAAATACAATTGAACAAAGTAGTTAACCATTGGACTCCTTCCTCTCCAAGACACTTCTACACTTCAATCGGTATGTTGTCTGGACCAACTACCTTAGCTCTTCCCATCTTTCTGAGTGCAGACCTCACTTCTCCCCGTGTAATATTTCGACAGTAACAGTTATTCAGTTTCTGCCTTTGGGTGATGGTGTTGTCATGTTCCTGTTGGTAAGCTCTCACATCGTTGAAAATATTGCAAAAATATGTCTGCCATCTTAGCTTAAAGTCGTTTTGGTTTACTAGAATACTCCCATCTCATTCCTTTATAAACTTCACCACCCCTAGATCTTGCCTCTTACGCTCCCTAGCTCTGGCGATCTTGAGCATATCATGCTCCCCCTCTTTAGTTTCCAGATCATACATCTCCTTATAGGCCGTGGTCTTTGCCTCGGTCACTTCCTTCTTTGCCTCCCTCTTGGCCTTTTTGTATCTTTCCTTAAGTGTGACACGTTCCCGATCGCCTGTGCACCTCAAAAGATCTCTAAAGCTATCATGCTTACCCCTAATTTTAGTCTGCACCTCCTCGGTCCACCACCAAGACTCCTTATGCCCACTTGACTTTCCTGTTGAGACCCCTAAAGTCTCAGTCGCCACCTGGTTAATGATAGTCGCCATATTTTCCCACATCCGGTCCGCGCCTCCACCCAATTCATTCGTTGTCTTAGAGATGACCTTATCTTTGAACTCTGTAATTTTTCACCCTTTAAGGATCCCCATCGAATCCTATGTTGGATATTTCTCTCTCTTACCAGCAACTTCTCTCTTAGACCTATATATGCCACTAACAAATGATGTTGAGTCACCATTGTCTCCCCGGGTATAACCTTACAGTCCTTCCACCAATGTCGATCTTCTCGTCTCATCAAGAGATAATCGATTTGGGTACTCCGCCCTCCACTTCTAAAGGTAACCAAATGCGATTCTCTCTTTATAAAGAAAGTCGTTTATAATACCCAACTCGTGAGCCACCGCAAACTCAAGGAGATCCCTACCAGGTTCGTTCCTAACACCAAAACCAAAACCCCCATGCACCAGGTTAAATTCATCGCTATCCTCGCCAATGTGGCCATTAAAATCATCTCCTATTAGTATTCTCTCCTATCTAGGTATAGCCCTCACAACTACATCCAAGCAATCCCAAAACTCCCTTTTCTCCTGATCCCCTAGACCCACTTGTGGTGCATAAGCACACACCACCGCCACTACCTCCTCACCTACTACTAATCTTAACACCATAATTCTATCATTATGTCTTGTGACCTCAACCACATTCTTGTACAATTCCATAACCACTAGAAAACCTACCCCATTATTTGTGCCATTCGACCCTGAATATAGCAACTTGTAGCCATTGTATTCTCCCCCTCTATTACCCTTCCACCTAGTCTCCTGCAGACATGCTAACTGAACCCTACGCCTCTTAAATGCATCTACCACCTCCAACAATTTACCATTTAGAGTTCCTACATTCCAAGAGGCCACGCGTAAATTATACTCCCTATCCCTTCCCCTACAAGCGCTCCTCATCCTTGGACATGAACTCAAGGAAAAATCATGATAACGACTGGCTATGACTGCGACTATATACACGTAAGGTTAAAGAGCACAAAAGTAGACAATAATTTGATAATCTACGAAGGCGACACACAATACAATGGGCAGATATGAGCATACAATTAACGAGAGTAAATGCTGAGCAACAAAAAACACACACTAACAATAACACCCAAGAGCACTCAATTAGTATGAAGCACACAACTAAAAGAAAAACTAAATAGATAAGTAGACTGTATGTTATTATTATGGTTTAGGAAAGAATTCTCCTGGATCCTGAGAAAAATCCGTATGGTATGTCGTACTGGTCACACTCGGTAGATCAAGGCCACAACAAACAAATAAACCAGCCCCTTTGTCTTGTTTCTTCGACAAACAAATAGGAAACCAACGTTCTTTTGTTTTTGTGAAAAAACAAAACTTTTATTTTTGTTAATAATTTTAAAGTCAAAGTCCTAATTGACTTTGTTTTTAAAAACTGATTATTATTATTTTTCACTTCAAAAACGTTTGTTGACTTTACAAATTATTACTACCAAGAATCGATTTTTTTCTCCATTTGGTTATTGTGAAAAAACGTTTGTCAAAGATGATTAGTCTTTCGGAGTTGATTCAGATGAAGCACGGCCGTGCTACGACCGTGTGCGACTGTGCACCTGTCCCGGGTCAATAAGTCAACATTTCCTAGTCAACAGAAGGCAAAAATCAGCTTTGCAGACATGCACAAGCATGCCACATCCCTTGGCATGGCCGTGCTCCTTCATGCGTCTTCCCCAAGGCTCAAACCGACCAAAACTGACAAGAAGGTTACACGTACCTGTAAGCACGGGCGTGCCATTTCCCATGGCATGGGCGTGCTTGTCCTGAAGATGGAAAACTTCTGCAAAAAGCACTCTGCAACAGTACCTGCTGTCAATCGTGGGCATGTCAAACCTTGAGCAATGGCGTGCAGGGGCTGATTTGCCTATAAATAGAGGCCTCCACCTCACATTTTGAGCATCCCATTCCACCCGAGTTTCTCTCACTTTTCATCCACATTTAGGGTCTTGTAAGTGACCTTTAGAGCTTGGGATCACCCCATAAACACTACTTGAGTTGAGCGCTTGAGAGAGATCACTATAAATCATCCCAAAAACCCTCTTTGATCCATAAAGCAACCACTACTATGTGTTCTTTAAACACCCAAATTAGAGTGCATGTTGTAATGCCAATTATTGGCTAGGATACTAGAGTGTTGCTAGGGTGAAGACTTATTTGGTATGTATTATATAGTTTTTATTTGTTGAGTGGTGTTTGTGTTCTTGTCTAATTCTTTTTACTTAAAACTTTGTTTAATGAATTAATTAACTAATCACTTAGTATTTGGTCTTGTGGGTGTCTTGATAGGAAGTGGGATGACTTATGAGTGTACCCATGGTATGTAACAACCCATGTACTTGTAAGCTAACCTAATCCCGCTAGTAGTGATTAGCCCATTTGTGGGTAGAAATACACACACTTCGTGGCTTAATCCTTTACTATCAATGATCTCACTTAGGGTCAGTACGGTCTTTATACTCGGTCCTGGTGATAAGCCAAGACTTGATTTTGCGACTTAGCTTCATTGTCTATGTGATAGCTTTGGCGCATGCCAAGAATTGGTGAACCCGTAGTGAAAGGAAACGGTCTTTATTTTCTTTCATTATTGTATTGCCGCACAATCAATAACAGACCAATCACTTTTTGAAAGATTAATTAATTCAAGTAGGAGATGCACGTGTTCTGGTTAGTCACGACTCACCTATGATATCAAGTGGTAGCTTGTTTGGTCATGCTCCGGCCACCGGCAAGTTGTCCATAAAAGTTTTAAGTAACCAGATGTCTTTATCGCAACAATGGGAGGTGGATTCTTCGGGGTTGGGTGCACACAGTCTTGAGTAGTCCGTCCTTCATTGTTGAGAGGTGAGCTTACCGGTTTGGGAGACCCTCATTTTAACAACAAGAATACAACTAGTTATGCGAAAACAGTCACCTCTAGAGAATGCGTTGTGCAACTCTAAGTTAAGCATAAGTGCGCAACTCGAAGGCACCACTCAACTAAGTAATTACTATTAATCCGACCCAAAGTTAGTCAGATCCCAAAGCAACACTTCTTTTTTGTTATTGATTTCTACTTTGGTCATTCTCGCTCTCTCTCTCTTTTCTATCTTTTCTTTTATCAAAGCAACTTAAGATTGAGTAGGGGAAATCGTGTCTTAGGGTTCGATACTCGGTACTTCCTTGAAGTCTATACTACACTAGATAGGTACACTTGCTATTGTGTGAGTTTAGAACGATTCGCATATATCGTTTTATTTTTATAAATTTAAAACTTGAATAAGTGTCTTAACCTAAAAGTCCCAACTTAATTACCTTTTTTCGAGTCCTGACACTTCTTTTGGGAAGTTGTCAATTTTAAGAAAAAGACGTTTAAGTGACTTAATCCACACGACATCAAGTTTTGGCGCCGTTGCCGGGGACATGATATATTCCAGAGAAAGGTTTTAAGTTGCTAGTTACTAATTACTTTGCCAGTTTGTTTTAGCTTTTCAGATGGATCATATGGAGGAAGATCGGTTTGTGACAGAGAACTTTTTCGATTATGAGGGGTTTTATGTTCAGCAGTTTTGTAAATATTGTGGAGGACCTTCGTTCTACCATAACTGTGAAGACTATTTGTCCTGGTACTTTTCAAAGTACAACAGCCACTATTCACCCCTGCTTGAACCACCACCTTACAACCATTCACCATTTCCTCATAACCTTAATGAAGAAATTTACCACATCGCTGGTTGTCGATCAAGCACTCCACCACCATCACTTGATGCACTCGACAGAATGTATCATTTGGGTGAATCACCACCATATATTTTACCACAACCCTACCAATTTTCCCCACCTTTACCTGCACATGTCCCTAGCCCATCACCTTACATGCCATATCCATTAGCTCATTTATTTTCCTCACCACCACCAAGTCAATTTGAACCAGAATCCATACCTGAGTCACACCCTCCACTGATTGACTTGGTGAAATTCACGGATAATCTTGAGGTGGTAAAAAACTACCTCAGGTATATCTATGCTATGGAAGATGCCGCTGACGAAGAAAAGATGAAAGCCCAACCAAAGGAAGAAGTTCGTGATCCACCATTGGAAGCAGGAGAAAATAAAGATGAAATTTAAGACGCGTTTGTTCCCACTATGGAGGAAAGACTTCACACGTTCCATTAATTGATAACAGAAGTGCACCTCAACATCCCCTATGCCGATTGTCAGCTCAGACTATCCGCTCACTTTAAATTTCTAAAAGATATCCTCTTTAAAAAGGATACTCTTGAAGAAGGAGTCATTATGCCCATCAACAAAGTTTGTTCAACCATTGTCCAAGGAAAAACACCCCCTAACAAAGTTGCAATCCCTTGCACCGTGAGAGAAAGTATCTACACCAAAGCTATCGCCGATTTGCAGATCAATGTCAACATTCTTCCCAGCTTCTATATTCCAAGAGTTCCAGCAGCAAACTCTGAGACCCACAAGAATGGAGCTTTACCTCACTGACCGTTAGTTGCGGTACCCCTAACGAATTGCAGAAGATGTTTTGATTGGCCTCAGTGATACTATCTTCCCGATAGATTTTGTGGTGATTGTTATTCCAGGGGAAGAGAGTCCTATCATCTTGGGACGACCTTTCCTCATCATCGCGTTGGCTCTACTTGATGCTTGGGGAGGAAGACTTAGAGTAATGACAAATGGTGAAAAACTTGGTTTTGACTTGAATAAAGTTATGCGGTGTCCAAGTATCCAAGGCGATCTGTCTGCCCCTATCACCGACTTTGATTATATCGCGGGGTATTATCTCAACGATTTTCTGGGGGAGGGAGATGATTTTGTTGAGTCCATTTCCTCGACTGATGAAAATGATCCCATGATTCTTGAAAGTTATCGTATTGAGCATTTCTCTCTTGAAGAAGAACCTGAGGAAACTCAATTTCAAGAACGAAGTCCCGACGAAAAATCCAAGCTCTCCATCGAAGAACCACCATCCTTGGAACTCAAAGAATTGCTACCCCACCTGGAGTATGCTTACCTTGAAGAAGAATGCAAGCTTCCAATCACATTGCAATAGATTATCAGAAGAAAAAGAAAAGCTCATGGAAGCTTGAAGCAGCACAAGAAAGCAATCGCCTGGAAGATGATGGATATAAAATGTATTAGCACTTCACTTTGCACACATAAGATCCTCATGGAAGAAGATTACCACCCTTGTGTGGAAAGGTAATGAAGAGTTAACCCCAAGATGCAAGAAGTCGTGAAATAAGAGGTGATTAAGCTGCTTGACGCCAGCCTGATTTATCCCATTTCTGACTCGCCTTGGGTGAGCCCTGTCCAAGTAGTCCCAAAGAAAGGTGGTATGACAATCGTAACCAATGCATAGAACGAGCTCATCCCAAAAGAAAGGTTAGGGGTTGGTGCCTTTGCATCGATTATCGGACGCACAACGATGCTACAAGAAAGAACCATTTTCCCTTACCATTCATTGATCAGATGTTGGAAAGATTGGCCGGGCATAAATATTATTATTTTCTCGATGGGTTTTCTGGGTACTTTCAGATCCCAATTGACCCTACCACGAGAAAACCACTTTCACCTGTCCATATGGC
Source organism: Ambrosia artemisiifolia (assembly GCA_032199755.1). Lineage (NCBI taxonomy): Eukaryota > Viridiplantae > Streptophyta > Magnoliopsida > Asterales > Asteraceae > Ambrosia > Ambrosia artemisiifolia. The sequence continues at coordinate 50,591,730 of CM063522.1, read as the reverse complement.
ACGTTTGCTTACAGAAGAATGCCATTTGGGCTATCTAATGCCCCCGCCACTTTCCAACGATGCATGGTAGCCATCTTTCATGACATGATCGAAGACTTCGAGGAAGTTTTTATGGATGACCTCTCGGTTTTTGAAAGCTCGTTCGATCATTATCTGGGCAATCGCAAGGGCGTGCTGGGGCTGATTTGCCTATAAATAGAGGCCTCCACCCCAGATTTTGAGCATCCCATTCCACCTGAGTTTCTCCTACTCTTCAACCACCTTTAGGGTCTTGTAAGTGACATTTGGAGCTTGGGATCACTCCATAAACACTACTTGAGTTGAGAGCTTGAGAGAGATCACTATAAATCATCCCAAAAACCCTCTTTGATCCATAAAACAACCACTACTATGTGTTCTTTAAACACCCAAATTAGAGTGCATGTTGTAATGCCAATCATTGGCTAGGATACTAGAGTGTTGCTAGGGTGAAGACTTCTTTGGTATGGTTATATAGTTTTTATTTGTTGAGTGGTGTTTGGGTTCTTGTCTAATTCTTTTTACTCTAAACTTTGTTTGATGAATTAATTAACTAATCACTTAGTATTTGGTCTTGTAGGTGTCTTTATAAAAAGTGGGAGGACTTATGAGTGTACCCATGGTGTGTCACAACCCATGCACTTGTAAGCTAACCTAATCCCGCGAGTAGTGATTAGCCCATTTGTGGGTAGAAATACACGCACTTAGTGGCTTAATCCTCTACTATCAAGATCTTACTTAGGGTCGATACGATCTTTATACTCGTTCTTGGTGATAAGCCAAGACTTGATTTGCGACTTAGCTTCATTGTCTATGTGATAGCTTTGGCGCAGGCCAAGAATTGGTGAACCCGTGTTGAAAGAAAACGGTCCTTATTTTCTTTCATTATTATATTGCCGCACAATTAATAATAGACCAATCACTTTTTGAAAGATTAATTAATTCAAGTAGGAGATGCATGTGTTCTGGTAAGTCACGACTCACCTATGAAATCAAGTGGTAGCTTGTTTGGTCATGCTCCGGCCACCGACAAGTTGTCCTTAAAAGTTTTAAATAACCAGATGTCTTTATCGCAACACTGGGAGGTGGATTCTTCGGAGTTGGGTGCACACAGTCTTGAGTAGTCCACCCTTCATTATTAAGAGGTGAGCTTAACGGTTTGGGAGACCCTCATTTTAACAACAAGAACACAACTAGTTATGGGAAAACAGTCACCTCTAGAGAATGCGTTGTGCAACTCTAAGTTAAGCATAAGTGCGCAACTCGAAGGCACCACTCAACTAAGTAATTACTGTTAATCCGTCCCAAAGTTAGTCAGATCCCAAAGCAACACTTCTTTTTGGTTATTGATTTCTACTTTGGTCATTGTCGGTCTCTCTCTCTCTCTCTCTCTTTTCTATCTTTTCTTTTATCAAAGCAACTTAAGATTGAGTAGGGGAAATTGTGTCTTATGGTTCGATAATCGGTACTTTCTTGAAGTCCATACTATACTCGATAGGTACACTTGCCTATTGTGTGGGTTTAGAACGATTAGCAGATATCGTTTTATTTTTATAAATTTAAAACTTGAATAAGTGTATCAACCTAAAAGTCCCAACTTAATTAGCTTTTTCATCGAGTCCTGACACTTCTTTCGAAAAGTTGTCAATTTTAAGAAAAAGATGTTTAAGTGACTTAATCCACACGACGTCGGATATCAAGGAATGGTTTTACCAAATAAAATAACGGACACAAGCACGAGTTGAAGCTTTTCTTAAATAGGATGTGATGTACTAATTCTAACAAGTCCATGTGTACCATATGCGGATTGCTTACCCTGGCCAGGTAAGTGTTAAACATATGATACTATGGGTTTCTTACAATTGATACATATACAACCTATGTAGCAGGGACTAAGTAAGTGTGAGGTGTCAGGAGAAAAAGAAATAACGGAATAGACAAACATGGTCTAGAGGGCCATGATTGCCTAAGAGGCATGTGAAATCCATAATATTAACCATAACTACGGTTTTGGTTGATAAATCATAAATAACGGACTTGGGCCGTGATAAATCAGTAAGTCATAAATCTTCGTATTAATGACATAAACAACGGACTTGGGTCGTGATAAATCAGTAAGTCATAAATATTCGGATTAATGACATAAACAACAGACTTGGGCCGTGATAAATCAGTAAGTCATAAATCTTCAGATTAATGACATAAACAGCAGACTTGGCCGGTGATAAGTCAGTAAATCATTCAACCCTCGGGTTAATGATGAAAAAGTGCAAACTATGATAACATTAGGTTGTATAGTCGGTACGACTTAATGCAAACCGTGATAACATGGGATTAGTCGATACAATCCGTTGTAATGTCAAATCAACGCCGTTTTGTTGTGAAAAGAAATCCAACCTCAACTTATGTTTGTTAGTGCAAGTTTGTGACCGTTTCTATGCGATTCAGTATATAAGATAATATAGGACAGTGTAGAACGAATATGGACAAGGGCGAAGTTGTGGTGACCCAGGCAAAATTATGTATCTTCGCCTGAGGCCCAACCCATAGAGAATATTCCACCATAGCCTACATATATGTATGTTAGACTTAGGGTTTCTACAGAGATAGCTGCAGCAGTTCTTAGGAGAAGACTACTGTGTGTGGTCTAGTCCAGGTTGGCCTGAGGTTGAGTTCACCTCAGGCCGACGTACCATTCAACAACGTATATATGTGTGTATGTATGAAGAATCTGTGCTGATTCGTTCTATTAATCAATAAATAAAGATTCGGTTATTACATGCATATTATTTATGTTCAACGCCTCAGCTATAATCAGGAGTTATCGGCTAGTATCGGTCAAACACGGATTAAGAGTGGTATCAGAGCGAGATTACCGAATCGGAAGGACTAATCGCCTCTCCGATTCACGATCGCTCTTGATTTTGGATTTTAATTCCGCTAAAACTCATTGTTGTTAGATGTCACTTTCATGGTGACGTCACATACTGTTTTCGCTCTATACACAGATACAGAGCACCTAATTGAGATCATCGAATCCAATAAGAAGTACGTCTAAACAAGTGTAAAAGAGAGAGAGAAAGAGAGAAACCACTTGGTGAGGATGGATAATCATCCTGTGTACCTTCGAATTTTATTAATAAAAACTAATCTGTGTTGACTTCACTTATATTAAACAAAGCTTTGTTTTATATAATTGATGTGTGTAGATGATTATTGATGTTATTATACTTCTTAGACTAAATTGTTTAAACAAAACTCAGTTTATCAATCATAAATCACACACAATTAACTTTCACGATCCAACACAATCCATATTAGCCATCCTAATTGTACACACTAAAAAACTCGATTATCCTTAACTACATATTGTCTTCTTTCACTTAGATTTATTAATGACTTATCAATTAGACATGATATCAACAATAATAAGTTTACGTTTAGAACGCAAATCAAAATTTGAAAAGAAACAAAACAAGGGGCCGAGTCGCAATAAAGGGTAATGTAAGGTCGATATGCCGTGTGTTGATGAGAGTGTGAAAGTGCAACACTTGTCTCCAACCAAAAGCAGGACGTGGACAACCAATTTATTATTTAATAATAAATTGTTTTGGGTTAGATTTGACGCGATAATTAAAATGGGGTAATCTTGTTTTTGACGGCTTTGTTGTTTTATGTTCCGGTTTCTTTGTTTGTTTGATTGTATTCCGGATTTTCTCGCTAGTTCTTTGCTAGCCTTAGACTGGTAGGAGTGGGGGGCGACATAGGGGCAGCAGCAGGATGATGGGCCTCGCTACACCACCCTATGGGACGGCATAGGGGCAGGGGCGGCAATGGCGGCATCCTCTTGCCGTTGGTGCCGGGCCAACTTTGTTGAGAATCGTGATTAATTAAAAAAAAAAGAAAAACCCACGTGGAAGGCCATCTTCAGCAGTCTTATAAATAAAGTTTGTTTGCCCGTTAAAAAAAATATATTATTTAATAATTATAACAAGTATTTCATAAATTCTAAATATCAAAAGAAGCACGTATAATATAATATAATATAATTGCTTCTTTATTCCAAAGCCAAGTTACCTTTTTTTTTTCTTTATCTGCCTTTTGTGAAGAAAATGTGAAGTATCGAGCACCAATAAGTGTAGGCCATAGCAAAAAGCATAAATGATAAACTCAATAATTGTTCATAAGATAAGATAAGATACAAAAAGAGCTACATTTTTTCAAAATTAATTTAGGATATATGCACGATATGGAGTGTGTGAGTACATTGTTATTACGTATTACGTTGTAAATAAATATATAATTTGAATGACGCCATCATCGAATATTTCTTATTTTCTTTTGAGAAAATTAAAACAGCCTAGAAATATATTTAAAGACATATCAATATATCATATCCTATGACCTTAATAGTATTTATGAATATTAAAGATGGAAGTAAGTATATACGTTCATTTCATAGCATTATACCAATAATAATAGAATTCAAAAATACTAACAATGGTAACATGGACACGTGAAAAGGTTAGGTACTAAATCATAAATGAGTAGTTGTGTGGAATGATTTGAATAGGCAGTGCTAGATTGCTAATTATATATTATTTCTGTTTTTTTAAAACTTTATGTTATAGCTTATTTATTTTATAAAAAAAAACTATAAACAGAGTGTTAAGTGCTAAGTGCTTTCAGTGACATAAATATTTACCGATGATAGTAGGTCGCGTAGGTAATCCTTCGAGGATACCATGTCGTAAAGCTTGGCGTGCGTTATGAATTGTAAACGAATAAAGTACTGATTTTAGTGAGCTCGCCGTATTACCGAAGACTAAGCACATCCACATTGAAATTATTGTTCTAGCTAACATCACTATTAACCGCATACACAATTAATTATACGGGAAAATAATTGAGTGGAGTGTACATAAGAACGCATGCATCTTTTCTCAAAGTTTCTTATCATCAATGAATGGGTCATAGAGGACAAATAACATGATGAGTTGTTTTTGTCCGTTCATCATAATTGTATTCTCTACATATATATAAAAGAACCTAATTATGTTAAAATTATATTTAGACCATGCGGAATGAGCATTATAGAGGATGGAAATGGGAGGAATTTTTAGTATAATGCCTAAAGAGGAGAAAAATAATAAAGGCATTAAGGGGATTTAACCATTACACATTTTTTGACGGGGCGTTGTGATGATGATGTGATAAAAATGCCCCTTAGAGGGCGTTAACCATTACCATTATGTATGGTCTTATGGCTATCGGTTAAATACATGTTTCATTATGAAACCGACCATTAACGGGACACCACAAATTAAAACGCATACTAATTTAAACGGAATACGTAAGCCCACACAAAACTCATAATAACATCCTAATAATAGCTCTAGCAACGTTAGCAACTTTTTCAATATCCTTATTCATTTGTGTTAAGGGTGACTTCTGACCGCGGTCGATGAAGCTACGTTCACAAGCTTGAGCCTCGACCGCGGTATCAGCCATCCCGTCCTCAGCAAACTTTGGCATACCACCATCTAACGCCTGAATGGCTGAGGGCACATCTGCCCTCACCACGGCAATATACATCTGAGTGCACTCGTTCAGTGAGCGTCTCAACTCTGGATGAGACTTATAAATAGATTTGATTTGTTGTATGGCCCGAGTCACCTTAGCCTTGGTTGCACCAACCATGATGAGCCCAAAGTCAGTAATATCACCATTTGTGCTCTTAGGGTTTGTCAAGAGAGTGGACATGCACAAATTGTATGAAGGTGTGGCTTTGCATGTGGTTTCAATCAACCTTCTATCTCCCATGGCTATCATTGGAGTTTGAAGGAGGTGAAGTGAGAGAAATATGAGGAGATGAAACTTCATAGTGTAGAAGTGTTTGATTAATTGATGAATTTTGCTTTCTATCATAACATGTAATGTCATGGTCTATTTATAAACCAATAAGTTTTCTTTCTTTAGAGTTGAGGTTTACATGTGTGAGAGTAATGTATAAGTTGTAGTTCATGATGTACATATTTTTAAATGTTAGTGGTCTGGATTTTAAATTTTATTTGAAAAGAAGATTGCTGCTATAGATAAAGTTGGGTGACAAAATTTTCAATGAATTCTCTTTATTAATTAATATTAAAAGAAAGACACTTTAATAGTGTCTTTCTTTTAATATACATATTGACCATTAATTTTTAGCTCTATTTAATTTTCTGTCACTAACTTTTAGATTAACTTTATTTTCTTCTAATTTGACCACCAAAACTTAGACCAACAAACTTTTAACTTTTAGGATTTAAAACTTTGGCCACTAACTTTTAACTTAACTTTATTTTCTTTCAATTTGACCACCAAACTTTTAGCTTTTAGAATTTAAAACATTGACCACCAAACTTTTAGCCACTAACTTTTAGCTTTATTTTATTTTCTGCCACTAACTTTTAGGTTAACTTTATTTTCTTCTAATTTGACCAACAAACTTTTAACTTTTAGGATTTAAAACTTTGGCCACTAACTTTTAACTTAACTTTATTTTCTTCCAATTTGACCACCAAACTTTTAGCTTTTAGGATTTAAAACTTTGACCACCAAACTTTTAGCTTTTAGGATTTCAAACTTTCACCACCCAACTTTTTTAAACTTGCATTGCACTTTGGCCAAACTTTTTGTTTTTAATATTTCAAACTTTGACCACCAAACTTTTAGCTTTTAGCCGCGAGTATTTTTTTTGAAGCTCACGCTAGAATAGCAGTCACTTAATATTATCTTTTATGTCCACGAAACCCTCCACGCAACAGGAGCTCCCACAGCGACGCACGATCTTTAACGTTCGCCAATCACTCAACGCAACAGGAGCTCCCGTCGCGTTTCGCACAACAGCCGTACCCGTGTCGAAGCGCGGGCAACTTATACCTAGTTTTAAATATTTTGAGAAAATGGCAATGTAGTATTATAGTATTTCATATCCATGCGTGCCAGGCCGTTAAATGAAAAAAATAAGATTGTAAAAACGTTAAACTAGTACGTGCGTTGCGGCATATTACCTTGTAAAAATTAGACTGAAACTTAGAACATTATGATAGAAAAAAATAGCTAAGTCGAAACGGTAAAAAACATTATTAAAAAGGGGTTTGAACAACGACGATGACGACAATAGTTAAATAATTTTATAAAGTATAGCGTTCAATTAAGATAAAATTAAACCATAAGTGTAATTTTATAATTTTACAAATATTATAATTTATAAGGGAAGAAAATAAATTATATAACATGCATTAAAAACTTGTAATTTGAGTTTGTGATCTAAGACTATGAGAAGTGGGAGCGTGGAAGGGGAAGGCCAAGCCCCTCCACACCAACAACATCACCTCCTTCCTTTTGAGCTAGCGTTGTCCCTTCCCCCATGGGATTCTTCATGAAGGTTTATTATTATTATTATTATTATTATTATTATTATTATTATTATTCACCAACAACAACATCCCCTCCTTCCTTTTGAGCTAGCGTAGTCCCTTCCCCATGGGATTCTTGGTGAAGGTTTTTTTATTATTATTATTATTATTATTATTATTATTATTATTATTATTATTATTATTATTATTATTATTATTCGCAGCAGTAGTAGGGGTAGTGATAGTAGTACTAGTAGTGAATGTTGTGTATTGATTGGTTGTCTTCTGGTCCCTTGCTAGTACCCGTTACCTTTCATGACTCCCTCATTTTTGTGCTTTTGGAGGGGAAAGCCGTAATTGCCTAGGTGGCGCCAACATGACGAAACAAAAGCCCATTGCTCTTGCCAACCACTACCACTTCCCCTAGTCCTATGAGTAGATACAAGAGAAAAGAAAAATAAATAAAGAAAACTGTACCAATAACCTCCGTACATCTATACTATATTATAAAGCATCTAGCAAGGATTTCCACCAAATTTAAGTAATTACAACATTTTATTCTTATGGTTAGGGTTGTTCACGAGCCGGGTGGAAATTTGCTCGTGCTTGGCTCGTTTACAAACCGAACCGAGCTGAGCGGCTCATTTACAACCGAGCCGAAAACTGAGCGAGCATTCTTCGAGCGTGAATTTATCCGAGCGAGCGCCGAGCGAGAAATGAGCGGAGAGTAACTCGGACAACCATAAAATTAGGATGTTTCCTTTAATATTTCCGTTGTCGGGGTGACACCCAAGGCCAAATTGTCCGTTGTTGAACCTAATGTTGAGGTTTGAGTGTCCGAAAATAAGGCTTATGTCGAGGTAGTGAAGTGATGAGCATACTGCAGAGAACAAGTGTCGCATTGTGACGTACGGTGATATTAAGCGATGTTTTTAGCAACGGAGGACTAATAACATAATGAAGTCCAGACTGTTGCTTCACGGCTTTGAGTTTACTATTAAACTTAGTGTTAATTTTTTATTGGATTAAGTGGGCTTGTTATATTTTACTTGTTTATCTTGGGCCAAATGTTATATATAAAGGTATAAATATTACTATCATTTGGGTGTGTACGTAGCCAAATGTTGTATATAAAGCCATTAATATTACTATGATTTGGTAATGTATGTATAATTATACATACACGCCCAAATGATAGTAATATTTATACCTTTATATATAACATTTGGCCCAAGATAAATATATAATAATTTATTCGAACCGAACCGAGCCGAGCGGACCTTTGCTCATGCTTGGCTCGTTTACAAAACGAACCGAGCCGAACGGCTCATTTACATTCGAGCGGAGGATCGAGCGAGCATTTTTCGAGCATTTTTCGAACGAGCGGCGAGCGATCCACGAGCGGCGAGCAATTTGAACAGCCCTACTTATGGTACAACAACTTAATGAAGTGAGTAAAGGTGCAAAATAGTCTTTTTACATGAGCATTAAATTGATAAATGAATTTTTGAATAAATTGATAAATACAACTAAATTGCTTTAAATTATATAATAGTAATATCTCATCATATTCTTGAAACATGATGTCCTTCACGGGTAGCTCAGTTGGTGAATGGCCAGGGATCTCTCTTGGAGGTCTCAGGTTCGATTCCCACGAAGGACATAATGAGAAATGATGGATGACTCATGGCCTATGGTCATGAGTTCGAGTCCTGATCTCACCAGGTTTTACCGGTTCACTACTGTCGTGCCTTTGGGCGGGTATGTAGGTCGGGTTTTCCCTAGAAGCGAGCTGTTAGGCGGGCTAGGGGCTTCGTGCGTCCGGGGTGTGCCGGGCTGTGCCTCTGTCTTTGCCACTGGAGGGCTGCGTACGAAGTACCCGGCGTTGTTTAGTTGACCGTTCAAAAAAAAAATCTTGAAAAACATGATAATAACTAAAAACAAGAAAGTGAAGAGATGCAACTCTTTATAAAATTAAATGATTTAGTAATTACTTGAGAAAATTAAAGAGACAACAAACTCTTATAAATTAGTTTCTTTATTGATAAAAAGAATGGTTAGACAAAGGTGAATGTATATGAAAGCGGCCAAGCAAGATGCTTTCCGTTTGAATACATCGAAAGAAGTGAATGTGTTTTGGCAAGCAAGGTTACTCAAATGTTATATGTTTTGTCTCTACTTTGGTTATGTTTGTATGTATTTTTGGATTTAGTTTTAAAAGATGATTTATTTTTGTTCACACAAGACATCCTTGTCTGCTCTTCTTCTGATTTGATGATGTTGTAAGAGCTTCATCTTTTATAAACATGTATATGTATTGTGGTATATATTCTTGACATCATTTTTCTTTCTCTTTAGTTTGACAAACACCTATTTTGCCTTAGTCATTATAACCTTGTCAAATATAATAATAGATTTAGATTAACTATATTATCAAATCATGTATAGATAACTATATCATCGTGGGGAGTTAAAATGAGATCAATGTTGATAGTGCTTTTTTTATATAATATAGGGTTAGAACTCGTGAATAAAGTAAGATACAAATGATGTGGTCAATAGAAAAACACAAAAATCAAATCTTAGTCTCATATGGTGAATGAACATATATTTATGTTAACATATGAAAAGTTTAACAATGTATAAGATAAATTATTCACATCTAATGGATTATTACAGGTTTACGAGTTACAATATGTTGAGGTTTGCTGAAAAATATAAAATACTTGAGTTATGTCTCTTATTTTATAATGTTTGAATATGGAGGTTTTAACTAACTTATAAACATATGATACAGTTTTATAATAATCGTTAACGGAAGAAAAGAAACAAAAATATCCTATGCCTAAAGAAAGTGAATAGGCAAAAAAAAATCTTTCGAACTATTATAATTTGCGCTTCTGGTACAATAATATAAATTATGGTTGAGCACCATTATTATTCCTATGTATGGCGTGATAGACTATCATTAATCAATGATATAGTCCTTTGACCCATGTATTATTCTAAATGTTTGGACCAACTGACTGAGTTTCATAGATGACATTGAAGTTGAGTCAAAGATGTCATGGATGCTGCTATCTAAGTCGCAATAAAGATTAACCTCAAGATTTGTGTCAAAGTTATTGAAGATGGTATATAAAGAGTTAAGAGTCTAAATTTACAAACATATTTTTAATTGATTTTACAAATTTGACATGATATTCTATTAATATAAAATAGGAAAGTTCAGCAGCCAGAGCCTTTATCTTGCAGCAAAGTGTTATTATCACCATATTAGTACATCATAGTGTTCATTAATCTTGATAAGGAGATACTTTTATAAGCCTTTATGAGTATGATAATGATTTGTATAAGGAACGTGTTATAAACCATAAAGTTTGCTATTTTGTTTGATTAAAATTTGAGGAGATTATGATGAAGAATTAGCAGCAAGAGCATATGAATGAATGTCAATTTTTGTCGCCGCCGCATCGTGCGGGTTTCCCACTAGTCATATAATAATAACCATTAGAAAAAAAAAATCAAGTAGTGTTTATGTGAGAGTAGAAATTTTGCTATAAAATATTTCAAATTATTACTTTCGACTTTAAAATAAGTGTGACTATTTTCCTGCGTGTTGCAGTATTTTGAAAATAAAAATGAAACAAACACAACACTTTTTATAAACGTGTTGAAGACTTGAATCTTGCGTTCAAAATGCATTAACCTCGAGGACAAGAAGGTAAAGAAATTTGTTACAATATAATGCCTTTTTTTTTCTTTTTCTTTTTCTTTCCAAAAACTAGTCTCATAATAACTAATTGTTATCATATCAATTAGGATAAAATAACTTATAAAGAACCGACATGTTATAATCACAGTAGGTCAATTCTATCTAATCTATATATATAATAAAAGAAAGTCATTTTAATGACATGACACTTAAGGAGTCATTCTTCTTCTTGAGTGTGCCATGTGTCATGCCATGTGTCAAATTAAAAAAAAAACAAATAATAATATAAAAACTAATCTACTAAAATTAAATTGAATTATTTTAGGAAAAAAGAATTTAAAAACAAATTTAAATTTTTCTCTCTTATGTTTCCTCCCATAATTTTTAAACGTTAATATCTTTTATATACGAGATTTTTTAAAGAAAAAAATTACACCAAATTAACGAGCGTTTTATTATCTTTCCAACGAGTACCATAGTGCTATATAAAAAACGGGAAAAAAACGACTTTTTTTGTGGGGTTTCGTTCATACAGGAAAAAAAACACAAAGTGTTCATGTTATTCATTAATCATGTTTTTTCTTTTAAACCAGGTTCTTATCTACGATGTTGAAATAATAAATCAAAGTCATTTTAATGACATGACACTCAAAGAGGAGAAGCCATTTTAATGACATGGCACTTAAGGAGTCATTCTTCTTCTTGAGTGTGCCATGTGTCATGCCATGTGTCAAATTAAAAAAAAAACAAATAATAATATAAAAACTTATCTACTAAAATTAAATTGAATTATTTTAGGAAAAAAGAATTTAAAAACAAATTTAAATTTTTCTCTCTTATGTTTCCTCCCATAATTTTTAAACGTTAATATCTTTTATATACGAGATTTTTTAAAGAAAAAAATTACACCAAATTAACGAGCGTTTTATTATCTTTCCAACGAGTACCATAGTGCTATATAAAAAACGGGAAAAAAACGACTTTTTTTGTGGGGTTTCGTTCATACAGGAAAAAAAACACAAAGTGTTCATGTTATTCATTAATCATGTTTTTTCTTTTAAACCAGGTTCTTATCTACGATGTTGAAATAATAAATCAAAGTCATTTTAATGACATGACACTCAAAGAGGCATTCTCCTCCTTGAGTGTGCCATGTGTCATCCCATGTGGCATTGAGATATTTTAGGAAAAAAATAATTTAAAAATAAAATTGGATTTTTCTCTCTTATCTTTCCTCCCATAATATTTAAACGTTAATATCTTTTATATACGAGATTTTTTAAAGAAAAATATTACACCAAATTAACGAGCGTTTTATTATCTTTCCAACGAGTACCATAGTACTATATAAAAACGGAGAAAAAACGACTATTTTTTTTGTGTGGTTTCGTTCATACAGGAAAAAAAAACACAAATTGTTCAGGTAAATCATTAATCATGTATAGGCAAGTCACTAATTATGTTCAAATCAGTAAATATGAATTCTATTTTCAACATGCGTTAGCATTGGAGTTATACATCGTTTTAGGTCAGATATTAATATTATAGTTATGCATTGTTTAAGGTTAGACGTTAACATTGGAAATACATTTTTAATTGTTTTAGGTTAGGTGCTAACCGAAGCTTTCCTGCATGTAACTGTAAAGCGCATCATTTTATTTCATATGTAAATTTAATATGTCATATTAAATTTCTCAACCCCGGGATGTTCCCGGGATATAATCTAGTTTCTCTATACTTTCCATTGAAGCTTTTAAATAAATACAATCAAACGTTTTATCTTGTTGTAGAGAATTAACGTAGATTATCTCTAATCAGTCGATATTTTATTCGTATTCCTTTGGTAACGTTCTAATCTTCCGCATTCTCCACCACTGTTTTCAGAAATGACAGCTACTGAAAAGTAAGGATTTTTATGTGTAGAACTAAAAATTATAGGGATAAAATTTGACAACTTCAAAACTATTTATTTTAGATAAGGGGCATGAAAACTAAAAAAAGGAAATATATTTAGCCCACCCCTAAAGAACAGAAAGTATATGATAGAAAGACTTTTAACTTGTAGGAAGCCACCACATTATGCCACTTGTAAACTTTGGTTAAGGGAATTAAACTCAATCACAATCAACTTCAAGGGTAAATCAAACGTTTTGCGTATAACTAATTTACTACAATCACGTTCTAAATACGGTTACGATTTCATAATCTCTTTTTTTTTACGTATTATTTCAAATTTCAATTTGAATTTACAACTTCAACCAAACACATTACAGTAATCGAATTATATATCTTCTTCTATTTTTCATTCAATTGAAGTATTAACAGGATGTTCGGTATGTTTTATTGATTATTAGCAGTTGTTTTTAAATCAGTTTTCAGTAGTTAACATTTATGTAATTGTTGATTATGTTATTCAGATTTAAACTTATCTGTTGATGATCCGAGCGTTTTTGTTGAAACTTCGATTCCAGATCTCGATAATATTGTATTCCATGGTATATTCATGATGCTCTGTTTTTTGTTTCAGTTTTTCAATTAGTTTTTAACGTTTGATTTCGATAACAATTTGGTGTGTATTATCAGACCTCATTACAGGTGAGACAAAGGAGCAAGGTGATATTGAAAGTTTGAATTTCATCAATGAACACAGAAGGATCGAAGGTAATTGAACTATGTATCTGATACTTTAATGCGTTTAAAATTTTCAAATGCGTTTATCAGATTTTCAGATTTATATATATTATTCATGAGTGCGTTTAAACCCATCATGTGTGCGTTTATTTAGTTCAACTGTCTAATATTATACGTGTGTTTTTAAATAATAACGTGCGTTTATTGTAGGTGTGTCCTCTGATGTTCCTGTAGCAGAGTAACTTATTAACTCATTCATCCCGGACGTTCCAGCATCAGTCAAACCTGTAGTAGACATGGAGTTTCCTAGTATTGATCATGCATATGAGTTTCATCAAAAATATGCAAAGGATGCTGGATTTTCTGCTCGAAAGGGTTGTCAATATGTGCACCATGGTGTTCTACATATCAAATACTTTATATGCTATAAAGAGGGTTATAAGACAGTTAAAGTATGTCCAGATAATTCTAAGGAAGATGTTAGGACAAAGAAAAGACCTTCTATTCTGACTGGATGTAAGGCACATGTTAAACTAAGTTCCAAGGATGGCAAGACATTCAAGATTTATGACTTTGTAGAAGGTCATAACCATGCTTTTGTATCTGAAGATGACATTCATTTCCTAGCAGCTAATAGGAAGCTAACATATACTCAAGAAGAGATGATATATCAGCTGTCTTCTTTAAACATGGGTCATGTCAAAGCTTTTAATATCATGAAGACAAAGTATGGAGGATTTGAGAGAGTTGGTGCAACGGCTACTGATTGCAAGAATTTTAAAGGTGGATTAAACACCTTTATTGGTGAATATGATGATGATATGATAGTGTCTAGGCTTATGGATAAGAAGAAGTTCTTGCTAGATTTTTCTTTCAAGTTTTCAGTTGATGATAAGAATGTACTCACTTGTTTATTTTGGGCTGATGCGTTATGCAAAAGAAACTACATGAAATTTGGAGATGTGATTTCCTTTGATGCAACATTTAACACCAATAAGTATGTTTTTAAATTTTTAAGTTTCATATCTATATATTATATGTTCATAGTTTACTAAAAACTCTTCTAATGTGTTGTAGGTACAAGATGATTTTTGTACCATTTACTGGAATTGATAATCACTGTCGAAATGTGACTCTTGGAGCAGGCTTGTTATCATCCGAGACAATTGAATCTTACACTTGGTTGTTACAATCATTTTCCAAATCCATTGTTAAGCATCCAAAAGTAATTGTAACTGATCAAGACCCCGCCATGAAAAATGCTATTCAATTGGTGTTTCAAAATAGCAGGCACAGATTGTGCATGTGGCACGTAATGAAGAAAGTTTCTGACAAGGTAGGTATAAATTTTACATACATATATGTGTGTGCATTTATTAATATACTTGGTGCGTTTTTATGACCAACATAAAAGTTTTGAATTAATGAGTGCATTTTTATTTTAGTAATGCGCGTTTGTTTTAATACAGTGAATGCGTTTAAACATTAATGTATGTGCGTTTATTCCATTTTTTTTGTTTTTAGGTAGGTAGTGTATTATGCAGTGATGATGAGTTTAAAAGGCGAATTTGTGCCATTGTATGGACAAACTCAATCAGCCCAGAAATGTTTCATTTTGAATAGGGTGTAGTTATGGTTGATTATAAACTAACAGACAACAATTGGTTGACTGACATGTTTAGCACGAGATCAATATGGATCCCTTCTTTTCACCGGGATGAACAGATGTCAGGACTAATGAGGACAACATCAAGATCTGAGAGTGAAAATCACTTCTTTTTCCAGGTTGCAAATTCGCAGTTGACACTCGTTGAATTTTTCAACACTTTTGAAACTTTACTTGAAGCTCAAAGATTCAACCATAGGAAGAATGACCATGACTCAAGGCATACTGCGCCTGATTTTTGGACTAGAAATCCTATTGAAGAGGAGGCATCCAAAATTTTTACAAGGACTATTTTTTTGATATTCAAGATGAGATATATGTTATATATGAAGGATTAATAGGTGTTCACACTCAAAAAGATGATGAAGGTTTTTTTAAAGATTTTTGTTAAAGATCCACAAGCACATGGTCAAGGCTTTATTGAGGTATTGAGTGCGTTTTTTAATAAATACAATGTGCATTTTTAATACATAGTGTTTTTTATAGATAGCATATGTTTTTAATATTTATAGGTCCTTTTCAAGAACGAAGTGCATGATGATGTTGAAGATATTACTGCATTGTGCACTTGTAGGAGGTTTGAGCAGTATGGGTTGCTGTGTAGGCATATATTTTTTATTCTAAGGAGGTTCAAAGTTAACAGATTTTTGAAAAAGTATATACTGAAGAGGTGAACCAAAGATGTTGTTCCAAATGAAATAAAATATTCATTTGAAACGGGGGAATTTGGTGATGACAAGAGTAAACAAGCTAGAGACATTATTAGGAAGATTGTGTTGGCTGGTGAATATCTTACAAACACTTTAATAACTGATTTATCTTAGTTATCTTTGGACAAGGATCAAACGAAAGATATGATTCGACAAGGTTGATGAGAGCAGGTTTAAAAGACCTAGTCAGAAGAAGTATGACAGATATGCTTCTCTTTTTGGTTATGATAAACCATCCGATTCCGAACCTACTATTCGACTACCTAATGGGATTAAGAACAAAGGTCGTGGTAAACAGAAGCGTATCAAGTTCAGCAAAGAAAAAACAGTTAGTCAGATTGGTAAAAGGAAGAAAACGTGCAAGATATGCGGAGTGTAAGGCCACGATCGACGTAAACATCAAAGGGATGCTGGTTCAACTCAACCACAGGTTGAGCAAGAGGATCAAAATGTTGAAAATGACTTTGAAGATAATGAAGATGTAGAAGTAGAAGAGTCTGATGATCAAGAATAGGTGTAGATACAATTTTACAATACATGCGTTTTAAACCTTTTAACGTGCGTCTAAAGTTTGTTTGTTATTTTCGTAATTTTTCATGTTTTAATACGTGCGTTTTACTATAAACAACATGAGTTTGAATAGATGAAACAAGTGCATTTAAAAGATAGATAAAGTGCGTTTATATATTGCATATAAAAACATCATACATACACCATCCACCATAAAACACCACCTATCACCCACCTTCTAATAACAACCACAATCAACCAAAAAAACAACCATCTGAAAACAACCATTGACAACCACAACCCAAGCTAACCATAAC
Organism: Ambrosia artemisiifolia; assembly: GCA_032199755.1. Lineage (NCBI taxonomy): Eukaryota > Viridiplantae > Streptophyta > Magnoliopsida > Asterales > Asteraceae > Ambrosia > Ambrosia artemisiifolia. The sequence continues at coordinate 50,574,763 of CM063522.1, read as the reverse complement.
CACCACCATACTAATCAAAACAAAATATTTACAAATTCAAACCATCACCAAAAACCCCAATACCCCAACACATCCATCAGTTCCCACCCAAAATCTTGTCTCTTGCCTTCTGTTTCCCTGCCATGTTCCTCATGATGCATGTCTTTGTGTTGCTTAGTGTTTGAAAATGAGATTATCAAAAGAGGCTTGAGTTTGGAGTTGCTCTATTATTGCATCCCTGAATGGAGATTTTTCCACACTAAGTAGCTTCTCATGGAGATCCATGTACTTCATAGACTGCCTAAGGACCTCACTTTGTACACCTAAGACCACAAAAGAAGAGTTGGTGTCATCTCTCACCTCTGAGATGGAATCCACCATAATTAGAGTTTTCACTTGAATATTGTTGATTGCGTCTTGGTAGTTATCTGCCATTTTTTTAGTATTTTTAGTGGGTATGTGAGACTTTTACATTGATAGTGTATATTTATAGACAAAACAAATTAATTACATATGATATGTGGTAGTTAAATATTGAATTTCATGAATCAACTATATTCGTTACCAATCAAATCATATATGCAGTCATTACATAAATAAAATGTTAAAATATTCATGTATATAGATATCTTGATTTTTTACCGTTAAAAAAAACTAAATATAAAAAGAGCCGATGGAAACTTTGTATAATGATTATGTTTATATGTAATAACAACTTAAAATATACAAATTTAACTAAATCCATAAATTGCACGTAATGAATATCTTTATTTATAATTTTACAAAATCAACAATGTAAAAGCTCTTAAGAGCATCACGTTTTACTATTTTAACTCAAATAGTCAAATCAAATTTAAATTTGCTTCACGTTTGTCCTTTTGTATTTTAAAACATCATCTTCATCTCTTTCTAGTTTCTATTTATCCTCTCCTCTACCAAGGAAAAGCCATCGTCACCGCCACCGGAATGAACCCCCACTCTATGGCAGATATGTCATCCTACTTGTCGTCATCCTCCGGCGACGGACACCGGCAAAAAATCACTATATGAGAAACGACTTCTCCGCAACCCACCACCAGGCCACCGTCGCTAAAGATCTGTGAACCACCGTTTTCTCCGACTCAGCTGTCAAACTCTTAACCCATAGCCGCTACCATCACCAACCGCCAACCTCTACACTTACAGAGAATACCATTCATCTGCCGTTGGTTCTTTAATTTCCCTCCTCGCCACGTCCTTTGCGTGCCTCGCCAATGGAAAACGACTCCCCCATCTTATTCTGAGGTTTTCGTTTTGTGAATAAATAAACCACCAAAAAAAAACTGTAGCTGCTACAGGAGTACTGTAGCTGCTACAGTAGTACTATAGCACCGACATTGTATTTTAATATATAGTATAATAATAATAATAATAATAATAATAATAATAATAGAGATGACTTGCATTAGTCATTTGTACAATTCTAATCAAATGTTGCACATAGGGGCATAAAGGGAAGGATTTGGCAAAAATATAGTTGTTTACCTTGTGACCTTTTGTATGCCATCTTAAAATGATGATGAAATTACCTTCTTACCCATCTCTCCTCCTTAATAAGATAGTAGAGATAACATAAAAAATCACAAAAGGCCATAGATTAATTCTTATGCCAGCCAATATATATAAATAAAAAGAAATCATAAATTATATAGATTAATTCTTAAGACGCATATTGAAAGTTGGATGGTCCAAAGAAGAGACCATTGCCGGTATAACATTTGCTTTGTTAGACTCTTGCAATATAACATTTGTATTCTTATAGTTCTTTTTTTTCCCCATAACAATTAGAAGGCTATCTATTTACATTCTTCAGGAAACAAGAGACCGAACTCTAATGTCTGATTATCAAACATGTATCATAATCTAGTTCCATTAAAGATAAAAAAAAAAACACACGAAGCCTTAGACCAGTGAGTTTATCTCCGACAATACAACGTACTACACTAATTTCTGTTATATGTATTATATACATGTTATAGTAATTATATTATAATATATTAATAGACAAGTTGATTTGAATAGTAACTTTATTATTTTTTTATTCATTTTAATATGTTAAATACCTATTAGTTTCAAATATTTTTAACATATGTATTAGTGGTGTGGTGGTTGAGTTGGTTTCTTTATAAGGTGGTTACCAAGGTTCAATTCTTGCAAAATTGAAATATTTTTTTTTGGTCTTTGTCCAAAATACTTAGGGATCATCATAATCAAGATTCATTGTGGGTTTTTAACCTACAATATGAAGATCATCATACCATAATCTCATAACAATTAAGATAGTTACGTAAAGATCAAATCATTAAATCAAATCGTTGCAACCAGTAGCGCTAAGCCTTTCGATTGCTGCGTGGCGGAGCTGTAAAACTATAAAAGATGGGGCTTTGGCATATGGAAATGATTATACCGGTGAGTCACGGTTCTTGAATTGAGAGAAACGGAAAGTGATCGGTGGCAGTGTTTCACTTAATTTTAGGAGATAACCATTTGATCGGTGTCGCGGTTCTTGAATTGGGATTTAGAAGGCGTACCCATTGATGATGACTAAATACATGGCTTCTGGGTGAGGTTAAGTCGAATCATTGTGGGTTTTCATCATATTGGTTGAATTTTGAATTAACATATTTGTTACGGAATTGAATGATAACATGTTGAGCATTGAGTAAGTTTATTCAAATATTAAGTTTGGAATCCGTATTAACGCGTCATGTAAAAAACGCGCAACGGGCGTATTAATACACCTAGTTTATTTTAACATATTAATAATACATTCAAATCATTGAAGGACGACCATGATATATGATCAATACATATAAGTTTTTCACTCATACATTAGACCACTTATAAGTTATAACAAATTACGAATAATGGCCCTAACAACATTACCAACATCATGCATACCCTTGTTTGAACCCGTCATTGGAGACGTGTGACCATGCTCACCAAAACTCCTCTCACACGCCTCCGCCTCCACCACGCTATCCGCTACTCCATCCTCAGCAAACTTAGGGATGCCGCCTCGCAATGCCTGCCTGGCGGACGGCACATCCGCTTCAACCACTGCATGATACACCTCTGCACAATAATCCAAATCGTGTCTCAACTCCGGCCTAGACTTTTTAAGAGCAACAATCTGTTTTAAGATTTGGCGACCTTTGTTGTAGACTGCATCGACTCCTATGAGTGCTAATTCTGTTGTGTCTGCATTTTGGCTCTTGGGGTCTGCTAATAGAATCTTGAGGCATAAACTTGAGTAAGGTGTTCTTTTGCATGTTTTTTTGATGAACTGTCTGTCTGCCATGACTGAAATTAAGGTTTGTTGAAGAATAAGAAATAGAAAGAGAATGGTTAGAGGACATGAGAACTTCATGTTGAAGAATTGAAGGATTTGTGTTTCTTGATTTGAAAGTTGGTGTGTTTGGTTGCTATTTATAGGACACTTTAGTTGATGGTTTAACCTTAGTTATGTATATAAACCTTAGTTATGTATATAAATTTGATAAAAGACATTGGTAATTGTAGTTTCATACCCGATTGTAAAACTGGGTTCCGTACCCAAGCTTATACATAAGACTATGTGGTGTGGGGGCATGGGATATAAGTACCCACGGACCAAGGAAAAAGGAATTGCCTTTGAGTATGGTTCAGGTAAATGTGCATTACATTTAAACTAAATATAATAATGATAATGTAATTCGTTACGTAAAATTAACTATTGTTTTGTGGATCGTGGCTTTTAATAACTAGTCTAATGATTTTATATTTACACATTTAAGCTATGTTAATTTTAATGAAGTAAAACAAAAGGATGTAATTTATCTAAAACATAATAAGGATGTAATTTATCTAAAGTTAGCGTATTTTTTTATTAATACGTTTTACTGTTTACAACTAGTATAACAATGTTTTCTATATAAAGTTTTTTACCCCTAAATACCAATTAAACTCATACCACTTTTGTCATATGTCCAAATTCCCTCTCATCCCTCTATTTAATTCTGTATCACCCTCCTATCTATTTTGATTACACATTTCTTTCTGCGGCTTGGCTTGGTTCAGCCAGTTTGGATAATATTTCCAATCACAACCATTAACTAAAGTTTATGAAAGAAGCAAAGCAATCACGTCTGGTTAGGCCGGATCGATCACTTTTACTGGTTTGACGATTCGAACTTATGGTTTTACATTTTGTTCAAAATCTTAGTTTTAGGGGTGACAATGAAACGGGTTTGAAACACGTATTGATAATCTCAGTTTCATATCAGTTGTAAAACCACGTTCCATACTTGAAGGTCATGTATCACGTAATTAACCGTTCGGTATAACAACTGCCCTCAATGTACAAACTCATAGTTGTCAAAAGCGCGCCTAGGCGTGCCTAGGCTCGAGGCGCACCAAGTGCGCTTCGCCCTGTGAGGCGCGCGCCTAGGCACTGAGGCGCACTATCAGGGCTGTTTTCAGGCTGATTTCCAGCCAAATTCAGGCTAAAAGTTGCATAAACCTCTAAAACATCCTAAAGAGTCATGAACAAGTCATAAACAACCCTAAAACATCCTAAAGTGGCCCTAAACAAGCTTAAAACATCTCTAAAATCCCTAAAAAAATGTATTTTATACTATGCGCCTAATTATAAAAAGCCCTCGTTTTTTAAGTGCCTTGCGCCTAGGCTCCGGGCTCGGCCTATGCGCCTAGGCGCTTTGACAACTATACTACAAACTACAATACCAATAATAACGACATAGCTGTCCGAGTAATAAAAGGAATATATACAATTAAAACAATGTCATATCTCATAACACATTTTAAGGGTATCCATGAAAACTATTACCCTTTTGTCCCATCTACAACAATGTACAATCTCACTCTCCATTCCTTCCAAACTCTGTATTCTATTTCCAGTCAGAACTTTCAACAAAAAAAAAAAAAAAAGACACAAACTGTGTGTAAATTGTGTATCCTCCTCTATGCACAAATCTGAAGAAAAGAACAACTTTAGCTATTAAGCCCGGAACCAAGATGCGCGGGTACAGAATACCCAACAAAACCTTGAGGTACATGATTCGAGTACACGGGTACCATTTGGCCCGGGTTTGATACCATGGGTTGTGTATCAACAAATTGCAGGCTCTTGGGTAATTGAGATGATTGAATAATCGATAGGGTAATATTTCCAGTTACGCCATTGTTACCCGTACCAAGATTCTTTTTAAATCCATCTTGTATTGAATCTAGATTAATGGAATTGTTCTTTCCAAGGACTAATCCCCAGTAGAAAACAACATTTGGATCTTGTATTGTCGTATCAAAGTATTCGGTAGGGTTCGGGTCATAGAAAACATGCACCTCCTCCAGCTGCAACAATGAATCTTGTAATTAGTTGAGTAAAATACATCAAAATTTAAATTGTGTTATAAAAAAATCAGATTTTGAAGGTGTTTTAACTATGAAGCACGTGAACGGCAATTAGGGTGCCGTACCCGTTCCGGTGACGCCATGGGGACGGGTACGCCGTGGATACGCCTTCGAAACGTTTCTTACACGTTCCCAGTTTTTAGAGGACGTTTCCATGACGTTTCCTAAACGTTTCTATTTAATTTTAGAGTTTTAACCATAGTCAAACGGCGGTCACCGGTCGGATCTAGTGGCGGATTCACTCAAGTCATACGGTGGGCGGATTCTTCATATCCAGCAACAGTTAGTGGAGGTTTAGCAGTGGAGGCTTAGACATAGAGATGAAGAAAGAACGAATTTGCAGGTTTTATGCGTGTATGGAGTTTCTGGGTTTTTGGTTATGGAGTTTTAAAGTTACCATAGCAGAGAGAGAGAGAGAGAGAGTGGTAGATAAGAGATGGTGACTCAAGTCAAGAGTGGTGATGATTAGATTATTATATTAAGGATTATAGGATTCATACACCCTGTGACGTCACATTCTGGGGGTGTGACATCACATTCTGTGGTATGTGACAATCTCCTATTGGTATGTGATGTGGGCTAAGGTGTATGAATCCTAAACAAGGGGTGTATGAATCTTAATTACATATATTAATTTTATAACATCTATATATCTATATATATATATAAAACAAAGCCCTTTTGCTGACGTGGCGTCCAATGGTGACTCCAACCTCCCCTCTATAGTGCCACGTGGCATCCTTAATGAATGTTTTTGGTGTTTTTTAATTATTTCGTTTTTTTAATTAAATAAAAAAAGAAAAAGATAAAACCCTAAGGTTATTAAATCCTAACCTCCTCATTCACTCTCCCAAACCCTAAAAACCTTACACCACCTCTCCAGATAATCTGCATCGCCACCATTGCAGCCGTTATCACAACCTTCGTCACCGTCGTTTTCCCCAGCCAAACAATCCCAGTTTTCTGTGCGGTTCGTCAGCGTTATTTGCCCCAACCAACGAATCCCCACATTCGGTGCTGTCAATAAAAAGGAGTCTTTGTTGTTATTATATTATATGAAATTAAATTTGCAATGTTAATAAAAAGGAGTCTCTGTTGTTAATATAATAACAACCGTATCTCTCAACGCACAAATCCCTTTGGTTTCCTATGCCGCCGCCTCCTATAAAGTTCATATCATCCTTTGTTATTATATTATATGAAATTAAATTAGTAATGTTAATATTATGTAAAATTGAGTTAGTGTTTTGTGTTGATTTGTTTTACAGATTCGTTAAGGAGAAGGATATTTTTTAAATTATGAGAAGAGATTGAGGCCGTTCAGTCCTCATGAAAAGGTAATCATAATATTATTTTGGTTGAAGAGATTAAAGTAAAGGACGGGTTGGGGTTTTTATAATTGTGTTTGTTTATGTTGCTCAAGTTGAATGCCTATTAGGTTGGACATTTGTATACTTTGCTAATGTTTTTAAGATTTAAGTTGATTTTAATATAGTTTTTATTTTATCTTAAAGTAATTAAGAAAAAAAAACTAAGTAAATTAGAACTGTTCTTGATGAACATCATTGTTGTGGTTATTGTTTATTTTGAATAAACAGACAACTTATTTGACTTTTATGTTTGGACTGTTTTGTGATTGTATAGTTGATTAGGTTAGCAATTATAGGAGTCATTAGAATATGAGAGATTAGAGAGATGTGATGAGTTTTTAAATAACCGCAGCTTACTTAAGTGATTGTTTATCTGATTAGTTATTAGGTTTTATGTTAGGGAATATGCATTATTACTGATTTAGGTATAATTCTTTACTTAAAGGTGAGTTTAGGTACCTTGAGTTCAGTTGAATTTATGTGATTGTAGTGTAATTTGTTAACAGAATTGATAGGCTACATCTTCCAATTTTGTAGTGGTTATGTAAGTTTCATTATTTATTTCAAGGTGAGTTTTGTTAGGTTGAGTTAAGTTTAATTTATATCAGTTTAGTTTAATTTGTTAAGAGAACTGATACATGTATTGAAAGATTGTTTACATCTATTACTCATAGGTCTGTTCAATGTCGGTTGAGTTGTATAGTATAATAGATTTATGTTTCATTAGGTACTTAAAGATGAGTTGAGTTACATGTTTCATTAGTTACTTTAAGTTGAGTTTACTTACATTCAGTTAAGCTTAATTTATGTCACTTAAGTTTACTCTTAACAGATTTGATAGAGGTATTGGTGGTTATGTAAGTTCCATTATTTATTTCAAGGTGAGTTTTGTTAGGTTGAGTTAAGTTTAATTTATATCAGTTTAGTTTAATTTGTTAAGAGAATTGATACATGTATTGAAAGATTGTTTACATTCTTGTCTGAATTTCCACCGTAGCCACCGTAGTTAGCTGCGCTAGCTGCAGTACCGTAGTATGTGGCGTAGGATTCCGCTGCTAAGGATGGAGGGATGGTGCTGGTGGCTATGATGGTGGCTGCAGCTAAAGTTATTGCTGTGGTGGTTAAGTTTGGTAATTGTAGCTTGGTGGTGGATTGGATTGGGAGGTGAGGTTTGTTCTTCTTTTATTATTTTTTATTAAGTCATATTAGGATTTTCAACCCCGGGATATTCCCGGGGTAGATAGCTAGTATTATATAAGACAACTTCTTTAATGAATTATTATGACTAAATCGAAAAGCAATAGAATTCTTTAATATATTTTTAGTGCTTTGCAAAAAAAAAAAAAAAGAATTTCTTTAAAATATTTTTATATTTATTTATTGCCGTACCCTTGTCGTACCCGTATCTTAGATTTTTGAGTTTTGCCGTTCCCCGTTCCCGTATCGTCCCCGTACCCCGTTACCGTACCCGTCTCGGTGCTACATAGTGTTTTAATGATGGTAAATGTAGGTTTGTTTCTTCTTACCTTCACTAAAAGACCACGGAGCCGGGATTTGACCCAGCCTATCCAATCACCTAACTCATTTTCATTAGAAGTCGAAAGGCATATCTTTAGAAAGTGCTTGTAAATCCTCGAGTAAGGATAGGGTTCAAAAAGCTTTCTCCAATCGAATTGTGACTTCAAGAGATCCTGCACCGATACAATTTCTTGAATTAAACTCCTACCAAAAGCGTCTAACTTTAAAGCGCTTTTTTTTTAAAAAATTGTAAAATATATTGTTACTGTAGTCATAAGGAACATTTAGGGGGTGTTTGGGATTGATTATTCAAAACAGATTATGCGTTTTGGAAAAGCTGGAGTTGCTTAAAGATTACTGCGTTTTTGTAGCCTAAAAAACTGATTATTTGTGTTTTCAAAACGCAATCCAAACACTAAAAACTGATTATCTACGTTTTCAAAACGCAATAATCTAAAAATCATATTTAAAACGCAATCCCAAACACCCTCTTAATATCATCCAACGCAACATCTAAATTTCATACTTGCCTGAGTTTGACGATAACCTCTGCGAAACTCTGTGCTGATCTTCATGAAAGTGCTAGTGGTGACATTTGAATGGCAATACTCATGTGGACTGCTAGGAAGCTGAATAGGCATTAATGATCGTGTTTCAGGGTGATGATGTGGCATCATTATTCCTTGTTGTAGAAGTACTGGTGTTGGCCATGGCCATGAAGCAAATGTCTTAAAGAAGATTGAAACGAGACCAGCCAAGCTCACATTAGGATTCCTTTGACAAACGAAAGCCGTTAAAACCGCCAAATGGACACCGCCAAAGAGCCCAAATAACTGTAAAATGAATCACATCATCAAACTATCAACAAATAAGGACATCATAAATGTGAAAGTCAACGAGTAGAAGATAATCCTTACATTACCATATAGACCTCTCCTTTTTGCCCATAATTTAACGCAGCGCAGTAATTGCTGGAATATCTACAATACGATATAAATACAACATTACTTTATTTAGAGTTCGTAAACCATAACTTTACTTTAGAATTTATAAATCATTCCTACCTTAACATCCGGAACAAGCTGCAAGATGCTATTATTAGCGCGTACGCCAGATAAACTCTTCCAACTTGTTTCATCAATCCCGTTTAAGAACAACGGATTGAGTAGGGATGGCAAAAAAACCCGAGCCCGATGGGTATACCCGAAACCCGAAGCATTTGGGACGGGTATACCCGATACCCGACGGGTATGGGACGGGTTTGGTATTGGAAAAAAAATATTTCGCGGGTATGGGACGGGTATGGTATTAGGCGATACCCGACCCGATTACCCGAAACTAAATACCCGTTTACCCGAAACATATAACCGCTAATTTTTAAGTTATATATATATTTTTCTTCACTTAATGTTCATTTGAATAGATTCATTATTGAAAAATTTATAGTTTAATGACATTATTATTTATATTTATATGCTACAAAATATAAAAAAAAAAATCTTAAGATACATATTATAATATATATTTTTATTCTAAACATTTTAAATATTAGTATGTGATGTCATACGTATGTTATTTATTACAATTTAATATATTAGAGATTTCTAAAACATAAAACATAAAAAAAAAGTAGAAATATATTTACATGAAAATCCCAACGGGCATACCCGAAACCCGCGGGTATGCTCTATACCCGACGGGCAATACCCGCCAAAAACCCGACGGGTAATGGGACGGGTATGGGATGAGATTTTATAACCGGGTATGGGTATGGTATTAGCCAAACCCGACCCATACCCGACCCGTTGCCATCCCTAGGATTGAGTATGTCAACATTCTGCAAACCAAACATATTTACATTCTTTTGGTATTTAATAATTTAAAATAAACTAAGAGAGAAAGGAAGACAAGAAAAAGTCAAAAGTTACCTCAGGAACGGTTGTTACTTGAAGTTGAGCATAAGGCAAGTCGACGGAAATTCCTTCAAACTTAAACCTCATTAAAGGAACTTTCGCATCCTTAACAGAATGGATATCCGACACTTCTACCCTTTTTGCAAGAATGTCATGCAAAACTACGAAAAAGTCCTGCACAACGTCAAATAAAACAATGCCGATTAAAATTTGCGCTTTCATGGTTTCCTTTTTAAGTGCATAGAAACTAAATAAGGAAATAGATAAGATTACTCACTGTCAAAGACGCAAACCAAGGGCCAACACACAGTGCATCAATATCCGATTCTGCATTATGCACCTAAACAATATTTAAAAACAAATAGTTTTAGTTTTTAGTAGCCGAAGGTAAAATGGCCTTCAATGGGGTTGACGGCACAAACCAGTGGAAGCTAGATTCAAATCCGAGACGTCTATCAGAACACTTACCCCCCCCCCCCCCCAAGTCAAAACATATTGTTAGACAGATAAATAAAAAAAATACACAAATATAAAAACAGAAACTTACACCAAGACCATATGATCCATATGTTAATATAGTTGCAGATGCAACTCTAACATGATCTTGTGGTAGCTTATGTAGGTAAGCAACTCTCTTAATCCAGTTGATCACTATCTGCATCACCAATCAATACACATTATGCACATCATACTGCACTCAAATTCTTAACCTTTCGAATAACATTCGAACCATTCGATGAATTAATTAACAAAACATTAACTTTATTTAAAGCATTTACCTCTTTAAGCTTTCTAATAACATTGTATCTCCTCTGTTCCTCTTCTCTATTAGGCACTAAACCCTCATCATTCATAAACTGAAATAAACAAAATAATAATAAATAAACTGAAAATATTTAATAAAACATAATAAGAAGTAACTAATCAAGAAACTAAAGTTAAACTACCTGTTGAAGAGCGATTGATCTGTGGAGTTCAATATGTGCAACCAGCGATGGATTCAAAGAAAACTGAACAGGAACCAACACTTGATGATGATTAGGGACAAAATTAGGGTTTATGAGATTGAGTGATGAGTAATTGGGAACAAGAACAGGTCTGCCGGTGGGATTATTATTATTATTAGTATTATTGTTATTAACGAAGACATATGCCATACAATGAAGCAAGAATCAGACTGTTTTTAAGGGAAAAGAAGCTTAATGTTAATGAGATCTTTTAGGGAAGAAAAGTTTAAAGTTTTAAGGAAGAAGAGGAATTGATGACAGGTTGTTTTTTCAAAAAGGATTTACAGAAGGATTCAAGGAAAGGGGGACAGGAAATTTCAAAGAGAATACATGAAATAATGCAGTTTCTTTTTTTTTTTTTTTAATATACGTGTAATTGAACAACTAAATTTATGTTTTTGTTTTTTTGGTGACCAACGAAATTCCGATAACCTATAGGTAAACTTAATGGTAAAAGGTCATTCATGCCTGCATCCGTTATCATTTTAGAGAAAACTCACTGTCCGAAAAAAACCTCCACCTCAATCCAGAACAACTTTGTTGCAGGTAGTACTTGAACTCATGACCCACTTCCCAAAGAAAACCCCTACTAATACACCATAAGATCGTTGGCAAATATATTTTTATTTCAGTACTTTTAGAGTAAATTTTAACTTAGTTACACTCAAAACTAGGGTTGTAAACGAGTTGAGCTGAGCCGAGTCAAACCATGGTGGGCTCAGGCTTGGCTCATTTAAAAATCGAGCCAAGCCCATTTGTTTTATTGAACCTAAATGTTGGACTCAGGCTCAACTCGTTTAAAACCGAGTCGAGCCGAGCCAGCTCACGAGCCAACCAATTTATTTTCTTATTTTTTTCAAATATTCATATTATATATGAAGTTAATATTTTATTTCTGCATTTGTTTATGTTAAATCAATTAATCAATAATGCAAAATAAATAGTTCATAAACTATAACCATTTTTTATAGAAAAAATTACGCCGTTAGTCCCTGTGGTTTCCCTCCAGTTGCAATGTAAGGTACTAAGGTTTTATTGTTTCACTTTGGGGTATTAAAGTTCTAATTTGTTTCAATGTAGGGGATTAAGCACTAACCCCGTTTAAACTTAACAGAATTGACCCTCACGTGAGGGTATTTTCGTCTTTTTATCTCCAACGTTCATACACCATCATATCACCTCTCCTTATTAATGCTGATCAGCCCCCTGTTTCAAAACCACAAACACAATCATCACAATCACCATCATCAACGACGATCATCCAAAAAAAATGGTGTTCTGCAGATGTGGAAGGCAAGCTGCAATCAAAACGTCGTGGACTGAACAGAATCCAGGTCGTCAGTTCTACACATGCTCTGCTCTGGTATTTTTTTTAAACCCTAAAAATTAGGCGATTTTAATAACACATTTTATCTATTTGATGATCGGATGAGTATTAATGGTAGTACATTATATGTTTCAGCGTTCAAGATGTTCTTTTTTTTCATGGGTTGAGCCACCATTGTGCAATCGAACCACCAACATCATTAAAGGGCTAGTGAACTCAAAGACTGTTCTTGAGATGAAAGTGAAGGCTATGAGAGAGGATGTGGCAGTGTATGAAGAGTCACTGAAAGAAATGAATGAAACAGTTAAGGAACTCAAAAAAAGTCATGCCAGGGATGTTAAGAACAGGGATGTGTGCTTGATTCTCAGTTGGATGTTCTTTGTGGTGGTGTTTGCTTGTCTGTATATGTAGAAGGTTTGGGTTGGTAGTCTTTTGTGGTGGTTGATCTGGTAGTCTTTTGTGGTGGTTGATCAACAGTTAACTTAGGTAGTTGTATGTGGTGGTTTATGTCCAAAAAAGTCTAGTCTTTTGTGGTAGGTTTTAATGTAAACAACTCTCAACTTTTGGTAACTGTAATGATGTATTGAGAGTTAGTTTTGGTATTGTAATGTTTGTGAACTTTTAATGATAATGAAAATATTATGGAAACAAGTATATTGTGTGTATTGTAGTGTTATATTTGACCCATTTGAGTGAATGTAAACTGTGACCCATTTGACAGAAGAGAATAATCTGGTGACCCATTTGACAGCAGTAAACTGTTACATCAGCAGCCATATTCCAAGTACATTTGACCCATTTGACAGCACTTTCTCAAAACAATGAGCAATTCCTTATTAACAATATCTAAAGATATATAAGATATTAACCAAAACAGGTTCAAGTGACATTAAACCAACATGTTTCAACATTGTATCTGAACAAATGTTACCAAAACATTAAACCAAAACAAGTCAAACTTAAAAGTCAACAGACACAAACTAAAACATGTTACCAAAACATTAAACCAAAACAACTTCAATTAGCAGCCTTTCTTTTCTTGTTTCCTGATTTTGAAGGTTCACCATGTGCAGCAGCAGGCTTCTTAGTGGTCTTCTTAACAGCAGCCTTTGGAGCACTTGTCTTCTTCACAGCAGGCTTCTTAGTTGGCTTCTTCTTTGCAGCTTTTGTTGCACCACCTTGCCCTCTACATGCCCTTCTGTTGTGTCCTTTGTTCCCACATATTCCACAAGTTGTTGTCTTACCCTTTCTGCTCAGATTGTTACCCTTCATCATAGCATCTTCCTTCTCCAAAGCATCCTTCCTTCTCTTTTTTTTGGGCCTGCCAATTGGTTTGTGATATATTGGCTGAAGTAGTTCAGATGGGCACTGAGATCTAGGCCACATTCTTCTTCCATTGATGGGCCCTATCTTATGTGAGTAAACCTCTTTCCAAGTACATAGCCAATAACATGGGTCCACCCATTTCTCTGGTATGTCAACCTTTGTACCATGTAGTGCCATATCCCAATTAGTTGCCACAGCATGTTTACAAGGGATGCCTGTGAGTTCCCATCTCCTACAAGAACAGGTCTTGTCCACCACATCTACAACACATTGTTCTTCATTATATCCAGAGTTTGAAACCTGAAATTTTGAACCACCATGCCATTTTACAATCAACTTTGAAGCATCTTGCTTAATTTCTTCAAACTTCTCACTGACTTTGGGAGTTAGCACACCATCAGTCCTCTCAATTACTTTGCAGACATTAACTATCCTTTTCATCAAGTATTCCCTAACAAACTCTAGAGCTGTTATGATAGGCTTGTCCCTACCTGTTTACAACTAAAGGTTAAAATCCATACAAAAAAGTTAGTTACAACTAATATAAGTTAAGGCAAAATAAGCATACCATCAATCAACTTCCCATTCAAACATTCACATAAATTGTTTAAAAGGACATCTGTCTTTGCTCTACCTGCATGAAACCAAATATATGTCATTTTTTGGAATTAAATTAAACAAGAAACTAATGACACATTACCAGTAAAGTGACTTCTTGCCCAATGCTTAGGTGGAATCTGCCTTAACCATTGATGACATTCAGGATTCATTAATTGGAGTTCCACCATCTTATCTTCAAACTCCTGAACTGTAGTTGCAGATGCTATAGACCACAATTGGTCCTTGAAAGCCTGACCTCTAAACTGAAGTTGCATATTCTGATTGATATGTCTCAGACAATACCTATGTTCAGCTCTAGGGAATAGGTCCTCTATGGCTGGGATTAGGCCTTTTTGTCTGTCTGATATGAATGTTAAATTGGTTTTTACTATGTCATCCAAATCATCTTTAAGGATATCCAAAAACCAAGTCCATGATGCTTTTGTCTCTGCTTCCACAATTGCATAAGCAATAGGATACAAGCCATTGTTCCCATCCATAGCTACAGCTGTCAACAACTGTCCTGGAAATGGACCCTTCATGAAAGTTCCATCCAATCCTATTATCTCCCTTTTACAAGCTTTGAAACCCTCCTTCAATGGTCCTAAGCATATATAAATTCTCCTAAATACTCTAGTATTAGAAGCTGGATTAACCTCAGGCTCAACATCAATTTTCACTGTTGTGTTAGGATTTGTTCTCATCAACTCTAGTGCATAATCCCTTAACACCCTGTATTGTTTACTGTAATCACCCATAACCTGTTTTACAGCTTCTGCTTTAGCCCTGAAAGCCTTCATTTTAGATACTCCCATCTGATACTTCTTCTGCATCTGGTCTTGTATAGCCTTGACAGGTATGTTAGGATTTGCTTCCAGTTGTTGGATAACCTCCTTAGAAAGCCAGTTAGCAGTAAAAGGCTTCACAGACCTGCTTTGAAGGCATCTGTGTTGTGGGTTATATGTGATAACCTGCCAAGTTGGTTGATTCTCAAGTTTTGCAACATACACACACCAGGGACATTTGGTAGGGTCTTCTTTGGTCTTCCTACCACCATCTTTTTGGCTCTTTTGCTCTTTAACCTGTTTTACACACTCTGCTTTTACAATCTGATTACTTGACCCAGCAGTATCATCAAAATATGGAACTAGCCCTTTACAACTTGCCCTGACCCTAACTTGATCATTCCTTTGAAACCAAATTTCCCTCCTAGTTTCTATTGCATGCTTCCTTATTAACTTCTTCACTATACTATTATCCCCAAACTTCTGCCCAACATGGAACAAACACTTTTGACTCCCTTTTTCTGCATTTTTCCTTAACCTTCTTATTGCCTTATTCCTAATGTCTTCAAACCCACCACCATCTTCTGATTCAGAGGTCCCAAAGGAATCATTACTTAAACAATCATCTTCATCATCATTATGATGTGCAGGAATTTCATTTGATTCATCTTTCTCACCAAGTATGTTCTTACCATCAAAGTTTGACATATCAACCTCAACCTCAAACATCTGATTATCAACATCAACTATTTCATTCACATCAATTTCAACTTGAGGACCTAAGAACTTAGGTACTACTGTTTCATCAACTTTTGTTTTTCCTTTCCTATCTACTTCATCAACTACTACATGCACATCAACTTCATCTACTATTTCATTTTCATGCACACGAACTTCATTTTCTCCATTAGTTATCAACTTGGGTTCAGGATTCATAACTTGACTAAAAAGGCTTTCAAACACAGCATCTATAACTTGTGATTCTCCTACATTTATGTTATCAGTAATATTTTTGACTGGTGTTCTAGGCTTTATCCCTACCATGCTTGCACCTTCTTCAATGTAAACAGTTATTTCCCTATGACTGACCACATGCCTCAACAAACCTTGTACATCACTATAGGTACGTATTGTTCTTAAACCAAAATCTAAATCATGATAAGGAACTACATAATGATAGTGTAGAAGACCCACATCTTTAAACCCAAGTGCTTGTGCAATTTCATTCATCTGAGTTATATTAAAATGCTCCCTGTTTAGCAAATCAACATAATCACA
The DNA here is from genome assembly GCA_032199755.1 of Ambrosia artemisiifolia. Lineage (NCBI taxonomy): Eukaryota > Viridiplantae > Streptophyta > Magnoliopsida > Asterales > Asteraceae > Ambrosia > Ambrosia artemisiifolia. Next base: position 50,558,209 of record CM063522.1, on the reverse strand, counting down.
CTTACCATTCACATAATCAGTATCAGGAAATGCAGTAAACACTCCACCATAATAAATCTTCAAGCAAAACAATTCTTCATAAAGACCTGGAAAGTTAAGATTTTTTATAAAAATCGTATTTTTTTCATAACTTACAATCAAAGGAATATTACTAAAACAACATATTACCATAAACGTCTTTATGAAAATCGTCTTCAGGCTTTCTGATAATCCACTCAGTTAACATTTTGACCTAACTGATGATCGTATTTCGTGGAAGATGAAACGTGCATTCGTTCTCCAGGTATAATGTGTTTGAATTGTTTTGTTTTTTTATTAATATTATGGGGTATAAGGTTTAGGAGATAAAAAGACGAAAATACCCTCACGTGCAGATCACGTGAGGGTCAATTCTGTTAAGTTTAAACGGGGTTAGTGCTTAATCCCCTACATTGAAACAAATTAGAACTTTAATACCCCAAAGTGAAACAATAAAACCTTAGTACCTTACATTGCAACTGGAGGGAAACCACAGGGACTAACGGCGTAATTTTTTCTTTTTTATATTTTTGTACTCATTTTTTCATTGGAAAACAAAAGGTTGGTCATATCAAAATGAGTTATTGGGATATTTGACTTATAGTATATTTTTAGTTAAATGCTATGTTATAATTCCTTTTGTTTCAATTTATATAAATTGTAATTTAGGCTTTAATTTAAATGAGCCAAACGGGCGAGCTAATGAGCTAGTTAACGAGCGAGCCACAAGCCAAACTTACCTTGGCTCAGGCTCAGCTCGTTAAAAGGCGAACCAGGCCAAGCTCGTTTATAGTCAAGGTTTTTTTTTTGGGCGAGCCTTTTTCTAGCGAATCACGAACCGCGAGCTTTTTGAACAGCTCTACTAAAAACCATGCAAACATATTTTGTTTTTGTATTATAACTTGCTATATAAGAGTGTTGTAGTAATTTAAACAGTTATTAGTTTTAATCAGTTAATTGAAAATAAACCTCTCTTTAAACAAAAAGGTATTGTTGATTGTCAACGTCTTAGACTTGGATTGGAGCTCTATGATACAATGCATCAATGAGAAGTTAATCGGATAAGTTTAATCAGTTTTTCTGTATTATGTATTGTATAGAAATAAAGATAAAGTCATTATTCCAATCCCGCTACCACTACCTAATCAGACACTTGTTATGATTAACCAAACGCGGTTGTGGCCGCAATAGCTCTTGGGGACGTGGTCGTGGCTCATACACCGGGTACCATCCTTCACCATACGGCTGGCCATAACGACATGCTTACAATAATACACCTTCACTCATATTTAGTGAAAATTAAAAGAATAACCTTTTATTATAAGCCAACAGAAGCTTGTTATGAGGAAAGAAAACACATTAAATTATATGTGTGGACTGGATCTAGCCTTTACCAAGTTATAGATCGAATTAAACACTAGAGAAAAGTCGATAGAAGGGATCCTGAAGTCGTAATGTGACACCCGGCAAACTCAGGTTGATAACATTGGTTAGGTTAAAGTCTACCTTAGCGAGTCACGCGTATATTATACTTAACTGGGTCGGTTGAGTCGTGTTATGGTTCGGGAGTCGTTACTTCGGTCTAAAGGGTCATTAGATGTCGGTCCATAACCATGGGAACAAGAAGTGACGATTCGCAGAATCGTCGGACCTTAGTAAACACACAAGTCTCGAGTCCCGGGAATTGGTGAACGAATGTGAACGTGTTTGTTTTCATGAATTATGTGTTTATAATACTTATGTGACTTGTCGGTATGTTTATACGTGTTTACATATGTTAAAACAGCGATTACACGTGATTGCATGACATTGTAGGTGATTACGCATGTGTATAGGCGATTAGGAAGCTCCTATAGGCGATTAGGAGCTGTAATCGCCTATAGTGAGGGTGATTAGGCCCTAATCGCCTATAGCTGAGGGCGATTGGGAGGCCTAATCGCCTGCACTGCTGTGTAATCGCCTGACGTGTTTTAAACGACTAGAAACGCCTATAAATACCACCCTTGACCTCTAAAACACCATTTGTGCAACCCTAGCCGTCCCATAACCTATCCCAACTCACAAACACCCTCTGGAACACGTTTTTGCATCAAAACACACATTTCCAAGCTTTACACATCATTTTCTCATAAATCCAAGGTGTGTTCTTCATTCCCAAACCTTTGTATGATTATGTTTTGTTCCCTAAAGGTCCAGACCTGGTTTCTAAACTATTGTGCCTTTGAAAATCTATTAAAAACCGTTTCTAAACAAACCCAAACCTTTATGCATGTTATATGTGTTGTATTTGTATAAAGGTAGGATTTTTATGATTGAAACATGGTTATTCTTGTGTTATAAATGTGTTTCTGACTTAAATGGATTATGATAATGTTAACTTAGGAGTTTGGAGGTCCATGGTTGTGTATTATTGATGTTTGGTATTTTGACCCATTTGAATGGTTGTGAATGATTAAGAATGATATGATGTGTTTTGTTGGTTATATGATGTTGGGGTTTGCTTTAGGATGATGCTAGAACAGTAGGATATTATCGGACAACGTTGTTACGTGATGAAATCTGGATATTTGCTATTTAGGGCAAGTTTTTGCATGTTGATGTGATGTTTACATGATAAGTATGCTATTTTGGGAAAACGCTCGCATTCGGGACTGTTAGAATGATGATAACTTAGGGGTTTTGCTTGGAATATGTTTGATAATGTTTTGTGATTGATATTTGGTGTTTCCACACATTCCGGATCTGATTTGGAGGGTTAAACGCTCGAAAAATCGAAACAGCAAGACTGAAGGCGATTAGGGAGCCTAATCGCCTGGGCTGAAGGCAATTAGGAACCTAATCGCCTATAGGGAGGGCGATTAGGGGCCTAATCACTAGTTAAACCCTGAATTGCATGTCCTATAGCCCTAATCGCCTATAGTACACTAGAATAGGCCTAATCGCCTATGGTTGAAGGCGATTGGAGCCCAATTGCCTTCAGGGAAGGCGATTACACTGCCTAATCACCAGTTGACTTTTCCTAATTGCTAGTTGACTTTTCCTAATCGCATGTACTGCTGCTGTAAGTGCGTTTTGGCATTCCGAGACCTGATTGGACACCTAGGAACATGCTAGGAACCCCGTATCATACCTAGTAACATGATAACACGTGCTCGGACTTATTTATGCACTGATTGAACTATATGCTAGACTTGTTGAACTTTAACACGTGTTAAGTATTGTTGCATGATTTGTATGTCATAGTGTATGAGGTTAACACATGGAGTCTCGGGTCACCAATGGGATGTCGAGTCTTGTCCCAATGGTCGGTTAAACAGTCAACGCGTTTTCAAATGAACTTGGTTATGGTCTGGACATCTAGGGGCTAACTAACCTACGGGTTATTAGTCTAAGTACTTATAACTGTCATATGTTAGGTCGCCGCTATACGGGGCTAGCATAGCTTGTTGGTTTTTAATCATTTTCGAAGTAACGCAACCTAAGGTGAGTTCACGGCCCCACTTTAACTGGTTTTACTTTTGGGGGAGAAAACATGCGTTAAACTTGTATTTGGTAACAACTGTCATACTATGGGTTATTTTGGGTTACTATACGATCTTTGAAAGTCCCGGGGGAAACCATGAATGTGCGGGGTAGCACAACGGGGAAATGTGGATAGATCTATTGGGCGTGACCTGCCCCACTCGTCGGCTGGGAGCCGGGCGGGTGCATATTGTCTCAAACAGTAACGGTACACTATTCGGGCACAAACACTTCTGGGTATGCGTGTCAGTAATGGTTCCCAATCGTAATAGTAACAAAACATACGCCTAGCTAGCGTACTTTGGTATACATTTTACATAGTATGGACAGGGCGAACTTGGTAACTTTTATTACAAACCTGTGAACTCACCAGCATTTTGTGCTGACATATTTTTGGCATGTTTTTCTCAGGTCGCTAAGGTAGCATCCCAGGGCTTAGGCGCACGCGTCTGCACGGCGTCTAGTTTAGGGTTCATGGTTTTTGAATAACGAACAAGTTTGAATACTTTTGGATTTTGAGTTGTAAACAAAGCTTCCGCTGTTATGTCATGGTTTGAACTTGTGTTTTTTTTTTTAAATTTTCATGCGTTCATATAGTGTTGTTTATTGTGACCGTTGACTTGGATCCTGGTTTGTCACGCGCCTCGCGGTAAAACTCCGCAAGTGGAATTTGAGGGTGTGACACGTAACCTCGACAAGCATCCTCCAATGATCAAATGAATAGTAAGTACAAAGGAAGAGAACTTGTTATTCAGCAAAAAGTGGATAAGGGCTCCTAGGAGGGTTAGGCTTCCTCACATTGAAGAGGATTTGAGTAGGCTAGTCGCTAGTGTAAATGGATTGGATTTTATCCGGGTCTAAGGTTAAATATAAACCCAAATTGGACATACATTATAAAATACATTAGTAAATTTGTTAAAATATTATAAGGTTAAATTGTAAACCTAAATCGTGTTAGAGAAATAACGTCAATGAGCAATACAATTTGATATTCATAAATAATCTATCTTCTATATCTATCTTCTATCTATCTATATATATAAAAGAATTGATAGTTGCTTACATGGCGTTCAATGGTGGCTTCAACCCCCCCTTGAATGTGCCACGTGGCATAATAAGGTGAAGATTTTATTATTTTTGAATTTTTTCGTTTTTATTATTTAAAAAAAAAAAAAAAACCATATTCTAATCTCATGGATATACCAATCAAAAACCCTAATTCCTCATCCCCTTCTACACATTGTTCTTAGTTCTTATCAAAGAACACAAACCACCCCTAATTTTTGTCACGTCCGATCCATCCATCCTTTTTTTTTCCTTTTTTCCCTCTATCTAACCCTAGAACAAAGGAATATACAGTGGCACTACGAATAACTATGGAAATTTCTTTAAATGTGATGGTAAGCTTTTACGACTATCTCAATATTTCCAATCGCATACTTCTTTAGAGATATAAATCTTCGTTCTTGATTTCTTGTAATGGTTACTGAAGTAATATCTTAATTTTGTATGTCTTATTAATTAAAATGTGTTTTGTCACATTAGATGGATGTTACAACCATACCGCCGATTCTGCATCTTTATTAGGGTAATATATTTTTAAACATTTTATCAATGGCTTCTCAATGCAAGCATGGTAAACTAATAGACAGTTGGATATTGATCTTCTAGGGATGCAGCGGTTCCAGTTGTGACGCTTATAGTTGGTGGGAACCTATTAAGAGGTAGAACCAACTATGATTCAGCATTCATGCATTTGTTTTCTTGGTCTTACTAGAAGTATATGATTTGCAGGTCTCAAAGGGTCAGGTATCTCGATACCACTCATGCTTGGAATCACAACAGTGCGTTATATTTTCTTGTCGCTTTTTGGCATTTTAATAGTGAAAGGAGCACTATTTTGGTTTAGTACACACAGATCCTCTCTACCTCTTCGTTCTTCTACTACAGTTTGCGCTTCCACCAGCCATGAACATTGGTATATGCTATTGAGCTCTGAATGATGATTTAGTGACTGTTATTTATTTTTTTTATAGATTTTTAAAGCTGTTAGTATGGTTGCAGGTACAATAACACAGTTATTTGGTGCTGGTGAGAGTGACTTTTCGCTGATCATGCTATGGACTTATGCTTTGGTATCGATACTCCGCGTATTTCTTTCCTACATAAAAAAGGTATCATCTATCGTCTGTTTTGATTTTAGTTTATTTATAAAGAATTGTTAGCCGTTTTTTAGTTTTTTATTGTGGTTAGATGTATAGATGTATAATCTGTGCATTCATGTTATATGTTTCTGATTTCAGTTATCATCTACACCTTCCATAGATTCATTGGTTGACTATTTATGTGTTACATGTAACGGTGACGGAAGCAAATGTAGGAGGCAAGGAAGAGAGAGGATAAGAGGACAAGGAAGCCGAAGGTGATGGCGGGGTTGGGACCGGGTTGGGTATCACCTAATCCATACCCAAGAAAATTTTAAAAACCAATACAATATTAAAAGGATTATTTAAGTTTTAACGGTTAATGTTATCAAGATTGTGTTTTTATTTCTGTAGATATTATCAAGATTGTGTTTTAACGGTTAATGTGATAACTTGAGCTTTGTTTCACGGTCATGTCATTTATATAATAGATTGTATTTTAAGTTTTAACACCAGTTAAATGGTTTTATATGCTTTTTAATTGGTCATACAATAAATTTGTTATGCACATGTTGATTAGGTGATGGATGAATATCAGAAGACGCATAGTGATTCATGTGTACAAGCAGATAAAAATGATCAACGTCCGTATCTTAATGATGCTTTAACCAGGTTTTCTTCTTTTTTCATTTTTTATTAAGTCATATTAAATTTTTCAACCCCGGGACCTTCCCGGGGTATTCAGCTAGTCTATACATATAATAAACGAAAGCCATTTTAATGACATGGTACTCAAAGAGGCATTCTCATCCTTGAGTGTGTCATGTGTCATCCCATGTGTCATTTAGATATTTTAGGAAAAAAATAATTTAAAAACAAAATTATATTTTTCTATCTTATGTTTCCTCCCATAATTTTTAAACGTTAATATCTTTTATATACGAGATTTTTTAAAGAAAAAAATTACACCAAATTAACGAGCGTTTTATTATCTTTCTAACGAGTACCATCGTGCTATATAAAATCGAAAAAAAACGACTATTTTTTGTTGGGTTTTGTTCAAACAGGAAAAAAAACACAAAGTGTTCAAGTAAATCATTAATCATGTATAGGCAAGTCACTAATTATGTTCAATTCAGTAAATATGAATTCTATTTTCAACATGCGTTAGCATTAGAGTTATACATTGTTTTAAGTTAGATATTAATATTTAAGTTATACATTGTTTAAGGTTAGGCGTTAACACTGAAGATATATTTTTAATTGTTTTAGGTTAGAAGCTTTCATGCATGTAACTGTAAAGCAAATCATTCTATTTTATATGTAAAATTAATATGTCATATTAAAGTTTTCAACCTCGGGACGTTCCCGGGGTATTAGTATAATCTAGTAATGTGAAAAAACTGATTTAACGTAACATTAAAGTTCTTTAAAAACAAAAGAGAAGTTGCGTTGTGACACATGTACACGTGTAAGTGTATGTATGGATACACGTTGGTCTCTTTTTCGGGCCTTCTCGAAGCTTCATTTGTAAGGCTTAGCACTTAAGCATGAGAACCATTGACTACTTGACCATTTCATCATATTGAAGTCATCCTCATGCAGTGGCGGACCCAGAAAGTTTTTTCATGGGGTGCGAAATTTGTAAGTGATTTGTTTATCGATATATAATGATTTTTTAAGTCCGGTTTGGGTCGGGTCAAAACAGATCGGGTCAGGTCGGATCATTCAAAAAAATTAATCATTCTAAATTTTATATAACCGATAAAAATACGTCACCTATCATTATATATGTAAAACAAAAATACTACATATCTAAGTTCTTCGTTTTTTCATTTTTTAAAATCTAGCCATACATAGGTTTATAAACTAGTATATGATAATAAAATCAATAATCAATAAAATTCATATAAGATAAAATAGGTTTATAATGTGAAGTAAACAGAAAACTAACAAATTAATCATAAAAATAAATATGAGAATAGAGAATTCATTATAGTTAAAATTTATTTAAAAATCTTTTATACTAAGTTAAATAAATTAATAAGTAATAGGCAAATAAATGTATAACATACAAAATTAATTTTTTACCATTCGAGAATTTTAGTTTGGTAATTTCGTTTTTTTGCTTTCACATGGAAAACTTAAATAGGACTAATGGACTAGATTCAGCCATTAAGGTTTATATTGGGCTATTAATGTAAAAAAGAAGGCCCACTTCATCATCATATAATTACACTTTAGGTTAAGCCCATGTTTTTGCTTCTTCTTCCTGAAACAATTATCAGAGCCGTCGAAAGCCACACCTGCCATGTCGACCATACCGATTCCAAACAGTCCATCCTAGTACTCTTCTATCTTCTCTTTTTAAATGGTCAGTTTCGAAAGTTTAAGGGGTGCGATTGCAAAATTTAATCGGGATTTTAGAGCTTACGTAACACTAATTATTTTTTTCTTAAGGTGGGCGGCCGCCCCCCTTGGGTTAGCCATAGGTCCGCCCCTGTCCTCATGTATAAAGATTTCCTATCAGATACTTTAGTAACTTTATGAAGGTATCATGAATATAAACAAAGATATAAATTCATTTAGTTTGGAATAATAAAGTGTAAAAGTTATTATAACTACGATTACATGACAACGGTTTTTTTATATGTCATGTAAGAGCTCCTTTTGTTAGACTATATGTTCTGATGAACATGAAATATATATAAAAAAAAACACACCACGTTAGTAGGGAATTTCACATTTTCACCTTTCACACACTTGAAAATATGTTTAGTGCATTCCCTATAGGTTCCCTATCCCCTACCACATATAACACTAAAATTCAATACATTTTCTCCCTTCTAATTAATTAATTATTAGTTCTTTATACCTTATCATTACTTTTTCTCTCTTATCCACTTTTACAATCACTTTAAACAAATATTAAAAATTAAACGCAGAAAACTGTGTTCACCCATATATCTCAAATATACTGATAAACAGTAGGTTTCCAACAGAGCCGGCCCTAGGGGTGGGCGAGCCGCACCCCCCGCCGAGGCCCGTTTTTATCTAAGGCCTAAATTTTGATTTTTTTCCTTAATACATTTTATATATAAATTTAAAGGATAACAAATATTAACACAAATGTGAGATGATGCAGTGGTTAATTGCGTAGCATCTTTGTCTTCCCACGTGAGTTCGAGTCTCCAGTGCTCCAATCTTCCCATTAAATTCCTTTGGACGGTTTTATTTTTTTATTTTGTTTTCCTGTTAAATTTAAATATTAAAATATATCAATAAGGGACTGTTTATTAGTAAATTTTAAATAAAAATATTTATTACTATTTTATTTTATAACGTTTTTACTTATTTTTCTATAACTAATTGTTATTTTTTATTTAAATTCAAAATAATAATATCGTAATGATAGAATTAATTAACTTTGAGGAAAGAATGTTTTTCTTGGAAGATAAAAATATGTATATCAATTTGTCAATGCATCACGCGTTGTGTCCTTAAACAGTGGCGAGGCTTTGTTGGGGCGGGAGGGGGCGGCCGACCCCCCCGAATTTTCGTGCAGAAGTTCCGATTATATAGTATTCGTATAGAAAATTTTGTAAATATAGGGTTTCGACCCCCCGAAACTGGTTTTCGACCCCCCGAAACTAGTGACTTCCGACCCCCCGAACCTTCGGGTCAAGCTTCGCCACTGTCCTTAAACCTCCAGGTTTTTTACCATTTATTATAGTGAGTACCAAAACCGACTGAGTTCTTGCTCGCCGTAATGTGCGAGATTGATTTCGTTAAGGTGTAAGGGCCCTTTTTTTACAATTCGTATAATGCACTTGAATCCTTAGGACCGGCTCTGGTTTCCAATCTCCTTCACTCACAACCACTTACAATCTCATCCTAAATTATGAGAAATTCACTCACAAAAATATGAGTAAGCTACTATGAATGAATGCTCTAAATGCATAGGTGAACTTTAAATTGTAAAGATGGGTTGACATAACACGAAATGAATGGGTCACATATTTATTTAATAGTTTATAAATAGGTAAACAAATTCTGCCCCCATGCCCATTAATATTATGATCACCTCCCTACTCTAGCCCCAGGCATCCCTCCGCCCCTTCTATCGTGGTGTGTCGCGCCATGCGGTTGACGTGGCATGGCTTGGCACCCCTACAACACATCACATGGCATTATGTATTTTGCATATAGATCTTACTTATGTGCTACGTGGTTGATTTAATTAAGTTTAAATCCACCCCCATGGCGCACGGAACACCCTCCCCCCCCCCCCCCCCCCAACCGGTGCTATGGGGCAAAAACTTGTTGCAGCGTGATGGTTATCGCGGGGTGCCCCTGCTTTTCCCAAAAAAAAATCAACTCACCATATCATAAAGCCTCATCAAGCCCTTACCACTACACATTCTTTTTATATAAAGCCTCATATTTCACTTTATTAATATTTTAATCTATCAAACATCCCGCTACACATAGTCTAAGGGGCTGTTTGGTAGCCTCTTAATAAGGCTCTTAACCATTCAGCGCTGAATGATTCAGCATTCAGCGCGTTTGTTTCAGCTTCTGAATGAAATGGTTAAGTCTGAATCATTAAGATTTGGGATGTTGCTGAACCATTAAGCACTGAACTATTAAGCACTGAACTAGGTTGAACCTTAATGAGGCTCCCCTACCAACGTGGGACAAGAAAACTAACCATTAAGAGGTCCAACTTAATGATTCAGCGCTTAACCATTCAGACTTCTTAACCACTCAGACCTCTTAATGATTCAGCACTTAATCAACCAAACAGCCCCTAATACTTTGGGCAACTTGAAACCGCTTTACCCATTTCAGTTTAGCTAGCTGTGACCAAGGTAGTCCATTTTCAGAGTAGACGAATTGAAACCAACAGCTTAGGGGCTGTTTGGTAGCCTCTTAATCAGCCTCTTAACCATTCAGGTCTGAATCAATCAGCATTCAGACTGTTTCTTTCAGCCTCTGAATGGAATGATTAAGTGCTGAACCATTAAGCTAATAAGGGATGCTGAATGATTCAGCTCTTAACCATTCAGAGCCTCTTAACCATTCAGACCATCTTAATGATTCAGCACTTAATCAACCAAATAGCCCCTTAGTGTTTTTCATACACCCCACTTTACATAACAACAACGAAATCAACCTGAACAAAACAAAACAAATACAAGAAACAACGAAATCAACCTGAACAAAACAAAACAAATACAAGAAGATACAAATTGAAAATGCACCTAGAAAAAGTAGATATAACCTATATCTTATGCGGATTTCAAGTCCGGTTTAGTTTCAGATCGTTCGGGTTAAGATTGTATTCTAATTTCAAGTCCAGCTTATAACTTGACACAAACAACATTTATAAAATGGTTATTTATTTATTTATTTTTTTGTTATGTTAATTGAGTTGGTAGTATGAACTCTAGTTATGTGGATCTTTATTACTTTAGGATAGAATACGTAAAGGGTTAGCGAAACAATACTGGAAGGTCAATTCATGAATCCTAGGCAGACGTCATCTAACTCAGATTATCCTGAATAACTCATATGCTTAACATGATGAATGTTGTTGGTTAACATGGTGAAAATGTTAATCCTCATAAAGATCAATGTTAGATTCTGTAAAAGGCAAACATGTAAGTTTTTAAGAGAAATATTTATAGCCCCCTCGATAATGCTCACTGAAGAAGTGTATGGATACGCTTTCAACCATATTATCATCTACAAAGAATTTCTCTCTCTGTTTTTTTTTTTAAATCAATTTTGGTGTATTTTTGCTTTAGGTTTTTCACTTTTGGTGTTTCCGGGTTCAAACCCGAGGGTAATGCACCTTAAAACATATTTTATAGGTTTCGGAGTTTTTTCTCAATGAAAACACCACCCCAAGTGTTGATGCTCACAAAACACTAAAAATGATTGACCATGATAAAAAGAAAGAATACAAAGTAACACTAAAAGTGAGAAAAAAAAGTGCCCATGATATATGTTGGGAAAGAGAACTTTGAGCATTAGAAAGTGAATTTGGTCCATGCCTTGAACTCATATTTCAATGTTACAAATAATACAACTTAAAATGTTCTACATAGAAATTGAGGGTTATCCTGACGGGTTCTAACCTGACCCATTTAAACCCTAGATCCGCAACTAGATATCATCAATTCCACAACACGAATGTAGTCCAATGCAATTACTTAGAGCAAAAAAAAAAAAAAAAAAAAAAAAAAAACCATGACCAATCTCTAAATTTACCCATTCATCTACAAATCGAATTCACAAAACCCAATCAACAACTAAATGTTGCAAACACTCCAACCATAAGCCACCAATCCAACCAAATTTCAACTAACATAACAAACCTTCAACCATATTAACATCTACAAAGAATTTAACTCATCTCCTCTTCACACCAAAATATACAAAACAATATCATATGATAATTTATACAAATATACAAAGGCATAAGTTACAAAGTACAACCGCAGAACACGAAGTAACAACCAAGCATAGAGCCAAGAACAACCGACTCGAGCGCCATAACAACGTTCCAAAGCAGTTCGTCCACGATCCACGTATCAATCCTCCGGAACCCCTGGCCAGACCATCCGGCAGTGAATTGTGACAAGTTTTGTGAAGTCCAACTCCAGCCGGTGCTAACGTAAGACGAGACGATATGAATCCCGATTACACCGAACTCTGGCCACCTGAACATCGATCTCCGGAGACACATAACCGGAACTGACCATGAGAGGTGGCCTAAGTTTGGTTAGGAATGAATATATACGAAAAGATAAATATTGATAACTAAGAATATGGTAGCAGGGACTAGATGAATTATTAGTAAGATATTTTTCTTGTCTTATGGGGCCATTTTTTTTTTGTGTGTGATGACGTGACATTTTTAAAAAGATTTTGTAAATGATAAGTTTTAAATTTGTTTAAGACTATAGTTTGTGAATTCAAGAGAAAATCTACATCCTTCTTTGTTGAAGTAAATTATTATAACTTGTTTAATTGTTTGATGGTGACAAAATTCAATGCCAAAATCTTTCTGAATGGATAAAGTATATATTGTTGGTTAGAAAATGACAACAAAAAAGATTTTATTTTCTGTATTTAACAAAAAAAAAAAGATCCTAGTTTTATGAAAGTAAGGATTTCAATTTTTTTTTAAGTTACATGTATTGCATTGTCTATTCAACTAGGTGTGTTTAACGAATCGAATAACGAATTTTCAAATTAGTCGAATCGAATTTCTTGATTTTTTAATATATTTACTTGAATTCGTATTCGCTTAAAATTCAATTTATTCGATTCGTATTCGATTCGAATAAGAAACTCAATTTCGAATTGAATTCGAATAAATTCGATTTAGTTCAAATTCACCCAAAATAATAAATTGTTTTAGTTTTAGTTTTAAAATTAACACAAACTCATTATTTTTAACATATAAAATACAAATCTACAAAATTTATAAACAACAATATGTCAAATACGGGAATAGTAAAAATTTGTAGAGAGTATGGTCATGGTAAAAGTTGTAGAGACTATGGGTTCATAGACTTTGACCAAACCTTAGAAGTTCTTTTTTTCAATGTATATATAATAATGTGTATGTGTGTATATATATTTAAAAATATACATGTACAGTTTTTTTTCGAATTTTGAATCGAATCAAATTTAAAATCATAAATTCGTATTTGATTTACTGAACTCGAATTCGAATTGAATCGAATTCCAATTCTTAATAATCGAATCAAATTCTTGGTAATCGAATCGAAATCTTGGTAATCGAATCGGACTAAGTCTAATTTTGAATTTTTTGAATGCGAATCGAATTCCGAAAACCCCTAAATTCAAGGACTTTCAAACTCATATAAGAGCATGTGAAATGAACACCTCGACAAACATTTGTGGGGTGATTTGACGTTAAGTTGGACAAAAAGGGCGACATATTAATTCCGAGGTAAAGGTCCTTGTGTAAGAGAGTGGGCCCTCAAGCCCGTTCATAGTGGGTTCTCTTTAACTTAAAAACATAAGGGAGGCGGTGTGGGTTTCGGGTGTAGGAGGCGGGTACCCCTGCCTGTGTCGCAAAACCGCTGCCGCCTTCACAGATAGGAGGTTGCAGGTAGTGGTCACAAGTGGTAGGAGTAGGAGTAGAGGCGGGTACTTGTCATGGATGGTAGGAGTGGAGGTGGGTAGTGTGTAGGTGAGAGATAGAGAGAGGGAATAGTGGGTAGTGTGTGTAAACTGGTAGGACTCATGGTTTAGGGTGGTGATGTCACCAGTTAAGATCATGGCCGATCCTTAGTAAGGACGACGCGAGCGACGACCTCAAGCCCGAAAATCCCGATGGCTCGAAGTTTTTTTTAATTATATATATATGGATTGTGGGCTATGGTGATATTTTAAAAAAAAGTTAACCTATCTTTTAAGCCCAAGATCACAAAATTTTTAAATCCATCAAAATAAATCCAATCCAAAATGAAATTTAAACAACTTAAAAAACAATTTTGTGGGCCTATTATGTGAAGGCGGGAGAATTTGGAAGGGATGGTGAGGAACGAACGAGGGTTCAGAAGGCAGAAGGGTTTATCCTTTACACAACAGACGCCAGACATTTCAGATGTCCAGTTGTGAGCCCGGTTTTTTATAGTGGATTTTTATATATGATAATTAGGTTTAAATTATATGAGCCTGATTGAATTGTTGTGGTTGAGGCCTAAATTTTTTTTAAAGTTCTCAAGGATGGCCCTAATTAAGATGTTTTGTGATAGTTTAGGGTATAAGTGAGTTGCAATGCAAGAATAGTGAAACCTGTGGTAGTATATTAGCTTCCTTATAAAACTCTGTAATACATTGCCAGACGTTAGCTACTTGTTGTAGTTTTCTGAAAAATAAAACTGAACAGTTAAATAGATGATCAAAGTTGACAATTTAATTTGTTTTGACCAAGTGGCACTTGTGACATCTGTACTAAATTCTTTCTTGTATTACTTAACTTTTGTTTGTACTAAAGAAAGATGGAGCAAGTTGTCATATACGAATTAAGTTAAGAGTAGGGCCGGCCCGGCAAGCTTACCAAATCAGGCAAAAGCTTAGGGCCCTCAAAAACCTAAGGGCCTCCAATTTTTATTTTCTACTTTCTTCATATATTACGAGGGTGTTTGGGATTGATTTTTCAAAACAACTTCTGCGTTTTGGAAAAGCAGGAGTAGAGCTGTTTTTAGATTATTGCGTTTTGGTAGCCTAAATATTTATTTCAAAACTCAATCAAAAACACTAAAAACTGGCTATTTGTTTATTTATCCTATATTAACAAACTAATAATTAAAAACATAAAAGACTAAACAAGTAAAATGTCTAGACCCAAAACTTGAATAACTAATGGTCAGATCCTTTTTTTCTTGAATGCTTCCTCGGCTCCTATCCTCAATGTCTCAATATCAAGTGAAACAAGGATTATCTATGTAACGACTTTTTTTCTAGTATTACTAACCTATATATATAGTGCGATTTACTATTGAGTATAAAAAAAAAATCAATTTTGCATTTGACATTTACGATTTTTATACCAATTCAAAGGACCCTGATTTCCAGTTTGCTTAGGGTTAGGGCCTCCAAAAACATGGGACCGACTCTGGTTAAGAGAAACTAGTTTCACACGACAAATAAATTTAAAAGCCCCAACCCTTTGCTACTATCTTATTCACAATTGTTAAAAGTTAAAATATAGGGAAATTGGATTTTAACAATTTTAACTTATACATATCGTTTAGATTAGTCCAAACTTATGAATGTTTACAAACAGTTTAAACTTTTAACATATTTTTGTCCAGCAATTTTATAATAATTAGAAGTTAACCTGTTAGTTTTTTTGATGACGTGGACTGCCACATAAGCTCTATGGTAGATTCGACGAATTATTGAGAGTCAAGACATAACCATCTTCCTCATGGACACATCGAATGTGGATGCGTTTCAAAAAAAAGGTTGATCAACAAGTTTGTGAAAAAGATTAAGAAAAAGTGAGGATTTTAGGATTGTATTTTTTTTCTATTTTTGTAACTTTTTATTTTTAGGTTTTTATGTGTGTTCATTTTTTTAATTGTTTTAAGTGTTTTTTTTTTTTAATTTAATAGATTATCTTGTTTTAATTTTACTTTTGCATATTTTAAATATTTTAATAAGAAATAAATAGTATTATTAATGAAATAAAAAAAATAGATTACATAAATTAGATATGGTATAAAATAAAAATGAAAAATAGGTGAAGAGGTGGATATGATGTGGAGGTTTGAAATGGTTTAGCATTGGAGGAACAAATGTGGTTTGGATTTGGATCCGTCTGGAATGATGTATCATGCTGATGTGACAACTTTGGAGGTTTAGACAAGTCTGGACTACTTTGGCGTTGTGGATGTTCTAAGACCTTCGAGGCAGTGTCTCTCCCTCTCTCTATCTCTCTCTTTTTCTACCTTTACCCTACTATCACTTATGCTTAATGCTTAAGCATATCAATGACAAATATTATACTAATTTGAGCGTTGGAAGGTGGGTTAGAGATCTTGAACCATTCAACATTTATGGTTTTGCAAATCTGGATTAAGACGAAGGAGATGTGGTGTGGCTAAGCAATCTTCTGCGAAGCACACTCTCTGACTCTTACTCTCTGGACCGAAGTCATATACTCGCGGGGACTTTTTTCTTCATTATTTAATTTCTTTTACGGGTCATGTTGAATGATAACACAAACATCAAATGAAATTTAGTGGTTATGACGACTCGAAAACTTGAAATAGAATATTAAAGGTGGAAAATTGAGAAGTTCAAGTTTATTATAAATATTTTGCTTTCATTTTTTGTACCAATCATACATGAATAAATGATTATATGGTTTTATAAAAAACAAAAAAATAATAGTAGATTTTCTAGTATGATATATTTTGTTTTAAAAATAGGTGGTCTCTTATGACAAGGAAATAGCGATATTTTATTAATCATTTTTATTGGACAGTCATATATTATACAGTTCATAATTTAATAATTTAGTCCTTCATTTGTATTTGTAATTTTGATAATGCAATTATTTATTCACATGACTAGTTTCTAAAAACTTGGGTAACGAACGATCAACGAAAGATTTTATTTCACCAAAGCTAGCGGGGTACTAGCAATACACCTACATACAATATACACTAAATTACGACCAAAACATAGAATCACCAAAACACTACCAACCGATGTTTGAAAGATTAAAACTACGCCATGAATTCCAATCCAAGGAGGGATGCTTCGCCATTGTTTTCACCCAAAAAAGACTTAGGGCCTTGATATCACCGAGCACTTTAGAGAGATGAACTTGTTGGTTGTTAAAAATGGCTTTGTTTCTATGTATCCAAAGACACCAAATCGTCGTTAAGCAAACCACATTAAACGCCTTTCTTCGTTTGATTGAGCCACCGATGTGAGAGTGAAGTTGTAGCAAGTCTCTAAAATGGAAGATAATAACCGAACCAATATTACACCATTGCGCCACGAGATTCCATAGAATTTTAGAAAAGGAACATGATACGAAAAGATGTTCTGTTGTTTCAGCGAAGTCACCACAAAAGGGACACCATTCCGAAGCGATGTTGATGTTTCTTTTCCTAAGAGCACTACGAGTGGGTAGCCGGTCTTGTTATGCCCGCCAAGCTAGGATTAACACTTTTTTGGGAGCCCACGAATTCCACTGAAAGATGAAAGGGGCCTGGTCAAACCTGAATGCGTGCAGCGTCTTCTTAAACTCCCCCACTGAATAACCGCAACCACTTCCCAACCCCCAAACCCACTTGTCCAAGGAGCATGTGAGAACCGGAACAACAACAGAGTTGTAAAACGAAGCCAGCTTCGCCTGTTCTGCACCTGTAAGAGTATTTCTTTTCCAAATCCAGCCCCACCCAATACCCGACTGAACAACACGATCAGCGACAACAGCAAACTTGTCACGTTCAAGGTCGAATAATGCTGGAAACGCTTTTGCAAGAGGAGTGTCCGCAGCTTAAGTATCCAACCAAAATGAGATGCCCAACCCATTGCCCACCACCCCTTTAATGGCCCAACCCACGTCCAACTGAACCCTTTTGACAAACTGCATCGAAGAGTGAATTTTCTTCCAATATCCTGAAATAGAAAGTCTAGTGGGAATTGGATTCCAATCCCGACTAGAAGAACTATGAATAGACCAAATAATGTTACGCCACAAAGCGGAGGGTTCCGTTTTAAACCTCCACCACCACTTTGCAAGCATAGCCGAGTTAGTGTCAAGGAGAGAGCCAAAACCTAAACCACCATAAACAACCAGGGAACAAACCCTTTGCCACGCAACCCAGTTCATTTTTGCCTTTTCTTCCGATCCACCCCAATAGAAAACACGTCTCAATTTGTCAAGGTCATCAATAATTTTTCGTGGGGCTTTAAAGAGTGAAAAGTAATATGTAGGTAAGGCGTTTAGTACCGACTTTATTAGCGTTACCCGACCACCGAAAGAAAGCGTTTTTGCCTTACAAAGACAATTTATTTCGAAAAGCTTCCACCACCGGCTTCCAATGTTTAGAAAGATTCATGTTAGCCCCAACTTGCAAGCCCAAATAAGTGAAGGGGAATGACCAAGCTTTGCACCTCAACACATCGGCCAAGTATTGAACTTCGGTAGAATGGATCCCCACCCCAAAAAACTGAACACTTTCCTAAGTTTACCTTTAACCCGGAGGCAAGATAGAAGCACCTTAAGATCCTTTTCATATTCATGGCATTATTGAGAGACCATTTCCCGAGGAACACCACATCATCCGCATAGAGAAGATGCGAGATAGGGAGTTCGGCCATCCCACAAGTCAGTCCCCGAAAGAACCCCAGGTTAGTAGCACTTTTAATGACCCCCGACAAGGCTAACATAGTAATTAAGAACAAATACGGTGAGAGAGGGTCGCCTTGTTGAAGCCCGCGACTACAAGTAAACTCGTGTGTTGGAGAGTCATTTACCAAGACAGACGCACATGTCGAGGAAACAATTGCCATCACCCATTTACACCACCTAGCCGGGAAATTCATTTGATCCATGACGGATGCAAGGAACTCCCAACTCAACGAATCATACGCCTTCTTAATGTCAACTTTAAAAATCATCCCTTGTCGTTTCATTTTTTCATCCACGCAATAACTTCATTCAAAATAAGCGGCTCGTCGATAATATTCCTACCCAAGAGAAAAGCAGATTGTTCAGAAGATATGAGACCCCTAATGACCCACTTGAGCCTAGCCATTAACACCTTGGATAAGACTTTATTGGCACACCCGACAAGACTTATGGGCCGAAAGTCTCTAAAGTCAAGAGGATCCTTTTTCTTTGGAATTAAAGCAATGAAAGAGGACGTACACCCGGGACCTACGGCTGCCCCATGAAAAAATCGTCGAATAATCGGAAAAAATCACCTTCGAAGCTATTCCAACACCTCCTAAGGAACCTTAAATTAAACCCATCCGGGCCCGGTGCCTTGTCCCCGCCGCACGCCCATACCGCGTCTTTGATTTCTTGAAGCGAAAAAGGTCTTTCTAACATGTCAGCATCAGAAGGCGATAACCTGTTAATATGAGAGCATACAATTTTTGGGCGAACAGGCATATGCTCTTTCAACTTATCTTGGAAAAAAACAAAGGCTTTATCTTTGATAAACGTAGGATTAGTAATCCATTCACCATCTGACATGAGACAATTAATCCTTCTACTCGTCAAATTAGAATTAATAATACCGTGAAAAAATTTAGAATTCTCATCACCTTCACCCTCCCATTTAACTCTAGCCTTTTGCCTAAGATCCAACTGTTTACGCCGCTCAAAATCTAGGACAAACGCCTTCGCTTCGCTTCTTAGACCCAGTTCCGAATCTGAAAGGACCCTAGTGTCCGCAGTCTTATCCAAATCTTCCAAAATCACCTTGTTACTATGGAACGATTCCTCCAGCTTGTTCTTCTCAGCCCCAACCCACCACTTTATCTTCTTCTTTAGGAATTTCAGTTTAGTGATGATCGCCAAATCTGCCGGACCCGTGAAGCTGAACATAGCTCAAGAACCCAGGGATCTCAAGCCATGAGTTTAAAAAACCGGAAGGGAATGTGTCCGAAGTCGTTATTAACAACAGAAAGAATGACCGGACTGTGGTCTGAGAGAAATCTAGACAAGGCGGTAATCGAGGCCTCCTCCCATTTAGACATAAAATCTCTACAAACCAAGAATCGGTCGAGCTTACTGAGCTTCTTATCATCATCAGACATATAAGTAAACCTAAGACCCCCCATATTGTATTCCTCAACCTTTGCCCGTCTAATGAAGTCGTTAAAGAAATCTGCATTTGACACCATAAACTCTGAATTCATTCTCTCGGATTGACGTCGATCATCGTTAAAATCTCTAAAGAACACCCAAAGTCCAACCCTATAATTCATAAATAAAACGAGCTACACCCACAGCCCCCTTCTTAAAATCAGATCGTTTGGAGCATACACATTAACCACATTCAAGAACTCCCCAGAAGCAACTAGTACCCCGGATGTTGCAAGAAAATATATATTTTTAGTAACGGCAGATACCTGAAAACTGAAGGATCCCATAAGCTACTCAACTGAAAAAATACGCCGTCCCCCAATTTTGATTCCTGAATTCCAACAAAGTGTGACCCGTGACAAGTTTTCAGCCCCCTAATCCAAGAGATCTTCCTATCATTTCTCACCCTCCTTAAATTAATACTTAGCATATTCATTGGAAACCATTGACCACACCCTCACCAACAACTAGTCCTCTGACCTCATCCTCGAATTCAGAAACCTGGATACCAACTATTTCCTCGGACTCCTTTGTCAACCCTATTTCTAAACCAACCATGTCCTTGTGTACAACATTCTGGTCCATGGTCTGACCGTCCGATACAACATTCGGCTGAGTAGCACCACCAACTTCCAGCGGAAGAGTTGATATAGCTTGAGAAATTTCCATCGGAACAGGAGAAGGCACCTGCATATCAGACGGGTTCTGAGAATCTAGTACAGGTTCACCTTGGTTTACATTAAGGGAAGCAGATCCTCCTATTCTCTTATCCTGGGCCTCCTCGATTTGATCCAATAGATTCCTTTGAGCCGAGTTAGGCCCACAATGGGTATCCTCAAGGTCCACATCCCCAACTGGGCTTCTAACACACCTAGGTCTCTTTCTTGACTTTTGTTGCTGGCCTACAAAAACCCTTGCCCCATCGAAAAGCTTCCTAAGGACACATTTAAATCAAATGCATTTTGTCCATGCATATCCCTAGGTGGTCCCCTCCTTTGCATTGAATTGGCCATAAATGAATCACCCACATTCCTAGGTGACCTTTGGTCTACCCTATGCAAACCATGCACCCCATTGTCCGATTCAGCTTCCTTGCCTCTTCCTGTCACCGGCGAACTTTGGACGACACCAGGTATTACCCCCGGCCGAAACTCACCCTCTTCCTCTTCATCGACATCAACCATCGAAGCAGCCGCCGAATTCACATGAGAAACGGTCCCGTAGGAGATGGTCCTCCTCCTCCACCACCCAAACCATCCCTTCCCTATTGTGAGGAGATAACCAAGAAAAGTTTGAGTTTTTTACCACCTTACCAAACAACATGCCCACCTTGTCAAAAAACAGTCCTTCTCTTAATTGTAGTGGCATTCCCCTGATTCTCAGACTAACCAACCTGTCAAAGTTAATAACCACCCTGTTCCATAGCTCAGCCGAGACTAGGATGTTACTCCACAACTCGCCTTTATGATGGGTGAACTCTAAGGCAGTTCGTTTATCCCGGAATACTAGCATGACTTTCATTCCACCAATAAGACTCACCGGACTTTCCTCATAACCCCCAGACTTCATTATTTGCTTAACCTTCGTTAGGGCGTTGACATCCACTGCTTCCCCGATGACCGTTCTACTGACACAATGATTCGGATATAAGGCACCAACCTCGTCAACCACAAGAACTTTGGTGGAGGACGACGGTGGCTCATTATCATTCATCGGTAAATTCCAATAACATGTACATGTTTTCTTATTGAGCGAAACGAACCTTGGAGGAGCACCGGAAACATTATTGGTAGAAGGTTGTTTTGGTGGCCGTGGAGGAGGTCCTCTAGGTTCCGTTTTTTTGAAATCGACCTGACTGCAAATTCCTCCTATGATCTTTTCCTTACTTGGCAACTGAAACCCCTAGTTTAGCACCATCAATCTTGACATTGTTCATATCTTTTAACACCTCATTGAGATTCATAACACCCAAATACCTTACAAAGCCAAACCAATTCCCCTTGGCGTCCGTTTTCCTTGCAACATACGCGCCCTTTACGATACTATGTGGTTGAAAAGCTTTCCAAAGAAGTGAATCCGTCACCCCGATCGGTAGGTTTGAAATGAAGAAGATTGTGATAGGCCTAGGATCTATGATACCCCGGTTGTATGGTGGCCGGAAGTCTTGGACTCTTCGGCTCCTCATGAGAGTTTTCATTTATTTATGGTTTTACTTGGGTAACTAACTAAAAACAAATGGTCAAATTAAGCACTTAAAACCGACAAAATTAAACTATCTCCCACCAACCGAGCTATCCTAGCCGGTTTAATTTATAATATCCACAAACCATAGCTCAGAAGATTGTCAAATCTGTCACATTTTCATAACACTGATTCACAAATTTTATGATGTTGAAATAGCACATAAAATCTTTAAATTTTTCTTCATAGCCAAGTCACTAGATTGGCTTAAACTACCTTTTGATATACTAATTTAAACATACATATCTACACACACATACATAAACGAGACAAAAATTCGGTAAAAAGTGTTTTTGAAAGAAAAAAAAGTGAAGAAAGTGCATTATAAAACTATAGAAAGTGATTGAGGGGCAGATCCAAGGAAACCCTCTGAAATTTAAAAAAAATAGAACAAAAATAGTGAGAACGTTATATGATTTCGAAAAAATTATCCAACTGAACCTTTTGAAATTGAAAAATCGGTGGTTCCTAGATCCGTCACTATTGAATTATGCTTCAGTGTTGTAAAATTGAACATCCTGGTTATAAATTAATCTAAACTAGTGTTGACCCCACGCTTCGCAGCTTGTAAAGGAACCGGTTTATGCAAGCAACTAATATGATGTTGCCTACATAGATTCAGATTGTCCTTCATGTGTAGGCCTGTAAACAAACATGAACAAGGCCTTGTTCGTGTTAGTTTGTTAAGGAGATAATGTGTTCACAAATGGTTCATGAACACTTACCGAACGAGATTTTATTGTTCACGTTTGTTCATTAAGTAAATGAACATGTTCACGAACAAAGACAAACACAGATAAAACTGACGAAGGCTAGATGTGTATAGCAGAGGGAGCAGTGCTAGAGCTTGAAGCCCTAATCGTGGAAAGGAGGTTGGTCGTATTCATTGTTGTAGAAGATGAAAAGAATATAAAAAACGAGAAGAAAAGGGGAACACTGCATAAACAAGGGTGGGAATAATGTTTCTTAGTTTATTTGTTAGGGCAATAAGATAATTAATATAAAAAGTCAAGATTGTTATAAATATTCATTATTAGAGTGACTCTCCACATCCTTAACTCCTAATTGTCTTTACTTCTTGTATTAATGTGTGAGCCTATAAATAGAGGCTTTGTACTTTCATATGAATATCAATAAGGAAGTATTTTTCCCCATTCTCCTTTCTATTCTCTATTGCTAATAGGTGTAGTTGTTTCACAACACGTTATCAGCGCTTTGCTCTTGAAGGTAAAATCGCATCATCATAAGGTGAGTTAGTATTGTATCTTTTTCTTGTCTCAATCTTTTGCAATTATCCATGCTGTAATTCATACGGTTTTGGGTTAAAAGAATATTCACATCAATATTACCATACAAATTATTAATTATTTAGTGTTTAACAAATCGTATTATGTTATTTTCCATGTTAGATAGTTAAATCATATTGTCTAGCTTTAATTATATAGCTTTATCATATAGCTTTATCATAAAAATAGACCATAAATTTTTTTTCTATGTCGCGTGGGTATTCAAAATCTAATTCAACACTTATAATATTTTTCCTTTTAAACATTATATGCACATATGTAATATTTTCTTTTTATCCTAAACCGATAGTAACGCTCATCGAATGGAAATGTGTTCTTGGTATTTAACTATTTATTTTAGATGCCTCTTTTGTTTGAAATTTGATATGAACTGGTTTATAATTTGAGTAATATATATTAATTCACAATCATTTTGATATAGTTAACCATGTCGAATCTTGCAAAGCTTGAGTCTATGGCTCTAGATATCACTGGAAAGAATTATTTGTCATGGGTATTGGATGCTGAATCCAGTTGAATGCCAATAATCTTGGGGATACAATTAAAGAAGGGAATACCTCACTATCAAAGACCCACTCGTCCTATGGACCAATTTGAAAGAAAGGTATGATCACCAGAAAACGGTGATATTACCAAAAGCTCGTTATGAATGGATCAATTTAAGGTTGCAAGACTTTAAGTCTATAAGCGAGTATAACTCGGCAATATTTAGAATCACATCACAATTGATTTTATGTGGTGAAAATATAACTGATAAGGAGATGTTGGAAAAAAACATTCTCCACCTTTCACGCCTCAAACATAGTCTTGCAACAACAATATCGTGAAAGGGGTTTTACCAAAGACAGTGACTTAATATCATGTTTGCATGTGGCTGAGCAAAATAATGAGCTTCTAATGAAAAATCATGACACTCGTCCAGTTGGCGCAGCCCCATTCCCTGAAGCGAATGTGGCAGCATATAACGACCAAAGTAGAAGTCGTGGTCATGGTCGTGGTTACCATCGTGGTCGTGGTCACCATCGTGGTCGTGGACGTGGATATAATCATGGAAATTATCATGGTGTTAAATCTAAAAACACAAAAGTCCATCAAAAGGGGCAAGAAATGCAAAGAAACCCAGGGATGAAAGTGGTAGAAATAAGAATGTAACCACATCAAATGCATGTCATCGATGTGGAAGTAATGAACATTGGGCGTGTGCTTGTCGTACACCCAAACACTTGTTAGCACTCTACCAACAATCCATTAAAAACAAAGGAAAAATGATAGAGACAAACTTTACATATGGAGATGGAAACACTGATGTCCCTAGTGGTTTTCTTGAAGATACAACTCGTTTTGATGTTGGTGATTTCCTTATTGATCCAACTAATTCAAATTCTTGTGATATCATGGCTGATGCACCTCAGTTGGATGCTGACAATTTTTCTTACATATGAATGCTTGAATTTCAAGTTGTTTTCCTAATGTTTTGTTTGCTTTCTTTTGTGTTTGAGGTTATGTTTCGTTTAATAAATATATATATTAAACGTTTATTTATATAAGACGTTTTATTTATGAAAATTTTTGTTTTGTTTGTTTTGAAGCTTATGGAGAGTTTTAAACATCATATTAATGGTGAAGATATAGGCTTATTTGACAGTGCAACTACTCATACAATTTTAAAGAACAGAAATTATTTCTCTAGTTTAATTATAAAAGAGGCAAATGTCGGTACTATATCTGGTAGTTCAAAATTAATTGAAGGCTTTGGAGAAGCACATATAGTGTTACCAGGAGGAACACAATTTAAATTTACTAATGCATTATTCGCCCTGTTGTCTCGAAGAAATCTAATAAGCTTTAAAGACATTCGTTTAAATGGATACCATCTTGAGACAACATGTGAAGGAAATGACGAGTACCTTCAAATAACAAATATGATTTCGGGTAAAAAACATGTACTAGAAAAATTACCCGCACTTGCCTCAGGTTTATATTGAACTAGAATCATTGAAATTGAATCAAATATGGCCATAAACCAGAAGTTTATGGACCAGGAAAACTTTATCATTTGGCATGACCGGTTAGGTCATCCCAGATCAACAATGATGCGAAAAATTATAGAAAATTCATGTGGACATTCTTTGAAACCCCAAAAGATTCTTCAGTCTAAGGACATTGCATGTGTTGCATGTTCACAAGGAAAGTTAATTACTCGTCCATCACTAACTAAGGTGGGGAATGAATCCCTTAGTTTTTTGGAAAGAATACATAGGGATATATGTAGGCCTATACATCCTTCTAGTGGACCATTTAGATACTTTATGGTCCTAATTGATGCGTCAACTAGATGGTCCCAAGTGTGCTTATTATCAAGTCGTAATATGGCATTTGCACGACTACTTGCTCAATTAATGCGGTTAAGAGCACATTTTCCTGATTAACCCATCAAGAAAATTCGGTTAGACAATGCTGGTGAATTTACATCCCAATCATTTAATGATTATTGCATGCCTATTGGAATAAGTGTAGAACATCTTGTACCTCATGTATATACACAAAATGGGCTTGCTGAATCTCTTATCAAGTGACTTCAAATGGTGGCAAGACCAATGATATGAAATCAAAATTGCCAGTTACGGCTTGGGGGCATGCAATTTTACATGCAACAACACTAATTCGCATCAGGCCAACGAGTTATCATACTTCCTCCCTATTAAAGTTGGTTTTTGGTGAGGAACCAGATATTTCCCACCTAAGGGTTTTTGGTTGTGTCGTAAATGTTCCAATCAATCCACCACAACGTACAAAGATGGGGGCTCAAAGGAGGTTAGGAATATATGTTGGGTATGAATCGCCATCTATTATAAAGTATTTAGAGCCAAAAACAGGGGATTTGTTTACGACTCGTTTTGTTGATTGTCATTTTGATGAATCAACATTCCCAACATTAGGGGGAGATGAAAAGCAGCTAAATGGTGATATATGTTGGAATGAATTATCGTTATCTCATATGGATCCTCGAACTAAACAATGTGAACTTGAAGTTCAAAGAATAATTCATTTACAAAGATTAGCGAATCAATTACCAGATGCATTTACTGACCCAAATAGGGTGACTAAGTCACATATACTAGCTGCTAATGCTCCAATAAAAATCAGTGTCCCGGAAGGACATCCACATATTGGTAACGAGTCTAATGCATGCCTGAAGCGCGGTAGACCAATAGGTTCCAAAGATAAAAATCCTCGAAAGAAATAGGGAGCAAATAATGAACATGGTCAAATCGAGGTAGCTTCAATGCTAGAAAAAGAATCTCATAAAGAGACGCTAGACATGATGGTTCAAGATGAACATAAGGTACCTGAAAATGAAGAGATCTCAATAAACTACGTCATGTCTAGGAAGGTATGGAACGAGACCAAGTCGATGTCGATAATGCCTTTTCTTATAATGTAGCGCTAGAAATCATGGAAAGCAATGAGGATCATGAACCAATATCTGTTGATGAATGCAAACAGAGACATGATTGGCCAAAATGGAAAGACGCAACTGAAGCGGAATTAAATTCCCTCACGAAATGTGAAGTTTTTGGACCTGTGGTTCAGACACCTAAAGGTGTAAAGCCCGTTGGATATAAATGGGTCTTTGTGCGAAAACGTAATGAAAAAAAATGAGATTACACGTTACAAGGCACGATTGGTAGCACAAGGTTTTTTTGCAAAGACCTGGAATTGATTATGAGGAGACTTATTCTCCAGTGGTGGATGCAACGACTTTTCGTTATCTTATTAGTCTGGTAATACAAGAAGGAATTGATATGCGTCTAATGGATGTTGTGACACCCTACCTTTATGGCTCACTTGACCTGAAATTTACAAGAAACTACCTGCAGGATTTAAAGTATCAGAATCATGTAAATCAAGTTCTCGAGAACACCTTTTAGTTAAATTAAACAAATCATTGTATGGGCTAAAACAATCTGGGTGTATGTGGTACAATCGCCTTAGTGAGTATTTGCTGAAAGAAGGCTATAAAAATGATTCTGTTTGTCCATGCATTTTTATAAAAAGATCAGAATCTGAGTTTGTTATAATCGATGTATACGTGGATGATTTAAATATAATTGGAACTCCTAAGGAGCTCCACAAAGCGATTGAATACTTGAAAAAAGAATTTGAAATGAAAGATCTTGGAAAGACAAAATGTTGTCTCGAGTTACAAATTGAACATCTTGAAAATGGGATACTTGTGCACCAAGAAACCTACATAGATAAACTGCTCAAAAGGTTTTACATGGATAAATCACATTCACTTAGCACTCCAATGGTTGTAAGGTCGCTTGATGTTGAAAAGGACCCCTTTAGGCCACCTGTAGACGGAAAAGAAATTCTTGGTCCAGAAGTACCATATCTTAGTGCAATTGGTGCATTAATGTTCCTTGCTAGCCATACACGACCAGATATATCATTTTCATTAAATTTGCTAGCAAGGTATAGCTCATGCCCAACAAGGAGGCATTGGAATGGGGTAAAACAAATATTCCGGTACCTTCAAGGTACTAAAGATATTGGCTTGTATTTTACTAATCAATCGAAAACAGGTTTGGTTGGATTTGCAGATGCAGGTTATATGTTTGATCCTCACACTGGTCGATCTCAAATGGGATATTTATTCACACACGGAGGCACTGCAATTTCATGGCGTTCCGTGAAGCAAACTATCACAGCCACTTCGTCTAACCATGCAGAAATATTAGCAATCCATGAAGCTAGTCGAGAATGTTTTTGGTTAAAGACAGTAACACAACATATTAGTGGATCTTGTGGTATTTCTTCAGGGGATAAAGAGCCAACGATAATACACGAAGATAACGCATCATGCATTGCACAGCTTAAGGAAGGATACATCAAAGGAGACAGAACCAAACATATTTTACCAAAGTTTTTTTTACACATGATATACAAAAGAATGGTGATATTGTAGTCCAACAAATTCGTTCTAGCGACAATTTGGCAGACCTGTTTACCAAATCACTTCTGACTTCAACATTCAAGAAATTGGTTCATGGGATCGGGATGCGTCAACTCAAAGAGCTTAAGTCATCAGAGGGAGAATAATACGCGCTACACTCTTTTTCCCTTAGCTATGGTTTTATCCCACTGGGTTTCCCTAGCAAGGGTTTTAATGAGGCAGCATCACCAAGCATATTTCATTTTGTGGATAGTCAAGGGGGAGTGTTATAAATATTCATTATTAGAGTGACTCTCCACATCCTTAACTCCTAATTGTCTTTACTTCTTGTATTAATGTGTGAGCCTATAAATAGAGGCTTTGTAGTTTCATATGAATATCAATAAGAAAGTATTTTCCCCATTCTCCTGTCTATTCTCTATTGCTAATAGGTGTAGTTGTTTCACAACAAAGATAAAATAATAAATGTACAAAAATATATAAGGAACAACATAAACTACCGAGTACATGAGGAAACGTAAATGAACGGATGTTCACGGACACATCATCAAACCTTCATTGACACAATTGAACGAACAAGACATTTGTTCGTGCACGTTCATTTGATTTAGCTAATCAAACGGAAATTCTTGTTAATTTTTTTTCATTTATTAAACGAATGAATGTAAAGAACTTCCTGCTAAATGATTGACAAACTGTTTGCTGAACATTTGGTTTATTTATAGCCATACGCCCCATACTCACATGTATTGTAAGAGGTGTAGTTTTACAAAAAGAGGAGCCGAAGCTGCTAAGCATTGGCCTAACTATCATTTAATTTTATTTGTACAAAAGAAAAATCTTTGGCCAATTGATAAGGTTTTGGCATGTTGAGACCTTATGTTGCTGAAGTAGACGTAAGTTTCTTTTCGTGGATGTAACAATAAACAATTGAGTATTGTTGTGGTAAAGGCTTTTGCTATCATCTCTTCACGAGTCATGCTATGTAGTAACCTGGTCATGGCTTCATAGAACAAGATTGCATTGACATCGTTCATGATGGTTGCATTTCACAGTACTTGAGCCGAATAGATAAGAAGCGAGTTTAGAATGTGTTATTAAAGTGCAATTCTATTTACACAATACCTGAGTCAGATCGATAAAAAGTGAGTTTAGAACGTGTTATCAAAGTGCAATTCTATTTACACAATACCTGAGTCAGATCGATAAAAATTGAGTTTAGAACGTGTTATCAAAGTGCAATTCTATTTACACAATACCTGAGTCAGATCGATAAAAAATGAGTTTAGAACGTGTTATCAAAGCGCAAGTTATAAATTATATATTAGTCTGCTAATTACCTAAAAATGTATGGCTTATCAAGTGAAAATAAAAAGCCCCACCTAATCCATGTAAGGCTATATGGTGTGGAGAGCAACTCCCCCAAATGCCATATTAGCGCCACCTCATTTTCCTCCTTTCCTCCTCCAAAGTTTGAAAATGGTATTCCCCCAATTTCTCCTTCTTTTTTTATTATTTTATATAATAATATTATATATAAAAGAAAAGAAAAGTTTCAAAATAATATTATTATATATAATAAAATATAATATAAAGAACTCGGGGAGAACGGGGAATAAACCCCGAAGTCACTGAAAATTGATTTGGGGGTGGGGGGGAGGGTGTTCCCCTTGGGGGACTTGTCCACATCATCACCCCGGTCGCTCTCCCCGACTCCACTCCATTTCGTCTAAGTGTATAAGGAGCTAACAAATAACAATGGTTATCTTTACATGAACCTTGGTTTGCCGAGCTCCCTTCTTTGAATCTTTTCTACTTTTCTTTAATACCTTTTTTTACATTACATGTATGATGTATTATGTATGTGTGTATATGTAAGGTTTGGTCACGGTTACTTCCGTTGGGCTGCCTGAGTACCTAAAGGAGGGACTATACGGTGTAAAATCGAGCAATCGACAACTAAAAAAACAGAAGGGCGTTATCATATACTAGTGGGAAACCCGCGCGTTGCGGCAGGACTTTTAAAAAAACAAAAGATAGGCAAAAACATTGAATCACGCACACGCGCGGCGGCGAGTTCACTCACCATATTAAAAAAAGTTAAAAATTATACCGTAACATAACCACATAAAAAAGGAAATAAAAAACTAGAAACATACTTTTATGACTTATTCGCCTATGCTTAGATGACTTGTATATTATCAAACGTATATAAAATAGAACTAATAAATAAACTTCGCTTTTCTCAATAACATAAGTTTCCATTTTCAATCATTTTCCCCCTAGGGTATTAGTAATACAAAATTTTATAATGATATTTGTATAGCACAAATGATCAAATAATACTTATCTATCATACATCGAGAGTGTTTTTTTTATTATTAGTCATTCAACTAAATTATAACGTATTAAAATCGTCATAACAATTTGGTATCAAATTTTCACATATTATAATATGTCAAATACTTTTTGTAGAAGAAAATTCACTTTTTTCTCATTTAATCATGATTAGTTGACGTAATTACATCAAACCTTTGTTTGAAATTTCATTATAAACATAAACTTTTTTATCTGGTCATAGAATCCAGTGACGCAGAGTTAAGATCAGATTAGACATGTTTACGTGTATGAATATAACGTAATAATTTCAAAATGCAAAGTGTTACCTCATGATTAAAAACACATCTTCATTATTGATTTCTCGATTTCTTATAGTATTATCAAGTTTATAAAACGTTAACTTTTATAAAGTATATAATTCTATATAAAATATTATAACAAAACATGTAGCATATCATGTATGTGTGTATATGTAAGGTTTGGTCACGGCTACTTCCATTGGGTTACCTGAGTACCTAAAGGAGGATTATACGGTGTAAAATCAAGCAATCGACAACTAAAAAAACAGAAGAGCGTTATCATATATATAGTATTAACTTACAAATGCTTTGTGTTTCATGGTGTTATATATCATGCTTAAAAAATAATTTGTGAATTAAAGGGTTGTACACCATAATTTATAGCTTGTACAGCAAGAGAACGAGAAAAAAGTAATGAAAATCAATAAATCCAATATTAATTACTCCCTCCGTCCCAATTTAAATGTCCTAGTTCAAAAAACACATATTTTAAGAAATCGTTTGTTTGTGGTAAAATGACAATAATATCCTCAAAAGTGGTGATTGTGTTTTGTCTTTTATGAGCAAAATTGAAAATTACATTTCTATTTTTGAAAAAGGACATTTAATTTAAGACAAACAAAAAAGAAAAGTAGGACATTTAAATTGGGACGGAGAGAATACATCATTACATGTATTTATTACATGAATTTAAGAGCCAAGAACGATCCATTTTCCATCCATAAATGTAAGGGGCTGTTTGGTTGATTAAGTGCTGAATCATTAAGATGGACTGAATGGTTAAGAGGCTCTGAATGGTTAAGAGCTGAATCATTCAGCATCCCTTATTAGCTTAATGGTTCAGCACTTAATCATTCCATTCAGATGCTGAAACAAACAGTCTAAATGCTGAATGATTCAGACCTGAATGATTCAGAGGCTGATTAAGAGGCTACCAAACAGCCCCTAAATCAAGGTGGAATAGACGTTAGACGAGTAATAAAATAAAATATAAATATAATACTCATCATTTATAATAAAATAATGGCAAGTTTGATAAACAATGTATCTCATACGGAGTAAAAAATTGTGATACTGTAGTCCAAACATATTTCAGTGGGCCACATACCAAAGCAAGTTTTTTTTTGAAAGGCAAATTTCACTCCTTATGGACTTGAACCCATGACCTCCCCCTTGGGTGTTCCTAAAAGCTTTGCTTCTACCATTGAGCCACCAACCCAATGGCCAAATACCAAAGCAAGTTGATCCAAGTATCCAACTCCACCCAATTGACCAAATTACCCTCATTAATAACCAAAAACCCCTTTCTATCCCTACATACAATATCACGCTCATATCACGTGACCAAAAATTCCAGAAGAAAGATGCCCTGTATTACTGTATGGTCTCCAACTCTAAGATACTAACACAAAAGATAAACCGCGTCGAATCATAACAACCGTCCGATCATCCTCCACGTCATCAATCCCTTTCAAACAATAATCCAACGGTCGAAATTAATCCTCCCGTATAGCTACCCTGGAACACGAAGAACCGCCTCTATTCTTCCATCTCCCTCTTCTTCCTCTCACCTCTCTTTCCTCAATTCTTTTTTTATAAAATTTTGTTTATTTTCGTAACTTTGAAGATGTTGAACGGAGAAGAAGTTGACTTTGAAGGTGAGGAAGAGATTGAAGAAATAAACGGTGAAAAGATTGAAGAAATTGACAGTGAAGTTGCAGAAGACGGTGAGGACGATGATGGAGATGAGGATGAGGAGGAAGATGATGATGATGACGTGGAGGAGGTGATTCCAGGGTCAGATGGTGGTCAACGGGTACAGGCGGTGGAAGATGAGGAAGATGATGATGACGATGAGGAAGAAGAGGATGAAGATGATGATAACGGTGATGACGACGGTGACGGTAGCGATGACGGTGATGATGATGATGAAGAAGGTGACGACGATGAGGTATAGTTTTTGTATCATAAGGTTAATTTTGTTATTTTTTTCTTTTAATTTTCTCTTAGTTTACTGATTTGATGTTAGTTTGCTATGTTTCTTTATGATTTCTTCACTATTTTTCCATTAATTTTCTTTGAATTCACTGATTTTCCGTTAATTTTCTGTGAATTCAGGAATTTTAGTTTGTTTTTCTGTTATTATACTGTTGAGGATGAGGTATACTCTGTGTCTAAGGTTTTATTATTTTTTGTGTTTATTTATTGGTTTTCTGTTAAATTACTGATTTTCTGTCAATTCACTGATTTTCTGTTAAATTACTGATTTTCTGTTAATTCCTTGATTTTCAGTTAAATTACTGTTTTCCTGTTACTTATACTGTTCTTTTCTGTTGGTTTACTGATTTTTTTGTAAATTTTCTTTGAATTCTTTTATTATACTAATTTTCTGTTATTTAATTGATTTAATTTTAATTTTCTGTGACTTTACTAATTACTAATTATCTGTTAACTTTTCTGTTATTAAACTGATTTTCTGTTGATCTTCTGTGAATTCACTGAGTTTCTGTTAATTTTTCTGTTAATTTTTTTTGTGAATTCACTAAGTCTCCGTTAATTTTTCTGGTTAATTTCTTCCGTTAATTTTCTATGAATTCACTGAGTTTCTGTTAACTTTCTGTTATTATATTGATGTTCTGTTATCGATGCTGTTACCAGATCTGGATTATATGAAACTCGAATAAACGGTTAATTATGTCTTAAAAATCTCGATTTCTTGTCATTATGCTATTAAATTAATTTGTCTTAGTACTTTCCTAATTAAAAAAATAAATAAATCTAAAGGCTTTTAACAGTTTCTGTTCTTCCTTTCTCTGGTAATGGTAATATGATATTTTATCATCAATCAAATTCATCAAATTCATGATGCCTGACCATATATTGTATTATTGTATGAATAAATGAAATTAGGAGGAAGAAGACGAGGACGACGATGGTGGTAAAGTTGAGGCACCGGCCAAGAGAAAGAGATCGAAGGATGACGAAGATGATGACGATGATGATGGTGGTGACGATGATGAGGATGATGAGAGACCATCCAAGAGATAGAAGAAGAAGTTGCTTACCCTGTTGATGTAGTTTTAAATTTTAATGGTGTTTTGGATAATGTTAGGATGATAAATAAGTGGTTCTAAAAATCTTTGGTTTTGTGTAACAATGGAAATTTAGAACTTTGGATTTGTAACCTATAAGTATTGTGTTATCGAAATGTTTGATATTTTATCTTTTTTTGGGATCACAAGGTCGAAAAGAAACCATTGATTGTAGATGCTTGTTTGCGACCGATCTGGGGTTAGATTAACAAAATTATAACATGTTGATTGGA
The DNA here is from genome assembly GCA_032199755.1 of Ambrosia artemisiifolia. Classification (NCBI taxonomy): domain Eukaryota; kingdom Viridiplantae; phylum Streptophyta; class Magnoliopsida; order Asterales; family Asteraceae; genus Ambrosia; species Ambrosia artemisiifolia. The sequence goes on along the minus strand of CM063522.1, from coordinate 50,523,664 downwards.
TGCAGATCCATTCATGTCCATGGGAGAATTGATCATGGTCGCCTCTTGCTACACAATTGTTGCATATCAATCTTAACTCGTCTCGTCCCATTCGTTATGTATGTTATTCGTGTAAAAGAAATTTTAACTCAACAACATATGAAAGAGAATCTGCATTCCAATTCCATCGAGATTTCATTTCATTCTGTGGAATGAACACACTTAAATTCCAAATCAAGTTACGATTCTCCTGTGAATTTTATTTCCATTACAATACATGAAACGAACGCTACCTTAAATGTATGTGTTGATGATATTCATTTGATACGCAAATGTGAGTTGCATATTACTTGTAATTTTCACGCATATATCAGTTTTATAAATTCACATAGATAATACATACAGAGAGATCAATATAAATTTTGTGACGTTCGATCAATATGATGATCCAAGCACATTAGGGAGGACGGGATGCCACCCGTAATAGCTACGGGTACCCCACTACCCACACGGTAACAGCGCCGTCATGGTTATGGGTAAGGGGCTCGTGGTGAAAATCCTGGTTCCGGGCAACGGTCGTAACCGTTGAAAATTTTCAGCGGCGACTAGTCAGTTGAATTCCTCAACACGTGTCGAAACGAATTCCTCCCTAAACGTCGGCAACAGTAGTTTTTGACATCTTTGTATGCCGTCACTAACGCGATCTCCTCCACTTCATTCTAACTGGCCATTTTTACAAGACGATTAGAAGATGATTAAAAGATAATTTTGGTTTTGGTATTAGAAAGGCGGAATCTAAGAAAGTGGATAAGTACGCTAAAGCTTATGCAGAGAACCAACATGTCTTTGTCCCCCTAGCATTTGATACATTCGGCTCCCTAGCACCAGAATCTAATCGTTTCTTAATGTAACTTATATTTTGATGTAACTTAGCAAGTTTAACTATTGAATAGAGTAATTTCCGTTAAAAAAATATTAGAAATTATGAGGTTTTATAGGGAAAAATATTGAGGTTTAAAATTCTAACCATTGGGCAACATTAATGTTACCGCTATGATAAAATAATTTATTACTTTTATTAAATTTAAATAAAAAATAACAAAAGAATCAGTGAAATGCTGTCTCAAAAACTATATTTTAGTGAAGTGAATTAGCAATACAAATTTGTAGAAATCAGTGATATTCAGTGAAGCACCACTCCCCCTCGTACGCCTTTACACTAACAAGATCGATAGCCGCTTCAGGTTGGATCATAGGTCAACCTAAGTAAGTGATGTGTACCACTATCAATTTTTCAAAAGGTTAGAGCATCACTGGTGCCGCTTCATAGTGAAGTTTTCATAATATATGGTGGAAAATGGTGGGGCACGCATCCATTTTGTTGTGATCGTTTAATAAATGTTGAGTCTTCTTCTCCTTTTAAAAGATTTTTTTTTAATTTTTTTATTTTTTTTTGAACAGCCAACCAAACTTTTATATTCCAACATACTAGCAAGACGCTAGCAATAGAGTTACACGACCGAAAACAAAACCCGTGTACTAGTACAGCAGCGAAAACAAACCAAACGAAATTACAACGAAACAAAAGGAACTACACTACTGTCATTATCCGGACTTCCCCATCTTGGCCGTGTCGAATCTGCACCATGCTTCCCATGTCATATTCCCCATTCTCGCCCGATTCCTAATCCACAAGAAACTCGTAACCTTTATCTCTTCGACGATCGTCTGTACCGTAGGCTCTTTATGGTTAAAAACGGCTTCGTTTCTAGCTCGCCAAGCACTCCAAAAAGTGGTTAAAACTACTGCGTACAGAGCCTCTCTTTGTCGATGTCCATTCGTAGCCGATTTGTGAAACCCCAAGAGCCTCTCTTTTATTTTTTTTATTTTAAGTTTTACATGCTTCTTAATGCCTTAATCATTAGATATGTTATTGTGATTATAAATAGCTCTGTCCTCTGATATGTTTTAATTAACGTCATTGATAAAATACCAAAAATCCATATGGATTTATTTTGGCTGTATGTGTTTAGATAAATTATAAGTCTGGTGAACGTCTAAACTTAATGCATTATTAATAATAAGAGATATTGAATTTTAATAATTCAAACTTTGACGAATTTATCGGCAACACTTAAGAAATTCTCCCAGCCAATCCCAACTTTCAATCGAGGAATGGTGGGGCAATGTGTTTTGTGGTGAATTGATGGAGTCGAGATGGTGATGGTTGCAGCGGTGGAGATGGGTGAAGATGGAGAGGTTTGAAACAGTGGTGGATTAGGGATGGGAAATGTGGTGGTTGGGTGGAGATGGTGCGATGATGGTTACGGTGTACGATGGTAGAGAAAGGTGGTGGTGGTTGACGGTGGTGATGGTGATGATGCCCCATAAGCTTTCACACCAGACATCAAATAATAAGGTTTTGTGCCACATAAACTGTCACGTTAGCAAAATATTAATTGGGTTAGCAAAATACTAATTGGTTTTGTGCCACATCAAATAATAAGGTTTAATTTGGCCCATTGGTAAAGGCTTGATGGAGAAAAATAGTTTGAAAGTTGAGGTTGGTGGGGGAAAATTCTTAAGTTGGAATTATTACCGACCAATTCGCCAAAGTTTGGATTATTAAAATCCAATATCCCAAATAATAAAGACTAATAGGCTGATTCATGAATATTATAAGGAAGACGTGAATATTATACGAAATTATGCAAACTTTCAAACACAATTTTGGGTGTAAACCTAGTGTTTGGATCGACAATCATCTGTTGGATGCTATGTTGATTGAAAACAGGTTTCATATGATCAATCATATGGATACTCATAACATCTTGTTGAATGCATTGGGCAAGAACAATGGAATTGATGGTGCACACAAGGTGGTTGTACAAATGTTAAACAAAGGGTCAACTTTTGGAAGACATGAACAGAGGTGGTTTAAACTTTAAACCATGTGGTTGAATTCAGTAGCAAACATGTTTTTTAATTAATATTATAAATAAATTACAACAAGAATACAAATTGATGATGCATTTTACTTGCAAAGATAAAGACCTTATTAAATCTTTACTATCAACTTAATAATCATTAATGAGTCAATTATGTACTCATTTTAGATACTTGATGCAACATTGAGATAGATTTTGTTAATCAAGGGATATAGCCACCATGACCACCACCTTCACCCGCGCCACTACCACTTCCATATCCACCTTTAGCACCACCGCCACCACCACCTCCGCCTCCAGAACCACCTCCTCCTCCACCTCCAGCTCCATATGACCCTCCGGCGCCTCCTCCAGCTCCACCTCCACTACCATATCCACTTCCACCAGCTCCTCCAGCACCTGATCCTCCTCCTCCACCACCACCACCATGTCCACCTCCTCCACCCGCTCCACCAGCACCACCATATCCACCACCACTCCCCGCTCCTTCTCCTCCGCCATATCCCCCACCGTGGGCCCCTCCTCCTCCACCACTTCCACCTCCACCACCCCCTCCGCTACCACCACCACCACCTCCTCCTACAGCTCCACCACCATATCCTGATCCACCACCACCACCTTCACCAGCTCCACTTCCTGATCCAGCTCCCCCATAACCACCTCCACCACCACCACCACCACCGCTACCACCTCCTCCACCACCACCACCGCCTAAACTGCCATGAGCATAACTCTCATCAAGTGTGAAGAGAGCTCTAGTAGCTGCAGAAATGCCCAAACCTAACAATACCAAGAAAACCAGAGTTGGAAGCTTATGAATTGCCATTGGAATACTTGTAGATGAATTAGAAGTTAAGTTGTGTGATATTTGCATGGGAATGCATGCTATTTATAGGGTCATTACAAGGCAAAAGCTCATCTAAGTGGCTAATGTGGTCCAGTACACAACTGTGATGCATTGGTTAGATTAGTGGCTTCTAATGCTGTTTCCCACACTTGATTGTTTGATGACTTTAACAATTATCCCGTTCATACGATCAATAGGACTATCCAGTTCATATTTGCTTTCCTTTTCTTGGTTATCTATATGTGTAAGTGTTTTTGTTGTTAAAAGTGATAAATGATAATTCTAACTCACTGATACAAATGTCGATCTTAGTGGTATATAATTAATAATCAATGGTTCATAATTATATTTAAGCATTTTAATGATATATTCTTTAAAACTCATGTATATTTTATATATTAACAATCAATTTTGTATCAAACATATAATAGTGTTAGATAATAATAAGCCTAGTCATGTTGTATTATAACATATTGTATATCTATGTCACTGGAGACGTAATATTAAGGTTAAAGAGTTTTAGGAGGAGGTATATATAAATTTGTGTGTATTTTCTCTTAAGGGATAATGTCCATCAACTATACATATTTTACACACATTTACCCGCATTTTATGGCATTTATTGCAAGGTTGCAAAAGTCGTAAGGTGGTGTCAAATCGGTCGACTGGGGAGATGCGAGTACCCGGTCATAGACGGAAGTACTCGGAGATGACTCGCCAAGTACTTTGCCTAGATGGAGAGTAATCGGGGATTACCCGTTGAGTAATCGACTCTTAGGCGGGATTTTTACAACTATATTTTATCGAGGCATTATCATTAGAGACACTACTTAAATCGTGTGTCAACTTGATAACTAGTGAAAAGAACGAAATGCAAAGTAAATCTGGAATTACATAATCCTATACATGCCCACGACCCTGCATCCTCCCCAAGTCAAAGAAGTCAAAATTGAAGCCTCCACGCCCGTGCATAGTGGGTCACGTGCCCAAGCACGACTGTTCACCACATGATGCACGGCTGGGCCCCTATTGGACAAAGACATATTTTGTACAAGTGTACGGGGTCTAAGAAACTGTTGGATAGCTAGCCCTTGTACAACCGTGCATAGTCGCTGAACATACCCCTATAAATAGTAGCCAAGTCTCACCAATTGTAGCAATCCTTTCCATCTCACACAACTAACACCACTTCTCTCTAGCAGAGAACACCCATACCCATCAATTAGAGCTTGAGATCACTCCAAATCAACTTATGATAGCCACCAGAGAGAGAGAGACCCTATATTTACCCAAATAAAAAGTGAATCTATCTTTAACACTTGTTCATCATGAGCTTCCCCATGATTCTTGTATGTGACATTGTTTGTGTGGCCATTTTGGTGAAACTTCTTGTATTACTTGGGTAGAGAGAGAGGCCCTATTTACCCAAATAAGAAGTTGATCTATCTCTAACACTTGTTCAACATGATCTTCCCCATGATATTGTTTGTGACTTGTTTGCAGGGCCGGCCCAAACTCAATTATTTTAAAGCTAGGGCTTTGGGCCCCCAAATATTTAGGGCCCCATTTATTATATACAATATTTGAATTTTATAAGTAGTTTGATAATTCTAATCAATAAGTGTAACTTTGATCTAGTGGTGGGAAGCATGTCTTACTTCTTGTAGACTTGGGTTCAAATCCCAACACTATACGTTTTTCTAACAGTTTGTATTATAATTATTGTCTCTTATCCACAAAATTAATTCTTTCTTTTTCATTTAAGGCTGGCCTGCTATCTTTTTTTTTAACAACCAAAAATTTCATTCCACTTAATGTAATTGCAATTGAAGAACAACAAAATCTTGCCTACAATATGCCCCTTTCTTTATAAATAAATGTACCTATGTATTAATTTCCATCCCAAGTAAAAACTGAAAATTTAAATAAAATAAATGGTTTGAAGGGCCCGAATTTTTATTTCGCTTTAGGCCTTCAAAACGGTTGAGCCGGCCCTGCTTGTTTGTATGACTATTTTGGCAAAACTTCTTGTATTGTTTTGGTGAAGATAAAACTTAATATTAATTAATAGTTTATTTTAGAAAAGTAGTAATTATTTGTACTCTTTTCATTGTTAGTGAAACAATTATTTTTCTAAATTAGTCGTTAACCTTGTGAATGTACTTGGTAGAAGGTGATGTTATACCCATAACTTCTCTCTGGTGTGTAAAAACCCATAAAGTAGTGGGAAAGACCCATGTGTAGTGGTTAATTCATGTGGAGTTGCAAAAGCCATACTTTGTGATTAACCATTATATATCAAACTTCACTTGAGATGAGTATCATCTACGTTCTTAGCCTTAGTGTTAAGCCAAACCTTGGTTGACAGACATTACTAGCTTGCACGGTCTTTACGCCAGGCTTTGGGGTAACCATCCAAGGCCCATTCTCAGGTAAGCTCAATTTTTTATAGGGAAAATAAGTTTTAATAATTCTAACATTGACCCACTAGCCAACGATAATCCTAGCTTAAAACTTTTAACCTATTTTCTTCCATATAGTTTTTACTAACAAAGGTCTGACTTAATTAGTTTTTTCATCCAAGCATTTTCTAATCTAAATTTTTTTTTTTTTTTTTTTTGATAATCCGCGAAATTCCATTGACAAAAAAGGGGTAAATTACATAAGGATGGTAGGTAGGCGGGCAACAAGCTGCGCCGCCACCCCTTTTTGAATAGAAAATCCCAATCTGCTAAAAACAAAACCTCGCCCTTGGGGGGTGGAAAAGTTGCTGTGCACTACTCGTTGAACCCGAGCCAAAAACCGCACCGCCTCTGGTGCCAAGGAACCGAATGTGTCGAAAGCCAAGGGAACGAAAACATGCTGATTATCCTCACATGCTTTAGCATGCTTTTCCACTTTCTTAGATTCAGCTCTCATGACCGCTTGCCCGGCCACAAACCCACTATCCCGAAGCCCAACAAGGGGGGATTTCGTGATATCAAGATATTATCAAGATTAAAAAAAAACGAATTTTATTGGGATTTCGTGAAGATGTTAATCTTGAATTTGAGAGATAAAAATTAAATGGGTTATAGATAATTTTGGAGCTATTTATGGAATCTTTTATATTTGGTTTTAATTAAGTACTCTTTAATTAGAGTTTGAGTTGAGTTAAGATAAAAATGACTTTAATATAAATAGATGATCAAGTCTATATTGTTTTGGGCCCATGACATTATAGCCTAGTGGTATTTTGAGGTTAGATAAGACTTAGGGACCATTTGGTTCTGGCTTTGATTCTCACATAAGTTTTTTATTCCCGATATTTATTGGGTTCTCCTGAATCGGATATATAGACATTATTGCCTAGTGGGGATGGATATAATCGGATGGTTCTACTGATGGCACGATGATAGTTCAGTTGGTCCGTTAGTGATTCAAATTTATCGTAAAAAACCTATTCTTTTGGTGCGCTTTCGTTAATAAATAATAAAAGCGTCGAAGGAGTTCGTTAATCTAGTGTTTGTGTGGTTTTCTATGTTGTCTCTTGTGAATGCCCCCATTTAGTCATTTACAAAGGAATGCCCTTTTTATTTGGGAATCGTCAAAGATATGTAAAATGAAATTTGGAAATTTCCAACATGGTCATCAAAATGTTGAAACTGGATTGGCAGAATCTGATGTCTCGGAGAGATCGATTGAATTAATCATGAAAAAGACGTTAATTTTGCACGTGAATTCTTCAAATCAATATCCAATTCACAAATTTTCAAACACATAATTTTTCGTCAATCATCTATTGGATGCTTTGTTGATTAAGAACAGGTTTCATATGATCAATCCTATATTCCTATGATACTTACATCAACTTATGTAAATGTCAAAAAAACATGTTAGCCAGATGTGGTTGTGTTGGAAGTAGTGGTCGAGGCGGTTTGGACCATGTGGTTAAATTTAGTAGCAAACACGCTTAACTTCTTTCATTAATTCATAAATAAATTACACCAAAAAATACATATTGATGATGCATTTTAGAGTTGCATAGATCGAGACCTTGTTAAATCTTACTATAAAAACATATAATGAGTCATTTATGTACTCATTTTACACACTTGATGTAACATAATGATAGATTTTGTTATCAAGGGATATAGCCACCATGACCACTACCTTCACCCGCTCCACTACCACTACCACTTCCATATCCACCTTCATGCCCTGAAGCACCACCGCCACCACCGCCTCCGCCTCCAGAACCACCTCCTCCTCCACCTCCAGCTCCATATGACCCACCGGCACCTCCTCCAGCTCCACCTCCACTACCATATCCACTTCCACCAGCTCCTCCAGCACCTGATCCTCCTCCTCCACCACCACCATGTCCACCTCCTCCACCCGCTCCACCAACACCACCATATCCACCACCACTCCCCGCTCCTTCTCCTCCGCCATATCCCCCACCGTGGGCCCCTCCTCCTCCACCACTTCCACCTCCCCCACCCCCTCCGCTACCACCACCACCTCCTCCTCCTCCTGCAGCTCCACCACCATATCCTGATCCACCACCTTCACCAGCTCCACTTCCTGATCCAGCTCCCCCATAACCACCTCCACCACCACCACCGGTACCACCTCCTCCTCCACCGCCACCACCGGCTAAACTGCCATGAGCATAACTCTCATCAAGTGTGAAGAGAGCTCTAGTAGCTGCGGAAATGCCCAAACCTAACAACACCAAGAATATTAGAGTTGGAAGCTTGTGAATAGCCATTGGAGTACTTGTAGATGAGTAAGTTAAGTTGTGTGATATTTGCATGGAAATGCATGCTATTTATAGGGTTTCAAAAAGCTAATCTTGGTCATCTAAGTGGCCATTGTGGTCCAATACACTACTGTAATGCATTGGGTTAATTAGTGGCTTCTTATGCTGTTTTCCACACTTCCATTGATACATACTCTGTGGGTAAACTAGGTGTAGTTAATTCATTTATTGATGGATCACTAATGGAATTTACCAAAAGATCACAGATGTAACTTCCAGTGACAATATTTTTAGCGGTGCTAGTGTAAGTTACCATGACAGTTAACAGTTTCATCAACGTATGGGGGGGGGGGGGGGGGGGGGAGAGACCAGTCGGCCATATTGGTTCAGCTACCGTAGCCGAATGGCTACACAACCCACACCCCCTCGGCTACGGTCAAAAGCTTCACCAATCGGCTACCATATAACAACCCAAGTGACATTAATGGTCAAGTATGTATCAGTGAAAAGTTTAACCGATCGACAGATTACTAAAACCATTTTTCTTATGTAACTATTTTTTATTTTAAAAGCCTAAATATATAACGGAATCCTTGTGGGTTATATATGTAAATGAAACTAATCAAAACATACTAATGCTACTTATAAAAAGGTTTAGTTAACCATTAGAAGATATATATATAATTAGAATATAATTTAAATAAAAAATATGTTTGTACAGTATATATAAAAATTATCATCTACAAGAGAAAAATATACAAGTAGCATGAGGGTCGTTATATGGCGATCTTGACTCTTTTGGCTCATCCTTTCTTCCGTGGACGTTGGAAATAATTCTTGCATTGCCATCCGTTCAACCTGCACCGCTTTCCGCTTAGCTTAGCTTACATTGCCTTGTCTTGTGCATTCGATCCACCCATCGCCCATGGACCTCACCGACTATCACCGACGGATTGATTACTGATTAGTTCGTTCCACAAATGATGAAAAAGGCTAGGCATTAAATCTTACACGAATTAATCTTATCTTCATTGTTTTGGGATGTTTCGGTAATAGCCATCGGTGATACACATTCTTCTAACATGTTATTTACACAAAAGCCTCTTAAAGGAAAATATCTAATCGGTAAGGATGTAACGTTTTTAACATCAATAACTTTTTACGAACTTTATTTTGTTTATATTTACTTTTATAACATTTAATTTAGTAATGTATAAAACAATTAAACAACCCAAGCTAAGCTAGGTAACATGAGTGCTGGTGTCTATCCAAGTAAGGCAAGAATTGACGTCCACTTCTAACTCATTGGATGACACCAAATTTTCAGCACGCCTCACATGGAAAAAGGAGTTAAGGGTACGTATACAAATGATGGACTTCTTCATAATCATACACCAATATAGTGGGGTGTGCATACTTGGTTAATCGAGGGTTTGGTTAATCGAAATTAAAGGTCTTAACCATGACCTTAACCAATGGCCAAATAACCATGGTTCTATTAATTATGTACCTCGGCGGTTATGATTCGGTTATATATGGTTATTTTGGTTATTTTGTTCCATTGCATTTTTGAGTTTATGGTACATATTAAGCCTAAGCTTTCCGTTCCTATTTATTAGTGAATAGGAATGTGATGTGTGATGTGTGATACCGAAAAGTGTATCGGTCAAAAAGTAGTAAAACAACTAGGTCCGAGTATCGTACCATGGACACAATTCTAGCAACTCTTGGTACTAAACCTTTATCGACTCATAGCCTAATAATTTGGCTTTTGAGAAAATTCTTTTTGAATTAAATAATAAATAAATCAATTAAATCTACTAAGACAAAAACAGAAGCATAAACAGGAACAGGAAGCAGAACAGACGGCTCGAAACCTTGAGAAAAACTCAAATAATATGAAAAACAACTACCTAGGTCTAGAATCCTACCTGCAACTCACAACTCCTGAAAATGGATAATATAATGGCTACCGGGTTCCTAAGAATACGACTGACTCAAGAAAACCCTAAAGAATGCTAGATCACCTCTTGGTCTCACTAACACCTCATGGAAAATCCTATGGGATGCGTAAATCACCGGCTACTGGTTCAGATCACCTCTTGGTCTCACCTTATTAGGAAACGCTAAGGTACTCAAAAGCCTCGCTAATCTCAACACATCCGAAAGTGTGAAGGAGTTATCTAAGGTTGTTGACAAAAACTCGAATTTGCTAGTGAAACTAAGGTAAATAAGCAAGGATCTCCTCCGGATCTCACCTATGCCCAACATCTAAGATCTAGACAAATCAACACTCTGTCTCCTCCAAGTCTCAAGAGTGGCCAAACACTAATTTCAAAGGCTTACAAGGTTGCTAATAGGGTTATCTAAGACAAAATCTATGAAAAAATCACGCAAAACTCTAGATCTTGAAACTACTAAAGTAACAACCTAGAGAAAAAACGAACAATCAAGCAAACCGATTACTACTAACATTCATACACATTTTCATCAACAACTCAAAAATATTTTACCAAAACATTAAGCCAAAAATAGATTATCCAAAACCGAAAGTCATACAAGTCGCAAAATATTCATCAATACAACCTAGGTAGCATAAATATTTAGCTATTCATCATGTTTAACATGTCAAACACATAAATTATATAGTAACATTGACTAAAGAAAAATTTAAAACGAAAGAACAATGGTTTAAAAACATAAAAATTATACGGAGAGGCACTTCCCATATTCACGGTCTCCAAAGTTTCAAGACCCCTCCAAGAGCTCCAAAATAAAGTCAAGTTTTTTCCTAAAAATGTTGTTCCTCTCGATCTGCCGTCGATGATTCGTTTTTTTTCTTCCTCCCTGCCGCAGGTTTTTTTTTTCTTTTGTAATCCCCCTTTGACAATATATCGCAGCCCAATAATTACCCAAACGAGCTGGGCTTTTTCTCGACTGGCATGAAGCAGCCCAACAACTTTATTTTCTTTTATTTGGGGTGTGGACGTGAGTTTTTTGTAACAAGGCTACTTTCATTATTATTATTATTATTATTATTATTATTATTATTATTATTATTATTATTATTATTATTATTATTATTATTATTATTATTATTCCATACTCGCTATCGCAGTGCTTGCGTCTTATTTACTTTTCTCGTGATTTAGCTCCTCTCCACACGAACATCTATAAAATAAAAAATAAATAGATAAATACTAAAAATATATAAAACTAATAAAAATATGTAAAATAATAAATACAAAATAAAATGACTCAAAATGAATAGAAAACTGTTAAAAAATATACACATTTACACTAGAAAATAGATGTGTTATACGACACATCAAACATCCTCATACTTTAAACTTTTGCGTCCCGAAAAAGAATTATACAAAATCCAAAACAACATTTTCAACAAAGCACTTAACAAAAATGATAGCATCTAACGGGGTTAAAAGCAAGCTACGACATCAAATAGCACAGTGGTTTCACAAGACTTACGTCATTCAAAAGGCCGACTAGTCAAAATGATACAATTTTTAACAACAGGGCCTACCTAATCAAGCCTCACTTACCTTCAAGTTTCCGACTATGCACCTGTAAGCATCCCTCACAATATCACTCATCTTTCGGTTGTTTAATTATTTATAGTGCATCTCTCAAAACCGAACTATGAAGCAAAATTATCATAAGCTTGTACGTCAATCAAATTTCCACTTAATTGCTAATATTAACTCAAATCAAGAGGGCTTTAGAAGGGTAGGTAAATGTTAAAAGTAGGATATTTTATTGTGAAACATTGGCTAAAAACAAATATAAGAGATAATCGGATAAACCATGAATATATAAATTTAAAAAAGCGTGATGCGCTCCGAGGCGTTTTGGGTCCAAAATCGGAAGCGCGGGGCTTAAAGCGCGATGCGAGAGCTTCACTTATAGTATTAAAAAAATTATAAAAAAAATATTTATATATGTCAATATGACATTTTCTACATGTTAATCAATCATAAGCACAAAAACATGATTATAAAACACCTTTTAACACTTAAAAAACATATTCAAAACATAAAAACGCCGAGGCACTATTGTGGCGAGCCAAATAAAGCATTTTAAAAGGGTTTTTTGGGCTAAGGCGCTACTGTAGCGCGCGTCTCAAGCGCCCGAGGCGGCGCTTCATGTAGTTCAGCGCTTTTTGGCAAAAAAAAAAAGCGTTTTTCTAAACGCCTCGCGCCTCAAATGCTTAAAGCGCGCCCCAGGCGCGCTTTTTTAAACCAAGGTTGATATATCACACATAAAACGGACTAGTTATAAGGCAAGGATAAAATGGAAATCTCAAAATTTTGAGAAAACCTAAGAAAACCCTACTTCCCAAGCTTTTTAGGGCATGTAACATACATGTTTTTTAAGAGTATTGAGCCTAAAAAATAAAAAAAGCGCCGAGCGGCTTTTTTTTTAAAATAAATAAGTCATGCAGTGTTACATATGCCTAATCAACCTAGGCTTCGCGTCCTTCTTCGCGAACAAGTGCCTAAGAGCTGCATGATCAGTAAATACTACGGTCTTAGAAGTTAGAACGCACTAAGTAGGAGCGAAACTTATCACATGCTAACAAGACTACTAACAACTCATTCTTACTCGTGGTGTAATTCTCCTGGGCGTCGTTTAGGGTCTTGCTAGCGTAATAAATAGGGTGAAAATGCTTCTCCCTACGCTCCCCTAACACGACCCCAACAACAAAATCTCTTGCATCGCCCATGACCTCAAACAGAAGGCTCCAATCGGGAGCCACAAGAATGGGAGCAGTCACAAGCCTATCCTTTAACAACTCAAAGGCCTAATACACTCCTCAGAAAAATCGAATGGCTTATCCTTCTCTAACCACTAGGTCATAGGTGTGGCTATCTTGGAGAAATCACCAATAAAAACGACGATAGAATCCTACGTGACCTAAGAAGGTCCTAATAAATTTAATAGAAGTAGGCAGCGGGAGCATGGAAATGGGATCAATCTTAGCCTGATCCACCTCAAGGATTGCATGTGAAACCTTATGACCTAACACAATATCCCCATGAACCATAAAATGACACTTCTCCGAGTTAAGCATCAGGTTCGTCTCCTTACAATGAGCTAGCACACGATCTAAGTTATGAAGACAAGAATCGAAGGAACTCCCGAAAATAGAAAAGTCATCCGTGAAAACCTCTATGGAGTCTTCATTAAGCTCATGAAAAATGGCCACCATGTAGCACTAAAAAGTCCCCGGAGCGTTACATAACCCAAATGGCATACATCGGTACGCAAAAGTGCCAAATGGGCATGTAAAAGTGGTTTTCTCCCGATCCTTTGGTGCAATAGTGATCTGGAAATAACCAGAAAACCGTCAACCAAGTAGTAAAACTGCTGACTCGACAATCGCTCAAGCACCAGATCAATAAATTACAAGGGAAAATGATCCTTGGGGGTGACATCATCGAGTCTACGGTAGTCTATGCAAACTCTTCAACCGGTGATGGTCCTAGTGGGTATCTACTCATTCTTCTCATTCGCCACCAAATTCATACCCCCTTTCTAGGTGACCACCTGGACTAGACTAACCCATGCAAAATCAGCAATCGGGTAAATCAGGCCGACATCGATTAACTTCAACATCTCCTTCTTCACCACATCCTGCATATTGGGATTCAACCTCCTCTAAGGCTGTACCTCCAGTATATACTCTTTTTCCATGCCTTTATGTGCCCTCAACACAACCATTAGTCTACTAGCTTCCAGGCAATAGCATGCTTATTTGCCCTCAACACAACCATTAGTTTCTCCTTCTCCTCCTTCGTCAAACTAGAAGAAATAATGACGAGCAACTGAGATCCCTCGCCAAGAAATGCATACTCCAGGTGAATGGAAATTTCTTAAGCTCTAAGGGTATCTATGAAGTAGAGAGTGTCATCATGGTATGCGGTATGCTTCATCGAACGCTGGATATCAAAAGTGACCGCGTCGTCGTCGACAGGAAGAGTGGGCTTACCGTCCAGAAAATCAATGACGGCTTGTGCAGTATCACAGAACGGATGACCTGAATGACAAAATCAACCAGAAAAACGAACTTGTCAACCTTGACAAGCATATTCTCTTCAATGTCAAGTGGAAACTTCACAAATTGATCTGCGAGCTAAAGACTCATGTGCATAGGAGATGGCTCACCTAGATTAAGCTTAGCAAAAATGGAGTAAGGCATGAGGTTAATGCTAGCTCCTAGGTGAGCTAGCGCATGGCTAACAGATCTCCTATTAGACATGGAATGGTAAAACTCTCTGCGTTGGTCATCTTCTTAGGAATCTTGTTTAGCACGATTGTAAAACACTCCTTACTAAGGGTGAGAATAGACAATTCCTCAAGTTTCTTCTTGTTCGCAAGAAGATCCTTTAGGTACTTGGCATATTTAGGCATTTTAGCTAGAGCCTCGATGAAAGGAAGGTTCACATGGAGCTTTTTCAGCATCTCCAAGAACCGCTCATACTGAGCAGAATCACTCTTAGCTAAAAGCCTACTAGGGTAAGGAGTTGTGGGTGTATAAACTCTAACTGGTTCCTTTTCCATCTTCTTCTCTCCCGGAGACTTGCTGGACCCTGCTGTACTTGTTGGGCGTAACCTAGGGTGCATTTCGCCAGCAGGAGTCTCCATCTCAATCTCCTTATCAACCGGCTCCTCAACCTAAACCGGTTTCTCTACCTCTACCCCTCTACCACTCCTTGTAGTCACAACCTTTACAGTGGGATTTGGGTTCACCTGGGTGCTACGAGGGAATGAACCTGCGGGCCTCTCATTCATCCTACTCGCTATTGATGTATTGTAAAATACATCTATTTCCAGTGTAAAGTTTGTATAATTTTGGAGTCGTTTAGATAGTGTTTTTGTTAGTTTTAGGCTTGTACCGGTCTATTTTATTTAGTATAGGTTTTATAGATTTTTATTAGTTTTGAGTCAGTTTTAGCACTTATTTATTTATTTTATATTTTTACAGGTGTTCGTGTGGACGTTGGAGCGTAAACGAGCAAGTTTGGTCAAGTCAATAACACCCGAGTATGCTATATATAATAATAATACTATATAATAATAATAATAATAATAATAATAATAATAATAATAATAATAATAATAATAATAAATATAAAAGAAAAGAAAGAAACGTGATTTGGTCACGTGTAAACGGCCCAAAGCCCAAGTGACAATTTGAATGAGAGGATTAATTATTATTCAAAGAAACAAAAGGCGGAGCAATATTATTCTTGGAGGTGAAGCAGCAGCCGCATATATATTATTATTCTTCAGGGCCGCAATATTAATAGAGGAGAATTCACGGCTGCACTACAATTTCGAGGACAGCAGCGAATATTATTATAGAGGCAAGCCAGGGATCAAAGGTTCTAAGCCAGAGAGCGAGTATTCGAGTGCCAATCATTCGGTTCATCCATTCCTTTATTATCTTTATTCCTAACAATGATTGCTGAATTTTTATTTGTCTTTGTTTCTATTTTCAAGATGATTATTGGCTAAAACTTTTATAGCTACCTAGACTAAGACAAATAACTATGTTTTGATTTGCGTTTTTCTATGGTTTTTGGAACGTGTTTTGGATTTATGATTCAGTAAAGATTTTGATTTCTCTAGATCTGGTGTATATGCGTATCTATTATTATTTAATTGTCACTTATTCACTCCACTTGCACTTTTGTGAATGTCTTTCATGTATGAGTGCTAGTTAGGTTGCAGACTTTGTGTAGCAACTAGTTTATGGTCAATAGTCGCGAGTTTACCATAGGAGTGATATTTGGTGGTTAGAAGATTTTAGGTATTCTTCCAAGTTCAATAGTTGTGAGGTGAGGGCTTGTTGGTATGTCTAGGTTGTTAGATTGCTAGGTTAGAGGCTTTGTGAGAAGATCTGCCTAGTTTCCCTTTCAATTGTTGCTTATCAAGTTAGATCTAGGCTTCAATAATTACCCCTTGCACCTAGTGTAGTGAGGCTTTCGCGCTGTGAGGTAGATTGTCTAGCGGGTACTCGATCATAAGAGTTAGATAACCTGTGAGGGTTTGTACTCCAACCGGTAGTTTAACAGCACAACAATATTCTAGGGTTTCCCCTTGAGAAGGGTCGAGGGTGTCTAGTTTATTCTTGATGTTTAGTATTTTAAGATCCCGGTCCCAAATCAGTTCCATAACCATAGAAGCTTATCAGGCATAGTTAGGAGTCTGGTCTAGGTAGTGTCTTGTCATCATCTGAATTCAGCTCAGTTAAGTTCTCGTCTTTAGTTCGGTTTAGTTAATTTTAGTTAATCTTTATTTTATTGCATTTTTATTTTTCAGTAAAACCCCCCCTTAAAATAATAAAACAATTTAATAGATATTTAGGATAAGTAATCGAGTCTAGTTTTCGTTTTCCATTAGAGTCTCGTGGGTTCGATATCCGGACTTACTTTAGCTATACTAGAGTCGATAGGTCCACTTGCCTGTCAGTAGTTTAGTTTTAGAGAGTCTAGAGTATTACTAGGTGTCTAGTTTTAGGTTTAATTTAGTTATTTTTATTAAACTACTTTTAGCACATCAAGTTTTTGGCGCCGTTGCCGGGGACTCTTGGCGATTGCGTTTACTAGATTTGATTATACTTAGCTGCCATATCTGTGCTACGTGTGTTTTGTTTTGAGTTTGTCTTTTTGTATAGTGAGTAATAGGAGTCTAATTTTATATGTCTTTTATTTCTTCTGAGTCTGTAAATATGTGTGAAATTTGTGGAGGACCCCATTTTACCATTTTATGTCCACATTATGAGGGGTCCTCTGCACATTATTGTGCTAATTCCTTTGTGCAGCCGCAGCCATATTACTCACAAGGTTGTCCTACATATTATTGTGATGACTCGTATCAGCAGCCACATTATAATAAGTTTTCTGGTCAGTTTTCTGGAAGAAATTCTTGTGAGAATAATGGTAATGATTGGAGTAAAATAGAGAGTCTGTTGACATTATTAGTGGCTACAGATGAAAATACCCAGAAAATGTTAGCAGAGCATGACATCCTCCTGAAAAACCGACAGGCTGCTATTTTAGATCTTCAACGAACATTAGAAAACATATCCAGGAGATTAGATGAAGAAGAAGAAAAAGAAAAGGTTCAGCAAGAGCAGCCGCCAAAAGTTGGTTATACATATGATGAGGAGGGCAACTACCTTGGGTACATGAATGCTCTGGGGGAGTTGTTCCCAACTTTTCCAGAAGAAGGGAAAGAGCCGATCATGCAATACGCTGATGAGTCAGATGAAGAGATCATTCCCATCACGGAGACGAAAATGGACATTGAAGTCCCACCTCTGGTGCCACAGGTTACTATATATGATTTTGGGAGTGACTCTGATGAAGAAGACACGAATGAGGAATTAGTGATGGTTGAAGGTGAGGTAAGTAATAAACCATCATGGGAAGCAGAGTTTGGTGACGAGTTGGCTGATTTGCCAACTCTAGATGTAGACAGAGATTTTGACCCAGTGGGTGACCTCGACATCTTAGAAGCATTATTGGATGGGTACCCGACCGTGGACATAAAAGAGTCACCAACGGAAGTTGAAGAAGAAGTGGTTGAAGAGGAAGCGCACCATAGCTGGCCTGTGGTAATAGATGGAACTTCAAAATCAACAACACCACGGGAGAGGGCAAGGAAGAGAAAAAGAAAGGACCGGAGCCGAAAGAGGATCAACGGCTGGCATGAGTTGGAGAAGCAGAAGCCAGTGAATGTCAAGCACGATCGGTCTTCTTGCTACATGCCACGTATCCGGTTAATTCCAGGTAAGTTTAAATTTTGGTGGTTTGACCCGTTAAGCATGGTTAAATTATTTTTCAATTCCACAAATAAATATTCAATTGTTAATAAGAGTCGGGTGGAATTAAACGGGTTAGATCGGATCCAGATAAAAGAGAAGCCCCCTGATAAAGTTTAAGTGTGGGGAGGCTTTGTAGAGTTTGTAAATTTTTATTTATACTTATTTTTTTTTTTTGTGGCCCGTCCTTCGTTAGTTGTTCATAGGTTTTTATCTTTCTATTTTATCTTTGTTTTTGTGTATGAGTCTGTTTGAAGGTTTTCGCGTTTGCTTGGGTGGATGAACTTTCACCATGAGCGGATCCCATGTATTTATCTATATATATCTTTTATGATTGGGAGTTTTGGTAGAGGTTTGGGTAATAAAAAAAAAGAAGTTTTCTTAAAAAAAAAAAAATTAATTAACTTTCTCTGAAAAAAAGATTTTTCACGTAACGTGAGGAGTCTGGGCTGACCTGTTCGCCTCATGCGACCAGCTATTACCCCGGAAAGTTATATTTTTTTTCGCTTGCAACGCGTGTTGTGATCACCAGTGTCCTTCACGTTGAGCGAGAACCAGATTTTTTTTTTCTTTCTACCCATTTGGTTCTACCACCATTCACCGCCATTTCGCCAAGCAGGTGCGTCTTCCTGTTTGTAGTTATATTATGAGTCTAAGTTAATAGTTTGAGTCATTTTATTTTTGTGTGGTTCGGTATTATGCTCGGGTTTTGTTTTTTTTAATTTTGTGCAGGTTTGGATTGTACCGCCCGTACTCAATCTCCATTCGGGCGATTCCAGAGCTGTTCATTATATCGAAGCAACCCGAGAGTATACCATTGTGTCAGAGCCGATCGCGAATGAAATGCTATACGATCGAGCTGGATTGGACTAGAGTTTTGGAGCTTACGAAAAAAAAATTAACCAGCTAAGTCTTTTCCAATTTGCCATTCTCTTTATATTTTTGTATTCGAAATTTATTTTTTGTTTTGAGTCATTTTCTATTCCTACATTGAGGGCAATGTAGAGTTTAAGTGTGGGGATGGGAAACTGTCGTTTAGTCTGTATACAGAGTCATTTCGAGTCCAAAAAAAAATCGAAAAAAAAAATGTCCCTGATTTTGAAGTTTGCATTATATAAAATATGGAAAATGATAGGTAAAGTTAGGTGTCCGGTTTTCAAATAGTATGTATAATAAGAGATTAAAATTAATTGAAAACGTGTCTGATTTGGGATATGTGGGTAGGCTCGGCCGGTAGAAAGGTTTCCTTTGAAAAGTAATAAATTAATTATGTTAGGCTATTTTGTGGGTTTTCATCTAGGAGAAACGGGGAGACCGAAACAGCCAAAAATAGTATAAGAAGCATCGTTATAAGTAGAAAACCGTTAGAATTTCTAATCACTTAAAAAAAAATTAGAAATCAAAGCAAAAATGCTGAAGCTTAAGGTGCCTGGTCACTGGGATAGCGACTTGGATTGGCCACACCCTCTGAGTTAAGTATGCTGAGATGAAAAAAAAAATACTGACGCTTATGGTGCCTGGCCACTGGGATAGCGACTTGGATTGGTCACACCCTCTGAGTTAAGTATGGCGAAAAAAAAGAAAAAAAAAGTGATTTTAAATTCTCTTGGTTTTCTGCATAAGACGGTTGGAAAATGGTCAATTGGTCGTTCCTTTAGCTTCATAAGCTTGAGGCGGGATTAGGAGGAACTGTGGCTTCTTTAGTGTGAGACCCTAGGTAGACTAACTTGGATGAACTTAAATGTAAATGAAAAGGGGCTTGGAAGCCGGTTTGAGTTTAAGAGGATCAGTATACCTGCAATCGCAGTCAACACATGAGTAGATTATAAACTAAGTAACCTAAATTTTGAAACCGGATGTAAACCTGACTGTGATTCCATAGCATAATTCTTTTTCAGGGACGAAAAAAAGATAAGTGTGGGGATATTTGATGTATTGTAAAATACATCTATTTCCAGTGTAAAGTTTGTATAATTTTGGAGTCGTTTAGATAGTGTTTTTGTTAGTTTTAGGCTTGTACCGGTCTATTTTATTTAGTATGGGTTTTATAGATTTTTATTAGTTTTGAGTCAGTTTTAGCACTTATTTATTTATTTTATATTTTTACAGGTGTTCGTGTGGACGTTGGAGCGTAAACGAGCAAGTTTGGTCAAGTCAATAACACCCGAGTATGCTATATATAATAATAATACTATATAATAATAATAAATATAAAAGAAAAGAAAGAAACGTGATTTGGTCACGTGTAAACGGCCCAAAGCCCAAGTGACAATTTGAATGAGAGGATTAATTATTATTCAAAGAAACAAAAGGCGGAGCAATATTATTCTTGGAGGTGAAGCAGCAGCCGCATATATATTATTATTCTTCAGGGCCGCAATATTAATAGAGGAGAATTCACGGCTGCACTACAATTTCGAGGACAGCAGCGAATATTATTATAGAGGCAAGCCAGGGATCAAAGGTTCTAAGCCAGAGAGCGAGTATTCGAGTGCCAATCATTCGGTTCATCCATTCCTTTATTATCTTTATTCCTAACAATGATTGCTGAATTTTTATTTGTCTTTGTTTCTATTTTCAAGATGATTATTGGCTAAAACTTTTATAGCTACCTAGACTAAGACAAATAACTATGTTTTGATTTGCGTTTTTCTATGGTTTTTGGAACGTGTTTTGGATTTATGATTCAGTAAAGATTTTGATTTCTCTAGATCTGGTGTATATGCGTATCTATTATTATTTAATTGTCACTTATTCACTCCACTTGCACTTTTGTGAATGTCTTTCATGTATGAGTGCTAGTTAGGTTGCAGACTTTGTGTAGCAACTAGTTTATGGTCAATAGTCGCGAGTTTACCATAGGAGTGATATTTGGTGGTTAGAAGATTTTAGGTATTCTTCCAAGTTCAATAGTTGTGAGGTGAGGGCTTGTTGGTATGTCTAGGTTGTTAGATTGCTAGGTTAGAGGCTTTGTGAGAAGATCTGCCTAGTTTCCCTTTCAATTCTTGCTTATCAAGTTAGATCTAAGCTTCAATAATTACCCCTTGCACCTAGTGTAGTGAGGCTTTCGCGCTGTGAGGTAGATTGTCTAGCGGGTACTCGATCATAAGAGTTAGATAACCTGTGAGGGTTTGTACTCCAACCGGTAGTTTAACAGCACAACAATATTCTAGGGTTTCCCCTTGAGAAGGGTCGAGGGTGTCTAGTTTATTCTTGATGTTTAGTATTTTAAGATCCCGGTCCCAAATCAGTTCCATAACCATAGAAGCTTATCAGGCATAGTTAGGAGTCTGGTCTAGGTAGTGTCTTGTCATCATCTAAATTCAGCTCAGTTAAGTTCTCGTCTTTAGTTCGGTTTAGTTAATTTTAGTTAATCTTTATTTTATTGCATTTTTTTTTTCAGTAAAACCCCCCCTTAAAATAATAAAACAATTTAATAGATATTTAGGATAAGTAATCGAGTCTAGTTTTCGTTTTCCATTAGAGTCTCGTGGGTTCGATATCCGGACTTACTTTAGCTATACTAGAGTCGATAGGTCCACTTGCCTGTCAGTAGTTTAGTTTTAGAGAGTCTAGAGTATTACTAGGTGTCTAGTTTTAGGTTTAATTTAGTTATTTTTATTAAACTACTTTTAGCACATCACTATCTCTCCCATAGTTCTCTCTAGACTCTGTATGGTGAAACCCTGATTCCTAAACATCAACTTAAACTCCTGATTTTTTTTTCAACTGCTCCTGATGTCTTCGTAGTAAACCCTACTTTTGGGATACAATCAATTTTTACAAAACACTATCCGGCTCGTTTTGGTATCGTAGCTAGCACCATCATCCTGAATATCACCGCAGCTAGTCCACTACAACCCGCTCTACAATAAAAAACAGTCATTAATTTAGGTATAGGTTTTCAAAAATATTAGAAAACAACTCGATCTGGGTTCAATTAAAAATAAGGGTAGTTTTCATGATGTGTCTATATTAGCAAAGTATGATATTTCCTTTCTTAACGTCGGAAATCATCTTCAATCCACACGCAAGTTCTAACAATTCCACTGTGCTTAAGCTAATCTAAACAAGTTTTATCTTCCTCTAGAGAATAACACTATTATAAATACGTATCAATCATGGATGAAAAAAAAACTATTGAACTATTTTGTTGTTTAGAAATATGTGCGCGAAATCTTTAAATTTATTGAGAGAAGGATATCATAATAATTGCATATGTAAAGTTGACAGAAGTGATGGCCCAACGATTAAAGTTTTTAGTGCAATTGATGTTATATTTGCCAAAAGGGGAGATAAACTTCAAGAAGAGATCAGGTGCATGTAACACATAACTTTACAAATTCTCTTGGGCATGTGGCCAAAAGAAAATGCCCCCATAATCAATATAGAATTATGCACCCTTGAAAATAGTAAGTTAAAGGTTTAGATATTTCATAAATCAAATTAATTCAATTAAAGCATTTTTAAAAATAAAATTTAAAATAACTTAATGATAAAAACGTAACATAGGAATAATGTTTAAGTAACATGCGTACTACTCATTACATTGCCAATTAATTTTTTTTGCTTTATAAACACTCTCTCACCTTCGCTCTATCATCTTCGTGCGATTTCCACCATCACAACGCCCTAACGTTGATGTTTGACCCATAGCTGCTTCAACTCGCAATGCCCTAACTCTTATTAGGTTTCTACTCACAAACCAAGGTTCCGGCTCAGTTCTAACTTTGATTTGGTCGGATTTGGGTGATGGGTGGTGGTTTTCATTGGTTGTTTTAACTGTTTGTTGATTAGAAAATTAAGATGGCGGTTTTAATCAAGAAATTGCGGTGTTGAGGTTGACGAAGGAGCATTTATTTACCTCTTATGCATAAAGGTCACACAAGAACATAGGTTTTAGAATTCGACGATATTCAATCAATAATAATCAAAATAATCGCTATTGGATTACGACTTAGTTATGTCTGGTTAGAAAGTGTATCAAACAACAAAGGGCCATAATAAGATCACATTAAATATCTATATTTAAGATTATTTGAATAACATTACATTCATTTAATAATATCATAATATGTGGCTAGAAAAGTATTAGCCACATGCTACACCTAATCTATAGTATTTAAATATATTTTATAACACACTTAATGATTGTAGCATGTTACAAATATTTCTTTTAACACATGTTGATAAAATAATAGACAATATGCCAAAGTAGAATAAAAATAATACATATGTTCAATTCAAAGACATTGAAACCAGTTGGTTCAAAGGATTCCATCTGACATTATAACGACTTCCACATGTTGCTCAAGAAACGAGGGCTATATATGTGAGTTGCCTTGTTAGACTTACTAACTTGTATGGTCTGTTTTCAACTTTGATCGGCTTTACCTTTTCTCACGTTGCTTTAAATAAAAAAAAGAAAATATATACATGATATACGTAAGACTACACGGTGTGATCATAGGGTGAAGGGGGCATGAAGCGACATGTGACAGCTACGTCAATTCCCTTTCAACCCTAAAAAAATACAGAGTGGTGGTGGCGTGAATAGTTTTTTTTTAAGCAAGCAACCAATCAAAAATCATTCATAACTCAAGAACCAACCACAAGCATCCACTCTCATTCTCACCTTTTGCCCTACGCCCGTCAAAATCTCCACCCTACCGCCCCAAGCCACCTTTCACCCCACATACTGGGTGGTTTTGGTGGTGTGGAAGGGCTTCACATCCGCTTCCACGCCACCACACCGTGTAGCCTAAGTTTTGGATAGCAAATTTTAAAGACCATGCGCTCATTTTGGCTGTCTCGTTTTGGTTTTTTTTTAACGGTCAACAAAAATTTTTATTCCACCGGCTAGTAAGACACTAACAAAACATGATATCCGAGTACAACATTGGCAAAAAGTAATATAATAGATGTGTAACTAACTTAAACCAAATATGAAATGCTATATATCTCTGTATAAAAAGATTAAAATATCAAATAAATTAGTACAAAAAAAATTAAAAAGAAAAAAAGCAAATTAAAAACTATCAAATTCTAGGTGAACCATCAATTCAGTTCATCGGTTACACTAGCCAAACCGATAACCAATTGATATCACCACAAACAAAGACGATTCAAAAGTACTCAAATTAACATTGGTCAAATATTAATATACAACCATGGAAAACATGTTATTGTGTAACTATAATAAAAAAATGTAACACTTTATTAATTTGGTAATTTTGTTAACAAACCACACTATGATACAGCAACAGATCGAGGAGGTTTAGAATAACGTAACCCTTTAATCTGACTCGAAAAATACCAACCCTTCTGTTTTGTAGCTAAACTGTCACCATCACCAACAGCCATCGATCGCGATCGCATCATAACCGGATTATTATCATCACACTTATTCAATTCTTCATCAACTTCAGCATCATCACCATGTAAATCACACTTCTTACCCTTATTAACCGTAAACACCGACCAAAAATTAATCTTACTCCTGCTAACCTTAGGCAGCATAGCCTTATTATTCTCGGTTGCCACGTGTCGTGATCTCGAGCGTAGAAATGGCACAGCAACGGATCTTGATTTACGCAAAGTGGGATTGGGTTCAAGATTGTTCAATTCGGTGTTATGGGTGACCGAATTGCGACGGCTAGTGGTTCTAGAGAAAGAGAAGAGAGAGAATGAATTGGAAGATGTTGAAGAAGACGTAGATGAGTCGAGTGGAGACGGAGAACAGTTACAAGGACGGGCAGTGGCGCAATCAGGGCAAAGGGTTACAAGGCGTTCGCGGAGGCATTTAGGGCAGATGCCACTCGCGCGGCGCCGTGACGGATGTTTGGGGCATTTATAGAGCTGGGATTCGTCCGTGTAGAAGGACATGATAGTATAGAAGGATGTTTGTTTGTTAGGGTTTGTTGTTTGTAACGGTTTTTTATTTTTTTTTTAGGGAAAGTGTGATGGTTGGTTATTATGGAGAGAGAGGTGCTTTTAAAAGGGAAATGGAGGGAGAGTTAACTGTGGTTAGTTGGGTGGTGATTAAGAAACTGTGGTCGAGATTTGTTGGGTTGTTAAATTTTAGCGACGATTGGTGGACCAAAACAGCGTGTTAAATGACCTTTTTTTTTTTTTTGTAAGTTGTAACTAATAAACTATTCAGCTTTCTCCGTACATATAATGACTTTCTATGTAAGCGTCTTTTAAAATATTGACACGTAACTATTGCAATTCGGGTCGAGTTGTGTATGAACATGAAGTTTATATTTTAGATGTTCCAGTTTCATTCAAGCGGATAAGTCGAGAAATACTAATAATACAACAATTTTTGGTTATATATCTGTTAGAATGAGTTTTTGTTTCGAAATAAAAATTAAAAGTGTTCAGTGAGTACATTTCTAGTATTGATAGATTAGACATACTTTGAATTACCATTTAAAAAGAAATTACGACAAATCCCGTTTGATTTGTGGAATCCCATGAAATATGAATTATTTCTATCTAAAATCATATATGGTTAAACAATGAAATAGAAAGAATTCCATCAAATACATCTTCCAACCTAGTCAAGAAAAGTCCTTATTAAGATGAAATGTTCAACAAATGACAATGATATCCCTTAACTAGACCTGTAATTAGGGGCGGCAATTATTGACACGACCCGAAAACCGACCCGAACTCGACACGAAAAAAAAACAAATTTGGGTCAAGTAACACGACCCGTTTAAAAAACGGGTCGGGTTCGGGTCGACCAGTATTAAAAATGGGTCGGGTTAGGGTTGACGCATATATAAAATGGGTTGACCCGTTAAACCGTTTAAGTATTTAGAAAAAAAAAATCTATTATATTTTTGGTTTTCTTTTTTACATTTTTATTTATATGGTTAGTTATAATTGTGTTATTTTTAGCAGACTATATTATTTATTTGTCACACTTATATACTAACCATTAAACATTTTATTGAAAACCCGCTTAAAACTCATGAACATGTATGACACATTTAAAAATATGGGTTAAACATGTCATCTTCGGGTTGACCCGGATTTTATGTGGGTCGGTTAGGGTTGAAATGTTTGACAAGAATAATAATATGGGTCGGGTACGGGTTGCACATTTCAACCCATCAACCCGCCAACCCGCAACCCGTAAACCCGCCAACCCATCAACCCGACACGATTGACACCCCTACCTGTAATGAACTGAACGTTCAACAAACAGCTTGTGAACTGTTCGGCAAGAAATTCGTATATGTTGGTTTTTTAATAAATGAACGAACACGAACAAAATATTTCATTCGGTAAAGTAAATGAATGAACATAAACAAATGTCTAGTTCGCTCGATTGCGTTCATGAATGTTCGAATAATATGTTCATTCCTTTACGTCCGTTCATATTAGTTTGCTTATGTTCATTACTTAAAAGTTTTTAATTTTTCAATTTCCTCCTTAACTTATATTCTCCCTAAACATTAACCAAATTCCAACTAACTTTTATTTTTCTCCTAATTTTCAATTCCCTCCAAACACTAACTATTTTTTTTTTTAACAGAGAAGGAGATACTTTTATTCCACACGGAAAACCAAAAAATATAACGAGTACAAAGACAAAATTTCCTAACCAGAGGTTAGAAAACCGGAAATAAAGAAAAAAAAAGGTACAGATGATTGACTCTCGCCACTCGAATACAAAGACTTTAAACACTAACTATTTAACTAAATGTTTTGACCATTCTACCATTCTTAATATTGTTCCCATTGCCGATTGGTTGCTTCACACTTGTACGTACCCAAGTCGGCTAACTAAATACTTCATTCCATGCTATTTGGGTCATCAATTCTACATTCAATCGCCGATTCTAGCTTCATCCCTAAATAATTTTGGATAATTATGTCTAAGATAGTAAACTAGACTTCTTATTTGGTGGATCTAGTTTTTCTGATGTTTAATGTTAACGATGTTTTTTATTTATTTGCATATTAAATCTTCATTTTTGATCGGGAACTGTGTTCATGAACTGTTCACAAACTTAATTTCTTAACAAACAAACACAAACATAGAATTTTGTTCATTAGTGTGTTCATGAATGATTTGCTAGTCTGAAAAACCTTCACAAACGAACACGAACAAAGCCTTGTTTGTGTTCGTTCGGTTCGTTTACAGCCCTACCCTTAACACAATTTGATCCATATTTTTTTAATCAAAACACATTTTCCTATAATAATTAAAGGAATGGTGTTTTTTTATTAAATCACATGGAAATAATTTTCTTTATTAATATTATTTGTAACGTTCTTATGTAATGTTCTTATGTTCCAATGATTCAACAATAGAAATAAAGAACATTTTTTTAATAACTTGCAACACCACTAACTTTGATATAATAGTTATAAATGTAAGAAATATGAAATTTAAATATTTATATGAAATTCATATTTCTTTCGTTTATAACTACTATATTAAGATTCAGTGTGTTTCATTTAGGTATAATAAAACATGATATGGATTGCCCAGTAGTAAAATACAACCCCAACGTTTTATATTGAAGCTGGAAAACCACGGTAAGCCTTCTGAGTAGGGATTGCCAGTAGTAAAATACACTCATAATAGTACTTGTGGTACGTCGGCCCAATATGGGTATTCGGTTAGTCTATATGGGTATTCTGTTAGTCTGTAAGGTGGATGGGATGTATACCCGCACCTATAAAAGTAAATGTGCACACCAATATATGATATAAAAACTTTTTAAATATGTTTCACCGGAAATAGAAAAGTTACAATTCCGTTGCTAAGTCAGGTATCAGTTGTGCATGATTGTCCATGTTTCGGGTGGGTGTCACACTAAATGCTCAAATCCATTAGTGTAGAACACATAGGCCTGTAAACGAACCGAATGTTCATGAACTGTTCGTGAACTGTTCAGCGGGATGTTCGTTTAATTAAACGAACAAACATGAACATATGTTTTGTTCGTTCATTTATGTTCATGAACGTTCGTTTATGTTCGTTCATTTGTGTTCGTTTATGTTCGTTCATTTATGTCCGTTCGTTTACTTTTGTTTTTTATGTTCTTTTAATTAAACTTAACTTATCTTAATTCATATGTTCTAAAAACTAAACCTTAACCTTAACATTCTAACCATATCACTTATCGGCCGCTATCCACACTTTACAGCTCCACCTCCTTTCTTCACCACACTCCACAACCCTCCATTCTTCTACTTCCGACCAACCGCCTCCACAACGCCGCCTCCAACCTCGACATCCCTGTCTCCAACCTCCACAGCCACATCTCCACTATCTACCCTCCACAGACCATAACACCGTCGTATTTCTTATCCACGTCATTTGGTTTCATTGTGATGTATTGGACTTGGTTAAATTGTGATGAATCATTATTAACTTGTTTTTGTTTGTGTTCGTTTATGTTCATTTATATTGATCATTTGTGTTCGTTTATGTTCATGAACTGTTGGTTTAGGTTTTAAATGAACGAACATAAACGAACACGAACACGAAAAATTTATTAATGAACGAACCCGAACACAAAAATGTGTTTGATTATGTGTTCGTGTTCGGTTAAAGTTAATCGTGTTCGGTTAAAGTTAAATGAACAAACATGAACACGCCTGTGTTCGTGTTCGTTCGGTTCGTTTACAAGCCTAAGAACACATACTTCTGTTTAGGGGGGGGGGGTTACAACTCCTTCCAGTCTAAAAGTTGATATTTCTCTATTGACCATCTTCAATCACCTGTTGAAGAAGTTGATTAAAACCTATCACCGGAAGCCAATGCCTTCTTTGGCACCTTCGATTGAAGAGTTAAAAATCAAAATTCATTCAAACCCTGAAGAGGAAATAAGTTACCTCCTAGTGCTTCGGTTTGAGAATTGAGAGATCTGATCAAGGATGTAAATGAGATTAGTTGTAAATGAAGAGATCTGATAAAACCTGCAAAACAATACACCGTTAGGCTCTCCACAAGAGAGAGGGAAGGTCTCTCTATGACCATCCTCCGGCGTGAGAATAAGTATGGGTTTAAGTAGTAAAGTTGAGATAAAAGTGTTTGGTTCGGAAGATACCAATTACCAAATAAGGATTTTCTTTGGAGTATTTATACTTTTTGTAATAGGCTTTGGAGGTTAAGGGCCCATGGGCCTCTACTCTGAAGCCTTACCATCGGAGTGTTTGGCTTGGTTCGAACCCCTTAAACCACATATTCTATTCAAGTCCCCCGAAGTCCTTTTAAATCCTTTGGAGTTAAAAGGGACTTGTAATATGGAGTTTTAAAAATGTATTTTTTGCTTTTTTGTTGCTTCGAGCTTCGGTATGTAGTGGATGACAACTGTTTCCTTTCATCTAAGGAGGGAGAAATAGCCGTTTGTCATTCACGTATTCTCACCAAGTCACAGCTGGGTGATCTTAGCAGAAGCTCTTTGACGTGATTGTTTTGTTTGGCTCGAGATGGCACGTGACTCCTCTGATTAGACGGTTATCTGACCGTCGTTTGGTGTTCACATATCCATATTATAAATAGGGTTTTTGTTTTCACTTTTTTACCATCTACCATTCTAACCCTCTCCACTGAAGAAAGTATCTTCCCTGTCACTCATATCAATCGTTCATACTAGTCGTTCAGCCTTCCCAAAAACGGTTCCAAGGTTATTTCCTTTAAGGTGTGTTCCCCTTTTTTCTTTGTTAACCATGGGTAAGAATAATATGATAAAGTTGCATAATGTTTTGAAACAAAATAAACATGACGAATTTTTAGACGAATTTTTGATTCCTTTAGATCTACATCCGGTTCTCCCCAACTCAAACACTCCCATATATCCCTTCCCTACCGGTAAGTTTGCATTTTACACACGAGTGTGTAATTATGCAAACTACAGAGTTCCTTTTACTCACTTTCTGATGAAGGTGTTGCATCACCATAAGGTTCATATCTCCTAGATGAATCCTTTTGGACTTAGTCGGGTGAACCAGTTCGAGCTATCTTGTCGCTCGCTTGACTATGTTCCTGATCTTGATGTTTTTAGGGATTTCTATCGTTTGAACCGTTCTGGGGATTGGTACACTTTCGAGAAGTGTCACGGATGGTGCCAACTGAATAGGAAATAAGTTACCTCCTGGTGCTTCGGTTTGAGAGATTTGATCAAGGATGTAAATGAGATTACTTGTAAATGAAGAGATCTGATAAAACCTACAAAACAATACACCGTTAGGCTCGCCACAGGGGAGAGGGAAGGTCTCTCTGTGACCACCCTCCGGCGTGAGAATAAGTATGGTTTTAAGATGTGGTAAAGTTGAGAGAAAAGTGTTTGGTTCGAAAGATACCAGTTACCAAATGAGGATTTTCTTTAGAGTATTTATAATTTTTGTAACGGGCTTCGAAGGTTAAGGGCTCATGGGCCTCTGTTCCGACGCCTTACCATCAGAGTGTTTAGCTTGGTTCGAACCAGTGTGCTGGTTCAATCTTCGGCCTTAAACCACATATTCTCTACAAACCCAAAACAAAAACTGCAAAGTAAAATAAATCCAAGGAAATAAGTCATTATACACTTCATTCAGTTCATCCTAGCCCAACTTACACACTGAACTTCGATGTAACACAATTTTGGATAAATATTTAACTAATTAGATTCAAACATCAATAAAATGCAACAATTAAAGCCCTAAACTAGCCTACATTTGCATTTATCTTCGTTGGTGTCATTGTCACACGTCTTCTACCTGATCACTTCAATAGAAAAATAAACAAATCTCAGATATGCAGACAATGGCTTGAAATAGAATATGCCTAATCTTTGCAACCTAACTGTATAATCAGTTGTATAACATGTACCTTTGGGGAACACTGACTGAAAGAATCAATCTACCACCATTAGCCACTGCTACAACCACCAACACTGTCTCGATACCCTCATCACCAGCAGCACTTCCGTATACAGAAATGGTCGTTGGTGACAGGTGGCATCTCAACAACCACCACCACCACTATATCTCTTTCTCCCTTTAAGCCTCACCCCCTCTCTTTGTCTATCTTGTTGTAGTCTTCCATCTCTCTCTCTCTAGAGGTTGAAGAAACCCCAAAAAACGCTGATAAAACCTTGTGCTTCTTGTTACCCGACCACCGGTCAAAGGTTGTGGCCGACACCCACTCCTGTCGTCACTTTTGTAAGATTGGTAAAAATTATTGATTAATTCCATTATGTAGAATTACAATATATAGAAAGAACCGGGCCCGTTTCCAATACTCCTCTGCAGTCAGAGTGGTAGAGAATCGGACTCTCAGACTGGAAATAAAAAAACATTACACAAAGAGCAAAAAAAATGTAGGTCCAAAATTCTCTCTTAAAAAAGATCGACGAGCTACTGTAGTTTGCCAATGTTAAGAATCCATATGTTTATCCTGAAATGTTGCAAAAGGTGCGGTGGAGGACTGTTGTCAAGCATCGGGTAGGCAAGGTGACAGAACCGTAGGATCCCTAACTTAGATTATGATTTCTTTAATTAAGTTCGGTCCACGACGTCCCCCTGTCTTGGTTGATTATCCTTGGAACCACAAACATAATTGATATCCCAACAAAACATAAATAAAAATATAAAAGAAACAAGTGGACACCCGATGAACGTGTTCATGAGGCAGTGTGCCAAATCGAAGGCTCGTGACAATTGTTAGATGGCGTTCTTTGATGGCAGCGGACCGTGTTCCGGCAAGAACAAAAGAAAGAAAAGAAACAAATAGACACTCGGTGACCATGATCAGGCGACGATCACTGGTGGCAGCATCCGTGGAGAACATATAACAAGATACAAAATTGGAGAGCTTCACGATTATGAGAATTGAAGGGGATCGGAATAATTCGAAGAAAGGGAATTAAAAATTATTGGCCGTCATCGGATTAAAGACTACTAAACTTTCGAGTTTTGGCTTTCATAATTCTCCAAAAAAAAAGGAAGAAAAAAGGAAAAGATCATACATTGAATAATTATCCAAAACTTTGGTTCCATTATGCCAGCTTAGAAAAGTTGAGAAAGATGATGGAATAATCCCAAACCAATTATGTCACCCACGAATAACAATGAATCAAATAAACAAATCTCAAACCAAAGCACTGTTGATATCGGCCAAATCAACATGAAACCCATCTGAAGTAATAGGCGTTTAGCAGCGGCTAAAGCATGATAATAAACTGAGACCATTTATTAGAACATCAATCAGGGAAAAATCACGATTAAAAAAAACAAAGAACAGGAATGGACAAGACGGCGGCGGCGATGGCGGCACACCGTCCTGTCTAGGGTGTAAACCAAGCGATGGCTAGGGTTTGTATGTGGGTGGATGATGTAGTGGAGAAGAAGAAGAAGTGAGAATCCGGTTACGGACCGAACTCGCGGATCGATTACGCATAAACAACTCGGTTTCAGACGGGATGTTCGAGACGAAACAGAAAATAACGATAACAACGTCATCACAGATTCGTATTAATACAGAAACGGTTACAGACACTGTCATCAGTAGGATAAACGTCTATCTCGTGGCCGGGGGGGGGGGGGGGGGGTCGGGCATGACCTCCCCCTTGAGAGCATTCAAAGTACCAACTCAAATCACCAAATGAACAATAACACATGAGATTGCTATTTATAGTCCAAAACCCAAGTTCCACGTTCGCCCCTTTATGATGGTCGAATGTGGAGTATTTCCACATTCGCCCATTTGTGTTGGTCGAATGTGGAAAACTTCCACATTCGCCCACTTTGTTTAGGTCGAATGTAAACATGTGTTTTGTCCTATATTTTACAAATGCGTCAGATCCATAAAATGCCCTTATGGATCACCACAATCTCATGTAACACTATACCTAGACTCAACCCTAGTCTATTCGACAGTGACGTCCACAGAAAGTGCATCAACAAGAAGATTAAACAATTAGAACCCTAAGGCTCTGATACCATGTAGGATTGGTAAAATTGATTGATTAATTCCATTCTGTAGAGATACAATATATAGACAGAACCAGGCCCGTGGGCTACGGTACTAAAACCCTAATACTATATTCCAATATCTTTCTTTATATACACACACAAACTCTGAAAACCAGAAAGTGTGAATGTGCATGTAGATGAGGAAAGAAGAAAAAGTTAGGTTGGATATGTTTGACAAAACTAGTTGGTAGATGAAGGTTGTAAGCTGGTAGCTGTAGCTTTTTAGATATATTTGGGTGTTTGGTAGAGTAACTGGAGCTTTTAATAAAATGTATAAAATGACTAAAATATGCACAACTAAAAGCTTGCAAAGAAAGTTTTTATTTTATGATAGAATGGGTATTTATGTCATTTACGCATTAAAAGCTTGTAGTTATAAAGAGCTTTTTTTTAAACACTAATACTAGTAACTTTTACATATTATTATTAAACCTAGTTTAACAAAGAGTTAACAACATTTCATTTTCTTCTCAACCTCACTCTAATATTCAGAAGTTTAAGTGTGCATTGCAAAATTTTGTGAGGGCACCCAGAATCTTCATGTATGTATAACACTAAAAAAGTAAGGTGAGTGGCTGCCCCTAGTGCGAAAGTTTATTGGGGCTAGTGGGGGCCCCGGCTCTGATGTTTTTTTTTGCTCGTTAGTGTAATTTACGCATATTTCGTCCGAAAATTTATATGAAATGAATCCATTGCCCCTTAACTTAAGGGCCCTATCCTATATTTTTTTTTTCAGGCTTGCCACTAACTACCACGTTTGTATGAGAGTTGGTCCGCCCTGATCGTAATGACAGTTATGAAAATTCAGCCCCTCTCTATTATTTTTAATTCTATAGTAGGCTTTAGGTATGGTCTAAAGTCGACATCAGATACACACGAGGGCATAGGTTCTCTTATTTAAAGTATATTTCATCGAATTAAAAAGAAAATAAAAAGCAGTCGACTTTATAGAATATTGGTTCACAAGAAGTTGTGCGTTGTCGGTCCCTATATTTTGATATAGTTGAAACTCAAAGAACACAAGTAACAACCGTCCCAATCTGACCAATATTGTGGTAGGGGTAGGGGGCCATTCCTCCATATCCGTCGCACACATACATGGCATTTCAATTAAACATGTCCCCCTTTTAAATCTCAATCAATATTGTGTTAGTGAAAAAAAGAATAATGGATTGCAAATATCAAAATTAAAGGTATATAGTAATTGTAGCTTTCTATGCAACATTATGATGCATTTATGGACAACAATTTATAATTAAGTGGTCTTATGTTTTTTTTAACGGTCAACGAATTCTCTAAATTGAGTATTGGCAAAATTAACCACATCGATATACACTCGCCTCCTAAACCGGGGAAAACCCTAACCTAGGATCAAAGCCCGAGAACACTAGCTTGAAGGCACGACAGTGTGATGAGGTAAAACCGTTCAGTTGATCAATGATTGACCTAGCGATCTCCGCCAAGTCTCCATCATCACCAGGTGTCACATAGTACACCAAGTCTCTTCCTTGCTACTCAACGACCAGCTTATTGGGGGTTTTATGTTTAAAAAAATACAAAAGCTTGTGAGGGTAATTTTCTTTTTGAAAGACGAAATAAAAGTATATAAACTAAAGTTATAAAATGGAAAATTAAGGGAAATTTGTGTTTGTGAGTAAACTAACATTGCCATGATAGCATACTCACATGACAGTTTCTTCATTAACGGATTTAGAAACATATATTGAAGATTTGAAACCATGAGTGTATCACCTAATATGAATATGTCATGGGGTGTACTCAATATTCATCATTCATTGTTATATGTCTTCTTAATGTCACATGACGACCCTCCTCCATCTTTCACCAGATCTTTCAACTATGGATATGCCCATCTTACATTTATCAAACATATGTTTTCAGGAGCTTAGCTCTGCAGGTGTACCCATTATTAACCGTCATTCTATGCTACCTTAGTGCCACGTCACGACAAATCTCAATTTTTCACCTCATCTTTAACCGTAATCTGTGTATGGATATATTTGTCTTTCGTCTTTTAACCCTTTTTATAAAAATAATACATATAATATTTAATAACTAGGTTAGAGTCCCGTGTGGACACACAGTGCACCCACAAGTAAAATAAAAACTTTGTTAAAGATTGTAGTATGCAAGTTGTTTTATTTATTTAAAGTTTAGTAATACAATTTGTATGAATTATGGTTACATACAAAATATCATCAAAGGTTTAATGTAACGAAATAATGGATATATCGATCAACAATGTTTGATTTGACATCATTTATAATGGATACATCCAAAATGTTTATTGTTTTACCTCTGATAGAACAAATGTCTCGAACCATTTTCTAGTAATGGTGGCAACTCGCATTTGATTATCCATCAACACTTAGGTAACTGCCTCAAATTACTGAATTGTAGGCACTTTTTCTCTTCAGTAGCATGTGATGACAAGCCTTTCACAGATCCGAGGAGACCAATACACACCAATCTAACCTACTTTCTAACAAAAACAAAACATTAACTTTATTATATGTTCAATTCAGCCAAATGAAAAACAATTTGACAAAATACACCTGTTTTTAATGGTTCATATTTCGCTAATTAGTAAAAACAAAATGAAGATGCATATTAAGTTAAGTTGTTTAACTTTGCACTCTAAAATGCTTTAGTCATCAGTAGACTTATTTAATCTTATAAATTAAACATACTATCTCCTAATGACATACACACAAAGCTATGAAAACCACATACCGGCAATTCAGGTATTCAACTACCACTTTTGAACAAAAGGACATTTCCAACTATTTTGATGTAAACATAAAACAACAAAGCGATTTAATTTATTGTAAATCTACTCTAATACAATAACTAAATAATTATTGTCGGTTTGGGTTGACTAAGCTTGTTTACCCCAAACATGACACACAAATAATGTATATGCATATATCCATAAATGGAGTTCGAATAAGCAAAACTCAGTGATACTGCGTAGCACTCAAGCGGTCTTTATTAGCATCTACTATAGTAACTTGTCAAGAAATTTGCCTAAGAGGAATGTTAACTGATTTTGGATTTCAGCACCATGAAGCAACAGTGATTCTTTGTGATAATAAATCAACTATCCAATAAACTATAGCATGTTCAAGCATATCGAACTTAAGTGTTTTTTTATCAAAGATATAACCATTCAAAAGGAATTCAACTCTGCAATAATCATGAGCAAATGGCTTATCTACTCACTAAGGCACTTTCAAAAGAAACATTTGTGTACTTTAGACACAAGCTTGGACTCCAAAAATCTGAATTAGCAGAAGGTGATACTTTTCACTAAGAGAATAAAGAAGATTCAATAGTATGTGACCATGTGACCACGTTTCCTTTTTTTTACTCTATCAAACTTTAATAATTTATCACAGTTTGATTCAACAATATTTCACTTTCTTGCCTAATACAATTTTTTTTTTAACTTTTTTGTCTTTGACATAATCCACATAACATATATGTGTAAATACAAATTTATGTGAGTAACATAGTATCATTTTAGAGTGAACCTATCCTGCCCTTGCTTAGAAAAGATCGTAGCCAACCTAACCTAACCCAACCCAAACCCGGTAGCTCTAATGCAAATGAAAACAGAGAACATAGAACAAAAATTAAGAGAAGAAAGAACCATGTTAAGAATGCTTTTAAAGATTTATGTTGAAACTTCACCAGTCAATGCCATCTTTCAAGCATCAGTTGTTAACAAAAAAAATAAGTCCCACCATTGAAAATTGACCAAACAGTAACAACAATGCAATCAGACTAAACAATAAAACCAATGCAAAAGGGCACCAATAATACATAACAATGCAACATATTATTAGTTTTAAAAATGGTACTACACTTCACCTTAGCTCTAATTGTGAGGTGTCAAGATTTGTAAGAATAATCAACGACCTTCTTGTGAAATCAAGAACCATTGTTGCATACATACCATGGCCAGTTACCATGTGAAAGAAGAATCAATGCCGGACTCATGAACGGTTTCAATGATGTCATCTTCTAGTTGCGCCATTTCTTATCCCCACCGCTACAAAAATAGAAATAAAAAAAAGTTATACTAATCTAGATCTACATGCAGATTATAGTCACCAAAACTCAAGTTCACCTGGTTCACTAAGTAACCTGTTGATTATAAGAATTGTTTCATTATTTACCTCCTCAAATGACGCTCTATGTAGCATTTCACATTAACCGTTTTCTCCCTCTCCGCCTTTTTAGTTGTAGGAGTTCTTGTCAATCTATTCAATTCCTTTGTCACCAGCATCTCAACAATTTTAATTGATACTAGCAACTTCTTTTGTGGTGTTAATAACTCTGTGTCTCCTTCAACCTTATTAGCAATGACAGTTAAAATTGAATTATTTCCCAATGTAGATGGTTTATACATCTTATATGCTAATTTCGACTTCGGTGTTACTAACGATTCCTCGAGCTCAACATAAGGACTCATTGATGAAGGATCTTAACCAATAGTCTGACTGTTGGGATTGGGGTCCCCAAGATCTACCCTTTCACCATCTCCCATATGCTCTCTTCTTCTTCTCTCAATAGCCTATGTAATAAGTTATACATAATTGAAGCACTGAAGTTGTTAATAGTAAATTAGAGTAAAAAGAAAAAGAAACAAACAGATAGAGGTCAAATGAAAATACCAAAGGATGAACGTATGCATGAGAAAAGCCTTTTAAGTTTTGAGTTAACAACGAACTCTATAAAAAAAAGATTCTATGTTTTCTATCCTACTGCAGCGAAAGGTGTTTGAAATAACTTGATATGAAAACAATAATAAAAAAAGAAGCAAACAAATATGATAAAG
The DNA here is from genome assembly GCA_032199755.1 of Ambrosia artemisiifolia. Lineage (NCBI taxonomy): Eukaryota > Viridiplantae > Streptophyta > Magnoliopsida > Asterales > Asteraceae > Ambrosia > Ambrosia artemisiifolia. The sequence goes on along the minus strand of CM063522.1, from coordinate 50,485,450 downwards.
TTTATACATGAAAATGAGATAAAGATGTCAAGTTGTAACCTTGGTAATTTTCAATAGAACATTTCAAATCCATACTCCACCTCATCTTGCAGCTAACATAAAACATGTAATCATTTATTGAATGAAAGGATCCTATGATAGAAAAATGCCTTGCCAACAATAAGTATAATTTAAACACTACAGTTGTACATCATATAATTTTAATTTAAACACTAAATCTAACATAATCAAATCCAGATAAGTTCAAAACTTTTGAGGTTTCATAAACTTCAATAGTTCAAACTTCTGGTGTTCACTCTAAGAAACCCCCAACAAGGCCTACTGCCAAGAAGAAGTCAGAGGAACAAGTAAAAACAGACTTCAAAATGGTTTTGCTTGAAGGCAACACTATTGTTGAAGATGAATTTGTAGTTGAAGAAAAGCCTCTGCTCACACAATTCAGGGATACTTCTACTTATGCTTATCAACTCCAACAAACCATAACAGAAAAGAAACAAACCAAGGTAATCACTGAACATCACATTCCAACTTCTAGTGATACACCTGGTGTTGTTAATATTGAACAAAGAAGGAGATCCCACCTGATGGTCACTGAAATAGAAGACTCTCAAAAATCAGGTACAAACCAAGAAAAGGGCCTTGTCCCTTATACTCTAGACTTTGACAAGTCTAAAGTAAACATTGTGAAATGATCCTTCACCACCTCAAATGCAATAATAATCACAAGAAGATATCGTTCCTTCAAGACCTTCAAAAACATAGATGAACTGAAGAATCTTTCAACAAAAGATCTTCTTACAATTCAACATCTTGAACCAGAACAAGGACCTCTCACTGAACAACAAGCTCACCCGCTCAAGATCTCCATGGTCAGAGAAATATAGAGAATACTTGATTGCAGAAAGAAAGACAATAAAGATTAGATAAGGTTTTGGCTTCATTAATCCAGGGGGAGATTGTAAGGTCAAAGAGGATTGACAAAGCCACTTTTGATACCTTAGTCTTAATCAGATTCTGTAATATTTTGCTAAGTATAGAAACTGCTGAAGAAGAAGATAACAAGTATTGAAGAAGCTGATAACAAGTGCTGAAGAGTAAAAGTCAGAAGTTCTTCAGACGAACCAGACAAATCTCTGAAGAACTACTGAAGACCAAACTTCTGAAGAATACTCATCAGAAGTTTGTCACTCATCAGCAGTTCTAATAGAAGCTTCCCACCGCCTTATACTTCAGTAGTTTAGTATTATAATAGTTTTGTTAAAGTCTTTGTACAAGTTCCGATACTACAGCCTGTTGTAGTATTATTATATTGCTTTAAATAATTCTCATGTACGTATTAACTAGTCTATAAATAGATGGGTTCATCCCATTATTTTAAACAGTCCTTGTGTAGTTAATCTTTCCTAATATATTGAGACTCATTTGAAGCATTTACTACTGTTATATTCATTAATTGTTTGATTCTCATTTACTGCTTTAGTTCATTGATTGAGGGGGAGTAATAACTCCTGTTAAAAGTGAAACTTTAACTTTGAACACTTATATTTATTCCGCTGGGCAATTTACTTTGATAGATCTAAAACAAGTGTTCATAATAAGAACTGTTAAACAGAAACTGATCCAACAAAGTGATTTATTAAATTGTGTTTATCTCAACTCGCTCTCATATATGAAATAATATTATTAAATTATAATTTTATGTTTATCTCTTATTTATTTAATATTTATTTTCGTAACTATTTCTTTTATATTTTCACTTATTAAAAACCATTTAATATTTTATTAATCCAACCTCATGTATATTAGATTTTCTAACCTAATAATAAATTAAAAAAACAAAAAAAAAATGTTATAACATGCATGCATGATACACAAGTTTCTAATGAATTCTTTACACTAAATGAAACTGTAAATGAAAGGTATATTTTCATCCTGAACAAAATAAGTCAAAACCTGTCGTTTCTAAAAAAACTACATCTTCAAGACCACCGCTTCAATCACGCGGTTTCTTCTTGTTACAAAACATGGATCTAAACTCCAAAATAGCAGAAAATACTCATAAACCAACAAGAAGTCTTACACAAAACTCTTACAGGTCAGAGATTACAAAACAACAACTCTCGCAAAAAACTAATCAACAACTCTAAAAAACATACAACATATTATTGATGAATAATCTGCACAAACAACTCTAACAGATCTATGATCTACGTAACAGATTGTTACATATCAAAACCCTAGATTACAACGAAAGAGAGAACAGTTGAGAGAGTTCTAGAGAGGAAGAGAGAGAAACGAATAAAGCAGAATGAATAACAAAATATCTACTCTCTTAATTTATAGGTAGGTCATAAGTCATAACTTGAGTCGGTGACCTGACCATGGGCCCTGGGCCAACTTGGGCTGGAAATAATAAAGAGTTGTATAAGCCCAAGTTTATATTGTGTAGCCCAGACTTCCAACGTATGTAGTGGCCCACTATGACTTGATCAATAACACTCGTGCTTAGCTACACAGCTACTCGGCTACTCAGCAACCATCTTGATCACAACAACTCGACAACATACAACATCACAGCAAATCTTGATTATCACTTGTCCAACTTGATCAATCATCTCATGGCCAACACAGCATATAAACCATAAAACAAAATTATGATCATCTAGAATCAAATAAACTAATATGAAACTACTCACCAGTTTTGGTATTAAATTGAACATATAACATGATGGGCACCTTTCCTTTTTAACACTTCTGTCGTTGCTCGTCATCCAAACATACATTATTTCTTTAATATACACTTTTCATTCTTATTCACATGATTAAAATTGTTGTCTTATCATATTATAGTATATTAATATTAATTTTTATGTTATATCGTAACACACATTTTATTACTTTTTATTAAATTTGTCTATCCCAGGAAGCTCTCAGGAAATAACCTAGTTGTTATATGTAATAATGTTACTACTGGTCTATCATATTAGTCTATATACTGGTTTATCCTATAAAACAACAAAGCAGATGGTATATATTAGCGTTTAGCGTTTCAGTTCAAAAAAAAATATTAGCGGTTCAGAAAAATATTTGTCGTAACGAACCTAATATACTTCACAGTCGCACACGAATCTATGGTTGTAGGGTAGCACCTTTGTTTTGCCCTTCTAGAATATGTGATGTCAAATAGTACGTGTGCATCGTGTAGTATATTATCTCCCTGTACATTTTATTATCATAAAGTCTTCATTTTTAAATGACATAATTAGAGTGTAATCGTTTTCAGCTCGCAACATATTAATTAATCTTTTAAAATAAAAACACTAAGGTGGTGTTTCTTTGTAACATTCGGCCTCTCTTACCACCAATATTGTCCGCTTTGCCCCCGATGGGTTGCCCATCCAGGAACTCACGGCTTTGTTTTTGGTCGCCCCAGTGGAGACTTCCCAGGAGGTCACCCATCCTGATACTACTTCCACCTGAGCACGCTTAACTGTGGAGTTCTCCTCTCATCCACTAGCATTAAGCCCAAAACGCGTTGGTGATTTAAGAGGCTTTGAATTACTTATGAACTAAGGATCTCTCCTGGCCACGGCCGATGTGGGATTTGCCTAGGGTGTCATACAATGGTCCATGTTAATCTTCTCAGAAATCCATACTGTTACAATCCCCCCCCCCCTTAAGGACTCATCGTCCTCGATGAGGTTTGCCCCACCATCCCGAACGGCACAGGAGTGGCTCTGATACCATTTGTAACATCCGGCCTCTCTTACCACCAATATTGTCCGCTTTGCCCCCGATGGGTTGCCCATCCAGGAACTCACGGCTTTGTTTTTGGTCGCCCCAGTGGAGACTTCCCAGGAGGTCACCCATCCTGATACTACTTCCACCTGAGCACGTTTAACTGTGGAGTTCTCCTCTCATCCACTAGCATTAAGCCCAAAACGCGTTGGTGATTTAAGAGGCTTTGAATTACTTATGAACCAATGATCTCTCCTGGCCACGGCCGATGTGGGATTTGCCTAGGGTGTCATACAATGGTCCATGTTAATCTTCTCAGAAATCCGTACTTTTACGTTCTTCTTCTTCTTCCTCCCCTCCTCCTCCTCTTCCTCCCTACCTCCGCCCAGTGGCGGATCCAGGATTTTTTTTACTAGGTTCCTTTTTTTCGGTTTGGTACAAGGGTTCGGGTCGGTTTGACGGTTCGGGTCGGTTTAGGGGTTCGGGTCGGTTCGGGTCGGTTTGACGGTTCGGGTCGATTCGGGTCGGTTTGACGGTTCGGGTCGGTTTAAACATGTTAAAATTTAACATCCCTAAAATTATTCAACCGTAATATAGACTAGATTCACACTTTCAGTTTCAATTGATTAAATCATCTCGTCTAATTTATTCTGAAATCAATTTACAAATTAAGTTATCTAAATGCCTAATAAATACACAAATCAACTTATGGACTTAAGCATTTAAGCAATCAAATAAAGCAAATAACTTGTTAAAAGCCGAAATGTTACTAACCTGTTAAATGAAGAATCGTAGAAGCACAATTGATACAGAACGGTGATTTCAATGTATGCAAACATAACGGAATCATAGATTATATAATTCCATCCTTGATTCAATCAACATGTGAATGGAGCAATCAACAGGTTCACAGTTCTAACCGAGTTGAAACATAAGAGCGGCTTCGTGCATAACATATCTCCATGACAAGTTCCCGAACCCAAAGTTGGTGAATTTTATTTTTTCCTATCTATAATATTAAGCTTCTTTCTACCGTGTGCCTATGAAACAAGAACATCATTAACCATTATGCAGAACAAATCCACAATATATGTATGAATAATAGCACAAAATCATACAGATATTTCATAACTAAACTTAAACAAAAAAACAAGAAACCAACACAAAACAAAACAAAATAAAACAAAAAACCCACCAACAGACCCCTCCACCTTACCTTGATTTCTTCATCAATCCTCCTCCCAAACAAATCATGTATATAGTGCACACAAAATCCTCTTCATATTCTAGTCTATTTTTCTATTCCACCCATTCCCACACATATATACACATACATACATTTATTTTTCTTGTTTGCAACCTTGGTTATATAAACATTTTGGATAATCCCAAATTACCATATTTATCCATCTGAATCAATTAAAAAAAAAGATATCTACCAGTGGTTTAAGATGAATGAAACAAACCTTTTCATTCCTGCATAACCCTACGAACTATGAGATTTTGCCCAAATAAAACTTATAACATAGAATCAATATAATTGGATGGGTTTTCATGAATACTACAAAATAACAGAATAGATACCTGAGAACATCGTTGCCCATCAACAACAGTTTAGTAATTGTTCCCATTTTAACTAGAAATATCCAAAATTATACAAGATTATCACTCCATTCTTGGTTCCAAAATAAATAAGGGACTGAATTACAAGTTTTGTCCTTTAGGTTTATACCTGATTGCAAAGAATGTCCTTTAACTTTAAAATTGATTGGTTTTGTCCTTTATGTTTTAAAATCTTGCACGTTATGTCCTTTATGGCTAACTTGGTTAGTTTTCTCGGTTAAGTTTGGTCATGTGACCTGCACATGAGGGTATTTCAGTAAAATCCTCTTATCTTCTTCCCCAATTTATAGATCATAAACCCTAACCCTAACACCCATTTCAATTAACCAAATTTATCAACATCTCTGTCCATCTCTCTACCTCTCCTTCTGTACACAACAAGCAGCCACCCTCCACCACCTGGTGACACACGAGGGACGATTCACCAACTGTTTCCAGTTGATTTAGCACCTCCTAAGTAGCATAATATTATATTTAATCTAACTAATCAACGAATTAAAATATGGGTTTGTGATCCAGTTACGTGAATAACTTGGATCTGTTGAGAAATGAAGGTAGCAGATCGATGTTTGCCCATGAAATTGGAAATTTTTAAACGTGAAAGTGTTGGAAGATTGTGACCATTTTTTTTTGTTGTTGTTATGAACATTAGGTTGTGATTGTGATGGAGAACGAGATCCATTGGGATGGGATTCTCTTGGTTGGTCAACAGCTTATGTGAATGTGTAGGGCCCAGTCTCCGATGAAGATGATGATGGTGGGGTTATGGCTTTTGCGGTCAAGGAAGATGGTCATGGTGTGACGGTGGGTGGGAGCAGGTACCATGGCGGTGGTTTTGGTTGCAAGCATGTGATGGAGGTGGTGGTGGGGTGTGTGTGTTTAGAGAGAGAGAGAGATATATTCTTCTGTAATTTTTTTCCCTTTTAATACTTTTTTGTAAATTGGGGAAGAAGATAAGAGGGTGATTTTACTATTATGCCCTCACATGCAGGTCACATGACCAAACTTAACGGAGAAAACTAACCAAGTTATCCATAAAGGACATAACGTGCAAGATTTTAAAAGATAAAGGACAAAACCAATCAATTTTAAAGTTAAAGGACATTCTTTGCAATTGGGTATAAACCTAAAGGACAAAACTTGTAATTCAGTCTAAATAAGGACTACGATTAATAATTATGAATAAGCAACAAAACAATAGATGATTCAACATACCATTCCAGAAGACGATGTACATAGTGGATTATACGATTAGATCTATACAACTTCATCTTGGAGAAAATGAATCGATATAAAAAATATATTACGATTATGAAAAGATGTAATAGAAAGGAGGCGGAGGGCGGCGGGGGTCCGAAGGAGGACGATGTTTTGTTTGGAAGGGTGACGTAGAGGGTTTTGTTTTACCCTAGTTTTGAAATAAATAAAAAGTTGGAAAGCTGCAAATAAAACACATGAAACAGGGCTCGAACCTAGAACCTTGTGGATGTTGATGCAGGGACTTTACCACTAAGCCACCTACAACTTTTATCAATAGGTTCCTAAGATAATTTTCTTATGGGTTCCTTTTTTTTCTATATACATTAACACTAAAAATTACAAACCGACTAGGTTCCCGGGAACCCACCCGCCACAGCCTAGATCCGCCCCTGCCTCCGCCGCCTGCCTCCTCCATCCCTCCACCAAAGCCGTCGCTTCCCCCTCCCCTCCACCACTGCCGCCAATTCCCCCTCCTCCCTCCACCACCGCTGTCACCTCCCTCCGCCATATATTGCATTTCCTCAATATATTGTTTTGTGTTTATGTATATTAACAACCTGTTGAGGGCTTTTTTTGATTAATAATAAGAATAAAAATAGTGCAATAATAAGATAGGTGTTTGGAGAGAAGAACAAAAATGGAGCTTCTTTGCTAGGTGTGGGTGTTTTAGAGAGAGAGAGGGGGGGGGGGGAAGAACAAAGTAACTTATAATTGTTAGGCGTTGGTGTGTGTTTTATTTGATTATGATTTCGTGGATATTTGTGGTGGATTATGGTTTATGATTTTGAGTTACGCTGCAGACGTTAACAAACAAACAGTCTTTTTCTTGCAGACTGCAGACACTTGGTCCACCTCTTCTCCTATATATGTCTGCATATGTGGTCCGCAGACTGCAGACCTTTTGTTTCAGAAAAAACAAACAGCACCTGTAGGAACCGCTCGTATATAAAATAAATAAAAACAAATAATATTACGATTACAACTAAATAAGAAACGAATGCAGAAATTAAAATACAATTACAACTTTAAAGAATCGAAATACAAGAAGAAATTAGAAACAACAAAGACAAGATGGCTGAGGATCGTGTTGAACACGGGGCCCTTAAAACAAATTCCGAGTCTATTAACAAGAACTCGTTTTGTTTCCCAGGGTACAACAGCCGGAACAGCAAGATTGCTGCCGGAGAAGACTCTGACCCGAAATGTACCTGAAACAGCAAGAAGAACACGAAAAAGATTGCTGGAGAAGGCAAGAGAGGTGAAGAATAGAACAGTATGTTAGAAGTGTGTCTCCAACCAAGGGTCTCCTTGGTATTTATAGGAGTTCAATCCCAATCAGTTTCGGAAGGCATTAAAAACGAAAAATAAATGTCATTGAACGTCTTCAATGGCATTTATTACGTTCTTAAAGTTTCAGACGAAACTGTTTGACTGACTGTTACATTTCTGAACTGATGCTGCTGAGGAGCTTGGAGACTCCGCGCGCGCGCGTATACCTGCGCGCATGCGCACAACGTAAGTCCCAATCTACGTCAGTGGAAGCTAGCACGCGCTACTGCGCACAACGTCTTTTACGTTTTACGTCACTCGATCGCCTGCGCGCGGGCGCGTGTGCGAGTGCGAGTGCGAGTTAGGGTGCTCCGCACCCTTCGCGAGTTCCATAGAGTGAGCTCCCATGAAACAATTAGGAAAGAGTGTTCCTCCTTATATACCACTCATGGTATCATCACTCCTCCTATGTGGGACAAGTTCCACTTTGTTTCATTTCAGCATCAAGTGCATTATTCACCAATCTTTGAGCATCGATATCTCATTCATCTTAGCTCCGTTTTGGACATGGTTTGGTTCGTTGCGAAGCTCTCACAACATAGAACATAAACCCACAGAGAAATATATAAGTAAACATCTGTTTCAAATATATATTTTAGTCCAAAGTTAGGAAAAACTCATTTTCCTATATTTTGTGAAAATAGCATTTTCACTAAATTTCCAACAGCACCTAATACTATACAAATTAAACAAAATTAAATTATTTTATGACTTCAAAAAAAATTTATATATTAACGTATGAAGAAATTTCACACGTTCAAAAATCAGGAAGTAATTAATTTAGAAGTTAAGAATATATTTTAAATGATTGTAACACATGCCTTAAAATTTGTACCGTATAAAATCTTTAGTTTATGTTTAGTTACTTTCTTACTTTAATTTTTTCCCTCATTTTATGCATTTTCATTCATAATAATATATAGATTGATGAATAGTAAACCTTTAAATATAGATGGTCACTTTAGTTTTCTATAATAATAGAGTCTTCATTCTTTTATTTTCTCTAAAAAAAATTTATATATTTATAGTGAAGATTTCGAAACTACACTAACACTTTAAGTCTGTAAAGGATAAAGATTTTCATATTGGAGTTGCCTAATTTTGTAATCAAATTATCTCATGAAGGCATGTCTATTTCTACAAGCATTTGTGGCATTTCACTTTGTCACATAAATGAGCATCACCGTTTTTCAGTTTTTGTATGTTTAAAAGAAAATCCTATTCAACCTCTTATCATTTTATTTGTCCATCGACATAGCAAGTAGCAATCACTTCACCCATTAATCTTCTTAAAACCTGTCGCCCCTCCTTCGGCCCTTTCCTCTACACCGCTCATGATGGTTTCTCTTAATTTATAGAACACAAAAATAACTAAGATTTTGTCTTTTTTTTTTAATATCCGCGTATCTTTTTATAATTTAGTATGGTTTTGACCCGTTATGTATATTAAAAAAATAAACAAGTTTCATTTTAGTGTATAAATTAATTTTTTTTATACTTAAATAATAAATATGTTAATTGAATAGCTAGATAATTTTTTTTGTTATGTATCAAAAAAGTGTTGAAATTTAAATCTGAAACTATACGAAAACTCTATTATTTACTTTGAAAATCCGTTCTTATAAGCAAGGAGCAGAGGCCCAATATTAAAAGGGATTTATATGTACTCCATCAAACTGGGAGCCCATATAACCAAATTTTATAGAGCGTTTAGGTATTTATTCAATTTGGTCATTAGTCGTTACCAAATATTATTTAAAAGCATGTCTAATGTCGAAAATATATTGTTTTAAAGACAAAAATACGTATCTGTTAAACTTTTATAATATAACTAGGTTCTTTTAGGAATTTTTTATAAATTGTAGGATAAATAACCGAGTAGCCTCATATTCATTAGCTACAATGGTAAAGACAAAGCTTTAAGAATATTTAGGTTTGAAGAATTTGGATTTAAATCTTATAGACGGCAAGATTAAAGAAATTCTCTTTTCGAGAAAACAAATACACACCCTTGGATACATATGTGTGTATCCTACAAATACCCCTAAACGTGATAAATGAAGTGTCGAAAACTATAGATCTAATCTATAATACCAACAATAATCACTCAAACACAAACAACCATAACAGTGAAAAAATTTTATTATTATCCAACCCAAAGATTACCCCACAAAATCTTAGGGTAGTGGAGACAACCCTAATCGGGCTTCGGCCCATTATAATTAGGGTTATGGGTGATGATGGTATATGTCAAACTCTATAGAAGGGAAGATATCCCTAATAGAGAGAACACTTTTTGCTAACCCTAAAAGCTATCTCGAATAGTATCCTCATCACCAAGTTTTTGTTATAAACAACTATGTTTGTAGTCGTCTCTCGACCCGAACACCTTTTCTATTTTACAGGATTCAATGTGCCATAGAGATATCAGTGAATGATCGTTTTTGTGGATCAGTAGTCATTTCTAGAGGTGTACAAAACCGGGTTTTTTGAATACCCGGGTTCGGTTATGTACCCGGGTTCGGGTATGACCGGGTAGGGAATAACCGGGTATTACGAAATAATCGGATCGGGTTCGGGTAGGGTATTTTCGTCCTATATACCAGGTTCAGGTAGGGTTCGGGTTCGGGTTTTCAATACCCGGTTTCGCGTATACCCATTTTCGGGTACTAGATACCTATTTTTCAAGTAAGCGTGTGAATTTCCGACACGACCCGAACCTAACACGAAATTAGCGGGTTTAGGTTTAGTCTAAATGGGTTCGGGTCAAACCCGCGAACCCGTTTAGCTAAACGGGTCGGGTTCGGGTCAACTCGGGCGGGTTGGTTATACTATATATTGTTTTTTTACAATATGTTTTATGTTATAAATTAAATTGGGTATGTATTTTATGCTACACTTATAACTTAAAATAGAAATTGGTATGAGATTTTATAAATAAAACATAAATGTTTTATATATATTTGTGTTTTTTGTAGTAAAATTTTAATTTTAATACATTAGTTTGCGAAAATACCCTACGGGTAGGTAGGGTCGGGTTCGGGTATTAAATAACCGGGTTTTAAAATACCCTACGGGTAGGGTCGGGTTCAGGTATTAAATAACCGGGTTTTAAAATACCCGGGTTTTAAAATACCCAGGTTCGGGTATTTTTTTCGAGTTCAGGTATTTTGTACACCTCTAGTCATATCATCTATACTACATTATAAAGAGGGAGCAATGGGCAAACATGTCCAACTTGGTAAACTTAAGATGGCATTTGAAAAGCCATATGCTTTAACCCTCAAATGTCATATAAATCTTCCCCAAAGTACCCTTGTCAATGCATTAAGATGCTTGTACCATGACTTGTCAATGCATTAAGATGCTTGTAACATGTAACCCAAAAAAATTTGTAATTGTAACCTCCCTGAATGAAAGAGCTACCCTATTAATAATTACTCTGTTTTAATATGTTATTAACCACAATTGAATGAAATACAATTGAATGAGTCGATTGAATCCCTAGAGGTTACAATTGAAACTTCATATTTATACCCCTCAATCATGTTCTGTTCATCACCCGTGATTGAAAGGGATACAAAGGTTAATGAAATTGTAGTTCATCTTATATTTATTTTTCTATTTGTAGTGCATACCTAAGCAGGTGTTATGTGAGACCTTATTGATCATTATTTTTACACGAAGACATGTTTGTTGGTGGAATAATCTTGAGGGTCACCAAAGGGTTTGTGGAAGGTGGCATTAATTAAATTATTTGGTACTCATCTGGCATAAAATGGCCTCTTCCAGCCTAGGACATGGGGAGTTGGCACTTCATGAACCGTTGGTGGTTTTAATGAATCCTCTACTGCAATTGATCGGTTGGGAAGGGGAATGCTTGAGATGAGGCTTAGGGACAAAGTGGAACGTCATGATGACAAAGTGAGTGTAAGTACAATCATTTTAATAGATGTTTACCGACTTAAAATATATTTATTATATCAACTTTATTATTCAGGATAGTGAACCAGAGATTGTACACGGGGCGAGCACTAAAGCTGGACATGTTATAAGGACAACAATTGGTGGGCGTAACGGTCAATCTGAGCAGGTAATAAGTTACGACTTTAAAGAATTACATTGTCTATCATAGAACTAAGATAGATGCCAACTTCTCATCTCGTATATAATATTCCTTTTCATTTGCTTTCATTTCATGGCAGACTGTGACTCTGTGAGTTACATAGCAAAACATGTGATCGGGACGGGTTCCTTCGGTGTTGATTTTCAAGTGAGTATGGTTAAATTTTAAGATGATTTGTTTTCCATCAAGTTTATTGATTTTTATGCACTTTTGCATCATTGGTGCAGGCTAAAGAAAGTTCTTCAAAATAAACGTTACAAGAACAAGGAATTGCAGATTATGCAAATGCTGGATCATCCTAATGTTGTGGCACTTAAACATTCCTTTTTTTCAACCACTGATAAAGACGAGCTATACCCCAATCTTGTTGTTGATTTTGTTCCTGAAACTGTTAGCCGTACTGCAAGGCACTACACTAGGATGACTCAACGAATGCCCTTAATATATGTCAAGCTTTATACCTATCAGGCATGTATCTACATCTCTTTTCAGCTTTGAGTTTACTTATTTTGCATAGGTGACAAATTGGTGGTTGGGTAGGATTGGGTAACAGTTCAAAAGAGGTTCACTTGACCCGCAAACATCTTTTTGGCCATCTTTGTTTTAAGTAGTCCATGTGGTGAATAGGATTGCAAGAATTATATTATTACCATACTATCATAATAATCTATTTTTGTATACTAAAACAATTATGAGATATAATTACTTTTAGCATAGGTTGAATCTCGTATATTGCATCTGTAAGATGTAATTATTTTTATATTACACATGAAAGGATTGAAGGTAAAAAGGTGATTGAAAAAGTTGTACCTCCATATTGAGAATGTTTTTGTATTCATTTCTCTGCAGATATGCAGGGGACTTCTTATATCCACAATTGTGTTGGGATATGTCACCGTGACATCAAACCACAGAATTTACTTGTAAGATTATATTTTGAAACTTGGTGAATTAATTTCTTCTTTTTTTCATTCCAGGTGCAGATAAAACCCGCTTTTATATACCATATGATTTAAGGTTTAACACATCACATCATTTCAACCTTAAACTAGCCTAAACACCGGAAACGCCAAGCCTAAAATAGCCTGGAAACAAGGACCCCACCACTTTACTATACCCACCAATCACACCCCCCCCCCCCATGAGATGGACCCCACACTTTCCCCTTTTTCTTTCTTCGGCTAGCAGAAGCCGATGATTGAAAGCTAAAGACGAAGCTGAGACAGGCAGGACGGTGTAGCCAAAACAGCTACAAAGTCGGAGGCTCCAAGCCGTGCCCGCCCCGTCCTCCCTTATTAAGTAGACTTTTTAAAGAAGTTCTAAATTTATTGAAATATAAAGCATATGCACCTAACATTTTGACATTTCAGTTCTACATTCTACGCATTGTAATGGGTAACTGTAATATAAAACATTAGCTAAAATAAATCACATTGTTTGCAGATAATGAAAATGTCTTCTTAATAGGGCAAAAACCATGATTGCATCAATGAACCGTTTTTCAAGCGAAAAAGTACAAGTAGCATGGAGCAAGATCTTTTTGCAATTATCAATTTACAAACCAAAGTTGCAAAATGCTAGAAACCATGTGTGAAATAATCAGCTTTTGAAACATGTAATGCAATTGTCATTGCGAATAGGCGGCCGGTTGTTTTAACCGGTTGCGCAGGGTTATAGTACCTATAATACGGAGCATTGTTATTGCGCAATAAATGACTGGTTGTTTTATGGTTTAGTGCTCCACAACACCTTCAGGTTATAGCACCTATAATATGGAGCATTGTCATTGCGCAATAGGCGACCGATTATTTTAACCGGTTTAGCACGCCACAACGTTCTTTTTGAGACTCAGGTTGGTTCTTAAGTTGCTTTTTTGTTTTCTTCTCTTTTTTATGTTTAATCTGTCTGCTCTCGGAAAGTATCTTCTTTTTTATTCATACTTTTATCTTATTTGTGTGTTTTTGGAATGTATTTATATGTTTAATAGAGACTTTGTTTTGGATGGCAGTTAGTAGTTTGTACAAATTTAAGGTTCTATATTGTGCATTTTGTATAGGGTTTGATGGGTATGGACTATTACTGTTTATGTTTTTGGGTTTTTTAAAAGATGGTAACTAGAAATATACAAGCACGTATAGCTTTGTAGGTGGTAATTGGCTAGATAGATTTAAAGGAAAATGGTTGCAAGTTAAAAAATTTAGTTGGTAGGCTTTGTTTTTGCTACTTGAATTCTTTGTTTTGGTGTCTTTTTCGAGCAGATTTGTATATTGCTGTGATTAAGAATGCCTTGCGGAGTGAGGAGGTTTGCAAGTACGTAATTGATGTAAAAGGTATTTGAATTTGCTGTTTTTAAGCTGCATCAAACATTTCTAATATGTCATTAGATTTCTGATAACATACCTTGATTCCTTGTAGAGAAAGAAAGATATATAATCTGTGGCACGTATTCTGTACGAACCATTTTAATAACTAACTATTACCACTTTAATCCTCATATCATTTAATAAAATTGTTAACATAGATTTGTATGTTTTCTTTATTTATTTCTCTTTGTTGGATTCGATATTTTAGGCTTACTCGGTGGTCAAGGTCTAACATCAATGAATTGAATGTACTTTCTTTTAGTTTGTTTTCTTTTTTCATTTTTTGACAGTTCTCCTAAATAAATTAGGAACATGTTGTGCACATGCTTAATGTAAGGCATTTAATTAACATTACTATATTAATTCCTTTTAGCTGAAAGTGTTGTAAAGTTAGAAAGTTTTTATAATCAAATCATATATGCTTACATGTAATTATTAATAATATTGATGCCGATGCACCGGCCTGTGATCTATCTTCTTACACCTTTTGAGTTTACATCTTTTGATCTTTGTAGGTTCATTTGTCTGATTTATAGGTATATTTGTATAACAATATCAACTACATTTACACATTCATTGTTTGATTTGTCATGGGTTGCAATTAATTGATATGTACCAGTAAACAACTGAGTGCTACTGATACAATTTGATGATTCCCATTTGGGGATTCCACTTTGACCATATGTTAGTCAATTTTCATGCTAAGCAAGGCCTTAGGATAATTTTGGCAAAGGCTATGATGGTATTTGATGGTTATATGATTGACTTGGCTATCACAAGGCAGCCGAGATGGTCATGTGATAGTGATTTCACATGGCAATTGGTGAGTCGATAGACTACTTTGTATTTTTGAGCCTCAAATTCGCTTTTTTAGTAATACTCACAAGTCCACAAAAAAAGATTGATAGACAAAATTGCAATTCCTGTCAAATAAGTTTATGGACTACAAAACTAAACTGAATCCAAATTTTGTGCTTTGGTTATGGTTATGGTTATGGCTCAAAAATCGATGTGAACCGCTTATGCTCACCCTTAAAATTAGTATTCTACATACCCTTATAATCTTTGGTTTGGTTATCTTTTGTCTTGATTGGTTTTGTGTACACCCTTAAAAATATTAGTACCCGCAGCAATGCGCGGGCACTCCCACTAGTCCCTACCAGGAGTTAAAACTATTTGTTTCTTGAATTAGGTATTCAACGAATAATCATGAGAGTATTGGTGAGGAGTATTTTACACTAAATTAAGTATTCTCACGGATCATTGAGAGACTATTACTCGGTGATCTTTTCAAATTTCAACTGATAACGATAGTAAATTATAGCAAGAAATCTCATATGATAGAAGCTTATATTTAAGATTTTCGACTATTAACCGTCAAAACTTCCAACCGAAATACTAACTCTCTGGCAACATTTGAAATTGAACAAATCTTATAAACCTAATCCTTGAAATTTGTTCGTTATAATCGAAAGACCAACAAGTAATGTGAAATCTATTTGATTTTAAATACGCAATGTAATTAAAACAAACGGTGGAGACACGTAAGTAATCGTTGGCTGCTTGACCTATTTGACGATAACCCACGAAAGACTGGCAAGAGTTATAAAAATATATAGTTTTTTGTGTAACTTTTTTGGATTTGGAATGGTCATCGTTGATCTCATGTAAATCACCAATGAACCATCTTCGTGGATGAATTTTTCGTAATTAATTGTCACTTTCTCTTGCAGTGAAAGTTATTTTAACTAGCGAAATTCTTTGTACAAACCTCTATGTAGCATTCGTTTCATTTGTTGTAATGGAATTGGAATTCGCGCGAGAAGTGTTATCTGATTTTGAACATAGATGTGTACGTTTCACATAATGGAATGAAATTTGAATGGAATTGAAATAAAGATTCTCTTAGACTAGAGGGAGTGGAAGGGGGGGAAAGAGGGGGGGGGGGGGGGGGAATCGCCATGTGGCACTTGTGGGGTCCATGTGGGGGGAAAAAAATTGTGGGGAGTGGAAGGGGGGGAAGAGTGGGGGGAATTGACATGTGGCATTTGTTTTTCCTTTTTTTTATAAAAAACTTTAATATATTAATAAATATAATAATAATAATAATAATTTAATCCGAAAATTTATTAACTTAATAAAATAATAATAAAAAAATAATTAATATTAAAAAATAATATTTATTAAAAAAATAATTATATTCAAATTTTGAATTTCAAACGGTTACTGTTCCAAACCGTTTGAATTTCAAATTTTCCCTCCCAAACGTTTAAATTTCAAATTTTGAAATTCAAACGTTTTCCCCCCAAACGGTCATATTTCTCACCCTATAAATACAACACTTCCTCCCAATTCTCAGTCACACCTTTTCCTCATCCTCAAATCCTCAACACAATGAATAACATGGGCGGTTTTCAACCAGGAGCTGCCGGACCATCTAATGTCCGGCAGTACACTCGCCGAGTCCGGGGACGGGGACGGCCCCGGACTCTACCATTCACCCCCTCTCCTCCTCCTCCTCCACAACCTCCTCTTCCTCCTTCTCCTCCTCCACAACATTGGCTAAATCCCCCTCCTCCTCCTGCTGCGGCACCACCAACCCATCCTGAAGTCGATGATCCCTGGACGGATGAAGAATGGGCTTGGGCCATGGATTATACCATGGCTACTCATCAATTGGACCGACTGATGTTGTCGGCACCACCAACCTTCACCCCTCCTCCTCCTACCCCCTACCACCAACCTATCCCCACCAACCAGACTACCCCCTACCACCACCCTATCCCCACCCCCCAGAATACCCCCACCCACCACCACCAGACCACCCCACCTCGTGAATATGGGGACCCAACTCCTGAGGACTTGGAAGCCCTCAGGGAAATTGAGGAGCAGGAGCGCCTCTGGAGCATGCCAACCCCTCCTCGTGAGTACTACTACTTCCCATCGGATGCGAGGTCCGATGGACGGGACAGCTCACGTTCTCTATCCCCCGAGTACTACACACTCGAGGACTGGGACAACTACTCTCCATAGTGGAGAAAATTATGATTAAATAAGTAATTTAGGAATTATGTAATGTTTAAATAAGTAATTTAGGATGTGTGTTTTTTTAATATTAGTTGTAATATGTTTTAATTTTTAAATATTATGTAATTTGTGTTTTAAATATTATGTGATTGTATGTTTTTAGGATTGTTTTTTTTTTTATTTAAAAGGTTGATAATATTTTAGTTGGTTAAAAAAAATAAAAAAAAAACTATAAAAGGTTCTTTATTAATATTTAAAAGGAATTTTTTTTTTAATAAAAAATACCCAACCAATCAAAACCCCACACCTCACCAATCAAAACCCCCCACCGCCCGGCTTTCCCCCACCGCCCCCCCTCCCCGCCCTCCTCTTCCCGCCCCACGGGACGGTGTTCCCGCCCGGGAAACTATTGCCGCCCCCCTTTTGCCGCCCCACTCCCTTGAGTCTTACGTATGTTGTTGTTTAATTACAAGTCTCTCTTTTTTTTTAAATGAAAATGTAATATACATTTCAATTCCAGATGAATTCCATTTTGTTTCTTGCAACGGACGCTACCAAACACATATGTAGATCCCAGAAAACAAGTGCAACATCAATTCTCTCATAACCACATACAAGTTTAGAAATACGAAAATGTAATTTCCCCCACTCGTACTAGCTTCTTCCTAGTTGGATGATTCAATATCTATAACCTTATAATACTACTTGCCATGCTTCTTTTATAGAGTAAAATCATAGTTAAAAGTAATATATAAAAGGTTTTAATTCAAAGTTACAAATAATTATCAGTACAAAAAAATTATTACAATATATTTTCAGATAATAATTTCAACTAGGTTTAACACCCGCGCTTCGCCGCGGGGCAAACCGATTTTTAACAAAATTTATAAAAACCAATCTCACGCGTTGCGACGGTTCCGTTGAACCGCCTGGTACAACCGATTGAACCACCCGACATACCCGGTTGAACCGTCCGGAATGGGCGGTTTAACCAATATTCCTAACCATTCCTACCGGTCGGTTCAACTGGCTGAATGACCTGGTACAACCGGTTAAACCACCTGACATACCCGGTTGAACCATCTGGTATGGCCGGTTGAACCAATAATCCTAACCTATTTCTAAGCGTACTACATATGTTCCGTTAAATAGTAACCAAGTTAAGTTGCTATTCACATTAGTACGCGAGCGTAGCCCAACCGTTCTCGCTACTCCGTTAAGTTTACTATGTAACTACGTTAAAGTTACTATTCAACTCCGTTAAATGACTTAGTTAACGGAGGTGAATAGTAATTGACGGAGTTGAATAGTAATTCGCCGGAGTTGAGTAGTAACTTGACGGAGTTGAATAGTAACTTCGGTTGAACCGCCTGGTACAACCGATTGAACCACCCGACATACCCGGTTGAACCGTCCGGTATGGCCGGTTGAACCAATATTCCTAACCATTCCTACCGTTCGGTTCAACTGGCTGAATGACCTGGTACAACCGGTTAAACCACCTGACATACCCGGTTGAACCATCCCGTATGGCCAGTTGAACCAATAATCCTAATATATTTCTAAGCGTACTACATATGTTCTGTTAAATAGTAACCAAGTTAAGTTGCTATTCACATTAGTACGCGAGCGTAGCCCAACCGTTTTCGCTACTCCGTTAAGTTTACTATGTAACTACGTTAAAGTTACTATTCAACTCCGTTAAATGACTTAGTTGACGGAGGTGAATAGTAATTGACGGAGTTGAATAGTAACTCGCCGGAGTTGAGTAGTAACTCGCCGGAGTTGAGTAGTAACTCGCCGGAGTTGAGTAGTAACTTGACGGAGTTGAATAATAACTTAACTGAGTTACGTAATTGACGGAGTTGAATAGTAGCTTAACGGAGTTGAATAGTAACTCCGTTAAGTTACTATTGACGGAGATGAATAGTAACTTAACGGAGTTAAATAGTAACTTAACTGAGTTGAATAGTATCTCAGTTAAGTTACTATTCCTAAGATCATTCATGCTTTAATTATATATAGAATTTGTTTGGATCCACCTTACATAGAACTTGACATTGGGTTGTCTACCACTCTACCCGGTAGTATGTAGGGTAAACTCAAGATGGAGATAGTTAGGAACGGTTTGAAAGCTAGATTCGATACAGGCCAGATATTTTACTGGGTTCCACAAACCGGACCCGTGGTTCGAGTTGACGTGGTCCATTGATGTGGGCGTGTAAAAGGGATCGAGTAGGGAAGACTTGAAGTATAAAGCGGGGGTCAACTAAAATGGTCATGCCGTGTGGGTCGGGTTATTTTCAAACGTTCATAAATTATTCATCTTTTCAAACCCAACCAAAGATCACACAAAACGTGAAAGAGATGCAGAAAAAGAAAGTTGAAGTGCTTTGTCTCTCTTTTATAGCTGGCCCAATTGGTTTACAAAGTAACCTTTATATATGTATAGATTATGTGTATATAGAGTGCTATATTAGATATTTAGATTTAGATTAGATTAGGATCAAAACATGTTAGGTTGGGTTGATTTTGTTTATCAATGTTTAGTGATCTGTTTTTTTTTAGTAAAGTTAATGTGAAAACTATGATGTAGAAAATAACCGTTTTAAAACTGCTGCGAGCCAGGTATACACTAACGAGTTCGGGTAAGGTTGGGAAAATCAAAATAGGCCTTATTAAAAATGTATAAATTTCTGAACAGGTGCGCTTTTATGATGGGTAGTGGCAATGGGCGATAAAGGCAAAGGCAATGGTGGGGGCGACAATATAGGTGACAACAAAGGTAGTAGTGGTGGTGGAGGTAACGACCATAATGGTTGTAGAGACTAGAATTTTCACGGTGACAATGATTGTGTCGACAATAACCAGTATGTAAAGGCAACAACGTTGGGGTGACGTTGCTGGTGATAGCAACAGTGATCGTGTTTGGTGGCAACTGGTACGATGTGGTAGCAAGCAGTGGGTGGTGCGGACCAATTTATGCTTATGTAAGTAGGGTTGTAAACGAAAGGAACATTTAGCCAACAGTTCATGGTTCGTTCAGTGGGACATTCATTGACGTACATTTTCTTTTAATAAATGAACGAACATAAACAACAATTTTTTTATTAGTTAAATGAACGAATACCAACAGATGTCATGTTCGTTCAATTGTGTTCATGAACAACTGGTAATGTGTTTGTGAATGTTCATTCATTCACATTTATTATATTCATTAGAGATTTTTGTACATTTATTTATTCTATCTAAACTTTTTTCACCCACTCTATTTACGCATCGTTCATCTTTCCTTCTCATTATTCACATTAACGAATATTCTCGACCTTTGTTCCACTATTGGGGCTTTAAGTTCTAACATTGCATCCTCCCCATCGACCTCTGCATCCGCCTATTTTATTTGTGTTAGTGAACTGTCTGTGAATACGTCCATTTCCTTAATAAACGAAGACAAACAAAAACAGCTCTTTGGATTAGTGTTTTTGAACCGTTCGTAAACATGTTATTTCCCTAACAAACACGAAGAAGGCCTTATTCGTATTCGTTTGGAACGTTTGCAACCCTAACTGTAAGTTAACAAATTCCAAAGGAGTGATCCATTGAATATTTTGCGTGACCCGATAAACGTTTTAGATAACATAAATTATTCAAATCATATACCAGTGAAGATTCGTGTTGTTTTCAAGTTCATGTGCATTAGAGTATATTACTACAAATTTTTATTTTTTACCCGATCATTTTCTTAGTACTTGTAAATACTTGTATTTTGTAACATTATTCGTACATATTTGAACAAAAAAACAAGTCAAAAAACTTCATGTATTAAATTGAGGAATAGAGATCGTTACATGGTGAAATAAAAGTTTTATCCATGCCTGAAAGTCCAGATTTGTTTATGGAACAACTAATTATTTCTTTTGAATGACTAATTTCTTACATCCTATTCTTTACACCTTTTACAACCTTTTACACATTTTTTGCACACTTTTGGAGTTGAACTCTTAGCCTCACCCAAGAGAAGATTTCCTCTCTACCACTAGGCTATAACCTAATTTGTGGCGAACAACTACTTATTAGCCTTATGTTCTTAATTATTTTTAGGTTAAACTACTATAGTCATAAAACTATATCTCCTAGTTGCTTTTCACCATTTTTTTATAATACATACACACATATACATACATATATACATACACACATAGCTATCGCTTAAATCGAGTCATGGATGTTAAAACTGACTCACGTGGTAATTTGATATATAAAACTCCAGAAATAGAAAATTAAAAATGATGGGGTTTGTGGTCAACATGGATCACAAGGCTAAATGAGGGAAAAGCACATAGTAGTGTCCCCTAAAGATCTAGAGAAAATGGATTTAAAGAGGACACACGGCTAAATGTAACAATACATCCGGCACATAATCATGTAAAGATAAGAACATAGTCGAATTATTCGAATACTATTGGTTTGGATTTGGTCGGTGACATTATGTATAGGGCACGGCTATGTTAGGGGGTGCACATTACTATGTTATGGATATAGTCATGTGTTGCCATGTTCATTACATGAAGTGACAGCTTGTGTCACATGACTATGTAGAAGGACTCACATATTGTGTGCCATGATATTTTGGTATGGATAATACACATATGTTACCTTAGGTTACATGCTTGCTTTGGTCAAGTTAAAAAAAAGGGTCCTACTAATGTACTGTATGATGCATGTTTTAAAGAAATATTACATCAAAATATATAAAGAATGAATAAAGTCCCTCTCAGGATAGATCGAACTAGATGTTTAAGCTTGGTTTTTTGCAATAGTTATCACGAGCTTCTTTTAGATCAAGTTATGGCCACCACTGGCACAAAAATTTTTATATTCAAATTATCGTTTTAAAACATACAAGTTTTCTATGTGTATTTTTCTAAAAATCTTGCGGTCGTATTGGGAAATTTTAGGAGTGGATGGATATATTAATGGGTCAAGTTATTATACACGGTGTAACAAAAATGATAAAGGTGAGAATGATACAAAAAACACAATAGATCATGAAATATAACACAATGAGTCACAAAATGTAACACAATGCTCTACAAAATGTAACGCAATGCTGAATAAAAAAGACACAATGAATTGAAAAAATAACACAATGATAAAAATAAGAAAAATAAACAATGGTACATAAAAGACACAATGATATAACGCATATTATAAAAACTACAAGTTAGCTAAAACCCCCAAAAAACGAAGACCTAAAAACTAACGTCGTATGGTTCGATAAAACGGTTCCAATGCCACTTGAATTAGTTCAATCGGAGTCCGTTTGATATATTGAGAATGCACGAGTCTATTACTATGTATGTACGTATTAAATTTTGTCAGCTAACTACGTACCTTCGAACATATGTTGATGATACTCAATTGAAAGTATGACATGTACCCATCATTCGTCCAAGACATGATTTTTTAGTGTTTGATAATTGGATTAAATAAGTTAAGCGAATAAAAGTACACACGCGACAGTGGATTTACATATCCCATATATATAAACACTAGATTATACCCCGGGAACATCCCGAGGTTGAAAAATCTAATATTACATATTAATTTTACATATGAAATAGAATGATGCGCTTTACAGTTACATGCATGAAAACTTCGGGTAGCAGCTAACCTAAAACAATTATATTACATATTAATTTTACATATGAAATAGAATGATGCGCTTTACAGTTACATGCATGAAAACTTCGGGTAGCAGCTAACCTAAAACAATTAAAAATATATCTCCAATGTTAATGCCTAACCTTAAACAATGTATAACTCTAATATTAATATCTAACCTAAAACAATGTATAACTCCAATGCTAACGCATGTTGAAAATAGAATTCATATTTACTGATTTGAACATAATTAGTGACTTGCCTATACATGATTAATGATTTAGCTGAACACTTTGTGTTTTTATTCCCGTTTGAACAAAACCCAACAAAAAAATAGTCGTTTTTTTTCTCCGTTTTTTATATAGCACTATGGTACTCGCTGGAAAGATAATAAAACGCTCGTTAATTTGGTGTAATTTTTTTCTTTAAAAAATCTAGTATATAAAAGATATTAACGTTTAAAAATTATGGGAGGAAACATAAGAGAGAAAAATCTAATTTTGTTTTTAAATTTTTTTTTTCCTAAAATATCTCAATGCCACATGGGATGACACATGGTACACTCAAGAAGAAGAATGCCTCTTTGAGTGCCATGTCATTAAAATTGCTTTGGTTTATTATATGTATAGATAGATAATAATTATGTTAGGTAATTACTATAAATGTATAACACCCACGTGAAAAAAATACAATAAGTATTATATATTACCATAAAAGAAATTGTATGTATTTTACTATTTATTAGCATTACAATTACACAAATCAGTCCAAAAAATTGTTTAACTCAAATAAATATAAATATTCGGTTGATATATTATATGTAATTGTATTCGGTTGAATCCTAATTATAGGGTGTATGTTTCCTAAATACCATATTATATTACACAAGGATGCTACGAAACATTATTAAAGTATTCAACTTTGAAAACTTCTAGATTATATTTAGTCTTTGTTTTTGTAAAAATTTATTATCTACAATAAATATACCATTTTTTGTTAACTTTTGCCAGTTTGTTATTCACACATTAAAATATTCTACAATATATTGTATCAAACTAACATTTATCATTTGAACTGTAACGAATCATTGTATTAAAATAATGTACTTGTCGTCTTTCAAATATTAGCTAAAAAATAAAATTATAAATACAAAAATATGTCATTAAATGACTACTTTTTTTATTTAAAAGGAGAGAACAAGCTCGACCTTCCTTCTCTTTCACCACCATCACCTCTCCCACTTCCTACAAACTCCCCATTTTCCAAACTGTCCATTGATCATCAAGAAGCCAAGAACCGTAGAATCATGGTGAGTTTGTTTAATCATCTCGTTCGGGTTGTCGATCGGTTTTGAATTTTTGGTTAATGATAATGTAGGGTGCTGGAGGACCCGTTGAAGAAGAAAACAAATGGCCATCATGGTTGAAACCGCTCCTCCGTGAAAGCTTCTTTGGGCAATGCAAGTTACACGCGGATTCACACAAATCCGAGTGTAATATGTACTGTCTGGATTGCATTAATGGTCCTTTGTGTTCAGTATGTCTGAAACACCATCAGGACCACCGCGCAATCCAGGTATTATTTAAGTGTAATATTATTGTCTATATACATAACCCCTATGCAAACTTTTTATGTCTCATTAATATTAATATTTACTAGAAATTTTTGTGATGATATTTATAATGAGTGTGAATGTTTTGTTTAATTTGTAGATAAGGAGGTCATCTTATCATGATGTGATCAGGGTTTCTGAGATTCAAAAGTTCTTAGACATTAGTTCGGTACAGACTTATGTTATTAACAGCGCGAAGGTCGTGTTCTTGAACGAACGACCACAGCCTAGGCCGGGCAAAGGTGTTATGAACACATGCGAAGTTTGTGAGCGCGGCCTTCTTGATTCCTTTCGGTTTTGCTCACTTGGATGCAAGGTAATTTCATCAATTTCTTGTGAATTTAAGTTGTAGAAATGCTGTGGTTGACTTGAATATAGTGTAGGTCAAGAGTTAATCACATCATATGGGTCGTATACCATATGATAGGGTGAAATAAATTTGTCACTTGTTATATTAGTCAATTATTTTCAGTTAAAGATATTATTCATTGGTTGTCATACGAACCATATGATCATTTTTGCTATTTCACACGGCGTGTATGAGTGTATGACCATTTTTGCCTTTATCAAACGACCGTGTAATACGTTAACAATGTCTTTGATGGTATATGTGTGGTGTTTCTTAGCATTCATCTATCAATTTCAACCATTGATATGGCATTTGTGGGTTATTTATGTTGATGATCATAGATTTGACTTTTTGATGAGTGGGAATGGGAATATGGACATTGAATGATTGATTGTTTGAAGTTCAATTCATGAAAAAAAAAAAAAAAAAACCAACCTCAAATGGGTATCTTTTTATTTTATAAATATTCTTCAATCAGTGATTGGAATTCTAAATTTTTAATCACTCAGATTGTTGGGACATCAATGAATTTCATGAGGAATATGAAGATTTCCCCGGAGAAAAAGCATTTGATAATGGCGGTGTCGGACTCAGATGACTCAAACAGTAGTGCCAGCCGTATAAGACCACGGGGCAACCACACGAACACCAGAATTCACAGCTTCTCTCCATCAACGCCGCCACGGGCAAGCCACATAACAACCAAGAGGAGGAAGGGTATTCCCCATAGAGCACCCTTGGGAGGATTGATCATAGAATGTTAAGTCAACAAGTCAACCAGCCAAAGGGCCCTTTTATTCTAAATCCCTATTAAACACAAGTGCATTTTACCTTGAAAAGCCTGTGTAGAACCCCTTCATTTGTACAAAGAAGCAGCCTATAGGATATAGTTATGGAACAAACACTCTTGGAATACAAGGTATTGTGAGAAGAAAGAATAAGGTTTGGAAATGTCATATGTATTTATGTTTATAGAATAAGGTTTACTTTTCCTTGGTGCATGTAACATGTAATTAATAAGTATGGTTTTGTGGAATGGTTTAGAAATTAGAATGTATGAATAATGGCAATGCACTTTTATAAATTTTAAAAGTGTGAGGTCTATAATGGATATAAAATAAGTTGTATGTGTACTTGTTCATTAGAGTGTCTATCTTGATTTAATTGGAAACTAGTGTTAGTGGGTGGTTTCTGGTTCTAATCTTGATGTAACATCATGGTATCTTTACATATTTATATCATATCAATATATGATTCTATCATATCTTAAGTTACAAGATGTGATTTAAAAATTACTAGAAAAAATGATATGACCAATATTTTGATATAATTTTTCTAATAATGATTATTTATGAGTATTCTTGTTTCTTTTTCTTATATTTACCTTTGATGATTTTGTTCATGTAATTTGATTGATAAATTAAATCTTCATATTATCACTCAACTCTAGAACATGACTCTGTCTGCTTTACCTTGTCACCATGTATTTTGTTTTTTTGTTTATTTAATTCAATTGAAGTTTACAGGTAAGAGGACATAACCCTACCTATGCCGGCGTGTATATTTACATGTAAGGACGTAAGGTTAAAGCGTGTGCGAATTATTCGGTAAAAAAATAAAATGTCTTATATACAAGTAGTCTAGATTGATATTAAACCATATAAGCCATTTGAGTTCTTTTTAAATAAAACATGTTTAAATAAGTGAATACATTATTTGTTGATAAACATGAAAGAAACATCAAAGCAAAGGTCCTCCAATAGAGGTGGGGAATGACCATTTCATCTATGTGTACTTTTAACTTTGGAAAGATGTTGATTGGCTACTTTCTATAGCTCCAATACCAAATGTAACGTCTCTAATTTTTTTAAAGGCGTAATTCAATTGTGAAATCCTACTCATAACAATTTTCGGGTCACAAGTTTGAGTCCTCCCACACGTCGGGCCCTTTCAACCTTTAATGGGTATGATTTTTCGATGGACGAGAATCGAACCTGTAACCAACCTCGAACGGAAACCCTCCCACCTCAAACCAGCTGGGCTGGAGATCCATATAAGTTTAGATAAATAAATGCATTCATCATGATAACATTTCAATAAAAGTCATCTCCTAACACAAGGTTCTTTTTAGATTTTGGGCACAATTCAGAGGACCAAAAGGTAATATATTTTTTTAAAAATAAATGGGCAAGACATACAAATATTCTGTTACCCCTTTGCACTTGCTTTACAATTTCCACCTCAAACCATATAATATATTCACAAGTTGCCATGCTTTAAGTGGGTTTTGGGTCCCATTTCATAATCGAGAAGACTAAGCCCATGATGTCATTACTAACCCTTATCTTTAATAATTATCACAGATTATAAATTCTAAAGGAAAGCCCCATTTCATGCCCACTCTATAACAAGGTTTTCAATCATTGTCATTCTTATATTAAATTTTATTTATAAGTACGCGTTTAAAATAAAATCAATTTAAATAAAGAATTATAGTAAATTTATAAATACTTATACGTACTATACCGAAAATAATGACATGTTAGTTGGCTAAGTAATAGAAACTAAAAACCATCTTATAAATTAATTTAAAGCAGCATCATCATCATCATCATACTCAGTTAATCCCACCTATAGCAAAGCTAAGGTAGGGTCTGAGGAGGGTAAGATGTAGACAGCCTTACCTCTACCCCTAAGAATAGAGAGGCTGCTTCCAGTGAGACCCCCGACTCGATGTGGTTTGGTATCAAGCCTTGGACATAAGGCACATAACACTTAGCAATCGGGACAAACTCGATCGGTGCATGTACCCCTTTGTCTTTTGGCTATCAACGCCACCACATGATGCATGACCGTCCGTCGTTTTTAACGTTATTTTCACGAAATTAGTAAAATAACGTTAGAAGTAGTGCAACTTTAATTTTGCCCCTCGAAGGCCACACATATATACATTATATACGCACACCGTAAGTGGGGCGTTTTATAAATTAATTTAAAGCAATAGTTATAAACATCTATACTCTGTATTTCTGATTGTAATGCTAGTAGAGAGTGTATGATCATATAATAAGGATTCTAAAAGCAAATATTATGAACAGGTTTAGATGGGAATAGAGTGACTTTAATCCTTTCTTTAATTGTTTTTCGACAACGTTGTTTTGTATGTATCCAACTATGAAACGATAATAACGAATGTTTTTAATAATAATATATATGATATGATTTTATCTTCTCACAACTCAATATCTTGGTATCCCTTTGTGCAGTTTTCACTGTAATCATTATTCAAGTTCAAAATAGATATAACTGCTAATGATTACAAATGTAAATTTTGTCACTAATTTTCTCATTTAATGATTTAAAGCTTAAAATAGATGCACCGTTGATACTCAATGAAATGGTGTCGTGGGCTAAATCATTGCGAGTTGAAGCTTTTGTTTTAAAGGTGGACATGGAGAAGGCATACGGCACGATAAGCTGGGATTTCATTCTCTCGGTTTTAAATCAAATGGGATTTCCTCTAAGGTGGCAAAGGTGGGTCAAAGGAATATTGGAATCCTCTAGGCAGTCGGTATTGATCAACGGTTCTCCATCCATGGAATTTCAATGCTTTCGTGGTGTCCGTCAAGGGGACCCACTCTCCCCTTTCCTGTTCATTATGGCTTTGGAAGCGCTAAGTAGCTTCATTCACAAGGCGAGGGAGTTGGGCTTTATCCGTGGGCTGCAACTACCAAATGGGGGCCCGGTAATGACCCACCTTATGTACGCAGATGACATAGTATACACCGGAGAATGGGGCGAGTCGAACATCCGTAATATTGTGAGGCTCATGCGGTGTTTCTTTTTAATATCTGGGCTGAAAATAAATTATAATAAGACATCCTTATACGGTATTGGGGTAACACATGTGGATACCGAAGCAATGGCAGACATAATCCGCTGCAAAGCGGACAAATTTCCGTGTAAATACCTTGGTGTCCCGGTGGGTGCAAACATGAATCAAATCAAGTATTGGGACCCAGTGGTGGATGTATTTAAGAAACGCCTCTCCAAGTGGAAAGCAAAGCACCTATCCTTTGGTGGTCGGGTGGTACTTATCCGGGCTGTCCTTGATAGCCTTCCGTTGTACTTTTTCTCACTTTTTAAAGCACCGGTTGGCGTTATAAACCTGCTGGAATCGTTAAGACGACGCTTTTTATGGGGTGGGGACGAAGACAAGTCAAAGGTAAGCTGGATTGCGTGGGAAAGGGTTGTAGGTCCGACGACAAAAGGAGGGTTAGGTTTCGGATCCTTGAAAACAATGAATGAAAGCCTAATTATCAAATGGTGGTGGCGCTTCAAGTTAGAAAAAGAGTCCCTTTGGCGTCGGGTTATCTCAGCCATCCACTTCAGTAACAGTTCAGCATCTTATCTCCCGGTTAGGATGGGCATATCTGGAGTATGGAACGCTATATACAAAGTGGGGGACCTTGTTTCTGACCAGGATCTGTGTATTCCAGCTACAATCAAAGGAAAGGTGGGTGATGGTGAAGACATCAGGTTCTGGTTAGATTGGTGGATAGCAGACGGTTTGTTTCCTTGTCTGTTCGCCATTGAAAGTTTCAAGTCGATATCGGTGGCTGCTCGTCTCCAGAGCTGGGGCTGGAAACCAGCACCTAGTTCTAACGCTGAATTGACGGCTGTGCAACAGTGCTCGTCACTGATTGCTGGTACAATATTGTCATCTCATCGGGATTCTTGGGCTTGGGTTGGGTCTTCGGATGGCACTTTTTCGGTCGCTGCGTGTAGAAAGGCACTACAAAATCATGTTGTCCCCTTTTACCCGTTCCAGTGGGTGAAAGGAGTACCGAAGAAGGTGTCCGTTTTCATATGGAGAGCTGAACAAGACAGACTACCAACAAAAAAAGGGCTGCTGAAGAGAAAAATCATACAAGGTTCGTCTGAATGCAGGTTATGCGGAGAACAAGAAGAAGACGTTGATCACCTCTTTACCTCCTGTTACGTAGCCTCTTGGCTATGGCACAAGGTCAGTCTTTGGTGTAAAATCCCTCCTATATACGCATTTAACGTCCGAGAGCTGCTGAATCTGCACAAAAACAAAGATTTTCCAGCCAACAAAAGAAAATGGGTTCGCATCATAATACTCGCTGTTGTATGGACCACCTGGAAGGCACGAAACGCTGCTGTTTTTTGAAGGAAAAAGAGCGAATCTGGACGGATTATTTGGGGAACTACAAGGGACATCTTTCAGCTGGGTGAACCATAAATTAAGACCGGCCGGTTGGACATGGGAAACATGGAAAAATTTTGATGTACCGATTACCTGACAACTTTTTTTAGACTCTTAGAAATCATGTGTTTAGGCGATTCAGTGTCCTTTCTGTATTCTGGTGTTTGCGGTTTTCGTCTAGTGTCTTATTAGTCGAGAACACTGTATATAATTTTTGGTGAAATAAAGAGAAACTTGCTGATCAAAAAAAAAATATGGTCACGAAGACGATTGGTTTTGTCACAATTAGCCACGGTGACGGCATGTAGTGTTAAACTAGGGACAAGCGATAACCGAGAACCGTACTCGACCGGACACAACCTTGAACAAACTTTGTTCGACTCTTTATTAATACGAAAAGAAGATTACAATCTGAATGAATAAAACCAATACTTCTATCCCTATTTATAACTAAATAAACTTGCCATGCAAGGCATAGAATCCTACTCAAATACTAAACCTAAACAAACGGATAAACCAAAGTTCAAACAATTAGACTCCTAATGTAATACGTAGACCAAAACACATTTACTACTTTTATCCCTTGTGTTATGATCTCAATCGCTCGGGTCCTTCAAGTTGGTGTTGCACCACTTTTTACACTCCCTCTCAATACCAACTTCCATTGTCCCACCAAGATCATTCACTCCTTGTAACGCTCGTGCCTCTTGGATTTTAATTCTCGGACTCGCCTTGATCGCATCAATTTTCGCTTTCTCCACTTCATGATCACACATCATAGTCTTCAAAGCAATTCTCCTATCCACACTTGAAGCACGCTCCCTCTCGAACTCAACCCCTTTAACCTTCTCAATTTCCTTTGATTCTACATCATGATTAACCAATTTATCAATCATATCTTGACCAATGGCTGCACCACAAAATGGATGAGGACACCTCAACATCAAGCATCTAGGCCCATCATTAAAAACAGTGCTTATGTTTCTTTGCCAGCAGGTTACACAAAAAATATGACCACAAACAGCAGAACTCATATTATCATGTGTATGCACTTCAAAACAAATTCCACATGTTGACTCTTTGCCCTTGGGAAGTGAACGTGATTTTTTCAATAGTCCTACATTTCTGCGAACCTTTTCTTCATTGACAAACCATTCATCATTCTTGCATGCCTCTTCATATTTTGTTGGTTCCACACACAATTCTTCAACAAAATTTCCCTCCACAATACTTACTGTTATGGGCTTTTGAGCATTTCCAATAATGTCTAACTCCATCATACCAACAGTAGATTCAACAGTAGGATTTTTAACTAAATTTTCCTTTATAAATTTGTTACCTTCACCATCAATATTAACATTCACAACAGGCACAGCCACGGACTGAATTACTATCTCATCAGAAGCCTTAACATCAGCCTCTAATTCATAACCAGTCATTTGAACACTTTCAACCGTATTCAAAGATGACCCGGTAAGCCCTGAACCATTATCACCGACTTCTTCGATGCTATTCTTCCCTTTGTTCCTAGTTAGATGATTCGAACAGCCCGAGTCAACAATCCACTCGTCTAGATTTTCCACCGAAACCGTGAGAACCCGCACTTCCTCGACCTGTGCAATCATAGCTCCATCGTCCCAACCCGTTTCTACTTCAGCCTCTGCGCTGTATTTCCTTGAGTTAGACGACTCTTCTACTTGGGCTACAAAGGCTTCGGCATCCCAGCCTTCTTCACTCTCAACGGTTGCTGTATTGCCCTCGTCTTGACGTGGTTTCTTGCAATGTTTTGCCATATGACCCTTGATCCCGCAATTATGGCACTTATACGGAAATCGTCTCGGTCGATATTTTGATTCCTTTTCGCGGTTCTCTTCGTCCGATGAATCTTCTTCGGAACTTTCTTCTTGGTCGTCCCGGTCCCTTCTATTGCATTCTTTCTTCTTGGTCCGGTCACTTTTAAGCCGGTACTTATCCTTGCCTTTCTCGTCACTACGGTCCCGACTTTTGTTAAACCGATTCTTCTCCTTTCTACCAGCATATAAAGCGGTTTCAGTCTCGGTTTTGATTGACACTCCAGCTAGTTGTCTCGCCAACGCCTCTTAACCCGCCAATATGTTTTCAAACTCAGTTATGTTAGGTTGTGTTGCCCACCCTTGGATAGCCGTAACAAAGCTACGGTACTCGGGTTTTAACCCGTGAATCAATATCCGTTTCATTCGAGCATCACTTACCCTTGATTGCGGATCTAATTCTCCGATCTCACGACAAAGATTTTTAACCTTACGGAAGTATTGTGAGATAGGAAGATCACCTTGCGAGATCGTCATCAGTTCCCCTTTAACTAGTTGTAGTCGCGCATCGTTTCTTTTTTAGAATAATGCTTCAAGAGTGTCCCAGGCTTGTTTAGGGTACTCAAACTCTTAGATGTGGTCAAGAAAATCTTCCTCTACAGTGGTCTTGAGAAAGAACATGGCTCGTCTAGATTTGATATTCCACTTGGCGATCGCCCCACTAATGTCATTCGCAGGAGGCCGGGTTTCGCTGCCATTCACTACGTTCCAAAGATCTTGCCCCTGCATATACGACTTAATGCAGGTACTCCATGTCTTGTAATTTGAGTGATTCAGCTTCTTAATTCCTCCAGCAACTTGAAATTCAGCCATTGTCTCTTTCGTTCCCTCTTTTCTGTTACTGATTATTGCAGCCTCTAGTTAGTCGGTTTCCTCCTTTCTTTCGTCAACAACTATTCTGGATTGGATACTTCAGTCTTCAATCGTTTGCTGCTCAGGTTCCAGGGTTCTTGTTTATTGCTCTACCTTTCGGTCGTCGATCAGGTTACTTAGCTGCTGATCGGCTTCTCTTCCCTCTTCTCCGTTTTGTTTACTGGACTGCGTTCGACTAGAGTGGCTACACCTGGATCGGATTCCTTCAAACTTCAATCGTTTCCTGCTCCTCCTCTAGGTTGGCTCTGATACCACTTGTTAAACTAAGGACAAGCGATAACCGAGAACCGTACTCGACCAGACACAACCTTGAACAAACTTTGTTCGACTCTTTATTAATACGAAAAGAAGATTACAATCTGAATGAATAAAACCAATACTTCTATCCCTATTTATAACTAAATAAACTTGCCATGCAAGGCATAGAATCCTACTCAAATACTAAACCTAAACAAACGGATAAACCAAAGTTCAAACAATTAGACTCCTAATGTAATACGTAGACCAAAACACATTTACTACTTTGATCCCTTGTGTTATGATCTCAATCGCTCGGGTCCTTCAAGTTGGTGTTGCACCACTTTTTACATGTAGTTGGTGACATACTGACATGACATCAGGGATAATTTCTATTTTCCTGTGCTTGTTTTTTCAGTCTTTAACACATCACAAATTTCAATTCAACTTTCTTCAGATTCTATATCATTTGACTTTTTTTTAACAGCGCTAAACTTACACTAAATTTCATCATGTCAGGGATCGAACGATCTATGACTTATCCCGCAAGAGATGTTTGTCTCTACGAGCTGAGTGAGCTATAAATCTATAACCCAAGTAGCTTCTAAATCATTTGATAATTATAGTTTTCCATCCGGTCCTTCGGATTGTAATTTCTTGGACAAACTTTTATACGAATATGACAAATGTTAGATAATCTTACAGTGAAATGGAGACGGATCAGATTCTGCACACAGAAATAAACAGGAAGAAATAAACAGATTAACCGAAAGGAACCGGGCTTGTGTTTGACACAATTCCCTTAAACAGATTCGTCGTCTGTTCCCAGGGTACACCGGTTCAACAGTGCGGCGCGGTGCACTGCGGACTATCTCACTTGCCTGAAAGTTAACCGGAAGAAAGAGCTGCTGTGTATGCGATCAGAAATGTTTCTGCAGTGTGACTGTGTGAGTATGTATGTTTCGAATTGTCTTCACATATGATGGTGGTCTGTCTTATAAAATGATCAGCCTAGACTGAAACTGATAAGCATTTACCTTCGTGATTAATAGCGAATTAATCACACGAGTTAATCACCATCATTAGGCTATTAAACGCTAATAATAACCATCATTGGAAGCTGAAGACCAGGAGTTCTTCAGTTACATTATTGCAAAAAATAAAACAAATATCAAAAACCAGTGTCGCGCGGACCCGGGTTTTTCGAGCTGCATTCGTGTCCGCAGATGCGGGCGTCGCGTTGATTCAAGAATTTTTTTCAGCCCGAACCCATTTTTTGCAACCCCCCCCCCCCCTGCGCGCGGGTAGGAGCTAGAGGATAATGTAACTTTAACAATTTAAACCTCCCTCTCAAGCTTCTCCTTATAAAGCCTTCCAATTTCCATCTCCCAACCAATGTGGGACAAGGCCAACTCACATTCACATAACAATTTCCAACAATCCCCCACATGAATGGGAGTTATTCACAGAAACAATTTCATTCCGATTAAATTTCAACAGTTGAGTTTTGCATACGATAGGTAGGTGTGACCCTTTGAACCTTCGCTTATGAAACGCACTTAGCCTACTGGCTCTGAGTAGAACGCGATGTCTTTGAACTCGTCTGCCGTTTGTGTAGACGACAATACGCTTCACACAAAACTCTCCTTGACAACGTCAAGTCCTCATTGTTGTGTCCGTTGTGGTCATGGACACGTGCCTGGTTCTGCGAGAGCTATTAAGTATTGTGCCCCAACAATACCCTTTGAAGCGACCCCACTTCTCTCTCACATAGGTGATTTACTGGGACTGGTTACCTCAGTCAAATCATTAAAAGCCATAAGCTTAACCTCAACCTTTGTCACTTTTAGGAATGGACTAGGAAGCTAGTTTAAAGTAAGCTCCCTTTTTCAACGTGGGCCAACTCTCCCCCACAGTGACCTTCGCCAGTTCATACAATTAGGTTGTCCTATTGAACTCAGATCTTGGGATCTCCAGTCAGCTGAGTTAGGTTTCCTTCGCATAAACTTAGCCTTTCATGGGCTTTAGTCCCATTCCCATTGACGACTTCTGAACTAACTCTCTGCTTAAGCCTTTTGTTAGCGGATCCGCAATGTTATCCTTTGACTTCACATAGTCAACAGCGATAACTCCTGTAGAGATTAGTTGTCGTACCGTCTTATGTCTACGTCTTATATGCCTGTTCTTACCGTTATACATTGTGCTATGAGCTCTGCCAATTGCCGATTGGCTATCACAATGTATACATATGGCCGATGCCGGCTTCGGCCACCTTGGTATATCCTCAACAAATTGACGTAGCCATTCTGCCTCTTCACTTGCTTTATCTAAAGCAATGAATTCTGATTCCATCGTGGATCTAGCAATAACAGTTTGCTTAGATGATTTCCACGATATCGCTGCACCACCAAGTGTGAATACATACCCACTTGTTGCTCTGGAATCACTCGTGTCAGATATCCAATTTGCATCACAGTAACCTTCAATAACTGCTGGATATCTACTATAATGCAGCCCGTAATCCCGTGTGTATCTCAAGTACCGAAGTACCCGTGTCATGCAACCCCAATGAGTTGAGTTTGGGTTGCTCGTGTACCTACTTAGTCTGCTTACAGCATATGCTAAGTCTGGTCTGGTACAACTCATTAGATACATCAGGCTGCCAACAATTCTTGAGTACTCTAATTGGTTAACAGGCTCATCTCGATTTTTAGTTAGATGTTGACTCGTGTCAATAGGAGTTCTAGCCACATTAGAGTCATTTGCATTGAATTTCTCAAGAATTTTGTCCACATAGTGAGACTGACTTATCACAAGTCCATTCTGGGTTCGCGTGATTTGTACTCCCAAAATTACATCCGCTAATCCCATATCTTTCATGTCAAATCTTGCTCTTAGGACGTCCTTTGTAGATTTTATCATTTTCTCATTGCTACCAGCAATGAGCATGTCATCCACATACAGACATAAGATGACATATCCATCTGGTGTATCTTTCACATACACACACTTGTCACATTCGTTTATTTTAAACCCAGAATCAAGCATGACATGATCAAACTTTTGATGCCATTGTTTTGGAGCTTGTTTCAAACCATATAATGATTTTACAAGCTTGCATACTTTCTTTTCTTGTCCCTTGGCTATGAAGCCCTCAGGTTGTTCCATGTAAATCTCTTCCTCTAGATTTCCATTTAAGAAAGCCGTTTTCACATCCATTTGGTGAACTTCCAAATTTCTAATGGCTGCAATGGCAAGAACCATCCTGATGGATGTTATTCGCGTAACAGGCGAATATGTGTCAAAATAATCCAAGCCTTCTCGCTGTTTATATCCTTTGATCACCAATCTTGCCTTGTATTTATCAATGGTGCCATCTGGCTTCATCTTTTTCTTGAAGATCCATCGATATCCTAGTGGTTTGCATCCCGCAGGAAGATCCACTAATTCCCATGTGTGGTTTTGTAAAATAGAATCTATTTCACATTTTATGGCCTCCTTCCACTGAGGTCCATCTGAGGATTTTACCGCTTGTTGGTAAGTTTGCGGTTCCTCCTCGACCACATAGGTGAGGAAATCTGGACCAAAGGATTTTTCAGTCCTTTGTCTTTTACTCCTTCGGATTTCTCCTACATCAGTTTGAGGTTCATCATTTGCAACCTCTTCTCTTGAAGACCTTTCTCCAATTGGGTTTGATGGGCCTGGTTCATCATATAGAACATTCTCATCAAATGGGTTTGGTGAACCCAGTTTAGGCCTTTCCAAGCATGGAAATATGTGTTCGAACCAAGAAGCATCCTTAGACTCTAATATAGTGTCCTTTGACACTCCAGGATTCTTCGAGTCATGCACTAGAAATCGAAGTGGACCACCCAGACGAGTGTATCCAATGAACACACAATCTACAGTTTTGGGTCCTATCACAAGACGCTTTGGTGGTGTTACTACCACCTTAGCTAGGCACCCCCACACTCGCAAGTGGTTATATGATGGTTTGACTCCCGTCCATGATTCATACGGTGTTACGTCCTTCTTCTTACGGGGAACTAGATTTAGAATGAAGTTTGCTGATAACAGCGCTTCCCCCCACATGTCCTCGCTCATCCCAGAGCTTATCAACATGGCATTCATCATTTCTTTCAATGTTCGGTTTTTCCGTTCTGCCATGCCATTTGATTGTGGAGAATAAGGAGGTGTGAGTTCATGTATGATTCCACTTTTTGCACACACATCAGCAAAAGGTGAAACATACTCACCACCTCTATCACTTCTCACCTTTTTTATCTTTCGGTTAAGTTGATTTTCAACTTCGGCTTTGAACACAACAAATTTGTCAATAGCCTCATCCTTACTCTTAAGTAAGTACACATAGCAAAATCGTGTGCTATCATCAATAAATGTTATGAAATACTTGTTCCCACCTCTAGTAGGAATAGTTTTCAAATCACACAAATCTGTGTGGATCAAATCAAGGGGACCGGTGATTCGTTCAACCTTTTTGAATGACGTTCGTATTTGTTTTGCTTCGACACAAGTTTCACATTTATAGTTTGAGTCAATATCAATTTTTGGTATGCTATTCAATTTAATCAAGTGACGAATAGAATTAAAGTTCACATGACCTAGTCTACCATGCCACACATTAGAAGACTCAAGCAAGTAAGCAGAACTAGCGTTATTCATTCCATTCATGACGGTTACATTCAACTTGAACATACCATTAAGGGCATAGCCCTTACCAACATACATACCATTTTTGGTCAACACGACCTTATCAGACTCAAACACCATTTTAAAACCAAACTTGTTCAACTGCCAACCAGACACGAGATTCTTACGAATCTCAGGAACATACAACACATTTGACAAAGTAAGTTCCTTTCCCGAAGTCATCTTTAAGATCACATTTCCTTCTCCTTTGACATCAGCAGTTGCGGAGTTTCCCATAAAGAGCTTTTCACCAGTAACCTCCTTGAAGGTTTCGAACAAGCTCTTGTCAAAGCACACATGCCGGGTTGCCCCGGTATCAACCCACCAGTCCTTGGCATCCGTACCAACCAGGTTTGCTTCGGTCACCATCATTGACAAATCAGAAATCATAGCAACAAGCTTATCAATCATGTTAGCTTGTTGGGCATTTTCCTTCTTGGAAAGCTTGCATTCACTCGCTTTATGCCCCGGTTTGTCACAGTTATAGCAAGTTCCATTGAACTTCTTTTTGCCAACCCCACCTTTAGGTCCAAGGTGGGAGCTCTTCCCATTGGTTTTCTTAAACCCAGCCCGTTTGTTGCTTTTGTTGCCTTTGTTACCCTTAGATGATTGACCATGTTCAACCACATTAGCTTTAGCGGTTTCAGGAATGACATTCTTCTTTTGAGCAACCTTGTTGTCTTCTTCAATACGAAGACGCACAACTAAATCTTCAATAGTCATTTCCTTTCGCTTATGTTTCAAGTAGTTCTTGAAATCAATCCAACTTGGTGGCAATTTTTCAATGATAGCCGCAACTTGGAATGTCTCGCTCAGCATCATTCCTTCGGCATGAATATCATGAAGAATCACTTGCAATTCTTGAACTTGACTCATAACAGTTTTTGAGTCCACCATACAAAAATCCAAGAACTTAGCCACCACAAATTTCTTTGTGCCCGCATCTTCAGTTTTATATTTGCGTTCCAAAGATTCCCATAACTCTTTGGCAGTAACAGCTTTACAATACACATTGTAGAGCGAATCAACCATTCCATTCAGGATATAGTTTCTGCACAAGAAATCAGAATGATTCCAAGCCTGAACCGCGCTCACAGTTTGAGCATTCATATCCTCTTCAGCAACACGAGGAGCGGTTTCAGTCAAGAACCTAGCAAGGTTCAATGTTGTTAAATAAAACAACATCTTTTGCTGCCATCGTTTGAAGTTTACACCAGCAAACTTCTCGGGTTTTTCTGCGTGGCTAGCCATAGCAGCAGGCAAAGGCGCCACCAAGGCAGCGGTAACAGCAACTGCAGACGTGAACACTGCAGAGAGTCCAACAGTGGAACTCGTGAGAGGAGCAGAAGAAATCAAGGGCTGGGACGTATTCTCCATTACAGAAAGTTAAATCAGAAATATTAGAACAAAATCTGTTTAAGTTTGTTAGATAATCTTACAGTGAAATGGAGACGGATCAGATTCTGCACACAGAAATAAACAGGAAGAAATAAACAGATTAACCGAAAGGAACCGGGCTTGTGTTTGACACAATTCCCTTAAACAGATTCGTCGTCTGTTCCCAGGGTACACCGGTTCAACAGTGCGGCGCGGTGCACTGCGGACTATCTCACTTGCCTGAAAGTTAACCGGAAGAAAGAGCTGCTGTGTATGCGATCAGAAATGTTTCTGCAGTGTGACTGTGTGAGTATGTATGTTTCGAATTGTCTTCACATATGATGGTGGTCTGTCTTATAAAATGATCAGCCTAGACTGAAACTGATAAGCATTTACCTTCGTGATTAATAGCGAATTAATCACACGAGTTAATCACCATCATTAGGCTATTAAACGCTAATAATAACCATCATTGGAAGCTGAAGACCAGGAGTTCTTCAGTTACATTATTGCAAAAAATAAAACAAATATCAAAAACCAGTGTCGCGCGGACCCGGGTTTTTCGAGCTGCATTCGTGTCCGCAGATGCGGGCGTCGCGTTGATTCAAGAATTTTTTTCAGCCCGAACCCATTTTTTGCACCCCCCCCCCCCCCCCTGCGCGCGGGTAGGAGCTAGAGGATAATGTAACTTTAACAATTTAAACCTCCCTCTCAAGCTTCTCCTTATAAAGCCTTCCAATTTCCATCTCCCAACCAATGTGGGACAAGGCCAACTCACATTCACATAACAATTTCCAACAACAAATTATAAGGAAAGTCTTAAATAAAATGAGGAAAAAAAATAAAGTGAAAAGGTAAAAAAAATGGATGTTAAAATTAGTCACTGTGACGATTTAGTGACGACAACTTTAGAAAAAAAAAATCACACACACTAATTTTCATATGAAATATAACTAGGGTTGACCAGTGTCTTGTCTCTATATATTTTGGGCTACAAGGTACGTTTATTTATTCATTCTGAAGAAGTAATGCAAATGGATGTAAGCGAAAATAATTAGCGATGTTTGCTTAGTGGGCATTAAATAAAATATGTATCTTCCAATTTGTTATCTTAGTTATCTCTGTTCTTGCATAATGGATTGAAGAGGCTAAAATAGGTATATATTCATATATGTTTTTTTATTAGTACTTCTCATCTAAAACAGCTAAACTTTTTTTATGACTAGAAATATGTAGTAACAAGTGTAATTACAAAATCACCTTTTCCATCGATCCATATTAATAAAATGAGAACATTTTTTTATGCATCAACATACAACTAATTGGGACTTTTGATCCATTTAACCAGTTCATGGCTTCATTTCCTTTAAAGGTACCATTTATTAATAATAAGAGGTTTGTATTATTGATTAAGAGAGAAGAAACTATTGGTAGGGATATATATGGGATGTGAAGCATATGATTAAGAGAAATGTGATGATGCTGTCGATGATTGAAGTACTAGCAACCGTTCGGTTTTTCTTTTTTTTTTATGTCGACATCCATGAAGAGAAAATGTGTTCCAAGACATGGGCTAATATTGTCTTTAGAAAATTCACAGAATGTCCCTATATTAATGGTGTTACAACTGGTGTATGCCTTTACGACCAAATTTGTTAGATTTCATGTTTGTAAGACCACACAGTGTGGTAGGGTGAACGGGGTGTAGAGCGACACATGTCTGACATGTCAGCAAAGAGTGATATGCCCAGCCTCAAAACCATGAAGTGGTGAGGTGTGGTGGAGGGGCATTTTTTTTTTAATTTTAATTTAGAAAAGCGAATCAATTAAATTATAAAAAGACATATATTAATTAAACCAATAAACAATAACTATTCTACAAAAAAGATACATAAAATTAATTAACAAAAAGAATTACATAAATTAATTATCATCCGCGTCATTGTCGTTGTATTGTGGAAGATTCCAAATCCATTCAAAGGTTGTGATGCGTCTGTATGTGTTAAAAATATAAAATGTTTTCTTCAATTCAGTATCCAAGTTTATAGGCTTGATTGATATTATTTATTTATTTTTGTTTTATGTTTCATGTTTACTTGGTTGGAGAGGATTGTAGCCGGACCAGTTACGGATAGATGCTTGTAGCAGATTGGGCTGATAAGAAAGAAGTGTTGCTGGACTCATGAAGATTGGGCTCGTGTGCTGGATGCAGCTGGACAACAACAGGATAAGTTGGATTGCCTACTTGGGCTTCAAGTCTTATATTGGGCTAAGTCTTTTATTCAGCCCACTTGCCTTATCAAGTCGGTGTAATGTACGAGCGAGTATAAAACCCTAGGATGACTTCTGGTAGTGATTCATTCAACACAACTTTAGATTTTTTATTTATCTTTTCACTCTCTCACATCTGTCTTCTCTTTCGTGAGTCTAGGGTTTGTTGTTCCCGGTAGATTCTTTGTAAAGATCATCTAGTTGACGATCTTCTGTTAGTTGTTGAGAGTTGTATTGTTTTGTTTGGTTTGGGTCTGATATGTACTGTTTTACAGTGTTTGTAAAGGTTTTGTTAATAAAGTCTTTAGATCCTGTAAATTTGACAGTATGTTAAAAATTTCATGCTCGTTTCATTGTCTCGCTTCATCATCGATGTCTTCATTGTTTGGTTGCGTATCCTCATCATAGTATTCGCAAAGTGTGTGTCCTGCATCCTCCTAAATCATCTTATGTAAAATAATGCACACATACATCACATTTCCACGTTCATGTTTTTCCATAATTCTACATAGCATGCTCTAAATGCGTCGTCTTTTCTGCAAAACACCAAAAGCTCGTTCAACGTCTTTTCGATATTTGAGCTACGTTAAACTTTGTTCTCTTTTCCTCTAACAATATAGCTCGTGTAAATGCTTTTACAAACACAACATATTTAGGGTAAATTCCATCCAACATCAATTATATTGTCCTTGAAAACGGGTGATTGATTCAGAATGTTCTTTTATCCATTGTTCTATGTTATCTGTTTCAGTTGGTATACCAAGTGTTAGTACTGTACTAATAATCAAATTCTCATCGTAACACGCAGGTAAATATACTAGTTGTATGAAACAAATAAGACTGTAGAAGACGAGTATTATATATATCTTAAGCATCAAAGTCGGCGGCCTTTGCCATCGGCCAAAATATCCCCTATACTTTTGAAAATGATATTTACAACCCTTACACTTTCTAAAAAACTTTATAAATTGCCGTTTTTACCCATTTGAGTTTCTAACATTTCAAGTCTACTCTCATACTTTGGTTCTTTAAATTAAAAAAAATAAACTATTTTCTCATGTGCTTATTTTTGTGTGCGTGTTGGTATAAATTCAGGTTTCGACGTAAATTTTTCAAAAACTATTCGGGGCAAATATAATACGTTTTAATGCTTATCTTATGTACGTGTTCAGTTTTTCTACGTGTTGACGTAAATTTGTTCGGAAACAAGTCGGGTCAAACATAATAAGTTTTCATTCGACCGTATAAATTCGAGTTCTTGTACGTTTACATGGCACCAAGTCTTTGATGCAAAGGTAAGAGTGGTGTAGTAGTTAAGTAGAACCCCACTAAAATGAACCAACCCGGGTTCGATTCCGTTTCTTAGCGATCACTTTTCTTTTATAGCTAGCTTGCTTTTCATATTTAAATTTACAGTTATGATT
Source organism: Ambrosia artemisiifolia (assembly GCA_032199755.1). Classification (NCBI taxonomy): domain Eukaryota; kingdom Viridiplantae; phylum Streptophyta; class Magnoliopsida; order Asterales; family Asteraceae; genus Ambrosia; species Ambrosia artemisiifolia. The sequence goes on along the minus strand of CM063522.1, from coordinate 50,442,387 downwards.
TTACGATATAAATTTGGTATATTTTATGTTTTGATTCAATCACAGTGCTTATATAGGTTACATTGAGTTAAATCGGATACATCGAGACACACGTTTTTATATGGTTAACGTATCACATAACGTTAGAACTAATCTATTCGATGTTTGTATGGACTCGCGGTGCATCGCGCACTGGTCCAACTAGAGCTTGGGTTGGACTAGAGTTGTGTTACTAGTTTTAGCAAAAACAACAAGCTTCTACCTTGAACTGGGCTTGGGCTGGACTATATAATGTATTTGGGCCCAAATGGTGATCAAACGTGTTTCATACTTTCATTCCTACTTTCCTAGTTGCGAAATCATATAAATACACTTTGAGTGGTAAGCCAACGATGGTGAAGAGTCCGGCCTCTACTGAGGTTACGGGTTCGATCCTAAGGCAACCCGGATTTTTATCTGCTGTTTGTTAAGTCAGAGAATCTAGATTTTTGTAATGTCACAACATCTGTCACATGACAGGTGGTAGTAAGGTTTTCCAGAGAACGTCATAAGCAAACTATGAAATCAGTGTAAACTCAGTTAAGACAATATAGTCTAACCAAAATGATGTAACCAAAATGAGGTGAGTGGATCTCACACACAAAATCTAGAAACTCAGCAGTTAAAAAAAACTAAAAATGTAACATCAAAACTAAAAATATCTACAGCGACTACACAATAAAAACACAACCCCACAATCACATATCCTTCGTTATTTTCTCTCTTTTTATTTTTCTTCTTTATCCACAATCACAAATCCTTCATTTTTTTATCAGAAACAAAAATGGCTGCACTTGAATCACTACCACTCTCCTTCTTCCATCTCTCATATTCTTCAAACCCACCATTAATATCCCACTCAAGATCAAACCTTTCCATTCCCATCAAATCTTATCCCCATCCTCTTACACTTTCAACAAAATTTAAAACATTTTCATCACCATCATCATTATCTGCAGCACTTCAAGAAAATGTTTCTTTACAACAAACAGACAAATCAGAGGATACCCAGAAAGAAATCAGACAAAATAATAAGGTCTTTGTTCTTAATCTGCCTTGGTCTTACTCTGTTGATGATCTCAAGAATCTTTTTAGTGAATGTGGGACTGTTAAAGATGCTGAGGTTTGTATAAATTTTGCTTAAAAATTGGAAATTTAAAGATGGGGAATTATCTTTTTTTAATGATTTTGTGGTTATGAGTGAATAATATGTTTGGTTTGGAATGATGGTTTTGGTGACAGATAATAAAGAGGAAGAAGGATGGGAAGAGTAGAGGGTATGCATTTGTTACTATGGCTTCTACTGAAGAGGCACTTTCTGTTATACAGAAATATGATTCTCATGTATGTCTTGTCACTATATTAGTATTGTGTTGTTAGCTTAAATGTGTCACTAATTGTCGTCGTCATCATCATACTCAGTTAATCCCACCAATAGCAAAAACTAAGGTAGGGTTTGAGGAGGGTAAGATGTCTACCCCGTAGGAATAGAGAGGCTGCTTCCAGTGAGAGCCGAGAGCTCAATAGTGCTTGTACCCTCCTTGTCTTTTGGCTATCAATGCCACCAAATGTGTCACTAATTCTGTAATTAACTAACTTGTATTATGTGTTACCTGCTCAGTAATATAGGGTTGTGAATTTCTTACGGCATACGAACCTAACACGAATGTCATTGGTTTGGGTTTAGTATAAATGTGTTCGGGTCAGTTTCATGCTAAACCTATGAACATGCTTAGCTAAAGAGGTCGTGTTCATCTCAACCTATCGGGTTTGTGGGTTGACCCGTTTAACCCATCTATTAACGCTTTTTGTTTCTAAAGACGTGTTTTATATAATAACTTAAACTATCTTGGTGGTTATATGTCAAAATTTGAATTTCAAAAATGATTTGGCATTGTATAAACAATATTGCTTAAAAACATAAAAATCTCCTCTAAATTTAGAATTTTAAAGTATTGATATGTAAAATTTGTGTGTTCAACTTCGGCCTGCTAACCCTCAAACACGACCCGTTTAGCAGCCCTAGGGCACATTGATTGGTAAAAAAAACAGGTCGGTAACTTCATTAGCAACAAAGGAAAAGTTCACCGTTACACCAGTCACTAAGATTAGTGACCTATTGGAAAGAAAGAAAAAGGTTTTGAAACTTGATGACCGTTTATTCAAACTCGCTTAGCAGTTACTTAGTAACACAATTACCGGGTCATTAAGTTCACTGACTTGATTGACAAACATATGTTCCAGTTATATGATCTCAAGGTTTTTTAAGACTCACCAATAGAGAAATAACGGTATGTATGCTGCAGGAATTAATGGGTAGGATTATTCGCGTAGAATTTGCAAAAGATAACAAGAAATCTTCACCACCGCGAGCTAGTGGGGAGAAACGTTATAAGGTTTATGTGTCAAATCTTGCATGGAGAGCAAGAAGTAATCATCTTAGGGACTTGTTTGGTGCTGAGTTTAATCCACTATCTACCAGGGTTGTTTTTGAAAGCCCAGATGGCAGATCTGCAGGATACGGATTCGTTAGTTTTGCATCCAAAGAAGAAGCAGAATCTGCAATATCTGCGTTGAACGGAAAGGTAATTTTCTGCTTCCATTTATATCAATTGTGAAAGAAAGAGATGCATATGTTTATTGGTTTAAAACTGTCAAGTATCTGATGAACATATGATGCTGCACCAGAAAACTTTATAAGCGCCTTAAGCGTTTAACTACCTAGATATGATGGTTAAGTGATTTTAGACGATAAATTTTCCCAAGAAAACTTTGCACTTGTAAAAACATAGGTTTATAAACAGTTTCCGATAACTTTGTCGCCTGTATGATGCAGGAGTTGTTAGGAAGGCCGATTACTTTGGCGTTTAGTGACAGAAACGCGGAGAAAAATGGAAACGAGGAACAGAATACCCCTGATGAACAACCCGTTGAATCATAGTTTGTTAAAGTCTGAGTTCCTGTGGTAAGCTTCAGACTGTTTTTTTTCGTCATAAATGAGCATCTTGTAGGTATCTGTATATCATATAGCAGATTGCGACAATGTGATCGGCCATTGTATCTATGATTACTCGAGAACACATAGTATTGAAAACGTAAATTCATTATCATATACTTTGAGGGTCATCTTACATGTTCCTAACTAATCCTACAAAACTGTACTACAAACAAAATTTCCTGTATCAAAACTACAAACATATGATATCATCCAACTGTATCAGAGTCTTTTACTCGAATATCACTAGACGTTGACACCTCGCCAAATCCAGTAACTCTAGAGGAAATGCTTGTTTCGACATCTCCAAACTCAGTACAGCTTCGTGTCAAGTTATGTCCATGGATGAGTTTTGTCTGTATGTTGTCAGGCAATCTTAAAGTAAACCGATCTTGATCTTCAATTGTCTTGGTACTTTTAGAAATCGAATGGCCTGTCGAGTGGTTTCTCGAGAATCTTTCTTTACTCTTACCTTCTTCTGATCTATCATGTCCCTCCATTTCAATCGTTACATGCTTCCCCCTGCTCGTTTCCTCTTGTGTATGATCGGCATTGTTGTTCCCATCGTTTTCATCTCTTATATTGATAGTAAATGTGTCTTGAAGCACCTCATTTTCGTGAATCTCATGCATCGGTGTGCTGTTTTGGGCTGGAAGGGGAGACTTTTCTGGTGAATTGATCGGCGTTTCAAGACTGCGCCGACAAAAGGGACATGTTTTATGTGACTCAAGCCAAAGATCAATACACTCTTGATGAAACACATGATAACACTTTGTTAGAAGCCGAAGGATGTTATCGTCCTCAAACTCATACAAACATATAGCGCATTCTAATCCATACGTCTCACGACGAAAATCTTTAACATTCGAGTAAGTAAATGTTGGGAAAGTACTTATAACCGAAGGATCAAGCCCGGGCTGACCATTGGGCCCGAGCCCGGCTATATGTGCCCTGGATGGGTTACGTCGCGAATTCCACGTGTGAAACACATTCTGCATAAAACATCTGCAAAAATATATCATGAAGAATCCTATAAAGAAAAGCACAAGGATCACAGTCGTTAGAACGATGGTAACGTGAGGGGAGGCCTGCTGTTCTGGTGGCGATGGAAAGGTTGCGAGTTCCGTCGTCATTGGCCTAGTCATGCGACGGTTGTACGTGGGCCGGAGATCTAAAATTCCGGCCTGAGGTGTTCTCAGGATGAAGAAAAGATAGGAAACAATGTGGTGTAAGTTGAAGGTGACAATGTTGTATGAAATTATGCATATGCATGTTGCATAGTTTATGGGATAAAGAAAAGGGGATTGTGAGTAAGAAGATGAAATTATATATTTGGTAAGAGGGTGATGTGGGGTTGGTTTCACTTTTGATTATAAGGTGTATATAGAGCCATTGAATGAGTCTTATTAGGAACTTGTGTGAAATAACCTTCCTAACAACCTAAAAGTTGTGACCTTTTGCCATTTGTGTACCTAAGTTTTTGGTGAGTATAACACATAGCCATGCTACATTTGTGTGTTTGAAAATATGATTAAAATTGTTATTGATTACATTCCATATAATAGCTGACCAATTTTTTTTAGGTAATAATTTCACTCCATAAAAACGAAAATTACATCAAAATAGCAAGCAGGCGGGCAACAAGTTGAGTAGCCACCCCTTTTTGTATGGCGAACCCAAGGCTTACAGATGTCCTCTTTCTCCCCCTTCACGTTTACACTTGTAACAATCGCCCAGATACAACTATATACGATCAATTCAAGTACAAATATGAGGTGTTGTGGCGTTAGACGCCACCAATTCAATTGAAGTACACATGTATGTATCTAGAGAGGAGAGATGTGGTGAAATGTGGGTTGTGGTGATCAGCGATTCGCATGATTAGTTGTCGCTTGGATAGAACCAGTTGTAATCAAGGCAAGTAGTGGTTGTGAGCGGAGAGGATAAATGAACTACCAACGAAGGTCTCGTGTAGCTGAGCTATTGACGTATGGAGGTAAAACTCTATATCCCAAAGATATTTGAGGATTTGTATCATCGAAAATTGATGTAGCATTGCTAGTCAGGGAGAGCCGGAGAGCTAGGGGGTTAAACAAATGCGTTTGTTAAGGTCATCGATTATACAACATTATGATTAAAATGTTATAGTAAACAAAGTACTCTGATGGGTTCATATACATAACCTTGGTGATGTCTAAAACGATTTTTTTTTATAGATAACTATAACAGGTGGACGAGTATCGAGCTAGAATTGTTAAGCTCATGAAGGAATATTTGCAAATGAGTTGTAACATGAATCAAGTAGAATAGTATTTGTAAAATCCTTTCAAAAAAATAATAGTATTTGTAACATGTGACTTGATTATATGGATTAATTATGATATCTAAAGTCACGTATGGATAATGAATAAATAAGATATACCTATGAACTAAAGATAGAATGTTATCCATAACATGTGGTATGGTTATATTTGGTTAAATAATATTATTGGGAGAAACATAATGAGATTTATAAATCAAAAAATGAGGATCTACTCACAAGTGTGATCTTGCAATAGAGATTTGTCATAATGGAGACTGTGATCTTAGTGTAGGAATTTAATCACAATATTGACTATATGTGATCTTAACATGAAATTTGACACAAAAATATATAGGTTATGTACAATGAATGATGGATGGTTGGGTGTAACTACTTGATGTGTGATATATGCACTCACTTAGCACTGACCAATCAGATGTTTATATATACTTTCAGGAAATTAAAAAAAAAATATTTAGGTAATATACAATGATGATGGATGGTTGTGTGTAACCACTTGATGTGTGATATATGCACTCACTTGACACTGGCTAATTATATGTTTATATATACTTTCAGGGAAATTAAAAAAGAAAAATGGATGTTGTTTGTGATCATATATGAAGTTTCAGACACATCTTTTGTAATTATAATGGGGTAATGTGTAGTTTGTCAAACTTGTTGATTGGTTGCTTTTTTTTTTAAACGGTGAGTTTCATATATGAATGACCCAATGTCATTTATACAATGAGCATATCATAATGTTGTGCTAAATGATGATTTTATCAAGTTAAAAAAAACGACGGTAGAAACTAGAACGTTGCATGCCCCTGCTTGGACGGACATCCATGGATTTCACTTCCCTTCCCTCCTCCATGTTTCCTCGTTCCTCCCTCGATATACTCCTCCCTTTCTCCTCCACATCAGTCACAACTCACAAGGATGCCATATTGGTGTTCTTTAGATGTTTGGTGTCATAGGTGGTGTGTTCTATCCCTAGCTTCTTGTTAGAGACCGTTTGTTTTATTGAAAGTTCTTTTGCCGTTAAAAAAAAAAGAGAAATTTACCAAAACTTCTGTTATATTAATGTCTTTTATAAACATGTATAGTTTTCGAAGTTATTGTAAAATTTTAGAAATTTATAATTGATAGCCTAAATTAATGAAATCCATGGTTCACGCAATTTACAATCATAACTGATGTAATTGTATTCACAAAAATTTTTCTGTTAAACTTTCAAGCCAACACGGTTAGGGCTGCAAACGAACCGAACGAACACGAACAAAGCCTTGTTCGTGTTCGTTTGTTAAGGAATATATGTGTTCACGAACACTTACCGAACGAGATTTTCTGTTCGTGTTCGTTTGTTAAGAAAATGCTTTTGTTCGTGTTCGTTTGTGTTCGTTTGTTAATTTTGTTCACGAACGCACACGAACACAAGCGGACATCCATGAACACAAACAAGTGTTCATGAGCACAAATTGACACAGACGAACACAAATAAGTGTTCATGAACAAAAATAAGCACAAACTGACATTATTAACTTTCAAATAAGATCAATTTCACATATATTAAGACAAATATCTAGAACCACCCAAAATATAACCTAATTATACAAACATACTTGATACTCAACATAATATTGGTAAACGCAATAAAGTAGTGTTTCAAAAGACTAAGTTCACATTTTAAACTTCAAGTCTTTCGTAATCTACCGAAAGTAAACTTGAAGACATCAAACGAACATAAACGAACACGTTACCGAAAGTTCACGAACATAAACGAACGAACGCAACCTATGTTCATGTTCGTTTGTTTAACTAAACGAACATAATTTTTTGTTCGTGTTCGTTCATTTATTAAACGAACGAACATAAACGAACTTCCCGCCGAACGGTTCATGAACTGTTCGCTGAAAGTTCAGTTCGTTTGCAGCCCTAAACACCGTAAAACATTCATAACAGATCTTTGTCTGAAAAAAGTACATAAAACTAAAGTCTAGTTCACTAGCAACCAGAGTGTAATCGAGCATTATAGATCATTAGGCCGAAGCAAAGATCCGGATACAGTTCCAGTAGATAACAGTCTTAAAGCGAAACGCAGAAATAAACTTTTAACGATTACAAAACTGAACTGTGGCCACAACTTACTTATTCAATGTCATCAATCCAGTCCCCATAAATACGACTAATCTTATCGGGTCCCTTCCACTTTTGAAAGGGTCTCTGTCCAGTCCTCGGAATTACACCTGGAAGCCGTGAAGGAGCGCCGACATGATGATAACCGTCCAGATGAGCCACTGACGAACCAGCAGCTGCAACGGGTTCAACAGGCGTCTTTGAAGGCATCAGCCCTTGCTTGTTTGGGTCCATTGAAGTAGGAGAATCTTTCGCATCTATATCAACAAGCCCACCACCATACCGATGCAGTTCTGCCAAAAGAACCATTATAATCCATATATACCAAGTAGAATGAATGGGTCAAAACAGGTTCGGGTCAGACAGGTAATAGGGTACGGGTCAAGATGGTTTGGTGGTTGGTGCTTGAATTAGCTCGAATCAATTTGTTTACAACTACAATTGATTTTATAGATTTTATGCATAACACTTTGGGTGACTTTTGACCCGTTTAAGTTTATGATATACTTTTTTATAATTTTCACATTATAATCCGTATATACCAAGTAGAATATACAGCCTCTGTATATACGAAGTAGAATATATAGCCCGAGGGTGTCAAAACAGGTCATTTTGGATATGGGTCAAGATGGTTTGGGGGTTGGGTTAGCCCAAATCAATGTCTTAAACATGACTACAAAGATTATATTTATTTAATGAGTTCTTTTTGCATAAAATGATTTTGGAAGTTTTATGCATAACTTTGGGTGACTTTTGACCCGATTCAGTTTAGGTTATTTTTGTTGTTCTCACGTTTGACCCATTAGAGCTAAAACATAACCCAAATGAATTTATTTTGAAAGTAAACCACTCAAAAAGGGGTGTGTGTGTGTGTCTGTGCGTGTGTGCCAACACAACCCGGCCCGTACATGATATGAGAGGATTATTGTGGTAAAACTCAAATAATTCCTTGCTAACAAGTGCTAGTAACTCAAGCTGACCAAAAAGGTGACAATTCAATATTTTTTTATGAAAAGAAACCATACCTGCAGCGCCATGAGCAAAATGACACTTGCTACCAAACGGGCAATAACCTGTTTGTTCCCACTTGTTACAAATCCTTGTTTTCCAATTCGAAGGCTTCAACATAGAATTAGCTCCTGCTGCGTCTGCTCCACCACCACCTCCTGCTACAACACCACTACCACCACCTCCTACAACAACACCACCACCACCTCCCCCTCCTCCTCCTCCGCCACCACCACCACCAGCGCCTCCACCGCCATATCCACCACCAGAACCAGGACCCAAACTTATCACAACACTTTCACGAGCTTTCGATTGCTCATCGTGCAGAAACGTGCAACTATCACCATAAGGACACCCCTCTTCAGTATAAAACTTCTTGCAATGCCTTCCTTTATAAGACCTCTGACTATCAACTGTGAAACTAGACGACCCAAGTGACGGAATTTGATACTCTTCCCGAGGTTCACTCGAAACCCCCCTGTCATCCTCATGAGCCGCCACAATTTCTTGCCAATTTGGTGGCGGTCTTCTCAGTTCTTCAACACTATGAGCAAAATTACAATTTGTAATATACGGACACGTACCTGCCCGAAACTTGCAGCACAGTTTCGTCTTAAAAAACATTTTCCCAATCGCCTTCGACCGACTAGTAGCCTGTGAATCACCACCCTGCCCGTTTCTTTTCTTATTCGGTGGCTCACTTCCCGACCTAGTCTGCGATTGGCGCCCATCGTAATTCGAGTTGGAATTCGCGTCAACAGACGCCTCTCTATCCCAAACCCCGTATTCATCCTCGGTCGCCCAAACGGGCTGATCCCCCCAATAATCCACACCGTTTCTCGACCCGCCCGTAACTATCTGAACAACATTTCCACTTTCTCTACCATAATCCATTTCAAGTATTCTTAAGAGAAAAACCTTAATTTGCTAATAAATCTAAAAGTACAAGATTGAACCCTAAATCCCTAATTAACCTAACCAACAACAAAATATATAAACTACAAACAATACCCAGATAGGATTTATAAAAAAGATTCAATCTTTATCACTTTCTTGACCATACCCTAATTTTCCAATTGAAGGTAAAAGAACAAGATTGAACCCTAATTAACCTAACAAACAACAAAATAGACAAACTACAACAAACACACAAGGGAATTATAATAAAGATACAATCTTTATCACTAAAACAGATCTAGAAACTAGAATCTTGAACATAACATAATATTATTAAAGAACTACAAGAGAAGTTATGGAAACAGGGGAAGTACCAAATGAAGGCTGTGTGTTAACTGACTGAAGGAGATAAATTAAACCCACAAAAAAGATTTGATTTTGTGAAGTGGGTTGGTTTAGTTTATTGGTTTTGGTGAGGGTAGTGACATTGTTGGATGGGAGATGGAGAAAGATAGAAGAGAGGGTGTCATCAATTGATGAAGCAGAAGGTACCACAGTTTATGTTCAAAGTTTGATAGTTGTGCAAATAAGAACCCTAAAGATTTGATTTTGTGTACTTTAAGTGTAAAGTACACATTAGTGGTGATTGTATCAATTAGGGGGGTTCATTTAAAGTAACTCTTGTTTAGCTGTTTAAATTACAAGTATCTGCCTTTCGAAATGGTTCTCATAGGATCTCCTATGATTGTATTAATGCTTATACATATAACAAACTAGCTGATTACCCCGGGAGGGTCCCGGGGTTGATAAATCTAATTTTACGTGATAACCTATTACAAATTGCTCAAGTTAACTAACCACAAAATCTTCCAATCATTGCATGTTCATAGTATTCTAATCAGTAATAACTCATATTCCCCACAAAATCTAATTTTACGTGATAACATGAACACTTTGTGTGTTTTTTTCCTGTATGAACGAAACCCCACAAAAAATAGTCGATTTTTTCTCCGTTTTTTATATAGCACTATGGTACTCGTTGGAAAGATAATAAAACGCTCGTTAATTTGGTGTAATTTTTTTCATTAAAAAATCCCGTATATAAAAGATATAAACGTTTAAAAGTTATGGGAGGAAATATGAGAGAGAAAATTTTAAATTTATTTTTAAATTCTTTTTTCCTAAAATAACTCAATTTAATTAAAAAGGAAACAATTTAAAAACACCAAAAACTCTCCATTATAATGCCACGTGACACAAGGTTGAGGCCTCCATTGTACGCCACGTCAGCAAAAGTCTTTTCTTTTATATATATATATAGATATTCATTACTAGCTGATTATCTCGGGAGGGTCCCGGGGTTGAAAAATCTAATTTTACGTGATAACCTATTGCAAATGGCTCAAGTTAACTAACCACAAAATCTCTCAATCATTGCATGTTCATAGTATTCTAATCAGTAATAACTTATATTCCCTAATCTAAAACCTAATCAGTAATTATCTAAAGAATCACTTATGTAAGCTGCAACTATTAAAAAACTCATCACATCTCTCTAATTTCTCACATTCTAATGGCTCTTATAATTCCTAACCTAATCAACTAAACAAACACTTAAGTTGGAAGTTGTAATCATTGCATCTCATTATGCCACGTGGCATAATCAAGAGATGGTTGAGGCCACCATTGAACGCCACGTCAGCAACTATCAATTCTTTCCGGGAGCGTCCCGGGGTTGAAAAATATAACCATTCTAATAATACTAATAATAATAGTAATAATTATTACTCTTGTAATTAAATAAATAAAAAAATAACCTTGCTATAAGGTGACACCATATGTTGCAGTGTTGCGCGATTCTTTCTCCTAACTTCTCTTGATGAAGTATACCTAGTAAAATTCCAATGATAAAATGGCGATTGGCCTGATTTTCAACATCGTAGATAAGAACCTGGTTTAAAAGAAAAAACATGATTAATGAATAACATGAACACTTTGTGTGTTTTTTTCCTGTATGAACGAAACCCCACATAAAATAGTCGATTTTTCTCCGTTTTTATATAGGACTATGGTAACATGATTAATGAATAACATGAACACTTTGTGTGTTTTTTTCCTGTATGAACGAAACCCCACAAAAAATAGTCGATTTTTCTCCGTTTTTATATAGGACTATGGTACTCGTTGGAAAGATAATAAAACGCTCGTTAATTTAGTGTAATTTTTTTCTTTAAAAAATCCCGTATATAAAAGATATAAACGTTTAAAAATTATGAGAGGATACATGATAGAGAAAATTTTAAATTTATTTTTAAATTATTTTTTTCCTAAAATAACTCAATTTAATTTAGGGTTTTATGTTTATCTTTTTCTTTAAATTAAAAAAGGAAATAGTTCAAAAACACTAAAATCTTTCACTTATGATGCCACGTGTCACTCTCAAGGGGAGGTTGAGGCCTCCATTGCACGCCACGTCAGCATATATGTTTTCTTTTATATATATAGATAGATACTAACCAAAAGTTAATAATAGGCTCATTTAGATTCAAAAGTCTAATTAATTTATAAAGTTCTGGCTCGAACACGTGTATTAAACGATTTTCAGTTTCGGCTTAAACTCATTTAAGATTGTTTACATTTGATCTTTAAATGAGCATATTTTGAATGAGTCACGAATGGCTTGACTCATTTACATATATCGTATCCTTATTAAGAGTTTTTAAGAAAAAACTCGTACTCAATAAAAAGTCTTTTATGGTTGAAGGAGCTTGCAGCTTTTAGGTTAGGAGAAAAAACTCTATATTGAAACGTTACTACTACTAGCATTTATTAAAAAGATCCTACTAGCTACAAGCTTTTAATGAGTAAATGACATACATACACATTCTATCATAAAAAATGTGCATACAAGCTTTTAGGTAATATCCATTTTGGTCATTTTATACACTTTATTAAAAGCTCCGGCAACTTTGCCAAACACTAAAATATATTTAAAAAGCTACTAGCTACCAGCTATCAGCTTCCAGCCACCAGCTATCAGCTTTCAGCAGGGCCGTCTCCGAGAATCTCCGAAACATTTTGGGCCTAGGGCGACTAAAAAAATCGGCCTCTTACAAAATTCAAGTTTTAACTTTTAATTTTCAAATATGAGCAATTCAAATTTCAACTTTTAATTATCAAACATCAATGCCTAGAATATATATTATATTAAAAAATAAAGAAATGTTGGGTTTCATCTTTAAATGCATTGTTATACAAAAATTAAATGCATGAAGTGGGATTTGAATCCATGTTCTCCATCTTGAAATATAATTCAAGGGCCAATTCATCTACCTAAGCTTTATTCTCATTACCTACACCAAAATAATTTAAATACGCTTTATAAATAACTAGGGTCGTTCCCGATCGCGCATTGCGCGATTTTCATTGTGGTTTGGATTCCTTGCGGCACATGTTTGGTTTGAGGGCTTAATGTTTACATAGTTTGATACTAAACATCGAACGGTCCAAACATGTTAATCTTCGCAATAGTTGCTCTACATGTGTAGTTGACTTGGTGGAGTCATCACACCTTCCTTTCTTTGCGAGGATAGAAACGAATGTCGATTGTTGATTGTCGATGTCTATCTCACCTCCCTTCTTTAGAAATGTGTATGATAACAGAAACAAAACAATGATTAATATTTTAGATAAATAAATATTCATCTCAATCAAATTGGTGTGCAAATCAAATAAACTATTACTTAATGGTAACTTTTTTCTGTTCTAACATTCTTTCCAGCATGAGTAATAAGGTCTCCAAGCTTAGACTTTTTAGCCACTTGTTGATCTGTAATCATTTTAGATGACAAGATGTTTGGAAGAAGCCTTAATTATGGATGCACTAAATCAACAAAATCATAGTTTACCCAAGTTTCTAAAATCTATTTAAAGTGTGAAACACTCACCTTTGCCCGTAGGATTACCACGATGTTGAATCTCCTTATTAGTTCGTTGACCTCCTAAAGTCAAATTAAGACATATTAGTTGTTAATAATTCTTGGTTATCACACACTTATTATCATTTGCATCTGTGGCTATAACATTCTGAAAATTCAGTAAAATACATAAACCAATAATGGTTAGTAAAGAAATTTAGGGAACAAATGAAACTAATAAGTATCCTTTAAACAACTAATGCAGAGGAGATGATCGAAACTACTTCTTTAAAATGCCACTCAAAGCCTTAGCAAGAAATCGGTTATAAATTTTGTTAAACCCCTTGCATAAATCCTCATCGGACATAACCAAGTCAAAAGGATTACTTAAGGAAACTGCACCCGAAAATCTACGTGCACCAGCCTCCTACAAGAACACAAAATCATACCTTTTCATATGATATTTCGGTTAAAAAACAAAACGGGCGGCATTTTTTCTTACCTTTCCTAAATATTGTACAAGAATGTTACCTCCCATGGACCAACCAGCACCATAAGGATTGGCTTTGGGAAACCTGCTAACAACATGATTCACTACTTCGCCAAGATCTCCAAGAAACGAACTTGAATGCAGATCTTCTCCACACGTTAACAGAAAGGGAACAAATGCATAATCAAATTAGTACTTCCATTTTATGGTAAATGAGTCACAATTCAATTGGTTACCAATGGGATGTATGCATTGGATCTTGAGTCTTTTGACCCGCTAACTGCCAAGCTTAAACAATACCGCGGATTGCAAATTTCCCACAATTGTTCAAGGTTATTCCAACATTAACCTTTATACAATCCAGCACACAGGTATGTATGTATTCATTTCATTCACTTTGCCAACATATAACTCATGTATAAGCCAAAGTTTTAGCCCACATGAAAGTTAATCGCCCTCATTACGCCATAATTAATTTACGATTCACCTTCACTAACCAACAAAAGCAAGGAAACATGTTAAGCAATGTTAGAACTAAGTTGTTGTCCACAACCATGAACTTGACAAATCACCCACATACATACGTTAATAAAAATTAGCCAAAAGCCATTATGATCTTAACTAACTTTTGACCAAAAATCATGTCAAAATATAATATATAAGATCTCGAAATAACCTTTGCCGGTGGTTGAGCTGCTTGTTGTCCACAACCATCTTCTTGACAAATCATAGCCAAAAACATATTAAACAACTTCAGATAAATCTAGAAAATTACCTAATCTGTATAATGTTATCTAAGTTCTGACTCAGACCGTCTCATGTCAAATTAAAATACTTACGACCTCAAAATAGCCTCTGCAAAGGGCTGACCTGATTGTTGTCCACATTCCACAACCATCTTCTTGACAAATCACAACCAAAAAGCACATCAAACAATTTTGGAAAAATCTGGAAAAGTTATTTGTACAGCCGGTCATACTCAATTGGTTAAAATACATAAGAAGTAAATGATAATTAAAGTTAAACATTTACTTCATATGTACTTCAACCATTTACTTCATAGTATATTTGCTTCCAAACTTACTCTCTATGTCTCTAGTTGCTTTTTAAATATTTATTGATATATCAAAGTCGATAAAGATGATAAATCATAAATATACTATTATAATGTTATTATACATTGTATACTATACTATACTATATTATAATGCATATAACGAACACACAGTGTAAATTAACATATTTTAGAACTTTAAGTAATTACAAGTTTATAACATATAATACAATCTTTTAAAGCTAAATCTTCTTAGCACATGCAAGTTTCTTCTACGATTTTTAAACAACAATCTAAGTTAACATATTTTTAGAACTTTACGAAGAGCATGCGAGTCCATTCGTGTGTCATGTATTAGAAATAATCAACAAAACTTTCGTTTTACGGATGATATACATACTGGAATAAACGAAAACTTGATACACGGAATTGTTTTCACATAGTGATTTTAAACATATTTGATGTAACAAAGATATATACACAAACTAAATCAGATACACAATAATATTGTATCTAACTCCTATCTATATGTGTAAATTAAATACTACTACCACTTCTAAAGAAATCAAGTTATATGATTTTGTCTTAAACTCTATTAGGAAAGTAGCGTGTTATAAAAACATATTTAAACATCCAATAAATTATTTCATTTTTTTTTACAAACTTAGGGGCTATTTGGTTGATTAAGTGCTGAATTATTAAGATGGTCTGAATGGTTAAGAGCTGAAGCATTCAGCATCCCTTATTAGCTTAATGGTTCAGCACTTAATCATTCCATTCAGATGCTGAAACAAACAGTCTGAATGCTGAATGATTCAGACCTGAATGATTAAGAAGCTGATTAAGAGGCTACCAAACAGCCCCTTAAATGTGTTTTGACTTTACAAGCTAGGATCGAACAAACTTCATTTATTATTTTATTACCGAATAAATTTGTAATGAATGTCATCTCGTCTTCTTCTTCATGCACCATGCATATAAACTCCTATCTCCTCCATTTTTCTACAAGGAAATCAAACTAGTTCCAATCATGGGTTTGGTTCTATCCTATATCAACATCTTGTTTCTTCTAATAATTCATCTCAAATTTCTTGTTGGTAAATAATATTTTCTGTAATCTATAACTAATTACATTACTTCAAACATTATGTGTATGATTTTATTTTTTAAAAATTTTCAGACGGTGGTGGTATTGGATTGAACTATGGATTGGTCGCAGATAACCTCCCCTCTCCACCCCAAGTCATATCCCTAGTAAAATCGAGAAACGTAGCTCGAATTCGCATCTTTGAACCTAATCATGGTGTTCTTGATGCGTTACAAAACTCAGGAGTTGAAGTGATTATTGGAACAGTCAATGCCGATATTCCAAAAATAGCAAGTGACATAAATTATGCTAAAAATTGGGTGCAAACCAATGTTGTCCCTTATGCGCCAACGGTCAAATTTCGCGCTATATCCCTTGGCAATGAAGTAAACCCCGGTGATCTGGCATCGATACTTCAAGCGTTGAATAATCTCAACGATGCCGTAAAGTCATCCGGATATTTAATTCCAGTGACTACGACCATCGGGGTTTACTTGCTAGCAAATTCTTATCCCCCTTCACAGGGGGATTTTTCAGAAGCTACAAAACCAGCGATGCAACAGGTCGCTGGTTTCTTAGCTAGTAATGGGTACCCTATTCTGGTCACAGCGTACCCATATTTTGCGTACGCTGGTGACCCGAATAATGTACCCTTACAATATGCATTAATAAACTCTAGTGAAGTTGTGGTGAGAGATGGGGATTTAGGGTATGCAAATTTGTTTGATGCTATGGTTGATGGGGTTTACGCCGCGTTGGAGAAGGTCGGTGGTGGTGCGGTGGAGGTGGTGGTTTGTGAGAGCGGGTGGCCATCGAAAGGGAATGGCGATTTTACGACGATCGCTTTGGCTCAAACCTACAACCAAAAGCTTGTCAAGCATGTAATGAACTCAGGTACACCGAAGAAACCCGGAAACAAAGTAGAGACTTATGTGTTTGCTATATTTAACGAAGATCAAAAGTCACCAGGAGTTGAGCAGAATTTTGGGTTGTTTTATCCGGATATGACTGAAGTGTATCATATTGACTTTTAATTAGTGATTACCAAAGTTTATTTTGGGTTCTTGTTTTCTAATTGAATTATTGGTTCTTGATCAAGAATTTATGATATTAAAAACGTTAATGGAATAAGAATATGACAACCAAATGTGGTATCATAAATAAAAATTAATGTCATTAACATGAAATTTTAAATATAACATACAAAAACTCATTAATATTTTAAAAATCTGTATATGTTCTAAAAACATTATACTGGGTGTTGTACTCAACACCCTCCACCACCTAGGCTCCATAACGTCTTGAACACCGAAACACGGACGCTAGAGATGATCAAAACCGAATCCGTACGCTAGAGATGCTCAGTTTTTTTATTTAATCAGTCACGATCGAATTTTTTAAAATTACTATCTAACTCCGAAAATTTAGATATCCATGGATAGTGAATCAGATATCTGAAGGCCCAATTTTTTTTATTTAATCATTCACGTCTGATTTTTTTAAAATTACTATCTAACTCCAAAAATTTGGATATCCGTGGATTGCGAAATTTAGGATTTGTATATTTTTAACAGCCCTAGAGGCGCCATTGGAGGACGCTAACGCAATCATCGCCAAGCTCCTAATGGGTGTATGTAACATCCGGTGTCACACCCCGACTTTTCCCCTCGTCGGTTGTGACGTTTGGTGCCTTTGCTAACGCAGCGGAAAGATGCTTCTAAGACCTTGGTTTCCTGAACGCCAATTCTAACCTCTAGGATCCCCGATCCCAAACTGTCACCTACTCCAACCGTGCGGTTACCAAAGTTTAAACCTGAAAGACACACTTAAAAAGTCAACATAAAGTCGGTGAGTTCATAAGTTTTACAAAATTATAAGTTCCAAAGATCATATCCGTTACTACTAGGTTATAAGAACGTTAGCTAGACGTTAAGTGTTTTTACTACTACGGTTGGGAACCCATTACTAAACGTGACCAATAGATGAGACCAGCCCAGATTGACTGGGTTACCGATGCCTCGATAACCCGATAGGTAGAGACAATATGCACCCGCCCGGCATCCCCGCCGTCGAGTAGGGTTTGTGAGGCCCAATAGATCTATCCACATTTCCCTCGTTGTGCTTCCCGCACATTCATGGTTTCCCCCTGAGACTTTCCAAAAAAGCCGTATAGTAATGTAAAGTAACCATAGTATAACATGACCTTTCGTAAGTAAGTATGTAGCATGTTTCTTCCCCGAAAGTAAAACCAGTAAATGTAGGGTCGTGACACTCACGCACCCATTTCATTTTTCAAAGACTTGTTCGTTTGGAATTCCTCGGGTTTTCATAAAAGAAGCATGTCTTCCACCCCGAAAACATTTATAAAACAGTAAAAAGTGGGGTCATGAACTCACCTTAACCTCCTTGCTTAGCCAGCAAACAAAGCCCGAAGCTTTGACCGACTTCCTCGTGCCCTATAACCAACAAAGGACACCTTAAAGTCTAACACATATAAACCTAGCCTATTATCCGGCTATCTAGGCTCGTGTATAACATCTCGAGTCCTAATATGCCTTAACTCGACGAACCGACCGTGACTTAAATATGTTTTATGCGACTTAATACTCAAGTTAATCACTTGTTACTATTCGTGTATAAACCACGTTGGACTATTATTATGAAACGTATAACTTATCATGTGTCAAAACTCATCTTATAATTATATTTTAGGAAAATACCCTTTGATAAAAATATAAGTATAGTTATTTAAAACGATCAATAACAATATCGCTTCTTTTCCAAAATCCGCGATCCTTTAAAGGTTTCGAAACATAAACTTTTGTATAAATCATTCTCAAATATGTCGAGCGTTTTGTGATTCAAAACCGTTTAAATAGAAATGTTTTAGTTACCAAAATCTTTGAAAATTAACAGTTGACGCTCAGTAAATAATATGTATTTGTTTTGGAAATAGTGTTCGACGTTTTTCTTTAAATGTTGCAAGAAATCATTTGTCGAAAACCCCTTTGCGATATTGTAGAAAACTACATTTGTCAAAATACTTGAAGATTGTTATAACGAAATATATAATAAATATCATCCCGTTTATACTCATAATTTTGTAGAAATTTCGGCAGAGTTTCCTCTGTTTTTATATAAACCAGGCAACACAAGTCGCCTACAATTTTTCCAAAAACCAATATCCAATACAAGACTTCAAATCCGTTTATTTGTCATATCAATTTACAAGTCTTTATACGTTTCGAAGACTATTATAAATAAATTACTTATCTATATAAAACGCAACAATACATATAATAGTCCAACCAATTTAGTCCAATAACGATATTATAAGTCACGCATTTTAGTCACTATTACCAATTGTCCGATATACTATATAGTTACCGTTTATTATTATTATTCGGTTCGTTCGCGAGTCAAAACTATTTTACGAATATCAATGTATTTATTTATATAAATATAATATCCACAACAATAATACAAATACGAATTAAAATATACCGATTCGTACGCGCGTAACCCGAAGCCACCTCGAACTACGTGTAGACCGGAACCAAAGTTTGACCAGCTTTGACCGCGTGTTGACCGAGGCTTGACCATCCAGATCTGACCCGAACAAGACCCGTTTGACCTGGGTTGACCAGATCTGACCGAACCCAAACTGAACCACCCGAACCACACCATAACCAGACCCAACTCGAACCATTTCTGAACTCAAGCTGAACCCGAGCACCCATTTAGACCCGAACCGAACCCGATTGGTGCCAACTTTGACCGGACCAAAACTCGAACCCAATAACAACCAAGACCGAGCCTGACCCGAACACGAGCCCTAACCAGACCCGAGCCCGAGCCAACCCTAACCGAACACCTCCGCCGCCGCCGTCGTTCCTTCTGACCACCACCCTCTCAGCCTCGAACCCACCATCAACTATCACCACGGTTTCTCGAACACTTGAACCGGACCCAAAACCCAGCCCCATCGGCCACCACCTCTTGAAAACCCGAGCAAGACAGATCTGGAAGTTAACCAACTTACCATCATCACCGTCGCCGCCGCCTCAGCACCAACAACCACCACCTGAAGTCAAACCACACCCACCTGACCCGAGCCCGAACCCCAACAGATCCGAACCCGAGTTAAGCAACAACCATAATCAAACCCTCTGTCGCCGCCACCCTTTCTTCTGCCCGATTTGGGCTTGGTAACGCAGCGCCGCCACCACCGAGTCATGGTGGTGGCCGGCTGAGATCGTAACAGGGACGAGGGGAAGGAAAATCGGGAGGAGCGGAAGAGAGAGTAGGGAGAGACCAGAGAGAGAGGCGGATTTGGGGTTTTGGCTGCACAAAATGAAATGAGGAAGAAGATAACAAGCCTTTTATAGTTAGGGTTAGGTGTAGGTGCAGTATACCGCGTGTTCGAACTCGTTACTAACGAAAACGATTCGGTTTATTTTCTAGGCTTGATATTTAATTATAAAAGTAGTCGGTTTTATTCGTAATTATAAATATAAGTAAACCCCGCAAATATAATTTTATTTAAGTCGTCCGACACACGCGTTCGACGCACGCGTTTAAATCGCGTTAATTAATTCGGCCACGTTTCCTTCATCTAAACGATCAGTAAACTTCCAAAACTTAATAATTAGCAATATTTGAAATAAATATTTATTTTCAAATCACAAAAATCACATCAGTGTAGATCGGAAGTTGCCGGGTGTCACATCCGGCCTCTCTCACCACCAATATTGTCTGTTTTGCCTCGATGGGTTGCCCATCCAAAGCTTACGGATTTGTTTTTGGTTGCTCTGGTAGAGATTTCCACAAGGTCACCCATCCTGGTACTGCTCCCACCTAAGCACGCTTAACTGTGGAGTTCTCCTCTCTTTCACTAACATTAAACCCCAAAACGTGTGGGTGATTTAAGAGGCATGGATTACATATGAACCAATGATCTCTCTTGGTCACGACCAATGTGGGATTTGCCTAGGGCGTCACACATTACAGACAGTTTATTGTGGGGGTTACCTAAAACAACCAATCACTTTTTTTTATTTCTAGGTAACACCACAATGTGATAATTAAAGAGTGAGTATTTTACAACTCATTGTCTACATGACGAAGCGTTATGTTAAACCAAAACTCCCAATGTTATAACAATTTGTTTTACTTAGTTCCATCTCATATAGTCTCTGATGTTATTTAATAATTCATTAGTGCCCTCCTCCTAGCGACTTAATTATGATCTTGATTATGAGAAAATGATATACGTCGTTATTTAATTATAGGGTTGAGTTATCTTATAAAGGCTAACAAAAATGAAAAGGGAGAGAAGATTTAATTAACTAGTGTGTTCTCGAGTTTGAAGGAAATGGAGAAGAAAATAAGGATTTTATGTTTAAAATAGCATTTCCTTCCAAATCTCTCTAATTTGGAAGGATGAAAATTGAAAAATGAAGGAAATGAACCAAAACTTTCCTTCCATTTCACTCCCTTTCTCTCTTTAAAAAAACTCCGGAACACAATTTTTCCAAACTCTTTCTTTTCTTTCGTTAAATGAAACTCGGGAACACAGTGTAAAGATTGACATGTGTCCAAGGAATAAACAAGTGGCAAGGTAATTTTGTCAAAACAAGACAAATGAATATTCACATGCTATTTCACCCAATTTTTAAACATCCGTAACTTTTTATATGTCATATTTAAAATATATATATACCATAAAATCAAGGGGTTTTTTTTACCTTTAATATGAGTACCTTATTGTTATAGTTTTGAAAGAAAAATTGAAAACTCATTTGTGTAATACACAATGAGAACATAAAACACAATAAACAGCAGAATAAAAGACAATTAACAGCAAAATTAAAACACAATGAACGACATATTAAAAACACAATGAACAGCATAATAAAACACAATGGACAGTAGAATAAAACACAATGGACAACAGAATAAAATACAATATACACCAAAAACACAAAACCTGGTTGTGTAAAACACAATGAACAACGTAAAACATAATGGAAAGCATATTAAAAACACAATGAATAAAGTTAAATCATGTGTAGGCTAAAAAAACACAATGAACATATTTGTAATGCATAAGTGCATACTATAACACAATGAACGAGCAGAAGACACAATGAAGAAAAAAAACTCAGTTAACACGGATTTTTTTTCATACTAAAGATAAAAATACGTTCGTGAAGAAACAATAAGTATCACGGAGGTTATCACTAATCTCTGTGTAGTTTATACTTATGTGACGTCAGGAATAATCCTTTACCCAAACCTCTTGGTAAAACCCGTGTGAGAATGATATGTGAGTGAGTGTGTGTGTGTAAATAAGTAAGACACCGGATATAAGTGGTTCGGTCGAATGATGACCTACGTCCACTGTGAAGAGCCGGAATATTATTATTGAGAGGGTATAGAAAGTTACAAGTGATCTAATACTAGGTTACAATGAATATTTTCTGATCCTTTGTCAAGGAGATGTCTTTTCCTATTTATAGGAGAACTCGTGGGCCTAAAAGAGGAGCCCACGAGAGGCCAACCTCCTCTGGGCCCATCCACAAGCCCAAGGAAACGTCTTCTAGGAAAATGGCGGGAAAAGGCAGATCACTGTGGATGACGTCAGGTCATTGTTCAGTTATTAATTGGGGCGGACACGTGGCAGCCTCTGATTGGCGGATGGCGGCGTTCGCCTGGCTACAGTAGTTGACCATGCTTCTGACGTCTGACAGCAGCAGGGGATGCCTGCTGGTTACTGTTGACGACAGTATGGTGGGAGCATGGACACAGTCATGTCGCCGTTCTTGCCAGTAGTGGTTGTACCACTCCTGCCACGTATCGCCTTCCTGTTGGCGCGTACTCTGTCAGGGATCCAGCTAAATCTTCCCTTTGTTTATCCTCTGTTCCTCATACAGAAAGTGGTAAGGAGATGCTCTGCGCGTGCGTGTACGTGCTTGTCTGCTGCTGTGTGCTAATATCGCTTGGCGTCCTTGCGCGCTGGCTTGTGGCTTGCTCTCCGCCTCGCCAGCTCTGCAGGATTGGAGGCCATTAGCGCCAGGATTTTGGTTTAGAGGGATAGGGGCACCGCCTCCGCCTGGATTAGGCTCCCTATCCCTTCAAGTCCCCCTAGTCTAGGGCTTCTCCTGCTCTTTGAAGGAGAGGAGGTGTAGCGCTAGACTCAACATATCGAGTCGCGGATGATAGCTCATCTGCTTCTGGTTGTTGCTGCAAAAACTTGTTGGCAAGGACGTGTTCCGCCATGATCTGTGAAGGAGTTGGGCAGGGAACGTCTTTTTTTATTTTACGTCAACTTTGCGCTGGAAAAGACGTGTTCCGCCATGACCTGTGAAGGAGTTGGGCGGGGAACGTCTTTTTTTGATTTTACGTCAACTTTGCGCTGGAAAAGACGTGTTCCGCCATGACCTGTGAAGGAGTTAGGCGGGGAACGTCTTTTCTGTTTTTGACGTAAACGGTTGAGCCAGCGCCGCTGTACTAATAACTCTTGAGTGATTAATGCGGGTCCGAAGTTATAATAAATTTGTAATAATTGGCATTCAATTTGTCCCTCATAATTTGGAGTTAAGGCGCCTGGAATTTGAATGGTCCTTTTCTTCGGAGGGAAGTTTGAGAGGTGCAGACGTGTCAGGCCTTTGTCTGACGTGCTGAGTGGCGTCTGTCACATCATCAGGGTGCAGTTACCAACCTTTCGTCTGGTGTCAGGCGCGTGTGCCGTCACTCGCTCCACTTGGTTCTGTCGTGGGTGAGATTGTGCCACGTGTCATGGGGCACATGTGGCTTGTCAGGCGCGTGAGCGCCCACGCGCTTGTAATTTCGAAAGTGTGACATCTGCCGACACGTGTCAACCATCCACCAGAGTGACAGCTTTGGAGCGGCTCCCAGCGCCAATCTGAGCCGTCTGATGGCGCATGTAACACGTAGCGTCATCTGGGATCTCCAATTTGAAAACGGTGTGACGGTTGTTTATCCATTGTGGGTCCCACCGTCATTAATGCATAGGGTATATAAGCCTCTTTGAGGTTTCATAAACGGTTACGCTCTCAAAATTTTCGTTCAACTTTCTCTCTTTTTCTCCTCTATTCTCCGGCGATTGATTGAAGTTTCCGTTCAATCTTCAAAGATTACTGAGATCTTGAAGATTTATTGTTGAAACTTCGCATCTGCTTGTCTTCCTTCTTGTTTTCATGCTAATTCACCAAGGTTTTCAGAGATTCAGTTTGAAGTTCCTGTCTGATCTTCAAGTTCTCCGTTGAAGATTCCGGCGATTCTTCAAGTTTTCTGGCCAAGTTACCCAGTTTTTGACATCTTCACCTGTTTGTGCTAGAAGATGTCTGATTTATCTGTTAGTCAGTCACCGTCTGTTGAAGTGCTTGGTAAAGACCCGGTGGTAGAGGAGGAGGAGGTCACGGTGGAACACGGCAAGATCAAAGAGAGGAAGTTGATGACTAACACTTACTGTGTTTGGAGTCAAACTTCCTTTGACAAGTTCTGCAGGCTTCATGAGATCTTGCCGGAGTGGGAACCGGAGTTGCCGTCTCCGACCCACACCGTGCTCTCTGCCAATAGTGGCCAGATCGCCTTGTACGAGGCCCATTTTACTAAGTGCGGGTTCCGCCTGCCCTGCACACGCTTCCAGATAGACACTCTGGTGGCTTATGGCGTTGGGCCCACTCAAGGCTTCTTGCCGCGCCTTGGACGTTGAACCAACCGTTGAGAGGTTCAATGTCTTCTATTTCTTTGCGCGGGATGAGACGTGGTTCTCATTTAAGCCCCGCCTTAAGGTGCCGCTGATGGCCACCAACACTCCCAAGTCCTTGCATTGGGGGAAGGAGAGATTCTTTTTTGTTAAGAAGGGTGTTATCCCTGTGGGGCTGCCATGGAAGGTGGTCGGCGATGGGCAGCGGGTGGCGGAAATGGAGGTGATGAAGGACTATAAGGCGCAGCCCTGGTTCGTGACTTTGACCTCCAACGCCACCAAGTTGGAGTCTAAGAATCTGACTGAGGGTATCTTCTTGCTGTTGGGTATGAGCCGTCTGGGCATCCGCGCAGGCAAGGAGCCTTATATTTCTCAGGAGGGTAAGTAGTCTCCATCATTCCTGTATGTTTCTCTTTTTATGAATTTGTTGACTAACTATTTTCTGTTTACAGGTGTGAGCAAGTTTCAATTTTATGCTGCCCGTGAAGACAAGGGCATCAAGTGGAGGGTATTAGCTGAGGGCCAGGCACTTTCTTGGACGAGTTCGTTGACCGCTTCTACTACCCTGATCCCAACAGCGCACCCAAGCCATGTTGTACCACTGGTGAGCTTTTTGATTCTCTATTCGCTAGCCTCTTTGGCGACGACTCTACTGATTCTTCAGTAGAAGTTGTTCAGCCGCCTAAGGCATCTGCGGGGCATGGTCGTTGAAAACACGCTGCGCGGAGACATAGTTACCCATTGAGGTCTATTTCCAGCTCTGACCCCGGTCTTCCGCTTTAGTAGGGGAATTCGTCAAGGGGCGCCGTCAGAGGCGAGATGGTCCACCCTCTGAGGATGAGGACGAGGATGACTCGTCCAAGTTGCAGAAGAAGAAGAGGAAGCGCCCCGCCAACGCGACTGCCAGCAGCACTGCTGGCTCGAAGGGAGCTTCCACTGGTCCTGCTGGCGGTGAGGGGGGTGGTGGCGCAACACAGGCCTTCGAGGGAGTTGTTGCCCCCCGGTGGTGGAGCACAGGAGGGGATTGCGCCTGTGTTTTCCATAGGTATTGGCGCTGCCCCTACTTGTCAGCCGCTATTTCAGAAGTTGATTAAGAAGAAAGCTCCTGGTAAGTGTTTTATTTTTTCTCAAGTTTTGTTCTTTGTTCCGCCTTTAATTTATTGATCCTTTTCTCCTTGTAGTTGCACCCAAGATTGTCCACACTCCTCCTCCTACGTCTCCGTTTGCGGAGGCGGCTAGGAGGGAGGAAGAAGAGGCGCAAAAACAGGCGGCTGCCGATGAAGCACTTAAGCGGGCAGAGGCCGAAAAGAAGGCGGCTGCCGATGAAGCCCTTAAGAAGGCTGAGGCGGCAAAGAAGGCTGAAGCGGAACGCCTACGCCTTCAAGAGCAGCACTTTTTGGAAGAAAAGGCTCGCCGCTTGCAGGAAAGGGAGGCAAAAGAGCGTGCTGATGCTGAGGCTGGGGAGTGAGCCGATGAAGTATCAGGCTTTGAAAGGGCACTCTCGGCGTTAGGTGTGAGTCGTCTGGCGCCGGGCGTAAGGATCCACCTGAGGCATATGATGGTTCTTGCTGGACGGGGGCGACGCCATCTGGCGTCCACGCTGGGCAGTTAGAGAGAACACTTTATTTTCTAACTCTCTGGCTGCCGAAGAGTTTGTAAGTGAGGTGGTGCCTCCTTATGAGCGCACTTACCAGGATATGTTGAGTCGCCCTGACCTGATTGCTGCTATGTGTGTGAATCAAACGACTCAACTGTCCATGATGGACTCATTGCGCCGTCGTGATGCGGCGGTGCAACTAGATATTGAGCGCCTGGAGTCAGAGAAGGCGAGCCTTGTTGAAAGAGAGGCCGCCTTCAAAGCTGAGATAGCCAAGTATCACCGCCGCGCCCATGAAGCAGAAGATAAAGTGACGAAACTTGAAGGGGATGCGCCGGCTGAGAGGCGACGGTGGTCAGAGGCTTGCAAGCGCACCAATGATGATACTATGCGCTTGAAGGAGCTCCTAGCGGAGGCCCATGAGGCGAGGCGGGCTGAAACGCGGAAGCTGGAGGAGAAGTGTAAGGCCCTCTCCGAACGAACTGCTAAGGTTGTGGAGATGCGCAAAGAGCTCTAGTCTAAGGACGCAGAACTTATTAGAGCTACTGAGCGCGTCTCCTTCTTGGAGCAGGAGAGGGTCCAGATCCTTTGTGTGAAGGAGGATCTGGTGCAACATCTGGATTCTTCTGAGCAAGCCCGCGCCACTGCTGTCAAGGAATCAGAGACAGCAAAGCAGCTTTTGGAGGAGGCGGTCTCTGCCTAGATCCAGATGCAAGATTCCCTCCATTGGTTGATGACCAGCGGCATTGATGAGGTAAGTACTTTATTTTTCCGCTTGCCTTGCCATTTTGTTGTGGTTCTTAACTTTTTTTCTTTTCCCAGATCTTCAAGCGCTTCTGGCAGGAGCCCAAGCTTGGTGACCAAGTTGCCGCTATAGCCGCTACCGCCCAGGCTTATGGGTATGGGGAGGGTTATGACGATGGCTTCTTGGCGGCTCAGAATGGTGGGCGCCTTGATGACGCAGAGCATTATGGGAAGCCGCTGAAGGATGAGTATGAGGCCGAACTACTCAAGTTTGAGAAGGTTGACCCACCTGCTGCTCTGAAGTACTTCATCGAGAAATCTGATGAGCTGGCGCAGCGAGCTGAGCAGGAGCGCCAGGAAGAGGCGCGCCGAAAAGCTACTGGCGAGGGTTCCTCTAGTCTTCACGCTGAATAGGCGCTGTACTTTGTTGTTTTTGATGACTTGTAAAAATTTGTGAATATTGAAGGGTTTTTAATTCCCTTATGTTAATGAAAGATTTTTGGTTTGTTATGTCGTGTTCTTTTCTCGCGCTAACTTCTGTATACTTATTTAACCAAGTCGTCACCCGGTGAGTATGTAGAAGTTAGTGCGCGCGTTTGGCTAGACAGTCCGACGTCTAAGTGTTGACACTTTTGCCTTGAAGACTGTAGCGGGATGCGACTTGTGCCATAGAGTCCGAGTTAGGTGCGTGAGAGCCTTGCCTAGAAGACCATTGACTGCGCTTTTGTGTAGTGTGTGGTCCGGTTGTCCGACCTGTGTTTAGACAAGTCTTGAAGACAAGGGTTTTCTTCGTACACATGATCTGCGCGTTGGTTAGGTCCGACAACTAAAACCGTCTTGAAGACCATGGCGTGCCGCGTTTATGCAAGATGTGCAAGTCCGACGTGCGCTAGGCGCGTCTTGAAGATTTGCGTTGCTCTAACGGCTGGCGGCGTTGGTCCGACATGGGTTTTGCCTAAGTCTTAAAGACTCTGGCGCGGAAAAAACAAGTAGAAATACAGATATAGGAAACCATTTTTCATTGATAAGTAGATCGGCATGTGTAGCCGTATTATAAGTATGTTACAAATAGAAGCGTCTCACCCAAGATCGTGGGATAGCTGTGTCGTCCAGTCTTTCTAGCGCGTAAGCGCCTTTGCCTAAGACCTCTTGTATTTTGTATGGGCCTTCCCAAGTAGGAGCTAGTTTTTCAGGTTTTTCGGCGTTGGAAGCCACGTTGTTGCGGAAAACGTAGTCCCCGATCTTAAACGCGGATTCTTTGGCACGCTTGTTGTAATAGCGCTCTAGTTGTGTCTTGCATTTAGCCTCTTTGATGGCAGCAAGATCGCGGCGTTCTTCTAGCAAGTCAAGGTTCAAGCGGAGTTCTTTGTCGTTGTCTCTTTTTTCGGCCATTAATACTCTTGCGGAAGGGCAACCAATTTCTGCGGGAATGACCGCCTCGGAACCATATGTCAAGCTAAATGGCGTTTCGCCGTTGCTAGTTTTTGTGAGGGTGCGGTAGGCCCATAAGACATAGGCCCACTATAGTGCGATTGGCCCTATCGACTTGACCGTTGCCTTGCGGGTGTGCGACTGACGTGAATATTTGGCGAACGCCCATTTGGGCCAACCATTCTTGTAGGGATTGGTCCTCAAATTGCGTGCCATTGTCGCTTACCAGTTGCATTGGCAGACCAAATCTGCAAATAATGAACTCCCAGATGAATTTTTTGACATGTGCGTCGTCGATCTTAGCCAGAGGTTTTGCCTCGACCCATTTGGTAAAGTAGTCGATGGCAACACTTAAATACTTCACGTTGCCTGGTGCTGTTGGGAATGAGCCTACTAGATCGATGGCCCACTTTTGGAATGGCCATGCCGCCGTGACAGGCACCAGGTTGTTTTTGGGGCGCAGGGTGTTCGAGGCATGGTGTTGGCAGCTGTCGCACTAGCGCAATTCATTGACCGCGTCCAAGTGCATGCCCGACCAATAATACCCCGCGTTCATCAGCTTCGCTACTACCATCCTTGGGCCCGCGTGCAACCCACATGTTCCTTCGTGTATATCTCTAATGAGGAAGGAGGCGTCTGCGGAATCTACGCAGCGCAATAGCGGCCCTAGGTAGGAACGGCGATATAGGATACCGTCTACAAGCTGATAGTGAAGAGCCTTGTGTTTTATTTTCCGGGCTTCTGACTTGTCATCAGGCAAGGTGCCGGAGGATAGAAAGGCTTTGATTGGGGTCATCCAGGACGCGTTGCCTGTTTAGATGACACTGACTTGTCGCGGTTGAACAGATGGTTTATCCAGGACCTCGATTCGGACTTCCTTGGCCATGTGTTCAAAGACCGTGGAGGCCATTTTACTCAGCGCATCGGCTGGTTTGTTCTCGCTGCACCAGATGTATTCGACCGTGCAGGAGTCAAATCGGCGCATGAGTTGTTTGGCTTGCTCCGAGTATAAGGCCATAGTTCCGTCTTTTGCATCATAGGATCCGTTTATCTGATGCGCGACAAGTAACGAGTCCACGTGTGCCACCACGTGCCTGGCCCCCATTTTATCCGCAATGCGGATGCCTGCCAGCAACGCTTCGTATTCCGCCTCATTATTTATGCTTATGAAGTCGAGGCGGATGGCGTATGGGAACTCGTGTTTATCTGGGCTGATGAGGCGTAGCCCCGCGTCGGCGCCGTCGTCATTGGAGGCCCCGTCTGTGTAGAGGGACCACTTTTGCGACGGATCATGTACCGGCGCAGGGGATTCTGCTGCTTTGCATTCCCTGACTTTGTATGTGGGTATCTCAGTGGCGAAGTCCGCGAGGACATGGCCTTTGATTGCGGGTCGGGGCTTGTAATGAATTGTATGCTCCCCTAGCTCGATGGCCCATTTCGCCAAACGGCCCGATAGCTCGGGCTTGGCGAGGATGTCGTTTATCCGATAGTCTGTGAGAACATTTATCAGATGGCCCTGGAAATACCGGCGCAGTCGTCGGGATGCATGGATGAGAGCAACGACCAGCTTTTCCATGATCGTGTACCTTGTTTCCGCGTCTAGCAGGGTGCGACTGATGTAATAAATCGGTGTTTGCACACCCTTCCTTCATCAGCGGTGCCCGAGATGCGGCTCCAAACAGATTTGTTTTTGTGTCTACTACTATTATTATTATGATGTTGCGGTTGGAAGCCGTGCATCTGGTTGAAGGATTTCTCAGAGGAGGCGTATATCTTGGCGGAGTGGACGAGTTCGTCCCAGGACTCCGGAATGCCATCTTTGCCTGTAAGGCACTTCATGAGCTCCGGGCTGCGCACGTTGTGTATGAACGCTGTGAGCTCCTCCCCACAGCCTATTTGCAAGGCCTCCTTGTTGAACTGGACGATAAAGTCTTCGATTGTTTCATGATCATGACGGCGGCATAACAGTATGTGCGCCTTATCTTTCTTGTGCTTGCGCAAATGTGAAAAATGGCTACCGAACTTGTCGGTAAGGTCGTCGAAATCTTTAACACTCCCCGCGAGGAGGTTGTCGAACCAGACTCTGGCTGCGCCCGTTAAGGTTTAGGCGAACAAGTGGCACCAGACCTGGACGGGCCAGTCAACCGACATTCCAGCGCACTCAAAGTCATGAACATGATCATCAGGGTCACGCAGGCCATCGTATCTACCGATGCTGTTAGGAAGCTTAGCTTTCCTTGGGATCTTGGTTGTCGCTATTCGAGCGACGAACTTTGACTTCTCAGCAAAGGACTTTGGTCTGAATGGCCTGACCAAGTCATCGTCCTCGTCGTTGTGGCGTGAACGATGACTATGTTTCTTTCCAGTGTGGCTGGAGTCGCTACTAGATGACTCATAGCCATCTGACTCTTCATGTGACTTTGCGTAGCTCCGAGCTCTGGCGTTTCTGCCGAGCTCCCCGCTACGACCATCACGACGATCGGCTGAATCGTTTGTCTTATGCCCCTTTTTCGGTGGGGTATCATAAGTGAGGGCCTTGCCCTTCTTTTTAGCTTGTTGCAAGAGTTTTCGCTGGTAAATTGCGGCACTCTTGATGTTCTAACGGAGGAGCCATTGGTCTGGGTCCTCCTCTGAACTAGCACCACTGTCATCGTCGGAGTCCACGTCACGAACCTCGAGAGCTGGCTTCTCGAGTCGTGACGTGGGTTGTTTAACGACGGTGTGTGGTGTGGTTCGTTCCCCGGGGTTGAGTGTCAACTTCCCCGGTCCGGTTGACAACAGAAGTGTTAGGGTCGGGTTCAGCCATGGGTGGGTTTAAAAGATGAGGAAAAGAGCTGTTCTAACCGTTGGATGACGCTAATGAAGAAACAATAAGTATCACGGAGGTTATCACTAATCTCCGTGTGGTTTATACTTATGTGACGCCAGGAATAATCCTTTACCCAAACCTCTTGGTAAAACCCGTGTGAGAATGATATGCAAGTGAGTGTGTGTGTGTGTAAATAAGTAAGACACCGGATATAAGTGGTTCGATCGAATGATGACCTACGTCCACTGTGAAGAGCCGGAATATTATTATTGAGAGGGTATAGAAAGTTACAAGTGATCTAATACTAGGTTACAATGAATATTTTCTGATCCTTCGTCAAGGAGATGTCTCTTCCTATTTATAGGATAACTCGTGATCCTAAAAGAGGAGCCCACGAAAGGCCAACCTCCTCTGGGCCCATCCACAAGCCCAAGGAAAGTCTTCCATGAAAATGGCGGGAAAAGGCAGATCACTGTGGATGACGTCAGGTCGTTATTCAGTTATTAATTGGGGCGGACACGTGGCAGCCTCTAATTGGCGGACGATGGCGTTCACCTGGCTACAGTAGTTGACCATGCTTCTGACGTCTGACAGCAGCAGGGAATGTCTGCTGGTTACTGTTGACGACGGTATGGTGGGAGCATGGACACAGTCATGTCGTCGTTCTTGTCAGTAGTGGTTGTACCACTCCTGCCACGTATCGCCTTCCTGTTGGCGCATACTCTGTCGGGGATCCTGCTAAATCTTCCCTTTTTTTATCCTCTGTTCCTCGTACCGAAAGTGGTAAGGAGATGATCCGCGCTTGTGTGTACGCGCTTGTCTGCTGCTGTGTGCTAATATCGCTTGGCGTCCTTGCGCGCTGGCTTGTGGCTTGCTCTCCGCCTCGCCAGCTTTGCAGGATTGTAGGCCATTAGCGCCAGGATTTTGGTTTAGAGGGATAGGGGCGCCGCCTCCGCCTGGATTAGGCTCCCTATCCCTTCAGTTCGTTAATATGATGAATTTTTTTTAAAAAAATATCGCTATGAAAAATTATATGCGTTTTAAAATAATAGGGGAAATTAACGTGTGCCTTGAATCTTATATCCTATTTGAAATTTCGAATTACCTTATAGAAAATCGTAGGCGCAACAAGATTTACATATCATATTATGTTGTCCTATCCACTTTGGCATTACAAGCTCTATAAACCTTGGAGATACAATTTTAAATTCAGTTTAAAGGTCAAGAAGGCTAAACCGTATATATGTGAGTAACAAATTGGACGTATGCTCTACCACTTTTGAATGACCTTATGATAAGTTGATAATGTTGCACAACACCACTCACATGCTTGATCTTATAAACCAGCCCAAAAAATCATGATTGGTCTTGTGATTTTAAGGACATTTGACATGCTTGAATCACCGTCATTGTTAAAAATATAACATACTTTCTAATTCTAATGTTAAACATAATAATATTGTATTGGGCTTTGCTTTAGTTTGTGTTATTTCAGATGTTATAAATAATGGGCTTAAGTGGCTAGAGTCCAAGTAATGGGAACCGTTGATCTAATATCTCGAAGACTATTTATCATCGTTGGATCAGCATCTTGTGACGATTGTTCTGGAGAGGACTATAAAAGCTTAGCTCGTTATTTGTTTATTCATTCGTTATTGTTACGTCTTCTTTTCTCTTTTAGGGTTTCTCTGGTTGTATGTGTTCATCAGCACTTTTGTAAGTGTTTGTATTATCTTTCTCATCTGCTGATTCTATTAATCAGCAGAAGACTTTGTACGATCTATATAGATCTTTGATCTCAGTGTTTTACTGAGATCATCTGGGTATTTGGGGGGCAATATTTTGGGTTGGTTTAATATAGATTTTGTCACCGTTTTCTGTCGCTATATCTCTTGTTCTTGTGTTGATTCTTTATGTGTTGAATGTTTGTGTTGATTACGTTGAGAAACCCTAAATTTCTACATGGTATCAGAGCCAGGTTCTTGATTCTGGTCTTGTTTTTGTTTAATATTCCGCTGTTCGTCTTTTATATCTTGGATCAGATCTAAATAATAGATCTGTATCCTCCTTGTCTTATAATAGATTTGATCTTCTAAATAGATCTTGTCTATTATTGTTTAGTCTTTGTTCTTAGATCTAGGGTTCCTGAGGTCAACTATTGTTGATCACTTTGGGATATTATTCTGGTGAGCTATTGGATTGGAAGCTTGCTCTCTGTTGGATCTTGATTCTGGACAGCTGTGGATTATTGCTCTCTGGTCGTGTAACCCTAAGTGAAGGTTACAGACTACGAGTTCTGGTGAGATTGTTCCTGTCTTTATCTTGTGTCTAGGGCAAAGGCCCGGGTTAGGAGGACCGGAATTGTGCCAACTATTTGGTGTCCTTTGTTGATTGATTGCTGTTATATTGTGTGATTAGTTGTGCTATATTACTATATATATATAGTAGTTAATAAAGGGCTCCTGTGTTAAGATCTGCGTGGGCACCTATGAGTGATGAACCCACGATCTGAACACTGACACAGCTTCGCTCTCTAGGGTTTTATTCTGCTAATATTGTCTGCTTTTGATTCTTGTTCTTATCTGTGTTTGGTTGTGACTGTTTAATCTGTGCTTTACCATGGGTGACAATGTGAACCCTAATGGTGGTGGTGGGTCTGTCATCAACACTGGAGGTGGTGGTGACCCACCAGTACCTCCCAATACTCTAATTAGCAAATTAGATATTGGTGATCCTCTGTACATTCACCCTAGTGATACTAGTACCCTGTCTATTATCACTATTAAGTTGAAAGGTACAGAGAACTATTCTGTTTGGGCAAGTTCTATGAAACTTGCTCTTGAAGCCAAGAATAAATATGGCTTCATTGATGGTTCCACTGTTAGGTCTGTTGATGATGATGTCCTAGGGAAACAGTGGGACAGGTGTAATTCTGTTGTGTTAACTTGGTTACTTAATTCTGTTAGTGAAGAATTGTTTCTAGGTCAAGTGTTTTCTAAGCTTGCTAGAGATGTATGGTTAGATCTTAAGGAAACATATGATAAGGTTGATGGGTCAGTGGTTTTCAACTTGTATCAGAAGATTAATTCTATAACTCAAAATGGAAGTAGTGTTTCTGAATATTACCATAAACTTAATACTATGTGGAAGCATTTGGACTCTATAGTTCAATTGCCTTCCTGTTCATGTGCTGCTTCAAATAAATTCAATGATTTCAATAGTCTGATAAAATTAATGCAGTTTCTAATGGGTCTGGATGAAATATACCAACCTGTTAGAACTAATCTTCTGATGCAAGACCCACTGCCTACTGTTAAGACTGCCTTCTCTATTGTATCTCGAGAAGAATCTCATAGGACCTCTAGTTCTGGTACCAAGGGAACAAATGTGTCCTTTGCTGCCAAAACTTCTCAGTCCTTTGACCCAAGAAAAGGACTAACAGAGGTCCTAATCCCAATCTGAAGTGTAACCATTGCAATAAACTTGGTCACACTTCTGATAGGTGTTTTGAACTGATTGGGTATCCCCCTGGGTTCAAAAGGAATGTTCCAGGTCAGCCCAATAGACCAAACATTCCTGGAGGAACTGGAGGGAGATCAAATCAGTCTAGTAGCAACTCTAATAATAATGTATCTTCTAGTGCTTCTGTTCCATTTACTTCTGAACAGATAAGCAAACTGATGAGTCTTATTGGTGATAAAGTTGGAAGTGATTCTACTCAGTCTAATAATGTAGGAGGTAATCAAAATGTAGTACATGGTTTTTCCAGTGCTTCTGTTTTAAATAAGCTGAGTAATGTGTTCAAAAATTTTGCTAGTTCTTCCAACTTTCTTAAAACAGCACTTCTTTTAAAATGGATCATGGATTCAGGTGCCAACCAGCATATGGTGGGTACTGATGAATACATGATAAACTGGATAGATGTATCACAGTTTGATGTAACTGTGAAACATCCGAATGGGTCAAGTGCTAAGGTTATGAAGATAGGAGACATCAAGTTAGGAAATAACATTGTTTTAACTGATGTTTTCTATATTCCTGACTATTGTGTGAATCTTGTGTCTGTAAGTAAGTTAGCTAAAGATAACAGATTGAGTGTTTTGTTTGATGATCATGCTTGTTATGTCCAGGATTCCAAGTCCAGGAGAATCCTGGAGACTGGTAAAGAGCATGATGGTCTTTACTTTATAGGTTCAAATGTGAGTAATAGTTCTGTGTGTTTTAATAGTTCTTCTGGTGTTAATCTTTGGCACAGTAGGTTAGGGCATCCCTCTGACCAAGTCCTAGCTGTGTTAAAAGGTAGTCTAGATGTTGAAACAACTCATTCTGGTCCTTGTGAAATTTGTCATAAGGCCAAACAAGTTAGGGTTCCCTTTCCTTTAAGTGAACATAAAACAAAAGAGGTAGGAGAATTAGTCCATCTAGATGTGTGGGGTCCTTACAGGATAACTAGTAAGGAAGGTTTTAAATATTTTTTAACAGTAGTAGATGACTTCTCTAGGTCTGTTTGGGTTTATTTACTTAAAGGAAAAAATGAGGTTTTTGAAAATATTGTCATTTTTTATGAACTTGTTAAAACACAGTTTAATAAGAACATTAAAACATTTAGAAGTGACAATGGTACAGAATTTGTAAATAAACAAATGTCTAGTTTTTTTAATTCTAAAGGAATTATGCACCAAACATCTTGTGTGCATACTCCTCAACAAAATGGAGTTGTTGAGAGAAAGCATAGACACCTTTTGAACATAGCTAGAGCCTTGTTATTCCAAAGTAGTGTGCCATTGAATTTTTGGTCTGAGTGTATTTTAACTGCTGCTTATTTGATTAACAGGTTACCCTCTTCTGTTCTAAATGGTATGAGTCCTTATGAAAAAATATATGGGTTCCCCCCAATTATGAGTCATCTTAGGAATTTTGGATGCTTGTGTTTCAAAACTGTTTTAGATGAAAAAGATAAACTAGTTAGTAGGGCTGATA
This sequence comes from Ambrosia artemisiifolia, assembly GCA_032199755.1. Taxonomy (NCBI): domain Eukaryota; kingdom Viridiplantae; phylum Streptophyta; class Magnoliopsida; order Asterales; family Asteraceae; genus Ambrosia; species Ambrosia artemisiifolia. The sequence goes on along the minus strand of CM063522.1, from coordinate 50,406,185 downwards.
AATGTGTTTTGGTTGGATACTCTGTTTTCAAAAAAGGTTATAAACTGTGGAATTTAGAAACCAAACAGTTTGAGTTTTCCAGAGATGTTAAGTTTTATGAAAACATATTTCCTTTCAAAACAGAAACTGGAAAACTTGATCATAAAAATTTGAATCACTTAAATTTCTTTGACTTATATGATGACACAAGCATTGGAAATTCTAATAGTGATAATAATAATAATAATAGTAATAATGTTCCCAATGATGAAGGGGGAACCAGTGTTGCTCATGAACACTCCCCTGAGATAGGATTAGATGACTCTCCTAGGATCACAAGTGAGGTAGATCAGTATGATCAGCCACCTAGTGGTTCAGGATTTAGAGGGACTGATCCTTCTTATAGGGTTGAGGGTTCAAATGTTGAGAACTGTACTCCTGAGGGACATAGGATTCAACCTAGAAGGTCTGACAGGAACTCTGTCTTACCTAAAAAGTTTGATGATTTTGTTGTAGAGGGTAAAGTTAAATATGGGGTAGAAAAGGTGGTTAACTATTCTGTGTTATCTTCTGAAAATTACTGTTTTATATCCAGTCTAAATAAGACTGTTGAGCCTAGTAGTTATTCAGAGGCCTCTAAAGATCCTAGATGGATAGAGGCTATGAATGATGAAATGGAGGCTTTGCACAGCAACCAAACATGGGTTTTGACTGATCTTCCTAAAGACAGAAAGCCTATTGGTTGCAAATGGGTTTATAAAGTCAAATATAAGTCTAATGGAGAGGTTGAAAGGTTTAAAGCCAGGCTTGTGGCCAAAGGCTATAACCAGAGAGAAGGTCTTGACTTTGGAGAGACCTTCTCACCTGTTGTCAAAATGGTTACTGTAAGGTGTATGATTAGTTTAGCTGTTCAGAACTCATGGCCTTTGTATCAACTTGATATTAACAATGCTTTTCTTTATGGGTCAATAGATGAGGATGTCTATATGACATTACCTGAGGGATATTACTCAGACAATGAAACCAAAGTGTGTAAATTAGTTAAATCCCTATATGGCCTTAAACAGGCACCTAGGAAGTGGAATGAGAAACTGACTAAGGTTCTGGTAGATATGGGTTTTAAACAAAGCATTTGTGATTATTCTTTATTTGTTAAATCTGTGGGAGATATATTTGTTGCATTACTTGTTTATGTGGATGATATAGTTATTACAGGTAATAGTGAAAATGAAATTAATAACTGTAAGAATCTACTTAAAACAAGTTTTAAAATAAAGGATTTGGGAAAACTTAAATACTTTTTAGGTATTGAAGTTTTATATGAAAAGAATGAAATCTGTTTGACTCAAAGAAAGTATTGTTTGGAACTATTAAATGAGTTTGGGTATTTAGGGTGTAAACCCATTAACACCCCTATAGAACAAAGCTATATTGTTTCAGCAAAGGATGCTAAACAAAGTCCTTTACTTGACAATATAACTGGATACCAAAAACTGATTGGAAAACTTATTTACTTGTCTCTTACTCGTCCTGATATCAGTTATAGTGTTCAGTTTCTGAGTCAATTCATGCATAAACCCACTAAATGTCACCAGCAGATAGCTTTAAGACTTTTAAGGTACTTAAAGTTATCTCCTGGTAAAGGTGTTGTATTTAGAAAATCAAGTAGCTTTGAAATTAGAGGGTATGTTGATGCAGATTGGGCTAAGTGCCTGGTGACTAGAAAATCAGTTACTGGGTTTGGTATTTTTCTAGGAGACTGTTTGGTCTCCTGGAAAAGCAAAAAACAAAATACCATTGCCCGTTCATCTGCAGAGGCAGAATATAGAGCCATGTGTTCAGCTACTTGTGAGATAATTTGGCTCAAGAATCTACTAGGTGAATTACAAGTTAATTGTAATATGCCAGTAGATCTCTTCAGTGATAGCAAAGCTGCTATATCCATTGCAGCTAATCCTGTCTTTCATGACAAAATTAAACACTTTGAAATCGATCTTCACTTTATAAGAGAGAAGATTTCAGATGGTGTTATACGAACTGTAAAAGTTACATCTGATCAGCAACTTGCTGATATTTTTACTAAGGGGCTGAATGTTATTCAGCATAACATTTTGTGTTCCAAATTGGGAATGAAAGACATGTTTAACGTTTGAATTATGGGGGGGTGTTAAAAATATAACATACTTTCTAATTCTAATGTTAAACATAATAATATTGTATTGGGCTTTGCTTTAGTTTGTGTTATTTCAGATGTTATAAATAATGGGCTTAAGTGGCTAGAGTCCAAGTAATGGGAACCGTTGATCTAATATCTCGAAGACTATTTATCATCGTTGGATCAGCATCTTGTGACGATTGTTCTGGAGAGGACTATAAAAGCTTAGCTCGTTATTTGTTTATTCATTCGTTATTGTTACGTCTTCTTTTCTCTTTTAGGGTTTCTCTGGTTGTATGTGTTCATCAGCACTTTTGTAAGTGTTTGTATTATCTTTCTCATCTGCTGATTCTATTAATCAGCAGAAGACTTTGTACGATCTATATAGATCTTTGATCTCAGTGTTTTACTGAGATCATCTGGGTATTTGGGGGGCAATATTTTGGGTTGGTTTAATATAGATTTTGTCACCGTTTTCTGTCGCTATATCTCTTGTTCTTGTGTTGATTCTTTATGTGTTGAATGTTTGTGTTGATTACGTTGAGAAACCCTAAATTTCTACAGTCATCAATAAGTGCTATCGTTGCATACTAGTCTCTTTATTTTCATGTTTTTAGATTAGTTATAAAACTGGTGTTTAGATAACTAGATGTGCCTAAACTTTACGCGTTAAACAAGAATACAAATAGTCGAATGCATGAATAAAACGGCCACTACGCACTAAGCTTGTTCGCATTGCATTGATTTTATCATCCTAACATGTGTTTTATTGATGAAATACAGACTAAAGGTGATACACGAAAGGTTGTTTATGTACAACATGGCTTTATAACTTTTAGTCTGCATTGTTGTGATAAAGTGGCATATGCAAGCCACAGTGGATACGCAACTATACTCTTACAGTCGTACGTAACGCATACTTATAGGGATAGTTAATAACTAACAAAATTATGAAGATGTATATATAAAGAAAAATGTACAGTATTATTATTATTTTTAAAAGTAAAATACACTAGAATAGAAAAATCCGACACAAATGAATGTCTAAACAGAGGTATGTGCGGTTGGGGAAAGACAAACTTCAAACCCCATGGCCCATGAAGGGATCGTAATGGGCTACACACATGTTGACGCAACCCCAGCCCATGATTATTATATGAGGTTTTAACTTTTAAATTAGAGGGTGTTTGGGATTGAGTTTGGAGATGCAAAAGTGCTTTTGGTCAAAAGTGTTTATTGGCTTATGACTTTTTGAAAAGGAGTTTTAAAAAAGTGTTTGGATTAGCTTTTGAGATGAGAAACGTCAAAAAGTCAATAAATTGTTATTTTTTTAAGTGTTTCGCTTAACTTATTGCGAATATTGGTTGTATGAGTTGTAAATTTGTAATTTTTTTCCAAAAGTCAAAAGTCAAAAGCTAAAAGCCAGGATTTCTAACTTTTCAAAAACAGCTTTTTCACTGTGATTTAAATTTTTTACCGTTCACATTTTGGTCATAGGATAAGTCTTGGGGGGGGGGGGGGGGGGGATCTAAGTTCCGTTAAGAAAGGTTACGTGAAATTTTCTCGGTTCTTATGATCGATAACATGGTCCCCTAACTCCTAAGGAGTATGTTCATGTAAGCTATGTCAACTTCCTGATTTATTTATGAGTGACATATAGCTCATGTTATTGCATTAAATCTCGAAGTTTGATCTGCGTAAGCAAATTCAAAAAAAGACGAAAATTGAAGAGACTTTCAATGGTTGAGTATCAACTGTGAAACTGTAAAAATAGAGTAAGACAAGTGTGATCTTAATTTTGTTGGAGCTGTTAAAGTGACAAATAGAATCTAATTAGACATAAGTACGTAACATATTTTAAGAATAAAAAAACTTGAAAAAATTAAAATGAAGGAAAATGTATATTGATAATTCGATGAATACCCTTGGGCATTGGAGGAATATCCGAATATCCATGACATTTTCCCCATTTTTATCATCTAATCCTATAAAAGTGTTACAACATACTCTATTTAACAAAAACAATATTGGTGGATTTTGATGGATATTCTATTTGCTTCTTCTTTTTTTTTTTTTTTTAATTCTCATCTGTAATGGGATGAAAGTCAAATAACAAAAATGATATGACTAACATACTCGTTTAACCTTTTAAGTTAAATATTTTAAGTCAGGCTACTTAATTAGTTTTGTTATCAAAGTTACCTCATAGTTTTTTTTACACCATTTTCGCTTTTTGTTAATTTAATAATATAATATATTGCTTTATGAAAAACCACATATACATTGTGACATCTTCTGATGAGTTTTATTTTAAATGAAGGAGTTAAATATAATTAAATTTTTTTATTCTTTGTTTTTTCACACAGTTTTATTTTTCATTTGTAACTTTTCATGCATAATGTTTTATAAATTTGGATACTACTGTGTGGCATCCATAAACTTAAAAAAAAATCTACGTGGGATATGATTCTATAAAGGCTACAAAAAATGAGAAGGGTGAGAAGCCACTAGAAAATGACATGTGTCAAATGATTAAACAAGTGGGAGGGGTAATTTTGTCAAAAAAATATGCACATGCAAGTCACATGCCATTTCCACCTTCATTTTTAAATGTCCGTAACTTTTTTATACGTCATCGTTTTTTAAAAAAAATTATACCATAAAATCGAGCGTCTTTTTATCTTTAATATGAGTACCATATTGTTATACTTTCGAAAAAAATGTCAAAAACCCACTTGCGTAAGACACAATGGAGTGTAAAACACAATGAGCACCAATTAAATATAGGGTATAAAACATAATCAACAATCTAATAAAACACAATGGACGACATATTAAAGACACAATGAATAGAAGACTAAAACACAATGAATACTTTTGAAAAAAAAAGTTGAAAACCCAGTTGCGTTAGACACAATGGACGACATACTAAAGACACAATAAACAGAAGACTAAAACACAATGAATACTTTTGAAAAAAAAAGTCAAAAACCCAATTGTGTAAAACACAATGGATGACATAATAAGGACACAATGCATAGAAGACTAAAACACAATGAATACTTTTGAAAAAAAAAGTTGAAAACCCAATTGCGTAAGACACAATGGAGATAACGTAAAACACAATGAGTACGTTAAATATGCAATGAACAATATGGTATAAAACACAATAAACATTCTAATAAAACACAATGGACAACATACTAAAGACACAATGAACAGAAAACTAAAACACAATGAACAACATAATAAAACACAATGTACACCTAAATACAAAACTCATTTGCGTAAAACACAATGAAAAGCATACTAAAAACACGATGGACAAAGTTAAATCATGTGTAGACTAAAAAAACATAGATAACATATTTATAAAGCACACGTGTATACTATAACACAATGAACGAGCAAAAGACACAACGGAGAAGAAAACCCATTTAACAAGAATTTTTTTTTTCAATTTTAATGTAGCAATGTGGTACTCATATTAAAGATAAAAAAACGCTCGTTAATATGGTGAAATTTTTTTGAAAAAAGAATATCGTATGAAAAAGTTATAGACGTTTTAAAATGATGGGGGAATTGACATGTGCATTGCATGTGGAGAGAGAAAGTCAACAAATGTGGTTTTCCTTTTATGCCCTTTCTCTAATTTATTATTTATTTTTTTTAAATAAACTAATCTCAACCCTTCAAATATATGATCAATGGATCACAATCCTTCTCACCCTTCCTAAAAAAAGTGCCTTGTGTATTTGATCCTAACCCATGCTTGGGTTGGGTTATTTGCTTTTATAGATAAAAGGGGGTTGTATTTAAATTGGATACCGTAAACTACATTTAGTATCGGTACCGTACGATAGCCTTAACAATTAGTTTAACTTTTCACGTGAATAACTTTAACAACAAAAACAAGAGTTTCTTTATATTAAAATATAAAAATGATAAGTTTTGAGGAAAAAAAACTTCTTTTGGTATATAGTTTTAAAAAAATACACCCACTTCATAAATAAATAATTTAAGGTAAGGTTATTATACAAATAAAATTCTTTACAGACTAAGGGGGGTGTTTGGGATTTTGTTTTGAAATGGATTTTTAGATTATTGCGTTTTGAAAACGCAAATAATTAGTTTTTAGTGTTTGGGGTTGAGTTTTGAAGTAGATTTTTAAGCTACCAAAACGCAATAATCTAAAAGCAGCTTCATCCCTACTTTTCCAAAACGCATAATCTATTTTGAAAAATCAATCCCAAACACCCTCTAAACATGAGTGAAGGAGAATTTTTTTTCCAGATACTCCAATATGTTCTACATATTGTCCGAAAATCTTAAAACTCTAGAGTAATTATATAATCTATAGAGTAATTACTCTACTAGAGTAACTATATAAATTTTTCTTAAGTTTTCATTTGGAAAAACATGCTTGAATAGATTAAAAAAAACATTTAAAGAAACAACCTTCATTCTTATGTTTAATACATCAATTATTAAAATCCGTTTAATACATCAATTATTAAACAACCTTCCTTCATTGATCGGATTTTGTTAATTGGAGTTACTTTATGGAATGGCCTAATGCCGAATATAGGGTGCTTTTTCATGATAAATCGGACCATTGTCCTTTGGTGTTAAAGATTGTTTCTAGGAATTTTCGGGCAAAACCGTTTCGTTTTTTTAATTCTTGGCTTGATAGAGATGGGTTGGGAGAGGTTGTGAGGAAAGCTATTGGAGAGTGGTATTCTGATTGTGTTCTGGATGTTAGACTGTTAAACAAATTCAGAAGATTAAGGAAAGCTATTGGAGAGTGGTATTCTGATTGTGTAGATAAAGAGTTGGAGGAAAAAAGGGGTCTCGAGAATGAGTTGCACCAGCTGGACTTGGCATTGGATGATAGAGAGCTTTCGAAAGAGGAATTATGGGTTTTGGGGGAGATTAAAAAGCGTTTAAAAGAAATTGATGTTTTAAATCAAAAAGATCTCAAACAAAAATCAAGAACTAGGTGGGCGATGGATGGGGACGACAACTCGAAGTTTTTTCATGGTATGATCAACAAGAGAAGGTCAGCGACTTTCATTCCGGGGATGTTGGTGGAGGATGTTTGGGAAACTAAATCGAATATAGTTAAAAGGGAGGTTTTGAGTTTTTTTTTCGTAATAAGTTTATTGAGTCGATGAAGAGTGAATCCCATTTGTCTTGTTACGGTCTTAATAAGCTTAGTACGGTTGAAGTAGAGAGCCTTGTTAATCAGATTTCAGTTAAAGAAATCAAAGATGCAGTTTTTGAATGTGGGGATGATAAAGCATCGGGTTCGGATGGTTTTAATTTTTGGTTTATCAAGAAATTTTGAGATTTATTCGAGGCGGATTTTGTAGACATCATGCAAAATTTCTTTGAATGTGGGACATTAAGTAAGGGGTGGGTTCTTCTTTTATTTCGTTGTTTCTAAAAGTGGGAGATCCGATGGAGTTAAACGATTTTAGGCCTATTAATCTCATTGGGGTGATCAGTTAGGTGGTCTCAAAGGTGTTGGCGAATAGGTTGAAGACGGTTATTCAAAAAGTTGTGTCTGAATCTCAATCGGTGTTTTTGTCAGGAAAGTATACACTGGACGGTCCTTTGATGGCTAATGAGGTTATATCATGGGCCAAGAAGAATGATAAAAAGATGTTTATGTTCAAAATAGATTTCGATAAAGCATATGATAACCTGAATTGGGATTTTTTTTGTTGTCTGTTATGGATCAAATGGGATTTCCTCAATTTTGGTGTAAGTGGATTCGTGGGGTTTTGGTTTCGGTGAGATCCTCGCTGTTGGTAAATGGGTCACCTACATATGAGTTTGAGTGCCAGAAATGCATACGTCAAGGTGATCCTATTTATCCGTTTTTATTCATAATTGTTATGGAAGCTTTTTTCGAATTTAATTAAAAAGGCGTGTGATATTAGAGCTTTTGATGGGGGTGAGGCTTCCTAGAAATGGCTCGGTTCTTTCACATTTACTTTATGCGGATGATGTGATGTTAATGAGAGATTGGTCTATGTTTTTTTTTTTTAACATTGATTGGTCTATGTTTAATTTCGAAAAAATGAAAAGGATACTTCGAATTTTTTTCATGTGCTCGGGATGGGAGATCAATTTACATAAGTATGTTTTATATGGTGTCGGAGTGAGTAGGGATGATTTGGTTGCGAAAGCAACAAACTTGGGGTGCAAATCAGGTACGATTCCATTTTTGTATTTGGGTATTAAGGTCTGGGCTAATATGAATAGAGTGTCTAATTGGGACCTAGTTGTTGATACGTTTCGAAAGAGGTTATCTAAATGGAAAGCTGATACTATTTCCATTGGAGATCGGGTAACTTTGATTAAGTCGGTATTAAATACTCCCTCCGTCCCATTAAAAGTGTCTTGGTTTGAAAAACACAAAGTTTTAGGCATATTAAATGATTGTCTTTTTTGTTTGCCATATGACAATAATACCCTTGTCATAGGTGGGTCCATGATATTCTTTGTTTATTTTAGTTGTGTTTTTAAGGGTAAATTTGGAAATTGGCTATTAATTTTTGAAAGTTGACACATGAAATGGGACAAATAGAAAAGAGAATATGGACATTTGTAATGGGACGGAGGGAGTAGTTTGCCTACATATTATGTCTCTTGATTTAAGGCTCCGGTTACGGTGGTTAATATATTGGAAAGTCCAATGAGAAGGTTTTTATGGGGAGGATCGGATGAGGTGAAAAAGATGAGTTGAGTCGCGTAGGAAATGGTGACTAAATCAAAACAAGATGGAGGATTGGGTTTATCAAAGCTTGAAGATAATAATAAAGCATTGTTATTGAAGTGGTTTTGGAAATTTTATATGGAAAAGGAGGCCTTGTGGAGAAAAGTTATTGTCTCGATACATGGATCAAATAGAAGATAGGGACCGGTTCCAATCAACAATATATATACACCTGGAAAAACTTGGTTAGTATGTGGCTTAAATTTAAAGTAGACGGTGTGGGCGTTTATAATATGATCCGGGGTAAGGTTGGGAATGGTATGGATACGCGGTTTTGGATAGATCTTTGGTTATGTGAGGAGGCTTTGAAAGATCGTTTTCCAAATCTATTTAGAATAGAGAAGTTCAAATGGTGTACTATGGCGGATCGATGTTCTCAAACGGATGGAGTTTATAGTATAAAGTGGATGTGGAATAGAGCGGTTGAGGCGAATGGAGAGATTTCAGAAAGGGAGGAGCTGGAATTTTTGTTAAATGATCTTCGCTTAAATGATAACAAAGACAAGTGGTTGTGGAACGATAGCAAAGAGCCTGTTTTTTCGGTTGCAATAGCCAAAAGCTGGTTGAAAGGACCTAATACAAGCGCACATAGTTTTCAGTTCGAATGGTGCAAATGGTTTTCGAGTAAAGTAAATATTTTTATGTGGAGGGCGGTACTGAATAGGCTTCCAACAAAGACGACATTGGTTCAAAGGCGAGTGAATGTGAACGACACTTTGTGTGTGTTGTGCGAGGAGGGTGAGGAAAGTTTGGATCACATCCTTACAACTTGCGGAGTTGCGGCGGGAGTTTGGAATTGTATTTCTACTTGGTGTTGTATTCCACAGGTTTACGCTTTTTCGGTGAGAGACTTGGTCGACATTCATAAACAGAACAACATTTCTAGGATTATGAGGTTAGTGTTGCAAGGGGGTTATTGTAATTACGGCTTGGAGATTGTGGAAGGCACGAAATGAAAGGATTTTTTTTGTGACAAGACGACCAAAGTGGTGGAGATAGTTACTCATGTTAAAGGTTTTGGGACTCTTATGGTATAAAAATAGATTTAAGCATTTTACGGTTGGATGGGAGAAGTGGTGCAATTTCGATTTAATGTAACGTTTTTGTTTTGGTTTTTGGGCTAGTAATTTCTGTCTTGGAAATTGCTAGTGCTTTTTGTGTTTAATGAAAGTTGATCTTCAAAAAAAAAAGACCACGTCTTATAGTTATTTAAATTGACTATTCAACGGCCACCGCTGATCACTCAGATTAACTTGGCAACTTTAAACACTACTATCTGATATTTATTTTTACAAAATAAAACTATAATAATTAAAGTGGAATTGGATTTTAATAACCTAAACTATTCGAAATTGGCCACTTTCATCCTCAACTAAAAAGTTGACCATATATAACCTGAACTATAGGCAACCATTTTCAGTTCCAATAAAACCCGCCACATGAATGGCAAAAGCTTTAAAAGTTGGTTGGAGGTCATGGTTTATGTAGACCTGCGAGGCTTAAACCTTCTAAGCATTGAAGGTCATGGCTTATGGAGACCTGTGAGGTTTAAACCTTCTAAGCTTCTGAGGTTACAGTTTGTGAGGACCTACAAAGCTTAAACCCGCTTGTGTTTACATGGTTAGAGTTTGTAAGGACCTTTGAGGTTTATAACCTCTTGGATGAACGATTCTAACTTTGTTCACACATTGTAGCTAAGGTGGTGTTAAGGGAGGATGTATGGGAGGTGTTGATTTGTGTACGCAACGATGTTTTCTTTCATTCCTTTGAAGCGACCTTGTTGGCATGTAGAGGCTTTTCCTTCCTTGAGTTGTTTATCTTTTCAAGGGGAGAAAAGCATATGCTTTAGGTGGCATGCGTGTCCCATTGAGACGTTAGGTTGTTTGAACACAAGGTTAGTCTTGATAAGGGGTTTGCCTTTCCTTGAATAATGTTGACCCAATATAGTAAGCCTTTAAGCTTCCGAACTTCCGCGAAAGAAAGTAGCTAGGCCGTTGTTTTGAGTTATCGTGTTTCTTTGCTATGGTAAGATGCTTGAAGGCATCTCAGCATTTGAGTAAATAAGTTGTCATGTGTAACTATTTTGCTTTTTTGCTTATCAACTTCTTTTAAATGTGGATTTGTCCACACGGGCCACCAGCCCCTCAGTCAGAAGTAGTCATGCCATGGTGATGGGTGATTCTGACTGATATCAAAGTGTTGTTGTACATCTAACCTCTTTGTTCCTCCTTTGAAGGTTTGTTGCTATATAGGTTGCTGTTAGGGGAAGCCTTTTTCCCTGTTATCCTTTAACCCTCTGAGCTGATATGCTTATTTGCTTCGGGGGTTACTTGCTTTATTTAAGCATGTCAACTTATTCATATCAGCCCTTGGTAAAAAGTGTTCATGGCTAGAGGCGTGTTTGACTAGTTTATTTGATTCTTTTGCTTGCAAGATGTGTATAACTCCTTGATTGAAGTTGCTTTTATTTCAGATCTATGAGATCGTTCATAGAATAAAAGCTTGTTTGAAAGCTTGCAACGTTGGCAATTTGAAGATCCATAGGTTGGTGTTTTGAACCATATGCTTATTTTGACGTTTCCTTATCTTAGCTTTAAAAAGATGTTACAATGTTTGCATCATAACTGTATTTGTGGCTATTGGTAAGGAACGTTGCTTTGACTTGGTCGTTAGTATAAATGGTTCATGTGTAGCTTTTGAAGCTGTTAGAAGTTGAAGCTGATCAAAGCTTCATGAATGATCAATTTGAACGTTGTGAAGCTAAATAGTTGTGACGCTTCAACGCACAATGGTCTGAAAGGCTATAAGTCTTTAATGAATCTTGTAGCCTAAAAGGCTGTAAAGCTTTTATGGGTAGAAGCCTAAAAGGCTGTAAAGCTTTGATGAGCAGCAACCTTTTAAGGATGTAGAGTTTCGAGGATTAGTGGCCAGAACTGATATAAAACTTCCATGAAAATTGGCCTAAAAAGGTTAAACGCTTCATTGGATACTTGGCCAAAAGGCTGTGAAGCTTTGTTGAATGGTAGCCTAACGTCTTTGGAGCTTCCGCTGGAATAGACTAAAAGGCTGTAAGGCATTGGAAACCTGAAAGACTTTTAAAGTTTTAATGAACCATAGCTTAAAAGGCTGTGAACGATTCATTAAATAGTAACCCAAGAGGCTTTGAAGCTTCAATGATTTGTAGCCCAAAATATTGTGAACTCAGAGGCTTAAAAGGTTGCAAGGCTGAAGTGAACAACAACCTTGTTCTAATGTAAGACTTCCATGAGAAGTAGCCTTAAAGAATTTTAACGTTTCGCCGAATACTAGCCTAAAAGGCTGTGAAGTATTTATTGTTGGGAGCATGAAAGTCTTTAATACTTTTGATTATGAGTGGCTTAATTGGATCAAAAGTTTTAATTTACAAAATTTCTCAAAAGCCTTATGTGAACCCTTAGTGGGTAATAGCTCAAATGGCTTTAGAGCTTCAATGTGAATAGTCTAAAAGGTTATCAAGCTTTTAGGGAATAGTAGCTTGGAAAGCTTTAAAGCTTCCATGGATAGTAGCCGAAATGACTTTAAAGCTTGTGTGAGCAATAGTCTGAAAGGTTGGAAGACTTTAGAGAACCGTAGCCTGAAAGGCTTGAAGGCTTCGATGGTCAGTAGCCTGAAAGACTTAAAGGCTTTCGTGAGTAGTAGCCTAAAAGGCTTGAAGGCTTTGATGGTCAGTGGCCTGAAGGTTCTGTGAAATTTTTGATGAGTGAAGCCTAAAAGGCTTGAAGGCTTCGATGAGCAGTAGCAGGACAGGCTTGAAGGCTTTGATGAGCAGTAGCCTCCAAGTTCTGTGAAATTTTTGATGAGTGAAGCCTAAAAGGCTTGAAGGCTTCGATGAGCAGTAGCAGGACAGGCTTGAAGGCTTTGATGAGCAGTAGCCTCCAAGTTCTGTGAAATTTTTGGTAAATGTAGCCTAAAAGGCTTAAAGGCTTCGACGAGCAGTAGCCAGCCAGGCTTGAAGGCTTTGATAAGTAGCAGCCTAAAAATCTTGTGAAATTCTGATGAGCATAGCCTAAAAGGCCGTAAAACTCGGTAAGTTGAAGAGTTGTAGTGGTTAGCAACCTAAAAATGTTATGTGGATGTAGTGACTAATATCTTAAAAGCTGAAAAGGTTAAAGGCTTGTAGTACACAGTATCCTATGCACCTAGGCTGAAGAGTAGCTTTAAAGCTTAAAAGGTTGCAGTAGGTACAGTAAGCTATAAAGCTGTTGTGAACAGTAATGTATAAAGTTGCAGTGAGTAATAGCTTAAAAGCTTAAAGGCTTCTGTGTACAGTAGACCTATAAGCCTAGCCTGAAAAGCTGAAAGATGCTCTGTGCACAGTAACGTTAAAGGGTTCAGACGTTTATCCACTGGGTAAAAGCAAGATGCTCTGTGCAGAGTACGTTTAAAGGGTTCAGACGTTTATCCGCTGGGTAAAAGCAAGATGCTCTGTGTACAGTAACGTTAAAGGGTTCCATGCTTTTGCTCATTGGATAAAAACATGTATTTTTGTCTTTTTGTGTAAATGTATTTTTCCAAGATGAGTGACTTAGTATGAAGTCTCTAGGAAATTTAAAGAGCATCGGGTAGTGTATGCATTTATTTATAAATAATAGGTAGAAATTTTACTCTTTATTTATCTATAAATATTTGTACTTTATGCATACATATGTGTATATATGAATGTTTGTAGTAATTTTCTACCATGTTTTTATATCACACTACACAAGCAAGTTTTACAAAAATAAGTATTCTGGAATATTATTTTTTTTGTTTGCTTGTTCATGACCACCTTTATTTGACAATAGTATAGTACATGTCACACCCTCTTTTTGTTTTTTATATATTCTTACACTTCACTCAAAGTAAAATGTAAATAAAAAAAAGATAGGTGACAGACCTACAAAAAGTAAATTAGTAGGTTTTGACTTTCTTTTATTCTAAAAAGATTAAATATGTAATATTTGATGTGAAATGTCACTGTCAAAAAATTAAATCTTTGTCATGCATGTACTTTCTTGAGGAGTAACAAGCCATGTTTCAAATTAATTATTTTGTCAATGCTAGAGGTTTAGAACCTTATAATCGTAGATTCTAGCATAGATCCATTGTAGAGCACGCGACAAAACATGGATGTGTAAGAGGTGTAGAAGTGACTTTACTATGAACGTTTTCTCCAAACGTAGAAAGAACATAGAAACATAGAAAATAGATCGACGGAGCCGAACTACAAAGAATTTATGTTCTAAGTAGCACGGCCCCACGGTGGGCGCCAACTTGTTGCTACAACAAATATAGGTCCGGAGAGGGTCTGAACGTTCCAAGGTCGTCAGGCTTCTGACCTCGTCTGCTGCTTAAAGGGTTAGACCAGCAGCATGAAAGAACTCGTCAGAAAGGGTTAAAGGGTTTCTGTTCACCAAACGCAAGTCGTGGTGTCCCTCTACGTTGTAAACGTAGATGGGAGGTTCAAGAGTTTTGATATTTTAGTTGTTATGATTCTGATTTGGGATCAACCCAAAGTCAGAATGTTGTTATTATTGATTAACTTAAGAAAAGATAAAAAATAAGAGTATGAAGTTGAAGAAAGAAACTCTTGATCCCAAGTTACAACTAGGGACGAACCACGTAGGCCTGAGGAAGGCTGAGACTTGCGAGTAAAAGAGTGTGATTCCACATATAGTGGCTGTTGGAGCCGGTTTGGATGTGGAATCAGCATGGTTGTAGATTGTTAAGAATGCATATCAGCAGCTCGAAGGCTTCAAGGCTTCAGCCTGTTGCTGCTGAAAGTCTTATTAAAAAGAATAACTCTAGAGAGAGTTTTAGAGAGAGAGAGAGAGAGTGAGAGAGGTCTTGTACTCAGACCAATCTGAGTTGAATGGCATGCTTTGCCCCTCTATTTATAGAGTGGGGATGAGTAAAACCCTAATGGGCCTCCTTGTTGGGCTTGGGCTTGACCCACTCTTACATTTAATGATTTTGGTATCTTGGGCTATTGGGCTTGACCCAACTGAGTACCCTACAACATCAATCTTCATCCTTAATCTTTACTTCTCTTCCAATATCGGTTGAACTATAGCTCATTAAACATCTCGATTTTATGAAAACAGACATGGAAATACAAAGTAAAAAACGAAAAATGTATGCCGGGTGTCGCTCTATGGGTCATTCACTCATTCGCGAATATTGTCCGTATTGGAAGCATTTTCAGCATCACGTGGAACATCATGGCTCACTTGTCCATCCCGACCTCGGTTTCATCGAATATTTTTTTTTATTACTAAAGGTTTATATAATTTTTGGCATTAAATTAAATTCTGTTTAAAATGATTTAAATACTTTGAATATATAAATACAAATTGTTTTATTAGTTCGTTTTATATCCTTTAGTTAAATGTAAAACTTATACATAATTCACATCTATTTCTATCATAAAATTTAGACATAATTCATCTAAGTTATGAATTTAGGTCATTTTTAAAATTATTAATAGATTTAGAATTATAAATACCGTGTCTAATTTTATTGTTAATTTGCACTCTTATAAATTACTCCATCCGTCTCATTTTAAATGTCCATTTTTCTAGTTTTTGTTGTCCTAAATTAAATTTACATTTCTAAGCAATTTTCAGTTTTACACGTAAAAGACAAAAGACAATCAAATATTTGAAATAATAACTTGAGGATATTATTGTCATTTTACAATATACAATCAAATATTTTCTTAATCTGTGTGTTTGTGAGCCTTTAACATCTAAAATGGGACAGAGGTAGTAATTTTTTGACTGCAAACTTCATTATAAAGCTAGCAAAAAGCTAGTAACAGGTTGCGGAACAAAAATACAACCCATTTACATTAATCTAGATCCATTGTTTTTTCTTTATTCTAATAAAGTAAAAACTCAAAGACTTTATCTCCTCCAAAATATTATCCGCCTTTTATGGGTATGTTAGAGAAAATCAAATTGTTCCTCGCTCGTTAAATACTCCAACAAGCTATGAGGATGATGGATTGGACCAACTTCGTTTTAACCTCCATACTGGAAACGAACTTATGAATTTGAAATCTAGTTTTATATATTAATTATTTTACTTCTTTAGAACATAAATTTTGATCCCTAAAAACTAGAATTGTCTTCTCTGGGTTAGGATCAAATACACAAGACACTTTTTCTAAGAAGGGTGAGAAGGATTGTGATCCATTGATCATATATTTGAAGGGTTGAGATTAGTTTGTTTGAAAAAAATAAATAATAAATTAGAGGAAGGGCATAAAAGGAAAACAACATTTGTTGACTTTCTCTCTTCACATGCAATGCACATGTCAATTCCCCCATCATTTTAAAACGTTTATAACTTTTTCATACGATATTTTTTTTTTCAAAAAAATTTCACCATATTAACGAGCGTTTTTTTATCTTTAATATGAGTACCACATTGCTACATTAAAATTGAAAAAAAAAATCGTGCTAAATGGGTTTTCTTCTCCATTGTGTCTTCTGCTCGTTCATTGTCTTATACTATGCACGTGTGTTTTAAAAATATGTTATTTATGTTTTTTTAGTCTACACATGATTTAACTTTGTCCATTGTGTTTTTAGTACTTTTTCTTGTGTTTTATGCAAATGAGTTTTGTATTTAGGTGTACATTGTGTTTTATTATGTTGTTCATTGTGTTTAAGTCTATTATTCATTGTGTTTTAGTCTTCTATTCATTGTGTCTTTAATATGTTGTCCATTGTGTTTTATTAGACTGTTCATTGTGTTTTATACCCTATTGTTCATTGCATATTTAATTGGTACTCATTGTGTTTTACGTTATCTCCATTGTGTCTTATGCAACTGGGTTTTCAATTTTTTTTCAAAAGTATTCATTGTGTAATCTTCTGTTCATTGTGTCTTTATTATGTCGTCCATTGTCTTTTACACAATTGGGTTTTTGACTCTTTTTTTTTCAAAAGTATTCATTGTGTTTTAGTTTTCTGTTCATTGTGTCTTTAGTATGTCATCCATTGTGTCTTACGCAACTGGGTTTTCAACTTTTTTTTTAAAAGTATTCATTGTGTTTTAGTCTTCTATTCATTGTGTCTTTACTATATCGTTCATTGTGTTTTACTAGACTCTTGATTATGTTTTATACCCTGTATTTAATTGGTGTTCATTGTGTTTTACACTCCATTGTGTCTTATGCAAGTGGGTTTTTAAATTTTTTTTCAAAAGTATAACAATATGGTACTCATATTAAAGATAAAAAGACGCTCAATTTTATGGTATATTTTTTTTTAAAAAAAAGATGATGTATAAAAAAGTTACGGACATTTAAAAATGAAGGTGGAAATGGCATGTGATTTGCATGTGCATATGTTTTTTTACAAAATTACCCCTCCCACTTGTTTAATCTTTGGACACATGTCATTTTCTAGTGGCTTCTCACCCTTCTCATTTTTTATAGCCTTTGTAGAATAACCCAACCCTGTCTTCTCTTTTACTGTAATTTTAACAAGAATATATTTTTTACTTTAATGGTGTATATGGATAATTAAGGAGGGCTCTCTTATTTGCACATGCTTAAAACTTATTTAAACATGCCTCTGCGGGTTGTAGAGGCCCGTACGGGCCGCATAGGGTTCTCGGCGGGTCGTATAGGCCCAAACGACCCGTATAGAATGTCCCAATCATTGTCAATCATTGCCAATCATTGCCAATGATTGACATGGAACCTCTATAGCCCGTAGAGGCCTCTACGGGCCGTATTGATGCACATGAATACTTTCAACTTCGTTTGGGTTGGGATGAACAACACTATGTCTTCTCTGCGACCTGTAGAGGCCCCTACAGGCCGTATTGATGCACATAATTACTTTCAGCTTCGTTTGGGTTGGAATGAACAATATAGTAGGCCTGTAAGCCTCCCCGTCACACATGCTAAACAAGAGATCCCAAGTGCTGCCAACTGGAACCCACTGCCTCGCCCTCTCCTACGCACCTACCTCCATCGGTGCTGTCGTCACCCACATCGTGTGCGTACCGTGGAGCGCTTGGAGGCACGTAAATGCTCCCAACTACCAGATCTCTATGACCCGTATGGACCTCTACAGGCCGTAGAGGGCTGATGATGTCTGAATCTTCAGTCTGTCATTTGGATACCTCGTACCTTCAAACCCTATACGACTCGCATGGGTCTTTACGGGTCATATAGGGTTTAAATGCACTGAACTACTAGACCTTTACGGCTCGTTGGGGTCTCTATGAGTCGTAGAGGTCAGCTGACAACCTGCATATTCAGTCTGATCATTGAATGTTAAGCCTGACACATGTATACGGCCC
Organism: Ambrosia artemisiifolia; assembly: GCA_032199755.1. Lineage (NCBI taxonomy): Eukaryota > Viridiplantae > Streptophyta > Magnoliopsida > Asterales > Asteraceae > Ambrosia > Ambrosia artemisiifolia. The sequence goes on along the minus strand of CM063522.1, from coordinate 50,387,928 downwards.
GTAGAAGCCTCTACGGGTCGTATAAAGTCCAGCTTTCTAGGTCAACACACCTTTACGACCCGTAGAGGCCTCTATGGGTCGTATAAAGTCCAGCTTTCTAGGTCAACACACCTTTACGACCCGTAGAGGCCTCTACGAGTCGTATAGGGTTGTGTTTTCAGTGGGCATTAATTGTTGTGACACCACTACGACCCGTAGAGGCCATACGGGCCGCAGAGACCTGTGAAATCCTAAAAATTCACCAGGTGCAAATAACATAACCCTGGGTTGTCCCTTAAGAAGGGTTGTGATTGAAGTAATTATCATGGTCTTCCTGTTAAGAGTGTATTTTTTTTTCTACCGGAAATGGCAAGACAAAGAAGTAAACGACAAGAGATAAGTCATAGTAAGTATATGTTATAATGTATATGTGTAGACATGAGAATTATTATTATTATTATTATAAAAAATATAATGATAATAATACAGATAAATCTACAAACTATATAGTCTTCCGAAACTATTTTACCAGAAAGTAAGATAATCATAATGATAGCAATAATAACAATGAATTGATAAGAACCAACACGTTTTCGTACTCCTGGCTTTTGATACCTTTGGCTCCTTGGCACCGGAAGCTATCCGTTTCCTGACCAGAGTCCAAAAGGTTATTCATGGCAGTGTCTCGACTCCCGGGGGACATGGGTTCCTTTTTACTAGGTTAGGGTTTGCCGTCCAGAAAGGGGTGTCGGCGCAGCTTGTTGTCCGCTTGCCCGCTATCTTGATGTAATTTTTCGCGATTATGTGTTAATAAATGATGAATTACTAAAAAAAAAATTGATAAGAGATTTTTTTTTAAAAAAAATAACTTTCATTAACAAACGCGACTCTTCAAGACAAGGAGTGCAAAACTACAACATATACAATTGATAAAGAGATTTATAACTTACTACATTTTCAATGTCATCAATTTTCTAAGACTTTAAGTACATAAATAGAATTAATCGCTCATTATACGTTGAGATGTTATTTTTCATATGCTTGTATTCATATAATTTTAATCATAAAATGATTTTAATCTATGAAAATAAGTAACTATTAATAATTGCAAATGAAACATGTTAACAAAGCAATTTAGATACTTATCATCAAAAAGATAAAAATTGAAGTGTGAAGAGTTCAAAAGATGCTACCGAAGTACCCATTTCTCATATGATCAAGTTTAGATCACAAATAAAAAATACCCTATTTCATGTTCACACTTGCTTTCAAAAAGGGGGTGCCGGAAACATTACTCAAACACATTTATTTACTTTTTATTATTTAAACATGGAAGAAAACAAAACAAGGTTAGTAGTCATCTATAAAATATATACTATATTTTTAAAATACTTCTTTTTTAACGGCAAAATTTATAACGCTATAGGGTGTGGAGACGGGGCACCACCCCCGTTCTCCAATTTTTGCAATGTCTGGGACATCAACACCGCTCCCTTGCCCAGTCTCTCGTCCCCCTGTCCCCCTCGAGACATTAGGACAGACCAACTTTTGTTTTTGTTTTTTTTTTTTGAATTCGAACCAATAGTGTGTTTTCCTTTTATTTTTTTTGATTGCTTGAGACATGGGGTGTTGGTGTCTCCACACCCCACTCATGTCTCAAGATGCTTGAGACATCAACATGTTGAGGTTGCATTCTACGTAGCACTGAGACATAACATTTTTAGTGTCTCTACACCCTATAGACTAATATCAACCTTACATTTATAAAGGGGTACCATACCGCTAAAACAAGACGTGATGAGTTAACACTTCTTTTCTTGCTTAAAGCTTTTACAAAATGGAAATAAACAAATAAAAATATTAATGATAGATAGAGTTCACAAAACAATCATTAAATTTTATTGTCACGCACATGTTCAATACACACACATTAAAGGTCAAAATAATAAATTAAAACCACACCAAAAGAAAACAATTATTTAATTCAAAATATTAAATACCTTAAATTAAAAAAAAAAAAAACATAACAACTTGAATTTAAATTTGTATATAGATAGAGATATGTTCTTAAAAGCTAATCCAGAAAGAAGGTTTTCTTCTTTCTCCCCAAAATCTTTTCTTCAAGTAACTCCTTAAGGTTTGTATACATCCTTATTATTATTATCATCATTATTACTATTCTACATTATTTTCAAATATATTTAAACATCACAATTAATAAGATGATATATATTTTTTAACAGAATTTGACAAGAAAAAAAAACAATGGAACAAGAACAGCTAAATACTTCATCTTCAATGAGATCAAATGATAATAATAATAATAATATGAGAGGGGAAATAAAGCAATCAGGAGCGTCCAAATTCCCATTAACATTTGTTGAAATGATGGGTGCATGCGGCGTCGTTTTGTTCTTTGCCATTGGTCTTACCGGAGTTTACTTAACCTTGCCGGAATCTGATTATAGTTTTCTTAAGCTTCCAAGAACTCTTGAAGATCTTCATATTCTCAGGTGTGAAATTACCAATATACCCTTTGGTTATTTGTTGTTAAAGATTGGATCTTTTTGTGTTTTTGAATAATGGGATTTGCTCAAAATTTGATTTTTTTTTTTGGTTTTGGGATTATTTAATTTATTGGAGTTTTTTTTAGCTTTTTGTTATCTTGGATTGTGGTTTGGATGTGTGAGTTTTGGATTGATTTGATTGTGTAACACACTAGGCAAATCTCGGGTTGGTTAGAACATAGGAGAGCGTTTTGGACGCATTAGGTGTGACCAAAAACAAAGTCGTGAGCTTGGTTTTAAAATGTGCGCATCAGGGCGTCCTAATGCGTGTTACTTGATGCGGTGATAGATGGTGTCGATGCGATTGATGCGCGCTTTGTTTAGGAATGCAGTTGATGTGTGATGCAGCCTGATGTGGCGCCTTATGCAGTTAACTAGTATTTTCAAATCTGATAGAACAAATCTTACCATAGACCGAGTATAAGTAGTATTTGAACACTTCTGATTAGAGATGATGTTAACATTTTATGGGGGTGTTTGGGATTTGATTATTCAAAACAGATTATGCGTTTTGGAAAAGCAGGGGTGGAGCTGCTAGTCTAAAAAGCTGATTATCTGCGTTTTCAAAACGCAATAATCTAAAAATCAGATTCAAAACGCAATCCCAAGCACCCTCTATATTATAGTGTTAAGTTGAAATATTATCTATATACGCTTTTTAGTGTTTTTTTACAACGAACGCATTGCCTATGTGATGTGCGCTTCGCGTGTCGGCATTCAGTATCAAAACGCATTGGATTACTACACAAGTTTAAAACCAAGGTCGCGAGCTCCTTGTGGGCAAAACAGACAGTATTTGATTGATATTGAGGGGTCAGATGCTACAGATTATCTAACTTCCATTATTTATCTGCAGAGATCATCTGGAGAACTACACGAGTGACTACACGCTTCAGGTTCTCGTGGGTTATTGCACGGTTTACATTTTTATGCAAACATTTATGATCCCAGGAACTGTTTTTATGTCATTGCTCGCGGGATCCCTCTTTGGGGTGTTTAAAGGTGTAGCCTTGGTGGTCTTTGCAGCCACAGCGGGTGCATCGTCATGCTACTTTTTATCTAATTTAATCGGTCGGCCTCTTATCACTTCTCTTTGGCCCGATAAGCTTGTTTTCTTCCAAGATCAGGTGAGAGTTGCAGGCATTGTGATCAGTTAACCCTGACTCAATAAGCTTGTATATCTTTTACTTATTTTGTTGATTTACTTAGGTGGCGAAAAGGCGAGGCGGGCTGCTGAATTACATGCTGTTCCTACGGTTGACTCCAACGTTGCCAAACACGTTTATTAACGTTGCATCACCAATCGTTAACGTGCCATATCATATTTTCTTTTTAGCGACTTCCATTGGGCTCATTCCAGCAGCTTACTTAACCGTCAGGGTATTTTTTTTATTTTTTTTACCTTTTTATAAATTTAAAAGATTTATATAAAATATGTTTATATATATCATATTATCTATCTATCTATCAGGCTGGAATAGCTCTTGGTGAACTAAGGTCAATTGGGGACTTGTATGACATACAGTCAATAGGCACCTTGTTTCTCATAGGGCTTGCGTCGATTACACCTACACTGATGACCAAGAACAGACCATAGAGTTTAGTTGTACAGATGTAGCATCAACCTTGGATCGAGCTCGGGTTATGTTAGCCTCGGGGCTGTTAAGTAATGTGTTAAATGTTTTATGATTTATGTTCTTTGTAATAATAATGTATGATTCAGGTTAGTTTGTATGTGAAAGACTTGTTTATATCTGCAGGTGTCAATAATTGCTTTTTAATCATTGATATTATCATGTTATGATCCAGGCTGTTTCAAATGACCTGCTGGTTAGAATGGGTATAACACGAAATGACTCTACAAGAAGTTAAACGGGTTCGTGTCATGAATGGGTCGGCACATTAATGACACGATTAAAAACGTCTCTAATGGAGTTTAACCCACCTATCAAACATGTATGTGTTAAGTGCAGTGTTGTAGAACTCGCTAGGCGCTAGTCGGCCGGTGGGGTGGGGACTAGCGATTAATTGGGATTAATCAGGATTAATCGGATTTGTGTTTTTATGTGTAATTTTTCAGTTTATATATATATATATACACACACACATGTTTTTAATACATGTTTTAACCCATTTTCGACACATTTTTTTAAGTATACATGACTAATCGCAAGAATCAACATTGTTTGATTGGAAACTTGCCGAAATTTATAGGTTTTGGCCAGAATTTGTCCGGAAGTTGGCCGGAAATACAGATTTTTGCCAAAAACTTGCTAGAATCGTCTATTTTTGGCCGTGACTAATCCCGACTAGGCCGACTACCGATTAATCACTGATTAATCTCGATTTTTACAACACTGGTTAAGTGTTAAACATGTATGTGCTGGTGTTGAATGAAACATAATTTGATCACAATCAGGTTCTCTAAAACAAGTCTTTAAACCTAATCCCAGATCAAAACCATCATTGAAGTAAATAACTAAAACATAATATCAATTTAAATCTTTTGAAATAAGCCAATCCACACAAAGTTTATACAAAGTTTGCTTGCTATAACATACCAGCATACACCAATAAACAGACCTATCTAAATTTCCTAGGTTTCTTGTTTCGACTATTACTTTGCGGTGTACGGTTTTCTGGCTTACGTTTCATACCTCCGCTCCCACCATCACCGCCAGTTCTAGATGCATTTGCTGCCGCCTTTCTAGCAGCAACCGCTGGCCTTTTTTCAGACCGCACTTTTCGCTTCACTGTTTTTTCACTTCCTGATTCAGTCCTGCCAGGTTTAGCTAATCTTGTGGCGAACTTCTTCTGGCCGCCAGATTTGGTGGCCCGGATTCCCTGGTAAGAGGTGCTGCCGCTCACAGCCGTTTTCTTAGAGGAACCGTAATTGTTGGGGGTTGATGGTTCCTTCCGTTTAGAAGGCGCTGCGTTCGAGTTTGTTTTCATGGCATGAGATACCCTCAATTCCCTGTCTCGAAGCTTCAATTTTTGTTTTCTAACAACCGTATTTGCTGCTTCCTGCAAAATATACAAAGCTTAATTATTAACAGTTGTAATTGGACTTTATCGATGAGACTCCAAGTTCAAATAAACGGTTGCTTTATACATACCCTTGTTGTAAACAAGACATAAGCAATGCCTTTTCCCAAGCTCGTACCCGGATCTCTAACAACTCGAATGGCCTCGATGCAGTCTTTCAGATTACTAAAACCAGTAAACAACTGATAAAGTTCTTCGTCCTAAAAATCACAGAAAAATGTATCATAGTTAGTAATATTAAAAGTGGCTAATTCAATCAGTTTGTTTATGAATGGGTCGGTTTAGGTTATGGTTTATCTTTAACGGATCAAATTGGTCAGATCAAAATGTTTAGTGTTCAAAAAGAGAGTCAAAAGTAACCCCAAAATCAAAGAAAAAAGTCGGATCGTTCAAAAAGTTTGTAGCTCGGCTCGATAAAACTAGCGTAGCTCGCTCGATAAAACTAGCTAGAAAAACTCGATTTGAAACGACCTGAGCCGAACCGACTCATTTTGTCACCGATCCTAGCTCGGCTCAGCTCGGTTCTTTGGCTCGTTTAACTTCGAGCTTGTGCTCGAGCCAACCAAGCTACCCTGGCTCTAATTTTAATATATACAACCTCCTAAATCAATTTACGCAGCATATTAGATTAATTCGTAATATAAGTTTGTAGTGACAACAAAAAACTAATTCAAAATTTTGACAAAAGCGATTTGACCTAACTGCCCGCTTCAATGAGTTCAACCAATACACAGTCACATACTGATCATTTTGACCGGTTACCCAACCCACCCATTTTGCCACCTGAATATGAAATGAAAACTTATGCCAAAGAAATGTACCTTCACATCAAATGGAAGATTGCCAATGAAAACAGTCCTTTTGGTGTCATAAAGAGGAGCATTTTCTCCCTTCAATTTCTTGCGAGGTGGACACGCTCTGTCTACATGAATATGATTTCCGCCCACCTAAATAACGAGATCAACATTAAAAATTAATAAATTGCTCAACATCTAATGAATAATATCTTAGATGCTTTATAAGTTACGAGCCAAAATGTATATAAGATTACGCCAATTTTAAGTAACGAGCTATGAGATTCGCTTATCTACTTGTAATTAGTGTTTTAACTACAATATATAAGGCGGTTATAAACTGCATAACCGCCTCTGTTTCTCTCTCCCACAGTCACACTACATCTGAAACCTATTCATGATAATATTGCATACTCTTGAGCATTGCTGAAGTTTATACTAAATAACTTCCTAAACCAAATCAAAAGCACAAAACTTTCAAGAAAGCAACTTACAACTGCCATGTTATGCGACAAAGAAGCTTGCGCAGAATCCTCCGTCTTAAAAACTATGTACGCGTTAACCCTGCATTCATCCGTATTAACGTTTAAACACAAATACTATGCGCGATTTCACTCAAACAGCATTATGATTGTTAAACTGATATAGCACACCATATTGAACACAAATCACTAATAACAACATATAACCTGTCAACTGCATCATTGATCTGCTTCTTGATGATAGCGCCCTTCCTCGGAGTCTTGTCCTATAAAAAAACACACACATTTTACATAATCTAAACCAATGTAAATACAAACACATTCAATATAACATATTCAACAATACCCACATCTAATATAGGAACAGACCGAATCCTAACAGACTCGATCTCTCCGAACCGCTCAAACTCCCTCGACAAAGCCTTCTTCTTAACCTTCAAAGGCAAATTCCCAACAAACACAGTCCTCAACAGCTTTTCCTCATCATCAAACCCTTCTTTAACAACAAGCTCTTCTTTATCCACTTCCTTCCTCTTCCCCCCAATTTTCACTTTCACCCCCTCATCTTTCATTAATTCCATTTCCACCCCTCCATATTTTCTTTCCTCATACTCTGCTTCAACCTCTGCCCTCTTCCTCTTCTTTTTCCTCTCCTTGTTCCCTTCCTCATCAATTTCCAACCTTTTTAATCTTTCTGAAACGACACCGTTTTCCCATTTCAATTTCTTGATGTCTAATTCACTGTCTGAATCATCTTGATCATTATTATTATTATCTAATTTGTCTTTTTCTTTTCTTTTTCTTTTGGTTAGCAACTTATTTGATGAATTGGGTATCTGGGTATGGTTTTTTTGTGGGCTATCAACGTCTAATCGAAGGACTTGTTGAAGTGTTTGAGATTGGTTGGTGGGTTTGGTTCTGTAAGGGTTGGAATCAGAAAAGATTGAAACAGAGGATGGGTCATTGGGTTCTTGGTTGTTGGTACCAAAGAGGGATTTGAAAATATTATTATTGTTTGAAGGTGAAGGATTTGGTGTTTCTAGGTTGGGTTCTTTGGGTTTCTTCCCCATTGTTTTTTTGAAGTTGTGGATTGGTTTGAGATCTTGAGTAGAACCCTAAATATGTGGGGTAATAATCAAGCTATGTCTTACGTGACTTGCTAAATAAACATAGCTAATGCAGGGGTGTAAACAAGCTGAGCCTGAGCCCGAGCCGATTAGGCTCAAGCTCGGCTTATCATGTTTTTTTGAGGTTTGAGCTGAGCCGAAGCTCGAGCTCGGCTCGAAAGTAAAACCTAAGAGCTCGAGCTCGGCTCGGATCGAGGTAATTTAAAAAAAAATTTAAACGACATAAAACTCGGCTCAAGCTCGCTTCAATAGCTTAAATGAGCAACAGCTCGGGTATGAGGCATGATTTATGATGGACATGAGACATGGTTTTACAATCGAGTATGATTGAATACTCATATCCGTCTCATTGTCATCCCTACTAACCACGAACTAAATTTAAGAAGTAAAATGATAAGAAATGTATTTGGGTGCACTTGAGTATTAATTACTATAAGCCAGTAACAATAATAAATCAGTTTATACTATCAACTAACTTACAAAAGTTATTGGATAGATAAGTAAAACATGAACAGGAAATCGAATTCATAGGTTGTCGGTTGTTCAACACTTGTAGCCCAGTTGGTTGAGGGCCTAAGTTTCCTATGGGAGGCTTGGGTTCAATTCCCACTAGCTACATTTGGAGGACATTAATGAGAAATGAGGGATGACTCCTAACTTATGGTCAGGAGTTCGAGTCCTGATCTCGCTCGGGTTTTATCGGTTCTCTACAGCGGGTCTTCAGACGGCTGAGGGATCGGGTTTTCCCCGGTTCGAAAACCTCGTGGGCAAGACTGGCCACCCTGACCAGCCCCTTGCATAGTCCTGAGGGGTTCTTAGGTTCGTCAGTTTACGACTCCCATGAGTAGTCAAAGGCCGTTAAAAAAAATCGAATTCATAGGTTAAATAACAACTTCATCAATTTTAGGTGACAATTTTTTAAAAACACATGATACCCTTAAATAAATAACCCTTTAAAACACTTTATAGTAATTGGTACAAATAGAATCAACCCATTAAAAAACTCCTTCACCTTGTCTCCTACACAAATCCCTCAATTAACACACCACTATCAATTAACCAATGCCTATCCAAAACCCTAATTAATAACCATGGACCCTGACAAAACTACCACCACCTCAGACGGCGGTGCTCCGGCACCGATGCCGGTGGTGAATGCTCCGCCGCCGTTCCTTGTTAAGACGTATGATATGGTGGATGACCCGTCAACTGATGATGTTGTGTCATGGAGTGGTGGGAATAATAGTTTTATTGTGAAGGATCCTCCTGAGTTCGCTAAACATCTCTTGCCTAAGTATTTTAAACACAGTAACTTCTCCAGCTTTGTTCGTCAGCTTAATACTTATGTAATCTTCTGTTTCTTTTTTTTTTTTTTTGAGTGTTTCTTATTAGTGATGATGCTTAGGGTTTGAAATGTTTAGGATTAAGAATTAGGACTCACTTTTATTTATACCATATTGTGTTTGATCTCCCAAGATAGATACATGTTTGTGTTTCTACATGTTTGTGTGTCTTGCCCTAGGATAGTCATCTGAAAACATACTAATCTGGCTGCCAAATGTGTGTGTCTAGGTGCCCAGTGTAGCAAAAACGCTTTGCGTACTTTAACGCGCAAAGGTGTGAATACCTGGAAAAATTTTAGCCGAAATCTGCTAAAAAATCAGTTAGAACCTAAGCCTAGATGCCGTGCGCAGCAAAAGCGCTTTGTGTATGTTAAGGTGCAAAGGTGCGGGTACTTGGAAAAAACTAGGAAAACTCTGCTAAAAAAACTGTAGGAACCTAATGGCTAAGAAACAGATACAAACACAAAAGCTCACAGACACAGAAACTTGGTTTTGGCCAAACAAACTGATTGTGATTGACTCTTGTTTTATTAAGATTTATTAATAAATAGGAAATCAACTTCCACGTGTTACAAGAACCCATGAGTTACTATCTAGAATAAACCTAACTTAGGGGATGTTTGGTAGCCTCTTAATGATCCAATTAAGAGGCTACCTTTGAATCGGTTAGAGGTAGAGTGTGTTTGGTTCACTTAAAAATAACCTCTTAATGGTCCATGGAACCTCTTAATGTGGAAGTTTTAGAATCATGATGACCCATTAAGAGGATACCTTTTAATCTGTCAGGCCTCTTAATGTCTCGGCACAATGTTGCAAACAACCCCTTAACCTCCAAGCTGTATTAAAACAAATATAATTTCTCTAAACTAGGAATTAGATAACAAATTAACAACCATAAATAAAATACATAGACTCGCCAAGTCGCCAACATAAACACATACTTATCCTAACCCTTAGTTGAATTTTAAACTAAATAAAAGTAATAATCATCACCTAACTAGATAATTAATAAACCAACATAATTAACTAAGCTAACCAAAATTGACCTATAAGACACATAAACCGAATCAAACACTTTCTTGCCCGTTTCACAATGTTTCAACCCTTACACTTGTTTCATAAGTGAACCAACAAGGTTATTCCAACAACCACAAACCACCACGGCCCCACCCCCAATCTTTATTTGTGACTTTGTTCACATTAACCCACAAAGCTCCAACACCAGTTTCTTCTTTGATTGTTAAACCCACTGGTAACAAGTAACAACCACAACAGAAAATTGAAACCCCTGCTATTCTGTCATCGCAACTGCAAACTGCAAAACGAACAAATCCCAGCCACCTGCTGTTCCGTTTCTCTTGCACTACCAGTTGGTTTTTTCTGCCAAAAGAACAAGCCCCCTTGCAATACTGTTCCTATCCTAGGTGTGGAAACTGCTGACATGATTTTTTTTGTCAACCTGCTGTTACAATGCAAACAATAGCCTGCTGATGTAAACCCTCCCTTTTTTCTTCCTTTCTCAAATTCGGTCATCACCAAATTGCTAATTAGTAGCCGCCAGCCACCACCGCCAACAGCCGCTTACTACCACCACTCACTCTTATGCACTTTGACCACCGATTTCACCCCGAACACCTCTGATTGGCTGTCAGCACCACCCGATCAATGCTGCCCAGTATGCCATCTGGACACTCCTTAATAGTTTCCGATCACCGCTTCACAGCTGTTCTTTGCTGCCATTCCAACCCCCAATTACTGTCCAAATTTCTCCTCGGCCGGCTGTGTTTTGTCACCACACAACCGCCGCCACTGGACATCAATCACCACTGCCCTTTTACCACAGTTGCAGTTTTCAGTTAAAAGGGGACTACTCCCCTTGCTCGAATAACGACTCTTAAAACTACTCTGATACCAACTAATTAATGGCCCGAAATCAAATGCAAACACAAGCTCACAAACGCAGAAACTTGATTTTGACTTAACAAACTGATCAACTCTTGTTTTATTATATGAACAAACTGCAAATCAACCTCTACCTATTACAAGGACCCATGACCCATTTTTTTTTTAATAAACCTAACTTAACCTCCAAGCTAACTTATAAACTAATATGACTCTAAATATAATTCTTCTAAATTTAGATGACAACCAACAATAAATTAAATAAACTCACCAAAATAAACCCATACTTTTTTTTAACCCTCATTGGAAATTTAAACCAAAGAAAACTAATCATTATAAGGTTATAATCTAATTAGAGAATTGATAAACCAGCATAACTAACTAATATAACCAAACTGATCCATAAGGCTCATAATTAGATTTGGACACCTTCTTGCAGGTCAAGCATCACAATGCCGCAACCTGCTTTACTTGTTTCATATGTGAACCAACAAGAGTATTCCAACAGAACCGGCCTAAGCTAGTCTACAACAGTCCAAAACAGGCCAAAAAACAGTCTAAACTAGTCTAAGACTCTAAAACAGACTAAACCGGCCTTATACATGTCTAAAACAGCTAAAAAATGGCCTGTTTATACTGGGCACCTTGAGCCTTTGTCTAGTTTGAAAATGTAATTTATTGAAGTTGACCATGAATTCATGGCATTGCAATATTATGTATTTTTATTTTTTCAAATCCAAATCATCCTATTAACTACTTGGTGGGGATAACAGGGATTTAGGAAAATTGATCCTGATCGTTGGGAATTTGCAAATGAGGGATTCTTGCGAGGCCAAAAACACCTCCTTAAAACCATAGTTCGCCGGAAACCTGCCTCGGGGCACAACCACCAGCCACAACTGCCACACGGACAAACATCTTCCATGAACCGATGTGTTGAGGTTGGGAAATTTGGGCTCGAGGAAGAAGTTGAGAGACTAAAACGGGACAAAAACGTGCTGATGCAGGAGATCGTGAGGCTTAGACAGCAACAACAAGCAACTGATAATCTAATGCAATCACTGGTGCAACGTCTTCAAGGAATGGAACAAAGGCAACAACAAATGATGGCATTTTTATCAAAAGCAGTGAATAGCCCGGGTTTCTTGGCCCAATTTGTACAACAAAATGAGAGCACCAAACTCATTTCAGAAGGCAACAAAAAACGCAGATTTAAACAAGAGCAAGATGTTTCGGATAACAATAATGAGTCTGCTGATGGACAGATAGTTAAATATCAACCCATGATTAATGATTCACCAAATGCAATGCTGAGGCATTTTGTAAGACTTGAAGAAATCACACCAACAACATCTAACGAGTTTTATATACCCGAAGTCGCAGGAGTTCAATCTGCACCACTTGAAGCGAATTCTAATGTGGTTGCAACGAGCCCTCTAGCTGATGATCATGAATTGGCTCATGTTGCTGACCTAATGGATGGTGCACCTATTGACCCAAACCTGGTTCCTTTGGATATTGATAATTTGTTGGTGGATATGGATTTTCTTCCCGAAATTGATCCATCATGGGGTCTTGAACCAAACCTGGAAGCCGTATTAGCCGAAGAAATGAGCCCAACTCCAATGGATGATTACTTGATGCAGGGTCCTGAAGCCAAACCATTGGACAATACAAGTCCTACGGGCGAGGCTCAGGCTCAGGCTAAGGTGCAGCAACTCACACAGCAAATGGGGCTCCTTTCCTCAGAGACTAAAGAAACTTAACTATATTTAAAAAAAACTGTACAAATGTCTTTGAGATCATCCGAGGTAAAGCTCGTTTTTAATATAATAGCCTTTTAGTCAGCGGCCCTCATCTTTTACAATTTTGCCCTTTGATGGAAGCCTATACTGCAATTTCAGACCTGTGTCAAACCTTTCCTGGAAAGGAAAAAAAACTGTTTTAGAAGTTTAAAAGTTTCTTTGTATTTCGTTAAACAAACATTTTTGCAATGGTACTATAGAGGCCAAGAATATGAAACTAACCAGATGGGCCGATGGGGTTGCCTGCTTCGATACAGGAAACCTGGTAGAACATGTTATTTTGGTCTTTGGTTATGTTTTGTAACATGATTGTTTTATACTTTCATTTGTGGTAGGGTAGGGTGTTGTAACTTCTTATATGAACCAATGTCAGTGTTTAAAATTATTTCACTTTCTGCTAGTACTTGAAGATGGATAAATTTTTTTTTTTGCTCTTTGCGACTGTACACAGTTTTGGAAAATGTTGGACGAGCTAGAACCCGACTGCGGTCAAGCTTGGATTGTTTAACATAAATTCGAGCCCAACTCGTTTTGAGCTTTTTATTTACACCTCAAGATTAGTTTGTAAGTAAATTTATGTGCTTAAAGTTAGCTTAGGCTTGACTTGTTTATTGTATATGTTCAGTTAGTTAAGTTCAAAGGCTATAATTGTAGGTTTTTCCATTATTATACTTATATATATCAATATTATATGTAGGTTTATGAATAGTTTATAGCTAACTAGCTAAGTTTGTGAATTATAATTATAATTGTAATTTAACTTTTAGAGATATATGAATTATTTGTAGTTTTTATGACTTTCTAATATGCATTTAACTTTTCCGTTAGTTAAATGGAACATGCCATTTCATTCTTTGTAGTCGTATTATTATTTATTTATTCCTTATCAAAATTAAATTATTGAACCCGTGTATCACACGGGTATAGAACCTATTTATATTATATAGATGTAGTTAAAACTTATAAAAGTAGCAGGCTCGTCTAGGCTTGTGAGTCTACTCAAATTCATTTACTAAATAAACTTTTATTTAGATCTGAACTGTGCAAAAGTTTGTTTACTCTTGACTTGATTCAATTTTTTAGTGAACCGATTATTGAATGGCTTACGCACGACTTCATTTGTTTACGCCTATATTTTTTGGTGAGATACCTTAAATACCGTAAACAATTAATAGTTTTGTTTAATAATATAAACTAGTGGAATTAGTCACGCTATGTGGCGGGGATTAAATCAACATTGTTTGTTATGGTACCAAGTACCAACAATCTCTATAGCAACCAAAACTGGAAAGCAAGAAAATTAAGTTGTGATATGCTCAAAAGAATATTGACACGTGTTTTACATTGATAAAAAAACAATACCAAAATGATGTTCGATTGGTATCGGGCTAGCTCGTTTCATTACCCCGTACCAGCAATTGATTACGGCATAAAAAATACACTATTCTAAACACAAGTCAAACGATAAGAAAGAGAAGTTCGGTTACAACGGTTACAATATGCAAAAAGTTGTCTAATATAACCTAAAAAAATAGTTGTGTTTTACGTAGATAGAAAATCATAAAAAAAAAAACTAATACGGGTACCGACGTTCCGTCGTCAAGACACACCGACACTCAATATACTCTATGATACAAAAAAAAATATTTTGTTTTGAACATGACCCTGGTTTCAACAAAATTTATTCCGGGACATCAAGAAAAAAAATAAAGCCGTGTATTCATTTTTTTAAATAAATAAATATACCCATGTCTCCATTTTCGTTCGTTTAAATACATGGACTTTTCGCCAAGCGGCTCGCTTAACATTCGGTTCGTTTACAGTTCTCCTAACATTTGAGGATAAATTTAAAACTTTAATGTAAAAAGTCTATTTTCAAAGGGATAATATTGTAACATCCACAAATACAGATTCAAGATTAAAAAACACCTGCAAAACATAAAATTAGGGTTTCAAAATTTAAAAAAAAATCGACAATAAACAATCAAAGACGATGAGCAACAGTTCACTAACATCATCACCAGCAAGATCATCGATATCTACGACGGCGATTGTTGGAGGCAACGGAATCTATCCATCGTTAGCCGCCGATGAAGTCCACTTCCAAACCGATCTAACTACTTTCCAAGAACGTAAAGAAGAGGCTCTTAAAGGTTTAAATCTCTAATCTTTTTATTATATTATGATAATATATGATGTGGGTTTGTTTTATTTCACTCATTTATGTTATAAAAATATGTTCTTTGCGTAGTTTGACTTTTGGGGGTCAAACATGCTGGTAATTTTAAAATTGAATAGATTTTAGGGTTTTCGATTTTTCGGGAATTTTTTTTATTGATTTAGGAGTTAATTGGTTGATTTGTGTTGATAATTTGTGTTTTGGACATATGTTTTTTTTTTTTTTGTAGGATTTTATTTGAATTTTTTGAATTTTGTGCATCTTACTGCTTTGACTTTTAATGGCAATCAACCAGTATTATTTTGCTGGTAATTAAAATGAATGGATTTTAGGGTTTATGGGAAGGCTTTTTAATGAGTTTATAGTTGATTGGTTGACTTGTGTTGATGATTAAGGTTTGTACTTTGTAGAATTGGATTTGAATTTATGATATTGAATTGGATTTGAATTTATGATATTTGCATATTTTAATGTCAAATTAAGAGTTTCTAAGGATGGAAATAGGAAAGATGCCAATGCATCTTGAATACAATAGTTACATATATATATATATGAGATGAGTTAGTGTTTTACAATGTAATGCAGCTTTGAAATCGGATTTGATGGCGACATTAAACAAGGAAGTTAGGATGTTGGATGAAGATAGTTGGATGTTTGAAGGGCCTCGTTCGCGAATCCACCTTATTTCTCGACCAGGTAAAACTTAATTTTCACGTCTCATATTCACCTTATACCTTTTCAGGTTAGGGGTGTCCGGGATTGCTTAATACAACCGCTTATCTACTTGTTTTTCGGAATTAGTACTTCAGACGCGTATTTGCAGATAATTAGATAACAGTTTAAATAAAATACTCCTTTTTAAGTTTCTTTTTACATTAGGGTTCTATAACTTTCAGGAGGTCTTCTAAGCAAACATGCAGAAACAATGAAGCTTACCCACAGAAGGAATCAAAATGCTTCAACCAAGTAAAAAAGTTTGGTATTCAATGCATGCAACACAAATGCAGCTGCCTTGCTGGCAGGTAGATTATCAGGAATGTTTGTGATCTAGCATATTCTTGGCAGTGACAAAATTTACTGCAAATGTTTATGTATTTCAGAAACAATTATTCTAATTTAAGCAGTGTTTATTAAATCTTGATTATGGAATGGTTTATCAGTGAACCAAAGAGTTAGCTGAAACATGAGTTATACAGTAATGTGGTTTTCATGTTAGCTAGTGAAACAACATAAACGCGTTTTGAAGAAAATCGAGTTATTATCAAAACACTAAATTCCTATCGTTTCGCCATATCCAGGCACTAGTTCAGAAGAAAATCTATACAAACGAGGTTAAATTACGCTTATAACCTTTTTCCAACTGTGAAAGCCTAACACAATGTATACCAACCATGATCACAAAATACAAACCTATATCACCAGCAGCACAAACACCGCCCGCACTTGCCTAAACAAGTAAAGCACCCACACTTTAAACACGAAGGGCATTTAAGTAAGTTCACATCTGGGCATTTCAGTTTTGGCCACCAGCAGCAAGAAGAGTTGTAGTTAAAACAACAGCGGCATCTGAGTCCCAAACAATCCGGGCACTTTGGCTTGCCAAAACACATGTTACACTTCGGGCACTGAGGTTTTGGGCAGTCCGGGCAGCTTGGCCGCCGAACTTTTATACAACAAAAATTGCAGCCAGCAGTGGACTTCCTGGGGTTTGACTTTTTCGGTATCCTGACCTTTTGTTTGATCTTTGTAAGTCGAGTTTCAGTGGTCATGGTTTCCATATCATAAATGAACTTGTAAAGATGACGAATGTAATCAGGATAGAGTTCTAAGTTGCAGTGGCCACCGCCTTTGACCCATAAAGGTTCATACGGGTCTTTAGACATCTTCCATAGTTTGTTGCCGTGTTGCCAGTTTACAACATCGTCCTCTGTACCCTGTCATATATGCATGAGGAAATCAGGTCAAGTGGTCAAGCCAAAGTTCAAGAACATATAACAATAGAACGGGTCAGAACTTACGTGTATCACAAGTGTCGGGCATTTCACCTTCCGAATTTTGTTAACATTCTGCAAATATTAATAAGATGATATGAGCAAGTCACATAAATTGAAAACTTAAAAGAATCTAAATGAATAAGATGGAATACTGTTCTATTTACCTTGTAAATATCAACGCAAAATCTGCAGTCGACATGACAAACAACACGAAGGCCAGACAGAATTGCACTGTGTAAAACAACACCTCTTAACCTCGGTAACTTAGAAGCCAAATGTAGTGTGGGCCCACTTCCAACCGACTGTCCGTATAGAATCAAGTCTTCCTGGCTGACTCCATATTCGGTCTGGAGACACTCGTATACTGCCTCTATGTCTGCATATGTATTAAGCTCAGTTGGCTGAAAATTACAAGAGATAAAAACAAATATCAGAAGTATTTAAACAATCAACAAACTAACCAAACAAGACCCAGCTGAAAATTACAAAAAATTAAAAAAAAAAAAAAAGAGAAGTATCACTTAGGGGGTGTATGACTATGGATGTGTGTTTTATAAAAAGTGGTTGATACATAACTGTTAGATAAAAGAAAATGAAGTCGACACGTTTACCTTGCCGGTAGACGCTCCATATCCCGAATAATCATACCTGTTTTATAAAATAACATTTTTGTCAATAACAAATCAAACCCAAAATTTATGGAAAAACATTTATTCAGGAAATAAAACAATATGGATGTTTAAAAAAAAAGATGACTGTCAAAATTCCACCTCAATTTTTAACAATAAAAGTAGAACCCTAATTGGCAGATTTAGTAACTAGCACAAACATCACAATCTCTTGTCAATATTCATCAGCAACTTGTGGTATTTTTTACCCTTTTGCAGGTAATTGATCAGTGAAAAATGCTCACTTTATAGCAAACCAGAGAAAATAAAGTTACAAACTTTCACTTTCACCTTCACCTTTTCTGTTCTTTTATCCATTTTTAATCTTCACAAGATACAATTAACCTAACCAAAAAGTTAAAAGAAAGCTAAAACATGATTTATGGACCACATAATGCAGCGGTCATTACGCGATAATCTTGAAAACAAAGCCGAATAGTTTCATCGAAGCACTCGCTTTTCATGTCATTTCGCTAACCGTATAGATCTATATGCATATCACTACAGCAATCTTGAAAATATTCATCACATTGTAGAAGCAAATAGTAAAAATCTTGAAACTAAATTGAAATCAATGTCTAGAAAGAAAAACAAATATGATTATAAGAATAAAATCCCATCACATCACAGAGATAACAATAAGATCAAATCAACATCATGATCCAAAAATGTAGCTTACTTACACACTGTTCAGTCTTTCTATCATTGAAAGGAAATGGATTACTTTTAGGCCCAAAACTTACACAAATTTATTCATTTTTAGTAACAGAATCTACCAAAGATAGTTCAGATGCAAAACAACAAACATTTATTAAAAAATCTACAAATAAAGATTGGCCATTCAAAGATACATCAGTGATCAAGATCCAAACTTTATCTAAAATTAGTGATTGCAGGATTAAAGAAAGAAGTACCCATCACACTAGGGAATGCAGAAAGACAGGTAAGATGAACAGTTGCAAAGATTGAAGAAATAAATATTAATATTCTTTAAAAAAGAACAAAAAGCAAATCCCATTTTACAAACAATATCCATAACATAATGTTAATACTTAAGGGAACAAAAAACATTGATTTATAAACAAAAGAGTTAGGTAAGAAACATAGAAGAGAAAACTGACCCCATGAGATTGACTCTTAGATTAGCTTTGAGTTGAACAAATAAGTCAAACAGTTGACCCAAATCAGCAGCATTACCATGAGAGTACAATAGTGTAAGTCTTGCATATGGATTTTTTAAAAAAAAAGCTACAATCTTGTTCCCTCTTTTAGTGCACAAAGACAACACATCAACAGAGCAACCATTACTACTACTACTACTACTACCAATACCATCATCAACACAACCAGCAGCTGACGTCAGTGGCATGGAGGATGACGTGTACACAGCATTAAGCTTACCATTTTCTTGTTTCTTGATCTGGTAGGTAGGTGGGGTTGGTGGAAAGAAGGCAAATTTTGCACTAAGATTGGATATTATACAACCCATTGATATTTGCTACACTCAATGGCAGCTGCTGCTATAACATGATAACTATATTAATATTAATAAAGGTGTGATTTTTATGGGGTTTGTGATTGAATTAGGGGAAAAGATTTGTGGGTTTTGTAGGGTTTTGAAAAAGATGAAATGGGTTATCTGAGTTTGGGTAAAAAGATTGACAGATTGTTGATGATGGGGTTTCTTGATTTGTTAAAAAAAATGGTGAAAATATTGATTTGTTTGGTTAAAAAAGATTGAAACTTTTAGTTTTTTTACAGAAGTGTGTGTGTGTGTGTGTGTGTGTGAGAGAGAGAGAGAGAGAGGAAGGAGGTGGTGAAGACTGAAGAGGCCAGTGTTCAAAGATGGGAGTTTGATAACTTCATTGCCTGTAAGTGTTGACAGGGTGGGACCCACTGCCACTACCCTCTACCACTAAACGACAAATGTGGTTTCAACAGGAGTACACATGAGACTATAATGATATATGAATATTATTGGTTGTATGCATTGGTAACTTGTACGGTGGGTTTGTTTGTAGACTGTAGAGATCTTGATGTACAACTCATCGTTCTTCAGCCTTGGAAAGCATATAGATTGGAATCATGAGGTTTTGATGGGATTTGCCAAGTTGCCGGTTGTCTCATTTGTGTGACACTAATGTTGTGAACTATGGAATATCAACAAGATCCAAGTGCTACTTGATAAATGAGACAATTGGTTTATGAGTAGGTAGAGGTAAGTCGTTTAGGTTCACATATGATGGGTGGATTATGAATTGGGAGTGGAATGAATGATCGCGTTGGTTGCGGTCAAGAGTAGGAAAAGATATCTAGCCACAACTTTATCTTTTTATATCATCTCATGTTAGAGCCTACTTGGTACCTTAATATAGCTGTTGGTCGCTCACTTGATCCTGTTGTGGCTAGAGGTGAGCAGTGGCTTACTGGCTTTATCCATTCTCTTTAAGGCTTTCTAAATTTGTATAATTTGTAATATTAATACAAAAATAAATTTAACTAAAAATGTTAGATTAATGCTTATAAGAATACAAGCTATAAAAAAACTAAAACTAATCTAATACAAGATCATCGGGACGTCTAGCCCATAAATGCTCGACCAATTCATGGCGAAGGTTTCCGTGTATCTCACGGTTCTTGATATTGTTTATGTTGTCGAGTTTTTGAATACCAACGATTGTCGGTTGAGCACGTAGGATATCACCTTGGTAATTTTTACATATAGCCATGCCTTGATTCTCCAATGTCATGTTATGTAGAATAATACAAGTATAGACGATGTCCATTATCTTCTCTCGTGTCCAAAACCTTATTGGGTTGGCAATCAACTTAAATCTTTTTTAAGAACGCCGAACGCTCTTTCAATATCTTTTTTTTTGCCGAGTCTTGTTTCGTTGTAAAGTACTTACGTTTGTCTTCAAGTTGAGACGAGTAAATTTGAACAAGTGTCGCCCATTCATTGTAAATACCATTGACCAAGTAGTAGTCGTACTTGAAATTTATTTACGTTTTTAGCATAAAACGATTAGGCCGGCTCAACCCTGTCGATGAGGTCATCGAATATAGGTGATTGGTCGATAACATTTAGGTCGTTATTTGACCCAGCAACCCCAAAAAACGCATGCCTAAACCAAAGATCACGTGAGGCCACCGCTTCAAGTATAATACTCGTCCCAGAGTGATCACCTCGATGAAACTAACCTCGCCAAGCCGTAGGACACATAGCCCAACCAACATGCGTACAATCGAGACTACCAAACATTCCGGGAAACCCATGTTTTTCATGAACCTCGTATATGCGTTGGATATTATACATTGTTCGTTTACGCAAATATCTTCATGAGTAAATAAATACGATCCCTACGTAAAGATATATATTTTAAACGATATTTGAGAATACAAGTTTAAACAATATGTGGAAGGTAAGTAAAGTATATATAGATATATACCTAGACAAAAAAAATGAAGCGACTCGCACGTAACTTTTTCGGATATGGCAATATACTCATCCATTGCGTCTGATAAAAGCCCATATGCTAGTTGCCGAAGAGCGACTGTACATTTTTGTACGGAGGTGAACCCTAGTCGGCCTTTTGTGTCTTCTCTTTGCTTAAAAAAGGAGATCGCTCCGACAAATCGTTTGATAGGCGCATGAATAATTGTCTGCTCATTCGAAAGCATCGCCTAAAATGTTCTTCATTGTACACTGGATCCGGGCTAAAGTAGTGTCGTATCAAAGTTTCGCTTGCTCCCTCTCTATCACGATCAAGCGGTGGTTGTCTCGTTAGCGTGGGTTGCCTTCGCCTTCGAGATTGGGCCATCAAGTAATCAATCGTTATCCTTCCCACTTCCATAAACAAATCGTCTTTGTGACAACCGGCAAATTCCGATCAACGTCCGATGTAGTTTTAAATGTAATTGAGCTTTCAGAACAATTATTTATTATAAAAAATGTCATTTTTATTAAGTTTCGAAAGTGATCAGATTGTTTAAATGAAGGAAACCACGACAGCAGTGATTAACACGATTTAAACGCGTGTGTCGAACGCGCGAGTATGATGTCGAAAATAATCGTATTTTTGCTCTGTTTAATTATGTGTAATATTACGAACATTTCCGACTAGTTTTTGTGATAAGTCTTTGACCCTAATTACAAACCGAGACACGATACGTTAATGCAGGTTCGATACGCGGTATACACCCACCTACCCTAACCCTACCTATACAAACATCATATCCCTCCTCGCTCCTCAATTGTGCAGCTAACTCTCTCTCTAACTTTCATCTCTCTCCCTCTCTAAAAACCTAGACCTCACACACTCCCTCTCCATCATCTCGAGCTCCTCCCCCCTGTTCCCTCATGTGTGTAGCACCGGCCGGCCACCACGACTGCAGGTGGCGGCGACGTGAGGTTTTAAAACCCGAAAAACAGGCAGTGGATGCAATGTTTTGGTGATTCAGAAGTGGGTTCGGGACTGCAGGGTTGGGGTTATGTTTGGGGTTCGTTATAGGTTCGCTCGGGTCAAGTTTTCATGGGTTCTTGGTTTGACTGCACCTGGTATGGCCTCGGTTGATGGTGATTTTCGGGTAGCAGCGGCGGCGCGTGGTTCTTGGCCAGAAACGAGATGTGGTGGTCGTTCAGGGTGATTCCTGGCTGCGTGAAGGTGATAAGCCCGGTTCAGGTTGTGGTGGTGATTGGTTCAGTTGTGGTTCAGCGACGGTTTGGGGTCAGGTTAGGGCTGTGTAGGTGATGAGTTGATGTTTTCAGTCGGGTTTGGGGTCGCAGAGACCGGATCTGGTCAGATCCTGTTATGGACTGAACCCATTGCAAGGTATGGGACTTGTCCCACATCGGTTGTATGGGCAACCAATGTGGGGTCTATAACCCAAGTGGGCTCTCTCTCCCATCAGACTAGTCTTTTGGGATGAGTTCTACTGTCTGGGTTATAACAATGGTATCAGAGCCAAACTCGGAGTGGTGGCCCACGGAGTGGTGGCCTGGAGAGAGCCAGCCGTGACCAACGAGGACGTTGGCCCTTAAGGAGGGTCGATTGTTATGGACTGAACCCATTGCAAGGTATGGGACTTGTCCCACATCGGTTGTATGGGCAACCAATGTGGGGTTTATAACCCAAGTGGGCTCTCTCTCCCATCAGACTAGTCTTTTGGGATGAGTTCTCCTGTTTGGGTTATAACATATCCGGTTATGGTTGTGGTCAAGCTTGGTGGTGGTTACAGATCCAGAGCTTCTCGGCTCAAATCTAGTAGTTTTGGTGGTCTCGGTGGTTCGGGTGTCGTTTCGGTCTTGGTTCTGAGGTTTTCGGGTTTGGGCCTCAAGTCGGTTGTGGTCCGGTTCGAGTCACGGTTTAGATCCGGTTCGGGTTTGTTCGGGTTAAGGGTCTCGGGTCAGATCTGGGTGTTTCAGGTTGAGTTTGTATCGCGCGGGCCAGATCTGGTCGAATCCGTGTGCTTTGAGTTAGATCTGGTCGGCTCGGGTTTCGTGGTACGGAGCACGGTGCTAGTCAACGTCGGGTCAAAAGTTAACCTTGGTCAACGTGCGGTGAAACTCGGTCAACTGCTTCTCAACTTAGTCAACGCTCCTGCCTTCGATATAATTAACTTTGTGGTTATTTGTGTGTTGTATTTATAGATACGAATGCAATATAAATTAATAACGGGTCATAACTCGCGAAACGAACCGACTTTAATAATAAACGATGAGTATAAATCAGATAAGTGGTTATTGTTTCGTGACTAAATAATATTGATATCGGACTAAATATGTTGGACTATATGTGTGTGTATATATATATATGTGTGTATGTGTGTGTGTAAATTTTATAAATGGGTAATTTATATAAAAGTTATCGAAACATATAAAGTCTCCGATTTGGAAATTGCGGATAAATGAAATGTGGTCTGTTTGGTATTGATTTTGGGAAAATTGTAGACGACTTGTGTTGTCTGGCTTGTACAAAAACAGAGGAAACTCTGTCGAAATTTTTATAAAAATCCGAAGCTTAATGAAGCGAATACCGTTGTATATGTTTTATAAGTGATTTTCCAAGTGTCTTAATAAAGGTATTTATATAAAATCGCGACGTTTTGACAAGAATCATTTGTAACAATAATAAGTGAATCTCGGACAATTTTTTGAAAACAAATATATGTAGTTTTGCTAAACGTCAAGTATGACGAGTTTTCGAAGGTTTTTGATAACTAAATAATGTTTATTGTTCGTATTAAAAAATATATAAACGTCTGATTTACTTGGGAAAGCTTTATGCAAAGCAAAGTTTTGAATATTTTAAATATCGGATTTTGGGAAATAATGTAGCATTTGTTATTAATTGGAAATTAATAACAATAAGAATTATATTTTGCAAAGTGTATTTTCCTAAAAATAAACGTACAATACAAATGCATTTATCGAACTAACGAGATGAGCTACGGCTCATGATAAGTTATACATTTCGAGGTATTAGTCCAAAGTGGGTTACACGCGAATAAAACAAGTGCGCAACTTGGGTACTATGTCGTATGCTAACGCGTAAGTAAGATAACTCACGATCGGTTCGTCGAGTTAAAACATATTAAGACTCGAGTTAGTACACATGAGTCTAGATAGTTAAATAAACTATCTTTTAGCCAGATAATAGGCTAGGTTTATATGTGTTAGACTTTTAAGGTGTCCTTTGTTGGTAATAGGGCATGAGGAAGTCGGTCAAAGCTTCGGGCTTTGTTTGCAAGCTTAGCAAGAAAATTAAGGTGAGTTCATGACCCCACTTTTTACTGTTTTATAACTGTTTTCGGGGGGGAAGACATGTTTGTTTTACAAAAACCTGATTAGTTTTAAAGCATAACAATGTTTATGAAAAACTTGCGAAGTTACAATGCTTTTATAAAAATCGTACGTGGGTAAAAAGGGAAATGAAAGTTATGTAAGTAAGAAAGTATTAAAATGTGCGGTAACTGGAAAACTTGAAATGGTACGTAAGATGGGCACATGGGTAACCGAAAAGTCTAGTGGGACGTGCAGTCTCCGCAGTTAACTGTAACCATTAATACAAAGTGATGTAGCCGTAGAAAATGGGGATAGTACTATCAGTCTTTGACGGGGACCCACCCCCGGTTGATTAGCGTCAACTCGGATGGTCCAAGGGCTGTTACGATATTCTAAAATTTGTTGTTACCACTATAACAACGTGTGGGGCAAAAGTAAGTAGTCTGGTTCTGGTTACGGGCTCATGGGGACGCCATCGGTATTAGGATTTGCATCCCTAAGTTTATGTAGCACATTTCTTATGTTAGTTACGCATACTAACTTTTCAAATAATGGTTATTTTATTCGATCATTTCCGTTTTCGGCGTACGTGATTGTCCGGTGGGTAACTCCGGGGGAAAAAGGGGTTTTCATAGTAATATGAGAAAGTTTTTCAAAAGTTATTGTGGAAGTCTACTTGTGGGTTAAAAGTTCGATCGACAAAAGTTGGATATATTTATCTTTATGGGTAGGTAAATATATGGCAAAGTGGGTCGAGTCAAAGTTTAAGAAAGGAATAGCCTGTAAGGATTTAAAAGAGACTTTTTATATGTATGTTCAATCGACAAAGCTTGGGTATATTTATCTTTATGGGGAGGTAAATATATGGCAAAGTGAGTCGAGTCGAAGGCTAAGAAATGAATAACCGGTAAGGTTTGAAATGGGATTTTTATATGTATTTTCCCAAATAATGTTTTGCGTAAAGAAAATAAACTTTCCCATCAATGTTTGCAAATAGTTTCTCAAGTGTTTTGAAAGAAAAATGGGTTATGAACGATAAACCTAAAACCATGAACTCATCGGCTTTATGCTGACTTTTTAAGCATGTCTTTCAGGTCTAGATTTTGGCAACGGCGTGGTTAGAACTAAGTGATGTCTTGGGATTGGAGACCCTAGAAGGCTTAGTAAAAGGCATTCGGAACATGTAGAAGTCTTAGTTAAAATATTCCGCTGCATAGTAAAGGTGCCAAACGTTCACAACCGACGAGAAAATCGGGGTGTGACAATCTTCTTCAGATGAGTCGGACGAAGAAAAATTATTCCATGCCATAGCCATTTGTTGAGATTGAGAGTGAAAAATTTTAGATGTTTGATTTGAAAAAAAATTAGACTTTCCAAAAACAATAGAAGACGCCAACGGTCAGCCAGCAAACGGTCATATTTGACTACCAACGATTAGTGTTCATCTGCTACCACATGCGAGTGTGGTAGCGTGGCCTCGCTCGCCTAAACAGTCAAGCAGCTATGTTGTGGTGTTCACAAGCCACGTGAAAGATGTGGCCACTAGCGCCTGGTCGCTCACAACCCACAACACATTGTTTTATCGTTTCGTTTGAATCAATCACCAATGGCAAGTCACCGTGTCCTAATAAGGAAGTTAAAAACATACAAAAAAAAGTATAATGTGTTGCCATTAGATGTGAGCCTAGCAATCAAAGTTTATGTGATTTCCCTTTCATCATAATGGGACTGAATTATAAGTTTTGTCCTTTAGCTTTATACCATATTTCAAAGAATGTCCTTTAACTTCAAAATTGATTGGTTTTGTCCTTTATGCTCCAAAATCTTGCACGTTACGTCCTTTGACGCTAACCCAGTTAGATTTTAACATTAATACAAGGGTAAATTCGTCTTTCTACTCTTTTAGGGGCTATTTATGTAACTAACTTAAAGTTTTGAACAAAAATGGTAAAACACTCTTTCTCACTCTCTCCCTTCACTCTCCTTCTCTGTTACAGAAACCTCACCACCACCATTTATCATCAACATCATCATCCAGATAGAGTATTAGCTTCATCAAATTATGCCCTTCGTTTACACAAAATCGACTCGTCAGTCTCACCATCTATGATAAAGTTATTGTCAAAAGGACTCAAGGGCTCAGATAGAGTATTAGCTTCAACACCCGCTAGGTAGAATCTTCGTGCACTTCGGTTAACGACTGAGAATTCCTCTGGATATTGCCCTAAATTGTATAGGTAAACATTAACTTTTGGGCCAAGATATGGATTTAATCAGTTAAGTGAATAAGCCAGTTGATTCTGCCGATGTAGGCAGGGTTACTGTGTTGGTGGTGATTAGGGTTTATATGGTCGGGGTGGTGATGTGTGGTGGGAGAGATGGTGGTCGATTGGTGGGTGCGACGGGGTTAGCGGCGGAGAGGCATTTTCAGGCCAGGGTTAGGGTTTCGGCGGTAGGTGCAGGTGTTCGGGTTAACATAGGTGATGATGACGGTAGGGGTTAGCAACAGGGAGGCATTTTCAGGCCAGGGTTAGGGTTTTGGCGGTAGGTGCACGGTGTGGTTCAGGCCACTGGTGGTAGCTATGGTTCCGATTGCAGTTAAGGTGATGCTAGTAGTGGAAGGTGGTGGCTGATGGTGGTAGGTTGGGACGGTGGATAGCTGAAGGTGGTGGCTGATGGTGGTAGGTTGGGGCGGTGGATAGCTGAAGGTGGTGGCTGATGGTGGTAGGTTGGGGCGGTGGATAGCTGAAGGTGGTGGCTGATGGTGGTAGCTATGGTTCCGATTACAGTCTGGCTGAAGAAGAAAGACTTTTTTTTAATTACTTTTAAAAAACGTTTTTTAATATAAAAACATATATATTGACTTTTTGATTCAAAACTTTTAGGTAGTTACACAACTAGTCCCTAAATGAGTAGAAAGACGATTTTACCCTCACATTTCAGTTAAAATCTAACTGGGTTAGTATCAAAGGACGTAACATGCAAGATTTTGGAACATAAAGGACAAAACCAATCAATTTTAAAGTTTAAGGACATTCTTTGAAATCTGGTATAAAGCTAAAGGACAAAACTTGTAATTCAGTCTCATAATGGGTAGTCACTTGGGTTGGATAACGAGTCAAAGCATATGCCTATTTGGACGGATGGGTATGTCACATTGTCACTTGGGTTAGATAAGAAGTCAAAGCATATGACTATTTGGACTGGGTTGGGACGTTTAGGTTTACCACAAGTGTCCACAACATCTTATTTTAAACTAGGGATGGCAATCAAACCCGAACCCGATGAGTAAACCCGAAACCCGACACATTTGGGACGGGTTTAGGGTCGGGTAATCGGGTATGGGTCCGGGTATGGGATTAGTTTTTAATGTTTTCGCGGGTTTGGGACGGGTTCAGGATTTGTTGATATACCAGTTTACCCGACCCGATTACCCGATAAAGTATACCCGTTTACCCGATTAGATACCCAATATAATTTCTAATATATCTTTTTAAATATGTATACATAATATATCTAATTGTCCATCTACATTGTCATCTTGTGCTAAAATTATAAAAAATTAGTGTATACTATTTGTTATATATGTCTTTGATTGTTTTTATATGATTTAAGTATTTTATATTTATACATTGTAATCATTTGCATGTATATTTAATAATGCTAAATGTAATTGGTTAATATTACCTAATAGATGCCCATCGGGTTTTTGTTCCGATATACTCAATGATTAAGTTTTAAA
The DNA here is from genome assembly GCA_032199755.1 of Ambrosia artemisiifolia. NCBI lineage: Eukaryota > Viridiplantae > Streptophyta > Magnoliopsida > Asterales > Asteraceae > Ambrosia > Ambrosia artemisiifolia. The sequence goes on along the minus strand of CM063522.1, from coordinate 50,359,517 downwards.
AATTAATGGGTTTACCCGAAACCCGCGGGGATACCCGATGGGTATTTACCCGACACAAACCCGATGGGTTTTGGGCCGGGTTTGGGACAAGCATACCTAATCGGGTATGGGGTTGGGATTACCTAAACCCGTCCCAAACCCGACCCATTGCCATCCCTATTTTAAACTTTTTAACCTTTTTTTCTAATTTAATAATAATAATAATAATAATAATAATAATAATAATAATTTTGAACCCTCCTTGTTTACTCCAATCAATGACAAATCACAATAAGATAGAAAATAACATGTAACTATGTAAGTTTTGTAGAGTGGTGTTAATTAAGAAAACACAAAGCAATATGTCATTTCTACAAAATAATAGAATTATATAGAATTCACGGATTATGTAACATGTATCACATGTTAAAATCTAAATGGATAATCCTCTTACAAATAATAGACAACATAATTGAGATTGATGATTGATCCTATTTTACTTGATGGACATGATTCTAAAAGGAAAAGTAGCTTAAAAAGATACTATCCACACGATGTGAATCTTTGTTGGCTTGTTTTGTTCATGAATCACCACCAAATATAGCAAAGATGCCACTGGACCTTAAGATGTGTTTTGTGGATGAAAGTTGAGAACTTGAGATAAGCATTGAATGGACATCGATGGTTATTATTGTGGTTTAAGCTTACTTTGGAGTCGTCCCACTTATAGAAATGATGACTACTTCATCAATATCAAGCATAAATGTTGCACAAAGTTTAAGTTATAAATGTTGATTTTATCATAATACTTGTGTTTTGCAAGTCTACCAAAAGTTTTTCAATTCTTTAAGAGTATTTATAACAATACAAACCAAAACTTCTCAAATAAGTTTAAATCACTGTCTACTATGGGTTACATCAATCGTTATATGCAACTTTATAAAATCACAGTAATAGATTGTATATTTAGAAGATATACTTTAGTATTTTAGGAGATATATTTTGTATTCAAATTGTAATTATCTTTACCCATAATAATGGGATTGTATGTTTATTTAAAGGATTATCAATGAGAAATAAAGGCAAACATTGATCCATACAATTCTACATGATATCAAGAGTCTCCCTCTTCTAACCCTAATTCCCATCGCCGTCCACCCCTTCTTACCAGATTTTTTTCCGATCACCCTCTTTACCTATTCATCGGCCATTTCTACTACTATACACCCGGCGGTTACCGTCACTAATATCAAAAACTTCATACCTCTCATTCTTGATAGCCAAACCGAGCACTATAACACATGGACCGAATTGTTTAGCATTCACTGCAAGGCCTATGATGTATACGATCATCTTCAGCCACGTATTGCACTGCATCCTCTTCCTCCTCTACCGACAAAGATAAAGAACCCGCAAAACCGCCTCATCTTGAGTCATGGGAACGCATAGATGCCATTGTTCTTCAATGGATCTATGGTACCATCTCTCAAGATTTGGGTCACACCATAATGATTACCAATACCACCGCCTATGATGCTTGGTGTAGGCTTAAAAACCTATTCCTTGATAATCAGGCGGCTCACACCATCATCCTTCAATACAAACTCTTTAACACCCGCCTCGAACAATTCCCCAACATGGCTGCCAACTATCAAACCATGAAGCTTTTATATGACCAGCTTACCCAACCTCTCCCTGATTTTTACACCGGCTGCCAAATCCTCACCGGGTTAACTGATCAAAACGAGAGCATATCTCTTATTCTTCAGCAAACCCAACCTCTCCCTGATTTTTACACCACCAGATCTCGTCTCTGTCAAGTCGAAGATGACAAAAATTCCCGCGCCAAACAATCATCCCAAGCGGCCGGTACCGCACTCACAGTCACTACTAATAACACCACCCGCTCCACTACCAACACCTGTGACAAACCCCACAATACTGACACTGATCGGTACGTGCTCGTGGCCGTGGTCGCGGACGCGGAAAAAGCCGTCCCTTTTTTGGCCGTGGCAGACCCCATACAAAACCATCTTACGGGATACCTGAGAATACTCCACAAGGTTGGTGGCCTTTATCCCCTTGGGCCGGCCCAACAGCAACCTACCCACAACAGTGGGCCTCGTGGACAGCTCCCCCCTGCCCTTATTCGAACAGCCCACAGCAGCCCAATCAGGCCTCCTCTTCTGCTTCGGCCCAAGGTCTGTTAGGCCCAAGACCCTCCGGCCCCTCTTCAGCCCAATCTTATGCCGCCAGATACAGCCCCACGGACATCGCCCAAGCTCTTTATAATCTTGCACTGCATCACAGTGACCCGTCTTGGACAATGGACAAGGGCGCCTCAGGTACGATGTCTCCTCAAAAGGACATATTTCAGTCTATTTTTAATTCTAGCATTATTCGTAATATAATTGTTGGGAATGGCAAAACCATTCCTGTACTTGGACAGGGTGACATAACCTTACCCCCACCCTTTCCACCTTTTAAACTTAAAAACGTCCTTTATGCCCCTAACCTTGTTAAAAACCTTATTTTCGTTCGCTGTTTTACTACTGATAATCAATTATCCATAGAATTTGACCTTTATGGTTTTACTGTGAAGGATCTCCAGACCAAGAAACCTATCCTACGATGCAATAGCTCGGGGGATCTCTACACTCTCAGTCGTTCCAACATCACCAAACTTTCAACTGCCTCAACCTTTGCAGCTATCACTCAAGACATATGGAATCAACGGCTTGGCCACCCAGGCCCGACTATTTTACAAACTTTGAAAAATTCTAATTTTATTTCTTGTGGTGTTTTGGATAATAAAGTTTGTTCTGCTTGTATTTTTGGAAAACAAACACGTCTTCCTTTTCCTAATTCTAGTACAAGTACTTTTATGCCATTTGATCTTGTTCATAGTGATGTTTGGACCTCCTCCATTATTAGTACTGGAGGACATCGGTATTATGTCTTGTTTTTAGACGACCATACCATTTTTTATGGACATACCCCATTGCCCATAAATCCGATGTCTTCACCATGTTTACTAAATTCACCACCTACATTCAAACCCAATTTAACTATAAAATCAAACAACTCCAGTGTGACAATGGCCGTGAATACACAAACTCCCAATTCCATAATTATTGTACCCAACACGGGATGCATTTCCGCTTTTCCTGTCCTCACACCTCATCCCAAAATGGAAAAGCGGAGTGCAAAATTAGAACCACTCTTCCATGCCCAATACCTACTGGCACCACGCCCTTGAAACCGCTACCTACCTACTTAACATCATACCTAACAAACTACACAACTTCCAAACCCCTACTCAACGCCTATACAAAACCTTACCCACCTATGACCATCTACGAGTGTTCAAGTGTCTTTGTTGCCCGCTCATCCCTCACACCACCATCCACAAGTTGGAATTTCGTTCCACACCATGCGTATTCATTGGCTATCCACCAAACCACCGTGGTTACAAATGCCTTGACCTTAAAACCAACAAAATCACCATTAACCGTCATGTCCTATTTGATGAGACCATTTTTCCTTTTGCCAAGAAAACCAAACCTACCCTACAAAACTATTCATTCCTACAGGAAACTACCTATCCATTGCTTTTAAACCAACAAACCACACCCTTCGACCCCACCTCTACCCCACTGTCACATTCCCATCCTATACCCACATCTCAAGAACAACCAACGACCCAAACCCCACCCGACAGCCCCGACCCAACAACTCCCCTACTCAACCGTTAACATCTCCCTAGGCCCAACAGCCCCCTACGGCCCAAACCTCACCAACAGCCCAGACCACTCACTCGTCCACTCCTGACCAATCCAGCCCACCTCATACACCCGACCATCAATCTACTACTAGTAACAGCCCACATTCGCCATCACCACCTACCATCCCCATCCCACCACCACCTCCTACTCGTACCATTCACACACGGGCAATGTCCGACATTACCAAACTAAAAATAATTTTTAACCTATCCACTACCACCATCACACCCATTCCTAAAACTCCCATTGAGGCCCTGTCGAAATCGGAATGGTATAATGCTATGACTAACGAGTTTAATGCTTTAATTAAAAACAACACTTGGGAACTTGTCCCGAGACAACCTAATATGCATGTGATTCGTAGCATGTGGCTATTTCGCCACAAATACAGGTCTGACGGTACTTTGGAGCGTTACAAAGCTCGCTTGGTGTGTGATGGTCGTAATCAAGAGGTAGGAGTGGATTATGGTCAAACGTTCAGTCCCATAGTCAAACCCGCAACCATTCGTATGGTTTTAACATTGGCACTCTCTCAATCATGGTCTATTCATCAATTGGACGTCACGAATGCCTTTTTACATGGAAATCTCACAGAGACGATTTATATGTATCAGCCCATGGGTTTTCGGGACAGAGATTATCCAGACCACGTGTGTTTATTAAAGAAATCATTGTATGGTCTCAAACAGGCACCACGAGCCTGGTACCAACGATTTACAGATTTCGTTGTTTCTATTGGGTTTGTTCAAAGCAAGTGTGATAATTCTCTTTTTACTTATCATCACGGGGGTGACATTGCATATCTTCTCATTTATGTAGACGATATTATTCTGACGAGCTTATCAGATTCTCTGCGCAGTCGTCTCATCTCTAGCCTTGCGGCTGAATTCGCCATGAAATATCTTGGACCTCTCACCTACTTCTTGGGTATTCAGGTTACTCGCACGAATAATAACATGTTTTTGTCCTAGCAGACATATGCACTGGATATTGTGTCTAGAGCTGGTATGGACTCCTGTAACTCAGTGGTGACACCAGTGGACACCAAACCCAAGCTTAGTGCCCATGCCAGTCCACCCTTTGAAAACCCGTCCCTATACAGGAGCCTGGCTGGTGCGTTACAATACCTTACCTTTACCAGACCGGATATCAGTTACGCTGTTCAGCAGGTTTGTATGCACATGCACGATCCAAAAACGGACCATTGGAACGCACTAAAACGCATCATCCGGTACATTAAGGGCATGGCCGATAACGGCTTGACTATTTCGGCCTCCCATGATCATTCTCTACGGGCCTACACTGATGCAAATTGGGCAAGATGCCCAGATACTCGTCGTTCCACATCAGGGTATTGCGTCTACATGGGATCAAATCTTATCTCTTGGTCCTCCAAACGCCAGTCTACCATATCCCGTTCGAGTGCAGAAGCAGAGTATCGTGTTGTTGCTAATGTTGTAGCAGAAATCTGTTGGATTCGAAATTTGCTACTTGAACTGCGTCGCCCAGTCAAGGTAGCCACTCTTGTTTATTGCGATAACATTAGTGCTATTTATCTGTCCGGTAACCCAGTGCAGCACCAGCGGATGAAACACATCGAGCTCGATATCCATTTTGTCCGTGAACATGTTCAACGTGGCACGTTTGGATCTTGCATACTCCCACTCGCTTCCAGATCGCTGACATCTTCACTAAAGGCTTGCCCAGGATCCTGTTTGACGACTTCCGGTCCTGTCTCAACATTCGCCAACCTCCCGTTTCAACTGCGGGAGTGTAATAGATTGTATATTTAGAAGATATACTTTAGTATTTTAGGAGATATATTTTGTATTCAAATTGTAATTATCTCTTCCCATAATAATGGGATTGTATGTTCATTTAAAGGATTATCAATGAGAAGGAAAGACAAGCATTGATCCATACAATTTTACGCACAGCTTATGTGTTTACTATTTATAGCTAATCGAACTGAAATATTTGACCATTATATTGGAACAAATTGTTTGGATTTCAGAACCAATCGAATGTATGGTTTTTTTATATGATGTTGATCACTGTGTAGAAACTACATAGTGCGAACAAAATAAATGTAGATGCCTACGAATCAACCTTGACTCTTTTAAGTCATCAAGTTACAAGAATTTGTTTTAACTTATAGCTTTACTCTGATCCGATTGCGATCAACACTATGTTAAGAGAGAAATGAAGTTGTTAAACTTAAACCAACCTTTTCGGAAAATAATCATGCTTTGTCTTTGCTCTATTTGTTAAGAACTAAAAACCGATTTGTTTTGGCCTTGTTGGTTCGGGTTAAACACATATAACAATGAACACCTAAAGATTAATATGAATGAAGCTACCAATAAATTTAAAATATTAAAACCACAAATAAAATGTTTGATTATCAACCAGTAATCACCAAACCAAAGAAAATGATACATCATTTTGGAATATTGTACGATCGTTTTACATCCACCACAACTTAGTCAAATACAATACTAATTATTTTTCAAAAATTATTTTATGAAATGAATCATTTACAAATATGTCTATTCGTCTGTGCATCAATTATGATTTTGTAAAAATCATTGAAATTAATAAGTACTTTGTGAGCAAAAAGATATTAATAAAAGTACTTAAATTACTACGGGGGGTTACTACGGTATTTTAATTAACTTGTGTATATCAATTTTCAAAGGTTGTCAAAGAAGCCGGCTAAATGTATTATCATACTAATAAGTAATAGGAAACTTTGGAAAATTAATCAACAAGGCCTATTAGCTCAGTTGGTTAGAGCGTCGTGCTAATAACGCGAAGGTCGCAGGTTCAAGACCTGCATGGGCCATTTTTTTGTAACTCTTTTCTCTTTTCACCGACAGTATCACCTTTCTTTTTTTATTCCTTTTTCAATCGATTTCTAGATTTCTCAACTTTGGGGCAGTGTTGGTTGCATTATTTTTTAATACACTTTCCTTTAATATATTTTAAATTTCTTATTTTTCGACGTAACAAATGTGACAATCATCCTGATCATGTAGCCCAGTGGTGAATGGGCCGGTTTCCTCCTTGGGGGAGCCGGGTTCGATTCCCACGGGAGGCATGTGATGGACGTCCTGATGATGAAGAGAACCTACCGAGGCATGGTTCGATTCGGAAGGCAACCCGGTTTTACCCAGCTATTTACCCCAGCGATTTATCGTGTGGGGGTAGTATGATTTCCGGGCGGAAGTCAGACAACGCGGCGGCCGGGGCCCGATAGAACATCGCACCGAGGATGCGGATCTGACAGGTAAGCGTCTTTGACGACACCTAGTGACCAATTCGGTCCAGTACATAGAAAGTCACCTTCCAAAAAAAAAAAAAAAAACAAATGTGACAATCGTTTTCAAAATTGTCACTAACCAATTACGTGGGTTCAATAAATCAAGCTTCAACGAAAAAATCATCTTTCGGTGATTAATATTGCAACCGGTAAATTGAATGATATAGTTGTCTTTCGAACATCGATTCTAGCCACAACTGAAAACTGTGTTTTAAAAAAATCAAAACCAAGCGATTTCTCTTAATTCGTTTATTAACAAATAGTTCGGTGTTATGTTCAGTTAATACAAACAACTGAGATATTTAAAATGTAAGCCATAATCAATAAAACGCGAACATGATACATACATAGTTACATACGTAACATAATTTGATACGTATCAATATAACTGAACTGACTTGATAACAAAGCAACCTAATCTAAGTGCAATTCATATAAAAGCTAGAATAAGGGTCGATGTTATGATTAGTCATTTTTCTAGTGGTCACTTGAGTTATCTCACCATTAAATTTTCATTAAAGTTTAGATCTTTTCTTTGAACAGATTGCAACAATATATTTGTAACTCGTATGTAACTCGCAATATGTGCATCACCAAATATAAGTAGATGTCCAGAGAAGTTTGATCCGTGTTTTTGTTTCGTTAGTGAATTATCCTTTTAGTTGGATTGTAAATAGGAACCATAGATTCGGGCCAATTTATGCTAGCTTTTTGCTATCTTGTGTTATGGTCTTTTAAAAAAACATAAAAGTGTTTCTTGATTTAAGTAACTGAAATAACCGAGCATATTGTTTTGCACCATCATAACATGGACTTCTAATCTTAGTTAAATTCAACTCACATCGACAAAGTAAGTCAGATGCGTGTTTAAGAGAAATCATGTATAAAACTAATATATAGTATCCAACATATCACTCATAGGTTACAAATTGGAATGAAGTGATAAAGTATACTCGGTAGCAAACGGTGGAACTATCAAACTAAAACAACAGAAGAGAAACCAAGACAGTCTGAAAAACTCGAGCCAAAATGTATACCTTAAACATAAAAAAGCATGAACCTGAGGTCAAATGCATACGAGACTGTACACTACTATGATGACAATGAAATTCTGTACGATAACAAACATCAGGAGTTAAAACCATAGTTATCAAAGGCGCTAGACGCACTCAAGGCGCATACGCCTCGCCTGGGGCCTAGGCGTGATGCGCAAAAAAAAAAAAAAAAAAACAACAAGGGCCTGAGATAAAAAAAAAAGCGAACAAAGAAAATAAAGTAAAAGTAGAAATATGCTGGAATCTAGCCATAATTTAACGAATTTGGCTGGAAACTTTCCGGAATTTGGGAATCTAGCTGAAATCTGTGCCTAAACCATCACCTGGAGAATTAAAGCGCAATTTCCTCGACTCAAAGCGCAAATGCATCGCCTCGCCTAGGCGCAAGAAGCGATGACTTTTAACAACTATGGTTGAAACAAGCCAATGGGCTCAACAAATTAAAACAAGCGACAATAATAAAAATAATCTATACATATAATAAACCAAAGCTATTTTAATGACATGACACTCAAAGAGGCATTCTCCTCCTTGAGTGTGTCACGTGTCATCCCATGTGGCATTGAGATATTTTAGGAAAAATAAATTTAAAAATAAAATTGGATTTTTCTCTCTTACTTTCTTCCCATAATTTTTAAACGCTAATATCTTTTATATACGAGATTTTTTAAAGAAAAAAATTACACCAAATTAACGAGCGTTTTATTATCTTTCCAACGAATACCATAGTGCTATATAAAAACGGAGAAAAAAAACGACAATTTTTTTGTGGGGTTTTGTTCATACAGGAAAAAAAAACACAAAGTGTTCAGGTAAATCATTAATCATGTATAGGCAAGTCACTAATTATGTTTAAATTAGTAAATATGAATTCTATTTTCAACATGCGTTAGCATTGGAGTTATACATTGTTTTAAGGTTAGATATTAATATTAGAGTTATACATTGTTTAAGGTTAGGCGTTAACATTGGATATACATTTTTAATTGTTTTAGGTTAGGTGCTATCCGAAGCTTTCTTGCATGTAACTGTAAAACGAATCATTTTATTTCATATGTAAAATTAATATGTTATATTAGATTTCTCAATCCCAGGACGTTCCGGGGTATAATCTAGTAATAATAATACAAGATTGTTCAATAACTGCAATTAGCAACCTTAAGAAAACTATAATAGAATTCCATGGTAGCAAACATCACGTTTGAAACAAACGAATAAGACCCAACAACTTAAATCTCAAAAGCAGCAATGAACAAATAATAATATAAGATGGTTCCATAACTTGCAATTTGTCAACCACAAAAAACTAATGCATACATCAAGAAAAAGAAAAAAAAACAACAAAATACAAGGACATTGATGACACATAAAAGGAAAATCCCTATGACAACAAGGTCACTCACAAGGCAACGACAAATCAACAACCACATTATGACGAGTAATTATGTAAATAGAACATAACATGTGGCAATAAGATGTGATAAAGACATCACAATGTCTTAACACTTACTATTAAACAAAGACATCACAATGTCTTAACACTTAATAAATAAACAAAGGAAAGGAAAACAAGGTACCAGATCAAGACAATGAAGCAATGACTAAAGAGTCGGGAAGTCTTGTGTTAGAGAACCTTGACTCTGATACTATGTTAATCAAAACCTATAAATAACGTATACGTAACAACTATGAATAGAGTATAATAGATGTACAATTCATAATAGATCATAAGTTAATCTATACAATTGTTTTAACATTTTACATGGAAAGTAATGGTTTTGATGAATCTTAAAGTTTTATGATCCATAAGAGTTATCCTTTATAAAAAAAATTAAGTTGCCACCTAAATTGTATAAAAGATAATAATATGTTTTTCAACAAGCAATCAAACATCTTTACAACTAGAGTATTCACAAGTTGCTTTCTCATAAGTGGTGCACTACCATGAAACACACTACTTCACTAGTCAAATTCATATCATATTTTATGGACGAGTTATTTGTATAATAATTTGTTTAGGCAAAAAATGATGTGAATGGAGAAATATATTTAACGAAAAAAAAATATAGAACATTATTCCCATTAAATAATATTAAAATTAATAAATACAACATAGGTTGGTACAAGCCTAGAAGGGACGAGACTTCAAAAATAGGTTGGCACAAGCCTAAAAGGGGTGAGCAGGGCCCGTTGTAGATCTGTCACACTTCTAAGAATACAAATACAATTTTGAAAGAAAGATAAGGGAGGATAACAGGAGGGCATATAAAAATCCCTATTGCTTTGCAAAACATTATCCTAAAATACCTATTTGGAGGTAATACTATCCTAACTATGAACCCTACCTTTTACACTATTCTCTCTTCTACTACTCACGGCTTCTACAACCCCAACCCACTACCCGATTTGGGGTACCCAAACATGGCGGGCCCCCACCCCTAGATGGATAGTGAGTACCCGGACAAAATCCGGGTAGCGCCCCACCCCCTAATGAAATATCTTGCTTACCTCTAAATAATCAATCATATTTCTTTAAGTTTTGTTTAACCTTTCATATCTCATTGTCCATCTCTATCTCTATATTATATTTATATTTCTCTTTCTTCCATGCTCTTGAGGAAAAATTGAAATACTTGAGGTACAATCCTTAAATTTTTGAGATGTCAAGAGTGTATCTCAATATATAGATACTTTCTATAGCAAAATCGTTATCTTTTGGAGATGAAGATGGGGATGAAGAATTGGATGCAGAAGAAAAATAGAAGAAATATTAAAAATTGGAAGATGGAGAATGATAGAGACTCAATATGAGTGCTCTTATGAGCGTGGATAGAATCCATATTTCCCTCCTTATACATCTATGAACTATCGTCCCTCGAAAATCAATATCACATCAGATTTTCTCCATCCCTTTCATAACCTTCTCTAAACATTCTTGAACACATGATGTCCATCTTTCTTTATCTCTACCCATCTCTAAACCATTTTTTAATTAATTAATATAAAAAATTAAAATAATATAATTTAAATTATATGTTATACATAAAGCAGTCTAATCTAAAAGTATTAATTCCTAAGGTGAAATCGCCTTTGTGTCTTAAAGATTATAGACCCATTACCCTCATTGGGGTGATTAACAAAGTCATTTAAAAAATTCTTGCTAATCGGCTTAAAAGGGTTTTGGGTAAGTTGATTTCTGAGTCTCAATCGGCTTTTTTATCTGATCGCTTTATCCTTGATGGGCCTCTTGTAGTTAATGAGGTTATGGAATGGTTGAAGAAAAGGAAAAAGAAAGCGTTCCCCTTGAAGATAGATTTTGAGAAAGCCTATGACAATGTCAATTGGCATTTCTTATTATCGGTTATGAACCATATGGGATTCCCCTCGCTTTGGTGTTCTTGGATTAAAGGTATTCGGTTTTCGGCACGAGCTTCGGTTCTAGTTAATGGCTCGCCTACCTTTGAATTTAAATGTGAGAAGGGTCTTCGGCAAGGTGGTCCTATTTCCCCTTTTTTATTCTTGATTGTTATGGAATCCCTTTCTTGCATGTTGGAAAAAGCTAAAGCGATTGGTGAGCTTAAAGGCATAAGTCTCGCGAATGATCAAGTGGTCATTAACCATCTTTTTTATGCGGATGACGCCATGATTATGGGAGAGTGGTCACGAGAAAACTTACAGAGTACGACTCGGATTCTTAGAGTTTTCTATTTATGCTCGGGTCTTCGTATAAATCTCTCCATAAATCTAATTTATTTGGGGTTGGTACTGAAGATTATGAGGTGGATATGATGATGGAGATTTTGGGGAGTAAACGAGGTACTCTTCCTTTTGAATACTTGGGTATAAAGGTGGGTGCCAACATGTCTCGAGTTGGTAATTGGAATACGGTTGTTGAAGTTAGGCCTTGTGTAGTGGTAACCCATAGCGCCGTTTTAGACCCTATAGCGCCCGGGCACACCGCCCCCCGGGGCGCTATAGGGGGCTATACTCGTGTGGCGTTTTGTACATAGCAGCGTTGTGGCATGTGAATGTTGCAGCTTTAATATTTGACCGTTGTGGCATTAATTAAAAAAAAAAAAAAATTCGAAATATTAGCATAAATACATACATCCATTTCACATACAACACACAAACACACAAACACACAAACACAAACATTTACACACTCTCTTGAAGCATATCACACACACTCTTGAAGATGAATCCATTCGGTAGGGGTTTTGGTTTTGGTTCCCAAACCAGTGGCGACAACACCCGACCTATTGCTCCGGGTTCAGGTTCAAACCCGCAAAGTTTCACGAACCTGTTCAACCAACCCTTTGGTTGGGACCCGAACATGTATAACATGCCAGGGAGTTTTGGGATGCCCATGGGAGGTGGGTTTAACCAAACACAAGTGTTTGGGACATCCCAAATGTTCGGCTCTTCCAATGCTTGGCAAGAGTCGGTTCCGGAGACACAACAGCCGGTCGCAGAGGAAGAGCCCGTGCGAGGCAAGGCAATCGCCCAAGGAAGCCGGGCTCACAGAAGAAAAGAGACGGCCGGTCGTGCCAAGAAAAAGGTTCAACCATGGACCGACCACGAGTTGTACTCGTTAACCCGAGCGTGGGTTGACGTGTCTGAGGATCCTATAATCTGTAAGATATATATTTTTTGGTTTGTTATATTTTTTTTAGTTTGTTATATTTTTTTGGTTTGTTATATTTTTTGGTTATGTTATATTTTCTTGGTTATGTTATAATTTTTTTGGTTTGTTTTGTCAGCCAACAACCAAAGCAAAGCCGATTTTTGGAAAAGAGTCCGGGAATTATTTTTTGAATTGTCTGGTAAGGAAGCGGGCTACCGCGAGAATGATTCGATATCGGGCAAGTGGACCGATATCAACCAAAAATGCACAAATTTTCAAAGCATTTACCAGCGCACCCGGTACGGTTGGAAAACTGGGCAAGGCGACGAGGATATTTTGTCGGCGGTTATGGAAGAATACAATCAGGAATACGGGAATTTCCCGTACTTGAAATGTTGGCGCGTGCTGAAAGACTGCACCAAATGGCACACCGTCCGCCCAACGGTTGGAACTTCTTCCTCTAGGGCCCAAAATACGAGGCCTTCAAAAAAGTCGAGGACCTCTGACTCGGTTGATCCCGAAACGCCTACGTCTGACGCGCGTTATGTCGACCTCAACTCACCAGAAGAAAATCCCTATTTTGCAGGGGAGGAGGGGGCGGATGAGCCACGTCGTCCGCCCGGTCGACGCGCTGCTCGAGCCGCACGGGCGGAGTCTTCGTCGGGGGTGAACCAGTTAATCCCTGCATTTGCTGAAATGAACCAGCGGCTCCAAGACTTACGCGACATTGGGGCTCAGCGTATTCAAGAAAACCGAGAGGTGGTTCACATCATGAGGGATCGACAGTTTGAACGCGACTTTGCTTTTTACACGCAAAAGCACGACGGCCTAGAGGGCAAAGCGTTGGAAATGTTCTTGAAACGAAAGAAACAAATCGAGGAAAAATATAATCTTTGAGTATTTTTATCTTTTATTTGGGTTTGTATTTTTTTTTTAGTATTTGTATTTTTTTTAGTATTTGTATTTTTTTTTTAGTATTTGTAATTTTTTTTTTATTTAATGAAATATTATTACGTATTTAATATTCTTATTTAAATAAAAAACAATAATTAACCAATCATTACCAATCATTTATAACCCCCCTCATAACCCCCTTCCCACTACACCCTCTTTTTACATAACCCCACTTTTATTACTTTTTAATATTTTAATCCTACAACCCCCCCATAACCCCCCACCACTACACATGATCTTATAAAGAATCGCATAGCTTCTTGGAAAGCGAGGACCTTATCTATGGGGGGTCGTCTAATTCTTATCAAGGCGGTTCTCGAGAATATACCCATTTATTATTTTTCATTATATAAAGCCCCAAAAGCGGTCATAGATAGTATTGAGGCAATAATGAGACGCTTTTTATGGGCGGGTTCGAGTGTGGATAGAAAGATTAATTGGGTGGCTTGGGATGTTATTACTTCCTCTAAAAATGCGGGTGGTTTGGAGGTCAATAAACTGCAAGTCGTTAATGAAGCGCTACTCCTTAAGTGGGCTTGGCGATTTAAAAAAGAAGGCAATTGTCTTTGGAAGAAAGTGATCTTGGGTTGTCACGGGTCAAGTCGGGTTCGGTCTATGTTACCAAGCACCCCTTCGGCAAGTGGTGGATGGAAACAAATCGTCAAGTTAGGGGAAAAAAACTGTGGAATGGTAATACTTATAATAGTTACTTCATGGGGATTGTGGGTGATGGGTCGACAATAAATTTTTGGACTGATTCGTGCCTCCGGGATGAACCACTTCGCTTTATATATCCTCATTTGTTTAGGCTCGAGAGACAGAAATGGACGCCGGTTGCTGCCAGGCTTCGAGTTAATTCTGATGTGAAAATTCTTTCATGGGATTGGCGTACGGCTCCTTCTTCATTCGAAGAAATTAGTGAACTCTTCCAGTTACTTTCGGACATTGATGGGTTTGCGTGGAAAGGAGGTGGGGACGAGTGGCTTTGGAAGGGAGATACAAATGGAGTTTACTCGGTCCGAAAAGCAAAAGACTTGATAAATGGTAACCTTCAGTCAATCGGTGGTTCACAAATGGATTGGCAAGGATGGGTTCCTTTGAAGTGCAAACTGATGGTGTGGAGAGCGCTCTTAAACAGGCTTCCCTCGAAGACGGAACTGATCAAACGCGGCGTAATTTTGGCGAACGATTCATGTGTCTTCTGCAACTCAGACTCTGAAACAACATTACATCTATTCACGGGCTGTTTATATGCAGCTGAGGTTTGGTCGAGGGTTGAATCTTGGTGCCGGTTATCTCCTTCCTTCGTTTTTGACGTGTCGGACCTTGTGAAGATGGTGATTAATCAAGCGAATACGAAGCAATCAAAGTATATCCTTAGAGGTATTATCTTTACAACGATGTGGGTATTGTGGAATGAACGAAATGCTAGAATTTTCACCGGTAAACGAAGGCGTGCAATTGAAGTGGTGGAAAACATTAAACACACGCCGTACTTTTGGATTCAGAATAGATCGAGATTAAAAGGAATAGATTGGTCTAATTGGTGTAAATATCCTATGGATTTGATGTAATGTCGTTTGTTGCCCTTCGGTCCTCGTTTTGAGGACCCTTTTGGGGCACCTTTTTTGAATGAAATTTGCCTTTTAAAAAAAAAATAATAATAATCTAAAAGTATTAATTACAAAAATATACGTGTAGAGAGATAATCACTTATTTAAAAGTAAAAAAAATTATAATAACAAATATGGAAATATAATTAATAGTCACCCACTCATTTGACATTCTAATTTTATAGACTACCAATTAAAGAAATAATGACACAACTAAAGAAACGATACAACAAAGGTTACAAGTAGTAAAACAAAGGTTATACCCTCATTGATGGATAAACCGGAACACACCACAAGTACAACCTGCTCGGGAATGAAATGGTTCTTATCAGGGGTACTCCTTTCATCCGGAGCTGTCGTAACTTGAACGTTTATTGAGCTTCTGACGTCATGCACGGATAGTCCCTCACGCATACGCGAAAACTACTAGAAAATGGAAAATGGTGCCATAACTTATATTTTGAACTGATACTGTTTACCTTGGGGGGGGGGGGGGGGGGGGTTAAAAGACCAAGTTGTCACTAATAAAAGTTTAACATATGTTCTTCCACATGACATAACAAATTTAACATCTTATTTACAAGTTTTTAAAGGTATAAACATACAAGTTGAATGTCTGTTCGTCTATAGGACAACAATTCTTACATCTTATTTACAAGTTTTTAAATATATAAACTCTAAAAATCATAAATACTACATAAGTATTTTATTTTGAAAAGTAATATTAGTGCTTAATTTTATATAACTAGTAGTATAATTATATATCTTATACAATACATTCGTGTGTTGTCAAGCCGGAGGTCTCTCTAGAAGCAGCCTCTCTATCTGCAAGGATAGAGGAAATGTTTGCCTACATCTCACCCCTCCAGAGACCCTACTCTTAGCTTTGCTAATGGTGGGATTTATTGGGTAAGGTTGTAGTTGTTGTTGTATACAATACATTCGTGTATGCTATATATATTTGTGTGCTACTTATATAAAGGGGGGTATGATTAAATACACAGTGAAAGAAAATTAGAAAGTCGTATGAAAGGTATCAAATGAACTCCGATTGAACACATTCAAGCGGCATTAGAAGCGTCTCATTGAACCCTACAATATTAGTTTTTAGGTTTTCATTTTTTTGGAGTTTTCAGAATTTACATTATAACACTGTGTGTTTTATGTAGCATTGTGTTTTTTTCTTATTTTCATCATTGTGTCTTTTTTTTTCTTTAGGATTGTGTTATATTTGTCGGCATTGTGTTATACTTTGACTCATTGTGTCATATTTCGTGATCTATTGTATTTTTGTATCATTCTCACCTTTCTCATTTTTATTACGGTGTGTAGGATAACTTGAACTATATAAAAGATAGTTTACTCATTTATTATTAAATGAAAGAATTAGAAAGGAAAATGTCTCTCATAAAAATAAAAGTAACTAAAGTGATATTTCAGTTTAAACCATGAAACAAAACCAGTAATGTAACTTGCGTTATTTTATTCTTAATTTTTTATATCATATTTTAATGCTATTTGGGTTCGCGGCAAATATGAGGTGTCAACTGCTGCATTTATGTCTGGGATTGCAGCTAACAAGAGGAGGATCAAATGGGTCATTATGCAATAGCTAGATCGTAAATGGGGTCAAAATTCAAGTTTTTGGGATTAGTAAATTATATCATCAAATGGGTCAATAAGCTGTACAATTACCTTGGCCAAAACATAATCTTCATGACGGGTCAAGATGTAGGATTTTGGGTTGGTGTTGGTGTCGGTGTCGTGCATGATGATAAATAGACACGGGACAATCGGTCGTGACAAAGTTTTGGTACCAAAAAAAAAGGTGGCGGTGCGAAGCTTGACCCGAGACTTCGGGGGTCGGAAATCACTAGTTTCGGAGGGTCAAAAACCAGTTTCGGGGGGTCGAAACCGTATATACCAAAAAATTTCTATACGAATACTATATAATCGGAACTTCTGAGCGAAAATTCGGGAGGGTCGGCCGCCCCTCCCCTCCCCTTAAAAGCTACGCCCATGGCGGTTAGGGTAGGTGAGGCTTGCAGAAGGAAACAGTAAGATGTTATGTTTCTTTTTTAAGACTACAACATTTAGGCTCCAATCTTCTGTCAAATTTTGGGTGCTGCTCACAACCAAGAATAGTCTAAGGTGGCACCAAAGTGGGAACATTCTGCAACACTACAGTCCAATGAGAGGGGGAGATCGGCTTGGTTTTTGATTTTGTAGCATGTGGTCATGTTAAAGAATTGGGATAGGTTATGCTTTTTGGGTATCTTGTAGGTTTCCTCTTTTTGGTGTATTATACATAAGTGAGTAAGTGACCAGTAACCTGCTAGTCGTTTTGTTGTTGAATAAAATGTTTGTTTTGGCTGTTTAAAAATAATTTATATTGTATTAAATGATGCGATGAACACAACATTAACTTGAAAACTTGGGCCGACAATCGGTAACCTGTATAATGTATAAGACACGATTAGACATGTTAACTGTGGTATAAACATGAGATATAAAGTAGTTAGTTGTGTTCATGTTTAAAACTTGTGTTGTTAACGTCGTCGGAGACCTGTCAAACCCGTAAGACATAATTTGCCAGCCCTATTGAAAGCCACAAAATTGTTTTGTAAAAAGAGTTGGTGACATTTATGGTTTACTTGGTTTATTCACATTGCATGTTTATTTTATTATTTAGTTCTTTAGTGTCATAAATTACATCCTTGGGCCTTGGTGTTCATTCACCGGTAACACTATTGGTCCCTAGCACTATTGGACATTTGGACGCTTAAAAGCATATTAAGATTTTTCTAAAATGACTACAACTAGTAATCTAGTATTAAGCTATGTGTTGCGATGAGGGCGTTAAATCGTACCAAATAACACAAATACTACACCATCACCAATAACCATCAACATTGAGGTTGCGGCACGTTAATGTGAAAAAATTAGACCAGAACGTAAAATATAGAAATAATAACCAAGCCGATACAAGACTCACATGTTGCGACGAACGTGTCAAACGGGAAAAAATAAACTTCAAAACGTTGAACTACACGCACGTTGTGCCGTGTTAACTCACAAAATTTAGAACAAAATGTAAAAACATTGTACCACACGCGCTTGTTGCATCTTGTAAACATGAAATGAAAAATTTGTGAAAGACGAAAAGTTTAGGGGGCTAGAGTTGAAAGTAAAAAAGTTGTGAGGTTAAACTGCAAAAGATGAAAAGGTTTGGGTTAAAATAAAAAAGACACCAGTTTTTTTAAACACCCTAAGAGTAGAGTAAGATATAATATCTAGGTACATAAAAGATAAAAAATAATGCTATGTAAATACCCTATTTATGTCAAAGAAAAAAATTGATAAATATTTTAAATACTAAATAAAAATGAAAGTACTAGTGGAACACACATGTATATCAAAAATAAATTAAAGGCCCCTACCTTTCTTCATTAGCGACTATTATGTCGAACACCTTTTCTTCCTGTCAGCTTCTTCTTTGATGACTTATCTTTTTGACCATGTCCAAAAAATTATCACCCCTCTTATCATCTTCCTTATCTACCTCCGTCTCACCCAACTAATACTTCAACCCCAATCCCTTTGACAATTTTCTGGACATTCGAACCCATCAAACACCACCCATGATCACAAATAAATCTCACCAGTAAGTTTCTTCAAAACTGGCACCCTATAAATTTTAGGCCTTGAGAATAGGGATGACAATGGATAACCCAAACCTATACCTGGTTATAACAGCTTATCACATGCCAACGAAAATTCTAATCAGGTAAAATCAAGTCAGGTATATAAGCAGGTAAACATGTATATGTTAATCGGTAAACGAGTTAGGTAAACATGTATATCACCAAATCCCATGGCTGCAAATAATTTAAAGTATCTCATACCCAATTACAAGATCCTATACCCGTTTCAGATGTTTTGGATTTCGAGTGTTCCCATCGGGTTCAGGTTTCATTGCCATCCATATTCGACAACCACTAGAATGACATATTCGATTATCCGATGTTTCTTACAAGAAACATGAAAATAGCCAAAAGTCCTACATTTTCATGAATCAGTTGTAATATTGTGTTTCTTCACTGCAGGCAAACCTGTCGACTAAGTCTTCAAGAACCGAGGAACACCACACTAGCATACTAGACTCCCCAAGCAACCATATCAAAGTTATGATACATGCTTCCTTGTGAATTGTTGTTGTGCTCAAAATATTATCTCTGTACTAAATTTGAGATGTCTAAAATACTCATCAGACTGTGGTGCTGAAGTGTGGTCACCCGTTTGTTTAGTACAGTAATATATATTTTCTAAATGGGTTTCATGTTTTCATTCTGTTTTTTTTTTCAACATAGTAGTATCTTGGTCATTCTATGGTTTTTCATTTTTGTTATTCGCAAGTGAACAGTAAAAGCCACACATGGTAACCGGTGTTGTAAAACTCATATTTGGAAGGCAACTAATCGTTACAGGGTAGGGTGTCGATATGATTTTCTTCAACTCAGCCTAGTTACTCAGAATCGATTAAAATCAGTCAACCTCGATCAAAATCGAATCTAGTTGGTCAACTTGGGCAGAGTTTGACTTAAAATAAATTAAAACATAATTCCAATATTCATAACATGAAAGAATGATTATCATGTTTCATAAATTTGAATATCAATTTTTTAAATGCTTTAGTATTTAAACACATATCTTTTTTATTATAATCATATATTTTGTTATAAATATTAAATAAATTTATGTTATTTGACATATAAAATTTTCTAAAATTAATTTATCTTATAATTTACAATATCCGTGTACTCTCCACTTCCCAGTCAACCAACCTAATTTCGCATAGCGACTTTTGCAACATGCACATTACTTCATACACGTCACGAGTACCAAACATGTAAGAGCATTCACAGCCCGTTCCCCATTTTTTTGTGAGGGTGTCCCCCAAATTATATGGGGTGGTTTTGAGGGGTTGTGAGTGAAGAAAAATGGGGAATCTACTGTTTATCTGTAAAATGGGGGTTATTTGGGAATCTTTTGGAGAGGAGAGAGAAACTGTAATGATTTTTAATATTTGTTGGAAGTGGTTGTGAGTGGAGGAGAGAGAAACTGTAATGATTTTTAATGTAATATGTGGTTGTGATTGGTTGTGAGGAAATGGGGATGGGGAATGGGTTGTGAATGCTCTAATACGAGTAAATAGGACCATCCATCTAACTCAACTTTTTTTTTTCATTTTTATTTAATTATTGGAGACAATATTATCTGTCATCCGTATTTGACTTGTGAACTTATCTTTTAACAACCCTAAACCCCCATGTGATCACCTCGACCCTTCCCTCTTCACCTCTTTCTTCGAATCTTGCCGACCTATTTCCCTTTCTTGTTCTCCAAGCAACCGACTTTCAACCAAACCAATTCACACCCACATATATTAATAATAATATTCCCACCATGAACACCTTCCAAGTCATCGCTTCTATACCGTCGCCGTCTCTCTACCCTCTTTGCCCTAATAATTGATACATCTTTTTTCCCTATTCAGAGACGGCGACTTCATCAAGATCCGATCTTTCCTTCAAGATCTGTTATTTTATTCAAAACCCATCTTAAATTTGTCATTTAATTTCTGGGTTTGTTATCTTTTTTATCAAAGGGTAAGTTGTTTGTACGATCGCTTGATTTTGGGGATCTTGTTGTTGATGAACAGATCGGTGTTTCTTTTTGCTTTTTATTAAGTTTTGTTTGTTAGTTTGTGGTCTGTATGCAAAAAGATTCATGGGTTTTATGTATGTTTATCTGAAATTGGAATTTGCTTGAGATGTATGCAGATCAGTTGTTTTTTGAGCTTTGTTTGATCATATGTTGTGGGATTATATAAATTTTGATTTTTTTTTGGTGAATTGTTATGAAATAGTTTTAAGTTTTTATTAAAGTATGTGTCTTTGTGAGTTGTTTGGGATTGACTTATGTCTGAAGTAGTAGATCAATTTATGCATGGGTATACAAGTTTTATAAATTATATATATGATGATGACTTGTGAATTTACTTCATATCTTGGAGTTTATGTGTCATATGCATAGTTGTTAATAGCGAATAGCAAACGATAGCAACAAGCTACCGCTACGCTACGTAGCGATAGCGATGAAATAGCGGGCGCTATTTCATGTTTAGCGATACACTAGAAGAACTTTTTAGAGATGTTTTATATGAATATTTACCAAAAAAAAAAAAATAAAAAACTACTAAAAATAGAAAAATCTCGCTAATTGTCGCTATCAACCATATAGCGACACATGAATGCTACGCTACGCTATTCGCTATAGCGGGCGCTATGGTCGCTATTAACAACTATGGTCATATGAAACTTTGAGATGCTTGTTAGATGCTTTTATGTCTATCTTGTGAGTAGTTTTCTGCAAATGGTGAGTTATGAAAATTGGAAACTAAGATATGGGGCCTAAAATGGATGTACTGCATGAATAAGCATGCATGTTTTAACTTTAATTGTACCAGGAACTTTCTTGAGATAGGTTTCTACCATATGGATGTGAAAAAAGCAGTATTCCTAAGAATTTTCGTATGTTGTTTTATAACGCGAGGAAGTATAAGATGTTTGTTAGTTTATTGGTTTGAGTTGTGAAGAATCTAGATAGTTGTTTTTCAAATGGCGCTGATACGTTTTATAACTCGAGAAAGTATAAGAAGTTTCAAGTTTGTTAGTTTACTGGTTTGAGTTGTGAAGAATCTATAGCTTGTTTGTTTTTTAAATGGTGATGATACGATGGATAAACCATCCTTTTGGTTTTGTGGATTGAAATGCGGTTTTGAAATTTGTATATGACATGCATAATTTTGGTAATTTTTTCGATAGGTCTCTAACTTAATTCTATATTATCGTTACACGTAGTTGGTAGTTGTCTACTTTCTTTTTGGCAAAATGTGAACGATTCTTGTTTATATCGGAGATGCAAATTTTTCAAATGTTCGCTCGAATTTTACATATGGTCTTTCTTGACCGGACATTTTACATGGTGTATGACGTTAATCTATTTAAGAGTGAAATTGTTCTATGTACCTACTCTGATGAACTATTTTTGTTTTTAGTGTCACCTTCGTTTGAGCTGTAATTACTTCATGTCGGTTTTAGAAATTAGTCGACTTGACGTGATGACATGGATATGGTCTTATAACGTGGAAGTGAAGCTGATCTCTAAACATGGTATGCTCTAATTGCAGCGGTTCTTGATTGTTTTGATTTGAAAAATCGACGTCACTTTTTCTTGATGAGATAATATCTACCCAGATTCCGTTTAGCAATTTGGGTTCGAAGATATTGTATGACTTATAATTGTACGTTTTATGTTTGTGAACTTCTGTGCAGGACATGAATCTTCTTCCTCATATAGTTTTAGGAGAATGTACAAAACACCAAGTAGTTAACTTTTAGGTTAGTGTAAATAGGATTAACTGTGCAGATAAAATGTCATCCAAGATTGTGAAAGTGTCGGCAAATGGACGTAGAATCATCGTTGATCCAAAGAGGAAAATAGTTACCCAATGCAAGGCTCCGTTAGTGGGTGCCAACAACAGGTCTTTAAGTGTGCGATCACCGTTGAACAAACTTGGAAAGAGAAAAAGATCAAATGAATGCAAAAATAAGTGTTCTTCATGCTCAAGGAAAACTTTACTGAAAAACTACTCAAATTTTACAAGGAGTGGTCTTCCGCAGCGTTTGTTGTTCTCGCAAGATGGTGATTGGGTCGACTTTCCACAAGAAATCATCGACTTGGTCAAAGAAGACTTCCGGGCCAAGAAGGCGTCAATTGAAGTGAAGTGTAGTTGGTGTCATTTCATCCTAGACATTCTACATATGGTCCAGATTGATTTGAAAACTGGTGCTCAAAAGCCGATTGCTTGGATTGATGACGCGGGTAAATGCGTTTTTCCTGAATTATATTCCAGCTGTCATGGGAATCATGAAGATTTAGATGTTGGCGAATCTTCAGTGACCCCTGAAATTAATTTGCATTTGGAAATCGAGCTTAACGGATTAGTAAATAATAAAGATGAAGAATGTGTTGGAGAGTCAAATGTGAAACGCTCCAAAGTTGACCAGGAGGCCCCAAAGAACAGCCGTGCTCTTCTTGTTGAGGAAAAGCAAAAGAGTGATGAATATGCATCGCCACTTTGTGGACCTAGTTTTGGGACCGTGGATGTAGAAACCGCTACACACATGTTTACTTTGGGTATAGGTCAAGATATTAAAATTAACATTCTTGACGTCAAGAAATGTTCTAGTAGCTTTATGGAAGCAAAGCTGGAACTCTTCCAGAAACAGGTTGAAATCACCCAAAAACTTCGTGGAAAAGCCAATGTTCAATTTGGTTGGTTTCCGGTTGCTGGTGGTGCACCACCTTCTGGCGTTTTGTTTTATGGGCACAATGGGCCAAAGCTCGGGAAGTATGGCTATGGTGTTCACCTTGCAGCTGTTCATTCTGCTCATAGCAGGTATGAATAAAAGTTATGTGTCTCTTTTGATTGGTTGTTTTAACTTGTCAAAATGAGCATTTAAGCTACTCTGTACTCTCCACTACTTGTAATGTCCATTTACTAGTGGGCAGGAATTGTTACTTGATACTTATGTGGTCTATTGAACAGTTAATATATATATACTTTTTACATTTACTACGCAGTGCTATGCTTTGTGATGTTGACGAAAAAGGGATACGGCATATGATGTTATGTCGTGTGATTTTGGGGAACGCAGAAGTTGTTCATGCGGGTTCCAAGCAATTTTATCCGAGTGATCATTGCTTTGATAGCGGAGTTGATGATCTCCAAAATCCTAATAATTATGTAATTTGGAACATTAATATGAACACACACATCTTCCCTGAATGTGTCGTCAGTTTCACGATGTCTCCAACAATCAAAGGTTGTAACTTTTAGATTCTTACATTTCTTGAAGTCATGGTATGAAAAAAAACGCGCATAAAGTTCTTTTTAAAACTATTATTGAAGAAAGTGTTCATTATGTCATTGCAGGGAATGTCATCGCAGGAAATCCAGTTGGTGAAGAAAGCAGGCCTGATATGTCAAGAGTCACTACAACTCATGATCCACATGGACCCCCTCTTAACCAAGATTCTTCTTCGAATAAAATGGTATGGTTTTGAACTTACTATTGTATTTTTTCACTACTTTTGAATTGATATTCATATCGTGAGGTTTTAACTTTACGTTAATTCTTAACTTTCAGGATAGAAACAGTCCTCAATTGGAAAAGGTACAAAGTGTTGGTTCGAGCACACCTAAGGAGCCTAAATCGCCTTGGATGCCTTTTGCTATGTTGTTTGAAGCCATCTCTGCTAAAGTGGCTCCAAATGACATGAAGTTGCTGCATATCTTCTATGAATCTTTTAGGGTACGTAAAGTTTTTAGCTTTTATTGTTTTGCAAGCGCAAGAAATACTCATCTTCTCTAGTTTCTTGTTTTCTAGGCCAAGAAAATGAGTCGAGAAGACTTCATAAAGAAACTGAGATCAGTAGTCGGGGATCAGATACTGAGGTCTACAATATCCATCCTCCAGAACAAGGTGTGATTTAGTTAGCTCTTTCTTAAGCCTGACAAATAAGGCTGGTCGGGGCAAGTCATGGTCAAAACGGTCGAGTCAAATTGCGGCAAGTCATGGTCGAAACGGTCGAGTCAAATTGCGGCAAGTCATGGTCGAAACGGTCGAGTCAAATTGTGGCAAGTCATGGTCGAAACGGTCGAGTCAAATTGGCGCAAGTCATAATCGAAACGGTCAAGTCAAAACGAGGTCATGTCAAATTGAGTTGGGTCCAAAATGGGTCGTTTTAAAGAAGTATCAATGTGGTCTAGCTCATAACAGGCTCACCTTAAACGGGTCACTTTAGGATGGTGCCATACAGCAAATGTTATCTCTCTCAAATTGACGCATGTTTGTAACTCGAGTATTATCAAATTGATTACTTGTATAATTTGAGTTGACCCGAACCCATAAGCAACTTTTTACTAAAATCAAGTTATTTCGTGATGAACGGGTCAGGTGTATGTACTCTTGATGTTTTGGTTGGGTCATGTTACCTTTTTGTATCTAACTTCTCATTATTGTGTTGTACAGAAGATTCCTAGTTCTGCAAGCATGATGGAAGCTAAGGAAGTGCAACAAGGTTGAAGTCATGAAGGAAGCTTTGCAGTGTTTGTTTCACTCTTGGGGTTTTTATGTTTTTGGTTCCAGTCGGTTTATGTTTCATAAAGTAATGGATATTTTGAAGTGTTGTTTTGCTTGTAAGGCTGAATTGAATGAACCTTTGCGGTCACATGTAAAAAGCATCGAATTAGTTAAGCAGCGTCTTGTGTCTAATTTGTTTCTTCGAGTGTTATTAATAGTCATTTTATTGTCCTGATGTTAAGGTACGCTTCAGGTAGGCCGCTGGTTGTCATCTGACGACAGTTATAAAAGCGGCCAGAAACAATCTATTAACAATTTGAAAAGATCATGACGACAACACAATGTCTTAAGGACACCTCTTGGGCGCCTTTGATACGGATTTCGAGTAGTCGCTTGCCCAACCATTGCCTATATTGAAAGATCACATCACATGATCAACTGATTGCTTGGTAAGTGTTTCAACAAGCCCTTGGCCTATGCATGAGAACCAAACTAAAGAGCGTAAAATGGTAGCCACAATGGTTAACCTCTCAAAGAACCATACAAAATCGCATAAAATGCTGAGCTTGGTACCGATACTGAAAATGCCAAAAAGTTGGGTACTGAATTGGTATAGAAAATTAGTCGATATAGGAAATTCGGTATCAATACCTGATGCCATTTGCTCATCCCTACTCGCATGTATGAACCTTGTTAATTGTGGTTACTAATGCAAGATTAGTTTCTACTCAAAACGTTATTGTCTTCGCCTTTTTGTAGAGTAATAAAGGGGTTAGTAACTAATGAATGCAATTTTTCTACCTTGTTTACCTATACAAGTTCACTCAGAGTTTTAGTTGCTTATAACTACTTGGTGATTTAACGTACTAAATGTTTGTGAGTTATCAGGTAGCCACAGCCTACATGGGCTTATGATGCGATCCGTAGACTGACTACCATAATAGCTCGTGATACAGTTCGTTAATCAACTATCGTTGAGGCTTTTGATGGACAGCCACAAAGGCTTGTGTTACGGTCGACAGCCGTAAAGGCTTGTGATAGTCAACCACAAAGACTTATGATAGGTAGCCACTGAGGCCTATGTTCTGGATGTGGAAAGAAAAAAGTTTCGATGTGTTTGTGATTGAAATTATCTAAAAGAGTAGGTACCTGGCTCCAGAAATTTAAGTACATATGAGAGAGCAAGCAACTTAAACTAAAAATTAAGAATATAAGTAGAGTAAGAATGATTAACATCCAGCATCCTGTACCATCAATATTTTCCGCTCTGACCATGAGTATTTGTTTTTGATGCCCAAGCGGAGACTATAGAGGATATCACCCATGATAGTAATATTCTCATTCAAGTACACTTAACTACGGAACTGAAAACATGTTTGGGATATTTGAGGTCCAGTATTACCTACGAACCTAGCATTTCCCTTGTCCATAGTCGATGTGGGATTTGTCTGCTGTGTTACAAATGGTGTTAATAGATGTTGAAGGGAGACTAATTAAGGGTAGAGTGGGCGGAAGTGCTATGTTAGTTGAGAAGGGAAAAGGTTATCGGTGTCCTCCAAATTAGGTTCTCCTCAATATGATGTCGTTGGCTTGTGGCCATATGAACACACTTCTACTAAGAGAATGTGTAATGGACATGATTATTGAAACGATGATGTCATATTGCATGGGTTTGTTCATGATACATTTGTGACTTAAAGCATTCTAGCGGAACCGTTTCTGTTCCACATGGTGTGAGCGCCCTAGCAGTGGGTCTGGGACGGCAGAGGGTTCCAAAGGCAAGGAGAAGGGTAAGTAGTTCTCTGTAATTCTTGAGTTGTAATTCCGCGTGAGTCCTACTAACCTTGTGTGTTTGTTTTTGCAAAGGGTAGGCGCAAGCGCCGTCGCTTGCGGATGACGGGGGAGGGTGATGTTGATCAGCCCGCGGTGAAGAAGACTGCCCCGTCTAAGGGTATTGAGATTAGGGAGCCTGCTCCGTTGGGGATGGATCTTTCTCCGCCGCCAATACGTGAGTCGTTTGGGAAGAAGCCCTTCGGAAGCTTAGTGGTAAGTAAGGATGACATTGAGCAATGCTTTTGAATGTTCTGTGCTTTTTCTTATAGTTGTTGCTCTCTGTAGGTTCTGTTCCTGCTTCTGTTAAGCAGGCGCAGGAAGAGAGGAAAAAGAAGCTGTTGGAGGATGAGCGTCTGAAGGCTCAATCTGTTGTGGAGCCTGTGCCTGATCCTGAGGCAGTGAAAAAGGCTGAGGAGGAGAAGCGGGCTGCTGAAGCCGCTATTAAAAAGAAGGAAGAGGAAGACGCCCGTGTGAGGGAGGCTGCAATGAAAAGGCAACGTGAAGAGCAGGAGGCCCGTCTGGCGACCGAGAAGAAATTGAGGGAAGAGGAGGATCAGCGCCAGGCTGAGTTGCTTAAGCAACATGCGGCAATGGTTGCCGTCAAGGCTGAGCAGGGTAAGCTGGCATCTGGTTCTGGTGTTGGGGGGTCGCAGACGGACCCACTAGTTGTTGATCTGGAGGGGGGCGAGGCTTTAAGTTGGAGCAGGGTGGCATGATAGAGCCTGGCTTTAAGTTGGACACTCCGGTCTATACGCCTGGATGGCGTATAACCGACAACTGTCGTTTCCTCAGCCCCTTTGTGGCTGAGGAGTTTGTTAATTATGCGCTCCCCCCAGCGGAGCGCATCTATCATCGTTCGCAGGATCGCGGTACGTTGTTCTCGGAGTTGTGCAAGAACCTAACACAATCTCTGGGGAACTTGTACGCGCTGCGTCGTGGGGAAGATGAGTTTCTTGATGAGGCGGCGGCGGTTAAAACTGAATCGGAGCGCCTGGCTAAGGAGAAGGGGGTTTTTGAGGCGCAAAGCCGAGGTTGGTTGAGCAGGTTCGGCAATTGGAGTAGGACTTGCGTCAGAAGGAGGCGGAAGCGGCGGAGAAGCAGAAGGCCTGTGAACAATCTTCTCAGAAAATTAACAAGGAGCTAGAGCGCCGCCGACTGGCGGTGCAGAAAGCTGAAGTCGATCTGGCTGCGCAGGAGAAGATTTTTGCCACCAAGGATAAAGAACTGGAGGTTTTATCCTCAAAATATGCTTATGCTGTGGGCCAACTGAAGAAGAAAGATGAAGATGTGGTGAGGGTGACCAGTCGAGTGTCAGAGTTGGAGGGCCAGGTGGGCGCCCTGTTAAAGGAAAAGGAGGCTTGGGAGCTGGAGAAGGCTCTGATGCTCGACGCTCAGAGGTCTTACTGTGAGAAAGCTCTGTGGATAATGTCTGATGGGATTGCCGCCGTAAGTTTCTGTCTTGCTTTGTTATTTTCCTTAGCTGACTTTGCGCTTTTGCTTACATATGTTATATCTTCGTTGCAGGTCTTTGATCGTTGTTGGAACAAGCCGAAGCTGGGTGAGCAAGTGGTAGAAATTGTGGATGCTGCTCGTACCACGGGTGTTCATAGCGGCTGGCTGGAAGGCTATTTGGCTGCTAAGGACGGTGCTCCCGTTGACGAGCAGCCCTTCCAAGATGTAAATACTGAACAAGTGTTGATGGATGAGCTTGAGAAGTTTGAAAAGATGGAGTTTCCTGTGCTCCAAGTTGTTAGGCAGTGTCTGGCGGATCCTGACCCTATCGGTCGTTTTAAACTTTGGGTGCAGGAGTCCGATCGTGCAGGGCGCGAGCACGCTGAGAAAGAAGCTGTTGACGCTGCTGCCAAGGCTAGTGGTTTAGGTAGTTCGGGGACTGCGCATGAGCCTCCCCAGTAGGTTGAGGTGTTTAGATGTAACCGTCTTTTGTATGTGAATATATTTTCTAATGAAATGGAATAGAACCTTCTTGTGGTGTTGACGTCTTTTGTTGGATGATTGTAATGTAGATCTAGAAGATAAATTGATGTCTGATTTATGAAGGGTAAATTAATCTTCATAAATGAGAGGTAAAGTTGGCGTCCATTATGAAGAGTAAATTAACTTCATAAGTTTGGACTAAAAGTTTAGCGTCTAAGTTATGAAGAGTGAATTAACTTCATACGTTAGAAGTAAGGGTGGCGTCCACTATGAAGAGTAAATTAACTTCATATGTTTGGACTTAATGAAATTGGCGTTTAAGTTATGAAGAGTGAATTAACTTCATAAGTTATAGCCAAGATAGTAGTTGCGTTGTGATGGACAAGATGTAGGGTACTGATGTATGTATTCACAAAGCTTATGAATTTACAAGTAACATATGCGCAACTGCGCTACATTCCATGATCGTGGGACGGGTGTTCCGTCCAACTTTTCTAGTGCATATGCTCCTTTTCCCAAGACATGTTGAACTTTGTAGGGGCCTTCCCAGTTGGGCGCTAATTTTCCAGGGCGCTCTGAGTGGGAGGCGTTGTTGTCTCTTAGGACGTAGTCCCCGATGTCAAATGCACATCTTTTGACCTTTGAGTTGTAGTAGCGCTCAAGTTGTTTTTTGTAGTTTGCCTCACGTATGGCTACCATTTCGCGTCTTTCGTCCAGAAGGTCAAGATTTAGTCGCAGTTCCCTATCGTTGTCTATTTGCTCTGCGCTGAGTACCCGTGGGGATGGAAAGTTAACTTCTGCGTGGATTACTTCGGAGCCGTAATTGAGGTTGAACGGGGTTTCCTCTGTGCTTGTTTTTGTAAGGGTACGATGTGCCCATAAGACATGCGGCAGTTCATCGACCCAACCTGTTCGCTTTGAACCCAGGCGTGTCTTGATGCCTTCAACCAGTGATCTGTTAATGCGCTCTACCTGTCCATTTCCTTGAAGGTGGGCGACGGATGTGAAGATTTGGTTGACGCCTAGTTGGGTTAACCATGCCTGGATTTTCTTGTCTGCAAATTGAGTTCCATTGTCAGTGACGATTTCCATGGGTAGGCCGAACCGGCAGATGATGAATTCCCAAATGAACTTTTTGACGTGTTCGGCGCTGGTTGTCGCTAAGGGCTTGGCTTCGACCCATTTTGTAAAGTAGTCGACGGCAACTATAAGATATTGTTGCTTTCCTGGGGCCATTGGGAATGGGCCGACCAGGTCGATGGTCCATTTTTGAAATGGCCAAGCTGCCGCGTGACTGGGACAAGGTCGTTATTTGGGCGTAAAGTGTTCGGCGCGTGTTGTTGGCAATTAAAGCAGGTTTGCAAGATTTTGACGGCGTCCTGATGCATTCCTGGCCAGTAGTATCCAGCATTCATTATTTTGGCGACGACCATCCTTGGTCCTGCGTGTATACCGCATATACCTTCGTGAATTTCCTTGATAAGGAATGAGGCATATGCGGAGTCAACGCATCTTAGGAGGGGCCCAAGATAGGAGTGTCGATATAGGACGCCATTCATGAGTTGGTAGTGTTCTGATTTGTACTGGATCTTTCTGGCTTCTGCCTTTTCGGGTGGTAGGGTGCCTGTTGCTAAGTATGCTTGGATGGGGGGTCATCCATGACCCGACGCTTGTTTGTGTTACATTGACCTGTCGAATAGGTACTGATGGTTGATTTAGGCTTTCAATGCGTACCTCTTTGGCCATGTGTGGCCAAGCTGTGGATGCCATTTTGCTGAGAGCGTCAGCTTCTTTGTTTCCACCTCGGTTGATATGGGTGACCGTGCAGGTTGTGAATTTTTTGATTAGGAGCTTAGCCTGATCAACATATTGTGCCATAACTGGGTCCTTGGCATCGTAGATTCCGTTGATGTGTCCCGCTATGAGCATTGAGTCTGTATGAGCTTTAAGACGTCTTGCGCCCATCTTGTCAGCCAGGCGCAGTCCTGCTAGGAAAGCTTCATACTCTGCCTCGTTGTTGGTACTTGGGAATTCTAAGCGCATGACATATGTGAATTCTGTGTTGTCAGGGCTGACGAGCCTGAGGCCTGCTCTAGCGCCTTGATCATTTGAAGCTCTGTCTGTGAATAATGACCAAGTGGCACAAGAGTCAGGGATGGGTTTGGGGTCTTGTTCGTTTTGACATTCTTCGATGATTTCTGCGGGGATTTCTGCGATGAAGTCCGCTAGCACCTGTCCTTTGATCGCTGGTCTTGGCTTGTAGATGATAGTGTGTGCGCCAAGTTCAATTGCCCATTTTGGTAGGCGGCCAGATAACTCTGGTTTTGAGAACACAGTGTTTATACGGTAGTTTGTTAAGACGTTTATTGGGTGCCTTTGGAAGTATCGCCTGAGACGCCTAGATGCGTGGACTAATGCTAAGACCAGTTTTTTCATCGTGGAGTATCTGGTCTCTGCGTCTGCTAAGGTGCGGCTGATGTAGTAAATTGGTGTCTGAACTTTGTTGCGCTCGACCAGTAGTACCGCACCTATCGCCTTTTCAGAATCGGACAGGTATAATGTTAGCGGTTCTTCTGGTAGAGGCGCTGTAAGAGTCGGTAAGTAAGTCAAACACTGTTTCATTTCACGAAAAGCCACTTCTGCTTCTGCGGTCCAGCGGAATTGTGTCTTTTTCAGTACATTGCGAAGTGTGTGGACAAAAGGAAAGGATTTTGATGCATAGTTTGGCAGGAAGCGGTTGAGGGCGACCAGGCGGCCCATGAGTGTCTGTACGTCTTTGATGGAGGTGGGAGATGGCATGCGCTGGATGGCTTGGACCTTTTCAGGATTGGGTTTGAAGCCTCCATTGGTGACGATGACGCCTAGAAACTTGCCTTCTTCGGCGCCGAAGGAACATTTGCTTGGGTTAAGTTTCATCTTAATTTTGCGCAGCTGTTTGAAGGTGCGCTCTATGTCCAAGAGCATGGTGTCTTCTTCCCGGATTTTTATGACCAGGTCGTCGACGTATACTTCTAGGTTGACGCCGATTTGGTTTATGAAGGCTTGGTCCATTAGGCGCTTGTAGGTTGCGCCTGCGTTCTTGAGGCCGAATGGCATTTTGGTGTAGCAGTACACCCCTCTATCGGTTCTGAAGGCGGTTCTGTCTTCGTTTTCGTAGGCCATTTGTATTTGGTGATATCCTCGGTAGGCATCGAGGAAGCAATTGAATTTGAATGGCGCTAAGGAATCTACCTTGAGATCGATTTCTGGCAGGGGGTAGTGGTCCTTTGGGCATGCTTTATTTAGATCCTTGTAATCGACGCACATGCGCCAGGATCCATTCTTTTTGAGGACCATTACTGGGTTTGCCACCCAAGTTTGGTGGTTGCACCGTCGAATGATGTCTGCCTCGAGTAAGTCATCGACCTGCTCGTTCATGGCTTTGACTTTGTCCGGCCCTAGAGGGCGCTTTTTCTGCGTGACTGGTCGGGCGTCTTTGTAAGTGTTCAGGCGATGTTCCGCCACATCCCTTGGGACGCCGATCATATCGGATGACTGCCAGGAGAAGATATCTTTGTTTGCCACTAGCAACTGTTTGAGGTGTATGCGCACGTGGGAGGACAGAGTTGATCCCAGAGTGATCATTTGTTCTGGGAAGGATGGATTGAGGACCCATTTTTCATTTTCTGTTGCGGCAGTTTTGGATGATGGTGTTTGTGCCGCTGGTGCTGATGTTGCGAGGCATTCTTGGTTGCCTCGGATGTACGCAATCCCCGTTGGTGTTGGGAAACCGATGGTTTGGTGGGGAGTGGATGCGTTGCTGTTGGAGTTGGCCAGGCCCTGTCGGCCCAACAAGATGTCATATGATGAGGTAGCTGGGATGACATGGAATCTCCGAGCGCGAGTGAATCCCGTCGTCAAGGGGGACTGTGAAGTCAAACTTGCCTAGGGGGTGGATTACCTCGTTGAAGAAACCAGCAATGGGTAAGTCTGGCTGAAGACGTGCTTTGTCCTCATCATCCAACTGTTCGAAGCACTGTTGGTACATGATATCGAAACTGCTTCCGCTGTCGCACATCATCTTGTATGTGCGATAGTGGCCGTATAGAGCGGTGATGATGAGTGATGTGGTTGATTTTGCGCATCCCGGTACTGTCGGGAGGACAACTTGGGCTTCCCGCCAGTTGTTGTTGTTTCCCGCGTCCTGTTGTGTGGACGTGGTGGCGGCGCTGGCTGGCTGTAGCTTGCGCTTGTTGCGTTGTGTCATATGACACTGTCTTGAGTAAGCGCCGCGGACATGATGTGTTCTGATGTCCTTGATTGGTTTTGGTAGGTCCTCGTTCTTTCGTTCGCCCGTGCGCACGTGTTTGACGAGGTTGGTCAATTTTCCAGAACGGAGGGCAGCCTCTATCTCCATTTTGAGGCTGTAACAGTTGTCCGTGTCGTGACCCACGTCTTTGTGGAAGTCGCAATATCTGGTATTGTCGACATTCTTGCGGTTGGCTCCCATGGGTATTGGGAGTTTAAATGCGACTTCGCCGGTTGACAAGACTTGGGCTAACACCTGGGATGGTGTTTTTGTCAGTGGTGTCCAGTCTTGGTTCCTTCGGCCACTGTTGCGTTGGTCGCGCGTTTGTTTGTTGCCGATAATATTTCTGGCGTCGCCAGAAGTTGAATATCTTCCTTCGTCGGTGGTGCCGGAGATTCGGCTCCAGACGGAGGGTCGACTGTTGTTGCGATTGCGGTTATTGCTTGAGCTCCCCCGTTGGTTTTGGTTTTTGGTTTTCTGGTTTCCGGCATAGAGCTTAGCGATTCTGACGACCTCTTCCCAGGACTCGGGGATACCGTCTTTGCCTTGAGGAGTGTTTTGTAGGTTGTCGTCATTGACGTTTGATAGGAAGGAGGTTCGAGTTGCCTCGTCCCCGGTTCCCAGCTACAGTGCTTCTTTGTTGAACCGCACGATGAAATCTTCGTGCGGTTCGGTGTCTCTGCGCTTGCAGAGATGAATCTGACTCTTGTCGCGTTTGTGGCGACACTGCTGGCTGAAGTGAAGTGAAAATTTTTCGATCAGCTGTTCGTAGCTGTCGATGCTTCTGACGGGAAGATTGTCGAACCATACCCTGGCTGCTCCGGAGAGTGTCTGGGTGAACGTGTGGCATCAGACAGGTAAGGTCCACCCGATGACGGCCTCGGCTTGGTTAAAAATGCCGAAGTGGTCGTCGGGGTCTGAAAGGCCGTCGTATAACTTGACGTTGGCTGGTAGGCGCTGCCTTGGTGGTATAGGCGCTTGGGAGATACGTCTTGTGAATTTTGATTTGTCCGCAAACGCCGTTGCCTGTAAGGAAGCAACAGGTCGGTGGTTGCGGCGTTGTTAAAGTTGTTGAGACGCTCTCTATGATAATAAGGGGTGCGCCGTTAATGTCTTGAGGCCTCGTCCTCCCAGGAGCTTTCGTCATAGTCTTCGTCATCAAACCGGTTGTACTCTGCATAGGCCTGGTCAATAGTGAGTTTCCCCTGACCTCCCCCATGACGGGTAGCAATCGGTTGTTTGACGCTTTTGGAAGTGGAAGCCATGATGGCTTTTCATGTAAGGCGTCGACGCTCTAGTTGAGCGTCTAGTGCTTTCTTTTGTTTTTCATACCATTCGTTGTTGATTTCGTCGATTTCCTCTTGGGTAGGTGGCACGTTAGTAGCATCGAAATCAATACCACGAGGGGTAAGGATAGTGTTGTTTTGATCGTCAACGTTCTGGCCCTGTGGTGAGTCAGGTTCGTTGGTTATGTCTTGGACGATTCCCGAGGGGGAATGGTTTTTTGGGGGTGAGGTAGTCATTTTAATGTAAATGACTTGGCGGGTTAAAGCTTTTGTTTAGAGTATTTGTGGTAAGGCCACGGATGGCGCCAATGATGAAACACGAATCCTTGATTGTCGAGTTAACGCCAATCTTGGTAGTGATTCCACAGGGTTTTGATAAAGAAGTATGTTTGTAAAACGTGATAGGTCTAAGGACAAGACCAAGGATGTTTAGAGACAACGAGTTAGAAGAGCCGAGCCTCTAAATGTTAGCAAATAAACAAGAGTTGGAAAAGTACGATGTGCTCGTAGTCTTTTCTATGAAAGTGTTCGTGAATATCGGATGCCAATAAAAGGAGAAGGATCTCTCCTTTTAAAGTACCTCGATATACGACTTTCTCAACCCGTCCTCTACCCTTGAAGGGGCCCGGCCCAGGTAGAGGTGTCTCTAGTTTTCCGGCCCAAGTCCTCAGGCCCAATGGTGCAAGTGGCTTTGATAAAAAAGAGAGAAAATGGGGGATGTTACCGTCCTGACGTAGATGCACGTGGCGTCCATTGATTGGACGCTGATGGGCGGCGGACGCGTGGCGTCCGCCTATTGGCTGAAGCAGGACGGTGGGTAATCATCCCCTTCTTGAAGCACTCGAGACAAGTTGGAGGGTTGCAAAAGTCTTTAGGAAGATATCTTCGCTAGGAGGTTGCCACGTCGTCGTCCTTTCTGACTGTCAGATCATGCGCAACCATTGATTGGCTGGGAAGTCTGACGGGCAGCCTGCAGCGTCGGGAGCAGTTGCCTGGGGCAGGAGTGTGTGTCTCGAGGCTGCCCCATAAGGCATCTTTGTAATCGTGTTGGTGAAGCTTTGTCTATCTTGCTAAAGAAGCTTCACGGTGTATCAGTCCCGCTGACGTAGAACGGGCGGGTAAGTCTGCGTCATACGTTAGATGGACGCTAGCCTGTGCGCCGGCGTAGAACAGGCGGGTTAGCCTGCGTCATCCGGTAGATGGACGCTAGCATGTGCGCTGACATAAAACGGGCGGTTGAGGCTGCGTCATCCATTAGATGGGCAGTAGCCACCTCGTTTTATGTAAAGCGAGCACATTATTTTTAGCTTGTGATATGGTATTTGCTGACGCTTTGATACCATATCCCTTCATTATTATTATTATTATTTTGCTGATTTACAGGTTTAAATGGGTATATTTAATAGAATGAGTTTATTTGAGTACACTCAAATTCACATGGGTCAAATTTGTCACTCTTATAAAACATGCTAACTTAAAATGAGCAATAATCACTCATCAATACCGTTTGTCACCACTAGCCTCGACATACATAAATTTAGCGGGTAAACTCATTTTGATATATTTCTCACTAAACTTCTCATATCAACCCTAATATATCTCGCCCCATGTAATCCAAAACCTATTTCAAACTAGATTGTCACTTTTTTTAAATAGCCCGTTTTGATTGTACCCAGTTTAACACAAACCTATTTTTAACATGACCAACCCACTTGTTTTGACAAGCTTACCTTGTACCCTAGCTATGTCTGGATTATAATTCATAACTCACCGAATGACCTAAGAACTTTCGGATCTATGTGATGAGGAGGCTAAACCTATTGGAAATTACTAGTTAGGGCATAAAAAGCAATATATAATAACAATAATCAGCTTTATCTAAGAAGAAAAATCTTTTTTTCCGTCTTTTACCGTATGTTTGATGGTAAATTAGTCAAAGGAAAAACAATTATTGGTGTGTACATACCGAATTTTGAGCTAAATAACGTAAACAATGACTCCTTGCATGGTCAAAAGTGTGAATACAGTTTTTTTTTGAACGGCCAAAAACTATATATATATATATATATATAGGTAGAGGATCCTGTAGGAAAATTGATTTGTGTAGGAAGTGTGAGAAGGATTAAGAATTGACATGTAGCCATCATGTTTTTTATTTTGGAATGATGTTTTGGGTTGTTTTGACTTGAAAAACACTTAACACAACAATATACAAAAATTTAAAACACAATTCAATGTACTTTAGTCATTAAATTTAAATTACAGATAAAACACCATAGTAATTAGTTAAAACACTCTGTTTAAATGTTCTTGACATAGTGTTTTAAGTTTTAAGCTTAAAATACAATGTTTTTGGTTATTAATTGTTATGTTTGGTGTTTTTCTAAGTATAAAAATCCAAAACATTATGAATACGTCCAAAAAAATGATGCATACATATCAATTTTTAATCCTTCTCACACTTCTCACACAAACCAATTTTCCTGCAGGAACCCTACCCTATATATATATATATATATATAGGGGAGGGTTATTTTGAGAACGCTAAATATCGCGAGAACCGTGAGAACAAATGAGAAAACCAATCAAAATCATTTTTTTTCAATACAAACCTAATTATAATCAAAATACAACATTAAAAAACGATTTTTCTTTCCAAATAATTCATCTTTTTTTGCAAAAACACTTTCGAATTAACTTTTTACACATGTGTAAATGAAACAGTTTACACATGTACAAACAGTAAATTTACACATGTGTAAAAACAATTTATTTCCGTATACGTTTAAATTTTTACGCGTAAATTGTGTTTTTGGGATTGTATTTTAGTAATAAAGATAAGTGTAAAAAGAAAATTTTGATTTGAATGGTTTTAGATGGCGTTCTCGCGGTTCGCACGAAATATAGGTGTTCTCAAATTAACTTTTCCCTATATATATATATATATATATATATATATATATATATATACCCTATATAGGGTTGGGTTAAAATAAAAACCCTATTAAGTTGTGAAAACCCTAGAAACCCTATATGAACCATTGATTAAGCATCATCAAAGGCCAAGATTAATCCAACATATTTTATTGATAAAAGGTACATGTCCTTTTTATTTATAAGTATCAAAAGGGTATTATGGGGATTTTACTTGTGACATAAAGTCTTTCAATCTTTTCTCCTGACATATTGACCCACTTTTTTTAAATAAGTGAAGACAAAAAAGGTTTTCTCTCTCCTCTCTCTTCTCACTTTTACATTTAAATTCATTTGTTAATAGATTTGTCATATTTTGTAACTTACGTGTTACGTGGTAACGGATTTTACGTTGTAACAGATTTGTCATATTTGTCTGTAATAGTTTCTGTAACAACTTATACTCCTAATGTTAAATAACATATATATACATGTAACAACCTTTGTTACTGTGTTACATCTTATAGTTCTAGTATGTTACGATTTTTGTTACTATGTTACAACTTATACTCCCAATGTTAGATCATGTAACATCGTCTGGATACAAAAGACTATATATGTAACGAACGGATCTCATAAATCTGTAACAATGTCACACGAAAAAAACAACAAATAATTACAACTTAAGAAATGTTACAAGAAAAAAAAATCCAAAACCAAAGCCTTTTTTCTAATCTTCATCAACCCATCTACCTTCACCAAATCAACAAACCACCAGTTACTGATTCAACCAACAACTTAAAACCTATTAGAACACAAAATTCAAAAATCTTTTTCAAAAATCAAAATAAACATGGAAATTCAGATAAACCCAATTGAAAGGTAAAAGAGAAGGAAAAAAAATACATATCTGTCGTCCAAAACCAGATCAGTGGAGTGGCATCGGCGTCCATTCTCTCTGTCGTCCCCACCCGTTCCAAAACCACCTGGTTGGCGTTCATCCTCTCTATCGTCCCCACCCGTTCCATCCTCAAGATTCAGATCTGTCAAACAAACAATAATACGATGTTAGTTACCAATTAGTATACCGAATGAAGACCCTGAACATTAACAGATCTTTTAAAACGAAGTACACCAAGTGATTGTTTTGTTTATTATAAAAAAAACATTAGAAAAAAAAACTTATATTTCATTCTCATCAAAACACGATTAATCTTCCCTTCTTCCTAAATTCAATGGACATTTAAAATATGAAAATGTGTGTAATATCATTCAGACCATTATAATTTTCGACTTAACAAAAGCACAAAAGACAAACAACGTGCTTGTTGAGATTCCCCTTTGATAATCTTTGGCCTCCATACCTGCCCATCCACTAAAACCAAAAAAATAGTTTAATATTTGATCACATATTGCCGCAGATCTGCACAAAAGACGAACAAAGACGACGAGGGTTAGGTACAGATCTGGATTTGTGAAGTGAGATGCAGATCTGAACAAAGACCGTCGTCGTTACTACTCTGGTTTTTTCCACCACCGTCGAACACCTCGTCACCACCGTCGTACACCTCGTCACTAGCACCATCGTTTACCCCTACCAAATCATTTGTAAATATATAGATCTTGCGCATGAGTAATTCCCATATTCAAAAAACATTTTGAATATGTCACCACCGGCCCCCACCTCTAACCGCCAAACCTGCAACTCTGTAAACAAGAAATCAAAAGCCGGTGTTTAGTTTTGAGAAATATCCATTTTATACAACTGTTTTCCTAAAGATTTGAAATAATTTCTCTTTCTTAAAAAAAAACAAACTAGATCTAAAAAAAAGTTTTAAAGAAAAATTATCCAACGAAACTAATTATCCAAGAAGGACCCAAAACATACAACAGCTATTAAATTGAAATCAAACGAGGGAGTCAATTGTTAGAACAATAACAATAATAATAATAATAATAATAATAATAATAATAATAATAATAATAATAATAATAATAATAATAATATAGAGTAGATCTAAAACAAACATACTTCTACATACCAGGATTAACAAGCTCATCAATGGCACGTCATCTCTTCCAGATCCAAGATCTCCAAGAACCTCTTAACCACCACCACCATTCACGGTGGTCGTCTGTTGTCTGTCGTCGTCGAACCACCACCTCAAAACCACCACCGTCGGTTCATAAGATGAGAGAGAGAGACAGAGAGAGAGGAGTGTGTGTGAGAGAGAGTGAAAGAATAGTGTGTGTCTGAGAGAGAAAGAGAGAGAGAGAGAGGAGTGTTAGTGAGAGAGAGGGTAGTATGTGTGTGTGTGTGTGATGCTTGTTTAAAAAGGTGGTCAGAAAATGAGATAGTGGAAGTTACCATCTTGCCCTTCTTCAAAATGATGAGAAATGAGATGTGGAAGCATGACAACCATTGGATGAGTTTCTAGAGTTTTCATAACTAAACAAGGTTTTCATAGGATACTTAGCCCAGCAAGGAACTGGAAGGGAGAAAATACAAACAAACGAAACAAGAAAAAACGACAAAACGACAACCGAAACTAGGAAGAAGCCCCACAATTACAAAAGACCCATAACATCAAAGTTCTTCCAACTCTCCCAAGAAATTTTGGCCGATTCATATCTGTGAGTAATCCATAGAAACGTGTCTTCTTTGATCAAATCAATCGAACATCTGACCGGGACAAAGTAATCTTCAAACACTTTTTTGTTCCGAGCATCCCAAATCCGCCAGACTGTAGCCACGATAACAAGGAAGACAAGTTTTTTCCATTTCACACTCCCCGGACTATTATGGATGTTAGCCACGAAATCTGCTATAGAAAGGTCATCTGGGGCCATGGTATCTTCATCCAAACAATAATATTCCACCAGATACTTCTCGCAAAAACGCAGCCCGCGAACAAATGGTCAACATCTTCAACACAATAGTTGCATCTATCACAAACCGAATTAGTTAATTGAACCCCACGGCTACATAGGCCCACCTTTGATGGCACCCGACCCATCAAGACTCTCCAAAGAAGCAGCTTCTGTTTGAACGGGGCTATCGAACTCCAAGGAAATTCCTGTTCAATATCGGATGTGCTTAGAGCAGCCGCAACAATATCCTTGCGAAGGTCCTTTGTAGAAAAGAGCTTGTCCTCATTATTGCACCAAATCCACTGATCCGAATTATTGTTAACCTGCACATGTTGAAGCAAAGACCACAAACTAGCAGCCTCGGCCATTTCTACAGCCGAGTTTGAAATCATAAAGTGTGAATAAAGTAACGTAAGATATTCAAAAATTCCTTTACAGCACAACAAAACAAACTATTATTATGAAATCATAATGTAATAATCATGAGATTATTTGATTCACCATTCATAATGTTTCAACTATTTGTGGGGTCATTTTTGTCTATCTTTTCTTCTCTGGCGGTATACCAAACGTCATGTCAACTTTAATTTCTTTTTAAAAATTGGAATTTAACTTTACAAGGAAACACAAAACTAAAAAGGATACGTAAATATAATAACACGTATGTGGTATTTATTTATTTTTATTCTTGTTAAAAAAAAGGATACGTAAAAAAAGTATGTGGCATTTATAAAACCTGTTTTATTCTTTTTAACTAAAGTTGCAAAAGTGGTATATCATGATAATCTCTGTTTATTATTATTGTTTTTTTTTTAATATTTAAGTAATGAAGATTTTTTATTCAGCTTTGATGAATGCAGTTTTATCAGCTAGGATGTACAAAATTGTAAAATCTTAATATTTTTTTAATCAAATGCCATTTAGAGAATTACAAATAACAATGGACATCATAAATGCATTCTAAAGACATTTAAAGAAGTATCAATGAGCATATACTTTAGTTGTATCAAAGTGTCCCTCTTATAAAATGATGAGGACTCAACTTCTATCATGAGCAAATAGTGTAACTTAGAAGTAGTTTAAAGATGTGTGATTTGTTGTTCAAACAAGATGTTGAAGTTATACTTAATTTTGTTAAGCGTTAGTCATCCGAATGAATCAACAACAATGAGTTCACCTACTTTTACGAAGCTAGGTCAACTTATAACTCAAAGTTAATGCAGGTTTAAGATAAATGAGTCCGGTCATGATTTTTCTATAAATAATTTTACGAGTCATATTATTGTCATTAACAAGAAAATTCAAAATCTTAATTTTCGATGCATTGTAATTGGTGAAAAATAAAAAATTTAAGTTCCTTCGTGAGTGTATACCAAACAAACTTTTTAAAGAAAAATTTAGATTACTTTTGGAACGATTTTCTTAGCCATAAACAAAATTATAAAAATCTTATTATGGAATTACTTGGTTTATTAGCATACAATTCCGTAACTGTTCGTGGTTAATTTTATGATTCGGAATCCCCAGTAAAGTCCAGTATCGTAAACTTTAACATATTTAACTGATTATTGCTCTAGTGGCTTTGACTTGTTTACACAAGCGATTCACACTTACTTAGTTTATCCTAAAGAATCGGAGATACGTTGAAGAGAACGTGTAGACACATGGAAGGAGTCTTCTAATGGTCGTGAATGAAGACCGAGTAATATCCAATAATCTAAGAACTTTTGTTACTATCACTTTATTATATAAAGCGGCCATATGATCGATATAGGACACACAACACACTAAAAGCTTAATCTTTGTAACACTTAGAATTGATCTTTGTGGCTCTTAAGTTGTATTCCTTTTTACAATTAATAAAAACAAGAGGCAGAGTGACATTTATTCGTTGCTCCTTCTCATTCTTGTTTTCGGACATTGAAAAGCAACAGTAAACATCTCCCTTAACTACTGGAGCTACATACGGAGAGCAGTTCTACATGGGGACATACTCAATTTAGGCCCTTTGGGATAATATGAAGATCTCATTGTGTCTATCTCGGTGTATTTTGATTCCAATAACGTAAGAAGTCTCTCCAAGAACCTTCATGTCGACATTATGTGAGCATACACGTTTCGGCTCATGTAACATGTCACAACTATTATGTGCGAGTATAATGTTATCTCTGTAAAGGACGAGTATAGTAGAGTTGCTCCAACTCATCTTGAGGTAGGTGCATTGACCCACATGATTCTTCATGAAACCTTGTTTCATCAAGACTTCATAAAAAAGTAGGACATGATTCTTGCTTAAATGCATATATGGGTTCTTCAACTTACAAACTATATGTTCTTGAGTCTTTTTTTTTATTGTTTCATCTAGTTCTCTCTTTTACGTTTTTGAGCATCAAATGACGGTTTAGAAGACATAATATCTAAAAATCAATTCAAAATTCAAAACCCTTCACAATAACTGAATTTGTTGTCTAACAATTAAGAATTACTCAATTATAAGTCTAACAATGAACATTATCCCTAATTTAAAGCTCAACGTTCAACGATACACCCAACTTTAGGCTTAACACCCAACGAACACTCAATTTACGAATAAATTCAATACTATTAAATAGGGCAAGATTGTGTATTTGTGTGTTCTGTTAATCAATTAAGTGAAAAAAAAAACAACGTACCTTCAATATGGTCAACGTAGGGTTGTTGCCGGCGAAGACATTGGTCAGTGGATGGAGTGAGGAAACAGAGGGCAATGGTGGGCAGGGCGGTTGTGTTGCTGCCATTGTTGTTTCCGCTTCTTCTTTTTTGTTTTATGTTTAAAACACACACACACACACACACACATATATATGGTCTCTTAAAAAACGTGTCTCAGCTGGGGGTGTAGCCTGACCGCCCTCAAAGCAGGCTCTGATTATGATTATCTCCCAAACTAGTATTTCCTTCTAGCACTCATTGTAGGATCGATTTTGGACAACCCGACAATCACGAGATTACTCACCTAGTTTGCAAAATCCACTAGATGATGTTCGGATAACAAAAACACCAACAAATATTGTAAACGAGTTATCAAACACACATAAATAAGGTTAAAAGGTTGTTATTGTATTGAAAACAGAGCTCGGGTGTACAACGACAATCAATAGACCATTAAACCTAGGACACAGTGTTTGGGATGTGTGATGTGACAGCTAAAATGATTAGGGCAATCATTGGAAGTATTTATACCTCCTGTTAGTCGTCCAGGTCCCTAGGGGCGACTAGCTACAAAACAAGCGACTAGGTGGGGGCGACTGGGCATCCAGTCGCTAGTCCCCCTTAAGGCCTAGTCGCTAGTCGATTGATAAACTGCCCAGAATCATCCAAAACACATCCAAACACATATATTAACATCAAAACAACACCGATACTAGGCTAGGGACATACGTGTACTTACAGACTTCCCCTTGGACCTAGCTAGTATGTTTACAAAAGAGAATAAAGTTCAAACAAACAAAACAGGCTACAAAACATCAAAAAACTGCAACAACTTGATCTTCATGCCTTCGACGTCCTGATCCTGTTGAGCTTCGACCAGTCACAACCTGAATGTATCTTGAATGCATGGCAGAACCGAATCACGCGCTGAAACTTGATCGCTTGATCGACGCAAATTGGAGGTGCTGGATCGGATACATGTAGAGGGTAGTGATGTCTGCTTCAGAGAGGTTGATCAGCCACATAGGATCCCAGATTCTCATCTTCCTGCATGGCTTTAGAGCGTTCTCTAGCACGATCACTAC
The DNA here is from genome assembly GCA_032199755.1 of Ambrosia artemisiifolia. Taxonomy (NCBI): domain Eukaryota; kingdom Viridiplantae; phylum Streptophyta; class Magnoliopsida; order Asterales; family Asteraceae; genus Ambrosia; species Ambrosia artemisiifolia. Next base: position 50,315,069 of record CM063522.1, on the reverse strand, counting down.
TTCAGTTGTTATATCATAATAGTACCAGAACCGGAACTTCGATGAGAAATCCTGTTCCAAAGGAGCAATCGGGATCCTTGGCATAGAATTTGGAGGCTTGATCTTGTGCTTCCATAGAGGACAACCAGTCCTCAGATGAACTTCCCCAGTCTTGTATGACTTATATTGAGGCTGGAAAGTGTTCCATCCTTCGCGACTCTCTCTCTTCAAGATGTTGTAGAAGGACTCATATCCAGGGCACTTGTCATAATACAAAGATTGCTACAAACGTACCAGATCACGAACATATTAGAAAAGGAAGGCTTCTGATCTTTCCATACCAGTTGAAGTACAATAGCCCTTCCTTCCATTTGATATTGAAAACTTTGGCATGCTCGATGTACGCCCAACTAATCACATTACCCGACATCTTCGACAACATCTTCTTAGATGCAGAACCTTGCTCTGTCTCTTTCTTCACTGTACGTTCTGCCACTGATGGGTACCAATGAAAGCACAATCTCATAATACATTTGGTTCTAGATAGTACCTCATCAGGAATAGGTGTTGGCTCAGAATGCAGCTTATCCTCTGCTTGCTTCATCATTTCTTCATCAATATCAAGAATCTTGGTGGAATTATTGTCAACGTAATACTCTGGAGACTTTACGCGTGTTTCGTCTTCCTGTTCCACCTCAATGTGATCTGAATCCATTTTGGAGTAGTGTGTTTGGGAATCGAAGATTCTCCAGTTGACAAGCCATATAGATTTGTAATGTCTTCCCGAGAGATATCTAGTGAGATCTCCCCTTCCTCCAATCCTTCGAGTTGTGGAAACTTTAGAGGATTACCTTGATCATCAATCTGAAATAGATTCCTCAAAGGCTCGATGACATCTAATGGTACTGATCCTTGCATAATGTAGTATTTCATTCTCTTGATCTGATCTATAGTGGACTCCCCATGAGTAGATGGACTGCCTTTGGGATCCTTGTCCTAGGTGTCATGTTCTCGTTTTCCCTGTCTTTCTTCTGCATCAGAAGACGAACCACCACCCGTTGTACCTGGATCATCACCATCACCATCATCATCCTTTCCCTCATCATCATCATCATCATCGTCTTCATCCTCATCATCTTCATCCTCTTCTTCTTCTTCGTCATTACCAGATCCCAAACCAAAAGCACCAGTTAGACATGGACGATCTACAAATAACTTATCAACCCTCTATTTCAGCTTCTGATTCTCAGATTTACACTCTTCAATTCGTTTCTCATTATTCACATTCGCTATATGCAATTGGTTATACTGCGACTCCACATTTGTCAGTCTAGCCACAGTTTCCTGATTTGACTCAACTAGCTGCTGATTTGACAGTTGAAGCAGTCTATTCGACGCTTGTAGCTCCTTGTTGATCATGATAGTTTCCCATAGCAATTCCAACATCCCCTTCTCACTTTCTTCTATGGTTGCTATCTTTCCCCTCAACTCAGAATTCTCACGTGCTTGAGCAGTAACTATAGTCATCAGTTCACTGACTTGGTGCTGTAATTGATCATTTAAAGCTGGAGTTGAGGTAGAAGAGGACTGAGTTGCTGAAGCAGTTGACTGAGGATGCAACTGTGCCCTTAGATTCCTTAGAATATCACCAACCGATCTGGGCACAAGTTGTTGAGACGACACCACACCACCAGTAGCTGAGACAGGCTCAGTGAAGATTACTGGTGATGGCATTGGCATAGAAATCCCGATAGACATAGCTGCACCTGCTGTTGTTGCTGTTGTTGTTGTGGTAGCTGTTTGTTGAGATGAAGTTTTGTCGTCAGAAGAAAGTTCAACATCATCAGATAACCTCCCAAATCTTGATTTCTTCTTTGGTTTTCCAGACGATATTTGGGATTTTCTTTTGAATCTTCTGCTAGATGCATTTTCTTTTCCTTTGCCTTTTCCTGATGGAGGGGTGCTAGCTCAACATCTAAGTCTGCTATCTGTTCACCTGGATCAACTATGAAGTTGGGTCTTCAACTAGATGTTTCTTCTCCATCCATTTCTACTTTCTCTTTACTGCTTTGATAGCTTTAGTATCTATGGTGTCTTCTGAATCGGAAGCATCTGAATCTCTTGTAATGTTTACTGGTTCTTTTTCTATAGAAGCAGATTTGCCTTTGTTTCCCTGGGATGATCCTTGATCTCCCGCTGCTGATAGAGGATCCTGTGTATCAAGAACATCCGTATCTAGTAGATCTTCATGAGTAGAAGCTGCAGAATGCCCAACTCAACTGTTTCCCGACCAACATCATCTCCTTCTTTGAATGTTCTTCTCAGAATTGCGAAATCGTCTTCCGTGTCACTGGTTTCATTTCTCCACTTGTTACCTTTGGGAGGTTTGTAACCAGGATCACTAAGATGCCCGAATAGACGTCTGTTCTTGGGCCATTGATCTTTAGGCTGACCCCTGAACGACAACATTCTCTCCATCATTTCTTAATCGATATGTGCCAACTTGAAGCTCTCCCTTTCATTTCTCACAAAGTGTGGTAATTGTTTATCAATGATCGTTTGTAGAAAACGAGGATAGACTAGAAACGGATTATCAATGGTCTTCATATTAATCACTTCTTTCAAGCGGTGCATTATCATCCTAGAGAAATTGAACGGTTTTGTTCAAAATCAATGCCACCACTGCCGATGCAAGTGTATCACGAATAGCATCGAAAGCTGTTTTCCTCGGGCACAGAAACTGAAGGACCACGTGTATTAGATACTTGAACGGAGGAGACACATGTCCTTTCTGCAACATTTTCTGCTTCATCACTGTATGATTGTACTTCATACGTAGGAAACATCCTCTAATTAGAATATAATCAAAAGTAATAGGATCAGTTGACGAGTCCTGGAAGCGAAGCTCTTCACGTATACTTTGTTAAGAAATGATAACATCTTTCCCTTGAATTTTGCTTCGAATAACAGATGGCACAACCGAACAATCAACAGACGCGTTGTGATAGAACTCCTAATAATGTCCCTGTACGGCACATGCTGCTTCATTATGGCATAGGCGATTCTCGAGCGCTTCAAGAATTCCAACATGCCTTCGAAACCTTGGTTTTTGTCCTTCTTGATAGGACCAAGGAACGCATACACGTTAGTCTTAGGCTAGTCTCCTCTTTTTCACGCGACTAGCAAGCTAGTCGCGTGAAAGAGGCACGACTAAGGGTCCAATCGCATCACTGTTCACGCGACTAGCTATCCTAGTCGCCTGACAGTTCAGATCAGAATTTCAAGTGGGTCAAATAATCTATGGGTTGACTTGGTTTGTGATTTTTATGTCATTTTGATCTAAAACAGTCGATTAGCAAAACCCACTATAGATTTTTCATTTAGAAACATGTTTAATAGGTTTATTGGACTGATATTAAACGGTTAGGGTTTGAAACTTAAAACTTTATTAAACCCTCAACCGGTGATAATATGATCTGAAATTTTGAACATATAATACCTAAGTGGTCTTTAACACTATTCCAAGATAAAAAATGCAAGGGCAAAAGGGGTTCTATAGATCGTCTTAAAGAGAACAGAGGGTAAACAGTTGTCTAAAAGTTTGAAAATGAAACCTAGTTGCTCAACTGTTCCTTATATAGGGTTCCTTAGTCGCTTGTAAGTTGAAGCGACTAACAAAGCTAGTCGCCTCTACAGTGATGCGACTAAGGTCCTAGTCGTTTGGAATTCGAACGATTAGATCCAACCCTTTTAGAAAACCAATTGTGTCTACCTACACACGATTAGGATTGTTTACACATGATTATCTAGCTAATCGGTACTTGTGGGTGGCGATTGGCTTAGTTAGTCTTGTTTCACCCCTGAATTATCAAAATGCCCCTGAACTTTTCGAAAATTACATTTTTAACCCCTGAAACGTTAAAACATATATTTTTCACTCAGTTTCTCGAAAGTGATTCAGTTTCCGACTCAGAAAATTTATATATTTCAACTTTTTCTCCCTGATACTTGAGAAAGTACGGTTTTGACCCAACAATGTTCAAGCGTCAATTAGTTGACTTTCTGCCTTCAATTTCTGAAAGGATTAAGATTACAATGGATTAGAATTCCAACATCGGTAAACAAGAATGAAATAAAAATAAAATCTTTTTGTGTTTTCATTTTTAGAAGCAGAAATCAAAAAGCAGAAAATCAAGTAACTATACACAAGCATATTTTTGTGAGTTTCATCAGTTAAGGAATCATATTAGTGTACGAACTAAACTGGAACCCTTATTTTGTTTAGTTTTAGTTCAATTTCCAATAAGTATCCTACAACAACTGCGAATATTTTTGTCCACCTAAACTCAAAATCATGTTTTATTGCTAGGCCCTTTAGATACGTTGAGGTAATGATTAATACTAATTGAAAGGTGTTCCCCGCAGACGCGACACATTCCAGTATCAAGGCATGCACAAAGCTTTCTCGTAACGGTGAATAAGTTGTTGTCATCCATATTTACAAGGAATGGAGTCAGTGGTGATCAGGTCTGCATGAACGCTGCAACAGAGAGACCAGTGACATCCGGACCAGGGTTCAAGTCAAATACCGTTAATTATTCATCGGTACGATACTTTAGGCGTATAATTTGTTACGTTAGAGCGAATTCTCAATAAGAATTAGCATTTTGGCATTTCGAATCTTTTTGCTCTTAAAGGATTCCCATACGTCTCCTTATCAGAATTTACTCTATTTTTCTTGCTTTTCTTTTTCTTTTGCATAGAATTGACATAGAGGTGCCTCAATAACGTACGATGCATGTGGTACTCCTTTATTCTGAGAGACGTCCAGTTCACCCCGGATATACCAACTTCTTAAAGACCAGAAACCTCGGATTTTGGCATTCTATCAAACGAGATTTCGATACTAAGACCATATGCCAACGAGACGTCAATCTACACAATTTTCAGTCGATTTAGTTTATATCACCATGCAGAACTTGGAAATGATTTTGAGCATACTGACATATCAATGTAGAGGCCACTTATCGTTTCCAATTCTTTTAAATTTTAAAAGGATTCATATAGCCCACTGATGAATCAATATCATCTTCCCTTTTTCACCAAAGAAACTCATTTTTGCTTTTTCTCATTTTTTTTTATTTTTAAATTTTTTTGATGTTTTTGTATTTTTCTGATTTTTCTTCACCAAAAAACTCATTTTTGCTTTTTCACATTTTTTTATTTTATATTTATGATGTTTTGTATTTTTCTGATCCCCCCCTAAAAATCTAAAATTTTTCGAAAAGACAATATTTCTGGATTTTCTGTTTTTGAAGAAAAATATTTACAAAAATGACCACCGATGAGGATCTAATCCTGCTTTTCTTTAATGCCATTTAAAATTAACAGATACTCGAAATGAGGTCTGTCAAAAGCTTTGGTGAATAAATCGACACCTTGGTAAGCAGTGTGGATTTTCACAACATCGATCAGTTTCTTTTCATAGCAATCGCGTATGAAATGATATCGAACGAGGATGTGTTTCGCCTTGGAATGATTAACCGAGTCTTTAGTAATCGCTATAGCGGACACTTGTCACAGTAGATGGGAGTATTTAGAAATTTCGAAACGTAGTCTCTCATTTGCTGTTGTATCCATATAACCTGGGAGCAGCAGCTAGATGTAGCTACGTATTCCGACTCGCAAGTAGATAAGGACACATAGGCTTGCTTCTTGCATTGCCAAGAGACTAATATTTCACCCAAAACCTTGCATCCAGCCGATGTAGATTGTGAGTATGTGTTACATCCGCCATAGTCAGCATCACTAAATGCGATGAGGTCATACTTATCGTCATTGGGGGTACCATAGACCTTTGGTCGGACAACCCTTTAGATAATGTAAGATCCTCTTCATAGCAATCAGATGGGACTGTTTCGGCCTTGACTGGTAACGCGATAAGAGACACGTTGCAAACATTATGTCGGGTCTTAAGGTAGTGAGATACATCAACGAGTCATTGTTCAAAAAATGAAAGGGTCAACGGTTTGTCCTTTCTAGTCAACACCAATCCCGGGATTGGTTTGAATGGGGGTGGATATTGGAGTAGAGTCTTCCATCTGGAACCGGATCAAGATTTCAGCAACATATTTTGTCCGATGGATGAAAATCCCCGAAACTCGTTGTTCTACTTGTAATCCAAGCAAGAATTGTATGTCCCCCATCGAGCTCATCTCAAACTTCTCCTGCATTAATTTCACAAATTCCTTGCACAATTCATCATTAGTAGACCCAAAAATAATATCATCAACGTAAACCTGTACCAGAAGACGGTCGCCACCCTTTTCCTTGGTGAAATAGGTGCAATCCACGAGTTCACGTTTGAACCTGTTGGAAATCAAATAGTTGCTTAGCATTTGATACCATTCTCGCGGGGCTTGATGAAGACTTTACAACGCCTTATTCAATTTGTAGACTTTGTCACGATGAAAGGGATCTTCAGAACCCGGCGGCTGTGTAAGATACACCTCTTCCTTCACGATACCATACAGAAAAGCATTTTTCACGTCCATTTGATAAACCTTGAACCGTTTGTACGAAGCATAAGCCAAGAACATCCAGATAGCTTCAAGGCAAGCAACTGAAGCGTATACTTTGTTGTAATCTATTCCTTCTATTTGCCTGAAGCCGAGGACAACCAATCAAGCCTTGTAGACCCACTTTGGTCCAATTTTCTTTGCGCCAAGAGGTAAGTCAACTAAGTCCCACACTCCTAAAGTTTGGAATTGCTGAAGTTCGGTTTGCATAGTTCAGATCCATGGTTCCTCCCTCAGTGCCTCCCACACAGTTCTTGGTTCTTGTTGACATACATAGAGAGATAAGTACCAATCGTTCTGATGAGCGGCCCTTGAGCTGTGATAGCTTGATTCATATCCAGAACATACAAATTATTGACCCTTGTAGTAGATATCATTACCCAACTTTTCGGAATCTTAAAACCTGGTTTCCGAATGAAGCATGAATTGTGATCAAAGAACACATTGAACTTCTTGTCACATATCTGCGAAGCATTCAGCAGGTTGTGGTCTATCTTCTTTACGTAGCTTTTCCTTTCAAAGCTTACGATTCCATTGCTAATACTGTCTTCTTTCGTTATGTAACCCCCCTTATTAACAACAAAAACAACATATCCCCCGTTGATATTCTTTATGTCATATAGCAGGGATAAGTCACCTGTCATGTTCTCAGAAGCTCCACTATCATCAATCCATAGGCTGCTGATAAGGCCTTATGAAGCTCCCTGCACAAGCATTCAAAGATCAGTGGTTAAGGGGGAACCAAGCCTTCACGGTCTTGGGTCTTCCATCTATATCGGAAACACAACCCACATTCCATTTGGAGATGGTGTTGATTCTGATGGTCCGACAGTAGAAGGTAAAGCTGACGATTCTCCTGCCTTGGTTGGTGATTTGGGCCTCCAAACTTGTTTCGGTTTCTTTGACATGGACTTCTTCTTTGCCTTAGGGCTTGGAGGTCCAGCCTCAGATTCCTTAGATGGAGCAGTGTTTGGAACCACTTCAGACTTATCTGTACGTGGCTCAGATTTAGGGTTAGTCTTCGGTTTAGCTGCAGCCTTAGCTTGTGGCTTAGGTGCTGCATCAACCTTAGTTGGAACAAGGCTCCCCCTCATCCGAAGAACCTTACCATCAACCGTCTTTTGGTTCATAGCAATTTTGTTTTTATTGTCATAACATGCTGCTTCCCGTTTGGTTTTTCAGAAATTTTTGGGGAAACTGGCTGTTTTGTATTGCTAGAACTTGGAGCATCATCAACTTCGATCCTATTTCGTCTAAATTCAGGGCACGCAGCAACTAAATGCCCACGCTCCCCGCATTTAAATTCAGGGCACGCAGAATCCTGTTGTGTTTAGCTGCTCGGCGACTAGATTAGATCGATAACCACCACCTTGACTCGAAGTCAAAGCGCCACCGTATCCTGAAGATGAAGCACCACCATATCCTGATGGAGAAGTCCACCAAAGTTTGAGGTTGCTTGAGCTGGTGCTGCAAGGTGAGAAAATGGATTAACACTAAACTAGTTAGATGCATAAGATAAAGGATATTGATTTGATTGCCCTAAAGGATACACAATAGGAGTAACATCTGGTGGGGGGCCATAATTGTCAAAGGCAAATACAAGATCTTAGTTAAGGGCAAAAGTTGTCTGTGGTTTTGATCCTGTAATACTGACATCTTAAGGAGCTGCCCCATAGTAGATGCTGGGATTCTAAGGGATAAACGCCTTGTTTGCCCTTCCGATTTCATCAATCTCTTTGTTCTCCAGTTCAGTAACAGAGTCATTGATGGAGATGATCTAATAACGATTGTTGGACTTCTGGATGTCGAGCCACTGATGCCAGTGTGGAGGAAGCGCATCTGCAAAATGTTCAACAAGTTAAGTTGATGTGTATACAACTCCGTATTGATACATCTCTGACATCAAGTGGTAATATCGTGCAGTCAGATCCCACAGTGGTTCATTCCTAATAGTAGAAAAATACTCGAACTCTTTCCTGAGCTAATCCATATTGATCTTCCCAGTCTTTTCATTTCCCTGATTCCTCTCTGCTAACGCAAGCCAAAGCATTTGAGAAGTTGTACATTGTGCAAACTGGTGTAGGATGTCTTTGGGGAGAGCTTGTGTTCGAGCAACCATTGCCTTGTTCTCATAATTGTATATTCTTCATTGATCATCTGTCATATCTTCTAAGGCAACTGGATTGTTAGAGTTCTCAATCATCGGCCTTGTATACCCATTTTTGATTGCTGCCCAAACTAAACCATCTATTCCTTCAACATGAGTCTTGAATCACCCCTTCCAAGAATGGTAGTCTGACATGAATTGCAACTTTGGAGTCCTATTAGAACTACCGGTTTCTAGATCACTGAGGAGGATTGAAAACAAATGATGTGTTTGTTGAGTTGCAGCGGCTGTGAGTGCCCAAGGATTTCCACCCATCATATGTTGCTGCTGGGCATGTTGTTGAGCTGAGAGCGCCCACGGATTTGTTCGGGCAACATTAGCTTGTTGCTGCTGTTGTTGCATCCGTTGCGCGTTTCTTTCGGCCAAGTATGCCTATGGATTTGTAGGTACGTTCATATGGGTGTTTATGGGTTGGTCATACTGTTGTCTTGGTTGATTTAGGTGTCCCCACGGGTTAGCCATGTTAAACAGTCCGATAATAGTCCGATACTTAGGTAAATTTTACTTTTAAAACAGTAACATGCGATTGAGGTTGGACACACAAAAATAAGGTTACTCGTGTGATTTAAAGGCGATTGGGAAGGTAATCGTGTGAACAGTGAAGCGACTACAAGATTTGAGGCGACTGAGGTTCACCTGGCGACTAGAAGCCTAGTTGTGTTTTAAGGAACGATTATGAACCTAGTCATGTGTTTTAGGGAACGAGTATGAAAGCTAATCGCTACTTCAGATGCTAGTCGCTACCTGCAGGTCTGTTGACTTGTTTTGCACGAAAAACATCATTTTTGCTTCAAAATCTAACAAAATCAATGTTTTTAATCCCCAAATGATTAGGAAAGTTGTAAAAACACTTTTGGAACAAACCTTAATAAAAACACATGTTTTTAACCATTGAAATGACCTTAGATTTAGAAAAGTGTTGATTTTTCATAAAGCTCAAAGTTTCAAACTTTCAAAATAGGACTTTGCACTAAAAACACTGATTCTTAATATGAAAAAACCTTGTTTTAAATCTGTTTTGTTATCAAAACACTCGTGATAATGGCCTAAGCTCTGATACCACTTGTAGGATCGATTTCGGACAACCCAACAATCACGAGCTTGCTCACCTAGTGTACAGAATCCACTAGATGATGTTCGGATCACAAAAACACCAATAAATATTGTAAACGAGTTATCAAACACACAAAAATAAGGTTAAAAGGTTGTTATTGCATTAAAAATAGAGCTCGGGTGTACAACGACAATTAACAGACCCTAAAACGTAGGACATAGTGTTTAGGATGTGTGATGTGACAGTTGAAATGATTAGGGCAATCATTGGGAGTATTTATACCTCCTGCTAGTCATCTAGGGCCCTAGGAGTGACAGCCACAAAACAAGCGACTAGGTGGGGCGACTGGGCATCTAGTCGTCTTGAGAGCCAGGCGACTAGCTAAGCTAGTCGCCCTCAAGACCTAGTTGCTAGTCAATTGATAAACTGCCCAAAATCATCCAAAACACATCCAAACACGTATATTAACATCAAAGTAACACCTATACTAGGCTAGGGACATATGTGTACTTACGCTTATTACTCAGACACTCATACATTTTATTTTGACACCCCATGCTTATAGGGCCATATAGGATTATATGAGCATACTGATTTTTTCTTGCTCATATGCACCTATGTGAGCCATATAATGTTATACGGTTCATATATAGTCATATGACATGATAAAAGCTACTACACTTTGTCTTGTTATATGATTTTGTATGGGCAAAATAAGATTATATAGCATGGTATCAAAACAAGATTAAGGGTGTAGAGAGAGGCTATTGTACAAAGCCTCCTTAAAATACAAAGTGTAAGAAGCTATCCTGACCATCCATCTGCGTTTTAATCAAGATCATCGCACATTAATTACAACCGCATGTTTTTAATGGCTGTTAACAAGAGGGGGGCAAATTAGACAAATTGCCACTATAATAATTTGAATTTTTTAATAATAGTGCCCAAATCATCTCATTTATGGACTGTTACATAATCAAACACTATAATCGTGGAATTCACACACATAAAACACACACAAAATCAATCTCTTTGTAAAAAAAAAACATAGCATTCCATTAACGAAGAAATAACAATCGATCAAAGCAGGATTATGGCTCCAAAACGCAAATCAAGTAAGTAAATGTTCATATTGTTATTTTCATTTTGATCGTATGAGAAAATAAATTAAACAATTGTGCCTGTTAATTCTAAAACCCTAAAAAACGAACCAGGTGAATGAAGAGAACGAAGAAGCAAACTGAATCATGACAGGCCTTCGAAGCGAACTAATACGGGTATGGTCTAGATCTGTTTTATGAAATTAGTAAAGGCGTTTTTGATGTTTTGAATGATGAACATCACAATTTAATGATTTTTTTGATGAAATTAGTAAATGCGTTTTAGATGTTTTGATGAAAGTAGTAAGGCGTTTTAATGATTCTAATGATTAATAAGGATTTGTAAGTGCATATATGGTAAATAATAAAGGCGTTTTATTGATTTTAATGATGAATGAGATGATTTGTTGTGTTTAAAAATTGGGCGAATGTGATTATAAATGCGTTTTATGTACTTACTGAAGGTGTTTTATTGATTTTAATGATGAATGAGATGATTTGGTGATTTGTTGTGTTTAAAAATTGGAAGATTGTGATGAATGCGGTTTGAAAAATTAGTAGATGCGTTTTATTGATGTTAATCATTAGTAAAGGTTATCATATACTGATCTCATACAATCATATGAAAAAGAGGTATGTATGTTTCACAAAGTCATATGAAAAAGAAGCATGTATTATGTTGTTTTTCAGTAATTATAGTAAATAAGAACTCCTTCAGAACTTGGCATAAAATTAATATGACCCAAAACTATAAATCTGACCTTATTAGTAAAATTTGTTTATAAAAATCAGTATAAAATATAGTAAAATGCATGCGTAATGAGTAAAACGCATGTTGTGCTTTCTGCAGGTTTGGATGAAAATGGACAAAAACATTAAGAAGTATCTACACATACAGGAGGAAATGGATGAAATGGTTTCACAGGCAAAAGATAAGTACTTTTAGTCTAGAGAATTGATAGAGAGGTGTCAGAGATGGGACGAAATTAGAAGTAAATCTTATAAAGGCAAGAGATAACATTTATATATTACAAAGTATCAATGTTCAAAAAAAGTAAAACCCATTTGTAAACCCATAAAACGCATGTGTATCAATGTTCATCAATAGTTTGCTCATCAGAAGTTAGGCCATCAGTGGTTTGATTCAACAGTAGTTATTAACTTCTTCTTCAGTAGTTACAAACACTTCATCAGAAGTTATCAATCAACAGTAATCAGTAGTTTCATTAATCAGATAAAACGCATTTGTTAATACTTAAAACGCATGTATTTTTTTACGGTGTGTAAATGTCGAAGATGCTACATCAAGCATACTTGATGAGAATGTTGCAGAGGACAATGTTATTGATGAAATTGTTGGAGACAATACATCAAATAGGGTTGACGAGAATGTTGCGGGGGATACATCCAGGTTGGTAAAGATGATGGAAAATGCGTACGCGAAAGTGCTAAAGCGAGGAGATAATATGAGATGAAAGTTTTAAGATTGATAAGTTTGTTAACTTTGCATCTTTACATTGTTAAATGTTACATTGTTAGACCTGAATTTCTCATTTGGTATTAAAAATGCATGTTTCATTTGATGTTTTGTATGAAGCATATTAAAAAGCATTCAATAAATACTAAAACGCATTTGATATATGGAAATCTATTTAATTAACTGATGATATAAAACCAATACATGAAATGCATTTAATATCATTTAAAACGCACGTACATTATTATTCATACCACATTTTACATCATGAAAAACAAACAACACAAACACTACTTAAAACAAAATGATAATAAAGTAGCATAATACATAGACACCAAAGACATTATGAAGGCTAGAAGGTTTAGAGTGATTTGAGAAACTTAATCTTCATTTTCATTGAGCACCTTAAAAGAGCTATGGATTTAGTAAGCTCTTCAACAAGATTCATATCTCTTTGTTTTGAATCAATCATGAAATATCAATGCCAATTCACGAAGATTAGAATCTGGCATCGTCTTAAGAATGTTACAAACTTCATCTTTGCTAGAAATGCCTTCATGGACATTGTTCAAATCATTCATCAAAACACTCTCCGAAGAATGATCCTTAATTATTTGTTCGTCAATCCTCTTAATAATGTTTGACTCCGTCAAAACACATTGACAGTGACATCTAACAGAAATAACAACATAAAACATCTGCCCCATTACAAACACTGTAACATTGAAAACTCTATTTACTAATCCTCTCATTTGTAAACTACTGATGTGTAAAAGCTGATGGAATAAACTCTGATTGCTTGAATCATCTGTTGGAGCCTAAATGCTGTTGACTCCAACAGACCATTGTTACATTGAAAACTCTGATGACTAAACCTCTGATTTATAACTGAATGTTTCATTTGATGTTTTATATGAAGAATATTAAAACACATTCAAATAAAAACTAAAACGCATTTAATATATGGACATCTAATTAACTAGTGATATAAAACCAACACATAACACACATTTAAATATTTTGTTAAAAATTTATTTAACAAAATATCAAAACGCACTTTAAAATATCATAAAACGCATTTGACCATTATCAATTACCTAAAAACCACCAGTTACCTCAAAACGCATGTTACATATCATAAAACGCATTTGACCATTATCAATTACCTAAAAACCACGAGTTACCTTAAAAAGCATCTTACACATCATAAAACGCATTTGCTTATTATCATATACAGAAAACAACAAAATTATATTGCATCCTTCTGTGTTCAACCATGAAATCAAACCTCTCGCCGCCATGTTCATCAGTGTTATTAAACATCTTCCTGTATAATATCTACATTCAAAATTAAACACTTATCGATCAACCTCTGTTCATCTCTGACTTTTGTGATCAGCAAAAATACATCAAAACAGTAAAAACTAACCTTCAAAATGTAGATTATGAGCATCGACGACATCATCTTCTTCTCAGATTATGATTTCAGATTCGTTGTTTAGGTCTGATAAACAATTAAAAATTAAAATAAGATTACGATTATGTGAAATTAAAAAAACAGATTAACGTACCAAACATGATGATCAACTCTGCAATTGAGTATGATTTTGGTGAAATTTTTGATCGAGTGATGCAATGTGAATAGAGTTTTTGAATAAGGTAAGAATTGATGATGAAGATCGTGAATCAGTTATAAAAATTTGAATTATGATTGAATGATAAAACAAGGATTGTGAAAATCATAATTATGAACGTGATTAATTGATGGATGCAAATGTCTATAATACCCCTCTCATAATTGAAAATCAGTTTTTTTTTTGTTTTAACAGACATCTTACACGTGGCATATTTTTGTGGCTTCCTACACTTTGTATGTTAAGGGACTTTGTACACAATACTTTCTCAAGGGTGTATCCTTATTAAAAGCCTTCCTTTTTCTTTTTCATTTCTTATTTTCTCCCTTCTTTTTTCTTTTCTTACCCTCGCGTCCAAATAATAAGAAAAAGTGCCCCCCCTCTCTCTCTATATATACATATATATATATAATGTGCCATTTCTCATATATATATATTATATATATATATATATACATATACATTTCAGAGGAGAGATATTATACTTCAACTCATACCTTGTTATTCTCCTCTCTCTCCCTCTCAATTTCAAAATAGTGCAATCCCATCACCATTGATGGCAAAATCCTGTCTAAAGAAGTCTTGAATTCACCAACATAAAGACTTCTCTCATCATACTCCATATCAAAGATCACAACTTTATAATAATTAACCACTTTCCTCATCCACTAGTATTCTTCTTACTCTTTCATAAAACAGCCATTTCCAGCCCTACATATAACCTTAACACAAACAACCAATATTCAAGAACTATAAAGATAGTGTAAGAGAGTGAGAGATATTTGAAATGGAGCTTTTTCCAGCACAACCAGACTTATCTCTCCAGATAAGCCCACCCAACACTAAACCCACTTCAAAAACATGGACAACATCAACACAAGTTAATCATGATCAAGAACAAAAACAAGAACAAGATCAATATTTAGGGCATTTGTGGAAGAGAGCTTTGAACTCACAACACCACCATACATCAACAACAATACCACCTGAACAACCATCTATTGGGCTCAACTCAACCCATCCAACACATTCCACCAATCCAAACCTAACCCATGTCCATCACCTCCTCTCCCCCCAAACCACCAACCAAAACAACCATCTAGGGTTCAGATCAGAGCTAGGGTTCTTGAGTCCCATAAGAGGGGTTCCAGTTTATAATTACCATAACTCTTCTTTAGTACTAGATTCTAATTCTTGTACTAACAGTTCACCTTCTTCTCTAACTCATGTCAATAACATTCCACAATCAAGATTCTTGTCAGCTAGGTTTTCTACCAAGAGAAACATGAGAACTCCAAGGATGAGGTGGACCACAACCCTTCATGCTAGATTTGTTCATGCTGTTGATCTCTTGGGTGGCCATGAAAGTATGTTAATTTAACCTAACTAGTCTTTAATATACTTTATTTCTTAGTTCTCTTGCATTTTATTCGTCCATGACAAATGTTGTTGTTATGAGTTTAGGAGCAACACCCAAAGCAGTTCTTGAGCTAATGGATGTTAAAGATATCACTTTAGCACATGTTAAATCTCACTTGCAGGTAATTTGAAATTAATAATTATTTTGCTTTATGTTAAGTGTTTAAGTTAATAATGTTACTTGTATTCTTCAAGGTTTATCAAGATTTATTACTTGTACAATATATGATGATGCTAACTGATGGATTTTATTTTTTGACTTTGAAACCATTAATTAGAAAAAAGATTACATCCTTGTTATATAATTAAGGTTAAAACTTACAAATTCCGATGCTTGTTTACCTGCAGACAGGAATTTCTAATTTTTGGCACCTGTTTTTCTCCTGCTATTGTTGTAGACCTGACGCTTCTCCGTATAGCTATACATTTTTTTCAATCACTTTTACCTAAAAAGTTACGACCTGTAATTTTTTATATTTTTATTTGTGATTTTGCTATATAAAATTTAAATATTCACAAATTAAAGCCCAAACCAGATTTTGGTTATAAAGTTTATTTTACACTTGAAAGATATTATTAGACAACCACTACTAAAGTGTTTTTTTTATTGATATATGTATACTTTTATATATTTCTACATATATATGCCTCACATGATCTGTTTAAAGAAATATGTTTTATCTTTTTTTTTGGTTATCAAGTATTAATTACTTAAGTTTTTAATAAACACTTAAATTATTATGAAACCAAATGAACACCAGATTCTATATTTTATATATATATTTTTAAGAGTAGTGTTTCAGTAGTAAAGATGTCATTTTGAGAGTATCCCTGCCCAAGAACGAATCCCTCCCCACACGGGTTTCTCTTTTCAAACCCAATGGTTATTTTTTCGGTGAAGCAAGGATTCGAACCTGAGACCCCCAGGCAGGAACCCCACTAATGTGGGTAAACCTTCTCACTTTCATTACAATAACTGGACTACAATATCATTGGCAAACTATATTTTTTAGATCACATGACAACAAAGAACAAGAAATTGAAAACACGGACACATGGCCCAAGTTGAGACAAGATTACACACAATCCATGACTCTATAGTGTGGTCTTTCTTTTTAAATAGTTTTAGTAGAAACAAATGACATAATATTATAATAATATATATTCTCCTTTTCAGAACTTAGAGATTTTTAAAAGGTACAGAAAACACCATCATTCATCAATGATATATCTGTGTAGATATGTATGCCTAGCATAAATTGTGGTCTCATAAATCATAACCATAGTTAACCATGGTTGAGTCAGTTTAGCCAGATAACTTTCACTTATATGGACATGCATCATAAATATACGCAGTTTCTGTGTATGGTCACGTACATATGTAGTCATTAACTCATGTTTAATTTGTTTTTCAGATGTATAGAACCATTAAAACAACTGATCATAGAGCAATAGCTCCTACAGGTTAATAACTCCCTTTGATTTTTATTTTCATTTTCTTATTAAGTAGTGTACGTATATATGTATTAAATTTGAAAGGATGGTTATCTAACCTATAATTGGGGCTAACAGATGTTCATGGAAACGGATCATCGCGAGATATTTGCGATGATATATTGCTTGACATTCGGAATTTAAAGAGGGCGGACTCATCAGCGGAACATGGAGGAAGCCCCAAGGGTCATCTTGAAAAGGATCATCAGTATGGTCTTTGGAGTAACTCTTCAAGGTTAGAATTTATACTTTTGATTTCACTTACACACAAGCAATTTCTTTGTCTAAACACTAAAAGACTACATTAGGGAATTATTCAATATTTCAATCCACACAAATTATTAGAGTCATGATGCCCTTTATGTTAATTTTTTAGTAGAGCTATATACTCATGGCTAACAATGTTTGATATATGGTAAACATTTAAGAAGGATCTTAATAGGGTCATTTTATTTTTAGCTAGGTTTGTAGTTTGTACTATGCAGAGTACTTGTCATAATGGTGATTTTAGACCTCATTTATTATTTCAGTACCAGAGTTCTTGAATACGTATCATCTCTGGGAGTAAAGCAGGATTTATTAGAGCATCCACAACGGTTCATTCGTCCAAAATTCTAAAACCTCTACATCAACATATCAGATCATTTCAAATCACAACCATTCCAAGCCTACTTTTTCCTACAACAATAAACTATTTCAAACCTCCACCTCATACCCCACTTTTACAAAAAAAAAAAAAAAACAAATAAAATAATCTTATGTGTGCGAGTGGTGGCAGTCTCCTTGTGTAGGTTTTGGACCCGTCCGATAACGTACCAAACCAAAATTGGACCACCTCCTACAATGGTTAATTGGTTTGGGATTGGGGTTTGGAATTCCAAACCTCCAAGCCAGACGGCCACTGTGGATGCTCTTAGCACCAGAAATTGTTACTTAATATAGAAAAACTATGCTAATAACCACCCTTTAACAATTTAAGCAAAATATGAACATATCTCTTTCCCATTGATTTTGTGGGTTCACAAGGTTATTTTAAGTGGGATCCACTACTTGTTAAACTAGATGTCAAAGTTAAGACCTTTAGGTGAAGAATGAAGACCCATTATAATGTGAGAAACTTTTGGGTGCTAAATTTGCTCTCTTTGAAACTTCTGTGTACTTTCTTTCTGTTTTTATCTGTGTATGTTTTCCTTGTTATCTTCCATTTTTACCCCTATTTCATCTTGTATGTATGTCATGGGTAATGGCATTGCACATGGGATGATTTTAACTTTATCTTAAGACATTGAGATGTTGTTTTCTTTATATGAGTTTGCTTTTTCTCTTCTTTCCTTCCTTCTGCATGGGCTTCCCACTGATTGGAAATATTCCCTTCTCAATGTACTAGCAGGGAAGCTTGGTTGCATGGCAAACATAAAGATTCTCAAGTAAATATACCATCTCTAAAGGTAGATCTTATATATATTGTGCTCTTTTTGTTTTATAGTTGAATTTTATTTAATATTTCTTTAAGAGTAGATGAATTTTCCCTTTCACCACTTTTAATAGCATTCTATAATGCTCTAGCTTTATTTAACAAGAATATTATCTCGTGTGGGAGAAAAGGAGTAGAAAAGATGAAAGCTTTGGAATGACTAGTCAAGCCATCCAAATATATTAAGACTTAATTATTCTCTTTGTTTTCTAAGATAAGGGAATTAAGCCTAAAAGCAAATAAAAGAACACACTTTAAAGGATGCAACATCTCCAAACCTTAAAGTAGAATATATGTGTACATACACTAATTAATACACATTAACATATATGGAAAAGAAAAATATCATCTATAGAATATGTTTGTAGTTATTGTAAGCTATGTTTAGTGTCAAAGTGCCATAGTATAAATACTAGAGTTTAGAATGTCAAAGTTGATTTGGGGTAACCAGTATTTTACCCGAACGGTGTGTTGTTTGTTCACACCGGTTCATCAAACATAAATAGGAAACGGTGTCAATCAGTATGCATTCAATTGTTAAAACAAAAGGTTTTAGTTTATTCAATCTTCATGTTGTTATTTTCAATTTCGTTATTGATATTGACCAAGAGTAGTATATATGTTATAGGTGGATGGCTTCAACTTCAAAGATGTTGCCATGTGCATTACATGTATAAATCTAGCTAGGTTATAAGTTTTTGTAATTTGTAACTTTTAGATTGCCTCTAGCTTTGCAAAAAATATGCCTTTTTTTCTCTTTTTGTTGATTGATATACACTAGAGCTTGATCTATTGATGTTATAATTCTCTTTCAGGAAGAAACAAATCCAAAGGGCATGAATTATGAGAGATTACAGGATATGACCTCACCAAACCATTTCCCCATGAATCTAGAGTTCACTTTGGGAAGGCCACACTAACATGATGCATGCATGTTTACGTTTAGGATGATGATGATTATCATGTTCTACATATAGATTGTACTATTCATTTCAATATCATTATGTTTTTGAATGGTTGCTAGTGAAAAAGATTCATGTCCCCACAATAAAACCAGAATAAGGAAAAGAAAAGTGAAAGAGAGAACTAAAGACAGTAGCCAACAAAAGGGAGGAGGTTTTGAAAAGCATGTCCATCCCATTAATCGTTTTAATATATATTACATCTCTACAATTTTATATATATTTTCTTTATGCAAGAAAGATGAAGTCTGAGTTGATTTTAACTGGTTTTCACTTTAGCTTTGTTAAAAGGACAATGAGGTGATCTTTGGTAATTGTAATGGAACACTTTACATAGAGCAGGAAAAGGAAGAGTATATTTTTACGAAAGGTAAGAGAGAGCCCCCTCTTCAATTCTTTCCTTGGGAGTGTCATATGCTTTACACTTGCTAAAACAAGAAAAGTAAAGAAAAGGATAACATGAACGTAAAAAAGGAGAACTAAAGAATGTTTAGCTATTTAAAAGCAAGTAAAAATGATTCAAAATCATGTACCAGTAATGTATTTTCACTCGGTATTAATTTAAAATAAAGACTTATGTCAATGACTAAGACTCCGCACATTTTTGTTTGAGTGTTAGTGAAGTCTGCAATTAATTAAGTTCGATTAGGTGTTGACATATGTTCAATATGTTACATTGCTTTTTGTTTTTAATTGTTATGTTTAGTGTTTTTTAAGCCAAAACTATCCAAAACATTATGACCAGGTCCAAAAAATAACGCCTATATATTCATTCTTAATTCTTCTATGATTTCTTACGAAATATAGCATTTGTGTACTAACTTCACCAGTGCTTTCATTGAGTTTTTTTTTATTAGAAGAGTGTTATAAAAAAAAAGATGTATGTTTACCGCTGTTTGGAAATTGTTTACTGAATTGAAATACTTTATTTTTTATTTTGTAACCTATATATTTTGTTACTTATTTTTGTATTTTATTAGCCAAACCTATTACGTTTCTTTTTAATTAATTTTATTATGATACTTCTTATTAGTGTTTATTATGGTAAAAATGTACGCTCTCAATTGGTTAATTACGTCAATATATGTAAATAACCAGTTGAAAGAGAAGATGTAACATATATTTGGTATTCATCATGTATCATTTGGGTAAATTCTCAAGCATGATACAAGACTAGGAAACATATATAAATTTGGGGAAAAAACTTTGTGGTATAAGTAATGTAGTTTCTATCGTTTCTCATTTTGTGTTTCTTTCTCAAAAAGTTGGCCATTGTTAGGGTAGAGGATATGGCTTAAGTACTATAGCATGAGACGTAAGCCAACAACGTTGAGGTGGATGCTAATGTGGCACCTCGGTACTAGTGGGAACATCATTTTTACCCTTTGGCATGGTCTCTCTCCTGGATTTGAGAAAACATAAAGAAGGAGATGGAGAAGCGGGAACACCATTTCCACCCCTTTAGGATGACGGTACTAGGACGAAGAAGTCGGATGACACCCACCACCCTGAAGTTCTGTGACACCCGGCAAACCTTGGTTAATACTTTATCAAAACATATAAGTCTACCTTAGCAAAACATTCATAAAACATATTTAACTAGGTTAGATGAGTCATTACGATGATTTGGGGAGTCATCGGGAGTCGTTACGATGATTCGGGGAATCATCGGGAGTCGTTACGATGGTTTGGGGAATCATCGGGAGCAGTTACGATGGTTCAAGGAATCATCGGGAGCAGTTACGATGGTTCGGGGAATCATCAGGAGTCGTTACGATGGTTCGGGGAGAATCATCGGGAGTCGGTTTATAACCATGTGTCCAAGGGTTGGTGATTCAGAGGATCACCGGATTTAACGTACACACACAAGTCTTGAGTCCCGTAAGTTGGTGAATTAACCTGAATGTGGTAGTTATCGAGTAATAAACGTGTTACAACCATTTTATATCGTGCTGATACGTGTATTCATGAAATTATGTGTTATAATAGCAAACGACTCCAAGGAGGCAACTAGCTTTGCTAGTTGTGTGTTTAGGAGTCAACTAGCTTTGCTAGTTATGTGTTTTAGGTGGCAGCTAGCTTTGCTAGTTGTATGTTTTAGGTGGCAACTAGCTTTGCTAGTAGTGTGCATCAGGAGACAACCCTAACTTGCCCCAAACCTCTCTCACACCATCTTTAACTTCTAAAACCCACCCGTTTTTGCCCTAAATCTACCATTTCCAAGCCTAAAACATCATTTCTAAGCAAGATCTAAGGTGTGTTATTCATTCTAAACTCTTGTTATGTTATTATTTTGATCCCCAAAGGTCCAGACCTGATTTTAAAAAGTTTTATCCTTGAAATCTCTTGAAAAACAGATTCTAATCTGTATCTTAACATCTACATGGGGTTTTGATAAAAATACAAGCTTGAAATGGCATATGATGATTTAAACATGGGGATTCTTATGTATTTGATGATATGAAAGAGTTGTTAGGATGATTATATCAGATTATGAAGGTTGTTAGATGTGTTTTATTGATAATATGAGTTTTGACACGCTTGAGGAAATTAGAAGGATTTAGGATTTATTTGATGATTTGATGATTGAATGTTGTTAGGGTTTATGTTAGAAGGATGTAACAACAACTTGATGATGATTGAAACGTGTTTGGATGATGAAATCTGATTAATTGCTATTTAGGGTAAAATTTTCATGCAATGATGTGAGGTTTCAATAATATTATTCCATTTTAGGGAAATACTTGCAATTAGAATGTTAAACTGATGATAAATTGGGGATTTTTGATAGGTTTGGGTTGTTTAATGATTGCGGATTGATATTGGGTGTTTCTACTTGTTTTGGATCTGATTTGGAGGATTTCGCGCACGAAAGGAGCCAACAGCCTGCAGGCAGGCGACTAGCTAAGCTAATTGTGTGCCTAAGGGGCGACTAGCTTAGCTAGTCGCCTGGAAGGAGGCTAATCATGCCCATTAGGGACGACTAGCTTAGCAAGTCGCCTGTTTTGCTACCTAGTCGTGTGTTTTGACGCCTAGTCGTGTGTTTTGATGCTGAAAGTGCTTTTTGGAACCCCGTAACATATTTTGACACCTAGAAACATATTGTGGACCCCGTGACACGTCTAGGAACCCCGTAACATGCGTTATGACTCATACGTGCATTATGTGAATTATATGCTGGACTTGGTGAACTATTATTCGTATATGGTGCGTATCTACACATGAGTACTTGTTTACTTGCATTTGACTAGCACGGGTGTATCGGGTCACCAACGGGATGTCGGGTCTTGTCTTGTGTGATCGTGTTAAACGTTAAACGCTTTTACAAACATAAAAATTCAAGGTCTTGGACACTAAGGATTATTATACAAACGTATTGCCGGTTAAACACTTATAGGCTATCTATGGTAGGTTCCAGTAGTTGGAGCTGCCATAACACGCCTGGGTAATTACTTACTTGAAGACGCAACCCAAGGTGAGTTCACGACCCCACTTTTACTGCTTTTACTTTCTGGGGAGAAACATGCTACCGAACTCTAAACTTTTGGATTACATAAACACTATTCACTTGTGCACTGGCAATCCTTATAACTATTCAACTATTAAATGGGTGTGTTAGCGGGGGATAGGGCAAACCAAGTGAAAACCGAGGGCAAACCAAGGGCAAACCGTAAGGCGAACCATGGGATACCCGCAGTAGTCGAAATACCTGAGTAACATGTAAAACTTTCATCTGGTTTTCTTTCTTTCATAATAGTGTGTTATGTGAATCCGGTTTTTCTCTAACAACTTTCATTACAAAATCTGTGAACTCACCAGCATCATATATTGACTCGTTTCAGCATGTTTTCTCAGGTCGCTGAGGTAGCAATCAAGGATTAGGATGCACGGAGTCGCACTGCATGTTACTGTTCATTTTTCCGCTGCATGAACCTTGTCTTTGGTTATTTTAAACATTAACATATGTTGGATTTTTTTTTTTGAGTTGTAAACCTTTTATGCTTCCGCTAAACTTTTATATTATATGGATGTTTAAACGTAGTTCTTTTCCCATATAGTTATCGTTTATTGTGACTGTTGACTTGGATCCTGATGTGTCACGCGCCATGCGGTAAAACCCCACACGTGAAATTTGAGGGTGTGACAAGTTCTCTTTGTCACTCTTCTGAATAAGACTTTAATTTCTTTTTCCAGTATATATGTTCATAGTTATACCTTTTTTTGTTATGTATATATGTGGTTACGAATTTATTTTGTAAAAGATTATATTCTTTACATGTTTTTTATTATATATTTAGTTATGAATTTTGTTTATTTGGTTATTTATGTATGTATGTATTTCCTATTACTCTTATATATTTAATCAGTATTGATTTTTTTTTTCTTATTTACAATTGTGATCAATGTTTTGTTATGCAAATTTTTATTCATTTATTGTGATTAACTAGTAATACATTTTGCAGGCGATGCGTTGCAGGTACGTTGCAAACTATTGAATGTATTAGTCCAAATGTTATGTCATGCGTTAACCACATGAAAATCAGTGTTTCTATGTATTCGATTTAACTCACTACAACAAATATGAGCATTGCGGTTAAATCATAACGTAAAATAAGTTGAATTTATAACGTACAATTATAACGTGTATACTATGTGACCTGGCTTATACATAGGAAATGTGCCCACAGAAAAGAGCAAAATCATGCATGAAGAAGTATCTGACATGTGTAATTAAAAGGGCTTATTAAAACTTAAAAAAAAACAAAAACAAAAATACATTCAACCATGAGTGATAATTTGCAAAGTGAAAGAATCTAACTAGGGATGTGTGAACATCAACGACTTTGATTTTTAATAATAATAATAATAATAATAATAATAATAATAATAATAATAATAATATAGTAATTTACCCGTCGTGCGTTGCGAGGAGGTCAAAACGTAAGGTAACTTAAATGTACACCGACACATAAAAGCGTGTACCAACTGAAAAAGAACATAAAAAAGCACGAAAAACGTATTATATTTGAGGTACCTCATTTCCAAAAAGAGTTTATGTCTAGACGTATACCAACTCGAACTTATACCGACACATACATAAAAATATGCACATAAAAGTTAGTTTTTTTTAAAGTAAAGGAACGTAAGAGGTAAAGTTGAAACTTTAGAATCGAGGAGGTCACAATGACATTTACAAAGTTTTCAAACATGACAAATTAGTTCTTTTTAAAAAAAATAGCGATCGGAAGTTATTAAAGAAAAAATTAATTAGTAAAAATATTATTAGGTTAAAACATATATTATATATGATAAATGGGTAAAGTTAGAACATCAAAAAGTTGAGGGCTTAATTTGTAAATCTTGTAAAATGGAGTAATAGTTTATGGGCTAAAATTAGCATTGTAAGAGTTTGGTATAAACATTATAAAATAAAAGCTAAGGGGTGATAAAGCAAAAGAACAAAGAAGGGATGCTAAATAGAAAAGAAAGCAAAAGCAAAGGAGTGAAAGTGTAAAGTAAAAAAAATGAGGGGTGAAAGTTGAAAAATACACCAACATTAGTAAATAAGATTGATAAAATGTGTCACACCCTCAAATTCCACTTGCAGGGTTTTACCGCTAGGTGCGTGACATAACAGGATCCAAGTAAACGGTCACAATAAATGACAACTATATGAAATGAAAACCACATAATAATAATCTACACAGTTCAAAAGTCAAACCAACAAAGTACAACAGAAGCAATTATAAAAGTTTACAACCCAAAACGTAATAGTTAAAATGTTTAAAATAAAGTTTAACACAATGCATGGACCGGGTGAGACACAGTGCGACCCACGTGCGTCTAATCCGTGTTGCTACCTTAGCGACCTGAGAAAACATGCTATGTTAGTCAACACATAAAGTGCTGGTGAGTGCACAGAGTTTTATGTTTGTAAACTAAGTAAAGTTCATAAACCAGACCCAACAATCCTTACATCTATACCCGATTCTAGCTAGACATTGTTACATGATACGAAAACGTTATGAACCATTGCTGAACGTTAATAAATGCCTTTAATACCCACCACCGGTCATCACCCGGTGTCGTAAGTTAGATAGGACAAAGATGCACCCGTCTAACCTCCAGTCGACCTGAGTGGGGCTTGTCGGGCCTAAGAGATCTATTCACACTTTCCCTGCTACGTATCCACACATTCATGGTTCACAAGTTAGAAATGACTTAATAATGAAATGTTGCTTAGTACCCGTGTGATATAATGTAATACCGTGGTCTAAAGTAAGTAAAGTTTATCCAGCATGTTTCTCCCCCAATGGAAAACAGTAAAAGTGGGGTTGTGAAACTCACATTAGGTTGCGTTTGTTTAAAAGATAATACCAAGCGTGTTATGATAGCGTCCTGACTACTTGAAACCTATCATTAATAGCCTATGAGTTGTTTGACTGAAGTCATGTTTGCCTAGTAACTCTTGGTTGTCCAAACCGAAACTGTTCATATTTGAAAAGAACGCTTGACGTTTGACACGACCACATGAGACTCAACGTCCCATTGGTGACCTACAATATCAGTCTAATAGTCATATATGTGACACCCGACAAACTCAGGTTAATTACTTTTACCAAACTTATAAGTCTAGCTTAGAAAAACATACATAAATCATATCTAACTTGGTTAGTTAAGTCAATTTGATGATTCGGAGAATCATCGGTAGTTGTTACGATGATTCAGGAATCATCGAGAGTCGTTATGATGATCTGGGGGATCATCAGGTGTCGGTTTATAATCATGTGTCCAAGGGTTTCTGACTCGGAGGATCACCGGATAAAACGCACACACACGAGTCTCAAGTCCCGGAAATGTGTTAGTTAGCGAGTAATAAACGTGTTACAATCATTATATAACTTGTTGGTATGTGGATACATGAATTAATATGCTAAAATAGTGTTTAACGTGTCGAAAAACCATAACAGCCTGCTGAAGGCGACTAGCAAAGCTAGTCGTGCCTTGCAGGTGCTAGTCGTCCAGAAAGTCTAGTGCGACTAGCTGCAGCTATAAATATCATCCTTGACTTGTTAAACATCATTTGTGCAACCCTAACTCACCCCAAAGTGCTCTCACACCTTCCTTAACCCCTGAAACCCGTTTTTGCCTTAAATCTTCCATTTCCAAAGCTTAAAACATCATTTCCAAGCAAGATCTAATATGTGTTATTCATCCTAAGCTCTTGTTAAGTCGTTATTTTGAACCCTAAAGGTACAGGTCTGATTTTATTAAGTTTCTATCTTTGAAAATCTTTGAAAAACAGTTCTAAACTAGATCTAAACATTTATATAGGTTTTTAATGAAAGATACAAACTTGGAATGGTTTTAATGATAAAAAAACATGGGGATTCTTAAATATCCAATAATATTAATCATCTTTTAATTTCTATATATTTTTACTTGGAAACTTGTAAAACAACTTTTGTATTTTCAACACCAAGACTTGGTTATTTTTAACACAAAAATGTTCTTTTTATACGATTTTACCATGTCTTTAAATCACCAATTTTGTTATAAAAATCTTCGTTTTTTGTATTTCTCAACATCTTTGGTATTAAATTTTAAAAATTTTCAGTTTATAAAACTAACACGTTTTATAAAAATACAACTTTTGTAAGTCTTGCAAACATTTTCATTAACAACCCTTGATAAACAAAACTTTTCATTTTGAACACCAATCTTTTCAAATGTCATAATTTTAGACTTCAAGTTTCTAAATTGACATTTCACACCTCTTAACTTTTAAAGTTACCATGTAACATCCTTAACTTTTAAAATTTAAAATTTTATCCTTATTCTTTCAAAAGTGACAAATATTTACTAAACTAGTAAACTTTGTTATATCATTTTTTTCATTATAGTGTATTTTAGTATTCCAACACTTTTAATAGTACATAAGGATGATATTAAGGATAATATTAGGTGTATTTGTGTGTATTATGTCCAATAAGTCCAACTTTGTATTTTAAAGTTTGCAAACTTTAAAGCTGTAAACTTTATATCTTTCATTTTTCAACAAGATCAACATAATATGAAGCTTTAGATGACCATTTTAAGATGATTTAAACAACCTTTGAGTGTATTCATGTCATCTTTACAAACATTACTTAGTTCATCTTCCTAAACAAGTCTATGTGATCTTTTATAAATTTCAACAACAATAAAAATATTCACCACCATCCACGTCCTAAACAAGCTTTAAAAAGGTTCATTTTAGTTTGATAAAACACATCATAACTCATGTTTAAAACTTTGTTAAAATCTTGTGTACAACTTGCTTTTAAAACAACAAAACATAAACCTCTAAGATCCAAAAGCAAGATCATGAGACTTACTACTAGCTCAAGGCTAGGGAAGATAAAAAAAACACTTGAGTTTTGATAAGGTTTTGTGTGTTCTTCCAAAGTGTTAAGCTCCAAGCTTAAAACACACTTTGATCTTTGTAAAAAAAGGTTTGTATATGGATGAATCTAGTATTGTAAAGTTGAAAGAAATATGTGTGTGTGTGGGGGGGTGGTGGGGTTGTTGAGCTACGGCTCAAAGAAACAAGAATGATAAGTCATTTTTTTTGTTTTTTTTCAAATGGAAATGAAAGAATGGAACTTTATACTTGAATAAAAAAAATATCAAGTACACACTCATGATTATAACACTACATACCATACTTCTAATCTCTTAATTTTAGGAAAACAAAGATTATGAGCATGGTGATGAAGATGTTCGGTTATGGTCATTCAAAATGGGGTCAATATATGACAAAATATCTAGTAACTAGTTAGTTATATTTTAACTAGTTTAGTTAGGGTTCGTTCGGGTTTTAATCGGCTTTTAATTAAGGGTTATACGAACATTATAATAACCTCAATAACCCTTAAACATAGCCTAGTTTAAGTGTTGGTTGGTTGGTTAGGCTTTCGTTGGGTGAATTTATAATTTATACGTGTACCGGGTGCGGTACGCGCAATTTATTCGTTACCGGGATATATGTATTTAGAGTTTTCATTTATGGTTTTGGAATTCCAAAACACATAATATTTTATGAAAATACCCATTATTTTATATCCTGGGTGTGTGGGATCATTTTCAGTTAATTAATTGTTACCGAGTAATCACCAACGTCCGTTCCGGACAAGTTTATTTGCACGCGATTTCACCGTGACTTCCAGTAAACAAATGCATTCCTATGCATCCTATGAAGAATTTGCTATTTTCTAAAGGCCAAATTAATATTACTAATTTAGAATTTCACTTAATTACCGTTAATTACATGTACTAATTACATACAGAAACACACCGATTTTTGTCGGATGTCACAACGCAAACTTGCAATTCACAATTTCCTTGAACACATTGCTAGAAGACGAAATTCTCATAACTTCCATGAACAAATTTTAAAACAACATAAAACCGAAAATATCGTCACCCTTCGAACTCTCCTCCCCGTCTCAGTTTCTACCATGTAACAAAAATAAGACAGAAAATTCTATTTAGTACACCTTGATGCTTCTTGATGCCTGCAATTAGCTGCAGTGAGTCTACCTAAAGGTTTAATAAGACATTAGATTCTCATCATAGAGTCTACCTTGTGAACCTTTTGTTATGGAGGCTTCTAAAGAGCTGTAGGACTCGGTTTGATTAGGAGTTTATAAAGTTATATAGCACATCAATCCGATGGATTTTAATGACACATGCATGTTGTTGATATTTTTATTTTCGCTAGGTTTGACTTTTATGTAATGATAATTCAAAACTGTGTCACTGTAAAGAGTTATCATTGATGAATAAAGAAAATTACATAAAAGCAATGAAACTCTCATGCCACTGATGACTTGAACTATGGAGTAGACATCAAGAAAATTAGATGGTGCGGCATCCTTCAAGTACTCTCAATTTTTTTCTATGGAATACCTAACCAACTCAAGATGGGCGGTTGACCATAATTTTTCTTTACATGCTTACACTTCAATTATGTGTGATAAACCAGGTTACTCTTCGTATATTACACATAAAATAAAAGAGTGGGATATTTAACACTTGGGTCACTGGCATTGAAACCTAACACTTGGTTCCCCCTACTCATGACCAGCAAAACAATATGGTATTTTTTTTTGTTTTGTTGTTGCAGAGAATCGCATTAGTGTACATGATTGTAGCTCTAATAGAGACTTTTACAACAAAGCTTAGACCAACAACCATAGAGTCCGATCATTTCTCTATTTTCTCAGGTTATAGATGGCAATGGTAAATCTTAACATATTTCAATTCCCATTTCATCAAATTTAACTAATTTTCCTAGAGTCATATTAGATTTGCCAACCCCGGGACGCTCCCGGAGTATAAACTAGTATATACATATAATAATACGCATATTGCTTGCATTATCTTTTTTATTGTTACATTTTTTAAAGTTATCATTATCTAAACTATAGTTATGAGTAAAGATCAAATACATATAGTTTTTTTGTAAGAACTGTGAGAATCAAAGGGGGTAAAAAAAATTTATTTTTTTTTTTAGAATTTTTTTTTCCCATGTGCTTAAACATTCTTTCTAGATGAATAATACAAAAAAAAATTTAAAAAAAAAATTTTTTTTTAGTGTAATTACGTCATTAAGGTAAATACATTAGTTTACACTAGAGTAATTATGTAATTACTCTACACGTAATTACTCTACACCAAATTTTTTTTATTTTTATTTTTTTTTAGTTTTCAATACTATAATACATGTTTAACAATATGGGGAAAAAAAATTTTGAAAAAAAAAATTAAAAAAAAATACCCTCCTTTGATTCTTACAGTTCTTACCAAAAAAGCTATTTGTACCGGATCTTTCCCCCTATAGTTATATACAACAAAGTTGTGTACTGGAAATGTTTATTCCGTCTTAACATGCGGGTTCCCTCTAGTTTCTTAAAAAACATTAACTAATATATTTATAAAATTTGAAGTCTTCTATGTAGATGAATTGATAATGGAAAAAAAAACTATGTAATGAGTATTACGATACCCAAAAGATTAAAAAGAAAACCAAAAAATAAAGTAAAAAGAGTAAATGTGCTTTTCCTTTGGCAATGGTTGTATTTCGGTAAAGACTAGCTTTTCTCACATTTCTTTTCTCGTCATAAATTAACTCTATTTTCTCTTTATACCCAAGTGATCCTGCTTTTAATGTGCAAAACAGGTAGTCATAAAAATGGGGTTGGCTAAATGCACATCCTCTTTTTACTTTTTACACTCCCTTTCTAAAAGTATTACTTTTGAAGTTGTCAAATGCAACCCCTATAAATATAAGACTTAGTTTTATAGTTTTAATATTTTTCTGAAAGGTTTAAAAATTTTGGACAAGACTTGGTTATTTAATTTAATTAATTTTTTAAATGTTTAAAAAAAATAGTGTTATCTAAGAATGGTTATATTTATTTTCTCCCAAGTTTTTGATTTGTTTCACTAAATTTTCTTAGTATCGCTTTGACTTTGGTAGGCCCTAGTTAATTTGTTTGCGTACATATATAATATATGTGAACATAATTTAATTCCCAGATAATTTTACGATCACGTCACTTTTTTATTTAAATTATAAGATTATTGTATTAACGCTTAATTGAGTTTTTTTAGTATACGTGGATAGTTATAATTGAAACATACTATGTACAACGTTAAAGTATACATAATAACAACGTTATTAATTAAACTGTCTATCAAAGTTAATTGAGATAAAACTTGGTTATAAAATTTAATTTATTTTTAAAATGCTTAAAAATTCTGGATAAGACTTGGTTATATAATTTAATTAATTTATTTGAAATGTTTAGAAACTTAAAGTTGATACAATTAAAAAATAGAGAATAAAAGGTTTTTGATTGTATTTATATTAAAGTTTAAGGGCGGAGTGCAACTAGTAAAATTAACAGAAAAGGGGGTGCATTTAGCAACACCCCATAAAAATTCATAATTGTTTTCGTTTTTTCAGGTGACATCCTTATTTTATAATTTTATAACTATAATAATTGGAAAATAGAAAACAATTTTTATGAAGTTATTAAATACGGGTAAAGATAATGTACAAAGGATTTTAGGCTATACAGTGGAGACGTGGAAGATGATGTGGAGTCCCTTCATGCCACCAACACCATCTCGTATGTGGTGTGGAAGGTGGAGTGGGGGCAGGTTGAGGTGGATGATTGCGATTGGTTCTTGGTTATGGGTGATTTTTAATTGTTTGCTTGATCAAAAAAAATAAAAAAACCCGTGATTTTTTGAGGGTTAGAGGGGAATTGACGTGGTTGTCACATGTCGCTTTATGCCCCTTTCACCCCATGATAACACCGTGTAGTCTTAACATACAAAGGATAAAAATGGCTCAGAGCGCGGCATGTGACACTATCCAAAAGGGTATTCTTATCCACCACCAAATAATCATGCAAGTTATACCTACGCAAGTTATACCTGATAATCACGCAAGTTATCAACCCAACAATTTTTTTTAAAACTATAGTAGTATGGTATGCAAATGAAATTTGATAAAATGCTTATTTTGTTAGTGTATATTTTTTAAATAATCTAGTATGAACAAGTTATGGACGTTTAAAAATGAGGGTGGAAATTGAAAGAAGTTAACAATTTTATGCTATACCTATTTTATCCTTCTCTATTTCTAATTCCCCTAAGTTTTATCTTTTTATCTCATCAATTGATTCATGAGATCAAGGGTCTAAAATCTTTCTTATCATTTTTATGTTAAGATAATTTTTACAGAATATTTTCTTATTAAATAGGTAGGTTTTTTTATTTATGACATCTGGATTATTACTTATTTTTTTGAAATTTTGATTTCATTCACACCAACGGAACTCAACCCTCAAAGCGAGGACCGTCACACAAAGATTACAACAAATACAATGGTGATCTACACCATTCTATTTTCTACCAAAAATACTTCCTTAAACTTGGTTCTATTCTTAAACAAAAAAAATGACAATCTTTTTATATTATAAATACTGTATCTTCAAGGACTTCATCTTGTTTTGAAAAATCTTTTCATTCCTTGCAATCCATACGCACCAACAAGAAATGACAATAATACCATGAACAATCTTTTTCCTCCATTTGTTGCCTCACGCCTCTTAATTTATACAATTCCAATAAATCTCGTATGTTATATGCATAAATGGGGGATAACCCGCACCAAGATCCGAAGGCCGACCAAACCCCATGAGCTATCACACAACTAGAGAATATGTGATCTACCGATTCGACATCCCACTCACACAATGCGCAAATAAGAGAGCCTACTTGAATATTCTTTTTGACAAGCTCTGTTTTAACCGATAGTCGCCCCATATCTTCTCACCAAACTAAGGCCATACATTTCAATGAGACCCAATTAACCCCTCTCAACATGAAACTATCAGCCGACTCACGATTCTTCCGAAGGATTTCTTTGACAACTTTAACTCTAAACCCCCCCCCCCCCTCATCATTTACTGACCAACACCAAGAATCCTCATCACCTATACAACCAAGACCCGCTGTTGCTTCGTGCAACTCAATAAACTCTCGAGAGCATGCCTCATTTAAAGGACCCATGAAGAAATGGGATATAATGTTCCATTGATGTCCTGAAAGTGTCAACCTATCCGCAACCAGTCAATACTTTTGAATCTCCAAGTCAATTATGTTTGGCCATTTCAGTTTTAGTGGAGTACGTACCGTATATTCAATTATCATGCCAAAATCTTATAGTCAACCCGTTGCTAACAGTAGCAGCTAAATTATAATAAAGAGGGCGAGCGCCAGCCTTTAATCCTTCTATGATCTTTACAATTGATTTCTATGTGCCTCCCATATTAACATTGACTAGGAGAGCAAAATGTTTGGACCGTGACTTGTGACAACAAATTATAACCTTCTTACATAAGATCCCAGATTCCTTTCGGTATCTGCAAACCCGTTTAAACAGTAAGACGTATTCACTTCATTCAGTTTTGGCACCCCTAAACACCCGCTTTTTTGCTCAAGATAGCCCGCTCCCAAGAGACCCAATGGATCTTTTGTATATTAGAGTTACAGAAACCGGTGCTTTATATTAGAGTTATAGATAGACACATGATAAATATGAAGATTAACTAGCACTGTTTAATCAAAGTGACCCTTCCGCCAATGAAAAGAGTTTTTGCCTTCGAACCTGAAAGTCTTTTCTCGAATACCTCGATAACCTTTCTACAATTTCCACACCTTTTGAATATCATGTAACCCATGACATTATGTTGGATATTTTATAAAGCTACAATGATTTGATTTGTGATTCTTGTTTTAAAGATAAGAAGTTGCATGTTATTAAACCATATGCTTTCAATAAAACTCGTAAACATCTTTGGTCACTTTACCATATGTTACGAGGCCACTTGTTATTATTAGTGTTACTTCTAATGATATATGTACGTACGCTACTTATGTGGCATAGTCGTCGTTTTTTAGTATTCTTTCATGTTAGTTTTCACCAAAACATGAACGTAAGGGACTTAGTTGCCATTTGTTACATAAAAAGCATGTAATACTTTCTATAGGATTTGGAAATAAAATATATAGCTTACCATGAATATTTAGATTCGGGTAAACCTCACTTTTCATGCAAGTGGTTTTACTAGTTTTAACACTTCTAGTCTAATAATTTAAAATTTGCATTTAAGCTGGACGGTGCAATGCGCTCCCTCGCCATGGCAACAATGAAGGCCAACAATGAATTTTTATTTTTAATGTTATGTATTTTTATTTTAATATTATCTAATTTTATTTGTTTTACATTATTATTTTGTTGAATTTAAATAAAAAAATGATTGGGTAATGATTGAGGGGACTTTACTTCCTGGTTGTTATTGGATAAAGGGAATAAAGCCCCCATTTTGACATGGCGCCTATGTGGCGCTGAGGGTGGCATAATGGAGCCCATGCACCATCGTGCCTTATACTTCAATAGTTTGCAAATTCAAGCACTTCTAGTCCACCATTCTCACATCCATTGATTTCTTTGTTAACTTTTTGTGAAAAGGTAAAAATGCCCATGTAATTAAAAATAAAAAAAATATGTATTAAACATTTATCAAACTTTTATCTCTCTACACTCTCTATCTTCTTCTCGCCCTACCTTCGTCTCTCTCCCTACCAAATCAAGAGCATCTTGATCATGATCAGGGCCACTTAAGGATCACCTAGCTTCACCAGAATCTAACCCATCGCCACAACAGGCTGATGGCATATCGTTGTCCAATCGACCGAAACAGGATGACAGTGACACGTCAAGAAAGAACATCTGCAAACCAAACCCAGATCTGCAAAACGTGAGGCATTGAACACATCGCATCTTTTGTGACTCAGATATGCAAAAATAGAATATCTCAATTCTCACCTTTGGTGGTGGTGGGTAGAGGTGTACAAATCGTTTTATAATCGAAATCGTGTTTTTTGTAGAGGAAAATCCAGGTTTTTAAAATCGGTTTGGTTTTAAAATCGTTTTTTTTACAGAACCCCAAACCGGTATAATCAGTTGGGATCAGTTTTGAAATAGTTTTTTTCTTAAGAAAATGTGTTTACAACAAAAATAATTTTAAAACCTTTTTTTTTCTAGAGAATGGGGAACTGAAAAAATACTGGTTTCATAAAAAATAACAGCTTTGGTTTTTTTCCAAACAGGTTGTTTTGTGCTTAGTGGTGCAGTGTGGATGTGGTGTACAGCAGGGGCACAATGGGTGTAGGAGGTGTGGAGGTGAAATGAAGACAAAAATGGTAAGACACTCTACCACTCTACCACTCTGACAAGTGTGGAGGTTGGGTTAAGTTGGAGATGGTAGCAATTGGGTTTAGTGTTCACGTTCAAATGGTGGGGTGGAAACATGTAGTGATTGTAGTTGCAGGTGGTGATATATTAAAATGACAAATCTAAATTAAATTTCATAACTAAACATTCGACATTCTTTATAGAAAGAGAGAGGAAAGGAGAGAGGGGGAGGGAGGGAGGGAAAGAGAGGGGGAGAAGGTGGGGGCGAGGGAGAGAGAAAGGTAGAGAGAGAAAGAAGGGAGGGAGAGAGAAAGGTAGAGAGAGAAAGAAGGGAGGGAGGGAGAGAGAGTGTGAGAGAGAGAGGGGGGGAGGGAGGGAGGGAGAGAGAGAAAGGGATAAAGAGAGATAGAGAGAGGGGGAGAGAGAGGGAGGGAGTGAGAGAAGGAGAGGCAGAGAGAGAGGGACAGAGAGGGCGAGGGAGATATGGACGGAGAGGGAGAGAGGGACGGAGAGAGAGGGAATGAGAGAGAGGGGGAGGGAGAGAGGTAGGGAGAAAGAGAGGGGGATGGGGAGAGGGAGAAAGAGAGGGGGAGGTTGGGGGATGGAGAGGGGGAGGGATAGAGGGAGGGAGAGAGAGATGGAGAAAAAGAGAGGGATAAGAGAGATAGGGGGAAGGAGAGAGAGGGGAGAGGGAGGGGGGATAGAGAGGGAGAGAGAGGGAGGGAGGGAGAGAATGAGGGAGAGATAGGGAGAGAGAGGGAGAGAGAGGTAGGGAGAGGGAGATATAGGGAGAGAGGGAAAGAAAGAAGGAGAGAGAGAGAGGTCGGTGAGAAAGGTAAAAGATAAATGCAAATTTTGAACAAGGAAAAATGGAAATAAATAATCCTAATTATTGACTATTGGCCAATAACAGTCTCAACTACGAAAATCACTAATATTTGTCCCAACTTTCAAAACATTGGAATATAATGGACTGTCACTAACGGAAGCTTTACACCGTTAACCCCTGCTTACATGGCTGATGAGCTGGCTTTCCTACGTGACATAAGTTTGTTTATAAGGCTGATGACGTGGAAAATTTGTATTTAAAAAACAAGGACATCGATGATTAGTTCATAACACTCAAACATCACTCATACACTCTCACTCTCAAATCAGACTCTCACAACCTAACAAACCCTAATCTCTACAACGAAGCAACGAAGAAGCTGATCGTCGATCAAAATCAAATGGGGGGAAGATACCATCAACGTCCACCTCTGGACTAATGGCACACTTGAACTTGGTACTCTGATTGGAAGGTATGTTGGGGGGAGGGGGGAATAAAAAATATTAGGGTTAGATGTTGATAAACTTTCGTTTTTTGAGCTAGTAGATTATGCACAAGAATATGGTTCATATGAATCCAAAGATTTTCACATGTACTGTCGTATACCACGTTATGGTGGTTTGAAACGTTTGGTTAGTGATAAAGATGTGTCTGAAATGGCCTCATTGCTTGATCAAGATGAAAGCTTTATGGTATATGTTCAAATGGGTCCGATTAAGAAACCAGATAATCCTGTAGGAGAGTCTAGCAAACAGCCCATTGATGAGAATGAGGCCCAACCCAATACCCAGCCCAATAGCCCCCACTTGGTTGGTTTTTCTTCATCCCAAGGTTGTTTGAGTCCTCCTTGTAGTTCACCTGTTAGGTAAACAAAGCTTACAGCTAGGGGTGAGCAAAATTAACCACAACCGACATAACCGAACCATAACCGACATAACCGGACCGATTTTAACCGATAACCAACATAACCAATGGTTATGGTTATGAAATTTCTATAACCGACCGAGCGGTTATGGTTATGGTTATGAAGCTTTGGTTAACCGATATAACCGAACCGAACTTGTATTGTTATGTTTATGTAATAGATTTATGTTCTATATTAACTATATAGAGGTTTTTTTACTATAATAAAAGTATGTTATTAACAACATGATTGATGTAGTATTCTTTTTTTTTATGATGAATTAAACTTGTAAGTTGTAACCAAGGGGTTAAATATGTTTTTTTTGTTAATATCTTATTAAAAGGGATCTCACATTGGTACTTTAACTAGAAAGTGTAGTCTTGATTAACTTATAAATAATAACCCAAGCTAAGTCTATCATTGTAGGTTCTGAGTTTTTAAGACCCAAGGGCTTTTAATTTTATAATTTAGCCAAAAGTTAGCTTTGGTTGATTTTTTTGGTTAATAACCGAAATAACCATAACCGAACCATAACCGAATTCATAACCGATTAACCATAACCGAAGTTTGGTTATGGTTACGAAAATCCCATAACCAAAATAGCGGTTATGGTTATGGTTAATGGTAAAAACCGACCCAAACCGACCCATGCACACCCCTACTTACAGCTAGGAAACAAGTTAGGTCACCAGTTAGTGGACCTTTAGCTACAATAGTTGAATCACCAATTAGATCACCATCAAGAGGGTATACTAAGTCTACAGCAGCTAGAAGAGTTGCATCACCAATTAGACCACCACCACCACCACCAATTGTTCCACCACCACCACCACCAACTATAGAAAAGGTTAATGAAGAAGGTTCTGATGAGGAGATAAATATTGTTGGGTTAGATGATATTGTTGGGTCAGATAAGGAGGTAAATATTGTTGGGTCAGATGAGGGTTCTGATTTAGAGGGTTCAGAAGATGATGATTCAAATGATGAAACTTATAAAGTTGATTTGTTGGGTGATGCTGATGGTTCTGACCAAGATGATGATGAGTGGAGATCTTCAGTAGCTAAGTTAAAGAGGGCTAATGAAAAAGATGCTGAAAAAAAGAAGCTTATACTTGAGCAGTGTCTAAAATAACCTGATGATGCAGTAGGTAAAGATCTTGTGGAAGCACATAGCAGTTATGATGATTCAGATGGTGATGTGTAAACCCCTAGGGAAATTGAAGATGATGATATCAGAGGGAAGAAGTACAGAGAACGTGTTCCAGTTGTGAATGAGAAGACTGACTGGAGTAAGTTTACATGGGTTGTTGGGATAAGGTTTCCTACTAGAGATGCTTTTAAGGATGCTGTTAAAAGGTATGCAGTAGCAAATGGTAGAAATCTTGTGATTTCAACAAGTAACAATAACAGAGGAGGGCGTGTAGGTGTGAATTGTGTAAAGGATTGTCCTTTTAAGCTTTGGTGTTCATATCATAAGGGGAAAAGTTTCTATATGGTTAAAACTGTCATGAACAAACATAATTGCCAGAGAAACATGAACAAGAATAAACAACTAACTGCCACTTTTTTAAGTAAAGAGTTCTTACCAATCTTTAAAAATAATCCACAGTGGGGTGCTAAGGATATCCAGCTTGCCTACAAGGCCAAAGCATATGCATATAGGAAGCTTCATGGGTCAATGAGGGATCATTACAGCAAAATTGGGTCCTACTTGGAAGCTTTAAAAGCTGCAAATCCAACATCAACATGTGAGTTGGTAACTGGCCCACCTGGGTACCATAAGATGGATCCAGAATCTAACTTGGAAACTTTTTTTTAGGCTTTTTGTTTGTTTTGATGGGGTTAAGAAGGGATTTCTGGCAAGTTGTAGGAAGGTATTATGCTTGGATGGTTGTTTCCTTAAAACCTTTCTAGGTGGCATGTTTGTTAGCTGCCATTGGAAGAGATGCTAACAATCAAATGTACCCTGTGGCCTGGGCAGTAGTGGAAGGTGAGATCAATGATTCATGGGATTGGTTTATATATGAATTAAGAAAAGCTCCTGAGGTCAATGATGGTGGCAAACACTGGACCCTCATATCTGATCAACAAAAGGTAACCCTGTGACCTGTTCATAAGTTTATTATTTCTTATATATAATCTAACATGTAAAATGTAACAGGGATTACTAAATGTTGTTGCAAGGGGGTGGGAACATGCTGAGCACAAAAACTATGCAAGGCACATTTATGCCAACTAGAATAAGAATCATAAAGGTGATGACTTAAAGGAAGTGTTTTGGAAGGCATGCAGATCATACAATGAAGCTGACTTCAAGGATGCTATCACGGAAATGCAAGAAATTGATGACAAGGCAACAGCTGATTTCTTGAAACAAGACAGAAAGTGTTTTGTAAGGTGCTTTCTTAAGAATCATACATGCTGTGATGTGATAGTCAATAACATGGCTGAAACCTTCAATGGAACCATAGTGCAATCTAGGTCTAAGCATATTCTAAACATGTTAGAAGATATTAGGGTAGCAATAATGACTAGGCTAACAACAAAGAATGCTTGGATGTTAGCCCTAGATGTGTGGTTGTCTGCCCTAATATACAAGAAAAACTTGATCAAGAAAAAGATTGGGCTTATAGAATTGAAGTCTACCCTTCATCACATAATGTGTTCCAGGTCAGGGATTTAGATGATGTGTCAGTGGATTTGGGTAGGGCAACATGTACTTGTAGGAAGTGGGATTTATCAGGTATTCCATGTAAGCATGTGTGTGCAGTGGCTGAGTTTCTTGGTAAGAATGCTGAAGAATTTGTGAATGTGTGCTTCCATAAAGAAACATACCTAAACACATATCAATACACAATTCCACCTCTGCCTAGTGAAAGGTTTTGGTCAACTGTTGATCTTCCTTTGGACCCACCTCCTATCAAAATACAACCTGGAAGACCAAAGAAAAATAGAAAGAAAGATCCACATGAGACCTCTAAAAAAGCAGGTAATGTTTGTTAATTTTTTCTGATGGTTTATGTATGTTTGTTTATGTATGTTTGTTCCCAGGTAAGTTGACACAACATGGAGTTCTGATGACTTGTAGCAACTGCAAACAAAGTGGACACAATATCAGAAAATGTTCACAGCCAAAGGGGGGTGAAGGTACATCAGCAACTGCTTCAAGGTTTAAGTGAAGGCCATCTGGAAGGAAAACAAACAATGCCACCCAATCAACACAACTCTCTACTAGAGCAACAGTTGGATCAAAGAGGCCAAGGGTTAAAAAATTCAAGTCAAAGAAACATCAACAGTCAACACAACAGTCAACTATAACTGCTTCTAAAAGACCAAGCCAGTTGAAGAAACTCAAGTCAGTTGCTTAGTGGGACTTCTGCATGATCAAATTGTCTGTTTTTAAACATCCTTTGGGATGTTAGTTTAACTTTATGTATTTAATGAAACCTTGTATGCTTTTGAACAAGTAATATGCTTTTGTACATCACTTGATGATGATTATGGTATAATATGGAACCTAGTTATCTGTTTTGCTGCAAATGGTCTAATATGATGATTATGTATGCTGTTATGATTGCACTATTTTCCTGAAACTTGGTATTGTTGTTGATGAATGCTATTATTTCATTAAACTGCAGTTTGTAGTGTTGGTTATGGGTCAATATAGCTGCAAAATATGGGTCAATATGGGTGACTTGTTTGAATACACTTAGATTTGTTTCAATATGGGTCAATATGGGTGACTTGTTTGAATACACTTAGATTTGTTTCAATATGGGTTAATATGGGTCACTTGTTTCAATACAACTAGATTTGTTTCAATATGGGTCAATATGGGTCACTTGTTTCAATACACTTATATTTGTTTCAACATGGGTCAATATGGGTCACTTTGCAACCATTGAACAATAGTCCAAACAATTTTCCATTATATTGCATACATTGACAATGACACCATTTTCAAACACATTAATACAAATTTTCATACAAAAGAAAGTTTTATTACACATTTCTTTCATTACATTGCATACATTGACAATCACACCATTTTCAAACACTGATAGCCCACCATATTCCAATGACTACAATAACCAAACATAACATAATCTTTGAAAATGATTTTCTCTGAAAGCTGTTTTCTCATATTCTTATTCTCTTCTTGCAAGATCATGTTCTGCAACTTCAGATTCTCAATCTTCAAATCAACATATTCTTGTACAATTCTTCCATGTTCACTTAGGAATGCATAAAGGTCTCCTTTCCACATGAAGAATTTGCAGTCTTGGTTCTACTCAGAAAATAATTAACTAATTTAGAGTTGAAATTACAACCAAAACATACTAATTTAACACCTAACTTACCGGCCATAAAGGGCAGCCATAGAATTCGTCCCCAACTCGAAGACTTCTTTGTCCAGCAGCCCTCAAAATTGCTTGGATATCATGATGGCAGTACACATTTCCCTCGATATCGACTTTAAACTTTTTAGGGTTTTTCTTGCCACCATGTGTTGAAGATGATGATGAGCTGCCTTCCATGTTTTGAAGATGATGTTTGCTTC
This sequence comes from Ambrosia artemisiifolia, assembly GCA_032199755.1. Taxonomy (NCBI): domain Eukaryota; kingdom Viridiplantae; phylum Streptophyta; class Magnoliopsida; order Asterales; family Asteraceae; genus Ambrosia; species Ambrosia artemisiifolia. The sequence goes on along the minus strand of CM063522.1, from coordinate 50,273,620 downwards.
AAATAATATGAAATTAGGGTTTTTTTGTTTGTTATAAACGATGGATGGCTGGAAATAATAATATAATTTTTATTAATTTTTTTGCCACATAATCAAGTTTTTTAACACCTCAGCATGCCACGTAACCAGGGGTTAAAGGTGTTAAGCTTCCTGTTAGTGCATGATGTCCCTATGCTAGTATGTTAGTTGTTTGGACGCGTTTCGGGGTGTTTGGAGATGTTTATAAGCGTTTTGGGTGTGATTGGAACCTATAGGCGATTAGGACCTCTTAGCAAGCAATTACGATGTAATTGTTAGCACTGTTCACGTGAATAGGGTGTAATTGCTAGCACTGTTCACATGAATAGGGTGTAATTGCTAGTACTGTTCATATGAATAGGAGCTAATTGCTAGGTGTTATAGGCGATTAGGGCCTAATCGCCTATAATTGCATGTGGCATAGCCTCGTAATCGCCTGATACGATCTGTACGTGTCCGGGAGGTATAAATAGGCCCAATCATAACCCTAATCATTGGTTTTTGCCACACACACTCTCCTAACACCCTCCCTTGGTCTGAGAAGTCTGGTTTGATCATTGTAAACACTTGAGCTCTGTTTTAATGATAAATCTTTAGTCTTTTGACCCGTTTGTGTGTGTTAATTACTCATTTATCATTGTTTCAAGTTTGTTTCTGTTATTAGAACATATTCAGAGGTTTCCGCACTCTGAATATAACCCTCGTGATTGTCGGTTGACACGTTCGTCGATCCTACACTTCCATTAGTGACGGTCCATTATATTCCAATTTTTTGAAAGTTGGGACCAATATTGGTGATTTTCGTAGTTGAGACTGTTATTGACCAATAGTCAATAGTTAGGATTATTTATTTCCATTTTTCCTTTAAACAATTAGACTAAAAGTGTTAAAACAGCAAACTACATCAGAAGTGAGGTTTGCTCTAAAAAACTATCATATGTTAAACAAGTTAATAGCTAATGTGTTGGGTTAATATGAGACCACAGTTACCAGGTTTAATCATGTTTAGTTATGTGTTAGAGTTGGAGGGCTAGTTATGTAATTAAAGCATAGTTGTAGTATGCAAACCCTAGTCTGCAAACTTATTACACGGGGACTGCGAACTTAATGTTAAGTTCGCAGTCCATCAGGTTCTCCTATAAATAGAACCTCATTTGTGCAGCTAGGGTTAGGGTTTTTGTTGTATCTTTGAGAGCACAAGTTTAAAGGTGCGAACTTATCTAGAGAATCCATGGTTGTTCACTGCTGAAATCATTAATGGAATCGTGTCTTTATGTTTCTTGTGTGTCGGTTTTTATAATCTTCATCTAGTTCTTTAACTTGTCTTGATTAATCAACTAAAACACCTAACAAATAGGTGTTTCTAGTTGATAACAATCTAGTGCACACTTAAGATCTAGTAATTTTGGGACTACAATTTGGTATCAGAGCCTCTGTGCTCGAGATTGTATCTATCTAAAGATATCAAAACCCTCCTTGTTAGTTTTTGCTATCAAGTTTTTCAAAAAAATCTTGTGTTTATCAAACTTTGAATATTTTCACTAGTTTTTGCCTTAAAATCTCGTGAACAAGTGTTTCTAAGGTGTTTAAAAGGTATTATTTTCAGTAGAAACATCATTCAAGAACTTCAGATCAATTGAAAATCTCTTGGACATGTTTCTGATATGTTTTAAAAGTTTAACAGCCGTAAGTGCGCACTTAAAGTGCGAACTTAGCTCATAGAGTGAGTACTTGTTTCTTGCTTCTGAGTACTTGTTTCAAGAGTTGAGTACTTAGCTCATAAGTTGCATACTTGACATTTCAAGGTGTGCACTTATTTCAGCCACAACTGCGCACTTGTCTAAAAGTGTGAACTTGTGTCTGTGTGAGCACTTAAATTTACACAAGGCTTTACAGCTTTCTCTCTCCTGGCACCACAACTAGGGTTTCTGCATACTTATCTGAAATCTCTAGTTGGTGTGCGAACTTACTGAAAAGGTGCATTTTCTGAGCACTTGGCTAGGGTTACTGCGAACTTAAATCTTAAACGAGAGTTTAAGTGTCTGTGTACTTATACAAGTGCGCAGGCTGATCAGTCAAGACTGAGCACTTGTGCTGCTCTGACTTGGTTGAACTGCGAACTTAAGCTGAACTTGAAACCGGCACTATAACACGTATTCCCAAGTTGATGGGTGCTGAAGACTATGGGACATGGAAGAACAGAATGAAAGCTTTCTACTTTGTTAACGATCACACCCAATGGAACTCAGTCCAGCTCGGACCTCACATTCCCACCAGAACCACTGATGCAGGAGAAGTGTTCAACACTGATCCCACTACATACACTGATCTCGACAAACAACTGTTGCAGAGAGATCACAAAGCCTATGGTGCTCTCACCATGGCTTTGTCAAACGATGTATACAATATGTTTGAAGAATACGGATCAGCGCATGATCTGTGGTTTGCTCTGAGCGAGTATTATGAAGGAAATGCAGAGATGAGGCAAAACAAACAGGATATGATTCAAAAGGAATACGACATGTTTGGAAGTATCCGTGGTGAGAGTCTGTCGTCACATATAGACAGGTTCATGAATCTGTTGACTAAGATGAAGAAAGCTGGTATTCCTGTAAACAACCGCAATTCTATCAAGAAGCTGCTCGATTCTCTCCCAAAGGAGTGGAGTGTCCAATGTATGTTGATCAAAAAGGACTACTTGGATGCTCAGTCTACTTTGGCTGATCTTATAAACACTCTGAAATCATTTGAAATGGATATTACGAAGAGAGAAATGAATCAGACTGTCCCGAAGGTTACTCCTGGCAGTACTATGAAGAATCTGGCTTTAATGGCCCCAATTGGTGATATGAGTTCAAGTTCGTTGCATTCTTATGTGGATTCTGCAGGGATTGGTAGTTCAAGTTCTGGAAAAGCTCCAATGTATTCTGAAAAGGTGGCAAAGACACTAACTCCACAAGCTGCCAAGCTGGCTGCTGAACATGTGGAACTTTTCAACACATTTATGAGCAGTTTTGAAGCCTTGAAGACAGGAGAGATTAAAAATGAGTTGATGTCGCCAGAGGATATGTACCAGGTTGACCCAGATGACATGGAAGAGATGGATCTCAAGTGGCAAATGGCAATGATCACTCTACGAGTCAAGCGTTTTCAAGACAGAACCGGAAGAAGAGTGGGTATGGGAAAGGCTGGGTTTGACAAGTCCAAGATCAGGTGTTACAACTGCAAGGTGCTCGGGCATTTCAAGTATGAATGCCCCACATTGAATCAAGCTGAAATCAAACCTGCGAAGAGGTTGGTAGCCATAACCGATGGTAATGAAGGAAACGATAAGGAACCACAGAAGGCTTTGGTGGTTGAAGATTTCGACTGGGGAGAAGAGGCAGCTGCTGCAGAAATTGAAGTTAACAAAGCCCTGATGGCCACAATCTGCACCAAATCTTCTAATGGTGTGAACTCTGTTGAAGGATCATCTGCTGAGGTTCTAAAGGGGGAAATGCAGAAGAATGCCAGGCTGAAGAGTGTGTTGATTGATGAGAAGGTGAATGATCAGAAAAGGGAGGAGGCGTTGATAGCTGAGAAGACTCCATCAGAGAAGGTCGCTGAAGAGGTGAAAAGTTCTTCTAAGAAAGCTGAGGAAAGAGACATGGTAAATATTCCTTTAGAAATTAAATCAAAACTGTGCTCACCTCGGTGTGTTACAGCTGTCGCATACTGTTTATCACACAACAGACGAGTTTTAAGAGAAATGGACGATACTCGTAAAATCAATTCTGAAATGAAAGAAAATGAGTGGGCATATCAGCGAAAGTTAAATGCAACTCTAGCTGAAATGCAAACTTTAAAAGAATTTGTACTTAAGAAAGATTTTCTGATAAATGATTTAACCTCAAAACTAGAGAAATCTAGAAATGAGACAACTCGTCTTCAAATTGTTGTGGATAAATGGAATGTGAGCAAACGGGCTCATGCTGATATAATCGATTGTGGGAGACAATCATTCGTAAAGGATGGAATTGGGTATAAGGATAAGAATGGAATCGAAAGATCTCTATTCTTACCCTTGAGCCAAAGTGAATACATACCCATTCCATCACCTCATCCAAAAAATGACCTTTTTGAAAATAAATGTGATGAATCTGAGTCAAATACTAACATAAGTAAAAGCAATGCAGATGTGACCCAACAGGCTCAGGTGGAGGATGATGAATGTTGTGGTGGACAGACAATGGGTTTAGGACATCCGGGTGCCAATTACTCAACAGTGAATTGGTTCATCTGGAACAATGAAAATTCAAAAAACAATTCTATTTTGGATGACTGTAAAACTTTAACTAAATCGGATGACTGTAATAGTTTGCCTAGGATGGATGACTGTAATAGTTTAACTAGGCTGGATGACTGTATTTCTAAACTTGATTTAAAAGGGGCTGTGGCTCCCGATGATAGGAAGCCTCCTATCAAACGATCTAATGTTTCTGTTGAAAATGTTATTCCTGTGTGTGTTGATCTTAATGCTGCATTCTCTGATGATAATCATGTGCCCAAACCATCTGTGTTTGTGCCAGAACTTAAGCGTAACAGGTTTGGGAAATTTCTCACTGAGGAAATCCCAGAATTTATCCCATCATCCACAGATGTATCAGGTTCTGAAGAATCACAAAGTGAAACAGGTACCTCAAGTTCTGAAGAATCACTGAGTGATACAGAGAGCAGCTCCAGCTTAAATAATCTGGACACCAATGAAGAGTCAAGTAGCAACAGGGAAGAATCAAGCTCAAGTGAAAGCTCAAGATCAAACAAGTTCAAGAAAAGAACATCACAACCATCATCATCCAGATCTTCTCCCAAGATCAAGCCTAAGCATTCAAAATGCTTCAGATGTGGAAAAGAGGGTCACGTGGTAAAAAACTGTCACATAAAACCTAAACCACAAAAAGATGTCAAAACACAAAACTCTTTTTCGGATCAACTAAGAAATCTTCAAGAAACCGTAAAAAGTTTTGTTAAAAATACACAAATTTGGAAGAAACAAGAGTCAATTTTGGGAGAAAACCATGACAGATCAAAAATTAAACAAACTTGGATTCCCAAAGTGACTTAAGTTTCAGACAGAATCACAATTGTACATAGATTTTCTTTAGTTTAGCTTTGTTTCTCTTTTGTTTTTGACTGTGCAGAATAAATTACAAAAATGGCTGATAGCTCTCATGAGATATCTATGGCATGTCGACAGCGGCGCTTCAAGACACATGACGGGACTGAAAGAACTCCTCAAGAACTATCGGTTCATTGATGGAGAATTTGTAGCGTTCGCTGGGAATGAAAAGGGTGGAAAGATCGTTGGCATAGGAGATGTAGTCTCTGATGCACTGACACTTGAGGACGTCAACTATGTTCCAGAGCTGTGCTACAATCTGTTGAGTGTATCACAAGTCTGTGACAAAGGAATCTCAGTGTTGTTCAACGACATGGAATGCATCTTCCTGAAGCCAGGATTTAAACCACCCACTGACATGATCATGCTAAAAGCCCCCAGACAAAATAACACTTATGTGATAAACATGAGGGATGCCAAGTCTGAACAACCAATGACTTGTCTATTGTCAAAGGCATCCGAGTCAGAGTCACTGTTATGGCACAGGCGATTAGGTCATGTTAACTTTAAAAATATAAACAAACTTTCTAAACTTAATCTAGTCAGAGGTCTTCCTTCTAAGGAATTTCCTTTTTCTGAAAAATGTTTAGCATGTGCCAAAGGTAAACAACATAAGAAATCGCATAAGTCCAAAACAGTGAACTCAATTGACTATCCTCTTCAATTATTACACATGGATCTTTTTGGTCCTATCAGTATAAAAAGCCTTGGTAAAAAGTCTTACTGTTTGGTGATTACAGATGACTTCTCTCGCTTCACATGGGTGTACTTCTTAGAATTCAAGAGTGAGGCTGCTGAGACCTTGATGCTGTTCGTTCCTTTGATCGAGAATATAATCAAGTTAAAAGTAAAGTCAATCAGAAGCGATCATGGAACAGAATTCAAGAACCAAACTTTTGTGACGTTCTGCAGCGGGAAAGGAATTCATCTCCAATACAGTGCTACAAGGACTCCTCAGCAAAATGGAGTGGTTGAAAGGAAGAATCGTACACTTATTGAAGCTGCCAGAACCATGCTCATTGACTCTAAGTTACCGATCATCTTCTGGGCAGAAGCTGTGAATACCGCATGTTATGTTCTTAACAGGGTCTTGATTGTCAAGCCTCGTGGGAAAACAGCTTATGAATTGCTTTTCAAAAGAAAACCTCTCATCGATTATTTCAGGCCGTTTGGATGTTCCTGCACTCTTCTGAACAACTTTGAGAATATCATGAAGTTTGATGCTGTTGGAGACGAATGTTTCTTTGTTGGATACTCGTCTAGTCAAAAGGCTTATCGAGTTTACAACAAACGTACCAAGATGGTTCTGGAATCTTTTTATGTTGACTGGCAAGAATCCAACTCTACTAATGTTGGAACTGGTCCTGACTGGTTCTTTGATGTGGATGTTGTGTTCAATCACTTTGTCATTCCTGAACAGCAAGCTCATGCAGATCAAGCTCCTGAAAATCAAGCTACAAGCTCATCTCCCTTTGGAAATATTCTCTACTCTTCTGATGATGAAGTCGCACCGTTTACCACCCGTTTCTCTCCTCTGGTTGCTGATCCAATTGTTCCTCAACTTAATAATGGTGATACTACTGCTGAAACCTCTAACATTCCTGAAAGCACGTCAAATGCTGAAGGAACACAATCAAATCAGCAGTCTGTAAATGAACCATCCAGCTCTTCTACACCTGGAGATCATCTTTCGAATCTTCCTCTACAAGTGCAAGAAGAAGAAAATATGGGATTCAAATCTTCTAAGAACCATCCAATTGAAAATGTCATTGGACCAATCAGTGAGGGTGTTCTTACAAGAAATCAGACAGACAAGCTCAACACCGCTCTCTCAGCATTCTTATCTCAAACAGTACCCTTCAGCATTGAAGATGCAGTTAGAGATGCAAGCTGGGTAGAGGCAATGCAGGAAGAACTATTTCAGTTCAGAAAACTCAAAGTGTGGGAGCTCGTTGATCTGCCTGAAGGAAAATATCCTATTGGGACAAGATGGGTTTTTCGCAACAAAATGGATGAACGCGGCGTGGTAATCAAGAACAAAGCTCGTCTGGTTGTTCAAGGATTTCGTCAGCAGGAGGGGATTGATTATGAGGAAGTCTTCGCTCCAGTCGCTCGACTTGAAGCCATACGCATCTTCTTGGCATATGCTTCATATCGAAATTTTAAAGTTTTTCAGATGGACGTGAAGAGCGCTTTCTTATATGGGAAGATCAAAGAAGAAGTCTATGTGTGCCAACCGCCAGGATTTGAAGACCCTCATCATCCAAACAGATACTACAAGTTGGACAAGGCTCTCTACGGTCTCCATCAAGCTCCTAGAGCTTGGTATGAGACCTTGTCTTCATATCTGTTACAAAATGGATACACGAGAGGGAAGATCGACATGACCTTGTTCACCAAAGAAGTCAACAAACATTCTATCCTTGTTCAGATATATGTTGATGATATTATCTTTGGTTCAACTGACGAAAATTTGTGCAGGGAATTTGAAAGCATTATGAAGTCTCAATTTGAAATGAGCATGATGGGAGAACTATCATTTTTCTTAGGTCTCGAAGTCCAACAGAAAGAAGACGGTATTCTCATCCATCAAGCAAAATACACAAGAGACATTCTGGCAAAGTACAACCTGTCGGATTGCAAACCGTCCAACACTCCTTTTGCAGCTCAAACAACGCTTGTACCAGATCTTGAAGGACCTTCTGTGAACCCGCACACTTATCGTTCTATGATTGGATCCTTGATGTATCTTACAGCCAGCAGACCGGACATCATGTGGGCAGTTGGATGCTGTGCTCGTTTTCAGTCAAATCCAAAGCAATCTCATGAAACTGCAGTAAAAAGAATCTTCCGCTACCTCAAAGGAACACCAAAACTTAGTTTATGGTATCCTAAGAGTGACAATTTTGACCTAATTGCGTACTCTGATAGTGATCATGCAGGTTGCAGGATTGACCGAAAGTCTGTCTCTGGTGGCTGTCAATTTCCGGGAAACAGGCTCGTGTCATGGCAGAGCAAGAAGCAGACCACTGTGTCTATATCTACCGCTCAAGCTGAGTACACAGCCGCATCCAGTTGTTGCTGTCAAGTGTTGTGGATCCAAAATCAGCTGTTGGATTACGGTTTGAATATCATTAGAACCCCAATCTACATTGATAATGATGCTTGTCGTGACATTGTGAAGAATCCAATTGATCATTCGAAAACTAAACATATTGAAATTCGGATTCATTCAATTCGCGATGCGCACGACAAGGGGTACATACAGGTGTTGCCAATAGATACTGCTGATCAAAAGGCAGATATCTTTACCAAAGCTTTCGACAAAACCCGTTTTCGTCAGTTGGTAACTTGGTTAGAGATGATCAACTTTGAATGATTTAAAAAAAAAAACAAAAAAAAAACATCTTTGTGAATAAATTATAGAAAAATCTTATGTTTTAAAATAAAATAAAGATTTTTGGGGGAGAAATAAACCGGTAGATCCCTAAATTTGCAAGTTTTAAAAACTTTTTCAAAAACAATCAAGAAATGATAGGGACTAATCATATTTGTCAGCATGTGAATAGGACCCAGAGGACGTTGTGGCTTCAAGCAACGACATGTCGGTAGATTCAGCCTGGAATTGAGTAAACTGCTAAAAGATGACAAACTAAAAAGTCTACACGAGGTGCTGGATTCCCACTGTGTTTCAGGTTTGCACAAGCTGAGTCCGGTCATACACAGGTTGAGAGATCAAAAGACACAGAAAATTTTGTGCATAAGCAATCAAAAGACACCTAAGAGTGCAAGCTACCAAAGCGGGGCTATTAAAATCAAAATGAGCAACAAAAGACACGCAATGTTAGTGACGTGCAAACATATAGATAGCTCAAAAAGCAATCAGATGATCATCTTCTCTGCTTATGGGAACATAGACCTGAAGCTCTCATCATCTGATTGACATAATGATCATCTTCTCTGCTTATGGAAACATAGACCTGAAGCTCTCATCATTATATCTCAATAAACCTTGAGGATTGGTAGGCTTACACCTGGCACAAGTGGGGTCCATTAACATGTCGTCAATATTACCAAAACATGATAAAGATCATCATATAAAGTATGTTGAAAGACGAGAGGCATGGATTTAAGTGGACAAATATACCGACAGTTTTTCTTGGGCTACAGCTATCCAACGGAAAGTTGAAATGTGGTCTGGCAGGTATGACTGGTATGATCTTGATGCAAAAGGTGAGAAACGGTTGATCTCTAAACTCAAATCTTTGGTTAAAAAAGGCTATTTTCTTGTTTGTGGGCCTGCGCACTTAACAGTTTATTAAACTCTAGTTGGGCCTGCGAACTTAACACATTGTTGGGCCTTGCGTACCTAAAATTCAAGTGCGCAGCCCAACAAGCTTTCACTATAAATACCACTGTAATTTCTCAATTTAACTTTTTATCAAAAAATTTTACAAACCCTAAATTCTTGTCTCAGCCGTCGTGTTCTTCCTTCCAACCACCACTAAACCACCGTGTACCACCACTTAACAACACCTGTTGATCCATCCTCTGTCTTCCATCATCTGTTTGTTTATTTGTTTAAGGTAGTTAAATGATTCTAACAAGATCCTTGTTGTATCTACAGGATTCATGTGCGAAATCAGTGAAAACAGTTGAATATTTGGGGTTTTGATGAACTGCGTACTTAAAATCTTGATGAACTGCGCACTTGCTTCATATGACTGCGCACTTGCATCATATGATTCAAGGATCTGAAAACCCTAAATGACTGCGTACCAAATGTGTGAACTTGAAATCTTAAACGAAAGTTTAAGTGTCTGCGTACTAGTCTAGTACGCAGACTTGATGACTCTTTCCAAGCCGTTACCATGCCCGAGTAAACCAAGTGCGCACTTAGGTCACCCGTATCCTAATCTGACCTGTGACTGCGTACCAAGCAACAAGTACTCAGTCAAGGCTGAGTACTTAGATGCAATCAGACTCGGGCTGCGAACTTAGATTGTGCGAACTTAATATTGGACCAAAATGTTGACCATTGACTTGACTATTCACGACATTTGACCGGACTACGTACCTTGACTCATTCATCCGTAAACCGAAACTGAACTCAAATGACTATTAAAATGAAAAACGAAACATGTCATATACACTTTAAAATCTAATCCATAAAATGAATAACACACGTGAAACCAACTTAAAATCAAATCTAGTCTAAGTACGTCGTCCGTCAAAGTAAATGAAGCGTCTGTCATTAGTCAAATTCAAAATCCAAAGTTCTAACTTACTTTTCGTGCACGTGTCCCACACAGATGGCTCTTGAATGGGATCCAAGAGGAATGCACAACCAACCGATGATTCTGGAAACTGATGATACAAAGTTTCGAGACGTTGTTGCATGGATCAGAAGAAGCAGGATTGGATATGCGGTAGAGCAGCACGTTCAAGTCTACAGCTCTCACATTGAAGACTTCTGGCGATCTGCTAAAGTAGAGACAGTGGCACGTGTCAAGAGGATTAAAGCCACAGTAAGGAACAAGGCAGTAATCATTACAGAAGACACAGTGAGAAATGTTCTAAGATTTCAGGATCAACCAGCAACTGTTAGATCTTTACCGAAGACTGAGATTCATCAAGAGTTCCTGAATTTTGGATACAAAGGAGACTTTGACGCAAGGGGTGATATCAAGAAGAGCCAGCTGACCAGAGATTGGAAGCTTATTTGTCACGTATTTCTGATGTCTCTGTGTCACAGAAAAGGGGGGTACAATGCACTCAGTCCTGACTGGGCAACTGCCATGATTAAAGTCTGCAAGAATGAACCTTTTAATCTGTCTGGATTGGTGTTTGATTGTATGGTGAAGAATGCTCAAGCTGAAAGGAAAAAGTGGACGATGTATCCCAGATTCGTTCAGATGATGATCAACTCACAACATGAGGATCTGCCCCTTGGTGATAAATACAGTTTCGCCAAAGGTGCACGATTCTTCACGGAGTGCAACACACCTGACTGGGAACCCCTGCTGGAAAGTATGTATGCTGCTCAACGCTATCCAGTTATAATGAAGCTGTACAATGAGATGAAGAGAAGAAGACAAGCTGCTGTTAGAACTCAACAACCAACTGCAACCGAACCTGAACCTACTGAACCTGCTCCTACTGAACCTGCTACTACAGTGCCTCAGCATACTGCTGAAGAAGTTGCCCGAGAAAGAACTGTTGGAAAAAGGGCGGCATCTGATCCTGTTCCTCAAAGGCCAACTAAACGAAACAGGCCTACTGGTTTATTGCAGCAAGGGAGAGAATCATTAACTCCTGAGGAACTTGAGATGGCTGAAGCTGCCAGACAAAATGCTGAACTAGCAAAGGCAGAGAGAAGAAGAAGGAGAGAATAGTTGCCTGAGTTTGAAAGGCCACGGGTTGTGACAGAAGAGGATCAGGAAAATGAAGAGATACTTGAATCTATGTTTGGTGTGGAGGGTCAGCCTGGACCTTCCACTGTCAGGCCAGGGCCCTCTACTGCCAGGCCTGGCCCTTCCTATGAAAGACCTCCTATTCCCAAGCCTCCTGCAAAGAAACAATCTGTACCTTCCTCATCTGTTCCTGGTGCATCACGTCGAAAACCAGTGCATCAAGAATTGTATGAGACACTATCTAAGGAAGTGGGAAAGAATGCTGCTAAGGAAATTTGTATGTTGAAGAATCAGATCTACAATAATCAGGAATTAAGGAAGAAGCTGAAGAAACTGAAGCACAAAAACCGAAGTCTTGAAAAGGTGGTTAAAGATCAGCGTTATCTGATAAAGTTTCAGACTGAGGTACAAATGAAGATGTTTGATATGCTTCAAGAGTTAAAGAATCAGGGTACAGATGCTCCAAGAATGACGTTTGATGAAGCATTTGATTTCGGGAAATTCATGGAAGAGGAAAAAGAGAAAGAAAGAAAGGAGGAAGAAAGTGACGTTGATGAGATCAGTGAGGACGAGATGCCGGAGACGTTCGTAGAAATGGGTGCGGGAGAAAACACAGTCTATGAGATGGATGATGGGTACAGATTGGATCCTGAAAGATCAAGCTGGTTTCTAAGAAGACCTATCACTATTCCTGCTTTGCACCAGAACATTCACCACACTCGTGCATCTCACCAAGAAAGAATTATTTGTTGGGGTTATGATGGTTTTAAAAGATTATTCTTTGTGAAGCGAAGAGGAGGCGCAATTCAGTACTTCAAGGGTCGACCGAATCTGAAGACCCTTCCAAGATGGGATATACGAGAGATGTGCAGAACACCTTTCCTAAACCACTCTGGGGATACCACAGCTGACTCGGTGTCTGTGTTTATAGAAGACGAGTGTGCCCGTGACTTCAAGAACTGGAAGCCACAGAAGCCGAGGCGAAGAATATCAAAGAAGAGAATAGATCCAGCCACCGGACGGGGAATGATAACTTACGTGATAGACCCTCCCCAGGTCGTCACTAGGGTTCCCATCCGTCCAGAGCTTCCTGTGATTCTGACTTATTTCAAGAAGTGGTTTTATGACAGCCAAACCGGTGAAGCTGTGATCAAACTGAGAGATGATACAGAGGCGTTGAGAATAGTTGACCCAGTAGACGTGTTTGCTCTGAATCCTTCTGATTTAACCACTCTTTTTGCAAATCAGATAAATGTGGGTGCTGGTAATGTGCTATTTGAGGAAGCTGTCTTGTTTAGAAGGGCTGTGGAAAGAGCGTTGAAGCGAAAGCAAGATCTGATTGATTTGGTGGCGAGGATCAATGCAGCTGACAAAGCTAGAGATGACAAAGCAATAGCTGCTGCTGCTGCCGCTGCTGCTGTGAAGATATCAGAAGCTGAAGTTATTCCAGAGGTTCAAACACAGACTTCTGCAGCAACAGCTGATCCTGAGATTGAGCCCTCTCAAGCCCCACCAGTCTCTCCAAGTACAGCCCCAGAAACTCAGCAAGATCAAGCAACTGTAGATCTAGCTGAGTTATTCATCCAAGAGCCATCCACTGAAGAACCACACACTGAAGTAACACATGCTGAAGAACCTCGTCCTGAAGATCCAACAGTTGAAGAGAGCATTGTTCAAGCACTCCCGGCACGCCAAGCAAGTCAAGAGGGGGAGTCAAGTGATGTGGAGATAGATTGATTTTGTAGAACTGGTAGCTGTGGTCTAGGGGGAGTATTGTTGGGTTAATATGAGACCACAGTTACCAGGTTTAATCATGTTTAGTTATGTGTTAGAGTTGGAGGGCTAGTTATGTAATTAAAGCATAGTTGTAGTAAGCAAACCCTAGTCTGCGAACTTATTACACGGGGACTGCGAACTTAATGTTAAGTTCGCAGTCCATCAGGTTCTCCTATAAATAGAACCTCATTTGTGCAGCTAGGGTTAGGGTTTTTGTTGTATCTTTGAGAGCACAAGTTTAAAGGTGCGAACTTATCTAGAGAATCCATGGTTGTTCACTGCTGAAATCATTAATGGAATCGTGTCTTTATGTTTCTTGTGTGTCGGTTTTTATAATCTTCATCTAGTTCTTTAACTTGTCTTGATTAATCAACTAAAACACCTAACAAATAGGTGTTTCTAGTTGATAACAATCTAGTGCACACTTAAGATCTAGTAATTTTGGGACTACATAATGCTTATAAGTATGTAAACATTTTAATCTTTCTCTCATTCAGTCCATGAGTTAGGCTCATTTCTGTTGTCAATAAGTGTGACTAAGTACGACCACTTATATTCCGAAGCCTAAACACACTCTAGTTAATCTGTTAATCTATCTATAACTTATAATAAAAGAATTGAGTTTTTATGAGGTGGCATTCAATGGAGGCCTCAATCCCCCATTGAATGTGTCATGTGGCACCTTGAGATGATAGTATTGAATTTATTATTTTAATAATCTGATTTTAATCTATATAAAAATTAAATTGAGTTATTTTAGGAAAAAAGAATTTAAAAACAAATTTAAATCTTTCTCTCTTATGATTCCTTCCATAATTTTTAAACGTTGATATCTTTTATATACGAGATTTTTTAAAGAAAAAAATTAAACCAAATTAACAAACGTTTTATTATCTTTCCAACGAGTACCATAGTGCTATATAAAAACGGAGAAAAAACGACTATTTTTTGTGGAGTTTCGTTCATACAGGAAAAAAAAACACAACGTGTTCAGGTTAATCATTAATCATGTTTTTTCTTTTAAACCAGATTCTTATCTATGATGTTGAAATTCAGCCCAATCGTCATGTTACCATTGGAATTTTACTCTTCTAAAGATGGATATGTATACTTCATCAAGAGAAGCTAGGAGAAAGAATCGCGCAACAATGCAACACATGGTGTCACCTTATAGCAAGGTTATTTTTTTTATTTATTTAATTACAAGAGTAATAATTATTACTATTAGTATTAGTATTATTAGAATGATTATATTTTTCAACCCCGGGACACTCCCGGGATAAAAGCTAGTACTTGTATAAATTATTGCTAATAAGTTATAATACTTAAAGAGTGAATTGCCAAATCCGTCCCTGGGGTTTGGCCAATATTGCTAGATCCATCCATTTTGAGAATTTTCGACTTCTGAGCCACTGAACTTTACACTTCTGTGCCAAATCCGTCCAATTTGCAAACTCTGTTAAAAACTAACGTTAAATCAGGGGCATTTTGGTCATTTCCTATTTCTTTATTGCAAATTCGTCCCTGGAGTTTGTTCCAAATTGCTAGATCAGTCCAAAATGATAATTTGTAATAAAAAATATATATATAGTTGGTAAGTTCAGTCTTGCACTCTTGCTGCTTCTTTTTTTCTGTTTTGGAATATTTGTTATGTTAAACCGAGTTTTTTTTTCTTCTTCTTTAAGAATGTGAAGCAAGTTTTCGACGCTGCAATTAGAGTTGTTCTGGCGCCTCCAAAGGCAAAGAAAAAGAAAGGAGGAAAGGGTCAAAAGGCTTGCTCGATATTGCGATCTAAAAGATCGAAAAACAAAGGCGAAACAAGTTGCATTTCACTGTTCTTCAACCCTTATCATCTTGGATTCATTTTCATCTATATGTTGGTTGATTTGTATTTTGATCTTTTTAAGTACCAATCCTGTAATTTGGACAGAAGTTGTTTTACAATGAAAGTTATTTTGGCTCAAAGCATCTAACAAAAGTTGGATGTATATTATGTGTGTAAGGACTTCAGTAAATAGGATTTAAATGTTTCCAAACCATATAAACCAGAGCTTATTATGAAATTATTATAATTTTATAAACTTACATAGAATTAATATATATTTCTTTTGTATTAAAAGTTTAGTTTCTTGGTTTATGACCCCTGGTTCTTCCTGCCCTGCTTACACAATTTAATTTTTTTTTTGTTTCACATTTCAGTTAAAGATATACATTAGTTTTTTTCTGATAATTTGTAAATTTAAAGATATAAACTTATTCAACATTTTATGCTATATTCAATACACGTTTACTAGAAACTGAGTTTTATTCAACATGAAGTTTTTTTTAGATATTACAAGACCAAAAAAGATCTATATTGAATGTAACTTAGCTTTCAATAAACAACTGTATTAAAATTGAAATATAGACAATAAACTAAACAAATTTGTGTATCTATGAATATATTTAATTTGGATATCTAGGTTCGATAAACTAGAAAATCACAAATCCGAATTCATTCAAGAACTGAATTTAAATTTAAAACTTGGTTAGAATGCTAATCAGATAAAAAAAATTGGAAAAATGGACTTGAATAATGATTTTTTTTGAATAATGATAACCCTTAATTGTGTTGATTAATGTTTTTTTTTTTTGACTGATCTAGCAATTTGGAACAAACCCCAGGGACGAATTTGCAATAAAGAAATAGGAAATGACCAAAATGCCCCTGATTTAACGTTAGTTTTTAACAGAGTTTGCAAATTGGACGGATTTGGCACAGAAGTGTAAAGTTCAGTGGCTCAGAAGTCGAAAATTCTCAAAATGGATGGATCTAGCAATATTGGCCAAACCCCAGGGACGGATTTGGCAATTCACTCATACTTAAATACGAAAAATAAGTTTGATTATAAAGGTATGTGTGTGGCTCCCCACATCGAAAGGATGATATATCAATAAAAATAAGATTTATGTAAATGTATACCTTATATATATTAATGGTTCTATTTGGTTAAATGGCAAACAAACTATCTTCAAAAAAGTAATACATACATTATTGTATCCGTTACAAACTTCGTTGTGTAGACATTAAAATCTTAATTAAATATCCTCACACCTATATAATACATCTATCTATATAATAATTGAGGTCACTTGGGTTGAATCAAGGCCTTAGAGATGGCCTCTAAGATCCAATTAGCTATATGGAGCTCCATGCATCTATCTATAAATACCATTTTCTTTGTTTTTTTTTTCATTCTCCACAACATACCTCCCCTTTTCTTCCTAACCAAGCTTTCAATCTTCCTTCTTCATCTTGCATCCTTTGTTCATTCTCCACAACCGATTCAAGGTAATCATCCATCCTACTCTTCTAATGTTGATTCCTAATATTATAATATTGACTTCTCTTTTATTCTTAACATTATTGAGAAGAACTCAAACGGATTTAACTTTCTTTCAACCTAAACACTAAATAACGATGACTAATACGTATACTAATAAAACGATTTCTGAAATCCGTTATATACTATTTTCAAACTTACTTATTCAATTAATATTACGGATTTATGTAAATCAATGTTTTGCTCAGTTTTATTCATTTGAATCTTTAGGTCATTTGATATTTTTTTTTAAAAGTCCGTTAGGATGATGAATAGATACATATAATTGTCATCAACGTTTTTTACATATATATTGAATCGGAATTACATATGTATTTGAAAATCAGGATTTGATCCGAAAACACAAACGCTATTATGGCTATCACAATGGTTCTTAGTTCTTCAAGGTTTTGCATGACCATGCGTCAATAGTCCTGGTATGTTTCTTATTTTCATGTTCATATGCCTAATTAATTTTTAAAAATGATTCTTTATTTTAGTGTTGTTTTTAACGTGTCAATCCACACCGTGCCGAATGCCATGAACAAATTTCTGTTGTCTAAAAACATACACAACAGTAACGTTACAATTGCCACATACAAAGGACAATCTTGGGTGGTCTGATTTGAATTGATCAATGATGTTTTTTGTTTTACAAATGGTTGGTCTAATAATGTAAACATTCTAAATTTACTATACAAATTTTGTTTTGTAAAGGTTTACTGTGATTGAATGGCCTGGTTTGCTTCAATCAGAAGATATTTCCATTGGCGAATATTGTGTCTTCAAATGGTGTTCAATCCAGCACAGGTTGTTTGTTACTAAGATTGCAGCACAAAAAGTCATTGATTTTGAAATTTAAATTACGATTTTTTATGTTTTTAGTGTAATTTATTTGAATTATTGATTACGATTTTGAGGTTATTTATTATTTATTGTCATTAATAATAATTGACCGAATTTAATGTTATTTATTACAATTTTTTTGACTAATTAATTTATATTACTATTAATACGAAATTCGGTTTACCATAATTGCTCTCATTTGTTTTATTTTTTTATAAATTATTGTTTATGAATCAATTTAACCCGTAATTTAGGCTTACCATAATTTATTGACCAAATTTTTGTCTCATTAAATTATATTACTATTGACCGAAATTTACCATATTTATTAGGATTGTTTAGTATTATTTATTGTCATTAATAATATTTGACCTAAATTTACCATATTTATTATGATTTTTTGCCTCATTAAATTATATTACCATTGACCAAAATTTACCATATTTATTGTCATTAATAATAATTGACCTAAATTTACTGTCTCATTAAATTATATTACCATTGACCAAAATTTACCATATTTATTATGATTTTTTAGTATTATTTATTTTCATTTATAATAATTGACCTAAATTTACCATATTTATTACGATTTTTTTGTCTCATTAAATTATATTACTATTGACCGAAATTTGCCATATTTATTAGAATTGTTTAGTATTATTTATTGTCATTAATAATAATTGACCTAATTTTACCATATTTATTACGATTTTTTTTGTCTCATTAAATTATATTACTATTGACCAAAATTTACCATATTTATTATGATTATTTATTATTATTTATTGTCATTAATAATAATTGCCCGAAATTTACCATATTTATTACGATTTTTTGTCACATTAAATTATATTACTATTGACAAGATTTCACCATATTTATTACGATTGTTTATTATGATTTATTGTCATTAATAATAATTAACCGAAATTTACCATATTTATTACGATTTTTTGTTTTCATTAAATTCGGTTTACTATAATAGCTCTAATTAAATTCATTACGATTTTTTTGTCTCATTAAATTGATTATGAATCAATTTAACCCGTAATTTAGGCTTACCATAATTTAATGAGACGAAATTAAGTTTAATACGAAATTATTGTTAGTAATTATGAATCAATTTAATCCGTAATTATGTTCAGTTTAATCCATAATTATGAATCAATTTAATCAATTTTTTATTCTGGGTGATTGATTATGAATCAATTTAACCCGTAATTTAGACTTACCATAATTTATTGACCGGATTTATGTATGACTGATTATGAATCAATTTAATCTATAATATGAATCAATTTAACCCGTAATTTAGGTTTACCATAATTTAATCTCATTAATTTTTTACCCAATATAAACTTGAATGCACTAACAAATTAAATTAATGAGTAATATTAATTATATAAAAATAATTGTAATGGACATTTATGTATATAGGTGGATTTTATAAAACATAAAATTTTTTTGTTAATACCATATAACCACACTAATTTTCCGTAATCATATTAATAACAATGTTGACTTTTCCTACTAAATATCGTCTTGACGTCAATTTAAAACATCAAATATAAACAATTGTAGACGAATCTTATTTTTAGAAGTTATATTTATGTATCTTATCTCCCAAAATACTAAATATAGAATGGTAAGTAATCATTTTACTATACAAATTTAATAAATTCAATAAAGC
Source organism: Ambrosia artemisiifolia (assembly GCA_032199755.1). Classification (NCBI taxonomy): domain Eukaryota; kingdom Viridiplantae; phylum Streptophyta; class Magnoliopsida; order Asterales; family Asteraceae; genus Ambrosia; species Ambrosia artemisiifolia. The sequence goes on along the minus strand of CM063522.1, from coordinate 50,254,354 downwards.
ATTCAATTGTATATTATTCAAAATATAGAATCAATTTCTAAAATTAGCACACTTATTGAAAAATATTTTTTGCACTAATTATTATTCACCAAAACGTTTCATACCTAAGAATGGTAGGTTACCATTTACAATAAACTTTAGTATTGATCCATTAACGTTTATTATTGTTGACCGAATTTAATTTTTATATTATGACTTTCTTTTAATCAATTGTCATTAAACGATAATCATCAAAATCATTTCAATAACTGTGCTAATTTTAAGATGTCAATAATAATTTGTAGATAATTGGTAAGACAATTTGAAACGCGGATGTTTTAATGTCATTGATTTGAATGATACCAATTTCACGACTTTCCTAAAATCAGTTGTCAATTACACGATTAAAGGAATCATGGCGTGATTTTTGTATGAATAAATTTATTGTTTGAATCGATTTTTAATCTTATTTATTATGGTAACTTATTAAGATTTTTAATCTTATTTATTTATTATGATTTTGATGTTATTTATTAAGATTTTAATCGAATTTATTGATTATTGATATTACCATTTTTACGACTTTCCTAAAATCAGTTGTCAATTACACGATTAAAGGAATCATGACGTGATTTTCGTATGAATAAATTTATTGTTTGAATGTCTCTGTAATATAATATTATTTATATTTGTATTTTACGTTTCATTTTATGTTTATGTTGATTTGCATTAAAATTTAAATAAACACAAAATATAATTTATTAATTTAGCTTCAATAAACAAAAAATTTAATTTATTACACAACGTTTGTGGTTATACAATACATTGGTATATTAACATTTAATGTGTAGGTGAATTTTCTATAATTTACGTTTCATAAAAAACATAATATGGCGTTATAGTAAAAGGGATAACTTATAACAATAAAAATCTCTATAATATTTATAGATTATTTTCAAATCTGACATGTTATGGTTGGGTATGCCATTTTTTTTTTGTATAGTTGGTTTGGAGTATAATATGGATAGTTATTTTGTAATTTTTGTTTGGTTTGAATCCTGATACCTTTGAAGTAATGGTTTATGTTGGTTTTGCATATTGTATTAATAATGAGTTTGTAATGTTTTCGTTTGATGTTAGTTATAGATATTTTATGAAGTGAATTATGTTTTTTACTTTCTTTTTCCTTATAATTATCGTTTACTTCGTCATGTGATATTTTGATTCATGATATGTTTAAAGTACTAATTAAATCTGATGAAGTTATTTTGTTCTATTTACATATTTTGTCACTTTTTATTTATCTTTTGTTCTACACGTGTAACAAATCATATTTTGTATAAATCGTTTAATTTCTTTTAATAATTTTTAGCTATGTTTTGTTAAACTATATTTATTTACTTTGAATTTTAATGTTCATTTGCATTCTGTTACAATAAATATGTTATTGTTCATTTCATTATTTGTTTTTAAATCACATCCAATCAAACATTTGTTGATTCATATATTCATTATTGACTAACATTAAACATTTTTATGATATTTTCTACGCAACAAAAATCCATACGAGTTGTCTTGCGTAAGTTTCAATAAATAAAACTTGCATACTACAATCTTTATAAAATAATTTTCTCATTTGACTCGGAGATGTACCGGGTATACACCCGGGGCTCTAACCTAGTGAATATATATAACTTAGTATCATTATACGAAGATCCCTGTTTATACAGATAATATGAAAGTGTGATTAACTTTATAATACTTAAATCTAACCTAAATGAGTAGTATTGTTGTGTATGTAACTTATGTATTTGTCAATTACTAAATAACTAAAAATTTTCTAACACCATGTGTAATGCGCATTATGTGGATATGAATGAGCTTGATAATGCCCTTAACATCGTCCCCTGGGCATTATAGGGGTGTGAAGAAGAAGGTGCATTTCTATTATAATGCCCAAAGAGGAGAAAACTAAGGAAATTAAATAATTAAAAGGGCATTAAAAGGGGTTAATCATTACACATTCTTTGAATGAGCATTATTATGATGATGTGGCGAAAAATGCCCCTTAGGGGCATTAACCATTACCCATGGTTAGGGCTGTAAACGAACCGGACGAACACGGACGGAGCTTGTCCGTGTTCGTTTGTTAAGCTTTAAATCTGTTCATGAACTGTTCGTGGACAATTTTCGAACATAAAATTTTGTCCGTGTTCGTGTTCGTTTGTAATTTGGTTGTTCACGAACTGTTCGTGAACATTGTCTGCGAACACAAACGAACACTAACGGACACAAACGGACACAAACGGACGTTTGACTAGAAAATATAGATAAAACATTGTTAATGGACACAAACGAACACAAACGGATGAACGAATATAAAATTTAAAACATTGTTATTATAAGTTTCTTTATATATATATATAATATTAAAATTTTAAATATGTAATTTAAAAACCAAATGAACACAAACGAACAAGTATAAACGGATATAAACGAACACGTTTCCGAACGTTCACGAACATAAACGAACAAACGCGACCTATGTTCATGTTCGTTCGTTTAACTTAACGAACGAAATTTCTTGTTCGTGTTCGTTCATTTGTTAAACGAACGAACACAAACGGACTTCCCGCCGAACGGTTCATGAACTGTTCGCTGAAAGTTCGGTTCGTTTACAGCCCTACCCATGGTCTAAGGGTGGATGGGGTGGTGGGTGATTCTATCACTCCATCACACTATCACTCCCAATAATATTTTGTCACTTCATTTTCATCACACCCCATCACATTCATCACAAACAAAATGGAGTGTATGATTGGATCACACTCAATTTTTTTTATATAAAAATAAAAATATTACATTAAATAAAATTAAAAAGTTACATTAACTAAAAAAATAAAAAAAACTAAAAAAACATAAAACTAAAAAAAACTAAAAGTTAACAACCCAACCCCACTTGCGACAAATTTCACGTTTTCGTTCGATGACAATCGACTTGTATGGTTCTTTGGCGTCTTCGTGGTTCTCTTTCATAACCTTCAAATCTTTATTTTTTTAAACTTCGGACAAATGTTTCATAAAGTTACATTAAATAAATAATAGAAATTAAATAAAACATTACTAGAAAAAAAAATTCTAGTAATAGTCGATGTGAGCGAAACCTTCCTGCACATCTTCTGTTTTGTAGGGGAAATTAAGCGTCGTTCGCTTAAAAAAATTTCGAAGTTTTGACACATCGATTCGAGATCCACATAAAAAAAACATATTAATATAATATTTTGGTTTACATATTATTAAAAAATATTGAGCTAATATATTGTTATCTTCTTAGGTAAAAAAAAAACAATATATCTTCTTGAACAAAAACAAATTGTCTTTTTTTTTCATCAATGACGTTTACAGAATACTTGAACAGAAAAGAAATTGTCTTTTGTTCTGCAATATCCATGCGGGAAACCAATGTTGCAAAAGTCGCTAGGCGGTCCCTAGTGGGGAGTTAGGTGTACTCGGGGAGTACTCGGACCTGGTAAATATAAAGAAAATTTATTATTGGATATAATATATATATATATATATATAGGGTAGGGATCCTAAGAGAACCAACCCCTATTTGAGAACTGAGAGAACCATTCTGGGCCACACATTTCATACAAAGGCAATATATATATATATATATATATATATATATATATATATTTTGCTTTAATCGCACATTTTTATGCAAGGAAAATATTTTTTTATTTTTTTTGAATTTTTTTTTCATTTATACATATGTGTATATAGCATTTTTCAGCTTTACATATGTGTATATTTCAGTTATACATATGTGTATATTGCATTATACACATGTGTATACTGAAAAAAAATACAAAAAAAAAATTCTTACATATAAAGCAGCGATTTTTGCAAAAAAAAAATTATTTTTTTTTTGCCTTAGAGAAATGTGTGGCCCAGAATAGTTCTCTCAGTTCTCAATTTGGGGAAAGGTTATCATTTGAACCAAATCCTATATATATATATATATAGGGGATGGTTAGAATAAAAACCCACCTAAAACGAGAAAACCCGGTAAACCCAATCTAGACCATTGATCTAAAGTGATCAATGGTCTAGATTCATTCTATATTATTTTAATATATTTATGTAGGTAGATGACAAAAAAAAGGCACAATGGTCAAATGGCATTTTTCTAAAAAAGCACATATGACAAGTGGACCCCACACATGTCACATCATCTCTCTCATACTTTTGTGACCATGGTCCTAAATCTGTCAGCACGTCATGTTACATATGTAACATATGCAGTGTTGCGTACGTTAAAGTTGCACTGACTCTGGTCTTATATGTGATTTTTTGTTGCATACGTTAAAACATATAGATTGTATATAATCAATTAAAAACTTTATAGATCAAAAAACATTCAAATGTACACAAGAATTGTTTCTTACAAAGTGATAAAAACAAACAAAACGGTCATTACAAATCGACAAATGCTAAAAAAATTATAATAAATAAAAAATATTGTCTACACTTCATTCTTGATAATCGTCTTCATCTTTAATGCAAAAAATATGCTCACCTGCAAAAATAAAACAAAAATCATCAATTTACATGTAAAGCCCCCCCCCCCTGTCTGGATTACAAAAAAACATACGAAACTGATACAAACAAACATTGTTTTATCCATTTAGTTATCAAGATTATCAAACATACGAAACTGATAGCAACTTAGTTCTGCTGTTACATACGAAACAGACTCAAACATAGATTTGATCCCATGATTAGTGACTTTTGTTTTTATCAATATATGGTAAAAAAATCAGAAGCTAATTTATACCAACTTAGTTCTGCTGCTACATACGAAACAGACGCAAACATAGATTTAATCCCATGATCAATGACATTCCATTCAAGAGTTTTTTCCCCAATTCTTCCTCTATAATATGCAAAAAATCAAACATTTGTATCTGGTAAAAAAATCGGTAACTAATTTATACCAACTTGGTTTTGTTGTTACATACGAAACAGGTGCAGTATAGGAAACAGATGCAAACACACATTCCACACATTATAATACTCATACAAACATGCACATACTGGTAAAAAACAAATCAGACATATTGTTGCATATGTTAAGAGACACTAAAATTCACCAATTTTGATTAAAAAACATATTAATAATAATAACATATAAAAAAGGTTAATTAAGAGTTTTTTTTCCCAATTCTTCCTCTATAATATGCAAAAAATCAAACCTTTTTTTTCTGGTAAAAAAATCGGTAACTAATTTATACCAACTTATTTATGTTGTTACATACGAAACAGACGTAATATGTAAACCTACGTGTTAACGTATGCTACCTACGTGTAATCCAACACCAATAAATATCAAACTTTTTCAGGTGGATAACATATGTTAAGACGTGATCCACGTCTTAACAAAATGTGTACCATTGCACACACTCCATATGAATTTACTTTTTAAAATTCACTACTTTTTTATTGAAAAAAAAAACTCATAATAATAATAATGATACTCACATATTGACCGATCTCGCCGTTTTTTTTGCTTGGCCGCTTTAACAATTTGGTTCGGTGTGGAAATTTTAACCCGTCGCATAAATCAAGTGTAACTTTTATAATAATTTTAATAAAATAAATAAAAATAATAATAACCATCAAACCAATAAAACCTACAGATCCAACTAAACTACCCAACACCACTAGTCTAAATCTGTCAATCTCCAAAAATCAGTTTTAAAATTATATGAAAACTAGGATAACAGAGTCGTAAAGACTCGTAGTAGTAAGAGAAGATTTAAAGCCCAAATTAATTTAAACCGTTAAACAATATGTGTATTTTGCCTGATGCATAGACACAAAATCAAGATCATCTTGCACATAACGTAAAAGTTATAAACAGTTACCTTCTTGTCGATAAAATCGGCCCAAAACCTGGCATTAGCTTTGGCATAAGGATCAGAGGGTAACAAAGGAGGTTTATGGTTCCAAACTTCATCGATGTATTGAACGATGATGCTGGATTCACAGATGGGTTTGCCGCTGTGGATGAGAACCGGGATTTTCTTGTGAATCGGGTTCATGTCCAGAAGCAGCTGGCTTTTGTTCCTCAAGTCTTCTTCTCTGAACTCGTATGGGATACCCTTTTCGGCTAGAGCTATCCTGACCCTCATGCCGAACATGCTAGCCCAGAAGTCCAGTAGAACCAGTTGGATGGTTGTTGATACAGGGGTATTATTGTTGATTCAGGGGTATAGCAGAGATGGTGGGAGTCTGTGTATGTGTGTGTGTGTGAGAGAGAGAGAGGGGGCTTGCTTATATAGGAGGGAGAATGAAAATATTCAAATTATTAAATGGGGGGAAAACAAAAATGACTAATATGCCCTTGAAGACATAAAATAATATATCTATTAATGGGTGATGTGGAGCAATAAGGGCCACTAGTTGGGTTTCCGGGAGGTTTCTCGTTTTAGAGGGTTTCCATTATACCTTTAGCCTATATATATATAGGGGATGGTTATAGAGAAAACCATAAAAATTTGAGAAAACCTTGTAAACTCATTGTGAGCCATTGATCAAAGTAGATGGATGGTCAAGATTCAATCTAGATTATTTTAATAGATTTATTAAGCTATATGACAAAAAAAAGGGCACAATGGTCAATTGTCATTTTTCTGAAAAAGCACATATGACAAGTGGACCCCACACATGTCACATCATCTCTCTCTTACTTTTTTCACATTATTATAAAAGCTGTCAGATGCCCGTGTTACATATGTAATATGTGTTGTGTTACGTAGGTTAAAACTGAGTTGCCAGTTTATATTATTTAAAAAAATGCTGATTTATTATTTTTTTATTAGACAATATTTTTTTCGTTTTATTGTAACAGCACCAGAATTGTTGCATACGTAACAAGAATTGATATGGTTATAGGCATTTTGTTACTTAAAATGCTACTTACAAAGTGCTAAAAACAAACAAACGGTCATTACAAAATGCAAAAAAATTTATAGATCCAAAAACATTCAAATGTACACAAGAATTGTTTCTTACAAAGTGCTAAAAACAAACAAAACGCCATTGCAATTCAACAAAATGCTAAAAAAACTATCATAAATAAAAAAAAATTGTCTACACTTCATTCTTGATAATCATCTTCATCTTTAATGCAAAAAATATGCTCACCTGCAAAAATAAACCAAAAATCATCAATTTACTTGTAAAGACACCACCCCCCCCCCCCCCTTAACGTATGTTAACCAACTGGATTACAAAAAAACATACGAAACTGATACAAAAAAACATTGTTTTATACATTTAGTTATCAAGATTATCAAACTTAAAAAATCAAAACTTTGTATCTGGTAAAAAAACAGAAACTAATTTATACCAACTTAGTGGTGCTGTTACATACAAAACAAACGCAAACATAGATTTCATCCCAATTCTTCCTCTATAATATGCAAAAAATCAAACATGTATCTGGTAAAAAAAATCGGTAACTAATTTATACCAACTTAGTTCTGTTGTTACATACGAAACAGACGCAATATAGGAAACAGATGCAAACATACATTCCACACATTATAATACTCATACAAACATACACATGCTGGTAAAAAACAAATCAGACATTTTGTTGCATATGTTAAGAGACATTAAAATTCACCAATTTTGATTAAAAAAACATATTAATAATAATAACATATAAAAAAGGTTAATTAATAGCTCAAATTTTCAAAACCATCACAAACAACTTGTTTTTATCAAACACTAATTTATACCAAATTAGTGGTGCTGTTACATACGAAACAGACGCAAACATAGATTTCATCCCAATTCTTCCTCTATAATATGCAAAAAATCAAACCTGTATCTGGTAAAAAAAATCGGTAACTAATTTATACCAACTTAGTTCTGTTGTTACATACGAAACAGACGCAATATAGGAAACAGATGCAAACACACATTCCACACATTATAATACTCATACAAACATACACATGCTGGTAAAAAACAAAATCAGACATATTGTTGCATATGTTAAGAGACATTAAAATTCAACAATTTTGATTAAAAAAACATATTAATAATAATAACATATAAAAAAGGTTAATTAATAGCTCAAATTTTCAAAACCATCACAAATAACTTCTTATTATCAAACACCAATAATAATAACTAGTTTGACCATTAAAAAGTCAAAACTAATAACCAAAACTCAAGATTAATATTAAAGAAATTAGAATATATGTAGATTACAAAATACAAATCATGACCAAAAACAAGAAAGTAACCAAGAAAACATGAACAAAAAAATAAAAATAAAAAAAGCCGGCAGCTTCAAGCATGCCCATTTAGACTTTCTGTAGTCAAAAGGTTGATTACTTTAATATAGAACAGTTAAAATTAGCTATCAATACTTGTTTTTATGCAATAGAACGTGTTTTCTGTTGAATGTACATCTAGACATGTATCCTAGTTGAAGCACATTAATTAATAAGTAAGATAAAAAAAAGAAGAGAGAAAGTTAGAATACCAGTCATGACCAAGGACAAAAAGGGCCCAAAACATGGTTCCTTAATAGCTCAAATTTTCACACATCCTTAACCAAACGGAGAGATGAAGGATAAAACTTATAAACAAAAAAAAAACCAACGGAAACAGACCGGTTCTCTGCAAACCCTTAACCAGACGGAGAGATGACGATCGTCTGCTAACCCTTAACCAACGGAAACAGACCGGTCACCACGACGGAGCTCCGGCTCCACCCTGAGTGATTGTTGCAGATCCCGAACGGAGAGATGACGATCGTCTGCAAACCCTTAACCAACGGAAACATACCGGTCACCACGACGGAGCTCCGGCTCCACTCTGAGTGATTGTTGCAGATCCTGAACGCTTTCATCTGTCGTCGACGATCCCCACAACGTTCAGATCCCCAACGTTCAGATACCCCAACATCTATTCTCTGTTTCAGACACGAGAGACGATGAGAGATGAATATGAAGCAGAGGACGATGAGAGATGAATATGAAGCAGAGGACGATGAGAGATGAATATGGGTCGTTATGTTGTTGTCGACACTACGTGAATCTGACCTGGGTCTTATATACAAGCATTTGAGATATGAGAGAGATGGATTTTTCTTGGTGAGTATTTTTTTAGAGAGATGGACAGAGGTGATGAGAGATGATATGGGGAGAAATCAAAATTTTGAAAAAATGAGAGAGAGGGGGGAAGATATATAACTGTCACTTGATAGAGAGAGAAGAGAGAAATTACTGAAACACCCTTGGGTTAATAAAAAATAATTTGTTTTAATTGTTGATGTGGAACAATGTGAGCCACAAGATGGGTTTCCAGGAGTTTTCTCGTTTTAGAGGGTTTTCTCTATACCTTTAGCCTATATATATATATATATATATATATATATATATATATATATATATATATATATATATATATATATATATATATATATATATATCAAAATAAGCATAATTCATGTCAAATACGCATTTTTTTAAAGATATGTTTAAAATTCAAATTTTTCCGAGTACAAGGCTGAGTAGGCCGAGTACAGGGTCGAGTAGGACGAAAATGACTGATTTTGACCACTGAGTACAGGGCCGAGTTGACCGAGTACAGGGCCGAGTTGGCCGAGTAGAAGGCCGAATTGGCCGAGTAGCCCAAGTACAGGGCCGAGTTGGCCGCCGCCGACTAGTTTGGCCGAGTAGGAGAAAGTCGCCTCGGAGGGGTTCCGAGGTCCGAGTAGTCACCAAGTACAAGGCCGAGTAATCCCACTTTTACAACACTGCAAGAAACAGAGAAGGCACCATGATGTTCATCGCACCATTTCTTCATCATAGCCGTGACACAATAGGAGGGGCAGTGTTCGCGGACATCATAGTTATCACGGAGTGACAATCACGGATTACCCGGTCCATCCTAACTAAAGTGGTAAATATGTCCTTATAAAGTTATAGCAGGAGACCGCAGGGTACAATTGTAGTAAACAGTGATGTACAACTTGTGGTCAAATTATTAAAGAATGATTACACAATCTTACATTGGTCCACGGTCTTCTTTTCACACGTGTCACCATCTCAGTGACCTGATTTTGACAACTGAACACCACTGCAACCGTCAAATATGTTCCCCGCAATTTTGGCTACCGACTCCTTTGCTTCTGTCAGTAAAATTAAAAGGCAGTTTAGAGTTTTCTATAAAACTCAAATGTGTTTTAAATTTATTCAAAACAAATGAGATAAATCGTATTTATTTGGCATTTGTGTTTTTAAATTAGGTTGACGACATGAAACTTTTTCCATCTCCAAATTAAAACTAAAATAAGTTATAGTTTTTTAGTTAGTTTAGCTGTAAGAACTTTTAAGAAAAGTTTTGGCTATTAATAAAAGAATGTTGCTTGACCCATATGCGTGGTTAGAACTCTCTTTAATTTTCAAGCTAATCAGTTTTTTTTCCTTTCAATTTGTTTATATCTACTAACAATATATATACTCTGCCTACTATAATGAAATGGTGTTTACTAATGTGCTTGTAGCCCAATGATACCAAGGTATCTATTAATAGAAGTGCATAAAACGCCTTTTCGGGTATTGACAAAAAAACTGGGTATCTTATTTTTGGGTATTGACAATAACTAGGTCATTTTGGTTCCGGGTATTAGCCTAAAAAACCATAACTGGTGTCACCTGTTCCAAGTGAGGTATGAGAAAAACTTGGAAACAAGGTACCTTTCGGGTTTTTCCTTAGGGTATTTTTCTGGTATAGATGGGGTTTTAAGGGGTTGGGTTCATGGGTTATACATATATATGGATCTTGGGTATTTTAAGGGTATTCAGAATACCTGGGTACGGGTATTCGCTATAACTGGGATTATGGTATTTTTCAGGTTCAAAAAACACTTCCACGTTTGGATTTTATAATTGAAGGTCATAAGTGGTGAATACCCTATGAGAAGGGTCGCGTACGGGTTCGGGATTTTTTTTTCTTTCCAATACCTGATGCGGTGTGCAACCTCAAACTACTGGCTTCCACCAATCACATATTGTCAACTCTCTTTGACCCCAAAATATCTTAATTGGTGGCAACACTAACCTAAACCATAGGCTTTAACCTTTTACACTGCTATCTCTCCACACACACTACTCTCTTTCTATCTCTCTCATACCGACACACACGTGCACTTCGGCCACAACAACCCGCAACCCCTTCCCTGATGATGCGACGACAGTGTTTTTTGAACATGATACGTGCCCACTCTCTCGAATTCCCATTATCCATGCACACGTTTACATAAGTATTAGTGGGTCTAGTTGTTTGAGTCAAAGCATTTGCATTTTGTTTGTTAATAGGGAGTTAGTGCATGAAAGTGTCCTAGAAATAAGGAGAAGATGGACTTAGTGGTACATGTTCTCACGTAACTTTGCATATTTATATTCTGTAATTGCATTTGTGTTTGAAAAGGAATGAAAAATTAAAATAAAGCTTTGTGATTTAATCTCTATTCTTGTCGTGTGTTCTTGGAAGTTTTGTAGGTTTTTCTTAATAAAACCTATCAGAACACTTCGGCCACAAGTTTTTGTGACAAGTTTTTTCTTTTTAGTTTTTTGAACAACAAGCTTTATTTTATTAATGAAGATCGGCCTAGTAAGAAGCTAGTAAACCGATGGTACACCAATACGGCACGTTACACCAAATTTAAAATCTGTCTAAGATTGTACCAATGTTTTTACAACTACATCTAAGCTAAAACTTTCAAGTTTCTACTATTATAATATTGTCACTATCTCACTTTACCCACTAAATATTTGGAGCAATTGTTTAGATGACTTCGTACTTTTTTACACAAGAATTGCCTGTCTATTTAATCTGAACTCACACACATTAGGGAAACAAACACATTAAGCGCAACGCTATCCCTAAAAATTGATGAAAAGGATATTGGATTTTATTAATTCAAACTTTGAAGAATTTGCTGATAATAACACTAACTTAAGAAATTCTCCCTGACAGTTCCAACTTTTAAACTACTATTTTCCTCCACCGAGCCTTTTACTAACTGGGTTATGACCCAGTTAGTTCATGGTGACGTGGCAGCTGACGTGGTCGCCTACGTCTACAAAAAACCAAACTGGCTTCTTATATGTTTGATTACATGGAAAATGCTATGAAACTTTAAAGAGTAAATTACCAAAACTGTCCCTGTGGTTTGGCCAAATTTGCCACTCCGGCCCAATCTTTTAAAAATTGCTTGAACAGTCCCTGACTTTTGAGAAAATAGGCCAAAACAGTCGAACGACTTAACCCAGTTAAGTTTTTGACGTTAAGTCATGGCATTTTCGTCAATTCACGTATAAATTCATCTTCTTCCCCCATTGTCCACCACCCACCACCATCTTCACCTTTCACCACCACCACCACCACTACCCACCATCTCCTACACCTTTCACCACCACCACCACCATTACCCACCATCTCTTTACAACTAACGTCGTCTGAGAAGACAGTGGGGAAAGGTAAATTTATACGTCGACTTTTGGGCAGATCTATTCCCCTAAAGCCATGGTTTTCTAGTCTATGGTTATCTGTTTTGGTCACAATAATCCAACACCCATCAACAACATTAAATTTATTTGCGCTACACATACCTAACCCACAAGTTGCGTTGTATGTGGCTGTCATTATTGGATTCTACCAGATATAATGCCTCTAAAATGAACACCCGTGTAAACTGTGCATAAACAATTTATGTTAGTTAAAGACACCATGTGAGATTTGTAGCAAAAACAAGGAAGACCTCACATTGGCAATTTCAAAAACACCTACACTGCAACAATCTATTGACATCAGAAAAACAAAACTCTTGTAATAATAAGCATCAATTACCATTGAGGGAGTAAATAAAAAAGGGTTAAACAAAAACAGGGATCAGTTGAATACCATAGAACAACTTACTTTACGAAGCAAGATATTCAGATGAACAAATAGTGGTCATCATGTCTAGTTACAACAATAAAAATTCTAAAGGTTACTGATGAGAGAAAGTGTCATCGGAGGGTTTATCATAAAAAGGGGGAAACACAATTAGGGTTTTAGAAATAGAAGTGGGAGAAAGGAAGAACTTACAATTGATCTGCCCAAAAGTCGACGGATGCAAAATGTAAATAACCTTTTGCAATGGTGGGTAATGGTGGTGGTGAAAGGTGGAGGAGATGGTGGGTAGTGGTGGTGGTGGTGGTGAAAGGTGAAGATGGTGGTGGGTGGTGGGTCTGATTAGGGAAGAAGAGGAATTTATATGTGAGTTGACGAAAATGCCCCTGACTTAAAGTGAAAAACTTAACTGGGTTAAGTTGGACTGTTTTGGCTTATTTTCTCAAAAGTCAGAAACTGTTCAAGCAATTTTTAAAATATTGGGCTGGAGTAGCAAATTTGGCAAACCACAGGAACGGTTTTGGTAATTTACTTAACTTTAAAAGAAAAACTCTAAATCCATGTGGGCCCCATATCCCAACCCCCTTGTCTTCATCAACGCCAATCATCATCATCTCCAGCCCACCCAACCATCTCTACCTCCTGCAACAAAGAACTAACCACCACATCCTCCTTCACAAACCACATCCACCCACCACCTTCAGCTATCGTCACCATCACAGTCATCCCCCACCCCACCACCATATCCTTTTTTCTTTATTTTGTCTACCGCCTGCAACACCACAATGAACATCGCACCACTCCACCCTCTACAACAACCACCATATCCTCTATTACTGCAACCCCCAAACACCTACACCATCACCTTTCCACCTCTCTACTTTTTCATAGTCCCTGCTCAACACCAACCCCCAATCTCCAACCAAAATCCTACCACCGTACACCACTCTCCACCACCAATTTCATTCACAGCACCACCGTCATATTCACCTGATTCCACCACCGTTCACCTTAAATACATGAAACCCTAACCCCCACCTGCACTTCGCCCCAACCAGAAACCCTAGCCTACTCCACTGTTATTGCAACCAGGATCCTCATTTAGTTATCGTTTGAATGATAACTTTTAGTTGAATTTCAGTTTAAGGGGGGGTGGGTGGTGGCCGCAGAGATGGTGGGTGGTAGTGGTAACCTAGATGGTTGTGGTGGCAGGTGTTGGTAGCCAAGGTGGTGGTGGTGGTGGTGGTAAGGGGACTAAATAAACAATTTTTTTATAAAAAAAAAATCCACGTAGGAGACCACGTCACCATGAACTAACTGGGTTATAACCCAGTTCAGTGTTGTAAAAGTCGGCCTACTCGGCCTTGTACTCGGCGACTACTCGGAATTCGGAACCCCTCCGAGGAGACTTTCTCCTACTCGGCCAAACTAGTCGGCGACGGCCTACTCGGCCCTGTACTCGGGCTACTCGGCCAACTCGGCCTTGTACTCGGCCAACTCGGCCCTGTACTCAGTGGTCAAAATCAGTCATCTTCGTCCTACTCAGCCCTGTACTCGGCCTACTCGGCCTTGTACTCGGAAAAAATTGAATTTTAAACATGTATCTTTAAAAAAACATGCGTATTTGACATTAATTATACTTAATTTCCAACAATTAATTTTCTTTATATTTACCATCTCCGAGTACTCCCCGAATACTCCGAGTACACCCAACTCCCCAGTCAGCCGACTAGGGGCCGCCTAGCGACTTTTGCAACATTGACCCAGTTAGTAAAAGTCTCGGTGGAGGAAAATAGCTTGAAAGTTGGAACTGCCAGGGAGAATTTCTTAAGTTGGGATTATTATCATCCAATTCATCAAAGTTTGGATTAATAAAATCAAATATCCCTTTATGAAAACACCACGACTTGGTGAGTATGAAAAATTGGCCCCTACAAAATTATAAACCCTTATTATAAAATTCCATTTCAAAACTGGCAAATTATATTAAGATAGCAGGCAGGCGGCAACGAGTTGCGCCGCCCCCTTTCTGGATAGCGAAACATATATAGTCTACTAAAAACAAAACTATGTCCCTTGGGGATCGAAATATTGCCGTGGACAACCCGTTGAACTCTGGCCATGAAACAGACAACTTCCGGCGCCAAGGAGCCAAAGGTATCAAAGGCCAAGGGACAAAGACATGTTGGTTATCTTCACAGGCTTTAGCATGCGTTTCAACTTTCTTCAACTCTGCCCTTTTCATTGCTTGCTTAGCCACAAAACCATTATCCTGAAAACCTGCTAGAGGGGACACACCCGTGAGGTCAACACAAACGTGTTTTCCACCAACCTAGCCAAAGACGAGCATGCCTACTAGCCGTAGAGTAGATCTCCCCTCCGCTGGGCCTGTTAGAAAATTAACGAGGGCCGCCTTCTTGGCTGAAACCCAGCTCACCTTAGAATATCCCCTAAAGTGTCCTGTACCAATTCGTGGCGGTATTTGAATCTCGAAAGCTCTTTGCGATGGACCACATGGTACCCATATTTACCCAGACATGCCTTACGAAAGATTAGACATGTTTCATCCTCTGGGAACATGGAAAATATCAAACGGTATTTAAGAATTGCCCTGTATTCAACCACGATCGGGATAACGGTCAACGAATCCTGGGCATAAGGACCCTGCAGGCATTCAACCACCACCTTCTGACCGGGAGGGGGGGGGGGGACAACCCAAAAACTTCTCCCATGGATATATATTTCAACTTACATCAATATTGAACCTAATGGGTTTAATTGGGCAAATGGTTTAATTGAAAATGAGACGATTGCTTGATCGGCCCAAACAAAAACAAAAACAAAATAAAAACATAATAGGTTTATCAAACAAAGTATTAAATCTGAGACGATATTCAAGACCAAAACTTTTTATTGATTCTTTAAAGACACTACATAAAAACAAGAAACATTAGCCCTATTTATGCTAGTTCAATAACCAACCTTAACCAATTCAACTTAGGAAACATAATACTAACACAATTCAAACTAGACTTATCTAAACAAACTAGATAATGATCAAACAAAATAAAATACTAGATAATTCAAATAATAATTAACCAAACTTAATTATTATTTTACTCATTTAATCCTTCGACTTTAGCCCTTCGACTTTGGTCCTTCGAGTTGATATCGCCACAATTTTAACACTCCCTCTCGATATCAACTATAAACCTCTTTCTACTAAAATCTGCATACCGGGTTGGTGTTAGATTTTTTACACTCCCTCTCAATACCGACTTCACTCATTCTAATTCTTGAACACTACTCAAGCATCTTTACTTCCGGTAATACATTTAGCTATATTCTTTTCTCCCTCTTGAACTCAAGTCAGATAGTTTGCACTCTCTTAAACTTGACCAATAACATAACTCCGTCCACTAGAAGAAGGGATAACTTATCAAGAATAATTTTTTTAATTTTATGGTATAATTTTTTTTAAGTAATGAAGTATATAAAAGTTATTGGAGTTCAAAATATTGGTATAACTAATATGTAATGACAAGAATATATGCAGCGGACGAAATTCCCTTTTTATTTGATTTTTCCAAGTGAGGCATACTAAGGGTATGTGTAGGGAGGGCTCTATAAAGGGGTTTTATAAGGCTTTATAACCCTACTTAGTTTTCATTTACACCCACTCTATAGTATTAATTAGGTTTGAATATAACAAACCAATAAAAATTCACCTTCACTTATTAAAGTTTGACTAGAAATAGAGTCTACATTAGTCTCCTTAATTACACTCTAAATTTAATTAGTAATAATAGGGATTTAAATTGATTATAAATCTTTATCTATTTATTTTAAATTTACTGATAGTATGAAAAAAGAACTCATTAAATTAGATTATTAGTTATGTAGGAATTTTAAAGTTTAAATATTCAAGCTACAAACAAAGAGTAGATTTGTGCAACATTACGTTTTAAAAATTGATAAAAAAATGTCCTAGATGTTCTCATTGCAAAATTATTTTATAAACCAATATCCTTTAATTATATAGGTTTTGTTCAAAGGTGAACAACTTAACTTCCAGAAAAAAAGCGTTCGGTAAACTATAGTTAAATAAACACATTTTCTGAAAAATATTTGTTAAGTAAAAAGTTCATTCACTTGGTGAACAAAAAAATAGTAAAAGAAATAAAGGTAATAAAACTACAAAACAGGTTATATTAAAAGAAAAATTAACGTAATAAAATAAAATTTAAGTGCATTTGGTTTTTTTAGTTTTACGTGAAACCATTTAAGAGATGTTTTTAACTTTTTAGTAATAATAAATAAATGTTTATTAAAGTTTTTAATTTTCTAGGTAACAATCAATAATCTATATAGAGTATAGTGTAATAGAGTAGGGTGTAAATTAATGCTTGTGTAGTAATTAGTGCATTTATTGAGAGGTAATTTATAGAGTATGGTGTACTAGGGTGGGTGTAAATAGCAACACCCGGCTTTATAAATTAGATAATCATTGCTTAATTATTGTTTTTTTATTTAAATAACAATATTAATAACAATAAAAATATTAAAAGAAAATTTATTAAATAAAAAAATAATATTTAATATTAAATAAAAAATAATATTCAAACGGCTAGTTATCAAACGGTTACTATTCCAACAGCTAGTTTTCTAACCCAATAAATACAAGACCAAAACGAATTATCAGTCACAATTATCACTCAAACATTCAAAGATATGGGTGGGGGTTATCCTAACGAAGTTGCCGGACCTTCCAATCTCCGGCGATACTCTCGCCAGAGACGTCATTTACCAGTTTCATCTCTTCCTCCTCAACTAATATTCTCTTCTCCTCCCCCTCCTCAACCAATGTTCTCTCCTCCTCCTCCTCCTCCTACTCAACCAGTGTCCACTCCTCCTCCTCTTCGTCGAGTAACCCCCATTCCTCCTCTACCAGGTTACACTCCCCCAACTCCAGATGCTCCTCTCACAGATGAGGAATACATCTAGGCTGTGGACTATACTATGGTTGTCATGGGATTGGGGCAGCTACGAATGGTGGAGACCCAACCCCAACCCCAACCCCAATCCCACCCCAAACCCTCTTGCTCCAGAACCAAATGAAGAAAGTTATGAAGCAGATATTGTTGGGGAATATATGAGTATGGATGATGAAACATACTCTATTCCAAGTCCTGAATATGGCTGCATCCGCTCGGATGCTAGGTCCGACGGTCGTGATAGTGATCGTTTTGTATCGTCGCAAGAGTATACACTCGAGGACTGGGATAATTATTCTCCATAGAAAGAGATTTAGGTTTAATTATGTAATGTTTTAATAAGTAGTTTAGGATTATGTAATGTTTTCATTTAATAAGTAATTTAGGATTATGTAATATGTTTATGTAATGGTTTTAATTTAAATTTTATGTAATGTGTTTATCTAAACTAACATTAAAAATAAACATTAAACATTAAAACTAATAATTAAATATTAAACATTAAAACATAATATTAAACATTACACATTAAAATACTTAAATAAAACATTAAACACTAAAACTAAATATTAAACACTAAACATTAAAATAAAAAAATAAAACATTAAACATTAACACTAAACATTAATAATTAAACTTTAAAAAAATGCATCAGTTGTCATGACAGAATATTGGTGATGTGGAAGTCGCTTCTGTACCACTGCCGATAAGCGTCTTGTGTGAGTTGAATTACCATTTGTTGGCTAACGCTATGGTGCGCCTCCATCGTCGCTTCATAGAGGGTGTTCCATCTCGTACAGTTATTTTGTACGACATACCACTTATTGGCGATCTCATCAACGTTGCGGTTGTTTGTTTGGCTAATTCGGTTGTATTCCACCAACACATTGTGCCAAAAATCCTCCCTATTGTTTGGCGGATTCCCGTTTGTGTTAATCCACGCCGTCACCAACTGGATTTGATCCTGATTAGTCCACCGTGCCATACTTTCGGTTTGTGTTTGGGTTTGTGTTAAAAGTATATGTGTTTGTGTTAATATGTGTATGTATGTATATATATGTGTGTGTTTGTGTAAAAATGGGGGAATGTTAAAAAATAACCGTTGCCCTCAATCAATGGTCCCAACGTTCCATTTTCAAATCGGTCAAATGGTCCCAACGGTTCAATAGTGCTCGCCATCTACATAAACCTGCAACCCAAAACGCCCCCATAGAGCCGGCGGGGGCGGTGTTCCCGGCGCTATGGGAGGCTATAACACCCCATAGCGAGAGGGCATGAAACCCACTACACATGAACTAAGTGAATGACCCTTAATTACAACTTGTTACTCGGATATTCTCCTAATTAGATTTAGTTAATCCAGTTAATTCCCTGTGAAGTGACAAAGTGGTTGATGGTGGTAAGAGGTGGAGATGGTGGTTGGTGGTGGTGAAAGGTGGAGATGGTGACGGGTCGTTTAGAGCGGAGAAGATGAAGTGGATGGGATGGGGTGGTGGGCCCTACATAAATTCTTAAATATTAATTGTATTTCTTTTATTTTGAATTTTATTTTAAAGAATAATGGTAGTTTTGTCATTTCACATGAACTTAGCTACCTTAACTAACATTCATCTAGTCATAAGACCATCCGATTAACAAGTTACCAAACCACAGAGATCATGCATTTAGTTTCAATAAAGTTAGGGAATAATGGTGAAATATGGGTAAATCACATGGATTATTCGGGCATTTTTTTCCTTCATAATTTAAAAAATAAAATCAAAAAATTGATAATTAAAAATGAAAAAAGAAGTTAATGTGTTGTGTATATTGTACTATATGTAAATAATAGTCCGTAGTTATATTAACTTCATACGGAAAAAAACATAGAAGACATAATACGGAAACCAACGTCGATATGCGTATATAAAGTGGTAAACATCAACTTGCGTGGACCTCACAGGGATGTCTCATCTAGCTTGTTTGAGAGATAACGGATTAATAGCCCGACAAGCAATGAGGAGGCAGAAGCGAAGAAAGTGGAAAAGGATGTTAAAGCTTGCGAAGAGAACTAACATGTTTTTGTCACTCTGACTTTTGATACATTTGGTTCTCTATCACCACAAGCTATTCATTTCCTGACCGAGGTTCAGCGGGTTATCCATAGCAATGTCTCGGTCCCATGGGACAAGGGTTTGTGTTTAGTAGATTAGGATTCGCTATCCAGAAAGGGGTGGTGGCGCAACTTGTTGCCTGTCTGTCTGCTATCATGATGTAATTCTTGCAGTTATGAAATATGATGGCCTGGTTATTCACACAATCCTCTATTTTATCTGCACAACCCAATACGGCTCGTACGACTATATGGGTCGTAGAGGCCTATATGAGCTGTATAAGTTTCCCAATCATTGGGCAATCATTGACAATGATTGCCCAATGATCGGTTTGTTACATATGGGTCGTATGGGGATATATGGACTGTATAGACACAAAGAATATTAATATCTTGTTATTGTGTTGGAATGATGTGTTGAGTTGGACCTTTACGGTCCATAAAAGGCTCTACGGTCCGTTTATGAGCCAACCTTTACGACCCATAAAGGGCTATACGACCCGTAAATATGTTTTTTTAAGCGTTGTTGATTAATTTTAAGCATGTTATTTGAGTTTTTTTATTAAAAAATTTCATTTCTTATTATAAAAGTAATAGAGCATAAAAAACACTTTTTTCCATTTAATATGTAACATATTGAGTCTTCTTTGTTTGTGTGAGTCTAAATTAACTAGTAGGAATCAAGAGCGTTTTCTATGTGATGGTTATGGTTGTATTTCCGCTACAATCAAATTGTTTGTATACTAAAAAATAATAATTTATAAATAAATAAATAATAAAATTACCTTTCCGTATGATTTTGCAGACCCTAGTATATAGATCCGGTATCAAATTTAAACAAAGAAAACACGCTCGAAAACCATATCATCTAAATAATTGAACTAAAAGAATCCCAAATTGAATGAGGGCCTCTGAATACTTGCTGATGCAAGGGTGAAGACCCGTGATTAAGTAAAAGATATATCTCTATGCATGTATACTTCGAGTATCCAACTCATTTGTGCTATGGTCTTGTTGTTGAGATGATTTGATATTAGATTAACAATTTATAGTTAAGATAAACATGTCTAATTAGGAATTGAATTTTGTTACTTTTGATTGTTCCAATAGTAACTTTAATTTTGATAATAACAAACGTATGAAATTCTAAAAAATCATGTAGTGAAACTAAGACCACTCGACCTAGGAAGCAAATTCACCACATGTCGCCGGCACTCTACCGTACTTTTTAAGTTTCTATCTGTGAGTTAACAAAATTCAAAATTTAAACATAACTATGGAAGATAACTAAGTGATGTGTGTCAAAGATGGATTAACACAGTGATGAAAACTGTAACTTAATTAAAAGGATCATGTATAAGACAGGGATGTAACGTTGTTTTATAATGTATACTGAATTATTATGTGAAAAAAAATTATTGTTTATACTATTTTACCTTTATAATAAGAAATGAAGAATTTTTTTTTTATAAAAAAACTCAAATACCATGTTTAACACTAATAAACAACACTTAGAAAAAAACATAATTGTGGCCCTTATAGGAATTTACGGGCCGTGGTGGCCTATATGGGCAGGAGATGGTTTGGGGAAGGGTTGTAAAGTCATTTATGGGTGGTAAAGTAGCTTATATACGGGCCGTATAGACTTTTATAGCCGTAAATGTCCAACCCAACACATACATTCCAACTAGGGTTGTTCAAAACGCTCGGCGCTCGCCGATCGCTCGCCGCTCGTTCGAAATTTGCTCGGAAATTGCTCGTTCGATTTTCCGATCGGTTGTAAATGAGCCGATCGGCTCGGTTCGGTTTGTAAACGAGCCAAGCACGAGCAAAGGTCCGCTCGGCTCGGTTCGGCTCGATATAATTTTTATTAATTTATTATATATATAATTATATGTATAAACATTAATTACAATTATATTTATAGTTTTATACATGCCACTCTATTGGGTTTAGGTCAATATATGCATATATAGAGTTATATTTATAGTTATTGGCTCAGTCAACTCAATGATAAATTAACCATAAGTTTAATTGTAAAACCCTAAGTCGTGAAAAAACATGCTTGACTTCCTATTCCCATTAGTTGTCCACCATCAATCATCCCCCGCTATCAACCTACGCCACAACAAGACAATCGTTCTCTGTAGTATACTCAACTAGAGCCTCATTCTCAAACGGTCGAACCTCAGACATCACTAGGCAGCGAGAATATTAAAGGAAACATCCCAAATTTATGGTTGTCCGAAAACATTCACCGCTCGTCGCTCGCTCGATGCTCGCTCGAAAAAATGTGCGCTCGAACACTGCTCGCTCAGTTCCTGGATCGATTGTAAATGAGCCGATCGGCTCGGTTCGGTTTGTAAATGAGCCAAGCACGAGCAAAGGTCCGCTCAGTTCGGCTCGGCTCGTGAACAGCCCTAATTCCAACACAAAACTAAGGTGAAAATATTCTTTGTGTATACGACCCATATAGCTCTATACGACCCATATGTACTCAACCAATCATTGGGCAATCATTGCCAATGATTACCCAATGATTAGGAAACATATATGACCAATATACACCGCTTTACGACTCATATAGCCCTATACGGGCCGTATATATTTGTTTTTTCAGAATGCATTTATTGCACTGACATCCTATACGGCCTAGGCCTTTACAAGCCGTATAACACTATGAGGTGTGGTAGAGGCAAGGATTGGGAGGACTTGCTGCCATGTCAGCAAATTGTGGGTCCTCTTCTTATGATGACAACTTGAGGACTACCCAAGGGTGTGACGACAGTCTTTCTTAAATAGTCCTCCACTCCTATTGTCTAACATTTAATTTTTATTTTCTAATCTTTAAATAACTAAATAATTAACATAAAAAGTCACATAATATTTAAAAAAAAGTTACAAACAAATAAAAATTTACACCTAAAAAAATAAAGCCTACCGAAAAAAAAAAAAGCCACGTCTAGTTCTTGTCGTTGGCCCAAATATAATCGATCAAATCCAATTGTAAATGTAGTTGCCTGTGCTCGTTGCGTAATGAGAAGTCGTTAATTTCTTGCTAAGTCGGGCTAACGGAAACACTATTATCCCTGAGCTCGTTTTCATGAAAATCACAAAAGGCCATGCCTTCTTGGTCTCTGTTTATTGCCGCTTACCTGGTTTGTGGTGCACTTGAGACCTCTTGTTACTCACCCTGAATGATTTCCACCGCCATCGCCACAATATTTATAAAAAATTGTTTTTTCTCAGTAGACGATGAAGACTACGAAGCAAACGAATGAGCATTCGACAGTGTTATAATTTTTATAAAAACTTAAAAAAAAATTGTATAGGTTAAGAGGAATAGGTTATAAAATGTAAAGATTTGAGAGAGAGGTGTAGTTGTGAGTGGTTTTTTTTTTTTTAAAGTGTTAATATGGATAAATAATAAAATTTTGTTTTATTTTTAAATGAAAACGGTCATATGACCGTTGGAAAGGCCCACACAAACCAACCCACCAATCGAAGGACCCGGCCAAGACGTCCAATTCTAGCCTTTTATGACGGTTCGGGCACGGCTGGGGCGGTGTTGGCCGGTCCTTGACAAGGTCGACGAGCCCTTGCCGTGCCCCATACCTCACAGTCTAAAATTGTAAACTTAAAGAGTGTTGTGCAAATAATATGCCACATAATAATTTGGTTGTGATTCCTACCTTAGTTATCTCCATCAATTGATAATACAAACTAAAATCTCCGACATGAAGTGCATCAGAAACCAACTATTTGACGTTGTATCCTATAAAATCAATGTTTACTTTTATAACATCTTCATAAAATACAAACTTTATTTCTGCGTCACCCTTCAAGATTTCGTATTTTCAAACACTTCACTTTGTCGATACTTTTCCAGCCGACTCGTTTCGATTCTTTTGCTGCTCCTCGATAACGCACTCATTAATCATTAACCATAACTGTTTGTCTTACTTGTATTTTATGCAGTAAGAAGTGTGATCGATCAAATATTGGTTCTTACAATTAGATTTGACATCTTAATATCATGCCTTAATGTGTAGTAACATATCTCTCAATCATTCAGATATACCAGCTCGATCGTTTGATCGAAACAAACCATTTTTTTATTGTTTGTATGTAAGTAAGCTGATGTAACCTATGTAGTTTAATGGGTATGTCCGAAAATGAGTTTTAAAAACATAGAGTATGCAAAAAGATTCTGAAGCACTTATATGATTAAATCCTCATATAGTCATATATATATTCAAATTTTAATTTCATGATATAATTTTATGTAAGTTTCTTTTTATTGCATAGTAACCGAGTTTTTTTTATTGTTTTTAATAGTTAAAATCACTCAAGTTTTCATGACCGTGATGTAATTTCTTTTGTATTTGGTTAGTTCAGTTAATTTAAATGAAACTATTATAATTTTGGTTATTGGTTGACATGTACTAAATTTTGCGCATTTATATGCCGCAATGGGCATGTATGGTTAAACGTTTTCACGTCTACTTTTCGTTTTTCATTTCTTACATTTTACGAGTTTTTTCTGGTATTTGTGGTCGCTGGCGATGGTGTGACATTGATGCTACCATGGGCGAAGCTTGGGTTTTGAATCGGGGGGGGGGGGGGGGGCTCAATTTGTTTCGATCGGTAGTGGCAAATCGGCGGGGACCGGACTCCATTTACGTAAATTTATACCACTGCGCCAAAAAATTGGGGTGGGGGGGGGCACCCCTTGCCCAAGCAATGCTTCGCCTTTGGATGCTACTTAGCACGGTTTTACACGCCTCGTTATAACGCGGGGCTTAATACTAGTTAGTGTTCATTAGAAACACATAATCAAGAAAAATGTTACCTATAAAAATTTATAATTTTTTAAAAGGAACAAAATTTTCTCTGTCTTGTAAATCTTGAAAAAGATAATAACAATAAAATATGATCCTCATTACATTTTGTTCTTATGTTGCCATGGACTTGAAATTATCGTTCATTTTATGCGTTTTTGTTACATTTAGTTTGTTTTTAGTTCCAAGATAAACTATATGCCAAAAAGCCCATTCCTGTATTTAAAACTTTGATTTTGCATTCTCTCAATTCAAACTCTAGATTGAAGTGCGATCTTATGGGTTTGATCCCCACAAAATCTGAAGAATGTCTACAAAGGCGTAACTCTTTTAGCACGGTAAGTGATGCATCGAGTTCAGCTGTGAAAAGACGACGCAGATGTCCATCGATGCTATCATTGAATAGTCAAAAGGTTACTGGTGACGAAAACCAACTACAGACATCAACAACACCGCTTGTTGATCAAGCTAGTAATGTTGTCACGACCACCACTCCCACTACCCCGACAACTGTCAAAAGAAGCTCAAAGTATCGAGGTGTCAGTAGGTGAGGACAGTGTACATATGTTCTATGTAATAAACATATGTTATTGTGTTGGCTTTTAGTATGTTGACGTCTAGGTGGATTGTTTCTTGAAACAAGTACGGAAGCTATTTTTTATACTACTAGAAGATTGGCTAACGGACGCCTTTTGATTGACAGACATCGATGGACAGGAAGATACGAGGCTCACTTATGGGACAAAGGGTCGTGGAACGCAACACAAAAGAAGAAGGGAAAACAAGGTTATCAAGACATGAACATTATGTTATGAAATAAGACACGTTATTCATTTACAAAGACTTATATTATCCTACCTTATGTTTGGCGATCACTATTTGATCATCAACAATGGCGGAAAACTTCAGTTAAATCAATTAACGACATAAAACATATTCCTAAGATTATACCCTAGTATATAATTGCTAATCTGATTTCTTATTTCATGGCATCGGATGCAACTATCGGATGAGGCAGTTTATCTTGGTAAGTCACAAAAAACTAAATAAGCATATGAACAATGTAGTCAGTTTTGTGCATTATAAACAACTTACAAGAAAGTAAACCCATAGAATTTTGGTTTTAGGTGCATATGATGAAGAAGAATCTGCTGCAAGAGCGTATGATTTGGCCGCAATCAAATATTGGGGAACGTCTACTTTCACAAATTTCCCGGTACTGTAAACTTTACATTTGAATATTCTTGTCATAAACTTATACAAAAATATGTTAAAAGTCAAATATTGACTTTTCTTGGCTTCAGGTGAGTGAATATGAGAAAGAATTGGAGATAATGCAGAATACAACCAAGGAGGAGTATCTAGCCACCTTAAGAAGGTAATACATAACAGTAAGAAACTTTAATGGTTAATGACTAAACCGTCCTTCATCGACAGGAAAAGCAGTGGTTTCTCAAGAGGCGTATCAAAGTATCGAGGGGTAGCAAGGTCATTTCAATGCTTTTCTATTTATTCCTATTGGTATTTTTAGTTTTAAAACCTGATCCATATATTACACTTTCTTTAATTCTAGGCATCATCACAATGGAAGATGGGAAGCAAGGATAGGAAGGGTGTTTGGCAACAAGTATCTCTATCTTGGCACTTACAGTGAGTTCCAATTCTACCCTTCATTTGTGGGACCCACTGAAAATGAAAACCATAGACTGAAAATAACTTAGTAATACAACTGACCATATTTAGGTACTCAAGAGGAGGCTGCTCATGCATATGATATTGCAGCAATAGAATATAGAGGAATCAATGCAGTAACAAATTTTGACTTGAGTACATATATAAGATGGCTAAGAACAGGTTCTAATTCCGCTAACGACAACCCCTCTCAACCCCAAGACCAACCGCTGCCACCCGCCACTAGCCACCATGTTAATCCACTCCTTGAGGAGCCTCATTTTCATTTTGGTTCCAATCAATTACCACTAGGAATCACTTCCGAGAACCAAGAACTACTTGACACAAAGATGTTGTTGGCTAATTCTGATTCCAATTCCAACTCCAACTCCAATCACATTGACTCGTCACCTGCGCCTAGTGCTCTAAGCCTACTCCTTAGATCAACTATGTTTAAGGAACTAGTGGAAAAGAATTTGGTTCCAGGCAATGAAGAAGAACATGCGACAAAGGAGCTTATGAAAACAGAAGGAAATGAATTCCGAGGGATGTTTTTCAATGGAATGTGTCCTTCCAAGGTCGGAATCAGGATGGGTTTGGACGAGGAAGATGAGGAGGAGCAAGATGAGAAAGATGAATTGCCATTGTTTAGGAGTCCAAACCAGTCACTATGGAATGGTTCATTGAACATGAACAAGCCTTCTATGCACTAACTGCTGTTTAAAATTCTCGCGTGTGCATCTCTTTTTTAACATTATGGATACATAGATTACTTCGAGTTTGGAATAATTGTTTTTTACTCGTGCTAACGAGAATGTACACATTATGAATAAAAATTTCAAGAACCAACTTGGTTCACTACAAGAAACAGGACTTTTAGGCGTGTCAAAGATAAAACGACTAATATAAACATGAACAAGTAATAAACCTATGCATAATATACCATGAAGGGATTCAAGATAAGTTCCAAAATTGTCGCTTATTGTTCATGGCTTTCAAACATTGACCTTAACCGAATTTCTCCTGACAACCACCAACAATTTTAGTAATTTAGTTTTTTAGAAAATAAAGATTGACATAAATAAAGAGTTACAAGAATGTGATTTATCAGCTATTACCTGGTCAACATTCTTGATTGATTTTTTGATCCAAATGAAGAATTTTCTGGGACGCTAGTTTCCGACACATTGTTAACATCACTTGGATCCAAAATGTCAGGAATTTCCTTGACACCCTGAGAAATAAAATCCTATAAAAATAACTGTTATGTAAAAAAATGGATTTACTGATTTGTACTTGTGAGCATTGTGCAACCATCCACAAGCCCACATGCATCTTAAAAAAAAAACAATATTTATAATTCAGCAGACCTCAATGGCGATTGTTCCTCCAGGTGAAAGAGAGCCACCAAAGGATTTACCAGCAAGCTTAAATCGATCCTATGTACAATGATAGCACGAGTAACATCAAATACTTGTTATTATACTGGCAGATATTCCATCAAGAAACATAAGTTTGGTTGTATTTATGAAGTTTTGTACCAACATTAAGAGGCAGAAATCAAATAGCAATTGTGGTGCAAGCTAAAGGGGGCTAGAAGTATATAACCTGTGCGTTGCCGTATATCATATTTCCATCGAACTTGTTGCATAGATATTGCACTCCACTCCTAGCAAATTCCTGTTTGCAGAAAATGATTAAGCACACCCACAAAGAAATAAATTAAAATAAATGAAGATAGTGATGAATGATGTTTTCTTTCTAAATCATGTAATATGTGGTATTGTATTTACCTGTTTTTCTTCTAAAGTCATTATCTTACCCTCCTGCAGTCCAATGAAATTTATAATTACATAACATAAAATTATCAAAAACATGTGTGAAGCCCCCCCCCCCCCCCCCCCCCCCCCCCTTCAAAGAAAAAAAACTCACCATGGCAGAAACCATCTCTTTAAGTGAATCCAAGTTATAGTCAAGTTCGGAAAGATTACCACGAACATCACTCACCTATTTCACAAGTTCACCAAATTTTTAATTTCTTTAGACCATGTTTATGCCAAGAAATCTTGCCTAACAAATGTACCTCGCTTTTAATTGATTTTGATATTTCCACTTGTTTATCCAGTTTCCCATCCAACTTCTCAACCCTCTGAGTTAAATGCCTCTTTGCTGCCTGATAAAAAGAAACAACATTAAGAACAGGTTAAAAGAAAATTATGATAGGATAACATTGAGATTGTTAATAAAAAAAATAGTCAAATTCGAGTCCAAACTTACAGCGATAGCATCTGAAACTTGTTCTAAGTTATTTTTCAAATTTGAAACCGCGTTTGTGATGTTACTCTTGGTCACATACATGAAGTCTGAAAATGAAAGACCCTAAAAGACCTTTTGTGTGAGAAAAAAGCCAATATATAAAAGTTCAACTTATGTGTATAAACTATAAAGCCAACAAAAAAAATTTCAAAACAATACTACCTTCCACCAGATGTATCCATAACCCACAGTCCCTAATGCAGCAACTGGTACCACAAGTGATGTTACATCAACTGCATCAACATAAAATTCAGCAAAACAAAATCGACGACACACAAAATTCAACCAAAAAACCATCTTATAGCACGAACCATAAAGGAACCCACTTGAACAAGTTAGAACTTAAAATCATACAAAAATATTATCAGATAACATACCACTTGAACCTCCATTCATAACAGTTATTTGTTTCGACGGTACCAACCGGGGAATGTCCATTGCTAACCGACGAATCTGTTTTTTTTTTTTCGTTATCATGAGCGTCAACTACCGTATACTTGATAATGAGAATTATAGCTACATCAGATATCCAACTATCTAGAGACCCAAAATGTACGTAAATTACTTTTAAACAAAAAAAATACCTGAGCAGTGGCATCCGAATAATCACCTTCATCTCCCTCTTTTCCTTCATATCCTTTCACTAAAGCCTGCCAATTTCAAACCCAAATCAAAATTGAATTCCTGGTAAAACTTGAAATTCTAATCAAAATTTGAACCAATTAACGTCACATGTATCTAAAACCATGGCCGGACCCATTTTTTTTTGAATTTTTCTATACAAAACTATTTTAAACAAAAATTTATATAGATTGAAACCCGTTAACCTTTTAAAAATCTAACCCAATAACATGTATAACTTGGCCCATGTAACACATTTGTCAATTAACCTGTTTAAACTAATCTAACCCAATTAAAAAACAAAGTGTTCACCTCTTACAAAATTGATAGGAGACTATTGAGAGTTGATCCAACAACTCCGTTTTCAAGAATGCTAAGGGAGCTTCACAGTCTGTTCTAGTATTTAAAATTGATCACTTTACTACAATAATTGTTTTTGTTTGTTTTTTGTTATCACAATTATCATCGCATTGTTAAATTCTTTTTATGTACAATATGTTAAGGGGGAAATTTTATATAATCGCACAGGAAACCCGAATTATCAAGAACAGGCGAACAGCCATGTCTAAAACCTGCAATGATAATCAAAACCTCACACAGCATATATAGAGTGAAGAAAAACTCATTTACAAAACAAGGAGACAACTGATAGCATATATGATATATCACCTGAAGTTCACCTAATAACTCAGAAAGTTTGCCATTGTTAAGCAGCATCGTACTAGTGTAACCTGTAACAACGAAACGTTCATGTTTGCATCATTTCAATCATATTAATATTATATCTCACGAAATAACAAACTAATGATCGAAATCTAGTTATGTATGCTGTATGCATGTATATTAGGGTATGAAATGTGCACGTGCATGTAATTGTTTATAGATATATAAACATATATACAATTGATAATAATAATAATAATAATAATAATAATAATAATAATAATAATAATAATAATAATAATAATAATAATAATAATAATAATATGAGGGAGTATAATTGTAGAATAAGAAGAAACCTGCTCCGACTAATATTATTATTTTGGAAAAGCCCATTCCAGTTTGCATGGCCATGGCCGCAGTTGAAGGAATAGAAATCAAGCCCTTGTAAAGATGAATAAGTGACGACGATTCTAAATTGTTAGCTACAAGCAGAACGACGTCGTCTGATCAGGTTTGTGGCGGTGGGATTTATTACGTATGCGGTTATACCGCTAGAATACTTTATTATCTGTTTATAAAGTGTTTAGCAAATTAATGAAAAGAAATTAGATATGGAACGTTTAGCAAAGGGACCAAAGAAAAGGGCCGAGCCCATCATTGCTGTAACAAAACCCCCAAATTGTTTGATCGGGTCATCACCTCATGCTTGTGATCTCAGACAGTGCTTGTGGCCTAGTCCGTAATCAATTTTAAGGGAAAACCACAACTTAATGACAACTGCTGATCTATGGAAAACCCATGATTCACACATGATACCTTCTCATGAATAAGACACATATACCACTATAGCACTACCCCATACTTGCTGCTTATACCATGCGTAGTGGGGGGCTTTATATATAAAGCCCCCCTTTCTGATTGGTCCACGTGGCAGCTGAGTCAGCATGGAGAGATAAAGTGAAAAAGGGGTGTAGTGGTGGGGCTTTATTTATAAAACCCCTATTAATATTTTATTATATCTTTTAAATTAAAAAAACAATAAAATAATAATAATAAAGAGAGAGAATATGAGGTGTCATGCTTTGATTGGTTGGGGCTTTATTTTCCGGACGTTACTTATACAACGCCAGAGCAAGGTTTTGAAAAATTGAGCCCCCCGTAATGGTGTGGGGGGCGCCATTTTGGTCCACGTGTGTCTGGGCGTTATATTTAAAGCCCCACTACGGGCAGTCTTAACATGTATTTTATGATTTACATAGCCCATGACAATATTTGGCAGGTATATGTTATTTTATGATTCACAAAGCCCATTAAATATTCGGCCCAAAATAAAAGTTATTTACTTTCCAATAAATACGATCACATTCACATCTCTTCCAGCTAATAATTTAACTGACATGCACGCATCTTAAAATTTTGACATACTTTACAATTACATTTATTTTATAACTTTTAATACATGATATTTTATAAAAATCCAAGTAGCATCGACACGATTTATTTAAAAATCAAAACTGTATCGTTCTAAAATAATTATTTTTTTCCGATAAATAAAAGGTTTTGCTTTGTAACTTTTACTTATAACTAACCCCCCCCCCCCCCCCCCCCCCCCCCCCCAGGGGCGAAAAACCGTGCCAAGTAGCATTTGTGTCATATTATCGTCAGTGATCTCCAACACCAGAAAAAACTCGTATCTATGAGCGGCGATCTTCTATCTGTGATCAAATCAGCGTGAAAACATGAATCTTTCGGTTGTGAGTATTAAGTGAGAGTAGTGAATGTGAGTACAAAAACAATGCGTTAAGATTGTGTTTATACTATCATACGATATTCCATCACCTTTTCCTTTCCTATGTCAAAGATTACTTCCATTTCGTCATTGGTGGGATCTTTGTATCTAATGTGACTCAACATCACTTTCATCTGATACTCCATTTATTAGGTAGTCATGATATGAAGTTATGTACGGTCTTGTCATCATGATTCTAGGCATGTTAGTCCTAAACTTACTGTTGGGTCCACCAATCCGAAGGTCGTGGTCCAACTGAGACAGTGAGACCCATTAATCCAAACCTTGTGATCTAGAGTTTTTACGCTCTGAATAGGCTAATATAGGTGCTACGGGTTACCTGTTCTCGTCCTATGGATCCTGTTGTTTATTCATCAAATGGTTGAATTGGTGGATTCATAGATTACCTTTGGCACCAAGTTATATCCCAATGCTTTGTCGAAGCTGGTTGAATCATGGGGTAGGTCCAGAATTAACTAGACGAGGTCTTGCTTTCATTTTGTGGGTAAAGGTTGTTATGTAACTGCTCGGTATTGTGGCCTTACTTGCTAATTTGGGGATTTGATATCCTGGGATGGATTATTTGCTTTCTTGTTGGGACCCATGTGGTACTTTGATGCGACCTTCATTTTGAAATGACAAAATGCATTATTGTTCGTTGGTTTTATGTGAAGGAAGCAGTCGGCCTTCCTTTTCAGATTTGTATCAAGTACTCTTGAAATTTCTTCTTCATTGGGATACCACTAGAATACGATTTTCCTTCTAAGTTGTGCTTCTTTTATCGTGTTCTATCCGTTTTCGTTTTCTTATATGGTGTCGAAGATGAACATGGTTTTTATGGCTTCCATCCTTTCCTCCTAGGAGTCGAGGACCTTGATGCTTTTGTTGACCATTATGGATCCCTTGGGACCTTAGCTCAATGCCACCAAGGTGCTGGACAAAAGTGTAGAGCAAATGAGTATGTGGCATTAATTTAAGGACAAAAGTGAAACAGTTACTCAACCCTTTGCAAGAAGCGGTAGCCAACATTGCAGGCGTAATTTCGGGCCATGCTCTTGTTAACGTTCCCATACCCGGGGAAAGGACAAAATCATGGCTTCTTATCACATTCCAAGGATCTGTGCATATCAGGAAGGGAATGGACTATTATTGTTCTTGCTAAGGAAAGAAGTCCTCTTTTGGATCCGTAAACAAGGTATTCCCTGTTGACCTTTTGTTACTTCTATGTTCACAAGAGATCTATCTGTTTTGTTATATATTGGCGCGTTGTGGTCAAAATTTGATTTTTTTTTTTTCATCAGGTTTTGTTGCGCTCGTTTTTTTATGTTGCTATTTTTATCATGTTCATCGTAAGCGGAATCAAGACACCATTAATACTTGAAATAAAGTTTGTTGAATCGAAGGAGTGCCCACAGCTATGTTGACCCGAATATAGAATTGAGACAAAAAGGTATGATGTATAACTTTGATATCCTAATATTCAATGTTGCAAAAGTCGCTAGGCGCTCCCTAGTCGGAGTCAGAAGTACCCGGGGAGTTATCAGCCTAGTTGGAGAGTACCTAGGGAGTACTAGACCTAGGCCTAGAGTACTCGGGCCTCGGCAATCTACCTTGTAGCGATTACTCGGGGAGTACTCGGCCTCCGAGACCTTATTTTATAACATTGCTAATATTTCAGTGTTGCACTGTGTTAAAATGATAAAAGGTTTGTTTATATTTTTATTATCTTTACAATTCTTTTACTTTTTACTTACATGATATACTTTGATGATTATATGAGGTGTTAGGCCTGGTAGATGTTATAGTCCAAGCGTCGATGTGAAGGTCCAGTAGCTGTTCCTGTGTTCATGATGGTAGCAACCCAAGTATTATTATTTTGTACAAGTCCAAGTGTCAAGCCCATGTGTTGATTGCTAAAAAAATAGTTTTAAATAGTCTCATGATCAAGAAAAGATTTAAAAAGAACAAACTTTTGTTCAACACACTTTGGAAGAAAATAATATTAATTAAAAAATATTTAAATAGTCGTACGATTAAGAAAAGATTTAGAGTTAATAGTAAAAATTGTCCCTGAGGTTTGGTCACTTTTGCCACTTCAGTCCAAAACCCAAACGTTTTACATTTGGGTCCTCAGTTTTATTTTTTTTTTGCCAAATTCGTCCCTGGAAAAGGTTTGGGTTTGCTAAATTCGTCCCTGAGGTGTGGTCACTTTTGCCACTTCAGTCCACAACTTAAACGTTGTCAGTGACGAATTTGGCAAGAAATATAAAACTTAAGGACTCAGATGTAAAAGGTTTGGGTTTTGGACTGAAGTGGCAAAAGTGACCAAACCTCAGGGACGATTTTGGCTATTAACTCAAAGATTTAAAAAAAACCATCTTTTGATCAACACACTTATAAAGAAAATAGCAGGGTGCCTGTAACACCCCGGACCTAGGGCCCATAAATTTTTAGCACTTTATTAAATTTCTTTATAATAAAAACCAAGAACGAATAACGAATAATAAGTTTATGCGCGAAACAGAAAACCGAACCATAAGGTATAAAATATTATTAGAAAATACGCGTTAAGAGATCGAACTAATAACCGTAACGAACCCGAACCCGCACCCGAGCCCCTTGCTTAGTCACAAGGGGAGGACACTTGTCCTCCCCACATGTTGCCACAACATTTTAGAAAACCATTGGATGGTTTAGAAAACCATCAAATACAACCTCTTATAAAACCCCAACCCACCACCCATTCCCTTCCCTGTTGAACTATTAAACAAACACACACAATATGATAGAGAGAGAGACAGGGAGTTTGAAGAAGAAAGGAGCCGGGTGGCTCCGGCCACCGCCAAGGCGGAGCTCCGGCGGCTTCATTTCCCCAACCAACACACACACTCACCCCTCCTTTCTTTATAAATCGAAACACATCACCCGGTTCCCATACAGAAACAGAGACAGAGAGAGAAACCAGATCTTTAGAGAGAGAGGGCGGTAGAGAGAGAAAGAGACGCGAACAGAGGAGACCGTAGAGAGAGAAGGAGGTAAGGACGCGACGGCGGCGACGACTTCTATTCAGGTTAGGGTTTTTGATTTAGGGGTTGGTCTCAGGAACGATGGCTGGTTATCGGTGGTGGTTCCCGATGATAATCAGGTTGTGGGTCTGGTCTGGGTTTTGGTGGGAATGATGACAGGGGCAACGATGGTGGTTGTAGAGTAGGTATAGGTTCCGATTTGGGGGATGACAGTGGTGGTGATGTTAGGATCATTGGTGGTTGTAATGAGTTACAAAATGGAGGTGGGAGATGGACAGTAGGGTTATGGCGGTGATTGTGATGAATTATTCATGGTATTAGCAAGGTTACGGATCGAGAGCCGGGTCAACCTGGTCTGACCCGGTCAACAGACGGAACCTAGTCAACACAGGTCAACAGAAGTCAAAGGAAAGGAGGCTCGGTCAACTGAGGAGACCCGAGAGGTATGGACGAGAATCCGAGTCATCTAAGTGATATTCTTATACTCGTTTCGTATGTGCACGTGTGGGACTTGACTAACATATTCGACCCGACCCGACACGACCAAAGCAAGCTAAATAATGTACTTGTGATTATATTACTATTATGTGAGAACTAGGAAATAGATAAATTTGTATCATAACCATTGACTGAATTGAGATGTCGATAAATGAGGAACATAACAGTTGGACATTAATATAAAAGGACTTATAATTGAATGATGATGAATGAGATATAAGAATAAGTGGTGATGGTGAGACATGGGACATTGGACATAAGAGAAATCATTCGGACACATTAGATACTAGTACATATTATGGACATATAGTCTTACAATTAAGATGATAGTATACAAGACTTGAACAATGGACGATTAAACACTAACACGTGAAACATATCATTCGGACACAAGAAGATAAACTATAGATTGGGACATTATCTATTAATGAGGAGGATTTAGACATAAGAACGTAGTAACGAAGCATAGGACATTGAGATATTAGACAATTGTGTATACTTTCATTATAGACCCACTACATGAAACCTTGTAAGATTACATAAACACCATGACGTGAACCTTGAATACTTAGTTAACAATAATAAATTGGTACGATAAATAACTTACGAGTATAAGTAAAGATCCTAGCCACCCACACGTGTAACTACGAGATTGGTTACACGCACTAACATTTATAAACATCGAGTAGGTTCTTGCCAGCAAATAGATAGATGGGATCGTGACTGGGAATGCCATATGATTATGAGTCGTGATGTGTTACGCTGCTAAGGTGAGTTCGTGTACTTCCCCTTTTTCTGTTTTACTGTTTTGGGGTGAATGCATGCTTCCTTTTTATAAACTGTTGTGATGTGACAAGATACTGGCTGCCGGATTTTACTGACACTCATTAACTCAGGATTGAGCCGCTTAATATATGGGTAGTACTACTTGGGGAAACCCCCACGCAAGGTGGACTCGGGACGTAAGGGCCCGGGAAACCCTCCACCTGGGTTGCGGCATA
This sequence comes from Ambrosia artemisiifolia, assembly GCA_032199755.1. Lineage (NCBI taxonomy): Eukaryota > Viridiplantae > Streptophyta > Magnoliopsida > Asterales > Asteraceae > Ambrosia > Ambrosia artemisiifolia. The sequence continues at coordinate 50,217,876 of CM063522.1, read as the reverse complement.
TATTTTGCCAGGACCTATAATGGCAGTAGATAGAGTCCACGTTAGGGTTGAGGTGTTGCTTGCACATCACGTGTGTTAAACTGTGTTGAACTTGATTATGAAATGATAAACTGTTTTTGGATCCATTGAACTACTTACACGGACTCACCGGCATATTTTGCTGACCCATCTCTTTTTAAGCATGTGTTCAGGTACTGCGGATGATTGGATGGCAATACAAGGTATATGATAGCTAGTAGCGGATTAGAGGTTATCTGGTTAGAAGATTCGGCTATATGTGTGTTGCGGTTAGAGCATCTAGAGATAAGCGGGATAGAGATCGGATCGACTAAGGGACTACACTGCTTCGACGACCGCCGCGCTTCGTCTTCGCATTGGATTTAGTTATATTTTAAATTGTATTTGTATTATTTTGCGACTAAAACTTGTACGAATATTAATTATTAGTCGCCGTTGCTTCCGTTGTGCAAGTCTGTTACCGAACTGTCGTAACGTCCAACCCCCTCCTGGTCGGGTTGTTACAGTGCCCGTGCGATACAGCGGGGAACACAGACACTTCTAGGGGTGTGTATGGTTCGGTTCGGTTAAGTTTGGTTATTAGCCTCAATCGAAACTGAAACTGAAACCGAAGTCATTAGATTGTTGGTTTTTAGTCCGGATTAGTTAATTTTGGTTAATAACATAAACCGAACTTTGGCAAAAAACTTTTGTCTAGAAGTACATGACATAGAGGTATAAAAGCTAAAAATATATGAATATATGAATGGTTCAGTTTCCGTTTGGTTGATTTCGGTGAATTAAGTGTACAAAAAACGATAACCGGTTTTAAGTTAATTCGGTATTTGTTAATTCAGTTTTCAATTGATTTCGGTTTAGCTTCTTCTGTTTTTTGGTTCAGTTTTGGCTAAATGTTCAATTATTGCTCACCCTAGATATCTATAATATATAATATATATTTGATAAGGACATTTTAGGGGGTGTTTGGGATTGATTATTCAAAACAGATTATGCGTTTTGGAAAAGCAGGGGTGGAGCTGCTTATAGATTATTGCGTTTTGGTAGCTTAAAAACTGATTATCTGCGTTTTCAAAACGCAATGCAAACACTAAAAACTGATTATCTGCGTTTTCAAAACGCAATAATCTAAAAATCAGATTTAAAACACAATCCCAAACACCCTCTTAGGATACTCAAATGTTAAGACTTTTGTAGAATGTAATGCATAATATACAACTCTCATCTTAATTACACTTTAGTTAACTCAGGTTTACTCAACTTTTGTTTATTTAAATAACAGTTTCACCTTTTCCCTTTATTTTAAGCCAACAAGTAACTTCTCCCACGAATTGTAAACGACTATAATTTTTTCATACGTTAATACTTAAGAAACTACATCATAAAAACGGCCATTTTATTGTTTATAATTTGAGTAAGCATTGCAATTCCTTTAATTAAAAAATTGTTTTATGTGATTAACAATATCTAGGAGTGAAAAATAACTAAACCCTTAACCGAAATTGACCAAAAATTGACGAAACCGACCAAAATCAATCAAAAATGGAATTAACTTAATGTCGCTTTTTTACCCTTAGTTGATCAAATTACCAAACGAAAACTAAATAATTCGTATATTTAGATATTTTTAACGTTTATACCTTCATTTTATATACTTGTAAGCAATAATTTTATCCAAAGTTGGTTTTTGGTTAGTATCCAAATTAACTAAAATAAACCAAACTGAATAAGATAATCTAAACAAATAAACCGAACCAATTAACTTGTTGGTTAATAAGATCGATTAACCGATAACTTTGGTTTCTTTTTCGATTAAGGCTAATAAGCGAACTGAACCGAACCCAACCATACATCATTAGAAGTTTTTGTATTCGATGTTGTATCACTCGGGCATCTTGCTATTGAATATATGAATGATTTGGTTTCAGTTTGGCTTATTTCAGTTAACTAAGGGCACAAAGAAAAAAAAACGATAAACGATTTTAAGTTAATTCGGGTTTTGGTTAATTTAGTTTTCTGTTGATTTGGTTTAGTTTCGTATGTTTTTTTGTTCAGTTTCGGTTCATAGTTCAGCTATTGCTCACCCATAGATATTGATAATCATGTCACACATAAAAAAATTTAAATACAAAAATAACAATATTATACTAAAATTAAAGAGAATAGAATGCTCGTTTTTATGATGTATTTTTTTTAAGAAAAAAAATGTATGAAAAAAATTTGGGCGTTCAAAAAATCGTAGGGTAGTTTGCTTAAAATAAGGGGGAGAAGTTTAATTAGTTTTAAAGTAAGCAAAGGTTAAGTAAAGCTGAGGGGAGTAAAATGTAATTAAGATTAGGGGATTAAAGTATAATTAGTGCTTAAAAGTCTAATTTACCCCCATTTTAGGGTTGTATCTTATGCATTAAAGGAAAAAAGGTTCTTAACTTTTAGGTATCTTAAACTACCCTTCACTCATGCATTATATTTAGTATAGATAATATTTTATAAGTACATGACATGTAACGCATAAAAATGAAAAAATGCGCATTTTGTGTAAAATAATGTGTTGTGAGGGTCCTTATCAATAAAAGACATTCCAAAACTGCTTATGAAGTCCTTCATGGCATTAAGCCTCTTATCTCCTTTTTCAAGGCTTTTGGATGTCAATGTTTTATTCTAAACATTAAGGATTCTATCTCCAAGTTTGCTGCTAAAGTTGATTCAGGTTGCTTTCTTGGTTATTTTTCAACAAGGAAAGCCTTCAAAGTTTTCAATTCTAGAACCAAAATAGTAAAAGAAACACTGAATGTCAAGTTCAATGAGTCATCTCATGCAATTATTTCAGCACATCCTGCTGAACTCTTTCACTTGACAGTTTTAACTTTGGACCTGACAAGACTATTACCGTTTCATCTAAACCCACTTATTATGGTGATCAGGGGTTTGATGATGGTCCTCCTTCATGGACACCAAACACATTCTGCAACTCCAAAAATCACAACTGCTGATTCAGTAGTTCAAACTACTGAAGACCTTCCTCAAACTTCTGAAGAATCTCCACAAACTCCTGATTCAGAAGTTATTGACATCAACGGTTTATTTGAAGTCACACAAGAACCCATAGTTCAAGAACAACTGATTGAACACAAAGATCATCGTTTGGAACAAATTCTGGGTGATATTGCATCAGGGGTAGTTACAAGAAACCAGCTTTCCAATTTCTGCTTTTACACTGCATTCATTTCTCAGTTGGAACCAAAGAAGTACCAAGAAGCCCTCAAAGACAACAATTGGATGGAAGCTATGCAGGATGAGTTGCTACACTTCAAGAAGCAACAAGTTTGGGAAATTTGTCCCTTGCCTCTTAACAAGTTACCAATTAGCACAAGATGGGTATTTAGGAACAAACAAGATGAAGCTGGTGTTATTATAAAGAACAAGGAAAGACTGTGGTACACGGTTTTTCTCAAGAAAAATGAATTGACTATGATGAAACCTTTGCAGCGGTAGCAAGGCTTAAAGCCATCAGGTTATTTTTGGCTTATGTTATTTCCAACAAAATAAAAGTTTTTCAAATGGATGTTAAAAGTGCATTTTTGTATGGAAAAATTAAAGAGGAAGTGTATGTTTGTCAACCACCTGGGTTTGAGGATCCTTCTCATCCTGATTGGGTGTACAAACTTGACAAGGCTCTATATGAGCTAAAACAAGTTCCAAAAGCTTGGTATGACACACTTTCCACATTTTTACTAAAAAATCACTTCACAAGAGGTTCTATTGATAAAACTCTTTTCATAAAGAATGCTGGAAATCACATCCTACTTGTTCAAATTTATGTTGATGATATCATTTTTTGTTCAACAAACACATACTGTGTGATGATTTTAAGAAACTCATGCAATCAAAATTTGAGATGAGTACCATGGGAGAACTGCAGCACTTTCTGGGACTGCAGATCAAACAACAAACAAATGGAACTTTTATACATCAATCAAAATATGTTAAAGAAATATTAAACAAATTTTCTTTAAAAGACTGTAAATCATGTTCCACTCCCATGAGCCCAACCACACAGGTTGAACCTGGTGATCAAGAAAAACAGGTTGACCAAACCATGTATAGATGTATGATTGGTTCCCTACTTTATCTAACTGCTTCTAGACCAAATATTATGTTTTCAACATGTGTTTGTGCTAGATACCAATCAGCTCCAAGGGAATCACACCTCATTGCAGTCAAAAGAATGTTCAGATATCTGAAAGGAACTCCTACTTTAGGGATCTGGTATCCTGCTTCTAGTAGTGCCAGATTAGCAGCTTTTTAATATAGTAATTATGCAGGGTGTAAAATGTCAAGAAAATCAACATCTGGTGGATGTCAATTTATAGGAAACTGTCTAGTGTCCTGGCAATCAAAGAAGCAAACTTGTGTGGCAACATCAACTGCTGAGGCAGAATACATTGCAACTGCAAGCTGTACCATCACAGATCCAATGGCTTCAAAATCAACTTCTGGATTATGGAATCACACAAACCAAGACTCCACACTTGATAAACAGTACCTCAGCCATTAGCATTATTCAAAATCCTGTTTAGTTTTCAAAACTAAACATATTGAAATCAAGTGTCACTTCATCGGAGAATGCTATGGAAAAGACAAAATTGAGGTAAAATATGTGTCAACAGCTAATCAAATAGCTGATGTATTCACAAAGCCTCTTTACTCATCAACATTTCAAAGGTTAGTATCCATGCCTGGGATGCTTAACTTTGAGTAAAATCTGTAAGTGTTTTCATTTTTCTGTACACATTTTACTTTCACTTACTTATTTTCCATCTGTCACAAAACCTCTGATAAACCAAAAGAGAGAAACTACTGATGTACAAAACATCAGATTGGGAATATTTTCCAAAAAGATGTAACTACCGATAATAAAAAATCATTAGAAGTTACATTGGGTGTTTTAATCTGACTTCTCATCAGTTTTTGATAACTACTGAGGAGAAAATGGGAAACTACTGATAAACAATTTTGTTTCATCAAGAGTTTGGTCAATAAGGGTAAATCAGACCTTTCCCATCAGAAGTTTGACCTAAGGCGGTTATAAACTTCTGAAAACCCCTCTTTTCATACTTATCGTTTCAAAAACAAACATATACTCTCTCTGAAAACCTCTCAAACCTAAAATATTATTCAATTGCAAAAAACCATGGCTCTCATACTCAAACAGGGATACAATCAAAGAGGCTACTTCACAAAGGATCCAGCCTGGTCCCAATATGATGAAATCATATATTTGGTCGTAAAATCCCAATACTACACAGTGTTTACTGTTGACCCACCAATCAATACTGAAACTCTCAATGAGTTCTGGGCAAACGCTGTGGCAGTAACCATTGATGATAAGGTCATATCACTAAAGATGACGATAAAAAAGAAGACCATGGCAATCACACCTGAAACCCTGGGGATAAGATTATGTCTTAATGATACTCAAGCCCCTGAACAAATTGCTACTGGAACTGTCTAGTTAACCATGACAGAGTGTGGTTACCAAGGTACTCTCTCACATGCCACTATTTACAAAAGATTTTTTGATGCAAAATACAGATTATTGTTTCATTATATTATCATGTGTTTTAGTCCCAAAACGGGCTCTTATGATCAGATGTCATCTGCTTTACAACAAATTTTCCATTCCATATAGTAAATGAAACCACTTTCACGGCATCTTCATACTTTTTCAATGAGTTGGTGTTGCATCACCAAAATGATAAAAAGAAATTTTTGCTATACCCAAGGTTCCTAATGCATTGTATTATCAAGGAACTTGGTGAAGAGGTACTCGTGGAAAAAGTTTCAAAACTAAACCTTTTAACCTCAAAAATATTCTCATGGCATAACAAACCGGCTTCAATGCTAGAAGATAACCAAGGGGAACAAGAAATAGTCCCTATGGAACCCACATCTTCCAAATTCGGCTATCTATTTTTATACTTAAAAAAGAGATTATTTTATAAAAAAAAACCTCGTGATAATGCCCTAGTGGTAGGAATGTGAGAATCTGATACGAAGGACTAAGGATCAAACTCAACGTCACCCGGTTTACAGTGGACATGTGATTAGAGGCTGATTTAGGTATTAGGTATGGGCTTATGTGAACTCATTGGGTTTCGAGTTTTAATTGAATTATATACACTAAATTATTGCCTGTGTGGACACATGGGTCAATAAATACTAATATTTTGAATTTTAAACTTTATTGCATAAAAATAAATCTCTACATGCATTAACAAAAAGTTAAATATTCATATAAGAAAAATAGAAAAATGAACGTAATCAATAGTTAAAATAAAATTCACAAGTCAGAAAAAACAACAACTTATAATTCAAATAGCATTTAAAATGTTAGATAATGGTGTTAGTTTCAGGTCACCTAAAAAAGAAACAAATTCAATATAAGTTGAATTATTAAATTAAAAGATGTGGGTTAAAGTTTAAATTACTTTTTTTACATTGATTAATTAAAGTTGTAATAACTTACCAATTAAAGTCACTTTTCGATATATGCTTAGCTCACTTAAATGTATCCTGTTTATATTTGAGGCAAAAAAAAATAAATAATCTAAATGGAAAATCAAAAAAGTATGACCGATGAATATATTAAAAAAATATAATTCAAGGCAATAATCTAATCCAAGTCGAAGTCAACCGCCACAAACAACTTACATGAAAAAAATGACATTTTGAGTTATTATCGAGTACTTTCGATACCATTATCCATATTTGTCGATTTTCATTACGAGATGATAACAAGCTAATCCCTACTTACAATATATTTACACATACTTAAGACCCTAAAAGAAAAAAAAAATGTTTCTTAGGGTAGGTTGTCCAACTTTTTAAACAACACGGGTCTTTGATAAAAATAACGTTCGCCAATAGACCTATATATAGTAGGAAAAGGGTAAAAGAGGAATAAAAAAAGGCACATCTCTTTAAAATACTCTAATAATCTTGTTCTCTCACTAAAACATAATAATAATAAACATGCACCGTCAATCACTGGGCTCACCGGCGTCAAAGCTCCACAGCCACAGCGACGGCAACGGAATGATCATCTCCGACGACCATCGGAAAGACAAATTACCATCGTGTTCCACAAGACTCGTTCACCTTATTCCCGTCCTTACCTTCTTATGTTTCCTAATCCTCTACTTATCCTCTCATGACCCTTCTAGAAAAGGTAACTAACTGCTCATTATAATAATTCCATTAATCAATTCATTCAATCAATCAATAGTTTTGTTCTTAAACCATAGCACACTCATTTTACGCTTCAGATTTAGCTCACTTTACTGGACTCTCAACGCTTTCGTCTAACAAGAATGTTATAGGTACAAATTTTAATATGAAAAAATGTAGCTCGATTTACACTTAATCATTGTTTATATATATATATATATATATATATTGTAATAATTTGTAGATTCGATTGAGGTAGAAGATAATCTACAAGGATTGATAGAGATTCGAAGCATGAGGAACCTGCAACAGGAAGAAGAAGAAGAAGAACAGCATCATCGTCGTCTTCATCGGAAATTCGGTCAATAAAGTCAAACCACCGTTATCTCCGTCGTTTGGTTGACACGTGCGTGATATAATGTAATGTAATGCCTGCTGTATCCATTTAATTTTGTGCATGTGAATTTGGCATTGTCTGTAAACGCGTGACTCAAAATATGATCGAGTTTATATTTTTATTTTTTTATATGAATTAATTATACGGTTAGTCTTTACGCTATATTTTTTTTTTGGAAGATAACTTTCTTTCCGCTTAGGCAGGCCCTGCTATATTTATATTACCAGAATATATGTTTGTTGTAAATCACACTATTTAGGAACCGCCGGTAGCAATCATGTTACGTTTATGTATAAGTTAAGAAAAGAAAAAGAAAATGTAGTTCACAATAAAGAACATAGCGTAAGGACTAGACGTGTAATTAAGTCATTATTTATTGACCGTGGCGTAAACTATTCAACCTGTGTGAGTGAGGAATGCAAGGGCATGCGTAGGATAGCGAAAGGCGCATGCTATGTTAGGCGTAGGTTAGAAAAGATGCCTCGTAAAGGAGAAAGTAAAGTAGTAGAGGTTAATGGAGAACAGCTGGAAATTGGAAGTATAGGACCGTTGGGGTACCTTGGGGTTAGCGGTTGGTGGTATTATTGACAGCTGGTTATGGAGGGTGTTTTGGTAATTTTATCAAATTATCATCACTGACGCGGATGCCATTAGATATTTATTTTATGTTAAGAGGTGGACCCTATTTTTTTTCGAATAAATTCATGTCTCGACTATCCGAGGCACCTATCATTGTGAAAGCACGCATACGTTCCTGTGTGAAGATACGTCTTAGGTGCCCGCCTATAAGTAAAGAATCGATAAAACCTGGACAGAATCAGGAGTCAAACCTGAGACCATTCAGTCCCAATTTCCATCTTTTACTTCACATGCCACTTCACCATAAGGATGAGGACGGTGGCCCTATTTATTTAGGGGCTGTTTGATAGCCTCTTAATCAACCTCTTAATCAACCTTTTAACCATTCAGGTCTGAATCATTCAGCATTCAGACTGTTTGTTTCAACATCTGAATGAAATGATTAAGTGCTGAACTATTAAGCTAATAAGGGATGCTGAATGATTCAGCTCTTAACCATTCAAAGGCTCTTAACCATTCAGAGCCTCTTAACCATTCAGATCATCTTAATAATTCAGCACTTAATTAACCAAATAGCCCCTTAGGTGAAGAGTTAACTCATGACAATATATATTTCTATTACTAGGTCTTTAGTAGTAGTTAGCATTTTGTTTTTCATTCTATAGTACGAGATATCTAGGTTATTTTCAATCAGTTCATTTACGTCACGTTTTCATTAAAAAAAATTATGAAAGTCATCTTTTTAGTACAAGTAGTATCTCACTCCATAATGAAGGACGTGAGGAGAGCCGTGATGGTCTGTGAAACCACAGCAACACCATCCCTACACCCTTCCGACATAGCGTCCTTGAAGGTTGTCACGATTACCGCTGAGCAATTTTTGAACGTTGGGGTTAAAAAAGGGGGGAAGAGAAAAGTGAAGATCATCATACTATAGTGGAGGGTGATGGAGGGTAATGGTGGAGGACAGTGGCGGACCCAAGATTCATTTTTGGGGGTTCGATCAAGGGTATAACCCGAGTTTCAAGGGGCCGGTGCGATCAGGAGTTTCATCTATAGTAATAGAATACACTTATTTTTTGTCTTTAAAGGGCTTTGGGCTACACTTGGGTCCGCCCATGTTGAAGGATGAAGTTACCTATATAGCGATGATATGGAGGATAGTAATGGTAGCTAGGAATGTGACCAATGCCTTATAGCCTGATTATGTCATCACAAAGTTATTATAGGTAATACGAGATACATCTACTTTTTTTATTTGTGTAGATCGTACTTTAATACTATAAATTGAGTCTTAGAATATATAATGTCGTACGTGATGAGGCACTCCTGTAACAACTTTGCACTTGCTATTTGCTAACAACTATCAACTTATACAAATTTGGTGGCAGTTACATGACAACATCAAATCAAATACACATATAAAATCATGGCGTAAGATCGATGAGACACTCGTGTAACAACTTATCACCTGCTAACTAACAACTTAAACAGTACCTTTGGTGGCGGTTACATGACAAAATCAATTACATACCGCAACATGGCTTAAGTTTACTATTTAATACATAGCTTAGATTATGTATTGTGGCCCGCGAGCGAGCAGCCACGTGGCTCGCAAGCACCACAACTGACCCGCGCTATTGGCTCCGCGAGCGAGCTGACGCGATGGGGATCACGTCCGCTAACGGGAGAAAGACCGTTGTAAATTTTAAAAAAAAATTACCAATTTCATTTATTACATGTTAACCCATATATATTTACTTCTTCACCATTCTTTATCTTCTTTCTTCTCCATCTTCTTCATATTTTCACCCAATTTTTACCCAAGTTCTTTAAAAACAATCGAAATCATGGTGCAATGGACTGAAGAGAAGAAACTCGCGTTAATAATCGCGTACAATCAAGTGCACGGCGACAAAGCGTTGACGAACCATGACTCGCGAACCCGCGGACCATAGTGGAATAAATCTGTATACAAGACAATGTGTCAATAATATTAATACTCTTGATGTAAATTAGTTGACATTTTTTTTTGTTAATTTATTTATTGCGTACCTTAATTGAAACAAACAGCTTTATAAATTATTATGTACTAGTGGGGTGCCCGCGCGTTGCTGCGGGAAAAAGATTTTTAGGTCAATAGAGTGTGTTTGGCGTTGACTTTATCGAGGATGTTGTATAAGTCTTAAGTTTCCTACAGAAGCGAGGTGAAGCACTACCATTCCTCTTGCGTCCACCATACAACCTTTGGAAAACACCAACACTAAGTCCTCCCCTCAAATAAATCTCCCTTCCCACACAACATGATGCAATCAACATGGTCAAATTTAATTTCATAACATCAATAATACTTTCAACAGATCATGACGTACAAAATCTGATAAATGAAAAGAAAGCTTGCCAATTCGGATGTAGTCCTAGTCAGGTTCACACGGTGCAAGCTCCTTGAATGTGGCAGTGTCCAATGTGGAAGCTCCGTCTATAAAAAAAGTGAGCAGAAGAACACGTGTGCATAAACTAAGTATAAGAATGCAACATCAATAACTGAACTCACAAATATATAACAACACATGAGATATATGTATATGTATACAATGGAAAGTTGTAATTTCACCTTACCCATGCAGATCAAAGCCAGTTCAGGCTACTCAAGGTCAATGGAATCCAGAAGGCTGCCTAAGGGGTACGCACCATACGCTTAGAGAAACATTAGAGGATAACCCAAGTGGATTCCTAAAGAACCAAAAAGAGGAAAGGGTTAACGGAAGTAAAAATTACGCAACAATATTTGAGGAGAAAAAAGAAGTGGACCTGATAGTTTCAGCAGGTGCATGTTGATGTTTTAGAGACCAATTAATTGAGGGTCTCGTGGAGCCTATAGTGGAAGCTTGGCTATTATTTAGGCCTTGGAGAGGATAGCTTTGAGCCTTAATATTTTTCTAGGTGTGATGGTTAAATGCCTCATGGGTCCTGTTGTTTTGTATTAACAGTAACTTTTAGTTACAGTGGGATTTACTGGGTACGGTTGTTATTGTTGTGTTGTTCTAGCTTTTTGTTGCCTATTTTGTTTCTGTTGTTTATACCCGTTGTCTTGCAGCAGCGATGTTTTGGTTTGAATGAGAAATCATGCTTTAAAAAAAAATATAGTCCAGGAATATACAACCAACTCAAACAAACATATCGTCATCTTAGAATCACCAAAATACAAGCATTAATCGCTCGGAATGGGACATGTAATTGAAAAGAACTGGAGCACAGTAGGATCTTACCAACTCGTTAGATCTGATAAAATTTGTCCAGAAGTTGGCTTTTTTCACTCGAAACCACAAGTTTTGTAGTTACAGTTCTCTCCTGTCGTTTACCAGCCCTATCCACTGCTGATCTGCTGGAGGCCATATCCCACGTTGCGGCAGATAAGTTCTCCATACCGAAAAAACACACAAAAAAAAAACAAGTCTAATCACTACTCTGTACTTATGGGCTGCAAAAAGCTTGAGCCTAACAACATGCTTGGAAGATGAACACATGAACACCTCATGGAAGATGAACACATGAACAACTCACACAATATCACAAATCATCAAATGAACAAAATATTATTGTTCATGTTATATAAACATGTTATTTCCATTGTTATTGTTTCAAAATCATTTATTTCAAACAATGACAAACCTAATAGGAGCGGCCAAGATGACCTTTACAGCCTACGAAAACGACACCAATATTAGAGTTGAGCCAAAATATTACTGGAATATTTTGCTCATTTTTCACCATACAAAGTATTTAATGCTCCATTTCACGTAAAAAAAATTAGAAACTTTTTCCGCACAAATATATTTCATCCGTCGGTATAGTGTTCCTTCAAAACTGATGCAACTTGCCCTCTCTTTTTTTATGAAAGGCTATCATAACACCGTTCAACGTAGATAAAGATTTCATATAGTATCTCAGGAATAGCCTGTTAGGTTTTAAAAGGGCTGACCTGTTCTGAATTTTCAAGTCCTCAAGTTAATAAAGCTACAATCATATATTGTCAAATTTAAAGCATGAAATCTCCTAAATCATTTTATTCTAAATTGTTGTATTCAAAAAGCTAGATTAATTGAAATACAAATTTTAGAAATCATATTTCAGTATTTGACACTAATTATTTAGGGTCAACCACTCAACCCAACCCGGGGTGTTTTGAATGTACAATATTACTGTCTTAACCAGTTACCCAGCCCGCCCGACACACCCACACCCACTTTTCCTCCTCTATCACATAGTATGCAACAATTCATACTCAAGAACTGTAAAAATCGATCAGCACACCTTGGTTCTGGCTATGGGGGAAATGACTGCCATTTTCTTGTTTGAGTACCAAGCACAAATGTTTAAGCCACGGGAGGAGTTCGACATTATGAGCCATGTTGCCCTGAAACAACATATATATATCTCCCATCGGTCGCCATTACTAAATGAGAATTAGCCATCTGCTTTGGTGTGGCAAAGCTTTCTTCCCATTTGTTGCTTCTAAAATTGTAAACATCAACATGAGAATGTACCTATAATAAAATTTGAAAGCGATTATCCCACATATATATCAATTTATTATAGCTAGACTAAACCATCCAAAACTATATAAAAGTGACCAAAATATAGCTTTAGAATATAACTAGGTTAGAGTCCCGTGGGGACCCACGGTTCACCCGAAAGTAAAATGAAAAAAAAGTAGAAAAATAAGAATTGTATTATGCAATTTGTTTTGGTTACTAAATGTTTGATAATGCAATATGTATGAATTTTGATGTTAAATGCAAAATGTCATCTAACAGTTTAATGTAACAAAATGATGGATATATCGAGTAAGTAAAGTTTAATTTGACAACTGCAAACTACATAGCATACTATCACAATATCACACATTACATCATTTGGGTAATATCTATATTCTAATCATAACTAAACTTAAGCGTTAAGCACTTATCATTTAGTTGGGGCTTAACGAACTTCAACCAATATCACACATTACATCATTTGGGTAAGGGTAATATCTATATTATATTCATAACTAAGCTTAAGCATAGAACACTTATAATTTAGTTGGGGCTTAACGAACTTCAACCAATGGTCCATTTTCATTACTTCAATCAAAAGCTTTCAACTCTTGCTCATTGATAGCTGATTTTTCACCTTCGAAGTTGTTATCATTGTCATCACGATCCTAGGAGTGCAGCTCATTTTCAATAATTTATGAAAACCTCCACCATTGTATTCCATATTTGTGTTCTACATAAAATATAGTTGTTGTAAAGATATGGATACGGTGATAAGTAAATCAAGAAACAATCCTTAACCCACTTACTTGAATGGGTAGCTTAAATTTTCATGTTATCTCTCTAATGGTTCAAACCGATTACATAGCTAAAACACAACTAATAAGAAAATGGGTCCAATGTCACATGCTGTAATATAAATTTCCTATATTTTATTAAAAAATAGACACCAAAAGGATCAACCCCAGACCCATTTCAACATGTAGCCAAAAGGACCCATTGTACACACACTTTAGGCAACTTTTGACATGTTACAAAAAGCCGCCAAAAAAACGTCATTATTTAAACTGTGTAAATATAGTACTTAACAATTAAAAATCTTAATAAATAACATCAAAATCATAATCAATCATTCAAATCAATGACATTAAAATAATCCGTATCTGAAATTGACTTACCCATTATATACAAATTATTATTAACATCTTAAAATTAGCACACTTAAAATTAGCACACTTATTGAAATCAAGATGATGATTATCGTTTAGTTACAATTGATTAAAGGAAAGTCGTAATATCAAAATGAAAGTCGGTCAACAATGTTAAAATGAAATTCGTAATATTAGTAACACCAATAAATAATATTAAAAATCTTAATAAATAACATCAAAATCGTAATCATCATTCAAATAAATGACACTAAAATCATCCGCGTCTCAAATTGCCTTACCCATTATAAACAATTTATTATTGACTTTTTTAGTAATCATTATTAGTTGTACAGAAAGTAACATTTTGAAAATTTATATTATCACTTAATTTCGTTGTTAAATTTGGTATGACGATTAAATGATTTTATTATTTGTTAAGGTTTATATAGTATTGCTGTCTCTCGAACAATTCTGCAAAATCGGAAATACTGTGCCTCGATGGACGTGATCGAGTAGGAATATTTATTTATGTATTTGAATTATAAAAATGGAAGGATTGGTGATTGATGTGAATTGGTCAACAACGCTTAAAATTAGCACAATCAAACTCAAAGACATAAAGTCAAATAATTGACCTCCATCAAATTAACAAAAGCATAAAAAGTTTTAACTCAGATTTGGTCAACAATATTAAAATTAAGGTCGTAATATTAGTAATAACATTGAAAATTATCTTGAATACATTATATATTTTAGGAAACTGTTAAATAGATTTAAATTATATTTATTATTAAAAGAATAATAAAAGTGTGGGATAATAAATGTACACTCCTATCTTCGGATTATATTTAAATTATAAATTGTTAAATAGATTTAACACTGTTAAATAGATTTAAATAAATGTTTAAAAGAAAGTCGTCTATGTTTAAAAGAATATCATTTCATGACAATTGATTAAAGGAAAGTTTTTAAATTATGAAAAAGGGAAGGATTGGTAATTGACGTGAATTGGTCAACAACGCTTAAAATTAGCACAATCAAATTCAAAGACATAAAGTCAAAGAATTGACCTCCGTCAATTTAACAAAAGCGTAAAAAGTTTTTACTCAGATTCGGTCAACAATATTAACATTAAGGTCGTAATATTAGTAATAGCATTGAAAGTTATTTTGAATACATTATATATATATTTTAGGAAACTGTTAAATAGATTTAAATTATATTTATTATTAAAAGAATAATAAAAGTGTAGGAAAATAAATGTACACTCCTATCTTCGGATTATATTTAAATTATAAACTGTTAAATAGATTTAACACTGTTAAATAGATTTAAATAAATGTTTAAAAGAAAGTCACATATGTTTAAAAGAATATCGTTTCATGACAATTGATTAAAGGAAAGTTTTTGAATTATGAAAAAGGGAAGGATTGGTAATTGACGTGAATTGGTCAACAACGCTTAAAATTAGCACAATCAAATTCAAAGACATAAAGTCAAAGACTTGACCTCCATCAATTTAACAAAAACGTAAAAAGTTTTTACTCAGATTCGGTCAACAATATTAACATTAAGGTCGTAATATTAGTAATAGCATTGAAAATTATTTTGAATACATTATATATATTTTAGGAAACTGTTAATTATATTTAAATTATATTTATTATTAAAAGAATAATAAAAGTGTAGGAAAATAAATGTACATTGTTATCTTCGGATTATATTTAAATTATAAATTGTTAAATAGATTTAACATTGTTAAATAGATTTAAATAAATGTTTGAAAGAAAGTCGTATATGTTTAAAAACATATCGTTTCATTACAATTGATTAAAGGAAAGTTGTAATATCAAAATTAAAGTCGGTTAACGATATTAAAATGAATTTCGTAATATTAGTAATATCAATAAATAAGATTAAAAATCTTAATAAATAACAACCAAATCATAATCAATCATTTAAATCAATAACATTAAAATTATCATAAATAACATTAAAACTCTTCATAAATAACAACAAAATCATAATTTAAATTTCAAAATCAAAAACATCTTGTGGTGAAACATTAGTAACAAACATTTTGTGCTCGATTGAACACCATTTGAAGACACAATATTCGCCAATGGAAGTATCTTTTTATTAAAGCAAATCAGGTCATCCAATCACAGTAAACCTTTACAAAAGAATTAAGTATAGAAAATTTAGAATGTGTAACTAATTATAAAATAAGAATATTGTAAACATAAATGTTGAATATGCAAATAACAAACCTAGCGACTTGTGAAACAATTTCTGCACGTAATATTAGTATTAGTAATATATTCGTAAATTAATTCGGTCAATAATAAATAAATGAGCTTAAAAATCATAATATATAACATTAAATTCGGTCAACTATTATTAATGTCATTAAAACTCATAATAAATATCATTAAAAAATAAATAAATCCTATTAATTGCAGGCAAGACCAATAATAATTCGAATGAATAGTAATATAAATAATACTAAACATAATTTCATAAAGATTGATTAAACATAATTTCGTAGTAATATTAATATAAATAAATGAGATTAAAAAATCATAATAAATAACATTCAACTCGGTCAATTATTATTAATGTCAATAAATAACATTAATTCTAACATACTAAAAATAATTAAATCTTATTAAACATAAATTTGAAAAAGATACTATAAATAAATGAGATTAATAATTTTAATAAATAACATTAAATTCGGTCAATTATTATTAATGTTAATAAATAATATTAAACATCTTAATAAATAACAATAAAAATGAATAAATCTTATTAATTGCAATCAAGACTAATCATAATTCGAAAACATAGTAATATAAATAAATGAGATTATAAATCTTGATAAATAACCTCAAAATCATAATCAATAATTCAAATAAATTACATTACAAACATAAAAAACCGTAATTTTAATTTGAAAATCAATGACTTCTTGTGGTGGAACCTTTGTAACAAACAGCCTGTGCTGGATTGAACACCATTTAAAGACACAATATTCGCCAATGGAAATATCTTCTAATTGAAGCAAACTAAAATAATAATATTAGTATTAGTATTAGTATTAGTAATTAGTAATCTATTTGTAAAAATAGTAATAGTTTATTTTAATTCGGTCAATAAGATATAAATGAGATTAAAATTAAAAATCATAATATTAGTTTTAGTATTAATAATATATTCGTAATTTAATTCGGTCAATAATAAACAAATGAGCTTAAAAATCGTAATATATAACACTAAATTCGGTCAATTATTACTAATACTGAATAACATTAAAAAATGAATAAATTCTATTAATTGCAGGCAAGACCAATAATAATTCGTAATATTAGTTTTTGTATTAGTAATATATTCGTAATTTAATTCGGTCAATAACAAATAAACGAGCTTAAAAATTATAATATATAACACTAAATTCGATCAATTATTATTAATGTCATTAAAACTCATACTAAATAACATTAAAAAATAAAATAAATCCTATCAATTGCAGGCAAGACCAATAATAATTCATAAAGATAGTTTAAACATAATTTCGTAGTAATATTAATGTAAATAAATGAGATTAAAAAATTGTAATAAATAACATTCACTCCGGTCAATTATTATTAATGTCAATTAGTATTAGTAATATATTCGGTCAACAATACTATTTTTACGAATACTAATACAGGTTTTAATACAGGTTTTAATTTATTTAATGTTATTAAATAGGCAACATGTGTATTGCTCCTTGTTTATACTCGAAATTAAGATATAATTGGAATGTGTCAATCCGTTTTAATTGGAAATAAATGCTGACACAATACAACCTATCTAGCCTAAGATTGCTCCTTGTTTAAAGCCCTTAATTTACGAATTTTGATTACATGAAAGATTTTATCTTTATATACTCATTATAATGGTATGTGTCAATCCGTTTATCAATCCATGATTTTAAAACAGTTAATTACAGAAATTAATGTCTAGAATCCTATAACCGAAATAAATGTAACTTTTACATAATTTCAGTAATTAATGTCTACAATCATATTTAAGGAATGACTAATACGGTTTGAATTTTTTTAATGTTATTAAATAGTCGATTTTTTTATTTTTTGAAATTTATACTCGAATTGGAAATAATTGGAATTTGTCAATCCGTTTTAATTGGAAATAAATGCTGACACAATACAACCTATCTAGCCTAAGATTGCTCCTTGTTTAAAGCTCTTAATTTACGAATTTTGATTACATGAAAGATTTTATCTTTATATACTCATTAATATGGTATGTGTCAATCCGTTTATCAATCCATGATTTTAGAACAGTTAATTACAGAAATTAATGTCTAGAATCCTATAACCGAAATAAATGTAACTTTTACATAATTTCAGTAATTAATGTCTACAATCATATTTAAGGAATGACTAATACGGTTTGAATTTTTTTAATGTTATTAAATAGGCGTTTTTTTTATTTTTTGAAATTTATACTCGAATTGGAAATTATGACACATTACCACCTATCTATCCTAAAATTGATCGCTTGTTTAAAAGCCTTAATGAAGATTGCTAGTTTTTAGCCTTATGTATTGATAAATATGACCTAATTAATATAATTAAAACCATAAATTTGTATTATAATTAGTAAATTGATTATGGAAATTACAGAAATTAATGTCTAGAATCCTATAACCGAAATAAATGTAACTTTTACATAATTTCAGTAATTAATGTCTACAATCATATTTAAGGAATGACTAATACGGTTTGAATTTTTTTAATGTTATTAAATAGGCGTTTTTTTAGATACCAAAAACTTGTTCATAGCTGTCGGCAATGTCTGGATCAAACATTAAAAACAACATTACGAGAATTAATATAATCAGTTTGCTTAAAGTTAACTAAGATAATTATCAAAACGAAAATTACAATCATACCAAAACTCTTGCGGAAGGGTCATGCATGACCTTGAAGAATTGCTCTCCCTTGTGATAAGCCATATTCGCAACTTTGTATTCGGAAGGTAGTCTAGCTATCAAATTACAAAACAATCAAAACATTCGCGGCATATCATATTTGACTCATAAACATAAAGATGACAATGAATCCTCTCTGGATCTCAAATGAAAAAAAGATCAAACAACAGTTAATATATTTGTTCCGTTTCATATACAATTATTGACTTAAAAATCTGATCTTGCTTCCATATTGCGGATTGTATTCAACACGTCCATATTTAATTAAAACGCTGAGAATGAAGATTTTCTCTTCAAATATGAAAATGGTTACATATTAAATATTGTTTATAGATAGCCATGCGTTAATAATAAAAACGATGACAATATGGACTTGTTCCACAAATCGTTAACTGGTTCCATATTATCACTAAAAGTTTTACAGGTTTGAGATCCATTTTTGTTGGCTATATTTAACGTTTACGAATAGGAAAACGTTACAATGGTTGATCTTGCTTCGATCCAAATGAAAAAGAAAACATACCTAGAATGAAGAGTGAATAAAAAGAAGAGTGAATAATGTTAATTGGAAGATTTGTTAGTTAGGTATTGGAGGAGTGTAATGGAAGAATGTATGAATGTAGAAATAAAAATTAGAAAGAGTATTTATAGGGAGCTAGTTGGAGCTCCATATTGGAAATGGGTACCTCAAACACTCTCTAAGGCCTCCATTCAACCCAATCTCACCTCAATTATTATATAGATAGATATTATGCAGTTTCCCAGTAAACAAAGTTTGATGCTTACATGGTCAAGGTTTCTATATCCAGAAAACACCAAAAAAAAGATCATTGATTTGTAAAGAAGCACCATCAAGACACGGCACAGGTGTCGTTGCCATCTCTTCCCATTCGGTTTCGGGTGCAGGTAAATCAGCAAAAGTTCCTGATAGTAACCTCTCAAGTAATTTATCTTTTTGATCTTTAAAAGTTACGACCTAAAATTCAACAATAAACACAAGTAAAAGATCCATACTTTAAAACACTACTACACTCAAATCAACAGCATTTGCCAAAAAAAAAAAAAAACAAACAAACAAACAAACCCATCATCCAAAATCCAGTCTTGAGTTTAACTACATAACTGATCACATGAAGAAAATGCAAAGTTTGACTTTTGTGGGTCAACTTCAATTATATTCCATGTCAAAATTAGACCAATGTAGACAGCCACAAGGGAAAATAGTAGTTAATATATATTTGCAGATAAGTAATCAATAGTAGGCACAAGTTTTCAGTGATTATCTTCGTAAAAAACCATATCAATTTCAAATATGGTATAACTACTACCATTGACCTCAAAAGTCAAAATCTTATCTAAAGGGGAAAATGTATACATACAACAATCAAAGATTCAAATAAAGAACATAATAAAAGAACAAAGGAAAACGTAGATACAAAAGGTGGATAATGGGGTGACCTTATCAGTGTCATTGAAGAAATTAGGGAAGTAGTTCAGTGGGCTAAACCAGCAGCAGAGGTGGTGGTTGAGGAGGTGGAGGCCGGTGTGGAATGGATTAGAGGTGGTGGCTGGTTACGGTGTTGAACGAATTGGATTGAAATTGGGGGCAAATGAGGGTGTTTTTATGAGGCTTCTAAACTGATGCAAAAGCATAATTAGCTTTAACTGAGTGAATTAAGAGGGGCAATTGTCAATTAATGATTTAATGGTGGCGACTGTTTGTTTGCAGAAGAAGGTGAAAGGACTGAGTGAATTAAGAGGGGCAATTGTCAATTAATGATTTAATGGTGGGGACTGTTTGTTTGCAGAAGAAGGTGAAAGGATTGAGGGTAACAAGGGAACAAAAGGGTAGAATTGGGATAAGATTTTAGGATGTGAGGTAATGATTATGTTAAATTTACTATTATACCCGTCTAGGTGTCTTAATGTTTCACAAAGTTCCAATTATATCCTCATTATGTAAGCATAAATCACTTGTGCATGTTGCTTCTTAAGTTGTATGGAATTGAAAATTACTATCCTAGCCGTCACTCTTCCTTAATAAGATAATATAGATATAGATATAATTCGTGTTTTATATTACAGCATCATCTAGAAAAATAAACATGATGATAGATAGGACTGTTCAAAAAGCTCGTGGCTCAGAGTCGCTCGAAGCTCGCTCGGATTTATCTCGAAAAAAGCTCGCTCGATATGGCTCGGTTTGAAACTGAGCTGAGCCGGCTCGGATCGGTTAAAAAGTGAGCCTAGCTCGGCTCGGTTCGTAACGAGCCGAGCTGGCTCGGTTTGGCTCGAATAATTCTAATTTTTAATATATATTTTTTTATATACATTTAATATATTACCAAAATGTAAAACAAGATAGAGAATATGCTACAACTTTAATATTTGGTAACACAGTGGCATGGAGATTTTTTGCTTTGGATTGAAGTTATAGCTAATCAAGTTATTTAAATAAACTCAATACTACTTTTGATCCAAGTACTCAAGTTAATTCGTATGTTGATGAACTTATACTGTATTCCGTTAAAATTTGAGACTTATTTTGTACTTGCTTGAACTTGATTTTAGCGTGCAATGTATAAGATTGAACTTATTTTAATTGTGTTATTTTTAACTATTGAATATTATTTTAAACTATTGAATTTTGAAAGCCATTTTTATTTTTTTCTTTTTAAATTCGAGCCAAACTAAGCCGAGCCGAGTCGGCTCGGTTTAAAACCAAGCCGAGCTCGAGCTTTGATTTTGAGCTCGGTTTTAAATCCGAGCCGAGCCGAGTTAGCTCGTTTTATAACCAAGCCGAGCGCGAGCTTGACCTGGTTCGACTCGGTTCGGCTCATGAACAGCCCTAATGATAGATGTGATTTTTTTCAAACATCACAAGCATAAAGTATAACATCGCTATCACATGACTACTTGATTGTCACTATAAACAACAATCCAACATCTAGACCCCAATCAAATGTTTAATGTTTAAACTACCACGTATCATTTTAAAGAAAGTATAAGAAGAAGATATTACTTTTATATAAGAAAAGGAATAAAAATTTTAGTAAACAAAAAAAGTGTTGTACTATAATAATTGGTTTGTTATATGGATAAGATGTTGAAAGAATCTATACTGATCAATCATTTCGATAGCTACAAAATAAATATATCTTTAAAAAATATTCGTAAATATTGGATTATCTATATATCTATTGAAATGGACGCTGAGAACAACAATCTTAGTTTGTATGTGATCTCAACCCAGCTAAAGATATGTGGTACATGAAGGACCGAGTTATACAAAAATGGAATCAAAATTTTAAGATGGAGTTGATATTGATCGATGAGAAGGTAACGTCATAGTTGTGATTTTTTTATGGTTATATTTTGTCTGAGTTTAATGATGTTCTCTTATCTTCATCTTATGGTTATGTCTATAGGTTATGAAAGTTGCTGTGATTCATCTTGATGTTTTGTTTATAGTTATTTTCAGGGTGATAAGATTCATGCTTGTACTATTAAGGGTTATTTAGTACAACTTTTTGACAGTCAACTTCACGAGGATGATGTCGTTGTTTTATCCAAATTCGTTGTTTTATACAAAATTGTTGCACATGATTTCAAAATCAATTTTTATCGTTGTACTACTGTCAGCCATGTTGGTGGTTGGAAATGTGTTAAGTATAGTTTCAATTTCACTCCTTTTAAAGATATTCTTAAAGGAGACTTTTGGTTTGTCTATTATTCTTTATGTTACAATAAACTTCAATATACAATTTACTTTGCTTTTGATGCTTTAAATTTTATAGATGTTTGATAGAGTTGTATTTTTTATATTTATTATAGATGCTGAATGTGTGATCTGGTGTGGGGCTTGAATGTGTTTGGACAACCTTCAAAAGAAAGTAAACGGATTAATTTTGATATTCAAGATTTGAAGTAAGCATTGCTTTATATTTGTTATTGATTTTCTTTATTAGTCATGCATACTTTACATATGTGGTATTTCTTATGTTTCAAAAAATTAATACACTACAATCATTGGTTTAATAAATATCAACAATTAATGAAGTGATGTAATAAATGAGATCAAAAATATATTCCTCAAGTGACTGTATTATTTTGTATTTCTACCTCATTTAGTGATGTAATAAATATTCTATATCAAATATTGAGTTCCCCATTTTGTATATGCATTCATAGCCATAAATTTATTGTTTTCATGTAAGACTACGATTTTACGATATACCATGTGGAATGATTATGCACTACAGTTTAGGAATTTCATTTCTAGTAACACGACTAATTAGCATTTGATGGCTTTTATACAACATGGCAAGGTTAAGGACTATAAGGGTAATTTCTATTAGATCTCTGGTATTATAAAGTAACCGTTAATGTTAATTTAAGTCACTAAATATATGTATATTGTTATATTTAGAACAATTGACAGAACAAAGTGACAAGTATGGAACTTGGCTCTTTCTCAATTAAGAAATTGATGAAGTTAACCAGCTAAGGAAAAGGTACAATGTCATAAGAACAGATGTATTTATTTATATTTATATTTGAAATTTTATTGAGACTTATAGGTAATTTTGGATACTAATTCTGTGTATCATTTATTAGTCTTCTATTGAAACAAGCATAGGAATCTGGTTCTACTTCTCAAACACTACTTTCTTCCCAGTCTGTTTACCCATTGCATCAAGAATTCATTGTTGGAGTGCAAAAGAAACATATTGACGAGCTTAGCGAGATAGAAAGAGTTTCAATAGTTTTTACATAGCTTTCATATTTCTTGAGTTTGTTACATCTATTTTTTCTAAATGTAATAGATGTTGAATATATTGTCGTATTGCAGGCAAGGTGTTATGTTGTAATTGCAAATATTAAAATTGTGCAGGAAGGCTTTGGTTGGTTTTATGTTGCGCGTCGCAAATGTTTCAGATTGGTTCTAACTAAATCAGAGTATTTACTGAAATGTTTTATGAAGAAATTCTGAATTTGTCTGTTAGTACTTTGGTTTGTCCTAAATGCGAGTGTGAATGTATATCCATCACCCCCAAAGTAAGGAAAAATGATTATTTACACTTTGTAGAAATTTCACATGATTTCCTCTAACTTATTGTAAGTTATCTATTTCAGGTGCAAGGTACAAGTGAGGGTTCAGGATGAGACTGGTAGTGTATCGTTTGTGATGTTTCATAGAGATATGTCGAGTATTGTTGGTCCATCTGCAAGTGATATAAGAGAAAGGCAGTTGAAGCTAGATGATAGTGGAAGTTTGCCTCATGAATTATTTCGGTTGGTTAATAAGGTGCTGGCTTTCAAGATTGATGTTTCTGAATACAATCTCAGAAATGACTACCATGTCCAGAAGATACGTAATGATCCCGTCATAATTGCTGAGTTGGTTGCGGGAAATGATTATGTAGATGATAATGCTGGAGAGGTATTTAATTAATGTCATTTGTAATATGCATTTATTTTTTTAGTGTGGTTCCAAACATTGTGAAGTTGACTGTTATATTTCTTGTGTATGAGCACTTCTTAGGTCAGTCAGGGAGATGGTGAATTCAAATGTGTTAACCTTTCCAAATCTTCGCAGGAAAACTTTTAGTCAAATACATTTATTCCTAATCAATTATGCATATTCAATATAATATAATCATGTTGTACTTTTACGCTTAAAACCGAATTCTAACACTAAACCGAAGCATAAACGAACCCATACGAGTTAGGAATCAAGCCCTATCCAAAAACATGTTAAAATGGGCTTAAACCTTAAGTTTTAACCCAAAAACACGTCCAAAACGAAGTCTGTTGGGCCAAGCCCAACCAAAAAAAAACATTTTCTGGGCCTAAACCCGTGGTCGCGTAGCGCGACTCGAAACTGATTTCCCGTCGCGTATCGCGACGGCCCTCTTCTAACAGCAACATGCTTCAGCTCATTTTTTTAATGCAACTCCAACCTAACTCACTCTCAACCACCTCTTAACTCCCATGATGACCCAACCACCTTACCCCAACTATATATACCCCCTCTCCTTCACTTCCTAACCCCTTTTCCATTCCAAATCCTCTCTAATCCCCAAGAATATCAAGCAAACTTTCTGCTCAAAATCAGTAAGTTTCAAGGCCTTAATCTTCACTTTTCTTGCACTTTCTTCACCTTTCCTCTTCTCCTAACCCCTTGGGGAAACCTCTAGGACCTTGCTCTTGTTTGCTAAGGCAAATAAACATGAGTGGGACACCAATTTGAAGCCTCAAAGATGGTTATCTTTTAATATTTTTATGCACTAGGATGTTAGTTGTAGTGATACCAACCGAGTTCACCAACAACTTGATGTTGGATGGACTTGTGTTATGGTTAATGGTTGACAAATGAAAACCAAGGCTCATCCAAACTAAGTCACCATACTCTACTTTAATTTTCTAGTTATACTATGTAATACTAATATATACTTTCAAAACCTTCATCCTACAACTATTAATCTAATAACTTGGAAGGTTTGTGGATACATTCCTACCTTACCAAACTCTTGACCCTTCTTGTAATTCGGATTCATTCCATACAAGAGTGGGAAAATCCCTTGTCTAAGACCCATGCTTGATCCATAAGCAAAGTGGTCATGACATGAAACTCTTTAAGATGGATTCACATTCCTAACTTAACTTTCACCATCCAAATCACCTTCCTGGTGGTTTTGTGCTTGGTTACTAACTCTAACTCTTGACCATACGAATTACCTTCATGGTGGTTTGTGTTTTGGTTCGCCTTAAAGGCAATGCATGACTTTTTTGAACTTATGAATCATTCATCCGAATCTAAAATCCATTCCTTTTCAACTCTAGAATAACCGGAGCTAAATCTCTTCCTCCCAAGACTCTTAACGGAATCTAACTAAACGCACCCTAAGGTAAGTTCATACTTGTCCCCTTTTTCTCTTTATCACTTTTGGGGCTTAACATGTATCATATGCAAATACACTAAATGCTTTCATACACACATGCTCAATCTATCAAACATGCCTATATGCCATTTCCATGCTAGAAATCAAATTCTAAGATACAAAAGCCTTAGCATATAACCCGCCTTAACATGTATAGCGCTATAAGAGTAGCACACCGCCCTCTTGGGGTCATTGTTAAGTTTTAACGGCCTAACACGATAGTGTTAGGATATGCAGTGGTAACAAGGGATTGATTATGCCTTTTGTATGATTTTGTATGTGCAAACTATAGCATGATGATTCGAGCAAAACATTTTATTATTACGTATGTATTCAAAAACTAGTATGCTCACCAATGCTTTATGTGTTGACAAGATATTTTATACATGTTGCAGGAAATGTTTGATGCGTTGATTCAAGAAACTCATTAGGGTGGACTTAGATATTCACGCCTTAAATTTTGTTTATTATGTACGTTGTAATTTCTATTTGAACAATATGTACTACTTTGCCTTTATGTTATGAAATGGAACCATTTAAATTATATTGTCGCAAATCTAGTGTCATGAAATCTTTGAACAATCTATCACAAGTCGTCTCCTGATGTGTTCCGCCATCGGTTGGGGTGTGACAGATTGGTATCGGAGCCATGACTATAGGGAATTAGAAAAATTGCCATGATTGACCTAGACTATAGTTAGGAACCTCTTATTAACCATTCCTTTATCATGCTAAATATACTTGTTTCTTCCTAAATTGCTTCTAATATATTCTCTTGGACTATACCTTCCTTATGGTGGATTATGCTACACTCGAAGACACTCGTATACCACAAACGAAAGAAACTCACCAAAATAGGCGTGAAACCCTTACTTTGGTGGTGACTTTCAATCCGCGTTATTCTTTTGTGTTTTTGAAACCACACCAAGATAGGCGTGATTTCCTTACCTTGGTGAAAATTTCACAATTCTCATTCTAGTGGAAACTTACCAATTGAATGTTGGAATTCATTTTCCTACCTCGTTGGACAAGTGCAAAAACCACACTCAAGAAATGACACCGCTAAGATAGGAGTGAAATCCGCAACTTGCTAACTAGTGTCAATCCTTGATTTTCAATCTCTCCAAAGTCTCAAACTTACTAATGACAAGGGACATGTAGTAACTGGAAGGGTGAATACCGTTAATCAAAAATTTCGGCTAGAGTATTTCCACTTATTAGGCCAAAGCATGTTTCCGAACTCAACGGTAAATTCGAATAACTTTGGTTAGTCTTAGTTCCGTTTTGGAACACTTTATTTTTTTTAAACAAGCCTTTCTTTTTGTGCAATACTACTTTCAATTATGCTTTCATGTAATATTTTTATTATATATTCGATTTACTTGAAATTGTATCTTATCCTCTCGCACTCGATCTCAAGAATCTCACTTCAAGATACTCCGCAATCTCCAAACAATAATAAAATTCGCAAAGCAACAGAAATTTAAAACTCCTTTATGTTGTTTAAGTGCATCTTACTTGCATATATGTGTCACGTTATTTGAGTAATGTGAAATTTGCATGCTATACGTGCAACTTGAACTTACGTGCTATGTGAAGTACTTGACCTTATATGTTATGTGTGTAATGCGATTATTTCTTTTTAAAAAAAAAAACAATCATTATACAAAAAAAAACCGTTGATCTAAGCTCACAACTCCTTTATCCACTTTATAGATGTCTTCCATGTCAAACCGCAACTCAATGAGGAACTCAAAGCAAAGCTCCAACAAGAAAATGTTTGCCTTCATGGCCAAGCAAATGGCCACGGTTATACCCGACATTGTTAGCAAAATTCAAGCCTCCGCAAGTCCTCATGATTCCGTTGACTCAAAGGCCGAAACTTCCAAAACCACCTCTTACACCTTTAAGCAATTCAACCTACACCGACCCCCTTCTTCTGGAGGAGAATGATTCATTCACTCTTTGACGAAGAAAAACTTAGAGAATTTTGTATTAGTTGAGAAAAATAGATTATAGTCGAAACTCTTTAACAATTTATGTTCGAGTATTGTAATCGTCTAGTCCAGCAATAATATATTATCTCTGGATTGTGTTCGTCCATTATTGATTGTTATATTGGTGTTTCTTCAGGATTATAGTTAACTAGTATCGTTGTTGCATACTCTTGAAATATTACTGATGATTCTTCAAAGTATGCATTTTTTTAGTGTAGTGTATGTATTGGTAATTACACCGCATGTTTTACCAACTATGCTTTTATGTTGCATTGTGTAGAAATTCGTATGCTCGTATATAAAAACTATTTTGCAACGGAAGCCTTTGAACAAAAACGGATTTATAATAGACTTTATCTTGAATCTATCAACAGGGTCCAACCGAATGGGAAAAAAATACCTTTTCGATATGAAAACGAAAAATCAAAAGCTTCGGGGGACATTCGTGACCCCAACAATTACTCTCGTGTGTTGAATTGCTTGGAAAATGAAAATAATGAAAAGCATGAGTGGGGACATCACGACATATTACAAGACAATTATATCGTGATAAACTAAGGGTATTTTTTTAACAGCAAGAAACGATGTGTCAACAACTGTGATATCGGGCGTTGTGGCCATGGTCGACTACTCGACCGCCGCCAGCTCCTTGGCTCTCTCAAATGCGCGGAAACCCGACCTTCACCCGCCCGAAGGCACGAAAGTGGAATAATCATTAAAACATCGCCTTCCATCCAAGCACCCATATTCGTTGTTCACCTTGATGTCGCAGAAAACTAATGGAGAGAGTGTGAATCGAACCTGGGCCACAAGTAACACCAACACAAAGTCCTTTCCCCATCACTTTACCACTGCCACATTGGCGTGATAGACTAAGGATATGTACGACGGTTTGGACCAAGAGTCCGGCCTAACCCGCCTTTGTGATTTCTCATAGATCAATATTATGTCATATCAAAGTAGGGATGAGCTCGGGACGGTATCGGTATCAACTGATACCGATCCTGAAAAAACCGATACCGAAAACACTCAAAACCCAATACCGATACCGAACACATACGGTACGATATCAGTTCGGTATAGGTACGGTACCGGTATGGTATCGGTATTTTAAGGAATACCGATGCCATACCGATCCCATACTGATACTGATAATACTGAAACCGAAAACCTCTAAATGTGGGTACCGATACCGAACGCCCTCGGTTCGGTATTGGTTCGGTACGAGATCGGGATCGGGACGGGACGGTATCAGTATTCGGCCTTGTATGCTCATCCCTATATCAAAGTCACACATAATAATTTTTTAATACATTATTGTAATAATAATTTTTTAATAATAATAATAATAATAATAATAATAATAATAAGTTTCAGAAAGGTCCCTCAAGTTTAGGTTTTTACATTTTTGCCAATAAAACTAAGCAAGTTAGACTTTCGTTAGTTTGGGGGTGATGGAAGAAAATAAGTTGAAAGTTTGGAGTGATAGTACGTCAAAGTGCAAGATCGGACTGATATCCATCAACAGGCGATAGTTAGAAGTATTTAAATCCATTTCCCCTAAGAGTTATCTTAATTTTTAAAATCACCCATGTCTAGAAGTAAATGCAAAACCAACCGTTTATGAAAATTCACAGTTAAAAAAAATCCAAAAGGTTATTCATATGAAAAAAATATAAACTAAAAAAGAATAATATAATGAAATTTATAGATTATGGAACTGATTGGATGAGTTGTGTTATAGGGAAGGTAGCGATTGTATAAATCTATTAGTTAGTTCTAATATTAACTTGTGTAGTTTATCAAGGGTTGACTATGTAAATTGTAAACCAATAATGTTACTCCAATTAAATCATTCTACCTTCGACGTTACGTTGCCTTTAGATTATTGGATTTTATCGGCACTTTCACTTTATTGCTATTTGATTTCGCAATGATTTTTAATCATTTAACGTAAAAGGAATGAGATATAATATTTTTTTTTAACCGGCAAATGGCAATATATACGTGGGATGGGCCACCGGTGGTGTTAGTGATGTGGGGATACCACCCCCCCTCTTTCATGTTTTCACGCTCATAACCATCATTAGTGTGACGGTTATCACGGGCGT
Organism: Ambrosia artemisiifolia; assembly: GCA_032199755.1. Taxonomy (NCBI): domain Eukaryota; kingdom Viridiplantae; phylum Streptophyta; class Magnoliopsida; order Asterales; family Asteraceae; genus Ambrosia; species Ambrosia artemisiifolia. The sequence goes on along the minus strand of CM063522.1, from coordinate 50,187,918 downwards.
GAAAAATCGATTAGAATGTTGGTAAACAGCCTTTTGACCGTTGAAGGCTTGAAAAAACCATTTTTACCCTATAAACAGGGTCGGCCCTTATGGTGACCGGGGAGGCCCCCTAATTGTCTGGGGCATATATATATTGTTATATATATATATACACATATTTTTTTAAATTCTGTATATAATATATATATATGTGGTGTTTTTTAAATAGAAAAATCATTTAGCATTTAAATTGGATCGATAAAAGTACGTTTAAAACACAAATCTTGTTAAATTGTTAACCCATAACGCATTTCACATTTGTAAGCCCCATACTATGATTTTGCTAATTGTTATGTTTGTTATCATAACTTTGATCGTCGTACATAAAATTTAAGTTAAATTTTTTTATTTTTAAAACCTAAGGACATTTTTTAACGACTTGGATATGACATGTAAATCTTCAGGGACGCATCTACCTATAAATATTTAAAACCTTTAACCATTTTTCATACCACTAAAAAACACATACAACACCCAAATTGCAGTCCAAAAAAAATATCAAATGGAGGGTCCAAGTACGTTTCCACCCGAGTCATCTGGATAGTCCGACTCGACGGGTTCTACTCGTGAAATTTTTGCAAAGGTTTCTGAAGTCACATAACTTGAAGATACATGACGATCGATGTAAAAAATTATGCAGCATGATCGGTTAGCGGCAAATGAAGTTCTAATGAATGATCATTTTATTGAAAAGCCAAAGTACAATGCCTAGGCGTTTAGAACGAGGTTTCGTTTATCGAAAGATTTACTTAAGTTATACGGTAGAGAGTTTCTACGAAGACCGACTAGACACAACATAACACGTTTGCTCGCCGCACATGAAGCTAGATGGCACATTCCATAATGCTCAGTAGTATTGCATGTACGTATATCGTTTGGAGAAGTTGTCTAATGAGTTTGCAAGGTTAGTTTATGAGAGGTGACCATAAAAAAACTGATAACCATGCTCGAAGCGGTTGCGTCGATTGATTTACGAATTTGGCATGCATACTTTGGTGCTCCTGACTCAAACAACAATATTAATGTTCTACATCAGTCACCATTATTCAATGTCGAGTTACAAAGAACTGCCCAACATATCCATTTGTGGTCAACGGGAGACAATATTAACGCAACTTCTATCTTGTTGATGCCATTTACCCGACTTGGTCTGTTTTTGTGAAAGCTTATTTGTTTCCGCCTGTCAAGAAACAAATATTGTTCAAGAAGTTATAGGAATCAGTGAGAAAAGACGTTGAGCGGGCATTTGGTGTTTTGAAAGGTAGATGGGTACAATTGATCGATCAACTGGTACGTACATTTAAGCAATCGAAAATAAAAGGAGCGTGGTGTACGCGTGTATTATTGCACAATATGATCATAAAGGAAGAGGGGCGCGTAATATTGCTCAATTACGTTATGGACCCTCCAACACATGTGCCTCATTAGTGAGGATATTCTTTTGGAATTGCTGTGAGGACACCCACTCTCAACTATGATATGATCTAAGGAACACATTGGTTATTTAGATATTCAATTACCCGATTCCCCCGACGAGTGTCTATTATTTTAGTTTTAAAATTTGAGTTTTTTTTCTTTAAAGTTGTATTTGTATTTAATTTTATGAATTTAAAAATTGTTTTTTTTTGAAAGAAATGGAGTTAGTGATGAATGTGATGGATGCCCCTTCTGTTTTATAATTTAGTGATAGAATGTAAAAAAATTGAGGCGTCACATGCTGATTGGATGTGATAAAAAAAAGTTAGTGATGTTAGTGAGATAGGTGACTGATGAGCTGTGTTATGTTTTAAGAGAAATAAGAAAGAAGAAGATAGACCAAACAAAGCTGTTGATCTCATTTCCTTTAACTGCTATATAACGACAATAACGACTAACTAACTTTCAAGTATTTTTTCGCCCAGCTAATAACCCCTATACTATCTTATTATTACAAATACCCCCTGGACTCATTATTTTCTTATTACACTATTATCATACTATTACAATATTACCAAAGTAACCCCCCAACTATTGTTACACATCAATACCCTCCCGTTATTCAAAGCTTTGTCCTCAAAGTTCAGGAATTTGGAAGTCGGGGAATCTAAGCTGGAATTCATCCCTGAATTCCCACGTGGCATCCGATGCTGGAAAGTCCTTCCACTGAACCAAAAGTTGACATGCTGCCCTATTACCTCTTTTAATGACCCTTCTATCCAACACAACAACAAGTGTCAATCTGAACCTGTGACCCAGGGGGAAAGGAGTCACACTATCACTATGACCATTAGCCTTTTTTAGTAAAGACACATGGAAGGTGGGGCGAACATTAACCTCATCAGGCAAGTCAAGCCTATAAGCAACATTCCCTATCTTCTCAACAATCAAGTAGGGCCCAAAGTACTTAAGAGATAACTTGTTGTAGGACTGATTTCTTAAAGAAGTCTGAACATAATTCTGCAACTTTAACCAAGCCCATTCTCCCACCTCAAAACTCCTTTCACTTCTGTGTTTATTTGCATACTGCCTCATTCTGTTTTGTACCTTGAAAAGTGCTTCTCTTATCAACTTAATTGTTTCCTCTCTTGCCATCATAAAGTCATCCACAGTTTCTACCATTGATTCTCTATGAATGTAAGGAACATGAATGGGTGGAGCATACCCATACAAGGCCTGGAAAGGAGTGGTATTAATGGCACTATGAAAATTGGTGTTGTACCAAAATTCAGCCAAAGATAACCACTTGACCCATGAGCTGGGCCTCTCCATAGTCATGCACCTAAGGTATGTTTCTAAGCACTTATTAACCACCTTAGTGTGTCCATCTGATTGAGGATGGTATGCAGTTGATAGGGCTAGATTAATACCTTGTAATCTGACAAACTCCTTCCAAAAATTGCTCAAAAAGATAGTGTCCCTGTCTGAAACAATGGTTGAAGGCCAACCATGTAGTTTGTAGACATTATCTAAGAAAAGTTGAGCAAAAATTGGCAGCTTTGAAAGGGTGAGCTAATGCCATAAAGTGACTATACTTTGTTAGCCTATCAACAACAACAAAAATTACTTCCTTACCCTGATATTTATGCAACCCTGTGATGAAATCCATGCTTATATCTGACCATACAGCAGTTGGAATAGGCAGGGGTTGAATTAGTCCAGGGTAAGCTGCATTCTCATACTTAGCTTGCTGGCAGGTTGCACACTCTCTACTTACTTGTTTAATCTGTTTCAACTGACCCTTCTAGTAAAAAATGGACTTCAACCTTTGGTGGGTTGCATGAATACCAGAGTGACCCCCTACTGTAGAAGCATAACATAACTGCACAATCTTTTTTCTTAATTCCAATTTTGCCCCTACTACCAGTTTTTAGTTTCTTTTCAATAACCCATCAACCCACTCATACTTGTGAACACTTTGGCCTTGTAAAAGTTTCTGAATGACCCTTTGTATTACCACATCCCCTTCCCAACTCTTTTTGATCTCCTCCAGTAACAAGGGATCAAAAGAAGTAAGACTGATACCTGTATGGCTTCAGGTTAATGGACTTGTCCTCATCCTTCAACACAATCTTGTGATCACACAATCTAGAAGGAGGTAACCCTTTTGGCTCCTCAAAGACCATTTTATACTTATCCAATAGAACTTCAATCCTATTGTCTACCATTTCTTTAGTAACATTGGTACTTTGACCATTTTGCCCCTCAACAGATAATAATTGAACTTCATATAGTTGAGAGGTTACCAATTGTCTAGGATTGCTAAGCATGTGGTCCATTGTCTCTATTGAACATAAACTCAACCCCTTATTACTGGCCCCTTTTAAAACTTGTTTTTTCCCATCCACTTGGAATTCCATATTTAACTGATTGAAATTCCATACAATATCTCCCAAAGGGGATAACCATTGTATTCCTAAAACCATGTCATAGCTATCCAAAGGAATAACCATCTCATCAGTTTCATACCATCTACCCTGCATCATCCATTTAAACCCTTTACATAACTTCCCACACTCAATTTGATTCCCATTTGCAACAGAAACCTTAAGAGTAGGGACAGTTTGGGTAATACAATGCAAGAATATGGCCAATTTCTCACTAATGAAATTGTGTGTGGAACCTGAATCAACCAAGATATATATCCTTCTTGTACCAATTGATCCAACAATTTTCATTGTTGAATAAGAAGGAATACCATTCATGGCATGAATGGATATTTGTGGTTGACCCAACATTTTAACCAATTCTATCACCTCTTCAACCACTTCAGTTTCCACATCATCATCATCTGCAATTTCAATAATAAACAATTGCCTATTCTTACACTTATGGGTTGATGAGTATTTCTCAAGACGAAAGAAACACTCACCCCTAGCCCTTTTTTCATCTGCTTCTTTGTTAGACAATCTTCTAACTGTCTTTCCATTGACATTATTATTTCTAGGACTAGGTAATAAAGGAGGATTGGCTGCACTTACATTCAATGGTCTAGGAGAAGGATAATTATTCTTCCCTGTAGCTGCATCATTGTTCCAACTATTCTTTTTAATGTCCTTCCCTCCAAATAAGGTTGCGTGCACTTTGTCTTGCTGTTTTGACATAGCAATAACCTCCCTTAGGGTTCTTGGCCTAAAGACCTTGACAAGACACCTGATCTCAGGTTTTAGACCCCATACAAACAAGTTTGCAGCATATTCTTCAGACAGATTCACCTTAGTCATTAGTGAATCAAATGCATTGCAATACTCATCTAATGTTCCTGTTTGCTGCAAGTTCTTGAGCTCTTCCATTGCATCTTCCCACATATTTTTAGAAAATCTAGTGGTAATTGATCTCACATACTCGTCCCATGGAATCTGCTCAATGGGTCTATTAGCACTAGATAAGTAGCCTTGATGCCACTTTAATGAAACACCTTCTAAGTTGATTACTGCATACTGAACTGTCACACCCTCAAATCCACTTGCGGAGTTTTACCGCGAGGCGCATGACAAACCAGGATCCAAGTCAATGATCACAATAAACAATACTAAATGAATTTCAAAAACATAGTTCAAAAATCTTAAACATCAGCGGAAGCTAAATATCGTTACATAACAAAATAAAACCAAATGTTCAATGTTCAAAAACCATGCGACTCTAACTAGACGCCGTGCAGACGCGTGCGCCCTAGTTCCATTTTGCTACCTTAGCGACCTGAGAAAACATGTAAGAGTTTACGTCAGCACAAAAATGCTGGTGAGTTTACAGGTTTGTAATCAAAGTTCCAAGTTCAACCTGTCCATACTATAACAATTGTAACCAAGTACGCTAGCTAGGCGCATGTTCCATTACTACTACGATTGGAAAACCATTACTAACTCGCATACCAGTTGTTGTGCCCGAATAGTAAACCTGTTCCTGTTTGAGACAATATGCACCCGCCCGGCCCTCCAAGCCGACGGGTGGGGTTGGTCACTCCCAATAGCGCTATTCACATTTCCCCGTTGTGCAAACCAGCACATTCATGGTTCCCCCCGGGACTTCCAAAGATCGTATAGTAAACCGTTTGAAAACCCATAGTATGACAGTTGTTACCAAATAGTTGTTTAACACATGTTTTCTCCCCCAAAAATGAAAACCAAGTAAAGTGGGGCCGTAAACTCACCTTAGGTTGCGTTACTTCAGATAACAGAATAAGTCAACAAGCTATGCTAGCCCCGTAAAGCGGCGACCTAACATATGACAGTTACAAGTACTTAGACTAATAACCCGTAGGTTAATTAGTCCCTAGATGTCCAGACCATAACCAAGTTTGTTTGACAACACGTTTACTGTTAACATGACCAAACATACAAGACTCGACATCCCATTGGTGACCCGAGGCTTCCCGTGTTACACTAGTATTCACAAACACATAATCATGCAGTCACACTTAACATACGTTAAAGTCCAACAAGTTCTAGCACATAGTTCAATTAACACATTATTGACCCGAACACATGTTACCGAGTTATTAGATATGTTACGGGGTTCCTAGCATGTTCCTAGGTGTCAAAACGGGTCTCGGAATGCTAAAATGTACTTACAGCAGCAGTACTGGCGATTAGGAAAAGTCAACTGGCAATTACGTTGGTCAACAGGCAATTAGGAATGCTAATCGCCTATACATTAGGCGATTAGGGTCATGTGGTATGCTAATTTTGGAGTTTGTAGGCGATTAGGGTCATGTGACATGCATTTCAGAACTTATTAGGCGATTAGGGTCATGCAGCATGCAAAAACAAGTCATGTTAGGTGATTAGCCCCCTAATTGCCTAAGGGGTAGGCGATTAGCCCACTCTGGTAGGCGATTAGCCTGCTAATCGCCTATCCCTTAGGCGATTAGGACTGCTAATCGCCACCTGCACGTCTGTTCCGGTTTTTCGCGCGTTTAACACTCCAAATCAAACCCAGAACGTGTGGAAACCTCCAATATCGATCAAACAAGTATCCTAAACATGTTTAAACCAAAATACATCGTTTAACCTTGTTCTAGCAGTCCTGGATGCAACCATGTTTCTAAAACATAACACAAGTATCATGTAATCATCACATTAACATGCATAAACATAACCTAATGAACAATCAATCAGATTTCCACATCATACCATCATCATAGATCAGTAACTACCCTAATATCATGTTAACAACCCTTCATGAATCTCAAAAATCCTATCTTTTAATTAAAACATACACATACAACATGCATAATCTCTAGAAATCATATAATAACGATTATCAACGGTTTTCAGAAGACACAAGTGTTTATGAACTGGTCTGGACCATTAGGGATTCAATAAAAACATTTGTAAAGATTGCATGGATGAAAACCACACCTTAAGATTATGATTGATTGATGAAATAGGCTTGAAAACAAGTTGTTTGATCCAAAATCGTGTTCCAGAGGTTGTGTGGGTGTTGGGACGAGTTGTGGGGCGACTAGGGTTGATATTATGAAGTTTAGGAGGTCAAGTATTGTATTTATAGTCGTTTTTAGTCGTAACCCACGTTGCAGGCGATTATGGTTCAGTTGCAGGCGATTAGGGTTGCTAATCGCCACCCCCTTAGGCGATTAGCCCCCTAATCGCCTAGAGGATGCTGCTACTCGCCACCTGGAGGAGGCTAATCGCCTCCTAGATGCCTCCCTATAGGCGATTAGCTCACCCTAATCGCCTATAGGGTATGGTTCCAAGTATTTTGCGCGTTAAACCCCGTTTTAACATATGTTAACACATTTTCACATACCGACAAGTCACATAATGATTGTAAACACATAACACTTGCAATTACACACATTCACACTCGTTCACCAATTCCCGGGACTCGAGACTTGCATGTTCCCTATGCTTTGACGATTCTCCGAATCGTCACCTCTTGTACACTTGGTTAAGGACTGACATCTAACGATCCTCTAGGCCAACATCTAATGATTCCCTAGACTCACATAACAGTTCCCGAACCATAACCCGACTCAACTAACCCAGTTAAGTACAGAATACGCGTGACTCGCTAAGGTAGACTTTAATCTAGACGACGTTGTTAACCTGAATTTGCCGGGTGTCACATGAACTTTCATCTGTTCAGGGGGTTTTATCAACCAAGAAAAAGTGATTGCACTTGTAAACCCAACCATCAACATCATCGCAATTGAATTTAGGAAAATCCAACCGGCCAATTCTAGATAATCTTTGATCATGAGGGTGGTTCATTTGTAGGTGATTATTATTATCATTATCATTATCATTATCATTACTATTATTATTATTAGTGTTCTGCAATTGGATGGTGTCCAATTATTGTTTTAAAGAATCAAACATGGTTTGAAGGTTGAGGTTTAATTGATTGATGGCTGTACGATTGTCTTCTTGGAGGCCTTGAGTATTTTTAATGGATTGTGCATGTTCTTTGAGGGTTTTTTCTAATCTTTCCATGTCTTCTTGACGAGTATTGGCAGCCATTAATGGTGAATTGAACGATTACAACAATTAAAAGTCGAATTGAAAGAAAACAGGAAGGGTCTAATCACAAATTGATTAAACCCTAGAATAGATTGATCACCAATGATCAATCCAGGTATTGAAATGAAAATAGAGCGATGAATGAACGAAAACAAACGAAATAAAGATCTTGATCAGAAAGAACGAAGAATGAACGAAACGAAACAACAAACTGAAAACTTGATCGGAAAAGATGAATGGAATCACTATTACGACGGTCACCGGAGCTCAGATCGATTGAGCTCTGATACCATTTGATGAGCTGTGTTATGTTCTAAGAGAAACAAGAGAGGAGAAGATAGACCAAACAAAGCTGTTGATCTCATTTCCTTTAACTGCCATATAACGACAATAACGACTAACTCACTTTCAAGTATTTTCCCGCCCAGCTAATGACCCATATACTATCTTATTATTACAAATACCCCCATGGACTCATTATTCTCTTATTACACTATTATCATACTATTACAATATTACCAAAGTAACCCCCAACTATTGTTACACATCAGTGAGCTATGTGCCCTAATAGTGAAGAGAGGAATCCACTAGCAACTTCCTAGAACGTGAGACACCAAACTTTTAAGAGTATACTTGAAAACAGTACCATGATTTCCAATTTAATACATTAGTTTTGACCATGGTGTTACCAAGATAATCAAATTAACTATGTTCTATACGCCTTGCTCCTCTGCAACCATTTTGACATATGCAACAACTATTTCACCAAGGTCCTTATTCCGATTTATATTGAAAGAGCCAAATCACAATATAACAAACCGTACAGGGTAAACATACATTTCTTTTCGTTAAGGCCACTCGTGTAGGTATTCTATCAAACCCTGGTCTCCGACAAAAGAAATTTGTTTTGGACGCTATTCATTTCGACCAAAAAATAGCTTATTATCTTGGACAAGCATCACCGATTCATCTTTCGCCCTCATGAACTGAACCGAGAACTTGTTTGATGAATCCCCCATCTAGGTTTTTGATCCTCTTTTGTTTAATAAATGGACAAATACAAACGATTGAATAACTATTTGCGTCCCTGTGTTATAGTGGTTTTAACTCCTTCAATCCAAAGTCCAAAACTTTAACTACTTGAGTCCCTGGTTGAAAATTAACTAACCTATTGAGTCCATATTACAAACGTTGTTAGAAAGGTCTGTTAAGTTGAAGGGCATTTCTGTCATTTACACCTTGGTAAAGCACAACCTTTATCTTAAGGCTTCCACTTATACTTCTGAAACCCTAAATCAGGACTACCATTGTTAAAACAATTAAACTGTTCATCAAACAATGAACAAGAACCAAACTCATACAAAGGATATATTTCATCCATCACCCATTCTCCATCAAACAAATCACAATTAACAAAATACTCAATCCTCTGTTTCATCCCATTATTATTATTATTCCCTTGTTTCTTTTCTTCAGTTCTTTTACTGGACCCACTTCCTGCTCCATTCACCAAAGATGTCGACACAATTTTCTTGGCCTCTTTCACCTTATTTTCAGTAGCATTATTTGTTACTTTAATATTCCTTTGTTTCAGTATTGGATACTTTTTTCGTCTGATTCTTCACTAATTATAGTGGTTTTAACCCAACTCTAAATAGGGGATGGGCATGTGGTGGTTGGTCATGGTGGTCACAGGTGCCCTTTGTTGCAGACGGTGATGATGGTGGGATTATTAAGGGGTTTGTCCGTTTTGTTAGGTGAGATTAGGGTTTTCAATCGGCTTAATGATTGGGAGATGGAAGGAGGATCAGATGGTGTGGTGTGGTGGGTGCTGTACAGTTCGGTGATGGGGTGGTGCAGTGCGGCGGCGACGGTGGTGGTGCGTTAGGGTTGAAGGCAGGGAGAGAGATTTGTTTGGGGGGGGGGGGTGTGACTTACTCTGTGTGTGTGTGTGTATAAGACACAAGATATATAATTATTATAAAATATGTAAAAAAATAAATTGTAAATACCTTGAGCATATAGGCTTGTACGTTTGGAGTAAATGACAGAAATGCCCTTCAACTTAACAGACATTTCTAACGACGTTAGTAATATGGACTCAATAGGTTAGTTAATTTCCAACCAGGGACTCAAGTAGTTAAAGTTTTGGACTTTGAACTCAAGTAGTTAAAACCACTATAACACATGGACGCAAATAGTAATTCACTCAATACAAACAAAAAATTTCTTTTGTTTAACTAAATGAATGAACATGAACAAATGCCTCATTTTTCATTCATGTTAGTTTGTTTTTGATAGTTCATCAAGATTTTTAATTTTATATTATACTTAAATGATTCAAAATTCTCATTTATAAAATATTCAATATATGTTCATTTGTGTTTGTTCTTGTTCATGAACACTTGTTTGTGTTTGTTTCCATTCATGAATGCTTGTTTGTGTTCATCAACGTTTATTTGTATTCGTTACATAAAGTTAACAAACAAACACGAATACATTCACTCCCTTAATGAATGACTACGAACATAAAACCATGTTTGGTAAGTGTTTATGAACACATTTATTTTCTTAATAAACGAACACAATAACTTTAGGTAGTCCACAAGTGTTTATGTTGCTGACAATTATATGAACAATTCAATTGATATTAAACATAATTAAAAAAAAAATCAAATTTCGAATTTATCAACTTAATAATTTTGTAAATTATTAAAACTTATAAAACCAAGTAAATAGTTATTGAAATGTTACAAATTTAAAGAAAATATTTCTTTAAAAATTACGATTTATAAGTTAAGAAATTAGTTTAACTACATTAACGAACTTCCATTAAACCGAAACATACGATTTTGTAATTGCAGTCTATTTCAATTCAGGAATGTGGCAAAAGTAGTTATATTTATTAGACTAAATGGTGTGGGATCGGGGAAGTGGTCCGGGGTGGTGAGGTGGCATCCGGGGTTTCGGGGAACACCGCCCCCCCCCCCCCCCCCCCCGTTGTTTTTCCGGTGAGATAGTGGAAATCTCCCCGTGCCCACCGCCTCTTGTGATTGGTCCATTCTCTCTTTTTTTTTTTTTTTTTTTTTAAATCAAAGTTTTATATATAAAAAAAGGAAGGGGGAATGGGGGAATTGGGGGAAGACATTTCCAAACTTTGGGGGAGGAAATGGGGGAAATGATGTGGCGCTGATGTGGCAATTGGGGGAGTTGGGGGAAAGGGGAGGCACACCAAATAGTCTTAGAATGGAATTGGAATTGGAATTGGAATTGAAATTGGAATTGGAATTGAAATCCTTAAACCTTCTTAAAAAAAACTTTCGTTGGGCTAAATAACAAAACAGTCATTGGGCTAAACAACTTTGTAAAAAGAAAACTTGGTTATCTACTGCGTATTGGGCATCAGCCCAAATTACGTCATAAAAAGAAAAACAAAAAAGTTAAGTGGCATAGGCCAATCGGCGTACCCATAAGTTGTGTGTATGATGAGTTTTTTCGGGTTTTTTTAACGGTCAACGGTATACACCCATAATGAAACCCCACACCCTTTAGGTCCGGTTCCTAGGCCCTCTTATGGTCTAACCCCTCATTTCAGAATAACCCTACTCTAAGTGAGATTCAAACTTGTGACCACCTAGGACAGGAACACAAAATGAGTAAACCTTCCCACCTCCATTACAACCATTGGCCTACACTAATGCTTACTTTTGTTTTAATAACTTAACCTTCAACAAGTTTTAAAGTGTATTAATGTGCATTCCAACTTAGCATTGCTAATAAGATATTAATGTTTATTTTCAGGTTAAATACCTCCTTAGCATTGAAGTCGATGTTGAGTATAGTGATGTATATTATCGACGGCTATGGTCCAAGCCTGGGGGCCATCTGACTTGGGTCCATTTTTATCGGGGCAATTTTTTTTTAATAAAATTCCTATTTGTGTGTGTTTAAAAAAAAATAGAAAACTCATTTAACACTTAAAAGTTGTCTCTAATAATAATCAGTTTAAAGCTTAAATATTATTAACTAAAAGCCCATAACATTTATAAGGCCATTTAACCTACTAAATAAAAAAATAAATAAAAAACAATGTATTTTTTCTGTTTAGAGTTGAAGTTATTTGACCTATCACAAACATTTAGCGACAACATGGATGTTTTGAAGCATCTGAAATAAGAACGTTATTTCCCGAATGCATGTATTGCATATAGAATAATATTAACCTTCTAGAAAGGAGTTTTGCAAAATTAAAATTGTTGAAATCACACTTACGATCCACAATCCCAAGATAGACTTAGCGGCTAGCGATGATAGCTATCAACAAAGAAATCTTAGATTGTATAAATTGCGAAGAGTTGAGCCACCAATTTGATAGCAAAAATCCTAGGAGAGCTTCACGAATCGTCGGTTAGATACTATAACAATGAATTTATTGTTATACTATTGATCGTACATAACTATGAGTTTATATTATTTAATTTATTAAAGCCTAAGGGGCATATTTTTAATTGCTTGGATAGGACACGTGAATCCTTAGGGACGCCTCTATATATTAACATGTTGTCTCACAAATGTGAATGGTATAAGAAGTTTTTGTAATATGATACAAGCCAAAAAACCTAGTATCAGCTTGAGATAATATTATAAAAAGCTATAAAAATCCCTTGTAGGTTCCCGGTCGATCTTAATCCGTTCGATAAATGAACTCTTAAGTGCGAAACCTGTTAAAACTTCTAATATATTATACTAGATTATACCCCGGGAACGTCCCGGGGTTGAGAAATCTAATATGACATATTAATTTTACATATGAAATAAAATGATTCGCTTTACAGTTATATGCAATAAAGCTTCGGGTAGCACCTAACCTAAAACAATTAAAAATGTATCTCCAATGTTAACGCCTAACCTTAAACAATGTATAACTCTAATATTAATATCTAAACTAAAACAATGTATAACTCCAATGTTAACGCATGTTGAAAATAGAATTCATATTTACTAATTTGAACATAATTAGTGACTTGCCTATGTATGATTAATAATTTACCTTAACACTTTGTGTTTTTTTTTCCTGTATGAACAAAACTCCATAAAAATAGTCATTTTTCTCCGTTTTTTATATAGCACTATGGTACTCGTTGGAAATATAATAAAACGCTTGTTAATTTGGTGTAATTTTTTTTTCTTTAAAAAATCTCGTATATAAAACATATTAATGTTTAAAAATTTATGGGAGGAAACATAAGAGAGAAAAATTCAATTTTATTTTTAATTTTTTTTTCCTAAAATATCTCAATGCCACATGGGATGACACATGACACATTCAAAGAGGAGAATGACTCTTTGAGTGTCATGTCATTAAAATGGCTTTGGTTGTATCTCTAATGTTAACGCTTAACCTCAAACAATGTATAACTTTAATTAATATCTAAACTAAAACAATGTATAACTCCAATGTTAACACATGTTGAAAATATAATTCATATTTACTAATTTGAACATAATTAGTGACTTGCCTATATATGATTAATGAATAACCTGAACACTTTGTGTTTTTTTTCCTGTATGAACAAAACCCCACAAAAAATAGTCGTTTTTTTTTCCGTTTTTTATATAGCACTATGGTACTCGTTGAAGGTACTCGTTGAAAAGATAATAAAACGCTCGTTAATTTGGTGTAATTTTTTTCTTTAAAAAATCTCGTATATAAAAGATATTAACGTTTAAAAATTATGGGAGGAAACATAAGTGAGAAAAATCCAATTTGATTTTTAAAATATTTTTTCCTAAAATATCTCAATGCCACATGGGATGACACATGACACACTCAAGGAGGAGAATGCCTCTTAGAGTGCCATGTCATTAAAATTGCTTTCTTTTATTATATATATAGATGATCACTTCTATATCAACTATGTCACATTTATATATGTAGTCTCATGCTAATGTTGGTCTGTTTGTATTGCTTGAGGTAATATGGCGATTGGGTGATGTTGGGCTCCAAAGAAGAAGTATGCTGGACATATTGAAAGCTGGATTAAAGAATAGAAGCAGTTGACGACAGAAGCTGAGCTATAGATTGGAGCTGTAGATGTAGCTGGTCTTATAATTGGGCTTCTGACTTATACTAGGTGGACTTATAGATGGGCTTCAAGGGCTTAGACCATCTTGTCTTAATAATACCGTGGGCTTCGAGGCTCAGCCCATCTCGTCTTTAATAATACACCGCCTTTCTTTCAGGTGTTACAAAAGGAGCAGATATCCCTTTTTCACTAGGGGTGCAAACGAGCCGAGCATGATTAGGCTTGAGCTCGAGCTCAATTGACTTATAAGAGCTCAAGCTCGACTCGTTGACAATTTGTCAAGCTCGAGCTCAGCTCGTTTATTATCAATTAGTTAATACATTGAATAAAAATAATATAAATAACAGTTCGCTTAGGCTCATGAGCTTGATAAGTGAAGCTCGAGCTCGGGGCTCGTTTACTAAACAACTTTAAATGAGTGGTAAATATTATTAATAATTAAAAAAACTAATATTACATTAGGCTCGATAAGGCTCGACGAGCCTAACGAGCTTTACCTGCCAGATTCGATAAATAAACGAGCTTTGTTTTAGGCTCAAGCTCGGCTCGAGCTCGATAAGGCACGGCTCGTTTTGAGCTTTCTATCGAGCCGAGCTCGAGTAACTCGCGAATGGCTTGGCTCGTTTGCACCCCTACCTTTTTAGTGTGAAGATCTGATAACTAGTCTTATTTTCACCTGGAGAGATATTTTTACTCTCACATAGTTTTCTCTTTCTCTCTATAACAAGTTTAGATCTAGGGTTTCGTCTATCGTGTGTAGATCTTTGATATTCCCGTTAGATCGTTGTTCATACAGATTATCTGTTAATGTTATGTTAGTGAGTAGGGTTTAGAAAGAGTTTGTGAGACTTTGTATCTTTCTTTGTTTATTGTTCAAAGTTGTTTAATAATAAATCGTTTTGAGTATTTGTGCCCAGAATTTTGACAAAAAAAAAAACCTTTGAGTTACTTGTAGTAGATGATGAATTCACAATCCAATCACAAGAACACAGAGATCTACATATAATTTCAAGTAACTTGTATTGATTGCTGTTGAGAGAGATTACATCCAACCCTAGATTTTGTCAACATACAATGTGAACGCCCACAAAATCTTAATCCCTACAAGCTAACACCTCTATATATAGTCTCAATACAAGTAACACAAATTTACAATAACGCCTCTAGTTTGTCAAGTCAAAGCCATGATAGGTTTCTCCTAAACACTATAAAGCGCAACCTAGGTTTCACTTGTACAATTTTAAACGCAACCTAGGTTTCACTTTTAGAATACTTTGCAAAAGCTAAGTTGATGCTTTTGCCACACAAATTATGCACTAACATCCCTCGTGTTAGAGATGCCAAGTGAATTGTCCAAACTAAAGCAAGTCGACTGGTTTGGTTTGTTCGGTTTGAATCCAAACGGTATCGGTTCAATTTTGATGGTTTAACCGTTTAGGGTAGTTTGAAACTTGGAGCTTTTCGTATAACTTTTATTTTTATTTTTATATGTTTGTGTATATACATGTACTTCAATCATCAATCATATTTTATTATTTATTTTTTTTACCAACTAGGGCCTTTAATAATTGTAAAAATATCAATACGAATTGTTCAAACTGAACCATTTTAGCATTATACAGGCTAGACCAGTCAACCAACTCAACCCGATTGATCTAGTTTGGTATGTCCTTCCCCAACTATGCAGTTAGTGGTTCTGCTCATATTTTCGTCAAAACCAACCGAACACAACCATAAACAACCATGAACTATGTATAAATCTTGTAAAAGATAAAGTTAACCTTGCAACATTAACATGCCAAAGTAAACTCCATATATTTTAAACATAAACATACACAAATATGCAAGTTACTCAATTTGTATGGGTCCGACCCCAAGCACATCCACAATTTAAAAAAAAAACATTTATTACGTGGAAGGTAATATCATCCACCCACAAATACATAGCTTATTTGGCCTTTGCTAGCCTAGCAGCGACCTAATGGCTACGTGCACAACTTGGTTACCACTAATAATAAAATATCTATTCTGTTAGGGAATTTTTCTCAATAAAAATATGCATGTTCCCAAACCTATAATCTTTCTTTTTATTAGTTTTGTAATGTACATAATCATGTATGAGAAGGTAACATGAAATTTTAAGCTTGAGGATCATGTTTAGAGAATCAGTATGTGTTTATTCTATTAGCTTTTGATACATTTGGATCCCTAGTCTCTGATACGATTCGCTTTTTGAAGCGGGTATAGAGGATGGTCCACAGTGATTCGCGGAGCCCGAGGAACCGAGGGTTTGTATTTAGTTGAATAGGCTTTGCGATTCAAAAGGGGATAGCAGCTTGTTGCTCGCTTACCTATTATCCAGATGTAACTTGGATTTTATTGTGGAAGTTAGATTTATTTATATTAAAAAATAAAATTGTGTCGAATCATTAATACGGATCCCAATTTGTAAAAGTCTAGTTTCAACAATTATAAAAATTCCATTTACACATTTTACACTCACAGGTATAGACCGAAGAACTGGTACCTTCCCTTGAAATGTTGCCGCACAAATCGGTTCCAACTCTAAACATGTTCGGCTTAGTCAACAAAAAGTCAAAAACGGATTGGGTTTCAATCGTTCGGGATTGTCGGTTTGTTGACTGGTTTTGGGCCGTTTTTTTTACTAGTTTGGTCCAGTTTTAATCAGTTTCAAAGGAGTAGATTATAAATTGCTTTGATGTTAAAGAAAAGAAAAAAAAAAAGAAAAACAAGCATCAATGTTGAAAAACAAAAACAAATGCCATGATCACAACAAACATAAAATATAATAAAAATGGAGTATAATGCATGGATTATTCCTATGGTAAGACAAGATTTCATTTATCGTTTCAAACTACCAAGAATAACTCATATGGTACTTATTGTTTGTTTAACCATCACGCTTTTAAGCTTGAAATGAATGCCTATTAAAAATTTCTATAAAGTTCATGTAGAGAATCATTTTTTAACCTTTTACTAAGGGGGGATAAAGTGGATGCGGAGAACTCCCTCCAGGCTAAGAGATACCCCTATAAGTCGTTAATGCTTCTGCATTTCACCGCACCTCCCCCCAACCAATTTGGGCGACCACTTCTATCTCCTTCCCGACCTCGAGTCCATGTTGAGCAATTTGGTTTGAGGAGGTCTTCTTTCCCGAATGTGCTTCCAGAGTTCCAGTGTCGGAGCTTCTTGATAATAATTTCTTTGTTTTCACAAGCGATAAAACTTTTTATTTTAAAAAATAACAATAAAATCAACGTAAGGTATACTAACCTCAAGTAATTTTTCAAAGTTAAGCAAAATGTCGAACATAAATGACACCAACCACACTCATTGACAAATTCACACGGTTCAAAAATTATGGCCATTCAAACAATATTTATTTAATTTAAAATAACAAAAAACAATATTAAAAAATTGACGTGTCCCTCTCAGTTGTACTCACACGCGCCGGCGTCAAATACATACAACAACTACTCCTCCCTTATTTCTATTTCCTGAACCCTTATTATTATTAATAATATCATTATTCATTATTATTGCTTTTGCGTCAATTTTCCCCCAAAAATTTTCGCCCAAACTTTCTTCATCATCCGATCCCATAATTCTCATCTCAAATTCCGATCAGTAGGGTTTATCATCGTCTCAATCACAATTATTATCCATCCATTTTATTATTATTAATATTAATAATAATAATAAGATGAGCTTTCAAGATCTTGAAGCGGGTCGTCCGCTCAATTCAAAACGGGTCGGGTACACAAACGGCTTCAAGCAACAAGATCCGACCCAAGCTATATCTTCCGGTATCTTCCAGATTAATACGGCCATAATCAAGTTCCAACGCCTCGTTAATTCTCTCGGTACCCCTAAAGATACCCCTGACCTTCGTGATAACCTGTATGTCTTCTTCTTCCTTCAATTTTTTTTTTTTTTTTTTTTTAGGATTCATGATTGAATTTTGTGTTGTTGCATATGGGATTGCTTTCAATTGCCTGTATCTTGCATAGGTTTATTTATTACTTGTGATTATCTTTTTTTTAGGGTTTGGTTTTGTATTTTGTTGATTTGTAAGTCAACTAGGTTAAGGAAATGTTAAAAAGTTAGTAACGAAGATTTCGGAATTATTATGTGGAGATAAGATATGATTTAGGAGTTAACAAAGTAAGTAATTAAACGGAAACATAAGCTTGGGCTCATAGAATTGTGACACATGGCGTAACCGGTTATTTATTTATTAGGTATGGATATATAGATTAGGGATGAGCATTTCGGTATTAAATACCGAAAATACCGATACTGAACCGGTATTGGTTCCAAAAATACAGATACCGCTTCATTTTTTGTATTAATTCGAGTTTAGGCGAAAATCGGTATCGGTATTTTCGGTTCGGTATGGTTCGGTAACGAGCTCATCGCTAAAATAGATCTAGTTTGTTTGTTTGCTTGCATGACTAGGATAGAAAACTGAGTCTTACACTGGTTGAATAAAGGAAATATTAAATGGTTAGTAACGAATATTTATACAACAACAACCATACCCAGTAAAAGCTCACAAATAGCACAGCTATTAGCAAGGTCTGGGAGGGTGAGATGTAGGCAAGCCGTACCCCTATCCCTAGGATTAGAGAGCCTGCTTCCAGAGAGACTCTCAGCTCCAAGATTATTAAAAGATATAAATGGACATCCACCGCACAATAAAAGCTACAACAACAACACCACCACCAACAATAGTAATAATAGCCACAACACCAACAACAATAATTATAGTACGTAAATAAAATAGCTGCAGAGGGTGGAAGAGTGCAATAAAGAAACAAAAATGGCTAACACCTCAAGAGGCAACACATACATGATACATATAAAAACACGGTGATCGCATGGAAAGTCCTGACTACGTTGTTGGGAAAATATAAACCCCAAAAACCTGTCTAAGGTACAAAATGTACCCTCCCCAAAAAGTCTTTTACTTTAATCCTACGTCTCCACAAACTCCTATCATGGACTATGTTCTCAGAGAGGTGCAAGTCTAGCAAATCTTGCCTAATTCGGTCATCCCACATTAATTTGGGTCTGCCTATACTTCTCTCCCCTCTACTAAGAATGATTCTACTGCTCTAACTGGCGTTGTGGTGTGCCTCCTCTTCACATGCCCAAACCATCTCAATCTCTCCTCTTGCCTCTTATCTGATATACTAGACACTCCTAACCTTTCCCTAAAAACTTCATTTCTTATTCGGTCTGACCTTGTGTGTTCGCACATCCATCTCAACATCCTTATCTCTATTATATCTCTCTTGCGTGCATGTGTTTTCTTGATGGCCAAATAGTCTGTATCATGTAGCATAGCAGGTCTAACTGTTACTCTATAGAACTTCCCCTTTAGTTTAGTTGGGAACCTCAACTTCCCCATTTTATGAGTTATAAAATGATATTTTGAGGTAAGATATGATTTAGGAATTATTATCAACTTTTTAGAAATTGAGAAATAGAAAATATTAAGCGGGAAAAAGAATATTGGGCTCACGGAATTGTGACAGGTGGTGAAACTGGTTACTTGTTTATTAGGTATAGATACAGTATGTTTGCATGATTATTTATTTGATAAATATTGACATTGGGGTTATTAATTAGTTGTTGATTGTTATTAACTGATAGACACAA
Source organism: Ambrosia artemisiifolia (assembly GCA_032199755.1). Lineage (NCBI taxonomy): Eukaryota > Viridiplantae > Streptophyta > Magnoliopsida > Asterales > Asteraceae > Ambrosia > Ambrosia artemisiifolia. Next base: position 50,168,150 of record CM063522.1, on the reverse strand, counting down.
GACAAGACTACATATTGGTCAATTGGTTAAAGATACGTCAGAAAAACTCAAGAAAGCTAGTGAAACAGATCATCACGCGGACGTTAGTGTAAGTGGGTTACTATTTACAGACATACATTTTAGATAGTAGATATGTGTCGGTTTTCAGTGTGTCGATGGTTGCTTGTTTTGTATTGTTGTTTGAGATGCTAATGAAGGTTGGTTGTTGTGCAGGTGAGTAAAAAAATTACAGATGCTAAACTTGCGAAAGAATTTCAAGCGTCTTTGAAAGAGTTTCAGAAGACACAGCGCCTTGCAGCGGAAAGGGAGACGGCTTACACTCCTTCTGTTCCTCAAGCCGTTCTTCCTTCAAGGTAATTAGGTTTGAAAGATTCTATCAATGTAAGTATGTCTTCGGTCATACTTTTAGGGAATGAAACGGAGTCCTGATTGTTATGGTTTTTATGTACAGTTATGCAGCCAGTGAAATGGATATAAGCTCGGACAGAAGTCAAGAACAGCGTGCTCTTCTTGTGGAATCTAGAAGGTGAGCTTTACTTGCATTAATGTAATTTTCTAGGTATTAATCTGCAGTTGCATGCTGAAAATTCTCATTTTTTTTTGTGTGCAGACAGGAGGTTTTGCTGTTAGACAACGAGATCGCGTTTAACGAGGCTATTATCGAAGAAAGAGAGCAAGGAATTCAAGAAATCCAGAACCAAATAGGCGAGGTAAACGAGATCTTCAAAGATCTTGCTGTTCTGGTTCATGAGCAAGGAGTTATGATCGGTAAGCATTAGTTTCTCCTCATTCTTTTGAAACATGGCAAGTGGATGGGTGGGGTTGGATGAGTAATGGGTCGACGGGTCAGGTTGGGTTCACTTATAAAGTTACAAATACTTTTTTCATTTTATTTTTTTAATAGTTAATCAATATATTTAGTTATGATTACAAATGCTACATTGATTTAACAACAAATTAGATATGTAAAGAAACGAGTCTAGGAGCCGGAGGTTATATGCATTAACAGTATAAGCATATGCTCTGGATGACATTCAACCCATTTGACATGTTCCACTGTGACTAATATTTATTATTTGATCAATTTTACCAACACAACTGACCCTTTTATAAGTGAATGGGTTGAAAATGTCACCTGCAACCTTATGTTTCTGTATTGTGGTTGATGCTTGAGCTGTTTGTTTTCAGATGATATTGGCTCCAACATCGAGAATTCTCATGCTGCGACTGCACAGGCGAGATCTCATCTTGCGCAAGCATCAAAAACTCAAAGAGCAAACTCTTCCATGGTAAGTAGAATCTCGTTAATAATTTTGGTTAACTAACTAATTAGGTTTCTTTAATGTTTGTTGATCATTATGCCTTGTTTCTGTGCAGACTTGCTTGCTTTTGGCGATAGTCGCGATTGTGCTTTGCATCGTGGTCATACTTGTTGCAGTTTGAATTCATACTGCTGTATCTACGGGTCAGAAGCAATTTAATATGCTCCTTTCGAGCGTCTTGGGTTCTACAAGGATTGATTTCTTCTTTCTTTCATTGTGTGATAATATACTTTAAATTTATATTTGTTTCCAGGATGCTTTCTGTGTGATCAACAAGTTCTGTGTCTTTCCTCAACCCCCCCCCCCCCCCCCCCAAATTAAAAATATATGTTTTTTTTAACCCACGGCAGATGAACCCGTTAAAACTATTACGATTGGTGTCATGAATCAAACAAAGGCTATAAAGGTTTGAAAATCATTACCACATAAAACAGTTGTATCTATGTTGTTTTTTGCAAAACAGCTACGTCTTTCCAGAATATATGAACAGGAGTACATACTTGAGGTTTTTTTTTTTTTTTTTAAAACTAAGTCAGCATTGTACCCTGACCTGGGCTAATATGCAGCTGTCATTTCGGGTTGCCGCTGTGACTCTCCCGGGGAATGCCAATACTGTTGAAATTGTTGGGGGTTCTTTAGCCTACCGTTATTTTTAAACAGTTCTTCTTCGGAAGAGACTAATAGGCACTCCGGCAGTGGAGAAGGGTACCTTCGTCTGTCATAGCAGTAACTATAGTACATGTACTTTTCTCTAAACCATTTCTTGGCTTGGCGCTGCCGTGGAGTGATGGTGGCAAATTCAGATGCTTCAAGTTCGTCAATGGCGTCAAGGCAGTTGGTTGAGGTGGCGTCAATGGGATCAACTGGACAACCCTGGAGGACAAGGTCCTGTAACTCTGAGGTAAAAGGTTCGAAACAGTAGTTTACTTTGTGACGGCCGCCACCAGTGGCCCATGTCGAGGCGTCCCATACGGTAGCATATGATGACATGGGTTTTGATGGGTAGTCACCGCCCATACCTGCGTCACGCATAACCTCTCTTATTGGGATTTCATCCACGTAAAATCTGAAGAAAGAAAATGATGCAGAAACAGAATTAAAGTACATCCCAGAGAAAACGTAGAATGTCTTCAAAGTTTTCACAACATCATTTATAACAAAAAAACAAACGTTTTTTTTTATATCATAAAGATATGTAACACAAATGATTGGTATGTAACGCAAATGATCTCGTTTGGGTGAGATCAAACCTAAACCCAGAAAGTGTTTTATGTAAACCGATGCTTTGCTATTCGATGAGCACAAAAAACATATTCAAAAGAAACAATCAATTAAATCAAACTTACATGATCTTGTTGCGAGTCCAAAGAATACTGTACCGATGAAACTCCTTACTTGGATCAAACCACAACCGGTATCTCTCCTCCCGGCCACGAGTAGTGCTACCGTTACCATAAACATTCGTCTGAAAAGTCCAACCTCTTGCATTCCCCAAAAACTCGACATCTAGTTCATCATGAGTTTTTGGAAACATATCCACATTAGATGTCTGCATCAAACCATTTCATTGTTAGACATGATTATTGGCATTAAGATATAGTTACACATGTGACACTAGTATTGTTAGTATGTACATCATTTGTATGACATTTCAGTTTGTATTCTATAGTTTAATCGGGGTATAGACACACCGATTCACAAGTTAGTTATGTGACAGTTCTAGTGTTTATCAACCGGTACTTCAGTTTTGTACGTATAAATATGTTAGTATGTACATCATTTGTATGACATTTCAGTTTGTATATATTACAAGTTCCCTACAAGTTCTCTGAAAATCTTATGAACACTTCTGTTAATTATTCGAAGATATCAAATTCTATCATGGCATCAGAGCCTAAACATCCTAAGACCTGTGAAGATAAACCAGATGATACACATGTAAGTTTCAATCCGCTGTTGATATTAGAAGATCTCGAAGATGCTTTTAAGGACGAAAGTATAGATGGATATTGATGCAGTTTGGAAGCGATCAAATGGGTCAAAAGCTTAATGATTATTCAAACTCTCAAAACGAACCATAAGGTTCAAGAACAAAGTTCTTACAATTAAAATTCAACCAAAAAACTGAAAAACAATAAACCCTAGATACCCAACTTATACTAAACATAAAGAGATAAACATTAATAATTAAACGATAAACATAAATAAACTTTTAAAATTCGAATCAGGGGATAATCCTGCATCAGATATGATACTTCCTTCTTCTTCTTTCCCACTTTTCATATAGACCCTTGTTGGCCTTGGGAATATTGTTTCATATAGTGATCAAGAAGAAAATGATCACAACAATGAGAATAGTATAGACTCTTTTTGCATCAAGATCAACAATAAGAACATCAGTGGAAAGACGAATGAAGACAAAAAAAAGAGTGCACAGAAGGAATTCGATCGACAAGAACAAATGATGTTTACTCAGGATATCCATAAGGAATGTTATGCAGTTTCAACAACAAACCCTTTCGACTACTGCAGGGATTATCCGAATAGAACAAGAAACACTGAGTTTCTTGTAAAGGGAACAGACTACAAAACATGGAATGAAATTTGGATAACAATAATTTCAAAACCGTATATTGATCAAAAAACCGCAAAAGGGTAACAAAAGAACGATGGAATATAAAACACATATAAGATTTTGTGTATTGGATTGCATAGTAAAAATGAATATGCTCCCGAAAAAGGAAAGCAGAAACAAGATTTAGAAAAACTGGAAGGAAACAAAACTCTCTCAACAGAAGATGCATGCCACTGGAAAGGAACCAATCATCCACCCAAAACAAAAGTATCACCCCTTGAAGATTGTTTAGTGTTTATGGACACAAAACAAACTTCATTGCAGAATTTGAGTACGTTATGGAATGGTTTCTAAAGGATTTCTTAAAGATTAGACAGGATGCACCAATACCACCATAGGTCAATTATGGTTGTAAAATTTATTTGTTAGAACTCTACATGACCGTTCAAAGATTTGGGGGGTATGAAAAGGTAAACAAGTACGATCAATGGAGACCAATTACACTAGCAATGGGTTATGGAATGGGTCTACCAAAGCTAGATGAAAACAGTGAAATCATCAAGACCATATAAGTTAACTTATCTACGCCATGCAGAGATGCTTGAATGGTATCACTTAAAATACAAAAAGGAAAGAAGCAACACCACAAAGGGAAAGGAACAAAAGATATTGGAAGATTCAGACCTGCCACTAAAGAAACGTATGAAGTTTACAAAATAATGAATTGAATATTTAATACCAATATTAGGGGAGACAATGTTAGACATAATTATTGGAATTAAGATAATTAAGTGATTCATATATAGCTACGTATGTGACATAGAATTATGTCTATGTATAGACACACCGATTCACAAGTTAGTTATGAGACAGTTATAGTGTTTATCAACGGGTACATCGGTTACACTCCTGTTTGTATGTATAAATAGCTAGGTTAGTATGTACATCTAGGGGTGTTCAGAAAAACCGCAAACCGAATAAAAACCGAAAACCGAACCGTAACCGTAACCGAAAAAACCAATCCGAACAACGAATTTGGTGTTTGGTTTGGTTTTAACCGAAACCAAATTGCTTATTCGGTGTTTGGTTTGGTTTTTGGTTCTACATTTTTTTTCTATTTGGTTTATTTGGATAACCGAATAAACCGGTAAAATAATTAATTATTAAATAAAAATAAAAATATTTAATAACTCATATATAATATATAAGCCCAAAATATTAAACCCAACCCAAAATAAATAAAGCCCACCAATTTATAGAGGTAATAATATGAGTATAAACTAGTAAACTAAGATTCATTTTACTATTTCTAATTTATATGATGTTTCTGTTTGCGTGGTTTGATTATTTGGTTTATATTTATTGCAAACTTTTTTTCGGATTTTGGAACATATAGGTATATAAGTTAGAGAAAAAAAAAACTTCGTTTCAATTTGGTTTGTTTGGTTGAATTTGGTTTGTTTGGTTTTAAACCGAAACCGAACCGAATTCAATTTGGTTGAATTTGGTTTGGTTTTCATATTCCTAATTTGGTTTGGTTTGGTTTTTGGTTTGAGGTACAAAATTTTGAAAACCGAATAAACCAAATAAACCGTAAACCGAACCGATAAACACCCCTATGTACATCATTTGTATTACATTTTAGTCCTACAAATTTCCTTCAAATTCTCTGCAAATCTTATGAACACTTCTGTCAATTATTCGGAGATATCAAATTCTAACATTCATTTCACAACCTAAGTAAAATTTTAAAAATAATCAAATACCTAAATTGTTTTGTTTTAGCAAATTGTAATATGACTAAAATATGAAAATAATGAAACTACACAATATAGACACATTAGGGAATTAGCGTGCAAAGTGTACAAAGCCATAAAAAAAATGAAACTTGGCCCTTTGTACGGAGTAAAACAATAACGCAACATATACATGTACGCATGATAATAAATAACTACTAAGCTATATAATTACCTAATACGTATAACTAACCACACAACCTATGTTACCTATGTATATATAGTTACTAGATGATTATTGAGATGAAGTCAACACTTACACCAGACCCAACTGATACAGTACATGTACTGTACCGAAATTTAACTAAAACCGAATGCCGTACCGTGTATGTTCGGCCAGTACTATAAGAATTCTGAGGCGGTATCCGTCCAAAATTTTAATCTCTACTATACATTATCCACACCTACATGTTTTTTTGAACGGCTGAATAGAACTCTACATAAATTACACCCTTGGTAGGGATTTGAACCCAAGACCTCCCCGGCCTCTGAGAGACTTGTGTCTCTACCACCTGGGCTAGCCGCATAGCCCCTCGATCATAGCTATTTTAAATTCTATTTTATGTCTTTTGATGGATGATATTCGTATTGGTATTGGGCGGTATTATTATACTAAGGTTTATTAGTATGAGCTTATCGGTTTAGTTACGTTTCTAGGTCCCTTTGATTTGTATATATTATAACCTAACCATTCAATAATATCAATTCAGTATTTCACCATGTTTCATCATGAATATACGTACATAAAATGCGACGACGATGCCTGGGGTTTTTTCCATAGGCAACTTGATTTTGGCGCTGAAGAATCCATAATTGTAATAATCGGTTGATATAATACCACATCCTGTTACATTTTTATACAAAAAATGTAAACCAAATGTTACTAAAACAGAAAATGACCATAAAATTTCGTCAACTTTGAAAGAAAACATTGGAATTAAAACAATACCGGATTGACGATTAAGGAGGAGACGGACCCTTGTGTCGTCTTGGGATCGATCGATATTGAAGTCGCTAAACAAAGGAGAGTAGCCTTGATCGAAGGTGATGGTGTTTAGATCAAACGCCATTACATTATTTATATGAATGTTACCGGTAAACATATGGTAAACACATAACGTAAACAGAAGGAGATGATGGACCGATGGTCTCTTCATGTTTAACCATGCAGGTTTAAAAAATATATATGTTTAATTATGCATGCATGGTTGAAAACGAAACGAAAGACCGAGAATTCAACAAAGGAAGAATGAGGGAGAGATTATTAATATTTATGTATCAAACTCGTTTATGCACAAAGACCAAATTGCCCTTCGAATGACTAATTGTATTGATGTGAACCTTTTTTTTCGACAATGTATTGGTGGGTCTTTTAACTGTCCTAAAATGGAAATAAGTGGTTGATTACGATTTTAAATTTAATACTTTTAGATGACATGTCAGTTTTACGACATTTAGGGATTCTTAATCGAAATCTTGGGGTGTGGCGGACGGGGAGAGGATTGGTGGGTGCCACATCGGTACTTCCCCGTCGGGAACACCGCCCCACAGATCTCATTTCGGTGCCAATGGGGGAAAGTCCCCCTCCTCCTCAAGCTCCTTTGTTTGTCCTTTTCCTCGTTTTCTTTTAAATCAAATAATAAAAAAAATGGAAGCGGGAAGAAGCGGGAACCATTTCTCTCAAGAGGGGGGAGAGGAAGGGGAAATGGCGTGGCGCTGATGTGGACAAGGGGGAGGAAGGGGGAACCACACCCCTTAACCTTATAATCGATATAGTACTACTCGTTCCAATTTGTTTGAGATATGTGGCAATGCATGTTGTTGAACTATTGTGAGTGACGTTAATGTGTTAGACTAGTCAGTAAGCAAACGCCCCAACCCCCCGTCCCTTCCTTTTCGCCCCGTCTCACCTCCCTACACCGCCCCCTCCCAAGTCACCCCTATCCCTCCCGTCTCTCTCGGGACATTAGAGACGCTCCAATCATCTTTTTTCCTTTTTTTTTATTTGAACCACTAGGTATTTTTGTTTTTATTGGATGGTTTATAAAATTGAGACATAACCTTGTGGTGTCTCCACACCCTTGCCATGTCTCAACCAAGAGAATATGAGAGCCATCCTAGGTGGTATTGAGACATTAACATTCTCATGTCTGCACACCCCATAGCCTTATGTCATGCAAATAATTTGGAAACATTCTAGTTGTACACTTGTACTAGGCATATCATTATCAACCATACAAATAGTGAGTGGTATATATGTAATCCATCGATCATATGGAAGTATCGAAACTAGCTGATAATAATAAAATAAAGTGAATAATAAAAACACCACATATCAACATATGGCTGCATACATATGTTACGAAAGTTACGGCCATCTCATACACACCATCCACCACCATGTGCATGAAATAATATCCTATATATCCATAATCTCAATATATACATAGACCAAAACATTCACGTACTCCTTAGAACAAAATAGGCAAGAAATAGAACACTACGATTAGTACGTGCTGGAAATGGATAGAGAAAACAACACAACCACAAAGATTTTATGTAACTAATAAGTAGTTAAGAATTCTATATTATTATTGAACAAAGAACACACAAATATAATGGCCTAACATATAATCAAGACATGTAACCCTTCTCTAATAAGGAAACAAATATAAAATAAAGCTCTAACCACTATCTTTGTAGTTTATATGTTTTATGTTTATCTTAAATACCAAATTTATCTTTTAACCTTTAACTTTTAGGCTGGTGGGTGTGGAGGTTGATGATGGGCCGCCATGTAGGCAAATACGTCAGTGGGGGAGTGACATCTTCATGACGATGGGCCAAGGGTGTGGAGGATGGACCTCCCTCCTTAAAAAAAAACCAAAACACCAATCAAGAGGGACGGCAAGACAGGCAAGAAGATGCCGCTGATGCCGCTGCCGCCCCTAGGGGGCGATGTTGTCGTGCCCATCATGACCATGCCGGCCCAATGCCGGCCCATCAGCATGAAAAATGATTGATGATAAATACTCTACCAAATTAATGTTAGTTATTAATGTAGAAGACAACTTTTCAATGTGTTTATTGGTGAGGCATTTTGTACACCTACCTAGATCAATATGTTTGCATGTTGGTGCGTCTTAGATTATTCCTAAGTATTCTATACACAACATTTTTCGGCAATGCATCTTGAACATTTACACTGATCATTTGTTAGTCTAGTAGCTATGTTGGGTTAATCTTGATGGGTAAACGGGTACGGGTCAAATCGATTTGGGTCAGCAGTGGGTAAATGGGTTATCAAGTACCTAATAGGTCACATGAAGTAATACTTCCAATTACTTTTCTTTCCTGCAAATTCATTATTTTCATACGTGAGTTTTGTGTGACTTTGTGAGTGTTAATTTTAGGGCTTGAACCAACAAGCTAGACATATTTGTTGGTTAGCGTATAAAGAAGAGCGTTATGCTATTTTGTAAGGCCGTTGTGTATTTGTTAACTAGTTCAAGCATAGCATATATGTAGTTATGTGCATATTAGAACAAGCAAGATGCATCTATGTGGATGCAGACACACTTTTGTAGGGCGTCATACTATTAAGTATTAACCAATCAAAAAAGAAAAAGATTACCTTATGCTTGTGGAACATATGAGTTTTGGCCATGACATATATTTAACAATGTATACATCCCACAACAAAGATGAAAAAAAAAATATTTTGGGGATGTTTCAAATGTTAAGGTTTCAAAAACTAAAAACCTTGCGTAAGGTTTACATACAATTTTAATATTATGCATCAAAATATTAAATAGTGCATAATGTTGTTTCCCTGTTTCGCCTACATACGACTTGGTTTATGGATGAACAAATGATAATTGATTGAGTATGCACAAATCTGATTTGTGCAGGGACTCGAAGACAATAGGAACAGAGGGTGGGAAGTTTGATAATATGCAAACTAATAATATTATCCACACAAATACAAATGATACATATGAGGGTATTTATACCCAAGATACTTGGCGGTTACTAAACCGTTTTATAACTAACTTAAACTAACCGACACATAACTATACAAACATACACAACTTTTAACTTTTGGCGCCTTTTCTTTTAGGCTGTTGACTTTATGTTTTACTTACTAATTTCTTGATTATAATCTTCTAACAATCACTCCCCTAATCAAGAAATTATGATCTATACTCTGTTCGTGTTCATCCATGTTTATGCAGTCCTGTTCTTCTTATTCGATCATCTTGTTCTTCTTGAACCATTTCTTAAACCTTCTATCTTTGATGATGATCCGATATTAAACTTTGAGAAATTGATGTTAAGAGGATTATCACAATCCTTTCTTTCTTCGATAATAGCCCTCTCGGCTTTCCAACGGTTGATCCTCACGATCAAATTCTTACTTCGGAGATTAACGGTGTCTTTCTCTACACTCGTCTTCTTTCTCCATATCACACTTCACTTCGGAGATTAACGGTGCCTTCCTATACACTCGTCTTCTTTCTCCATACGATAAACATCTTCGGATTTCTCTTCAATATCGAATACACTACGGGTTCTTGATCGAAATTCCGGTCATCTTCTCTTTACCGGAAACTTGGCCAGAAAACGCTTCCTATCCGTTTTTGTCTTTGAATCTGTTACGGCCATGTGACTGCATCTTTTCTAATTAACTACTGATGAAATCCAAGTCTGAATTGAACAAACAATCCTCTGATGTTTGATTTAGTTTCTCTTTGAAGTACCGATTAACTTCTGCGAAAACAGGGGATGTATTCGGTTTTTCGCACAGGTTTCTTTCTTCTTCTTTATCTTCCAGGAGCGTCTCGCTCTGATACCAATTGTTGTTTCCCTGTTTCGCCTACATACGACTTGGTTTATGGATGAACAAATGATAATTGATTGAGTATGCACAAATCTGATTTGTGCAGGGACTCGAAGACAATAGGAACAGAGGGTGGGAAGTTTGATAATATGCAAACTAATAATATTATCCACACAAATACAAATGATACATATGAGGGTATTTATACCCAAGATACTTGGCGGTTACTAAACCGTTTTATAACTAACTTAAACTAACCGACACATAACTATACAAACAGACACAACTTTTAACTTTTGGCGCCTTTTCTTTTAGGCTGTTGACTTTATGTTTGACTTACTAATTTCTTGATTGTAATCTTCTAACACATAAAACTAAGTGAAAGATGAGTTTAACATGAAACAATGTGTAACAATAGTAAATCATCTCAAGTCTCAACTATGTTTATAACATGTACCACAGACGCGTATCCAGACAAATTTTCTCTACGTTTCAACACAATTCCTCAAGAAAAACCGAACAAACCAAAGCCAGGCGATTTCTAGAATTAGCCCTCTTGCCAATCAAAGCCATCATCATCTTCATCTCCTAAATTCTTAGCTGCTTCAACATCCAAGCCCACCTTGAAAGTGTACCCTGTAAAAAGTCAAACAAGAAAAGGGAATAAGACTGACCAATAGAGGTGGCAGTCTCAACAAATTTACTTATGAATATAACTTACATGGGTTGTGTTTTATCTCAAATAGGCTGAATTAAAAAAGAAGTTGTTAGTGTGATGATATTGTTTTTTCAATCATAACTAACATATTAATTATTTATATCTTTCAAAGAAAATAAGCAAAAGTGTTTGAGGATAACCCAACCCGTTTAGATATATTCAGAAAAAAGAGTCTACTTATCCTACGCAGTCGTAGAGTTTGACAAGACCGGAAAAAAAACACAATGATGACGAGATAGTTGCAATGTATTTGAACCCATGCCTCATTCATTGTTCTTTATTTGAATAGTTTGCTATTCTTTGCACTAACCCGTCCAAAACCTCAATTAACTCTAATAATTTGTGAGTCACATGAGGGTAACAAGGTAATTAGGAATATCCATGATTTAGGAATATACACAAAATAGTTATATCTTATAATAAAATGATTTAGAAAGCTATCAAAGTCAATTGAAATACGAAACCTGCATCACTCGCTTTCTTTCACCCGTATGAAATAACAAGGTATCATATTTAATTAATTATAAATCAGACCGGTAGAATGAATGATGATAATAATAGTGCTAAAGTGACAATAACCACAAGTTATTGTTTTCGAGTCCATAGTCCATACGTAACTTTTGGTTGCCTTTTTGGGTTAATAGAGTTTCTTGGATCAGAAACATGGGTGTGTTGTAGATATTATCGGCCAATGTAACTATGCTTACTTTCATTATTTATTTCATCCAATAGAAATAAAAATGATAGCATTTTCAATTAACAAAAACAGAAGGCCGGGTCAAATCTGCCAATTTATTTTATCTTATCTTGCTATTTTTATAAATATATAATATTTAATACATTGTTTCTTAAATATAATATAAACATATTTAAAAATGAGGAATTTGGGGATGTTCATCAGTACGGTTTTCAGGTTATCCGGTCGTAACAAAATCTAATCAAACCGAATTCAGTAAGCTTCAAACCAAACCAAACCGAATAAACCAAATTTTACCCAAAAACATTAAATAATAACATGCATTAAATCAGTGGCGAACCTTGAAAAAAATAGTGGTGGCACCGAAAATCAAGAGACCCGATTTTTTTCTTATCAGTGGAGGCCAGAGTCAATTCATATAAAAATTACCTACGAAAATCACAAACTTACACCACTGAACAAATAATCCTTCACCCATGCATTAAATCAAAGATATTCGATAAAAAAGGAACTCATTCTTGCAATCAATATACCCATATATACTTATGTCTAAAAACATGTAAAAGGAACTCAAATGGTATACGTATATATATTGTAACAGGATACAATCAATATTCCTTGACATAGTTAAACGTAACAGTAAGTAAAAAATGGTGTTAAAAAAATAAAAAAAATAAAATACTGTTAATTAATATTATGGCAATCAATATTCTAGTTTCCATGGAGGGAAGAAAACAACGCATTAGTTGGACCAAAAAATCATAAACGTCAGCTTATAACAGCTCTAGTCAAAGTTAAAATCAAGACCGTTGAATTTACATATCAAATCACATAAACATATAAAAAAAATACTTAAATAAATCCAAGAAAAAAAAAATCATGAAGAGTTTTGACCACAACAAGTTTACTTATATAGATTCATGTAAGTATGTAACTCCATCCACATGCACTGTGACGTGTAATTTTTACATAAACAATATAAACTAACCTTACAAAATAATGCAAAATACACTGAATGATCCTCAAACTACATACACAAATCAATTGCTATCAAAGCAAATAAAGATTCAACCACTCTTATACAACTCACATCAATAATCAACTCACCAAACAACGTATTCAACCATGTTCCATAGTGGCTGCACCGCGGACGGAACCCTGAACAGCTCAAAATTCAATGATCCCATGCCATGGATCGGGATCTACGTGGCAGCAGCATCATTAATATGTGCCATAGCCATGGCCTTGGATGCACTTCATGGTTTTAGATATAAAAAGTTTTGGTTTCCTTGCAAGTTCTTTAGCCTGAATGCAACAACTCTAACTGTCATAGCAGTTGCAATCAAGTTTTCGGTTGATCTGAACGCTTCCATGCCCCGACGTCAAGACCAGCTGGCGAAAGTCAGCAGCTCGGCCTTCTTATGCATGGTTATGGGGAACTTGTTGCCTTCTTTAGGTACAATGGAAGATACTGAGCTTTTGATGAATATTATTGCTTTGGGGATACTTGTTGTCACTGCTATTGTTAATATTTGTATTCAGATGGGTACTGGTGTTATCTTTGAGTTTTGGATTGAACATGGTTTGATTATGTTTTTGATGGTTGTTTTACTGGCAATCTCGTGTTGTTTGTCGCTGGCTATTCCTACCAAAAAGTATTTTTTGGATATTACATATGAAAAGAAGTTGAAAAAAGCAAATTTAGTGTGTTTTACCAAAAGAAATGTGTCTGCAGCTGATAGGTTACAGCAGGATTTAGGGAAGTATTGGATGATGGCGTATACGTCGAGCCCTCAGTTTGTGATCGGGCGATCTGCACCCTGCTCGGCTTCAGGGGCTTTTTGTCTTGTAAACTTGTTGATTTTAGCAGAGTCGATAGTCAGGACACGGGTTATGCCTTGGTCTTTCAGGTTTTGCAGTGGTGATTCGGATTATAAATGGTCGACCACTTTGGTTTTCATGTGTCAAACGGCTGCAGTGGTGGTGGGGACGATTTCACCGGCTTTTAGATGGTTTATGACTGTTAATTTCAGGTGTCCAACGTTGGCCTCGCAGGCCAGTGGGCAAGAGTTTGTTGTTGAAAGATATTGGATCAAACGGATGCTTTTCTGGCAGGTGCAGCCTTTAGATTTAAAAATCTGTAACCGGAAAGGAAGAAGACTAATTCACGGAGCAAAGTTTCATGTTTTCCGGTTTTTGATTGAGATGCAAAAAGGACTAGTCTTTTGTTGTAAGATGATCAGATATGTTTCAATTTTCTTTGTAACCAGGTTCTTGAAGTTAAGAAGGTTTTTAAAAGGCGATAATGGCGTGCATAGTGATGCTGCAGAGAGTACGAATATGGATCTGAGTCGTTATGTGATTTATCTTGAAGGCGAAGAAGTGTTGGTGGATTTGATGATGGAAAACAATTGTGATGCTACAGCTCACTGGATCAAAATTGGGGAGAAACAGCAGCCGAAAAATCTGATAAAACTTTTAGAGCGATCGAGTTCTTTTAGTTCCTTTAACGGCGTACATGATTTCGACAGCGATAAAGTTCCATCTTTGAGTACTGGAGAACCACCAAACTGTTGGGCTATGCCTATTGTGACATTAACAAGCATAGCAGTTGCAATTCCGAATATAGACAAACAGTTAAAAGAGCAACTGATTAGCAGTGTGGATGAATGTCTCAAGTATGTCAAAGAGATCGAAAACTACCTGGAGAAGGTGAAAGATCTGAAACATGTGATCAAAGCCGCAGAAGTAGCGTGGTCAGGAGTGGAGCTTTCTAACAAATGGTTAGATGTTGATCTGTCAAAGCTAGCGCATCAAGAACATGCGACAGCAACTGACATCATCAAAATTCTTTCTGAAATATCAAAGCAAAAAGTCATGGAACTTGAGAGTAAGAATATGACGTATTTGAACGAATGCTTAAGAGAGGTCCCATCGCGATGGCCTATGAAGATATTGGCTGCAAATTCCATGTACAGAGTATGCGAAACACTCCTGTTAACAAAGCAGAACGAAACCAGTGAGAGGTTATTTGAGAAGATATCTCACATGATTTGTGATATATTACTAGCAGCCTTGAGTAACCTGCAGTATGTTATCTCAAGAAAATGTCACGAAAGTAGGATTGAGGAGAGGGAGAAGAGTATTCGAAACGCGGTTCTACTTTTTGGGAAGACCAAAAAGATTTTAGAAGTTATTGACAAGAAAAGACCTCAAGATTCGGATCATGGGAAACTTATACACATCGACGACTGGCATCTAGTGAGCAAGAAGATGGATCCGTTGGGCTCTATGTCTTCATCGACAGACGAGGAAACAACTGCGTCTAGCCCGTCTGATTTGTATATATCAGTTGAGTAATATTGTGATTTGTGACAACAATGGTTGTAATGTTAGCTATCAAGAAGCCTTGTATAATATGTATAAAAATCAACACCATATTATATCTTCTTATCAAATGAGACCATACCTTAATATAAATGTCATGGTTGTGAATACAAGTGTGCATGTAGACGCTTGTGTTGTATGAGGCTTAAAACCGAAGGTTGTGACTTTGAGAGTCAGACTGCAGATAGTCGTGTGTTGTGTTTGGCACACAGATATACTTCCTAATGTTGCATATCTATGTACCGCCATGTGTGCATAGCTATGGCAATCCTTCTTTGATAATTGCTAAGTACTCTTTGAAGTGTCAGACTGTCAGCTAGCTACTTCATCATGCTCTTTTCTTTTTGTATTAAATTATAAACTGCATCCTTGAAGCCATGTGTACTTTGTAATGGAATCCGATATTAGATGTCAGCAGCAAAACAGATGGTTCAGGCAGCATCATAAGAGACCACTGCACCAGATGCATGCTCTGCCATAAACGTTCCATCATCAGCCTTTACATTAGGACATTTGGCAACCCAATTGTCGTATTTGTTGTAGCATTATTAGTGGATCGATATAATATACGTTGTTTTGATTTGATCGTCGGCAGCAGTTACATCGCTAATTTCTAACTAGTCTATAGCAGAAAATTCGTTGGAACTTTTTCTAAATTTTCACCCATGCAATACTGCCAAACCGGTTTCCATCCAAAGTTTCAACAACCATTGAACGAAAAGTTCCATACGGTTGATCATTTGATCTACAAACATGATAATTGTTTTAATGAATCCTATAGAGGAAATATATTTGCAGCTGATAGATTACAGCAAGACATAGAAAAGTATTGAAGGATGACTTATACGCCGAGCCCTCAGTTTGTGATCGGGTGGTCTGCACCCTGTTCTGCTTCAGGGACTTTTTGCTTGTAAACTTATTGGATCTTAGCTGAGTCCATACTCATGCCTTGGTCTTTCAGGTTTTGCACAGTTGATTCGGATTGCAAATGGTCAACCACTCTGGCCCTCATGTGTCAAAACGGTTGCACTAGTGGCAGGGACCATTTCACCAGCTTTAGGTGTTTTATGATGACCCATTAATTTCCGGTGTCCAACAAAGGCCCCGCGGACAAGAGTTTGTTGTTGAAAGTGGATCGAACGGATGCTTTACTGGAAGGTGCAGCCCTTAGATTTAAGAATTTGTGACGGCAGGGGAGAAGATTCATTCATGATGCAAAGTTTCATGTTTTTAGTTGGTTGATTGGGATGCAAAAATGCTTAGCCTTTTCTTGTAAGATGCATTATCATATAAACCCTCAAATCCCTTAAATTTTCACAACCGTCACTTGTAACAACATTGGTGCATATGAATACGAATCATCGGTATTCAAGGAAAAAAAACAGGAAAGGTATTAATAAAATATAGAAGAAAATTCAACATGGATTGCCTGCATGTATGATTTAAGCATTTGCAGTGGTACCATCTCGCATCTGTAACAGAGTGTTTATAAAAAAGAGAAATAAAAACTGCATCCTGGAAACCCCTTTATAACGCTTAACGTAGGGTTACATCGTCTAAAACCAAAAAAATATATACATACAACTATTGTTTTGGACCATATGAATCATATGATTAAGGATCCATAAAGAAAAAAAAAACATCAATGGGAAGTTGTAGTGTTCACAGCAATTGCAATAGAAATAGTAATGACCCAAGGATTAACAGTGACTAACAATTTAGTAAACAAGCCTTTCAAAAATCTGATACTACCCATCAACATGTAACTTAATCTATATATTCTGTTAGAATCACCTGACATGGCTCCAGGTTACAGCCCCAAATGGCGCAAAGATTAAGCGTTATCGTAAGGTCATTTTCAAACATAGGAACCATGAGATGCTATATATATATATATAAACATACTAGATTAGATTCGATACCACCATCAAGGCACATGCAAAAGTGCAACTTGCAGGTTCATTGTCTTAAAAACATAGAGAAGTTAAAAGTTTTTCATCAACTGATACCTACCTTCCCACACAAAGAAAACTAGCTACACCGGCAGCACATGTAACTTAATGTGATCAATGTTCTTTGATGCCTGATATGATGAAATGCAGCTCTTTAAGGTTGTGCAGTCCGTTAGCCCATACCATTCTCCGGGATGAACTTGGTACTCGATCTTGTATCTATCAGCTGGACTCAACTCAAACTCATGCCTGATGTTCTCCACAAGAATTTCGAATGTAGTAGAGCTTGGGAGGAAGAACTGCCTGCAATCAACTTTATAAGCTGCAACTATGTTTAGATCATCATCATCCTCCTTGTCCTCATCCTCACCTACTGGATTGTTGATGTCAGTCGACTCACTTTGACCATCGATGTTCATACCCGTGGTTTCTGATGAGGAAATCTTTATAGGCGAAACAGGATTGTGAACATCCAAAACATGTAACTCATCGCCAAGTTGTCCCCCGGAAGTATACTTGAAACTTGGCAAATGCTCCCTTAGCGTCAATAACAAGGCCTCCATCATGGCCAAGTGGTTACGAGTTTTGGGCCAAAAGAACTCAAACGCGTAGTCGACCTCTCCAGTGTGAGAGCTCCTTAGGCAAAGCACAAAACAGGTAGTACATTTGGCGTTGGCAGAGAGTGCCGCCAGTATCCCCGTATTGTAACTCAAGTTATAGATGTCTCTACACAAATGCGATTGACGAGTTTGAAGAGTCCTCCCAGCAAGCCCCTCCCCGTTTTTAAAAGGAAGATAAGGGAAATAACGATAAAAACGCGAAACCAAAGCCTTATCTGCTGATTTACCAATACAAGAAGTCTTCACTTTTCCTAATAACATCCGACCACGGTGAGCCTCATAAGGGGTCCAAACTTGAGCAAGAGTTAAGGCATGCGATTCAAACGCCACTTTTAACGCATTTGCAGCTTCGCTTTTGGCAAGCATAAAATCACCGGGTATAGACTGTTGAAAGAAGAACAAGAGCATTATTTAAACTAGGAATCATGATATTAGTATAATCATAGTTATCAAAAGCCATCGCCTTGACCGCCTAGGCGACCAATTGTTAGAAGAATTATTATTATAAACTTGATTTTCTTATGTTATGTAAATATTAAACATGTGTTAATTATGTTATCCTAAGTTTAGGTATATTAGGAACCGGTTCTATGTCACACCGGTTAATGAAAAAAACATATCCTAAGTATGTATGTATGTAATCGTCGCGTCTGTTGAAGTGGTGCCGGTTCAGAATGTATATAAAGGGCCGAACACTTCATTTGTTTAATAAGAAAGTTTATGTTCAAGATAACTAACTTTCAAACAACCTCTTTTCCCTCCATATTACAAACTACCATCGCCTCACATACCCGAAGCCCACATCAGAAATAATATGCAGAATTATTCGAACAAGACCTGTGCAGATCAGATTACTAACACCAATTTCCTAGAAGCCACCAGATCCCGCTTTTCCCTCCTAGATAAAAAAAAGCCACGGTCTGATTTTTAAAATCTAATCCCCTGACTAATACAATTGACCAATACTTACCAATTTATAGAGATATATATAAATATCAATCAAACCTTTTATTTTTAATATATTTGATTTTTAGAACACTTATAGATATTGAATTATTTTTCAATATATACACACCTCTAACTCATTGATTTACCATCAACTGATTTTGTTTACTACATAGTTATCAAAGGCGTGTTAATCTTTTTAGCAGGTATGGCTAAATCAGTCAATTTATATTTATATTATTGTATAAGATGATTGTTATTCGTAATGATTGGGTGATTTGTTTTATTTGCGCTTTTTTTTTCAGGCCCGCGCTTTTTTTGCGCTTCTCGCCTCAGCCACAAGCGGAGCCTGAGCGCCTTGAGTGCGCCTCACGCCTTTGATAACTATGAGTATAATACATTCTATCAGACTCGTCACTTATTTATTTACCTTGCAAGGCTTCATAAACGCGTATGGAGGACTGCAGCTCAAGCTCACTCTCTGCAGTAGGCAAATATAAAGCCAGCCATCTTTTATCAATCATAACTGTAGAAACCATCATATAATATATATAAGTAATGTGCATATATACCTTTAGTTCTTGTTTCAGCTCGTTGAACATTACAACGAGATGAGCGGGATGCCTGGCCGAAACTTCAATAACACCAACAGGCATAATGCCTTGAAACACAGGCAGCATCATAAAACAAGTTAACTCACATTCTAACGCAAGATCAACCAAAGGAGTCCCTATATGAACCCTAAGGTCCAGAACCACCTCTGGAAAGAAGTTTTTAAAAGCGCGCGCAGGCGGAGCACCTACGATCATCATGGAGTCGTTTGGTATTTCATCAACACAATAGTAATACTTGGTACAACGTAACCGATACTTCCATAGACGCTGGTTGACTGGCGAAATCGCAAACGGGTTACCGGAACATGACAGTAGTCTGTAGCCGGTTGTGGTCTTAACCTGACGCCAATACTGAAGGATTATCCTCTCTAAGGGTAATGATTTTACGTTATGAAATGTAAACAGGATCTTCTGGTTGATACGCACATCTGTTGTTCAATTATTCGTTATGCTTAGATATAATCATAACAACAACAACAATAATTATAATATCATAATAATAATAATAACAACAATAATAATAATAATAATAATAGCAGTTTGTAAAACAAGAACATATTAATGTTACCGGAAGTTGCCTGTGCACGACCATTGGACCAATTCGCTGTTCTCTCTAGATCAGCTTTGGGCCACCGATTCTCAACCATCTTCGAGTAGATTTTGATTTCGCCTTCCATCCTTTATGTTTTTTCTCTGTTGATTCATAATTATAACTAGTATTTATGCCCGCCGCGCGTTGCGGCGGCGCGGCAGGTTAAATCGTGCAGTAACACATGAAGCGTAAAACAAAATGCACTACACACAATTCGTAAAAACACAATGCGTAAAAGACAATTACTAAAACGTGTAAATACAATGCTTTTAACTTGGTTCGGAACTAAAATCTACATCAAAACGTGGATCAACTGGAAGCACAAATCGTATTTATACCTGAAGGGATAGGGAGCCTAATTCTCGCGGATATGGCATCCCTATCCCACTTTCCAGCAATCCAAGCGTCAACCACATCAGCGCAACCCTCAGGGGCAAACATCTCCCACCTGCGGAAATATCTCGCGGATCTTACTAAGCGCGAGAAGTCACTTAGCGCGTGATGTAACTTCATTCACATCAATACTTCAGGAGAATAGGCGCGCGTATGAACACTCGCGGAGTATTTGTCCAGCATTAGCTTTTGGTACGAGATAAAGAAGATCAAGAATTAAGAAGATTCACTCAGATCTGGGCAGACTCTGGGCCAACCAAATGGCAACACGTGTCAGGAGTGGTCCAACAACCACTAACATGAACAGCGACATGACTGCTCCCATGCTTTGTGACACCCGGCAAATTCAAGTTAGCAACGTCGTCTAAATTAAAGTCTACCTTAGCGAGTCACGCGTATTCTGTACTTAACTGGGTTAGTTGAGTCGGGTTATGGTTCGGGAACTGTTATATGAGTCTAGGGAATCATTAGATGTTGGCCTAGAGGATCGTTAGATGTCAGTCCTTAACCAAGTGTACAAACGGTGACGATTTGTAGGATCGTCAGGGCATACGGAACGTACGAATCTCGAGTCCCGGGAATTGGTGAACGAGTGTAAATATGTGTATTTACTAGTGTTATGTGTTTACAATCATTATGTGACTTGTCGGTATGTGAAAATGTGTTAACATATGTTAAAACGGGGTTTAACGCGCAAAATACTTGGAACGGGACCCTGCAGGCGATTAGGGGGAGCTAATCACCTGCAGGGTGGCGATTAGCTCACCCCAGGTGGCGAGTAGCTGCCTCTGGGTGGCGAGTAGGGGGCTAATCGCCTAAGGGGGTGGCGATTAGCAGCCCTAATCGCCTGCAACTGAAAGCTAATCGCCTGCAACGTAAGTGACGACTAAAAACGACTATAAATACCATACTTAACATCCTAAACTTCATTATACAAACCCTAATCGTCCCATAAACCGCCCAACACATAAACAACCTCTGGAAGGCGATTTTTGATCAAAACTCAAGGTTTCAAGCTTGAATCATCATACTTTCATAATTCTAAGGTTTGATTTTCATCCATAAACCTTTATAAACGTTTTTAATCAATCCCTAAGGGTCCAGACCTGTTGTTAAACGAAAAAGCTTTCTGAAAATCGTCAATAAGGGTTGTTAATCGGATTATAACTAATATGCATGTGTTATGAGTGTGTATGATTAAAAAGCTAGGGTTTTTATGATTCATGATGATGATTTGCTATGTTATTATGATAGATCAGTGTTGATATTGATATTATGATGATAGGAATCTCAGTAATTGATTATAGGGTTATTGTTATGCATGTTAGTATGATGATTGCATGCTATGTGTATGGTGTTTGGATTACTTGATTTCATGCAGGACTGATTATACGAGGTTAAACGAAGGATTTTGATGTAAACATGTTTAGGATACTTGTTTGATCGATATTGGAGGTTGTTACACGTTCTAGGGTTGATTTGGAGTGTTAAACGCGCGAAAAGTCGGAAAAACTGGGTAGCATGCGATTAGCAAGGCTAATCGCCTAAGGGGTAGGCGATTAGCAAGCTAATCGCCTGCTAGGAGAGGCTAATCGCCTGATCATCATGCAATTAGGGGCTAATCGCCTGCTAGGTGGTGTTTTTGCATGCTGCATGACCCTAATCGCCTGATGTGTTCTGAAATGCATGTCACATGACCCTAATTGCATGCAAACTCAAAAATTTGCATGTCACATGACCCTAATCGCCTGCACTGTAGGCGATTAGCATTCATAATTGCCTGTTGACCAACGTAATTGCTAGTTGACTTTTCCTAATCGCCTGTACTGCTGCTGTATGTATATTTTAGCATTCCGAGACCCGTTTTGACACCTAGGAACATGCTAGGAACCCCGTAACATGTCTAATAACTTGGTAACATATACTTGGGTGTATTTCGGTGATACGTGAACTATGTGCTATAACTTGTTGTGTGTTAACGTATGTTAAGGGTACTTGCATGATTGTATGTTTTGGAGCGTAAACATAACACGGGGAGTCTCGGGTCACCAATGGGATGTCGAGTCTTGTACTTTGGGTCGGTTAAACAGTCACGGTGTTTCAAACGAACTTGGTTATGGTCTGGACATCTAGGGACTAACTAACCTAAGGGTTATTAGTCTAAGTACTTGTAACTACCATATGTTAGGTCGCTGTTTTACGGGACTAGCATAGCTTGTTGAACTATTCTATTATCTGAAGTTAACGCAACCTAAGGTGAGTTTACGGCCCCACTTTACTTGGTTTTCGTTTTCGGGGGAGAAAACATGTGTTAAACAACTATTTGGTAACAACTGTCATACTATGGGTTTTCAAACGGTTTACTATACGATCTTTGGAAGTCCCGGGGGGAAACCATGAATGTGCTGGTTTGCACAACGGGGAAATGTGAATAGCGCTATTGGGAGTGACCAACCCCACCCGTCGGCATGGAGCGCCGGGCGGGTGCATATTGTCTCAAACAGGAACAGGTTTACTATACGGGCACAACATCTGGTTTGCGAGTTAGTAATGGTTTTCCAATCGTAGTAGTAATGGTACATACGCCTAGCTAGCGTACTTGGTTTACAATTGTTATAGTATGGACAGGTTATACTTGGAACTTTGATTACAAACCTGTAAACTCACCAGCATTTTTGTGCTGACGTAAACTCTTACATGTTTTCTCAGGTCGCTAAGGTAGCAAAGTGGAACTAGGGCGCACGCGTCTGCACGGCGTCTAGTTAGAGTTGCATGGTTTTGAACATTAAACATTTGGTTTTATTTTGTTTATGTAACGACATTTAGCTTCCGCTGATGTTTGGGATTTTTAAACTATGTTTTTGAAATTCATTTAGTATTGTTTATTGTGATCATTGACTTGGATCCTGGTTTGTCATGCGCCTCGCGGTAAAACTCCGCAAGTGGATTTTGAGGGTGTGACAGATTGGTATCAGAGCCAATGGTTATAGTGAACTAGGACTGCATGTAGAGTCTAGTCTATAACTGAGTCGCACACACTAGATGATCACATGGTACTAAACTTTATACTGGGTTACTCATAGACTTGTCGGGGTGTCTCTAAATCATCTTGCCCTTCTGTGTTACATCATCCAGACTCTTTTACTGGGTTACTTGCTTACTAGACAGTGAGGTACATTGGGGTTAACTGTATACTCTTGAGATTGGTCCAAGACTCGGACATCTCCCTTTCCTACCCCAATAGAAACCCTTGTCATGAACTACCGTAGTATTACGGTGTATAGCTAAGAGTCTATGTCCGGTGATTTGAACTTCGAACTAGGAGAACACTTGGAGGACCATGTAGAGCGGTTTATCATTTTGGGTGCACACAAAATCATAAACCGAAATGCATGAAAGCCCTAGTGAGCTCTGGGTTCGAATGGATAGTCCTGGGTTGGATCTAGCTTTGATCTTGTAAACGCTAGTGTTTATCATTGGCTGTGAAACTAAATTTTCTCGTCCTTTTTGCCAGAATCATGTCTGGAGCACGAGGAGGACGTGGAGGTGGTCGCAATGGTGGGCGTGGAAATGGTGGTCGTGGGGGTGTGAACCTCACGCAGGATGACTTGAACAACTTGCTGCAGGCTGCCTTCCAGCTAGGGCACAATGGCGGTAAGTTGACCTAACCACTCCTATCTCATCGGTGAACTTGTTTACATTTCCCGTGGTTTTCTTACGTGTTTCTTTACAGGTGGTCATGTTAATCCACCACCACCACCCATGTGCACCTACAAAATGTTTCGGGACTGCAAGCCCCATGAGTTCGCGGGTACTGAGGGTGCAGTAGGTTTGCTCAGGTGGTTGGAGAAGGTGGAGTCTGTTTTCCTGATGTGTAATTGTCTTCCTGAGGATCGAGTCAAGTATTCTGCTGGGTTGCTCCAGGATGTTGCGTTGACCTGGTGGAACGATATCACCCAGACTATGGGTATAGGGGAGGCTTATGCTATGCCTTGGGAGAACTTTGTGCAACTGCTGAAGAGGGAGTACTGTCCCAGGGAGGAAATTCAAAAACTGGAACACGAGGTGTGGAACCTCAAAATGTCTGGGTCGGAAATTGAGAAGTATACTGTGAGGCGGAATGAGTTGGCTGTGCTTTGTCCTGACCTACATGTGCCGGAATACAGGAGGATTGAGCATTATATCTCGGGTCTTGTGCCAGAAATCGCAGGGTTGGTGGCTGCGGGGAATCTTCCTACCTACGCGGAGGTGGTCCGGTCTGCTCATAGGATGACTAACTTGAAGGTGAGTGAGGGTATCTTGCCTGCCAAAGGTTCAACTGCTAAGGCTCCAGAGAGCAACAAGCGAAAGTGGGATAATGATGTGAAGAGTTCTACACCAGCACCAGCCCAACAGGGGAAAAGGTTTGATAGTGGGGGTTCATCTTCATCGGGTTCTAAGCCAAGTGGTGGGTATGTAGGGAAGTTACCGAAATGCAATAAGTGTGGACGCCATCATCATGGGAACTGTGACAACAATCGTTGCCATCGCTGCCAGAGGTTGGGGCATTTTGCCAAAGACTGTAGGGCGACTCTTCCATCGACTCAGGCCCCAACTACTACTCCGACTGCTACTACTCAGGGGACTGCGGGTAAACAGGGATGTTTTCACTGTGGGGAAGCGGGGCATTACAAGAAAGAGTGTCCAAAGCTGAAACAGGGAGGGAACGGGAATGGTAATGGGAATGGAAATGGTAACAACGGGGGCGGAAACAGGAACGCACGTGCCTTCGTTATTGGGACTGCAGAGGCAAGACAGGACCCTGACACAGTCACTGGTACGTTTCTTCTCAACGATCGCTCTGTTAGTGTTTTATTTGACTCTGGCGCCGATAAAAGTTTCATATCTGTGGAAGTTAGTCGTTTGTTAGATGTAGTACCTGTTCCTTTAGAGGCTAATTACATTATAGAATTGGCTGACGGTAAGAAGATAGAAGCTACTTGCGTTCTTCGGGAATGTCACATAGAGTTGTCGGGTTTGTCTTTTCCTATCGACCTTATGCCGGTATCTTTGGGTAGTTTTGACGTGGTTATAGGCATGGATTGGTTGTCGCTGTATCGCGCTGAGATCGTTTGTTACGACAAGGTCATCCGGATTCCTCTCCCTGATGGAGAATTTCTTTCTGTGTACGGGGACAAGAGCGGTGCTCCGCTAAGTCTCATCTCTAGCATGAAAGCCCTTAAGTATCTTCGGAAGGGTTATTCGGCTGTTCTAGCACTTTTATCTGTTTCCACTACCAGCGAGAAGAAGATCGACGATATTCCGGTTGTACGCGAGTTTTCTGATGTCTTTCCTGATGATTTATCTGGTCTTCCTCCCCATCGTCAGGTTGAGTTCGGTATTGATCTTGTACCTGGCGCTGCTCCTATTGCTCGGGCCCCCTACCGTCTTGCACCTCCTGAGATGCAAGAATTGTCTAACCAGTTACAGGAACTCTTGGATAAGGGTTTCATCAGACCAAGTTCTTCCCCTTGGGGAGCCCCAATTTTATTTGTTAAGAAGAAGGATGGAAGTTTCCGATTGTGTGTGGACTACAGAGAACTGAACAAATTGACCATTAAGAATCGTTATCCTCTTCCACGTATTGATGACCTATTTGACCAACTCCAGGGTTCCAGCTATTATTCCAAGATTGATCTCAGGTCCGGTTATCACCAGTTGCGCGTAAGGGAAGCTGATGTTGCTAAGACTGCCTTTCGTACACGTTATGGCCATTTCGAGTTCTTGGTCATGCCTTTTGGTCTCACTAACGCACCGGCGGTTTTCATGGATTTGATGAACCGCGTTTGTAAACCGTATCTTGACAAGTTCGTCATCGTGTTTATTGATGACATTCTGATCTATTCCAAGAACGAGACCGAACATGGGGAACACCTACGGTTAGTTTTGGAACTCTTACGACGAGAACAACTGTACGCCAAGTTCTCGAAGTGCGATTTTTGGTTACGCGAAGTCCAATTCCTAGGGCATGTAGTCAATGAACTGGGAATCCATGTCGATCCAGCTAAGATCGAAGCGATCAAGGACTGGGAAGCACCGAAGACGCCAACTGAGGTGCGGCAATTCCTAGGCCTTGCGGGTTATTATCGTCGTTTCATTAAGGGGTTCTCGAAGGTTGCTCAACCCCTCACCACTCTTACTCAGAAGGATAGAAAATTTGACTGGGGTGAACCACAGGAGTCCGCATTCCAAAAACTGAAGACTAAGCTTTGTTCTGCTCCTATCCTGTCCTTGCCTGAAGGCACTGAGGATTTTGTTGTTTACTGTGATGCTTCTATTCATGGTCTCGGTTGCGTGTTGATGCAACGCGAGAAGGTGATTGCGTACGCTTCTCGTCAACTCAAAGTGCACGAGAGGAACTACACTACCCATGATTTGGAATTGGGTGCGGTGGTGTTTGCGTTGAAAATTTGGAGGCATTACTTGTACGGTACCAAATGCACCATCTACACCGATCACAAGAGTCTCCAGCACATTTTTGACCAACAGCACCTGAACATACGACAGCGCCGTTGGGTTGAACTCCTGAACGACTATGACTGTGCCATTAAGTACCATCCTGGCAAGGCGAATGTTGTGGCAGACGCCTTGAGCAGGAAGGAATCGACAAACCCTCGTCGCGTTCGGGCGTTGCAACTCACAATCCATTCCTCTCTGCCTGATCAACTCCGTTCTGCCCAATTGGAAGCTTTGAAGGAGGAAAACCTTAAAGCTGAAACTATGCACGGTGCCGACAAGCACCTAGAGCGAAGGCCTGATGGCCTACACTATTTCGCAGAACGCATATGGGTTCCTTTATTCGGGGGACTACGGGAGCTTGTCCTTGATGAGGCTCATAAGTCCCGGTATTCTATTCATCCTGGTTCGGATAAGATGTACCAAGATCTGAAGGTGCTTTATTGGTGGCCAAACATGAGGGCGGATATAGCCTCATATGTGAGTAAGTGCTTGACCTGTGCTAAGGTCAAGGTGGAATACCAGAAACCGTCGGGTCTATTGCAACAACCCGAAATTCCAGAGTGGAAATGGGAACGGATTACAATGGACTTTGTCACACAGCTACCTAAGTCACCGAGCGGGAATGATAAGATATGGGTGATTGTCGACCGTTTGACGAAATCAGCCCATTTCCTTGCCATTAAGGAGACCGACACCATGGATCGGTTGGCTCGTTTATATCTGAAAGAAGTTGTCTCTAAGCATGGGGTACCAGTTTCTATTATTTCGGATCGTGATTCTCATTTTACTTCTCACTTCTGGAAGTCTTTGCACAAGGCTTTGGGTACCCAACTAGACATGAGTACGGCTTATCATCCACAAACTGACGGTCAGAGTGAGCGTACAATTCAAACTCTAGAAGACATGCTGCGGGCATGTGTGATCGATTTTGGCAAAGGTTGGGAAGCTCACTTACCGTTAGTAGAATTCTCTTACAACAACAGTTATCATTCGAGCATCAAAGCAGCTCCGTTCGAGGCATTGTACGGACGGAAATGCAGGTCTCCTCTCTGTTGGGCCGAAGTGGGTGAGAGTCAGCTCACTGGGCCAGAACTGGTGTACGAGACTTCTGAGAAGATCGTACAGATTCGTAATCGATTGGCAGCGGCACGGGACCGACAAAAGAGTTATGCTGATCATCGCCGTAAGCCATTGGAGTTTCAAGTTGGTGACAAAGTGCTTCTAAAGGTTTCACCGTGGAAGGGCGTCATACGCTTTGGGAAGCGTGGCAAACTTAACCCGCGGTATGTCGGTCCATTTACGATCCTGGAACGGATCGGGCCGGTGGCATATCGACTTGATTTACCGACGGAGCTCGGTAACGTACATAACGTCTTCCACGTATCTAACCTGAAGAAGTGTCTGACTGACGAGTCTCTCATTGTTCCACTAGAAGAGATCAAGGTTGATGATCGTCTTCGGATAGTGGAGGAACCTGTCGAGATCCTTGATTACAAGATTCGCAGTCTGCGTCACAGTAAGATTCGTATTGTTAAGGTTCGATGGAACTCGAACCGGGGACCGGAATACACTTGGGAACGCGAGGATCAGATGAAGTCTAAGTATCCTCATCTCTTTCCTAAAGAGGCATTCGAGTCGAGACACGTTACCACTGCAACGGAATGAATCTCGGGGCGAGATTCCTTTTAACGTGGGGATGATGTGACAACTCGGGTAATTCTCTCTCTTGGTTTCTATTTTTGTCTGTTTCTTTTGTTCATACTCTTGGTACTTGCATAATTTTCGGGACGAAAATTCTTTTAACGTGGGGATGATGTGACACCCGGCAAATTCAAGTTAGCAACGTCGTCTAAATTAAAGTCTACCTTAGCGAGTCACGCGTATTCTGTACTTAACTGGGTTAGTTGAGTCGGGTTATGGTTCGGGAACTGTTATATGAGTCTAGGGAATCATTAGATGTTGGCCTAGAGGATCGTTAGATGTCAGTCCTTAACCAAGTGTACAAACGGTGACGATTTGTAGGATCGTCAGGGCATACGGAACGTACGAATCTCGAGTCCCGGGAATTGGTGAACGAGTGTAAATATGTGTATTTACTAGTGTTATGTGTTTACAATCATTATGTGACTTGTCGGTATGTGAAAATGTGTTAACATATGTTAAAACGGGGTTTAACGCGCAAAATACTTGGAACGGGACCCTCCAGGCGATTAGGGGGAGCTAATCACCTGCAGGGTGGCGATTAGCTCACCCCAGGTGGCGAGTAGCTGCCTCTGGGTGGCGAGTAGGGGGCTAATCGCCTAAGGGGGTGGCGATTAGCAGCCCTAATCGCCTGCAACTGAAAGCTAATCGCCTGCAACGTAAGTGACGACTAAAAACGACTATAAATACCATACTTAACCTCCTAAACTTCATTATACAAACCCTAATCGTCCCATAAACCGCCCAACACATAAACAACCTCTGGAAGGCGATTTTTGGTCAAAACTCAAGGTTTCAAGCTTGAATCATCATACTTTCATAATTCTAAGGTTTGATTTTCATCCATAAACCTTTATAAACGTTTTTAATCAATCCCTAAGGGTCCAGACCTGTTGTTAAACGAAAAAGCTTTCTGAAAATCGTCAATAAGGGTTGTTAATCGGATTATAACTAATATGCATGTGTTATGAGTGTGTATGATTAAAAAGCTAGGGTTTTTATGATTCATGATGATGATTTGCTATGTTATTATGATAGATCAGTGTTGATATTGATATTATGATGATAGGAATCTCAGTAATTGATTATAGGGTTATTGTTATGCATGTTAGTATGATGATTGCATGCTATGTGTATGGTGTTTGGATTACTTGATTTCATGCAGGACTGATTATACGAGGTTAAACGAAGGATTTTGATGTAAACATGTTTAGGATACTTGTTTGATCGATATTGGAGGTTGTTACACGTTCTAGGGTTGATTTGGAGTGTTAAACGCGCGAAAAGTCGGAAAAACTGGGTAGCATGCGATTAGCAAGGCTAATCGCCTAAGGGGTAGGCGATTAGCAAGCTAATCGCCTGCTAGGAGAGGCTAATCGCCTGATCATCATGCAATTAGGGGCTAATCGCCTGCTAGGTGGTGTTTTTGCATGCTGCATGACCCTAATCGCCTGATGTGTTCTGAAATGCATGTCACATGACCCTAATTGCATGCAAACTCAAAAATTTGCATGTCACATGACCCTAATCGCCTGCACTGTAGGCGATTAGCATTCATAATTGCCTGTTGACCAACGTAATTGCTAGTTGACTTTTCCTAATCGCCTGTACTGCTGCTGTATGTATATTTTAGCATTCCGAGACCCGTTTTGACACCTAGGAACATGCTAGGAACCCCGTAACATGTCTAATAACTTGGTAACATATACTTGGGTGTATTTCGGTGATACGTGAACTATGTGCTATAACTTGTTGTGTGTTAACGTATGTTAAGGGTACTTGCATGATTGTATGTTTTGGAGCGTAAACATAACACGGGGAGTCTCGGGTCACCAATGGGATGTCGAGTCTTGTACTTTGGGTCGGTTAAACAGTCACGGTGTTTCAAACGAACTTGGTTATGGTCTGGACATCTAGGGACTAACTAACCTAAGGGTTATTAGTCTAAGTACTTGTAACTACCATATGTTAGGTCGCTGTTTTACGGGACTAGCATAGCTTGTTGAACTATTCTATTATCTGAAGTTAACGCAACCTAAGGTGAGTTTACGGCCCCACTTTACTTGGTTTTCGTTTTCGGGGGAGAAAACATGTGTTAAACAACTATTTGGTAACAACTGTCATACTATGGGTTTTCAAACGGTTTACTATACGATCTTTGGAAGTCCCGGGGGGAAACCATGAATGTGCTGGTTTGCACAACGGGGAAATGTGAATAGCGCTATTGGGAGTGACCAACCCCACCCGTCGGCATGGAGCGCCGGGCGGGTGCATATTGTCTCAAACAGGAACAGGTTTACTATACGGGCACAACATCTGGTTTGCGAGTTAGTAATGGTTTTCCAATCGTAGTAGTAATGGTACATACGCCTAGCTAGCGTACTTGGTTTACAATTGTTATAGTATGGACAGGTTATACTTGGAACTTTGATTACAAACCTGTAAACTCACCAGCATTTTTGTGCTGACGTAAACTCTTACATGTTTTCTCAGGTCGCTAAGGTAGCAAAGTGGAACTAGGGCGCACGCGTCTGCACGGCGTCTAGTTAGAGTTGCATGGTTTTGAACATTAAACATTTGGTTTTATTTTGTTTATGTAACGACATTTAGCTTCCGCTGATGTTTGGGATTTTTAAACTATGTTTTTGAAATTCATTTAGTATTGTTTATTGTGATCATTGACTTGGATCCTGGTTTGTCATGCGCCTCGCGGTAAAACTCCGCAAGTGGATTTTGAGGGTGTGACATGCTTCCACCATGCTGCTATCTACAGTACTGTGCAGACATGCTTACCTGCTGCCAGACGTCACGTCAGACGCCAGCAGGTAAGTCAACCATACTGTGTCAGACCAGCATGTCGCCGGCGCCCAACCAGAAGGCGCCACGTGTCATTTGGGCAGAGTTGTTCCAACCTCCCGCCACGTCAGCAGGCATGGTCGCCCGTTTCCCGCCAATTTCACGGGCCAACGACTTTAGGCCCAGACCGAAGCCCAGATCAGAGACAGCTTTCGTGGCCCGTTTCACCCGGCCCATGATATCTCCTATAAATAGAAGACTTCATCTCCTTTGCAAAAGATCCGAAATTCACTACTTGTACTCGAGAGCTAGATTAGCAATATTTCTTGTAACACTTTGTACCCTTCAGCGTAATAAACAAACGGCTCTTCACAGTAGACGTAGGTCATTAACGACCGAACCACTTACTTTCTCGTGTTCTTACTTTCAACACACACACACACACTCATTCTTACTTCACGGTTTAGGTTTAACCAACGGTGTGTGTAAAGGGTTGTTCTTGGACAAACAATGGTATTTAACCACACGGGGATTAGCATTAATCACCATGATACTTATTGTTTCTTCAATACTGACACATATATAAAAATCGCATGTAAAAAAATAGTTTGTTTCCAAGTAAAGGTACGAAAAACGGAAAAAATTAAGTTCAACTATAGGCCAACTCGTAGTTATACCGATACATATATAAAAATTTCACACGTAAAAAAGTAGTTTTGTACTTCGAAACGTGGACCAACTGGAAGCGCACATCATATAAGTACGAAAATGTATATTATATATGACATTACTCGTTTTTCAAAAGAAAAAAAAGTCTAAGCCGAAACGTACAGAAAGGGGTAAACTCTTTAATTTTCCAAAAGAAAAGAAGCTTAAGTCGAAACGTAGACCAACTCGGGTTTATACCGACACATATATAAAATATTTGCACGAAAAAAATAGTTTTTTCCAAGTAAGGTACGAAAAAAAAAGTTTAAGTCGAAATGTAGAAAAACTCGTATTTATATCGATACATATATAAAAATTCACACGTAAAATAATAGTTTTTTCAAGTAAAGGGGCTAAAAACGACAAATGGCAGG
Organism: Ambrosia artemisiifolia; assembly: GCA_032199755.1. NCBI lineage: Eukaryota > Viridiplantae > Streptophyta > Magnoliopsida > Asterales > Asteraceae > Ambrosia > Ambrosia artemisiifolia. The sequence continues at coordinate 50,135,622 of CM063522.1, read as the reverse complement.
GGGTTAGATTAAGTAAAAAATAGTTTTTTCAAGTAAAGAGGCTACAAACAAAAAATGTCAAAGCTGAGGGGCTGAATTTGACAAAGTTGTTAAGTTGGAGGGTCGGTGGGAAAACAACCCACCAACATTACATACTACTAATCTATCTATATAATAAAAGAATAGACTTGGGTTGAATGGAGACCTTAGAGAGTGTCAACATAGGATCCAACTGGAAATGGAGCTTTGGATGTATCCTATGTAAACCGTTTTTTTTCCTTATTTTTTTTTCATTCTCCAAAAGTAACTCTACAATTCTTCCTAAGAAAGCTTTATATCCTCCTCCTTCATTTTCATAATCTTTTGTTTCTCTAAAACCGATTCAACATCTTCCATCGGATATAATCGTTCAATTTTATCAACGTTATGATCGATTCTATGTTCTAACGTTGATTCATATTATTATGTTTCACTTGATTTTTATTGTTAACGTTATTTTTGTTGTGTTTAAATCCGGATGTTAATATTATTTCTTTGTGCCTTGATACAGATTATGTATCATATTGTTTATCCAAAATCGATTCAACATCTTCCATCCTATATAATCAATCAATATTATTAAGGTAATGTTCGATCCTTCTGTTACAACGTTGATTCATATCATGATGTTTTACTAGATTTTTTTGTTTATCTAATTTTTTTTGTTAATATCATGATCTTTTCATAATATTATGTCTTTGTCCGAAGATAAACAATATGGTATCATATTGTTTCTCCAATACCGATTCAAAATCTTCCGTCATATATAATCATACAAATTTATCAAGGTAATGATCGATCCTACTGTTATAACGTTGATTCATATTATTATGTTTTACTTGATTTTTATTGTTAATCATATTTTTGTTTTTCAATATCCGGATCTTTTCATAATGTTTTAATATCGGTGGTATAATAAACAAAAAAAAAGTTTTAAAGATACATAATCGAAATTTTTAAATATATTTTAGTTAATTGTTGACCAAAGTTAAATTTCAACTTTTGAAAAAAAAAACTTTAAGAATTTAAATTTGATTGAAGTTAGGTCAACAATTTCATAATATATAAACGATTTTTAAATTAATAATCGGTGGTACATAAAATTAGACTACAATCAGAAATGAATAAAAGTGTAGGAAATTGTTTTTCAATATCCGGATCTTTTCATAATGTTTTAATATTCGATGGAAGAACAATCGGTGGTATAATAAACAAAAAAAGTTTTAAAAATCATGTTGACATTTTAATCGGTAGTTTAATAAACAAAAAAAAAAGTTTTAAACCTCAATAATGTGGATCGATCTTTTTGGTACGTTCATCATATTCGATTTCATTGTTTGATTTTTGTTTTTGTTTAATGTATACAATTGATAGTTTACAATATTCTTATTTTATAATTAGTTAAACATTCTAATTTATTCTATACATAAATATTTTGTGAAGGTTTATTGTGGTCGGATGGCTTGATTTTCTTTAATAAGAAGATATTTCTGTTGGCCAATATTGTGTCTTCAAATGGTGTTCAAACCAGCACAGGATGTTTGTTTCTAAGGTTGCACCAGCAGATGTCATTGATTTAAAATTTAAATTCTAATTTTGCAATTAATAAGTGGTAGTGAGATTGTATGAGTTTTAATGTTATTTATTAAGAATTTTATGAAAATATGGTTATTGTCATTAAAAAGCTTCCCTTTTTAAATTTACGATATATAGTAACAGATTTAACTTATTTGAAGAGATTAATGTATTCATTCACAATGATTCTCATTCAATTTTCAATAAATGCTAACGAAATCAATCATTCAATTGTCAATAAATTAGTAACTGATTGAACTTTTTAATTTAACTTTGGTCAACAATTTCCTACGATAAACACGATATTTAAGTTAATAATTAATATAATTTAAATTTGATTAACAGTTTCCAAAAATTTATACGATATTTAAATTAATAATAATAATATTAATATATTCATTTAAAACTATTTAAATGAAAATTCACGAATTTGGGATGAAATTCAATATTTTGAACATTATTCTCAGATATTAAGTATTTCCAAAACAAATTAATTGTTTTTCGATATTCGATTCGAACCATATGTGTTATGCAAGACTTGTTATTATTACCAAGCCTATCATTTTATATTAGTGTTCCGTTGTCCATCATCAGATAAAAGAATAGTAATAAAATTCTTCCTATAATTGTAAGAAGATGTATAATATTTACATATATTTATTAATAAAAAGTGTTTCCCAATATATATATATATATATATATATATATATATATTAACCATGGTAGGTTTCATATTTTTTTCTCTGTATTTTTAAATTTTCGGGAAAAAAATTATGTTATATTATTATTACAAAAAGTACAAGAAAGTCAATAAATGCTAACAAAATCAATCATGCAATAATTGTGTTAAATGGTAATTTGAAGAAATGAATGTATTCATTTAAATTGACCATCATTCAATTATTAATAAATGCTAATCAAATCAATCATTCAATTAGCAATAAATTAGTAACTTATTGAAATTTTTAATTTAACTTTGTTCAACAATTTCCTACGATAAACATGATATTTAAGTTAATCATTAATATAAAGAAAAAATCTGATTATCACTTTTCTAAAATATATGCGATATTTAAATTAATAATAATAACATTAGTATTTTCATTTATTTTAAATATCTTTAACAAACTTTACGAATTTGGGATCGAATGCAATTTTGTAACAATATTCTCGGATATAAACTTATATATAAGTATTTGCAAAAAAAATTAATTGGTTTTTGATATTCGATACGAACCATATGTGTTACGAAAGACTTATTATTATTACGAATCTTATAATTTTATATTAGTGTTCCTTTGTCCATCATCATATAACAAAATAGTAATGAAATTCTCCTATAAGGAGATGTATAATATTTACATGTATTTATTAATAAAAGTGTTTCCCAAAATATATATATATATATATTAACAATAGAAATAACAATACTAAGTTTTATATTTTGGTTCTTTGATTTTTTAAATCTTCGGAGACAACAAAAAATATTATATTATTATTACAAAAATTACATTAAATTCATAACTCAACCTTTATATAATGATGATATTCATTTGTATTGACCCTCATTCAATATCCAATAAATGCTAACCAAATAAATCATACAATAATGATGCTAAATGGAAATTTGAAGAGATTAATGTATTCATTCACATTGGTTCTCATTCAATTGTCAATAAATGCTAACGAAATCATTCATTAAATTGTGTAGTGGTTCAAGCCCTTTAGGGGCATTTTCTGCCATGTGGATGCCATGTCAGCAAGGAATTTTTTAGCCAAAAAATGATGTAGTGGTTCAAGCCCATTTCTTGCCTCTTCAATCATTACCAAATTAATATATAACAAATATATATGTATATAGGTAGAGGATCCTGTAGGAAAATTGGTTTGTGTGAGAAGTGTAGGAAGGATTAAGAATTGACATGTAGCCATCATGTTTTTGATTTTGGAATGATGTTTTGGGTTGTTTTGGCTTGAAAAACACTTAACACAACAATATAAAAAAATTTAAAACACAATCCAATGTATTATAGTCATTAAATTTAAATTACTGATAAAACACCCTAGTAATTACCTAAAACACTCTGCTAAAGTGTTATTGACATAGTGTTTTAAGTTTTAAGCCTAAAATACATTGTTTTCGGTTATTAATTGTTATGTTTGTTGTTTTCCTAAGCAAAACAATCCAAAACATCATGAATACGTCCAAAAAATGATGCATACGTCCAAAAAAATGATGCATACATATCAATTTTCAATCCTTCCTACACTTCTCACACAAACCAATTTTCCTACAGGAACCCTACCCTATGTATATATTGGATATATTTTATTAAATAAATTAATACTCATAATTAATTAATATTGCAACGTTCATATGCAAATGGTATTTTTGTAGTTTTTAGAAAAGCAGTTATAAGCAATTAATGCTAAGCGTTCCTTTTTTTTCAAATATAACGCCATTATGTAATGGATTTTGAACGTGAAAGAAAGTTTATTAGATAAAACAACGCCCCATTACGTTCCATTACGTTGGGTCTAAGTTAGGAAATATTTGAACTTTTAATTTAAATTTTTTCAATAATATAACTATTTTCATTTAAATATCTTTAATAAACTTTAAGACATCTTCTTTATCCAATCTTTATATAAATAAAAAAAATAACAAATTAAAACCATAATACAATCTAACCGATCCTTGAGCCTAACAGAAAAACTTTATCTGTTTTTTAATTTGTGAAACTTTGATGATGGTAAATTATTTGAGTTTATTTATTTTTCATTGTCTTACACTAGACTTATTAGTAATGAAATATCATTTTATCTTATTTTATTTATATGTTAATATCTTCTTATATTATAATATATATTATTACAGTTTATTATAAGTAACAATATAACCTAAAACCAATTCATTAAAATAAATGCTTTTCATTTTATAATTAACGTTATCATATTATATTTACAATAAATTGATCCTCATTCAATTGTCCATAAATACTTACGAATTCAATCATGCAATAATTGTGCTTAATGGTAATTTGAAGATATTAATCTATTCATTAGCATTGACCCTCATTCTATTGTCAATAAATGATAACGAAATCAATCATTCAATTGTCAATAATATATAGTGGGAGATTATACAAATTAATTATTTATTGTTCTTTACTAATAATTTACAGGGTGACAAGATTCAGGCGAATGTACTAAAGCGTTTGTTTTTCAAATTTGAGAGGTTTCTATTGGAAAATGCTTGTCTTATTATACGAAATCCAGGAATTGGCATGAACTCATCTAAGTACAAGTATGTAGCAAACCCAAACAAATTGTGCTTGAATATGAACACTCAAGTTTCCGATTCTGTCGATTTTCAAGGTCCAGCCTTTGGGTTCTATTTTGTCCCCTATAAAAGAATTATGGACAATGAGGTTTCTGAAAATATGATAATAGGTCTGTATCCTTACTAGATCTTTTTTTATTATATCAATAACATAATGTTCATAATTAATATCAACATTAATGTTTGTTTATATTTGTATGTAGATGTTATTGGACATGTTGTGAAGTTCTTCAACAAGGATGATAAAGGGAAAAAAGGTTATCGCTGATAAAAAGAGGTTGACAATGAAAATGCAAGATAGCGAGTATGAATTGTTGCTTATTATATGTACTAGGTTAGAGACCCGGGTATACACCCGGTACATACCCGAGTCAAATGAGAAAGTTATTTTATAAAGATTGTAATATACAAGCTTTAATTACGTATTAATTGAAGCCAAATGAACATGAACACGAACATTCAAAGTGATTAAATATAGTTTAGCGAAACATAAAAAATAATAACAAATTTCATTCAAACTCGGTTCACCCCACGAACACTGTTGCAGTTTTTTTCGCTATGTTGTCCAGGAACTTATGCATCCTCACCCGAATATGTTGCCAAATACTTTGTTAAAACCTTAAGAGTTTCGTTACGGGATCTAAAATTTTCATCAAGACACTAAACAGTGATATTACATAAATTAGTAAATAGGTAAGTGAAGCATTAAAAAATATGCATAGAGAAATCAATCAGAATAGGTAAATAAAGCATTAAAAAATTATTGCAAAAATCTGTTTACAAGGGACGCCTAATTGGGCCTAAGCCATGTCACAAAATAACTAATGGTGCCGAAACCAGATCCTTATAGAAAATTGGTGTGAGTACTTCTACGCAGTAAAGTAGTTGATATATCCATTAACAAATCAATAAAACCCTTTGTAGTAGAGTAGTTGACATATCCTAAGCAATCACATCCCTGTGGGTATAAACATGGAAGAAATTAGTGGCACTAACCCTGTTACTGCAACATCAAGAATGGCCGGACAAGATGATAGAACATCGTATAAATCAACAGAAGCAATCAGAAGTACAATCACTCAAGTTCAATATTATAGTTCATATAAAATAACCGCATTTAAGTAGTTTGTAGTAAAGTTTATATATATATATATATATATATATATATATATATATATATATATATATTAAGCAAATACATTCGAATAGAGATAAAAAAGAGAACCAGAACAGTCCACATAATATGAGACGAAGCACATATGAAGTTACACAAATTAAACATTTAACAATTACTTAATTACTCTACACCATAGAACCACAATAGTCCACATATTGTCCGTAAGTTTCTAATATAAATCTGAGACGAAGCACATATGAAGTTCCTCAAATTGAATCATTTAATAAGTTATTATTTTTATATTTTTGTTTTAACTTGTATTAAATATAATAACTATTGCGGCTTGCCTAAGATTGCCCAGTGTAGCATAACGCTCGAATGTTCATTTCAATTTTAGGAGATATGATGGTTAGTATCTGGTGCATTACGTTGACTATCCTCGAAAACCTAATTCACTCACCTGGAACATTAGATTTTGTACGGTGATAGAAACAGATCACAACATCAACGTCAACATTCGATATCTTATATTGTTCATTAATACTTTAGCAAGTATGATGGCTACTACCAGTTAGTAGCAATGAATTACACATACTAACCTCAAAAAATTATTCAGATGGAATATTTTTGTAAGGTTAGAAACAAATCACAATGTACATGATCCACCTATCATGTTGTTTAAGAGCCTCACACCAATTAGCCACATGTTTTCTAATTGAATTGTGCTTATCTATGAGTAATATATAACCACTAATTAATAATGGCAATAGGTTTTTCATATATAATAATAGGAAGCATATATTGTTACATATATGACTTTTGGATGTGTTTTAATTCATTATTATTTAAACAGCTTATAATTAAAAAAAATAGTTCTTTTCTAGCTACAGGTTAAAACCTATACGACATTACTAATTCATTTCTTTACTCTTGACACTAATTATTCATAGCAGTGGAAAACTAATAACTAACTCCACCACATAAAAAATTTTGAAATAAAATAGTTTGCATGTTGATTCACAGTGTATAATCAACTTTCATTACAAGTTCACCATACACTGTTAACAATCTTGACTCAAACTTTGTCAAAACAGTAGCATTTATTCACCCAAAGTTACCTATGTTAGCAAATATTTGACTGTAGTACTCAAATAAGATAACCGTCCAATCCAGGTAACTACTAAACTACAAACATTTGCAGACATGCGACGCTAATGAGCATAAATAGATTATAAAAAATTCAAAATGTAAAGCATGACTTTGCAACATGTTAGACGTATCTAGAGTTGGCCTGTATTTGAAGAATCCTGCTTTTACACATGGACAGTTGTATGTAGAATAAATATGTTATTATATTTACCTATGTGCAGTTTTATGTTTTGTTAAACTATATTTAATTGTTTATGTTAATGTTCATTTTTATTCCGTTAGAATAAATATGTTATTATTCATTTCATTTCATTATTTGTTTTTAAATCACGTCAAATCAAACTGTTGTTAATCGATATATCCATTGTTGCGTTACATTAAACCTTTTTGATGATATTTTGCATGCAACCAAAATCCATACGAATTGTATTACACAACTTTAAATAAATAAAAGAACTTGCAAACTACCATCTTTATAGAATTTTTTTCATTTTACTTGTAGATGCACCATGGGTCTCTACGGGACTCAAACCTAGTATGTATATATAATAATGCTGGATACCCGACCCGGCTAATCCCCCTGACCCAACATCATCATTGGGCTCCTCCAGATGGGCTTTAATTCTTAACAGCATGTTTGGAAAGGCTTGTTTTCACAACCCTTACTAGTTTTTAGATTATAGTTTGTTTTATGACTTTTTAACATTATCTTCTATATTATATAAACTAGGTGAAATCCCGTGCGAAAACACGGAAAGACTAAATCCAAGTAAAGTTGCAAATCCATTCATTGATGGTTATGCTTCTGCCACGCGTAATCACTGATTAATGAAACAGCTGATGATTATCCACTGATGAAGCAAACAACAGATGATGAAACAAACTTTTGATGACACGGGAAGAGTATCTTTTTTTAAAGACAATTATACTCCTCCAAAAAATTAAAAAAAATTAACAGACCAACTGTTATGGTCTGATTACTAAACATGAAATTAAGAAGTCAATAATCTGTTGCAAGACAAATTGTGTTTAGTAACGTGTGTTCAACTACAGATGCTCTGTTAAGGAGATCTTTCTACAACAGCTGTTACTACAAACAGTTGTTGATTCAAACAGATATTCCTTCAACAGTTTCCTTCAAACAGATTTTGCTTTAAACTTCACTTTATGTAATGTTATTCTATATTGTCCTTACAAACATGTGTTGAGTTGTCAACAGATTTTGAAAAAAACTACAATAGCAATTACACTTATTATTGGAATTCCTTAATTTTACTGAAAATATCCGAGTTACACAAACATAAAAGATACAAAATACAAGCAAAACCACAAAATATAATTGTTTACAAACATACAAAAAGGAAGTCTTCTAAGAAAAAAAATTCCAATATCCCTACAAAAGTGAAGTAATGCTAACTTTGACATTTCTTCCATCAAACTAAAAACTACATACAAAATACACGCAAAACATGACCAAAAAAACCAAAGAAGACAAAACCGAAAACAAAAAAAAAACTACACGATAATGTCTCTAACTCCTCAAGAACCAGAGACATGTTATTTCTCTATACACCCATCTTTAGTTAGACAGGCTCTAGATGTGGTCGTGATACAAATAATATTTTTATTTGATTGTAAGAATCTTCCAAGGACACCAATTCCAACTTGATAACCAAGGGTTTATTGGTAATACATTTTTCTTTCATTGGCAGAATTTTTTTAAAAGACTGTTAGTAGGAAATTTAAACGAAATAACATATTACTGCAGTTATCGACGGTTGGTTTGTTTATCGAATAAATGAAGAGATATAAAGTTGCAAACTAAAATGACGATTTCCTCGCCTTTCATTGAGTGATAAAATATCTTACTTATTATAATAAGATTTTTGACCCTTTATGTCAAGTGAAAAACAATTACAAACACAAATAATAATAATGTTATAAATAATTTACTATTATTGTCACTATTGTATTATAAATATAACTATATAATTTTAATAATTAACATTCAAAAAATATAAATCTAAATAAACTAATTTTGAATATCATAATGATTAAATTTGGTATTCCAACCTCTGTTGAGTTGAAAGGTATACAATATTTGTTGACTTGTCAACAGATGTTCTCAAACAACTGTCATCCATTACAATTTTCCAATCAGATGTTAACATGTGCAGTCGATATTATAATTCAGACTTATTGTTTACTGATAGAGTTAATAGCCAAAATCGTCCCTGAGGTTTGGTCACTTTTGCCACTTCAGTCCAAAACCCAAACCTTTTACATCTGGGTCCTTAGTTTTATTTTTTTTTTGCCAAATTCATCCCTGAAAAAGGTTTGGGTTTTGCTAAATTCATCCCTGAGGTTTGGTCACTTTTGCCACTTCAGTCCACAACTTAAAACTTAAGGACCCAGATGTAAAAGGTTTGGGTTTTGGACTGAAGTGGCAAAAGTGATCAAACCTCAGGGACGATTTTAGCTATCAACTTTTTACTGATATTATTAAAATATAAGTAATATAAATGTGATTAAATTAATAACCACAGTTATTAAATGTGTAGCGTCACATATATCTGTTAAATTTCCAAAATTTTCAAAGTGAAAAACAGTTACAAACTCAAATAATAAAATAATATTATTAATAATTTAATATTAGTGTCACTATTATAATAATTAACATTCAACAAATATAAATTTGAATAAATTAATTTTCAATATCGTAATGATTATCTTTGGTATCCGAGACTATGTTGATTTGAAAGGTATACAATATCTGTTGACTTGTCAACAATTGTTCTCAAACAACGGTCATCCATTACAATTTTGCAATCATACACTTGAATACAGATGTTGTAGGAACTAAACATTTAGAAACATTAAAGAATGATATAAGCAGATGTTTATACACGCTTTGTAATACTTAACTTTAACTAATATCTGCCAAGAAATATACAAAAAGTAATTATGAGATCAAACTTTATTATTAATATTTTATAGTTTAACAAAGAATATAAACAATTAAACTCAAACACAATTGATATTGGTTGTGCTAACACTATAAATTTAAATAATATTAGTCTTTTCAATTTCATAATTACAAAGGGTCGAGACCCTTAAAACTTTACGATGACAACTGTACAGATAAAGGATGTAAATGGAAACATGCAAAATACGGCAGTCATTAGTGATAGATGTACTTTATTTTACTATTATTAAACAACTAAAAAATGTTACCACAAATTTACATATTATCATTATTATTTTTATTAAGCAATTAAAACTATTTAATTTATAGAAAATTAATCTGTAAATGATTTGAACTCTTTTATTGATCCTATAACTTAAAAAAATGAAAATATATTCTATAACAATAAAACTTCTAAAAAATATCATTGAACACTCTTAATGTTCAATTGAGCTTTTGATCAGATTTTTGATTTAGCAGTTTATAACAATATTTTTAACAATTTTTTAAGATAAAATAACCATCTATTTCAGTAAAATCTTGATTGAACAAAGGTACCTTCAATTAATTGTATACTGTGCTTACAAACATGTGTTGAGGTGTCAACAAATATTGAAAAAAACTGCTATAGAAATGAAACTTATTACTGGAATTTCATAATTTTATTGAAAATATCCAAGTTACACAAACATATAAGATACAAACTACAGGCAAAACACCATAAAACAAAATTGTTTACAAAACATACAAGACAGAAGTATTCTAATAAAAAAACTCTAATATCAGTACAAAAGTGAACTAATACCAACACACACATTTCATTTATCAGACAACAAATTACATAGAAAATACAGGCAAAACACACAAAACAAAATAAAATAAGACAAAACTAAAAACAAAACAAAACCCAGACAATAATATGTCTCTAATGCCTCAAAGAGCTGGAGACATATTATTTCCCTATACACCCATCTCTTTTTAGACAGGCTCTAGTTGTGGTAATGATACAAATAATATTTTTCTTTGATTGTAAGAATCTTACCAGAACACCAATTCCAACTTCATTATCAAAGGTTTATTGGTAATACATTTTTCTTTCATTTGAACAATTTTCAAGAAGAGTGATGATTAGAAATTTGAAGGAAATAAAATTATGTTGCAAATATTGAAAGTTGGTTTGTTATTCAAATGGTTCAAGAGATATAAAGTTGCAAACTGAAATGACAATTTCCTCGCCTTTTTATAGACTAAAAAATTAACTATAACTATACGTTCTATAACTGTGTTTTTCATCCCTTATATAAAGTTAAAAACAGTTATAAACGCAAATAATAAAATAATATTAATAGTATTTAATACTATTGTAATGTAATTATAATAATAATCACATTAAAGCAATATAAATTTGAATAAAGTAATTTTCAATATTGTAATGATTAACTTGGGTATTCGGCCCTCTGTTGATTTGAAAGGTAAACAATATCTATTGACTTGTCAACAAATGTTATCAAACAAGTGTCATCCATTATAATTCAAATTTATTGTTTATTAATATTATCAACATTAAAGTAATATAATGTGGAACGTAAATAAACTAAGTTTCAAAATCGTGTAATCATTATTAATTTTGGACTTCAAACCTCTATTTACCATAAACTAAGAATCTCTTTAAAAATAAAAATTTACATGAATATTACTCAATGTAAGGGGGGAAGGGACACTACCCGTGAAGTTTTTTAACTTCACTGATTTCAACCAATCTTGCACTGCCACATCACTTCACTGATTTCCTTCACTGAAATCTTTTTTTAGAGGCAACACTTCGTAGGTCTTTACCCAATAATTAATTATTTTCACACATATAATAATGATAATATTAATAATACTTTTCCCACTTCCTCTCTCCTCTAAACTCACCTACACCACCTATTTTTTAATAATATCCTTCCCACTCTCTCTCCTCGAGAACCAGCACGGTAAAAAAAACTCGTATTTGGTTCACGAGACACCTACCAGCACTAGTGGCGGCGGTGTTAGTTTGTTACCGTGCTGGTAGTGAGGTACTCGTGACCTTTTCTAGTGGCGCCCCGTCCCCCCTAACTAATATTTTGAAGAAACTAAAGGGGTGTTTGGGATTGATTATTCAAAACAGATTATGCGTTTTGGAAAAGCAGGGGTGGAGCTGCTTATAGATTATTGCGTTTTGGTAGCCTAAAAAACTGATTATCTGCGTTTTCAAAACGCAATCCAAACACTAAAAACGGATTATATGCGTTTTCAAAACACAATAATCTGAAAATCAGATTCAAAACGCAATCCCAGACACCCTCTAAATCAATTTACACTATTAGACTATCTGTTGTGCCCGCGAGCAACATGTCGCGAGCCACAACTTTGTACACGTGGCTAGCGGTGTCCACAACATCTCCACGTGAAGCTGTCAGCGAGCGATGGGAAGTGAGCCAGCTCGCGTCCGTTAGCGGGCTGGCTAGATTTTTAAAATTCAAAAAATTAAATTCACCCACCAAATTAATTACCCCCTCTATTTATTTTTACCCAGCCATCTTCTTCTTCACAAACACAAACCATCTTCTTCTTCTTCTTCTTCATACTCAAACCCTAAAACCTTCAATTTTTAAACCAAACTTCATCATCATGGTGCAGTGGACTGAGGAGGAGTTAGCACTCGTGCTCGCGTACCAACAAGTCCACGGGGACGCTGCTTCGTCAAGGCGTGGATATGGGACTCGCGGCCCACAGTGGCACCGGGTTTTGGCCGAGTTTAGTACCCTTGTAGGGGGTACCAACCGTACAAATGACTCCATCTCCCACAAGTTTGGGGACATGAAATCGAAGTGTAAACGCTTCGAGACCGCGTACAAAGCGGTGAAGGATGATATGCCCGACGAAACCGATGACGTGCTTGTCGCCTTCGCCAAAGTGGAGTACTTTCGGACGGTTGGCCATAACTTTAACCACGTTTCGGCGTGGCAAATGTTACGCCCGGGCCTACGTTAGGTTTTATTTTAGTGTAATTTCCTTTTCTTTTTAGTGTAATGTAATGTTTTTTTTTTTATTTTAGTGTAATGGTTTTTTTTTTATTTTAGTGTAACTTCTGTTTTATTTTTAGTTTAATGTTTGTTTTTATAAAAAAATTTGTGGTGAAAATTTAAATACATTTGGTAAAAAAAAAACCTTCACTCACCTTGACCCATAACACCCTCTAGCGAGCAATCGCCGGCCGCTACCCAGTGCCAACTAAGCATTGACGTGGCACAATATTATTCGAAAAATCCTTCACTCACCTCTACCCACAACGGATAGTTTTAGTTTTCCAACCTCCCACAGTCCAGACAACGAAAGTTAACTGTTAGTTTTCCAATGCCAGCTTGCTTCTTTAACATTCGACAGGACACGAAGTTTAACTAGACCCTTGTCCTCCCTTATCTGACACCTCTCTAAGCATGCCAAATTAGACCACTGGCCCGGAGAAACTTCGTACTTGACCGTGTAGCTCCCATCTGGATCCAACTCAAACGCCTTCTTAAGCTTCTCCAAAACATTTTCAAATGTGGATAAGCTTGAGAGGTGGACTAACGCGGTCTCGTGTCTAGTAGTTGCTAATATGGTTAGATCATTATCATCCTCGCCATCATCATCCTCGCCTTCCAAAATGTTGATGCTGGTCAAGTGATACTGATCTGATTCATTCAAGTCACTTTGGCCTGGATAAACGTCACTGAACTTTCTCTTCTCACCCGCAGATGTACTTGGTTCATTTAACGCTTTAGGAGCTTCTGATAATTGGTTTCCTAAGACAACCTTGCGAGGTGTGACTAAAGAAACAACAGATAGATCATCACCAAGTTGTTTCAAGTTGAAACTTGGCAAAAAGCTCCTTAGTGTCATAAGGAGAGTCTGCAGGACGATCAGATGGTCACGCTTGCAGGGCCAAAAGAACTCGAACAGATAATCAAGATCTCCGGTGTGTGAGCTCCTCAAGCACATGACAAACGAAGCACATTTGGAACTGGCATTGGCAGAGAGTAGCGCCAATACCCCACTATCGTCACGCAATTTATAGAGGTTTCTGCATAGATGAGGTTGATGAGTTTGAAGCGTCCTCCAAGCGAGCCCCTCCCCCGGTTTCAAAGAAATGACAGTAAACTTGTCATAAAAATCCTTAATGGAAGACAGAGGATCATCGTCATCTGAACCAATAGAATAGCGACTGAGCTTCACCAGACGATGATCACTCTCACCCTGTATCCAAACTTGAGCGAGTGTTAAGGTATGTGATTCAGAAGCGTACTTTAATGCCTTTTCAATTTCCACTTTGGCAGCATCCAAATCACCGGAAATAGTCTGTTATTAAAAACGAGGCAGGCTAGAGTTATTTAGAGAGACCCAAACAGAAACATACATACATACATACATACACAAGTTTAGGTACTTAATTTACCTTGTATGGCCAAGTTCCTTGTACATGATAGATACTCAGGCCCACCATCTGCACGCACGCAAACAGACACTCGATGATGAAATGAATAACACAAAATCTGTAATTCTAATTAATATTCATCAACACACACAATGTAAACCAAAAGCATATGTATCAACATCCTAACATTCTGTAGATGTACAGTTTTCTAACTTCATATAATACATTATCTAACAATTTTGAACAAACCTCAAGTTCGCGTCTCAACTCGTTGAATACTGGAAGAAGAAGCCCTGGATGTTTCATAGAGCACTCAATAACACCGAGACAGTCAGACGAACGACTAGAAAAAACAGGAACAATCACACAACACCTCAACTCACATTCCAAAGCAGAAACAGCCAACGGAGAATACCCCGAGCGATCCAGAACCACCTCTGGGAAACGGTTAAGGAATGCAGTGGCGAACGGACCACCGCTTATTATCCAAGGCGCAGGGTCGTTGTTATGATCTCCTTCCTGGACGATACTATATTGATACTTGACGCAAGTTGCCCTATATATCTCTCGTAGAGGGCGATTATAAGGCGAAACAGCGTAAACGTTATGGCGGGTTTCAAGTAATTGCCTTCCATTGTCTTCATCGTCTGTTATCAGTCGCCAAAACTGGAATAACATCCTCTTGAAGGGAAACAATTTCATAGCCTCAAACGCAAAATGTATCTTCGTGTTAACCTCAGTAGCTGTTCCATTCGATCCATTTGTTAGAATAATAATAATAATCGCTTATAATACAAATAAATATAAATACTATGTTAATTAAACAGCAACAAATAAATAAATATACATGCAGTAAGTACCTTGGGTTATTTCAAATCCATGGATCAAAAAAGATCTTCTAGCAGCATAATTAGGAATTCTCAACGGATCTACGGTCTTACGCTCGTCTCCCATCTTCGAGTAGTAAACCCTAGTGTCTCTATATTTTTAGTTAATCGCCCCTTTTTATATTTATATTAACTAACTAGGTTAGAGTCCCGTGGGGACCCACGGTTCATCCGAAAATAAAATGAAAAATAATAATAATAAGAATTGTATTATGCAAGTTGTTTTGGTTACTAAATGTTTGATAATGCAAAATATATGAATTTTGATGTTAAATGCAAAATGTCATCTAACAGGTTAATGTAACGAAATGATGGATATATTGACTAAGTAAAGTTTATTTTGACAAAAAAATATAAACAAAGAATGGAATAAAATGAATAATATTGTATTTATTCTAATGGATTTATCATCAACATGAACATTCAAAGTGATTAAATATAGTTTTTATAAACATTGAAAATAATAATAAAAAAAAATTCACTATTCAAACTTTTAAAGCAACATTAATAAACCTAAAATAAAAAAAACAAAGAAATCAAAATCTTATAAAGTTATTTATAAAGTCTTTACACCACTTAAATAAACTAAGCGTTGATTATTGATAGTAGAATACATAAATGACATAATGGCCGCAGTGACCGAGAGAGGGGACAGATCATGGAAGTTGGGTACTTGGCTTAGGATGATCTCAATGTAGCGAAAATTATCATCAACAACGTGGTGGCCGTGCTGGTGAAAACATATTGATTTATAGATTGCCCTGGTCATCAAAACAATAGTTCTTGTTGGCATCAACATCGGTTGCACCACTACCTCCGCCATTAGCATGGCTTAAGTGCTGGCCACAAAGCTTGTATTGTTACATTCCTGCACATGTGTCACAAACGTTATATTTTTTTTTCTTTTCGCTTGACAAATTAATAAAATAATCTGCGTATTTTAAATATTGATTTTAGCGTCCATATAAACTATTGATCATTCAATTTTCTTTCATATATATGAGATTATAATCTAATGTTAGTCTTGATGTTTTCCAACACTTACTCGATACTCGCACGACAAATCTAGGACTTGGCTGATTGATGACAACTTTCGTCATCAATTACTACATTACATTATAAGATTCAGTTCATTTAACAAGTTGCTCCTAATTTTCAGAATTTCAAGTCTTTGGTTAAACTAAGATGACACTCAGCAATTGCATAGTACCGACAATTAAAAAGACATTGGAATACTTGTTTCCAATCTTTGAGATTATGAAGATGGTACCGACAGTTAAAAATATATTTTAATACCCACAAAAACATGGCACAAATTGAAACAGATGAGCAACAACTATCAAACACAAAGGTTTCGCAGCCCATAACCAAGTGTAAATACACAGAACTTTGACAAAATTAATTAAACATGAATCTTACAATCATCATCTGGATCAGAAAGTTGCATGCTCTAGCCTCTGCTTACATCCCTTATCAGCCTGCAAAAAAATAAAACTACTATAAGATGCCAATTCCATAGTTCATACACTAAACTAACATATAATTATATCATTGAAACACCTATGTCATGTATTAGATGGAAAGCGAATTACGTGCCATCAATGAACCAAATAATGCAATTATAGGGAAATCTAAGAACACATTAAACAGTTAAAAGTGGTTTGATGGGCGGGTTGGATAAGTTTATAAAATATTAAATAAATAAAAAGTACATACCTCCTTTTAACCCGGGCCAAAATCTTTTAACCCTCATAGCACACCAGTTGTAACATTAGCGGCAAATTGCAGACTTGCAGTATTAGATCATTTTGATATTATTTGATGCATTGTTGGCTTTGAGTAATTGATTAGCACATTAAACCTACATCATGCCAAAATATATTTCTATTCAGTTTGCAATGTACATAAAGCCTATTAGAGGTCCAATAACTCTTTCCAAATCCTCTAATAGTTGTTTAAAATGGCAGACATAATCCTTTGGCAACAAAAATACAAAAGAAGCCAGTATTTCAATAACAATCCATTTTATTTATTACAGATTATGTTGCACATGACTGTCCTTAACAGTTAAATAACATGATTATGGTTAAAAAGGAATTAGGATGTAAAAACTAAGATTTAAACCCCAACGAACCTGCTAACACCCTGAGGGCTGTTCATTTTTGCACGTCCAGCGATATAGATTAAAGTAAAAGTTATCATGCACACAAACTATTGTAGTATAGGAAATGCTGAAAACCAATAAAGATCATAAAAGTTGTCATTTTACACACCAATAGAGATTAAACCAAACTAAATTATATTTACATGTAGTTAATTTGCTGTAGAAATCCATGAACACCTCGATATACAGATTTTTTTGTCTTGGGTCAAACCGAAACAAACTCTAATTCTCAATCTTTTGTACTCATTAAGTTAACAAAAAAATTAAATTCCAAGTCATTTGTAGTAAAATAGGTCAAATATAGATAGTTTTGAAAACTGGCCATTTATAACGTTCACCCACATTTTGAAATAGCCATAATTACTATACATTTGTATATCCACAACAAAAGCCAAAAAAGAAAATAGTATTCGGATAAAAGATGATAATCGCATATCAGATGGAACATTAACAGCAATTAGCATTCAAAAAGTACTTTTTTAGGTGTCACATTCAAAATGTAAGTTAACCATACAATTATACAAATGATAATCACATATCTGATGGAATATTAACATCAATTAGCATTTAAAAGGCAACTCTTTGGGCTTTAACATTCGAAACATAACGTAAGCATACAACTTCAGTCCCCTTGCAATTGGGAAAAAAGAAAATCATGCACATTCATCGTTATAGACCATTCCTTATCTAACAGAAGCCAGGGAAATCGAAAAGCCATACCTGCAATTACCAGCGAGCAGAATAGAAGAACGCCCTAAAAAGGTTCACCCATTCAAGCTTAATCAGATCGGGCCAATGGAAAACCTAAAATACGAACCAATAGATGATGCACAGAGCTCTAGTGAGTAGAAAACCAACATCTTCAGCTACCAAAGTGAAGAAGAATTACGCAAAAGAAAGTTAATATGAAGTAGCACAACATGTAGCCAACCACAAGTTCAATTCCAGTAAGCATAGAAACAACAAAGTTGTAATGCATTGTATCAAAATACCAAATGCATTCATTTTTGTGCGTCTAGAGAAATGGGAAGTTCGGTTACTGACCCATGTAGGATCATGGTTAGTGAAGCATTTGTTTTCCAAAAAATACACTATTCATGGAACCGTAAAAAACCCTAGTAACCACCACCGCAACACCACCACCAAACCATCGCATTCAACTTTGTAACCACACCTAAACTCTTTGTCATCAATTTACTGAAATCAATTCATTGAGAAAGAATCAATTTTCATACTCAAATCAAACGGACTCAAAACGGATTAAAGGCCGATTGATTGAATCAGAAACGAAATTGGTAGTATTGTAACCAAGTATGAATCAGAAATGAAATCGGAAGTTTCCATTGCGCCGAAAGGTGGAACAATGATTTCCCTCGTTCTATTACATTTGCTTTCATAAAGTCACCCCATTTTTAATAGCAAGATATACTTATCAGCTTCTCATTCATGATGTCCATTAGAAAAATCCCGCCATCCAATTCGTGATCCTCAATTTTTACCAACCTTGTCTCCGGTAATCAATGGCAATTCATGAGATAGATGCTATGACACACCACAAAAACAAAATTATATAGTGCAACTAAAGCTATAAACAATACAGGAAAGTTTTAAAATTGAGTAATTGTTGGTAGTCTTACAAATCTTTTCCTTAAAATGGTTGTGAGTGTTTTGCTAACTTGATCATTCCTTGATAGAGAATGGACCTTAGCAGTGCGAGCAAGACAATTGCCACTAACCTGAAATAACAAAACAAATAATTCAGAAGGGGAAGTATAGTGGGCCTACCATTACATATCACCATTGTTTCAAATACGGAGAACAATAGTTTAAGGGGTACTGGTTATCACATAGTGTTCAATACATAAAAACAATCTGAACCGTTTTACTACATAAAGTTAAAATATTAAAATAAAAAGGATAAAAGAATATCGTTATTGTAGTTCATCCCAACCTCACCCATTTGAAACCAGCCTAAAAAACTAACCACTTCAACTCGAACCCTTTTGACAACATACCAAACCATCTCATTGCACCACTCCTCTGCTCACAATCTATAAGCAGATCGACTGTAATATTGTCCAATAAAAAGAATAATCAACTGAAGTGTAAGACTCTAATACAAATTAGGTAACTTGTGCAGACATGAACTTCAAACATAAAGTAAAAAAAATCAATTTAAACTTCCAGATGGAAGATAAAATATATCAAATTTACGAAATAGAAAACTCAATCTTCAAGACAGAAAAAACAGTAAATAATACGAACAATATGAAAAAAAAGAACCTCACAATTAGCCACATCAATAGACTATGCATGCGCTTGAAACTCATCCAACATATCTTGCAAGGAAAATAACATCACATACAACTTAGTAATGTCATAACTACGAAATCAATACATAAATATAGGTATCATGTAATAGAAAAGACAAACAAATAAGAGCACTTACAGTCTAAGTCGATAAAGCCATCAAATTGCATCAGATAAAAGGGAATCAGCAATAGTGTTGCTACAAACATGTATGCAGTGTATGATTAAATGAAGATTAACACCACAAAGTATTGATAAAGCCATCAAAGAGGTCCACCTTTTTAGAGCTCATTCCACAGAAGCCACTTCTGCTAATATTCCATTTTGTACAGTTGGTAACATCCAAAGACAGATTTCCAGAGAAAACTCCTATAATGTATGTAAAGAATCAAGGGTCAAAAGCAGGGAAGAAAAATATGGAGAGACAGAGTGTGCATATTTACTAACCAGTACCAGGTGGGTCCTTTCTAGCATTTGTGATCTCTAAAGTTGCTGATGATAAACCTGTATAGTGAGTTGCACAATTGAACATATCAATTATATTGAGACCCAAAATGAGTTAAACTCCCCCCTCCCTCCTTAATACCTCCGTATTGAGAATCGGAATACAAATGCCACTTGTTAAGGTCTTGTTTAGAGGTGAAGTTGTATATATATCGTTCGCTAGGAGGAATCAAGTCATCAATGTTCCAAGTGAGAGCTGAAATTGAATATTTAAGTCAATACATAAGCAGCAAGTGAATTAGTATATATATGTTCATTGAAAGGAAAAAAAGGGAACGTAGTAGCGGGTAATAGGTTGGGTGGTACCTCTTTTAGTGGCGGTTAAAAATGCATGCCTAGCTCAGTAAAATGGCTACAATAGCCATTGTATGGAAAGCGAAAAGAAAGCCAGTTCTAAGAGGAATCTACAAGGACATACCGAAAATAAACATGATTTAATATAAAACCATGAATTTAGCACACACGAATTGGCGGACTTCCATCGACAATCGATGACATGTACTAAAAAGAAATTAAGAATACAAATAAAAATTTACCTTAGGAATAACAGCTAGACCTCAATCCTAAAACCCTTTTTAGGTCTCTTCCAAATGGAAATTGCTATATTTTTTTCAGTTCGTCTTCTTAATTGCATTAAATTGAACATCAACATGTTCATGAAGAACTGAAACAAATTCTTAAAGGAAGAGCATTACAAAACCCAGTTTCTCAAATTCATTTAGTAACACAAAATAGGAAGACAAAACAATAAGTTTAAAATAAAAATCATGATCCGGCAATTATCATCAGCAAAGAACGAAGATCCAACCTATATAAAGCAATATTGCTTGATCAACGAAGTGACGGACACCAAAGAACCTTGTTCGAGGAAGAAGGTTGTCACGAAAATTGTTTGGATCTGCAAGGACCAATTAAACATGAAGTCAAGACAAAATTATAAGAAAAACTGAATCGATGGATTTTACAAACAAAATTGATGTGATTGTTGTGGAAAATCTAGGCAAACAGACGAAAATTTCTGAAAATCATTACCAGCTCAAGTTTGTCAATGGAACGTCTATGAGAATTATAAATAAAAATTATACATGTAAATAAAAAGATAGTTACATAATTAACAAATAATAAAGGTGCAGAGCTCGAGCTATATATATAGAGCTCAAAATGATCCGAGCTCGAGTTCCTTAATGAAACGACGATGTTGCATTAGAAAAAAATTACTTTGGACAGAACCGGACCATACATAACCAGTCCTGGTCCAGTATCAGTTTCGCAAGTTTAGATCGTGTTTTGCTCACCATGCTACCATGTAAACCTAAAACTTGGGCATAATATTATTCAAATTAATAGAAGAGTTATGCACACCTCGTTAACTACAAGATATAAATATAACAACGAATTGGAAAGCATATAATCGGTCATAAAAGCATATAAAAGATAGCAAAGCCCATAAGGTAAACAAAAAAATCCATAAAACAGATCCGAAATCGAAACCCTAATACCGTTTGCAACATATTAAAACACATTTAAAAGATAGCAAACGAATCGAGCTTAGAAACAATTTAAAAACCTGCAATCCTTCAAGCTCACTAAAATCAAGCTCAGAAACAATTACCTTCTTTATAGCAGACAAATCGATACACAACTTCGCTCTAGGGCTCCACTTGTTCACGCCTCCACCACTATCATAACCTTTCTAAGGTTATAAGAATCAAACAAAGACATCACTGATGAAGACAAAATCAACAAAAACATTCGATAATAACCAAGAAATTAGACAAAAGCATACCTGTGGTGAGGGAGCGACCACAATCGTTGAGGAACCTCTAACACACAACCACGATCGTTGAAAAGAACATTAAATCAAAACAAACAATACACACAAATGTCTCATTATGTACTAAAAAAAGGATCTAATTTTTAAATTCGAATAGCTCCAAACATCCCATAGAATTTTTTTTAATGATTTCAGCAATATGTATAGTCGAAACATATTGGAAGCAATGGATTAGTGTTTATCATTTCTACTTATCTCCACCAGAACTAATAGTATCTACAATCAGTGTGCTTAACCAAATATTTATCACCTTAATGAAAGGTTCAAAACGATTCGTAATCAACAACAACGTAATAGATAGTGTTCCATTTAAGGAATTTGAAACGCTTGCAAAATCTAGGGTTCTTAAACAGCCAAACAACATTTCAGTTACATAAAAAAATAAAATAAAGAAAATAAGATGGAAGGATTTGGGACCTGCTCAATGACCAGAAACCGATTTCATATTATCAACGATAGATAGTATTAAAGAATAGTTAAATAAATCTATCTATATATTATTTGTAGATAACAAACACGAACAATAGAATTAGGGTTTGGGTTACCTGATTGAAGATCTATGAGAACCAAACAGATGGTTGAAGCAGATGGAGGAGAATGTTTCCTTATTCAGATGGAAGATTATAAATAATATTTATTAGTTATTGGTCGGAGGAAGTAAAGCTCAGATCAAGCAGGAAGAGGGAGAAGGCTTAGGGGCGGCAGTTTTGGAGGAAAAAAAAGAAAAAAAAGGTTTTTATATGATGGTTATGGGATGTAAGATGGAGCTCCATATTCAATTGGAGCCTAGGTGTACACTCTAAGAAAGCTCCATTCAACCCAAGTTAACCTCAATTATTATATAGATAGATTAATTGATAAATGATGGATACCCGACCCGACCCCGCATGTCTTTAACCATCATCATTATTATTATTATTATTATTATTATTATTATTATTATTATTATTATTATTATTAGAGAAAATTGCTCGAATAGTCCCTGTGGTTTGCTCAGATTTCACCTTTAGTCCCTAACTTTTAAAAATTACAGGTATAGTCCCGAAACAGTGGACTTTTTGCACTCGGATAGTCCCTGGAGCTAACTGACGTTAGATAATCCAGTTAAGTGGGTGTGAAATTACTAAAATACCCTTACTTTAATAAAAATAAAAAAATCAATTAAATAATAAAATAGAAAGAGGACCCACATAACCCCTTAGCTAATCATGTGTCTCCAACAATCCTTAGTGGGGCCCACACACTTCATCTTCCCCACCCCAATCACCTTCCCCATCCCACCACCACCACCCATCTCCACTTTCACCACTACCCCTAATCGATTCCAGAGAAAGAATGAAACTAATCGAATAAACTAAGTGATTTTTAGAGAACGAACGAAAGTAATCTACTAAAGTAATCGATTTTCTGGAGAACAAATAAATTAATTAAATAAACTAATCGATTTACAGAGAATTATGAACTAATCAAATAAGCTAACTGATTTCTGGAGACCTAATGATTTCCTGGAATAACCTAATGCTCTCATTTTTAACCCAATTTCATATGGGCTTTGTGCTTTTGTTTGCAAGTAGCAGTTTTTATAGATGCACCTTAATCTTCTCTTCTGGGTTTGTTTTTAAAATCATAATAATAATAATAGCTTATAAATTATTTTTAGACATGAATCCTATTACATTTGGGATTTTCTTAACTCTGAGATTTCGCCACTGGTTTTTGTCTACCAAAGCCGGATTGTGATGCCGTTGTCAGTAGAAGAGGTACACCAAAGCTGAGATTTTATTGAAACTGTTCTTATTTTTGATGTTTGAATAGGTAACCAGTTTTGTTATATGAATTTTCAGTATCAGGTCGCTCAGATGTATATGGTCATGAAAATGCAGCAGCAGAGCAGTAGCAGCACTGAAGGGGTGGACATTTTAGTGAACCGAAACTTTGAAGATAGTTTATTTGGAAAGGGCCGCTACAAATATAGTGGTGGTGGTTGGTGGTTGGTGGTGGTGATGGTGATAGGGTGGGGAAGATGAAGTTGGTGGGCCCCACTAAAATAGGTGGAGACACATGATTGGCTAAGGGGTTATGTGGGTCCTCTTTCTATTTTATTATTTAATTGATTTTTTTATTTTTATTAAAGTAAGGGTATTTTAGTAATTTCACACCCACTTAACTGGATTATCTAACGTCAGTTAGCTCCAGGGACTATCCGAGTGCAAAAAGTCCACTGTTTCGGGACTATACCTGTAATTTTTAAAAGTTAGGGACTAAAGGTGAAATCTGAGCAAACCACAGGGACTATTCGAGCAATTTTCTCTTATTATTATTAGTCAAGTTATCCTACACAATGTAATAAAAAATGAGAAGGTGAGAAGGATATAAAAAAATACAATAGCTCACGAAATATGACACAACTAGTTTATCCCCCGGGAGCATCCGGGATAGACAAATCTAATATGAAGTGACAAAATTCGTATACTATAAAAGGAATAGGCCGTTTTTTTAGGGTTTTTTTTTGTAAATGATCAACACTCGTCTCTGTGCAACTGTCACTTTCGCAATACACTTTAAAGTTGCGATGTGAACCCGAAAAAAAAAACAATATTGGTATCAAAAGATATGTCATGATGATGATGATGGTAGGTGATTCTGATGTGTAAAGTTAGAATATGTTAATGATTGACATACATGTCTAATTTTCACTAACTAAAACAATCAATAGGTAAGTAGTGAAGATCCATTTTAAAGATATATAAAGATTGTAGGATAGTAACTTTTCATGTCTTCTTTTAATACACTTCGTGTGTATCCCGAGCTAGGTGATAGGTTAAGTCTGTAAATTACTAGCTAGGTCCAAGGGGGAGATTGTAAGTGTATTATTTGTATGTCCCTAGCTAGTGATACGTCATTGGCTAAGTTAATCGAGTTGTTTATAGCTCGTAAATATAATTAAGGGCATTTTGGTAATTAATCTAGGCGACTGAGTCGTGTGGCAAAACAGGTGACTGGGTTTCTAACCTAATCGCCCCCCAGTCAGTCGTCTCTATTGTAGCTAGTCGCCCCTAGGGACTAGGGCGAGTGACTCCTAGTATAAATACCAAACTTGATTGCCCAAATCATTTTAGTTGTTCATTTGTTCATTTTAGAGAGAAAACTAGGTGTTTTGTTGATCATATTGTATTTGTAACACTCGAGCCTTGTTTAATATAATCTTTATCAATGAAAACCAGATCTGAACAACTCGTTTTTGTCTGTGTTTGATGTTTATTGTTGCTTAAGCCACGACCCGAGGATTCCACACTCGTTTCGTGTCCAAACCCGTGATATCAGGATCATCCGTGACGATCCTACATCTTCATACTATTTTCTCTACTCATATATAATTTAATTATCTATTTCATTAATCACCACATAAAAAAGTCGGGTTTTTTTTCTTTTTTGTATAGCACTATGGTACTTGTTGGAAAGATAATAAAACGCTCGTTAATTTGGTGTATTTAAAAAAATGTTGTATAAAAAAGTTATTAATATTCAAAAACGTGGGGGAAAGTGCATGTGCCATGCTCATTAGAGAGAAAAAATAATTTAATAGTTTTGGAAGGAAATTAAAGGGAGGGATGACATCATTGAGTGTCATGTGTCCTACCCATTTTCTTATATATAAAGAATAGAGATGAACCACATAATATAACACAATTCCGAAAAATATAATACAATACTGAAGAAAAACGACATAATGAATCACCAAAATGACACAATGATTAAAATAAGAAAAAGACACAATGTTATATAAAAGACACAATGATATAACGTAAATTCTAAAAACTACAAGCTAAAAAGTCAAAAAAGCGAAAACCTAAAACTAAGATCGTAGGGTTCGATGAGACGGTTCCAATGCCACTTGTATGAGTTTAATCAGAGTTAATTTGATACTCTTTCTACGACTTCCTATTTTTCTTTCACTTTGTGTTTGATCCTTACCCTCCTAGTTACTAATTCATTCTTACACATAATATGGGCTCTATATGGCTTTCCGTCCATTTTAACCAGAAGTCTACACCTTTGTTGGAACGGATTCCTAAAATATAGGACATTTTAACTTGTGTATATTAAAGATAACAATAATGTACATGTGTCAACTTATGCCTTTGTTGTATTTCTGGTTCACAGTGCAACCAAGCTTGATGTACCTTCTAATGTCAAATCATAATTTATATCTAAATGAGAATGATTACCATAATATTAACTTGATTGTTGTTACTATCTAAGAATATGTAAAGTGAAAATTTTTCTTTGAATAGTTTAATTGTATCATGTACAAGGTCTTGGTACATAAATCAAGACTAATTGACAACCATCACATCTCATTAAATATACCATTTGATGATTGGGTAAGACCATTCGGTATGGTGCCGGCATAGGACCGGCTTGATGATGCCGTGCGAGGCAACACCGCTCCCTAGGGCCGGCAACGGCATGCCAATCACCAACTTGCTGGGCTTGACGGGCCGAGATTTGAATGTTGTGAACGTTATCTCTGCTTTCTCTCTCTAACATCTCATATTTAATTTCTTGTTTCTCTCTCTCTAGAAAAGATGGGTGTGGCCGTGTGGGTATGAGATAGTTAAGGGATGGGGGTTGGTTGCTGCCGTGGTTGCCGTCGGGGATGGTGACCGGAGCTCCTCCTCCAGTTCCTCTCTCTCTTTCTATTAATCTATGTGTGTGTTAGGGGCTATTTGGTTGATTAAGTGTTGAATCATTAAGATGTTTAAATGGTTAAGAGGCTCTGAATGATTAACCTTCATTCAGAGCCTTTTTTAGGTTGAGACAAATAGTCTGAATGCTGAATCATTCAGAGCTGGATAATTCAAAGCCTCATTAAAAAGCTATCAAACAAGCACTTAGAATGTGTGTTGTTTTGTGCAGAGCAAATGAGGGTGCCTTGTACATACATAGAATAAGGTACAACTTTCAATGTAGGGTGTCAACTATATATTGCTTATTAATATTAGAATATTAATTAATTATATTTAAAAATTCAAATATTACTTAATTAAAAATACAAAAAAATGGTGATGATGCTTCTAACCACACCTTTGGATCACCATGGTGATGATGCTCCTACCCCTTACTGACGTGGCAACTGAGTTGGAGGGCCATCATCCTTGATGAGCCCCCTTCACACCCACCAACCTAATTAGATGGAGATCAACGACGAATGGTTGTTACTCTTGGAATTCTTATGATTTTACTTCCTACTAATTAATTCGTATGATTTTTGTCCTTTTTGGTTCCTAAAAATTAAGTGCTCTACAATTTTTTTCCTACAAATGGTTAGACAAATGGAGATCATAAACGAATGGTTCTTTCTATTTGATTTCATATATTTTGTTTCCTACTAATTTATTCCTGATATTTGTTATAGTGGGTTCTCACAAATTAATTCTTATGACTTGGTTTCCCGAAAATGTCTTGAGTATTTTCTTCTTAATCTGTGTTTGGCTACGACAATGGAGGCTTGGAGTTTCTGTGTAACAACCGAAAAAAGATAATTTTGTCAAACACTAGCAACACAAAGCAACTAGTGCTATACCCGTCCGTTGGGACGGGTTCCTATAATTTACAATATTCAAACTATGTGTGCATTGAAGATCTTGGTAGCTTCTTATCCAATTGAGATTAGTATACGCAAAAATTGATTAATTCCCATACATGTTAACTCATTTTTTTATTTAGCTGCCGCAATTCAACATCTTTGCTTTGTTTAGGGCTGCCAATTTCAGACACGAACACGAATATCTGACACGAACCTACACGATTTTAACATATACAGGTATGACCTTAACAGGTTTCGTGTCCTAAACAGGTAGACACGAAATATACCTGTTAATTTTCGTGTCTAAACAGGTTAAATACGTGTTTACCTGTTTAGTACCTGTTAAGACATGTTATGGATTCTTTTTAAAAAAAATATAGGTTGTGGGGGTGGAGTATTGGAGTTATATGTTTTATAGGTGGAATGTATATCTTTTTAATGCTTGATGGTACATTGAAGGTGTCGCTAACGTTTATCCAACTGAGATTAGTAGGTGCACAAGTTAGTTAATTCCCATGCATGTTAACTCAAATTTTGTTATTTAGTTGTCACAATTTAACATCTTTGCTTCGTGGCGATCTCGCAACAAACCAGCTAAAACCCGTGTGATATAGTACATTCACCACATGAAAATTTAACAATTAGGCTAGGTGGTGCATGGGCGCCATCCCCCGCCACCTCAGCTTTTTCTTCAAAAACAGCACCCTTCCCCTACTTCCTAGGCGCCATTTGGGGGGGGGGGGGGGGGGGGGGCATTTATCAATTGTGAATGCAATAACGGGCGTTAATATTGTGGTCTGGTGGGCCCCCTTTAGATAACCAATCACATTTTTTTTCTTTTTCCTTCTCTTTTTGTTTTTTCTTTTTTATATTTAAAGGGCCGCTATTCTATTTTCCGGTAGTTATTGGGAGGGGGAAATAAAGTCCCCTTTTAACGTGGTGCATACATGGTGCTGAGGTGACGGAATCGAGCCCCTATGGGCTACATTCTGAACCACCCAGCCTTAGTGTTAAACGACTTCCATCCACGTACCTACCCGGGGAGAAAGATGGAAAGATATAGATGTGGCACAAGTGTCTAAAGACTCCAATCTTTCTATAAGCTTCTATGAAGAAACTGTAAAAACAAATTTAATTTTATATTTTTAGAGTAAGAAACATATACAAATTGGATGACGGATCAAAACATAAATTCTTGTACAATTGGCATGGCAAAAAAACCATTTCATTTACAAAATATTGAGCTTTTTTTATATATATGTCTGTTGCGACACTTTTACCAGATTCATGCAAACATAAGGTATTGTTTTCATACTTTATGACCAAGTAGCCAAATTTGCATATCATAAAATAAATACTAAAACTATACATGTTGATTGCATTGGAAGATATTACAATTTGGCTTAAGGAAGCCCTGTAGACATCCATGATATGAGATGCTAAGAATTGTTTTCCAGCAAGATTTCACTAATTCAACCTGCAAACTAAAAAAATAATCATCATGACTATATGTGACCATTTCTATCGAGTAATTAAATAACTACAAAAGGGTCGAACGGGTTATTAGGCGAAAGAAGTAATTTTAATGCATACAATCACTATGTTGCAAACATATTCTTATTTTGATATATTACTCCAATCATAACTTTGTTAACAATTTTAGTAGATCAAAAAGATGTGCGAAGTGTTTGTGGGTTAACCACTCAACTCGACCATTTGTCACTTCTAATTATGACACTTTTAACCTACTTAACCCAGCCTGTTACATTTTTAACTAACTTTTTTCACCTGAAAGATGTCCCTGTGGGGTGCTTTGAAGTATATTGTCTGAATGATCTTTATCAACTCCTGTGCATTTATCTACCGGTCATGTCTTCATGGTCAAACACATGAGCTTTCTTTCAACCCAAATGATCCATTACTGCAATGACCCCTTTAGCCATGATTTTTGTTCTGCCACGAATAAATAATATACATTAGATGCTATATACTCTCATGTTTGAAATAAACATTGTAATTTATTAATACAAAACATCTATAACAAAACAAATGGGTCCTTGCTATAAAATGGGCAACCTTAAATCCACGTAAACATATTTTGCTTGAATATTACTCGATTCATGGTTCTTGATAAAGAAATTCCAATCAAAGGCATACAATCATAAATCCATCCCATTGTTCCCAAATCCACTATAAATTTTTTATTCATAAAGTTCTAAGTTGACCTTAAAATCTGACTATATAGTATATACTATGCTTTCTCATCTTGTTTCTGTTTCAGTGTTGGTCCTCTGTGTACTCCATTTCCCAATCTATTCTCTATTGTTAAAACGGGAAGCTTAATAACATTGACTACAAAAGCAAACAAACAAACCTTATGAATGTAATAGTATTAACAAAAATCAACACACTGAAAAATTATAAAAGAGCTAGCCAAACCCAACCGGTTTTGACCCATTACCCAACTCACCCATTTACACTTGTACAAAAGTATTGAACCACATTAAATTGTATCTAGAAATTAATTTATTTTAACTGCTTTAAATGGGCTCACAATGGGTCAATTTGGGTTGTTCTTTATCTCAAATGGTTGAAGCAAAGAACAAATCAACTGGATTTAGCATGTTAATCGGTTAAATGTTAAATGTTTTCTTTAGTGCTTTTCTCAAATTTGTAAGAGAAGAAGCTTATAAATAATTGAAAGCATGAGTAGAAATGTAGCAGTCTGTGTTTCAGTAACGTTTGATGCACATAACCGTTTCGTCATGCTTGTCCTTGCTTCAAACATTGATTGCAAAACAAAGGATGAACTGCAACAACAATATGTATAAAGTTTCAAAAAGTCACATAACGTAATTAGTTATCAAAATTAGAAAACTAAAAAAAGGATTAGTGGGTTTGATCAATACAAGTTGTAGTTGCTGGAGTCAAGTGGTCTTGACACTACAAGTTAGTCAAAGTCAAAGAAGCAGATATTCATACAGTAAAATAAATACACATTGAAAGTTTTTAACCTGTCTTCTTATAGTTTTTAAAGCTAGAATAGCCAATGTTCTTCCACTTGAAATGTTGAACCGCTTGAAAATTTATTCAGGGCCGACTCCTTTTTGGTATACGGTCGATGCCCACAATTTTAGGACTACAAACAGAAGATGGACCGAGAAAAGAAAGTCATAAGCCCATTTATTGTTCATCAGAATTCAGAACTACCAAATCCCTTACAAAACTTGCTATGTTGTTTTTAACTGAATAAAATGATCATTGGTGAATGCCAAGCTCTAGGTCATACAAATTTTAAATGGGCATATCTATGAGTAAATAGTAACAAAGTCATATATGTTCTATTGATGTATAAACTACAAAACTAAGAAATGCTCTATATAAAATATTTGCTATCAATTTCCACAGGCCCAGTTGTATAAGTTCTACAGACCAACCATACTGTTCAGAAAAAAAAAATCCTATGTAAACAAAAATTCTAAGAGACTGCCCTAAAACAAAAGGCTAGAGAAGCATACCACAATCTAACTAAAACACATTATAAATATAACACCTTTAAAACGACTATGTAGCCGTTTTTTTAACCTTCACGAGAATTCAACATATGCAGATACACCATGGTGCTACTGTTACTTATTCTGCATACATCAATATTAACCCAGTGAGATGAAAGAGCAACCGAAATAATTACTTTCAATTAATAAAGGAAAAAATCAATATAGTGCGAGAAACCATCAAGAATGGATTTATGTTATCATTTGTAAAAAAAATGCATATATTCTTATGTGAATATCACTCAAACCTGTTGTACTCCGACAACACACCCTTAACTAAACATTAATTTGGCCAATTAAACAATAAAGAATAGTAACTACCTGTATATTTCATGAAGTATACAAACTAAGCAGCATATGAACACGCCAACTGTTGTCTTCCCACATTTTTATGTACTTTCTGCAATCTGTTTACCCGAAGAATAACACAAGAATCACCATAGACCACGAGACTGGCAAGGACATCAATGGTGCCTGTATACAGGTTGTCTGTAAATAGCTACACAATAATAAAGCACCATAAAGATGAGTGAATAGGATGTTGACTGCCTTGTTAGGTTACAAATTCATATACTTACATATGGCCATTCAAAACTGTACATTAAGATAGCAAAGTTTTAGTAGGAATTTTTTTCTCTCTTTTTTCTCCCTTATATTATTTATAAAAAAGATAGTGAGCAAACAAATAAATGCACAAAAAGGCATATGAAATCAAACTTCTTATGAGTGGAAAGCAACTCCAAAACGCACGTAGCACTCCACCATCCCCTTTATCAATAACTGAATAAAAAAAAGATCAGTAAACTTAGAAGCGAATTAAGATCTATAACCTTTTCATACTCATTCAACAACCGACAAGCACAACATATAAACAAAGCCCACACAGTGCCATGACACACGAAGTAAACCTAGATCTTCAGTTCAAAATCAAGCATCATAAACCCTAGACTGAAATGAGACAATATTCAACTAATTATACCTTATTTTGGTATGAATCTGGTGAGCGCAAACAATACTCAGTTCGAATGAATCTGCAACACGATAAATTTCATATACAACGATAGGGAGGTGCAAAAAGGAGGAATTCATATAACGCCAACCTAATATTTCAATGAGAAATTGGTCGGATGAAACTGGGAGAGTATCTTTGGATGTTGAAGCGGATTAGGAAAGGAGACGGGAGATGAGATGCTAGGATTTTGGAACAATCGTCTGTATATAATAGAAGTGTTAGGGCAGTTGAGTTGCAGTAGCAAGAAGTAATGAGAAAAAGTAGGGGAGAAACCGCCATCAAACTGCTAACCACCTAGTTAGTGGAAGCGAGAAAAAGGGCTTATCAGGTAACCGCCCTGCGAAAATATAAACTGCCAAATTTTTGGCATAACCATCAATTTATTGTGGCTGAGATTAAATTTAAAAAATAACCACCTGATTTGGATGGCCAAGATCATCTCAAAAGCGGTTACAAAAGGTAAAATGGGTGGTTTCTAGGGTGGTGAACAATATAGTAATAATTTTTGAGGACTAATTGTTACTACTTTTTCGTGGGGACTAGTACACATATACAAACTTACACATAAACTTTTATACATTTGCAATTCAAATAAAATCTGTGTAGCGGTTGAAAGTGCCAAATTAGGCGGTTCACTAGTGGTGAACAATATTATAATAATTAGAGATTGAATAGAGTGGTGGGTGAGTTTTATTGTCGAGGAGAGGATTAAATGGAGAAAAAAGAGGGTGGTGGTATAAAAAAAATAACTGTCAAATTTTTGTAATAACCACCTAGTTATTACGGCTAATATTTAATCTTAGAAATAACTGCTTAGATCAAACGGCCAAGATTAATCCCTGTAGTGATTGAAAGTGATAAATTTCAGCAATTGACAAGCGGTGAACAATATTATAGCAGTTATCGATTGAATAGAGAGGTGGGTGAGTTTTATAGGCGAGGAGACGATAAAAGTGTAGAAAAAGAAGATGAGTGGTGTAAAAACTGCCTCTTGGCGGTTGACGAGCCCTAGTTGTTTAGGACATGAAACTTATTAAGATCATGTAGGTTTGTGTCTGAAATTTCCAGCACCAGCTCCAAGTAATGGGCTTTCGGCTTTACGGCCCTAGGCATGTCAATGATATACTATGTCATTTGGAGAAGGCTCTAGCTAGAGGTGTACATATATGGGTATAAAATCGAACCGGTTTTTTTTCATGTTATGTGTAAATTGGTTTTTGTTACAAGACAGTTTTGCAGGTGAAAACTACAACACCATCCAAACCGATTAGGGTTGAGCTTGAAACTACTTTGATGTAAACCAGTTTCAAAACTATTTTTTTAATCCAACATTTAATTAAAAAAACAACTACAAATAACTAAAAATACTTCATTAACTAAAAAATACAAAAAAAAAACTAACAATTAATTTGACAAAAAAAACCACAAGCGGTTATATTTTACTCGTCACCACCTTAGACGGTGCTAATTGAACGTAAGTCATAATTGAAAAATCCAAAAGAAAATTGTAACAGTGAATTGAAAAGAATAACTACAAGTGGTGATATTTTAGTCGTCCCTGCCCGAGTCAGAGCTAGTTGAGCGTAAGTAATCATCAAGTGCAACTTCATCATCAATCGGTCATTGGATTTGTAAATAAGTCACTTACCTCGTCCTCACATATTTCACCCCCACTCTAATTCGCTTTCGAGTGAGGAAACGTGTTGGATTCTTTCCACCTCATCCATATAATCCTTCAAGCAAATAGACATCTTGACCGATTCCGGAATGAGTCTTGTTCTCATAAGCGATATAACCCTGCCACTAATTTATTTTTAGCTCGAACTCATTTAATCTCAACTTAATTAGAGTGTTTTAGTGAGCCGGTTTCGTATAGTTGACAAACACCCTAGTCAACAAATATCAAACATCTAACAAGCACCTAGACTCTACTGCAAATATTTTTACCACTATGTTTTGTGACAGATTGTGAGTGGAAACAACAACTACACCAATAGTTTTATCACCTCATGATTCACTAAGTTATCTTTCATCATTCCTATTTTGAGGTCTGGTTATCTAGTATAGAAACTCTTGCCATACATAATTGATTCTCTAAATTTATACTTTCTTGTATTAAGATTTATATGTGTTCACAAAGTTATAGCAGGCAGAGGTTGTTCAAAAGATACATGTTATTTGTTAGGTATCAAATAGTATAGGGACTAGACTGTAATTGTCATATAGTTAGGTAGTTGATAATATGTGTATTGTGTACAAATTCATGTAATGAGTATGAGTAAAGTAGCTATTGATTTGGATTATCCCTCTCCTCTCTTGTGTTTCTTTTCTAATCTTTAGCTCTTTCTCTTTATCACCATTTTGTTCGTAACAAGTGGTACACAAGATAGGAGAGGGATAATCCAAATCAATAGCTACTTTACTCATACTCATTACATGTATTTATACACAATACACATATTATCAACTACCTAACTATATGACAATTACAGTCTAGTCCGTATACTATTTGATACCTAACATTACTCCCCCCTTAACAGACTTTTGCCCTCAAAAGTCGGATTCTAAAAAAAAAATTGTCTAATCAAAAGTATCAAAACCGAATTGTGAGAGGATGACTTCTGCACATTTGATGTTTTTCTTAATATGTATTTTAAGTTCCTCGACCTTCATCATCACCATGTCCAAAAGACCCTTCACTTGAACAAAAACACCTATGAATGTTGCTGCCATTGGAAAATGGTGAAATATCAATGGAAGTGGCTCCCTCACATCAGGTGGTTGTATTATCAACTCTAGACCCTCTTCTTTAGGATAGAATGCCCTAACCACTTTGGGAAGTATGTCTGTTGCATCCATTTCAACCAGCAATCTAGCAGAACCAACCTGAACATTATTATTCAGGCATTTATCCACTGTTATATTATCAAATAATAATGGCCTGCCCATACAACAAGCAATTTCACGTAAACCTTGAACATTCCATAACTCCAAAGGAACTTCTCTAAATAACACCCAAGCAGGAACCTTAGAAGGTTCTTGTTTAACAACAGAAGCTCCCACTTCCCATTTATGAATAACTAGAGGAATCCCATTAACAGTAGACTTTTTCTTCTTACAATTATCCCTAGCCTCCTTAGCAGAAAATCCAGCACCATTAAACCCACTTTGCACAAACTAGTCTCCTCAAATGGGTCAAAAATCAGCCCATCAGCAGTCTTGTAACCAACATGACCCACTTCCTCACCTTCTATCTTTCTTAGATCAGCCAGTTCCTCTTCACATTTAACCTTTCTTTTGATCATAGGGGCAACATTGAGATTAATGTCATATGGTTCCTTCTCAATTTCCTCAACAACATCATTTTCATTACTAAATTCATCAGGTATTTTAGCCTCAATGTTTCTTGAATCTTGATTAACACTTCCTTGATTTTCAACCCCAATCTCAAATTCATCAAGGTTTTGACTTAAACTTTCAACTACCTCCTCCACAATTATCTCTTGAGTGACTTCGCAGGTGTCTAGAATCTCATTCCTATTCTCAAATTCATCAATCTGAGTTTCATTATGTTAGGATCTGAGTTTAGATTGTTTTGATTAATTATGAAATATGAATGAAGTATAAATGGAAAGTGCAGCGGAATAAAGAATAATCAAAACATAGAGAATAATTGTTATCAATCGAATGCTTTCATTAAGTTGAAAGATTACAAAGGTACAATTATAACTCCCCCTCAGCCTGATCACTCAGAGTTTGTTTGTCTAGAGAGAATGACGAGTGACCAATAGAACAGTACAAGTACTGTTCTATTTATGGACAAGTACAAACCTCTGATGATCACTTAGCTGACGTCACCTAGAAAGCGACCCCTAACTGACTAACAAACTACAACATCTGTTAAAACAATAAACTACTGTTACATTAAAACTACTGAAGGAAAAACTCTGTTAAGCTGAAAACTCTGATGTCTTCTTATCATCTGTTGAACCAAAGTGCTGTTGGTTCAACAGACCTTTGTTCTTCAGATCTTTGATCAGCACTTGTTCTTTATCAGACTTTTGCTCTTCAGACTTTATCCAACAGACCTTTCATCAGCAGCAGTTGTCTTGTATCAGCTGTTTGAGCATCAGCAGTTTGGGAATCAGCAGTTCTTTGGAGGAAGCTTTCTTGTAAACTCTGTTATTTATTCTTGATCAACACTTAGAATATTTTGGCTTTCAATCATCTGTTCTTCTCCAGGTCAGCAGACCCAACAATCTCCCCCTAGAACAGATGATGCCAAAACTTTGCTTTATTCTTGATCTTTATTCCTCATCAGACTTTCTCTAATTTGCCCTTTTAGTTGCAATTCAAAGTGCAGAGAGAAGAGGTCTTCAACATCTCTATCCAGTGTCAAATTTAGAAGTGTCTGGAGATCTTCAGCACTTAGGCCAGGTGCCTCATCCATGCTCAACTTCTGAATACTACCATCTGATCTGAGCAATGTCAATTCATGGGTCTCTTTATCAGACTTCCATTTTAGAATTTTAGAATCAGAGGAGTGACTGGGATGCATCTTTATTTTGGATGAGTTGGGAGATGAAGGCCTGCCAATGAGTTCTCTGAACTCCTCTGTGACAGGATCAGAGAAGAATCTAAGTTGGTTTAAGAGACCCTCTTTTACATAAGTTTCATTGAACTTCCTTGTGTCTTCTTCAGACATTTCCTTCTGCTTCTTGTATTGCCTTTGAGCAGCAATAGAAAGATCAGAGGTTGCAAGCAAGCTATCTAATGTAAAGGCCTGAGAGGGTTTCTTGGGAGCATCATCATACACTGGTTTTCTTGGAAGATCAGGATTGGTCTTTCTTTCTTGTTCAAGCTTTTTATATGTCTCAATTAGTCTGATTTCTGACCATCTGGCAACAGATTTCATCTCTCCATACTTAGCTGCTACAAGCTCTTGTCTCATTCTTCTGAATTTCAAGGCTCTAGCTTCATCTCTCCCCTTTTTGAAATCAGGAGCAGAGACCTTAGCAGGAGGATTCTTGGCCATGTTCTCTATTCTGATTAGTTCTTCTCTTAGAGCATGTGTGGTCCAGCCTGTAAATTGATTCTTTGTTGCTTTATAAGGCTTGGATGCCAAGATCTGTTCCAGCAGTGAATCCCTTACTTCCATCTCCAAGTGTCTGCTGAGAGGCATGGTTGACATGGAGTTGCTCAGGGTCTTAGCATAGTCTTCAATCCTTCTGAGTTTGCTAAGCTCTGCTGAATGGATGCCCTGAGCAGTCCTGTCATCCTTCCCTTTGCACTTCTCTTTGATGACAGCATCAGCCTGTTCACCCTTGTATTTGAGATATGTGTCTAGATTGGGTGGAACAGGGAAGCCTTTAAGAGATGGGAAGGATCTTTCTGATGGCTGATCAGTATTATAGAAGGATTGAAGTTCCCCCTTGATTAAATCTAATTCAAGGGGATACTTCTCAGCCAATGGAGTGATGGTTGATGGTGGTCTGTGTGATCTGAATTGGTCAGTGTGTGGTGAGTAAGATGAGAGTGGAATGGCATTGACTGGTGTGGATGAGATTGGGGTGTTAGGTGGTGTGTTATGGATGTTTTCATCTTGTACAACAAAGGTGGATTTCCTTTTTCTGCTATACAAGATTTTGGGTGAGGATGAGGATGTAGCAGTGGATTGAGAAACATCTGTTGGTCCTTTTGTGGAACCAGCAGTTGTTTGGGTTTTAGGTTGTGTTGAAATAGGTTTGGTAGTGGTGTGTGTTGGAGTAGGTTTGGGAGTTGGTTGAGTTGTGGTTGGTTTAGTGACTGGTTTGGTTACTGGTTTGGGTTGTGCAGATGTTTTAGCAGTGGTTTTAGTTTCAGTTGTTTTAGGTGCAGTGGTTTGGGTAACAGAGGTTGTGGTGGCAGTGGTTTGTGGAGCAGTGGTTGTGATAACAGGTGTTTGTACAACAGGAGTTTCAGCAGTTAATTTGGAAGGTGGTTTTCTAGTGTGTTTGGCTGGAATTTTCCTTCTCTTTGAAGTGCCCACATCTTCCACTTCCTGTTGCTGTTCCTTTTTCAGTTGTACCAACTTCTCTGCCTTTACCTCCAATGTGTCAGCCCTTTTCATTTTGTCTTCAGCAGCCTTTTCAGCTCTTTCATTAGCTGAAGTGTCAACTTCTTTTGCCTTTGATGCTGGAGCTGGTTCAGAGACAGGGAACTGAACATTTGGTTGTTGTGTTTGTGGAGCTGATTTGGGTGACCCTGGTTTGTCAGCAGTTGGCTTCTTCCCTTTTTGTGTTTTTAGTTTTGGTAGCCTATCTCTG
The DNA here is from genome assembly GCA_032199755.1 of Ambrosia artemisiifolia. Lineage (NCBI taxonomy): Eukaryota > Viridiplantae > Streptophyta > Magnoliopsida > Asterales > Asteraceae > Ambrosia > Ambrosia artemisiifolia. The sequence goes on along the minus strand of CM063522.1, from coordinate 50,096,854 downwards.
CCACTCTCCCCCTTTTTGGCATCATCAGCAGTGAATTCATCATCATCTTCATCTCTGAGAATTGTGGTAGGGGCAGAGCCAGTGGTCTTCAGCAAATGGTCTTTGATCACCTTGATATCAGCCTTTGTATCATTGAATCTGGCATCAACCATGTTTCTGATCAAAGTCATGTAGGTTTCCTGTGTCTGATCTGCTAATTTTCGATGAGCTATGATGATGGGGGAAACAGATTTCCATAGCTCATTAGCAACATCAGCAGTTGATGGTTGACTCTTTGTAAAGTTATTCAGTGTTTCCAATATTGTCTTGACATCAGATTTGATGTCAGCAACAGAGGATTCAAGGTTTTGAACTTTAACCGTCAATTCTTGTAGTTTCGACTCATCACCCAAATTAATAGGATCAGCTGAGTCCCTACCAGGGGTAGTTTTAGCTGGTTCAGTCCTAGGAGGTGAGTCCATAGAATAAGAACCTGCTGCCCCTTGGTCTTGGTTCTGGGGACTTCCAACTGTTTTTGGAGACACAATTGTGTCTTCAGCAGTTGTTGCCTTCAAGGAAGTCTTAGCAATGTAACCACTGTCCTGCTGTGAGACAATGGTCTCAACAGCAGTAGTGGCTGCTTCTCTTGAAACCTCATCAGAAGTAACATGTACTTCTGGGAGTATAACCTCCTCAGCTGTTTGTGGGATGGCGGATTGATTTTCCTCAGTCCCAGTCACTGGTAGTGGCATACTCTCAGTGATAGGTGATTGAGAGGAACTGGGATTGTCCTGAGTTTTATCAATAGCCTCAAACAGGGGTTGCATTGTTTGTGGGACATGTGGTGGTGATGTAGGTGGAGTAAGAAGCTGATTAGCCCTGGGAGATGGGCTTGTAAACATATGATCAAGTGACTCATATGCCTCAGTTTGAGGTTCCCTTTGGCTTACAACAAGTTCCTTTTGTGAGGAATCTTGAGGAGTTTGCTTGGGTTGAGATATCTCCAACTGTTGTGAGGAAGTAACAACAGTGGTTTCATGTTGCTTTGGTGATGCAACAGGGTTAGCTTCTGGTATCTCATCTTCCAGAAGTCCCTTTTTGGTTTTGGTGGTTGTTTTGGTGGATGGACGTTTTCTTTTGGTGGCTGGTGTGGGTTTCACAGCACTGGATGAAGTGCCATGATCACCAGGAGCAGTGGGCACACCAACAGAGGTTTCAACAACAGTTGTTGTCTTTGTCCTCTTTGGATGTGTTTTGGAAACTTTTTGAACTTTTTGTGCTTTTTCTTGGGTTGAAGAACCCAGCATTCTAGTAAAAGTTTCATCAGTTAGACTTTTCATTTTAAATGACTCTCCCTTTTGAAAATCCTTTTCAGGTAAAAGCTTTTGTAGAATTACACTTAGAATTCTAGGGTAGAGCAGAAATGCATTGTTTGAGCCAGATTTTATGGCTTTCACATTTGATACCAAGTCTGAAAACAATCCCTGAGATAGGTTGAAGTCAGAGTCTGACAACATAGCATATCCCAAGTATTGTATCCTCAATGGGATTTCATTGAAGGATGTAGTCTTGGCAGAGGCACAGAGGAGGAGGGTATGGAAGAAAAATTTCATGACTGGTGGGAAAAACTTTTTGTATAGTGTGGAACCAGTCATTTGACCATCATACCCCCTCTCTTGAAACTCAGTGTGAAGCTCTGTTTTTGGAAAAGTTTCCATACCTGACAAGTCGTTCAGTGAGAAGGTAGTGGAGATGACCTCAGGGGTTATGGTGATACTGGTGGCTCCAATTTTCGAAATTATGGACGTAGGCTTTTTGTCATGGTATAAAACCTCAGCAGTTGCCCAGAATTCTTGGAGTGTTTCCAGGTGAATGGGGGCATCAGCAACAAGAACATTTTTATATTTTGAATTATTGATGATGTCGATGGTGGAATGGAATGGTGTGTTGTCTTCGGTTTTAACCAAATATGGAAGGAAATTGTGAGTGGCTTTTGTTTGGAGTTCCATTTTAATGGATTTTGATTATGAAAGCAAGGATTTTTGATTGAGGGTTATAAGGAAAACGAGAGCGGTTTTTAGTATTTTGAATACAATGAGACAGTAAAACTGCTGTTGGGGAAAAGAACAGGGTTTATAGGCTCTGGTGAAACCGCTGATGTGGCAAACATCTGATGGTTAAAACATCTGGTGGCAGACAGCTGTTTTGTTAAACCTCTGTTGCCAACCTCTGTTGTTTAACCAAAAGACTGATGAAAACAGTTGTTTTATCTGATCAGATGTTTGAAACAGATTTTTCAACCAACAGTGGTTGTTTTACCTGATCAGATGTTTGAAACAGATTTTTCAACTAACAGTGGTTTTAATAAAACAGTGATTGTTTTATCTGAATCAGTGGTTTTAAAACATTTTAATGTTTTTATTGAAAACATTTTTGTTGTTTTTTAATCCATGTTTAACATTCCAATCCGAGAAATCAGATTTGTGAAGGTAGATGTGTCTAAAGCTTTTGTCAGCACATCTGCCAACTGATCCTCTGTTGGAACATGGTGCAGAGAAATCAAACCTTTTTCATAGCTATCCCTGACAAAATGATGTCTGATATCTATGTGCTTGGTGGTTGAGTGGGAGACTGGATTTTTGATGATATTTTCAGCAGCTTGGCTATCCAACATGAGTGGAGTCCTAAGTGCAGTTATCCCAAAGTCCAGTAGTTGATTTTGAAGCCACATAAGTTGGGCTGTACAGCTTGCAGCAGCAATGTATTCAGCTTCAGCAGTGGATGTTGAAACGGCTGCTTGCTTTTTGCTTTGCCAAGAAACTAAGGCATTCCCTAGAAACTGGCACCCTCCTGATGTGGACTTCCTTGTGGTATGGCAGCCAGCAAAATCACTATCTGAATAACCTGAAAGCTCAATGTTTCCATTAGCAGGATACCAGATACCAAGTGTGGGAGCACCTTTTAGGTATCTGAAGATCCTTTTCACAGCAATAAGGTTAGACTTTCTAGGAGAAGCCTGAGATCTAGCACACACACAGGTTGCAAACATAATGTCTGGCCTGGATGCTGTTAAGTACAATAAAGACCCAATCATGCATCTGTAGTGTGTCTGATCAACAAGTTCATCCTTTTCATCATCAGTGAGTGGCTTGACAGTGCTCATGGGTGTACTACATGGCTTACAATCATTCATCTCAAATTTTGTTAACAAGTTTTTCACATACTTGTTTTGATGAATGAAAGTACCATTTTGCAGTTGCTTTACTTGGAGACCAAGAAAGCACTGAAGTTCACCCATAGCACTCATTTCAAACTCTGCTGTCATGAGTTCCCTAAACTCCTCACACATTTTATTACATGTGGATCCAAAAATGATGTCATCCACATATATTTGAACAATCATTAAGTCTTTTCCTTTCCATTTTAAAAACAAGGTTTTGTCAATTTTACCTCTAGTGAAACCAATGGATAAGAGAAAAGTAGAGAGAGTTTCATACCAGGCTCTTGGTGCTTGTTTGAGTCCATACAATGCTTTGTTAAGCTTGTAGACATGATTAGGATGGAATGTGTCTTCAAAACCAGGTGGTTGACATACATAGACCTCCTCCTGAATTTTGCCATATAGGAAGGCACACTTGATGTCCATCTGAAACACCTTGATGTTGTGGTTGACAGCAAAGGCTAAGAAGAGTCTGATTGCCTCTAGCCTTGCTACAGGGGCAAAGGTTTCATCATAGTCAATCCCCTCTTCTTGTCTGAAGCCTTGAACCACTAGCCTGGCTTTGTTCTTGACAACTATACCCCTTTCATCAGTTTTGTTTTTGAAGACCCACTTTGTGCCAATAGGGTAGACATCCTTAGGCAGTGGTACAAGTTCCCATACTTGTTGTCTTTTAAACTGAAGGAGTTCTTCTTGCATGGCTTCTACCCAACTGTTGTCTTTTAGTGCCTCTTGGTACTTGACAGGTTATGTAAGGGATAGAAAACCTGCAAAAAGACAGATGTTTGAAGATTGGCTCCTTGTGAGCACACCTTCTCTGATGTTGCCAATGATTTGATCTGGTGGATGAGCTCTTAGGTAGATTAAATCTCCCTGATATGGTATGATGGCATTTTGTGGTGAAGGACAGAGGTTTGGAGACTCTGTTGACATAACATCTGTTGGTACTTCTGAAGAGACAACAGATGTTTGAAATGGAGGTGGAGGAATGGGTCCAAGTGGTGTAAGATTGGACTGACTTTTGTCAACAGATGATTGACTCTTGTCAACAGATGATTGAACAGTGGATTGGTTGGGTGAATCAGTGGATTGAAGATAAGACTGGCCAACAGTGGCTGACTCAGCTGTGACAGAGTTTTGACAGTTGTTTTGAACCACTGCTTCCTCTGATACATTATAGACTTTGTAGTGGTCTGGAACCACAACATCTATTCTGTAATCTTGTTGTGAAGATTGTGGAGTACCTGCAGGGTTAGTTTTGATAGCAATATCTTCAAATTTGAATTTATCTAAATCAAACAACTCAGCAGGGTTTGCTGGGATTTTTAAAGAAGAAAGTTCATTGAACTTCACATTCAGAGTTTCTTCTATTGTTTTAGTCCTTGTGTTAAACACTTTATAGGCCTTTGCAATAGAAGAATACCCCAGAAAATATCCACAATCCACTTTGGCTGCAAATTTTGAAATGGAATCTTTAAGATTTAAAATGAAGCATGGGCAGCCAAAGACTTTGAAAAATGATATCAGTGGTTTGATTTTAAACAGAATTTCATAAGCAGTCTTTTGATGTCTAGGGTTGATTAAAACTCTGTTTTGAACATAACAAGCAGTGTTTACAGCTTCTGCCCAAAAGGACAGAAGTAAACCAGAATCTGCTAGCATTGTTCTTGCAGCCTCAATGAGAGTCCTGTTCTTCCTTTCAACCACCCCATTCTGTTCTGGTGTTCTTGGGATGCTGTACTGCCTTACAATCCCTTTTGACACACAGAAATCATCTAACTCCTTATTTTTAAACTCTGTTCCATTGTCACTCCTAAAGACTTTTACTGGCAAGTCATATTGTTTTTCAACTTTGGTAACAAAGTCCTTCAAGATACCTGCAGTCTCATCTTTAGAGTGTAAAAAGTAAGTCCATGTAAACCTAGAAAAATCATCAACTATGACAAGACAGAATCTTTTCCTTCTTAGACTCATGATTTTTACAGGGCCAAACAAGTCCATGTGCAACATTTGTAGACATTGACTGGTTTTGGACTCATCAATGGATTTGTAAGAGCTTTTATGTTGTTTGCCTTTTAAACAGGAAACACAATGCTCATCACACTTGAATTCTTTTGATGGTAAACCTCTGACAAGGTTTTGTTTGGAGAGTGAGTTGATAGTTTGAAGGTTGGTGTGACCAAGTCTCCTATGCCACAATTCTGTCTCTTTTGTAGAGGCAGCTGAGAACAGACAGACATTTGCAGTAGGATTATCCTTCAACATATCAACCACATACACATTGCCACTTCTGTGAGCAACAAGTTGTGCTTTGCTCTCAGCAATGATGGTGTTAATCTTTTCAACAGCCTCTGGGCCAACAATCTTACACGTTTGCTTAGTGAAGAATGACCCAAAGCCTTTGTCACTCATTTGTGATACACTAAGTAGATTAAATTTTAGATTGTCTATTAGATTAACATTTTCAAACTTAAGTCTCCCTGCTTTGACAGTACCAGAACCCAACACTTTACCTTTAGAATCATTACCAAAGGATATATCACCCCCTCCATGAGCAAGAAAGTCCAGAAGAAGGGCTCTACATCCAGTCATGTGCCTGGAGCCTCCACTATCTACATACCATAAACTGTCTAAACAAGCAGAAGCTCCCTGCACATCAGTAAGGATTTTAGTTTTGGTGAGTGTCCAAAGCCAAATTGGCTTTGGATGGGTCCTTAACTGTCTCAGCCTTAAGTTGAGAAGAATGATCAGTGGTTTGGACTAGCTTTTGAACTAGATTCAACAGCTGCATTTGACCATTTGCCAGTGCTTGTATGTCAACACTTGGTCCAGCAGAGGTTTGATCATTTCCTATCAGTTGATGAAAACCATGAGGATGTCTGTTCACTTTTGGTTTTGAAGGCCTCTTGGGCTCATCATAAACATGTGGCAGACGATGACAAGTGGGTTGTCCATATCCTCTTGGTAATCTGTTAACAGGTGGAGCATCTGTTACCTGAACCTCTCTGGGAGCAGAGTTTTTGTTCAGACTTTGGGTAACAGATGTTTGGACTGATTCAAAAGTCTGTTTGGATTTTCCTTTTGAAGTACTCATCACTTGACTCTCCAGAGTTTTAGCTTTATACTCTTTTATCTTTTCATCAAAATTTTTGAGATATAAGCACTCTTTTGTTTTGTGATTCTTTTTCTTGCAGATTGCACACTCTTTAGATTTTGAATCATTTAAACTTGTTGTTTTGTTGATGTCATATGCTTTTAGAAGAAAACAGTTTTTGGTGACATGGTTCTTCTTTTCACAAAAATCACAAAACAAGTTGTTCTTGGCTTTCCCTTTTTCTTTCTTCTTTTCAACAGATGTTTCATCATCTGTTGGAAGACTTACTAGAGGGATAACCTTGGCCTGTGGTGCCATTTTGCCATCAGAGGTTTTGAAGGTCATTGGTTTGAAATTTTCAAGGACTTCACACTCATCTGACCATGTTGGTTTGAATTGATATTTTTCAATTTCATCAAATGAGGGTGTACCTTCCAACTTTTCAAGAATGATTTTCTTGCCATTGGGTTCAGTAACCTTGATTTCTTGACCTTTTGAGTTTGTAGGGATGACCTCAACCAACTGTGGTTCCTTTTTGTCAGTGGTTTGTGAAACTTGATCAGTGGTTTTAAAACCAAACCCAAATTTCACATGACTTTTGGATTGTTGGTTGACAATCATCTCAAAACCCTTTGATGATTCCACCCATTTCTGACATTCAACTTGGGTGGACTCAAGCTCCTTCTTACAACTATGATATTTTGTTATCATAGTCTGAAGCTGGTCTTTGGTTATGCTTGCTTCATGTTTTAGACTACTGATTTCAGACTCTTTTTCAGATATTTTTGATTTTAACTCTTTTGTTAATTTTTCAACCTGAATTTCTGAATCCAAAATTTTCTTTCTAAAGTTTTCATTCACCTCTTTTATCTTAGCAAATGCTACAATACATTTGTCTGAGCACAAGTCATTTAAGATTTGAGGAGATACCTTAGCAGCAGCCATCAAGGCACAGTTACACTGGCAGTCACAGTCATCACTACCCCAGGGGTCAGATAGATTCACAACCTCCACTTCAGATTCTTCAGCTGAAACAATCTCACCAACAACACCATCAGTCACATTTTCAGACATAGACACCACTTCCTCAGAATCAGTCTCTTCAACAATTGTTTCTAGTGCCATAAAACAAAAATCCTTTTCAGTGTTGGCAACTAGGGCAATGTTGTCATCTGTTATCTCATCTGGTAGACTGCTCCAATCAACAAAGCCTTGAGTAAAGAAACTCTGTTGACCTGGTTGACTGGTCTCTGCAGGAGCAGAGGGTGGAGTAACAGTCATTGGCACAGGGGCCTGAGCAACAGGTGTTTGGACATAGTGATACTGAGGAACAGTGGTTTGGACATAATGCACAGGAACAGTGGTTTGGGTCTGTGCAAAGTGAGCAGTGTTTTGCACATTAGGTACATTAGGGATGGTCTGATAAGTGTTGGTCTGTGGTCTTTGATTTGGATAGGTGATCATAGGAACTCCATTTTGACTCCTACACTCCCTAGCAAAATGACCCATTCTATGACACTTGTAACACTTCATCTTTGATTTATCCAACCCAACCTTTGACCCACCATGTAAACCTGGGAACCTCCTGCCAGTTTTCTTATAGAAGTTATTGGTTCTAATACTGAGCAGGGCAACCTGATGTAAGATGTCCATTTCTTCTAGGTCCAAGGGGTCAATGTATTGCAAGTCATTGTACACAAAAGATGTATTATCAGAAGCCTGGATGTCACCACTGGCTGTGAAAGCACAGTTGTTTGGTGATGAGTAAGAATCATTATTGAAACCAGTTGTTATGTCAATGTAATGATCATAACTCTGATCCTTACTACTTCCAGAACCATCATCCTGACCCAACAGTGCAGTATTACCAAATATATAGTCATCTGACACTTTGCCAGAGTCCTGGAGCTTCTTTTTCTGGTTAAGCTCCCTTTCATAAGTCAGGAGCTTACCATGAAGCTGGGTCAGGGTTAGGTCTTTGAATCCGATAGAGTTTCTCATAACAATAGCTATAGTGTCCCATTTGTCCTGAAGTGATCTAAGAAACCTATGATTCAGTGTTGAATTAGGAAAAGTTAGACCAACCAGTTTTAGTTCACTAATTAGACAGTTAAACCTTTCAAACTGTTGTGTTAATGACTCCCCTTTTATGTGACTAAACGTTTCATATTGTTGGTTAAGTATTTCACGGTTGTTTTCAATCACATCATCAGTTCCCCCGAATTGCTCTTTAAGAGCATCCCACAGTTCTTTAGCACTATTGCAGTGCAAGAGACCAGCATAGATATCATTCGGCAGTGCCATGGCTACTATGCTGAAAGCCTTGGCATCTAGCTCGATTTTTTGAAAATCTTGTTCTGAGTAGTTCTCAACACTCTTTGGTACTTGGATCTTTGGATCCTCGGCACTCGGTACCATTGGAACATGTGGTCCAAATACTACCGATTTCCAGCACCCTGTGTTCTGTTGTGCTAACACATGAGCTACTCGACGCTGCCAGATGTTGTATTCTGACCTGACAAGCATCGGTGGCTTGTTGTGTGTGCCAGTGTTGTGTGGATCTTGATTTAGTGAAGTCATTCTCTTGGTTTTTCAAAAACAAAGTCTGTTTACTAACTGTTGAAATGAAAATAAACTATTACTCTGTTTTAACCTGACAAACAAACGATATCAATAATTGTGAGCTGATCTGTGTATTAAACTGATTGATTAGATCAGATTTAATTGACCAAGCTCTGATACCAATTGTTAGGATCTGAGTTTAGATTGTTTTGATTAATTATGAAATATGAATGAAGTATAAATGGAAAGTGCAGCGGAATAAAGAATAATCAAAACATAGAGAATAATTGTTATCAATCGAATGCTTTCATTAAGTTGAAAGATTACAAAGGTACAATTATAACTCCCCCTCAGCCTGATCACTCAGAGTTTGTTTGTCTAGAGAGAATGACGAGTGACCAATAGAACAGTACAAGTACTGTTCTATTTATGGACAAGTACAAACCTCTGATGATCACTTAGCTGACGTCACCTAGAAAGCGACCCCTAACTGACTAACAAACTACAACATCTGTTAAAACAATAAACTACTGTTACATTAAAACTACTGAAGGAAAAACTCTGTTAAGCTGAAAACTCTGATGTCTTCTTATCATCTGTTGAACCAAAGTGCTGTTGGTTCAACAGACCTTTGTTCTTCAGATCTTTGATCAGCACTTGTTCTTTATCAGACTTTTGCTCTTCAGACTTTATCCAACAGACCTTTCATCAGCAGCAGTTGTCTTGTATCAGCTGTTTGAGCATCAGCAGTTTGGGAATCAGCAGTTCTTTGGAGGAAGCTTTCTTGTAAACTCTGTTATTTATTCTTGATCAACACTTAGAATATTTTGGCTTTCAATCATCTGTTCTTCTCCAGGTCAGCAGACCCAACACATTATTACTAAGAATCTGGTCACCCGCGTTTTCCCTATTTTTATAATAATCGTAACTGGTCAGAAAATTGACATGGTTCTTTGCTTTTTCATAAGCCACTTGAAGCGTTTTTGGTCTCAAACACTTAACCCACCATTTAATTTCTGAATTCATGCCCTCTACAAAGAGACTTGTGGCGTAATCCTCACTTAGAATTACCTTTGTAAGAAGAAAATCGAATGACTCACAATACTCTTGAAACGAATCTGTTTGCTTAAAGTTCTTGAAATCTTCCATCGAAGATGCAGTATTTAGAATGCATTTTTCTTGATTCTTGGTGTTGAACAAACTAGGGCTACGTTTTCCCCAAGTTGTTGAACCCATCCATTCATCAAAGCTTCTATATCCACTATACAACTCCCAATTAGTAGGTGGTACTGAATAATCGGGTGTATACCCACAACAATGACCTCTGCCATTGAATTTAATTGCACCACAAGAACACCGAATCTGTCCACAAGCATGAACTCGGTTTTCCCATATTAAACCCCCACAAGAACACCATTCTTATTTGTTATACAATTTGGTGGAAACAGTGAAAACCCTAATTCTTGAATCTTATAACGAATTGAAGGAATTGAACAGAGTTGAATCAGATTTGTTTTAAAGAAGGAAAAAACTTACACGAATTAATAAAGAACACATGAGGAACGAGTGTGATTGAAAACGGAAGGAATTAAAATGAAGAAAAGAATGAACTGGATTTGGGAGAACAGAATAAAAATGAAGGAATAGAAAAAGAGAAGACAAAAATGAACGATTATTGATGGGAATGAACTGGATTTGGGAGAACAGAATAAAAATGAAGGAATAGAAAAAGAGAAGACAAAAATGAACGATTATTGATGGGTAGTTAGAATGAAAGAGCAGAAGTGAATTTTAATGGAAAATGGAAGGAATTAATGGTTTTATTCGGCAGATTATGGTGGTTACTGGTGGAATAAAGGAACAAAAGAAAAGAAAGGGTTGAAATGGCTGAATTTGGGTGGAAGAATGATGGTTTACGGTGGTGGGTTATGGTGGTGATAGGTGGTAGTTGTGGTGGTTAACGATGGTAAGTGAAAGGTGATTGGCGGATAGATGGTGGTCGGAGGTAGAAAGGTTCGACGGCTCTGATACCACTTGTTACGAACAAAATGGTGATAAAGAGAAAGAGCTAAAGATTAGAAAAGAAACACAAGAGAGGAGAGGGATAATCCAAATCAATAGCTACTTTACTCATACTCATTACATGTATTTATACACAATACACATATTATCAACTACCTAACTATATGACAATTACAGTCTAGTCCCTATACTATTTGGTACCTAACATTATTGTTATGGACCTGAGTTTAGACTGGGGGGGGGTCATGACTCATGAGAAAGAAGGTTTATGGCCTTATGGGACGTCATGGAACCCTTTTAGAGAGGGGTATCCCCTCAATGGTTCCACTGACCACAATTTTGCTCAACGTTTGACAATCTTATTTTTAAAAATCGAGAAGCGCACAAAAGCGACTAGGTTTAAAACCAAGGCTCGAAGCGCAAAAGCGGTGAATATTTCGTACCTGAGGTGCAAGATGATTATATAAAAGAAATTATATATCCCATAGATTTTTAGCATCATTTATCCAAAATATAGCTATAAATAAGGTTTATATATAATTTTACCGACATTGTACGAGCCAAAAAAACCTTATAGTACAACAATTTGATGCATAAAAACAAAAGGCTTGCGCCTCAGCCTCAAAATTTCCCAATTTGCGCTTCTAGCAAAAAGCGCGCCTCAACCTACGCAAGGCGCCAATTGTTCGTTGCATACTTTAGGCGCGCTTTTTAATACCAAGCTGACAATAAAGTTGTTGATGCAAAACATATTTATAAGGTAATTGCTTTCAGGTTACCAATCTGCATTATTGCTTTGATATATCTTGCTTAATTGTTTTATATTAAATGATAAAATGATTTGTTAATTTGAGAGATTTGAACTCATGGTTGCCTTCACTTTGGCTGTCCCTATCATTAGGTAACTCTATTATATTAATTTAATCTTTGAATGATTAATAATAAACAGAGAGAAACTAAAAGAAATATACTTAAGTATCAAATCAAAAACAATACTTCTACAACAGAAACATATTCCCAAACTCATACATCAGATTATCAAAGTTTTAATGCCAGGATTGGATATCATGTAACCCACCACACTAACATCATTATGATGCACATAGATTAGATTAAGGCATGGTATCATTTACTAAAGTTATCTCATTTGATGTACATTCTTATACATACTATATATACATGCCTTCTTAATGGCTAACATTACAACCAAAAATGTAACATTATTATCACTCAACTGATATAAACAAATCAGACGGACTAGACACAACTGTTTCCTCGTCTGTCGAAGAAGACATAGAGCACAACGGATCCATCTTCTCGCTTGCTAGATGCCACTCATCGATACGTATAAGTTTCCCATGATCCGAATCTTGAGGTCTTTTCTTGTCAATAACTTCTAAAACCTTTTGAGTTTTCCCAAAAAGTAGAATTGCGCTCCGAATACTCTTCTCCCTCTCCTCGATCCTACTTTCATGACATTTTCTTGAAATAACATGCTGCAGGTTACTCAAAGCGGCTAATAATATATCACAAATCATATGAGATATCTTCTCAAATAACCTCTCACTGGTTTCATTCTGGTTTCTTAACAGAAGTGTTTCACATATTCTGTACATTGAGTTTGCTGCCAATACCCTCATGGGCCATCGCGAAGGGACCTCCTTTAAGCATTCGTTCAAATACATATCTTTTTTTGCAAATTCCATGAACTTTTCCTTTGAGATTTCACTAAGCAATTTGATGATTTCGCTTCCTGTCTTGTGTTCTTGATCAGGCACTAACCTGGAAAGATCCACATCTAACCATCTGTTACAAAGTTCGACCCTGGACCAAACTACTTCTGCCGCCTTCATCACATGTTTCAGTTCTTTTACATTTTCCAGGTAACTTTCTATCTCTTTGACATACTTGAGACCTTCATCCACACTGCGTACCAGTTGCTCTTTTTTCTGTTTGTCTATATTCGGAATTGCAACCGCTATGCTTGTTAACGTCACAATAGGCAGAGCCCAACAGTTTGGTGGTTCTCCAGAACATAAAGATGGAACTTCATCACTGTCAAAGTCATGTACTCCACTGAAGGAAGTTAAACAACTCGACCGCTCTAAAAGTTCTATCAGATTTTTTGGCTGATGTTTTTCCCCTATTTTGATCCAGTGATCTGTAGCATCAATATTGTTTTCCATCATTAAATCCACCAACCCTTCTTCTCCGTCAAGATAAATCACATAACGACTCAGATCCATATTCATATTCTCCGCTTCATGACTATGCACACCATTATCGCGTAATAAAAATCTTCTTAACCTCAACAACCTGCTCACAATGAAAATCGAAACATATCTAATCATCTTACAACAAAATACTAATCCTTTTTGCATCCCAATCAAAAACCGAAAAGCATGAAACTTTGCACTATTAACGAGTCTTCTCACGCGCCGGCTACAGAATCTTAAATCTAAAGGCTGCACCTGCCACATCAGCATCCGTTTGATCCAATACCTTTCAACAACAAACTCATGCCCACAGGCCAGTGATGCCTTCCTTGGACACCTGAAATTAATAGTCATAAACCATCTAAAAGCCGGTGAAACCGTCCCCACCACCACTGCAGCCGTTTGACACATGAGAACCATAGTAGTCGACCATTTATAATCCGAATCACCTATGCAAAACCTAAACGACCAAGGCATAACCCGCGTCCTGACTATAGACTCAGCTAAGATCAACAAGTTTACAAGACAAAAAGCCCCTGAAGCCGAACAGGGCGCAGACCGCCCAATCACAAACTGAGGACTCGACGTATACGCCATCATCCAATACTTCCCTAAATCCTGCTGTAACCTATCAGCTGCAGACACATTCCTTCTAGTAAAACACACTAAATTTGCTTTCCTCAACTTCTTCTCATATGTTATATCCAAAAAGTACTTCTTGGTAGGAATAGCCAATGACAAACAACACAATATTCCCAACAAAACAACCATCAAAACCATAATCAAAACATGTTCAATCCAAAACTCAAAGATAACACCAGTACCCATCTGAATACAAATATTAACAATAGCAGTAACAACAAGAATCCCCAAAGCAATAATATTCATCATAAGTTCAGTATCTTCCATTGTACCTAAAGATGGCAACAAGTTCCCCATAACCATGCATATGAAGGCTGAGCTGCTGACTTTCGCCAGCTGGTCTTGGCGGCGCGGCATGGCGGCGTTCAGATCAACAGAAAACTTGATTGCAACTGCTATGACAGTTAGAGTTGTTGCATTGAGGCTAAAGTACCTGCAAGGGAACCAAAACTTTTTGTACCTGAAACCATGTAGTGCATCTATGGTCATGGCTATGCCACAGATTAATGATGCTGCTGCCACATAGATTCCTATCCATGGCATAGGATCATTGAACTTTGAGTTGTTTAAGGAACCATCTGCTGTGCAGCCACTGTGGAACATGATTGAATGTTTTTTTTTTTGTTGTTGAATAAAGTTGTGAGATGTAAAAGAGTTTGGTGTTTTATTCTTATTTTTGCTTTGATAAGTATTGATTTTTGTTAGTTTTTAGATCATGTTATTTTGGGAATGCTTTTAAAAGTACATGTCACTATTATTGTGGATGGAGTTCCTGGAAAATTCATTGGAATAATCATTTAACCACAAAAAAAAAATATATAAATATTTAATCCCAGAATAAAAGCATATATCTTTTGATGCAAAGAATAAGACTACACGAGAATGTCTGTACAAGTTTAGCAAGTGTGTTGCTAAGCTTTACAACAAGAAATATTTGCGAAAACCAAACTCCAGTGAGGTCCAACAATTGTATCAGTTCCACCACCAAATACATGGTTTACCAGGAATGCTCGGAAGCATTGATTGCACGCATTGGCCTTGGAAAAATTGCCCGAATGCATGGCGAGGAATGTTCACACGAGGGGATCATGGACATCCATTAATAATCTTGGAGGCTGTGTGTTCACAAGATATATGGATTTGACACGCTTTCTTTGACATTCCTGGTTCGAACAACGACATTAATGTCATTAACCAATCAGAGGTTTTTGACGATATCATAAAAGGGACCAGTCCGGATACCAGGTTTACAGTATCGGGGTGGAATACAGGCACGAGTATTATCTTGCTGATGGGATCTAACCACCTTACGCTACGATCGTTAAAACTATTCACCACCCGTACGACGAAAAAAGAAAGAAATTTGCCAAGTTTCAAAAGGCGGCAAGAAAGGACATTGAATGGTTATTTGGGTTTCTACAAGCAAGATGGCACATCATTGCAAACTCGACACTTATGTTCACCCCAAAAAAGTTGCGTTACCGTGTGTATGCTTGTATCTTGTTGCATAACATGATACTCGAAGACGAAGGCTCCGCCATCTGTGAGTATGAGGAGAATGCCCCAGCGGAGAACACTGTGCCTGTTGACCCACATCAACAAGATTTAAACGAGTTCTCGTTACATAACGAGTTCACGCATAAAAATCTTCAAACGGACTTGGTTGAGTATATTTGGAACAACGGACAAGAGTAGATTATTTGTAATTTTTTTTAATGTTGAATAGTTTAATTTAATTTTAGTTGTGTTTTTTTAGTAATGTTTTTAGTGTAATATTAACTTTTTAATATTAATATTAGAATATTAACTTTTTAATGTAATATTAATATTAGAATATTAATTAATTAAAAAAATATTAAATGCTAATATGGATGATGGACTTTCTACCACACCCTTCGACCATCATCCATATGATGCTCCTATCTCGCGATGACGTGGCAACTGAGGTAGAAGACCATCATAGATGATGGGCCTCCTCCACACCCTATAGTGTTACTCTTGGAATTCTTATGATTTTACTTCCTACTAGTTAATTCGTAAGATTTTTGTCCTATTTGGTTCCTAAAAATTAAGTGCTCTACTTTTTGTTCCTACAAATGGTTAGACAAATGGAGATCATAAACGAAAGGTTCTTTCTATTTGATTTCATATATTTTTGTTTCCTACTAATTTATTCTTGATATTTGTTATACTGGGTTCTCACAAATTAATTCTTATGACTTGGTTTCCTGAAAATGTCTTGAATATTTTTCTTCTTAATTTGTGTTTGGCTACGATGATGGAGGCTTGGAGTTTCTGTGTAACAACCCAAAAAAGAAAATTGTCAAACACTAGCAACACAAAGCAATTTTCGAGGACTAGTTGTAACTACTTTTTTGTGGGACTAGTACACATATACAAACTTACACATAAACTTTTATATATTTACAATTCAAATAAAATCTTTGTAGCGGTTTAAAGTACCAAATTAGGCGGTTGACTAGTTGTGAACAATATTATAATAATAAGAGATTGAATAGAGTGGTGGGTGAGTTTTATTATCTGAGGAGAGGATGAAATGGAGAAAAAAGAGGGTGGTGGTGTAAAAAAAATAAGTGCCAAATTTTTGTAATAACCACCTAGTTATTACGGTTGTTTAGATCAAACGGCCAAGATTAATCACTGTAGTGATTGAAAGTGAAAAATTTCAGCAGTTGAAAAGCGATGAACAATATTATAGTAGTTATAGATTGAATAGAGTGGTGGGTGAATTTTATAGGCGAGGAGACGATCAAAGTGTAGAAAAGAAGGCGAGTGGTGTAAAAACTGCCTCTCGTAATAACTACTATACTAAAAAAATAACTGCCAAAATTTTGTAATAACCACCTGCTTATTACGGCTGATATTTATTCTCGGAAATAACCACTTAAATCAAACGACCAAGATTAATCTTTGTAGTGGTTGAAAGTGCCAAATTTGGCGGTTGACGAGCCCTAGTTGTTTAGGACATGAAACTTATTAAGATCATGTAGGTTCGTGTCTGAAATTTCCAGCACCAGCTCCAAGTATTGGGCTTTCGGCTTTACGGCCCTAAGCATGTCAATGATATACTATGTCATCTGGAGAAGGCTCTAGCTAGAGGTGTACATATATGGGTATAAAATCGAACCGGTTTTTTTTCATGTTATGTGTAAATTGGTTTTTGTTACAAGACAGTTTTGCAGGTGAAAACTACAACACCATCCAAACCGATTAGGGTTGAGCTTGAAACTACGTTGACGTAAACCAGTTTCATAACTATTTTTTTAATCCAACATTTAATTAAAAAACAACTACAAATAACTAAAAATACTTCATTAACTAAAAAATACAAAAAAAAAAAAAAACTAACAATTAATTTGAAAAAAAAAAACAACTACAAGCGGTTATATTTTACTCGTCACCACCTTAGACGGTGCTAATTGAACGTAAGTCATAATTGAAAAATCCAAAAGAAAATTGTAATAGTGAATTGAAAAGAATAACTACAAGTGGTGATATTTTAGTCGTTCCTGCCCGAGTCAGAGCTAGTTGAGCGTAAGTAATCATCAAGTGCAACTTCATCATCGATCGGTCATTGGATTTGTAAATAAGTCACTTACCTCGTCCTCACATATTTCACCCCTACTCTAATTCGCTTTCGAGTGAGGAAACGTGTTGGATTCTTTCCGCCTCATCCATGTAATCCTTCAAGCAAATAGACATCTTGACCGATTCCGGAATGAGTCTTGTTCTCATAAGCGATATAACCCTGCCACTAATTTATTTTTAGCTCGAACTCATTTAATCTCAACTTAATTAGAGCGTTTTGGTGAGCCAGTTACGTATAGTTGACAAACACCCTAGTCAACAAATATCAAACATCTAACAAGCACCTAGACTCTACTAGTCTACTGCAAATATTTTTACCACTATGTTTTGTGACAGATTGTGAGTGGAAACAACTACACCAGTAGTTTTATCACCTCATGATTCACTAAGTTATCTTTCATCATTCCTATTTTGAGGTCTGGTTATCTAGTATAGAAACTCTTGCCATACATAATTTGATTCTCTAAATTTATACTTTCTTGTATTAAGATTTATATGTGTTCACAAAGTTATAGTAGGCAGAGGTTGTTCAAAAGATACATGTTATTGTTATGGACCTGAGTTTAGACTGGGGGGTCATGACTCATGAGAAAGAAGGTTATGGCCTTATGGGACGTCATGGAACCCTTTTAGAGAGGGGTATCCCCTTAGTGGTTCCACTGACCACAATTTTGCTTAACGTTTGACAATCTTATTTTTAAAAATCGAGAAGCGCACAAAAGCGACTAGGTTTAAAACCAAGGCTCGAAGCGCAAAAGCGGTGGATTTTTCGTACCCAAGGTGCAAGATGATTTATATAAAAGAAATTATATATCCCTTAGATTTTTAGCATCCTTTATCCAAAATATAGCTATAAATAAGGTTTATATATGATTTTACCGACATGTACGAGCAAAAAAAACCTTATAGTACAACAATTTGATGCATAAAAACACCCAAAATACAAAAGGCTTGCGCCTCAGCCTCAGCCTCAAAATTTTCCATAATCAAAACATGTTCAATCCAAAACTCAAAGATAACACCAGTACCCATCTGAATACAAATATTAACAATAGCAGTGACAACAAGAATCCCCAAAGCAATAATATTCATCATAAGTTCAGTATCTTCCATTGTACCTAAAGATGGCAACAAGTTCCCCATAACCATGCAGATGAAGGCTGAGCTGCTGACTTTCGCCAGCTGGTCTTGGCGGCGCGGCATGGCGGCGTTCAGATCAACAGAAAACTTGATTGCAACTGCTATGACAGTTAGAGTTGTTGCATTGAGGCTAAAGTACCTGCAAGGGAACCAAAACTTTTTGTATCTGAAACCATGTAGTGCATCTATGGTCATGGCTATGCCACATATTAATGATGCTGCTGCCACATAGATTCCTATCCATGGCATGGGATCATTGAACTTTGAGTTGTTTAAGGAACCATCTGCTGTGCAGCTACTGTGGAACATGATTGAATGTTTTTTTTTTTGTTGAATAAAGTTGTGAGATGTAAAAGAGTTTGGTGTTTTATTCTTATTTTTTGCTTTGATAAGTATTGATTTTTGTTAGTTTTTAGATCATGTTATATTGGGAATGCTTTTAAAAGTACATGTCACTATTATTGTGGATGGAGTTCCTGGAAAATTCATTGGAATAATCATTTGACCACAAAAGTATATATAAATATTTAATCCCAGAAAAAAAGCATATATCTTTTGATGCAAAGAATAAGACTATTTAATGAAAGTGCTGTTGAAGCATAAAAGTACCTTGCTAAAAAGCTTTTTCGTTTAAAATCTTTTTTTTTTTAGTTTTTTTTACCTCACTATCTATCCGTAGAGGGCCGCGAGTGAGCAGGCACAGCGATCAGTCCCAGCGTGAGCACAGGCGACGGTAGTTACTTCATAGTGAAGTGAGCACAGGCGATGGTGTTACTTGAGAGTGAAGTCGGTGGCTCGCGTCTCGCTCGCGGCCCACAAAGGATGGTCTTAGGCTTTATGGTTTACTTTCTTTTTCTTTTACTAGTAGGAAATCCGGGCGATGCGGCGGGTGTGACACTTTGCATTGCGGTACTTATTTCAAATTCGTATAGTATTTGTTGTAGCATCATTACAGTGGGTATGTCTCATAAGCGTTACACATGTCTAGTAACTAAAAAGATTTAACATTTAAATTATAAAGTACTTCAAGAAACATTTGATAAAAAAAAGTAACAGACGAAAGGAAAATAAGTATTAATAAACATAAAAGTTGAAAAATAAAAGCTCAAGTGTGAATTAGTTGAATCATGAGATCAGTTTAGTCATATGCCTTCCAGATCTGCATTATCTCATCTATATTGTCTGCCCATCATTCGTCATCAAGAATAATCTCTGGAATTTCTTGTATATCTTCATGTTTGATTATTACATCTTTTGGTAAGGATGAGTTTCCTCCATCTTGTCCTGTCTGAGGTATCATCAAATACGTCTACTTGGTCATTTTCATCAGAACTGTCTAGATCTATAACTTGACTCCATTTCCATTCAGAGAGCCTCCCTCTTGGATATCTTCCTATTAGTTTCATGCATCCGATCTTTAAAATAAATTAAAAATATTTAATAGAAGATGAAATAAATATTGATATTATTCTTGATGAAAATATCAATATTACTTGAGATGGGGTTACTTGAGAGTGAAGTCGGTGGCTCGCGTTTGCTTGCTCCTGGTCCACAACGGATGGTCTTAGGCTTTATGGTTTATTTTTTATTTTTTTTAAGGTTATATTTGAGGAAGGTTCAAGAGTCTTGATTTTAGCTTTGACTAGAGGAGTTTATAAGGTGACGTTTATATTTGGTCCCACCAATGCATTGTTTTCTTCCTTCCATGGAAATTATTTGATTTGTAGTATTCTCTGGTTCGGGAGATTTCTTTTTTTTTTTTTTTCATTAAACTGAATTTAACTAGCTAAAACATAATCTTAATTAGAGAGAGTTTGGAATTGTTTTTTAACTCTAAAAGTGTTTTGTTCAAAGGCGCTTTGAAACGCTTGCACGAATCTCTCCTTGATTTTAATCTCGGCGGTTTCTTTAACAAGGACATCGTCCCTAAAAAACCACAGAAAACTTTGGCTAATGCCATTTGTTGTCGAATCGCACAAAGTTTGGGAGAAGATTTCCATTTGTCCCCCACCAGAAAGCCGTCATTGAATGCCTACAGAGGCATCACGCTCAGGCTTTCTTAACTGTTATTCCTATTGAAGGTCTGGGTCAACGTATGTTAGCGGTGGAGTACCGGTCAATCCTTAAGTACCGTCTGATGATGCTCATGTTCCTGGATGATGAAACTTGTCCACTATGCCGTAAAGCATGCCTAGATAAATAATGGGAGCATGCGTTACACTATAGAGAGTTGCCGGAGTTTAAGTATCGCCATGACTTTGATCGAGACACATTAATGGATATTCTCAAACGAGTAGGGCTCTCGGCAAAGAAAGAGGCACCGGTTAATTTTCTTAAAGACTCGACGGAATGGAGGTCCACCCTGCGCCCGGATGACGTGCTAGTTTTTTGTTGGGAGAGCGAGAAACATGCTTGTGTCGATCTCACAGGTGTATCCGCCCTAGCCGGGTTCCGATAAAATGGGTTTGTAGCGGAGTAAGTGGTACTGAAAGCAGAATCAAAGAGGGTGGAAAAGCACTCGAAAGCTTATGAGGATAATCAACATGCCTTTGTCCCCCTTGCGTTTGACATGTTCGACTCCTTGGTGCCGGAGGCGGTTCGATTCTTGGCTAGAGTTCAGCGTATGGTCCACAACAACTTTTCGGCCCCTCAGGGGGGGGGGGGAGACTTTGTTTTTAGTAGATTAGGGTTTTCTATTCAGAATGGGATGGCGACACAGTTTGTTGCTGGTCTACCTGCTATCCTTATGCAATTTGCCCTTTTGATGGAATGAAAGTTTATTCATTGATAAAAAAAATGTTTATTAAGTTATGTCTTTTTTAAAATGAGTTTTTAAGAAAGTGTTTGTATTAACTTTTGTGGTAAGAAAAATCAATAAGTTAATAAGTTGTTTTTTTGTAAAAAAAGTGTCTGACTTAACTTATTTATGTGAAATGACCAAAAAATACAGATTGCTTGTAATTAATGCAAAGGGTTGGTGGGTGGATCTGTAATTTGAATTCTAAAAGTTAAAAGACAAAACAAAAAGCCAGAATTTCTGACTTCTCCAAAATAATTTTCCCCCCATATCAAAAAGTCAAAACTAAAAGATCTTCTAACCACAGCAAACAACTTAATCCCAAACACCCTTTTAATATATTCAAATCAGGATGAGAAAGATAATAAACTTTCTTTTCCTTTAGACTACAGGGTGTAGTGGTGTGGAAGGGAGAGTTGTGACAACTGCGAAAAATTTGGGTATTATCCGTACATAATAATAACTATTAACATAATAGCAAAAAAAGTGCGTGTTAGACTTAATTGGTGATAATTAGAGTATTTAGTAATGCTTTAGCAAAGTACAAGCAATTTAAAGAATTTATTTGGAATTTTAGGAATTTCTGGATCATTCTGTGATAAACTACCCGTATTGAACATTGATGACGACCCGGTTAACTTTAAAGAGTCTAGTTTTGACCCGAAATGCTTGGTTTGGCATGGAATAATATTTTCTGGATGAAAATACTATTAAAACCAATAAAGACTATGGAAGGTAGTTTTTAAATCGCGTTGGTCTAATTAGTGCGTGTTTTAGAGTTTTAACGCGAGTGTGAGACCCAGTACAGTAGGGAAACAACTAATATAATCAAATTAGCTAAAAATGGATATTTAATTGGGGAATATTATTATTGGCCAAATGGGTAAAAACCTTAATTATTTGATATATAAGGGTTTTATAAAATGTGAGGTGTGTATGTTATGTTATAAGTTTTATAAAAAAAAATAATATAACACCCACCCTCCCCCCTGACCGGCCCAACCCTTGCCCTATAATATAATATTATTATTATTAATTAATTAATTAATTAATTAATAATAACAATCCTTATTAAACACACCAACACACTTCGTTCATCATTCTTACACCTCCCACAACACACACAATCAAAAACCATCCATCTTCCTCCTCTCTTCCTCCCCTTTTGAACCGTAAACCACCCCCACCCCACTATCACTTTTGTTTTTTTTCCTATTATTAATATAAATGGACTAAAAAACATAGATAGATTGGTGTTCTTGGTGATTTGAAGCTAAAAATCCAAGGTTTTAAGAGAGAGAGAGAACAAGTTTGGAGCATCAACCCACATTTTTGAAGTGTTTTACAAGGGTATGTTCTTGAACTATAATCTTGTGTGAAATCTTTAAATTTTCTGTTTTTGTTTAGTTTTTCACCAAACAACAATGGGTTTTGCAAATGGTTTTATAAAACAAACAATGGGGATGAAATAAAGTGGAAAATGATGGTGAATATGCGTATGTATGTGTGTGTCGTGAGTATGTGTGTGTGTGAACCGTGTGTGTGTGTGGAGATGATTGTTTAGTTGATTGGATGATTGTTATGCTTAGATCCTTTGATTTTGATATCATGCAAGAGGGTTTTCTTGATTGTCTTGAATCTGATATAAAATAGAATTTTGATGTTTTTGATGGTCTAGATAAATGCTACAGGAATGAGAATATTGAAATGTGGCTTGTTTGAGTTGTATGTTCATGTTTGTGCATTGTTTGATGATGAGTTTTGGATAATTTTAGACTCATTTACAGGTCTGATTATGGTAATGTTATGAGGGTTTTCATAAGCTTAAAACAGTGTAAAACAAGTTTGAATATGATCGACACGCTTGGGAGACCTTGCATGTACGATCAAAACGTGTTTTCCGACTTAAAACGCCAAAATACGAGCTTTTGAAGTGGACATTCCAAAACTGATTTAGAACAGGTTTTTATATCTTATTTTGATGTAAAATAAAGTGTGATAAAGTGTTCATAAAAGACCTAAGGTAATGTTTGCAAAAGATGCGCAAAAACGCATGTTTTCGACAAGTTTTAAGCGTCTAAAACACTCATTTTCAGGTCTGATGTAAGACATCTTGTTTAGTGTCAAAATGTGTATAAAATTTATTATTTAGGGTGCAAAATATAATTACCATAGTAACAGACACTTACAGTGCGAAACTATGCGATAAAACGCCAAAACGTGATTTTAAGGCGCATAGCGGTTAGATTTTGTCGCTTATTTAGGACAGCAAGTTTGGACTTGTTTTATGGTTTATAAGCAGGTCCTAGAGTTTAAATTATTTATATAATGTTCATGAGTTGACATGAGAATTTGGGAACGTGTTTAGTATGAAAATTGCTAGAATAGGTCTTATTGTGCGTTCTAATGGTATGTTAGTTGGTATTAGTAATTTAGGATAGTTCATGTGATGATTGACACATAAGTTTATTTCTTGGGAATATTTCCATGAAGCCTAGGCGGTCTATGTGTATATTGTGTTACTAAGAATGGCCGCGTTTCGATAAGAACGGCTTTATGTGAAGCACGAGTCTTGACTAAGTGACTATGTAAGGCTATATGCGACGTGTATGTATTTGATTTTAATAAAATGATAGGTCTTCTAGATCAAGATTATGTGGCTTTTAACTTGGATGGAAATATGTGTGAACATGTAAATGTAGACCCAAGAGATAGGTGATTTATCATGACATGTATATGTGTGAAGACTAAAATTGAACCGATCGTCAAGGTCACCAATGGGTCAGTAGGGTAAGGGTTAATTGGAAAATTCAAATCTTTTTGGTTAATCTAAGTCAAGGAAGTTTGGTGAATAACTTGAATGGAACTTAAAATGGTTGCTAAAATAGCCTTACGAATTATAGGGTGTTGTTAAGTAGAGGAACTGCTTGATTTCTACGCTCAAGGTGAGTTTCACGGCTTATTTTCTTTAAAATGTTTTTTGAACGTTTTTACAATTGGGGGATTAACATGCTTGTATGATGAGTAGGACTAGAATTTGTAGAACATTTGATGGCCTTTGGTAGGTGCACGACGTTGCGTTGGTCGCCTCGTCAGTCCATTTGGAAGGACACTTCCCTGCATTTCTTAATCGTTAACTCTTAAGTTGAGAGCCGTAGTTTATGTTAATAGATCTATTGGAGTGACGTCACTCTCAGGCAAGTCGGGTATTGGGCCTCATGGGAGAGCATAATCTTTAAAAGTCCCTCTTGGACTAGAGGTCAAACCTTGGGAAGAAAAGTTGTGGTTTGATTAAGAGCCTCAGGTTAAAATCATACTTGTCAGACCTAGCTAGTCTACTTGGTTCTCTTTTAGTTGCACTCGATCATACGATTTAAACAAGGAAATATGTTTAATTTCCTTAAAAACCTGTGAACTCGCCAACATTTTGTTGATATTTTTAATCATGTTTTTCAGGTACTGATATTGAGAGTGGGTTTAGCATGCACTACGATGGACATGATGTTAGGATCATAAAACTTTGAAATATGTTTTATCAATTTTTAATAACAATTTGTAAAACAATGATAATGTAATTTCGCTTCACCTTGGTTATGACATGTTTTTAAACTTTCTTGGACCGGAAACTTAAATGTGTTGGACTAGAGGGTGGTTGCAAGATGTCCATACATATCCTTATGTGTTTTGCTAAACTTTGTGGTAACAACTTCCGTTACCTCATGACCTGCTTTCCGATGTGCGCTGTCGGGGTGTGACAAGGGTGAAGCCCTTCCACACCAGGCATACCATCCGGAGTCTATGGTGAAGACCGTCGTGGCTAAATTGGGTGGGATTTTCCACCGACGTGGGGCAAATGAAGGTGCATACGCGGCTTTTGTTCATTGGTGGTCAAAACTAGCCGTTTAAAAATGGCTAGTTGACTTAAAAAAACTTTTTTTTCAAACCTAACATATATATATATATATATATATATATATATATATATATATATATATATATATAGGGGATGTTTCATTTCAGAAAATGTTTTAATGCGAGAAGTGTGAGAAGAAGATTAATAATTCATTTTTATCACTTTTTAAAAAATAAGAACACAAGAAAATTGGTGAAATGTGTTGTTTATTCAAATACCTTGAAAATAAAACAAATATATAAAGCAATTTCATTAATTTATATAACCTACACATGTAAAAATTTTGTGTAAGAACAGTATCTACGCATAATATAGCACATGTATAGGAAAAGGTTTAAAGCTTAAAAAAAACATTTGATTGCATTAGTTTAATGAGTTTTTGTATATATAACATAAACAATGATATAAAAAAAAGTAAAAACTTCAAAAATATGAACCGTTACTAATAAAAAGTAAGATTTAGGTTTCTTCTCGCATTAAAACACCCTTCTGAAAATAACCTAACACTATATATATATATATATATATATATATATATATATGGGGGAGGATCATTTGAGAAGAAAGAGAATAAATAACATTAATTAGTTTAACTCATTTCACATTCATTATCTAATTAATTAGTTTTAAGTATTTTATCTTACGAACATCAAAACGTGTTCTACACATATCAAATTTCATCCTACACACATCGAAATTACCATACTTTTATCCTACACATATCCAAAATATCATTAGGTTTATCCTACACATGTTGAATACATTTATCCTATACATATCAAAATTTATCCTTCACTATGTATTATCTTTGCTTTAGAGATATATATTTGAAAAAGAATTATGATTTCATTTATTTAATTAGTTTATGGGAGTTACAATAACTTAAAAATTTATTAAACATTAAATACAACTAGTAAATGGAAGATTTCTATTGGTTTAAATTTCTTCTTTTTCTTCTTACAAGAAAATTTATTCTCATTTGAACTCACCACTATAATCTATTAACCTATTCAACCATACAAATACATTCTTCACTCTATATTACATAAGAAAACTCATTTTGTTGAGAGAACTCGATAACTTTATATTACGTATGTGTAATATATTATATATTGCATATGTGTAGTATATATTACGTATGTGTAATATCTATTGCACATGTGTAACATATGATAATTGTATATGTGCAACATATCTATACTACCTTATTAAGGAGGAGAGATGGCTAAGATGGTCATTTCACCATCATTTTAAGATGGCATATAAAGAGTCCCTTGCTTTACACCCAAATGTCATGAAAAATTTTCCAATACTACCCTTCTTTGCAAAACAAACTTGTACATTCTTATCCTAATAATTCACATTAAGTTGGGTTTTTCTTCTCTACCCCGACCATAATTACGATTTAATTCAGGCTTCTCACATTTATTTCTGGGATTTCAACCAGTCGCACGATTCAATGGAGCATTAATGGCAACATATACTCATCAATCGGACAATCATTTAACAATTGTTTGCGGTGGTTACAGTCTTACAAACGATCCTTGGTGGTGGCTAGCCCACATCCGTCGTACTGGCTAGACAACCAACCTTAAAAAAAAAACCAAACTGGACAACATATCGGTAATTAACTAATTATCATTGGAATTTTAATCTTAATTTCTCTAATTGTTATTCGTTTAGTAAACAAGAATCAGAAATGCAATTATATCCTTTTGGAAACATCATGAGTTTACTTTTTGAGTGTTATCTTTCGGTTTCCATAGCCAGTATCGTTACCGCATTGTTGTCGTAGTGAACCGGCAATACCGATCGAGTTTCCGCCGCAAAGCACGGGTATTCCCACTAGTGATATATTACATATATGTAGTATAGCGTTCTCAAGTTCTCTCTCTAACAATGAGTTTTTAATTGAACTCTCCCCATATATATAAACCTATTCAACCATACAAATATATTCTTCACTCTAAAATTCATCAACCTATCATATTCATCATTATAAAATGGAAGATTAAAGTGCATCATCATCGATTTATCTGATACTTTTATCATCTTCATCTGACGAGGAAGCAAAACAAATAATATCAATGGTTAAGAAAGTCGTTAACACTATCACTAAAGACACAGGGAATTCACAACCCAAAAGGAGGAAATATATAATACGTGATCGACTGACCGCGCATGAGTTGTTGGTAAATGATTGTTTTGCATCCACTCAAACATACAATGATACGAATTTTAGGCAACGTTTACGTATGAGCTGAGCTTTTTATTTCTAATGATTGCAAATGATTTAGAAAGCAGATGTGAGTTTTTCTAACATAAAATGATACGCGTGGTTGTTTGGGATTTAGCCCATTGCAAAAAGTTACGGGTGCGATTAGATCATTGGCTTATGACTCTACTTCCAACATAACGGATGACTATTTAAAATGCCGGAACGAATGGTGAGGGAAAGTCTTCATAATTTTTGTTAGTATATTATTATACTCTACCTAAAAAAATATTTGAGAAAACCTACGTTTTGGTGACATGAAAAAAATTTTTGGATGCTCATCAAAATATGCATGGCTTCCCCAGGATGATCAGTAGTCTAGATTGTATGAAATGGGGGTGAGAATTATGTCCAACTGCATGGCACGACCAACACACTAGTGGGTATCATAGAAAACAAGCTATGATGCTTAGAGTTGTTGATCACAAGATCTTTGGATTTGGCATGCATTTAATTTTTGTATGGACGGTTCAAATAACGATCTAAATATACTTAATTAGTCACCCATTTTCAATGGCTACATAAACAGTGTTAGACCAAATGCCTCTCTTTTTTTTTTTTTTTTTTTTTTTTTGTAAATAGAGAGGAGTACAAATACAAGTATTATCTAACGGATGAAATTTACCTTGGAGGGAAATTCCCCTTCCGCTGATGTGGATGTCAAGGGCATGACCACACCATAACAAGAGAATATGCATAAAATTTAGAACCGTAAAATTTTGTTTTGCAAGTCAAACTTAATTGAGACCTTAAAGCACATAGTTATAATTTTAAGATGTGTATGACCGGTGGATGGTTCATTTCAGAAGAGATTTAAATGCGAGAAGAATATTAATGATTCATTTTTTATCATTTTTTAAAAAATAAGAATATAAGAAAATTATTGAAATGTGTTATTTATTCATCTATCTTGAAAATAAAACAAATATATGAAGCAATTTCAATAATTTATATAATCCACACATGTACAAATTTTGTGTAGGAACAATACCTACACATAATATAACACATGTGTAGGAAAGAGTTTAAACCTTAAAAAAACATTTAATTGCATTAATTTAATTAGTTTTTTTTTTATATATAAGATAAACAATGATATATAAATATAACACATGTGTAGGAAAGAGTTTAAACCTTAGAGGGGGAAACATGTTTGCGTGGACCTCACAGGGATATCTCCTTTGGTTGGGTTAAGGGAAACTGGGTTTGTAGCTGGGCAAGCATCGAGAAAGGCGGAATCGAAGAAAGTAGATAAGCATGCTAAAGCTTGTGCAGAGAACCAACATGTCTTTATCCCTTTGGCCTTTGATACCTTTGGCTCTCTAGCGCCAGAAGCTATTCGTTTCTTGACCAGGGTCCAACGGGTCGTCCACAGCAATAGTTCATCTCCAGAGGGGCAATGATTTGTCTTTAGTAGACTAGGGTTCGCAATTCAGAAAGGGGTGACAGCGCAGCTTGTTGCCCGTCTACCTTCTATTGTGATGTAATTTTTCGTATTTTGTTTTAATAAATCAATTAATCAAATTGTATTAATTTAATTAGTTTTTTTATATATAACATAAACAATGATATATAAAAAAGTAAAAACTTCAAAAATATATGAACCATCACTAATAAAAAGTAAGATTTAAGTTTCTTCTCACACTTTTTGCAATAAAACATTCTTCTGAAAATAATCTAACCCGTGTATGACCGATTATATACATGATGACTAGAGGACTAGTTTAGTTTCACAACTAATATGTTTGTTAGGTTTCCTTCTTTAATATATAGCTCATTGTATTAGAAAGAGTAAACTACCATATTTGACCCAATGGTTTCGTTAAATTTTCATTGGCATAAATGGGAACCAACACTTGGTGTCCAATACATATAAACTCAAAGAACAAACGTATACAAACTAGCTGCCACCACAAAATATGGAGTCAAACAAAGAACAAATCAACCTACCCTATGACCCACTAAATTAGTAAAACATGTGACTAAATAAACAACTTCCTGCTGGCACATTTGACCTGTATCCGATACCTGAAAACCCGAACTTAACCCGATCAAGATTATTCCCAACATGCACAATGCATTTCTATTAGCTTTTTTTTAATCACAAATTCATTTGTTGGAAATGATTTAATAGTTGGGATTGTTTTTTAATCGGTTATATAATTGGACTGTTAGGTTTTTGAACACGAATATTTTTTGTTTTTTTGCCACAAATTTTAGTTTGGAAATCGAGATTGGGTTTTTATTTGAATTTATTATTAAATTGTTATATTTTTTGCAGCTCTCGAACTAATAAAACAGTTCAACCCAAGCCTCAAAAGTATTGGCCCGTACTTACAAAGCCCATTTGAGAAGAACTTGCAGATCAGAAAGTATGGTAGTCTCAAATCTCAAGCCCAATTTGACAAGTTGGCTTGTTTAACTCGAGCCCACCAATATTTTTGCCTTAACACATGTAGAACATTTTTGTTATTATATAGACTTCTCAAAAGTTTATGTTGTCAATCTGTTTTTTTTTTCCTTTTACTCTATGTATGTATGTATTAAATAAGAGATAAGGTCATGAAATATTATGTTTCAATAAATTGGAAAATATATGTAAGACTTATTCATATATGTTCCACTTAGATCAATTAATTTGTTTAAAAAAATCAATTATTTACGAAAAAAATATATATTTTAAAAAAAATGGAACAAACTTGAATGGGTTTGTTATTAGAGTAAGTGAGATCGAGAAAGATAATGCGAACGCCATTATCATATCAATGGCTAACGCAAAGTCGCAAATGATCAATGACAAACCCTTACACTGTAAGTATGCACAGTATGCTCGATCACACAAAGCTAGAGTCATTGGATCACTTTGGCACAAGAGCCCAAAGACGTACTACTATATATACTCTCCTGTTAGCTATGAGGAGGTTAGAAATTCAATACTCTCTCATTCTTTCTGTTAAAATATTATATGGTATTATTCTTAATTCTATAATTTTTTACTTAAGTTTTTATATAAAAATACTTTAATATTTTGCATAAGTAATGGGCAGGTTTATTGGTCTCAATTGGTCTCAAGTTAGTTTGCTGTCCAAGAAGGAGCCCAAGTATGATGCTGAGCCCAATAGGAAGAGTTGCTGGTCAAGAGCCCAAGAGGAGTGGAGCCCAAGTCGTTGAGCCCGTTTTATTTAGCTGATTAATACTCGAGATCATCCTGGCCGTTGATGATCATAATCCGTGTGAGATGCTGATCGTGTGGATGAGATCCATTGAGATTGTGTTTTCTCAATGGAACATTCTATTTGGCCCTATAAATACATTGTTATCTCATCTTCTTAGGGTTCAGCTCAGTTTTGTACTCTCTTTCGTCTAGTCAGTTAGGGTTTTGATCTTGTTGTTAAGCAGATATATCTTATATCTGTTCTTGATCTTCTCTGTGTAATCTGTTTCGTCTAGCCGATCACGTATTATATATTTCCTCCTTCTGGAAGTTTCATATACATACATACATACATAGAGTAAAAGGAAAAAAAAAAGATTGACAAGTGTGAGAAGAGTGTTTTAGTGCGAGAAGTGTGAGAAGTGTTTCCACAAAGATATAATCCTTCAAACTGTTTACCAGTCACCAGGACCTTCTTGGTTAACTGGTCCTGTATATAACAAGTGTTTTCATCAAATCCAACATACAATATATCTGTAAATGCATTATTGCCTTAGCTGTTTATAATAATTGGGAGTTATTTCAATTAGATATAAACAATGCTTTTCTCTATGGTGATTTAAATGAAGAAGTGTATATGAAACTTCCAGAAGGATACTTTGGTAATGAAGAAAACAAAGTATGTAAATTAAACAAATCCTTATATGGTCTGAAACAGGCTCCAAGGATGTGGAATGAAAAATTAGTAAATGTCCTGTTAGAGTTTGGATTTAATAGGAGTAAATGTGATCATTCCTTATTTATCAAACAAACTAATTCTGTGTTTTTGTGTTGCTAGTGTATGTTGATGATATTGTGGTCACTGGTAATTCTTTAGAAGAGATAGAAAAGATTAAAACATGTTTAAGATCTAAATTCTTGATTAAAGATTTAGGAAAATTACAATATTTTCTAGGTATAGAAGTCATAAGGAACCAAGATGAAATTGTTTCGACTCAAAGGAAATATTATACAGATCTTTTAAGTGAGTATGTAATGTTAGGATGTAAACCTATTAATGTTCCTATAGATCAAAATCATGTTTTGACTAGTCTTGTGAATAATGATTCAACAACAGTTATAAATATAACTGGATATCAACAACTTATAGGTAAACTGATTTATTTGTCACATACCAGGCCTGATATTTCCTATGCAGTCCACTACCTTAGTCAGTTTATGCATGTACCAGTCAATGGTCATGTAAAAGTTTCTTTTAAACTTCTCAGGTATCTTAAGTTATCTCCTGGAAAGGGTATAAGATTTAAGAAGTCTGATCAGTTTGATCTAAAAGCTTTTTCAGATTCTGACTGGGGTAAATGTGTGACTACTAGGAAGTCAGTTATTGGGTATTGGGTATTGTGTATTTTTGGGGAACAATTTGGTGTCTTGGAAGAGTAAGAAACAATCAACAATTTCAAGATCATCTGCAGAGGCAGAATATCGTGCCTTATATGCTGCTACCTGTGAGGTTATGTGGCTTAGAAATTTGTTGAGTGAATTAAGTGTTAAAGTTAAAGTTCCTATTGAACTTTATTGTGATAATAATGCAGCCATATCTATAGCTGCAAATCCTGTTTTTTAGGATAAAACCAAACATTTTGAACTTGATCTTTTTTTCTTAAAAGATCAAATTGTTAAAGGTACGTATTGTTAAAACTGCTCCCATTGATTCAAAAAATCAAGTTGCTGATATTTTTACTAAGGGGTTTGTTAGCATCAACTCATCAAGGTATGTGTGATGGGTTATGTTAAAGAATTATGGGGGGGGGGGGTGGTAAAATATTATATGGTATTATTCTTAATTCTATAGTTCTTTTACTTAAGTTTTTATATAAAAATACTTTAATATTTTGCATAATTAATGGGCAGGTTTATTGGTCTCAATTGGTCTCAAGTTAGTTTGTTGTCCAAGAAGGAGCCCAAGTATGATGCTGAGCCCAATAGGAAGAGTTGCTGGTCAAGAGCCCAAGAGGAGTGGAGCCCAAGTCGTTGAGCCCGTTTTATTCAGCTGATTAATACTCGAGATCATCTTGACCGTTGATGATCATAATCCGTGTGAGATGCTGATCGTGTGGACGAGATCCATTGAGATTGTGTTTTCTCAATGGAACATTCTATTGGCCCATATAAATACATTTTTATCTCATCTTCTTAGGGTTTCAGTTCAGTTTTGTACTCTCTTGTTATTGTGTTCTCTCTTTCGTCTAGTCAGTTAGGGTTTTGATCTTGTTGTTAAGCAGATATATCTTATATTTGTTCTTGATCTTCTATGTGTAATTTGTCGATGGTATTGAAAGTTCTTGTGGTTAGAGAGTAGTTAGAACAGAATGTTTGAGAGTTTGTATTTTGTTTTTGATTTCTTTTGATTGAATAAAGGTTTTGAGTATTTGGTATCATATTATCTTTGTAATACTCTCATTGATGTTATATCTACGGTTAGGAAGCTAGTGAATATAATTTGTAGCTACATTATGCAAGAGTATTTTGCTAATTATATTTAACACACTAGTTTAAACATTTTTAAAATTAAAACTGGAATTATATTTTGTGTTTTTCATAGAAATGAAAAATAAATATGATGTGACATGCATGAAAGTTTAATAATAAAACCACTTCTGCTTCAATCCAAAAGAACAAACAAAAGAAACGGCCTACAAAAATCACTGTACGTTCTTTATATGACAAAAGCATAAGAACAAGACACATGATGAGAAAAAAAAATATTTGATTGTTATTTATTTTCAAAGTATTTCTAATTCTAAAGGAAAACAGATTAGTTAAACTCTTAAACGGGTAAACATGTATATTTAAATAAAATACAGATTTTGTAGAGATCATTTGTAAATTTATTTTTTCGGCTGTTCGGCATAGAAACTATTTTCTGAATTATCTTATATGTCCAAATTAGATAATGTACTGATTTTTAATTATGATGAATAAAATTTTAACCATCCAATAAATATTTTTAAGTACAATTTTGATACACCATAGTTATGGTATAATATGTTCTATAGATAATAAACTAAAACATCATGATTATAAAATAGTTAACATGATGCATAAGACGATGCACCATTGCACCAGAATATGAAAAGGTAATATTATGCAAAGTAAGATAAGATGCAGTTGTAAAACGAGCATGCAATAAAGAAATTCTTATAGGGAATCACTCTTATAAGATTTATGTATGTACACTTTTACTACTTCTTTGAGCACCTTTTGTGAACCTTACAAACACATGAATTATCTGAACATCTAAGATGAAAACATAGATGAAGTACGTTGTACGTTGGTAATCATAAATAATATTAGGTGTTTTGGATAACACTAGTAAAGAGTTTTGACACATCATGCACACATTTTTACCATCTAAAATAGGATCCATATGGTTATTCATTTATAAGGTGACAGTGACACCCAATAAGAAGGTTATTTAAATATATAACAAAACCTGAAAAACTCTATCCTGAATCCACAGTTATGACAGTTATAATAGTGGTGATATAAAGTCTAAGTGTCCTCGATCATATGAATTTCCCGGCCCGTTGGGTTAGTTGGATTAGGGCTATAGTATGCTCGGTGAAGGCGTCCGTTTTAATTAACGGGTCGCCGACTTTGGAGTTTGAGTGTTCCAGGGGCATACGTCAAGGAGACCCGTTGTCCCATTTTCTCTTTGTTATTGTTATGAAAGCACTCTCTAACATTATTCACCGGGCTTGTTCGGTTGGCTTATTTAGCGGTCTAAGATGTGGTGGCAATGGGCCGATAGTATCTCACTTTATGTTTGCCGACGACGTGGTCTTCGGGGGCGAGTGGTCACTTTCAAATGTAAAGAACATTAGAAGGCTGCTGAGAGGGTTTTATCTAGTGTCGGGTTTGAGGGTAAATATGGCCAAGTGCTCGTTATATGGGGTGGGGATTTCTCAGCAAGAGTTGTGCGATATGGCGGGTCGATTAAATTGCAAGGTGGGGACTCTTCCGTTTATTCACTTGGGCCTACAAGTTGGGGCGAACATGAACCAGTGCTGATTTTGGGACCCGGTAATTAAAACGTTTAGAAGTCGGTTGTCACTTTGGAAGCTAAATCGTTGTCATTTGGTGATAGGGTAACTCTCCTAAAGTCGGTACTCAATTTGCTACCCACATATTATTTCTCGCTTTTTTGAGCTCCAGAGGAGGTAATTAATTCGTTGGAAAGATTGAGACGTCTACTTTTTTGGGGTGGGTCGGAAGATAAAGGGAAGATGAGTTGGGTGGCGTGGGAGAAGGTAGTAGCACCGGTGGAATATGGTGGATTTGGTTTTGGATCGGTGAGGGACGCAAATTTGGCTATGATGGCGAAGTGGTAGTGGCGGTTCAAGATTGATAATGATGGATTATGGAAGAGGGTCGTTTGGGCGCTTCATCATAACTCAAGATCTTGGAACTTCATTCCTCTAAAATTGTCATTGTCGGGGCCGTGGAAGCAAATAAATAGGGTGGGTCGGGATCTCCAAAGGGTTGGGTTGAATCTTGTTGTACAAATATTGGGTCGGGTGGGCTGTGGGTTGGGAATCATGTTTTGGGTGGATCGATGGTTGGGTAAGTCTCCACTAAAGGAGGCGTTTCCACTACTCTTTGAGATGGAAACAGACAAGCTGATTTCGGTGGCGGCAAGGGTTGGGTTGGGTGGCTCGGGTGGGAATTGGGCATGGAAACGAGATTTATCTTCTGGGGCAGAATGGACGGAGTTGTTGCAACTACATGGAATGATATATGGGGTTGGGATCAATAATGGGCCGGATGATTGGGTATGGGGTCTGGACGGGTCTGGCAGATTCAGTGTGTTTAGTTTGAAGAAGGAACTTCAGCATCGAAGGCATGTGCAGCCAGTTCAGTTGTTTAGATGGTGTAGTTGAGTCCCGAAGAAAGTTGGCGTGGTAGCGTGGAGAGCGAACTTGAATAGACTACCTACACTTTCGGCTTTAGTGGATCGGAATATTGATGTGGATTCGATGTTATGTCCGATATGTGGAGAACATACTGAAACAGTGGAATATCTATTCATATCATGCAGTTTTGCGAGCGTCATCTGGCAGATAGTATCTCAATGGTGTAAAGTGCAGCCAATTTTTGCTTTCGAGTTTAAAGATATTCTAGAGGTGCACAAGTTCATAAGCGGTTCGGATAAAAAGAAAAAAAAGTTTTATGCTATATCCCTAACGGTTATATGGGCAATATGGAGGTCAAGAAACAAGAAGGTTTTTGGGAATATGGGCTATTCGCTGGAAAAAAATAATTGGTGAGATTAAGTCAATGTCGTTTTTATGGGTGAAATCGAGGGCAAGGCAATCGGATTTGGTGTGGGATGTGTGAAGTAGCTTCAATCTTCATAGAGTGGGTTGGTGATACTTATTGTATTGTAGTTTTTTTTTTGTTTTATTATGTTTTGTTTATTGTTCGGAGGATGTACGCTAGATCTCACTAGCTTTGGCGTATTAATAAAATGACGTTTTGTTGGCCGTTGAAAAAAAGAATGAAACATTAATTCTATGTCTATTCCAACATTTTTAATTGTATTGAAATTAAAAACCATAATAGAGCTTAACTCCTACTCTTTGGTGTGAGTTCTGTCCTTAATTGTTAAGTTAACTAAATCACATTACCACTTCAACATAAGACAAAGAAGATTAATGTGTTGGAGACTGATCTTTATTAGAGAAGAAAGAATGCTTGACCTTTTCTAAACAAAGAGTTAACACAATTTTTTTCTCAAAAAAAATGTTAGTTGCTTCTATAATATCTTTTATCAGAAGTAAAATGTGAAACTTTTTGTTACAAATTAAGAAGTTACAAAAGGTGGACCTTGAAGACTTTGTTAACCAAATTGTTGACAAATAGGGCCAAAGAACAGCATAGCATTGAACAATAATCCCCTGATTGAGGAGATTTGAAAACCTAGGAAACAATCATAGGACACTCTAAAACAATAAAAATAAATACAAAACATTTATTTTCCCTGAGATCTAATTAAAGGAAGACCTTGAGGGCACCTTGTAATCGAATCCCAAGCACCCTTTTTTTTAGCCCCAAACCTTTAGATACCTTTTCTCATCCTCTTTAAAGGCATAAAGCAGTAGATGCTTTCCAAATGAGCCAAGAGATGCCTTTATCTTCAATTCATTTTTTATTATATTCATAAACAATTTTGTATGAAATACATTTATGAAAAGGAATTTAAAAATAAATGTCCGAGAAATCATACAACCATTATTAAATGAGCTAAGTTGCTCAATTTAGAACTTAATTATTTTCATATTGTGTTTTTTTTTTTTTTTTTTTTTTTTTTTTGAAAATTGACTTTCATTAAAAACAACCACCACCACCGACGACTATCCCCAAGACGGAGACAGACGCCGAAAGCCAAAAAACAATACAACTATCACGTTACATCAAATCGACCCCATCTAGTCCAATCTACAACCCCAAGTTTAAATCTAGATTTGTACCAAAGAAAGCCCAAAGATTTTATATCCGCAACCAACTCCACCACCTTAGGATCCTTGCCGGAGAAAATTTTTTCATTCCTAGCACGCCAAATCCTCCAACAAGTAATGATAACAATACCATGAATGATCGCGCTCTTGTTCCCCTTCGCACCACAATTCTTATACACATCCACCAAGTCTTTGACGTGAAAGACAAAAGGCCTAGGAATGTGACACCAAGATGCGACCGCATGCCAAACGGCCATAGAGAAACTACACCCGGTCAATAAATGTTCAATTGACTCTTCGTTGCTCGCACACAATGCACAAATAAGATCATTGCTGAAAACGTGTCGTCTCGCCAATGCCTCCTTAGTTGGAAGACGATCCAAAAACGCCCTCCACATGAAAATATTGCATTTTTTTGGCACCCACTCACACCAATGAAAACCAAAACTGCCATCGCTAGACTCGGACTGCAACATCCATTTTTTAAACGAAGCGACCTCGAAATCCTTGCAGCTACCATACTCCCAAGACCACGAGTCTTCAGTGTCTGCCATCAACACACTTTGAAGCAATCCCTCAATATTTAACTTGTCATTTATCTCCTGATTTGAACTAGGGGCTCTAGACCACTCCCATAAAATGCTTCGAGAGGACCCAGTGAACATCAAACGATCCGCAACAACCGTAGACTTGTGTTTTTCTAAAGCATACAGAGCCGGAAACTTAACCATAAGAGGCTCCGAACCCAACCACAAATCCAACCAAAACCGAATTTGACGACCATTTCCAACCGTGCCTCGGATAACTCTATTAAAACCCACCCCATTCACCTTGTATTTATTCCAAAACGTCACACAATTTTTCCATACCCCGGGAACCCCATTATTAACTGGCGCGAGACCCCAACGACGAGAGGACCCATGAATAGACACCACAACTCGTTTCCACATAGCTTGACGGTCATTCAAAAATCTCCCAAGCTATTTAGTGATCAACGCATTGTTATTAATCTCTAACCGGGCAATCCCTAAACCCCCTTCTTTTATGGGCTTGGTGACAACCTCCCATGCCACCCAACACATTTTCCTCACCTCATCTGACCCACCCCAAAGAAATCTTCGCATCAAAGCTTCCAACTCACTAATAACCTTCTTTGGAGCCTTAAAAAGAGAAAAATAATATGTTGGAAGACTATCCAACACCGATTTAATCAAGGTTAACCGACCGGCAATAGACAACGAATTCACTTTCCATTTAGAGAGCCGCTTCTTGAACTTGGACACCACTGGTTCCCAATTAGCCACCCTATTCATGTTAGCCCCAACCGTAATCCCAAGATAGAAAAACGGAATCTTACCCGACTTACATCCCATGATCCCGGCTTGATAATCAACCTCGCCATCTTCTACACCCACACCGTATAATACCGATTTATGAAGATTAATCTTAAGCCCCGAACATAAGTAGAAAATACGAAGAATACGTTGTAAATTTTCAAAATTCAGAGTAGACCAATCTCCCATTATCATAGCATCATCCGCATAGAGAAGATGAGATAAAGAAGGCCCTTCATTAGGAAGTTTAATACCGTGAAACGCTCCAATATCATAAGCACGTTTTAACATACCTGAAAAAGCCTCCATTAAAATGATAAAAAGGAAAGGAGAAAGCGGGTCACCTTGACGAATGCCTTTTTGACACCCGAACTCAAAGGTGGGAGACCCGTTCACTAGAACGGAAGCTCTGGTCGCCATCAAAATACCACGAATCCAATCACACCAAACGGACGGAAAACCCATCTGAGACAACACCGACAACAAGAACTCCCAATTCACATTATCGTAAGCTTTATCAAAATTTTCATATTGTGTATCTTGCCACCATTGAAAGTGGTTGGAGAAGTTTTCGAGGAAAAGTATCGAGAGAAGAAAGTTGCACCTGCTACAAGGAGAGGGCTGGTGTTACCACACCCCTTTTATCACTCTCTCACAACACATTGGCTCAATCGATCACTACCACCCTGATGACGTGGGTAGCCTAAAACAAAATTAAGTTAATAACATCTCATAATACTGCATAAAAGGTTGAAGGATACAAAGGTTCCAGGGTCGATAAAGCACTGATCAAAAGATGACCTGTCTTGTCATCACATTTCTCGGTCAAAACAGCTATCCATATCTCACCCGTGGAGATGCTGCAATACTCGGACCGCAGGTCCAAAGCCATCATCGGCTAAAAGTGGTATGTCCCCAAGTTGCATCATGGATCAAGAGAATACTCCTACTCAAAGAAGAAGATGCTTCTTCTATAAATCAGATCGCCCATTCAGATCTGATCACACACTTTTCGATATTCTCACTCACATATCTTATATTCTATTTGATAATACACGTGTGAAGATTCCCTCTATCACACTAACACTTCACTTGAGTTTATAACTTCACTTCTGGCTTTGAGTCTCACTCAAACCAGAATCATAACACTCAAATCATAATAATCTTGAACCTCCTTCTACATTTTGCAACGTAGAGGGACACCACGACTTGCGTTAGGCAAAGCGAAACCCTTTAACCCTTCCTTGGACTCTTAACTAACGTTAGACCTATATTTGTTGTAGCAACAAGTTGGCGCCCACCGTGGGGCTGCGCCATTGTTTCCTCTCTAAAATCAATTGTGTAGCTCCAACTCTTCGATATGTCTGACCCCAAGTCCCCGGAAGAAGTAAACCAGTCTTCCCCCAACACAGATCAGAACTCTCCCGATAAATCTGTGTCCTTTTCAACTCCCGGGAGCACTCCAACGGGTACAACCTCCCCGGAGTTCTCTCTCTTCAAAACACCAACTCCTTCTCGTTCAGGGGTTGCATCTCCTCTCCTCAACACCATGAGGACCCCTGAACGCATAGATCTGACTCCTAAGGGAGTTGCAAACAACTTCTTGCAGTTAAGAACTCTTATTAACCAACATGTAATGAAGGAAAGGGAGAAGGGAGTGAGAATACGACTAGATTACAACAAGGAAGAGCCTACGTTCTCACAAGGGCCGCCTCTTCCTCCTCATCTCACTCCTTTCAGCTCTCGGTCCACTCTTCCCAACTCTGGAACATGACATAGCTCAACTCTCCCTACTTTTCATAGTGCACCTTACCTACAGGGAATGTCAAGTCCTACTTCTTTCCCCCTATTCACATCTCAACCTCAAACCTCATGTGCACCCTTAGGACATGAGCTCACCCTAGATCAGCTCTTGCAGTCTCTAATCTCAAGTGTACCACCCCCAATTCCCACTTTCTGGGAACAAGCCATGGCTACCCTGCCTATGGCTCGAAGTGCTTCCATGAGCATGCCTATGGGAGTCACCAATACAACAATGCCTGAAAGCCTTCAAGGCTTCAGGCTCATGCCTCACATTATAGCCCAAATGATGGCTCACTTTCCCTGGCAACAGCTCATTCGTCAAGCGATAACTGCTCACCAAGGAAACTCAAACATGAACAACGACATAGGAGTTGAAAGTTACCCTAACTAGCCATATAAGCCTAGTAGCTTGTCTTGTTTCTCCCAAGAAATAGCTGACTATGAGTTCCCTAACAAACTGAAGATGCCCTATCATATAAAAACATATGATGGTACTTGAGATCCTGAAGACCACTTGCAAATTTTCTTGGGAGCAGCTTGTATGGAGAAGTGGGGAAACCCTGAATGTTACCTCATGTTCATGCAAACGTTGGTCGGATCTGCTCGAATATGGTTTAATGACCTACCAGCTAGAAGCATTCGATCCTTCAATGATCTGGGCAAAGGATTCTTGGCCAACTTCTCTCAACAACGACGTTGTGTCAAAGATGCCACTGTCATCTTCCAGATCAAATAAAAGGAAAACTTCATCGAACGATATAAAAGAGAAGGTCTCGCCTACGTTGGTGCTGATGAAAAGATGAAGGTTGCATGGTTCATGAATGCAATCAACTCTAAATACCTCACCAGAGATTTCAACAAGAGTCTCCTTAGAACCCTCGAAGAAGCCCTTGAAAGGGCTGAAGCCCACATTCGAGGGGAAGAGGCTGTGGATATCAAAGAACAAAGAAAGAGGGGTGCTAATTGGAGAAGCTCCAGCCCAAACAGAAAAAGAGGTAACAATGGAACATATGACAGAAGATCCAAGGGATCTGAGTCTCGAAGGTCTGAAAGTCGGAACCCTTCAAGCAGAGACAAAGAAATAAACTTCACTGCTCTAACAAAGACCCCCCATGAAATCCTGGCAACTGAGGAAGTCAAACACAGCTTCAGACCTCCCCGTCCCTTACCAAAGAGCAAGAGACACAAAAACTCCAACCAATATTGTGAGTTCAATGAAGAGAAGGGTCATCACACCAACAATTGTTTCCAGCTCAAGAAAAGGGATTGAGGAAGCTGTTAAATCTGGGGAGTTAGCTCACCTAGTGAAGGGAGTTAAAGAAAACATGGCTGAAGGCAAAAAGAAAGAAGTCAACATGGTCCTAGCTGAACCAGGAACTCCTAACAAGCATCAAAGGTTGGAAGCTTGGGAACGCCAATGTGTTTGTTTCCCACCACCGGAAGGAGAAAAGAATTATGATCCTCTTGTTGTGGTAGCCTTAAGAGGGTCTACAAAAACACAAAGAGCTTACATTGATACTAGAGCAGCCACTGAGATCATGTTCGAAAAATACTTCAACCTTCTAAGCTCAGATGAACGCTCCAAGCTTCAGCCAGCTGAGTCATCCATCAAGGGCATAGTTTACATACCCCTCAAGCCTTTGGGGCAAATAACCCTTGATGTCAGTTTCTCTAAAGGGAAAATGCAAAGAACCGAACCACTCATTTTCATAGTCCTCAACATGCCTTCTAGCTATGATATTATCATTGGAAGGCCTGGCCTAGTCATCTTCGATATGGCCATCTCTATCAGCCAAAAGAGTGCAAAATTCCCTACCGAAAATGGGGTAGCAACCCTCCAACCCTCCAACGAAATGTTAATGGTAGAAGAAAACGAAGGGAGACGAGACAGAAGAGGTTTAAGT
Organism: Ambrosia artemisiifolia; assembly: GCA_032199755.1. Taxonomy (NCBI): domain Eukaryota; kingdom Viridiplantae; phylum Streptophyta; class Magnoliopsida; order Asterales; family Asteraceae; genus Ambrosia; species Ambrosia artemisiifolia. Next base: position 50,054,672 of record CM063522.1, on the reverse strand, counting down.
ATTAACCCAGACTATCCTGAACAAAGGATCAGGGTCAACATAGACCTCCCTGAAGATATACTCTCAAAGGTTGAAGGGTTGCTCAAAGACAACGTTGATGTCTTTGCCTGGAAACCCAGCGAGATGACTGGGATTCCACGGGATGTTGATGAGCATGAACTCAAAATCCCCCCTGGTGTCAAGCCAGTTGTCCAGAAGAAACGAAGCCTTGCTCCTGAAAGAAGTCGGGCAGCTTGCCAAGAGGTTGACAAGCTTGTCGAAGCAGGAATCCTTCGTGAGGTAAAATATCAATCATGGGTTGCTAACCCTGTGATGGTTCGAAAGCCGGACGAGTCCTGGAGGATGTGCATAGACTTCAAAGACCTCAACCAAGCATGCCCCAAAGACTACTATCCTTTGCCTGAGGTCGACCTCAAAGTCGACTCGCTCACAGGTTTCCCCTTCAAGTGTTTTCTGGACGCTTAAAAAGGTTACCATCATATACAAATGAAGGAAGAGGACGAAGAAAAGACTGCTTTCCACACTGACAAAGGTATTTTTTTGCTATCGAAAGATGCATTTTGGTTTAAAAAATGCGGGTGCAACCTACCAAAGACTGGTGGATAAAGCCTTCGCTAACCAAATTGGCAAAAACATGGAAGCTTATGTTGATGACCTGGTGATTAAGAGTAAAAGTGAAGAACAAATGCTTAAAGACATGCAAGAAACGTTCGACAACCTTAAACAGATCAACATGAAGTTTAACCCTGTCAAATGCTCGTTTGGGTTTGAAGAAGGCAAGTTCTTGGGACATAATGTGGGAAAGCAAAGCATCAAAGCCAACCCTAACAAGGTTCGAGTAGTCCTAAAAATGAAGTCTCCTCAGTCAAAGAAGGAAGTGGAAAGCCTGAATGGGAAGCTTGCAGCCTTAAAGCGTTTCACGTCCAAGTAGGCTGAAAGGTCCCTTCCTTTCTACAAGACCCTCAAAGGATGTGTTGATAAGAAATATTTCAGATGGACTGAGGAAGCCGAGGAAGCCTTCAATCAAATGAAACAACATCTTGCTTCCCTTCCTACCATCGCTGCTCCTGAAACAGTGGAAACGATCTTTGTCTATCTATCCGTTACTGAAGAAGCACTCAGCGCTGTCCTCACAATCGAACGAGACAAAGCTCAGGTACTTGTTTACTTCTTCAGTAAATCTTTAAAGTTAGCAGAGGTCAAGTACCCTCCTTTGGAAAAACTATCCCTGGCTCTTGTACAAACAGCCAGAAGGCTTCGAAGGTACTTTCAGGCACACCCAATACAAGTGGTCGCTGATCAACCCATAAAAAGTGTGCTTGAAAGACCTGAAACTTCGGGATGACTAGCCAAATGGGTTGTCGAGCTAGGTGAACACAAAATCACCTATGTCTCGAGGAAAGCAATTAAAGCACAAATACTTGCTGATTTCATTGTTGAAATTCCAAAGGAAAACGTGGTTGAAATTAACATCACCATGGATGAAGGCCATGACCCTGAAGCCTGAAAGCTTTTTACCGATGGGGCTTCCAGCATTGAAGGTTCAGGGACAGACCTCGCTCTAATTAACCCTGAAGGGTTAGAATTTACCTATGCTCTTCGACTTGATTTTCAGACAACTAACAACGAGGCAGAGTATGAAGCCTTAATAGCTGGGCTAAAGCTTGCAAGGAAAATGGTTTTTCAAAGGCTTCAAGTCTTCACTGATTCACTGCTGGTTTTAAACCAAGTGGCCGACAGTTACATCGCCAAAGAATCCAACATGAAGAAATATAGAGAAAAGGCCAAGGAAATCATGAACACGTTCCAGTCTTGCAAGATCAAACAAGTTCCTCGGTCACAAAACAAGAAGGCCGATGCTCTTAGCAAGCTTGCTTCATTAAACTTTGCACACCTCACCAAAAAAGTATTAGTCGAAGTGCTCAAAACTCCTTCCATTGTCGAACTTGAAGTTCAAGATGTGATCACTGAAGCTGGATCAAATTGGATTACTCCTCTCGTAGCATTCTTAAAGAGTGGTGAATTGCCTCAAGATCATGTGGAGGCTGAAAGGGCTCGAATCAAATCAAAGCAATATGTGCTTCAAGAAGATATCCTCTACAAAAAAGGCTATTTGGCTCCGTTGCTTCGATGTGTAGGCCTTGAACAAAGTCAATATCTGATCAAAGAGGTTCATGAAGGAATATGTGGAGCTCATTGTGGTCCAAGAACATTGGTTGCAAAACTCATGAACCTTAGCTACTTTTGGACAACCATGCACCGGGATGCAACCGAGCATTTAAAGAAATGTGAAGCTTGCCAATTTCATGCTCCTGTACCAAAAAGCCCAAAACATGACCTGATTCCTATCAATTCAGCTTGGCCATTTCACAAGTGGGGAATGGACATAGTTGGTCCTTTCCCTCCGGCCAAGGGAGGAGTCAAGTTCCTACTTGTGGCAGTTGATTACTTTACAAAAAGGCCCGAGGTGAAACCATTGGGAAAGATATCTGGAAAGAAAATCATCGATTTTGTGTGGGAAAACATCATATGTCGGTTTGGGCTTCCTGGGGTGCTAGTCACGGATAACGGCAAGCAGTTTGCTGAGAAGCCTTTTAGCTCCTGGTGCAAAGAATATCGAATCACTCAGGTGTTTAGTTCGGTAGGCTACCCTCAATCGAATGGGCAAGTAGAAATAATGGATCGCAGCATCGTTGAAGGGATCAAGACCAGGCTTGGCAGACATGGTGGTAAATGGCTTGATGAGCTTCCAAGCGTCCTATGGGCCATCAGAACCACTGAAAAAACAAGCCACAGGAAAACACCTTACAGCCTCGTCTTTGGCTCCGAGGCTGTAATTCCTGCTGATATAGGAGTTACGACACCTCGAACGCTTCACGTGGACATTAAGACCAATGAAAATGAAGGCTTGTTCAACTTAGATCTCCTTGAAGAAGCCAGAGACTCAGCAGCCATCAAAGAAGCTCGATACAAGCAAAAAATGGAATCTTACTACAATGATCAAGTCAAACATGAACGCTTCAAGCCAGGGGATTTGGTCTTAAGGAACAATGAATCAAGCAAAAAATAAAACCAAGGAAAACTTGGACCAAAGTGGGAAGGTCCTTACACCATCCTTGAAACACACAATGGAGGATCCTACAAGCTTGCCAACATGGAAGGCAAGAAGCTTCCCCGCCATTGGAATGGCAAAAACCTTAAAAGGTTCTTTGTTTAGCTTTCGAAAAATGTTGTCAAATCTAAGCTATCTAATGTAACTTCCAAGTTATGTATGAATGAAAGGATCAGAGGATCCCCTTCTATATTTGTCTTTCTATCCTATTATCAGGTTGAGGACCTTGCAAAAAACCCCATGGCACAATCCATGTAAGGGGATGAGCTCCCAGTCTATTTCGCTCAATAGGTTCAAGGGTTGAATGGACCTATATAAGGGGTGAGTTCATAAATCAATCTAACTCCATGAGATAATCAAAGTTCTTCTTTACATATCTCATAGACGGCTTTGAACAGCCCACACCAATTGTTCCTTAAGTTTTAAAACAAACTTACGAAAATTTAGAAACACTAAGTAGTGTACATAGGATAGGCGGTGACTTGACTCCCTAGACTACCTTAAGGAAGGGTGACTGCAACACCCAACCTTTTAAGGTGCTACTGGTAAGGCTTTTCCCAACAAGTACAAAGACAAACAACACAAACACAATCATAAAATTGACAATCAAGCTAAGCGAACACAAACATACCTAAAAATCCTTAAGGGCTACATATTAACATAAAAGGCTTTAACAAGCCATAAACTTAAAACATTGTTCAAAAGGCTTCACCAAAGCCTGCCACCACACTTGGAACCTTACCAGGCTCCACAAAAGAAACATTGTTTAAAAACCACCATAGGAGATAATTAGTTGTTCACAAACACATTGCTAAAAAAGCTACGAATTAGATTAAAGCATAAGATATTCAAGCAACACCACCCGAAGCAGAAGGCTTCGAGGCTTCATCCTCCACAACAGTCCCCCCACCTTTGCTTTCTTTGCTTTCTTCGCTTTCTTGGGGTTTCTTCTCAGCACCATCACCACCAGTTCCTGAAGCATCCAAGCTTACATCCTTTTGAGCACCCTCATGCACATCATGAGTCTCTTCACTATCACCAGAGTAGGCTCTCTTCTTGGAAAATTTTTCAAGGATTTCAGCACACACTGCCTCATTCAGACCAGGAGGCTTCAATTGCTTTAGTTCCTGCAACGGTTTTCCATAAAAAGAAGAAACCTGGGTAACATAAGGATTGGTTGAATGCTCCATCTTCACAACCGACTCTTTAAACACTTCCATAGAGTTGGGTCGGTAGAAAGGAGGCTGCTCCAGATCCTGACCAACTTCATGAGCTTTAAACTCAGCAACAAAACCTGTATACTTGCCATGAACAAGTAGCTTAGTGTAGACTTCCCCTAAAGCAGAATTGAACTCGGCTGAATGAAGAAGATATGTGACCACCTGCTGGAACCCATTTTCAATTAACCATTTGTTGTCATCCAAAGCATGGGAAAGGGAAGCCTCTAACCTTCCTTTCTCTGCCTCAAAGGCCTTCTTCTCCACATCCAGTGCTGCCCTATCCACCCCTCTTAAGTTCATCAATGAGACTAATCAAAGTCTTCTCCTTCTCAGCATATTCAAGAGCATCCTTTCTCAGAGCAGCAAGGGATTGTTTCATTTCCTTCTTCTTCTTGGCAAAGTCCTCATATTCAGCCATCCTCTTTCTAAATTTGCTTACACCCTCGGGAAGCATAGCAGCAAGATTGCAGGTTCCCATCATCATCTTAGTCAACAAAACATCATCATCCATATCCTCCAAGGTATCTTTCACACCAAGAGAGGCAAGATGAGCCACAACATCCTCACAAACCGCAGAGGATTTAAATGTATCACCAACCTCCACACTCCAACCAGGGGTATAAACCCCTTCACCTTCTACACTTATTGAACCTTCAACAGTCTTCAGCACAGCAACCTTCGCAACAGTCTTCTTGCCCTTACCCTTCTTCGCCACAACCACTGGAAGTTTCTCAGGAATCCCAGTTTCAACACCCTCATCTTTGTCATTTTCTGAATCTTCAATCTCATCACTCACAGTTACAGTCTCCGACACATCAGCTGGCTTGGCAGCCTTCAACAAACGACGACTTGACCTCCTGGTTGAAGCCTTGGAAGATGTAGGCTTTGAAAAGCTCTTAACATTCGGAACAGGCACATAGTTCGTCCCATCATATCTCCCCTTCTCATATTTCACTAACGCCTCCTCACCTTCCACAGCCTTAGCATCCTTAAACACAACCTCTGCTGCATCATCACCCTTAATGAAGTCTAGTGCAGACATGACTACAAAAACAGGAAAACATTAAACGGCATAAGCATCGATCAAAGAAAAAACAGTAAAATAAATAACAAACAATAAGCATACCCTGATCATCCTTCATGAGAGCTGGATCTCTACCCTCTTTATCCCACCGGGTACTAATCCCGGATAAAACCAAAAAGGGCTCATCAAAAGGACAAAGCCTTGAAGGACATGCTCGAAAGGCCTTGAGAAAGTTCTCATCCAACTCAGTTTCATATGGTTCCATTTCGTTCAGAATAGCATCAGGATGCCTCCAAATAGGTTTAAAAGGGAGGATACAGTCAGAAACCCAGAAAATCTTGTCTTCCACACACCAACCGTAGTCACGTAGGAAGAAATCAAGGGAATGTCAACTTGAGACGTCTCAAACGTATACCAATCGCCATTCTTGGCCAATCGGAAGAAACGTCTGAACATAAGAAGAGTGGGATCGTACCTAAGGGCTCGACATAAAATCTCGAAATGCAAAACCCGGGCTAACCCATGTGGATGAAACTGACCAAAGGAGACTCTATAATATTCGAGAACGTTCAAAAAAATGGAAAAAGGATGACGAAGATTTGAAAACTCAAAATGACGGCAATAAAGTGCAATAGAACCACTCGGAAATCGATTGATCGGGTCAGTAAGCCCAGGAGCAACTGGGTTAAATGAAAGATCAATGTCCCATTCTGCACAGAACGATTCAACCTCTTCCTGTGTAAGGGAAGAAAAGTTGATCGCCATGTCCTTCTTGGCGCCCATTTTTTCCTTGAAGGATGATCAGATGAAGGAGATGAAAAGAAGACTAACCTGGTAATTGCAAGGAAAGAAACCCTAGAAAGAAAGTAAAACCGCCAACTGAAATGGTAAAGTAAAAGAGTAGAAAGATTAAAATAAAAGAATGAAATTATAAATATAATATATAAAAAAAGCAATGATGCTTTGCATTAAAAACTGCCGCCTGGGAAGACTGACACTTGTTACATAAGGTGTCATTTCGAAATTCGAATCCAGAGAAACAAACTGCCTGGAACAAAACAAACTTTCAACCCTTGAGCCTTTCAAATGCCCATAAACTTAGCAAAAAGTCAGAAGCCTTTGAGCTACGCCACAAAAACTCCTGACTTGGGGGGCTGATGACGTGGGTAGCCTAAAGCAAAAATAAGTTAATAACATCTCATAATACTACTTAAAAGGTTAAAGGATACAAAGGTTCCAGGGTCGATAAAGCACTGATCAAAAGATGACCTGTCTTGTCATCACATTTCTCAGTCAAAGCAAATAGCTGTCCATATCTCACCTGTGGAGATACTGCAATACACGGACCGCAGGTCCAAATCCATCCTTGGATAAAAGTGGTATGTCCCCAAATTGCATCATGGATCAAGATGATACTCCTACTCAAAGAAGAAGATGCTTCTTCTATAAATCAGATCGCCCATTCAGATCTGATCACACCTTTTCCGATATTCTCACTTACACGTCTTCTATTCTCTTTGATAATACACGTGTGAAGATTCCCTCTATCACACTAACACTTCACTTGAGTTTATAACTTCACTTCTGGCTTTGAGTCTCACTCAAACCAGAATCATAACACTCAAATCATAATAATCTTGAACCTCCTTCTACGTTTTGCAACGTAGAGGGACACCATGACATGCGTTAGGCAAAACGAAACCCTTTAACCCTTCCTTGGACTCTCAACTAACGTTAGACCTATATTTGTTGTAGCAACACACCCGATTCTTTGGCCATCTTTCCCAAGCTTCTGTCCATGTGGAACGATTTGTGCGAGCTCTCGCCTTTTCCCTGAATTCAATCGGGTTGGACTTCGCCCAGCCTGATAGATAAAGTACACTCTCTGGTCTATTTTTTTTCATAATCTCCCATTTGCTCCCGTTAAAAGAAGAAAATCTAAATCGACACAGATCAAATACTTATTTAAAATAGACATTTAAAACAACCATAGAAACTAATAGATTGATGACATGAACCAGAATTTAACTATTCAGAAGGTTCAAACATTCTTTACGAAAAGAATACACGTGGTTACATGTTTATTTGAAAGGTTGGAGATGGAAAGTTTGTCAGTAGCCGGGTTGAGGTATAAAATTCATGAAGCTACAAAGACTAGCGACAACCAAAAATCAATCTTTTTTCATGGGGGGGGTAACCATATTCCGTCTAAAACTAATCTCGCATATCGTGGCTTGAATGTGGGAGACATGTTATGCCCCCGGTGTGGGCTACGGGAGGAAACAGTTGAGCATATCATGTGGGATTGTTGGATAGCTAAATCCATATTGTGGACGATTTTGGTTTGGTTTAAAATCCCTTTTCCATCCGGATATGTTTATATCTTTCAACTTCTTAGTATATCTAGAGACTTGAAAGGATCAAAGGAGTGGAAGAAGATGATAGGAGCGATTTTAATGGTGAAAGTTTGGGAAATATGGAAGGCAAGCAACGAGAAGACTTTCAACAACCATCATATCCACTTCAATAGCACGGCGGATCTTATTAAATAAAACTCGTTCTTATGGGTAACGAGTAGATCTAAATTTTGTAACATTGATTAGCGTAGATGGTCGGATTTTTAACATTTGAGATGTTTTCTTGTAACTTGTCGGGGTTCCAGCGTCTAGCTAGCCCATTTCTATTTTTTAATAGAAGTTTCAAGTGATTACATGTTATACCTTGAACATTGTATTATGTTATTGCAATTTAGCGTCAACACATAATTGTGTTAAGTTTTATTTCCTAAATAATCTGTACAGTTAAATAGGGGTGGTAAAATGGGTAGGTTGGGTTGGTTTGGTTGTTGGGTCAGGATGGGTTTGGGTCAAGATGGGTAAATTAAAAAAATGGGTTAGGATGGGTTGGGTCAGAATGGGTTTAGGCCAGAATGGTTTGGATTATGATAGGTTCACATCAAAATAGATTAATTTTTTTTCTTAAATTAAAATAACAATAAAAACTAAAAATTTTAAAAAAAGTAAAATAAAATTAAAATAAAAAAAATAAATGTAAATGAAATTTTAAGGGATCCGAAATATTTCACTTAGAACCGGGCCGGTTAACAACCCGGACCGTTTCGACCAGATCGTGCTCGTTATCGGACCGTTTTGACTTGACCTGGCCCGTTAATGACCGAACAGTTTCAAACCGACTGACCGTTATCGATCCGGATCAGGGCCGGTAACGACCCGGAATATTTCGACCCGACCGGATCCGTTAGCGATCAGGACCGTTTCGACCCGGTCGGGCCCGTCAGCGACCGGACTCGTTTCGACCCGGTCGGGCCCGTTTGCAATCCAGACCGTTTCGACTTGATCTGGCTCGTCAACGACCGGGTCCGTTAGCGACCCAGACCATTTCGAACCGGACGGGCCCGGTAACGACCCAGGCCGTTTCAACCTGACCCGTCCCGTAGCGACCCGAACCGTTTCGACCCATCCGGGCCCGGTAGCGACCGGACCATTTCGACCCGACCGGGCCCGGTAACGACCCAGATCATTTCAACCTGATTCGTCCCGTAGTGACCTGGACCGTTTTGACCCGATCGGGCCCGGTAACGACCTAGACAGTTTCAACCTAACTCGTCCGGTAGTGACCCGGATCGTTTCGACCCGGCCGGGCCCGATACCGACGTGGACCGTTTTGACCCGACCGGGCACGGTAACGAACCAGACCATTTCAACCTGACCCGTCCCGTAGCGACCCAGACTGTTTCGACCCAGTTGGGCCTGGTAGCGACCCGGACCGTTTTGGCCCGATCGGTCCCGGTAACGATCAAGACCGTTTCAACATGACTCGTCCCGTAGTGTCCCGGACCGTTTCGACCCGACCGGGCCAGGTATCGACCCAGGCCGTTTCAACCTGACCCGTCCGGTAGCGACCCGGACTGTTTCGACCTGACCAGACCCGATAGCGACCCGGACCGTTTCGAACCGACAGGGCCCGTCAATAACCAGACCATTTCGACCCGAACGAGCCGGTCAACAACCCGAACGGTTTCGATGAGATCGGTCTCGTTAACGACCCGTGTTGTTTTGACCTGGTCGTCCGTTAACGACCCGAACGGTTTCGAACAGACGGGGGTTATCAACAAATGCAAAAGATATAATTTTTGTTTTTAATGACATTTTTTCATGAGACATCAACGCTTTTAGTGTTGGGTGAGTTTTAATTTAGATTTGTATATGGTTATCTAAAAATACCCATCCTGACTCATTTGTTTTTTTTTTGACATATCCATCCTGACCCACCTACTTATTTTCTACAATTAAAATTACCTTTCCTAACCCCCTTGAAAATTATACTAAATCCATTTCAACCAACAAGGTCAAATTTTAAACCCAAAATAATCCAAACTCAATTAGATGGGTTGAAATTGTCAGGTCTACAGTTAAAACTTAACATCAGCAACACATAATTGCATATTTGTGTACCTTTTATTATTGTGTTAAGATTATCCCTATTTTATTTTAACACAAAATATGTATTATAGTAACATAGCATATGTACCTATTATTTAACATAATATGTACCTAAAATATGCAAATAAATGTAAGTTTAATAAGCAAAACAGAATATGTGTTTCTTATCTCCATAATATGTATAATACCATAAAAAAAATACAAATTCCACCACATTCTTCCTCAGCCTCGGGCGGTAAGTCTGAAGTCATCGGCAGAGGTGTGAGGAGGGCGGTGACGACGGTAAATCTGGAGGCATCGGCAGGAGGGAGGCGACAGAGTCATCGACCGGGTGAAACCCCTATCATCCACCGTTGGCGGCGGACTAAAACCTAAAGAGATGAGATGTAAAAGATGAGGGTTTAAAGTGGTGGTGGTTGGTAGGTGAAGGTAATGGGTGGTGGCGGCAGAGGCGACGGCGGTGGATGGCAACGGTGGTAGGGGTGGGTGAAGGTCGGGTGGCTATGTTTGTGGTGGTCTAAAGATTGATATCAGTCAAAAATACAGATCGTGGCATGAAGATAAAGGGATTCAACAGAGCTTTACACGTGGCCTAGTGGGTGGATTCAATAGAGCTCTACACGTGTCCTACTATGTGGATCATAGTTGTTTTAAAAAAAACGAAAAAAAAAGAAGCCTACAAGAGTCGAACCCGGGTACTATACCAAACAAAACATGACCCCCACCATCTGTGTCACACCATACTGCTTAAACATAACTGAAAACATAGGTATTTAATATAACAAAAAAGTAAAAAAAATAATAAAAACACTATTCAATGCAGTTTCTCTATTAATATAGTATAATTTAAAAAGTTTCTAGATAAGGATCTATTCCATAAAACTCCTTTCATCTTCCTGAAGTTGATTTAAATTCAACTGTGAATAGTTAGTTATTAACATGTTTATATTATTATTATGCCAACATCTTAACCAATACTTATATAATCTTAATTTAATTAAATAAAATCCTATGTTGCATTATTACACCCAATTTATAAACTATTATTAGTTTATCTATACTACATTATAAAGTACCAAAGATATACCATATGGTAATTTTACCATACAAACAACTTTTAATGCAACATGTACAATGTAGTGAAGCTTATTTATGAGTGTATATTCGTCCGTTAAAGCAAAGTTAATATGCCCATAAGGGTATTTTGGTAAATTTATCTACCCAATTGTTCACAACCTAAAGAATTCATTCCCATTCTAACCCTCTCCCCCTTCACCTTTTCCTCTCACCCATTATGTATTGAATACCACGTCTCTTCAAATCTTCTTCAATGAATTCATCACACCAAAAGCCTATGGTGTCAATCCCATAAATCCAATCAATTTCCCATCACCAGCACCTCAAACTTGAAGCAACAACCAAAAAAGATGTTGGCTCAGCAATCGTCGATCATCAGGTGAAGAAATCAAGCATCATCGGTTACCCACGCATCATATTCTTTAAGCGCCCCTCCCTAATCAGTAGCAACCATGTCTGGTGATCTAATTTCTGATTGAAAATCCCCGCCCGAGAAGATTACGAATCAAGGAGACACGAGAGGTAAAGCATTCCGCACTTCTATATATAATTAAGAATTTTACATTTTGATATGCGGTTGATTACTAAATCAATTGATGAATTTTGATCATTGGGGCGAGATGCGGCGGCATCGGTTGGTCGGAACTCCAAGTCACGGGTGAGAGATAGATGGAGGTGATGGTTTGAAGTGAAAGACGGTGTTCGTGAAAGGTGTGATCGTAGGTGGTTGTCGTTTGGTGACCGCGGTTAAATATTTTAATACCTTATCGCTATTTACGAAATAGTGGGCGCTATGAGTGTCGCTATCGCTACAAAGCATATCTGTCGGTCGAATCAAGGAGACTCGACCGCTATTCGCTACTGGTAACTATGCTCTAATCTTTTGAATAGAGAGACAAGCTTCAAGGTTTCACATGTCTCCATTCCAAGAGTACACAAATATGCTAGCAAAAGCCCACCACAAAGGCAATTACTCATTTTGAATAATCCAAGATATTTAGTATTGTCGCTTATAGCTTAGAGTCTCATGTTGGGTGTAGCGCAAACTTTCAAACCAAAATGATTTGGTTTACCATGCCGCAATGTGGGTGGGATATTTATAAATAAAACATTAAATGTATCTCACAATAGAAATTAAAGTTCAGTTATAAGATTATGTAATGAAGCTAATTCCAATTTCGCTATTAAAATTTTAGCGTTTCTGGAATGAATTAAAAAAACATTCTTATTTTTGCTGCTTACAACTTCTAATAATTTTTATTTCTTTTTCTTTCTTATTTCTGCGAACACCACACAAACCCCAACAGCTATTAGTAAACAAAATAAATGCACCCGTAGCAACGTGTGGGCATTCCTACTAGTTATTAAATAAAAATAATAAAGTAACAAATCTATAACTTATAATAAAAGAATTGAACTTTGATGATGTGGCATTCAATGGAGGCCTCAACCCCTCTTTGAATGTGTCATGTGGCATCATGTAGGATTTTTTAATTTTTGAGTTTTTTTAATAAATCTATATATATTATAATTATTTTAGGAAAAGATAAGAATTTAAAAACACAATTAAAGTTTCTCTCTAATGTTTCCTCCCATAACTTTTAAACGTTAATATCTTTTATATACGAGATTTTTCCGGGGTTGAAATATCTAATATAACATAATAAAATATCTAATATGACAACATAATTAATGATTTGCCAATACATGATTAATGAATAATAATAATAATAATAATAATAATAATAATAATAATAATAATAATAATATTATTATTATTCATTAATCATGTATTGGCAAATCATTAATTATGTTGTCATATTAGATATTTTATTATGTTATATTAGATATTTCAACCCCGGGACACTCCCGGGATAAAAGCTAGTAGAATATGGGGCTGTTTGGCAAGTGCTGAACCAGTAAGTGCTGAATCAATAAGAGGTCTGAATGGTTAAGAGGCTCTGAACCAGTAAGTGCTGAATCAATAAGAGCTGTTTGGCTGTATCTCTGAATGACTGTGCAGAATGACTATTTTACCCCTCTGAACTATTATGTGCTGAATGAATGTATCTGTTTGGCCAGAGTTCTGAATAGTGTACAAATTGATGAAAAATTGTAAAAGGAAAATACAAAACGTCATAAATCCTTTTACAAAATCATAGTGATTCTTCATTTGACGTTGGTCCACTATGAAATTGTTTTGAGTTTTCAATTTTTCAGCTACATTTTTCCACGACGCTTGTTTAAGACTACTTCCTTCACGTCCATTAACGGTTACTTCATGAACACATGCTTCAAGAAAGGTTTTTTCAACACCTTCTTGCTTCCAATTAATCCTAATCCTTTTCGCCATTTCTTTGGATATTGGTTCCTAAAGATAAGGGATTTAAACCACCTCAATCATATCAATTATCCAATGTTTCTAATATAACAACTAGTAACAATCAACATACAACATAAAGAAAACATGTATCTTTTTCAACATACAACACAACCATTCTACCATACAACATACAACATAACAATCAACATACTACATACAACATACAACATAACAATCAACATACAACATAACAATCAACATACAACATACAACATAACAATCAACATACAACATAACAATCAACATACAACATAACATACAACATAGAGACATAACAAAAAAAATTTGAAAAATAAACTAAATTCAGAAAAAAAATCTGAAAAATATATCACCAAATTCATATATATATCACCAAATTCAGAAAAAAAATAATAAAAGAAAAAAAATCTGAAAAATAAACAAAATCTAAAAAATAAACAAACAATAACAATAACCAAATAATAATACAAGAAAATAAACCAAATAACCAAAATCTAAAACAACCACATCATAATAATACAAGAAAATCGGTTTAAAAAAAACGGGATACCTGTGTGCTCGCAGATCTGCGGAGGAGGAAGGGTGTGGCCCGAGGAGGAGGTGGGGAGACGGAGGAGGAAAGCTGTGGCCGGAGGTGGGGGGCCGGCGGCGGCGGTTGGTGGTGAGCAGAGGGTTGGGGGCGGAGGGTTGGGTTGGAGGGTTGGGGGTGAAGGGTTTGGAAGGTGTAAAGAGGAAGGAAGGGTTTTTTTGTCTAAATTTTCTTTCAGCATATGTTTGTATCTGAATGATTCAGACTTTATGATTCAGTTAAGAGGCTTGTATTTTTGCAACCAAACAACCAAGCCTCTGTCCAAATAAGAGGCCAGCCTCTTAATGAATCATTAAGAGGGTAAACAAACAGCCCCTATATAAAAAAATGTTTGACGGAAAAAGCACTTGTTATCAAGGAGTAGAAAGAGAGAACAAAGTTTTCAGTCTAAAGCCTTAAATATAATGAGCCGTCTTTCATTTTTACTTTTATTTTGATTAAGAAGTTTAATTAACTTAGAATTATTATCTTCACATAAAACAAAAGGTTTGTATGTGTTGTTAAATTTAATGCAACTATTTTATTAGTCGGGAGCTTGGTGGAGTACTATGTCACCGTACATCATTGCCAGGCTCGTGACGTTGTACGGCGGAGCTTACATGACGGTGCTTGCTCGCTCAATGGACATCGTTCCTGAGGACACCTTGGTGTCCGCCGAACGGAGCAAGCGAATTTTTCGCGACTTCCCCGGTGGTGTGGGTCCTCGGCTCTGGTCGCTGGCGGCCGAATCCCTTATGCCCCGGGGGCATTGCTAGCGCAGGGGGTTATCCCGGTTTTGTGGAGTTGGAACTGGGAGTAGCAGCACCTCCTTACATGCAGCAGCAGCCCTAGCCGGAGGCAGGTGATGAAGCCGATGATGCCCCCGTCACTCCGCAACCACCATTGCAGTCACAGCAGTAGTACCCGCAGCATATGTATGACGACTTACCACCTGCTGCGCGGTTGGTGGCCCACGACTTTGATCGTCACTTCCGCCGTTGCGAGCGCTTACAGGGGTGGACGATTGAGATGTTGTAGGCGATATCACAACAAGTCGGAGTGCTTGCGATACCACTACCACAGTCACCATCGCCAAAGGATTAGTGATTGTATATTTATGTTAGTTTGTAGTAAACTTTTAGTTGTATTTTTGTTTTGTATGTACAAACTCATTATATATCTATGCAATTGATCATTTGTTTACATGATGTTTGTTTCGAATGTTTACATTCTTTTTTAAAAAAAAAAATTGCAACATATGGTACGATGTAGCATTTATTTAAACATGTTTGTGTTATTTTATAAAAACTAAATTTTTGTAAAATGGTAAAATAATTAATGGACTCATAAACAACAAATTGAAGTTTTATAAAATGTTAAACGACATCGCCATTGAAGTTGAAAATAATAACAATAATAATAACGTAAGGTTTGTGGATACGATGGGTTAGAGAGATTTAAGTTTATCAAACTCATATGTCAAGTCGGTGCAAGTTATTTCTCATTGACTTGTTACAAAAAAAGAAAAGAAAGTAACATTTCAATAGTTTTTCCTGGCTTAAAAACTTATTGAATGTTAATAAAATGTTAAAATAATAAATGAACTAATAAATAACAAATGAACAATAAAATCGGTTAAAATTTATAAACCGCCTTATCACCAATTACTTCTCATTGACTTGTTACAAAAAAGAAAAGAATATTACATTTCAATAGTTTTTCCTGACTTAAAAACTTCTCGTGTGATTTGGTATATTCACACCAATATATTTTCAAACAAAAAACCTTAAAAAATACACATTAAACACACCTAAAATCCTACAAAAAAAAAAACCACCAAAACTCACCAACCCCCCCCCCCCCCCCCCTAAAAAAACCATCCCAATCCCAAGGAAGATTGACACAAGTCAGCATATGTACTTCAAAGCGTCACAATATGTCTATAGCGTGACGTTTTGACCTACATGGGGATGTAAACAGACAATAGGAGATGGGTATAGACCAGGCCTATAACAAATACAAAATAAGTATATTTATCATTTGTTTTTATAAGCATAATCACCATGATATACGGTAAGTTTTAAAGGGTGTGTTTCATTATGATGACGATATGTTTGTCTAATCACTATAACTCACATCAATAAAATGGTTTATTAATTACGAGAAAGATTAAAATAGATAAGAGTCTTTTTTTTTTTGAACGGCCAACGAAACTCTTTTATTCCGAATCATACTAGCAAGACACTAGCCAAAATACAACCATCCGACAAGACCAACCGTCCTACAAAAAACAACAGGAACGAAATACATGACCGCTTACACAAACAATAAACCGACCACCTAGATGCACACAAGCTATCTCATCTTATCCGTATCGAACCTTCGCCATGAGTCCCAAGTCATAGACGACATCTTTGCCCGGTACTTAACCCATAAGAAGCTCGTTGTCTTGATCTCTTCAATTATTTTCTGAACCGAAACAGCTTTCTGCCGAAACACAACTTCATTTCGGGCACGCCAAATGCTCCAAAAGGATGTCAAAATAACCGAATAGAAGGCCTTTCTTGGTCTCGAACCTGTAAATGCTGACTCATGTAACCCGAGTAAGTCCCTAACATGGAATACAAACAGGTTTGGAACATGACACCATTGCGAAATCTGCTGCCACACATCAAGGTTGGAGAGGTATTTTTGGTATTACTTGCAATTGTGATGTTTTTTCTAAGTTTCATCCATACATTTTAAATGACAATAACTTTTTCATATTACATCATTTAAAAAAATACACAATTAAAACAAGTCTTTTATTCTTTTCAATTTTCATACTCTACTACTATACTTTAAAAAAATTAATGGGTTATAACGTGCGTTATTAAGATGTATAACCATCATTATGATGTATATGTGCATCATTTTGATGTGTAACATGTGTAATTGTGACTATAACATGCGTGATTATTTGGGGTTTTGTCCGCACGAGTTTACCTTTGGCTTTATGGACACATGTCGTCTTCTGGATATGTATGTACTAAAAGTGAAATAAATTAAGGTGGGAACTCTCAAAGTTTTGTAGGGTTGTATTTTGTATTTTAAAGGTTGTATTTATTATTGTATTGTGTCTTAATTAGGAGAGGTGGAGATAATTTAGGAAGTATTGCATAGAACACGTGTACCTTATGTTTTGAAAGTTTTAAAAGACATCAAATTATTTTATTTTTTTTTGTAAATTTACATCTCTATTCATTTAAAATGCTTTATAATGTAAAATGTGGTTATGTGGTCGATATGTTGGATTTGAGTTCCATTGTTGAGGGCTTAAAGTAGGCTTTAATTGTAACGGTTGGGTCAATTCAATCGTCCGTAAATCAAAGGGTAAGTGAACACAGCGAAGGGGTTCCATTGATTATAGCGATGTGAAGTGAATCGATGATGATTGAATACATGACGATTAAGTACCATTGATTTTCGCCTAAAAGGTTTAAATCTTGAGATGAGAATTACCATTTTATCCATAAGAGTTGTTTTGCATAGTATATAATTTGTACTAATAATGTTGTTTTACCTATAAAAGTTTTTTTTTATATTATTTGTTTTTACTATTACCGTATGATTCTTAATATTTGTTTATAAAGTACTATTACAATTTTTTTAGTTTTCTTTTATATTATTGTTTACTATTTCAATGTTTTTAGTGATTTATTAGAACTTATATTTGCATATGTTTTTTTTAGTTATACTTATTATTTGTTATATTATACTACTAGTTACTTACACTTATATTAAATAAGAGGGACAAAATGGTAAATATCACTTTTTAATGCATTAATACTTGTACTATATGTGACAATTTTTTTTTTCTTTAAGTGTCTTAAAAATGATGTTAATCGCACATAGTCCTCAACCGGTTGTGAATGAAACAATGAATTGGAAAGGTTGTGTGCCATTAAAAGTTAAGATTATGGTGTGGAGAGCAATGTGTAATCGTTTGCCTACGAAAATGGAGCTCATCAAACGTGGTTTATCGTTGCCGGATGTTCTATGTAATCTATGCGACTCGGAGGAGGAGACGACTACTCACTTCCTAACGGGTTGTTTTTTTGCAGCAGAGATTTGGTCCCGTATAGAGTGTTGGTGCCGGCTGCCCTCTATGATTGTTTTCGATGTTCCTGATTTGGTGAAGATAGCCGATGTTCATGCTACATCAAGTCAATCGAAATTCATTTTGAGAGGTATCATTTTCACTACTATGTGGGCGATATGGAATGAACGCAACGATAGAATTTTTAAAGGCAAAAGTCGTCGACCCATTGAAGTGGTGGAGAACATTAAAATGATGTCGTTTTTTTGGATCCGTTATAGGTCTAGCTTGAAAGGTTTAGATTGGAATGCTTGGTGTAATTACCCTTTAGACTTGTTGTAATGTCGTTTTGTTTTGCCAGGGGTCATTGTTTTGAGGACCGTTCCGTGCTTTTTTGAATGAATTTAACCTTTCAAAAAAAAATTACCGTACATTATTGATTATGTCTATCTAAAATGAGCGTTATACAGTAGGGTAGATGGATATCGAAAGATTGACATTGATGTGACATGATAATTATCTCTAATACATTATAAAGAGGGAGCAATGGGCAAAGATGTCCAACTTGACAAAGTTAAGATGACATCTCAAAGTTAAGAACACACGAATACATATAGTCGAACATGCTCTATAATTTATTTGTTTGCAAGAGTCTATGTGTAGCATTCACAGCCCATCCCTTATTTCCTCCCCCATTTTTAAAATTTAAGAAAATCCCACAAAAAACTCACTCCATCCCAATCCCTACCCTCATACCCCATTTCTAAAATTTGCAAAAAAAACCTATGTTGAGCCGGGCCCTCATATATGGGATCTTCTATACTTCCCCCATCTCATTTAATAATAATAAAATAATTCAAATTGAAGGTGGAATGGTTTAATGTTGGTTATAAAAAAAGAAAATAATAATAAAAAAAGCTTATAGGAGATATGAATAGAGAATGGGATGTGAGAGACTTTGTAAAAGTAAGAGGCAAATTTAGAAAACTATGATTTTTCCTTAAGTTATATGGTTAGGGATGGGGGACGGGTTATATAACTGATAATATTTTTATAGAAATATAAAGCTAGAAAACCAATTAAATTTTTATAGTTATTAGTTTCTTTCTATTTTCAAATTTTCTATCAAAGCAAAGATTGATCACATTGACCAATTTTTACTTTTAATTTTCCCACTAAATGATTGAAAGATTTGGAGGGTGAGTTGAGTCTTCTTGGTCACAAAAGCACTACTGTACTGGCCCACTTCTACAGGTGTACACACAAAAAAGGTGCGAGACAACTTGGTTTGTAGGGATAATAAAGTTTGTTGGACCTTTTAACAAGTTGAGGCATAGCATGAAGATGAACTTAAGGTATTCTAGCATTTGTAAATTACACTATTACACACTCGAACCATATAAAATTCTTATCTAAAAAGGTAGGCATGATCATATGACTCAAAAAATGAAACCGTTACAAGTCAGTTGCTTGTAACGAAATGAAGATGGTAAGATTCATGATTTTGATAAATAGTCCACATAAAAACCAGCTATTTATGTATTAGAAGTTTTAATTTTCTTTTTCAAAGAATTTCAGCGAAAAAGTCGTTGAATTGGATTTCATTTGTACATGCAAAAATTATCACATAACTAAAGGGACGTAGGCACATGGTAAGGTACGTATGCGTTCGGTCGAATCTTTATAAAAGTCTTTTTTTAGTGTTATATATACATGTATTTAGACATTGCACCCGTATAAATTTAGGCATCGAACTTATAGAAATCTTTGTAGCGAACCCTTAGAAATTTTGACACCGAAACTTTGGAAAACTTCACACCGAATCTTAGAAAATCTGACAACGAACCTTAACCCAAATTTCAATTAAAAAAGAATAATTTATTAAGCCCACATTCTATTAAAAAAAATAACCATTAACTCATTTAGTTCACATTCAATTTTAAAAAATAATTCATTAATGCTTAACACCTACACATCTATCTATATTAATCTATACTATATTATAAAGCATGAGGGAAGGATACCAACCAAATTTAAGTAATTACAATATTTTATGCTTATAGTACAATGCTTAATGAATTTAGGTAGGGGCAAAATGGTCTTTCTAAATCAATATTAAATAATAGGAATTAATAAATTTGGTTTTAGAACTTTAAGAGTTAAATTGTGACTTAGCTAATAATATTCAAGGCCTAAGTGACAAAATGCAAAAGAAAATTCAAAAGTCATCTTCAATCTTCCATTATGTAACTCTCGATCGGAGTCCCGAATTGAAACCATCGCAACCTTTGCACTTCATAACCGGCCTTGACAATCATAGAAGATTAATGCTGGAAACCTTTCATTTTGGTATTATACAACCTTTCATTTTGAGTATGTGTTTTATAGTAATGAGACCAAAATGAAATATTGATGCTGAACCTAATTCTATATTAATAAAAGAAAACATATGAGGGACACATGACACGCCCTCATAAAGTCTCTTATTTTATATTTAATACAATAAAATTATTTTAATTTGTTTAGTTATTTAATTATTTATTTAATAATTTGCATTCATTCCGTTTTTAATGAATTCGGTTACAACAATGATTATTGATATACTAACCAAATTTAGTTTAATATATTTATACTATGTTTTTTTATAAATCAACGAATACAATTATATATTAATACAAAATTAGAAATAAATTATCGGACATACCTTGAAAATGTTTATTAACTAAACGAAGTAAAAATTATTAAAAAAATTAGTGATTCTCTAATTTTAATTTATTTAATAATCTGCATTCATTCTGTTTTTAATGATTTCGGTTACAACTGTGATTATTAATATTCTAACCAAAATTTAGTTTAATATATTTATACTATGTTTTTATTAATCAACTAATATAATTATATGTTAATACAAAATTAGAAATAAATTATTGGACATACCTTGAAAATGTTTATTAACTAAACGAAGTAAAAATTATTAAAAAATTTATTGATTTTTTTTTTAAAATACGTATTTATATGTTACTAATTTGAATTTAAATAGTGTATCTTAAATTAATTGGTTATAATAATTTGGTCTTTCACTCCAATTTTAAAACTATATTTGTTACAATGTTTGATAAATGATTATTAAGTTTTATTATTACTGGTTTTGATTATTATTTTTAGATATGATACTAAATATGCTCAACAATATAAATTAATTTTATATATTAACATTAGTTCAAAAGTAAAAATAAATAATTTAGTAGTAACACAATGTAATTAGTTAAGCTTTTGTGAGACTTTCATATTTTTCTAAGCAAATAAAATAAAATAAATCAATCCACATTAATTTTTAATATTTTATTTAACATTAAATTAAATATGCTTGGTTACTTCTGTATTAAATGATTATACACTAAGGTTAAATATTTAGGATTTGAAAAAAAAAACCTAATGTCAAGCTCTAAAATGAATGATACTCGATTCATATATCTACTACCTTATTAAGGAGGAGAGATGGGTAAGAAGGTAATTTCACCATCATTTTAAGATGGCATACAAAAGGTCACAAGGTAAACAACTATATTTTTGCCAAATCCTTCCCTTTATGCCCCTATGTGCAACATTTGATTACAATTGTACAAATGATTAATGCAAGTCATCTCTATTATTATTATTATTATACTATATATTAAAATACAATGTCGGTGCTACAGTACTACTGTAGCAGCTACAGTTTTTTTTTTTTTTTTGTGTGTGGTTGTTCATTTATTCACAAAACGAAAACCTCAGAATAAGATGGGGGAGTCGTTTTCCATTGGCGAGGCACGCAAGGGACGTGGCGAGGAGGGGAAAGAACCAACGGCAGATGAATGGTATTCTCTGTAAGTGTAGAGGTTGGCGGTTGGTGATGGTGGCGGCTATGGGTTAAGAGTTTGACAGCTGAGTCGGAGAAAATGGTGGTTCACAGATCTTTAGCGACGGTGGCCTGGTGGTGGGTTGCGGAGAAGTCGTTTCTCATATTGTGATTTTTTGCGGGTGCCCGTCGCCGGAGGATGACGACCAGTAGGATGACATATGTGCCATAGAGTGGGGGTTCATTCCGGTGGCGGTGACGATGGCTTTTCCTTGGTAGAGGAGAGGGTAAATAGAAACTAGAAAGAGATGAAGATGATGTTTTAAAATACAAAAGGACAAACGTGAAGCAAATATAAATTTGATTTGACTATTTGAGTTAAAATAGTAAAACGCGATGCTCTGAAGAGCTTTTACATTGTTAATTTTGTAAAATTATAAATAAGGATATTCATTACGTGCAATTTATGGATTTAGTTAAATTTGTATATTTTAAGTTGTTATTATATATAAACATAATCATTATACAAAGTTTCCATCGGCTCTTTTTATATTTAGTTTTTTTTTATAAAGTATTAACAGAAACAAAATTGTTTCTCCTTTTGTAATTAAAACAAAAACTAAAATATACGTTAACCCCTCACTCATAGAATTTTATGACACTTGATTATTGACGTTGATGGTTTTATTATCTTTAAATTAAACAATTATATTGTTGTTATTTTCTAAATGTAAATTTTATATGGATTCGAGTTGGTATAACTTCGACTTATTATGCGTTTCGATGATATAAATTCGAGTTATCATACGTTATGATGCCGCCGCATAATAATAAGTTAATTTCATTTTTATACTTTTAAGTTAATTTCATTTTTATATCTTAGCCTAAACATCATTGCTCTTATTACTTTTGATTTGTTCATTTTGTTGTATCTGCAATCTGAAAGGTACTAGCCACAGTATGGAATATATATTTTGAAAAGTTTGAAAAAAAAGTTTTAGATGAAAATGATTTTTTAACAAGAAATTACTTAAAGGATGATGAATAATTTATATTTTTTTACTGTTTACAAGAAATTATTTTTAATATAACATGTAATTTATTTTTGTCTTAATTATATTTATATATTTATAAAATATCACAATTTAAATTTATTCATCATGTGTATCATATAGGTACATAACCTAGTAAGCCAATAAACCATTTGCATAGCAATGCATCAAAAAGTAATGGATTTTTATTATTCTTTTTTACATTTTAATTTGATTTTTTCAATTATTAACGTTTTAATTTGATTTTTTTTCTGTTTTTTTTATATGACCCGAACCGAACCGCTTAACTAAATTAGAAAAAAGCCAAACTTTTGTGATGGACAATAGGTCGTCCGTTCCTCACTAATTTATTTCCTTTAAATGGTTGGACAGATTGATGATGTGGACGTGAATGTTACTTCCGAAGTTTATGAGTATGATGTTGTGATTACTAAACGTTATGTAAGTTATATATCACTTTATGTTTTGTATTTCTCGTTATCTTCTTGAACTTAATTAAGTACTAATGTTTTCAACATACATCAACTTTTCAGCGTGTTCTTGCTGCAATGGCTAGGTTAGCTAAGCTTATGTGCCAACGTAAGATGTTGATTAAAATGAATGCTAGTGAAGTAAGTGTAAAGTTTATGTTGAAAAGTATAAGAATTCAATAAGATATTAGTTAAATTTTCATTTCACTTTAGTTATATAACTAGTATTAAGCCCCCGCGCGATGCGGCGGGGGCGTAAAACCATGTCAGGTAACACCAATGTCAGATCACCGCTAGCGACCACCAACACCAAAAAACTCGTAAAAGTAAAATAAATTAAAAAGGAAAAAATAACACGAATGAAAAGAAGACGTAAAATCGTTGAGCCACGCACGGTCGTTACGACGTGTTAACGCCAAAGGCATAAATTCGATGACTTTTAATTAACTATGGTTAATGTGAAGTAACTAAGTTGGTCTAGGACCCGTGCGTTGCGATGAACTTGTCAAATGGGGAAAATACACGTGTTGCGACATATCTGTCAAACGGGAAAAAATAGACAAAAAAACATATTGAACCACACCCGCACGTTGCCGCATGTCAAGTCACAAAATTTAGAACGACACTTAAAACGAAAAAATTACGAAAGATGAAAATTATGTGGGACCAAAGTTGAAAGCAAAAAAGTTTTAGGGTTAAATTGTAAAAGACGAAAGTCTTTGGGTTAAAAGTAAAAAAAATGAAAAGTTTTGGGTTAGAAATGGAAAATCAAAATTGTTAGTGTTAATTGTAAAACATGAAAATATTTGTGTTAAAAGTAAAAAAGGAAAAACCTTTGTGTTAAAAGTGTAAGATCAATTTTTTTTTTTTTTTTGAAAAACTCCCAAAGCACATCTTACAAACCACCAATGCACCAATGCTTTGGTAATTAGTAGTTTTTAAATTAACACTTTTTTATATTTTCACTTCATAGGGTTGTGGTTAGTAGATGGATAAACTTTATAAAATTCAAAGGTTTGAAACTGGGTGGCTGGTATACTTTCAAGTATGATGAAGCAGAAGGCATTTTGTTCATAACTAAACATTGATGGTTTGGTAGGTACTGCTAATATTTTGATGTTGATATAATCTTGCATATTGGTGGTATTAGCTTGTAGTTCTTAGGTTAACAATATTAACTTTTTCACTTTTTATTTTGTAGTTATGAATATGATTATGTTAGGTTGTCAAAGCTTGGTCAGTTTTGATGTAAATATATATCAAGCCTTTTTGAATTTGTAAATGTAGTGTCATCGTTAGTATTGTATAATTATCATGTTTATATTTTCTTTTTTAGTGTAACTTACATCTAAGTAAGTATACTCATTTTGAGTTATAATATGGATATATGGAATAGTTATAGTTTACACTTTTGTTATTATAAACTTGTAAAATTGGACTAATATGTTGTCACACCCCGCCTAGGCGGAAACACGAGGTGTAACCACGAAAGTTTTTCAAGCGCACAAGATATCAGCAAACATTCATTTTTATTTATTTATAAAAATACCACACGTGTTCAACGACAACAAGTTTCACAAGATATAGTTTAAAACCCTTAGCGGGGTCAAAAGTTCTAAAGACACGTTGTATAGTAGTCGTGAGTGTGAGCCCAATCGTTTCCCAAGTTCCATCCATGATTTTAGTTACCTGAAAAACATGCATGAAAACTTTGTCAACAAAATGGGGTGAGTTCACGGGTTTTTGTAAAATGAAAAGTTTAATGAATTCCTTGAATGACCCATCATTGCCTAGCTAGGAGCAATGATGATAAACCATCATGAGTTCATAACCAAGCCTCGACGAGTGGTGCTTCGCACAATGCATATCAATGCAATGAATCGTCATAAAAGAAATGCAAGCACTCTCATATATCATATACCGGTTAGAGCGACTAACCGAGAGTGGGGGTGTCAACCCAATAGATCTATTCATGCGTTTCTAGGCAAAATCCATAGTTAATGGTTATGATAAACTAATATATGAGGGCTTTAGCGAGTACTCTTATACACATCGTCTCATGTACACCGGTCGGCTAGGAATTCATTCTAAAAACGAGTAATTGAATGCATGCTTTTCCCCCAAAACATAAAATAGTAAAAATGGGCCGTGAGAACTTACCTCAAGTCCGCGTGTAGTCTAGCAAAAGTGTATGTCCGACAGCTAGATATCTCGTCCTATATACATACATGTTACCTTAGATTTATATAAATATGTAATCTTTGGTACTCGTGGTTTACCCGGTCCTTAGCGATATGTTAGTTTAGCTTTTCTTGGTGACAACTATATATTACTTGAAAATAATAGTTTGTATAAGAAAATAGATCTTATTTTCCAACATATGATACTTTCCATAAAGTATATGTTCCTTTTGAAAAAGAGTTGTTTAGTTCATAAACACATTGATCTTTACTATACTCAAATATTATCTACACATGTATTCATACTTACTCATGCGTGTATCTATACTTATATCTATACATATGTGTATTTCCACACATAACCATATATAGGGATGTCTAAGGAATCTACACTTGTACATACATACCCATATACATATGCATCTTGGTAGTCCATACACACCTCTATCCATGCTTATGAGTTTGCTTTACACATACGTACATCATATATATATACACGCACGCATATGTATGTATGCATACAAATGGACTTTGTTTCTACTACTTAAGTAAAGTAACATGATACTTAACTTCTTATACATCTATACATACACATATACACACATGCATGCATACATGTATGTCACGCATACATACATGTGTATGCATATCCATGCACACACATACATTTACACGCATACATACATACATTACCATCTATGGTGTTGTTTTATTGTAAATAATTACTAGGAGCTAAGGTGAACCATGTGATAATCAATAAAGTAAAGAAGTAACTAGGTTAAGGTTTATACCTCCTAGTGGATCCAAGATGGAAGGCAAAATGCTAGTACTTCCTTGGTTGCTCCTAAGCTTGTGTTGTGTGTGTGTGTGTTTCGAGTGAGGAGGGAGAGCAAGGGAGGTTGTGGTGTGGTGAATGGCTCACCCAAGGCCACCTTATATAGAGGTGGAGATGAGAAGGTGCAAGGAAGTTGATTAACACTTAGGGTAAGTCAACTCTTATGGATTAGGGTGATTAGAGAATCCTTCCTAATATGGTTAGAAATCTCCAAGTGTTCCATATCCTCCTAGCATATCCAAGGTCCAAATCAACCTTTAAGAGGTCACTAATCACTTGATTATTTTGGCAAGATTCCAAGCATGAGTGACATTACATGGAGTCAACTTATGGAACTAATCAACACATGTTAATATAGGGGTTGACTTAGATTAAAAAAAAAGAATTAGAGGGCACTTAGGGGGGGGGGGGGACGGTTTTGAGGGTGCAAGGAAAGGTAGGTGTCTCCAAATGTGGTAATGATCTTTCATGGTTCTTGGTGATTAAAGGAATCCCACTATGTTTGGCTAATGATCTTGCTTTTGTCTCAAATCTTACTAGCAAATCATGGGTCTTAATCACATCTTAAGGTTGACTACACTCCCATGATGATGTTTAACTTAACAAGACTAAAGCTAATGTGACAACACATGGGGATTCTTAGAGGTCTAAACAAGCATGTGATGGATTAGAAAAAAAATAATAATATGATTGGGGGGTTCGGCCGAAAAAAGAAAGGAAAGGGGAAGGAAAAAGTGGACTTTAACAAATGAGGTAAACCAACATTCTTGATCTTAGGTGTTTAAGGAATATTACCTTATATAGTTAAACCACCAAATCTTGTATTTAATAGTCTTAGAAAGAATAATAAGACATGACACTACATTGAAGATGTTCCAAGTGTTTAATAGAAAGTAAGACATTAAACTAAGTGGTGGTGATCATCTTTGGCTAGTAGTTTTCATAAATACTAGTGTTGATCACTTGTTTCACCAAAAATGGTTTAGTTTATAAAGAACTGGTTAGTTTAATTAAGATGTAACAAAAAGAATATGTAGTGCTAAATATAAATATGTTAACTAGTTTCTTGTATTCTTGTACATATATATATATATATGCCGAAAATATACATATATGTGTGTTTCGTGTACACATATTCACATATGTGTAAGTATGCTAGTTAAATAAATACTAGGCTTTATACATAAAAATCCATGATGTTTCCCATTGTGTTATGGAATAAATGGGCATCCATACATGATTTCGAAAAATCTCTTATAAACATATAGACTATGTCACCAAGACTCGTTGATACGGGTGAAATTATACTTGTTCGGACATTGCTAGACTATCTCGGGGGACTTATGCATATAAAATGTCATGAATAATGTATGTAAAATTAAACGTTGAGTAGAAAGTGCACGGATTTTGACCTGGCTAAGTGGCGGGTGTCACATATGTAAAAACTTTCCATTAACTTAGATGTTTATGGAACAGACCTTAGGAACAGTTGTTTTAAGTAACAACTGTTTATAGCAACAGTTATTTCAGACATATCTCCTTAACAGACCCACTGCTCTGGAACATACCATAGTAAACAGACTTTGCTTGCAACAGCTGATTGACATTTTGATTTGGTATTTAGTAAACATACCTTAATAAAGTCTGTTCATGTTCTGTATAATTGGGGACTAATTGTCTTAAAAATGATATAGACTTCCCATGTTTTCACACCGGATTGCACCTAGTATATATTAATAAACCAAAGCACTAAATCCTATATGGCTCTCAAAGAGGCCATCATCCCTCATTGGGTGTGCCACGTGGCATCATCCTCTTTATTTCTATCTAAAATTCTGTTTCTCTCTCAAGTTTCCCCCATAATTTTAAAACGTTAATAGCTTTTGATTTTTTTTAAAAAAATTACACCAAGTTAACGAACGTTTTATTATCTTTCCAACGAGTACCATAGTGCTATACAAAAAACAAAAAAACGACTTTTTTGTGGGTACTTGTTCATACAGAAAAAAAAAACACAACGTGTTAAGGTAATTCATTAATCATGTCTAGGCAAGTCACTAATCATGTTCAAACTAGGAATTCTATTTTCATCAAGAGCGGAAATAGGTTAAAACCACTCTTTTTCAAAAAAAAAAAAAATAACACATTCAAGACCACCGTCTCAATTACGCCATACAATGGTTGTTTCTAGCTCCGCTCCTCATCCAAACATACACCTTCTTTTTAATATACATTTTCATTTTATTCACATGATTAAAATTATTGTTTTCTCAATTATAGTATATTAATTTCTATGTTACAGCATAACACATATTTTATCACTTCATATCAAATTTATCTATCCCGAAAATGTTCCGCGATATATTCTAGTTTCATATAAAAAAAAGCAAATTAAAAACTAAAAGACCAAATAATATTAAACAAAGTAAAAAAAAACTTGTTGTCCGCCTATAAGCTATTTTTATGTAATTTGCCCCTTTAATTTTTTGAACTAAATTCCGTAGACGGCGTAGCTTGTTGCCCGTCTACTTTTTAGTGTGATGTAAATTTCGTATTTTGTTTTAATGTAATATCCATAATTCAAAAAAAAAAAAACTAAATTTCCATTTCGACTTGTTTAAAAAAAGAAAAAGAAAAAGAAAAAGAAATGTTTATCAAGAAAACTACTACACTTGAATTGATTTGACGTGAAAGAGATGGGTAATAAAAATAGAAAGAAAAAAAAGAAAGAAACATTAAACGAAAAAGAAAGAAGATTTAGTGGGAGGTCGGACCTCCGTGGACTGTGACCAATGTGACAGCTGATCAAATACGCGGACCCACTCCTTTTACCCTGCACACTCAGTACACCAGATCCTGACCACTCATACACCCCTATTTAATTCTTTAATTAATTCAAAACCGTCAAAAAAAAGTTTTTTTTTTTGAAAGGTGACCTTCATGAAAACCGCCAAACTCCAAGACGGAGCGGCAAAAACAACTATACAAACTTACATAAAAGAAAAAATTACACCACTCTTCCCACAACAACGAAGAGAGCTTTAATCTATGTTTTGCCCAAAAAAACGTAAACGACTTTAAGTCCCCTATAAGCTTTTCCATCCGCACCGTTTTGTTCTCGCAAAAGGAGTTTGTTCCGGGCATTCCAAATGCACCAACAACCGGTGATGATTATCCCATGGAGGAGGTCCTTCTTGATACCCGTTAGTCCCGAGTACTTGTGAAACTCAAGCAAGTCACGAAAGGAAAACGCATAGAAACCTTGAACCTTGCACCAAACACTACATGATGCCAAAGAGTGGCTGCAAAAATACACGAATTGAAAAGATGACCAACCGATTCTTCTTCGCCGCTGCACAATGGACATAAACCGTCCCCTACATTTATGTTGCGATGACGGAGAGCCGATGTAGTTGGGATCCTATCCATCTCAGCCCTCCACGCGAAAACATTACACTTCTTCGGGATCCATTTCGACCATTTCATAACGTAGTTACTGCTGAAATCCTTCTCGTCATAGAACAAGGCCTTGACTGCTTTAACAGAAAAGGATGAAGACCCGTTTCCCATCCATATCCACGAATCAGCATTGTCCGAACAGTGGACGTCTTCTAACGCAGCAGAAAGGAATACCATTTCCTCCAATTCAACCGGCGAGCTAGGGACGGATCGCCACGACCAGACCCGGTCAGCACCTTTGATAATATCATTCACCCTGCATTTTTTATTGGATGCCAAAGCAAAAAGATTAGGACAAATGTCTTTCAGCAGCCCAGTGCCGAACCAAGGATCCAACCAAAACGAGATGGACTCCCCTTTCCCAACCCTGCCCTTGAAAAACCTGCGAAGAGGAACCCCTGCAATCACCACCTTCGACATCATCTTAATAATGCTGCTCCACATACCACTGCTGCCGCTTTTTAGAGGGATAAAATCCCAGGAACGCCCTCCCGAGTGGAAGGCATTAATCACCTGTCTCCACAAAGAATCGCCACCTGCTTTGAAACGCCAAACCCACTTACTTAAAAGAGCGATATTCGCGAACTTGAGTTTTGTGAGGCCGAGGCCACCAAACTTT
Source organism: Ambrosia artemisiifolia (assembly GCA_032199755.1). Taxonomy (NCBI): domain Eukaryota; kingdom Viridiplantae; phylum Streptophyta; class Magnoliopsida; order Asterales; family Asteraceae; genus Ambrosia; species Ambrosia artemisiifolia. The sequence continues at coordinate 50,024,315 of CM063522.1, read as the reverse complement.
TTTGGGCATGCCACACGGTCCCAAGCGACCCAATGAAGCTTCCGAACCTCCTCGGAGCCACCCAAAAGGAATCTTCTAATCAACTTCTCAAGGTCCTCAATAACTTTAGCCGGGGCCTTATAGAGCGAAAAGTAATAAGAAGGGAGGCTCTCCAAAACCGCCTTGATAAGAGTGATTCTACCGCCTATCGAAAGACACGCGGCCTTCCAAGAGGATAACCGCGATTCAAACACCTCATAAACCGGTCTCCAATTACTAACACGGTTCATATTCGCCCCCACCCTGAGGCCCAAATAAGTGAAAGGCGGGGCCCCGAACTTACATCCCACCACCGAGGCTAAAGATTCCACCTCAGTCAATGAGACACCCACCCCAAAAAGCATAGACTTATGTATATTGATCTTGAGCCCCGAGCATATGTAAAAATATTTGAGAATACTAACCACCTTAGCTAGGTTGGACCGATCCCACTCCCCCATAATAATCGCGTCATCGGCAAAGAGGAGATGAGAGATAGTTGGGCCGTTACTCGCACACTTGATACCATGGAAGTACCCCGTTTCCGCAGCCCTTTGAAACATACACGAGAGAGCTTCCATGACTAGAAGAAAAAGAAAAGGAGAGCACGGATCTCCCTGCCTCATACCCCGGCCACATTGAAACTCGAAAGTGGGAGATCCGTTCACTAAAACGGAAGATCTTGCTGAACTCAATATCCCCAAAACCCACGACCGCCACCTGCCCGAGAACCCCATTTGCGATAAGATACCCACCACAAAATTCCAATTCACACAATCGTAGGCCTTCTCAAAGTCAATTTTGAGGATAAACGCCCGCACCTTGTTCCGATTGCCCCAAGAAATGACTTCATTGACGATCAACGGGCCATCTAAAATGAATTTTCCTTTGATGAAGGCTGATTGGGTGTTGGAAACAACTTTGTCAATGACCTTAAGAAGGCGATTGGCTAGAATTTTGGAAATAGACTTGCTAATAATCCCGACAAGGTTGATGAGCCGGTACCCATTAAGATCCACCGGGTCTTTGGACTTGGGAATGAGTGTGATGAAAGAAGAGCTACTCCCAATAGATAATTTGCCACTGTTATAAAAATTGCTCAGCACATTGCTAAAATCCGACTCAAAAAGATGCCAGAATTTTTTGACAAATCGCATGTTAAACCCGTCGGGCCCGGGGGCCTTATCATCCACACAACTAAACACCGCAGTTTTGATCTCATTCAGCGAAAACGGAGCGGTCAACATAACATTATCTTCCTCGGAAATAGACTTGAACAGATTGGACGAGAAAGTCGGCCGCTTAACATGATTTTCAGAAAATTTATTTTTGAAGAAAGAGAATACCTCCTTCTTAACAAGCGAAGGTTTAGACTCCCATCTACCACGAATAATGAGGCCCGGAATAGAGTTAGTCGCTTTTCTGCAATTTATGGAGCCGTGGAAGAACTTCGAGTTCTCGTCACCATCGGTAGTCCACTTTATACGCGCTCTTTGTTTGAGGTCTAGTTTCTTTCGGACATCCGCCTCCTTCAAGATCTTTTTACTTTCTACGAAAATCCATTCTTCTTCCTCGGAGAGATCACAAATATCCATGACCTCTTCCAGCCTAATGATCTCAGACCGGGCAGCACTAACAGCTTCATTGTTGTTCATATTAAACTCGTCTCTCCACTTTCTAATAGCTGAACGAATATGGGCAAACTTCCTGGTTAAAGCCAGGTCCGAAGGGCCAGACGACACAAAATCAGCCGCCGCCTTAACCACGACGTCCTCGAAACCTGGCGCCTCCAACCAAGAGTTAAAAATCCGAAGGGGTCTAGATCCATAGTTGAGATCACCAGTTGAAAGGAGAAAAGGACTGTGATCTGAATGAAGGCTCGGCAGAGCGCGAAGACACGCCTCAGGCCATTTGTTAAAAAACTCCGCGTTCACAAGGAAACGGTCAATTTTTCTAAGCTTCTGACCATTGTTCCGAGTGCAAGTGAACTGGCGACCCCGCATATTATATTCCAAGAGGCCACTGTTGAAAATAAATGAGTTAAAGTTGTTCGCACAAGAGACTTTAAAGGAAGAATTCTTCCTTTCAACAGCAGCCCGAACGGAATTAAAATCCCCCGCAATAATCCAATACCCATCCGCCATCCCCAATTCAACTTCAAAACGGTTCCATAGAAGACGTTTAGCCTTCGTGCCTTGCGGCGCATAAACATTAATAAAATTCAAAGCTTCACCGCTGCCTTTAATTCTACCACGAACAGAAAGAAAATACCTTTCTTTAACCGACGAGACTGCTTCGAAGAAAGAATCATCCCAAAGGCAAAGAATACCACCCGATTGACCAAGCGAGTCAACCGCCTCCATTCCAAACTTCTTAGAACCCCAGATGCTCGAACCAACCGAAACCGAAACACTTTCCAGCTTGGTCTCTTGAATGGCAATGAAGTGAGCGTTATGAGACTTTTTCAATTCCCGAATCCAGGGGCATTTCTCAACACCCCCTAAACCTCTAACGTTAATAGAAATAAAATTCATATTTGAACCACATTAATACCAATCTCCATCACAGCCTCCTTAACCAAATCCAATTCATTACTGAAATCGGCTCCAAGCATGGAACCCACACCCACCAGATTATTCACTTCCCCTTCCACCTTATCTTGCAACCCAACAGGCCGATTCAGCAGACCCTCTCCATCACAAGCCCCTTCTTGATCAACCCCTTCATTGAGATCAAAATAACCATCTTCCTGAGAAAGAGAAGCATGCGAATCATGAGAATCAGACATAGGAGGCTCCCCTTGTGTAACTTCAATGAATCTATTGATGTCGTATGGGTCATCTGGGTCCAGTCTAGACCTTTTTTGGGGCCTGGATACAACAGGGCTAATGGACTTTGCCTTGTTGGGCTCTTTTCTGGGCCTTGATTTATCAAACTTCCTAAAAAGCCTGCCAGAAGGATTGGGACCTTTACTCAACTTATCCTCGGAATTCACCAAAAAATTGGGAGGCGGCATAGGCCCCACAGCAACATTCTCAACAGCTAGTTCCAAGGTGGGACCCACTTCAGCACAATTATTATTTTCTATATCGAGCTCCACATTGTGCATGGCAGCATCATCATGACAGGACTTTTCAATATCCATACTTTGCATGGCCGCTGGAACGAAAACAGAGGTTCCACTCGGAGACGATTGATCTTCCGAACCGTCAGCCTCGTTCGTCGGAATGTCCACCGGATTGACCACCACACCGGCCACCACCCCAACGCTATCCGGCTCCCAAACTCTGTCCTCCTCAGACAGCCATATTTTGAAAACCCTATCTTTCCAACGCAGGTTAACCTCGTCATGTTGTGTGTCTCGCTTAAAAAAACAACTTACTTTTTAAGCGTCTTCCACTTTGTTCCAACTTCCAAGACTCCGTAAATAAATGTTAGTTTTAACCGGTGTTTAAGCGTCTTGCACTTTGTTCCAACTTCCAAGACTCCGTTTTTGCGCCTTACACCTTAAACACCGGTTAAAACTAACATTTATTTACGTTTTTAGCATAAAGGGACACTCCTTCCATTTATTTTAGCTCTCTTTAATTCTTCATTGCTATGAACTTTTCTTTAAACTACTTTAAACTCAAAAAAAAAAAAAAATATTGACAGTACTATATAGGGTTTTATGACCGATCAGGTAAATCAAACAATTAAAGGCAGTAAATATGAGGTTAGCTCACTTGTTAGTCTCAGGGCCTTAATTTAAAAGTTTTGGGTTCAATATCAAGCATAAAGTATATATTGATTAATTTTGTGTAACTTAGAGTATTCTTATTTGGGGAATCAAATGCATCTAAGTGTGTTCACCAAATTATATGGGGTGAGTGTAAGAGCATTCATAGTAGCTCCCCCATTTTATGTGAGTATGTCCCCAAAATTATATGGGGTGGGTGTGAGTGGTTGTGAGTGAAGAAAAATGGGGAATCTACTGTTGATCGGTATAATTGGGGTTACTTGGGAATCTTTTGGGGAAAACTGGAAGGTTTATTTATTTTTTAGTATTTGTTGAGTGAAGCAGAGAGAAAATATTTGGTGGAAGCACTGTTCACCCCTATATTTGAAAAGCTACTGTTCACCCCTAAAAATATTTTAATATTTTTGGAAGTGGTTGTGAGTGAGAAGAGAGAAAATATAATGATAAAAGTATGAAAAAATATTATTATTTTAAAAATGAGAGAGAATTTTAGGGTGAAATAGTGATTTTTAGTGTAATTTGATGGAGGAGATTTGGTGGAAGAGATGAGAATGCTCTTAGAGCATTCACATCCTTTCCACCATTTTATACCCTACAATATAACAAAAAATCATATTTTTCAAAATTTATCTCTCATTTTAAAAAACCTTCCACATCCACTCCACTCCACTATATTTATCTTTATCTTACTCACAAACACTTATTTTATTATATTCCTCGTTAAAATACACTCACAATAATTTTATGGGGGTGAATAGTAGCTTTATATATATAAAAAGAGTGATATTGAAATGTTGACTCCTTGATAGAGAAGCGGGGCCACTACTGAGTAGAATGCAAAACCTCTCTAATGTGCGTCCACATAAGGGTACTCCGCCAGGGCCTCGCATATAGCGGGCTCCTCAAACCGCGGTCAAGTCTCAAATCCTCAGATTTATCTTCTTCTTGAATTGGATGCTTAACTTCCGTTATGGAACACCGTACACCTCCCTTAGCTCTCGCGTTCCGTACTGAAGGATCTCTCCTTAGGGTCAAACCCGGGGTTTACTAACAACGTATCCCCTAAATAGGTTAATGATCATGAAGACCGAATGATCTCTCTTACAGTTGACTCAGGCGACTCGTATCCCCATTGGTTAACGGCTTTGTACTGACGAGACCTAGAATTATAATTCTTGTTTTATTTATCTTTAAGGTGACAATTTAATATTTAGTGATCACTTAAATATAAAGTTGGTTTGATGATTGTTAACTTAATTAACCCAACCCATAAATTCCCGAGATGAATGAAATCTTAAGAAAGGTGGAACATAATCCTAAAGGTGTGCATTCCGAAGATCACTGGTGCACCTGTAGAGAATCCTCCCTTTGCCAAGAAAGTCACTCATTTGCTAAATGAAATCATTGATAAAGGTGGAACATAATCCTAAAGGCGTGCAATCCGAAGATCTATCTCACTACCTGTTTCCTCGCCTTGGATCTAGCTCGGGACTACCAGAAGCTGATTATACCTCTTGATAGTTTATTAATTAAGTTAAGGTTGATTTTAGTTTATTAAGTTAATCACCATTTGAACCTGTCACAAGATAAACAAACAAGGATTATAAGAAGATAACACAACAAATAACTAAAGGCAAACTACTACTAATAATAATAAAAGTCTACATATCGAAGTGGGTTCATGAATAATAGATGGATACAACCATATCGAATGATCAACCTAAGAACATGGCTGCTCATAGACAAGCTCTCCATCTTCAAGTGCTATGCATCTAACAACTTCATGACCCTCGATTTTTTATTGCATATGAACTACTCTACGATCTTCTTCTTGGCCAAGTTAATCAAGGTAGGACGAGGCCTAACCTTGGTGGGATGTTAGCAGGGCCATAAGGCCTCCCAAAGGACCCCAAGAGCTGTGCAAGACTCCTGGAAGTCGGCCAAAGAAAGCACAAGAAGAGATGAACAAATGTTTAGGGGTAGCTTGCTATTTATAGACCTCCAGGTCAAGCACAGGCGTGCACTAGGTATGGCACGGACGTGCTAGTAGACATACGTACGTTTTGTTGCTGCAGTTCTGTCTTGTCTTACTTCTTGTCTGAGCACGGGCGTGCTTGTGATTTTGTCTTGGATTTCTTGTTCCCCAAGCTTGCTGCTTTGTCTTCTAGTGCAGGGCATCCATGCAAGTGGGTGTGCTGAATCTGTCTCGGGCCGTTTTTATCACTGTTTAAGTCCCGGAAGTGCCTTCAAACATACAAGGAACACGCTGTTAAGTCCCTTGTCCACAGGAATCTCCAGTTTTTGCCTGAAAATCTCTTGTTTTTGGCTTGGCGCTCCAGTTTCCTGCTAAACACAAATAGGAGCGAATTAAGTACCTAAAATCAATATTTGAAGTCTAATTCCAACCTATTATGGGTCTGTTTATGCATGTTTTATATGTTAATTATGTGATACATCACAATAACCCACACTTAGACTATTGCTTGTCCTCAAGCAATCAAACACAAGTACACCTAAGATAGACAGTAAATAACAAACCCTCAATCAATTTATTTATTTTATGAGAAAAATAAAGATGCATGACAAGCCTACTTAACCCCTCGATTGTGCCCAAATCTGTAACGCCCCAAAAACCCGCTTCATTTAAAGACGTTGATGGACGGGATTAATAAAAATGATATTGAGTCAAGAGGTTATAAGTTGGAGGGTGGAAATTGTCAAATGCCCAAAGACCATATTAAAAAGGGTTAAATAGGTGAAAACACCAAAAACACACACTTGGTGTGTGTTTTGGTCGATTACCAGGAAAGAAGAAAGAGGGGTTTCAACCCCAACCCAACAACCAAGCTAAATCTAGTGAGAAATCAAGGAGTAACCATTGCATGAGCCAGAAATGGACCATTTAAGGTCAATCAAACCTAAAGGTAGCTTCTATTTGGTAGATTTTGATGTTATGATTCATTTTGGATTTGATTAAAATCTAGGGTGTATGTAAAAACGTGAATCAAGGATGGATGAAGGTGTCTAGATGTTGATAGACACTAAAGGAACCATAATTACATGATACTACATGAGGCTATACTTGATTCATGTGCTAATTAGATTGTTTTACACCTATGTTGGAAATGGGTGTTGGTCTTGGTGTAATCCAAGACCATTCCTAGTTAATTATTGGATATTTTGAAAAGAAGTGATGATTTTCTATGTTTGATAACTATGGAATGATGGATATGTGGTGTAGGTAGATAATATTATGATTGATGTTATGAGCTATGAAAGTAGGCATGAAATACTTCTACATTGTGTTTTAAATGTTGTATGCATACCAAGTGTTTGATGAAATGTCTAGATAAGTATGATGTATGAATGTGTATGCAAGACTTGACAAATATGAAAGTAATGTGATAATAGATACAATTGATGTTAGGTAAACATGAGGATTGTCTTAGGAAGTATCTTATGTGGGGACTTGGTTGATTGTGTGATGGGGTAAGAAGAATGCATTAGTAGTGTGTACACAATGCTTAAATAGTATGATGCAGACCAAGTGTTGGATTCACCTCTTATTTGTAGATGAGAAATGAATGTGTGCTAATTGTTAAGTATATGAACTTATTAAGAAAAGAAAATGTTGGTATTATATGATGTTGGCTAACCTTGAATGTGTAAGTGCCAATTGTAGAATCATGAAAGCGCTAGTATGTGTCGAATGAATTCTATGTGCACCAAAATAGTCATATCATGATATGTGTCCTATAACATGCTAATGTAATGTTTAGGTTAAAAAAATTGATATGGGGTAATATATCAATATGGATGTAGGTGTCTAAATATTGAAAGTTGCATACTTGATAGTTGACTTTCTGAAAAAAGTCAACAACCTATGATGAACATGGTTATGCTTCCTAACATGATTGCGAGATTAAGGATATCATGTGATACATGTTTAATGGTTTATGTGACATACACAATGGAAAGATAAATTGCTTAAGATGTGAACAATGTGATTGTAAGTCTATGTCTTATGTATGATAAAGGTTGACCATTGAAAGTCATGATGACAAATGAGTTGGAATAATTGATAGGGTGAACTATCATGTATGCTAACAAGATGTGAATGTGATGACATGAAATGATAGGAATCATGTCAGGATGGACTTGAGCATGGAAGGCTAATGGGTCAATATGAGGCAAAGAAACAAACAAGAACATGAGGACTTGAGGTAAGTGATTCCCGAACTTAACTTGCATTATGATATCGAAACTATATGTTAATGTAGTATGGGAATCTTGAAGGAAACAAATAATTAATGTTATGCCAAGGTAAGAAACTTGGTGATGGGTTAACAATAGATTTACCCATGTTTGGTTGCATATAGAGGAGATAACGGGTCATCAAGGAAATGTTACGCCATTCACGATGATACCACGTAATCCGGGTAGTTTAACGCCTAGGGAAAACATGGGGAATGATCTTAGAACCTTGTGAGGTTTGGGGTTTAAGATATGCCATTAAAGCATGAAAAGTGCATAGTGGGCGCAACCTCACATCAGGTCCGGGCGCAAGGTGACCTGAACGGGCGCAACCTGAATCTGATGGGGAAAAATGGGCTGATTTGCGCCCTCTAGGGGCGCAACCTCCCCCTCCAGGGGCGCAAGCTTGCGCCCCTCACTGGTTATTTGCCTGTTTTTGTCGTATTTTGATGTTTCGCTTATATGCGCAACCCGTATTCGCGTTTAACGCATCGAATAACATCGTTGGACTTCGTGAATGCTAGGTATGGGTGTAGCAAGTAATAGGAATGTCGGATTTGCAAATATGACTCAAGTACGGAATGATGCGTGTGTATGTAATTAAATTGATATGTGTGTATACATAGTAACAACTACGGTAAGTAGATCTGTTATGCTGTTGTAAGTTGATAATGTGAGGTATGTATGGGTACTTATACCCGGGTTTGGGCGAGAGTTTTATGTATGTAAAGGTTGGTCATTATGTGTAGATTGAGTATAGGATTGGAAACGTCATATTGGTCCTAGAGAATACATGAAAGAAGAGTAATATGACGGGTCAAGGTAAGTTGTGTATAGGAATTGTACGCTTGTATGTATTGTAAGGTTATTAACCTTTTATTATGAGAATGGAAATGAATGAAGGAATTGTATGCTTGAATGTATTGTGGGATTTTATGAGGGAATTGTATGCTTGCATGTATTGTGGGATTATATGAGGGAATTGTATGCTTGTAGGTATTGTGGGATTATATGAGGGAATTGTATGCTTGTATGTATTGTGGGGTTATTAACCTTTGTTATGAGAATGATAGGAGATGCAGGTATGTAAGTATGATTGCAGGAGACATGGAGGTTCGGGTCGGGGTAACCCACCCGAGCTTGAAAGAATGCTTTTGGACATGATCACAGAGTATTGTTGGATGTTACTTCCGTGTCATGAGTAGATTACATGAGGTCACCTATTGAACTAACTAAATGGTTATGTGGTGAATGCAGGTTGTCTTCTTTACCTATGAAGTAAGGAAAGGAAGGAGATCGAGCGAGGAGGCGGATTGTACGTGGTCACGGTCACATAATCAAATATAGATGAGTTACGTCGAATGTATTAAGAAATATTTTAAGATGTAACACCAAAAATACTTAGTAGATTCGGTTTCTGAACACGCAAGGTTGTTTTAAGAAATGAATTTTTAAGTTGGTATTTTTTTTTCCGCTGCGAGTTTTCTGTAAATCAGTTTAGGGTGTTACAAGTTGGTATCAGAGCCCTGGTTTGAGTGAAATCTCGTACAAGGAAGTAGGTACTTGAACTCAAACTTGTGTGCTCATGAAATAAGTGACCCGTACAATCCAAGACTCGATCGAGGCCCAAGGGTGGAATTTAGTATTAACTCACATGACAGGCGAGAAACTAATTGTGGTGTTTACGTTAAGGTGCGCTTTTGTGGATAATGAAGAGGTCTCAAGGACGCGATCCAAGATAGATCTCGGAAATTTGGGAAGGATAGAATGCTCGCAGGTACGTAGTATTAATACCTTGGTACCGGTGGGAGAGAATTTTCAGGGATGGTAAAAATTTGATGGAAAAACAACCATGTTGTTAGGAAATGAAATTGAGAATGTAGCACGAAGCTGAAAACCAGTCCCTAGGCATAAGGTAATGATTACATGAAGGCACGTGGATAGCATGTGGACTGTGCGCCTGGCCAGTGCACAAGAAGCATGCGATGCACGTGAGGCCGTGAGAATTATTACAGGTATGCCTGGTAGAATTGGAAAGTAAGTGGTCGTGCAGGTGAATATTAGGAATAAAGGGTTTGAGTCTGTAGATAAGTACGGATCAAACCTATATGAATGAAAGATTGAAATGAAAGGTTTGAGTCCGTAAGCAAGTACGGATCAAGTCAAAATGGTGGAGATACCCTTATGGGTAAAAGAAAAATGGTAGAATGACCATGATGGGTCAAAATGGTGGAAATACCGTTATGGATTAAAAATGGTAGAATGACCATGATGGGTCAAAATGGTAGAAAACCCTTATGGGTCAAAATTGTAGAAGTACCCTTATGGGTCAAAATGGTTGGAAAGATCCTTCTGGATCAAAATGGTTGAAAAGACCTTGATAGGTCAAAATGATTGGAAAGGCCTTAATGGGTCAAGAGGGTGGAAAGACCTTAACGGGTCGTATGGTTGAAACCATATAAAATAGGCTGGAAAGACCTTAGCGGGTCAAACGGTTGGGAAGACCATAAAGGGTCAAAAGGGGTGAAATTATAGAAATTATGGAAATGACCTTGAACGGGTCAAATAGTGGAAATGTAAAAATATAGAATAACCCAAGTAATGGGTCAGATTAGTTGGAATGTGGTAGAAGGATAGAATAGTCTATGGGACGGGACATTCAGATAGGAATGAAGGGGAAAGAGTCCCATCTCTAACGGAGGTAGATTGGGAAGTTGTATGTACTTAGTTGCAATAACTTAGTTGGGGACACACATGTTATGTGACAACTTATATTGCTAAGGTTTTGTGAATGAATTAATTTAACAAGAAAGGAAAATTTCGTATGAATTAATAGAATGGGGTTTAGAATGTACGCCCAAATGGAAAAGAAGTAAAACCCATAATATAAACTATAAATAGAATGGATAGATAGAGACAAAGACCGAAGGTCAAAAATTTGTAGAAAGTGGCAGTTGACTTTGAAAAGTCAAACTGTTGAGATTTTGTGAAATAACAAACAAAATGAAAGGAACATATGTAAGAATGTTAGATGCATGACTTGGTTTTGTATCATAACGGGAATGTTATCAACAAATTTTAGATTGTTAGACATTACAAGTGAAAGAAACACTTGTATGGACCAATGAAGGTCAATTTTCACGAATGTAAGGTATATGCCTAACCAATGATTTTGTAGATACGAATGGTCGAAGTTATGGATTTGATGAAATCTATAAGATAGGTGATATGAAGTTAACGAGTTGGAACTCCTTGTGAATGAACTAAAGCAAGATAAGTATGGCGTGGACTTGCGAAGGAGCAAGTTAAGCCGACATGTGGATGGTTGGATAACGTTGTAAAAGGAAGGTTAGTAAACTTAGATATTTTGTGATTGATAGATAGAAAATTTATATATGTTGAATAGTACCCCCGTATGAATAAAGGGTAGTTCAAGCATGATGTAGTTGGAAAGTTTGACTTTTAAAGGTCAAAAGGTGAATGAATATTTGTTAGACTCGGTGTTGCTCAGTAAGGGACACATGTGCCTACAATAAGTAGTGCATGAAATGAACTAACGAACAAATTAGCATGAATAGAATGACTTTGAAATTTTCCTAAAAGGAGGTGGGGTGCATATGGTAGATGTACCGATTCGGTAGTGCCTAGGTAATTATGCCTAACTCTCAAGTTAAGTGAGAGTGAATGACATATGGTAGATGTACCGATTCAGTGGTGCCTAGATAATTATGCCTAACTCCCAAGTTAAGTGAGAGTGAATGAGAAATGAAATGGTATGTATGTTGTGAAGAGATAACTATGATCTAAGGACTTGGGATATACGCAGGTATATAGTCTAACTAATTACATGATTGAAGTAATTAAAAGGAATTTATAATAGTGAAATATTGTAGTAAGATAAGGATGAATACTAACGGTGATTTATGCAATAATAAAAGATCAATAGGGTTGATGAGGTGAAAGATGGCAATGATAGTTCGGTAAGCTTGATGCTTGCATAAAAACTTGTTGTTATTATTAGAAAGTGTGAACATATAATTGTGTCAATTCACGGATTAAAATTGTAGTAATGAAAGAGGTTTCGGGGACGAAACCTTCTTTAAGGGGGGTAGACTTGTAACGCCCCAAAAACCCGCTTCATTTAAATACGTTGATGGACGGGATTAATAAAAATGATATTGAGTCAAGAGGTTATAAGTTGGAGGGTGGAAATTGTCAAATGCCCAAAGACCATATTAAAAAGGGTTAAATAGGTGAAAACACCAAAAACACACACTTGGTGTGTGTTTTGGTCGATTACCAGGAAAGAAGAAAGAGGGGTTTCAACCCCAACCCAACAACCAAGCTAAATCTAGTGAGAAATCAAGGAGTAACCATTGCATGAGCCAGAAATGGACCATTTAAGGTCAATCAAACCTAAAGGTAGCTTCTATTTGGTAGATTTTGATGTCATGATTCATTTTGGATTTGATGAAAATCTAGGGTGTATGTAAAAACGTGAATCAAGGATGGATGAAGGTGTCTAGATGTTGATAGACACTAAAGGAACCATAATTCATGATACTACATGAGGCTATACTTGATTCATGTGCTAATTAGATTGTTTTACACCTATGTTGGAAATGGGTGTTGGTCTTGGTGTAATCCAAGACCATTCCTAGTTAATTATTGGATATTTTGAAAAGAAGTGATGATTTTCTATGTTTGATAACTATGGAATGATGGATATGTGGTGTAGGTAGATAATATGATGATTGATGTTATGAGCTAAGAAAGTAGGCATGAAATACTTGTACATTGTGTTTTAAATGTTGTATGCATACCAAGTGTTTGATGAAATGTCTAGATAAGTATGATGTATGAATGTGTATGCAAGACTTGACAAATATGAAAGTAATGTGATAATAGATACAATTGATATTAGGTAAACATGAGGATTGTCTTAGGAAGTATCTTATGTGGGGACTTGGTTGATTGTGTGATGTGGTAAGAAGAATGCATTAGTAGTGTGTACACAATGCTTAAATAGTATGATGCACACCAAGCATTGGATTCACCTCTTATTTGTAGATGAGAAATGAATGTGTGCTAATTGTGAAGTATATGAACTTATTAAGAAAAGAAAATGTTGGTATTATATGATGTTGGCTAACCTTGGATGTGTAAGTGCCAATTGTAGAAACATGAAAGCGCTAGTATGTGTCGAATGAATTCTATGTGCACCAAAATAGTCATATCATGATATGTGTCCTATAACATGATAATGTAATGTTTAGGTTAAAAAAATTGATATGGGGTAGTATATCAATATGGATGTAGGTGTCTAAATATTGAAAGTTGCATACTTGATAGTTGACTTTCTGAAAAAAAGTCAACAACCTATGATGAACATGGTTATGCTTCCTAACATGATTGCGAGATTGAGGATATCATGTGATACATGTTTAATGGTTTATGTGACATACACAATGGTAAGATAAATTGCTTAAGATGTGAACAATGCGATTGTAAGTCTATGTCTTATGTATGATAAAGGTTGACCATTGAAAGTCAAGATGACATATGAGTTGGAATAATTGATAGGGTGAACTATCATGTATGCTAACAAGATGTGAATGTGATGACATGAAATGATAGGAATCATGTCAGGATGGACTTGAGCATGGAAGGCTAATGGGTCAATATGAGGCAAAGAAACAAACAAGAACATGAGGACTTGAGGTAAGTGATTCCCGAACTTAACTTGCATTATGATATCGAAACTATATGTTAATGTAGTATGGGAATCTTGAAGGAAACAAATAATTAATGTTATGCCAAGGTAAGAAACTTGGTGATGGGTTAACAATAGATTTACCCATGTTTGGTTGCATATAGAGGAGATAACGGGTCATCAAGGAAATGTTACGCCATTCACGATGATACCACGTAATCCGGGTAGTTTAACGCCTAGGGAAAACATGGGGAATGATCTTAGAACCTTGTGAGGTTTGGGGTTTAAGATATGCCATTAAAGCATGAAAAGTGCATAGTGGGCGCAACCTCACATAAGGTCCGGGCGCAAGGTGACCTGAACGGGCGCAACCTGAATCTGATGGGGAAAAATGGGCTGATTTGCGCCCTCTAGGGGCGCAACCTCCCCCTCCAGGGGCGCAAGCTTGCGCCCCTCACTGGTTATTTGCCTGTTTTTGTCGTATTTTGATGTTTCGCTTATATGCGCAACCCGTATTCGCGTTTAACGCATCGAATAACATCGTTGGACTTCGTGAATGCTAGGTATGGGTGTAGCAAGTAATAGGAATGTCGGATTTGCAAATATGACTCAAGTACGGAATGATGCGTGTGTATGTAATTAAATTGATATGTGTGTATACATAGTAACAACTACGGTAAGTATATCTGTTATGCTTTTGTAAGTTGATAATGTGAGGTATGTATGGGTACTTATACCCGGGTTTGGGCGAGAGTTTTATGTATGTAAAGGTTGGTCATTATGTGTAGATTGAGTATAGGATTGGAAACGTCATATTGGTCCTAGAGAATACATGAAAGAAGAGTAATATGACGGGTCAAGGTAAGTTGTGTATAGGAATTGTACGCTTGTATGTATTGTAAGGTTATTAACCTTTTATTATGAGAATGGAAATGAATGAAGGAATTGTATGCTTGAATGTATTGTGGGATTTTATGAGGGAATTGTATGCTTGCATGTATTGTGGGATTATATGAGGCAATTGTATGCTTGTAGGTATTGTGGGATTATATGAGGGAATTGTATGCTTGTATGTATTGTGGGGTTATTAACCTTTGTTATGAGAATGATAGGAGATGCAGGTATGTAAGTATGATTGCAGGAGACATGGAGGTTCGGGTCGGGGTAACCCACCCGAGCTTGAAAGAATGCTTTTGGACATGATCACAGAGTATTGTTGGATGTTAGTTCCGCGTCATGAGTAGATTATATGAGGTCACCTATTGAACTAACTAAATGGTTATGTGGTGAATGCAGGTTGTCTTCTTTACCTATGAAGTAAGGAAAGGATGGAGATCGAGCGAGGAGGCGGATTGTACGTGGTCACGGTCACATAATCAAATATAGATGAGTTACGTCGAATGTATTAAGAAATATTTTAAGGTGTAACACCAAAAATACTTAGTAGATTCGGTTTCTGAACATGCAAGGTTGTTTTAAGAAATGAATTTTTAAGTTGGTATTTTTTTTTCCGCTGCGAGTTTTCTGTAAATCAGTTTAGGGTGTTCCAAATTTATACTCGATCTCATTATTCACCCATCACTCGGGTTTTATCATTTGGGTGAGTTTTGGGGGTGAACACTCATGTCCGTACCGAAGTTGACTCAAGTCATAGGCTTATATGCAAATCAAGACCTCGTCTCTAAACCAAATAACTAAGATAAATCAATAGGACTTTTATTCAGGTTGTAATGTAGGTGTGCAAACAAGAACATTTTTTTAACTATATCTACAAAGGGGGAATGAGTCACCGAGTCACGAGAGATCGTCACGGCTGAGATGATGAAGAAGCTGCAAGACGTGGAGGAGGACAGTAGCGGTGCGCAACGTTTTTAGCGGCAATTTCTGAGAGAAGTCTGGTGTTGATTCCTTTTTCTTTCATCACTACTATTTCGCACCTCACAATGTAGTCAATGTTGCTTCCTTTTCTGACTTTGCGCTCGGCTTTGTATCGAATAGCGCCTTCTTGGATCAACATTGTATATTCGAACTGCGATTGAGTCGAATTCTTGCTGCATTTGCCTTCAAGCGACCAGTTTTCACACTTGATCCATCTGTCATACCGTTTTGATCGTCTTTTTGAAGTACTTTTTGACTGTCCACAAAAGGGTGGATTTTGTTCCATCTTCCGCCACAATTTTCTTTTTAGTCTGTTATCTTCTTGAAAACAATCTGTATTAGTTCCGGAGGCAAACGTGGCTGAGCAAAGTGGAGACAGCGAAGCTAAGTGTTCGTTCAGCGGATGCATCTTGAAAAAGCGGGGGAGAAGCAAGAGAGAGATGAGAGATCATAGAAAGAAAGTAGAGAGAGAGCTAAGAGAAGGAGAGAGAGGGAGAGAGAAAGAGAGAGCAGAGTTCCAGTTCTTTAGGGTCTCACCGGTCAAAGTCCAGTTTTTAACTTTGAAGAACTTTTTTCTTGGGCTCTCTTTTTTGTTTTCTCTCTTTGGTTCGCGCTCTCTGTTTATTTTGGCTCCCCCCACATATTATTATTTTTTTAGAAGATCTCCCTCTTGGCCCCATCTTGTGTTGTTCCCTCCTTTGTCAACGATGTCGCTTTTCTTTGAACTTGCAATTCTGAGCCCTCAGTGATGACATTGTCTTTAAGCTGCTTTGGTGACGCATGATCGGGACTCATTTTTATTGGGTGAAGAAACGAAAGGCTAAGGCTCAAAGTGGTTTTCGAAGGGGAAGTATTTATTTTTGGGGAGAAACCTAATTGCCTCTATCATTTTTATTTAATTATCGGATTTAAAACAAGAATATGTATAAATACACAAGTTCTAACCGAGTCGGACTAAGGTCGGAAATCTCTCAAGAAATGAAACGAACAATATATAATATATATCTGCAAGCGTGGTACTCGTGAAAAGGCTCAAGAATCTCACACGGACAAAAGGGTAGGCTAAAGTATCGATTTTAAGCACAACTTTGGGGTATTTTTCACTTGCCATGCAACAGATTTTTCTACTTTATTTTAATAATCTAAATGGATCTCTCGGGTTTAATTATATTCATCTTATTTCGACTGCCTTTTAATGGGAACCGCTCAGCATGAATGCCTAATAGCGATCACTCGGGCTAGCCTAATAGACTATACTAATCTACCAGAGACGACTGTGAATGATGCTACGAGTATCAAGCGGCTAAGAGGGTACCAGATAATGCCCGAACAACGACAAATGACCCACTAGATAAACTAAAATAAGCAGCAAAATGACCCACCCCACACTTAAAATTTTTGTATAAATTTTAAGTGCAGAAATGGAGAGAGAGACAAGAGAAACTAATACTCCCCTGACAATGACGTGTCCACTCGCGTGTAAGCGAAACCTGCATCCTCAAAACAGAGACGTCGAAATGGCGGCTCCAAAATATCAAGCTATCCTCGACTTGTCCTAAAATACTAGAATAAAAGTAAACTAAATAGATAAAATACTAAAACTAAGGATAGAATACTAGTGCCGAAACACTAGCGGGGTGGAACATATCTGATCATAGATCAAACACATTCCAAACATGCACTCACGTGCATGAAAGGTAACCGAAAATAAAAAAAAAGTTGTTTAGGAGAGTTCTATACACACCTAAAAGTGAAGACGAGAGCTTGAAAATAGAAAAATGACAGAAAATGGCGGTTTTAAGGGTGGAGATTACATTTTTAAAATTTTAAACCGTTTTCCATAGTATGGTTTTAAAATTCGTGAAAAATCTTCTTAACTTTTAAAACTCAATTTTAAGCCCCGAAAACATTTTAAGTTCAAAAATTTTTGAAAAATCTCACCCAGCTCATTTTCCGCATTTAACTAACTTACCTGCCAATCTTCGCAGTATGACAAACCTCTTCTAAACGAAAAGAAAGCATAAATGAAAACCCTCCAAGAAGAAATTTGATGAAATTGGTGGTTCCGGTTTCATCCCCGGGGATTCTCCGAGGTCGCGAATCTTAAAGGACACCTGTAAAAAAAACTAAAACAACCGCAGTCATCGAAAATAAAGTAGAAATAAAATGAAAAGGAAAAATAAAGAAGACCAAAAATAAAAAAGAAAAATATAGTGAAAATAAAAATGAAAAAGAAAAATAAACCGATCAGTCAAGTGACTTGGGTTTTTGTTTGGAAATAATTGTTTTCCCCGGCAACGGCACCAAAAACTTGATATGCGTGGTTTTAGCAAATTAGAAAGACGTCATTTCCCCGGTGTCGAAAACTTGATGTTTTAAGTCAAAAACTTTGGTTTTGGGGTAAACGACAGATTTTTACTAAACCGGTTTTACCAAATTTTAAATTAATAAAGTAAACAATAATTACTTTAGAAACTAAAACCAACACATGGGCAGAGAACCTGACGTGTATAGCATAGCCTCTAGGGTAAGTATTGAGTATCATATTCCAGAGTTCACAATTTCCCCTACTTCACCTTTATCAATTAATTTATCAAGTTTTAAAAAGAAAAATAAAACGGAGGGTTTTTTTTAATAAAAATAGTTTTTGAAAAAGGTTTTGGTTTTATAAAAGAAAAACATAAAATAGTAGAGAGGTCAAATATGCACATCTTGGGACCCTCCGGATAAGTAGTTAAATTTATTATTACAGTTAATAGTCAAGTTTAATTATTTGTGTGGAGGAAAAGAGTGATCTTGAAGTGTTGACTCCTTGATAGAGAAGCGGGGCCACTACTGAGTAGGATGTAAAACCTCTCCAATGTGTGTCCACATGAGGGTACTCCGCCAGGGCCTCGCATATAGCGGGCTCCTCAAACCGCGGTCAAGTCTCAGATCCTCAGATTTATCTTCTTCTTGAATTGGAGGCTTAACTTTCGTCATGGAACACCATACACCTCCCTTAGTTCTCGCGTTCCGTACCGAAGGATCTATCCTTAGGGTCAAACCCGAGGTTTACCAACAACGTATCCCCTAAGTAGGTTAACGATCATGAAGACCGAATGATCTCTCTTACAGTTGACTCAGGCGACTCGTATCCCCATTAGTTAACGACTTTGTACTGACGAGACCTAGAAATATAATTCTTGTTTTATCTATCTTTAAGGTGACAATTTAATATTTAGTGATCAATTAAATATAAAGTTGGTTTGATGATAGTTAACTTAATTAACCCAACCCATAACCTCCCGAGATGAATGAAATCCTTAAGAAAGGTGTAACAAAATCCTAAAGGTGTGCAATCCGTAGATTACCGGTGCACCCGTAGAGAATCCTCCCTTTGCCAAGAAAGTCACTCATTTGCTGAATGAAATCCTTGGTAAAGGTGGAACATAATCCTAAAGGCGTGCAATCCGAAGATCACTGGTGCGCCCGTAGGGAATCCTCCCTTTACCAAGAAGATCATTTCTTCATCTGGTAAGTACAGGAAATGTGTCACTCAGATCTGGTCAACTTCAGAAGCCGTTGCTTAGAATCCGATTTGGATATCAGAAGCCCGAAGGATCTGTCTCACTACCGGTTTCCTCGCCTTGGATCTAGCTCGGGACTACCAGAAGCTAATTATACCTCTTGATAGTTTATTAATTAAGGTTGATTTTAGTTTATTAAGTTAATCACCATTTGAACCTGTCACAAGATAAACAAACAAGCATTAAAAGTAGATAACACAACAAATAACTAAAGATAAACTACTGCTAATAATAATAAAAGTCTACATATCGAAGTGGGTTCATGAATAATAGATGGATACAACCATATCGAGTGATCAACCCAAGAACATGGCTGCTCATAGACAAGCTCTCCATCTTCAAGTGCTATGCATCTAACAACTTCATGACCCTCGATGTTTTATTGCATATAAACTACTCTACGATCTTCTTCTTGGCCAAGCTAATCAAGGTAGGACGAGGCCTAACTTCGGTGGGGTGTTAGGAGGGCCATAAGGCCTCCCAAAGGACCCCAAGAGGCGTGCAAGACTCCTAGAAGTCGGCCAAAGGAAGCACAAGAAGGGATGAACAAATGGTGAGGGGTAGCTTGTAATTTATAGACCTCCAGGTCAAGCACGGGCATGCACTAGGTATGGCACGGGCGTGCTAGCAGACACACGTACGTTCTGTTGCTGCAGTTTCGTCTTGTCTGTACTTCTTGTCTGAGCACGGGCATGCCAGGGTAGGAGTACGGGCGTGCTTGTGATCTTGTCTTGGATTTCTTGTTCCCCTAGCTTGCTGCTTTGTCTTATAGTATGCAGGGCCTCCATGTGTGCGCGGGCGTGTTGAATCTGTGTCGGGCCGTTTTTATCACCGTTTAACTCTTGGAAGGGCCTTCAAACATACAGAGAACATGCTGTTAAGTTTAGGGATGGCAATCAAACCCGAACCCGATGGGTAAACCCGAAACCTGACACATTTGGGACGGGTTTGGGGTCGGGTAATAGTGTATGGGTCCGGGTATGGGATTAGTTTTTATTTTTTTCGCGGGTTTGGGATGGGTTTAGGATTTGATGATATACCCGTTTACCCGGCCCGATCACCCGATAAAGTATACCCATTTACCCGATTAGATACCAAATATGTTTTCTTATATATCTTTTTAAATATGTATGCATAATATATCTAATTGTCCATCTAAATTACCATCTTGTGCTAGAAATTACCAAAAAATAGTGTATACTATTTGTTATCTATGTCTTAGAGTTTTTTATATGAGTTAAGTATTTTATATTCAGACATTGTAATCATTTAAACGTATATTAATTAAATAATTCTAAATGAAATTGGTTAGTAGTTATCCAATAGATACCTGACCGGTTTATGGTCGGATATACCCGATGGGTAAGTTTTAAAAATTAATGGGTTTACCCGAAACCCGTGGGTATACCCGACACCCGATGGGTAATTACCTGACGGGTTTTGGGACGGGTTTGGGACAAGCATACCTAATCAGGTATGGGGTTGGGATTACCTAAACCCGTCCCAAACCCAACCCATTGCCATCCCTAGTTAAGTTCCCGTGTCCTCAGGGATGTCCAGTGTTTGCCTGTTTTTGCCTGAAAATCTCTTGTTTTCGGCTTGGAGTTCCAGTTTCCTGCTAAACACAAATAGGAGCGAATTAAGTACCTAAAATCAATATTTTAAGTCTAATTCCAACCTATTATGGGTCTGTTTATGCATGTTTTATATGTTAATTATGTGATACATCAAGCAACAACAAGCTAATGTTCCCGGAACAAATTCGTGGGCACTTGCAGCTCAACAACGTGCCCAGCAACAACAAATGATGAATAGTAATCCTTGGGCGCTCGCAGCTGCTGCAACTCAACAAACACAACACTTGTCTTCAGTACTTCTCCGTGACCTGGAAACCGGTAGTTCAAATAAGGCTCCTAAGTTGCAATTCATGGCTGACTACCATTCCTGGTAAAGGAGATTCAAGACGCATGTTGAGGGGATTGATGGATTAGTATGGGCAGCTATGGAGAATGGGTATACAAGGCCGAGGATTGAGAACTCCAGCATTCCTGTCTCGTTAGAAGATATGACAAAGGATCAAAGAAGAAAATACAATTATGAGAAGAAGGCTATGGCTGCTTTGACTCAAGCTCTTCCCAAAGACATCTTGCACCAGTTTGCTCAATGTACAACATCATAAATGCTTTGGCTAGCTTTAGAAAAAAAGAATGGGGGGAATGAGAAAACCCAGAAGATAAAGATGGATCAACTCAAGAAAGAGTTCGAGAACTTCACTGCTATTGGGAATGAACCACTGCGGGATCTGACTGCACAATATTATCATCTGATGTCGGAGATGTACCAGTATGGAGTTGTTTACACATCATCTGAACTTATTGAACGTTTTGCAGATGCACTTCCTCCACATTGGCATCAGTGGCTCGACATCCAGAAGGCCAACAATGTTTATCAGGCTATCTCCATCAACGAATTTGTGACCGAGCTTGAAAACAAAGAGATTGATGAGATCAGAAGCGCGAACAAGGCGTTCATCCCTCGGAACCCCAACATCTACTATGGGACCACTCCCCAAGACTCAAATGTTGCAGGATCTAAACCACAGACAACTTTTATCATTAATCAAGATCTTGTATTCGCTTTTGACAACTACGGTCCCCCGACAGATGTTCCTCCTCCTGTTTATCCTCTTGGACAAGGACTAAGTATCCTTTATCTTATAATACTAACCAGTTTGGTGTTAACCATATTCTCATCTTGCAGCGCCAACACAAGCAACTTCAAACTTTGGTGGACCTTCTCCATCAGGGTATGGTGGTGCTTCATCTTCAGGATATGGTGGTACTTCAACACCGGTTTATGGAGGTGCCTCTACTTCAAGCCAAGGTGGCAATTATCAGTCTAATCCAATTGCTGAGCAGCTAAACATAGCAGGTTTTGAGAAGGTGATAGTAGAGCTAGCTCAAGAACACATGGCTCTCTTGTCTACTTCGGTCAACTCTTACAGTGGGTTGGTTGCGGGGCAGATAGATAATCCTTACCTAACTCAGGAGGACTACGCTCAGATTGATAAAGATGACATGGACCTGATAAGTGGCATTTCGCAAGTGTGGTTAGGAGTGCTAAAGAGTATATGGATAGAACGGGAAGAAGAGATGTGCTGATAAACTACAACACCAGATTTGGGTTTGATAAGAGCAAAGTGACGTGTTACAACTGTGGCACTAAAGGACACTTTGCTCGGGAATGTGATCGACCAAGACAGCAGGGTAATCAAAATCCATTCAACAATAGCCAAGGCAATCAAAACCAGAGGCAGCAAGCTCAGACATAACCTAACGAAAATATTGAACGAGCACTTGTCCCCGTGGATAACCAGAACCAGCGTGCTCCTGCAAACAACAATCAAGGACAAGCCCTGGTAATTCAAGCTGATGAAGGCTTTAACTGGAACCTTCACTTAGAGGGAGAGGATGCTCCGTAGGGTGGTGCAACATGTTTCGTCCAATAGGTTTCTGATGCAGGAGTTGAAGTTGAAGAATGCACAAGTTCACAAGAAGTCATTGTTCCTGAGAATGATTCTTCTGATTGTGAGTCTGAGGCGGGATTGGATTTGGAAGAGCTACTTGCAGCAGCCGATAAGTTCATCAGCAAGAGATCTTTCTTGGTGGATGTTGATTGTGCAAAGAACAGTCTTGCTGGATTCTTTGGAGCTGAGAATTCTGCGGCTCACTATGCATTATTGGCTATCACATAATCATCTACCAAGGTAAGTTCATCTTCCACTTCTAAATCTGAGCGTGTTGAGTGTGATAAGCTTAAGTACAGAATCAATGTCTTAACTGACAAGAATCTGAACCTTAAAGCTGATTTGGGGCATTGCCAACTGTCCAATGATGTCTTAAGATCAAATGAAAGAGGTTTTAAGAACACCATTGAAAATTATAAAAAGGATGTTTCAGAATTGTCTACAACTCTAGCATAGAAACAAGTAGCTATAAATAATTACATAAATGAGCTAGAAGACACCAAGAAACAGTTGGCAATTGTGAAATGTGGTTATGAAAAGATCAGGAAGAAACTTGAAAGTTATCTAAACTGCAAGTATGTTCTTGATCACATAATCGACACCCTAGAAAAGGAAAGCAATCCCACTAGCCCAATATATGCACAATGTCCACCTCCAGTGAGATTTGAAAATCACACATTTGACGTCTTGTCAAAGGGGGAAGTTGTGGATATTACTGCTAATGTTGCTAATACTGCTAAAGCTGAGAATGTTGGTGATCCACATCAACCTGATGTGAAATCAACACTTGGAGCTAGTGAGATTGAGGATGATGTGAGTGTCTGTGAAACAGACGTATCAGATGATGAGTTTGATGATCCTCAGCAGAATGCACTGGTAAAGAATGCATATATTCCTCCTCAAAATCACATCTTGTGTGATCCTGAGCTGAAAGTGCAATCTGCTGATGAAAAGAGGTTGAAAGTGTTTAACAAAATGAAAGGATCTGATAAGATATATTCTGATGAGGAACTTCCTATCAGATGTATCGCTCCCGGTCTTGTAGCTAAAATGTGGCAAGAATCTGTCATTACCTTGGAAAAGTAAAATGGGGTAAGGGTAAGGGCAAGAAAGATCAGAGAAATCAGTCAAATGAAAACAACAAGAAAAATCAGAAGAAAAACACTAACCCTCCTAATCAAACTCAAAAGCAATATCCCAGAAAACATGTAACAGAGTTTGTTCGAACTACGGGGAAAGGTGAAAATGAGGATGAAGAAAAGCCTCTGATCCCACTACAACAACAATGTCTTGAGGATCGGAAGCTAAAGAACACCTTTGCCAGTAAGTCCAAACCAAGGGATAAGAGGGAGAAGCATAATGAAGCTCCCAAGTTTGAGGAATATAGATCATGTTTTAAGTGCAGGGAATGTGGGGTCGTGGGCATTTAGTTGCTGCGTGCCCTGAACTTAGACGCAAGAGGATCGAAGTTGATGAAGCTCCTAGTTCTAGCAAATCAAAACAGCCCGCCTCCACAAAATTGTCTGAAAAACAACAAGGGAAACAGGTTGTTTCTGATAACATAAACAAAATTGCTATGAACCAAAAGCTGGCTGGTGGTAAGGTTATTCAGATGTTGCTATGAACCAAAAGCCGGCCGGTGGTAAGGTTATTCAGATGAGGGGGAGCCCAGTCCCAACTAAGGATAAAGCACCGGTAAAGCCACAACCTAAGCCAGTAGCCAAGTCTAAGGGTAACCCTAAGTCGGATCCACACACAGTTAAGTCCGAAGTGGTTCCAAACACTGTTCCACCAAAGGAATCAGAGGCAGGGCCTTCAAACCCTAAGGCGAAGAAGAAGTCTAAGCCAAAGAAACCGGAACAGGTTTGGAGACCTAAATCACCAACCAAAACCGAGGAAGCATCAACTTCAGGTACAGGACCATCAGAATCAACACTAATTCCAAATGGGAAGAGGGTTGACTTTCCGACTTTGGATGTAGATGGAAGACCCAAGACCGTGAAGGCTTGGGTCCCCCTTAACCACTAAACTTTGAGTGTTTGTGCAGGGAGTTCCACATGGTCTTATCAGCAGTCTTTGGATTGTTGATAGTGGAGCTTCTGGGCATATAACGGGTGACTTATCCCTGCTATTTGACATCCAGAATATCAACGGGGGATATGTTGCCTTTGCTGGTAATAAAGAGGGTTACATTACGAAAGAAGGAAGTATGAGCAATGGTATTGTTAGCTTTGAGAAGATAAGCTTTGTGAAGCAAATAGACCACAACTTGCTGAGTGTCTCACAAATCTGTGACAAGAAGTACACAGTGTTCTTTGATGACAATGCATGCTTCATTCTGAAACCGTGCTTTAAGATTCCAAAAGAGTGGGTTATGATCTCTGCTCCAGGGGTCAACAACTTGTATGTTCTGGACATGAGTAAAGCCATAATAGCTCAGGGGCAGGTCACTTGTTTTCTGTCCAAAATGACAGAGAAGGAATCTATCATGTGGCACAGACGGATGGGGCACATTCACTTGAGGAAGATGAATCACTTGGTTCGGAATTAGCTTGTGGAAGGTGTCTCAGTTAAGAATTTTCATCTCAATGACGTTTGTATTTCATGCAAGAAAAGGAAGCAGAAGAAGAAGTCTCATAAACCCAAGAAGGTCAACTTAGTCAGTGTACCTCTCGAACGGTTGCACATGGATCTGTTCGGCCCTGTCAATTAGAAATGCAAGAATGGAGATTTATACTGTCTAGTTGTCACCGATGATTATTCAAGATTCTCTTTGGTAGTGTGTATGTAGCACAAGAGTGAGACCTTCGAATACTTGAAGAATCTGTTCGCCAAACTAGAGAACATCTATCAGCTAAAGATCCGTCGGATTCGCAGCGACAATGGCACAGAATTCATGAATCACGCGCTATGGAGGCATTATGTGTAGAAAAAGGAATTCGTCATGGGTTCAAAGCTCCATACACTCGTCAGCAAAATGGGGTTGCAGAAAGAAAGAATCAGACTCTTATAGAAGCAGCCAGAACAATGCTCGCAGATTCGAACCTTCATGTATTCTTCTGGAATGAGGTGGTTCACTGCACGTGTTATACTCTGAATAGGGTTCTTACGGTGAAGAAGCATGGTAAGACTTCTTACGAATTGTTGAACCGTAGGAAGGCGAACTTAGAGTTTCTGGAACCATTCGGGGCTCCATGCACCATGATCCAACCACATGAAAAATTTGGGGCCAAAGCAGAAGAAGGGTTCTTTGTTGGTTATAGCACTCCTAATAAAAGAGTGTAGAACAAACGAACTCAGCACGTTGAAGAGTGGCTAATTGTCAATGTTCAACGCTATACTGTTAATGCTTCTGGTGTTGGACCCGATTGATTGTTCGAAAAGGGTCTGTTTGATTCTTTCAATGTGGATAATGTGGTGGATGATGTTGCTGCACAGATGTATTTAGAGTGTGAAAACGCAGCCAGCTCACCACTAATGCGTCCGATCGTCGTCAATACACCAGAACATCTGATGCTTCAGCATCCATGGGCCCCCCTGATAAAACCGCAGCAGCAGAGGCAGAGGAAGTTTTTCAGGATGCATCGGCAGAGATTCAAGACTCATCTTCATCTGACGAGGAGTTCGCAAAATCTCATGATACTCTAATTGATGAACTAGCTGGAAATGGTGATCTACCACTACAGCTCCAGTTATTCCTACAGGAAACAAGCAAGCTAGTCCTTCTTCTTTAGCAGCTCTAGGGATTGATCTGCGGATTGATCTCTCAAGGTTTAACATGCAACTCGCTGCTCCCTCAAGTTCAAGCGCCACAGAGACAAATCTATAAGAAGGCTTGGAGAATCTTAATTTGCAATCGGATGATCCAGTGCCGGCACATCCGGAATCTCGGATTCACGACACTCATCCACTGCAAAATGTGATTGGTAATCCAAATAGCAGAGTCATGACACGCAGTCAACTCAGAAACGCTAGTTCAAGTGATAATGCAGGTACCCTGACACTCTATTCGAAAATCAGAAAAGCTGGTCATCAGAACGATTGGTCCTTCGCTCTATATGTTTCACAACAAGAACCAAGAACCGTGTAGGAGGCACTGAGGGAGGAACCATGGATTAAGGCAATGCAAACCGAGGATGAAGTACAATGCACTAGTCACCAAGCAGGAGATGTGACCAAAAGGAAACGTGTCTCCACCGTTCAACTACCTGATACACGTTGTCCTTCAGTGTCTAGGTCCAAGAAAGACAACATTTGATGCAATCCGAGCCACTCTAGCATCAGCAGTGGTCTCCTTGATCTTGAACAAATCGTTCAATTTCTCTGCCATGATAATGCACCACTTGAAAGAGGTGATTTAGACAAATACAATTAAAAGTCAATTCATAGTTTATCCTCGCTTCCTGCAGATGATTATTGATAGGCGGTTACCGGATTTAGAGAAGAATGAATTGGAAAGCTTCAAGCTTGCCCATATAGATGAGGATATGATGGAATGGATGAAGTCTTTTAGGGGTCAGCCAAAGGATAAATGGCCCAAAAACATACGTTTATTTGGGCATCTCAGTGACCCAGAGTACAAGCTTGCCAAAGGCAATAAGTGGAGAAATGAGACTAGCGATTCCGAGGATGATTTTGCAATTCAGAGGAGAACGTTTAAAGAAGGTGATGACATTGGTCGAGATACAGATGAATTGGGCAAGAACATTCCAGGCAGCGTTTCTGCAGCTGCGACCCATGATGATCTACTTAACACTGATGTTCTTGAATCCCATGATCCTCTATCGGCAGCGGGAGATCAAGGATTATCCCAAGACAAAGGCAAATCTGCTGTGATAGAAGATGAACCAGTTAATGTTACTAGTGATATTGATTCAGATGCCACAAACTCAGATGATTCCCTAGATACTAAGGCTGAAAAGGCAAGAAAGAGAAAGGTAAAGTTGATGGAGAAGAAGCGTCTTGCTGAGGATCCAACGTTCACAGTTGATCCAGATGAGCAGATTGCAGATTTAGATGCTGCGCTAGATTCTCCACCTTCAGGCAAAGGAAAGACAAAGGCTAAGGGTGGCAGGCTAAAGAGAAAATCCCAGAGAGCCCAAGAAAAATCAGAGAAGAAGAAAAAGTTTGGGAGATTATCTGATGCTATTGAATTCACCACGCCTAAAACTTCAGCAGCAACAGCAACAACACATTCTACATCTTCAGGTGCAGCTAGGTCTGCAGGTGTGTAACACCCCAACCGATGGCGGAAACATCGAAGTGTCACGTAGTGACGATTGTTCAATAGCTCACGGTACTAAAGTGTAAATTTGAGTACATTGAATAATAGTTTATTACATTGACAAGAAATTCAAATTACAAAGATTCTAAAGCGACAAGTCTAACTAAAATACAATGAAGTCAAAACTTAAATATAAATCCAAAGCTTAAAGAAAGCGTCTCAAAATGACCTGAAACATGTACAAAATAATTTTGTCAACACATATAATGTATTGGTGAGCATACCATGTTTGAATACATATAGTAGAAAAAGTGTTTAGCAATTCATGTGTTGTATACTGTTTGCAACTATGTATTAAGTAGTATCAGTCAAAGCCAACCCTAAATGATAAATGATTCAACGATTAACCCACAGTTGATAATGATCCAATGATAAACACACAATTGATAATGATTCACACAACAATGACCAAGGTCTCTCAACAGAGTCACAAGGGGTATATACCATAGTACTATTCATTGAGGTGCTAGGCCACAAGGTTAATGGTTTTGACAGTCATAGACACACAAAATAACATAACGCAAACACACATGAGAATTGCCATTAATGATAAAATAACATTTGATAATAGTGTACATGTATAGCCCCAAAAATGTAAAACATGAAAAAGGGGAAAAGATATACTCACTGTTTTGCTAAGCGTGTCAAATCCAACAAAACTTGTCACAAGATAAACTTGAGAATTCCGAAGAATTCAACCTATAATGCATATGAATACTAATGAGGAAAAGTCTAAGGTATCTAGGGTTCTAAGGCATTAGGGTTTGTTAGACGTATGTAGGGAAGATGAAGTTTTATTATATCTTGAATTTAATAATAATTCTAAATAAAGTATATCATGATTTAAGATTTAACATGTGTCGAGAAAAATTATAATACTATGTTTCCACATATAGGAACATTTTCTATTTTATAGAAAAATATCCACAAACCATATTTTAATAATTTACATTTAACTAAATAATTAAATATATCTAATTAAATGTAAATAAACTAAAAATACAAGATATGTCCCAAAATGATCTTTTTATAAAAAAATAATTATTTTCTGATGTATAATGGTGAAAATAATTTTTCCATAATTTTTCTCAATTTATTTTGTATTTAAAATAAATTTAATGAGTTTAAATCATGTTTGATTGATTAAAAATAGGAAAATTAATAAAAATGAATGTTTTCAGTACCAATAATTTTTATTTAGGTTCATGATACTTAAAAATAATTTTCTAGAAAATTTGGGATTTAAATCATTAAAAATGAATTTTTTATCAATTATTTATGATTAAAACTATTTAAATTAATAAAAATATGAAAATAATTTATTTTCCAGAAAATTTTAATGTGATAATTTTATATATGGTGTCAAGATGTTACACCTAACCTTTCATAATTTTCGGAGTAAAAATGAATTTTCTATGAATAATATAAGATTTATATATATATATATATAAATAATAAAAACACAAACAAACAAAAAAAAAGTGAAAGAAAAAGGCCAGACTCGCGGGTTACAGGGATCGAACCTGGGCCAATGCTGGACATAACAGACACACAAACCATCACACCATATGAGTTATTAGTTGAAAATTATGAAAACAAATTATCTTTAAATACATGTTACAACTTCATCTTCTTCCCTAGACTCAAACCCTAGCCCTAGATTTTCAAATCCCTTCGATTCATCAACATTAGAGCCCGATATCATGGGGCTATTGAAGAGGGATGTCCGAATAACAAAATGGCACAAAAAGATTGGACTTACAATGTCGTTTGAAGGTCGAAAAAAAAAAAAGAAAAGATGAACCGAGACCCAAGTCGCAAATAGGGCTCCTCTGCTCACGATTTGCTAGTTTTTAAGAGTGGGTTAAGACGGGTAAAGGTTTGAAAAGCTTTTGGGAGGATAAATTTATAATATTATCAAGAAACATAAACGTTTGTTCTTCATTTATAATTTTCGACGGTTACAAGTAAAACTCGATTAAATCCATGATTTAATAGCGTTAATGTATGATTTTTATACTTAAAACGTTTGAGGTTTGATGGAGAAATGATTTGGGATCGAAGTTGAACGATTAGAAGCATTAAAAAGGGTATTTAAGGTCTCGCCGGACCTTGGCCGGAAATTGGCCGGAATCCTTGGCCGGAATCGCGTGAAGTGAGAAAGGAGGGAGTTCAGATTTGAACTTTCATCTCTTGGCATAAATGGTCCCTATACTTCAACTTTCTTAGTTACCTTCAATTTTGGTTAAGTTTTCCTTTATAAAAACTTAACTTGGTTGACTAATTTAACTTAAAAGCTTTTAAAATTTTATAAATCTTAATTTTTTTATTAATTTCACAATATAACTAACATTTTTTTTTTATAAACGCCAAAATATATCATGATAAAATAAGGTTACGTGTTTAGTTAAAATGTAAACATTTCCGAACAATAATCAAAAGAACTCAAAAATTTTTTATTGAATTCAAAGATATAGAAAGTACATGGACTAGATTTGAAAACTTGGCGAAAAACGATGGTGACGGTTGTCACAGTCTCCCCTACTTTAGAAAATTTCGTCTCGAAATTTCTTTCAAGTGGAGGTTTTCTATGGTACAAAAGACGTTGTAAAACTCAAGTAGGCTTTTAAAAATTTTTATGAGTCATGTTTTGGCAAAATTTAAAATAGTTATCTAATATTCAAGATAAAAGTTTCAAAATGTTTGACGGTTGACTCGAGATTAGGAAGTTGAGAGTTTAAATTAGAAAAAGTTTTGGGAATGTGTAACGGGTGAGGGGCAGAGGTACTAACGAAGGTAGTCTCCCCTACTTTAGAAATGTTTCAGACTGTACTTTGTTAGAGTATACAACAAGAATCCAAATATCCGAGTGTAAGAGTATATAAGGTTTTAGTTTTCTGTGGGGATGGTCAAGAGAAAGACTCTAGGAAGACGAATTGAAGCTCGTGTAAAAACGTTCTTATCGACAATGCTAGTTACTAGTCAATGATCCAATGATGAGGTAATTATAAAGTAATGGGTAGGTTCTTGGTCAGACTCCTAATCCGTTCCCGTAGTATCGTTTATGCTTATATATAGGGTGTACCGCAGCTGACCCACCACACTCCCGATACTTTGGGCTCGTACTGATTGTCTACCAATAGCCTAAATAGAATCACACACCACCCTTATGTACCTGTAAACCCATGATTGCGTTCCGGACCGTAATCATCGATTTACCTTACACCAGGGTGTTATGCTTTTCCATAACCCTAACCTAAGTAATAAATGCATGCAACCAATATGTGTTAAATAATAGATACAGCTCAAGTATAAAATGCGGTTTAAGGTCCTTCCCCTTTCGGGTTCACCCGAATAACCGTAATAAAGTGTAAGTATCACGCACGGTTAGCGGTCCTTCCCCTTTCGGGTTCACTCGCACAAATAACCGGTTCAATTTGTGAAAAAGTCTAACAGGGTCTTGCTCACATAGAGAAGTATGCGTACAAAATACACGTTCATATACGTAAATAAGTATAGCATAAAATTTCGATTTGAATATAAATCGAGTAAATCGCACAATTGCGCAAAATGAGAGTAAACGAGTTGAATAATGCTCAAAATCAGTGATATAAGAATAACTGCTAATAAATGGTGTGAGAATAACCACAAATAACGCGTAAAAATAACAACCAATAAAGGAATAATGCGAGGATAATGCACGAACATAATAAAATGATGTAAGAACAAAATAATGAAATTTACTGCAAATGAAAGTGCGCTGGATAGACATATAGTCTACTGGCATGAGGGTTTAAATTTAGTAGTTTTGCATATATGCATTACACGATAAAAGACATTTAGCAACATTCCGATGAGGATATGTCCAATATTTTATTAGACTAAAAGTTTTGCGTCTGCGAGAGTACAAGTGTTAAAAGATAAATTTTCGTTTATAAAATATGTGAATAAACTTTTTAGAAATCGAAGAATGTTTTAGATTCAAAACAGGTACCCAAGAAAAGACTTCGTGAGTACACATATTCATGTGTTTACGAGAAGTCGTGTTGAAAAATGTTATAAGGCATGTTATTAGTTGAAAATTTCTTTTCCCGCAACAGATATTGGATCCGTTATATGAGAGCAAGAAGATTTACTTTTGACTTGTAAATATGTGAATCTAGTTTATAAGATGCAACAGGAAATCATATAAATCAAATGTGTTTCAAAAGACCAAGCTTTAAAATTTTGCGTGAATGATAAAAACCAACGTGTATGACACAAAAAGCTTATAACTACATAACATTTCTGAAAACAGATTTCAAACTTTGAAAAGAAGATCGAGTCACAGTAAA
The DNA here is from genome assembly GCA_032199755.1 of Ambrosia artemisiifolia. NCBI lineage: Eukaryota > Viridiplantae > Streptophyta > Magnoliopsida > Asterales > Asteraceae > Ambrosia > Ambrosia artemisiifolia. The sequence goes on along the minus strand of CM063522.1, from coordinate 49,992,000 downwards.
GGAATTGATAAGGGTTGAGTTGACTCTCCTTGATAATGATTGAAAGGTATGGGTAAGACAGGTAGAAGATTGCATATGGTCCCGAATGCCTTGACAAATTTTAAGAAGTAAAACCTTACTGTATTAAAACATTCCTTCTGTTTACAAGTTAAAATCTCATTAAAGTTGAAAAATCTTCCATATTTATAGAATGTCTGGGAAAATCCGAGTGTTACCCGTTTTAATTAAACTTGAAACATTGAATTATCATAATGTAGCAAAATTTATAGGTTGAAAAATCGTTTGTTGGTAAAAGTTGTTAAGGCATCTCTTTGGGCTCATAGCCCGCTAAATGTTTCAAGGCACAAGGTGTGTATAAGATGTGCTAATCTGATAAATAAATTTCTCCAAAGCTAGGTAATCGGGTTTTGTGTTTTTATGAGATGGCAACATAGGGTCAGTTGCTAAGGTAATCGCTTTAGAGAGTAGTGTACTTATGTGTGTTGGATAGATAGACTTTTATGATGTTATGTATATTGTAGAGACACAAGGGAATAGTTTCGAGATATACTGTGACATCGATCGAGTAAATTTGTAAACATGATGATAATAACAAGACGATTAATAAGTTGAAACCACATTCGTGTTTAACTGTGCAACGTTCAAGAATCAAAAATGTGATCAAAGTTAAACAATAAGCTTAAAAATTTGAGTCATAGGAAAAAGTTTTTTTTTTTTTTTGAACAAGAGAAATGATGCTTTATGAAAATCACGAAACATAAAGGAAATAGTGTAAGTTTTAATGCGATAAAATAGCGCATAGAAGTTTTAGAAATGATGATGAAAAGCGAATGATCAACGAGTATATAAAACAACAAGAGATTTAACTTAGATTCCAGATGTTAAACAACACTTAAGAATAAATAACGGAAACGGAAAAATGCACTAATAACAATAGCTATTAATAGGGAAAAACTCAAAAGACATAATAACTTCCTTATAGAAAGTTGTGATAAGAGTTTCAAACAACAATTGAAAAAAAAAAATATATATATATATATATATATATATACCAATAACGAAATGTGATACTGAAAAATGAAACTGGTGACTAGCCAAAGAAATTGAAATATTATTAGTGACTTATGGGGAGCGTACTTAAACCTATGAGTAAATGGTCATCCTTCCCGATTGCACATACCCTGTCACTGGTAAATTTCAAAACCTTTAGCGAGACTTTAAAACGAGATGTAGAAATAGATCCTTGAGATGTGGATTTCACTCCTAACTCAAAGATGTATTTCAAAATCGAAAACAATTGAGGAATAAAACCAATCACTAAGTTAAGGATATCACTCCCAGCTTAGTGGTTAAGTTTCTTTTTGAAGGAAATACTCTTTGAGGTGTGGATGTCACTCCTATCTCAAAGATATATTCCTAAGATAAATAACATATAGAGGAGTGAAACTAATCACCAAGGTATGGATGTCACTCCTAACTTGGTGATATCGTTTCGTTTGTGAAACACGAGTGTCTTCTTCTCCAAGCAAAATATCGAAAGAATAACGAGAAAGAATCATATCAAAAATATCTAGAAAGAAAATATACGAATAAGGAGAAAATTACACGAGAGGACTTGTGAATGTAAGCTTAGTTATAGACTAGGCTAAAAGGCATTCTAATAACCTAATTCCCTATAACCATGGCTCTGATACCAATCTGTTACACCCCAACCGATGGCGGAAACATCGAAGTGTCACGTAGTGACGATTGTTCAATAGCTCATGGTACTAAAGTGTAAATTTGAGTACATTGAATAATAGTTTATTACATTGACAAGAAATTCAAATTACAAAGATTCTAAAGCGACAAGTCTAACTAAAATACAATGAAGTCAAAACTTAAATATAAATCCAAAGCTTAAAGAAAGCGTCTCAAAATGACCTGAAACATGTACAAAATAATTTTGTCAACACATATAATGTATTGGTGAGCATAGCATGTTTGAATACATATAGTAGAAAAAGTGTTTAGCAATTCATGTGTTGTATACTGTTTGCAACTATGTATTAAGTAGTATCAGTCAAAGCCAACCCTAAATGATAAATGATTCAACGATTAACCCACAGTTGATAATGATCCAATGATAAACCCACAATTGATAATGATTCACACAACAATGACCAAGGTCTCTCAACAGAGTCACAAGGGGTATATACCATAGTACTATTCATTGAGGTGCTAGGCCACAAGGTTAATGGTTTTGACAGTCATAGACACACAAAATAACATAACGCAAACACACATGAGAATTGCCATTAATGATAAAATAACATTTGATAATAGTGTACATGTATAGCCCCAAAAGAGTAAAACATGAAAAAGGGGAAAAGATATACTCACTGTTTTGCTAAGCGTGTCAAATCCAACAAAACTTGTCACAAGATAAACTTGAGAATTTCGAAGAATTCAACCTATAATGCATATGAATACTAATGAGGAAAATTCTAAAAAGTCTAAGGTATCTAGGGTTCTAAGGCATTAGGGTTTGTTAGACGTATGTAGGGAAGATGAAGTTTTATTATATCTTGAATTTAATAATAATTCTAAATAAAGTATATCATGATTTAAGATTTAACATGTGTCGAGAAAAATTATAATACTATGTTTCCACATATAGGAACATTTTATATTTTATAGAAAAATATCCACAAACCATATTTTAATAATTTACATTTAACTAAATAATTAAATATATCTAATTAAATGTAAATAAACTAAAAATACAAGATATGTCCCAAAAATGATATTTTTATAAAACAATAATTATTTTCTGATGTATAATGGTGAAAATAATTTTTCCATAATTTTTCTCAATTTATTTTGTATTTAAAATAAATTTAATGAGTTTAAATCATGTTTAATTGATTAAAAATAGGAAAATTAATAAAAATGAATGTTTTCAGTACCAATAATTTTTATTTAGGTTCATGATACTTAAAATAAATTTTCTAGAAAATTTGGGATTTAAATCATTAAAAATGAATTTTTTATCAATTATTTATGATTAAAACTATTTAAATTAATAAAAATATGAAAATAATTTATTTTCCAGAAAATTTTAATGTGATAATTTTATATATGGTGTCAAGATGTTACACCTAAATTTTCATAATTTTCGGAGTAAAAATGAATTTTCTATGAATAATATAAGATTTATATATATATATATATATATATATATATATATATATATATAAATAATAAAAACACAAACAAACAAAAAAAAGTGAAAGAAAAAGGCCAGACTCGCGGGTTACAGGGATCGAACCTGGGCCAATGCTGGACATAACAGACACACAAACCATCACACCATATGAGTTATTAGTTGAAAATTATGAAAACAAATTATCTTTAAATACATGTTACAACTTCATCTTCTTCCCTAGACTCAAACCCTAGCCCTAGATTTTCAAATCCCTTCGATTCATCAACATTAGAGCCCGATATCATGGGGCTATTGAAGAGGGATGTCCGAATAACAAAATGGCACAAAAAGATTGGACTTACAATGTCGTTTGAAGGTCGAAAAAAAAAGAAAAGATGAACTCGAGACCCAAGTCGCAAATAGGGCTCCTCTGCTCACGATTTGCTAGTTTTTAAGAGTGGGTTAAGACGGGTAAAGGTTTGAAAAGCTTTTGGGAGGATAAATTTATAATATTATCAAGAAACATAAACGTTTGTTCTTCATTTATAACTTTCGACGGTTACAAGTAAAACTCGATTAAATCCATGATTTAATAGCGTTAATGTATGATTTTTATACTTAAAACGTTTGAGGTTTGATGGAGAAATGATTTGGGATCGAAGTTGAACGATTAGAAGCATTAAAAAGGGTATTTAAGGTCTCGCCGGACCTTGGCCGGAAATTGGCCGGAATCCTTGGCCGGAATCGCGTGAAGTGAGAAAGGAGGGAGTTCATATTTGAACTTTCATCTCTTGGCATAAATGGTCCCTATACTTCAACTTTGTTAGTTACCTTCAATTTTGGTTAAGTTTTCCTTTATAAAAACTTAACTTGGTTGACTAATTTAACTTAAAAGCTTTTAAAATTTTATAAATCTTAATTTTTTTATTAATTTCACAATATAACTAACATTTTTTTTTATAAACGCCAAAATATATCATGATAAAATAAGGTCACGTGTTTAGTTAAAATGTAAACATTTCCGAACAATAATCAAAAGAACTCAAATTTTTTTTATTGAATTCAAAGATATAGAAAGTACATGGACTAGATTTGAAAACTTGGCGAAAAACGAAGGTGACGGTTGTCACAAGGTGTCACAAGGTCAATGCCTACACCAGTAATCCTCACTGAGCCTGTCTCAGTTACTGGTGCAGCGACCTCATCTTAGCTTGTTTCTAACCCAGTTGCTGACTTGATCAAGAATTTACGGGAACAACTTCACCCAACTGCTTCAGCCTCTCAGTCTACCTCCAAATCAACGTCTGTCGGGTCATCTGCTCAACTTTAGACCCAAGTGAATGAACTGACTATGATCGTGACTGCTCAGGCAAGAAAGAGTGTAGAGTTGAGGGGTAAAATAGCTACAGTTGAAGAGAATGAGAAGTCTATGTTAGAACTGTTAGCTGAAACAATTCGCATAAACAAGGAGCTGTAAGCATCGAACCTTCTGCTTACACTGTCGAATCAGTAACTTGTAGAATCAAATCAACAGCTGGTGAGCTCCAATGTAGATACAGTAAGGAGATTAACAGTTGTAAAGTCTCAATACAACGAGCTGCAGTTAGCAAATGTGAATAACGAGAGGCGGATAGAAGAGTACAAAACTGAGAATCAACAACTGAGGGCAAGGGTGGATAAATTGTTTGAAGATCGCCCTAGACTGACAGGTACCTCAGGTTCTGGTTCTGGTCAGGACGAGGAAGAAGAAGAAGAAGAACAAGAGGATGAGGACAATGAGGATGAAGACGATGATGATGATGATGATGATGATGATGATGATGATGATGATGATGACGACGAGGGTAAAGATGATGATGGGAGTGGTGATGATAGTGGTAATGAAGGTGGTGGTGATCCAGGAACCACTGGTGGTGGTGGTTCATCTTCGGGTGCTCAGGAGAGACAAGGAAAGAAGACTCATGACACCCAGGGCAAAGATCCCGAAGGCGGTTCATCTGCTAAGAGGGAGTCCATTGCTGATCAGATTAAGCGTATGCAAGATTATATCAAGCATGGGTCAGTTCCATTGGATATCACTGAACCCTTGAGGAATTTGTTTCATATTAATGATCAAGAGAATCCGTTGAAGTTTGCACAGATTGAAGGTCTGGAGGAGGGAGAGATACCACCAGAGCTCTCCAAAGAAGACCTAAAGACTATCTATGGCTTGACACTTAGAGAATCTTCCAATGCGAGTCATACTCCTCCAGAACTGGATCCTAGACATAATGAGGTGGAAATGGAAGACATCACAGATGAGGTCTATCCTGAGTATTGTTTTGGAACTGATTCCACAGGGATTCCAGATATTGATGAAGAGATGGTCAAGCAGGCTGAAGAAAAGCTTCGTTCTGAGCCAACCCCAATCCCTGAAGAGGTAATCTCTAGAACTTAAAGGATTATGAGACTGTGCTCTCATTGGTACCCTTCAGTGGCTGAACGTACTGTCAAGAAAGGGCCAAAACAAGCTGCAGTTTTTCAAGAAGAGGTTGTCCAGAATGCATGGTAATATTATAGCTTGGCGTATATCGAGCACGCCATGGTTTTCAGCATCAAGTGGCAAGAAGGATTGTTATACTTCAACTGGTACACAAAGATCAAGAGCCTCCCGTTCTAGTATGTTTGAGATCTTGCGTGTCTTCACCCATTTTATTATGAAAAGTGTCCATGTTTCTATTCATTTGTGCACATCCTGAAGAGAGAAGCGAATGACAAGTAGAAAACCTTCACGCCTCAGTATCCAAAGTCTTACAAGACTAAGGAACTACATCCCATCACCAAGCACCCCATTTGGTAGCACAAGATCAAGCCCCCGGATTTCATGACGAGGATACCGATCGCTCCTTTAGAACAGAACTTCACTCCGAAGTTCTGGTTCTGGCATTATGATTCGATCACGACGGAAGCAATGTTCGTCCTCGAGAATGCACTGAAGCTTTGTCGCAAGATCAGAATCTGTGATCCGATGTGGTTGATCAACCTGTCAGAGCAAGACATTAAGACTCTCTATCAGTACCCAATCCAACACTTGAAGGAATAAGCTGATCATGCCATTAAGTATGAACGTGTGATTCGGTTCTGCTATGCCTACAAGATTCACGCTGGATGTGATTGGTCAAAGCTCAGCAGGATCAGGACGTTGAAGACCGGAAGATGAAGTTGCTGTAGCTGTCTGTCTTTTTTATGTATTGGATGTTTGTATAGTTTGTTTGGTTGTTTTTTAAGTTTCTGTCTTTTTGTAATCATACTAGCTAGGTCCAAGGGGGAGTCTGTTAGTACACGTATGTCCCTAGCCTAGTATAGGTGATATTTTGATGTTGATGTACGTGCTTGGATGTGTTTCGGATGATTCTTGGCTAGTTTGCAACGACAGGCGACTAGGACTTAAAGGGGCGACTAGCTTTGCTAGTCGCCTGGGGGCTAAGACTAAAGACGATTAGGTCCCTAATCACCCCTCGTAGTCGTCTGTCAGTACCTAGTCGCCCCCAAGGGCCTTGGACGACTAGGGGAGGTATAAATACCTCCAATGATTGCCCTAATCATTCTCATCTGTCACATCACACATTCCCAAGCACCCAGGTCCTAGGTTTCAGGCAGTTGATTGTCTTGTAACACCCGAGCTCTGTTTTCAATGCACTAACAAGCTTTTAACCTTATTTTGTGTGTGTTTGATATCTCGTTTACTATATTTTGTTGTCGTTTTTGTTGTCCGAACATCGGCTAGAGAATTCTGCACTCTAAACGAACCAACTCGTGATTCTCGAGTTGTCCGAAATCGATCCTACAATATATAATTCTAGCATTTCACTGAGCTTTTGAGAATCTTGCAAAAGTTAAAAGTGGTAGATATTGTTTTTAAGTGTTGCATATCACACAAATGAAGCTTCACATATTAGAGTTTGGAGTGTTGCATATCACACAAATGAAGCTTCACATATTAGAGTTTGGAGCAAAGGTGACTCGAGTCACATACAAATATGTGAATGTACCAATATACAAAATGTATATTTTTATTAAATGAAAGAGTAGCAGCTAAAATAGCTAAATAGGAATAAGAAACCACATATATGGTTTTTTTTTTTGAAAGGCCAACTAACATTTCTGTCCGACTACCCAAGGGGATCCCCACACTATAGACAGACCCTCACGACCACCCAGTGGAGGGCTCATATGTACCTCGAGCAGCTGGGTAGCCAAGGCCCGCCCATGTAGTATCCGAATCGGGGAAAACCATATATGTTAGATTTTTTTATCGTTTGATTTCTTTAACTTAAATAACTTTTATATATTTAACTATTTCACATCTTCAATTTTGAGTATAATATAATTACATTTAGGAAATTGGATTTTAACACCCTAAACTATTGACAATTGGTCGCTGACGTACTGAACTACAAAATTGAACAACACTGCACTGTACTTTCAACTTATTGGCCTGTATCACCCTCAGACTAACCCTGGTTATTTTTTGCTGACGTGGCATGGTGACGTGTCCATTTTTGCTGATGTGGCATGGGGAATAAGCTGACATGGCATTGACACATCACCTGCCACGTCAGCAAAAATGGACACGTCACCATGCCACGTCAGCAAAAATTAACCATGGTTAGTCTGAGGGTGATACAGGCCAATAAGTTAAAAGTATAGTGCGGTGTTGGTCAATTTTGTAGTTCAGTGCGTCAGCGGCCAATTGTCAATAGTTCAGGGTGTTAAAATCCAATTTCCCTTACATTTAAGAAAATGACTTTTTTTTTTGTATAAGTTGATGCATTGTTGATTAAAACAATGAGTTTCAACTATTCACAACAATGTGTTTATATTGTCTCAGTACAACGGTGCGTTTAAAGAAGTTGATGCATGTAAGCTCAATATAAATTAAGTATTAGATTATCGTTTGATTTCTTTAACTTAAATAACCACACAACATCACATGTGAAAGTTTAAGTATTCACAAAGAATATCACAACTGATGTCCCGTATCTATTTTGAGCGACGACCAACTTTTGCCCAAAAGACAACGGTAAGAGCACGGTTGATATCACGATCAGAACATGCATATATCGTAGACAAGGACATGAACAAAATCAATGGTGTTTCCCATGTTCAATGTCACAATTTGACCATATAACGACCGTGGCACTCTACAGCAAATCTCACACATTTAGTAAAGATTCAACCACAACAAACATCAATGTCAACATATCTTCAAGCTAAAATGAACATGGTATCAAAATATATATGGAGAAATGCCACACAAATGTAACCAAGTTTGCTTGGTGTTCCAATTAAGTCACTCAAACTTTTATTGTCTCTCTAAAGTCACTCAAGTTTCATTTTATGTTCTAATACTATGTAATTACCAGGTCACCAGGTCACCTTCTTTTTTTTTTCTTTTTCTTTTCTCTCATTTTAATGCTTATATGGATATATTTGTTATCAGGTGGGTTTTATAAAATGAAGATTTCAAAAAAAAAAAAAAATTAAATTTTACACATTTTAAAAATCTATTAAAAAATATTAAAACCTGACACATCATCACTTCAACCTGGAAACCTGATAATTACATAGTATTGGAACAATAAATGAAACTTGAGTGACTTTAGAGAGACAAAAAAAGTTTCAGTGACTTAATTGGAACAGATAGCAAACTTGGTTACATTTCTACAAAGTTACCCCAATATATATCCCTCATGAAGCATATTTATACAAAGTAAACTTTATTTTTTAGAAAGCAATTAAGATCTTATAATAAAATGTATCATGCATAAATTTCTTGAAAGAACATTCCTTAATAAAAAAAATATCATATCAAATTAAGTGAAGCATTGCATACAAATAGGATACTAGACAAGTTAGTCAAAGTGGTGATGAAAAAGCTAACAAGAAAAACAATGTATGCACCCGAGACACTCTCCATAGGATTACTTGAAGAGTTGAAGTTCAACCCTACACTAGGGTTGAAACTTAAGACAAATTTATATTTTTTTTAACTTACTTTTCATGAATTGTCAATCGATGGATAAAATTAGGTTAAAACTAATAAGTTGTATTTTATTATTTTTTTAATCCACAATCCATCAAATAAATACATTGGGTATTATAAATAGTTGGTGAATTTCAACACAATTAACGTATAACATTTTTTTTGTAATTTTCAACTGATAATATTTAAGAAACAATATCCAATAATTACAGATAACATGTACTTAAATATAGAGTTAGTCCAAATCTGTAACGATTATCAAGGTTGTTTGGCAAGGATTTATATAAGGGTATGTGTAGTGGTAAGGTTATGGGGCGTTTTCAGCCTCTATAGCGCCCCAAACACCGCTCCTAGGGGCGCTATTGGGCGTTATAAGGGTGCAGGGTTTTGGCTATAGCGGGCGTTTTCTTCTGAATTTGTTTTTTTTTTTATTTTTTTTTATTAAGATGTTGAAGGTGAAGAAGATGGGGAGGAGGTGGAGGATAATGAGGAGGGGAGGAGGATGATGAAGGGTTGGAGGGGGTTGGAGGAGGATGATGAAGGGTTGTAGGGGGTTTGAGGAAGAAGAAGAAAACAACTTCAGATTTTATTATTATTATTATTATTATTATTATTATTATTATTATTATTATAAATTTGTGTTAGGTAGTAGGTACAAAACATGAAGCATGATGTACATATCATAAAGCACAACAAACTTGGAATTTAATACTATATAAATAATAATAATAATAATAATAATAATAAAAAACAATAAAAAACAATAATTACCCAATCATTTATAACCCCCTTATAACCCCCCTTCCCACTACACCCTCTTTTTCCATAACCCCACATAAACCCCCTTCTATTAGTTTTTAATATTTTAATACCATAACCCCCACATAACCCCCCACCACTACACACATCCAGTTCGTATTCAACGACAACGATGTCATGTTTTGTATTTTATTATATTATTAAAATATACGTACATAAATTATCGCCCCATGTTCCTATCATATTGTATTTTAATGCTACATTATAATATGTATAAAACATTAAATAAATAGAACCGAAGTAAAATATTTTTTTATGTGCATATAATATTCTGATAAACACCCCACCTTCAAGATAAACTAATACTAAGGACTCGAAATTTAATAAATTAAGCACGTTAACGTGTCTGGTTTAATACTAGCAAAGAAGAAAGATACAATTTTAAATACGTCATTACACGAAAATAGAGCAATTGGGTATTATATTAATGTAGTATGAAAAGACAAACCTGTCCTTGAAATTTCACTATCCATGCACAAGGTACAAGTTGATTAGCGGTCTTAAATCAACTCGGGAACAACCTCCATTTATAAGACCGATATGAAGAGCTAGGATGTTCGTTTTAAAGTAATAATATATTATTTTTGAACGGCGGCAATATAATATAATGTTCAATAATTTAGTTAGATAACTAATTAGGAGATATGAGATGATATTTCTGTGTTCAATGGTTTAAATTATTTATTTTAACGTACAAAGCATAAAGTTGCATACAGTATATTCAAAGCATTTTAAGTTTTATTTTGCATGGCGTTTTAATACATAACAAATATTGGAGTATAGTCATTGATATCACGACAAACAATTATACATTGTACTGATAGGCGTAGTGAAAAAGAAAATGAGACCGTTAAATAACCGCCTTATCTATTACATTTAAACCATTTGATACACGCATTTATATTTGTCTCACCAATTTTGGGGCCGTTTGGTTGATTAAGTGCTGAATTATTAAGAGATCTGAATAGTTAAGAGGCTCTGAATGATTAGAGGCTGTTTGGTTGATTAAGTGCTGAATCATTAAGAGGTCTGAATGGTTAAGAGGTCTGTATGGTTAAGTGCTGAATCATGAAGTTGGACCTCTTAATGGTTAGTTTTCTTGTCCCACATTGGTATGAGAGTTTCATTAAGGTTCAGCCTAGTTCAGTGCTTAATGATTCAGTGCTTAATGGTTCAGCAACATCCCAAGTCTTAATGATTCAGCCTTAACCATTCCATTCAGAGGCTGAAACAAACGCGCTGAATGCTGAATCATTCAGCACTGAATGGTTAAGAGCCTCATTAAGAGGCTACCAAACAGCCCCTAAGTGCTGAATGGTTCAGCTCTTAATCATTCCATTCAGAGCCTTTTTTAAGTTGAAACAAACAGTATGAATGCTAAACCATTCAGAGTTGAATGGTTCAGAACCTCGTGGCTAACAAACATGCCTTTTCTAATTAAATTGATTGTAGAATTAACATCACCCTATTTATGCAAACATTATAAATTTAGAATTAGAATTTGTAGCAACAACGAAGGTTGTAGCTAGGGGCGTAAATGATGCGCAATGGCTCGAGAGCTACTCAGGATCGAATCGATAAAAAGCTCAAACGAGCCGAGCCTTACTCGTTTATTTATCGAGCCCGAGCTCGAGCTTTTCATACAAAGACCGTTTAGGCTGAACCCAAACAAATTTTATATTAGTATTATTTTATTTATAGTATACCTACTATTTAAAATTGGCGAGCCGAACTCTAGCTCGTTTAAGCTATCGAAGCGAGCTCGAGACGAGATTTTAGCTCCTTTAAAATTGTTCCAAAATTATTTCGAGCCGAGCCGAGTCGAGCTCGAGCTTTTGGGGTTTACTTTCTAGCCGAGCTCAAGCTCAAAGTATTAGGTTCGAACCGAACCAAGCTCGAACTTCATAAAAGCATGACGAGCCAAGCTCGAGCCCAGTCAGCCTCAAGCTCGGCTCGATTCGACTCGGCTCGTTTACAACTCCTTGTAGCTTCTTTCAAAATTATTAGCACAACTTTAAAAACAAAGTCAAATGATGAGAAGATAATTATATGATTGAGGTTATGGTATAATTATATATAAGATAGTGTCACGACACTTGTTGAAAAACATTCGTTGAAATCATACATTTCTTTATATATTTTCCAATTCAATGATTAATCACTTCATTTTACAACTTAATTTAGGAACTTAAACATTAAAAATGTAAGTTTAATATTTAGAATCATTAATTTAGGAACTTACACGTTAATGTATCATTGTTTTTCTAAGAACTCATATTTGGTACCTAATTAAACGAAAACTATAAATTTGCTATAAAAACATATTTAGTTCGAAAAGATTAAATCTGTCACTAAAGTAACTTTTGAAACAGTTGTTTATTAACAAATGATACATTCTTTTTTTCATAAATAACATTAAAAATGATATGTAAGCATTTTTGGTACTTGGTATCGATGTTTTACGTAAGGATTAAGGAATATGCCTTAATAATAAGCATTTAATTAACTTTAATACACGAAAAAAAATATGTAATGCGAGGCATGTGACAACCTTTTCAAAGAGAAAAGAAGAAAGTTTAAGAAAAACCTTGTTTTTTAGCCTGTTGATATATTTGTAGTAATTTGTTATATGTAAAAAAAATAGTATTACAAGTTGTTTTATTTAAATTACCTAGGGTTATTCACGAGTCGATCTAGCCTGAGCAAGTGTTTGCTCGAGCTTAGCTCGAATTTTCAAACAAGTTGGCTCAGCTGAACTCAAATCATGAATGTCAGTTTGCTGGATGAATTATAAATAAGACTATGACTCGTGTTTAAAATTGTGTTAGCAGTATTAATACCGATAGCGTTACATTTAAAACTATTGATAGCGTTACATTTAAAACTATGTGACTCATATATGACTAGTGTAACCTTTTTGACGTTATAGACATGTTTACAACGCGACCACAACTAGTGTATCAACTATCATACACGAAAAGCTCGTTCAACCAAACAGGTTTTTTTATTGATTAGAAGCTTTTTCTTAAAAGCTTGAAGCTCTTAAAAGCTCCTCGCCAAACATACCCGAAATCAACCTACACGCAATCTGTTGAAATATACACGAAATCAACCTAAACACAACATGTTTACAACGCAGTAATTGTTTGCTCTGATGCTTGAAGACAATGACCGATAATAATTCGGATATTCACAATCGAGACCACTAACAACACAACACAACAAACAAACCACAAAAAACGAACAAAAGTAAAACATCATTCTTGTTAAAAAACAGTCTAGACTAGACAGATAAGATGATCAACTGCAAGCAAGAAAGTTTACAAAATTAAACTTCAAAGAGAGGCACATGACCAGATTAATCCAAATACTTATTCAAATTGTTGATGTTAAACCTCTCATAAATCTTCAAATTCAACACTTCCAAGCTGAAGCCGTCATCAACTCGCGATTCTGCCAGCAAAGAACAAGTGAGGCCTGCTTCTTTTCTATATGAAACCCCTGAACCTGCATCCTCTTCACAACACAATCCGCTTGTGTTTCCGCAAAATTACTAAAAAGAACCGGGGAATACCCTCCTGCAGTGAACAATGTCTTCCAGTGAGGCATTGGCTCCGGAAACTGAAGTTTGCCAGACACCAATCGTTCAATCTGAGACTGGAACAGGAACCGTTCCATCTTGTTTGATATGTCTGGAACAACGTTAGCGCCATCAATGGAGTCAAGTAAAAGTTCATAGTACTGGAGACCCTGGAGAAGGTAATGCGGGAAGGGTAGATCCGTCCTTTCACACCCACGGTCAAATGAGACCACTATTCTTGGTGAGAGTTGCTTCACGAAATGGAGAATGGAAGGGATTGCTGATAGGTGCGTTGAAGCGGACCAAATAGGGAGGTTCACAGCGATCGTCTCGTTTTCAGATACGGAAAAGGAACGTGGATCGAATGAATCGAAGTTCACAACTTCAAGCTCGAAAGATATCCCGATTTCTTGAGCAAATTGTGATAAGTTTTCATGCATTAGTCCAAGTTCGATGGGATTGTGGGTCGAAGGTGAAGCAAAAGCGGTGATTTTCAGTGAGCAGCCGCTACCTCCACCACCGCCATTGTTTCTAGTCGGAAGTTCTTGTATGAATGACGCCCATTGTGCACCAAACCCGATATCAAAATCAATAATGTGAATGTTTTGGGCGTCACCAAGAGCTTCAAGAAGCGTCTGATTCGAGGTAAAATTCATAAACTGAATAATTGGCGATACCTCAGAAAACATCTTATACGCACCCATCTTGAACAACCCATTAAACGGAGGACTAACCCTATTCGGATTCAAACCCGACTGTGATAGCATTAACAAAGCTTCCTTAAAATAAAACGCAGCCCTCTGAAAAGGCTTAGTAGTACCCAAAGCCGAAGCGAACTGGTGATTGAGCCGCGCCAATATCCCTTGCGCGTGTGAGAAGTTCCCAGAGAGCGTTAGCTCAGCCGCGGCGAATAGCTGGTCACAGATAAGCTGATACTGCTGGTGGTGCTGTGGCATTGTCGTTACCGCACTTTGTAACGCTTCTTGCTTCATTCCAACCACCATCACCGGTTTCTTGTCCACCAACTCATTACCATTCAAAACATTAACCTTTTGCAAACCCTGATTCAAAATCAAAACTTTTTGCAAACCCACATTCGAAACCGAATCTTTTTCATAACCCACATTGGAAACCGGATCTTTTTCATGACCCGGATCCGAAACCCCACATCTCTGAACATTCTGCTGAAAAACACCACCTTTATGCAAACCATGGTTAAAGATTTGACCTTTTTGACCACCATTGTATTGGAACTGAACCTGAACCTGTTGTGAAATATTATTATTATTATTATTATTATTATTATTAAACACCACAGGAGGGTTCTGATCTGAGTTACAAAACCCAAACAAATTTGCATCAGAAACAGTGGAAACAACAGCAGCAGCAGCAGGGGTATTTTGGTCATTTGGGTTACTTTGCAGAAGCTGTTGGAGGCTCAAAGAACTATCATCAAAGTCACCGGAGATCCATCGGAGTGACTGATCTTGAGCAGATTCGGACAACAAATTCTCCCAATCATCCAACCCAACACCAAATCTTTGTTGTTGGAGTTCAAACTCAGCCGGAATAGGCTGTAACTCCGGCCAGTCATCTTTCCGGCCGCCGTCAACGGTGGCCGGAATGTTTGGGTCATACCCTTTTGAGTTGGAGTGGGTTGAGGTTGAAGTTGAGGGGCTGGGGCTCCGCCGAGTGTCCAGAACAGAGATGGGTTCGTTGCTGATATTACTATTGTTGTTGCTGCTGCTGTTATTATTATTATTATTGTTGTTGTTGTTATTATTATTATTATAACATGCTTGTTTTGTGGTTTTTGGGGTTAATGATTGTTGGAAAGGTGCTACTTCAAATGCCATGCCTCTCATCATCTGTTGCAAAAATATTAATTCAGAACAATAAGTTTTTTTAAAGAAATTTGGGGAGGTAAAGAAAAGAACATTTTTTTATAGATTTTTTTTTTTTGTTTTAAAAAATGGGGGAAAATTGTGGGTAATCAAGATTTGAGGGGTTTAAGTGTTTGAGATGGGTTTAAAGTAAGGTTAATGGAACAATACAAAAATAATTCCTGAAACCCATAAAAAAGATATGTACACAAGAAATTAACAACATAATATTGACAAGAACAGTCTTCAAGAAATTTTGATTTTTTTTTTTGGTATGAAAGTAATGAACCTCAAGAGGCCTTCAAGATTTGGAGATTTGAGATGGGCTGAAGAAATTTTTTATTATTTCTATCAATAAATGATTTTTTTTTCATGGGTTTGTAAGATTTGGAGATTTGAGATGCATTTAAATGAGGTTTAATTAAATAAAACTAAATAATTACAAAACCCTTAAAAAAACAAGAATGAGAAATTTTTTTTTGCTAGATTCTTGATTATTTTTGTTCCAAAAATCATAATATTTTGTGGGGTTCATGGATTTATGAAGCTTTGAGAGTAGCTTAAATTGAGTTCAATTAATAAGCAAGAAACAAAGCCATAAAAAGAAATAAACAAAATAAAAAGATATTTATTATTAAGCAACATAAGAACAAGTTTCAAGAAACCTTTGCCTTTTTGAGCCAAAGGATGAGAGCTTTTTTCTGGGTTTTGTGATTTGTTTCAGATTTTTGAAGCCATGAAACAAACCATTAAAGAGTTTATAGAGAGACACAATTCACTAACCTTTTTATCTTCATGTCACTATTTGGGCTCCCTCTTTTTTATTAATTGCTTCTGCTGCTGCTGCTTCTGAATTAATCTCTCTCTGTCTGTGTGTGTCTCTCTCTCTTGTGTGTGTGTGTTTCTCTCTCTAGAAATTGAGAGAGAGTGTAGGTGTGGCTTGGCCTTTCACTTTGGTCTCTGCTTCTATCCTGTTTTAGGAGTCCTGTGGTGTCCCTTCTTGTTTTCTGACATGGATGGATGTGAACATCATTAAATTAAATTAAATTAAATAATAAATTAAAGCTTTTTCTTACATCTTTTCTCTTCTCGAAAACAGCTATGGTAAAATAAAAAAAATGTATTATTTTTTTTTATCCCTTTCTCTATTAGGTGTCACAATATTTTGTAAAAGTTAATTTTTCACATGATTTATCAAACTAGTGTTTTCGAAGTACGGCGCGTTCGTTGGCCATGATTTACGTAATGGGAGATTGAACGTAGGCGAAAGAACAATACGAACGTAGACGAAAGGACTATATGAACGTATGCGAAAGTACTATACGAATGCAGACGAACGTTGGCATAAGTACTATACGAACGTAGACGAAAGAACTATACGAACGTGAACGTAGACGGCAGAATTATACGAACGTACACGAACGTAGATGAAAGTATTATACGAACGTAAACGAAAGTTGGTGGCGAAAATGGTAAAAAAAAACCTAACCAAAAAGTCGGTGTCCAAATTGGGAAAGAAAATTAAAACAACTTACGTTGACGAACGGAGACGAACGTACTATACGAACGTAGACTAATGCCGCATAAAAAAATTGCTATACGAACGTAGACGAAAATATCATACGAACGTAGAGCAACTTGGGTTAAAGATCGGGTGTTACAGAGCAACGGAGACGAAAGTATTATACGAACGTAGGCGGACACTACGTAAAAAAGAAAATAAATAAAATGTGGCAAAAGTAGGGGAAAAAAACCTAACCAAAAAGGGTGTTATAGACGAACGGAGACGAAAGTACTATACGAATGTAGACGAACACAACGTAAAAAAGAAAGAAATAAAATGCGGCAAAAAAGGGGTAAAAAAAACTGAAAAAAAAAGTTGGTTGCCAAAACGGTGGGAAAATAAAAAAAATATGAGAGAAAAAGCTAACGAAAAAGTTGGTGGAAAAAATGAGGGAAAAAAAAGACATACCTAAAGAAAGGAATAGAAAATGTGGCTAAAATAGGAAAAGAAAAACTTAATAAAAAAGTTGGTGGTCAAAACGCAAAAAAAAAAACTTAATAAAGAAAGCAAAAAAAAAAAGAGGCGCAAACGAAAAAGTTGCAAATGAACTATTTCTTAGACCTCTCGGTTTAATATATATATAATGCTCATCCTTTACATATCCTAACATATTCCTCAAGCCATTCAAATCCTTAAACATATGATAGTTGTGTTAGAGTATCTTGTGAAAGATCTACACAAAGAAGAAACTTTGCTTACCCTTGGTCATTTGTACTTGTTTATTATTTACGAAAGCGTTCCAGTGTTATCAATGATTCATATCATTTACTACATTTTGTGGAATAATTTCACTTTATATATATTGGTCGGCCTGACAAATTAAGTAAAGACTTCATTGTTGTAAAATTTGACCATATGTTGCTTAGGTGTTTTTACTTATTGTAGGAGTTGCCAATATGTCATATTATGGGTTATCATAGTCTATAATGTTAAGCGTTGTGTTTAGTTAGCATAAGCAATTTGTACTTGGTCAATACGTATTTTATATTGTAATTACTAGAGTTTATAACGTTAACCATGTGTAACATAGCTAACCTTGCCAAATTTGGCGTTGCATTCTTCTTTCAAGCTAACGGTCTAACTAGGAAACACTTTAATTAAGTCTAAAAAGGATATTAAGAAACAAGTACGAACACTAATATTAATCAAGTTTAAAGATTACGCAACATGAATGCATAAGGAGTTGTGAAATTTGCCAATCCTCTTGTAAACACCTAACTTATTTAAAGCGCTAAAAGAAGTTAAAAACCCAATTAGAGAATATCAAGATAAATATACTCCATACCTAAGCAAATCAACTAATTCTAAAGAGTTGGACGCTAATAAATAAGATTTGGGTTCGCAATCAGTTATTAAGGAAGGGGTCAATGTTCAAGGTGAGGAATTAGATAGGGAAAGTACTATTCCGCAGTCTTATGATAATGCTTCCGGTAATAAACGAGTGGATTTTGATAAAGAAGTCTCTGCAACTCTGATTTGGGTGTCAAAGTGGGTGCAAAAACTTAAATGTTTTTGAGCAGCAACTGTGACATGTAATTAACGAGGAAGGATTTCAAGTGGGTAAGTCATGAACTTTATTTCGCTGAATATTAGAGGTTTGGGTTTAAATTCTGGAAAACCTAGATTAAGGAATTGAGAAGGGATAATGAAGTTGGGTTTGTTCTTCTTCAAGAGGTTTAGGTGGTGTTTGTTTTCTTGTCAGAAGCACTTCTGACCACTTATGTCTGCCCCGTGCAGACGCGGGCAGACATTTGTGTCTCGCAGCTCGTTTGTTTTTCAGAAGACATATCCCCAAAAAAGCTCTGCCCGAGCTCTTCCCCAAACAGACATGGTTCCATGTCTTCTTGCCTCTTCTTCATTCCATCTTCTTCCAGATTACCTCCTCCACTCTCAAACCTAGACCAAACCCTTCTCCTTCTCCTCCTCCCTCCTCCCCTCCTTCGCCGCCGTCGCCATCTTCCTCCTCCCTCCTCGCCTCCGAAGCCTCCTCCTCCCTCCCTCCCTCTCCACTGCCGCCGCCAACCTCCTCCTCCCTCCCTCCCTATCCACCGCCGCCAACCTCCTTCCTCCCTCCCTCACCGCCGCCGCCAACAACCTCCTTCCTCCTCAACGCCACCTTCTCCGATCAATCTTTCACCGGTAAATATTATTTCTTTTTTTTCTTTTTATTTTTTACATATATCATGCATTTGATCAGTACCCATCTTTGTATACTTCACATAAGTTAATAAAAAATGACCTTTAATCATTTACAGTTGCTATTTGTTCATCCAATAATTTTTTTGATTCATTATAATTTTCGGATCTGATTGATGTAGTTCAGATTTTTGTCGTTCAGATTTTTGGTTCAGCCTCTTATCAGATTGTTGTAGTTCGGATCTGATTGTTTTTTTAATCAGATTTGTAGTTCAAATTTTTGGTTCAGTTTTTTGATAAGTGTTGTTCATGATTGTTGTAGATGATTTTGATGTTGTACAAAAATGTAGTTTGATGTTGTGCTTGTACAGATAAGTTTTGTTCATGTATAGTTTGATGTTGGATTTTGGTTTTGACAAGTGTTGTTCATGTATGGTTTGATGTTGGATTTTGGTTTTAAATTTCAGCAGCCTGCAGACGTTAATAAACAAACAGTCTTCTTCTTGCAGACTGCAGACCTTTGGTCCACCTCTTCTCCTGCAGATGTCTGCAGATGTGGTCCGCAGACTGCAGACATTTTCCTGCAGAAAAAACAAACAGCACCTTAGTGTAGTGATTTGAAGGGGGTTAGTTTCGAACTGTTTTGGGAGAATGGTGAATTCGAAGTTGAGTACGTTGAAGCAGAAGGAAGGTCGGGTGGTGTGGTTAGTCTCTGGTGCAGCAAATCTTTTCATTCGTTGAGTGTGGTGAAAAACAGGTGGTATCTTCTGATTAGGGAAATTTTGAAAAGAAGTAACCAAATGTTAAATGTGTTGAACGTATATGCGCCGCAAGATGCAGCCGATAAGGCTCAATTGTGGAATGGTATTCGCATCTTAATGAATGTTTCAGAAGGGTTGTGGGTTATAGCAAGGGACTTCAATTCTGTTCGATGTGCTGAAGAGAGGAGGAATTTGAGGTTTGATCCGGTGAGTGCAGATGCTTTTACAAATTTATAGAAGAGGCAGGTCTTCAGGAGTATGCACATAAGGGTAAAAAATTTACGTTTGTTGTTGGTAATAAACCGAGTCGTATTGACAGAATCTTAGTGGTGATGAGTTCTTGGGTCGGTGGCCTTTGGCTTCATACAGAGCGATGCCTAGGAATCTCTCGGAACTTAGTCCTTTGTTGTTGGTGACTGAATCCTTGAATTTTGACCCTAAACCTTTTCGCTTTTTAAACTCTTGGTTGGCTCGGGAAGGTTTTGAAGATTTGATTCGTAATTCTTATAATGGATTGGTTGTGGATGATCCTCCAGATGTTAGGCTTATCTTGAAGTTCCGAAAGCTAAGAGGTATTATTATCGAGTGGAAAAAGGTTTTTTTGAAAAAAGAATTGGAAGAAGAGCAGTGTTTGAAGAAAGACTAGCAAAATTTGGATTTGGTATTAAAGACTAGAGACTTGGATGAGGTAGAGGAGTGGGTTTGGGTTGAAAGTAAAAGAAAGACTTCGCGATATTGAATTATGTAGAAGGAAGCATTTATGTCAAAAAACTAAAAGTAGATGGGCTGGTATGAGAGATGAGAATTCGAAATATTTTCATGTGGTTATTAACAAAAGAAGAGTATCTAATTCCATACCAGGATTGCTTCTTGGCGGAGAATGGGTTACAAAACCTTCGTTGATTAAGAAGGAGGTGCATGAATATTTTCGGAATCGCTTTGTGGAGAAGATGAAGGTTAGACTGAAGCTTGAAAATATTGGACTGAAGACAATTTCGGGTGATGATGTGGAGTCTTTAATCCTGTCTCGTAGGACTTGTAGCTCGGCAGTCCACCGGGTGGGTTTTTTATCCTTCCAGTTTCGAGTGTATGCTTGGATAGTTATAACGGCCCATAGGCGCGGCAAAAGACTACATTTTAGAGAGTATTAGAGGTTATTGAGCGGTGGCCGGCCCCCGACCAAAAAAGACTATTTCGATTGTTTTTCTTTTTACAATTCGATGACATATTCTTCTTTTTCTACTGAAGATGTTAAAGATGTGGTTTTCAAGTGTTGAGATGACAAAGCACCAAGACCTAATGGTTTTAATTTTAAATTCATAAATAAATTTTGGTCTTAGTTGATGCAGAATTTTTATGATAATGGAGAGTTTGGTAGAGGTTTCGGGCCCTCATTTATTACTTTAGTCCTAAAGTGCAAACATCTGGTTTCTCTGGGTGAGTATAGACCTATTAACCTAATAGGTATTTTTAGTAAGGTCATTTCCAAGGGCCTGGCTAACAGACTTAAGAAGGTTATGGGTGGTACTGTTTCAGAAACACAGTCTACCTTTTTGTGTGGCCGGTATATTCTTGATGGTCCGTTAATGATTAATGAGGTGTTTGCTTGGGCTAGAAAAAGTGACATAAGTTTGTTCTTGTTTAAAATTGATTTTGAGAAGGCATACAACAATGTGTGTTGGGAGTTTTTGTTGGATATTATGAGGTAGATGGGTATTCCTGAGCGGTGGTATTTATGGATCAAAGCCATATTATGTTCAGCCTCGGTCCTCGACTCTGGTTAACGGATCTCCTACGTTCGAATTTGCGTGTGAAAACGGTCTTCGATAAGGTGATCCAATTTCTCTTTTTTTATGTATATTAGTTATGGAAGCTCTCTCAAGTATAACCAATAAAGCGGATGAGCTGACGGAGTTATCGGGTGTAGAGCTTCCAAATGGAGGGCCGACTATCTCTCGTTTATTATATGCGGATGATGCACTTCTCGTTAGTAATTGGTTGCATCAGAAATTTATTAATATGGTGAGACTTTTGAGGATATTTTATTTATGTTCTGATTTAAAAATAAACCTTCATAAGTCTAGTTTATTTGGTGTTGGTGAGGATAGTGATGAGATGAAACTTGCGGCTGAGAAGTTAGGATGTAAGATGGATGCGGTTCCTTTTTCTTATCTGGGTATTAAAGAACAGAATTGGGAATTGGGATAATGTGTTGGATATTGTTAAAGGTAGATTATCGAAATTGAAGGCGACGTCATTGTCAATTGGGGGTCGAGGTATTGATCAAGTCGGTTTTAGAAAGTCTTCTAACATATTATTTTTCTTTATTTAAGGCACCGATAAAAGTTATTGAAGATTTGTAAGCTTGTAGTCGTCGGTTCTTGTGGGGAGGTAATGCGGATGCGAGAAAGCTACATTAGGTGGCTTGGGATAAGGTGAGTCGTCTGAAGAAATTTGGTGGATTGGGTCTTAATAGAATGGCTTGGTGTAACGATTCTCTTATTTCCAAATGGTTCTAGCGGTTTCATAATAATAATGGAGCTTTGTGGAAAAAAAATGATTGAAGCCACAACTCCAATAGGAGTTGGGAGGTTCTCCCTATGAAGGCAAGTATACAAGCCTATTGTGTGCTTTGGTGGGGTTTGAAAAGACTTGGTCGGTAAAGGGGAAAATAGTCACAGGTTGGATGAGAGGTAAAGTGGGAAGTGGTGATTTGATAAAATTTTGGTTGGACAATTGGTTAGATGACCAGCTTTTGAAAACGTTATTTCCTAGTTTGTTTCGGTTGAATAAAAAAGAAGAATGTCCAAATGTTTGGGATTGGGTTTCACAGCCAACAAGTGAAACGAATGTTGAAGGTTTGAGGAGGTTAAACGGGATACTCAATGAGGCATAGAGGGATGGATTTCGTGATAGATGGTTGTGGAAAGGCAATTCGGTCAGGTAAGTTCTCGGTTCATTGTATTAAAATGGTTCATTGAAGACAATATTCAAGTGGATAGCAGTGAGTGTGTATTCGAATGGTGTAAATGGATTCCAAGTAAGGTAAACAATTTTGGTTGGAAAGCTAATTTAGGTCGCATTCCTACAAAGATAGCATTAATTCATGGTAATAAAGAAGTGGACAATGGTGAGTGCATCTTATGTGGAGATTGGAAGGAGACAGCAACTCATCTATTTATGGCTTGTAGAATTGCCAAGGGGGTGTGGCAAGGGATAGCGAGTTGGTGTAGGTCCCTAATATCTTTGCTTTTCGACTAGAGATGTTCTTAAGTATCATAAGTACGCGGGATTGGGGGTGTTGCTAGGGAAGTGTACCATGGGATTTGTATCATAACATGTTGGCGCATATGGAAATGAAGAACGCAACATTTATTCGAGAACAAAAAAAAATAGCGTGGAAGAGATTGTGGCGGATGTGAAAGCTCGTGTTTTTTATGGTTTTCAAATGGGTATATGAAGAAAAAAACTATAGATTGGGAAAGTTGGTGTAACTTCAATATGATGTAATTGTTGTCTTCTTGGAATTTAAATGCCTAGGACGAGCTTGAAAAATAAACTTTTTTTTTTGTAAAACGACGATAAACAATGAAGGTCCCAAAATTATTTTCATATGAGGTCACGTTTTTTTATCTTACTTTTATCAAATGTGAGACTTAAGTTTTGGGGTTTTATTAGGTAAAATAAAAACATACTTTATCATAATAAAACTACATCATCTTTGTAAAACAAACAATAAAAAATATCATTACAAGTGGTTAGAAAATCATTACCTTCATGTATTGGTTATGCAAACCTAGCGGATTTCACATGTATACTTATAAAAATAAATTGTTATACTTGTTTTAGAGAGTCAAAATATTAAGAAAATTGTAAGATTTACAAAGTGATCATTAACTTTTGTTGTTACATTCATTTTTTGTTTTATTTTGTATTAAAAAACCATAAAAAGTATAATTTTTAACATTTATAGAAAAGAAAGGTAGGTAATGGATTGGCCCAATACGCTACTTTCCTTTCTCTCTCCACTCTACCTTCCCTTTCCCTGCTCATCTCCTTCCTCTCAAAAACCCACCATTAGCGCTCACCATTGAAGCTCAATTTAAAAAAAAAACACTCAAGTCGTTATCTTTAATTATTTTATCTCATCGAAACTATTCTGTCTCTACCAATAATTTCACATTCAAAACCTACATGATATGTTGTAAACGGATCAAATGAACATAAACAGGGCCTTGTTGGTGTTCGTTTGTTAAAGAAATAAAGTGTCCACGAACTATTCATGAACTGTTCGTGAACAATTACCGAATGAGGTTTTTGTTCGTGTTAGCTTGTTAAGGAAATGAACGTGTGCGTGTTCATTTTTCTTTGTTTGTTAAATCTAGGTATCGGAAAAAAGCGAACACAAAAAACACCAATGAACGTAAACAAACACAAACAGGTATTATGTAACAGCCCAAGCTAACCCGTACCACGATATTGTCCGCTTTGCCCGCCCAGCCGTATCAAACTGGTGCCAGACTCACGGTTTTGCATTGGTCTCACCCCCGAAGGACTGGCCAAAACGCGTCTGGTAAAGAAGGTTCTGTAACATCGCGTTATTTTTACTTTTCTTATATTTAAATTCTATAAAATTCCAAGTTCGCCTTTATTCGCTTCTTGTAGGTTACTCCTACCAATTCATGACGAGTCGTTATTATAATTTATCCTATTCAATTTAGGCATTATAGCTAAAAACTCATTTAGTTAAGATCTTAATATATATTAATTCTTTTTAATAAAACATATATATATATTTTTAATAATAATACTTTAGTTTAAAAAAAAGAAAAAAAAGAAAAGCAATACGTGACTACCTAATATACATTATGTTGACTTTCATCATCTCAAAAACAACATCACTGTAATCGTCGTTTCTTTTATTTTATTTTTCTTTGAAAGTCGACGTATACACAACAGAATACAACAACTCTTGACACACTATAATAATCAAACTTAACCCCCACCTAATCACCTCCTAACCACCCTAATTAATGCATTAAACACTCAACCAACCCACCCCACCTATAAATACAACCCCTCTCCACTCCTTAACCTCTTGTTCATCTCATTTCTCCCTAAAACTCTCTCTAATCTTCAAGGTTTTTGAGCAAACTTCCTGAAAACACATCAGTAAGTTTCTAGGCTCAAACCTTCAATTCTTTTTAGTTTTTCCTTCTCTTTTCTATCCAAAACTCCTTGGAGAACCCTCTAGGATCTTCACCACATTTATCCACAGGAGTGTGATAAGGGTAGAGCACCTAAAAGAGGTCTCAAAGGTGTTTATTTTTCTGATTGGTTTTTATGTTCTAAGTTATTTAATGTAAAGGGACCAACCAAGTCCACTAACAATCTAATGTTAGATGGATTTGTGCTATGGTATTGGTTATACTATGTGTTATTATAAACTTACTTTCAATCTTCTATCTTATTATCCTATTATTAATCTTTGGAAGGTTTGTGGTTACACCCTACCTTACCAACTCTCTTGACCCTTCTTGTGCTACGGATTTATCCACACTAGAAAGGGGAAATCTCGTGTCCAAAACCCACGTTTATTCCATAAACGAAGTGGTTATGACATGAACCTATCAAATGGATTCACATTCCTAACCTTATACCATCCGAATCATCTATGATGATTTTGTGCTTGGTCTAACTTAATCTCATGACCATCCGGATTGCCCTAAAGGCAATTTGTGCTTGGTTTGCCTAAAAGGCTTGCATGACTCTCGTGAATCTATAATTTAAACTCGAACCTAAGACCCTTCATTCTCTAATTCTAGTTAACCAAGGCTAAGGAACTAATCTCACAAGACTCGTCTTTGGAGCCTTACTAAACGCACCCAAAGGTGAGTTCATACTTGTCCCCTTTTTACTCTTTATCACTTTTGGGGTGTAAACATGTATCATATGCAAAGCACACTAATTCTTTTATAAACACACATGCTCAATCTATTAAACATACTTATATGCTATTTGCCATGCTTACGATTCTTGATACTTAAACATAATTCATTAACTATTATTAGCCTACTTAACATGTATAGCGCTATAGGAGTAGCACCCCGCCCCCTTTATGGGTCATTGTTAAGAAAGAAACGGACCTAGCATGAATATGTTAGGTATATGCAGTGGTACTCGCGGGTTTGAGTTATGTTCTTTATATGGTTTGTATGTGCAATGCTGTAGTATGAGATTCGAGTAAATCATTCTAATTACTACGTATGTAAACCAAAACTAGTATGCTCACCAATGCTTTATGTGTTGACGGATATTTTATACATGTTGCAGGAAATATTTGATGCGATGATTCAAGAAACTCATTAGGATTGGACTTAGAAACGCACCGCTTTAATCTTTGAAATCATGAATGTTGTATTTCTTTTGAACAATTTGTACTACTTGTTTTTAGTATTATGAAATGAAATCTTTAAATTATTTGTCGTAAATTCTAGTATCATGAAGTCTTTGAACAATCTATCCCAAGTCTCGCCCCGATGTATTCCGTCATCGGTTGGGGTGTGACAGGTTCCCCCACCCCTTATAAGGAAGTGTTTGTTCTCCTTCTCAACCGATGTGGGATGCTACAATCCACCCCCCTTAGGGAGCCCAGCGTCCTCGCGGGCGCGACTGGCACACCGATCTGGGCCCCGGCTCTAACACCAACTGTAACAGCCCAAGCTAACCCGTACCACGATATTGTCCGCTTTGCCCGCCCAGCCGTATCAAACTGGTGCCAGACTCACGGTTTTGCATTGGTCTCACCCCCGAAGGACTGGCCAAAACGCGTCTGGTAGAGAAGGTTCCCCCACCCCTTATAAGGAAGTGTTTGTTCTCCTTCTCAACCGATGTGGGATGCTACATATTAATGAATGAAACCGAGCACAAACTAATACATATTAAATTCTGAAAATTTAATCACGAACATTGTCCACCCAAAATATACCAATCTAATTACCCAAAACTAGTATGCTCACCAATGCTTTATGTGTTGACGGATATTTTATACATGTTGCAGGAAATATTTGATGCGATGATTCAAGAAACTCATTAGGATTGGACTTAGAAACGCACCGCTTTAATCTTTGAAATCATGAATGTCGTATTTCTTTTGAACAATTTGTACTACTTGTTTTTAGTATTATGAAATGAAATCTTTAAATTATTTGTCGTAAATTCTAGTATCATGAAGTCTTTGAACAATCTATCCCAAGTCTCGCCCCGATGTATTGCGTCATCGGTTGGGGTGTGACAGATTGGTATCAGAGCCATGACTATAGGGAATTAGGAAAAATTGCCATGTTTGACCTAGACTATAGTTAGGAACCTTTTTGACCATTCCTTTTATCATGTTTAATATACTTGTTCTCCCTATCTTGCTTCTACCCCATTCTCTTGGTCTTCAAAATTTACCTTCCTATTTGTGGATTACTCTACACTCGAAGACGCTCGTATAACACAAACGAAAGGAAATCACCGAAATAGGCGTGAAACCCTCACTTTGGTGATAACTTTCAATCCGCGTAAAATCTTTGTGTTTTGAAACTACACCAAGATAGGAGTGATATCCTAACCTTGGTGGAAATTTCACAATTCTCGTTCTAGTGGACACTTACCAATTGAAGGTTGGAATTAATTTTCTTACCACATTGGACAAAGTGTACAAACCACACTCAAAGAAACGACCTCGCTAAGATAGGATTGAAATCCACAACTTAGCGACTAGTTTCAATCCTTGATATTTTTTTTATAATCTCGCTAAAGTCTCAAATTTACTAATAACAAGAAACATGTAGTAACTGAAAGGGTGAATACCGTTAACCGCAGGTTCGGGGAGAGTATTTCCACCTATTAAGCCAAAGCATGTTTTCAAACTCAAAGGTAAATTCGAACCACTTTGGTTAGTCTTAGTTCCGTTCCGGAACACTCCAATTGCTTGCTTAAAACAAGCCTCTCATTTTATGTTAATATTATTTTCAATGTTGTTTTCATGCTATGTTTTCACTACATATATTCGATTTACTTTTTTTTATTTTTTTTTCTACTCGCATACAATCTCAAGACTCGCATTTCAAGCTACTCTAGCGATCTCCAAACGATACTAATAATCGCAAAACCAACACGAATCGAAACTTCCTTATGATTAACTATGTGCTCTATACTTGCTTATATATACGTGTTATGCTATTTTAACAATGTGAAACTTGCATCCTATACGTGTAACTAGAACTTGCATACTAAATCTATGAGAACAACTTGAGCTTATGTATTTTGTTTATCTAAATTTGCATCAATTTCACCGATCTAATCTTACCCGCAAGCTTTTCATTGTTAACCAAAATTCTAGTAACTTATTTCCTAAATTCAAAAGTCACTTTGTTTAGAAACGTTTATACAAATCTTCTCATGTATGATTCTCGTAGATGTCTTCCCGTCTCAACAGCATCGGCCTCAACCAACTGGCGAGCCTTATTCCCAAGAATTAGTCAAGATTCTCCCTAACCTAGAGACGCCAACAAACCCAATTCCAAACCCCGGCGATACCATCCAAGTCAGCACAAACCATGTTGATACTAAACCTACTACCCATACCCCTACCAAACAAACGAAAAAGGGTAACCGAAAACGTAAAAACCTCAAACGAAACCACACTTCGACAACTCCTAAGACACCGAATCCCAACAAAAAGCAGTATCGTGGAACCTTTCCGCAATGCGACAGTTGTAAATATCACCATCCCACTCACACACAATGTCGTATATGCGCCAACTGTGGTGCATATGGTCATTTAGCCAAAACATGTCGCTACACCACTAAACCACGACCCGAACAACCTACTAGTACCACCTCATTCACTAAAAACAATGGATGGCTATGCTCCGAGTGCAACGACCCAAGCCATGAATGCAACCAATGCCCAAGACTTGCCTTGGTGATCTACGATGCTGGAAAACCCACTCATCACACTAAAGAAGATTGATTTTTCTTTTCTTTTTATAAAAAAAAATGAGAATTTCCTTATGTAATATTTTCAAGAAATTATTCAGATGTGGAATTTCCTTTTATTAATTATGAATTATCATGGTTATCTTAGGTTACAATCATAATTTATCGACAAAATTCTAACATCGCAAAACCCTTTTCTCCTCGCGTACAATCTTTTTCAAATTTTTGAACAAAATTCTTCTTACTATTCCTAAGTGGATGCCTATTTCTCTATAAAATCCTCACTTTCAACCTTCAAACCACTAACGAATGTGTGTCAAGTCGGTATGACAAACGAGATTTTAAATGGTAAAAGTGTTTAAAATAAATTTTCTTTTGCAAACAAGACTTGTGAGCAAAATCAAATAACCTGCTTTTTTTTATGATCCCAAAACCTTTTCTCTTGAAATCGTATCACGAGTCAAAATAATCAACTACGCCAAACTAAAATTGTCGATAAACTATTTTCCTCGCTTAGTAAAATTGATTTTTTATAAATCAAACGACCATCTTCGATAAAACTTTTACACTAAATTTTCCCTACTTCAATTAAATCCATTTTTCTTTAACATCCAACGGACTAAATTCTTCTACCATCAAACTTGACCCTTAACCTTGAAAGGCAAAAATCGCTCGCATACCCGTAAACTAAATTTGTATTGAACTCGAATTTTATGTTACTCTTAGTCAAAACATTCTTTTCACGCGTGAACGTTTTCATTAAGAATCAAATTGCCCATACTTTTGCTTGATTTAATACATCTGAACGTAACCACATATGCACAAGTCTACACCATTATGTCATGAACCCATACACCCACGCCAAAAACGCGTGCGGTTAAAAAAAAAAACCTTACTTAATGCCTTTTTCACATTATGTGTTTGCATGTCACGTTGCTTGCTATGTTTACAACATTAAAACTGTTTAAATGTCTTAGTTTCATTTCTTGCCCTTGGTGTGTAAGTATTTGTGTTCACTAGCGACCCACACATGACGAAGGCAAAATTATTTGGACCATACGACAACTAGACTAATTACGGGTGCACACGTAATTACGATAATTGGCCGCATGGAAAACATAACGAGCCCTAGTGTGTGTAATCTAACATGACTCGAATAACAACGCGGATGGAGTATGATAACGACATGGTACGCCCTACAACGTAAATGTCCTTTCATGCTACCAAAAGTAGAGTTATTCGCGCCATGAGAAGTTGGGTTTCGAATTAAAATTTTAATCAACACGTACATTATTTGTTTTCGGTAATACCACTTAAATCGTAGTTCACTAGTCTAAATATGTTTGTATCACTTATCCCTTAGGCATACCATAACTTTGTTTGAACCACACTCTTTACTATGTAACATCAACCATGCTATGAATAATCTATGATTGCAATCTACATCAAACTCCACTCTTTCCTCATACGTTCCTTGCTTAATCATCAATCCTTGACTAACTTTGGCCTGATACTCTAAAAGCTCTTATACAACTAAAACAAGATTTTCTCTCACTCTCTCATACTTCCTTGACTAACTATATACCGGATTTCCAAAACTAAATAACAACTACTTATTTCGCCAAAATATTGTTTTCAAATAGCTCAATTTCTCGTTTATTTAATCGCCTTCTAAAAGTTTTTTTTTCTAATAAAAATTTTCGACCTTGTGCAAACCAAATATCTTTTACTAAAACTACTCATTGCCACATCTAGTCACTTATTATGCTCACATATTTATTATTCCACCCAATTACCGAAGGATGCTTCTTTTACAAGCTAAAAATTTCTACTATTTCATATACGTTATACCGTATAATTATTTATTTTTCCCTAAAATCTCTATATGTTATACAATATACTTAACTATCTTCAATTTTCACTATTTCATACCACATAATTACTTATCCTTCCAAATTTCGATGCATTAACTCCATATGCGTACTCTCTTCCTTCACTATTTACAAAAATGCTCTAGTCGGTCAAACTCTCAAATTTCTACGTACGACCTCGGGTTAAAATTTTAAAAAGTACTTCTCTTACGAGCATAATTATCACACAGTAACTAGATACCGTATTTGACATAAACGTAATAAACCAACAAGTTCGTGTTCTTATTAAACCCATATCAAACCACTTACATATTTTTCAAAAGGATGACTCTTAATTAAATTTCGAGACGAAATTTTCTAAAGTAGGGGAGACTGTAACATCGCGTTATTTTTACTTTTCTTATATTTAAATTCTATAAAATTCCAAGTTCGCCTTTATTCGCTTCTTGTAGGTTACTCCTACCAATTCATGACGAGTCGTTATTATAATTTATCCTATTCAATTTAGGCATTATAGCTAAAAACTCATTAGTTAAGATCTTAATATATATTAATTCTTTTTAATAAAACATATATATATTTTTTTAATAATAATACTTTAGTTTAAAAAAAAGAAAAAAAAAGAAAAGCAATACGTGACTACCTAATATACATTATGTTGACTTTCATCATCTCAAAAACAACATCACTGTAATCGTCGTTTCTTTTATTTTATTTTTCTTTGAAAGTCGACGTATACACAACAGAATACAACAACTCTTGACACACTATAATAATCAAACTTAACCCCCACCTAATCACCTCCTAACCACCCTAATTAATGCATTAAACACTCAACCAACCCACCCCACCTATAAATACAACCCCTCTCCACTCCTTAACCTCTTGTTCATCTCATTTCTCCCTAAAACTCTCTCTAATCTTCAAGGTTTTTGAGCAAACTTCCTGAAAACACATCAGTAAGTTTCTAGGCTCAAACCTTCAATTCTTTTTAGTTTTTCCTTCTCTTTTCTATCCAAAACTCCTTGGAGAACCCTCTAGGATCTTCACCACATTTATCCACAGGAGTGTGATAAGGGTAGAGCACCTAAAAGAGGTCTCAAAGGTGTTTATTTTTCTGATTGGTTTTTATGTTCTAAGTTATTTAATGTAAAGGGACCAACCAAGTCCACTAACAATCTAATGTTAGATGGATTTGTGCTATGGTATTGGTTATACTATGTGTTATTATAAACTTACTTTCAATCTTCTATCTTATTATCCTATTATTAATCTTTGGAAGGTTTGTGGTTACACCCTACCTTACCAACTCTCTTGACCCTTCTTGTGCTACGGATTTATCCACACTAGAAAGGGGAAATCCCGTGTTCAAAACCCACGTTTATTCCATAAACGAAGTGGTTATGACATGAACCTATCAAATGGATTCACATTTCTAACCTTATACCATCCGAATCATCTATGATGATTTTGTGCTTGGTCTAACTTAATCTCATGACCATCCGGATTGCCCTAAAGGCAATTTGTGCTTGGTTTGCCTAAAAGGCTTGAATGACTCTCGTGAATCTATAATTTAAACTCGAACCTAAGACCCTTTATTCTCTAATTCTAGTTAACCAAGGCTAAGGAACTAATCTCACAAGACTCGTCTTTGGAGCCTTACTAAACGCACCCAAAGGTGAGTTCATACTTGTCCCCTTTTTACTCTTTATCACTTTTGGGGTGTAAACATGTATCATATGCAAAGCACACTAATTCTTTTATAAACACACATGCTCAATCTATTAAACATACTTATATGCTATTTGCCATGCTTACGATTCTTGATACTTAAACATAATTCATTAACTATTATTAGCCTACTTAACATGTATAGCGCTATAGGAGTAGCACCCCGCCCCCTTTATGGGTCATTGTTAAGAAAGAAACGGACCTAGCATGAATATGTTAGGTATATGCAGTGGTACTCGCGGGTTTGAGTTATGTTCTTTATATGGTTTGTATGTGCAATGCTGTAGTATGAGATTCGAGTAAATCATTCTAATTACTACGTATGTAAACCAAAACTAGTATGCTCACCAATGCTTTATGTGTTGACGGATATTTTATACATGTTGCAGGAAATATTTGATGCGATGATTCAAGAAACTCATTAGGATTGGACTTAGAAACGCACCGCTTTAATCTTTGAAATCATGAATGTTGTATTTCTTTTGAACAATTTGTACTACTTGTTTTTAGTATTATGAAATGAAATCTTTAAATTATTTGTCGTAAATTCTAGTATCATGAAGTCTTTGAACAATATATCCCAAGTCTCGCCCCGATGTATTCCGTCATCGGTTGGGGTGTGACAGGTTCCCCCACCCCTTATAAGGAAGTGTTTGTTCTCCTTCTCAACCGATGTGGGATGCTACAATCCACCCCCCTTAGGGAGCCCAGCGTCCTCGCGGGCGCGACTGGCACACCGATCCGGGCCCCGGCTCTGATACCAACTGTAACAGCCCAAGCTAACCCGTACCACGATATTGTCCGCTTTGCCCGCCCAGCCGTATCAAACTGGTGCCAGACTCACGGTTTTGCATTGGTCTCACCCCCGAAGGACTGGCCAAAACGCGTCTGGTAGAGAAGGTTCCCCCACCCCTTATAAGGAAGTGTTTGTTCTCCTTCTCAACCGATGTGGGATGCTACATATTAATGAATGAAACCGAGCACAAACTAATACATATTAAATTCTGAAAATTTAATCACGAACATTGTCCACCCAAAATATACCAATCTAATTACCCAAATATACTTGACATAATCTTGATCACATAATGTCTCATAAAAACAGAAAATTATCATATTAAACTTGAACTATCGAACATAAACAAACAAAAACGAACACGTTACCGAATGTTCACGAACATAAATGAAAGAAGGCGACTTATGTTCATGTTTGTTTGTATAACTGAACGAACAATATTTCTTATTTGTGTTTGTTCATTTATTAAACGAATGAACATAAATGAACTTCCCTCCGAACATTTCACGAACTGATCGCCGAACATTTGATTTGTTTACAGCCCTAAACACAACCCAACCCAACCCAATCCCATACCCGTGTACTTGGAGCACAACCATTATCCCTATAAAAGAAACATCTAGACAATCGAGGAAGAATACACGTTAGCTTGAGCATGGATGGATGCCTGAGAAGATACAAGGATAAGTAACTTTTTGTTCAGTAATTTCGAAATAATTTTTGTTATCCGAAGAAACGGAGATATAGGAATTCCGATATCAAATTAATGGCCAAAAAATCGACCATCTATCTAAAGAAGATCGTGTTTTACTAAAGTCACCAAAAAGAGAAATATGTAAGGAGTAACGACAGAAACTAAATATTTAAATTGTTGAGAAAGTATACGGTATAAAGCCCCTTAAAATAAGAAGCGTAAGAAGCCACCAGAGATTGACACCTGTCAATCTAACCTAACCACAGTTAAACCACAATTAAACGTATTTTTCCTCTTCCCGTGTTCTAGACCTAACCCATCTCATTTTGAAACAAACCGATTGCCACCACCACCAGCACCATCACTGCCACCACCACCAGCACCATCACCACCACCACCACCACCACCTACCACCACCAGAAACTGTCTTCGACATCGCCTCCTCCACAAAGATCCAACTCCAGCTCTGTTTCTGTCTGTACCTCTCAAGATCTGTGACTGAAATTCCCAACATGTGGCCTGGTGGTAGCGGGCCTACAATGGCTCTGCCGCTGATTGCAGTGGCAAGAAATGAATTATATGATGCTGATTGTGCAGCAATGGAACTGAAGATATATAACAAGAAGAATAAAGAATGGGTAGTTATTGGAAGCTTGCCTGAAATAGCACACAATATGGACGGTTGGGGTATCGCATTTAGAGGATGTGGGGAGCGTATCGTCATTGTTTGTGGCCCTAGAACTACTGGTGATAGATATATAGAGATATATTCATGGGTCCAATAGAAAAAGATTGAAGTGCGTTTGTTTTGTATTAAAGGTGCGTTTGTTTTGTATTAAAGGTGCGTTTGTTTTTATTAAGGGTGCGTTTGTTTTTATTAAAGGTGCGTTTGTTTTTTTTTTGTTAGTTTTGATGAGTGCGCCTAAAAATTTCAATGAGTGCTTCCAAACTTTCAATGAGTGCGTCTGGAATTTTGATGAGTGCGTCTGAAAATTTGATGAGTGCGTCTGTTTTTCATCAACTTCATCTTCTTCCTCTGCAACTTTTTTGATGAATGCGTCTGAAAATTTGATGAGTGCGTCTGTTTTTCACCAACTTCATCTTCTTCCTCTACAACTTTTTTAAACAAAATCATCGATAATGAAACAAAATCCAGATTTTTGACAACTATTACAATTCATAATTGTTCATATGATTGGTTTAATCCTCTGTTTTTTGATTATTTTTAGATCAAATACTGATCTTACGTTTTTCTTTCACTGTAATCGTTTTTTTTTTTGAATTGTGTAATCATTCTGAACATGAATTGATCTGAAAACGATGAAAAATCAAGGTTCAAATTAGTTATGTTGTTACAATTTGAAAAAAAAATTAGACGGTTAGAAGGTTTTCTCCTATTTTACGCTTGGTTAGTTTTAACCCAGGTATGGTTAGGGTTTTTAATCTGCATCCTTAATCTAATGGCTGAGATTGCTTCTTACGCTTCTTACGTTAAGGGGGCTTTATACGTTATCTCTCCCCTAAATTGTTTTACTTTTAAATATAATTTTTCTCTTTTTAAATACGGTAATGTTAATTTTTAATAGACTGAATTACAAGTTTTGTCCTTTAGCTTTATACACGATTGCAAAGAATGTCCTTTAAGTTTAAAATTGATTGGTTTTTTACTTTATCTATCAAAATCATGCACGTTATGTCCTTTATGCCTAACTCAGTTAGTTTTCTCCGTTAAATCTGATCACGTGACCTGCACATGAGGGTAGTATTGTAATTTTACCCTCCTTATTCTCTTTCTCACTTCTCCCATTTACCACCACCACCATCCACACCATCCACACCAGACCACCGCCTGTCGTCGCCTTCCACCATCTTCCATTGCCTTCCACCGCCTTCCCCCTTGTCTCTCTCATCTCTTCTCTAGTCACCACCGAAAACCACCACCACCATGAAAACCGCCATCCTGCTTTAGTCACCATCGAAAACCACCATCACCATGAAAGAATCAGGCCATTACCACCATTAGTACCCCTCTGCTGTTGCCACCCAAACCAACCCTCCTTACTCATTTCGAGCCTACCTCATTCCTCTCTTTCAGATCTAAAACTATTTCAGTGATTCAGAATCTCTAGCAAATTGACCTAAAAAACGAAATCAAGCGGTGATGATTCACTAAATCTTTTAAACAGTCGCACCTCCCACCTCCACCGCGTCCACCATCAACAAACACCTCTAAATGAGCATCACAACAAAACACCAAACAACGATGATAATGATAATAATAGTAATAATAATTTGATTGCTAGGAAGAGGTTCTACAGTGAATTAATGGAGCTGAAAATCAAACCTAAGTTGAATTAAACTTCACATGTGGCATGAGGATGAGTAGCAAAGAGCCAAAGACACAAAAACATGGTTGGTCCCACCCTCACCACCATCTTCACCGTTGAAGTGTGGGGTGGTGGTGTCGTCGGTCTCCGTCTCCGGTGAAGTTAGAGGTGTACGGTGGTAGGTTTTACAGGTGATGAAGGGGGTAAGTGTGTGTATATTATATATCTATATCTATCTAGGGTTAGGATCCAGAGAAAACCTTTATTATAGTGAAAACTCTGGAAACTCTGACTTCCCTAGCTTTTTAGGGCCTGAAAACTTTAGGGCATGCAATATACATGATTTTAAGTATTTTGAGCCAAAAAATCAAAAAAGCGCCGAGCACTTTTTAAAAAAAAATAAATAATAAGTTTTCGGGTAACACATGTTAAGCGAAATTAACATGTGTTAACAATGTGTTACCCAAAAACTTATTTATTTATTTTTTCTAAAAAAGTGCTAGGCGCTTTTTTTGATTTTTTTGGCTCAAAATGCTTAAAATCATGTATATTACATACCCTAAAATTTTCATATAAAAAAAAAGCCAGGGAAGTTAGAGTTTCCACTATAACAAGGGTTTCTAATATAACTTTATACTATCTATATAATTATATATACATATAAATATATATATATATATATATATATTTAATTTTTAAATTTATTTTTTTTATTTATTAACATATTTTAAATAAAATGATAAAAAAGACTAAACTACCCCTTGAGTGATCAGATTTAACAGAGAAAACTAACTGAGTTAGGCATAAAGGACATAACGTGCATGATTTTGATAGATAAAGTACAAAACCAATCAATTTTAAACTTAAAGGACATTCTTTGCAATTGAGTATAAAACTAAAGGACAAAACTTGTAATTCAGTCTTTTTAATATTAATCGAATTTTATGTTTTTTAATAGTAATTGATATAACTACATATTAAAGTAATAAATAAAAATAAAGATTGAACAATCATTGATAAAGCTTCAACAGAATTCATCCGTAAAACACCTTGTTAGGTGTGTGAAGAATGTAATAAAAAGGTACGCTATATAGAGCCATGTGACATTATTTTTCCCCACCAAGCCTTAACAAAAACCATGCATAACAAATAGTCTAATTGTTGTTACATGAGAAAAACTAGTAAGAATTGAATGCACAAAAACTATGCCTACATTGAGCCATGTGAAATTATCTAAATGTTTCAATCTTTCCAACCCCATTTAATCTATATCTTTCATTCGCAAGATTAAAGACCCATATTTCTCACCCTTTTAACAATTTTTAGCATTTGTATCTCATACTATCTCTCTATCTGTATATACACATGTATCTATACTATATTATAAAGCATCTAAGAATGATACCTGCATAAGTTAAGTAATTACAAAATTTTATGCTTATGGTACAACTCTTAGTGAAGTTACTTAAGGGCCAAATTTGTCTTTTTGACACTATCATAAGTAAGGAGCTTTATAAATCATATAATAGTTGGTACATTTAAGTTTTAATCCTTTGGATTTCTTTATAAAACAATCATTCATTTAGTTTAATTATTTAATCCTCATTTATTTACTTTAATAGTTTTTTTATCAATATCTTAATTAGTTTTTAAACATAACGTGGTTTGTTTTCTTCTATTTACTTTTTATCTTTTAATTACTACTAAATGGTTGTTTAATCTTTTGAGTTTACCTAACATTTTTTATGCTACATATAAGCTTTATCATGTATTCATAGTCTACACACATATATACCCGTCTTACAAACCCCTAGACTTTACAATTGTTTCCCTAACTCATGGATGCACATAGGATTTTCCCCATTAATCTTATTTTACCAGGTTTAGGGTTCTTCACATCATTCCAATTTTCACCAGGTTTACATTGTTACTTTTCAGATCGGTTAAATGGCTTATAAAGTGCACATGAATCTGTGCATCCGTCATTCGGGTAACCAAGTTGAGTCTCATGATTCTTTACGAACCTTTATCATGGTCGATTACCACTTGAATCTGGTTATAGGGTAAACAATGGATACGAGTTAGTCCGTTTTTGGTGGGATAAGAATCTATATATTTTAACATGTAAGGGGAAAATGATGATGGCGAACAACAATATGCTTATGAACAGTCTAAATATTATTAACAAATTGGGTCTTTGCCTCACTCTCACATTGTGTTTATTGAAACTTGGATTTTATATTATTTTTCTCTAGGATCAAAAAGTTCTATAAATTTTAATTAACATCTTCTGTTAACAGTTTTGTATAACAAAATATGTCATAACTTAATTCCAACTAAATTAATTAATTACTCACTTATATGAATACATTTTTGGTCACATTATCTTCTAACCTCAACACTCTTGCTTTGATTGAGGTAATTCCCTCCTATATAACTACAATTCATCATAGGTTCTTGCTTTTTTACATGTGTAAAATAACCAGCAGGTGTCAAACTTCTTCTTTTCTTTGGGGTCGTATGCTAAAGTACAAGGTATGCAATAATGTACATCAAAATTAATCCAATTTGTTCTTAAAGTTTCATTATGATAATGAAAATAAGTTTCTTAATATGCAGCACTACGACCATTTAAGCAACATATGATTTTTGACAAACTTTATGTCTTAGAGACTAATTATGGTAAGCGTTTTTTTTACCTTCTATTTAGTTTTAGTATCACAAATTGGTACCATATTCATATATCATTCTTGTTTATGCTTTTTTTTGTGATATATGATTTAGATGCATTGTTCAGTTAATGATATGTGTTTAAATAAGTTGTAAAATTCACTCTTTGTGGACTAACATGATATCTTATATGGGTAAGAAGTTGCTAGTAAAGAATAATACCATCAATATAATACTAATTTCTCAGACTACAAATCATCATCAAATTATACGCATTTAACTACCATTTCCACCATATAGAAAACAATTTCTACATGAAATTCTCTTATAAATTGATTTGATAATCGCCTAACTTCAATGACGGGTAAGGCTACAAATCTTTTATAATTTTTTGTCCTTATGTAAAAAAACATGTGAAGTCTATATTTTTTTTGAAAATCACAACATTTGACGATCCCTTATTTTATAATATTATTTACTTTTGAAAATAATTAAGCTTTTACTAAATGGTTTTTTTCTTTGCTAGGAGAACGATGCTGATAAAAACATAGATGAATGAATCTCTTGGACTATCCAGACCTTACAGAAAGCATCACAAGCAAGTTTTAGTTTTTATTCGCTCTATATATATTTACCGTGTATTTAACTATCTAAATTTAATAAATTCTTTTCACAAAATCATTTTAGTTATAAGCCAATCTTTATATAATAAAGAACTTTCTTATAATGGTTATATATATAACTTATATATGATTTATTTTTATCATTTTCAGGCTTAAATTATGTTTCCGTTTTGTATTGTTAACTCCGCGGCAATGGACGGGTTCCCACTATTATATAGAAAGAGAGAGAAAGAAAGGAGGTGCCCTGTCCAACCCTAAATATATTCTATAAGTAAATTATTACCTACTAACCACATAAGACTATCCGTTGTGGCTAGAGGTGAGCAATGGCTCTATCCTTTCATATTGAGCCACGTAAGCGCCCAGTTGGCAGGGTGATAAAGCTGCTGCTCACTAGCCTGATAGTGTTGTGGCTAGAGGTGAGCAGCAGCTTTATCCAGTTTTTTTTTAATTTTTTATTTTTTTAAACTTTGTTATTTTAAATTTATAATATTTAAATTTGTAACACAAATTACATAATAAACATAAAACTTTCATTAATAAAAAAATTAAAAAGACATAATTAATAAAAAAAACATAAAAAACTACTAAACTACTCGTCCTCGTCGTTGAAGTGTTCTTTTTCTAGTTCGTATTCCTTCACGAGACGCTCATGTTCTCGTTGAAGTATCGCCCGACGAGGCATTGGTAGGTTGCTAAAGTCTTTCGCTAAAAAGTCCATGTTCCTCGATCTTAGTTTATCGACTTTAGCTTTTGCCGTCATCTCCATTGTTTTACTTATTTTGCTAATTTCCTCCGCGAACTCGTTGCCTTGTTCGTTAGAAGTTTGTTTACCTTTCGTCTTGTCCCTTCCAGCGGGTCGACCTAGGGGAGACGGAGGAAGACCCTCATCAGAGTTTAGGTCAATCCCCATGTGAGCATCCGAGCTTGTGGAGGAGATATACCCACCCGATGAAGACGTTTTGGCCCGTTTTGATGATGAGCGCCTTCGCCCATGTCTTCAATCGAAATTAGCTCCACCCATTTGGAGCAATTACGTAGGATTTTCCACAAGTAGTCTTAATCCCACATTTTGTTGGTCTTGTACTTGCGTAACACCCCTCTTTCCACTCATCGCAAGTAAACTGATAGACATAAAGATTGCTCGACCCGCTTACTCGCACTCGAGCATCGTTCCTGTTATGAAGGTTAGTAAACAACCCCACATACTCTCTAATCTCGGTCCACCGGCCGGAAATCATATCCGTCGAACGCATTTGACTTCCTAGTTGTTCATAGAATAGGTCTCGGATTTGTCTCCAAAAGACCTTAGCCCGTTGATAGTCGGCTACAAAAAAAATATATATAAAGTTATAATCAATTATTTGCAACATATATATTTTAAAAAAAGTATATAGTTAAAAAAATATATATACCGGCTTTGCGATCTTCCGACACTTCAACCCAAGCCCGACAAAGGGCTATTTTCTCTTCTTTGGTCCATGGCGTCACTTGACGCTTTGGTCGAATATCTTGATCGGCCGCTTCACCACCCCTACCACTACTTCGGTCGGCCGACCTTCCTCGGCCACCACCTCTAGCCGTTGACCTACCACCACCTCTGCCATCTCGCCTTTGGGTTGTTGGTGGTTGTGAATCCGGAATTACGAAATCCTGCGAAAGTGGTGGCATTTGGCTAAGATTAACTTCGATTTCGTTGCTCCCAACACCACCATATTATTTTTGTGTGATAAAAAATGTTTTTCTTAATTTATAGCCAAACTAGCCGTTGCCAACAGCTAGTGGCTGCCAACGGTCGAATTTCAACTCGCTATCACACACGAGTCCACTAACGGGTACTTGCTCGTGCCAGCGCTCGCTCAACGATGTTGTGGTTCCAGCTAGCCACGTTGATTTGTTTGTAGCTCGCGACTAGTCGCTTGTGGGTCACAACAGACAGTCTAAGATACATTGTAACTCATAGTATATATAAATTGTAACCATGACAAACGTAATTTGTCCTTTCCTGTTCAAAATAAACAAGCATTTAAAGCATGTCATTACTCCTGGCATTTTCAAATTTATAGCATTTATATATGGTGGATTGGTGGTGGTGCCCGATCTCCGTAAGGATGAAAATTTTATACATCGCATATTTTTTTGTAATTCCTAGTCATTATGTTTTCCATATCTAGACATAAAAAGTGATTTTTTTTTTAAAGTAACTTAG
The DNA here is from genome assembly GCA_032199755.1 of Ambrosia artemisiifolia. NCBI lineage: Eukaryota > Viridiplantae > Streptophyta > Magnoliopsida > Asterales > Asteraceae > Ambrosia > Ambrosia artemisiifolia. The sequence continues at coordinate 49,950,136 of CM063522.1, read as the reverse complement.
TTGTCACAATTGAATACCCTAGATTCACAAAACGTAAACTATGCCTGTAAATATATTTGATTGGCATAATATAAAGTGAATCAACGAGCATTTTATCCAAGCATGACATATGACGAACATTGGCGGACCCAGTAAATGCTTTTTGGGGGTGTCACCCGGGAGGGGGGGGGGGGGGGGGGGGGGGGGTAACCGAATTTTTAAGGGTGTGGTCAGGATTTTAGCCTACAAATTACACTAAACTTTTTTTTTAAGGTGGGTGTATGCCCTCTTTCGGTTGTATGTAGTTCCACCACTGATGACGAGTCCAATAGTATCTTGTGTTGATACATCGCATTTTTCGCACTATCTTGTGTTGATATTTGGCAAGTCGATATATATTTTTGAATGAATGTGGGATTAAGTGGCGTCCGCATTCACTTTAAACATGTAGGTAATGTAAAGTATTTGCATTTTCTTTTCTTGAATTTTATTTTGAAAGGGACACAAATAAAGGGAAATACATAAATAGTGTGACCTCGGGTCTCTATTTAAGGAAAAGCAAAATGAATTACTAGTAATTCATGGTGTGAAAAATATATTTTTAGATTTGTGAAATAATAGAGTTAGTAAAGGGGTTGGTTGGGATACAAGGGATCACATTCCTCATCCCTTCTTTTTAATCTATCTATACATCTAATAAAACAAAGTCTATTATGACACATGGCATTCCCATATTGCACCTTCAATCATCTCTCTTCCCATATTGTGCAATGTGTCCTAACCTTATAATTTATAAACTTTTCTCTTTTTTTTTAAATCCAAAATTCAATTAAAACATAAATATGGTAAAAATATGTGAATTAATAACCTTCCTAATCTCATTAACCCACTCAATCATTAACCCTAAAATCACAAAACTCGATCATCTCCTTCTTCTCTTTATACGCTCTCATCTGCCAGAACCAAACAATACACCATCGCCGATCATCTTCTTCTTCTGTTCTCCTTCAAACGCCTTTGTCTTCGTCAATCTGAAACCCTAGCCAGGCGATTCCAAATAGGTAACGATTATTTTAGTCTCTTCTCCAAGGTTTCATCTCTACCATTGTATATTAATCAAACCTTCTTCATGTGGTTCTTTTTATTAATTTTTTTCGTGTTTTTCGCTGATTTGTGTGTCGATTAAGGTCTGTTATGTATCTTTTGGCTGATTTAAATTATTTATCTTCATTGTTCTTTAGTTTGATTGTATTATTGTTCAGTTTTATTTATTCTTTTATGATGTTTTAGGGTTTATGTTTTAGGTCCCGATTTATGTTTTTAGGGTTTAATTGATGTTTGAAGGTTTGATTTATTTCGATTCATGTTTTAGGGTTTCATTGTTGAAGGTGGAACAGAGGTACCGACTACCGACGGTACCACAACCACATTTTTCTGTTCAAAATTGCAATGACTGATGTTCTTGGTGAGGTATTTTTCTGTTTTCTCATATGCAGTGATTTGATACTTCATTTAAGGTGAAATTAGATTATGATAATTCTATCGGTTAATGATGGTTTGTTCATAAACTGACCTGCAGGTTTTAATTATGAAAATATTAAATCATTCCAATATAGTAAATCTGATTGAGGTTATTGATGACCCAAATGCCGATCATTTCTACATGGGTATGAAAGCTCACTACCTTTTCTTCTTCTTTGATCAATGTTCTTTTCTATTCATTGACTACTATAATTTAAAATAATTTAAAATTAAACGCCGATTTAATGGTTTGTTATCATCTTTTTGATTTTGGGTTTACCATGTTTCATCACCACCTACTGTTTTAAGGTAAAACCCTAGCCTTCATATTTACTTTCTTTATTTGTTATGGTTATTTTAAAATGTGATTTTAAACTTATCTCATTTTATTGTCGTAATCTAGAACACTTGGCATCTCTTTCTGTTATTTCATTCATTTTGCATGATACTGTTTGGCCAAATAGTTTAAAGGTAAAGATATTAACTGTTTTATGTTTTATTCTTCTATGTGAACCAGGGCCAAAAGATCAGTCATCAAGTTGTTGCAGTAGTTTGGAAGGAAATTGGGGTTCAGTTTCAGGTACATTTACTGACTCTCATTGTTTTAGTGGAAAATTGAAGAATTACTTTCTGTCCAATAATTGTTATTATATTTTTTTAATGGTTTAGATTTATAGATTATGGATGCATCTTCACTTCTGTTTTCGATTAGATGTTCCTTTATTATATAAATAGATGTTATGTTATATTATTTTATGTTTTTATGTTGTTTATGTTGTTTACTGTTAGAAAAGATGTTTTATAATCTGTGTTGTTATCGGTTTTAGGGTTTAGATTTAAAGACAGATTATATGTTTTCAAATCTGTTTTTCGAATATGTTTTACGATCTGCGTTGTTCTCTTCAGATCTCTTTATGCTATCTTTAAAATTATATTTAATGTTCGGATTTTCTTTGCATTTCATTCTATCTTTCCTAAGGGTTTTTTTATTGTGGTTTGTTATCAGTCGTCGTTTCCACATTTGCGGCTTCAAGCTCTGATCGATTCTCACAAGTCCTACGTCTAAAGGTTCGTAATTTATTTGTTTGTTATGTGTTGACTTAGTTTTTTTATTACTTAAATCTAATTTTTTTTATGTATGGTGCTATAGAACAAGATCGTGACATTGTGTTGTTCAGTTCTTTGGAGTTATTCAAATTACACTATGCATTTATTGAACTTTTTATATCAATTGTATAACAGGTGGTGGAATGTGTATCGATAGTGGCAGTGGCTGTGATGAGTCTCGGATTTATACGGACCATTGATGATGATTAACGGTGTGTCATATTGCTTACAAAGTTACAATTGCCTTTTTTTTTCATTAGCATCCTTCCAATTTGTTTTACATTAGTGGGATTATGTGTTGCTTTTGTTAATGGTTAGTGCGCCTTGAGTGAAGCCGCAATGGTGTAGGTAGAGACAATGAGGACCAGTGAGTGAAGCTATAAAGAAACTAGAAGCAACACAAAAGGAGATTGTTTGAGTTGAAGGTATCAACAGAGGCGAAATTCAAGCGCGCAGAGTTAGCAAAGGCCGCCAAGAAAGCAGTGAAGAGGGAGAGTGAACAAAAGAAGGCAGCTAAAGCGGCTGCACTGATACTTCAGCAGCAGACACCATATGTGCCTTCAACCCTGAATTAAAAAGTACTTTAACTCCAGGCACAACACACATATTATCATAATAGATCAATAATTCACTATACCTGACGGGTTTCATGATTTTTTATATGGTATGTTAAAGGTACTTGATGAAAAGCCGAAGCCTGCAAGTAATTTTAAGCATCTCCATCTCATCAGTATTGTAAGTCGCAAGTTTGTTTCGTGAGTGCCATATGTTGCCCCAATCAGAGTAGCACACTTCGTAAATTTTTTTAGTAGTTAATTGAGCTTTTTAATATGATTCTAAAAACTAGATTGCCATATGGAACAATTTGACTCATTAATTGTTTAGCTGGTGGAACAGGACAACAATGCATATTGGTTTTGTTATTCTTATAAATGGTTGTTTATTTAAAGGTTATGAAGCATATGTTGAAAAAACAAGGTTATCTTGTATGGATTATGGATTTCTAGCATAGGTCTCAGTCGTCCTTCTCTGATTCAGGTACTGGTCCTGCATATTTCGATACAATATACTTCACATTGAGATTATGTACTTCTATTTTTTTAGTGTATGCTCGATTCCACTTCAGGCTGCTTCTATACCCCTTCGTTGAACTATATTCTTCACATTGAGATTATAGACTTCTATTTTCTGTTGCGCCTAGATAGCCTGAAAAGGTGCCTTTAAAAGCGCAAGGAAAAACATGTGTTGGAGTGGTTATATTTTATTACTAACAAGTCAAATGGGTAGAATTACAATGATATAGTGGAAAGGTCATGTGGCTGAAGAGTCTTCCATGTCCATGGCATGTTATTACGTAGAGGTGGCAAAGGTGGGCTGCGACTGGTGAGTCGCGCCATTAGGTGCTGGCTCATAATCGAGAAGCTTTTAGGTAAAGCTAATTTAGGTAGATAACTATGTTGTCAAAATCGTGTGAGCTGCGCACCTATGCATTGAGGCGCAATACTGTAGGTAGGCTGCGACTGGTGAGTCACGCCCTGAGGCGCAAAGTCATGCCAAACCCAGGCTAAATTCAAGCGTCTTAAACACGTTTCGTATTCCTTTACGCACAATCCATGATAGAATTGAGATTAATCAGAGAGGATACCATTATATAATTGGTTTGACTGCTAATGTTTGAGGTTTTTTTTAAAGTTTAAACGTCTCTAAGTTTTAGATTTGGTTCACTTGCAAATGGGCTTGCATTATGATATTTTCAACAAAAATGGCTGTTGTGTGTTGTTTAGACTTTTCAGTATGTGTTATTTGTAGTAGGTGTTTGGAGTTTAAAAATTTTTATTTTTCGTTTGTACTTATAAAAGCTATTTTTTGGTTGGTTTTCTTAGTCTGTAATCCTAAACACTATTTGCAACATACTTTATTTGTTGTGTTTTTACAATGTTTAGAATATTATTTTTTTTTTGGGTTGTACTTATAAAAACTCTTTTTTGTAACTTGCAGCCATCACTGCTTGCCTTGGTTAATAGATGCATGTTAGTTCGTTCTTGCTTGCATAGTTGTCTCTTATTTGTTATTAATTGTTCGTTAGAAATTAAGTAGTGATATGCTTACAAAGCATGCCTTTTGAGGAATTCATGTATGCTTTCAAAGCTAAAATAATTCATATAGGAACATAATCATGTGTCAGGTGATTAATCGAAAGATTATTAAAGTCAATTTTCTGCTTCAGGATAGACTTCCTACGACGATTGCGCTGGCTCACAGAAACGTTCATGTTCCACATCCGATATGCAGGTTCTGAAACGAAGAGCTGGAATCGGCGATGCACCTTTTTTTCTCCTGCAGCTTTGTGTCACAGGTCTAGGAGTTTGTTTCAGATTGGTGCAGGTGGCGGCCATTATTCGTTTTCGAGTTGAAGAACTTTGTGGTGTCACATAAGCGCTTTAGAGGTTCAAAGAAGTGGAAGAAAGCTGTGTTTATGATTATTCAAGACTCCCTATGGCTGATTTGGAAATGGCGAAACGAGATAATTTTCAATGGCAAACGGGTCAACGAGTCATAAAAAATACAGATCCAAAGTATTACTATGTCTTGCATCTTATTTTTTAAATGCATAGGTGTTCTTTCTACTATGTGTTTAGGCGTGTTTTGAAGTGAGTCATGTATACTGAACGGTATATATATACCGTTTTAAACATTTTCCATTTAATTATTGTTTGGATTTGTTCACATTTCGCTTGGACTTTTTTTTACGTAGGCACATTTTGTGAACTAAATGATAAACTTAAACTGTTGTACTTGTGTAGATGCTGATGTAGCCCATAATAGACACATTTTGGTAAAGCAATGTATTATCGATAATTTTTTCTGTAATTCACGGTACTTCGAATAAATAATACTTTTATACTACAATCTTATAGAATTTTGTTATTTGACTTGAGGATGTACCGTGTGTACACACGGGACTCTAACGGCACGAGATTACCAATCACCTAACTTGCAAAGCGTGTTATTGAAGCCGAAATCATATCAGGTGGAAACATTGGTACCAAAACTCTTATTCCTAGAATAAATATGATAGCATCTGATAACAAGATTCCAGTGAAGTTTCAAAGGCGTCAATTCCCAATAAGCGTATGTTTCGCAATGACCATCAATAAAAGCCAAGGACAGTCTCTATCGAAGGTTGGATTGTATTTAAGAGACCCTGTATTCTCACATGGCCAGCTTTATGTTGCATTGTCAAGAGTTAAAAGCAGGGCAGGCGTGAAGTTACTTATACTTGATGCTGATGGGAAGGTCAAGACTAAAAAACAAATGTGGTGTATAAAGAAATATTCAGTGATATTTGAATAAAATGTGTATTGGTTTCTTTTAAATTTTCATAAAATATTTCTACTATATTTTTTTATACGTTTTACCACTCACAATAATTGTACGTTGGTGAACCGCGTGTTAACACGGGCAAAGATCTAGTACATATAATAAACCAAAGCCATTTTAATGACATGGCATTCAAAGAGGCATTCTCCTTCTTAAGTGTGCCATGTGTCATCCTATGTGGCATTGAGATATTTTAGGAAAAAAAAATTTAAAAATAAAATTGGATTTTTCTCTCTTATGTTTCCTCCCATAATTTTTAAACGTTAATATCTTTTATATACGAGATTTTTTAAAGAAAAAAATTACACCAAATTAACGAGCGTTTTATTATCTTTCCAACGAGTACCATAGTGCTATATAAAAACGGAGAGAAAAAAACGACTATTTTTTTGTGGGGTTTCGTTCATACAGGAAAAAAACACAAAGTGTTCATGTAAATCATTAATCATGTATAGGCAAGTCACTAATTATGTTTAAATCAGTAAATATGAATTCTATTTTCAACATGCGTTAGCATAGGAGTTATGCATTGTTTTAGGTTAGATATTAACATTAGAGTTATACATTGTTTAAGGTTAGGCGTTAACATTGGAGATACATTTTTAATTGTTTTAAGTTAGGTGCTAATCGAAGCTTTCTTGCATGTAATTGTAAAGCGAATCATTTTATTTCATATGTAAAATTAATATGTCATATTAGATTTCTCAACCCCGGGACGTTCCCGGGGTATAATCTAGTATGCTATATATACTTTCAACTCATAGTAAATTACGGTTTTCGTGATCTTGATTAGGCCGAATTCCTTTTCTAGTCCAACTATTTTGTCTGGATCAATGTTTATTATTATGCTATATGGTGTGGTACCCACTTCCTCTAAATGTCACATCAGCGTCACATCATTTTTTCCATTTATTTCTCCAAACCAAGGAAATGGTTTCTCTTTCTTCCCCCTTCCTTTAAAATAATAATAAATAAATATAACCAATCACATTGATCGGTGAAGAGGGTGAAATTTCACCGAAACCACCAAAAAAACTTCGGCGGGGGTGGTATTCCCTTCGGTGGCAGTGTCCACCTCATCTCCCCGAGGTATGAATTTCTACCAAGGAAAAGAGTTTTCCACATCTCCAGGCAGGAGATATGTAAAGGGTAAGGTAAACTATTTTGATATAGCATATCATGGGAGTTTACAATCTATGAAGTAAATGCTATAATACAAGAGCCAGGTTATAAAAAGGGATGCAATATTTTACCATTTTATGATCTATGCAAGAATTTATTTTTGTAACAGAATTTATTTACTCATTTTTTTGTAAGTCTTGTTGTAGGAAATGAGTCAATGACAGAGATGTGCTTACTTTACTCTAGATATTTTTTGTACAATCACATGTGCTTCTTTCTCCCACTTCTGTTGTAATGTGCATCTTTTTCTTCATTGTACCATTGTGCGACTACCTTCTTAATTTGTCCTACATCAATATAAGCACAAATCCTTGCCTTCGATTAGACCTATAACCTCTTAATCGACTTTAATTTCTTTGTGGTACATTAATCGTCAGAAGAGTACAACTAAGCTCACAATTAGTCAAGCATTTTGTGATGAAACACACCACCTACATCCAAACAAAATCCAAAACTCATCATCACAGAAGATATAAGCTTAAAGGGGCCATGTAACATCACTCTTTAATGCTACGTACGAAACTCAAGTACTCTAGATTAAAAAATAACCTAAACTTTAAAACACTAAATTAGCAATGTTAAATAATGTGTTTGTTACGCTTACATGTTGAAGCGGTTCCATTCAGTTTGGTTTTATAGCAAATTTACGTCTAAAAGTAGATAAAAATTCAAAATACATGTGTCACAAGAATATATTCATTTTCTAAAACATTTTTTAGAAAGAAACAAAAAAATTGTTACATCGATAAAAAAAAACCAAACAAAACAAAAACCAACATCGGTTCCTATAATATAGTTACTAGTACCAACGTTAGTCGGTATTGGTCCATTTCGTTTCATTTCATTATCGATATGGTACATATAAAAATACTCAAGTAGTGGGATTGTTTACAAGTTTAAGTAAATTTGAGAGGACTATATGGCAATTATTCAAAATTTAAAACAAAAACTTTGTAGTCAAAGTTGATGGGGCTATATGGTGCTTATAAAAGAAAAGACTCATTTCGGCTATCCATCGCACTCCTAGAACTTGGCCGGCCCTCCATAACAAATTATTAAGTGGTACTTGGGGGACTAAGAGCATTCACAACCCATCCATCAAATCTCCTCCATCAAATTACACTAAAAATCACTATTTCACCCCTAAATCTTCTCTCTCCTAATTAAAATAATCATACTTTTATCATTACATTTTCTCTCCTCTCTACTCACAACCACTTACACTCACCCCATATAATTTGGTGGACACACTCACATCCATTTGATGGATGGGATGTGAGTGCTCTAAGCTAAATTAGAAAATTTCGTTGCTACTTCATGTCCGCCATTGGCGTATGCTATTAAAGGAGTGGTAGGCAATGGGGAAAAATCCGTTTTTGGGTTGACATCTGGTTACTTGATTGCTGTATTCGGAAGGATGATGCGCTCTCTTTTGTTTGGAACTGGAAGAACCAAATTACGGATAATGGTTGATTTTTTGTGCTTGCAGGAAAAACTGTAGAATGTCAGTCTCGAGATAGTAGCGATACATGGGTCTGGCTGTTTTGAAGTGTTAAAGTTTCAAATGAGAGATATTATGGACTCTACGTCTATAAATAAGTGGTAAGATGTTATTTTCTCAAATGTTGTGTTTCTTTGTTTCTTACTTTCATGATCATGCTTTAATTGTATGATCATTTGCTTTGTAGGGGGAAGATGGGTGCTTCTCTCCATTGGGCATACTAGTGGCGGATCTAGAAAATAAAACAAGGGGTAACATTTTATAAAAAAAAATATTTTAAGGGGTAACAAAAAATTTGTCTTAGGTGTAACATTTTATAAAAAAAAAAAAATATTTTAAGGGGTAACAAAAAATTTGTTTTAGGTGTAACATTTTATAAAAATACCTTAAAAAACAAACTCTTATTCCTAGGCGGTCTTCCTCCACTAACAGGTTTTTCAGAAAACTCTATTTATTCATTTTTTCCACTTCGTCAGGAAAATCGAGGGGTAACATATGTCCCCCTAATTGTACTATATATCCGCCCCTGGGGCATATAGAAACACAAGCCATTGGTGGGAAGCCTTCATATTTAAAGGTAAACTAGTTGTTTTGACGATCGCGCGTTGCGCGATCTGGATATTCGTTCGCTACAATTCATACGGAGAGCGCTAACCTGCTTGATAACAAAGCGGATATGTATAAGAGACACCCCAAGCATTGCACATGGAACTTGTCAAAATGGTTCAATAAAATGTGCAGTACATATTATCGGACGCGCGTTGCACGATATGCGATAGGCTCTTAGGTTGTGAAATCATATATAATTATTGCTAAAAAAGTGTATGGACCTTTAAGAAAAAAATTTTTGTCCTTCCCATGTTTCGAACCTGAGACCCAAACCATACAAATGCACGACAAACCACTCCACCACCAAGCCATGTTGTGACTTATTATGAAATCATATGTCTTTATTAATAAATAAGTGTTTGTAAAAAAACCCCAGGATTCGAATAAAAAAGTGTTTGAAAAAAAAACCGAAAATCCCAAGATTCGAACTTAAGACCTCAAATAACACAAATGCACCACAAACCAATCCACCACCAAGCCATTTGTGATTTATTATGAAAACATATATATATTAGTAAAAAAGTGTTTGAAAAAAATAAAAAAAAACGAATACCAAAAGATTCGAATTTGAGACCTCAAATAACACTAATGCACCACAAACCACTTCACCACCCAAGCCATTTGTTATTTATAATGAAACCATATATATATATTTGTTAAAAGGTGTTTGAAAAAAAAAACAAATACCCAAAGATTCGAACTTGAGACCTCAAATAATACTAAAGCACCACAAACCACTCCATCACCCAAGCTGTTTGTTATTTATAATGAAACCATATATATATATATATATTTGTAAAAAAGGTGTTTGAAAAAAACAAAAAAGACAAAAAAGTACTATTCGTTTACAATGTCTATAAATATATTTATAATTATAATACTTCACTTTCATCTATGAAAGTTTCAATGAGAATTTGTGATGTGTGATTAGTTGCTAAAAATAGTTTATTTATTTTATTTTAATAATCCTTGTGCAAAATCATATACATTGAAGATTTTATCACGTTATATTAGAATTTCTAACTCCGAGTAATAGTAATATACTAGTGGATTTACCCGCGCTTTGCAGTGGGATACACAAATGGGTTGCAATACAACATTATGATACTTAGGTTTTTGTCACAAGTTACGCAAAAAGAATAGAATTGTGCACACTATGTTTTAACAAGTATTCGTAGAAAGAAAAAAAAGAAATGTGCACCGCCACTTACAACTGATTGCAGTTCACCACAAAAACCATGTACTCATTATTGAACAAATCTTAATAAACCAAAGGTATGTTACTATAACATACCAATATGAACATAAACATCACTATTGTGAAAGCTGCCCGGTCATTACATATCTACATAACCGTACCATTGAAGACACCTTGCTAAATGATAAAGTTCATTTACATGACAAAAGCATGTAGTAATAATATGATATTATATACACTATCATATGAAGGTCAATGTCCATTTAGAAATTAAATGTTGTGATTTATAAGTTTGTAATAGACTTGCCCAACCTGACCCAACAGCTAAAAAATTGCCCAATGTAGCCAGTGAGCCGAACCAACCTGTCCACTGTACCGCTGGATAGACGCATATATATGAAAAGGGTTTATAATATAAGTATTATTATGGCACACGATAGCCAAAAATTCCCAAAACACGAGTAGAATGCAAATGTGAAGCCATATCGAGGTGATTATTTTAAATGGTTGAAAATCGACAATCTTGGATCTTAAAATCCTCAAATATCAACACACTGCTAGACTTAATATCTCTGAATTATTTAAGGATGGACCTTGTCATGCAACTAATCCATTCCCTTTGCTGCATCAACAAAAATCTTTACCCGCTTCACCCAATCAAGTACGAGCCCTGGTTGTGCTCCTTACAGACCCTTCCTACATGCATGTATATATGCATATTATATAGATTTTAAACCTAACACCAATTATATTTCAACTTATATATCCATTAATTTAAACACGAAAACAAAAGTGTAAACAAGTGTTCATGTAATGCAATATGTCATATAGAGTTCCCGTGGTTGCAAATTCATAAGCCCTGACACATGTATTTCCTTCCACATAGCTCAACAGGATTTTTGTGCTTCAATGTTGAGACCATGGCAATCTTGAACATGAAGACAAACATTATATATAAAAAAGAAACGGGTAACCTCAATTTGAATAGAAATAAATATACATGTATGAGCAAATAGCCAAGTCGTAGTTATGCTTTATTATGGGTCAAACGACGCCTTTGCCCCTTGCATCTTGGCAACAAGTGAACCCATTGCGCATATGGTGCACACTAAGTACTGTTAATTAATGTGTAAATTACAATAAAAGAAGTTATAGGGTCAACCTCTTGCTACGTATCCCTAGCCGCCACTCCTCCAACTAAGGCTCCCGTTAGGATGTTTTCACAATTCCACCTAAAAAATTTGAACATTTAAGGAGCGTTCGGATATGTATTTGCAAAAGTGACATTGTTATATTAAATACCCAAAATCAAATAATCAGATAATAGCTTGGAAAAAGCACATCCAAACACCCTCATAAAGCTAATAGTGGATTTTTTCTTAGCGAGATTGTATGAACTGGATATAAGACTTTGGGAGACTTTATGCTCGTTAGAATTGTTTAGTTAAATAGAACACATCGATCTTGTATGAATATAATCAGTACTTGGTAGTGACAACAATATATGTGTTAACAAACCATTAGAAGCTAAATGATTTATTAATTACCTTCTTTGCGCAACCTTTGGCGGTGGACCCTCATGATTGAAGCTTGGCATTGGCTTTGCCTTAAATAAAAAACTCTTTCTGAGTTACTTCATGTTTGCTACCTTTTTCTTCATTTTTAACACAAAATATGAACTTCAAACTGAAAATAGATAAAAAAAAATTAACTAATAAAGGTCATAGAAATTTTACCTTAGTTCTTGCCTCCCAATGAATTCTCTTTCAACGCTTATTGTTTCTCTAATTTGGACTAAAACTGAAGCAAAAAAAAAACTAATATATGTGTGTGTGTATATATAGAGAGGGGGGGAGTTGGTATCCTTATAACATCTTTAAGAAATGGTAACATGCCAAAAGATGTTAGCATACAGGTTGAAATTGGTCGGTCAAGTAGATTAGAAACATTTTTGTTAATAACCGGTGTATCATATATGGTTTTGTACTTTTGTTCATTAAAAATACAATTTTGAGCTTTTTGTTTTTTACTATTCCAAACTAATTATTATCTACAAGTTTGTAATCTAAGACAATGATCGATTAGGCATTTTTTGGTAGTTGGAGTACGTTTCACTGGTGAAGATGAGTTGTTCACATAGACTGAATCATCAAGAACAAAGACTGGATTTGGATATATTTGAAATAATAATTTCCAGACCTTGGAATTTCTCCTACCAAAGCAGATCAATAAAAGACTACACCAACCTTAAATTTTCTAAACAAACAGATAATCCTTTAACCAATACCTAATGAACGACACGTATATCATATCATCAATCTATCATAAAACGCCTAAAATTAATCAACTAATAAAAGTTATAGAGCCTAATTTCACGTAATTATCATGATTAAAACTGAAAACAAAAATTATTGCGTTGAATGATATAAAAAACGTGCTCTAGTTAGCTTGACTTTAACTCTAGGATGACTTCAGTCACTATATTTTAAAGTTTTAAAACTCATACAAGTTTAGATGAGATAAGATTATTCATTGTGATAATATAAATTATTATCTTTCATAGCCATTAGATGAAATTTGTTAAAAAATATTGTTATCCGTGTATTTATTTATTTAGCTTGGGTGAGTTCCATTTTCATATAAAAGTTGATTATCTTCTAGGGGCACTTTGAGAAGAAAAGTTGTAAAATTTAGGAAATTGTAAAATTTGGACATATTTGCTCATGCCTCCTCCTTTATAATGTAATATAGATTTAGATATTAACATAAATAAATGCATTTTTAAGCCAACAACATATTACAGGAATAATTTATTTTTTAGGCCCAACAGTGTGGGGTCGGAGTATTGAAAATGTGTTGTCAACATTTTACCATGTATCGTAAATCATAGGGCTGACCGATAGCGCGTGGGTCAAGACGTCCTTGTAGACAGCAAAGGACGAGACCAAATACTTCGTTAATCTCGTTTGCAACATGTGTACTTTTTTTTTTATTTCTTTAAAAAGATATAAGAAAATAGCAATAAATATCCAATTTTTTTTAAAAGTACTCTCTAACAGTGAAACACTGTGTTTTTATCACCATTAAGTTATTTAGGTAATCTCAAAATAATGTGACACTCCTGTTGAGCATCACAGCATAAACAGATAAACAGAACTCTGTTGACTCATGTATAGGAGTTTGGTTTTTAAAAATCTGTCATAAATAATTAAAGTTAAATACTTACTATATATAAATATGTGTGTATACATATAACTCGTTTAAAACAAAATGCTTTGTATTGCTCATGAATTTATTACCAAAAAACATACGGTATTGATTAAATATCTTACGACAGAGATAAATGCATGTGCAATACAAAACACCCTGATCTTGTATGTCAAGGTCACACCAACAATTTGAACAAATGGAAGTTTATACATGTTCATTTTGTATGTCGTGTCTATCATTAAGCCAAGCGGAAATTGAAGTCATGTATCGTATAATTTTTTATGACAACAGAAACTATTGGACTGATGTCTCGTGTGGTTTGTGTGGTGAGGTTGATGAGTCCTCTCTTCACTTGTTTACGGCCTGTCAATGGTCTTGTGGTCTATGGGCTGCGATTGGGTCGTGGTGTAAACTAGGGCCTATTTTCGCTTTCGACATCAAAGATTTACTCACCCTCCCTGCTGAGAAAATGAAGAAAGGTTCCAGAAAGGTTATTCAAGGGATCGTCATGGTGTCTATGTGGGTCATTTGGGTTGCCAGGAATGAGAAGGTTTTTAGAAGAAAAGATGTTAAGATAGGTGAACTTGTTGCGAAAGTTAAGTCTCTTTCTTTCCTTTGGTTTAAGTCTCGGTCTAGGTACAAAAAGATTGTTTGGAAAGAATGGGCGTCTTATCCTTTGTACATGTTGTAGTTTTGTTTTGCTTCGGTCCTTGTTTTGAGGACCGTTAGCGTGTTTCTAATGAAGTTCACCTTTCAAAAAAAAAAAAAAACAGAAACTATTGGACGAAAGTGACATTTTTTTTACCAAATCACATGGACAAAAATGACATAATTTACTCTTAAGTAATAAATAAATAAATAAATAAAACAAATTACAAAATGACATTTTACCCCTTAGTTAAATGAGTTCTTTTAATGTGGGTTAACAAATTGGATAAATATATAAGTGGGATAACTTGATAAGCTAATGTACATAGTGTAACCAACCACCTTATGGTGAAGTGATATGGAGACTCAATGATAGAAGACCCATGGCTGAAAGGTCATGAGTTCGATTCTTGAAAGCGCCTGGTTTACCGATTATTCCACTATCGTGCTTTTGAGCGGGTGAATAGTCGGGTTTCCCCCGAAACTGGTGAACTTGGTGAAATCAGAAGCTTCCTTACATGTCTGGCTATGTTAGGTGGAAGGGGTCCTGATTTGACTGAGTAGAGACTCCGAAAGGAGTTCATGATAAATTTCGTTGGCCGTTCAAAAAAAATGTATATAGTACACTTAACATTGAAAGTGTAAATGGTAATTACGCGTGAAGAAACTCAAGTTATACATGTAAGATTAACAACGGAAAATTCTACATGTAAGAAATAACAAATGAAAATTATAAGTTTACACACACATAATTAACTCTTTGTATTTAAACCTTTTACATAATATAAATATTCATGTCTTTCATTTTCTACATTCAAGCACACCAAAAGTATAAGCTCACATCAACATCAAACTACACCAAGTCACCAACTAATCAAATATCAAAGATAAAGAACAAGTGGTCACATGAAAAACGAAATACGAAAGCTTTGTTATGGACGTTCAAGATACAGTTGTATTAAGATTTTAAATATAACTCAAAAATAAACGTTGAATATTTTTTCATGTCATAAGTTGACTTCGAAAACACGGTTCATTTCCTTAACGTACAACTAAATAGAAGCCGGGTACTCTGTAAGCGGCTCCCAATGGTCAAAGGATCCCTAGCCGGCCTTTACCCAGACGGACGGAGCCCCTAGTCTACCAGTCATCAGTTCCGGGGAAAACCTGACCATCACTCGCCCGAAGGCACGACAATGGAATAATCGTTAAAACCTGACGCTCTCAAAAATCGAACATGTGACCTATCAGCCATAGATCTTCTATCACTGAGCCTCCATACCGCTCCACCATAAGGAAGGGTTCTACTTTTGCATTGAGTGATGCTTAAGAGTTAAGACAACACATTAACCTAATTAATTGAATAGGTTATACAAATACAATTTCTGGTTTTATACTTTTACATTAATCATGGTTCTATTGTCTTTTTGATGTAATGTAACTTTATGGGAGGATTTGTGTAATTTTGATGTAATGTAACTTTATGGGAGGATTTGTGTAATTTTGATGTAATGTAACTTTATAGGCCGTTCTCATTGTCTTTTTCTTGAAGACAATGGGTTGGTGTGCGTGTTCTAATAGAAGTTTACCTTTAAAAAAAAATAAAAAAGTAATCATGGTTCTATTAAATGTTTTTATGGTTTATCTCTTAACGTCGACGAACCTCTTTTAAAGCTGTTACTTTTTTATTATGGTTAAAACCAATGTCTCTATTCGATGCTTGAAATAATTTCCGATCCCATTCAAAAAAAAAAAAAATCCAATCTCATAAAATGTAACAAAACCAAAAAAAAAGTCTATATATTTGATCATATATTTGAAGGGTTGAGATTAGTTTGTTTGAAAAAAATAAATAATAAATTAGAAGAAGGGCATAAAAGGAAAACCACATTTGTTAACTTTCTATCTCCACATGCAATGCACATGTCAATTCCCCCCATCATTTTAAAACGTCTATAACTTTTTCATACGATATTTTTTTTTCAAAAAAATTTCACCATATTAACGAGCGTTTTTTTATCTTTAATATGAGTACCACATTGCTACATTAAAATTGAAAAAAAATCGTGTTAAATGGGTTTCTACTCCGTTGTGTCTTCTGCTCGTTCATTGTGTTATAGTATGCACGTGTGCTTTATAAATATGTTATTTATGTTTTTTTAGTCTACACATGATTTAACTTTGTCCATTGTGTTTTTAGTATGCTTTTCATTGTGTTTTACGCAAATGAGTTTTGTATTTAGGTGTACATTGTGTTTAAGTCTATTATTCATTGTGTTTTAGTCTTCTGTTCATTGTGTCTTTAGTATGTCGTCTATTGTGTTTTATTAGACTCTTCATTGTGTTTTATACCCTATTGTTCATTACATATTTAATTGGTACTTATTGTGTTTTACGTTATCTCCATTGCGTCTTATGCAACTGGGTTCAACTTTTTTTTCTTCAAAAGTATTCATTGTGTTTTAATCTTCTGTTCATTGTGTCCTTATTATGTCGTTCATTGTGTTTTACACAATTGGGTTTTTGACTTTTTTTCAAAAGTATTCATTGTGATTTAGTTTTCTGTTCATTGTGTCTTTAGTATGTCATCCATTGTGTCTTACACAACTAGGTTTTAACTTTTTTTTTCAAAAGTTTTCATTGTGTTTTAGTCTTCTATTCATTGTGTCTTTAGTATGTTGTCCATTGTGTTTTACTAAACTCTTGATTATGTTTTATACCCTATATTTAATTGGTGCTCATTGTGTTTTACACTCCATTGTGTCTTACGCAAGTGGGTTTTTGATTTTCTTTTTCAAAAGTATAACAATATGGTACTCTTATTAAAGATAAAAAGACGCTCAATTGTATGGTATAATTTTTTTTAAAAAAGGATGACGTATAAAAAAGTTATGGACATTTAAAAATGAAGGTTGAAATGACATGTGACTTGCATGTGCATATGTTTTTGACAAAATTACCCCCTCCCACTTGTTTAATACTTTGGACACATGTCATTTTCTAGTGGCTTCTCACCCTTCTCATTTTTGTAGCCTTTGTAGAATAACTCAACCCTTTGTCATGATACTGAATTAGCTCCAAAGTGTTTTCGAATTAGTCAGTTTTTTTTATGTCAAAAAGTGTCTAGAATTAAATGAGTATATAACTAACTAGCCGATTACCCCGGGAAGGTCCCGGGGTTGAAAAATTTAATATGATTTAATAAAAAATGATAAAAAAAAAAAAGAAAACTCAAATCACGAAAAGAGTAAATAACTTAAACATAATCAATCTTAGTTAAAAAACATTTATTTAAAAAGTTAAAAAAATAAAAAGCATAAACCATATTAAACATAATAAAGTATTAAAAGGATAACCTTCAACATATAATCATCTTCACGTAAATTAAAATATGTTACAATTTGATTAATGAATAACCTGAACACTTTGTGTTTTTTTCTGTATGAATATAGCCCAACAAAAAATAGTCGTTTTTTTTCGTTTTTATATAGCACTATGGTACTCGTTGAAAAGATAATAAAACGCTCGTTAATTTGGTGTAATTTTTTTATTTAAAAAATCTCGAATATAAAAGATATTTATGTTTAAAAATTATGGGAGGAAGATAAGAGAGAAAAATTTAAATTTGTTTTTAAATTCTTTTTTCCTAAAATAACTCAATTTAATATTAGTAATTGAGAATTAAGAGATAGAGAGATAAATTTAGAAAAATACTCAAAAACACCAAAAACACTCAATTATTAAGCCACGTGGCACTCTCAATGGGCATATATGCTTTCTTTTTTATATATATATATAGATATAGATATAGATAAACGAGAGTATTATATAAAAATGTTACATTCCTTGTTAAATTTAACTATAAGAACTAAATCTACATAAAAATAGTTTTATGAGGATATTGTAAAGGGAGGGGCTATTAGTACAACCCGGCCTAGACACCTATTTTGACACCGTTCATCTATACGATTCGTGTGGATTTATACGAGTCGTATATAGATTAATGAGAATGTTTATTTTTTGTTTGCATAACATACGAGTCATACGTATAGGACTATACGACTTGTACAGAAGTTTTATAATATACTATACGAGTCGCATGACTTTATGCTGTCCATATAAGTTTTTTTAAAACAAAAAAAATTGTTGTATGATTTTTTATTGCTCGTGTAGGTTTTTTATATGAAAGACCAGCTTTTATCCCGGGAGTGTCCCGGGGTTGAAATATCTAATATAACATAATAAAATATCTAATATGACAACATAATTAATGATTTGCCAATACATGATTAATGAATAATAATAATTATTATTATTATTATTATTTATTTTAAACAAATTTCTGCTATAAATTATCATATTCAAATATAAAAAAAAATCTCTGCCTATGAAGTTATGTTTATCGTTTGTGATTTATTAGTAGAGTAAAATATATTTGAAAACAAAACCCCACAAAAATAGTTGTTTTTTTCTCCGTTTTTTATATAGCACAATGGTACTCGTTGGAAAGATAATAAAACGCTCGTTAATTTGATGTAATTTTTTTCTTTAAAAAATCTCGTATATAAAAGATATTAACGTTTAAAAGTTATGAGAGGAAACATTAAAGAGAAAATTTAATTTTGTTTTTAAATTCTTATCTTTTCCTAAAATAACTATAATATATATAGATTTATTAAAAAACTCAAAAATCCTACATGATGCCACGTGGCACATTCAAGAAGGGGTTAAAGCCTCCATTGAATGCCACATCATTAAAGTTCAATTCTTTTATTATAAGTTACTAGCTTTTATCCCGGGAGTGTCCCGGGGTTGAAATATCTAATATAACATAATAAAGTATTTAATATGACAATATAATTAATGATTTGCTAATAAATGATTAATGAATATTATTATTATTATTATTATTATTATTATTATTTATAAAAAAGGAATCTCCGTCTATAAGTTATGTTTATCGTTTGTGATTTATTAGTAGAGTAAAATATATTTGAAAACAAAACCCCACAAAAATAGTTGTTTTTTTCTTCGTTTTTTATATAGCACTATGGTACTCGTTGGAAAGAGTACCATAGTGCTATGAAGTTATGTTTATCGTTTGTGATTTATTAGTAGAGTAAAATATATTTAAAAACAAAACCCCACAAAAATAGTTGTTTTTTTTCTCCGTTTTTTATATAGCACCATGGTACTCGTTGGAAAGATAATAAAACGCTCGTTAATTTGGTGTAATTTTTTTCTTTAAAAAATCTCGTATATAAAAGACATTAACGTTTAAAAGTTATGTGAGGAAACATTAGAAAGAAAATTTAATTTTGTTTTTAAATTCTTATCTTTTCCTAAAATAATTATAATATATATAGATTTATTAAAAAAAACTCAAAAATTAAAAAATCCTACATGATGCCACGTAGCACATTCAAGGAGTGGTTGAGGCCTCCATTGAATTGAATGCCACATCATCAAAGTTCAATTCTTTTATTATAAGTTATAGATTATAGATTACAGATTATAGATTATAGATTATAGATAGATGTAAGTTTTCCTTTCATAGATATGTAAGCTCAAAAACCTGATTTGTTGAACCATGCATGTGTTTATATAAAATACGAGTAAAATCTATTAATAACGCTAGCAATGGTAAAATATTTAACTTTTAGATAAAATGCGAGTTTTATAATAATGTTATCTACGTTAAAATATGTAACTTGAATTTAAGATTCAAGTTTTAATAATAATATTATTAACGATAAAATATGTAAGTTTTGTTTTCAATGATATGTAAGCCCAAAAATCCAAATTATTGAACTATGCGTATATAAAAAAGAACTTATACGAGCATGTATAAATCCATACGGTCATTTTTTTTTTATAAAAACATATACTAGCAGTATAAAGCCATACAACCAGTTTTTTTATTTAAAAAAAACTTATATGAGCAATATAAAGTCATACGACCAATTTTTTTTTGTTAAAAAAACTTATACGCCCAGTAAAAGCCATACAACATTTTTTCGTTTGATAAAAAATCCTATACAAGAAGTATAAAGGCATACGACCAATTCTTTGTATAAAAAAATATACGAGTAGTATAAATCCATACGATTCATATAATATATACCCTTAGACCATGCGTAGTGGGGGGCTTTATATATAAAACCCCTCTTTCTGATTGGTCCACGTGGCAGCTGAGTCAGCATGGAGAGATAAAGTGAAAAAAGGGTGTAGTGGTGGGGCTTTATAAATAAAGCCCCTATTAATATTTTATTATATCTTTTAAAGTAAAAAAATAATAAAATAATAAGATAGAGAGAGTATGATGTGGCACAATTTGATTGGAGGGGGAATTATTGATCCGGCGCTATTTAAATGAAGCCCCAACAATTTTTAATGCTATAGCGCCTCCCTGTAGCGGTGTGGGAGGCGCTATTTTTCAATTTTTTGCAAAAATAAAGCCCCACTACGGGGGTCTTATAGGAACCGTATAGGTAAGTGCATTCACATTCCATCCTCCATTCTCATCCATCAAATTATACTAAAAATCACTATATTTTGTCTTTCATTTTTCATTAAATAATATTTTTTTACAATTTTATCATTACTTTTTCTCTCTCCCATACATCCACAACTACTTTTAAAAAACATTAAAAAATAAAAACGGTGAAATATTGTACCCCAAATTTAAGATGCATAGTAATATTTTCTCTCTCATTCATTCACAACCCTTCAAAATTACTTTTTAAAATTTAGGGATACACTCTTTAAAAATTTTGGTGGAAGGGTGGTGAGGGTTCTAATATAAAGATGTTAATATTGCCTAATATAGTGTATGAATAGGATGCACTTATTGTAAATCATAATTTGGACTCATAGTAATTTCACCATTTTATTTGATTCATTTTCACATTTTTTTGTTAATCACTTTTCCTGAAAAGGTTTTGGGACAGTGAAAAGCTAAAAAGGAAGTTGGATTCATACACCATCTCCTTTAGGATTTATACACCCCATCAAAAAGCTGCAAGTTACTTTGGAAAAAGTGCAAAAAAAGCTGCCAAATTAAGTTATAACTAGTGGGTTTACCCGCGCGTCGCAGCGGGATCCACAAATGGCTTGCAATACAACATTATGATACTTAGGTTTTTTTGCCGCAAATTATACAAAAATAACAGACATGTGCACACTATGTTTTAACAAGTATTCATAGAAAGAAAAGAAAAGAAATGTGCACCGCCACTTACAACTGATTGAAGTTCACCACAAAAATCATGTACTAATTATTGAACAAATCTTAATAAACCAAAGGCATAATAAACCAAATGCATGTTACTGTAACAGACCAATATGAACATAAACATCACTCTTGTGTAAGTTGTCTGGTCATTGCATATATACATAACCGTGCCATTAAAGACATCTTGCTAAATGATAAAGTTCATTTACATGACAAAAAAATGTAGTAATAATATGATATTGTATAAAGTATCATATGAAGGTCATTGTCCATTTAGAAATTAAAATTTGTGATTTGTAAGTTTGTAATAGACTTGCCCAACTTGTCTCAGCAGCTAAAAAATTGCCCAATGTAGTCAGTGAGTCGAACCATCTCGTCCACATTGCCGCTTGGTAGATGCATATATATGAAAAGGGTTTATAATATAACTATTATTATGGCAAAGTTTTAAAATTCATACAAGTTAGTTGAGATAAGATTATTCATTGTGGGAACATAAATTATTATATTTCATCGTCATTATATGAAAGTTGTTCAAAAATATTGCTATCCCGTGTGTTTATTTAGTTAGTTTGGGTGAGTTCCATTTTCATATAAAAGTTAATTATCTTCTAGTGGTATTTAGGGAAGAAAAGTGGTAAAATTTAGAAAATTGTAAAGAAAACCTTGGTATGTCATTTTAACTTTGGACATATTTGCCCATGTCTCCTTCTTTATAATGTAGTATAGATAAAGTACTCCCTCCCTCCCAATTTCGATGTCATGGGCTCACAAACACACATATTAAGAAATCTTTGTTTGTATGTTGTAAAATGACAATAATATCCTCAAGTTATTATTTCAAATCTATGATTGTGTTTTGTCTTTTATGGGCAAACCTAAAAATTGCTTAGAAATGAACATTTAATTTAGGACAACAAAAAGTACAAAAATGAACATTTAAAATGAGACAGAGAGAGTATTTAACACTCTCCGTGTAAATAAAATACGGTTGCAACAATCCCAAATTGCTACCATATATTGTTATTGTCGTTGTCTTCTCATCATTATTATTATTATTATTATTATTATTATTATTATTATTATTATTATTATTATTATTATACCGTTGCCGTTACCACTATTACTATAATATAATCCCGTATATTACGTTAGTTGATTTAAAAAAAATAAATAGTAATGAATATTTGTAAAGTGTAAAACAACTAGTGGTAATCGAGGCGGCGCGTTGCGCCTAGGTTCAACCGGTATCTAATTCTGTATATGTAATGCACAACAGTGGAAGGACGACGCAATTTCTTTTAGTATTACAACAGTCATTCTTTTTATTTTCTAGTGTCTGTTACTGGTGTATAAGTTGCAAGAATATTGGAGTTCGGATCTGATGTAACGAACCAATAATTAACGGAGTTGAATAGTAACTTGCCGGCATTGAATAGTTACTTGACGGAGTTGGATAGTAGTTGACAGACTTGAGTTGAGTTGAGTAGTAATATGACAGAATTGAGTAGCACCCTAACGGAGTTGAGTAAGGAAAATTAAAAAAACAGAGTTAAATAGTAACCTATCAGAGGAAAAAACGGAGTTGCGGGAAAAAATAAATTAAAAGAACAAAGTAAATAGTAACGCCGTTAAGCTAACGGAGTTGAATAGTAGCCTAACGGAGTTGAGTAGTAACGTAAAGGCGTTGAGTGGAGTTGAATAGTAACTTGACGGCATTGAATAGTAAATTGACGAAGTTGGATAGTAGTTGACGGAGTTGAGTTGACTTGAGTTGTACCATGACGGAATTGAGTAAAGAAAATAAAAAAAAACATAGCTAAATAGTAACTTAACAGAGAAAAAAACGAAGTTGCGGAAAAAAATTTAATAAAAAAGAGTAAATAGTAACTTGACGGAGTTAAATACTTAACGCAGTTGAATAGTAACTCCGTTAAGCTAATAGAGTTGAACAGTAGCCTAACGGAGTTGAGTAGTAACCTAATGGCGTTGAGTAGTAACTTGACGGCCTTGAATAGTAACATGACGGAGTTGGATAGTAGTTGACGGAGTTGAGTTGAATAGTAACATGACGGAATGGTAAAGAAAATTAAAAAAAATAGAGCTAAATAGTAACTTAACGGAGAAAAATAACGGATTTAGGAAAAAAAAATTAAAAAAGCAGAGTAAATACTAACTTGACGGAATTGAATAGTAACCTAACGGAGTTGAATAGTAACTCCGTTAAGCTAAATAGCAACCTAACTGAATTAAATAGCAACTTAACGGGGTTGAATAGTAACTCCGTTAGTACTATTCATGAAAGTTTCTAAACTAATATATAGGTAAGAGTTGAGTTGAATAGTAACATGACGGAATGGTAAAGAAAATTAAAAAAAATAGAGCTAAATAGTAACTTAACGGAGAAAAATAACGGATTTAGGAAAAAAAAAATTAAAAAAGCAGAGTAAATACTATTTGACGGAATTGAATAGTAACCTAACGGAGTTGAATAGTAACTCCGTTAAGCTAAATAGCAACCTAACTGAATTAAATAGTAACTTAACGGAGTTGAATAGTAACTCCGTTAGTACTATTCATGAAAGCTTCTAAACTAATATATAGATAATTATAATATTTTCTCATGATTTATAGTTTTTTTTGAACAGATGTTTTGTAAATTAAATAGAAAAAAAAACTTTTAATTTTTGTAAATTACATTTTGGCGTTCGAGAAAAAGGGTAAAAAAGAAATTTTTTTCATGTATCACCCACTGTTTTAGTTAATCTAAAACTTTCTTTTCAAAATTTTTTGAACGGTCATGTTATATTGGAAAAAAACGAATTTTAATTTTTGCAAATTACATTTTATGTAGGAATAACTACACACCACCCCATCAACCCAACGGGCGAACGTCACGTGTAAATAAAAGAAAAGAAACAAGTTGTTTGTAAAACCCGTCAGGCCATCACTAAGTGTAAATATATAATAAAATTCTCTCTTATAACGGTCGTAGAAGTTTAAAAAAACTAAAAAAGGCAAAATCATATCGATTGATTGTTAACTTTTCCTCTAAATTTTGTTTTCTTTCTCATGTTTCCCCTCATAATTTTTAAACGTTAAAAACTTTTATATACGAGATTTTTTTTAGAAAAATTACACCAAACTAACGAGCGTTTTATTATTTTTCCAACGAGTACCATAGTGTTATACAAAAAAACCCACTTCCGCCCGTTTTACGTCAGCGAAGACATCAGCGTCAATGGCGTCAGCTCTTCCGCTCGTTTTACATCGGCGGAGGCAAACTGCGTCAGGGCCATGAAGCCAGTCCTTCCGCCCGTTTTCCACAAGAATTGCTCGTCAAAGTCTGTAACCAACCATAGGTCGCGCCGGCCTGACAGATCAGCAAGGACGATGACGTGGTAGCTCCCCAGCCAAAACATCTCTGATAAAAGACTTTACCAACCCCCACTTGTCTCTGGTTTTAGAAGAAGGGAATGACTATACACCGCCCCGTGAAGCCAACGGGCGGACGCCACGTGTAAATAAAAGAAAAGAAACAGGGTCGTCTCTGAAAACGCTAAAAAATATCTGGGCCTCGAGCGAAAAAATTTTGGGCCCAAAATTTTGTAAACAGGGATGAATTAAAAAAAAATGAATATAGTGCTAGAGCTAAGGCTTGAACTTGAGACCTCTACATTAAATTTGCATGGTTTTTCCAACTCCACTTACAAGACTTTTATGTGTAAAACACAAATACATATCATAAATATAGAATTTAATATATATATTTATATATTTTTTTAAAGTTCGGGCCCATTTTTTAGTCGGGCCCTGAACCGGTGACCACCCGGCCCATGCTCAGGGCCGGCCCTGAAAAGAAATAAGTTGCTTGTAAAATTCGTCAGGCCGTCACAAAGTGTAAATATATAATAAAATTCTCTCTTATATCGATTGTATTGTAGAAGTTAAAAATCATATTGATTTATTGTGAACTTTCCATCTAAAATCGTATTCTTGACCACAAATTTATTTCGAGTTCCTACAACTTAGAGGAGTTATCAAATTGTGTTTGTGTTATTTATAAGAAACATAAACTAACGGGATTTTTAAAAATAACCGCTTATAGATTTGATTGAATAAATTGGACTTTTCATGTAAGTTTTATAAAAAAAATTAGTTTTTGTAAGATACTTAAAAAAATAAGTTAGTTAAAAGATTTAATACCAGATAAATTAATAGTTTTTTAATGAATTAAATTTATCCAATAAAGTTAAGTGTGAGAGAGAAACAAATGAATCCTAAACAACAAAAAAGAAAAAAAGAAAACATAAGATAAAAGATGAAGGAGCTAAGTGTAAATTTAAAATGATTAAACAAAAGAAATGAGGTAAGCATGACATCACATGGGTGTATAAAATCTGATGATGAGGTCAGCATGACCTCACATGGTGTATTAATCCTAGATATTGGAAATAGGAAAGCAGTTTAGCTGTGAGTTCGTTAAAAAAGTTAATTAAGCAGGACTAGCTTTTAGAAGGGTTAAAGTGAATAATATTGTCTGAACACTGCTTTTTATCAACTTTACCCCCTGCAAAATTTCGAATCACGATATGACCCCTATACCTTTTTACTCTGCCAAAATGTTTCTTAAAATTATTACCCGCTTACTTTAAAGAAAATTCTTTTCTAATACATCGAAAACTTGTATTTTGTCAATATAAACAATCATGTGTTCGTCTTTTAAATTCTAACTTATACGATTTAGTTCATGTGTTTGTGTTTTAATTTACTTGGATATAATTTGTAACTTGTACGATTTTGTTCAGTTAAATCACCATAGATTAAGGTTATTGATTTTAAGACAGACTTCTAAGATATTTACTTACACATGTCCACAAATTTACACTTGTTACACGTACTTTATCTAAAATATGTGAAATAAATTCTTTTTTAAATCATAATTTATGCATTAACAATATTTGTTATAACATTTATGAAATTAAGTGAAGAAAAGAAGAACCTATCCTATCATAACAATATAATGGGAGGGTAACATTAGCATTTAAAAAATAATTAGTTATTTATTAATCTATAGACTTTTTCAAAAAAATTTTATTAATCTATACAAGGATAGTACTCTAAAATTGATACTTAAATATTCATAAATGCGTTTCAACTTTTACGTAAAAACTCTATAGATTCTTAAGCCCATAACCACAAAATCTTGTTTGGTCAGAGCTATAAACACATTCACAAAGACTTGGTGCTTAAGGAATGATCTCGACTAATATCCTAAAGAATATTCAATGAGGCGCATAAATTATACGTAATAAAGTTTGTTACACATAACATGGGCATGTGGCGTATTATCAAAGAATTTATTAACCATAAATGTGATCAAACAATGTACTTAGTAAAAAAAGTCTTGGGTGTACTTTGACTATCTTCAAATCCGTTAGCTTCACATAACTATACATTTTAGTGGTTTTTGGTTTAAAAAAGAAAAAAAAAAACAGTTCGGTCTCTTAACATCTTGTTAGCATGTTAAGAAATTGTAAGACCCTAACCCGTAAATTCGCGTTTAGCGTTTAAATCTACAAGTTTAGACCTTACTAAAACCACTCCCGGTTAAAACTTTGATATTTATTATAAACCTAAACCACTGAGATCAAATACATTTTGATTCCCCAAAAAATTTTTACATTTAACTATCAAAACATACACTAAGACTTCGCGATATAACGGGAGTCTCTTGAATTCTATTGCAGAAGCTTGATGAGTGCTCGGGTGTGTTCAGTTCTTCTCGCAACTTGATCCTTACTCCGGGATTTCCATCACATGTTTACCTAGCACCATTACACAAAGAATGGTTAGTGGGTTGTCAATAATACCTTTAAAATAGTATGAGAGTCGTTACACATTGCAACGGAATGAACCAGGCCAAACAGAGCCGGCCCTGGGGGTTGGCGAGCCGCACCCCCGGCCGAGGCCCGTCTTTTTGAGGGGCCAAAATATTATATATATAGTTTTTATATATACGCAATAACGGAACTTCATTAGGTTGAGTCTCCGGCTCCCCTAATTTTATCCTAGAAGCAAAGGTGGAATGTTTATTGGATTTTTGTTTCTGGTCTGTGGATACTTACTGACGAGGTAGGGCCCAGTTTAACCAAGCTGGCCCATACCTACAACACGTCATATGGCCCAATGGGTAAGGCCCAATGACGGTTCCACCGCATTACAAAGTATTAAGTATGGAAGCCCTGGTAATAGCTGCCGCCGTCGGCGACTACAGCATGAGAAGAATACTCGTAGACACTGGAAGCTCTGAAGATTTAATATACGAGCCCTGTTTTCGAAGAATGCGGCCAGAAGACCAGAAAATGCTGGAACCAGCCCGCGGCCCGGTAAGAGGATTCACAGGTGAAAGCGTAGAGCCCTTGGGACAACTCACGTTTCCGGTCACCATAGGGGACGGCCGCAGGGAAAGAACCATACTTGTTACGTTCCTGGTGATTCCAGCAGATTCACAGTACAATATGATCATCGGCCGCTACACGCTGGGCCGAATAGACGCTTTAGTCTCAACGGCTAGAGGGTTTCTAATGTTCCCGACCCCCCAAGGGGTAGCAACCGTGTCAGGCGACAAAGTTTGTTCAACAATCGAGCAGAAGCCGTGCCACCAAGCTCCCTCGGGGCTCAGGGGCCCAGAGAGATGGGTTCTGAATGCCGAGCACCCAGAACAGATAGTATTGATTGGCGACACCTTGTCACCATCAGCCACAGAAAAGCTGAAGCAGGTGTTGAAGAAGAACCTGGATGTTTTTGCATTCAAACACGCAGACATGACAGGAATCTCCAGATCAAAGGCAGAACACAAGCTGTCCACCTTCCCGTCGGTCAAGCCAATAGCACAAAAAAGAAGAAGCATGGCCCCGGATAGAAGAGCCGCGGTGGTTCAAGAGGTAAAAAAACTAGAAGAGGCGGGCATTTTGCGGAAAACCAAATATCACACCTGGGTGGCAAACCCAGTGATGGTACGGAAGCATGATGGAACATGGCGCATGTGCGTCGATTATAAAGACCTCAATAAGGCTTGCCCGAAAGATGCATACCCATTGCCCGAGATTGACCTCAAGGTGGACTCCCTCTCGCCATTTAAGTTCAAATGTTTCTTGGACGCGTATAAAGGTTACCACCAAATCAAGATGGCCAGGGAAGACGAAGACAAGACAGCATTTCATACCGACGCGGGCATCTACTGTTACACTAAGATGCCCTTCGGGTTGAAAAATGCTGGAGCGACATATCAAAGGTTGATGGATCAAGCGTTTGAAGGCCAGATCGGAAGGAACCTTGAGGTTTATGTCGACGACTTAGTCATCAAAAGCAGCAACAAACCTTGAATGGACGACTGGCAGCCATAAATCGTTTCTTAGCGCGGCACGCGGAGCGATCCTTGCCGTTCATATCCACACTGAAAGACTGCCTCAACAAAAATAAGTTCAAATGGACGGCAGAGGCAGAGGAAGCCTTCCAAGAGATGAAGACGTTCGTGAGCAACTTACCTACGCTCACGGCCCCTAAGCAAGATGAGGTGCTGAAGATGTATCTGGCCGCAGGCATTCATGCGGTTAGCGCCGTCCTCCTGGTAGAGAGAAGCGGGGTCCAAACTCCCATTTATTACATCAGCCGGGTACTCGCGGATCCAGAAACCAGGTACCCAATGTTGGAAAAATTGGTCCTGGCCCTGGTTCACGCATCCCGCCGGTTGCGCCGCTATTTCCAGGCACACAAAGTCGAAGTGCTAACCAATTTCCAGATAGCACAAGTAATAAACAAACCGGAAGTATCAGGAAGACTCGCCAAATGGGCAATTGAATTGGGAGCACTGGATATAGTCTTTAAAAAACGAACCTCTGTGAAGGGACAAGTCATCGCTGACTTCATAACAGAAATCCCCGCAGGACAGGAGATACCGGAAATAAGCAGCGGGTCGCCCCAGGGAGAAGAAGTGGATGAGCCAGCATGGCAACTGTATACTGACGGCTCATCAAACAGCAAGGGGGCAGGAGCCGGCCTCTTACTGGTCAGTCCAGATGGGGCTAGATTCCTGTATGCCCTACGGTTCGAATTTGAGTGCTCCAATAACCAGTCCGAATACGAAGCACTCTTGGCAGGTATGAGGATGGCTCTATCGCTTGGGGCAAAGAAAGTAGATGCCCACGTCGACTCTCTCTTGGTGAATAACCAGGTTAATGAATCATACGAAGTCCGGGACGACACACTGTCAAAGTACTTAGAGAAGACGAAAGATTTGATGTCAAAGTTCCAGAAGATAACATTGATACATGTCCGGCGGCACCGAAACGACATAGCGGACGCCCTCAGCAAGTTGGCATCATCAGGTACTAAGGAAGACGTTCACATCGAGACCCTCAAGCACCCGTCTACCCAGGAGGCAACAGTACATAGCGTACACGCGGCGGAAGTCTGTTGGATGACACCGATACAGCAATATCTGGAACACGACATACTCCCTGAAAGCAAAGGGGAAGCCCTGAAAGTCCGCACCAAAGCCGTACAATATGAAATGCAAAACGGTGTCTTGTACAGGAAGTCTTACCTGGGTCCGTCCTTGCGGTGTGTGTCCCCGTCAGAAGCAAAGTTCCTTGTTGAAGAAATCCACGCGGGCACCTGCGGTATACACGCCGGACCAAGAGCAGTGGTAGCCAAGTTAACAAATGCAGGATACTATTGGCCGGGTATGCATAACATGGCAGTAGAAATACTACAGAAGTGCATCAGTTGTCAGAGGTACGCCCCACATACTCTCCGGCCTAAAAATGACTTGATTCCCATAACGGCGGCCTGGCCGTTTCAAAAGTGGGGGGTAGGCTTGGTGGGACCATTCCCCCCGACACCGGGAAAGCTAAAATATCTGGTGGTTGCTATTGACTACTTCACAAAATGGGTCGAAGCAAAGCCGTTATCCAAGATCGAAGCAGTAAACATCAAGAAGTTCCTATGGGAACACATCGTGTGCAGGTTTGGAGTCCCACTATACTTAGTCAGCGACAATGGGACCCAATTCGCAGATAGGTCACTGCAAGAATGGTGCAAAGAGCTCCAAATCCAGCAAGTTTTCACATCTGTTGCCCACCCGCAAGGAAACGGGCAGGTGGAGAGGGCGAATAGAAGTATACTTGATGGGATCAAGAGAAGACTGGACGCCGAAGGCAAGTCCTGGGTCGACCAACTGCCACACGTCCTGTGGGCTCACCGAACCATGCCGAAAACAAGTACCGGCGAAACACCGTTCAGTTTAACATATGGATCAGAAGCAATGATACCAGTAGAAGCCATGGTCCCGTCACAACGAAGAAGCAACGGCGGCGAAGACAACGAGCAGCTGCTACGTGAGAACCTTGAACGGCTTGAAGAACGCCGCGATACGGCCTGCATCAACGAAGCCAGGTACAAGAGACTGTTGGAAAAGTACTACAACAAACGGGTGCTTGAAAGATCCTTCAAGGTTGGAGAACTGGTGATGCGAGACAACGAAGCAAGCAGATCTCAACCCCAGGGCAAGTTGGGTCCAAACTGGGAAGGGCCGTATGAAATAGCAGAAGTGCTGGGAAAAGGGGCCTACTCCTTGAAACAACTCACGGGGGAACCCATCCCGCGCACTTGGAACGCCGCCCAGCTCAAAAACTGTTATGTTTAGTTCAAACTAAGAGCATTTTTTCTCCAGTACATTTAGTGTTAACTGTGTCATAGTCGACCTGTTGGTCCTCACAGCCTATTTGTATTTTTCGTTTTCTAGTACATTTAGCGTTAACTGTGTCATAGTCGACCTGTTGGTCCTCACAGCCTATTTGTATTTTTTATTTAATAAGACGCCTATCACGGCCATTTTTCATTAGCAAACAGTTGCACTAATTATCATATTACGGGGATTGACACTACAAAAAACGAAACTCCCCCACGGTAGGTGGCAGGACTAAAATCCTTTGCCATAACATAAACAGCCTACCATCAAAAGCGCTATACAAAAATAAGCAAATAAAAAGCCACATGCGGCCAAATTGCTACTATTAAAACCGGCCCGTGTCATATGCGGCCGTCCAGCATGGCTACTACCTCTGCAGGGGTATGTAGCAGATCACCGTCTGGAGCATAATCAGGAAGTATCAAGTACTGATTAAAGTGCACGACACCCCCTTCCTCACCAGGGTTCTCCGGGAATGCTTCTGCCATCAAAGGAGCCTCACCTACGGCTGGCACATCTGGAACAGGGTCCTCAACACCCACAACTTCCAGTTCATCATCAGGACCTGGTATGTGCTCAGGAGAGTTCACCAATGGAACCGGAGCGTTGAACAAGCTCCTTGGACCCCTGGAGTATGTTAATCCATACTTATTTGGAGGAACGAAGCCAGCAGTTCTGGCATTATACTCCTCCATAGCCGCACGTCTCTCGTCCATCTCGTCGGCCCACCTTCTGAGCATTTTAAGACCTTCAGCAGCGTCTAGCTCACGAAGGAGCTCAATCAGAGAGACTTGGTGGGAAGCCATAAATAGACACAGTGAAAGTATACCTTTTTTGGAAAAAATTTCGAGTGGAAAATTTGATAAGGAACCTGAGTTATATACATGGGTCCAGAAGATCAAGGGTCAGTGTCAGTAAATATCGTTATTAATTCACTGACACACGCCGTCAAATCTATGACACATGGCAGTCGTGACGTCACGCAATGATGACTCTCAATTAATAGACGTCTAATGATGGCTGTCTAATCAACATTAATGAAGCACACAGACCAGCTGGAAAACACTAAGGGAAACAAAAAGTTTTTTCATTAATACGATGACTACATAGTCTTAATTACATCATAATATTACTTAAACACTGGCTACGATTACATTAATTAGAGGTGACATCATCCCCATCAGAAGAATCACTCAAGTATGGTTCCAACTCCGCCCGGAGGGACGACACTCCCTCGTCACCAACCTTGCTACTCAAACGACCCAGGGCCTCCAAAGAGTCTGAACTCAAGGCTTGTAGACTATCAGCAACCCGGGTGGGTAAGGCCTTTTCCTGAGCAGTAGGGGGGGAAGTTTCTTTCCAGCCAGACTCACTTGATTACCATAGGCCAGCCCATCATGATAACCGGCCTCCATGGCCACGTCATAGAAGGCGTTCAATCTGTCTTGATACTCAGCGCTGCCCCGGACATACCGCCATGAAGCAGGGATGCCCCGGCTTACCAGCCAATCCCTCTCTTGACTCATCGCATCCAACTTCAATTGAAGGTTGTCTACCTGGGACCGCAGCGAGTCCGCAGCATTCACGGCTTGATCTGAGCGATCATTGGCGGCAGTTAATTGTTTATGGCAGTCAGCTAAACTTTTGAGGGTTTCGTCCCTCTGCTCCTCAGCACGGCGAATCCGGGACTCATATGTCTCAATCTCAGCAGCCATCAGATTATATCTTTCCAGATTGGCCTGGTTACTGGCTATAGTGTTCTTAGCAGCCTCCAAAGAGTCTTGATGCTGGCCTCATAGCGAAACAAATGCTGATTCAATTTATCCTCCCGTCGACGCCACTCAAGCTTCTCATCAGTATGGTTCGTCACCATCCGTTCGCGGTCACCCTCAGCCTTTTCAACGGCTATCTGCTGGGCGACCACCTCCACCTCTTTATCAGCAATAAGCTTCAACAACCGTTCATTCTCCAATACCATTAACCTCTGCTTCTCCCGGAGATCGACAAGATATACTAAATCTGCACGCCACCGGCGAAGCACTTCGTATACCGACGATGTTGTACCGACACCAGACACCATGGCGTTTTCAGCAAGCTGAGCGTTGTCTAACCCCTGTAGATAATACTTCTCAGCTGGGGGGAAGGCAAATTCAGCCCAATGCCTTACCACGTCCGGATGAATGAGCCGGGTGGTGTCAGCAACATTCCACCCGGGCACATATTTGACCGGCTTCAAGGACGGCCGCCAGTTTATGCCTGGTAAATACGTGTTCGGTGGCATGGGCCCGGGATAAGAGGAAGATTCTTCACCCTGCTGGACGCCTGTCCGAAAACCCCCTGGGAACTTAATAGGATGTTGTTGAACATCCTTAAGAAGCTGGGAAAAACTCTGATGGGAGAGGCCACTGGGCGCCGCAATAGTATTTGCTACAGAGTATACATGCTTTGTAGACGGCGGGATTGACACAGTAGGCATAGCAACAGTAAGGCTCACAGGTATGGTGGGGGGAGGACTTGTAGATACAGCAGCAGACGCGACAGTCGTCGCAACAGTAGACGATGGGGTCGTCATCATGGATGGGGAAACAATGACGTCACTACCATCCTTGACGGTAGCCTGACCAGCAGAAACAGGCGGGGACTCCACGGACAAACCTTCATCAACCTGGGTGTCCCCGGATTCAATCCTTTCACCTACACATAAACAAACAGACATGACTACCCGCATGAATGCACGAAGCAAACAGCACAAGGACAGATAGGCAGGGACACTTACCCAAGATTTTCTCTTTAGCTTCCCTCAGCTGCTGCCTCTTGGCCAGTAATCCCTCAGCATCAAGACCAGCGGTAGCTTTCCGTTTCTTGTGTTTCTTTCCTGCCACATCTGTCGAAGGCGGCGCAACGTTCAACGGATCTGGATCTATGGGAGCTTCTTTGTCACCGCCCAGCCCAGAAGTTCCTGCAACATCGGTTGACATGGCCGCCGCTGGGACATAGAACTTGGCCACAGTTTGGCTCAAAACATCCAACTCTTGTGCGCCAAGGGGACAGTCATATTCTGTAAGTAACGGAGCAGCAGCAGGATCAAGCACATCGAAATATTGCCAACCTTCCTGGTCCTCACGACGATACTCAGGAAATACCGTATCATCCAACCATAGTCGGCTCATGCCCACGGCCACCATGGCTCGTTCCGGTATATGAGTACACTCGGTTGGATTATTAGTCAGGGCAACATACAAGGGATCTTTCTCGTATACCACCGGAGCGGGGCACAAATCTGCGAGCTTGGTTTTGCCCTCAGGATACCTAATCGGGGCGTTCTCCGGAAATATACGGGCATCAATATAGAAAAATTTCCTCCTCCACTCTTTATCCCTCACACTCTGTGGGAAGTTCTCTATACAGGACAAGACCCCGGGTCGACAATCAAAGGTAAAGTACTCTCCTTTGAACTTCAGAACGTACAACGCACGGAAAATTTCCAGTTTGGGCGGCATACCCAAACCTAGAGCACAAAATTCAAAGTGACGAATCGTGATCATCCCCAGCGGATGAAGTTGAGAAACGTTGACCTCATAATACGAAAGTAAGTCACAAAGAAACTTCGTGGCAGGAAGACGGAAATGGGAAAAGGTGAAAAACTCGGCATACAGAGTCAGTTTCCCTTCCTTCAATGGGAAAGCAATGTCGTCCTTACCCGGAAGTACAGGATTCCATTCAGACGGAATTTTGTAGTCGTTTAAGAAGGATTCAAGTACCGTTAACGACCACATGCAGTGAA
The DNA here is from genome assembly GCA_032199755.1 of Ambrosia artemisiifolia. Lineage (NCBI taxonomy): Eukaryota > Viridiplantae > Streptophyta > Magnoliopsida > Asterales > Asteraceae > Ambrosia > Ambrosia artemisiifolia. The sequence goes on along the minus strand of CM063522.1, from coordinate 49,915,028 downwards.
TCTCGGCAACACTCGTGACTGTGCGTGTAGAACCGGTCTTGGGAGCCATTTCAAGGGTAATAATCTATTGAGGGAAAAGCAGGAATTTGCTAAGTACTGTGGATTATTCACCTTGAAGTGGCGAATTTATAACATAAATTACCAACGGTTGAAATTCAAAATTGAACCGCCAAACATCATTTCCCCTGACAATCGGACTGTTCATAAACGGCTGATAGGACGTTTGAAATGACGCCTTGGCACGTGCACAAGTCATGCGGTACCAATCCCAATAAAGATTTTTTAAGTCACATTTATTCTTTGTACATATGTTTGTTGATTTTTTATTTTTTACTATAAGTCTAGTAACGTTCACACGTTCACCTTACTAGACTGGGGGGACATGACGAGGTAGGGCCCAGTTTAACCAAGCTGGCCCATACCTACAACACGTCATATGGCCCAATGGGTAAGGCCCAATGGCCACACGCAATCCGGCATTGATTAATAACGAACATCTTCTAGAAAGAAGTAAAGGGGTAAAGCATAACTGCCAGCCCGATAAATATGAATATAAGCGATATGGCTTATCTCCAAGAAAAGTGGAACAACTAAAGAGAAGAAGGCGGTTACACATCATAGGAGGTTAAGAACTCCTCAATTATAAATAGGGACGCAGGTAAAACTTATAATTCATTCACAAACAATTCACACTTTACAATCGCTTAAAAGCCATACTTATTCTCACGCCGGAGGGTGGTCACAGGAAAACCCCCAATCCTGTGACGAGTCCTAACGGTGTTCTGTTTTGTAGCTAAACATGTCCCGTTCGATCAGGTCAGAAGAAGTTCCTTGTCTTATCCAGAAGACCAGTTCCCCTCAGGTACTTGTTTCTTCACTTACAAAGTAGCAGGGAGATAAGGTAGGTTGGTGAAGAAGAATGTGCAAATTGTAAATAGTAAAAGAAGTTTGGGTATTTTGGTAATTTAGTTAAAAAAAGGTTTGTCATCTAATTGTCTAAAAGTCTATAGCAACAGAATGCTATAAGTAATAATTATAATTTAAATCAATTGTTTATATAATTTTTTTTTACTTTTAGCTATTTTCACTGATTTATTATTTAATTTAGTTTCTGTTTTGCTTATTCTTAAACTTGATTTATCATTTTGCATTAGTAAAAAACTAATATATATTGACTCTTCATCTAAATATGTTTGGTTCCATCGCTACTAAAGTAGTGTTTAGTTTAGCTCGTTCGTTAGCGTAGAAAAATAAAATCTCTATTAATTTTTTATATTTATAAAGAACTATACTTTAATTTTAATAATCTTCGGCCCCAGTCTAAAGTGTTTAAGTTCCTTCACTGTATATGTGTTTAAAAATATGACAACGAAAAACTTATTGGGTACTCTTTAAAATTTAGACCTTAAAACGTATTGAGCTATTTATGATTTATCTAAAATCTTAGAAGTTATACTAGGCCAGTTTGATCCATAGTTGATAATCCATATATCCAATCAACTAGTTATCTAATCTAAACAATAATATAACAATAAAAAACATTATAATAATTATTGTTATAACGTTAATCGTTGTTTTAGTAAATTCCGAGAGAGCTTCAGGAATCATCGGTTAACTATTACGATATGTTTTTATACTATGTTTTGCTATGTTTCTTGCTATAATGTTAATCGTCGTATAATTTTTTTTATTTCTTTTATAAAATTCGTCAAGGCCTACGGGCCTTTTTTTTTCGGTTCGGCCGAGGCACTTGAACCCTTAGGACCGGCTCTGAGGCCAAACGGCCCCATATTATGAGAACAAACTACTGCACTTTTTACGCAACAACTGTTCGGGTTGCTTTTACCACTTCTAAAACCCATAATATGACTTTGACTTTCAAATAAGAAATGTGCTTTGTTCAAAGACCTTTCCACGCATATAAAGAACACCCCCTAACAATTTTTCTATGATTTTATATGAATTTTTGAAAATCAATCTGTCCAACCGAACGGCCGTTTGCCCATGCGAACACCCGTTCACTTGACCACAGACACTTTTGAGTCTTCTGTAAAGGCCGAACGACTGTTCACTAGTGAGCGGTCGTTCACTGCTACTGGACATTGTTTGCTGATTTTTAAGCTTAGGAATCATGTCGCAAGTGCATCCGACGATTCCCAAAACATACAAATCAAACTTGCCAACTAAATTAACATCTGTTTGACTAAAATCCTTGCCCGGTTTATGTAATCATGACCCGGCTCTTAGTTTTGAGTTTTAAGGCGATTTTTACCCGAATCGACCCGTTAAGGCCTTGAATTTAACAAGGCACTGTTTGACCACACAAAATGCGTATAGTTTATGTTGTCAAGTCATTGGACACTTGATCAACTAAAGCAGTTGTCCAGTTTTTTTCATTATGATTTAGTTTCGTAGATTCAACCTTTAGTAATCCTTTAAATTCCCAGAATGCTATTTATAGCTAAATCTTTCAATTTAGCCATCCATGGCTACACTTCTTGCTTCAAATCCAATGTTTTCGAATCAATGACTTATTTAAAAACCTCTATGTCCTTTCGGACTTAGATTTCCACCATTTCTCAAGATTTCTCTTATTTAGTCGATTCTAAGCGCATTAACGCGAATTAGACATAGTTATGGAAATAACTTACCTAGTTGGCACCCACACTTCATGTGGGTAGTTTTAGTACCCATGTTATCTCGCTCGAAGGCATTTATTAGCTACGGACTTACCGGGTGGCGATGACCCACACCTTGCACCCATATTGATTACTTTGGCATCGAGTGCCCAAATTTCCAAGTGTCCTCCTGCATACATTTTAGATTGACCACATTAGTCTCTCGGGACACAATGGTGATGCATTTACCATTTGAACCGTTATCCACAAGATTCTTAAAGTTTAGATAATCGGCTTTTAATGTCGGGTTCGAATGGTGAGAGAATCACTCGTTTGACCCGTTAAGACTCATGATTCGTATCCATATGACCTTCCAAGCTTTAACTATGGATAAGTGACAATCCCACTTGACCCATTTACTCAAATTACATAACTTTATTATTCATGTGATTTTTATCCAAAACTTGAGTTTAGACTCTTGTTTACCACATAGCTTTATTGATTGACCCAATTGGTGATTTCCATCATTTGATCAACACTCGATGACTCATTTATTACTATAAATCTTGTTTTGACATGAATTCGCATAAATTACCCGATTTCTAGGTTTCACGCCTTGGGGTCATACCTTTGATCCACATCAAAGCTTAAACACTTAAATCAATACAAGAGTTGTATTTGTAGTCTAGCAGTGTAAGTAGTACTTACCTCACATCCATTCCTGTTTCCATAAGTATTCGCCTTGCATCCGTTTGACCCGTTTGCTCCCTCTTTGTTATACGTAACTTAGGAATGTCATCAAACAATGTTTTCGTGTTTTCAAGAAAAGATGGGCAATACTTGGAAGCCCACTTTTCATCCGGTGAGAAAACAAAATAAAACTATACTTGCATGTTATCTCATGCATAACTTTATTTGAACAAAAATGCCATATGATCCTCTTGATGGTGTTGAATTTATTGACACGAATACTGATGAAGAAGACGAAGATCTTATCTCACATGTGAAATAAATTACAGCAATTGGGACCTCGATGAACAAACAAACGTTAGACAAAATTTGGCAACATCTATGTTTAATGCATGGATATCTTGACATCATTGAATTATTAGTTAATATGTTTTCCGTCATGTTTTTTTATCATGTTTATTAAATGGATTTTTTAAGATTACTTTTGAATATTTTTATGTGTTTGTTATTTTATGTATTACTTTTGAATATTTTTATGTGTTTGTTATTTTATGTATTTTATTTGTATAGCATTCGAATGTTTTTATATTTTTATTATTTATGCAATACTGTTTTTTTTTTCTTCAAGATGTGGAATCACAGCTAAATTCTGAAAAGGATTTAAGGACAAATAAAAGAAAATGGAGTGAAACAGAAGATGAGAAGCTAATTGCAACAGCTTGATGTGCTCAATTCAGGTTCCAATTACAAATCGGGTAATGCATTTAAACCTGGCTTCTCTAATGCGGTGGAGAAATATCTTGCAATCTTACTTCCCAAAGCTGTCATAAAATTAAAGCCATATATTCACGTGTAAAGACAATGAAGAGTGGTTGGTCTACCATGCATGATATGCTAACATGGAACAATACAAGTGGTTTTGGTCGAGATTGCAATAATGACATGCTTGAGGCTCCCCAACATGTAATGTACAATAATTAATGATTATAGCTTTTATAATAATTGTTCTATATTATTATTTGTATATCTTGTTAACTCCTATCATAATATGATTTGGCTTAGTAATGTGTTGTAAAACACATGCTTTTATCTTATGTATTTTGTATATTTATTAGATAGTTTTGAGTCATTTTTCATAGTTGTAGTATTGTATTTATTTGGTTATGTATTTTGCAGGTGTCTGTATGCAAAAGGAGAGATAAGAAGCTTAAACGATGAAGAAATGAGCATATGAGGGAAACCGTAGGAGTTTGGATGAGTTTTTAAAGAACATGGGTTGATTATTGATTAAGATATTAAATGATGATGTGATATAGGGTTGAAATACGAAGATGTGGCCGCAAACAGGGAGAAAAGCGGAGTTAGAATGAAGATTGTATGAAGAAAAAAAAATAAATCAGGATTTTTAGTCTTTCACTATACGTGGGGAGTGAGCCTTTTGGGCTTCGCGATACGCAAAGAGTCCCAATGACGGGAATTTTTTGTTTTCGGCCCAGTAGCCTGTTCCAACCCATCTATGTGCATTTTTGTACCCTAATTTGAAAAATATTGATCATATACGGCTGATACACAAAGTTGAAGAGTTTTTGGAGATCTAAGGCAAGATTTTAAGGACGGGATCGTTCGGAAGCTAAGATTGAAGCCTAGATAGGGTTTTTGCACTACATGGGTTTATTTACTTTGTGTTCTAAACTATGTTTTATTATTACTTTGATACTTGGTTTATGATTTCAGTTACTATGAGTAGCTAAACTTTTGTAGTTACCTAGGTTTTATAATGAATACTTGTTAGACTCATTTATTCTTGGTTCGTAAAGGTTTAATTGATGTTGATTATGATGTATGTGCATGTCTAGGTCTAATTTGTAATATTCGATAGTTCGATGTTTGTCTTAGCGAATATCTTTCATGTTTGGACGATTATTAGGGTTGCTTGCTTGCTGCTTGTAGCTTAGTTTATGGTTTTGGATCCGAATTCCATAAGATCTTGATTAGAGAGTCTAGGGGACTTAGGTATTCTTAAATTCTTGAGACCAGGATGTGATGGAATGTAAGGTCATCTAGAGCTTTAGGTGTTAGGTTTTGGGTGAGACCGGGAGGTGATCCTATCCTAGTTGTTTTTAGTTTCTTGTAGTTCGAAGTCATAGTCAGCCCAATAAGATTACTCTTTTATATCTTCGGGTGTATTGTGATAAGAGAGACCAAGAGGTGATCAAGTCATTTGAGTACTAATAGCATTCTTAGTTAGGTGAGACCGAGAGGTGATCCAAACTAAATAACAAGTGAGTTTTATTTATCCTTAGAATTTACCGATTTATGTTAGTTAGACCGAGGGGACATCTAGCATATCTTAGGGTTTTCTAAGTAATCTATCTTTAGATCTGGTATCCATTCAGTTTTCCATTGCCAAGTGTTTTGATTTTATAGGTAGGATTCTTGACCTAGGTAGTTGCATTTCCCATCCTGATATATGTTTTACTGATCCTGAGCTTCCTGTTTGCTTGAGTCTTAGCTTTATTCACCAAACCCTAATTTAAAACCAATCATGCAAATTCTTGTCTTGTTTTCTAGAAGTGTCATGTGGGTTTGATATTCTGGACTTACTTAGTCTGTACTACATTTATAGGTACACTTGTCTGTCGTGTGGTCTAGTTTAGTTGAGTCTAATCTTATTACTAGGTGTCTAGGTTATGTTAGTTTGTAGAATATATCCAACACATCACTTGGTAGAGCAAAGAAGTTTCCTCATTATTAGGACTTGTGTAATGTATTTGGTAAGGATCGAGCAAATGGAAGAGATGCTCAAACAACTGATGATATATTATCTAACATAAACAAAGAAGACCCCAGAAGCTACTAGATATGGATTAAAGGATATACTTCCTCCATCCCATTTTAGATGTCATGGGCCCACAAATACACATATTAAGAAAAAACTTTGATTGTATATTCTCTGAGATGTAAAATGACAACAATATCCTCAAGTTATTATTTCAAATCTTTGATTGTCTTTTGTCTTTTATGGGCACAACTGGAAATTGCTTAGAAATGAACATTTAATTTGGGACAACAAAAAGTAGAAAATGGACATTTAAAATGGGACGGAGGGAGTATGTGTTAATGAGCCACTAAACAACCATTCATATGTTGCATCATGAGAATAATCAAGTACACAACGAAAGAGAAAAAAAAATGCACAATAGCTGGTATTCTCTAGTGAATAGCTTGAAAGAATCGGTGGAGATAATTGATAGAGAGATTAAGAGGGCTACAAATACATTCAATAGAGTATTTGGAATAGAAAGCAATAAAGGGGAACTGCGTAATAACCATTTTGCGGAAATGAACAAAGTTTTGGGTTTGACTAATCTTAAGTGTGACAAGATTGTATGTAAGCTTGCAGAGAATGAGGAGTTTATGGTAATCTTTTTTTTTTCCGGTTTTTGAAGAACGCAAACCTAGACGGGCGAATAACATGCTTGACGTGATACATGAAAACTTTTGGGTTTTGGTTTATTTTTATATTTTTAGTTAGCAAATTTTGGATGATTTTTTTTCCTGTTACCTAGCAAATTTTGAATGATTTTGAAATATTTTTAGTTGGAAACTTATGGGTAATTTTATTAGTTAAAAATATTTTATTCTCGTCAATTCCAATCTATCGTTCATTCCATTTCCACAAACAGACAGTATGAACGGCCGTCCATACCAAGAACAGTTTATGTTAGAAACACAAATGACATAGACTTAGGGTATGTTTGATAAGGGGTAATGGAATGGACGAGGGAATGGAATGGACGAGGTAATGGAATGGACGAGGTAATGGAGACGGTGAAGGTGGATGGCGGTGATGGTGGTGGAGATGGTGAAGGTGGATGGCGGTGATGGTGGGTGGGTGACGATGGTGAGTAGTGGCGGTGGTGGGAGGAGGAGGCGGTAGTGGTGAGTAGAGGAAATTATGGTGATTGACGATGGCAGGTGGTGTAGGCGACGGTGGGTGGGTGATGATGGTGGGAGGTGGCGGGGTCATTGGGTGGTGTTGGATGGGTGAAGGTAGTGGTGGGTGGCGGTGGTTAGTGGCGGCAACAGTGGTGGGTGGTGACGGTTGTGGTGGGTGGTAGCGACATCGGTGGTAGACGACGGTGTTGGTGGTGGGAGACGGTGGTGGGTGGTGGTGGCATCGGTGGTGGGTGGTGAGGATGGTGGTTGGTGGTGGTGGTGGGTGTGTGACTATGGTGGTTGGTGGTGGTGGTGGGTGGTGACTATGGTGGTTGGTGGTGGTGGGTGGTGGCTTGTGGTGTTGCTAATATAGGGTGAATAAGGGATGGAATGAAAAAAAAAACATGGGGGTGGATGAAATGGTTTTGAGGGAATGAAATGCCTTTTGGAATGGGTGATTCCATTCGTTTGACCAACCAAACACACTATTTATCATTACATCATAATGGTCCATTCCATTCCCCCTTCCATTCCTTCATACTAAACGCTACCTTAACGTGTGAAGGTTGAGACTAAACCCGTTAATTGAGGCTGATCTTAGAGGCAAAAATTTCAATTTACTCATATATTATACTATAATAATATACCTTCCACTTTGAACAGTGATTTTTAATTTAGGCTATTTGATCATTGTATTTATATTATTAAGTCTGATTAACATAACAAAAACATTCCCAATTCAGTTGGTTAGGGTGGTGTTATCTTAGGGCATGTGTAGTGGTGGGGGGTTATGTGGGGGTTGTGGTATTAAAATATTAAAAAGTAATAGAAGTGGGGTTATGTGGGGGTTGTGGAAAAAGAGTGTGTAGTGGGAAGGGGGTTATGAGGGGGGTTATAAATGATTGGTAATGATTGGTTAATTATTGTTTTTTATTTAAATAAAGAATATTAAATACCTAATAATAATAAAAAAAATAATAATAATAATAAAAGAAATTTATTAAGTTAAAAAACAATAATAAAAAAATAAGATTTACTATTAAAAATAATATTAATTAAAATAATAACCCACCCCACCTACCCCTTCCCCACCTACTTCTTCTTCTCCATCATCTTCTTCTTCATTTCTTCACTTCTTCTTCTTCTTCATTTCTTCACTTCTTCTTCTTCTTCATTTCTTCACATCTTCTTCTTCCTCCTCCTCTTCACTTCTTCTTCTTCCTCCTCCTCTTCACTTCTTTCTCTTCCTCTTCACACACACAAACACAACAACAACAACAACAACAATAATAATAATAATAATAATAATAATAATAATAATAATAAAAAAGAAGTCAGAGGAAAACGCCGTTGTGGCCATGGCGGGTGTCAAGGAAAACGCCCTATAGCGCCCCGGGGGACGGTGTTCCCGGGCGCTATAGGGGTAAAACGCCGGATAACGAGTACCACTACACATAACCTTATAAAATTTGCCTGGGTTCGATTCCTGGCGTTCTTTTTTTTGCTTGCATTTCTTATGCATGTTCGGTGACTAATGATCTCTCTCCACGTTAACCCCTAGCTGTCCTCTTATCCTCAACCCAACTGTCTTTCACCGCCCCACTTCTGTTCCTTCTTCCACAAGAGCATCTTTCACTTTCATTTGCTCAAACCTAGAGAGAACCCTAGCGCTACCACCCACATCCACTCCAATCCCCTAATTTCTTCTCACAATACCTGATCTATTATTATTATTATTATTATTATTATTATTATTATTATTATTATTACCAATTCTCCTCCTTTCAATTAATGGGTGGTTGCTGAGAGGGAATTGTTGAGAGGGAGAGTGAGTAACAGGGGAAGATGATGGTGGTGGTGACAAGCGGCGGAGGACCAGCTTCCAACTAGGGTTCCGATTAGGGGTTAAAGGTGAATGGTGGTGGCTGGTGATGTTAGGGTTACGCCTAATCCTATGGAGCCGCAGAACACAGCCGAAGCCTTTGTTAGTTGGGGGTATTTTCTATAAGCTCTTGAATGTATGTACAACTTTCAACTTTATGTGTCGATTATGTATCTTGGATTGTCATTCTTGCTTTGTGGATAATATTGTTCTAACATGGTGGTGGTCATTTTGCAGAGACTGTTAGAGCAATGAAGGTATAAACTATATTGGTTCTGCATGTTATGTATAATGGGCTACCAAAATAACTGTTTGTAGCGCTGCTTTTGTCTTTGTTGTTATTGGCTTTGAATAAGTGGTGGTTGTGTGCTTGCCAGTTGCTCCAACATATATTTCGTTTAAAAAACTTAATTTGTAGGCATCAGTATGTGCTGTAGTATGTGGTGTTTTGTGTTTGGTGATATGTTTTACTAGATTTTTTTACTCGGTTTTTTGGAGATTGCTATGTGGTTAAGTCGCATATGTTGAATCCATATGTGTGATTAAGTTGCATATTAGAAGTATGTAGGGAAGTACCTGCCTAATTAACGTGAGGTTGTTTGTATATACGTGTCGCTAAGTCGATTTAATGATTTTCCAAATCCATGTGTTGTTTTGAATAGCTTTGAAGTGGTTTCTTTGTAGTAGAAAATTTGCCTGCTCCTATGCTATGTGGGTGTATGCTGATTTGAAGTATGCTCCTCACATACAAAGTCGGGCCCACACTCTGCGGCTGCAGCTTATCCTTTGGAGAAGGTACATACTACATACCGATTTTACAAAACGTGTACATATGATATAAAACTAGAATTAGAAAATGAATGGGTCGAGTAACGGGTCAAAATCAAAATATTAATCTTTGGACCTAATAGTATAAGGGATTGAATACAGGTAACAGTGGAGAACCAAGCATACCCAAGTCATGTTTCAAGTGCTCCCACGGAGGGTGTTCCTTATCTCCGTCAAACTATGCAGCTTTGGAGGGAATCTTGTACTGCAAGCATCATTTCTCACGGCTATTCAAGGAAAAGGGCAACTAATATCATCTCCTCAATTTGATTCAGGTAACGACTAATTGCTTCATGTCCAATGATACATGTTTAAGTAATTTAATTAGAACTCTTTTTATAAGTAAAGTGTCCTAACCATAACTAATTCTGTTTTGGATGTGTATTGAACAGTGATATCTGGCACTATAGTAATATGATTAACATGTAACCAGATATCATTGCGGATTAAACGCCTACATGCCTAGACACCTAAGCAAATAGGTGCTTATGCGCCTAGGTGAATATGGGTAGGCGAACCAAATGCCTAGGAGGCTAAACGCCTATTCACCTACGCGCCTATTCGCTGAAACGCATAGGCGACTAGGATGTTGTTTGATTATTTCAATCTGTGCTTTTTGAGTCTTAAAACAAACATATACATTTAAAGTACCACTAACCAGTGTCCTCGATTTGATCGACACTCTGATTGCTTCTAACCTATGCTTACAAGGGGTTTTTAGTAAGACTTTTTATGCTGTTTGAAATGGTTCATCAAAAGAGGAGAAGTGCTGTTAAGGTTTTTAAGTCGTTGTTTGTTATTTAAGGTTGTCTACAATTAATATAAAGCAACTGTTATAATATGAGATTTTAAGGCGTTGTTTTAGTTTAAGGATAATGTTTCTCATGTTAATGGTTATTATTTAGGCGACGCGTGGTTAGGCGAGGTGATGCGGTTGGCTGTTAATACATATGGTTTTTGAAATGTTGCAGCCTTACTATTGTAGGTATATAAGGGTCGACTAAAGTAAAATGGGGAATTAGTTGCTGTTAAGGTACAACAACCTTTTGTGCTTGAAAAAGTAACCATACACTTTTGTGCTTAACCTTGATCTGCAATTTACAGATACAAGGTGTGGTCGCCAGCAAAAAGTCGATGTGGTGGCTAGCGATGCATTCTGGTTTGAAGAAGGAACCTGGGGTGATAAAGTCCAATGGTATCTTTGTGTGTTAAATGGTGCCATTCCCCTGGAGTCGAGCATTTGAGTGATTGACTCCCATTTTAGACTATGAAGTAGAATTAAGAATAGATCAGATGAGTGAGTGAGTTGTTTTTTTTATTCTTTTGTTGGCTTTGTTTGTTTTTTAGTTATAGGGTAAACTAGATTTTTTGATTCGCTTAGGCGCATAGACTATTCGCCTTGGCGCATATACGCTTATTCGCTTAGGCGCTAAGGCATTTGATTCGCTTAGCCGCGTAGGCGCCAATTGCCAAAAAAAAAAAGCAAGAATTTTCCATTTTCTATAATATTTTCGCCTGGGCACAACACAGTATCTGAATTTCTATTCTTTTTGTTTGTGAAGTTTTTTTATTGCATCCTTGCAGGTGATTTTTAATCGGCACCGGAAGTTGGTACTGATTGGTTTTACGAGTGAGTTTTAATTGTATTCCTACATAAGGGCTAAAGAATATTTGATTTTGTTGTACTCTTGATTCATACAATGCACGTATACAGTTGCCCCCAGATGTCATTCTTGACAAATTAAAAGAGCTATTAGGAGGTATTATACAAGTAAATATATCTTTTATTTCTTCTACATCATTGAGCAATATCCTTTCTTAATTTTCTTTAATGGCATTTGCACACATGGTGTTCATAGGCTGGGAGAGTTAGGCAGAAGCAAAATTATAAGGATGAGTGGCCTATAACATTAAGATTTACACTGATGAACATAGAAACAACAAAGGATATGTTGCTTTGGTTTAAGAGGATCCTTCCATAACACCATCTGTCAGCAGGTGTTACAACAGTGCACGCCCACCTTTACGGCCTAGAAATATACTCCAACGGCCCCTTCTGCATATGGTCAGGGTATATATAGTGTTAGTTACTTCTTAATATACAATCACATATTCTGTATAGGTTATATATAGTGTTGGTTACTTCTTTTTTTCTATAGCCTTCATGTATATAAATAGGACCTGGACATATGCATTCTGCATCATTTATAATCATATATATTCATGACTTGCATTGATTAGTATTAATAATTTTAGTCGATAATTAAGTAAACATATGATAGGAACATAATTGCTTTATTGTATTATAAGCTTAAGCAATCTATTAGGTTTTTTGCAAGTTAGGCCTAAAAGATATTCACGTTTACTGTTGTAGTGTATAATTATACTATTTGTTAGGGGAAACAACAGTTAGTAAACGTGGTATGACTTGAAATTTGTTCGGATACTTTGATTGAGTCGTTTCATGGCTCACTTAGTTACTTCAATGTTTGCTTTTCAGCTTAAATATCCAGATGGTTGCTCGGAAACTAGATACGATCAGAGTGGTTAGTATTATGACAAGTTAAACGGGTGTCTTTTGAAGCTAGATTTCTTTAGATCAATAGAGCCAAATGGATGCTACTTTGGGCGGCGCAAGGTATGGCGATGCATTGCTATGATATGATTCAGAGTTTCATCTTTATCAATTCAATGTTTTATGTTTCATACATAACTTTAAGTGCTTCTTATTATTGTTAACTTGCATCATTACTTGATGTATGTATACTTCTTTCTGAAATTTTGTGGTCTGTAATATTTCATTAATAATAGTCTTATTATTAGTTTCATTGTTAGTCAAATGGATGTTGTTATCACGCTTATGATATGATAGGCAAACAAAGATGAGGTTCCTATAAAGAGGTTAGTAATGGCATATACACATACCAGCCGACGGCTATATGTTTTAAGCTACAAGAGCTTTGAGTAAACAAGCAAAGAAGAGATTGCGTTTCTAAGCTGTGCGGGTGGAATTAGCACTTGGGAAATTATTTTGTATATTCAAATGGTTATATATTTTTTAAAGGCATTCAAATTGTTATATAAAGTTTCTTATGTCATACATGTAATATGTAATATGCAATATTGTAATAGCGCGCCGCAACGCGCGCGGATAAAAAACCTAGTTGTTATAAAGTTTGTAAGTTTATTGAAATGTATTAAGTTTTCATATAATCCACTAATTCATTTAATGAAAGAAAAATCATATCAAATATATAGTGATTTTAAAATTTTAACCCACCCCGACCACCTATGTTTCCCATTTTAGCCGCAACACAAAATGATTGAAGATGAACAAATAAAGAATCAACGTAACACTAAAATATTTTGTTTGCTTTTCATATAAAAAAATTAATCAATAAATATATTGTGTTGTAAAGTTATATCATATAGAAATAGAAAGATTGACCTAAAAGATAGCCCCTCATCTATGGGATAGGTAATGAAATTGGATGGGAAGGGGACATGCTTGAATTGTTTAGAAAATAACATGATTGATTTGGAAATTAGTATGATTGAACAAACCCCATGTGAGGCCTAACCCTGTATAAGTTGATTTTTTATAAACACAAAGTAGATACAAACAATTAATGTGCCATATAGATTCGATTTTCATATTTTGATAAAATACTTTATGAGTTATATATATACAAATTTTATAGATGTTTGATTAAATTGATAGTTGATTTAGGATAAGAGGATTGAAATTATGTATTTTAACATAAAAACGTACCAATTATTCAACTTTATTGATGATGTACAATTATCAAATAGATTGTTAATGTAAATTAATGTATTTAGTGTTATAACTTTTTTTTAAGTAAATATGGTTTTTTTAATCAAGTTTAAGGTGATATATAAAGGTAGTTCTTTTGTAAACGTTCATATGAACAAGAAAATGAAGTGTTCTTGTTAGTAAAATTACCTTAAAAGTTAATAACTCGTTAGTGAAAGTCCAACTCAAATATTTGGAAAATCATTTTACACACAATCGAAAGAAACAAATTATTGGAATAACACTAGTCATGTTAGTTTTTTTTAAGGGCAAATTTCATTAAAACACCAAACAACGGGCTATCTCCAAGACGGAGATAGCCGCAAAAACTCAAAAACTAGTCATGTTAGTCATCATGAGATGACGCATATTGGAAATATTTAAATTAAATATAAAATAAGAAAATACATTTACATGTTCAAATTTGCCAAAATTGTGATGAATTAATTACATGATCACAACTTATCCAAATATGGGCAGACATTTAGGCCATTGAAAGAGACCAATCAACACATTATTTCCATCAATGGCTTGTAACCATCCATGGTGGTGTCACACCTCGGGCCTCAATAGCCTTGCCAACATTCAAGTCATTAATGAAGACCGTTTTTGACATTATTATCTTTTTTAATACAACAATAACGGGTTTATTGCAATAAGATTTCTGAAATTATCATATTTTGTGATTACTTGTAGTAAACTTTTAAAAAACTTACATAACTTTTAAACTTATCATTTGATTTGATGAACTACTAAAGCACATGTAATTGTAATAAAATTTCTGAAATTATCATATTTTGGGCTTTATCTATTTCTTTTAGATATATATTACTTAAACTGTTAATATACTAGGTTTGGCTTTGTTGGTCACACACATGGTATCCTCCTTCTCTTTGATGAACACACATATTATTATATATATCATTTTGAATCAATGGTTTGCGCCAGGATATAATTCGGTCTTCATACTTTTGTCACCATAGTTTCTTACTTTTTGCTTTAGACACACCTTACTCAATCATTGTTATCAGTCATAACTCATAACCCTATTCAAGCTATTCCCTTTTCTCCACCTACCCTCACGATCTTCTCCACGCTAAGCAACCTCATCAGTCATGACCATGAACCATCCTACCCCTTCACCCGTAATCAATCGCGCTGCTAACAGAGAAGAGAGAGAAACCGACCGAGTTAGAGAGAGAGAGAGAGACGATCGGAGAGAGCGAAGAAAGATGGACGGCGATGAGTATGTCGGATGGACGACAGTGTTGTGTTCAAGGTCGTGAATCCGTCTGCAACCTTGCTCCTCTGATTCCAACCTGCCATCTCCACTGATCGACTATCTGTAGGTTTGTCTCTCTCTACATCTCTTTATATGGTGGGTTTCACCCTGCCCTTCGCCGATTCCACCTTCCCACCACCGAGCGACTTTATCTCTCTACGTTGGTCTATCTCTATAAGCAGAATTAGTAACGAGGGTTTGGTGGTTGCCTCAACGATGAGGGGACACAAATCGGAGTGGGTTTTGTGGTTAGTCCATCTTTGGTATCATGTCGTTTCTGTTTTGCTTTTGTGACTTTGTTTCTCTCCATGTTTGTATTGCTCAGGTATCGGTTTTTTCCTGGGTTTTATTGTTTATGTATGTATGTATGTGTTTTATTATCCGATGTGCTTTACACGCATTTTTTTTTTTGGTTGTTGTATGATGATTTGTGCTCTGTTGCATGCCAGGTGTTTGTGTTTTTTCCTCAGATGGGTTTTCCTGTTTAAATCCGTTTGTTTTGCCTCTTTTTGGTTACTCTTCTATTCTATGTCGCGTGTTTGTGCCGCACATGGGCTTTTCTGTATATTTTGGTATGTTAAGTTTCTGATTATGTTTCTTTATGTTGCATGTTAAGGATTGGTTATTTTCTTTGATGAAAAAAATAAAATAGATGTAGTTGAAGATTGAGGCTATAATTGTTGTTGTAGTGGTAGTGTAGTCCGTTTTTGGTTAGCTTTTGTTGTTTTAGTGTTGCATTTCTACTGCTTTTGGAGCTCATTATGACCTTTTGGTTAGTGTTTGCTTTGTGTACCTGTAATTTGCCCATGTTTTGCTATATAATATAAGTCAAACAAAAAAAAATATGGTTTATAGTAATTGATATCTGACTGTGCATATGTGCTTTATGTTTAGAATACCTTTTCCTGTTATATTTTGCTGATAAATGTGCAGATCACATAGTTTTACTCATAATTTGGTTACACCCACTGTTGCCTAATCAATATGGGAGTGAGATTGGGTTCAGAAAGTAAGTTTTTGTATTTTGTAAGTTACACGTCTTCTTTGCTGAAGCCACGTTTTGGTTCTTATAAACGTCATCCGCCTTGCCCTTTTATTCGTTTTAATTTCTTTTCTCTTCTCTGGTCATTGTCTTTTTATACCTGTAAATTGAGGTTTGAACTTCATTGGTGGTTCTTCTTGCACCATGTTTATGGTTCGCTTTTTTGGCAGGTATGTGTTTCGTCTACAAATGTGGATTTCGTTGCTGCGTGGTGTTGTTGGTTTTGGCTGAGGCATGTTCGTTCTTCTTACTTCGTTTTATGCTCTTTGGGTTGTAAAGGTCCAAATGGGTTAATTAGGCGCCGAAGCACTTATGGTTCCAAAATGCTGCACATTTTGCAACTTAAATAATGTGTCAGTGAATCAATGACAAGTCTCAAGTCTGCTAAAGGTGATATGTGAAGACATGATCACAACATAGGGACATAACGACCTGAAAACAAGCCCGGACAAAATGCTTGAAGTAACTGACATACCAAAACTCATGCCAATGACAATCGGAGCCGACCATACAATTGCAGTGAATGACATCTTAGAGCCAGAAAGGTTGTCGTTGCCAGAACTAAAGCGATGTCGTTCGAACTAAAGCGATGTGCCGAACTAAAGCGATGTCGTTCGAACAAAATATGCATTGGTAGTTGTTTTTTATCTTTTTATTTTTATTGCTATACTGAATGACGTTATACAGATAGTGTAATGAAATGATTTGATACTGACCGAAACCCGCCGCGAAGCGCGGGAACCACACTAGTTAGTAACATTCTTTATCATGAGACGACTCTCCTCTTTTTATTACCACCATGAACTCAGGCTTCTCTATCCATGTCGTCCTATCCAACCGAAAACCTTGTGCATTATCTTCTTCACATCTAATTGGCTCTTGATATATGTCTTGACCCATGCAATCAAATGATCAATCGTCTTCCAAGTAACCATCGCTTCATTCTTCAACCACAAGTTAGTTGGTAGATGTAACTGAACGAGATAACCTTTTAGTCGTGAATCAGTTTCGATTATTGGCTTAGGTTAGGGCTCTCAATGGTGATTTGTGTTTTAACATAATAGTATGTTATTAAAGTGGAGAGCGGAGAGCATTCTATTAATTATTGGTTTTCTTTTCTAAGGTTAAATTGATTTATTTTTCTTGTTAGGTGATATCCCATGATAATGACTATAATGATAGGTAACAATTGTGAAAATATCATAAAAAACACTAAACTTTCTGGTTTTTCTTACTAAAGTCACTTAAAAATTTTTTACACATAAAAAAAATTAAACTTTCAGTTTTTTCTTACAAAAGTCACTCAACATTTATTTGTACCTAAAAAACATTATAATTTCTGTTTTTTTCTCATAAAAGTCACCAAACATTTTTTTTTGCATAGAACCCTTTAAAATGTCAATTTCGAACAAAATTGTCATGTTTTTGTTTTAATAATCCGGAACCGGAACTCCTAGTTGTGTTTGCTTACGTGTTGCATAAGTAGTCTATATATTTTTTATCCTTAAAATATGACAAAATGATGAAGTTGATCAAGAAAGTTAAGTACTTCACGCGTCTTATATCGATTAAAAAACAATCCTTATTTGTTATATAATTTTTTTTCATGATACTTAAGAATTGTATGACTATTTAAACTAGCGGAACTAATATTACTTTGATTGCAACAAGAGATTTTTATTGTCATATAATTTGTTAGAAAAATAAATATATAACTACAAAATATCTTAAAAACTACAAAAATAAAAAAACACATGACAAAACAATAATAATAATAATAATAATAATAATAATAATAATAATGTTGGGTGACTTTTATGAGAATCGACAGAAAGTATAGTGTTTTTTAAATACAAAAAAATGTTGAGTGACTTTTATTAGAAAAAAACTGAAAGTGTAGTGTTTTTTACGTGCAAAAAATTGTTAAGTGACTTTGGTGAGAAAAAAACAGAAAGTTTAAGGTTTTTTATGATATTTCCCCGTAACAATTTAATTTTTATTTTTGTTATGGATCATGATTTATGCTTATTTATTTTTCCTCTTCTAGGCTCATTTTACGTAACTATTAATTTTGATTTTACCGTCACTTAATTTTAAGTCCCTGACCATTAAATTAATGTGAATAACACAAAATGCTTTGTACACTTTTTAAAGAAGTAAGACTTTATACGTTATTACCCAAGGCATTATAGACTAGTGGTATCTTGGTGATGAGATAAGACTTAGGGCCATAAGGTCCTGGGTTCGAATCTCACAAAGGGGGTTTTCTTATAATTATGAGTTTCCTCCTGAATTGGTGACTTGGTGGTGGAATATGATCGCGTGGCAACACTGGTGGCACGATGATACTCCAGTGTTCCGTGAGTGATTCCAATTTGTTGGCCGTTCAAAAAAAAAAAAAAACTTTATACGTTATTCATATCTGTATATAGAGATTAATCATTCTACTTGAGAGCATAGTCTGCCATCTTTTTGTGTACAAGCCGGCAAAGGTAACGATTTTCAACACTTACATGTCACTCCTCCACTCAACATATTTAATTAAGATGTGCTAGAATTCTTTGAATGGAACCCCAATGGGCCCATTTATTTGGCCCACTTATTCAATAATTGAAACTTGAATTTGGCTTAGACGATGTGTTCTGACACGTGAGCGAACTGTCGCGAGTCACCCATCGAGTCACGTGACTCGTGAGCACCACAACTGACACGCGCTAGCATGCACACTAGCAGCAGACACGACCACGCTCGCGTCCATTAACGACTCAAAATAGTCATTTGACCGTTGAATATTAAATTTTTTTTTTTTTTGCCATTTCATTAATAATTAATTTACATTTTCACCCATACATATTTATCTTCATCTTCTTCTCTTTTCATTTTATTCTCCTTCTACAACAATTTAAAATCCTTCTTTAAAAATCATTCGAAATCATGGTGCAATGGACCGAAGAGGAGGAAATCGCGTACAATCAAGTACACGACGATGGCGCTTCGACGAACCGTGGCTTGCAAAGTCGCGGACCACAGTGGGGTAAAGTGCTAGTCGAGTTTGGTAACCTCGTCGAGGGAACCCAACGCACTTGTGATTCAATCTCCCACAAGTACGCAGATCTCAAAATGAAGTGTAAAAACTTCAAAAAAAGCGTATTAAAAAGTCTATAGGGATCTCCCCGGCGAAACAAAAGACGTGCTCCTAGCTTTTACTGTCACACCACGCCAATGGCAGAAACACGTGGCGCAACGCTCGAAAGCATATCAAAGTCAATATTAACACAAACTATACTTAATTAGAAAAGATCATTTTATTAAGATGTCGAAAATAAGTATCTTGTTACAATATTTAACAAAACAACAAACAAGTAGTTCATAAATGAGGTTTTTCCGTTTAGGTTCCAACCAGATGGTAACAATAGATGAAACCCCGACAAGTATCCGACATCCTGAATTCCACCGCACTAGCCCCATATCTATTCAGCACTTAGTTACCTGAAAGATATGTTTAAAAAGACGCCAATATATAAAATATTTGTGAGTTCACAGGTTTTAGTTTCATAACAACAACATTTTCACCCCCTGTGCAGAACCAGTACAATTTGTGGCCTTTGTAAGGAGTAGCTAGCTCCTACAAAACTACGATGATGAGAAATCCCTTGAGTCCCATAACCAAACCAAGACTAATAAATATGCCCCGCGATCACCAGTTGTTTCTCGGCAAATAACAACTTAGTTCAGAATACGTGCACCACAGGCATACGCCGATGCATAATCGACGCTATTGATTAGGGGTGGGCCTTGTCAGGCACCAATAGTACTATCCAAATATTCCTTTCGGTTTCATTTCCCTGAATTAACGGTTACAGTAGCGAGGACTCAACCCCGAGTGGTGAACACACAACAAAACTCAAGTACTCATCATGCCACTCATCACATTTTAACCTTTGAAAACATTTCAAGATGTGACAACATTTGACAACATATCTTTCCCCCGATTAAAACAGTAAAATGGGGCCGTGAAACTCACCTGAAGTATAGCGTGCAATCAATTAGCAGAGAATAGCAAGTCCGTGGTCAAGCACCTACAAACGTCCTAGTGCGTGTAAGTCACTAAGTCTATAGCGTGTGTTTTTCCGGCAAGTTGTACACCCAACTCCCAACACCACCATTTACATATAATTTCCCGTTTAATTAAACATATGTCCTAGGTCCGTTGGTGATGGATTACCCTCGTTACAAGTTACATTTATACTTTCATAAATATTAATTAACTTGTATAATATTATTCTCGACTCGACTCACTTGACGTATAATTATTTTCCAATTAAATAATTATACTAAGATCTTGTCGATCGATATAATATTTTAATACTCCCGACTCGACTCACTTTACCGTATATTTAATTTCCCATTAAATAAATATACTAGGATCTTGTCGACTCGTCATAACTTTTCCACACTCGACTCGACTCACTTTACCGTATATTTACTTTCCCATTAAATAAATATACTAGGATCTCGTCGATTCGATAATATATATTTTACTTGTCAAGTCCATACGCTTGTTTTAAACGTTTAATCGTTAGATTATTTACGTTATTTTTCTCCCACGAATAAATTCCCAACCCTTAGGAAAGTGTTGTGTATTTTTCACCCGGATTATATATTTTAAGTCTTTTAAAATATATGTTCTTATTTTCTCCTTAGGCGTAATAATAAAAATACTTATTTGTTCGTTTATACGTCTTAGTCCGTTAACACGTCCAAATCCGAGTATTTAACATATATGTATATATTGTTAATTTTTCCAAGTTTCAACAATATATGTATTCTTGAAATTAATCACCTTTTAATCTCTA
The DNA here is from genome assembly GCA_032199755.1 of Ambrosia artemisiifolia. Lineage (NCBI taxonomy): Eukaryota > Viridiplantae > Streptophyta > Magnoliopsida > Asterales > Asteraceae > Ambrosia > Ambrosia artemisiifolia. Next base: position 49,894,077 of record CM063522.1, on the reverse strand, counting down.
CATATATTACTTGGAAGTTTATAAACATATTTGTATTTTTATTTCCAAGACTTGGTTACTTATATATACAAAATGCTCCAACACTTTTATATCCCCATTTATATAAAAGTGTTCATTTTTATATAAGTTTCCATCAAGCTTTTATTTTATCTTACATTTTTATAAAAACCTTTGTTTTATAATTTTCCAACATGTTAGGAAATTTATATTTTTATAAAACCTTATAAAAATATTTTTATACAAGACATACACTTGTAAATTTGCTACCATTTACACAACCAACCTTGGTAAGTCAACATTTTTCACTTTTGACACCAAACTTTCCAAAGTCATATTTTTAGATGCAAGTTTCTAAAAATGATATTTTATGTCCCTTAACTACTAAAGTTACCAAAATAGTCCTTTAACTTTTAAAAGTTACATTTTTCTTCCCAATCTTTCAAAAGTGACAATTTTCTACTAAACTAGTAAACCTTGTTTTGTCAACTTTTCCAACATGATCAACAAAATGTTATGTTTTAGATGTTCATTTTAGGGTGATCTAAACCACATTTGATTGTATTCAACTCATATTTACCAACAATACTTAGATCATATTTTTAAACAAGCTTATGTGAACTTTTGTTTAGTACAAAAACAATACCAACATCACCACTTACCCACGGCCTAGAGCTTAATTTTTTTAGAACCTCCATTTTAGTTTGTAAAAAAAACATTTTAAAGTTTGAATAAAAACCTTTACTTTTAAAACCCCAAACCTTGTACAACTCGAAGGTTAAACATAAAAACTAAGTTCTATTAAGAAATTGTAGGAAACTTACAACGAGCTCAAGGTTAGGGATGACACCAAAAACTCAAGGTTTGATGAGGGTTATGAGTGTGTTCTTCCAATATGTTAAGCTCCTAGCTTTAACACACCTTTATCCTCGAACATAAGCCTATTTAATTTGTGTAAAGGTTTGAAAAAATGAAAATGGGTGATGGTGGAGGATGTTTGGCGTAGGTAAGAAGAAGAGGAAGAAATGAGAAATTGAGATGTTGTGAAGTTTGTAAATGTACATAAGTCTTGTAAAATCTCATTCAAAATCCATATATCAAATCAAATCTTCCAACAATCTTCATATGTTTTGTGGGTTGGGTTATTCTACAAAGGCTACAAAAAATAACAAGGGTGAGAAGGATACAAAAAACACAATATATCATGAAATATGACACAATGAATCACAAAATATAACACAATGCCAAAAAAATATAACACAATGCTAAAGAAAAAAAGACACAATGAATTGAAAAAATGACACAATAATGAAAATAAGAAAAAGACACAATGGTACATAAAAGACACAATGATATAACGCATATTCTAAAAACTACAAGCTAAAACCCCAAAAAATGAAGACCTAAAAACTGACGTCGTAGGGTTCGATAAGACGGTTCCAATGCCACTTGAACGAGGTCAATCGGAGTCCGTTTGATACCCTTCCTACGACTTCCTATTTTTCTTTCACTGTGTATTTGATCCTAACCCTATGTTTTGTTTGTACAAAAATAATCTTAGAGATGGGGATGTGTTGGCCAAAATCTAGCTAAGATATGGAGGATTTTATGATATCTCCCAAGAACACAAAGATCTCAAAAAAAAAATCCAATATGATCTTCCTAAATCCATAAATATTTAGGAGTACCAAAAAAAATTATGAGCATGTGAATGGCCTTAGGGCCGATTCTTGTAGGAAATTTTGTGGGGTCTACAACACAAAATATCTACTAGCTAGTTTGGTTATGATTCAAACATGAAGTTCGGGTTTTAATCGGATTTTAAATATTCGTTATCCGAACATTGTAATAGCCTCTAATAACCCTTAAACATAGCCTAGTTTAAGTGTTGGTTGGTTAATTAGGCTTCCGTTGGGTGAAATTATAAGTTATACGTGTACTGGGTGCGGTACGCGCACTTTATTCGTTACCGGGAGATTTGTATTTAGAGTTTTCATTTATGGTTTTGGAGTTCCAAAACACATTATATTTCATGAAAATACCCTTTATTTTACATCCTGGGTGTCCGGGACCCTTTTCGTTTATTTAATTTTTACCGGGTAATCACCAACGTCCGTTCCGGATAAGTTTATTCGCACGCGATTTCGTCGTGATTCAACATTAAACATGTGCATCCCTATGCATCTTATGGGGAATTTGCTATTCTCTAAGTCTAAATTAATCCAATTAATTTAAATTTGCACTTAAACCGTTAATTACATATACTAATTGCGTACGGAAACACATCGATTTTTGCCGGATGTTACATTTACTCACGTCGAGTATCTTTCTGAGGTTAGGCATGACTTTCATCATCTTTTGGCTTGGAAAATGTTACGCTCAACCCTCAACCTTACGTTAGTATTTTTTTATTGATGGTTTTTTTAGTGTAATATTTTTATTTTTTTAGTGTAATGTTTTTTATAGTGTAATGTCTTTTTTTTAAATCTAATGTAATGTTTTATAATTTTTTGTAAATTATTAATGTTTTGATTTATTTATTAATGTTTAAAAAAATGGGCCGCTCATCTTGAGCCATAACAGGATTAAGTGAGCAGGATTGAGGCTTTAGCCAATGTCACATCAGCGCCCAGTTGTCAACATTTGATATGATAAAGTTTCAACTCACCTTGAGCCACAACGCATAGTCTTAGAATTGAAGTTAGAGATTAGGAGTAGCATTAAGGTTACAACTTAAACTTACAACTTACAACTAATTCATGTAAATAATGATACAAAAAATTATCCCAAAAGACTGGTTTAAATAATTTAGGTTAAGTTATCCTACAAAAGATAAAATAAACGAGAAGAGTGTAAAGGACACCAGATACAATATATCACAAAATATAACAAAATACCGAGAAAAAACATACATAATTAATCACTAAAAAGACACAGTGACAAAAAAAGACACAATACCAAATAAAAAGAACTAGAATTGGTCACGGGTTGTAGTTAACGGGCAGTGAAACACAAACGATCATTTCTTTTGTTACTTTATCAATATTTTAAATGCAACAGTCACTTTTTATGACCTTTTTTACCGTTTAAAAGAAACGGGACGGGTATATATTAAGGTTTTTTTACCTTGTTTCAACCACACAAAAAAACACACACACACACAGACACAAACTCTCAATACTTTAGTCTCAAACTACTTTCAAACACAAACAAATGGATGCAAGAAAATCAAAGAGTGTGGCAAAGAGTGGGAGGGGATCCTCTAAATCAATATGAAAGGGTTCAAGTAGGCGAGGTAGATATGAGGGTTTTAGCCCGGGTGTGGTGGAAGATTATAGGCCCCTGATGAATTTTTCACAAAATCAACCTCTCCAAGCACCATAACTGTTTTATCCACAAACAGAACCACTTCAACCACAATACCAACAATACCAACAACCCCAATGCCAACCCCCACCCAATTATTATGCACATTATTTTACGCCACCTCGATGAACACCACAACAAATAGAGGAGTTTGACATTTTTGCAATAATAAGTACAAACGTTCGTCAAGCAAATGATGAGATAGAGCGAGACATCCACCTACGTGACGATGAGGAGAAGGAAGAAGAATTTTGTGAGAGACACAATACATGGCACATGAAGGTCAAGAAGGATATCATTTAGGCGATGATGTGGAAGAGATGCTTGTTGTAGAGGATGAAGTTGCAGATGTTGACAACGACACAAGAGGTTGCTTTGGCAAAAGCTTGGTGCTATGTATCGAAAAGCAGGGAGAAAAGTAATGAAAGAAGCACGAAGAGTTTTGGAAGGCGGTTCTTAAACATTACACGATATTATTGTTAGGATCCACCCGCAGCTTTGATCAAATTACTTCAAAATGGACCGCCATGAACCCACAAATGAATGTGTTCAACGGACTTCATCAACAAGCGGTAATATTTATAATTATAGTTAAAGTATACTTTTTATTTTATTATATAAATTTTACTAAAATATATTTTTATTTGCTTGAATATAGCAGTGCCTACGAGGCAGTGGATGTAGTGATCTTAATGTGATGCAACAGGCGCTAAAAGATTACAGAGGAACTCATCCTTTTGGTTTTAATCATCAAGCGGCATGGGAGATTGTATAAGATCACGACAAATGGAAAAAGTAAGCGTTGATGGGTGATCACCGTCCGATAGTCATTCCGACAAGAGACGAAGTCATCGGAAGGCGACAACTATCATGCATCTGCGTTTTCTATACCGGACGACTCCTCCCACACTAGCCACATGCCGGATGTCAATGAAGGTGCCAACCCAACGAGACCAAAACACAAAAATAAGAAAGCCGCTGCCGTAGAGTCTTCAAGCAAAACATCATTTGTTGACGCATTTGGGTCATACCAAGCGATGAAAGAAGATAAATTGAAGCAGTTGGTCCCCCTACAATCTCAACAAGGAGAAAAATCTTTAGCGTTTTTTTGAAGAACAATGCGAATTATTGAGGCAAAGACAGTATGACCACGACTTGAATATGTATTCAAAACCGCACGACCACCTCAAAGGTAAAACATTGGAATTGGTTTTGAAACGAAGAGAAGAAATCGCGGCGAAATACGATTGGGTTCTTTATTGGGTGGAAGGCGACAAATAGATTTTTTTTATTTATATGTTCTTTTAAATGGATGTTTCTTGTATTTTTTTAATTTTAAGTTAATGTATTTTTATTTTAAATAATATAATGTTATTTTTAATTAAACTCTTTATAAAAAAAAAAAAAAAAAAAAACCAAATAAATAATAGTTAGTGAAGTGATACATTCAAAAAACAGTTTTAGTGAAGTGAATGAGTAAGGTGATATGACAGTGCCTGATTGGTTGAAACTAGTGAAGTGAAAATAAAAAATTAGTTAAGTGCCGCCTCCACCTTAAGATCATAAAGTTCAACAAGAGGGTTTCAATGCCTTTGATTAGGAGCGAGCATTTTGTGGTTCAGACCCACATGAACCTTGGACCCGACCCGCGAGAACCTTAGACCCAAACCTTATCAAATATATGGTTCGGTTTGCGGTTCTATATTTATATGAATTATCAGTTCCGGGTCAGGTCGATTCCAAACCCGCGGTTCTAATATAAAAACCACAAAACCGTTTGTATTTATATTAAAAAATAAAAAAGTAATCTTTTTTAGTCTTTTCACTATTTATTTTTATATGTTATTGGAATCGATTTCATGTAATGTTAATACAATATTAAAAATATTATTTATAAGAGTAAGAATAACAATGTATTTTTGTTGAAATATTTTTCGACTTGATGTGTGTGTATATATATATATGTGATATATTATATAATATATGTTATATCCGAATTTGAAGTAAATATTTATGTGTGTCGTTCTGATGTGTGAGCGTGTATGTGTGTGTGTATTTATGATGTATACATAACATATTCACATAATGTTTCGAGTGATTAGAATGACAAAACTGTTACAAAAACATAAGTCGAGAAACGAAAAGTGATTTAAAAAGAAACTCATGGGTTATTGTTAGAACCATATGGAGGAATTCTTTTACGAGCATGGTAAAAGAATAGGAATATGTATTTCTCTAAAAGTGGCTATTACATTAAAAGGTTGTAGAGGATCAGACCCTTTATCCGACCCATCAGAACCATTAGGACCCGGAACCACGTAGTCTTTTAAGGTTCAGTTCTAGTTTAACCTTGACCTAAATAACTATGAAAGTGGTAGTTCAAACTCCTCCACTTCATAATCATCACCTAAAGAGAAAAATCACCAAGGTTGTGTTAGCTTTTGTACTTGAAACTATGTTGTTCTTCCATGAAGCACAACTATTTTAAATACTTTACATTTAAATACTATTTTATCTCATTGAGTTAACCATGTCAACAATAATTAACCAAGACAGCTAAGTACTTTACAGTTCTCTTTATCGTTAAGAATCCATTAAATAAACAATTTAAACTTCTCTTTACTGTTCATAATCCATTGTCTAGTCCCGTTTAAATATTATCCATTATGCTCTGTGAACATCTCTAGGGCTGTAAATGAACCGGACGGATACGGACGGAGCTTGTCCGTGTTCGTTTGTTAAGCTTTAAATCTGTTCATGAACTGTTCGTGGACAATTTTCAAACATAAATTTTTGTCCGTGTTCGTGTTCATTTGTAATTTGGTTGTTCACGAACTGTTCGGGAACATTGTCTGCGAACACAAACAAACACTAATGGACACAAACGGACACAAACGAACACAAACGGACGTTTGACTAGAAAATATAGATAAAACGTTGTTAATGGACACAAACGAACACAAACGGACGAACGAATATAAAATTTAAACATTGTTATTGTAAAGTTTCTTTATATATATATAATATTAAAATTTTAAATATAAAATTTAAAAACCAAATGAACACAAACGAAGAAGTATAAACGGACATAAACGAACACGTTACCGAACGTTCACGAACATAAACGAACAAACGCAACCTATGTTCATGTTCGTTCGTTTAACTTAACGAACGAAATTTCTTGTTCGTGTTCGTTCATTTGTTAAACGAACGAACACAAACGGACTTCCCGCCAAACGGTTCATGAATTGTTCGCTGGAAGTTCGATTCGTTTACAGCCCTAAACATCTCACTTGGCTACCTTGGTGATATTAAATTTTACCTCTTTTTTCTATATCATTTTCCTTAATTTATTTTGGATTTTATCCTTTACGTAACGTAAGGAATTTGATTCTACCTCCAAGATTTTATAAATTTGTGAATATGTTAGAACTCAATTTAATTGCGCAATAAAATCTTTCCAATGTGATCATGGTTGAAAACATATCATCACTCTTCATAAACTCTTTACCACTAATGGTATCCGGTCCTGTTTGTCCCCGTACGGCTGTACATCTCAACAAAATGGCACGCTAGAACGTATGGTTTACATAGTTAATACTTTACTTCACATCATTCATTTTTTAAACTCGTATTCCTCTAGAATATTGGTTAGAAGCTCTTCATATGGCTACACAACTACTCAACATCTGTCATTCAAAAAGAAATCAACTCATGAAATACACGATTTTCCAACCTAATTATACTATATTAATAAGCAAGTGCATTTGAACAGTGATTTTTTATTTAGGCCATTTGATCATTGTATTTATATTGTTAAGTCTGATTAACATAACAAAAACATTCCCAGTTCAGTTGGTTAGGGTGGTGTTCTCTTATAAGATGTGGCCGGGTTCGAGTCCTGGTGTCGTTTTTTTTTCATTTGCCTTATCTATCTGTTATCTAATCTCTTCTTTCATCACCCCATTACTCAGAAACGTAAAAAAACATTTGAACCCATCTTCCAAATCCCATAACCAGCTCAAAGGTTAACTCCAATCCCCTAATTTCTTCTCACAATACCCGATCTATTATAGTGAAAGAAGTAGGCCTCAATCACTAGCCCGAAAGTTTAGGTGCGCTACATGGACTGGTGTGACACCGAACAAGTAACAAATCGTCACCAAACCGCAACTATGTGAGCCATATGTGGTTCCATAATTTTAGAATTTTGGTTGCAGTTTGATACGGTCTAGTTTGGTTATGGACCATTTCACATCCCTAGGTAACAGGTCATAACGGATAAGTTCTGTCGAGCCAAAGCCAGTCAAGTTAGGTTGATCTAAAACATTTTTCACCATAACGTCTAACTGAGTGAATTTTAAGAATGTTCATAATGATCATCAGGTGATACTCTATTTGAGTGATTGTGATTGTAGGGAGAAACATTGCCTCGAGAATGCAACATTGAAGGTTAAAAATCATTTGCGGAAAGTCAGCCTCAAGGATGTGGCTGTGGAATTTCTTATAGAGTATTTTTCTTACTTTCTACTGTTGCATGTTAGTTTTTCTTATTACTATTCTTTGAAGTGTCATGTATTTACTTAAACCTGAATCTGCAGGTGGATTGTGTAATTCATTTCTTATTTACTGTCGTCGAGGCTAAAGAAGATTAAAAAGTTGGTTAAGAAAAAGGGTGCACGAGGCCGAACCAGTTGAAATAATCTGCAGATCGCATGATTCCTTATTTTCAAAATCGAATTGCCGTCGTCGCAACGCGCGGCCGGATAAAAAGCTAGTTAATATTAATACAATACATATAATAAAAAAATGTCAAAGGACCAAAAATATATATTTACAAAGGTTAGGCAATGATCTCCAGCCCAGCTGGTTTGAGGTGGGAAGGTTTACCTCCTTGGAGGGTTCCTGCCCGGGTTTGGTCTCAGGTTCGATTCCCACGTTCCACCAAAAAAATAACCATTGAGTTTGAAAGGAGAAACCCGTGTGGTTCTTATGGGATTCGATCCTGGGCAGTGGTCGCTTTACAATACGGGATTTACCGCTGAAACACTACTCTCCAAAAAAATTTACAAAGCTTAGGCCCCAAGACATAGAAATCACTATAAAAAAGTCATGAAACCGATGGATGAATTTCGTGAATAAGAAGCTAACTTGGGGAACAAGCCATTAAATGAACCCTCCTCCAAGTTCACCATAACATATATATCAACTCATAGATCATGAACTCATACATATAGATCATATATCAACATACCCTTTAAAAATAATCCTGGGTGTCCGCGCCTTTGTTAAAAAAAAATAACCCAACCGATGGGTATAATCAGAAGCGGTTTTTCGTTCATATTAGGAACAGGTTTCGGGATCTACGTGGCACAGAACTACAACGTTCCCAACGTTAATAAGTTGTACAAGACTGGTCTTGTGATGGCCAAACACTATGAGGAAAATTACCGTAAACCGAAGACGACAAAAGATGATGGTGATGATGATGGTAGATTAAATAGATGATTAGGGTCTCTGTTGTTTCCCTCTTTTTTGATTTGGATGTTGTTAATTGAAATAAGTTATGAATTAAAGGGATTGGGTTGGATATTAGGGGTTTTATTGTTGGATTAATGTTATGTGTTTTGGAAATTGTTTGTTAATTTGGGGTTTAATTGGTTGTTAATGTGATCCTACTTCCTGAGTAGTTAGTTACCGTCGTTTAACATTAATCGCCAAACTTATAGTGAGAATTTAGGTCTTGTGGTTTCATCGGTTTTAATGCTGTGAAATGTAGTAATTGTACTAGGTAAATGGGTGGGTTAGGTTGGGGCACAACGGGTTCGGGCTAGGGTCGAGTTTGAGTAGGGGTGCAAACGAGCCGAGCCGCTCGTGAGCTACTCGAGCTCGGATCGGTAAAAAGCTCGAAACGAGCCGAGCCTTAACAAGCTCGAGCCAAGCTTGAGCCTAAAACAAAGCTCGTTTATTTATCAAGCCAGAGCTCAAGCCTGACATGTGAAACTCATTAGGCTAGTCAAGCCTTATCGAGCTTAAGTATAATATTAGTTTTTTAATATTTAATAATATTTATCCCTCATTTAAAGTCATTTAGTAAACGAGCCCGAGCTCGAGCTTCAGTTATCGAGCTCACGAACCTAAATGAACTATTATTTATATTATTTTTATTTACTATATTAACTAATAGATGATAAACGAGCGGAGCTCGAGCTTGAGAAATTACCAACGGGCCGAGCTCGAGCTTTGAAAACAAAGCTCGAATCGAGCCGAGCTTGAGCTCTCATAAGTTAATCGAGCTCGAGCTCGAGCTCAAGCCTGGTCAAACTCGGGCTCGGCTCAGCTCGGCTCGTTTGCACCCCTAAGTTTGAGTCAGAAGGAGTGATTGAAATTTTTTTTAGGAAATTTTGGTTCGAGCAGAACGAGTTTTGAAAAAAATGGATATGGGTCGAAATGGGCCCTTTTTTTAACGAATTGAATCTTGAGAGTGCAACTACAAAAATACTAATATTGCTCAATAAGTAGAAACTATCCTCCACAGCCTAAGTATGTTAAATCACCATGACTCATCATCATCAGTGGCAAAAAGAGTGTGCCAAATAAGTTAAATAGTTGCTCGATCTTAACCCAGACGTGCGAGATGAGAGCTTCGATTGCAATGTTCGATTTGAAACTTTGGGTAGATCAATCAGCATATAACCAAGGACCTTTTTTTATATAGAGAGTAGCAAAACAACTAGAAGAGAGAAACAACGATAAAGAAAAATTAATAGATAAGGAGTGAGGGCAGACTAATCTGTTCCGAGAATTGGGTGCCCATTGTGAACCATTTAAAATTTATTCTAGCCCATTCTGGCATTCTCACATGACTCATATCTCTTTTGTGTATGTCCCTAAAGGATATTTCGGTGATAAGGTGTCTCCCCTCTATTCAAATAACTGGGTTAATAGCACTTGTTAGGATTATAAGAGGTCCAAAAAGTTATCTTTTATGTTTTTATTTATCCCATTTCGACTGACCAAATTTTTTATATACCGAAAATAACCCATACTCGTTAAATTAGAAGTCCAATCAAGCCCATCATTTAATGTTTGGGTCAATTTTGCCTTATCTAATACAAATGCTTGTTCGGGCTGCCATACTCTTGTGTTGTTTAATGGTGTTGGTATCTATGGTGAGGCTGCAAGTCTGCAAGGGCTCATTTGTGGTTTGATAGTTAGGATGCTTTTGACTTGAATAGTTTAAATTAGGGGTTTTAATTTCTACACAACACAAAAATATTACATTTTGATATTTCATGTCTTAACTTGTTTAATAAACAGGTCGTGTTCGGGTTCACCTCTTCATTAAGCATATCGTGATTGAAAGATTGACATATACACAAAACAAGGGCACTATGACACACTTGTGGGTTTATATGTTTTTTATCAGGGTCATTATATTTTGGTCTCCGGTTGTTTATTTATTTTAAAAGGTTACTTTCTTTAATCTTGTGGCCAGTGGACTTGAACCCACGACCTCCCACAACCTAGATGTTTTAAAGACTTTGCCTTTGCCAATGGATCACCAACCCATTGGTTCTTCGGTTGTCTACTAACTTGATTTAGGCTGTCTTGCTTTTTGAAAAACTCAGTATCGAAAGAACCATTTAGAATGGCAAATTTGGTCATCTAATATAATGTTTAGAAGATGGACATATACGAAAACATCAACATTTTTTTGTCCATTTTAAAAAATGTAAAAATCATCAATAGACTTTGCTAGAACATTATGATAGACGCTTGCGGATCTAGATTTTTTGTTAGTGTTATTACATCTCGGTCTTTGGTTGTTTATTAACTTGATTTACAAATTTATTGGGTCGGGATATGTTTGCTATTTGATAAAACTTTGTATTAAAAGTCAAAACCAATGAGAACGACAAACTTGGTCAATTAGAATGATGTTTATAAGATGGAGGTGTACGAAAAAACATTAACACCTTTGTCAATTTAAAAAATAAAAACTTATCATTAGTGTGTTTGGTGGAGCATACGAGCATTATGACACATACTTGCGAAGATTGCTTCTATCAGTGGTATTATTGTTCAGTGTTCAATTGCCTGTTAACTTTATTTGTAGATTTATCAGGGTCGGGTCAAGATTGCACTTTCATCAAATTTGGCCAGTTTGAATGATGTTTAGACGATTGACATATACAAAAAGCATCATTAGTGTAATTGTATACTGTAAGTGTTATCATATTTTCGTCTTAGATTGTTATTAAATTTGATTTACAAAATTTATCTACAGGAGGCGGGAGTCAAGTTTGAAATACGAGTCTGCTAACTACTGATGAACTCCGTACCAAAAGTCAAAACCGAATTTTATGACACTTATTAATCAATAACATTCAATATGTGAATATGATTATCATCTCGACCATAGGTAGTTATTGATTTAGGATAACTTTAATGGTAGATTGGTTCCAATGTAATTCGTTGGGCCACAAATACAATAACATGTAATGAACGAGTCTCCTTTGTCAACCAACAATCAAATCATGGATACCACTTTATGCAAAAGTCATTAGTGATAGGTCAATGACTCAATGCCATAAAAACACACACACACATACATCACCCATCAACAAAAAGTCAAAACCAAATTGTTCAATGGCTTACATCAAATTTTCACAGCCAACCATTTAGTCTCTCGAGTCTCGACCCCCTATTGGCTTTTATCGTCGAACGTGTTTTTAGTGGACGGGCCACATCTATGTTTTTTTAAGGTGTTATCATGCAACAATAATATAATCTCACTCGAACGTCAGATACATAGATAATATATACAAAAGAAAGTTATTGGGTCGTCGCAACAAGCTTCTCCCTAAATTTTTTTTTATAGATGTTGAATGTTAAATGATAATAAAACAATAGGACGACAAAAAAATTGATGTTTTAACAAAAGTTTTTGTGATTTTAGTCTTGTTGAATAAAATTATCAGTTCCTTGTTACCAAAAGTTTAAAGGAACCTAAGTTAAATATTTGTTTTTAAAATGATTAAATCGAAAATTGAACTTAATCATGATTGTGTAAATCCAAACCAAAATACAAATTCAGTTTTTCTTTTTTCAATTTAAACCAAAATCGAGTTACGTAACTTCGGGCTTAGGAAACTAAATATGAACCGATAATCCAGAATACACATATTGGGTTATGAATTTTTTCAATATGTACAGACTACAGTCCATCAAACATTTAGGGGCTGTTTGGCAAGTGCTGAACCAGTAAGTGCTGAATCAGTAAGAGGTCTGAATAGATAAGAGGCTCTGAACCAGTAAGTGCTGAACCAGTAATGGTTGTTTGGTTGTATGTCTGAATGAGAGTGCAAAATGACTATTTTATCCCTAATTATTTATTTATTATTATTCTTTTAAAATCACAAACACACGACATCACAACTAAAAAGAATCTCTTTTTCTTTTAACCCACACACACCTACCTCCTACTTTCTCCCTGCTCTTCTTCTCTGTTTCATTTTCTTACTTTTTTCTCTCACACAAACACAAACTTTTGACACCACACACCCACACAAAACATATACTTGAAATAACCACACAAAACATATACTTGAAATAACCACAGATAGATGGGAGTGAAGAAGGAGCAGGATGAGACGAGAGCAGAGGAGAGGAAGAAGGGTGCACGTTGGCGGTTGGAGGTCGGAGGAGGAGAGGAGGCGGCGGCACAGGAGGAGATGGAGGCGGCGGCGGCGGTGGGAAACCATTCAGAGGAGAGGGCAGATGAGTCATTTTTTTTATTCAGCATCATATCTTTGATGAACCATTCAGTCTTAATGGTTCAGTTCAGAGGCCAAGTTTTTTACAACCAAACACCACTCACCTCTGACCGATTCAGAGGTTACCTCTGAATGAGCCATTCAGAGGTAAACCAAACAGCCCCTTAGCCCATTACAAAACCCCCATCAAACATTTAACCCATTACAAAACCTAGTGCAGAAGGTTGAAAAAAATTTCAAGGGGCCGAAAGTTACGGGACCCTTAAACGGTGCGGGCTGAACTCAATACGTATAAAATTTTCAGAGGAAAACACATAAAATTACACTACAAAGCAAACAACGGCGGGGGCCGGGGCACCCCCTGGCCCCAACTATCCTTCGCCCATGACAAAACTGACACACACTTGAAATCCAAACCGATAAAAACCCATCTTTTTCACATATCTCACAGTCAAACCGGATCGAATCAAAATTCCATCCCAATTAATAAAATATTCAAACCGAATAAACCAATATCCGAACCAATAAAACACATATCACAAAAGAATCCAAATATAATAAAAGTATACACAATTTAGAGCAACATACAATAAAACACAATTACAAATATAATCCCCCTATCTGTTTGATAATTTATAAGGACAAAACGAAAGACAGAACAGTTTTATATTATCTTCTAATATCAATCGCACCCCAATCAAGTTCTCTCTCTCTCTCTCTCTCTCTAAATAGGTTTGTTTTCTTTCTTTCATCTTTTGCTGCAATAATTCTTGTGGGTATTTATAAAGTTAACAATTTTATCATCAGGCTTGAATGTTTTCACCATAATCTTCATCACTTAAGAATCTTATTATCAGGGTTTCATTTAGTTTGACTATTGTATGTTAGTTTGGATTGCCCTGATAAATATAAAAGGCTTATAATAATAATAATAATAATAATAATAATAATAATATTGGTGTATTTATTTATTGATGGGTCATGATCACTGTGATTTTTATTTTGATTTTAGACTGTAAAAGGTTAGCCTGAGAAATTTTAGACTGCAAATAGATGGAACCTGTGGATTGTTTTCCTAAATTTTTATGTTTGTTTTTTTAGGATAGTGAAATGGCCAAGAGTTTATTCAAGCAAGAACATGATCTTGGTAAGTCTTCCCTTTGTATAATATTGATAGGATGCGTGTTGCGGCTTATTGATACGCGTTGAGTTTTGTTTTCTTTGATGTTTTGGTGTTGAGAATGATCCTATTGAGTTTCAGAGAAAAGGCGTGCAGAGGCTGCTAGAATTAGGGAAAAGTACCCCGATAGGATTCCGGTAAGTGTTGGTTGATCTTTCTATAGTTTTATCATAGTTATATAGATTACTTGTTTAAAATACATCTTTTGCAACAAAGAACAAGTATTTAGACCTAGTGTACTGGTGGCGTGAAGTGGCGTTATGTTGAAAAATAAAGCCCCCCACACCGTTACGGGGGGGGGGGATTTATATTGCAAAATCCACTCCTAGCGTTATATATATAACGCCAAATGAAATGTTGACCAGCAAATCAGAGAGGGACACGTGGACAGGGGGTTGACTTTCAAACGTGGACCAATCAGAATCAACTCAGGGGCATTATAAATAACCCCCTACCACTACACCCCTTTTTCACTTCATTTCCCCATGCTGACTCAACTGCCACGTGGACCAATCAGAATTAGGGGCGTTATAAATAACCCCCTCCACTACACATGGTCTTATATAGATGACTCGTTTAAAATACGCCTTTTGCAACAAAAGATAAAGTATCCGTCTTTGTAGTTATTCCACTACACATGGTCTTATATAGATGACTCGTTTAAAATACGCCTTTTGCAACAAAAGAAAAAGTATCCGTCTTTGTAGTTAATATGTTGGTTTGATAGCATTTTAATGAGGATAAGTATTGATTACGTGATACGTTTTTTAAGTAAGCTTGTTGATCATCTGATCATGTTTTGAAGTTAATTTTGATTTGGTTATTTGAAGGTGATTGTGGAGAAAGGGGAGAGAAGCGATGTGCCCTCCATCGATAAGAAAAAGTACGTACGATGCTATAACTTGTATTGGTTTGTTTTTTCATTTACTCAAAGAGTTGGTCAAATAGATATTATTTAGAATGAAATAAAATTCAAATCTCTAGCATTGGTAAAAATACCGGCATGAGTTCTTCTAGCAGAGGTCTTAGGTTTGAATCCAATTCCACCGGTTTATAACTTTTAACCCCTTGAGGCCATTTGTGCAGTTCAAACTGCGTTTTAGCATATCCCATTCGTTAGTAGGGTATTGGTGGGGTTCCTTGAGTTTATTACCTGTAACAGATTCTCACGGTTAGTCGGTCACCAAAAAGAAAGAAAATAAAACGTGGTGACCATAAACGCCGAATTGGTGCAAATATATTTATGGTAAAATTCATAAATAAAACAACCAATAACACATTGAACTAGAACCAACAATTGTCAAAGGCCACCTGCCCAACGTAAGTTGTGTTTTACCTGACCACACTGGCCAGGGTATTGGTGGGGTCTCGTAAGTTTTTCTTTAACGATTTCTCATTAACACACAATAAGAAAGAGATCAACATATTCAGAGACTGGAAAGAGAGGATTTTTCAAATTTTCATTTATATTAAGTTTATTTATCTATTTCTTGGTGGCTTATAAAGGGCTCATTTGGTTAATGATTGCAGGTACCTAGTTCCAGCCGATTTGACGGTTGGCCAATTTGTCTATGTGATCCGTAAAAGGATCAAGTTAAGCGCTGAGAAAGCTATATTTATATTTGTTGACAACGCCCTGCCACCAACGGGTAATCTTCCTGAAACACCTGATTTTTGCATCATTTCTATTTCCAAATTAAGTTGTCACATATTTGATACACATTTTATTCAACTTTTACGCATTAAACATTTACGACTTAATACCATTGGCGGGATGATTATTTTTGTGTTACCTTGGTATTCTGGCAGGGGCGATTATGTCCTCGGTATACGAAGAAAAGAAGGACGAAGACGGTTTCTTGTACGTGACTTACAGTGGAGAAAACACATTTGGAGACAAGTAGTACTTTTTTTTTTCAAATATTTTTTTCTGTTTATATGATATTCTACATTTTCATGGATCTTGTTCTTTCTGTCAAGAAAATAACACGATACAACTGCAGTCTGCAGATGTGTATATAATATAAGCCTGAATAATGGGTATGTTAATAATCATTTGCTTTTCCATTTATTGATCAACTTTTGGTTTTTCGTTAATTAATTGGTGCTTTTGTGTTATCATTTGGGTTTCATAAAGAAAAGGGGTAGGACGGATCGGATAATGGGTCAAATGGAGGTTGATATTGGTACACCCGCAACTTTATCTCTCTCTATATGTACATATATGTATATAGAGAGATAGAGTAAGGAGAATGTCAAAATAGTTCAGAGGGGTGTATTAATAGCTTCACGACCTCACCCGATATAAAACACATTTGATATGTTTTTTTTTCTTGAAAAGTTGATTTGTAGATCATTAGTTTATAAAAAGATTATATAAACTAAAGAATTTGTTACTCTAGTTTTAATGCTTTTATACCAAACATATCAAGACTTTTTTTTTGAAATCTTATATAATTTTTATAAATTTGTTAGTTGTTACCCTTGTTTTAAATTGTATAATTTTAAAAAAGTTTCAAAAAAATTGTCAACTTTTTTCTAAAGGAAATGGTATCATCTCAAGCTTTGCCTATTTTATATCTTGTTGTAAACAGCATTTTTTTTATTCCTTTCCTATGTAAAAAGATGGAGAGGTAACAAAGCCAAGAATATGATTCCCTAAAGAGTTTTTTTTTTTCTTTTTCTTTTCTTGTTGGTTTTCTAAGTAACTAGTGAGAAGCCTGCGCGATGCGGCGACGACAAAAAATGACATTGATTCATATGCTCTTGCTGCTAATTCTTCTTCATCATAATCTCCTGAAATTTTAATCAAACAAAATAGCCAACTTTATAGTTTATAATACGTTCCTTATACAAATCATCATCATACTCATAAAGGCTTATAAAAGTATGTCCTTATCACGGTTAATGAACACTATGATGAACTAATATGGTGATAATAACACTTTGTTGCAAGATAAAGGCTCTGGCTGTTGAACATTCATGTTTTATTTTAGAACGTTATCTCAAATTTGTAAATCAATTAAAAATATGTTTGTAAATTTAGACTCTTAACTCTTTATAGACCATCTTCGATAACTTTGACACAAATCTTGAGGTTAATCTTTATTGCGACTTAGATGACAGCATCCATGCCATCTTTGACTTAACTTCAACCTCATCTATGAAACTCTATCAGTTGGTCCAAACATTTATAATAATACATGGGCTGAAAGGACTATAGCATTGATTAATGATAGTCTATGACGCCATACATAGAAATAATGATGATGCTCAATCATGATTTATATTATTGTACCAGAAGCGCAAATTACAATAGTTCGAAAGATTTTTTTTGCTTATTCACTTTCTTTAGGCATGAGATATTTTTGTTTCTTTTATTCGGTAATCGATTATTATAAAACTGTATCATATGTTTATAAGTTAGTTAAAACCCCAATATTCAAACATTATAAAATATAAGAGACATAACCCAAGTATTTTATATTTTTCAGCAAACCTCAACATATTGTAACCCATAAACCTGTGATAATCCATTAGATTTGAATAATTTATCTTATACATTGTTAAACTTTTCATATGTTAACATAAATATATGTTCATTCACCATATGAGACTAAGATTTAATTTTTGTGTTTTTCTATTGACCACATCATTTGTATCTTACTTTATTCACGAGTTCTAACCCTATATTATATATAAAAAAAGCATCATCAACATTAATCTCATTTTAACTCCCTATGATGATATAGTTATCTATACATGATATGATATGATAATATAATTAATCTAAATCTCTTATTAAATTTGACAATGTTATAATGGCTAAGGCAAAATAGCTATTTGTCAAACTGAAGAGAAAGAAAAATGATGTCAAGAATATATACCATAATACATATGTATACATGTTTATAAAAGTTGAAGCTCCTACAACATCATCAAATCAGAACAAGAGTAAACAAGGATGTCTTGTATGAAAAAAAAATAAATCATCTTTATAAAACTAAATCCAAAAATACATACAAATATAACCGAAGGAGAGACAAAATATACAACATTTGAGTAACCTTGCTTGCCAAAACACATTCACTTCTTTCGATGTATTCAAATGGAAAACATCTTGCTTTGCTGCTTTTCCTTTTACATTCACCTTTGTCTAAGCATTCTTTTTATAAATTTTTATGAATAAAGAAAACTAATTTATAAGCTTTTGTTGTCTTTTTAGTTTTCTCAAGTAATTACTAAATCATTTAATTTTACAAGGAGTTGCATCTCTTCACTTTCTTTTTTTTTTTTTTGAAAAAATGCTTTCATTAAAAAACGCCAAAAAAGGCCCTCAAAGCGAGGACCAAAGGCTCAAACCACTATAACATGTACAAAGGAAAAAAACACCAATCTTTCCAAACAATAGAAAAACCTTTGTATCTACTTTTGACCCATAAAAATGTAAGCGACTTTATACTAGCGACTATTTCCTCCACCTTAGGCCGAGCACCGTTGAACACCATGTCATTTCTCGCTTTCCATAACGACCATAAAGTAACCACAATAATTCCGTGCACTAACTTCTTCTTCTTTTTACAACCCTTTACCGATTTGTATATCTCCAACAGATCTTTAATTTCAAAGGTGTAAATAGGGTCTAACCGGCACCATCTACCAATTCCATCCCAAACGTTTGTAGCTATAAAGCAATCCGATAACACATGTATGACCGACTCGTCATTAGAGTTGCATCCCGAGCATGTCACATCCGGTATATTAACATTTCTGCGAGTGAGCGCCAACTTCGTAGGTAACCTATTCATTTCCGCTCGCCAAGCCATAATAGAACACTTTAAAGGCACCCAAGAGACCCAATTAAATATGAAGTTGTTATCGTACTCGACTCTCTTCATCAGCATCTTCGTAGCCTCGTTAGTGGAGAAAATCGGCTCCTTTCCTGCAGCCCAGTACCACGTGTCTAAGCCCACTTCAAACTCAGCCCCATTTAATAAATCACATAAGTTGACCCACTGGACTAACTCATCTGCGGAAGTTATTTTGTCAATCCATTCAGCCTGAATAACTCTTTTCCTGTATACCACCATGGTTCTTTCAGAAACCCAGCATTGTTTATTGCTCTCTAACCTGTACAAAAGCGGAAACTTATGCTTAAAAGCGGTTTCTCCTACCCAGATGTCCAGCCAAAATCGAACTGAAGTGCCGCTGCCAACTTTAGCTCGGACATACGTGTATAAAAACACTTCCTTCACTTTTAAGCTAGCTGCCACTTTAACAATCGCCTTCCAATTCCCTGTTGCATATTTATTCACCGGAAGCATCTCCCACAAATTATTACTCTTGTGGCAAATCTCAATAATCTTTTTCCACAATGCGCCATGATTAGAACGAAATCTCCACACCCATTTAAAAATAAGCGCTTCATTGACGTCCTCTAACCTTTTAATACTCAACCCTCCAAATTGCTTCGGAGTAGTAACCCGGAACCAACTAACCCAATTAATCTTCTTACCAACATTTGATCCCGACCATAAGAACTTTTTCATAATTCTTTCAAGGGTCTCTATCACCTTTCGAGGCGCTTTATATAAAGAGAAATAGTATATTGGGAGGCTTTCAAATACCGATTTAATAAGTGTCACCCGGCCGCCTATCGATAATAATTTCGCTTTCCATGAAGCCAATCTAGTTTCGAATACCTCTACCACCTTCTTCCAACTTGAGCATTTATTCATATTGGCGCCTACTTTAATACCCAAGTAATCGAAAGGAAGAGTATCTCGTTTACAACCCAAAGTCATAGCCACACCTTCCTCTTCCTCACTACATGTCCCAACCCCATACAAATTAGACTTATTGATGTTTATTTTCAACCCCGAACATAAGTGAAAGACTCTCAAAATTCTAGCCAAATTCATCACGTTCCCCGTACACCATTCCCCAATAATTAACGCATCATCGGCGTATAGCATGTGAGATAAAATCAATCCGTCTTTTTCTAACTTCACTCCTTTAAACTCTTCCTCAACAACTGCTTTGTTAATCACAAGAGAAAGGGCTTCCATGACCACCAAAAAGAGGAAAGGGGACAACGGATCTCCTTGTCTCAATCCTTTTTGACAAGAAAACTCAAACGTAGGAGACCCGTTTACCAAAACCGCCGAACGAGCCGACTTTAGAACTCCCAAAACCCACATACACCATCTTTGAGGAAAGTGCATTTGTTCCAACATTGAGATTAAAAATCCCCAATTGACATTATCGTACGCCTTCTCAAAATCAATTTTCAATAAGAATGCCTTTTTTGATTTTCTTTTAAGCCAAGCAAGAACTTCATTGAGTACCAAGGGACCATCCAAAATGTATCTATCTTTTAGGAAGGCCGATTGGGACTCCGAAATCACCTCTCCCATAACTTTCTTCATTCTCAACGCCAATATTTTGGAGATTATTTTACTTATCATCCCAATCAAGTTAATAGGTCTATATTCTTTCATATTTGTTGGGTTTTTGCATTTAGGGACCAACGTTATGAAAGAGACACTACACTCCTGAGAAATAAAGCCATTCTCATAAAATTCATCGCAAACCTTAACAACATCTTCCTCCAATACATCCCAAAACTCTTGCACAAAATGGAAATTAAAACCGTCAGGCCCGGGTGCCTTATCCTTCCCACAATCGAAGACAGCACACTTGATTTCTTCCTTGGAAAAAGGTTGCACCAGATCCGACTGGAGCTGGAGCGGAACTTTTTTAATTGAGTCGCACGTCAAAGTCGACCGAATCTTCCAATTTTCACTAAACAGGTTACGAAAATACCTTAGAACTTCTCTTTTGACAATTGTGGGCTTCGTATTCCACTCCCCGTTAACCTCAATACCTGGGATAGCGTTGACCGAACGACGACCATTAATAACTCTGTGAAAGTAGCCGGTGTTGTCATCCCCCAATGCAGCCCATTTAACCCGAGCCCGTTGCTTCAAGTCTTTGTTTTTAACTTCATTCAGAGTCTCTATACGCTGCTTGCATTCTTCCATAATCCACTTTTCATCTTCAGTAAGGCTTCGAACCTCCATCAACTTCTCTACCATATCCAACTCTTCACAACAGGAATTAAGCTCTTCATCTTCCATCTTCGACACCTTAGCCCACCACTTCCTTAGTTCAGCATTTAAGATCTGCAGTTTGCGAAAAAGATTCTTTTGGGCCGAACCTAGAATAAATTCCTTACCCAAAGTACCTCGAACCAACTCAACACAGCCTTCTCTTTTGATCCACGAATTGAACCATCTAAAGGGCTTTGGACCAAAATTCTTGCTCACCATATTAAGTAATAAAGGGCAGTGATCAGAATAACCTCTTGGGAGTGCTCGTAAGGAAGCATTAGGCCATTTGTTGAAAGTATCGCCACAAACCAGCACTCTATCAATCTTGCTTTGCTTGTCACCTTTCCCTTTCCCTGCAAGAAACGTGAACTTCCTACCAAGCAACGGATACTCTACCAAACCCAACTCATCAATAAATTCATTAAAATCTTTAGCCATAACTTCATTAAACATTGTGTTTTTCCTTTCATCCTTACTTCTAACTGTATTAAAATCACCCAAGATACACCACAGCCCCTCATTAGCCTCCATAATACTTTTTATTGACTGCCAGACCATTTGTTTTTGAGCTCTAGACTTAGGACCATACACATTTATGACATTCATCTTCACATGACCCTCCTTCAACCACCCTCCAATGACTAAAAAATTCCTGTTTTTAATAACATAATCCTTCTCAAAACAACCCTTATCCCACACCGAAACCAAACCACCCGAAAGCCCCGTCGGATCGACGTAATCAAAATCATAATTACCCCTGCCCCAGAACCGTTCTATAGTGGAGCCTTCCAACCCCTGACTTTTCGTCTCTTGCATCACCAAAAAACCCACATCATTCAAACTTCTAAGCTTTTTAACCCAACCCTCTTTACCATCAACACCCATACCTCTTATATTAATACTAAGGAAATTCATTTCCTAACCTCTTGTATACCTTCCTTTGAGATTGACTCTCGAATTAAATCATGGAAATTCTGCAACTCCACTCCTAATTTCTGACCCAGCGTAACAGTAGATGAGATCTCTTTCTCCATAGGTACCTCAGCTGCCGAATCAGAATCGTCGACCACTGTATCTTCATTATTGCGAGTAATCGGTTGCTCACATTCTTCTACCTGATCCTCATCCATAATAGTCGTATCCCTTTCAATTGGCTGTTCTGTTAGATTCTTTTGTACCTCATTACCTGCTGAATCATCCGAGTCTCCTAGAACAGAGAAAATATTAGAGGTACAAACCGGACCCCTTGCACCATTGGAGTCCACCACATCATTTACAGCCCAAATTATTGGGTCCAAACCAAATAAGTCCTCCTCTACATGTTTGGGCTCTTTAGTGGGCCTTTGATTCCCACTAGACGATCCACCTGAGAGATTATGGCCCACATTCACAAAGTTTTTAAATTTTTTACGTTTTAAAGACTTTGTATGTGTTAAAAGATTGGCATTAACTCCACCCGATAAATCCTCCACGTTTCCAGGAATACTTCCAGCAAAATTGGAAACTGACCCCTCATTAATGCTACCATTAAGACCTTCCTTAACCGGAGTTTGAGTCACTGACGGCGACTTCTCCGGTGACTTAGACTTTACCGGCGAATTCCCCGACGAACTTTCTACTCCAACGGACTCCACTGGGCTTTCAACATCTACACTCAATCCTTGAACAAAATCACCGATCCAATCTTTGTTATCCTCCGACACCCAAACCTTGATCGTATTCCCTCTCCACCGTAAGCACGCTTCCTCATTGATTCTTCTACCATGATTCACCAGGACTCCAACGTAATGAAACGAATTATCTAAGGCTTGTTTATCAACTTGAGCTTCTTTTACCACCGTCCCGAAGAGGCTACCGATATCATTAACCACTTTTCCGTCCAAGATACTCAAAGGAACACCTCTCACTATGAGCCAAGCCACCCTTTCAAAAACAAAAGGCTGGCCTTCCCATACTAGAGGACATTCAAACACATCCTTTCTGGCTGCAAGTTCATCCTTAGCCATGAGTGCATGCTCCTTAGAAGAGAACTCAATCAAAATCGCCAAACCCCCCAAACATCTAACCTTACCTTCCTGTAACTTCATCTCCTTAAGAATAAAGAAAATATTTTTTAAACAAGACAAGGACTGTAGACGGACGTAAATACTTTTTCCATGCAGATCCTTAAAAGCATCCACTCCATCATCAACTGTAACAGTCTTGCCAATGAACGCACCAGTAGACGCTTCTTTAAAAGAAAGATTATTAAAACCTGGTCTTCTGTATTCAAAGTTCACCTTCTGAGGTCCCATCCCATTCGTCGAGGAGTTGCGAGGATGTTGGAGTTCCTTCTTTTTCTGATTGATCTCACCCTCCTCGAGAACAAATCTCGCAATATTGAACTTAAGCTTAAAATCCCCCATACGAACCGCCGATAACACTGAGAGCATCTCTTTCCGATCCTTTACTTCCAGAAAGGTGATGAAGCCAAACCGCTTACCGTCCTTATCTCTCTTACGGGCAATGTAAATATTGAAAATTGTACCAAAACCTCTAAGCGCTGATGCAACATCCGCTCCGCTACATCGATCGGGAAGATTAGTAACGAAGAACTTAGTTAACCTAACCTGAATTTCTACCGGAATAGGCTTCCGGTGTGGAGCCATTTGAGAGAGAGTTTTTTGGGGCTTGGTTTCGATGTTAATTCATAATTAATATCAAAAAGTGCTTCTTACTTGATTAGTCAAAAAGTGCTTCTTATATGACTAATCAAGTAATTATCATTGTGCCGTTGTAAGTCTTTGGATTCTGGAAGACTTTCTTCTTTTTAATTATTATTATGTTACAAGAATATGATGAGATATTACTATTAGATAAGCAATTTAATTGTATTTATCAATTTATCCAATAATTCATTTATCAATTTAATAATGCTCATGTGAAAAGACTATTTTGCACCCTTAATCACTTCATTAAATTGTTGTACCATAAGAATAAAAGGTTGTAATTACTTAAATTTGGTGGGAATCCTTGCTAGATGCTTTATAATATAGTATACATATTTCCTGACAATTATATAAAAAAACCTAAAAAATAAGTTCTCAAGCCGCTGGTTCCATAATAGAGACCATCAAGGACTTTTCTGGAAAGATGATAGGATATGGGGCAGACATGGGCGAGATTCAAGCCCATATCCAAAAGTTAAGAATAGCTAACTGAGCCAAACCATGACCCGAGGCGCACAAGGAGTAACGCGCACGATGACAACCCATGACCCAAGTAAGCGACAATGACGTGTGACCAATTTAGGTCCGAGCAGAAGCTAAGCAGTTAATGCGGTAAAGTATCAGTTATCGGTCAATGACCGATATTTGAGAGTTTGATTCTCACGGTGAGATATTGGTAGTTGCAAATATATTAAGATAAGGATGTAGTATGTAAAAATTTTAACTTTTTACACTTAAATTAGGCATGTGAAAATAGTTTTAGGTTAAATATGATTAATTATAAAGTGTAAGGGTCCCAATGTAAGTTTTTCAATAACAAAATAAACAACCGTCATCTTCATTCGGTAAACCCTAAATTTTATTTTCATCTCCATCATCGTATCCATCATGGAAACTCCTTCCTCATCCTTAGAGATTCTAATCGCTACAACCCAAGTACGGCTCCATCTTTGTTCTACCCCAATTGCTTTCTAAATGGGCAAAAAAAAAAAAAACCAAACCGATAATCTCACTAATACAACCGATATTTGGAAGCAATATCGGCTGATATATCACCGATATTGGCCAATATCATTGTTGTCGATATTCCATACCGAGATAACATCCTATGGCTGATAACCGATATATCGGTGATATCGGTTGCATTAACTGCTTAGCACAAAAGTGTACTAGGTGTCCGTTCCACTAACGGTTATAGCAGAGGGGATAGGAAGTACACATGCCAGAGTCGGTTGACCAATCGCGTGCCACAATTCCCCGAATCCTTAAACTACACTAATGGTTGTGGTTGAGCCAACATCGAGGATGATTCGATAATGATGCCTGGCTAACCAGAGGTCATGGATATTCACCCACTCTGTAAACGCCAGCATGCGAAGGCAAAGAGGAGAAACTGATATTTCCTCAATGGCTATCACTAGCTCACACCCTCTCTTTCCTTCGGCTATAAATACCCTTTTTCCTCCAAGGTAAAGGGTGTTCAACATTCATTCCCACAATCTCTCACTCTATACTTAAATTGCTTGGATAGAATAGTCAAACGTATACTTACTCCCACACTGGAAGGTGGTTACAAAGAGAACCTCCAATCTCCTTTTCTGGTAACGAGGCTCATAGTGTTGTTTCCATTTTGCATGAATCCTCAAAGTGATCAGGATCTCCCATCTACTGTCAAACGCTCGTTCTTACCTTAGGGTTCGTGCTAGTGTTTTTTCAAAAGATGTACTTTCTTATAACGAAAAATCTAAATCAAAATGTATCGTATAAAAAACAAATATTTAATTTCTTAATATTTCAAAAATAAATAAATATTTTTTCTTCATCACACACCCTTCTAAATTTACTATTTCAAAACCAGTTTTGACCACATCTTTTGCATCTTGAAAACTTATCACCTCGAAATAGTTATGAGTGCACCGTACTATCTTGTCCCTTCTTTACCTAACCATTTTGCTCAATTCTCTCCCCTCACTATTTACCTAAAGAAAAAAAAAATATATATAATACATAACAAACATAAAAATAAATTTTTTTTTAAATTACAACTAAATAGAAGCTGTGTACTTCGTACGCAACTCTCAATAGCCAAGTGGAGCCCTAGCCATCCTAACCCGGACGAACAGAGCCCCTAGCCCACTAGGTAGCTACCAGTTCTGGGAAAAATCCGACCATCCATGATCCATCCGTCCGAAGACACGACAATGAAATAATCGGTAAAATCCGACGCTCTCAAAAATCAAACCCATAACTTTTCAACCATGAATCTTCTATTATTTAGCCTCCATAACGCTCTATCATAAGATGGTTGGTCATAAAAATAATAAAAATACTACAAACCACGAACCCATACTGTGTTCCATAATTAAATAATAAATCCCCCACTTTAATTATCATACACGTTCCTAACCAAACCAAACACATTATACCATCAACACAACACAGTTGTTGAACTCTTCTTCCATCTTTTGTATTCGCTACTCTTCTCTTCCATTAATCTAACCACAATATGCAGAAAACCTCTTCATCATCAGCTTTAGGTCCAGACGGCTTAAACATAGCCCAATCCTTCTTCAAACCCATTCACAACACCACACCACCACCACCCACCACCCGTAACACCAAGATCTCCGTCGTAGGCGTCGGCAACGTCGGCATGGCCATAGCCCAAACAATATTAACCCAGTCTTTAGCCGATGAGCTCGCTTTAGTCGACGTCAACCCAGACAAGCTACGTGGCGAGATGCTAGACCTCCAACATGCCGCAGCCTTTTTACCTCGTACGAAAATCTCTGCCTCCGTTGACTTCTCCTCGACCGTTGGATCGGATCTTGTTATTGTTACGGCTGGTGCTAGGCAGATTGTTGGTGAGTCTAGGTTGAACTTGTTGCAGAGGAATGTGGCTTTGTTTAGGAAGGTGGTCCCACCTTTGGCTGCTGCTTCGCCTGAGTGTGTTTTGTTGGTTGTGTCGAATCCTGTTGATGTGTTGA
This sequence comes from Ambrosia artemisiifolia, assembly GCA_032199755.1. NCBI lineage: Eukaryota > Viridiplantae > Streptophyta > Magnoliopsida > Asterales > Asteraceae > Ambrosia > Ambrosia artemisiifolia. The sequence goes on along the minus strand of CM063522.1, from coordinate 49,866,948 downwards.
CTTATGTTGCTTGGAAACTGTCTGGGTTTCCGAGTAATCGGGTTGTTGGGTCGGGTACTAATCTGGATTCGTCCAGGTTTAGGTTCTTGATTGCTGATCATTTGGATCTTAATGCTCAGGATGTGCAGGTATGATTAGTTAAGGAATTTGTTTATTGTCTTTGTTTTTTAGAACTATTAGTTTATCTTTGGAATATGATTTTAAATCTAGACCAATGTGTGTGTGGGGATGGGGTTTGGGGGGGGGGGGGGGGGGGGGTTTGATGTGATGGGGTGAGCCGTGGAGCTCGCACCCCGGGTGGGAACACTACCCCCGATTTTGGGGGATCACTGAGATTTGGTGTTGCTTATTGATCCTTGGGGAGAAGGCGGGTTAATTTTATTTTTGGGGAAAATTGGGACGGCATCATGTAAATTGAGGAAGGTGCCGAAAAAGTTGATCGGATGATGATATGTCATACGGAATCTGGGAAAAACGGGACAACTCGCTCTCACTAAAGCTAGAACCTTGTAATGCGTTACGTTACAAACACTTGGATTATAGTCTTGTTAGACATGCTTTTTATAGAATATTTTTTTTTCTTTCATAAATGATGTTTTTTCCAACATTTTTCAATTTTGGTGTCTTCGTGTCCAAACCGTGGGCTGATCTCGTCAATAATGTCATTCTAAGACTATGAGGAGTGGGGGCGCTTAGGTTGAGCATGAGTTTCCTGTGCGCAATAATAGGCTCCACAAATAAATCCCCTAAAGAGGTTGGGAATGAGGGGAGTTTGACACATGACATTTTTCTTCTTCTTTAAAAAAAACTGTATGTTGAAGCTAACTGTCAATTTTTTTAATCGACCAATCACAAAGCCCCATCTTTCTCTATTCAATTAAAAAAAACAGTTATTCAATTTTTAGACCAGTTCGTAATTGTTCCAATCTTTTAGGTGTGGGTGCGTTGTATGTAGCCAATAGGAACAAAAGCAGCTTTCACATTTTGTGTCCATTATTTAACTTATTGCCACCTCATGGCTCATTCCATTATAAGTATTTTATGAGGAAAAAAAAATACAGATTTATTATCTTGTTACAACATGTTCTTTTTTTAGAAAAACAATAAACATAGCGCATAGATAGTTATAAGTGCCAATGATCTCCAGTCCAGCTAGTTTGAGGTGGGAAGGTTTATCTCCTTGGAGAGTTCCTGTCCGGGTTTGGTCTTAGGTTCGATTCCCACGTTCCACCGAAAAATAACCGTTGGGTTTGAAAGGAGAAACCCGTGTGGTTCCTATGGGATTCGATCCTGGGCAGTAGTCGCTTTGCAACACGGGATTTACCGCTGAAACACTACTCTCCAAAAAAAACATACTTATAAGTATTAAGTTGAAGAGTCACTACTTGAGACAGGCTGAATAACAGCTTGAGTGCGAGACTAAACAAGCTCGAGACCACAAGTTTTATAAAAAAAAAAAAAAAAAAACCTGGCCTTGGAAATTCCGGCTTTATTATAATGGAGTGCCCATTTAGCGAGATCAAACTAGCTTTATAACCTTCAAACTTCAAAGACACTAAAAGTGAAAACCTATCCCTTTTGACATCGGAAAAAAAAACACCATTTAGCAAAGAAATTCGCTTTTATTTATTTATTGATAATGATTTTTGGACCTTGAAAGTGGGTGAGAGTTGAAGAGTTAAATCCAAACACGGCCCAAATTTATTTATGTCAAAAGCTTTAACCCTAACCCAGACAAACTTAGTTGTGTGTAATATGAGTATGATCCATTTAACCCGTTTATTTAAGCAAGTTAAATGGGTTGTAGTCAAGTTCTAAACATTTTAAATGGGTTGGTGAGTTGTTATAGGCGAGTTAACATGGTTTGGCTTGTTAACCAGTCAATCTATTTAGTTAAACGGGTTTAATTTGGCAACACGTGCGTGACCATTTTATTATTCTTGTTAGATAAGACATTCTAAAACTGTAACGTGACTCTTTTCAGGCTTACATTGTTGGGGAACACGGGGACTCATCAGTGGCATTATGGTCAAGCATAAGTGTCGGAGGAGTACCCATACTTAGTTTCTTAGAGCGGCAACAAATTGCATACGAGAAACAAACGCTTGAGAAAATCCACAAAGAAGTCGTGGAGGGTGCATATGAGGTAATCCGCTTGAAAGGTTACACTTCATGGGCCATTGGGTACTCGGCAGCCAGCCTAGCTCGAGCCATACTAAGGGACCAACGTAGCATCCACCCTGTTTCAGTGTTAGCCAAAGGGTTCTATGGCATTGATGGTGGGGAGCCGTTCCTTAGCTTGCCGGCACAACTAGGGAGGAGTGGAGTGTTGGGAGTGACGAACGTGCATCTAACTGAAGAAGAGGCGAATAAACTTAGGGAGTCTGCTAAGACCATTTTGGAACTGCAAACTCAACTAGGCATATGACGTGATATTGCATCTAAGATGTTTGATTTAATGGAATGGTATGTCAAAGTTGAATAAGTTGGTTGGCTGGTTGTTTTTGTGTACCATTTTGTGGAAAAAGGTGTGTCATGTACCATCTCTTTTATTAGTCCATATCTTCATCGCTTTTATTAGCAACATGACTATTTGAGTAACAGCGTTAACAATGAAGTAGAATGTGCGGTTTTTGTTTTGTCTTTAGGCTCTCTAGTTTGCCCCTTAATATCATGGACCAATGTGAGAGGCCATATCACCAATGTGAACGCCATGACAACCATTGCTACCTGAAAAAGGGTTAAGCTAGGTAAAGGACGATTTGGGTGTTCACGGATCCTCTTCACGTTCGGACCTAAGTTAGTAAGTCTAAGAGTAAATGACCGCTAGTCTCACCGTAGTAAGGTATAGCTAACCTTTTTTATAGCTAACAATCAGTGGAGGCTTTTAGCCTTTATCTAAACTTTTTTTTAACTGCAGTTTTTAACGGTTTACAAATCAAACAAGTTACACATTTTAACTTAATTTCATTCCAAGTCTTAAAATGTCAATTTATTATAATCTTCTTAAGCTCATCATATGCCATAGATGATGTTTCTTTAGGAGTCTACGTAATATGTTCATGTCATTGCAATATTATGAAGATCATTCAAACCTGATCGGAGTATCGATTGGCGAATGCATGAATATTTTTCAGTGGGTTCATTTTGTAGATTCCCACTAGTTTTTTAAAATCATACAAGATTGTCATTAAAATTTTTTCATTTCTTTCAAACCGAGTCGTCTTGGGAACCCACAAATGAATCCGCCTCTGTGAGTATCTGATCCACAATGAACCCTTGATTCGTTTTTTGTTTAGTTTAGTTAGGGGCTGTTTGGTAGCCTCTTAATGAGGCTCTTAACTATTCAGCGCTGAATGATTCATTATTCAGTGTGTTTGTTTCAGCTTCTGAATGTAATGGTTAAGTCCGAATCATTAAGATTTGAGAGGTTGCTGAACCATTAAGCACTGAACTAGGCTGAACCTTAATGAGGCTCCCTTACCAACGTGGGACAAGAAAACTAACCATTAAGAGATCCAACTTAATGATTCAGCACTTAACCATTCAGACATCTTAATGATTCAGTACTTAATCAACCAAACAGCCCCTTAATTTGTATATGTATAATTGTATATGGGTGACCATCATGTATGGGTTGTACTCGTATGTCGGGTGTTTGCTAGTCTCCCGCTAGCTTCGGTGTTCAATAAAAGTTTATTGGCCGTTAAAAAAAAGACAATGAACCCTTGAAAGATTAATGTAGCATCAATGAAGAATATGAATGAGAGAGATGTGAAAAGAATAACATATCCATTATATGTTAAAAACGTATTAATGGCCTAATGGGTATCTTTGGCAAAAGTAGCTGGTTGCTAGAAGCTAGTGGCTAGTGGGTGGAAGCTTGTAGTTGTAGTTTTTTTAATATATTTTGATGTTTGGCAAAGTAGCTGGAACTTTTAATAAAATATATAAAATGACTAAAATGAGCATAATTAAAAGCTTGTATGCATGTTTTTTTTTATGGTAGAATGTGTATGTGTATCATTTTCTTATTATTAAAAACTTGTAGCTTAGTAAGAGTTTTTTCTTAAATGCTAGTACTAGTAGCGTTTCAATATGGAACTTTTTCTTCAAACCAGCTTCAAGCTCCTTCAACCAAACAAAGTTTTTTATTGAGTATAAATTTTTTTTAAAGCTAGAAGCTCCTAAAAACTCCTTACTAAAGATAATTTTTTCACCATATGAGTAGAGGTGTGCAAAACCCTTTTTAAACAGGTTCAACATGGAAGATGTTCGAACCTATCAAATCAATTGTGTTTTGGGTTACAAACCGGTTTAAGACAAATAAAATCAATTTTTAACTAATTTTTAAGCTTATTTTCAAACCGGTACGGGTTACAAACCTGTTTCAAAGTGCTACAAACTGATGCCCAACCTACAGGTTAGGTCGGGTTCAAGCCAGTTTATTTGGTGGATTGATTTCGGGTTGGGAATCAGTTTGGTGGGTCCAAACTGGTTTTTTACCCGCCTAGAGAGAGGTGCACAAAACACCGTACTCAAAGCCGAATCCGAGTAAAAAAACCCAAGAACCGGTTATACCTTGTACCTGAATCTGGTTATAATCTATAACGGTTATTTATATACCTGAACTTTGAACTCTAGTTTTATGATTACTTTACAACTTTTATATTAAAGTTTTGTATTTAAGTAATTGCCGTTCTGTAAGACCATAATGAAAACGCAATGTTTGTTGCATATCATAAAACAAATAATTTGTACTTGAGTAAATTTATAATATTATAAGTCATTTTAACTATTTTTACAAATTACGAACCAAATTTAATTTTTAAAAGAATTTATTTTTGTGTAAAATAATAGTAAAAAACCTAATGTATAGTTTTTGTTTTAACTATTAATTAATACCCATATCCATACCTCGTTGTACCTGAACAGCTGAACTTGATCATATCCTACCTAGATACATAGAGAACGATTTTTGTCCTCAATACCCATGCCTAAACTCTACCCGATTTCTCTCAATGTCCTTCTATATCCAGACCCGGTTCTATACCCAAAACCGGGTATTAGAAAAACCCAATTTGTGCACCTCCATGGCTCTATCTATGTGTAACTAAAAATCTAAATAAAAAAGATCTTACACAGGCCCAAAGGTATAATGGGCCGGATCGACCCACTAACAACCTCCCAGTTTCCAGACGGACTGATTACCCTTCTCCAGTGAGCCGATCTAAAAACAAACTCTTGTTGCATTTCATCTACCGATTTTCATCATCTGATCAGAAAGCAACAATGGCCGGAAGATTGAGCCACGTGGCATCTCAAATCATGTCCGGAAACGGCGTCGTTAGCCGATCCGTCGCATCCTCTCTCCGTCAACGCTCCGGTATGGGCTTACCGGTCGGCAAACACATCGTTCCCGATAAACCTGTAAGTTTTAATTTATCTTTTCCTTAATTCTTATATCACAATATTATTATTATTATTATTATTATTATTATTATTATTATTGTTATTATATATATATATCATGTTTGTAATTTTGTTTAAGTCTGTTTTTAGACTGTAGTGAAACCCTAGGGTTTAATTTGTGATGATTAAGAAATTGTTTATAAAATTGAATATGTACGAATTAGTATAAGTGAAAATCGATTATTATTATTATTATATGGATTATGGATATTATTTCGTTTTACACAGATAGTGAAACCCTAGGGTTCAGTTTGTGATGGTTATTAAATTGTTTGATATATGTACCAATCGGATTTATGGATAACCCCGTTGAGTGAGTCAAACTCCAAAGAAACTAACAATGTGCAGACTTTGAGATAATCTCTAGTTTTTCATTCATAATCTAAACCAAAATACTAAGAGTTTTTTTTTATAGCATTACAAATCTAAATAGTTTGTAACCGCTAACCCACTTGTAATTAAAAGAAATGCATGAAATGTGGATTAGCCATGGAGATGTGGGAAAATGGTTATGTGGCACACAACATTGTTCATAATATCGAATGTGTACGAAGTAATGTAAACAATGAAATCATGGTTTTAAATGTCAGAATCGATCCGTTCTACACAGTAGCGAAACACTAGGGTCTAGGGTTCAGCTGGTGACATGGTTGCAGAAGGCGGCCTAGGCGGACACAAAACTAGGAATTTAGCCCTAGTCGGATTCCTAGGCATTTTGGCCTTTAGGCGGCAGTTAGGCGGAGCCTAGGCGGTCCTAGGCGGTGGTATTTTTTATTTTTTTATTAAATTTCTAGTATTTCTAGGTATTTCTTAGTATTATGTGTATATATCTAAGTATTATGCGTATATATCTTAACATATTTTCAAAAAACATCTAAATTTGTGTATATATATATATAAAATACGTATAAAATACCAAAACGCCTAATTCCGCCTAGTTTTCGCCTAGTCCCGACTAGTCCCTAGGCTGGACCTCACCGCCTGCCTAGCGCCTAGCGCCTTTTGCAACCTTGGCTGGTGATGATTCTGAAATTGCTTAGAACAGTGAATATGTTTGAAGCAATACGAACAATGAAATTGTGGTTTTGAATGTGATTCGATTATTTTGTGGATGTTAAACAGTAGTGAAACCCTAGGGCTTAGTTTGTGATGGACTGAATTTTTTTTTTTATGACATTGAATACGTACAAACTACAAAGTAATATAAACAAGGAAATAGTGGTTTTCAGTGTGAAAGTCGATTATTATGTGGATATTAATTCGTTCTAGACAGTAGCGAAACCCTAGGGTTCAATTTGTGATGTTAATGAGTAATGACATTGTTCATCCATGGCTTTGAATGTGTACGAAGTGGTATAATTACCTAAATTGTGGTTTTGGATGTGAGAATCGATTATTAAGTGGATATCAATTCGTTCTAGACAGTAGCGTAAGTTACGGTTCAATTTGTGATGATTCAGAACTTGTTCAGAACATTGAATATGTATGAAGTAAACAACATCAAAATCGTAGTTTTGATGTGAGAACAAGTTATTATATGGTTGTACATCAGGTTATGTTTCTGAAGCGAGCATTTTTGTTGATTTGGTAATGATGTTGAACTATTTTATTTGTCTGCTTCAGCTGCCTGTGAATGATGAGTTGGTATGGGACAATGGAACTCCATTTCCTGAACCGTGTATCGATCGCATAGCCGACACTGTTGGAAAGGTAAGATTTGGGTGTGTTTTTGAATCGTTTTGGTTATTCCTTTGTGTTATTGAAGTTATGTTTGTTTTCAGTATGAAGCACTTGGTTGGTTATGTGGTGGACTGGGATTTTTTGCGACCCTTGGGTTGGCGGCTACTCTGAGTGACAAAGCTTCTACGATACCATTTGTAAGTCATACGATTCTGATACCAAATTTAACATGTTGGGGCTTCAAAAGTTCTTGTGCAATTTGAGTTCCTTTAAGATTCTTACATGTTTAGTTGACACTTTCTAATACTCCTATGTGGCTATGTCTGAAAGAAGCTATGGAAACTAAACACATATCAAAGATGCATTTGTTTTGTTTGTGGGTAGATATAACGATCGGCAATAGTTCCAGCACTTAGTATTATTTGAATGCTCATTATATAAAAACATATAATCTTAACAAAATCTTTTTCACGAGTCTGTTGGAATTAGTTCTACCTTTGAGTCGATGATATGTGCCCCAAGTACCGTATTTTCCATCTGTATTGATGACACCTGAACACAAGTATTAACAGGATTGGTCATTACCAATTTTGATTTTTGAAGCCCCATTTCTTTATCAGTTTTACCATGAGATTTTCCTTGCGCTAAGAGCAAACTGAAACATGGTGCTGGAGCCTGGAACTATTAGACTACTTATGTATATAACTGTAGTTACCTTAGTCCAAGGTACGGATGTTACAAAACTCGCTAGGCGCTCCCTAGTCGGAGTCGGGAGTACTCGGGGAGTTCTCGGTCTAGTCGGAGAGTACCCGGGGAGTACTCGGCCCAGGCCTAGAGTACTCGGGCCTCGGCAACCTACCTTGTAGCGATTACTCGGGGAGTACTCGGGCCTCGGCAACCTACCTTGTAGCGATTACTCGGGGAGTACTCGGCCTCTGAGACCTTGTTTTACAACATTTAGGTACCTATGTGTAATAACAAACTCTCTATGCAGAACTGTTATGTAACCATATTATACACACTATAAATATTCAATCCACTTCCTGGACGTAGAACTCGGGGTTTGTTTTTTTCCCCTTAAACAGAGAATGTGCAATAATCACACTTTTATTTATTATAGGATGAATTATCAATTTGGTCGTAATTTTTTATGGTGGTTCATAATTTTTGCGTAAATGATATGTGAAGATATATGATCGAATTATAGCTAGAATAATGGTTGACGTGAAGCTTTTAAGAGTGGAAAGGTTTAAATGATTAAACTCATTGCATGTGAATGGAACTTAAAGCGTTTTCTGCCACTATTGTTCCTTCGTTAGGCGCTCTTTGTTAGCTTCCTGAACGGAGTAGATTTATAGATAGTTTGCCATCAAGATAACTTGAATGCACCAGAGATGACCGTATGAAACTCATGTCGACTAGAAATTAAAATGTCAAATTTCTGGATTTCTTATAATGTTTGTATGTTATGAACAGACGCCAAAGGTATATCCATATGACAACCTTCGAGTGGAGCTTGGTGGAGAACCCTAGATCACACACCTGGTACCTCACATGTCTGTTTATTTGCATCTGGTGTTTAAACTTGCAAGGAATAATGTATCATCTCGACCTTTGGACAAACAGCCGAGACTATTTGTGGTTTAACCAATTTGTAACGATAAAAGTTGTTTTCATGATCTTTTGATATGGTTATATGATGCAAATAACGCATCATTGATCATATAATGTCCTAACCCATGATGTGGGTTGGGATAACTATATATGGCCTGGCCATGAGCCTAAGTTCATTAGTATGTTTCTGGTCTTATTTGTTAATGCAGTATTTTGATATCACATGTGCCCCTAGTCCTGCTAACCTACTAAGTTCGTTAGTAGGTTTCATACTCATTTTTTTTTTAGTTTGCTATAAAATATATGTTTAGTTGTCATAAAATATATCCAATTAATTTAAAGGCGAGGAGAAATTCACAGTTGAATATGGTAATGTGAAAACTTCATATTGGGTGACCTGGAAAAGTATCCAGCTTTTAAAAATCAATTAAAAAAAAATTCAAGAGCTTATTACTATTATATGTTTAAAAGCAATAATATTGGTCGGTTTTATAATATTCACGCCCCATTCTTATTCTTTATCTATATAATTTAAATAATAATAACTATTATTCCAAAAATCTATCTTTTACTGTAGTTTTTTAGAAGCTAACACCTCCAAGATTGAATCGGACGTTGGCTTGAGAACAAAGAGGTGGGTGCGTGTTTTTTAGATAGGTTTTTGAGGGGAAGGTCATTGTGCATGAACTACCTACTAACGATGAGATGAGCTGTGTGCAAGGGCGGATCTTAGTGAAGGGTAGACCGGGCCTCGGCCCGGTTTGGGTTTTCGTTTCGTAATGTAAATTTTATCGAAAATTTCCGAAAATTTGGATATGTATTAAGTCCGGCCAGCCTAGATTGAGCCCGGTCTTACTAGGTGTTTGGTTCAAGATCCGTCACTGGCTGTGTGGGTAGTGAGTACCCATATGAAAGTATTCAATTTTTTTTTTCTTTTGTAATTGATGAGGCTCAAATTTTGAAGTCGATTTTGGAGGTTGGAGAAGCCATTGTTGTGGAATGAAGATGCATTTTTTTTTAGTTGGAGGTGGTTTAAGAATATCATTGATACTTTTAGGTGGTTTTTGGAACCATTTGTAAAACTAAACAATTCACTTATGATATTTTAAAACTAAGCAATTCACTTATGATACAAGCAAATTCATAGAAGATTGACACACATTCACAAGGCTGAGCAACGAATTCATCGATTCCATGAACACGGGTAGCGAATTCATCAAGGTAGAGTTTTAAATTATCACCATCTACTTTGAAATTGCACAAGCCCGAGGGTGTTAGTAACTCAGTTGTGTGTGTGCAACATTTAGAGATGAGGTCATCTCGATGAAAACAACTCGTGCAGATAGGGACCCAAACCAGATGTGGGATACTATGGCGACCACCATTATTCATGTGGCGAAGGAGACTATAGGGGTCACAACAGGAAATTCAAGTGGGCAAAGAGAATCATGGTGGTGAAGTGAGGATGTACAAACCAAAATTAGGGATAACAAAGGAGTTTTAGGGATCTTCTGAGGTGCATGGACGACGTAGAACGAGTGAGTTTGAGGGAGAAATATAAAAGGGACAAAAAGGATGAAAAAGAAGGTAGTAACGGAGGCGAAGAACACATCCTATAAGCAAATGTATCAACGTCTGGAAACAAAGGAGTGGAATATGATATGTATAGGATTGCCAAGGCTAGAGAACGTAGGGGGCATGAGCTAGCATTATTGAAGTTTATAAAGGGCGATGATGGACGTGTGTTAGTGGTCAAGACATTAAGTTGAGATGACAAACCTACTTCCAGAAGAAAGTAATAATCCCACTACTCAAAGGCAACAACAAAATAACTGTTACTGTCGATGTATTACACCAGAAGAGGTGATGACAACACTTAGGAAGATGGGAAAGGCTAAGGCACTTGGTCTAGACAACATACCTATTGAGGTGTGGAAGTGTTTGGGTGAGGAAGGAGTTCAATGGCTAACTACGTTGTTCAATCTTATTTTCAAATCCAGAAGAATTCCAGACTAGTGGAGGAGTAGTGTCGTAGTGCCCTTATACTCTTAAAGGTGACTCGCAATGTTGTGGGAACTACAAAGGTATTAAGTTGCTAAGCCACACTATGAATTAATGGGAAAGAGTAATTGAGACTAGGCTTAGAAGAGAAGCTCAAGTGTCGGTCAATCAATTTGGGTTCATGCCAGGGCGATCAACTACAGAAGTTATACACACTTTAAGGAGATTGATGGAAAAGTACAGTGAGAAGAAGGGTGATTTATATATGGTGTTCATAGACCTAGAGAAGACATACAACAGTGTGCATTGTATACGAATTTGGCATAGTTTGGAGGCTACAGAAGTTCATGGGAAGTATATAGACATAATTAGGGATATGTATGTTATGACTACAACTACTATTCGAGCTTTTGTAGGAGATACAAATTTCTTCTCCGTGGAGGTAGGACTCCACCAAAGGTCTATGTTGAGCCCGTTTCTTTTTGCGGTTGTCTAGGATGAGTTGTCTAAGTCAATTCAGGAGGCAGTTCCGTGGTGCTTGTTTTTTGCGGATGATATTGTATTAGTTGCAGAGAGTAAACAAAGCCTGAATATGTGAAGTTAGAGGAATGGCGAGTAGCTTTGGAGGGCAATAGTTTAAGGATTAGTCGCTCTAACTGAGTACCTGTATTGTGATTTTAGTGGTGCGGGCAATGGCAAGGACACTCAGATCACCATCGAGAGACAAGTGGTCCCGCATGCAACTAAGTTCAAGTATCTAGGATCATTTGTTCAAAGGGATGGGGATATAGATTGTGATGTAGCCCACCGTATTAGAGCCAGATGGTGTAAGTGGAGAGCAACCACTAACGTATTGTGTGACAAGTGGTTCCCAACTAAATTAAGAGGAAATTTTATAGGGTTGCAGTTAGATCTGCTATGTTATACGGAACAGAGTGTTGGGCCATCAAGAAGACACAAAAGACATAAACTAGAGGTAGCAGAGATGAGAATGTTGAGGTGGATGCGTGGGCATGACATGATAAGAAATGAAGTTTTTAGGGATAGATTAAGGGTAGGTAATATATTAGATAAGATAAGAGAGGGGAGATGGTTTGGACATGTCAGGAGAAGACAGACAACAACCATAGTTAGAACCGTGGAAATTCTTACTGTGAAAGGGAAAAAGACTAAAGGCAGACCCAAACTAACTTGGGAAGAGTGAATTAGGAAAGATTTGATAGACTTGCATCTCTCCGAGGACATGGTCGATGATAGGTGTGTGTGGAGACGTAGGATTAGGATCAATGACTTTTAGGAGGGTGGTACGGTGGGTTGTAAAGTCTAGTTTTTGAAGCCTAGCTTGTTAGTTTTTTTGTAACCTTGGCAAGTTATCGCTTGCTTGTTTTTCTATATGATGTGTTTTGCTCTTTGTTATACGTTCTCTAACTATTTCTTGTTTGGCAGCTTTAAAAATAATATATTTTAAGTACTTTATGTTTTCTTGTTGTTTTAGCGTATTTATGCGCATATATATATATATTCTTTGAGTATCGTGGTTGATTGTAGTTTTAGAGCTGGGGGTCTCCTTAAAAGTAGTCTCTATATCTCTTGGGGTATAGGTAAGGCTTGTCTACATTTCATCCTCCCAGACTCTACCAATAGCTTATGGCTATGGATGAGATTATACTAGGTACGGTTGTTGTTGTGACAAGTTTCTATCCATTTTCTAGCATCACTTTTATTTTAATTACACTATTTAAAGCATTGATATCTTATTCACCTTGGCTACACTTTAAACACTTTTAGCTTGTTTTTAATTAAAAAAAAAGACCGCAAACCCATTAAGTAATAATTATACTACTAGTAACTTATAATTATCTAAATCTAAAATTAGTGAAAAAAAACTTTTCACTAAATTTTTCGACATGGAACTAATGCATAGTAAATCAAAATTCAAATCCTCATAACTCTTATTTTAGGGCACATAATCCACAATGTGTTTCTCGTTCTCTTCGGCATCTTAAATATCCAACCAAATTAATCAAATTGTGTTTTTTTTAAATGTCCAAAGTGGAAATGAAGACGTGTGGTTTTTTTTTTTGGAAAATTAGGCCCCTAGATCGAACAAATAAAGACAAGATGAACAACTTGTTCGACTCATTTATTGTTGATTAGTAAAGCACACACATGACGATAGTCATACCATCTATTTATACTAAACCCAATCTAGTCGTAGCCCAACTCAAAAACTCAAACTTTCATTCAAATAATAAAATAGACCAATTAATGAGATAACCTATATGTTAAACTAATAACTCAAACTATTTAAACAAATCTACCAAACAATATTTATCACCAAATAACTTGAAATAATTTAAACTTTGTAGATAATCCTCCAAATCAGAATTATCCCAATCAATTGTCTCTAGGGATCTTGACCGTGTGTCACAAAACAAATATGTTGGAGCTCCAAGTGAAATTAAAGAACACAAACATGGAATATTAGTGATAGTGAAGATGATAGAAATATGTTTAACATTGCCTAATATGGAATTACAGGAGTGCGAGTTTATATGTTTTTCAAGCTTTAACTTGTGTATAATGGCTACGCCTTAATTAGGATTAATGTAATTGCTATCCCATTAACTGGGAATTGTTAGTTTTGAACAATGTTGTAAAACAAGGCTGAGTTGACCGATTACTCGCCGAGTACTCACTTCAGGGTAGGTCGGTGAGTATAGCCGAGTAGGCCGATTTCTCCGAGTACTCCCCGCATAGGCCGATTTGACCCCAAGAATTCCCCTGATTAATCCGAGTACTCGCTCCAGGATGAGTTGCCAAGTACAAGCCAAAACCAAGTTTTGCAACACTGGTTTTGAAACACATTTTTTTAAAGCTGCAGGTTTCGTCTACCTTTAACACTCTCTAATTCGTTCCCAACGTTTCAAATCTTAGCACTTTTATTCAGTTCGTTAACTCTAAGTAAATTTTTTCTGTTAATTCTTGTCAAATGACCAAAATATCTTGTTATATAAAAAGTAAATACTTAAGCACATATAGATCAAAAAAAGGTGACAAGATTATCGAAATATGATAATATATTTGAAATTGTTTATTCCATTAGTTGACTTGCATGTTAGAATGACACAATATATATTGACACGATGGGAACTATCAACGTTTAGATGAAATGATAAAATGCTTCGTGAGAAAAATATGTCACTTGGCCGTTAGAATGGTTAACAATTATTTGGTTCCCATCACTAGTACTTTTTGTTTTCATAAAATCTTTTAGTTTTTCTTTTTTTTTTTAACAGAAAAGGAAGCTTTTATTTCAAACCAAAAACCTTCTAGCTCCTAGCTAGAAGGCCAAATTACAACCGGTAGTCACCCTTTTATTACTCCTCTATTACATTGATTAATTCTCTCTTTAATCCAGTTTTCAAGTACTAAATTCTTCATCTTTGCTCTATGCCTCAACCATAAGTATGTTTACTCATTTATTGATGGTCGACTTATGTTAATAGTAAGTTACTGTTAATCACCCACGTTTTGGCAGAACCGGCCCGAGAAGCTTAGCAAACCAGGCAAAAGCCTAGGGCCCCCAAAAAATAAAGGCCTCCAATTTTTTATTTTCTACTTTGTTCATATATTACATGTGTATTTAGCATAAGTTAGCAAACTAGTAAGTAAAGACATAAGAGACCAAACAAGTAAAATGTCTACACCCAAAACTTAAAGAATAATGGCCATATCCTTTTTTTCTTGAACACATCCTCAACTCCTATCCTCATTACTCGTGACCTCGCTAATTAAAACTGACATGGATGGTGATTGGCAGAGAAAATATGAGCGAAATTAAGGGTAATCAATCGTCGCCAATGGTTGCTCAATGTCTTAATTTCAAGCGAAATAATGATTATTCCTGTAACGACTATTTTTCCACAGTAACACTAATCTATACATGTAGTGTGATTTGCGATTGAGTGACAAAAAAAAATCAATTTTGCATTTTGATATTTGCAATTTTTAATACCAATTCAAAGGGCCCTGACTTTCCAGTTCGCTTAGGGTCTCCAAAAACCTGAGACCGGCTCTGGTTATGGTTTATGCATAAAGTAGGATCATAGTTACTACATATGCATAGTAGGATCACAATTACTACACATGCAAAGTATGTTATGTAGATGCATTTTATGTTTGTATGTAGCTTTCGGATTGGTCGTTATATAGTTTGTCATCGAGTTTGTAATAGTTTGTGTTTTGTTAGTGCCATTCGTATAGTCGGGAATGCGAATGGGATTTTGGTCATTATGAATGGGTTATTTGTTATGCCATTCGTATGCAGTTTCTGCCATTCGCACACTCAATGGTGCGAATGGGCAAGGCCTATATATAGTGTTAGGCAGAGTTGGTTAGAGTTTTGGTCACTTGTTCAGTTATTGTCTAGGTGCCAACTATCTATTCTAATATCTGGAAAAGCGTGTTTATCATATTTCGAGTCTTTAATCGATATTATTAAAGTTAATGATTATGATAAACATTGAACATGAAATCTTTTGTGTGATTATCGAGTCGTTTATCATTTTGCTAGATTGAGAGGGATTCCGCACCTCTCGGTTTACATATCGTGCAGATTATTGTTTGATTGATCATTCATCGATCCTACATGATCATATTTACTTAGTTACCTGTTGCTCGTAGTTGTTGATTGTTGTTATTACTAATAGATCAGTTATGACTAATGAACCAAGCAACCATGCATGTTAGATCAAGAAGTAATTTCCAAAGGCTTTTATATAAGGTAATTAAATGACTTAATGAACAAGGTTGAACAAGGATGTACTTCACACAAAAAACTTGTATTCAATGTTTATTCATATTCAGCTTTGAATTTAAATAAATTAATTCGACTAACTAAAATGACTTATTGACACCAAAATCAACAACATGGTTTAGTAAACCCTAAAACCTAGTAAACTCTATTGGGCATAGGCATAATAAGTTCTAGAATTTTTTGCATTAATAGACGAATTTGAATTTGAGAGAGTGTTTGTAAGGGTTGCATATTATTTTGTTGTGAAAATTGGTAAATCACCATATGGATCAACGACCTTCATAAAAGAATTTTGAAGGTCTCACATCAATTCAGCGACCTTCATTCAAGGTCTCACAATTGCTATAAATATACACGAGCTAACATTGAATTAAAGGAAGGTCTCTGAATTGATCAGCGACTTTGAATGAAGGTCGCTGAATGGATGTGAGACCTTCAAAATTCTTTTTTTGAAGGTCGCTGATCCATATGGTGATCTACCCATTTTCATAAAAAAAATCTATGCAGCCCCTACAAACACTCTCTTAAATTCAAATTCGCCTATTAATGCAAAAAATTCTAAGTTCTAATACAAGTAATATACCTTGACAATTTTAATCTATTCTTGACAACCATGCTAGGAACGTAAATCACTTAACATGTAATAATGATACATTACCATGGTGATCATGAGATGCTCATAATATGTCTATGAAGGAGAATACTACCAATTTTACACCACCATGCATAATGTTCTTTTGCACTATCAACCCTTACTGAAATTAATGTTTGCATAATAGTTGTAGAGCAACTTGGTAGAAGTTCATTGCCATATACTGTTTAGGAATAAGGAACACAAGGTCACAAATCTTGAAAACATTTCATCTTTATTCTAAACTCAAATAAAATACAAATGTTCCAAACCACATCATTTGATGTGACATGATCAAACAATACAATATGGTAGTAGCGAAGCTGGACAACAGCCTTTCGCTTCAATTACATAAGTACAATAAAACTTCAAATCAAACAAAAACACACCAAAACAAAACAAAGGAGGGAGTACTTGAATGAAGGACAACAAACACACTCGCAAAAACTGTAGAGTTCCATTAACACTTGCCCCACTCGAAACCTGAAGGGGCTGCCTTTCCGCAGTTGTTAAGAACCAAGCTCAACGAGGGCAACAAATCGAGGTTGACACCCAAGAAGGTAGTTTTAACAGCAGTGCAAAGGCATACTGCTGCCTCAAGGTTAGCAAGTCCAAAGAAGATGCTGCAACAAGGTTCGGTGGGTGGGGTTCCTACAGATACGCCACCAAGCACGTTACTCAGCACGCCAGCACAGCCACCGATGTTGAATCCGCCTCTAGGACAAGCAGGTTGATTAGGTGCCGGGTCTGAACTTACTAAAGAGAAGAAGAGGATGTTGAGAGTGAGGAGAAATGCAATTGTTTTTAATGCCATTATGGGATTGTAATTAGGTATGTGGAGTGAAAACTAGCTTACTTAGAAGTATTGAAAGGTAAGTTGCTAGTTTTGTGGTGTGAAACTAATGAAGTGATTAATGGTATTTATAGACGAAGATGATGTCTTTATGAAGAGATTTTTGTTATTAATTATTGATGCATGAGAAGAAAAAACTAACTAAAGAGATCCATGTGGACATAATTAAGTTGAAATAATATAAAAAATTTAATAAAGTTCAAAAAAAGTATAAAAACTTTAATATTAGTTTAAAATTATCTAAGATTGAGCAATAGGTTGATCACTTTTGATTGGGTATGTAAATGAGAAAAGGGCAGAAAACATATTTCTTTTTGGGCCTCGATTATTCATTAGCCTTGGTTTGTTAGATTCTAGCAGATTTTTTATTTATTTGTATCAATCAGATTTTGTGAGTACATGTCGTTTTATGTGAAGTTTATGTACATAACAGAAAAAAG
This sequence comes from Ambrosia artemisiifolia, assembly GCA_032199755.1. Taxonomy (NCBI): domain Eukaryota; kingdom Viridiplantae; phylum Streptophyta; class Magnoliopsida; order Asterales; family Asteraceae; genus Ambrosia; species Ambrosia artemisiifolia. The sequence continues at coordinate 49,849,438 of CM063522.1, read as the reverse complement.
AAAATGTATGCGTTCGTTAATTCACACGTTTATTTAGTTATTCATTTTAGCTCTAGTGCATACAATGTTGATCTATGAGATTTGATGCTAACCACGAAAGTTGGATTTGGGTCCGATACAATACTTTTTCTTGATCATATGTAAACGAATCGAATGAACACGAACAAAGGCATGTTTGTGTTTGTTTATTTAGCTTAAACTGAACCCGAACATATAATTGGACACAATTTATTGTTTGTGTCAGTTCATTAAGAAATTAGCATTTTCGTGTTCATTCATGTTTGTTCGTTTAAAACCTAAACGAACAGTTCATAAACGTAAACATACATAAACAAAAAAAACTTAAATGAAAGTTCGTATTTCGTTTTAATCAATAAAATTTTTGGTTTAAAAAAAATGAACATAATTAAACTATAAACAAACAATCAACATAAATGAACATGATAGAACAAAACTAAACAAACACAAATGAACATGAATGAACAAACATAAACATATATAATTCAACATTAATAAACACAAACAAATAAGTTTACGACATTACAGCTAATGCAAAAGCCCATCTAAATTAGGGTTCATGCATACTAACAATGAGTAGTTTTTTTTAAGTGCATAATAAATAAATAAGTAATCATTTATGATAAGTTCAATTTAAAACCCATTTTATAATATTAAAAAACCGAATTACTATTGGTTATATTTATAGAAGTAGCTAGAAAGCCCATTTTATGTTTATACTTATATAAACATAACTCCTTATAGGGGGTGGATTAAATAAAAACCCACTCAAAACGAAGAAACCCGGTAAACTCTGACTTCCTGAACTTTTTATCATCTGAAAAAAATTAGGGTATGTAATGTACATGATTTTAAGAGTTTTGAGCCAAAAAAATAAAAAAAGCGCCGAGTGGATATTTTTAAAAAAAATAAATAAGTTTTTTGTGTTACATATGTTACATGTCTGTTTTTGTGTAACATACGTAACACAAAAAAAACTTATTTATTTTTTTTAAAAATATCCACTCGGCGCTTTTTTGATTTTTTTTGGCTCAAAACTCTTAAAATCATGTATATTACATACCCTAATTTTTTCAGATGATAAAAAGTTTGGGAAGTCAGAGTTTACCGGGTTTCTTCGTTTTGGAGGGTTTTCTCTCTATACTTAGCCACTCCTTGTATACATAAAAGAATATAAATAAACCAAGATAAATGATTGAACATAAATAGACGTTTTACGTTTATGAACATAAATAAATGAACACGAGTTTTGTTCATGTTCGTTTATCTAACTAAACGAACAAATTTTTTTGTTCGTTTATGTTCGTTTATTAAATAAACGAACTTCCTACCAAATAAGTTCACAAACAGTTCATAAACGTTTTGTTCATTTACAGACCTACTCAATCATTTAAAAATGCATCAACTTTTTTTTTTTCTCTAAACAATGTGTTCTTTCTTATATATAGTGCTTCACGAGTCTTGTGTCATGTTATTGACAATATTGCATGCTTAACAGGCATAATGTTGTTAAACTGCAAGAAGCAGAGATATTTGAGTTAGCAACAACGAAATAAAACAACTTGAAAATTGCAAATATATTCTTTGTGATGCTTAAATTAGAGACTATGAATGTTTCATATTTTCAGTTTTCATATTTTTAGTATACTATATTTTCCGGTTTTGTTGCTATTTTTAGAGTAACATATGTGATTTGCGTACATCCTACCCTGGCCGCCGTCTCTGAGAAATATCAAAGTATTTTGGTCCTGCGGACATTAAAAATTATTGAGCCCATATTATAATTTAAATCCAGTCATCATATATATATATATATATATATATATAAACCATAATACGATATTGTTATAACAATGATCAAAACAAAAGTATGGTACCAAAATAATCTAAATCTACATACTTAAGCGAATCGTGCGGATCTAGCATTTTTTTTGAAGGAAAGCTCTCATTTTCAATAGACCAGATTGGTATTTGTATTTAGGAGAGGAAATATCACTAGATCATAGCCCCGTGTATTACACGGTTGTTTTAAAATTTGGTTTGTATGAAGTAGAAATATTATGAGATAAACATGATAAAGATAAAAAAAGAATTAAGGTAATGTTTGGACCAACCTTGGAACTAAATTTTTTCTATATGGCCTTTAAATTAGTTGATACATAATCTATCTCCTATGAAGTAACTAGTAATTAATATGGGGGAATATTATTTATTAGGTATAGATTATATTAATATCAGTTCTTCCATTGAAACAAAATTTTTGAAACCTGAGACATCAACTTTGTGAGTAAACACAACAACCAGCTAGGCTGCAACAATTTGTGTTATATTTTCTTTTTTACTTAATATATATACACACACACTTATACTATATATAAATTCTTAAAAAAAACTTCAGGCTTTCGGAAAACTTGATCCTGGGGCCGTCACCCTCGTCACCCCATGCCATAACCGGCCATGATCCTACCCTCCCATACCTCACTATTAGCCATGGTTGTAAAATCCCGCTTAGCCTCTAATTAATCGGTAGCTATGTAGCGATTCCAGCCTATATCTGTAGATTTCGAACAGAGTCCGACCAAAACCTTTAAATTCTGGCGATTCAATGGTATATATACTTTAAAGATATTAGTCGAGGAAAGGGTTAAAACATGCATACTTAGAATATATATATATATATATATATATATATATATATATATATATATAGGTTTAGGTTCCTGTACAAAGAACATATTTAGTAAGAAGTGTGAGAAGGATTAATAATTGACATGTAGGCATCATGTTTTGGATTTAGGAATGATGTTTTAGGTTGTTTTAATTTGAAAAACACCAAACACAATGCAATGTATTATAGTCATTAAATTTAAAAATCAGCTAAAACACACTACTTAACACGTAAAACACACTACTTAATGTTCTTAGCATGATGTTTTAAGTTTTAAGCCTAAAATATATTGTTTTCGGTTTTTAGTTGTTATGTTTGGTGTTTTTCTAGGCAAATCAAGAGGCATGTTATTTGCACAAGGTTGAAATTTATCCACACAACCCTATACGGGCCGTAGAGGGCTCTACGGCCCGTAGACTCCATTTTTTGCTTCCTCTACGGGTCGTAGAGCCCTCTACGGCCCGTAGGTAATCGTTATCAATGATTGGCAATCATACAATCATTGGTGATGATTACCTACGGGCCGTAGAGGGCTCTACGACCCGTAGAAGAAGCCTTATTTTTTTTAAGAATGAACAAGGAAGAGATGGATGTTTATGATAACTACGGCCCGTAGAGCTCTATACGGGCCGTAGATAATGATAAAAAAAGAAAACGGGTTGGGACAGGGATCGATCTTGAGCATATTATCACAAACACACATAACATTCTTATTGTAACAATGGGGACCATCTGGGCTACCAGTTCGCTGGTTTCCTTATGGAAAAAAATATATATAATATATAAGTCCAAAAGCCAAATTTTTTTAAAAAAATAGAACTCTACGGGCCGTAGAGGTCTCTACGACCCGTAGGAAAACAATTTTTTTAAAAAAATTTGAAGTTGTTTTATAAAAATAACATTTTTTTTTAAAAAAAACCTTTTTTTTTTGTCTACGGGTCGTAGAGACCTCTACGGGCCGTAGAGGCAAGGGTCTCTACGACCCATATATGGCCTCTACGACCAAGTTCCAAACCTATACGGGCCGTAGAGAGCTCTACGACCCGTAGATATGTTCCCTCTACGGCCCATATAGCCCTATACGGGCCAGTAGATTTTTTGGTTTTTTTTTGTATTTTGTTGTTTTAATTATGTTTTATAAGTTTTTTTATAAAAAAAACGTTTTGATTTCTTATTGTATAGGTAAAATAATAAAAACAAAAAAAAAATCTACATAATAAATCATTATACATTATAGAAACAAAGTTACACCGGATCATCAGAATCAGAAGAATCAGAACTACTAGGACTACGAGTAAGGTCAAAATACTGTGGAGGTCTTTGAGATAGCGTACGTCCCGCCTCTATACGATCCCCGTATAGCGCCAACTATGGGCTGCGTTCTACATCTACCCACGTCGACCATGCTCCACTCGGATATGGCATTGGAGCGCCGTCTGCTAGCTTAAGCATGATGTAGTGGTTGCCGTTCACGAAGGCTATCGATATGATACGATGTTGTGGTACGCTATCAGGATGAGTAAACAAAGGGAAGACAGTGCACGCTCCTTCAGCGGAGAAGAGTTGAACAACCACACCAAATACCTGAGCAATCAGTAATGCAGTCGCAGCAGACCCAGCAGCAGACCCCGCAGCAGACCCAGCAGCAGACCCCGCAGCAGCCCGGGACGTCCTCGCAGCAGCCGCCGCCGCCGCCTGATGATACGATGTTTTATTTCTGATTCTGTTATGTAGTAACTTTAAACAATTTTTATTTTGAACGGTTGTGTAAATGTTTTAACGTTTAGTTTTATCGTTTGGTTATATAAACGTTTGTGTTTATGTTTTACACGCTTATCGAGACGACATTAAAAAACTAAAAAAATTAAACAATTAAAATTTATTTTATAAATTTGTATTAATGTTTTACATGCTTGTGTTAATGTATTACACGCTCGGGATTAATTATTAAATAATTAAAATGATTTAAAAAAAAAAAACCTCTCTACGGGTCGTAGAGGCCTCTACGGGCCGTAGAGGGTGCCTAAGACTGGTTTATCTTATATTAAAATTTTCCAACTAAGAAACCAGCGAACTGGTAGCCCAGATGGTCCCCATATACGAAATAAGACTTTGTGTGTGTTTGTGTGATAATGTGCCTAAGATCGAACCTTGTCCCAAACGTTTTTTTTTTGGTCTACGACCCGTAGAGGCCTCTACGGCCCGTAGGTATCATAAACATCCATCTCTTCCTTGTTCATTCTTAAAAAAAAATAAGGCTTCTTCTACGGGTCGTAGAGCCCTCTACGGCCCGTAGGTAATCATCACCAATGATTGTATGATTGCCAATCATTGATAACGATTACCTACGGGCCGTAGAGGGCTCTACGACCCGTAGAGGAAGCAAAAAATGGAGTCTACGGGCCGTAGAGCCCTCTACGGCCCGTATAGGGTTGTGTGGATAAATTTCAACCTTGTGCAAATAACCGGAGCCCAAATCAATCCAAAACATCATGACTAAGTTCAAAAAATGATGCCTACATATCAATTTTTAATCCTTCTCACACTTCTCACGAAATATGACATTTGTACAGGAACCTTACCCTATATATATGTTACTAAAATTACTTATAAAATCCCAATCCAATTAATCACGATTAACCCCGATTAGTCTCTATTCGATACCTCACTGATCGGTTAGCGTCTAACGATTCTTACAACAATACACTGTTATTAGCTTGGCTATGAGTTGGATTATATATATTATACCAAGTACGATGTTGTTTATGCATCTTGCATACCTAAATGAACGCTTTATGGCACCAAATGAAACTTAATATTAATGAATGCCACATGGTTCATATGTCGAATATGAAATGTGTAAGAAAATTAATTACTAATTAAGCATGTTGTGTTGAAGGTCGTTGGGCCGGGATATTGGCAAGGAGGTGCACCCAAAAGAGTGAGGTGGAAATCTAATGGCTTTCGGCGAAACCGTAGTGGAAAGAAAAAAAGCGATTGGGTTGTTGGGTAGAGTCAGTAGGAAAGCAATAAAGAGAAAAAGAGTAACTAAGGAATTCTCCATGTGGGGTACTTTTGTTAAGCTAGGTGAATATATGTAAGCTTTTATAACTAACTAAGATTTATACCTTTCTATATGGAAATATATGTTTTGAAGTTTATATCATTTGATCAACATGCAAATTTTAAAATATAGTGATGAGTCCAATTCATACAACAATAATATATGTAAATATTTAAGTGACGTGAGTGAAAGCGAAACGACATAAACGAGACACAAACAAATATCACGCAAAATCAGTGATGACGTGGGTCCTAAAACGACGACGTTCAAACCCCTCGTCAAAAAAGATAAGCAAAATCGAGTTGATTAGGAGGTAGCCCGGCTTATTGGAGCTGATACAGGGCAGCATACCTGCCATGCGGAAGCCTCTGGGCAAAAGCAAACAGTAAAAGTCTTGGAAATGACAAAAGTGGGTTTTGGCTTATTATCATGCAAGAAACAAAAACAACACACAGCTCCATAACTTGCCTAGGAAATGATAAAAGCTGAAAACACCCAAAAAGGGCAAAGTCTCACTGCAGGGAGCCGATAGAGGGTCAAACACCACCAGGTATAGAAAGGAGGCTACCCTGAGGGAGCTTCTGGGCAGAATTTCATTGCCTATATAAGGAGACTCTTGGGGTAACATTCCACACACACTCTTACTCATTCTCTCTACTCTTTTACTCTCTATTTCATTATTCCCAACTCCAAAAGAATAGACACTTATTCTCACGCCGGAGTCCAAACGCAGGAGGCCCCCTCCTGCGTTAAGGCTAACGGTGTCTGCTACCCTTGTGCAGGTCCTTCCAGGAGCTTGAAGACCCCCTAATCCTTCAACCAAATCTATACCTAAAACTCAAACTAAACTTAAAACCTAAGTCCAAACATAACATACTATTAACCTATAATCCTAAACATCTCCTAACCTAATACCGGTCATTTTCCTTGTTGTAGCAACAAGTGGCGCCCAACGTGGGGCTGTCGCTACTTTGAACAAAGCTGTTGAGAGTTTCTACAGTCCCGTTTGTTCCTAAGTAACCTCCTTTTGTGATGACTGGTGGAGATAACCGCCCAGGAGGGGGTCCTTCAGATACTCCGGCCAATAGTCACACCTCAGGTGACGCTTCTGGCCATGAAACACCTGGAACGGACGGACAACAAGTCGAACCGTCTCTAGGAGACATGCTCAACTACCGAACGCCACCGTCCTCAAGGGCCGTTAACTCGTCTCCTAGGGACGACATGTTGTTCCCAGTTGAACGAATGGATATTACCCCGGAGGGAGTACGAAGGAATTTCTTGCAACTCCGAGACCTCCTAAATGGCTACGTACGAGAGGAGAGATCCAGAGGAGTTAGGGTCAGATTGTCCTACGACGAAGAACCTGTTGTCACCCTCTCACCTGGTCCTCCGTTGTTGGGAACCACTACTTCCCCAGTCACCCAACGTGCCACTACAAATCCTCACACAAATCCTCACCCATACTTGAACAGTCAGGGAGGTATTTACTCAGGAGGAGGAGGTCCTAGCAACTCTGTGCTCTCCCCGGGGACCTCAACATTACTCCCTTATGAAGAAGCCTTGAGGTCATTACCTCTGGCCAGCGGCGCTGTGGCTGCCTCCCTTGCGGCAGCAGCGAGTCTTGCTGGAGGATCTGTCATCCCTCCAGAAACAGTGTATCCCAGCTACTCACAGCCTCAGTACTCGCCCTATGTACCCCCTTACTTCCCCTCGTGGCCGGGAGGGTATCCTTGGCAATACCCCCCACCTCTGAACCAAATGCCCATGACCTCCCTTGCAGGAGGCCAGGGTCCGGAGACCTCTCAGCACATGGTTCAGACCTCTGCGACCGAAACAAGGGGGGAAGCTGTACTTTCGGAGCCTTACCGACCCAAGTCGCTAGAATGTTTCGCCGAACACATCGCTCATTTTGATTTCCCCAATAAGATCAAAATGCCAGCCAATGTGAAAACGTATGACGGTACGGAAGACCCTGATGACCATTTGAATGTCTTCTCTGGGGCAGCAACCGTAGAAAAATGGAACAACGCTGAATGTTGCCACATGTTCATGCAAACCCTGGTGGGACCAGCTCGTCTGTGGTTCTGTGGCCTACCAGCTCGAAGTATTTCCTCCTTTGACGATTTAAGGAGGAGTTTTGTCTCCAACTTTAACCCCTTGAGGAAGTGCACCAAGGATGCTGCCATACTGCACCAAATCCAGCAAGGTGAGCATGAAAACCTTCGTAGCTTCATTGAAAGGTACAAAAGAGAAGGTCTGCAATACAGTGGTGCTACCGAGAAGATTCGAGTGTCAGGTTTTATGGGGGCCATCCGTCCTAAAAAGTTGTTAAGAAGGTTCCATGAAGATGTTCCCCAAACCATGGAGGAGGCATTCGAAAGGGCCGAAGCTTTCCTCCGGGGAGAAGAAGCATTAACTCGGCAAGACACCAGGAAGAGGGATCGAGGGAGCTGGAGAGACAGTTCAACCGGCTCCCGAAGACCTCACTTTCAACCCTACCACGAGAAACGGTCAGGGAAATCCTATGACAATCAAAGAAGCGAAGAAAGGAGACGATCCCCGAGATCAGGGAGGTACCAGGAGAAAGAAAGACAAGTCTTCACTGTTCTCACCAAGACCCCTCAGGAGATACTCTCCACAGAAGAAGTCAAGTACACATTCCGACCTCCCCGACCTTTATCCAAACCAGCTAACAAGAGAGATACTAGCAAACATTGTGCCTTTCACAATGACACAGGGCATCACACAAACGATTGCTACCAGCTGAAGAAAAGAATTGAAGAGGCTGTCAAGTCAGGGGAGCTAGCTCACCTGATCAAAGACATTAAAGGAAGGAAAGATGAAGGACGGAAAGATAAGGAGGTCAACATGGTTAGTCTCGAAGGGTCCCAGCAGGCCAAAAAGGCTCGCACTGAGCCCTGGAACAAGCAGTACATTTGTCTTCCCCCTGCTCCCGATGAGCTGATCGTCACTCCTGTGATAGTGGAGGCTGAACTAGATGGCTTCCCTATAGACAGGGTGTACATGGACTGTGGAGCCTCCATGGAGGTGATGTATGAACGATGCTTCGAATCCCTAAGCCCAGAAATCAAGTCTAAGCTCAGGCACACAGACGCTTCTCTAGTAGGCTTCTCTGGGGAACGAGTACATCCCCTGGGGAAGCTCACACTTAACGTCTGTTTCAGGGATGGAGATTTATCAAGAACGGAAGAGTTAACTTTCTCTGTTATCCGGTACCCTTCAAGTTATAATGTCCTCATTGGAAGGATGGGGATTGCTACTTTCGGCGCTGTAGTCTCGACAACACATGGTTTGATGAAGCTCCCCACTCCCAACGGAATTGCAACCCTAAAGCCAACAGCTGAGGCTCTTCTGATAGCCTCTGTAGAGGAGGCAAGTGATCCCAGAGCACCTGAGACGTCAAGCACTGGTCCCATCCGGGAGATCAGCATAAACCCTGCCTATCAGGAGCAGACCATCAAAGTAAACAATCTGCTCCCTGGTAAGATTATGTCCGAACTAATTAACCTTTTGCAGGAAAATAAGGACGTATTTGCTTGGTGCCCTGGGGACATGACCGGCGTCCCTAGAGATTTGGCTGAACACTCCCTCAACATAGCTCCCTCATACAAGCCTGTGGTTCAAAAGAAAAGGAGCCTGGCCCCAGTCAGGCGCCAGGCTGCTTGCCAAGAGGTAGAGAAGCTCGTCGAAGCAGGTATCCTTAGGGAGGTTCAGTATCACACATGGGTGGCCAATCCGGTCATGGTTGCCAAACAAGACGGATCGTGGAGAATGTGTGTCGACTTCAAAGATCTCAACAAAGCCTGCCCCAAGGATTGCTATCCCTTGCCCGAGATCGATTGGAAGGTAGACTCTCTCACCGGTTTCCAATACAAGTGCTTCTTAGATGCCTACAAGGGGTATCATCAAATTCAAATGAAGCAGGAAGATGAAGAGAAAACGGCCTTCCACACTGACAAGGGAATCTTTTGTTACAAGAAGATGCCCTTCGGGCTGAAGAATGCCGGAGCCACCTACCAACGGTTGGTGGACCAAGCTTTCTCGGAACAAATTGGGAAAAATATGGAAGCCTACGTTGACGACCTTGTCATCAAAAGCAAATCTGGGGAGGCCATGATCAAAGACATCCAAGAAACATTCAAGAATCTTCGAAAGATAAATATGAAACTCAATCCTGTCAAATGTTCTTTTGGGTTCGAGGAGGGGAAGTTTCTTGGCCATATAGTTGGGAAGCAAAGCATCAAGGCAAACCCAAGCAAGGTCCAAGCTGTACTTGAAATGAAGTCACCGGCTACCAAGAAGGAAGTGCAAAGCCTGAACGGTAAAATTGCTGCCCTAAAACGTTTCTTGCCCAAGTCCGCGGAAAAGTCCTTACCTTTCTTTAAAACACTTAAAAATTGTGTTGACAAGAAGGACTTCCGTTGGACAGCTGAGGCAGAGGCTGCCTTCTTGGAACTCAAAAAACACATAGCTTCCCTGCCCGAAATGGCAGCCCCTGAGGAAGGGGAAGTAATAACAGTTTATCTGTCTGCAGGGATGGAGGCAGTGAGCTCAGTCCTCCTAGTTGATCGAGGCAAGGAGCAAATCCCTGTCTACTTCGTTAGCAGAGCTCTGAAGGACGCTGAAGTTAACTACACTCCCATAGAAAAGCTAGTGCTAGCCCTTGTGCACACTGCCAAGAGGCTAAGGAGGTATTTCCAAGCTCACCCAGTGAAGGTCATTACAGAACAACCCATACGATCCGTCTTGGAAAAACCAGAAGATTCAGGAAGATTGGCAAAATGGGCCATTGGCCTAGGGGAGCACAAGATAGAATACCTGCCAAGGAGGGCTTACAAAGGGCAAGTGTTTGCTGACTTCCTTACTGAGCTGCCTATCCTGCAAAACGAGGAAGAGATGAATGAGGTTGAAGAACAACCTGACCTCAAGGGGAAATGGTGTCTTTTCACCGATGGAGCCTCAAGTGTAGAGGGTTCCGGGGCTGGTCTCGTCATCAAGGACCCCCACGGAACCGAATACACTTATGCCCTCCGTCTGGACTTCCCCTGCACCAACAATGTTGCTGAATATGAGGCCCTCCTGGCCGGGTTGAGATTGGCAAAAAGAATGAAGATCCAGGAGCTAAAGGTCTTCGTTGATTCGAATCTGGTGGTCAAGCAAGTGAACGGGGGATACACAGCCAAGGAACCCTCCATGATTAGGTATAAAGACAAAGTCAAGGAACTCATCAAAGAGTTCACAGTCTTCACCCTGGAACAAGTGTCAAGGACCAAGAACAAGCAAGCAGATGCTCTCAGCAAGCTGGCCTCCCTGACATTTGCTCACCTAACCAAGAAGGTTCTCGTTGAGGTGCTGAAAGAACCCTCCATTGACGACAAAGAGGTACAAGATGTTGTCACCGAAACCGAATCCACATGGATGACACCCATTATGTCCTACCTAAAAGAGGGGAAGCTCCCTGAAAACGAACAAGAAGCTAAGCGGTTAGCCCTCAAGGCTAAGCAATATGTGATCGAAGATGACAAGCTTTACAAGAAGGGATACTTGGCACCCTTACTAAGGTGTGTTGGTCCTAATCAAAGCAACTACCTCATCAGGGAGGTACATGAGGGCATATGTGGCATGCACGCCGGGCCTCGCTCAGTGGTATCCAAGCTCATGAATTTGGGCTACTATTGGCCCACCATGCACAAAGATGCCTTTGAAACGATCAGAAGATGTGAAGCTTGTCAGTTGCAAACACCGGTGAAGACTAATCCCAAGCATGATCTTGTTCCCATCATCTCAGCATGGCCCTTTCACAAGTGGGGAATGGACATCGTGGGTCCCTTTCCACAAGCTCCTGGGAAGTTAAAGTTCCTTCTTGTAGCTGTCGACTACTTTACCAAATGGCCAGAAGTGAGGCCATTGGCAACCATATCTGGGAGGCATGTGATAAGTTTCGTATGGGAACAAATAGTTTGCAGATATGGGCTGCCAGGGGAGATGGTAACCGACAACGGGAAATAGTTTGCCAACAAACCCTTCAGCAGCTGGTGCTCCGAACTAGGCATCAAGCAAGTATTCAGCTCTGTAGCTTACCCCCAGTCTAATGGGCAGGTGGAACGTATGAATAGAAGTATTGTCGAAGGCATCAAAGCAAGGCTGGGAAGATATGGCAAGAAGTGGGTTGATGAACTCCCAAGCGTTCTATGGGCTATTAGAACCATGGAAAAAACGAGTCACCAAAAGACACCCTATAGCCTGGTCTTCGGAAGCGAAGCTGTAATACCTGCCGAAATAGGGGTAAGCTCAGGGAGAAGTGTTCGTCAAGATGCTCAACGCAACCAAAACGAGATCCTGCTCAACTTGGACCTCCTTGAAGAGTCAAGAGATCAAGCCTCAATCAGGGAGGCAAGATACAAAAAGAAGCTCGAGGCTTACTATAACACAAGAGTGAAGAAGGAGTCCTTCAAGCCAGGGGATCTCGTGTTAAGATGCAACGAAGCCAGCAGGCAGCAGGATGTGGGGAAGCTAGGTCCCCGATGGGAAGGTCCTTATGTCATCAAGGAGGCCCACAAGGGAGGATCCTATAAGCTAGCTGACCCGAACGGCAAGATGATTCCAAGACATTGGAGTGACAAGCACCTAAAACGTTTTTATGTTTGATGGTTGTAAACGTCTCTTTGTATCCAAAGAATTATGATCAATGAATGGATGAACTATGTTTCTTTTTATTAAACTTGTCGCTTATCTTATCAAAGGGTGAGCCCCTCCTAACCAGGCTCCATGGGATCCGGCGCTATACCTACCCATGAAACGGGGATGAGCTCCTAGGCCACAACTGCTCAACAGGTAACAAGGCTAAGTGACCTTCCTGTATACAGGGTGAGTCCCTAATACAATCCACGACTCCATGGGACAAGTCCTTAGAAGGAAAACCTAGACCCATGAAAGAGGGTGAGCTCCTCACACCAAGACAGCTCCCACATGTTCACAATACACAAAAACGAACATAACACTTAGAAACCATTAAAAGAAAAGGTTTCAAAAGCTGATAGGATAAGCATTGCATCGGTTCCTTAGCTAAGTATCCTAAGTTGGGTGACTGCAGCATCCACCTTTAGGAAAAAAGTTAAAGACATTGCAAACACTATAAACGACAAGCAACGGAGCAAACACAACCAAACATTAAGCATAATAAAGGCATCACCCCTAACAGGGGGAGCATTCCATTAAAAACATTAAAAAGCCACAAGGGCTGAGTACATCAAAAGGGAACAAGATAACATCCATGAACAACTAAACAAAGACCTAAACAAAGGCAGATCAAGGAGTAGCTAAGTCTGTGGCTTCAGGGGTGGAATCGTCCTCACCGGTGGAAGCCAGGGTTTTGTTACCAACATCATCATAGAGAGAATCAGTGTCAAGACCTTCAAATAGATCATCCTCACTGGAGGGAGGGAGCGACTCGACCTCCAAGGCTTGAAGGGGGGAGGGATTCTCAAATACCTGCTCCAAATTAGGAGTCTTTGAAGGTTCAGCAGGCTTTGAACGTTTCGAACTACCCTCCCCGCCGTCAGCACCATCCAGCATGATCTTTAAGGGCCTCTTAGACACATAAGAGTTGAACACCTCGTCAGCCACATCCTTCTTCAGGCCCTCTGGCTCCAAGTTTTGCAGAAAGGAGAGGGGCTGCTCAGCAGATTTAGCAATGGCTGAGATGTAAGGATAAATGGCCAACTCCATGGCCTTAACGGTGTTCACAAACTCTTCCCCTGATGAAGGCTTGAAGGACGGCAGCTCCTCTAGCACCTGACCCTCTTGAGCTGCTTTAAACCCAGCTTGAACCCCTCCATGGCGACCAAAAGATATCGCTTTAGCATAAATGTCTGCCAGAGGGGCATTAAACTCTTGGGAGTGCAGGAGGTTGGTAACAAAACGGGCGACACCCTTGGAGATCAACCACTCTTTCTCCTCGGTCAAGCGGTCCACCTGGACCCGGAGCTCCATACCAACTTTTTCCACAGCCATCTGCTCTTGCTTAACCGCCTCCCTTGCCCGGGCCAGACCTGCCCTCTCCTCTGCCACCTTCGCCTTCTCATCATTCAAACCTTTGAACATTTTGTCAAACTTTTCTTTCTCCAAACTAAGCTGGGTCCTAGACACAGCCAGCTCATGCACCAAGTCCTTCTCTCGTGCAACATACCTAGCCAAATCCTCTTTGGCCTTCACCAACTCCACTTCGTGCTCATCATAAACTTTCTCAACCTGCTCTCTCCTCAACATCAACTCTCCCCATCTAGCCATACCGTCAGGAAACAAAGATAAAAACTGACCAAAGTGATAGTACATCTTTTTCATCACATCCTTGTCCATCCACTCCTTGTGCAGTTCCCTCTCAGCATCAGGAACACAATGATCGATAAGATCACGGCATACAGAGGCTTTCTTCAGCACATCAGAAGCCTTGATGTCCCAATCTGGCACAAACACTCCTTCACCAGGCTCCTTTTGGGAGGGAGCCTCAGCAACCTCCTTAACAACAGCCTTCGAGCTTTCACCTCCCTCAGACAACAGCAGCTTCGAACCAGCACCCTTAACCACCACATCTTTCGGCTTCTTGAACACTGCATCATCCTTCTTGGGAGAAGACAAAGTAAGCTTCCCCTTCCCTGGGGCAGGGGAAAACCCCAGAGCTGAAGCTATCAGACTAGAATCCTGGTCTTCGTCTTCTAGGACCAAGGGGATGGCAGAAGAGCTCCCTTGACCTGAGGAAGCAGTCTGCAGCCGCTTACTGGAGCGGCGAACAGTAACAGACTTCTTCCCAGAAGGAGCCTCAGGAGCCACAGAAGAAGTAACCACACTTGTGTATTCCCCTTGAAAACGAATGTGCTCAGTCCTCACAATCACATTCTGACCCTCAGCAACACTTTTCACCTTGAATTTCACATCTGCGATATCATCAAGGGCCAGAAAATCCAAGGTACTCATCTCTGCACAAAGAAAACAAGGGGTTAGACAAACAGTTAATAAACAAGATACCAAGAAGGAGCCAGGGAGACACATACCCTCCCCACCATGATAAATCACCGGGTCTGTTTCAGGGTCATCCCAGTTCTTACTCAGTCCCATCATCACCAAGAAGTCCTCAGGAAAAGTTCGAAGACGAGTAGGAAAGCTACGAAGCTTCTCCAAGAGTTCCTGATCAAGGGTGTCAGGATCAGGCTCTTTCTTGTTCAAAGGAGCATCCGAAACCCTTCTAGGGGCCTTGAAGGGGAGGAAATCAGCATTCAAAAAGAAGAACTTGTCCTTCCACGGAGAGACAAGGCCAATGACACTAGAAATCAGAGCCGGTTCACATTGGGTCTTCTCGATGGTAAACCAGTTACCATTTTTGGCCAATCTAAAGAACCTCCGGTACATGGACACAGACGGCTCATAACCAAGACAACGACACACAATCTCAAAATGTAAAACCCTAGCGACCCCAGAAGGACATAACTGATCGAGTGAAAGCTGATGATACTCTAACACATTTAGAAAAAACTTGGAAAAAGGGTACCTCAGGTTCCCCTGATCGAACTGACGAGTATACACAGCCACCTTACCGGTCGGAACAGAGGAAACAGGGGTTTTCCCCTTCGGAACGGAAGGCTCAAAAGACAAAGGAATACCAAATTCAGTACAAAATTTCTCGTCATCCGACTTGTATAACCGTGTAAACTGAGAAGCAAGATCGGTTTTTGACATAATGAAAACAAAAAGCAAAGTGTGAAGAAGGGAGAGTGTGCTTACCAAACTTTATAGGAAGAAGAAGGGATCGCCGGTTGGAGAGGATCGTGGGAGAGAGAGAAGGCGGTTTTCTAAATTGGGAAGTGATTAAAGGATAAAAGAGGGAGTTACACCTTTATAAACAATTTGAAATTTAAAATAATTAATATAAGGCGGTTACCAAGGCAAACCGTCCCTCAGCTAGCCACTAGGATGATGTCAGCCTGCTCCTTGTCAAATCAGCAGTCATTAAGGGCAGCTGATGGGACACATGCCTACTCCCAAGGAAGCAATGATGGATAAGCTATATTATTTAAAAATATGACCATCAGGGCAATTGCTTGGCCAGGAACTTACACGAGTTTCAAGGAAGGGCAAGAAATGATACCAACGCTCCCAGGGGGGAGCTTGGGGTCTAAAAAGCTACCCGATACAAACACGAGTTTGCAACCGGGGAAAAATGACAATAAACAAGTCACAAGCACTTCTAACTTCTTTACAAATGCTTATGACTGGGGGGCTGATGACGTGGGTCCTAAAACGACGACGTTCAAACCCCTCGTCAAAAAAGATAAGCAAAATCGAGTTGATTAGGAGGTAGCCCGGCTTATTGGAGCTGATACAGGGCAGCATACCTGCCATGCGGAAGCCTCTGGGCAAAAGCAAACAGTAAAAGTCTTGAAAATGACAAAAGTGGGTTTTGGCTTATTATCATGCAAGAAACAAAAACAACACACAGCTCCATAACTTGCCTAGGAAATGATAAAAGCTGAAAACACCCAAAAAGGGCAAAGTCTCACTGCAGGGAGCCGATAGAGGGTCAAACACCACCAGGTATAGAAAGGAGGCTACCCTGAGGGAGCTCCTGGGCAGAATTTCATTGCCTATATAAGGAGACTCTTGGGGTAACATTCCACACACACTCTTACTCATTCTCTCTACTCTTTTACTCTCTATTTCATTATTCCCAACTCCAAAAGAATAGACACTTATTCTCACGCCGGAGTCCAAACGCAGGAGGCCCCCTCCTGCGTTAAGGCTAACGGTGTCTGCTACCCTTGTGCAGGTCCTTCCAGGAGCTTGAAGACCCCCTAATCCTTCAACCAAATCTATACCTAAAACTCAAACTAAACTTAAAACCTAAGTCCAAACATAACATACTATTAACCTATAATCCTAAACATCTCCTAACCTAATACCGGTCATTTTCCTTGTTGTAGCAACAATCAGAAAATAAAGAAAACAAGATTTTAACGTGATTCACTCCTAATAGTCCTAATGAAAAACCTAAATCCACGGGTTGCGACTAAGGTTTGAATTTTATTATTACATTTTAGCTCAGAACCATATATATTACAATTTAACTAGTAGGATAGGGTTAAAAAAAAAAAAACTAGTAGGATAGGGTTTAAAACTTTGTAACCAAGATACACGTACACTAATAGAAAACTGCTAAGTTTTCGACAGCAACATTTGTCGAAAATAGTCATTATCCACAAATTTGCCACAATTTTTTTCCTAGGAAAAAACTTGTCGGAATTCCAGCTAGCGACAGATTTGCCACAAAATCTTCGGCAATATTCCGGGAAACTCTCTTGTCGCACAATTTCCGACAAAATTCTTGCAAAACTTTTTTTATGATTTTTCGACAATTCTTTGACAAATTCACATTTTTTATTTTTTTTTCTAAAATTAATAATAGTAAGAAAAATAATTTGCGACAAAATTCCTACAATTTTTTTTTAAAAGTTTTCGACAAATTTCCCACAAAAAAGTACTAATATTTGCGACTAAGTTGCGACAAATATGTTTTCCAAACTTTCGACAAAACTGCGACAAGTATGGTTTCCAATGTTTTTGACAAAATTGCGACAAATAGTAATAATTTAAAAAAAACAAAAATAGCATTAATGTTAATGCAAAAAAATGCAGCAAAATAATCAAAGATTCCAAATATAAACATATTAATAGTCATAAAATAATAATACAAAAAATCCTAATCAAAAGCATCTTATTTGATTAAAAAATAAAATCCGATCTTTAACATTCCAATACATAATATAACATGAGTTTTTTTTTTTAATTCTTGCCGATGTTTTTCACCATTTCTTCCATACTTTCTCCATGCCGCTTGGTCGGCCCGCTCTTGTTCGCGTTCTTGTTGAAATTGTTCGAAACGGGCTTTTATGTTTTGTCAGGCCTCTCATTCTCTTTCTAATTCCGCTTGAACTTTTTGAAGCTAAAAGTTGACAAAAAATATAATTAATACCTATTAACAACATGAAACTCAAGAATTACCATGGAATTAACCAACTTGTCCCACGTGATGGCACACCAAAATACTTACAACTATACTTCTATGCAGTGGCGGATCTAGGCCACAAAATCAGTAGTAACGTTTTTAATTTTTTTCATTTTAGTAGCAACGTTTTTCAAATTTTCGTAAAAAAAAAACAAATTTTCCACTACGCACGCGAAGTTGAGCCGCAACGTCCACGACCCCTACTTAAGCCCTATGTCCGCCTCTGCTTCTATGATCTTGCTACTGAGTTAGACCTTCGGTTGTGTTGGTAACATATGCTCACCTTTTGCACCTTGATTGTGCCTAGCACCTTCGACTACCTAGGTCCAAACTCCAAATATACACATATGCTATATTAGCAGGTAGCATATTAAACGAAAAAAAAAACGTAACACAAACATAATATATATGACATATGTACGCAATCTATAACTTTGCATATGGTTAAATCATAGGAGACTAAAGACCATGCATTTATGCAACTAAAAATCCTTTTATACATAATATGAAAGCAACCTACAAATGAAAAAAATGATAATATTTCAAAGCTAAAAGTAAAAGCCAATGGTGCACCTGTACATTGTAGACACACATATATTATATAGAACTTGTAGCATCAAATATTTACCATAACTCATGACTGTTGCAACATAACCATCAAATATTATATAGACACACATATATAAAAACTTACCATGATCAAGTCAAGCATTATTTAAAAAGAGAAAAGAAGGCATCATTCTCCTTCAAGTCGTTTCTCCTCTGCTTCCTATTAGCTTGATAGGAAAACAAACATGTTTAAGAAGAACCGGACTTACCTCAAGCTATTGTCATGAAACAATCACATGAAAGAAAAAAATCACTAAGCAAACTACACACCAAGCAAAACAATAACATATGTATCAAAAATCTGCCCCAAAACTGATCATCAATTCAGATATGTTTCAAGAGTGCACGATTCTTTTGTTCCTTTCTTTTATTAAATAAACAATTTTAAGTTTCTTCTTTTTTACCCATACAAAAGACTTTAAATTGACACATCTAAATCGCACAACATCAACAATTTTTTTTAGCAAATTATATTAGCCAGTTACATCATCTTGCATAAAATAATTAGCTTGAACTCACCATTTTTTGCTGAGCCTACTCAAAATGACTTAAGCATTTCAACAAATACATGGTGGCCTGAACCGTATCCCCAACCCTGCAAATGGAATCAGATGAAAAATCGAAGGTCAGAAACAAAACCTACAGACATTCAGTTTCGGTTGGAAAACAATCTAAAGGTCAAAGAAACAAAAACCCAACCTATGATTCGAAATGAAATTGGTGGATTAAAATGAACCTGAAATCAACCGTACGATGTATCAAAGGGTCACACACACCTTGCAAGTTGCAACCTTATCATCACTTCTACAACATATCAATCTTTGGCCAAACAAAACTACTTACAAGTAGCGTTCTAGCTGTGCTCGGGGGTTGGGATCGTAGATCGGTGCTCCAATAAACACACACAACAAGAATACGAAATAATTTTTACAAAAAATTAAAAGATAAAAAAATGAAAAAAAGTAACCTTTACAACATCAAGATTTCGCTGTAAATGCGTAGGAAGTCAAGATTTCGTTAATTTGTTACACATTTACAACAAAATCTTGATGTTGGAAAAACCACGTCGGAAACCATTTACTACACATATACTATGCAATTTTCAACGCATTTCCTACGAATATATGGTGTAGAAAATTTGCGACGCATTTCCTACGCCATTCCTATGCAAATTCCTAAGTATTTGTCTCTATTGTGTAACAAATTTGTTAAAAAAAATTAGGGTTTTTTGTCGTCACAAATGCGTAGCAACTTTGTCAAAATTTGTGACGCATTTTTTTCCGTAGGAAAACTTTTGTAACAAATAGCCAATTTTCTAGTAGTGTTATAGGTGGATCATTGTTTGCGCGCGGGTTATCTTTCGAGCTTATGAAAGTATCCAAGATCGAGTTTACGTACTTGTGTTCTGCGTTTTATGATAACCAATCTTTATACACGACTACTAGGTTGCGCGTAACCACACAATTCACATACAGGTTGCTACGGAAAAAATATACTTACCACTTGATTTAAAACTGCTAAGGCAACAACATATAAATATGTTTTCACCACTTTGATAATGCTATGATCTAAGTGGTACGGCCGGTACTTATCCCCATGCATTGTCAGTCAATGGTAGTGTTTACACGTAAAATTGTGACGTGGTGGATATATAGAGTTAATCCATACTTGCTCAAGAAATATATATGTATATAAACGTTTTGATAAAATGTTTCTCTATAAAGTTTATAAACGTTTTAATAAATTATTTGAATTGTGTTTCAAGCCTCTAGTTATTAGATGAAAATAACCTTCTTAGTTAAAGGATTTGAAAAGAAAAAAAAAAGTCAATTTTATTTGGTACCAAACAAACATGTATCTAGACTACACTTGCCTAGAGTATATAAACCTTAAACTCTAAATAATTTTAATAAGTTACATAAATAGTCCATATATCTATATACGGAATAGAATGCCCTTTCGTTCAACAAAAGAAAAAAGATGGAGTTTAAAAAAGAAATGAAAATATTGATCCTTTGAAACCATAGGTTACGATATGTTAAGAACTATATTTCATGTCCTCAATCATAACCATTAAGTTACATATCGAAAGGTAGGCTAAAAGAAGATAAAGATTCCACTTATATACAAAATACAAAGGTTTCTTGGAAACATGCACACGACTAACACTGCTTCTGAAATCAATGGACTAACATTCACGGACTGGCTTCGTAGTTTGCAATTCCAACAAAATTACAAAATCTCTACTTTCGATTCCTGATTTCTACAGTTGTAGTTTGATGACATGTTGTTATTCTACGAACTTGTTTTCCTCATCATCACTTCTACACTCACGGGTTGCATTTATCAACTCTTCTATATATAAAACATTTTAACACCAAACAACCCTAAAAACACAAAACACTCTTTAAGGGATCCAAAACCCTAGCTAATCATGGGTTCCAAGATCTCAGCCATGTTCTACATCTTCTTGATTTGCATGTCAAGTACTTCATTACCTTTGGTGTTTGGTTGGAAACATTGCCCACCATGTAGCCCACCTCATCACCAACCCCATCCACCTTCAACCAAACCACCTCATCATGGTGGACATGGTGATAAGGGGTCTCCGCCTAAAACTAGGCCACCCAAGACAAGACCACCTATTGTTCTACCACCTATAGTATGTCCTCCTCCAGTCACTAGACCGCCTAAAACTCCGCCTATTGTTCTACCACCTATCGTGATGCCTCCACCGGTTACTAGACCGCCTAAAACTCCGCCAATTGTTCTCCCACCCATCGTGATGCCCCCTCCCGTTATAGTACCACCGCCTGTCTTACCACCTCCTATTTTACCACCGCCAATCGTGATGCCCCCTCCACCGTACACGCCCCCTGGTGGCGGAAAAGGTGGAGGAGGCAAAGGAGGAGGTGGTAAGGGAGGGGGTGGCAAAGGAGGTGGTGGTGGTGTAATGCCAACATGTCCAATAGATGCATTAAAACTAGGGGCATGTGTGGATGTGTTAGGAGGATTGGTGCATATAGGATTAGGGGATCCAGTGGAAAATGTGTGTTGTCCACTGCTTAAAGGGTTGGTTGAGCTAGAAGCAGCAGTGTGTCTTTGCACTACCATAAGGCTTAAGCTTCTTAACCTAAACATTTTCATTCCTCTTGCTCTTCAAGCCTTGGTGACTTGTGGGATGACACCTCCACCTGGTTTTGTGTGTCCACCTCTAGTTTGAATAAAAATAAAATACAATAAGTGGTGCTATATGTAGCTATCTAGGGCAGCATGCATGAGAGCTAGGGATCATTATTGAGGATGATGAATTAGCAATAGTTATAAGTTGTTGCTCCTTTATGTAAGTTTGTAACTTCTATGCGTTAATCAATGTACTTAATGTAATTTTTACCTATCTTTCATGTGATTTCTGATATAGGCATGTCATTAACATTAAGACCATGCGCAATTGGCATTATAGGGTTGTGGCTTGATAACGCCCCAACACTACCCCTTGGCCATTATAGGCGTACGAAGAGGAAGCGATGTTTCTAGTATAATGCCAAATAAGGAGAAAAAATGAAAAATAATGATTGAATTTAAAGAGCGGTAAGGGTCATTAACCATAACACATTTTTAAACGGACATTATAATGACGATGTGGTGGAAAATTTCCCACGCATTACGGATGGTGGGGGTAGCTCCTTTTGACTACCATAGAACCATTTAATCCTATATTACCACCTCATTTTTATTCTAAGCTACTCTAAATCCAAAAAAATACACTCACAACTCCTCTCTACAGTCCAAACACTTTTTTCTTTTGTTAAAATAAAAATAAAATTAAACAATTATTATATATTAACAAATACCGTTTATTATAAAAAAACATATAATTATAAAATAATACCACCGTTTTCATATATAAAACAAGAGTGAATTTCTTTTTGAGTCCTTTTGTTATGTTGGTTTTAACTACTTAAGTATAACATTTTCATTTTTAACAATTTGAAACCTAGTGTTTACATTATGTTACAATCTGAGTCTAATTTTCTAACGTCGTTAACTAAGTCAGTTAACTATAAGGCTATTTCAGTTATTTTACACCTAGGTACAACTCTGAAATGCATAAGGTATAACGAACAACTCTTTATATATTGCATAAATAAAATATAATATATATATAATAAATATAATATATAATATTTATTCCTACACGCTCTCCCTCTCTCCCTCACACACACACACACATACCTGCACACACTTTCTTCCCCACCTTTCCCCCACCCGGCCACCCCACCACCATCCACCGTTGCACCATCACACCTCCACGACCACACCACACCGCCCTCACCTCAACACCACTGTTGCAAACCTCACACACACCTACATACATAATCTCTCCCCCACCCGACCATCTTACAACCATTGCACCATAAACCACCACCTTTCCAAAGCCACTAGTATCTGTTAAACTTGGAGAAAACTAAAACTTTGATGGATTTTTTTAAACTACGAAAGTTTATTTCTTTTGGAATGAATAATTACAATTGAGAATCAATCTATTTATAGCTAGAGAATCCTAACCTAAAACCAATTCTAGCCTTGCTAAAATACTTAATAATAAAAGACTAATACTTATCTAATACTAATAGATAATTCAAATAATAATTAAACAAACTTAATTATTATTTTACTCGTTTAGTCTTTCGACTTTAGCCATTCGAGTGATATCGCCACAATTTTAACACTCCCTCTCGACATCAACTATAAACCTCTTTCTACTACAATTTTCATACCGGGTTGGTGTTGGATCTTTCACACCCCCTCTTAACACCGACTTCACTCATTCCAATCTTGAACACTGGATACGGTTCAAACGTCTTTACTCCTGGTAATACATTTAGCTTGATTATTTGCTCCCTCTTGACCTCAAGTCGATAGTTTGCACTCTCTTGAACTTGAACTCGACTAATAACGAAGCTCAATTAACTGGAAGAAGGGATAACTTATCAACTGCCTTCAACCGTATTGGATCAAAGGGTTCACCATGATCTGATCAAGATCTATTACCACTGCCTTTGAACGAGTCTTTTTCTTTTTTCAATCTACCAAACTACCCCGACACACAGAGTTTAGACCATCTCGACACACGGTGATGGCACATCATCGTTGAATCAAATACTGACCGATATTGATAACCAAGAGAGCCTTAACCTAGAAAACTTTTAATCAAGAGAAGGGCATACAATTCGATCAGCCTTCAACTCGATGAACACCGAAACTAAGTTGACACATAACCTAGATGCAACCCATTTGCTTATCAACCACTAATAGCGACATCAACTACATGTCAATCTGTTTTTCGCTCGCCAAACGGTTTCCTTAGCTTCCCACTTTTTCATTACTTTAGCGACACACCCGATGGGTTTTCTAGCTGATGAGTACCCGATTTTGATTAAACTTGATACTTGTCGGAAACCCTCTTTTAATCGTCTCTGAAATCACATGATAATCAAACCCGTCTGAACCCGTAACTTAGACCGAAATACTCGAACTTAATTTCACACGTTTATTGTTGGTCCAGCCATTCTTCGAGTCTCTTATCTCCTTTCAATAAACATAGCATGCTCCATCATGACATATCTATCGCATTTACGTGTAGCCATGCAAGAATATGGAGTTAATTATGTTATCATCTTGGGTGGTGTGTGAATTAATCACGAAGTTATATATTTCCACCAATTAACTCTTGAAAACCATGCACGTACATGATCACTTGTGTAGTTGTGTTTAACCCACGATTCAATTTCAACACACTTGATTGTTGCGATTCTAAAAATTGAGGTGCTTGTTTGCTATGGAATTTCTTCTTCAGTCGTTACTCTTGACTTAAGTAACGAGCCAAGTTGTTCACAACTTTCTTAATTGACTATATCGGCCTTAATCAAGCTGCTCGGATTCTTGCAAACTTGTTCAGGCTATCAATCGGTTCAACGGTCTTCGATCACAGCAGTTTCAATCGGTCTTCAAGTCGACTCGATTCTTCGACCGGTTCTTGCATTCAAGATCTGGTCGGTTTCTTTAATTCTTGCGACAACGGCCTTTTTAGATTTTTGGAACTTTATGCGATTATCTGATTGAAAAACTTCACAGCTTTGGAACAATTTCTTTGGCACCTTCTTGACCAACTCTCTTTTACTAGTCGTCTACCTTGGGTCGCTTACAGCCTCTTACCAGAATCGTCAACCCTGCGATCGAGCTTTCTTCTTCGGCCCCAAGATCTTTCTTCGATGCTCTATTCCTTTTTCCAACACTCGGAATTTAGTCACCTCCAGTTGCTGGCCGCAGGTCTCTTTCTTTTCTTCAGTTGCCATTCGAACAACTTTCACATGCTTGATCATCTTCTCATATACGTGGATTTTAATTCCACCTAACCTTACTGCATCGGCTTCCACCGCTGTTCACCGTCGCTGCAGGCCTGCTAGGGGCTGCCCCATTGTCGAAACCGACTCTTGAAACTGTGGCTTTGATACCACTTGAACTTAGAGGAAACTAAAAATTTTATTGATTGGTGGATTTTTTTTAAACTACTAATGTTTATTTCTTCTGGGATGAATAATTACAATTGAGAACAAATCTATTTATAGATAGAGAATCCTAACCAAAAACCAATTCTAGCCTTGCTAAAATACTTAATAATAAAAGACTAATACTTATCTAATACTAATAAATATTACAAATAATAATTAAATAAACTTAATTATTATTTTACTCATTTAGTCCTTCGACTTTAGCCCTTTGAGTTGATATCGCCACAGTTTTAACAGTATCACACGACAACCACCCACCTCCCACCACACTACACCACATCGATATGAACCCAAACCCCCCAAATCCAGATCTGAACCCTAATCCCCAAACAAAAACAGGTCAAAATAATGGTGCCTACTATCTTCGATTAACACAATTTTTCGTTGCAGCAACAATAATGGCGTCTGTGGTTAGTTATAATGTTGTTGTATGAAGGATGATGGTCGGCTGGAGACGTGGACAAATTTAGAAGTTATTACATAGAGCATTTGTACCACACGAAACAAAATTTGTCTTAGACTTCTTAAACTTTGACGTAAATTACAACTTTATGTAAGGTAGTAGAAAAGATTTAGATATTCATGAACTCGGATTATTATCTATAATTATTAAAATGCTGGAAACAAAATCCTTTTAGTGACGAAGAAATTGTTTAAGTACTCGTATTAATTAAGTTTAATAATCATGCTAACTAGTGTGTTGCATTTCGCGCGTTGCGCGAGGTTCGGCTATGTGCGTGGTGTGGTTGTACGTTATCCACATCTTAAATTAATTACCAGGAAGCATACACATTAATATCAGTATGTGTTCATCACAACCAAAAACCATTGGTCCATAGGACCCTTGATTGACATTTTTTAAGTAATGCATTAAACAAAAAGTTTGTCATATTCGAAAACATCTTAAAATGTCTTGATATGCATACATGAAGTGTAGATACACGAAATGCGACTAGTGATTGGATCTACAAAGTTAACATGTGTTAAAAAGTGCTGATGGGTTGAAAGTGGAATGCTGATGGGTTGAAGGTAGAAGAAATGGGCGAACGTGGAAATTACACAGAAAAAGTGGGCGAATGTGGAACAAACTGGGCGAATGTAGAATCAGTTTGGGCGAATGTGGAAAGATTCCACATTCGACCAACACAAATGGGCGAATGTGGAAAGATTCCACATTCGACCATCACAACTGGGCGAACGTGCAGAGTCTATAAATAGATTTTGTGAGTTTTTGAGAGGAAGAGAGTTAAAAGAGAGTCATTAGGTGTGTGTGTTTTCAGGTGTTGTTCCAGAGAGGTTTGAGATAGTGTGTGTGTGATCTAGATTAACTGTAATTGAATTGTAATCAAGTTTATGAATGAGTTAATCTATGAAAAGCATTGAAAATGACTTTGATTGTGTTTTGATTTGAGTTTATATCAGTTTGTTCAAAGCTAGGGTTTCCGCACCTGGTTTTGTAACTTGTATGATCATATAATCCTGTTTTCGTGTCAAATAACATCCTCTACAAAGTGGTATCAGAGCATAGAGGATCATACAACAACAAATTGATAAACTCAGAGCTGATTTGGACATTATTTTGATCAATTCACATCTGTTTTTGTATAAAAATGGTTTTTGAGTGTTTTTGAAAGAATTAGAGTTGATTTTGTGGTTAAAATTCAAAATTCCAAGTATTAAAGTTGTTCCAAATCATCTCCGAAGCAAAACCTGATCAAGATCAATCAAATTCACAAACTTTTGAAAATCAGAGATCAAAATAACCGTTTTTCAAAGTGTAACCGTTTTTCAAAAACATAAAATGGGCGAACCTGGAAAGTTTTGGTCGAAGGTGTGTAGTTTTGGGCGAACCTGAGTGTGTTTTTGGGCGAACCTAGAAATAATTGGGCGAACCTAGAATTTTTCTGTTGAAGTTTTCACATTCGGCTCACATTTTTCACATTCGGGTCATCGGGGGTACGAACCTAGAACCAAAACGGGCGAACCTGGAGTAGTTTTGGGCGAACGTGAAAAGTGTTAGTGTGTTTTTACTTTCTGGTGAGATTTTACATTCGGGTATCACTGTTTGGGCGAATCTGAATCAGAAAGGGACGAAGGTGAAGTCATTCTGGGCGAACCTAGAACTTGTGTTTGGATATTTTACATTCTGGTCAAAATTCTACCTTCGGGTAAACTATTTTGGGCGAAAGTAGACAAAGTAGACTTACCAGGGGCGAACGTAGAATTTAGGGCCTAAAAATTTCGAAAGCCTGATTTTAGAAAATTTTTGAAATATTTTTGGAAAAATGATGGATTACTTATATAGAACGGAAGAGGATATCAGAGCTCTAGTAGAAGCTGAAAGAAAGCGACAACGATTACTGAGACAAAATTCTCAAGTTGACAACATTTGGGGATTTCCAATGACACCGAAACCAAATGATGAAATGGTACATGTTGACAAATGTGTTAACAAAGAAGGTGTTCATAGGAATGTTGTATGTTTAGCCAAACAAATGAGACATGATGATTCCAGTGAATTGTCAAAGAGTGATTTGAGTTCTGATACGAGTTCAGAACAAAGTAAATCAGAACAGAGTGATACCTCAAATGGTGATGCAAAATCTGATAATGGTAATAAATCAGATGATGAGGTAAGTGCTAGTTGTTCTAAATGTGTCAAGTTGAATTGTGAATTGATGACACTTATTGAGGACAAACAGAAACTAGCAAATGAACTAGAAAATTGTAAAAACCAAATTAAAGTTTTTGAAAACAATGAAAAAGATTTGTTAAATAAAATTGAATCTTTAAAGAAAGAAAAGTTAGAAATGAATAAAAGTGTTTCAAAGAATACTTCCACATCAGAGTTGGAAATCACAACACCTTGTGTTGCTAATTCTGATTGTGAAGTGAAACCAAAGTTTGAACAGAAAACTGAAAATGTTGAAACAACTTCTGAATCTGAAGAAAAACCCATATTCAGTTTTCCTGAAGGAGTTAAAGGATCCTACATGTTGGAAGGACGTGACAAATTGATTTTCAACAAAGATTTTCTAATTGAGAATATCGAACAATCTCTACTTAAATGTATTTTTGTTGATAATATCGATTTGTTAAATCAGTTTAGAAATCAATTTGATCATCTTCATTTTGAACTCAGTCCTAACCAACATGAGAATAAAGAGGATCAAAAGAAAAATGGTGAAAATAAAAAGGGTTCTAAAGTAAAAGGACCAAAACCAAACAAATCGAAAGGAAATGATCAGATGAAAAATTCTCATCAAAAGAATTCAAGAAATTTTTCATCTAGATCAAATGACTATTATGATTATTCATATAACTCTCGATTTGATGGTTATTGGGGAAACAACTCACCACAGTATTCTCATGGTTATGTTGAATGGAGAAACTGTTTTGAATGTGGTGAAGTTGGTCATATTGCTGCTCATTGTCCTTACTGGTATTGGGATGACGGGTATGCATATGATTTTGTTGAATATAGGTCTTGTTATAACTGCGGAGAGTGTGGGCATTTAGTTGCTTACTGTCCGTATGTTAAACAGAAAAAGACCGAAGTGAAATTTGCTAGAAATTCAGGCAATGTCAGAAAGCCTGTATCCCCAAAACCAATCAAGAAGCAAAAGGGGAAACAGGTTGTGTATGACAATCATAACAAAATTGCCTTGAATAAAAATGGAGATTGTGGACGGGTTGCTGAGGTAAGGAGGAGTTCTAAGGCTAAGCCTAAGAATAACTCTAAACCTGGGTCTTCATCAGTTAAGTCTGAGAAGATTCCAAACAACGTTCAGAAGCAGGTTTCAAATAAGAAATCTGAAAAGTCAAAACTTAAAACAATTTCAACAAAATCAAAAATAAACTCTGAACGTGTTTGGAAACCCAAAGCACTTTCTAAATCAATAGCAATTTCTACTTCAAATCAATCCATTGAAAAACCAATTGATTTTTCAAAAGGAGAATGGATTGATGTTCCAAGAATTGATGACCTTGGACGACCCATCATTGTGAAGGGATGGGTACCTCTCTCGTGCTAATTGTTTAATAAGTGTGCAGATTGTTCCAGACAGACCTATTAGCTATTCTTTGATAGTTGATAGTGGAGCATCTGTATACAAGCTATTTATTGGAGAGGTGAAGGTCAAGGAAGGGATATCGAAGAAGGAAAACATGATTTCAACAAAGATGAGAGGGTTTGTAGTCTGTTTCCAACCTGTGAAGCCGGAAAAAGTTGCAATCTCATGCATTTGCTCTCAGGTGTTGGATTTCAATAACAGATACGACAAAATGGTTTGCTAATTGAAAAATCTTAATGAGTCAAGTAATCTGAGTGGAAAATGGTTTTTAAAACTCAATGAGTAAACCGCATCGGATATCATTTTTTTTTTGTTTTTCTTCAAAAAGTTTAAAAATCCAAAAATATGCTTATTTTGAGATTTTTAGGGGGAGAAAATTTCAGAAAAATCAAAATAAAAAAATAGAAAATCAAAAATGAGTTTTCCTGGAGAAAAAGAGGAGATGATAGTACATCAGTGGACTGTCAGACTACTCTAAAAACAAAAATGAATTGATAAACATTGAGTAGCCACTACAATTATATATTGGTAGGCTTGAAATCAAAGTTTAAAGTTCAGCATGGTGATATAAATCTTAAAATCAATAACTGATAATCATGTGGATCAACGTATCGTTGACATATGGTCTTAGTACCGAAATTTCGTTTGATAGATTGCCAAAATCAGAGGTTTCGGGTCGTTATATTGAAAGTTATCTGGAGATGGCCTAACTGATCTTTTGCTGTATTAGTTTACAGACCTAGATTCAGTCAGGGTATCTTATTAAAAGATCTTTAATGACAAAACCATAAGTTACCGAATGAGGAACTTAACATGTATGATGATAATCAAAGATTATCTAATGCATCGTATCAATACTATGATGAAAGTCATGTATGATATTAGTCCTCACCCTGGTAGAGTGCACAAGTCGCTTTGAAGCATTAATTTGCTGACCTGTCACCACTGTGCCTTATACCTTGTAACTAACGGATAACTTCAATATAATCACGCGTTACGATGAATCTTTGCGCAATTCTTGATACGGGAATGTGTCGCGAGTGCGGGGACCATAGATTACTCAGAAACTAATATTACCATAACGTATCTAAAGTGCTGAGCAATGAATGATGATTTTGAGTTTAAGTGGACAAACATACTGGTAATGGTTGTAGGATGCTCAATGACAAAAACAGAAAATTAATCAAAAAGAGTTATGACTGACTGTTTCAATACTGATATGATCCTCTTAACCGGAAAATTCACAAAAATATGTTGAATTTACTTTTATGCAATTACATTTGAAAATTCAAAAAGATTTTTGGTGTGTTTTAGCATAAACTTTGAAAAATCAAAAAGTTTTGTTTCAATTTTATTTTCGATAACCGATGTTGGGATACTGGATGTGAAAGCTCAGATACTTAAAAGTTGAAAAAGATTGTAAATTTTCAAGTTTTGGTACATATCGAAAATGTTTAATAGTTCAGGGGGAGCTATTGAGGGTCAATAGGAATGTTAAGAGTACTTCCGAGATATTTGTCGTGTCTAACGCCGGTTGTAGTTTGTGCAGTTTTTAGTAAATTTTTCTGCAGAATCAAATACAACAGGTGCACTTCTCATGACTCATCGACAAAGAGTGTAATTGAACAAGACCAAAACCTGAACATCAAGATTACCAGAACATCAGAAGCTAGTAAAAGGTTAAAGAAATGATGAAGATTGAAGAAATCAAGATTATCGTCCATATTCATCTCTGGTTCAACAAATGACAAAGCCAAGATTTCTTGAGTCTGTCTGAGATTTCAAAGCTTACTGGAGAGATAGATAGGAACTTCGACACAAACGTGCATGAAGATGGAAAGTTTTCAATCAAGACTTGAAGAATTGATAACTTTCTGATCTGGTACATCACTAGCTAGGTCCAAGGGGGAGATTGTTAGTGCATTATTCATGTATGTCCCTAGCTAGTGATCCGGTACAGAATGTCGAAGGTTCAGATAATCATAAAACGACCAAGACTTAAACACGAAGACAATCCAATCAATAGTCGAGGGGGAGATTGTAGATACACGAAATGCGACTAGTGATTGGATCTACAAAGTTAACATGTGTTAAAAAGTGCTGATGGGTTGAAAGTGGAATGCTGATGGGTTGAAGGTAGAAGAAATGGGCGAACGTGGAAATTACACAGAAAAAGTGGGCGAATGTGGAACAAACTGGGCGAATGTAGAATCAGTTTGGGCGAATGTGGAAAGATTCCACATTCGACCAACACAAATGGGCGAATGTGGAAAGATTCCACATTCGACCATCACAACTGGGCGAACGTGCAGAGTCTATAAATAGATTTTGTGAGTTTTTGAGAGGAAGAGAGTTAAAAGAGAGTCATTAGGTGTGTGTGTTTTCAGGTGTTGTTCCAGAGAGGTTTGAGATAGTGTGTGTGTGATCTAGATTAACTGTAATTGAATTGTAATCAAGTTTATGAATGAGTTAATCTATGAAAAGCATTGAAAATGACTTTGATTGTGTTTTGATTTGAGTTTATATCAGTTTGTTCAAAGCTAGGGTTTCCGCACCTGGTTTTGTAACTTGTATGATCATATAATCCTGTTTTCGTGTCAAATAACATCCTCTACATAAGGGTTTCATCAGACCGAGCTCTTCCCCTTGGGGAGCCCCGATTCTATTCGTGAAGAAGAAAGACGGAAGTCTCCGGATGTGCGTGGATTACAGAGAGCTGAACAAGGTGACCATCAAGAACCGCTATCCTCTTCCTCGCATTGATGATCTCTTTGACCAACTCCAGGGTTCTAGCTACTACTCCAAGATCGACTTAAGGTCCGGTTACTAGGGATGGCAATGGGTCGGGTTTGGGACGGGTTTAGGTAATCCCAACCCCATACCCGATTAGGTATGCTTGTCCCAAACCCGGCCCAAAACCCGTCGGGTTTGTGTCGGGTAATTACCCATCGGGTATCGGGTATACCCGCGGGTTTCGGGTAAACCCATTAATTTTTAAAACTTACTCATTGAGTATATCCGACAAAAAACCCGACTAACATCTATTAGGTAACCATTAACCAATTACATTTACCATTATTAAATATATATGTAAATGATTACAATGTATAAATATAAAATACTTAAATCATATAAAAACAATCAAAAACATAGATAACAAATAGTATACACTAACTTTTTGGTAATTATAGCACAAGATGAAAATGTAGATGGAAAATTAGATATATTATGCATACATATTTAAAAAGATATATTATAAATTATATTTGGTATCTAATCGGGTAAACGGGTATACTTTATCGGGCAATCGGGTCGGGTAAACGGGTATATCATCAAATCCCAAACCCGTCCCAAACCCGTGAAAAAAATAAAAACTAATCCCATACCCGGACCCATACCCGATTACCGACTTCAAACCCGTCCCAAATGTGTCGGGTTTCGGGTTTACCCATCGGGTTCGGGTTTGATTGCCATCCCTACCGGTTACCACCAGTTACGCGTGTAGGAAGCTGACATTGCGAAGACTGCCTTTCGTACACGTTATGGCCATTTCGAGTTCTTGGTCATGCCATTCGGTCTCACTAACGCGCCGGCGGTTTTCATGGATTTGATGAACCGCGTGTGCAAACCTTATCTTGATAAGTTCGTCATTGTGTTTATTGACGACATCTTGGTTTACTCCAAGAGCAAAGCTGAACATGAGGAACACTTGCGTTTAGTTCTGGAACTTTTGCGACGGGAACAGCTTTATGCTAAGTTCTCGAAGTGTGACTTTTGGTTACGTGAAGTTCAATTCCTAGGACATGTGGTTAATGAACTAGGGAATTCCTAGGTCTTGCGGGTTACTACCATCGTTTCATTAAGGGATTTTCGAAGATCGCTCAACCCCTCACCTCTCTTACTCAGAAGGACAGAAAATTCGACTGGGGTGAACCGCAAGAGTCAGCGTTCCAAAAGTTGAAGTCCAAACTCTGTTCTGCTCCTGTTCTATCCTTGCCTGAGGGCACTGAGGACTTCGTTGTTTACTGTGATGCTTCGATTCGGGGTCTCGGTTGCGTGTTAATGCAACGTGAGAAAGTGATTGCCTACGCTTCTCGTCAACTCAAGGTTCACGAGAAGAACTATACCACCCACGACTTGGAGTTGGGTGCAGTGGTGTTCGCGTTGAAGATTTGGAGACATTACTTGTACGGTACCAAATGCACCATCTATACCGATCACAAGAGTCTCCAGCATATCTTCGATCAACAACACCTGAACATGCGACAGCGTCGCTGGGTTGAACTCCTGAACGACTATGATTGCACCATTAAGTACCATCCTGGCAAGGCGAACGTGGTGGCAGACGCCTTGGGTACCCAGCTGGACATGAGTACAGCTTATCACCCACAAACTGACGGGCAGAATGAACGAACAATTCAAACCTTAGAGGACATGCTTCGGGCATGTGTGATTGATTTTGGCAAGAGTTGGGAGATTCACCTGCCGTTAGTGGAGTTTTCTTATAACAACAGTTACCATGCGAGTATCAAGGCAGCTCCGTTCGAGGCATTGTACGGGCGGAAATCCCGGTCTCCCCTTTGTTGGGCTGAGGTGGGTGAGAGTCAACTCACTGGGCCTGAGCTAGTGTACGAGACTTCGGAAAAGATCGTACAGATTCGTAACCGTTTGGCAGCGGCGCGGGATCGACAGAAGAGTTATGCCGACCGACGTCGCGAACCTTTAGAGTTCCAGGTTGGGGATAGGGTGCTTCTGAAAGTTTCACCATGGAAGGGCGTCATACGCTTTGGAAAGCGTGGCAAACTAAACCCTCGGTACGTTAGACCGTTTACAATCCTGGAACGGATTGGACCGGTGGCATATCGACTTGATTTACCGGCGGAGCTCGGTAATGTGCACGACGTCTTCCATGTGTCTAACTTGAAGAAATGCCTGGCTGACGAATCTCTTATTGTTCCACTAGAAGAGATCAAGGTTGATGATCGTCTTCGCATTGTGGAAGAACCTGTTGAGATCCTTGATTACAAGATTCATAGCCTTCGTCGGAGTAAAATCCGTATTGTTAAAGTTCGCTGGAACTCGAACCGTGGACCGGAATACACTTGGGAACGCGAGGATCAGATGAAGTCTAAGTATCCTCACTTCTTTCCTAAGCGCGCTTTTGAATCGAGACATGTTACTACCGCAGCTGAATGAATCTCGGGGCGAGATTCCTTCTAACGTGGGGATGATGTGACAACTCGGGTAAATTCTCTCTTTTGGTTTCTATTCCTTGTCGTTTCCTTTTTGACTTGTGCTAATTTTCGGGGCGAAAATTCTTTTAACGTGGGGATGATGTGACACCCAGCAAACTCAGGTTAATAATATGGTTTGGGTCAAAGTCTACCTTAGCGAGTCACGCGTACAGTATACTTCACTAGGTCGGTTAAGTCGTGTTATAGTTCGGGAGTCATTAGTACAACCTAGAGGATCGTTAGATGTCGGCCATTTAACCAGGTATGCAAGGATTGACGATTCGTGGAATCGTCAAACCTTAGTAGAAACACAAGTCTCGAGTCCCGGGAATTGGTGAACGAGTGTGAACGTGGTTGCTTACATGTTTTATGTGTTTATAATCTTTATGTGACTTGTCGGTATGTGAAAACATGTTAACATATGTTAAAACGGAGTTTAACGCGCCGAATACGCAGGAACAGACCCTATAGGCGATTATGCAGAGGCTGAAGGCGATTAGCCTCTGTAATCGCCTATAGGGAAGGCGAGTAGGGCTTTTCTGAGGGCGATTAGGCCCTAATCGCCTATAGCTATAGGCGATTAGGAGCCATAATCGCCTGAAATAGCTGCATAATCGCCTGACGTGTTTTAAACGACTAGAAACGCCTATAAATACCACCCTTGACCTCCAAAACACCTCTAATGCAACCCTAGCCGTCTCATAACATATTCCAACTCCCAAACACCCTCTGGAACACGTTTTAGCATCAAAAACCTATTTTCAAGCTTTGTACATCAAATCCTCATAAAACCAAGGTGTGTTCTTCATTCCCAAACCTTTAAATGATTGTGTTTTACTCCCTAAAGGTCCAGACCTGGTTTATAAACATTTGTGTCTTTGAAAACCTATGAAAATCGTTTTTAAACAAGTTCAAACCATTATGCATGTTGTATGTGTTAAATATGATTAAAAGATAGGATTTTTATGATTCAAAATGGATTGTTATCATGTTATTAAGGTGTTTACAGCTTGTTTATGATAGGATGATGATGTCCTAGGAGTTTGGATGGTTTTGAAGGTGTATTGTGAATATTGAGTAGTTTGACCCATTTGAATGACTTTGAATGATTTTGGATGATAGGAGGTGTTTTGCTAGTTGTTTGATGTTAGGGTTTGATGTAGATTGATGTTAGAACAGTAGGGGATGATCGGATGACGTGGTAACATGATGAAATCTGAGTATTTGCTATTTAGGGTAAAAGTATGCATGTTGATGTGATGTTTTCATGCTAAGTATACTATTTTGGGAAAACTCTTGCATTCGGGGCTGGTAGAACGATGATAAGCTAGGGGTTTTGCTTGAAATATGTTTGATAATGTCGTATGATCAATATTTGGTGTTTCCACACGTTCTGGATCTGATTTGGAGGGTTAAACGCGCGAAAAACCGGAACAGAGCTGCTGAAGGCGATTGGGGATCCTAATCGCCTATGCTATAGGCGATTGGGAGCCCAATCGCCTGATAGGGAAGCCTAATCGCCTATAGTATAGGCGATTGGGGGCCTAATTGCCTACATTTCATGCGATTGTGATCCTAATTGCTAGTTAAGTCCTGAATTGCATGTCTTACGACCCTAATCGCCTGATAACTCCTGATTTGCATACCACATGACCCTAATCGCCTATAGTATAGGCGATTAGCCCCCATAATCGCCTGTTGACTTTCATAATCGCCAGTTGACTTTTCCTAATCGCCTGTACTGCTGCTGTAAGTATATTTTGGCATTCCGAAACCCGATTTGACACCTAGGAACATGCTAGGAACCCCGTATCATACCTGATAACATGGTAACACGTGCTCGGGCTTATTTGTGTACTGTTTGAACTATGTGTTAGACTTGTTGAACTTTAACGTATGTTAAGTGTGATTGCTTGATTGTATGTGCAAGTATAACACGGGGACTTTCGGGTCACCAATGGGATGTCGAGTCTTGTACTTTGGGTTAGTTTAACAGTCAACGTGTTTTCCAACGAATCTGGTTATGGTCTGGACATCTAGGGACTAACTAACCTACGGGTTATTAGTCTAAGTACTTGTAACTGTTATATGTTAGGTCGCCGCTTTACGGGACTAGCATAGCTTGCTGATTTTATTCATTAACTGAAGTAACGCAACCTAAGGTGAGTTCACGGCCCCACTTTAACTGGTTTTACTTTTGGGGGAGAAAACATGCGTTAGACTTGTGTTTGGTAACAACTGTCATACTATGGGTTACTTGGGGTTACTATACGATCTTTGGAAGTCCCGGGGGAAACCATGAATGTGCAAGGTAGCACAACGGGGAAATGTGGATAGATCTATTGGGCGTGACCTGCCCCGCTCGTCGGCTTGGAGGGCCGGCGGGTGCATATTGTCTCAAACAGGAACGATACATTATTCGGGCAATGCTTCTGGTATGCGTGTCAGTAATGGTTTGCCAATCGTAGTAGTGACAAAACATACGCCTATCTAGCGTACTTTGGTTTACATTTTTTTTTGCATAGTATGGACAGGGTGAACTTGGTACTTTTATTACAAACCTGTGAACTCACCGGCATTTTGTGCTGACGTATTTTTGGCATGTTTTTCTCAGGTCGCTAAGGTAGCAAACGAGGACTAGGGCGCACGCGTCTGCACGGCGTCTAGTTTAGGATCATGTCTTTCTTATGTTGAACATTTGGAACTACTTTTGGGTTTTGATTTGTAAACAAGCTTCCGCTACTATTTTATGGTTTTTAAACTTATGTTTTTAAATATGCATGTGTTCATATAGTGTTGTTTATTGTGATCGTTGACTTGGATCCTGGTTTGTCACGCGCCTCGCGGTAAAACCCCGCAGGTGGATTTTGAGGGTGTGACAGCATAGCTTAAGTGATATCCCATGGTGATCTTTGTATTCACAAACGTGTGTTAGAGGTGCATTATCATGTGTTAGAGGGCAATAACCTCTTGTAATGCTTGTTTGATGGCATGTCCGGGTGTTGTATGACTAAACAAGTGTACTGTGTTGAGTTTTCTGATTAACTCATGCTTTACTAGGCTGGGAGTATAGTGTATGCAAATTGTCTAAATATGCACATATGATGATGTAATAAATGAAACATGTGCAGATGTTGACCTGTTACGTTGACTATTGTCACATAAGACCCCACTAGACCTGCTACAAAAGATAAGAAACAAAGAGGCAAACTCCCAATTCAGGCACAAGGGGACCTAAGAATCGGGACAACAAGATGCACCGTCAACAACGTTGCATACCTACAGGCAGCCTTACCCAAGATCATAGCTCCAACAGCACAACAATGTTAATGACACCAGATCTATCAACTATAGTAAAAGCCAACCTTGCATAAAGAATCAAGGAAACTACTACAAAAATATCGCTCTTTTAGGAAAAAGGTATGAATACAACCCAATCAGCCTGATAATTTAAAATTCACATTTGGATTTCTGTGCACCTAATATGTCATTCCTTTTTCCAACTTTATATTAACAACCTCCTAACAAGTACGTACATCATAACAGGCTGTGCATAACCTGCTGCAAAAAAGGCCCACCACAATGATGCAGACGATTAAATCACCCGTCAAACAGATCGCAAACGCATGGGCCACCATCTTTTGTGCTTCATGAGAATCCGGTTACGGACCGAACTCGCGGATCGATTACGCGTAAACAACTCGTTTCAGACGGGATGTTCGAGACGAGACAGAAATATACGATAACAACGTCATCACAGATTCGTATTAATACAGAAACGATTACAGACACTGTCATCAGTAGGATAAACATCAATCTCGTGGCCGGGGGAGGTCGGGCATGACCTCCCCCTTGAGAGCATTCAAAGTACCAACTCAAATCACCAAAATGAACAATAACACATGAGATTGCTATTTATAGTCCAAAACCCAAGTTCCACGTTCGCCCCTTTTGAATGGTCGAATGTGGAGCATTTCCACATTCGCCCATTTGTAGTGGTCGAATGTGGAAAGCTTCCACATTCGCCCCTTTTGCTATGGTCGAACCTGGCACAATGTTTTGTCCTATATTTTACAAAAGCGTCAGATCCATAAAATGCCCTTATGGATCACCACAATCTCATGTAACACACTACTAAGACTCAACCCTAGTCTATTCGACAGTGACGTCCACAGAAAGTGCATCAACACCTTATCCAAGAGTTCCTGCAACTGGCTAGATAATTCCTGCATCTCGGGAGGTGCAAGACGGTAGGGGGCACGAGCAATAGGGGCTGCGCCCGGTACAAGATCAATACCGAACTCAACCTGACGATGGGGTGGAAGACCAGGTAGATCATCGGGAAAAACGTCAGAAAAGTCACGAACCAGTGGAATATCCTCGATCTTCTTCTCATCGGTAGAGGAAACAGAGAAAAGTGCCAAAACGGCCGAACAACCCTTACGAATACACTTAAGGGCTTTCATGCTGGAGATGAGACTTAGCGGAGAACCGCTCTTCTCACCACGTACCACAAGAAATTCTCCGTCCGGGAGAGGGATCCGAATAACCTTGTCGAAACAAACGATCTCCGCACGATACAACGATAACCAATCCATGCCTACAACGACATCAAAGCTACCCAAGGGTACATGCATAAGATCAATGGGGAAAGACAAACCCGACAACTCTAGGTGACACTCCCGAAGGACACAAGTCGCCTCAATCTTCTTACCGTCAGCCAACTCAATCAAATACTTAGCCTCTAAAGGAACAGGCACTATATCTAACATTCGGCCAACTTCCAAAGATATGAAGCTTTTATCGGCACCGGAATCAAACAAAACAGTAACAGAGCGATTATTGAGAAGGAACGTACCGGTAACTGTGTCGGGATCCAGTTTAGCCTCAGCGGCTCCAATGACAAAGGCGCGTGCGTTCCTGCCACCGCCCCACCATTCCCGTTACCGTTCCCGTTCTTCACATCCCCGCCCTGCTTCAGTTTCGGGCAATCCTTCTTGAAATGACCAACCTCACCACAATTGTAACAACCCTGCTTCCCTGAAGTCCCCTGAGCAGTAGGGGTAGGGATAGCAGCACGACCCTGAGAAGACGACAGGTTCACCCTACAATCCTTAGCATAATGCCCAATCTGCTGGCAGCGATGGCAACGACCACGGTCGCATTTCCCCAGATGATGTCGTTCACACTTGTTGCACTTTGGAAGCTTCCCCGCATAACCACCCTGTTTAGAACCTGACGAAGAAGAACCCCCAACATCATACTTCTTACCCTGCTGTGCCGGAGCTGACGCTGAACCCTTACCCACATTCTCCCACTTGCGCTTGTTACTCTCTGGAACCTTGACAGTTGCACCACGAGCAGGCAGAATACCCTCATTCACCTTCAGATTGGTCATCCTGTGAGCCGACCGAACCACATCTGCATAGTTGGGAAGATTTCCCGCAGCCACTAACCCCGCTATCTCTGGTACTAACCCCGAAATGTAGTGCTCGATCTTCCTGTATTCTGGTACGTGTAAGTCAGGACACAGCACTTCCAACTCGTTACGCCTCACCGTGTACTCTTCAATCTCAGACCTCACCATCTTGAGGCTCTAAACCTCATGTTCCAATTTCTGAATCTCTTCCCTGGGACAGTACTCCCTCTTCAACAGCTGAACAAAATCCTCCCATGGCATGGCATACGCCTCCCCCAAACCCATATTCTGAGTAATAGAGTT
This sequence comes from Ambrosia artemisiifolia, assembly GCA_032199755.1. Lineage (NCBI taxonomy): Eukaryota > Viridiplantae > Streptophyta > Magnoliopsida > Asterales > Asteraceae > Ambrosia > Ambrosia artemisiifolia. The sequence goes on along the minus strand of CM063522.1, from coordinate 49,809,396 downwards.
CCACCAGGTCAAAGCAACATCCAGAAAGAGTGCGGCAGCATACTTGACTCGATCCTCAGGAAGACAGTTACACATCAAGAACACTGACTCCACCTTCTCTAGCCACTTGAGCATGCCTACAGCCCCTTCAGTGCCAGAGAACTCATGGGGCTTACAGTCCCGGAACATCTTGTACGTGCACATGGTTGGGGGTGGATTAACAACACCACCTGCAACGAAACACGTAAGAAACCACAAAAGAAAGATACCATGCTCACAGCAAGGCAGAGCTGATAGGATCAACTTACCGCCATGGGCATTGTGTCCTGCCTGAAAGGCAGCCTGCAGCAAGTTGTTCAGGTCCTCCTGAGTTAGATTCACACCTCCACGACCACCTCCACCAGCGCGTCCACCAGTACGACCACCACCTCTACGTCCACCGCGAATTCCAAACATGATTCTGGTAACAAGAGTGAAGGAAGATTCAGATTCTCAGCTAGTGATAACCACTAGTGTTCACATAAATAAGGTTAGATCCAATCCAAGACCATCCCTTCGAACCCAGAGCTCACTAGGGCTTTCATGCATTTCGGTTTATGATTTCGTGTGCACCCGAAACGATAAACCGCTCTACATGGTCCTCCTAGCGTCCTCCTAGTCTAAAGTTCAAGTCTCCGAACACGGATGATTAGCCGTACACCGCAGTGACATCAACGTCACGGCAGTTCAGGGGCGAGTGGGTTTATTGGAGTACGAAGGGGAGATGTCCGAGCCTTGGACAGATCTCAAAAGTACACAAGCCACTCCAATACACCACACTGCCTAAGGAATTAACAGTCAAATACCCATAAGAGCGGATGATGTAACACAAAGAGTTCGATGATTTTAAAGACACCCCGACAAGCCCATATGTTACCCACTATGACGTCTAGTACCATGTGACCGTCTAGTGTGTGTGCGACTCGGCTATAGACTAGACTTTACATGCAGTCCTAGTTCACTATAACCATTGGCTCTGATACCAATCTGTCACACCCTCAAAATCCACCTGCGGGGTTTTACCGCGAGGCGCGTGACAAACCAGGATCCAAGTCAACGATCACAATAAACAACACTATATGAACACATGCATATTTAAAAACATAAGTTTAAAAACCATAAAATAGTAGCGGAAGCTTGTTTACAAATCAAAACCCAAAAGTAGTTCCAAATGTTCAACATAAGAAAGACATGATCCTAAACTAGACGCCGTGCAGACGCGTGCGCCCTGGTCCTCGTTTGCTACCTTAGCGACCTGAGAAAAACATGCCAAAAATACGTCAGCACAAAATGCCGGTGAGTTCACAGGTTTGTAATAAAAGTACCAAGTTCACCCTGTCCATACTATGCAAAAAAAAAATGTAAACCAAAGTACGCTAGCTAGGCGTATGTTTTGTCACTACTACGATTGGCAAACCATTACTGACACGCATACCAGAAGCATTGCCCGAATAATGTATCGTTCCTGTTTGAGACAATATGCACCCGCCGGCCCTCCAAGCCGACGAGCGGGGCAGGTCACGCCCAATAGATCTATCCACATTTCCCCGTTGTGCTACCTTGCACATTCATGGTTTCCCCCGGGACTTCCAAAGATCGTATAGTAACCCCAAGTAACCCATAGTATGACAGTTGTTACCAAACACAAGTCTAACGCATGTTTTCTCCCCCAAAAGTAAAACCAGTTAAAGTGGGGCCGTGAACTCACCTTAGGTTGCGTTACTTCAGTTAATGAATAAAATCAGCAAGCTATGCTAGTCCCGTAAAGCGGCGACCTAACATATAACAGTTACAAGTACTTAGACTAATAACCCGTAGGTTAGTTAGTCCCTAGATGTCCAGACCATAACCAGATTCGTTGGAAAACACGTTGACTGGTAAACTGACCCAAAGTACAAGACTCGACATCCCATTGGTGACCCGAAACTCCTCGTGTTATACTTGCACATACAATCAAGCAATCACACTTAACATACGTTAAAGTTCAACAAGTCTAACACATAGTTCAAACAGTACACAAATAAGCCCGAGCACGTGTTACCATGTTTTCAAAGACACAAATGTTTATAAACCAGGTCTGGAACTTTAGGGAGTAAAACACAATCATTTAAAGGTTTGGGAATGAAGAACACACCTTGGTTTTATGAGGATTTGATGTATAAAGCTTGAAAATAGGTTTTTGATGCTAAAACGTGTTCCAGAGGGTGTTTGGGAGTTGGGATATGTTATGAGACGACTAGGGTTGCATTAGAGGTGTTTTGGAGGTCAAGGGTGGTATTTATAGGCGTTTCTAGTCGTTTAAAACACGTCAGGCGATTATGCAGCTATTTCAGGCGATTAGGCCCTAATCGCCTATAGCTATAGGCGATTAGGAGCCATAATCGCCCTCAGAAAAGCCCTACTCGCCTTCCCTATAGGCGATTACAGAGGCTAATCGCCTTCAGCCTCTGCATAATCGCCTATAGGGTCTGTTCCTGCGTATTCGGCGCGTTAAACTCCGTTTTAACATATGTTAACATGTTTTCACATACCGACAAGTCACATAAAGATTATAAACACATATAACATGTAAGCAACCACGTTCACACTCGTTCACCAATTCCCGGGACTCGAGACTTGTGTTTCTACTAAGGTTTGACGATTCCACGAATCGTCAATCCTTGCATACCTGGTTAAATGGCCGACATCTAACGATCCTCTAGGTTGTACTAATGACTCCCGAACTATAACACGACTTAACCGACCTAGTTAAGTATACTGTACACGTGACTCGCTAAGGTAGACTTTGACCCAAACCATATTATTAACCTGAGTTTGCCGGGTGTCACATATGCTCACATGTGTATATACACACATACATACGACATTATATACACACACACATGCTCATCAATTACACATATACACACACGCCTATCACATAGGTTGCACCAAATTAGTATGTACTCACCCCACCACTAGTCAACCACACATACTCTTTTTGCTTCCACACCTCACGGCCACCAAGGAAGGACAAGAAGAAGACAATTGCAAGCATGACAACTCACCATCCTATGAACTATCACCCTCATCTAGAAGTTCACTTCTTGTCTTATCCCCTCCACATGCTTCGGCCGAAACTACCTTGGGAAGTCATCATCAAGAGCATGTCCAAACCTTGTGAGAAATTTGACATCATGACATCACCTACACAAAAACACACCACACAAACCTTACCCAAGATAGCAAACCTTCCACATGCTCCTATTAGTAGCCGCCAACCCCATCTCATGCCCCTTTCCAAGTGAATAACATGTGCACACTCCTTGGGAACATTGCACCAATTGAACTCCAAGAAAGAAACATGAGGAGCCATCCCTTTCACCTAAGATCCTTGTCTATTTCTTTGTCCTATGCTCGGCCGAAGGTTGGCATGGGTGGAAGGATAGGAAAGTTGTCAACTTACACCAAATAAGGAAAAGAACAAACCTCTACAACATCTCCTTAATGAGTCAACCCACCCCCTTATATCCATACTTATCCTAAATAAGCCAACATCAAGAGAAGACAACAATCATAAGTCACTTTCTTTCATGATCCTATGATTAGTTTGCTTAGACATTACCTCATCCAAGGAGCATGCATTTACCCTATTTGTTCTTGTCCACACTTGGCCGATCACCTATAAAAGGAGGCATCATTTCACTAACCATTGCCACACCACAACTCTTACACTCCTCTCTCAAACTTTCGGGTACTCACTAGCATTAGCCAAAGACTCCAAGCCATCAAGGGATCGGGAGAAGCAATCAAAAGATCTCTAAGGCCGAACACCCTCTTGGTAAGTTTCCCTAAGCCTTATCACTTCATACATTTTGGCCCATTTGTCCACCCGACCCCTAGTTGATCTCCACGAACACTTTAAACAAACACTCGCACACACAAGGTGTTAAACATCTCACTAAGCATGCATTAGACCGACCAAAATGAGGCTTATGAAATGAACAACAATCGGCCACAAGATGTCATGCTAAGCTAAGTTTTAAACCAATGTGATTGATTTAGTGAAACGTTTTTATGATCCAAACACACTAAAGTATTATGCAAAAGGAAAGGTTTAAAGCCATGATCGGTTTTGATAATACACGGACACCTCTACTCTTGTAATTACTAGAAAGAAATGAGCCAATGTCCTTAACAAGCATGGCTTAGGAACCGATTTTTGGTAATTAAAGCACACCATACGTATAGGCTATCAAACATAGTGTTATACTCGATTTCTCACAAAAACTCACGAACATGTCTAATGATAACCCTACGAGGCCTTGACAAGCTCAAAACCATCGAGCTTAGTCCACTAGATAATCGGCTTCAAGACTTATGAAATGTATTATAATCAGCTATCACATACTAACATATGTTAAGTGAAGCTAGAACATGTGTTATCCTATTTTGTCACACATTAATCACACACGATGAATTGGAAACTACTTGAACCTTTGACAACTTAAAAAGGGTCCATTTTGTCCATGATCTCTATCAATATTTCCATACACATCACTAATGGATAACACACGTACAAGATTCATGGCCCACATACACAATAACTAGGCCCACAAATGTCGGGTGAACAATTTGTATGATAAACGACAACCAGATGACTTACCACGTCCATAATGATCATAGGGTATCATTTGTCAGGACGGTGACCATCTACTAGCTCACTAGACCACATACAACTCAAACAGGTGAGTTTCTATGGCCCCATTTTACTATTTTACATTTTGGGGGAAATACATGCATTAACACTTGTGTCAGTTTCAAGTGTGTGTACATTCTATCATGACTGCCATGTGGAACATGAGACATTTTGGTTCATGAGCTCACTAGTCCTCGTACAACGTTTACTGTAGCCATTAGCTAAACATATAGCCATGGAACACTTTGATAGATCTATTGGGTTGACACCCCCACTCTTGGTTAGTCGCTCTAACCGGCCACATGCAAAAGAGTGTTAGTATTCTACTATACATACATTGTCTTTGGTGTACAATGCGCGAGGCACAACAGTCAAGATGTTTGGTTACGGGACTCATGGTTCTCACAGCAATCATTTGCTTAGCTAGCTTATGATTGGTCAAACACGAATGACACGTTCATTTTACAGTACATTCAAAACCCATAGACTCACCAACATTATTGTTGACAAAACTCGTTATGCATGTGTTTCAGGTAACTAATGGAGGGCCACAGGGATTTGAGGGAAGGGTTCGAGCAGGCACTGCGTAGTACCACTACGGTGGGTTTTCTTTATCAATCGTATGTTATTTGATTTCGAGAGTAATAGACAATATTCTCTTTTGTTAACATTATGGTGATATTTAAATTATTAATGACAATATCCATCCTTTATGGTGGTACTATTTAAATAAAACGTGTATTGCTTGAACCTTGTGCTTGAAAACTTTTCGGTCGTCACATCCCCGTGTTTCCGCCTTGGGGGGGTGTGACATTTTCTTTCGCCAGCATTTCACGACATGAAACCTGTAGAAGCTGCCTTGCTGCATTGTAAAAAATAGTGCCTCTCATAAGTCTTGTTTTATCTAATATTGTCCAAGTGATTTGATACCTGCCGAGAGCACCTAACTTTTTCTTCCAGTGATTTTTTTCAGCTTCCTACAAAAAATAACTAACATTTTAGAACTATTTTTGGAACCAATGGTTAACGAAAGATCTAGTAACTGGTGTACCTCAAAATTAATAGCACACATAAATTGTAAGTAACATACCACCAAACAATCAAGCTACCTTATCAAAATTTTCAACTTAAATCACCTGTTTGTTGCATGATTAATCAAAGGTTTACCTTTGGAGCTATTTGATTCGCTTGCTGAAATGTTATTGTGATACCTTACTTGTGGTACATGCAAGTCAATAGTCAAAACCAATTGAAAACCCTCATCTCCCAATAGACTAGATTGTTTTTTGTTGGAACAACTTACCACTAAAGTTATGTGCTTCTTATGTAAGTGAAGAGCCTAATTTACATTGTACCCTTCCTCGTAAATGCCTATTAATGCACCATCACTTTCTCATGAAGCTAAAGCTATTTTGCTAACCAACATCCTTATTTTTTTACCTCGACTTGGGCTGTGACCCATTTTCATGTAAACGGGTCAACTTGGGTTGTGACCCTATTTGTTGTAAACGGGTTAACTTCGGTTGTGACCCACTATCTAGTAAACTGGGTCGAGGTTCTGACCCTCTTTCGTGTAAACGACTCGACTTGGATAGGAAAACAAGTTAAAAAGTCGCGTAAAATTTATTAATATTTCAAACAATCTCTTATTGTTTTTATTCAAAGTGTCGATAAGTATAATATGTGTTTCAACTTTTAACCCATACAAACAATGATACTGTTCAACTCGGCCTGTTTTGACACATTATCCAAGCCACACATTTTTGTCCCCATTTCTAGCATCAATTAAAGCAATTATGTATGAATCCAAAATCAACTTAAAGATAAACATTATCCAAGCCTCACATTTTTGTCCCCATTTTTAGCATCAATTAAAGCAATTATATATGAATCTAAAATCAACTTAAATATATAGTAAATAAGAACAGAAACACAACAAAAACCCTAACAACAACAAATGTGATATTCATGGTTATCCAGATGCTGATTGGGCGGGTTGCCCAGATGATTGCAGGTCTACGACAGGTAATTGTGTGGTTCTTGGTCCCAACCTCATCAGGTTGAGTTCCAAGAAACAACATACAGTTGCTCGATCGAGTACAAAGGCAGAGTATTGGGCATTAGCTCATATAGCAGTAGAGATTCGATGGATTTATTCCTTGTTATCTGAGTTACGCATTCCGCTGCCGTGTCCACCTACTATTTGATGTGACAACCTTGGAGCTACTTACCTTGCAATCAACCCTATGTTTCATCAGCGTACGAAACACATTGAGATTGATTTGCATTTTACTTGAGATATGGTGATGTCTGGTGTTCTCAGTGTTCGTTATGTTTCTACTATGTCTCAGCTTGCGGATATCTTGACCAAAGGGTTGTCTTCATCACGTTTTGACACTCTTTAGGTCAAGTTTCACGTTGCATCACCTTGTTCAGCTTGAGGGGGCATATTAGAATGTATTATGTAGTCACCGGTTGTTAGTTAGAACCGGTGAGTTTGACAGTTAGTGACCGGTTGTGCTGGTATAGTTAGTTACAGCATCATCGACCTTACTTGTCTCTATATATATCATTGCGTGTAACTGTTTTCATCATCAAATAATAATACTACACATTCACTCTTTCTTTGCTTTCTCTCTCTATCTGTTTAACCATATTTATCAGCCTTCTCAGATTTTCGGAACTTTATGCGATTATCTGATTGAAAAACTTCACAGCTTTTGAATTGTTTCTTTGGCACCTTCTTGACCGACTCTCTTTTACTAGTCGTCTACCTTGGGTCAGTTACAGCCTCTGATCAGAATCGTCAACCCTGCGATCGAGCTTTCTTATTCGGCCCCAAGATCTTTATTCGATGCTCTATTCCTTTTTCCAACACTCGGAATTCTGTCACCTCCAGTTGCCGGCCGCAAGTCTCTTTCTTTTCTTCAGTTGCCATTCGAAAAACTTTCACATGCTTGATCATATTCCCATATATGTGGATTTGAATTCCACCTAACCTTACTATATCGGCTTCCACCGCTGTTCACCGTCGCTGCAGGCTTGCTAGTGGTTGCCCCCTTATCGAATCCGACTCTCAAAACTGTGGTTGTGATACCACTTGTTGAACTTAGAGGAAACTAAAACTTTTATTGGTTGGTGGATTTTTTTAAACTACTAAAGTTTATTTCTTTTGGAATGAATAATTACAATTGAGAACCAATCTATTTATAGTTAGAGAATCCTCACCTAAAACCAATTCTAGCCTTGCTTAAATACTTAATAATAAAAGAATAATACTTATCTAATACTAATAAAGAATTCAAATAATAAATTAAACAAACTTAATTACTATTTACTAGTTTAGTCTTTCGAGTTTAGCCCTTCGAGTTGATATCACCAGAATTTTAACAATATCACACGACAACCACCCACCTCCCATCACACTACACCACATCGATTGGAACCCAAACCCCCAAATCCAGATCTGAACCCTAATCCCCAAACCAAAACAGGTCAAAATAATGGTGCCTTTTATATTCGATTAACACCATTTTTCGTTACAGCAACAACAATGGCTCCTGTGGTTAGTTATAATGTTGTTGTATGATGGATGGTGGTCGGCTAGAGACACGGACAAATTAAGAGTTATTACATAGAGCATTTGTACCATACGAAACAAAATTTGTCTTAGACGTCTTAAACTTTGACGTAAATTACAACTTTATGTAAGGTAGTAGAAAAGATTTAGATATTCATGAACTCCGATTATTATTTATTATAATTAAAATACTGGACACAATATCCTTTCAATGACGAAGAAATTGTTTAAGTGCTCGTATTAATTAAGTTTAATAAGTTTAATAATCATGCTAACTAGTGTGTTGCATTTCGCGCGTTGCGTGAGGTTCGGCCGTGTGGTGTGGCTGTACGTTATCCACATCTTAAATTAATTACAAGGAAGCATACACATTAATATCACTATGTGTTCATCATAGCCAAAAACCATTGGTCCATAGGGCCTTGATCGACATTTTTTAAGTAATGCATTAAACAAAAAGTTTGACATATTCGAAAACATCTTAAAATTTCTTGTTATGCATACATGAAGCACAAAAGATGGTGGCCCATGCATTTGCGATCTGTTTGACGGGTGATTTAAGCATCTGCATCATAGTGGTGGGCCTTTTTTGCAGCAGGTTATGCACAACATGTTATGATGTATGTACTTGTTAGGAGGTTGTTAACATAAAGTTGGAAAAAGGAATGACATATTAGGTGCACAAAAATCTGAATGTGAATTTTAAATTGTTAGGCTGATTGGGTTGTATTCATACCTTTTGCCTGAAAGAGCGATCTTTTTGCAGTAGTTTCCTTTGGCTTTTACCGGAGTTGATAAATCTGGTGTCATTAACATTGTTGTGCTGTTGGAGGTGTGATCTTGGGTTAAGGCTGGCTGTAGGTATGTAACGTTGTTGACAGTGCATCTTGTTGTCCCGGTTCTTAGGTCCCTTTGTGCCTGAATTGGGAGTTTGCCTCTTTGTTTCTTATCTTTTTAGCAGGTTAGTGGGGTCTTCATTGGACAGCATTTCACGACATGAAACCTGTAGAAGCTGCCTTGCTGCGTTGTAAAAAATAGTGCCTCTCATAGGTCCTGTTTTATCTGATATTGTCCAAGTGATTTGATACTTGTCGAGAGCACCTAACTATTTCTTCCAGTGATTTTTTTCAGCTTCCTACAACAAAAATAACTAACATTTTAGAACTATTTTTGGAACCAAGGGTTAACGAAAGATCTAGTAACCGGTGTACCTCAAAATTAATAGCAAACATAAATTGTAAGTAACAAACTACCAAACAATCAAGCTACCTTATCAAAATTTTCAACTTAAGTCACTTGTTTGTTGCATGATTAATCAAAGGTTTACCTATAGAGCTATTTGATTCACTCGCTGAAATGTTTGAAAATTGTTATACCGATAGCAAAATCTATAAAACCAAAACCCCCCCAAATCAAATCTGTCAACAAATAATATTATCACATCATCCCTTCAAACGATGACGATGAGCGTCAACTTCTCCGTCGGCTGCGCTTCTTTTGTACTATTGGTTCCACCGAACGGTAGACGTTGAGTCTATGTTCCGCTATGTCGCGTGGGACGCCAACCATGTCAGCTGGTTGCCACGCGAATACGTCTATGTTGCTGATTAGAAGCTGCTTCAGGTGATTCCGGATGTTTGATAAGAGAGATTATTCTTACACGATAGGTATTGTTTTAAACTTAACACTTTAAAAAAAAAAACCTAATTGGATGTGCTTCTTATGTAAGTGAAGAGCCTAATTTAGATTGTACCCTTCCTCGTAAATGCCTATTAATGCACCATCACTTTCTCAGGAAGCTAAAGCTATTTTGCTAACCAACATACTTATTTTTTTTACCTCGACTTGGGCTGTGACCCGTTTTCATGTAAACGGGTCAACTTGGGTTGTGACCCTATTTCCTGTAAACGGGTCAACTTGGGTTGTGATCCACTATCTAGTAAACTGGGTAGAGGTTCTGACCCACTTTCTTGTAAACGGCTCGATTTGGATAGGAAACCAAGTTAAAAAGTCGCATAAAATTTATTAATATTTCAAACAATCTCTTATTGTTTTTCTTCAAAGTGTCGATAAATATAATATGTGTTTCAACTTTTAACCCATATAAACAATGATACTGTTCAACTCGACCCATTTTGACACATTATCCAAGCCACACATTTTTGTCCCCATTTCAAGCGTCAATTAAAGCAATTATGTATGAATCGGAAATCAACTTAAATATATACATTATCCAAGCCACAAATTTTTGTCCCCATTTTTAGCGTCAATTAAAGCAAATATGTATGAATCGAAAATCAACTTAAATATATAGTTAATAAGATCAGAAAGACAACAAAAACCCTAACAACAACAAATAACCACAAAAAGCTAGTAAAATGATACTAACAACAACAAATAACCACAAAAAGCTAGTAAAATGATACAAACCGAGTTGGCAAAATCAAACTTCAACAATCTAGTGCCCAACACAAAAGCCTTGAAGCGACACCTCGTGTTCATAAATTGGCAAGACACCCCATGCTCAAAATAAGGAAAACATATTGATTAATTGAAATTGTAATTATAACAGTATATAGAAGCATTAGAAAACGGAAGCGTCTTACAACCAATGGCATGCCAACAATGCAACGAGCACGTCCTATTTGGAGGCAAACCATCACTGCCATAATTTGTATTCCTTACCACAAATGAAAGCACAAGCATTGCTAGAAAGCAAAGAAACATAACAGTATTTGAAATCCTCCAAATAAGATGAGACCCACGCTCCTACAAAGATTTTCCATAAGCGCATAAGTTATTCTAAGAGTAACCACATTCAACACAAGTCCAAAGGCACCCATTCTAACACCTTCACTAACCCACTTAAAAAATAATCGAGAAGTGAAAATCATAGCCGTAAAACAACTAATAGACAAACAATGGTAACAAAAAAACACAAATAACAAAGCATACCACAAACACATCGACATTTTAGCATATGTTCACAAAAAAACATTCTAAATCATATACACACAACCAAAAACAAATTAAGGAAAACGACGTTTGTAAGGCTCAGAGCTCCCAAAGAACCTGGCTACAAGTTGGTTGCAGGTCTATACCTACATCCATCACCCATATCACGCAATCTTCATCAATAATCTGCGTAAATCTAAGCCTCATCACAGTCAATGCCACCAACCCTTGGTAATGTAGGGTTGGTGGAGATGTGTGTAACAACCCTCAAATTAAGCCAACCACAACCAACAAAACAAAAATTCCACCACTACCAACCCAGTACTGAGAAACACACAAACAGAGAAGGCGCAGGGGTCAGGGTTTCATATTTACAAGAAGTGGTGCTATCAGGCGTCGGCCCCAACACCATCAACCACCCACAACCACAGTTGAGAGAAACGACAGCTATTAGGAAGACGAACCACCGCTACCAACGCCACCATCGACAATCCACCAAAAGTGGCAAGCACTCCACCATCCAACGGACGGATAAACGACCGGTGGAACAGATGGCAGAGGCAGATGATGCGCCGAAGATGGGGCGGACAACGGCTTTAGTCTCCCTCAAAAGCTCTCGCTCTAGGTATGAGCAGAAGGTAGAAGAACATATGATACTCGTAAAATGGGCAGTGGAAGACACATGGGTTGAGGAGCAAAAGACAGGTAGAGGGGTAGTTGGCGACAAACCATTGGTACAAGAACTATTCATGAGCGTTTGATTATTAGAGTGCGGGGGGGGGGGGGGGGAAGCTTCTTCAAGCCCACTACACCATCCCATCTTGGCGTGGAAAGGGGGGGACCCCCTTGGGCGGGAGAATTTCCATGGACGTGGGGAGATGGGTGGAAGTGAGGTGACAGGTTTTGTTTGGCTGCTTTTTAAAAAAAACAAAAAAATCTAACACACACATTAATAACAATAAAATTGCTTCCCCCCGCCCTTCCACTCCTCACAATTTTCACTTTTATAAAATGGTCCCCACATGTACCATATGGCGCATCACGCCCCTCCCCCCTTCCACTCCCCAGATTCTAATTATTAGACTATTTGCTACTAGTGATGGACAAAAAAAACCGGTTTTAGAACCCGACCCGAAAAAAAAAACCGCTAAACCGGCTTGAGGAAAACCGGTTTTTGGTCAAATCGGTTTGAAACCGACCCGGTTCGTCGAATTGGCATCGGTTGGTAGTTTCGTTGGTCGAATAGGGTTGGAAACCGGTTTGAAAACCGGACCGGTTTGGGGTAAAAACCGGTTTTTTAGTAAAAAACCGGTTTACATAGTGTATTTTGAATATTTGATGACCGGTTTGGAGGAAAAACCGGTTTTAAACCCGGTCCGAATCGATGCCGATCGATGGTTGGGGTCAGTGCTAAAAACCGGTTTTAAAACCGGACCGGTTTTGCCAAAAACCGGTTTTACCCTCTTAAAAAAAAACCGAACTGGTTTGTCAAAAAAAAACCGGTTTATCCATCTCTATTTGCTACTATTAATTACGTATTTTTTTAAATGACTCCTAATCCTAATCAACATCTACAAATGGTATATATCGGACGAGTTTGGTGGGAGTGGACAAGGCCAAACCGGATGAGCACTAGTGTAGGAGCTGGTTTGTTTGGGGTTGATTTGGCAGAGTGGACGGGTTCGGTTAGGGGTGCACAAAAAATCGGTTTGAGGAACCGACCCGAACCGGTTCCGGTTCCATATAGGGACCAGTGGTTCCCTATCGATCCCACATTTTTCTTATCGAACCCGACCCGAACAAGTTTTAAATCAAACCGGTCCCAAACCAGTTTGGGAAAAAAAGCCGTTTCAAACCAGTATGAAAAAGATATTTTTATTAAAAAAATTGAAATTTTATATAAAATTTTGTATATATAACAAAATAATATAAAAAGGTTTCTATACATACAAATTTATACTCATACACCTTAAAAAGTTGTAAGAATCACTAAAAGTTGAACTTTACGTAAAAAAAAATTGTGTTGTTTTGTTATCTTTTATAAAATAAATTGCGCACATGAATTGGTTCACTAACTGAAACCGATCGTTCAAACCGATGAAACCGAAGCATAATCGAGCCGAACCGAACCAAAACCAATTCGGAAAGGAACCAGCCCAAACACGAACCAGTTCGTGTCCGAAAAATAAAAAAACAAAATGTGCACCTTGAGCCTCGAGGTCCGTTGTGTTTCTGTTGGCCCGTTTTGTTTTTATTTATTTGGTATTGGGTTGTATATTATGAAAAGTAGGTGATGAGGTGGATAATGAGGTAGATGTTTGGAATGATTTATGGTTATAGGAAAAAAGTAGGCTGGTTGTGGTTTAGAATGATGTGACATGCTGAGGTGATGGTTTGGAATTCCAAACCACCTTCACCATTGTAGAAGCTTTAATCACCTATACTTGCAGCTAAACTCTTCGGATTTTGAATAGAGGAAAATCATCTTACCATTTATAGTTTCTAATACTAGTTTCACAAGGTTTTTTTTTTTTAAATATTTCTACTAAGTATATAAGAAAGAATTTATTTATTTAATTAAGTACCTGTATAGTTAAAATTAATTAAATTAGTTAACAAAATGAATTAACTAATAATACGTTTGGGAGAGGCTAAAATAGAAAAATGGGCTAAGGTATTGATTGGTTATGGGCCAGGGAAAATCGTTGGGCTGAGAGCAAATTTTGCTTTTATAATAAAGTTGTAAAACTTGTTTTGTCAATCCAAAATGAATAAAGGTAAATCAAAACAAAATACTCGACCGCCTTTACTTGTGCTTAGTTTGGTTGTGCTTTTATCAATATCAAAAGTTGTAGTCCGTACACCAATTATCAGATAAATATTGAGCTTATTTCGGACGAAAACAAGCAAGTCGACGGGTTTGGTTGGGTTGTTCAATGGAATTAGTTAGGTTAGTTATCAAGTTAGGTTAACAATATATACATACATCAAGTCTTTTATGTAATCGAGTTTTGAGTTATTTTCATGATTATCAATAAAATTTGTGAGTTATCCAATTATTTCGTGTTTATATGCCCTTGAAGTTCGGCTGGCGTACTCTTCCTCATAACCCTAAAGCACCAAAGGGCTATTGTATGAGATAAGACCGGGTGTATTATTTGATTAGACATGAGTAAATGTATGACACATCCTTGCCTTATGTAGTACATATTAAAAAGAGTGAAATGCTTAAACTAGTTACCTTTTTATTTTAAAAGTATTTAACTCAATTGGGTTAAATAAAATATTGGTTATGGGCCAATGCCCCGAGAAAATCGTTGGACCGGAGAAAGTCTAGAACGAGATCCAGAGCGAACATCGATATTCTTTTTAAAACCCAAAACGGTTCTAAACAGGTTTCGGTGTTGACCGGTTTCAAGTCAAACCGGTTTCGTTCCATGCCAGTTTGGTCGGCCATGAATCGTTTTATTTACCCGGCTCGTTTTGGTTTCAATTCTTGTTTGTTTCAGTTACATTCCGGTTCATGTGCGCACTATTTAAAATCATATGAATAAATTATTACATAAAATTTAACTTTTAGGTTTTTTTTTAAATAAAATTGAATTTTAATACGAAAAACCAAAGTTTTATTTGTGTTAATGGCTAAATATTTTTTTTCTTAAACCGGTTTCTGCTTTGTTTCGGTTTTTTCCGGTTTCAATTGGTTTTTAGTGGTACCGGTTCGGTCCCGGTTTGGGTTTGTTTGACCGGTTTTAGCCCAGTTTTATGTTTGATTTCGGTTTGGGATTTTTTAAACCCTGTTTCAGGTGAACCAGTTTCGGGTCAGTCTTACCGGTTTCGGTTCCTGAACCGAAATTTTTTTGTGCACATCTAGAGCGAAGTAGGTAGGGCAAACCAAGATCTGGGGTTGGGATCCAAAGATGTAGTCCAAATGACGCAAGTTTAATTTTAAAGTTATTAGCTGCAATGGTGTTCAATCTTAGACCATGCGTAGTGGGGGGCTTTATATATAAAGCCCTCCTTTCTGATTGGTCCATGTGGCTGTTGAGTAAGCATTGAGAGATAAAGTGAAAAATATGTGTAGTGGTGGGGCTTTATTTATAAAGCCCCTGTTTCTGATTGCTTGTTTATTTTATTATTTTTTTTAGCCTTTTAACTCAAAATAATTAAAATAAAAGACAAATAAATATAAAAAAATTACAAATAATATTAAAAACACACAACTAATATTAAAAAAAAAGTTACAACTAATATTAAAAAAAAAAGTTACAACTAATATTAAAAAAAAAGTTACAACTAATATTAAAAAAATGTTACAACTAATATTAAAAAAAAAGCGAAACACACTAGAGGTTATATTTTGCAAGAATTTGTTGCCTATGAAGCATTGCAAGGCGTAGGGCGTCTCCCTCGAGGTCGTCGATCGATTTGGACAAAAACTCAATGTCTTTTTCCCTTTGCCTCGCCTCTTGGAGCTCGACAAACCTTTTATTCTCGACCACTCTTTGCTACATTGTTTCCAAACGTCTTTGGCCAAGGTCGCGAATATCTTGTAGTCTTCGGTTCATTTCTTCAAAATCTTCCTTCAACTCACCACCTCCTGCCGAAGACGACTACCCCTTGCCACCCTTTTTTGATCTCCTACGGATGGTCTAGGAATATCCTCCTCCTGCTCCTCATCCTCCTCCTTCTCATCCTCCAAACTAATAGGATCACCTAAACTCACAAAGCGAGCATCGGATGACGGTGTATCCGGATCTCGCGACGAGGAGGTGGTTTTGCTTTGTTTCGATGGTCCTCCTCCTCCTGATCCTGATCCTCCTCCTCTTCCTCTCCTAACGTTGCGCCTACCACCCGACCCCATAACCGGTACATTAGCCCACTTAGGACTTTTTCTCAACATCTCCCAAATCCTCAATTACGGGAACGACCCGCGGGTATCTCTCATCTCGTCCAACGCTCTTGCCAACAAACCATCATCACCTTCCCCACTGCCCCTGTTGTCCTTACAACGTTGGTAAACCTCCGAAAACGAATGGCATCTATTATTTATATCCGACCACTTTCCCGATATCGAATCGTTGTCTCGATACTCCCCTCTACCCATGACGTTAAAAAACAGCTCTCGAATCCGCATCCAAAACAACGGAAGATGTTGATAGTTCGCTAAAAAAAATATTATACGATTAGAAATATATAACAATGTGTATATATATATATGTATATTATACGATTGGTAAAGTATATGGAGGAAACCCTCCTTATTTGGTAAACTCTGGAAACTCTGACTTCCCAACATTTTTATTTTTTGTAAAAAATAGGGTATGTAGTATACATTTTTTTAAGCATTTTGAGCCAAAAAAATCGAAAAAGCGCCGAACGGTTTTTTTTTTAAAAAATAAAAAACGTCTACTGTTTACATATAGTTAACACATTGTTAACACCTGTTATTAGCGCTTAACATGTGTTAGTCAAAATTTTATTTTATTTTTTTAAAAAAAAATACTCGGCGCTTTTTTAATTTTTTTGGCCCAAAATGCTTAAAATCATGTATATTACTTGCCCTATTTTTTGCAAAAAAAAAATATTGGGAAGTCAGAGTTTCCAGAGTTTACCAAATAAGGAGGGTTTTCTCTATAACCATTCCCTTATACGATTAATTATATATATATATATATATAAATATAAAAAAGAAATACTATATATATACACGATTAATTATATATAAATATAAAAAGAAATTACTAACCAACTTGGGGATCCTCCGATATGTCGAGCCAGGCCCGCGCTAAAGCATACTCCTCATCTTTTTCCCAACGTTCTTGTTGCTTTCTTTGACGAGGAGCGGTAGGATCTTTCTTTTTATGCGAGCGTCCCCCCCCCCCCCCCCCGTTGAGAACCCTCGGGTTCACGTGGTTCGTTGGTCTCGACTTGAGTTTCTGGCACGAGCTCGGGCTCCACTTGAGAACCTTGGCCATAGTTTGGTGGAGGAAAAAATTGACCTTGCGTGCTAAGAAGTTGCGCGTATTGCATTGTGTTCGGGTCAAAGTCCGCCCAATTGGGTGGCAGCTGAGTAGTAGTGTTTGGCCTCGTACCCGGGCGACCCGGGATCCCAAACGGTGAACCATATGGAAACATGTTTAGTAGGTTTGTTTGTGTTGTGGTGTGTGTGTTTAGTTTGTGTTGTGTTGTATGTTGTATGTGTATGTGTATGTGTATGTTGTATGTTGTGTATATATATAAAATCTAAAAAAAATAAAATGTTACCGTTCAAAAATTAAAGAGGGCAACGGTCAAAATATTTTGACCGTTTTTTTTTTCAAACCCAGGCCACGTGTCACGATTTCATTGGTGGATGCAAAATGTGACCGGCGCTATTTTTATAAAGCCCCGAGGATAAATTGATACATAGCGCCCTCTGTTTTGGTGTAGAGGGCGCTATTTTTTTTTTTAAAAAAAGGGCAAATAACGCCCCACTACGGGTGGTCTTAGGACTTAGCAATTCATTTCTTGTGAGTGCACGTGTTAAATAGAATGCAAAAGGAAAGGGAGGAAGGGTTGAGTTCAAGCTAGGGTTAGCATGGTTCGGTTTGATTTGAAAATACAGGCGAAAACTAAATCCATCATCAATGTTTTGGATTTTAGAACTGATTTCACAACATAAGGCTTTATAGCTGTCAACACATGAGAGTTATTACTTATTAGTGAGCACTATTAGTTACAACTTCAATAAACAACGCCATTGCTCCCTCATTACCCTTTCGATCTATAGGGCTATTGCCTATTACAACCTTAGAGATCCCTTCAGGTGAGACATCATAATAATGTTAGAACAAAAGTATATTCCACATCTTCTAACTCGTATCAATTTTTACTATAAATTTTCATTTCGTCTTCAACTAAATACTGATTACGAAACTATATTGATTACATTAAAATCAGCAACACATTTTACTTTATTTAAAAAAGGAGGGGGGGGGGGGGGGGGGGGGGGGGGGGGGAGATAACTAGTATGTGAATTTCAAGCCTTCCCACCAATAATTAGCATCCACGTGGAAAGTGACCCATTTCAAACCCTCCACCGGCGTGAAAATTTCCACGCTCGAGCAAATTTTTGAAGATTCAAGCCCCTGGGGGCTTTGTTGTTGCGCGAATCGCCCCACCCACACCAAATTAACCCACCAACACATATGGTATTAGTTAAAGACAGATCTGAATAAGTAATTTTTTATAATGTTGCTTACTTAAATACTTAAGTTCACGACAATCGGCATATTAAGGACTTGTCATTTCTTTAATGGATAATGTGCTTGATTGATTGTATCCTTATCCAGCTGGAAAGGATCTATACACTAACACACCAATATCCATCAATTACTACTTATTTAAATAATTAAAAAGTAATTCTTTGAAGAATCATTACATGCTTCTCGATTGGCTGAGCCAACTTGGAGGAGATTGACAATATTTAGTCACGGGTTGGAATACTTCTATTTCTATGTATATGAACTCCAGTACGTTGTCTTGTTTTTTTTAAATAACCAATAAAAGTGCATTTTATTTGGATTTTTGTGTGTATATATAACATGTATTATGCGTAACATATGGAATTATGGATATTTGTGAAAGAAAGAATTATCATATCAATAGGACAAATTACCAAAAATATTAAACTTATGTAAGTTATAATATCATGTGAACTACAACCAAAATCACACATACTTAATATTAACAGATTAGGCAAAAGGTCGGTGGCGTGTTCATGAAATAACAAAGTTAACTAATAATCGACTGTAATCAAGTTTTACATTGTATTCCCTTAAAATGTTGGAGAATACTGCATATGATCAAATAAAACTCAATACGATGCCAAGAAAACGAATTTTGTTGAGCTTGTCTTTTATTAGATTCCCTTTAAAGTTAATTCAGGCACATCTGAAGCAACTAAACTATCCAATGTAACTAAAGTTTTTATATAAATTGCAGGATAGTGTGTGTGTTTTGTCTCCTAAAAGTGAACAAGAATGTTATAGGTGTTTTCGTTCAATGAACAACAAAGTCTCCTCTTTGTTTGTATGTCTATGAAGTAGAAGAGTGTTGCCTCTTTATCGTGCAATGGAACATAAGTGTGAGAAATATAATTTCCTTGATTTCTCCATTGATGTTACAACCAAATATATAATGGAAAATACAACAAGATCTCCTCTATTTTAGGGAGATTACCTAATTACATCAATCTATTAATTTGAACCATAATTACATAAATCATGCCATATATGCGGATATGCTATTACACCCCCGCAGTCGAAGCGAAGGGTGGACGAATGCTGAGACTGGTCCGGAAATCATCAAAGAGAACACGAGGGAGGCCTTTAGTGAAGATGTCAGCGATCTGATGGCGAGATGGCACATGAAGTACTCGAACGCAGCCTTTTTGTACCTGTTCGTGAACAAAATGGATGTCGAGTTCAATGTGTTTCGTGCGCTGATGCTGCACAGGATTGCCAGACAGATAGATGGCACTGATGTTGTCACAATAAACTAAAGAAGCCCGTGAGATAGGATGATGAAGCTCAAGTAAGAGATTACGAAGCCAGCATAATTCAGCAACGACATTAGCTACTCCTCGATATTCCGCTTCAGCACTGGATCGAGAGATAGTGGATTGACGTTTCGAAGACCAAGAGATTAAACTTTCACCAAGATACACACAGTAGCCAGAAGTGGAGCGTCTAGTATCAGGGCAACCAGCCCAGTCGGCATCCGTGTAAGCAACGAGGGACAATGACTGAGCAGGGCTAAGATGAAGACCAAACTCAGAAGTGCCCTGAATGTATCGAATGATTCGCTTTAGTGCGTTCCAGTGTGTGACCCGGGGAGCATGCATGTGCATGCAAATTTGCTGAACTGCATAGGAGATGTCGGGTCTGGTAAAAGTTAAATACTGAAGAGCACCAGCCAGACTGCGATATGTAGTGGGGTCTTCGAACAGGGGTCCAGTATCTGCTGACAGTTTAGACTGGGTATCCACTGGGGTAGCAGCCGGTTTGCACGAATCCATGGCGGCCCTGTGAATGATGTCGCGAGCATAAGACTGCTGAGATAGAAACATCGTGTCCCCTGAGCGAGTGACCTGTATACCCAAAAAATAAGAGAGAGAGCCCAGGTCCTTCATAGCAAATTCACCTGCAAGAGCATGAAGCAGATGTTGCCGTAGGCTATCAGTAGAGGTCGTAAGAATAATATCATCGACATATATGAGAAGATATGCGATGTCGTGGCCGTGCTTGTAGACAAAAAGTGAGTTGTCCGACTTGCTCTGGCGGAATCCTTGAGATGTGACAAAGTCAGTGAAACGCTGGTACCAGGCACGAGGGGCCTGTTTGAGTCCATAGAGAGACTTTTTGAGAAGACAAACATGGTCCGGGTAGTCACGGTGGCGAAAACCAATGGGTTGATGCATGTACACTGTCTCTTCTAAGTTACCGTGTAGAAAAGCGTTCGTGACATCCAGTTGGTGAACTTTCCATGATTTTGCCAGAGCCAGAGAGAGAACCATGCGAATGGTAGCCGGTTTCACAACCGGGCTAAAGGTTTCTCCACAATCAATCCCCTGTTCCTGCTTACGACCATCACACACTAAACGAGCTTTATATCGCTCAAGACTGCCATCCGACCTGTACTTATGTTTAAATAGCCACATGCATCGTATTATATTCATATCAGGTGAGCGAGGTACAAGTTCCCAAGTCTTATTTTTAATAAGGGCACTAAACTCATTAGTCATGGCAGTGTGCCACTCGGGAGTGGTCAAGGCAACCTGCGGGTTCTTGGGAATTGGTACAATATTGGCAGTGTGTAAGCTAAAGGGCTGTTTCGGTTTAGTGATGCCGCTCATGGAGCGGGTGTGAATGGTACGCGCGGGTGGAGGAGGTGGTGGAGGTGGGATTGGAGAGGAGTCGGGGAAGGTAGACGGGTTCAGGGTCGGGTCTGTGGAGGTGTTCGGACTGGTGATGTTGTTAGACGGGAGTGGGCCAGGGCTGTTTGGGCCAGGGATGTTTGGGCCAGATGATGAGGGGTGAGATGGATGTGTTGACGGAGAGGGTTGTGATGGGCCGGAGGGTTGTGGGCCTGGAGCCGATGGAGTGGGCGGTCCAGGAGGGTTGGTAGTGGGTTGTTGGGAGGAGAGGTGGTCCCAAACAAGTGGGTGGATAGAGGGGTTGAGAAATTCATAGGAGGGAGGGGAGGTGGGAGATTGGATGTGGTAGGGAAAAATGGTCTCCTCGAAATGTACGTGACGGGAGATGATGAGTTGGTGGGTAGTGAGGTCAAGACATTTGTATCCTCGATGGTTAGGAGGATAACCGAGGAAGACACATGGATTGGAGCGGTAGTTGAGTTTGTGTATGGTGGTGGAGGGGGTGAGAGGATAACAGAGACATCCAAAAACACGAAGCTGATCGTATTCAGGATTGACTCCGTATAAAAGAGAGGTGGGCGACCGATATTTGTATGTTTTGTTGGGAAGGATGTTGAGAAGATAGGTGGCGGTTTCAAGAGCATGATGCCAAAAAGATGGTGGCAAAGATGCTTGGGCAAGGAGGGTACGGATCATGTTATTTATTGTTCGGATTTTGCGTTCGGCTTTACCGTTTTGAGAAGAGGTATAGGGACAGGAAAACCGAAAGTGCATACCATTTGTGTGGCAAAAGGTGCGAAATTTATGATTATCGTATTCTTTACCATTGTCACACTGTAATTGTTTAATGGTACGCTCAAATTGTGTACGAACAAGGTTGTGAAGGCGAGTGAATGTGTCGAAAACTTGGGATTTATTGGCTAGGGGAAATGTCCAAAGGAAATTTGTGAAATCGTCTAAGAACAAAATGTAATATTTGTGACCTCCTGTACTAAGGACAGGAGAGGTCCAAAGATCACTATGCAATATATCAAATGGCAAATGAGTAGCATTAACTGAATCATAAAAAGGTAATCGTACACTTTTACCAAAAATGCAAGATTGACATAAAGTTTTATTACATTTGCCATAATCAATAAAAGACGATAACTTTAAAGATCTCAATAAATTTTCTCCAGGATGACCTAATCTTTGATGCCAGCGATCTTGAGTGATGGTGGTGAGGGCCGTTGGTTGATTGAGAGGTAGCGGAAGTGGTTGCGTGAGAGGGTAAAGATCGCCGGTGCTGTTGCATCTAAGGATAGGTGCCCGAGTTTTGAGATCCTTCACAAGAAAACCAAAAGGGTCAAACTCAATTGAAACCAAATTATCAGTCGTAAGGCGTCTAACTGAAATTAGGTTTTTAATAATGTTAGGTGCATAAAGTACGTTATTGAGTTTTAAGGGTGGGAACGGGGGTGGTAGGGTCTGGTTGCCTTGGGCCACAACAGGGATCGACATGCCATTACCAACAATAATATGTTTATTAGTGCACGAATTAAAATTAGACGGGGAATATATACCTTGCTGGTTTGCCGAATGAGACGATGCTCCCGAGTCCATTACCCCATGATCCGGTGGGTTCAACGATAGAGTATACAAGGCTTGCTCGATGTCAGTTGGCGTGTATCCCGTGACATGGGCCTGATCGGGCCGAGCTCCCAATATACCCGAACTGTTATTACTGGGCCTAGAAGGGTAGGGACAGGGTGGGTGGGCCTGCTGTGAACTGGGCTGAGTGGGCTGGTTTGGGCCACGTAAAACAGTAGACCATTGTTGAGAGGTCCAATTGGGAGGGAAAATGATGTACGGGTGATTGGGCTGGGAGGTTTGGGTGTATGTGTTGGTGTTGCTGCGAGAGGAGGTAGGCTGTCCTCGGCGTCGCCCGCGACCACCACGAGGGCGGGTTTGGGTTCGGTCCGAAGAGGTTGTGGTGGTGGCTGCGAGAGCGGTTGCAGCAGTGGTGGCAGCGCGAGAGGTTTGCCTTTTCTTCTTAGTTTCTTCCTGGTTAAGACGGGAGCGAACCTCGGTAAAACTTGGTAAGGTTTCTCGGTTTTGTAGGACGGTTGAGATCCCGTCATACTGTTCGGTGAGACCCGTGAGGACTTTGATGACGAGCATACGATCATCAACTGGGCTGCCGAGGCTTTGGAGTTGGTCAGCTAGGTATTTGGCATGTTGACAGTAGTCTTCCATCGACGAGAAATTTTCCAGGGAAAGATTAGCAAAATCTTGTCCCAAGAAAACTGCCCGTGTGTTGTTATTGGCTGTGAACTCGGCTGCAACGGCGGTCCAGGCAGCGTATGCGGTCTGGCCCGGGTCAATGATAATATTGAGAAGGGTAGGGGAGATTGTGGCATAAATCCACTGGCGAACAAGGGCGTCAAGACGCAGCCATAAAGCTTCAGCAGCCGCAGCGGCGGCGTCTGCTGCAGCGGCAGCAGCGGGTGCAGGCCGGGGAGACAGGTGGGAGAAGACCTCATATACCTGACAATGGACTTCAAAGAGAGTCTTCCATGTGGCATAATGGGTTGAGTCTTTTTCCAAAAGAATAGGAACATGAGTTTTGATATTAGAAACAGTGAGGGCTGGATGTAATTTGGAATCCATGGGAGTAAAGGTAGTGAAGAAATATAGGTGAAGGTAATGAGAAAAAGGGTGGGGTAGGCAGATTAAGGGAAAAAAGAAGGGATGATAATATTATGAAACAGAAGGAGGAAAAAGAAGCCGGCAGAAGTGACTGCAGCGGCGGCAGAGGTGAATAAGAGGTGGCAGGGAAAGGAGGCCTAGGGATCGGAGGTTAGGTATGATACCATGTGAGAAATATAATTTCCTTGATTTCTCCATTGATGTTACAACCAAATATATAATGGAAAATACAACAAGATCTCCTCTATTTTAGGGAGATTACCTAATTACATCAATCTATTAATTTGAACCATAATTACATAAATCATGCCATATATGCGGATATGCTATTAATAAGCTAACACATGCCGCTAATTTATATATAATGCTTTAACCTATACTATATATAAAGCATTTGAGAGGGGCGACGGTAAAATTTAAGTGGTCACAACCTTTTATGCATATAGTACGATTCTAAATGAAGTTAGTTAGAGGGCAAAATGGTGTTCCAACTTGAATATTAAAGTGATCATCAATATGAATATAGAAGGTTTGCTTTGTAAGTTTTATAATAATCTAGGGATAAATATAAAAGTGAATTTAAAGCAATAGATCATCATCTTGATTGCATCCTTTCCAATTCGGTGATTCACATTCCACAACCGCCACTATGATTATGATTATGAATTAATGGAGGAAACCGTCACCTCCTTCAATGGCTCTATTAAAACGATCATCAATGCCAATAAATACAAACCATTACTCGCTTCAATAGTAAGAATCCATCAACTCTTAAAGCTGTTCATTATTAGTTATAGAAATATAGAGAAAAAACTGAACGGATGGTCTCTGTGGTTTCTTCAAATTTAAAGTATGCTCCCCAGCCTTTCAAAATTACCCCAATAGGATATGTGGTTTGGATTTTATTGCATCAGTGGTCCCTGATTTTGATGGAGGTTAACTTTTTCAGTTAAGTCTATGTAAAATTACTAAATTAACCCTCTTAAAAAAATATTATAAACTCTCTCTCAATCACCATCACACCCATCTACCACAACTAAAACACCACCACAACCACCATCAACCATCTACCACCACCAACCATCCCGTCACCGATCAGACGTTACATCTTCATCTACACCTACCTCCCACCACCAATTGGAACCCTAACTACCTACAACTCCACAACCCCCACCTCCCACCACTACTACAACCCACCATACCTCACAGTTGCAGCAGACACCACCACCGATCAATCAATAAACCCACAAATCCTTCATCATCCTGCACAATGCAAGCCCAATCTCTCCTCTAATCAATTCCTCTCTAGGTCTCCCCACACGACCCAATTCACAAACCCGTTAACCTCAAACCACCCTCACTCTCCTCCACAACCGCCAGGCGCCACCGCCCCCTAATGTGAAAAGGATCCGAAGAAACGAGTATGGGCAGAATATTACATAAGTAACCCCTTTTCTCTCTCTCTCTCTCTCTCTCTGACTCTCTCCCCCTCTCTCTGTAACATGTAACCTTCTCTCTCTATTTTTGGGTGGAGATGTTGTCGGGTGGTCCGTTGCTGTTCAAGGTGGTTGGTGTTTAAAGAAAAAGAATATTATCCAACAAATTTTACGTGTGCAAGTTTAGCTTTTTTAGAATCTTTAGTGAGTAAATTATTACTCTAATATTTGATAGAAACTTTAATTAAAACGGTAGAAGATTTGAAATATATGAGGAGAATATTTAGGATTCATTATTGAATGAATTGTCTTGTGGCATAATACCTATATATATATATATATATATATATATATATATATAGGTAGAAGATCTGGTAGAAAATTGTTTTGTGTAGGAAGTGTAGGAAGTATTTTCAACCATTAGATCAAATCTGATTAAATCTTTAGATGAAGGGCATTATAGACTTGTTGTCCATTTTTTATTCATTACAAACCCACTAAATTAGCAACTAACATCTAGGTATTTATGAAGATTAATCATCCTAAATTAATTATTCATTATTTTTCATAAGAATCATAAGATATTCATATCAAATAAGTTGATCAATACCCAAAAACTTGTTCGATTCTTCAAACATATAACCCATCTCTATCACTTGTTCGATTATTCAAGTCATGGCAGAAGGTTAACATCAGGAGTGTTTTATAATAACGCTAGGAGTGTTTTATAATGAAAGAGAAACTAGTATGCATTAATAAGGAGTGTTTTATAACAATAGAAGTGTTTTAAAACTGATATGAAAAAGAAACTAGTGTGCATTAATTAAGGAATTATGGGAATGGTTTCAAAACTAATAGGAGAGAGAAATTGGTTTTCTCCAAATAAAGTGCATGTTTGCTTTTGTTTTGTGAAGATGAATGTTTGACTTTGAATGATATTATTAAAAACAATAATTAGGAGAGAGAGAGAGGTACCATAAATGTAGGAAGCATTTAAACAGTTTCTAAAAAACTTAGATACATAATGACCTTGATACCCTCATTTAAAACAAATATTGACAATCCTACCCTAATTTCTTTAATATATTAATTAGATTTTAAACACCATACTATCTTTTAATCTCCACCATCCATCTTTAAATCTAATGGTTCAAAACACTTCCTACACTTCCTACACAAAACCATTTTCCTACAGGAACCCTACCCTATATATATATATAGTGTTAGGTTATTTTCAAAAGAGGGTTTTAGTGCGAGAAGAAACCAAAATCTTAATTTTTATTAGTAATGGTTCATATATTTTTGAAGTTTTTACTTTTTATATATCATTATTTATGTTATATAATCAAAAATCCATAAAAATAATGCAATCAAATGTTTTTTTAAGGTTTAAACTCTTTCCAACACATGTGTTATATTATGCGTAGGTAATGTTTCTGCACAAAATTTGTACATATGTAGGTTATATAAATTAATGAAAACTTGTTTTATTTTCGAGATAGATGAATAAACAACACATTTCAATACTTTTCTTATATTTTTAGTTTTTTAAAAATGATATAAATGAATTATTTATTATCTTCTCGCACTTCTCGCACTAAAACCTCTTCTGAAATTAACTATATATATACATATATATATGTGTGTGTGTGTGTGTTTTTCATGTTTTTGCTTTTTTTTTGTTTACATGTAAAGAACCACATTGCCACTCTGTTGAAAGTTAATCCTAAAACACATATGAGTTGAATGTTGAAGGGCTAAAGTGAAAGATTGATTTAGATTAATTATTTGATTTATTTAGTAAGAGTTAATAGGTAAAATCGTCCCTGAGGTATGGACACTTTTTCTACATCAATCCAAAATCAAAATCTTTTACATCTGGTCCTTCTGTTTTACATTTTGTTGCCAAATTCGTCCCTGAAATTAACTCAGTTAAATATTGTCGTTAACTTTAGGGGCATTTTTTACTTTTTGCTTTAGCCCTTTAAAACACTATTTAAACACAGTTATTCCTAACCTTCCTTAAACCAAAATCGCCCCTCACCTTTAACCCTAACATAAAACCCCTGAATCGACGTTCAAATTCCCTACATTAAGAGTTCGATTATCTGCAAAGATGGATGAATCGTGGCGTGTAAGACCTAAAGATTCCAACTTCGATCCTACATTTGAATATGGTATGTTCATCTAACTTAGTCTTAAACCTCAATTGACTTTTAAATTTAAATTTGTTGATTTTTGTTATTAAATGTGTGCTATCTGACTAACTGCAGCTAATTTCCCTGAATGTTTCACCTTGAAAATACACCATGGGGGTGACTTAACTGAATTCCCACATTTAACATACCAGGGAATACTGTTCACTATGTTGACAAGGTGAATTCTGACCTATTTTGTCTGATTAGTATGAACGATATGATGGTGACATTAGGGTATTCTGAAGATGATGAAGTAATTTACCATTTTAAGGTTCCTAGAGAAGACTTAGATTTAGGTTTAAGACCATTGAGATGTGACAATGATGTTATTAGGATGCTAAAGCATGTTGAAACTAATAAATTTATTTAAATCTACAATTAGCATGTTAAACAAAATCCAACTCCTGTTAAACCAGTAACAGATCCTAAAAAGGTATATGATATAGATTCCGAGGATGGGACTTATGAGGCAAGTGATGAGGGTATTGGGAGTGATGAGTGGAGTAGGAGTGATAGTGAAGATGAAAGGTATGAGCCAAGTGATAAGGAAGTGTAGTGATCAACAAACTGTTAAGGGCAGTGGGAGTAGAAGCAAACATAAAGCTGATAAGGCTAGTGGGAGTAGAAGCAAACATCAAGATGACAAGGGTAGTGAAGATGAAAGTGATTCTGATTACATTATAGATGAAGATAACTTAGTGGATAAACCTGACGTAGACCTAGATGAGTTTAGAGCTGTTGTTGACTTTGATATCAGTGATAAAAAGGAAGATAATGGCTAAGATGTAGATGGAATTGATGCTGAGGAGTTTGATTTTGATAACTTTGACAGTCTTAGTGATGAAGATAATGATACCAAATTGCACAGAGCTGCTAGGAGAGTAAGGAAATGGATAAAAAAGTCTAAACCAACTGATGACTGCCCATTTTATCTTACCCAAAGTTTCACTGATAGAGAAACAATAAAAGGGCTGATCAAAAGACACGCAATTCATTCAAGGAGGCAATTGTATATCACAAAAAATGACCTAACCAGAGTTTGTGTAATTTGCTTGGGTGGGAATATGAATATGTGTAATTGTGAAATGAATGAAGATTGGAAGTTAACTGGTGGTAGGTGTGAGAATAAAGGGGGTGGGTCCAATAAAGCATGTGCATCAAAAAGCAAGTCTATGAAAACACAACAAGTGAGTGGGGCCAATAATGAAGCTGAGGGTAGTTCAGTAAAATCCACCAACTCTAAACCTAAAAAGAAGATACCAACACCCACATGCCCATGGAGTTTGTACATTTCTAACTTAAAAAATGAAGGCTCTTGGATTGTTAGGACATACAAGAATGTGCATACATGCTTCCAAACCCGGGATGTGAATATGTGTGCAATTAGCTGGTTGGCCAAAGAAATTGAACCAACTATTAAAGTCAATACTAGTATACCACTAACAGCTCTTCAAAATGAGTTGCAAAAGAAATATCAGGTTCAAGTGACTGTGCATCAGGTGTTTAGGGCTATGAAGATGGCAACTGAGAAGATATTGGCGCATTATAACCGGCAATATGAGAAACTAAGGGATTATGGTGAAGAGTTGTTGAGGTCTAATCCAGGGTCTACAGTTAAGATAGATGTTGAACCATTATGTGACCCTAATAGTCCAACAAGTCAATTTAGGAGGATTTACATATGCTTGGCTGCATTGAAGGCTGGATTTAAACTAGGAGGGAGATCACTATCGGGGCTTGATGGTTGTTTTCTGAAAGGACCATATCCTGGGTAGATATTGACAGCAGTGGGAGTAGATGCAAACAATGGTATCTACACTGTTGCATATACAGTGGTTGAAGCTGAGACTAGAGCTTCATGGACTTGGTTTTTTGAGTGCTTAGGTGACGATTTGGATCTAGATGCTAATAGTAGGTTCACATTTATAAGTGACAGACAGAAGGTATTATTCACTTGTTACATGGTAATTGTTTTTGCTAACTATACATAGATTGTTATTGACCCATGTGTTTTCTTAAACTCAAGGGATGATACCAGCTATTGCTAAGGTTTTTCCAAGTTCTGAGCACAGATTTTGCTTGAGACACGTTCATGAAAACATGAAACCAAGGTGGAGAGGTGGTGTATTCAAAAACCTGTTGTGGAATTGTGCTACTGCAACAACACCAATAGTTTTTGATAGGAATATGAAAGCTGTTCAAGACGCAGACAAAGACCTACATGCTTTTTTAAAAGAAATTCCATTCAAACATTGGTTAAGAGCCTTCTTCAGTGGTATGTTAATTCATCTTACTTGGCCATTTTTTTAAATTTAGTTAGACTTTTAGATGTTAAATGTTAATTATATCCATTCATCGTAGGTGATGCTAAATGTGAAATTTTATTAAACAACATTTGTGAGGTATTCAATAGGCAACTTATTCATGGAAGGGATAAACCCATTATCAGTTGCATGGAGTTCATTAGGGAATACCTAATGAAAAGGTCATTGGTGATCCTAAAAACAATTGTTAAATGTCAAGGACCATTAACACCTAATGTTACACTAAAGTTAGATGAAATCAAGACTGAAGCAGCAAATTATACTGTAATTTGGACTGGATCTTGAAAGTTTCAAGTCAGTGGTCCTAGAAATGACCAAAGAGCTATTGATCTTGACCAGAAGACTTGTGAATGCAGGAGATGGGAACTTACTGGCATTCCATGTAGGCATGTAGTGGCCTGCATATGGAACCTAGCTTTACATGGAAAAGGTGATGATATTATAGAGAAATGGGTGGATAAAGTCTATTGGTTAGATACATGGAGAAGTGTGTATGATAATACCATTGACTCAATTAATGGTATGGACCTGTGGCCTACTTCTTCATGCCCTACTACCTTAATTCCTCCCAAATTTCACAAGCAGGCCAAATAAAAAGAGAAAGAAGTCTGCAGAGGAGATACATGAATTAAGTCAAAAGAAAGGAAAAGAGAAGATGGGAGAGGAGGTTGAAAAGCTAAGTCAACAGATTCTGATAAGTGGTAAAATGCCAAGGAAAGACAATTCTGTTACTTGTGAAATCTGTAAACAAAGGGGGCACAATAGGAGGACTTAGGAAAAAAAGGTGGGGCAAGAATGATGGGGCTAGAAAGAAGGCTGCTGCTAGAAAGAAGGCTGCTGCTGGAAAGAAGACTGATGCTGTAAAGGAAGGTGCTGGATCATAGGTTTAGTATGTTATGGTTTAATGGGTCAAGTTGGTAGTTAATTGTCATTTTGGTAGTTTGTTATGTTATGGTTTATTGGGTCAGGTTTAGTATGTGATGTTATGGGTCAGTTGGATGTTATGTATGAACAATTCTTTGTCTTGTTTTGGCTGATGTTTGTGTATGAACCATGGTTTCTTTTTTTTTTTTAATGGAACTGACTGTTATGTTTCTGTTTTGGTATGGTTTAATGGGTCATTTGGTTATGGTATGGTTTAGTGGGTCACTTGATTATGGTATGGTTTAATGGGTCATTTGGTTATGGTATGGTTTAAACACACATGATTATGTTTCCGTTTTGGTATGGTTTAATGGGTTATTTGGTTATGGTATGGTTTAATGGGTCACTTGGTTATGGTATGGTTTAATGGGTCATTTGGTTATGGTATGGTTTAAACACACATGATTATGTTTTTGTTTGTTCATGTTATGGCTTTAATGGGTCAAATAAACACACATAATTAGATCATCCAAACATAATACATTACATTACATTTCATACTAGAAATCTTGGTTACACATGTTCAGTGAAATACATAATACAAGATGAAAATTAGCCAACTTATGAACAACATTGTTTTGAGTCTCTTGTTCTTCTTAACCATTTTTCTTGCATAATCTTTAAGGATCTTGTTCTTGTTTTCCATTAACCTTGCATTCCCCCCCTGCCTATTCAACGAGTTCAGCAGTCCAACCATAGCATGAACAACTCTTTCACACATTGGTCCCTCAGCCCAAGCAACGAATCCACATCTTCTAAACTATCAACTTTCATAAATTTAGTGTCTTGCATTATTTTCCCCAAATTAGTGCAAGTAATTAGTTAAAAATTAAGACTTGAACTTTCACATACCCGGTTATTGCAGTAATAAAACCGTCTACCTGGGTTTTGCACGGTCCACGAGGTGCGAATCCTGGTTGTTTAGCCACTTGGGCAAAGCATGATTGAATTGGGTCGTGGAGATTGGATTTCGAGGGTTGATGTTTGTGTCCGTATCTTAAGTTTTTATTCTAGGGTTAATCGTTGCCTTTTAAATAAGAAGAAACACTGTTTAAATTGGGTTTTAAAAAGGGGACAGCCAAAAAGACAAAAGTACCTCCAGAGTTAACGTCAATAGTTAACTGGATTTAGTGTCAGAGACGAATTTGGCAACAAAATGTAAAACAGAAGGACCCAGATGTAAAAGGTTTTGATTTTGGACTGATGTGGCAAAAGTGACCAAACCTCAGGGATAATTTTGGCTATTAACTCATCTAGTAAGGTTAAGATTAGTTTGAATGTTTATAATTATCTACTTAGATATAATTAGCAGGGATAATGATGTGTGATTAGTGTTAGATTATAATTGTTTGAAGTATTTGAGTAGGATAATTAGTATGGTTATTTTAGTATAAATAGGGGTCTAGGTAATGGTTTTATTTGTCCCTTGTTCGTAAATTCGTTTGCTTGAATAAGAAAAAGTCGTGGGTTCGTCCCCCAAAATATCTCGTGTTTATGTTTGATTTAATTGTTTGGGCCATCACACTCCTAATGAACATATGAGTTCTCCTTTTATCCAAATCAGTATAACGTGCATTTCGATCCTACATATATAAATAATACAGTATGCATGTGAAGCATAAGATGTACACCGTTGAATGCCAAGATTTTACCCTCTTAGAACAGATAGATGATTGTCCCAACATTAGGACAATACAATTAGAATAACAAAAACCCATTCATTGCTGCAGGATATACGCACAAATGGTATGTGTAGTCATGGTTCACGGGAGTTCATTGCCTGGCTGGCATCGCTTAATATTTTTGAGGTCTAAAACTCTCTTCGAAGTATGTATTTTAAGACTTTTAATTCTAAAAACCAAGTCCGTGACATGTACTGTTTTTTAATTGTTTTTATTGATATTTTATTTTATTTATAATTTATCTAAATATTTAAGAGGGGTATCGAATTCATCACCTTAGATCATTGATAAATAATTTGACGAATACATCCAAATGTTGGTCGGTAAACCTTTTGCACAATCAAGAGCAGCATATGCACTATGCAGGGGTAAAAAGATACGAACCTTTTCTTCATTGTGTTTGTTGTATATTTAATTGCTAACTAATCCATGATTTATCCAAAACAAACCATTCATTTTTTTTCCAATCTTAGAACAAAAGAAAACGTTAGAAATAAAAAATTCGTTTAAGCATATCTTCTTATGTAGACAAAAACACGCATTTGTATGTAAAGAATACATAATTCTTATAAAAATTGAACCAATGCTAAAAAAATCAATTAATATTATGAAGTATTATTATTGCAATAATTTAATGTTCATGGTTGTGTTATGCTAAAAATGCGAATTTGTCTAAAAAATTAAGAAAAAAAACATGCCTTAAATTTTTAGCATGGTGTATATGCGTTGTTCCTGCTTTTAACTTCTTTTTTTTTTTCGTGAACTTGGTGTCAACTTTTTTTTAATTAAAGTATTAGACTGTGTCTAAAATTTAAGACATCATTCTTGTGAAAGTTTAAGACATCATGTGTTAATATCTTTTTAATTATATTTTTCTAGGCAAAAGACTACAAAGTTCGAATTCGTGGGCTTCAGCGACGACAGGTGTCTCTGTTATTGCTCTTTTTCTTGTAGTGAAATCTCATTTTAGCCAATCCAAAACCTATGTGTGTGTTAAAATGCGTAAATAAGTCCCACGATACAACACATAATGCTCTAAATGTAACACTTATGCTTTGTTCCCGAGTATACTTGAGGAGGGAAAAGAAAAGAAAATAACCAAAAAAACGAAAAGAAAAGATATGTATCATTTCCTTCTGTTTCCTTTTAAATCGGAAGGAAAACTAAACTAAAAGATTTGACCTACTTTTTTTTTCCATTTCCTTTCTTAAGTGAAACTCAGGAACACAACATGTTTGGTTTTCCTTCCTTAAATGAAACTCGGGAACACAGGTTAGGCTATATGGTAAAGAATGGAGCCTGTATGGGCGACATTGCGCCATATCAGAGTTACTTATGCGTCACATAGACATAGCTTCATTTAATAGCACTCATAGCAATGGAATAATGCCCGTTTAATTGATAAAAGGAAAAAAAAGAAAACAAAAAATTTGATTGGTTGCGACATATAAGGCCCACTTGATCAGCTCGTTGAAACTCGTTATTGGGTTGACGGTCATTCAATAGCTTTTCATAATGGTTGGCGGGTCCAACACGAACCGAACCCGAAAATTGTGATATACATATGAAGCCAAACCCGAACCCGACCTGAATATTCTCGGGTTTACCCGAACCCGACCCTTTCAACCCGATTTTTTATTTTTTTTCTCTCGCAAGCTAGTATATTAAAATTAAAATTTTCCTACAAAAAACTCAAGTGTGTATAAAACATTTATGTTTTATTTATAAAATTTCATACCATTTTCTATTTTAAGTTATATTGTAACATAAAATACCTAACCAATTTAATTTATAACATAAAACATATTGTAAAAAAACAATATATAATATAGATAGGTTAAATGGGTCAACCCGCCAACCCGTCCGGGTTGACCCAAACCCGACCCGTTTAGACTAAACACAAACCAACTAATTTCGTGTTAGGTTCGGGTCGTGTCAGAAATTCACACAATCACATCCCTACTATTGTTAGTGAAAATGCTGAGGTAGAGAAGAGTGCGAATCCATCCCATGTAAGTTTTGTTTAAAACTAACATATATATATTATGCCTTTAATTACACCAACTAACACCTTAACTATAATAGCTTTCCCAGTTGGACACAATCCCGCACCCATGACCATAGCTATTTACTATTTTCTTTGAAAAATTGACAATTAAGTTCAAAACTCTAAATAAAAAATACTTTGATTTTCAGGGTATATCTTTTTAAAGTATAAAGTCTTCACAAAGTTTATGAGACTGTGGGGTGTGGTACTGACCACCCCCGATAATCATGTCGTCACTGGCGCCACCTCATCACTAAAGCAGAAGAGAGAGAGAGAGAGAGAGAGAGAGAGAGAGAGAGAGAGATGAAAGAGAGAGATAAAAAGAAGAGCTCAGGGATGAAGGGGGAAGTTTTCCCCGTTTGCACCGAAATTTCATGGAAGGGAGGGGGTGTTCCCCGACGGGAGAGGTATCACGTAGGCTCACCGAAGCCCTCCCCATCCCCCACACCCGGAGAATTTTTTTTTCTTGAAACTTGTGATCGGTACTTAGTACGACGGTATCTATTATTATGCCTTATTCATGTGACGGTGTGTGTAAGATAAGATATCAGCATGGAATTCCAATAAATGTTATATGGTATACATTTCCCATGAAAAAGAAAATTACACTTGGGTATAGTCTGAACCAATGAAACTAGTACCTACATTCCTTCACATGCAAGTTGAGATCTCTAACTATACTCCCAACGTGTTTCTATGAATATTATAATGCTAAACTTCATCTATATAACCCCTAGAATCCCATACATATCCTCACACTACACTCCTCCAACTTAGTTAGTACTTACAAGTTACAACCAATGGCTTTCAGCAAATCTTCCACCCTCTTCCTAGCCACCAACCTCCTCTTCTTTGTAGCCACACATGCATGCTACACTTGCCACACACCAACTCTCCCATCACCAACTACTACCCCTACTACTACTCCAAAGGGAACTTGCCCAAGGGATGCCTTGAAACTAAGTGTGTGTGCTAGGTTGCTCAATGACTCCGTTGGGACCGTCATTGGGAAACCATTAGGCCACCCTTGCTGCTCTGTCCTTGGCGGCCTTCTTGACCTTGAAGCGGCGATATGCCTTTGTACTGCTTTGAAAGCCAATGTTCTTGGGATTAATATTAATATCCCTATCTCACTTAGCACGCTTATTAGCGCCTGTGATAAAGAGCTCCCTAAGGACTTCACTTGTGCCTAGATGTTAACGGAATAGATATGACACAACAAGATTAATTGTCTAGGATTTTCCTTTTCGTATTGTTGTTCGCTTTCCTTTGTGATTTCCCTGTTTCATTTTCGTTGCATTTCGTTCTAAGTTTGTATGTTTGTTGAGATTCAAGTAGGATCAGTTGTTCATGTCATTGTAACTTCTATTTGATGATAATGTATTGTGATTTGTGACCTTTTATTTGACTTCTATGTGATAATCCACTGTTTGAATGAAACTTGTTCACATGAACTTAAAATATGTGTATATATTCTTGTACTTGGTCACAAGGAATTATCAATTATGCTAAGAGTTAAGAAAAACAAATTATAATTTACTTTAATATATGTATGCTAGGAGTTAAGACAAACAAATTATAATGTACTTTAATATATGTACTGTTGAGATCATGTGACAACTGACGACCATAATTAGGTTTGTATTGATAAACTTTAAAACCAAACGGATGATGATAATATAAATCTTGAGAAAGTGGTGGTTAGGGGTGCAAACGAGTCGAGTAGCTTGCGAGCAACTCGAGATCAACTCGATAGAAAGCTCGAAACGAGAGAAGCCTTATCGGGTCCGAGCCGAGCTTGGGCTTAAAACAAAGCTCGTTTATTTATCGAGCCCAAGCCCGAGCCTGACATGTGGAGTTCGCCAGGCTTGTAGTAAACGAGCCGAGCCAAGGTTTTCACTTATCGAGCTCGCGAGCATAAACGAGCCTATTATTTATATTCTTTTTATTTAATATATTAACTAATAAATGCTAAACAAACCAAGCCCGAGCCAATAAAAACAAAACTCGAACCAAGCCAAGCTCGATATCTCAAAATTTAATCAAGCTCGTTTACACCCTTGCTACTAGTATACTTGTGGTGGCGTAGTTAAAGTGTAATTGGGCGATGTAAATGAAGTTTATGGGGCTAGAGAAAAACATAATAGGTATTTAGGCGGTTAAAGAAACCGCCCAAACCAACAGAATTCACAGCCCAAAAAGGAACTTATATTATCCAAATTTTGAACCGCCCAAAAAAGGGTAAATAGCCCAGTAATTGCAGCCCAAGATAAAAAGAATTGAAAAGAGCTTGCAAGCCCGGCTTCGTATCTTCCAATTTTTTTTAATATTTAATGTTTTTTAATTATCAAACACCATTGAATTCTTTTTAATGATCAAATCGTCTGGGCTTTTATTTATGTTTTTCTAAAGAAAAATATCATTCCTACTCTAGTTTTCATAAATTATCTAAATTACACCTCTTGTCCAAGTTTAAACGTAACACTTTATATAATGTTAGGATTTTATATGAGTTAATTTTTTTTTCTTCTCCGTTTTACTTTTTAATTTATAAGAATCTATTACTACTGGCATTTTACTAATTCTAATTTTTTTTACGATTTTTCAAAAACGATACTACTGAAATTAACTTTACATTGCTACTAAAATTTAACATACGTTATCACTAAATGAAATTATACATTACCACGTTACGTTACTCGAAAAAATATTTATCGAACTCGACTAATTATCATCCAAAAAATTAACTAATCTAATTATAATACAATAACTAAAACAACTAACAAGGCCACCCATTTATCTATTTAACCCAAGCCCACCCCACCCCCTTTAACCCAAATCCAACCACAAGAAGCCCAACCCACCTCCCTTCACAAAACCAAAAAAAAAAATGTTCAGTAAACGGTAGTAGCAAGCAGAGCAGCATCCTCCATTCTGAAACCCTACCCCAACCCTCCGCTGCGTCCGCCACTCCTTTGCCGCGGCTGCACCCTCCTGTCGAGTGCCGACTGCATTGCTGCACCTTGTGAGTCAATTTTTTTTTTATAATTTAATTAAAGTGCTCATGTTTGTGGGAATTAACTTGATTATTGATTATGTGTTTTTTGAGAATTAACTTGATTGTTGAATGTTATAATTGATTATATTATCTTTGATTAATATTAATTGATTAGGTTTGCGATTATAAAGATGAAATCACGTTCTAATACTAAACAAGCACTTATTAGCAATTTGTTAAAAGAAAAGCCCGAAAGATCTGAAATGGTTCAAGTAATTCTCCAAATATTGAAAATAAGGACGTGAATGATGACATTGGTATGCAAGATGTATTTTATCATATTTTAAGAAGCTTGAAATTTTGTTTTATATACTTTTGTTAGATGATATTTTAGGCTTCACAAATGCTCTATCAAAACATCTTCAAAAAAGAGTCAAGATTTGTTAGAAGCGGCTAAATTGATAAACAGAACGAAGCGAGCATTGAATAATTTAAGACAAAACGGGTTTGATGAAATGTTTGCAAAGGTGACATCTTTTTGTGAAAAAAATAAGATTGAGATGGTAGAAATGTTGGAAAGTTATGGTAATAAAAGAAACCGAAAGAATATCATTACTAACTGACATCATTTTGAAGTTGAAGTTTTTAATACGGTTTTGGATTTGCAAATTCAAGAACTTGGAAGTCGATTAAATGAGTTATCAACTACTTTGATAAAAAATATGTCGGGTTTAAATCCTTGTGATTCATTTTCTAAGTTTGACATACCTAAGATCCTAGCATTTTATGAGATGTATCCGAATGATTTTAGTGAAG
Source organism: Ambrosia artemisiifolia (assembly GCA_032199755.1). Taxonomy (NCBI): domain Eukaryota; kingdom Viridiplantae; phylum Streptophyta; class Magnoliopsida; order Asterales; family Asteraceae; genus Ambrosia; species Ambrosia artemisiifolia. The sequence goes on along the minus strand of CM063522.1, from coordinate 49,771,133 downwards.
AGGAAAAAGGATGTCTTTCGGGTGATCTTACGGTATTTTATCACACATTAAAGGAAGATGATAAATTTGCAAAACTAAATGGAATGTGTGACCTTGCTCGTGTAATGGTGGAAACCGGAAAACATAAAACTTTTCCTTTGGTTTATCGGGTGTTGAAGTTAGCATTAGTTTTGTCAGTTGCAACCGCAACCGTTGAGAGGTGTTTTTCTAAGATGAAGCTTATCAAGACGGATTTACGCAATAGAATGGGTGAAGACTATTTGAATAATGCTTTGATTTGTGCGGTTCAAAGAGTCACTTTTGATAAAGTAAAAAAAGATGACGTAATGGCTCAATTTCAAGCTTCCAAGAACCAAAGGGGTGAAATCTATTAGGTATGCGTCTAACTTTATCTATTATCATGTTGTTATTTTTATTTCCTTTACATTGTATGAAACTTTTTTTTTAACAGCCAACAAATCAATCCCGATCATTCACGAAGTACCCATTGGACAAAGGAGTCCTTCAAGAGTAACCCGGGTCCACCAATAATTTCACACCAATTCCCGGGGAAAACCCGCCGCCCAAAGGCCCACCACGGTAAAACCCAGCCCACCAGCAACATTTTGGTGCTAGCAGGACTCGAACTCTCCACCTCCCATAAGGAAAGCAAGGAGGGTGCCACTCCACCATAAGGGGGATTGGCTACATTGTATGAAACTATGACGATTTTTTTTTGAACGTTGCTACTCAAAATTATTTCTAGATCCGCCATTTCATAGAATCGTAGTGTTGCAACTGTAATTAGTCTTAGTGTCAATAGAGTCAATCACTAAAGCATAAGGATTGATGAAAACAAACAAGAGTTCGATCTTACTAATGATAAATTGTATATTGTAATACCGTATATTTTGACAAGAAGTAAAACGGCAACAGAGGATCAAATGAATGTGTGATTATCATATATGATAGGGATGTGCTAAATGCATTACCTCTTTTATTTTCATAACCCCCACCCTAAAAAAACTAAATTATTTTTTTGAATTTTGAAGTTGTCAAATTTCACCCTTATTCTATACATAAATAATTGATAGACATTCAATCCGTACAAAATTTTTGCATATGCATTGGTTCTATAATTTAATTAATTTTTTTTAAACTAGCGGTGAGCATAAAACCGAATTAACCAAACTATAATTATAATGAACGAGCTAACAAACCTACTCTATAGTCAAGGATAATTTCGACATGTCTAGGATATACGTTGGATGAATTTTTATATGTTTAGGATAAACGTATGACAATCTCGATATGTGTAAGATAAACATATGATAATTTCGATATATGTAGAATGAATTTTGTTAGGGTTCTAGGATTCATACACCCCGTGACATCATATTTAGAGTGTATGACATCACATTCTGAGTATGTGCCAGCTTCCTATTGGTTGTGGTGTGGGCCAGAGTGTATGAATCCTAAAGTAAGGGTGTATGAATCCACAACCCCTTTTGTTATTCTAAGGCTATGTGTTACCATAAAGCCCCGGGCGCCAGCTAAAGCCACGTCGGAGGGCGTTACCATCACAGCTGGGCGCGGTTGCCGGCGCGGGGCAAAGCCCTGGTTGGAATCAAGGGCGTTGGGCAGGTGTGGGATGTGGGGTTTAATTATTTTTGACCAAATTAACCAATAGAAGAAGAGGTTAGGAGGTAGGTGGTGGTTGATTGTTGGGAAGGAATGAGCTTTTGTTGGGAAGAAGATGGTCTGCAACAAAAAACTTGGTAGGTGGGGAAGGAAAGTTTTTAAAGCTTATTTGTACTACATCTATATTTTATTATAAATACTCCATGGGATGGACGAGTTTAGACATGTTTTCTTCATTTTTTCTTTTTTTTTTTTAATTATGTATCAAAGAGGTGATTATCAACCCATGTTCGAGTTTGACTCATACGAACAATACGGGGCTGGCGGTTGGGATTTGCCCGATTCACAAACATCATGGGTACCCGATACACAAACCCCACTACAACCGTTATTTCCGTTTACTCAACCCGAAGCTCAACGTGAACCCGAACCACCTAAAAACAAAAACAAACGTTCACACAAGAAAAAACAAGCGGGTGAGTCATCACAATCCCAACAAAACAAACGAAAGCCTAAGCGTTGGACGATCGAAGAAGAATGCGCTTTAGCTCGAGCTTGGGTTGACGTCTTGGAAGATAAACGTGTCGGTGAGTTTTTTTTAAAAAACTAAAACAATATTTTTTATGTTTTTTAAAAAAATAATTTATGTTTTTTGTTGTATAGGGAACAACCAAACTAAAACAATATTTTGGGACCGGATTCGAGCGTTGTTTTGGAAGAGTATGGGGAATGATGATCGCACCGCCGACATGATTTCGGGACATTGGAGCGAAATCCGTCGCAAAGTCGGTTTATTTGGCAATCTCTATAATAAAAATTGGGCGAACCGAAAAAGCGGAGAAAGTGACTTTGATATCTACAACCATACGATGGACGAGTATTTTCAAGAGGTGAACGTCACGTTTTCTCAAAGGCCCGTTTGGGAGATTTTGAGAAAATCTACAAAGTGGCACTTGGTTCCTTTAGTGGCGGTCGATCCTCCACCATCAAAACGAGCCAAGAGTTCATCGTCCGAAGATGTTAGCCAAGGCACTTCAAACTCTGTTACTGGAATCGACCTTAACAATCCTGATGATGAGTTCGATGCGGACGTGGAACTTCCACGCCCACCGGGGAGGAACAACAAAGCGGGGGCTAAAAATAAAGGTATACAGTTTGACAATGTGGCTGTCACTTTCAAAGAAGGCATTGAACGTATAACCGAAAATTTGTCGAACCTCATCACCCTTAAGAAAAATCGTCAAAGAAATTCGGATTTGAAAACTTTGGCTATGAATGTCGAGCACCTTAGCGAAGAAGATCGCGAGATTTTTGAGATGACCAAGAATGAAATTCGCATGGAGTATCGGAGGAATCGTAACAACCACTAGTTATTTTTAATTTTTATTTCAAGTTATGTGTCGGTTTTTAGTTATTTGCATTTTGTATTTCAAGTAATGTTTGGGTTATTTGCATTTTGTAATTTTTATTTGAACTAATGTTTGGGTTATTTGCATTTCGTAATTTTTATTTCAAGCAATGTGTTGGAACTAGCAAGGCTCAAAACAAACACAGCCACACACTTCAAATTACACATTGGGAAAACATTTTTTTTTTTTTTGAAAGTTGGAGTATGGGGTGAGGGGATTTGACCGTGGGATAAAAAATAAAAGAAAGAATATTTTTCTTTTTCAATTTAAAATCCTATATAAACTAGCACATCTCATACATTTAAAATCCACAGACTATAATTTAATTACTTTCACTCTTCTCTCAATCTAAACATGGAATTTTCAACCTCATCATCGGATTCTGAAGAAGACACCCATATCGTGGAGTCACTCAAGTTAACGATTGAGTTTATGAATGAAGTAATCCAAGCTTCAACTCCACAACGATTAACAAGACGACCACATCTAGATCGAGATCGTGAGGCGGCTCATGAACTATTGGTACGTGACTATTTTTCCGAAAATCCGGTTTACAATGCAAATCTTTTTAGGCGACGTTTTCGTATGAGTCGGCGACTTTTTGTACGAGTGGTTGAAGATTTGCAAAACTCATTTCAATTTTTCCAACAAAGACATGACGCTACAGGGATACTCGGATTTTCGGCCATACAAAAATGTACTTCTGCTATTCGTCAACTTGCGTATGGGACCTCACCGGATTCGTGGGATGAATACTTGAAGATGTCCGAAAAAATATCACGTGATAGTCTTGAATATTTTTGCCAAGGTAAATTATCGTTGTTATTATTATTATTATTATTATTATTATTTGTTTCGATAATAAATTAATGTTATCAATAGGCGTGATTCGAATATACGGTAAGAGATATCTTAGGAGGCCAACATGGAGTGACATTCAACAAATATACGAGGTACATGAACAAGTCCACGGCCTTCCTGGTATGCTTGGTAGTATTGATTGTACACACTGGCCATGGGGAAACTGTCCAACGGCTTGGCGAGGTCAGCACGAGCGTGGCGATCATCCTGGCCCAAGCATCATACTTGAAGCCGTGGCATCACATGATCTTTGGATTTGGCATGCTTTCTTTGGCACATCTGGATCCAACAACGACATCAACGTTTTTCATTCATCGCCAATTTTCAACGATATCATTGATGGAGTTGCACCAGGTCAAGTCTTCTATGTGAATGATCAAGAATACAAGTATGGATACTATTTGTCCGATGGTATATATCCAGAGTGGGGCACTATTGTCAAAGCTTTTTCACACCCACATGACGACAAAAGAAAACTTTTTACAAAAAAACAAGAGTCTGCGAGAAAAGATATCGAGCGTGCATTTGGGGTTCTAAAGAAGCGTTGGGCGATCATTTTTAATCCAGCACGTATGTGGGCAAAAGAAAAAATAAGGGATGTCATGTACGCATGCTTGATTCTACATAATATGATTTTGGAAGATGAAGGTAAGGCAATTTGCCAAAGCTATGAAGGTGACGTTCCACGACCTCCTTGTACGATAAGCAATGAGGAGAGGCTTGGAAATCGTGCTGAAATACGTTCCGATGACCTTCATGACGCCCTTCGTGCAGATTTGGTGGAGCATGTTTGGCGTTATCATTCTAATGAGTTGGGTATGGATTCAGAGGACGAGTTGACTTAGTTATGTTTCGTTTTATATGTCTTTGTGGTGTTTTTTTTTTTCAAATTATGGTTTCTCATTTTCTTTCTATTTTAGTTTTTATTTCCTTTTTAAATTTTATAAAACTTTAACGTTTTATTTTATAATGTCTTATTTATTAATGTTTAACTATATTTGTTAAAATATAAATTAACATAAGTAAATATTAATGATTAAAAATGATTACATAATCATCATCCAAGCCCCCAACCAAGCCCCTCCCATTACACCTCTTTTTAGGTTTTTATAGTGAAAAAAAGTGTGCTTATGTGTCGCTTACGTGGCAACACTTTTTTTCTCACTAAAGCCCCAACTAAAGCCCCATAAGGCTAGGCGGTGAACAGACGAACCCAGCCCCCGTCCCACCCTTTTTCCCCCGTCCCCCACCTGCACACCCCACCGGAGCCCCCGTCCTCACCCTGCCCCGTCCCCCCCGTCTCCCCCAGGACGCCCCGGACGGGCCAATCACATTTTTTCTTTTTTTTTTTTTTTTTTTTTTTTGTTTAAATGTTGGGTAATAGACCAATAGGAGATTTTCTTGAGAAATGGGTTTTTCATGTCTGTGCACCCCGCCCATGTCTCAAGAATGGTGAGACACCACTTTGGTGATGTGGCAGCCTACGTGGCACTGAGACATGGGTTTTTTGGTGTCTGTTCACCCTATAGCCTAACACATAGTCTAATTACACCATACTCTATTTTCCATTTACACCCTACTCTACCATGTTAATTATGTTTGACTAGTAACAAACCAATAATATTTCAGATTCATTTAATGAGTTTAACAAAAAAATTAGCTATATCATTAATTTTGTCTCGTTAATTACACCTTAGTACTTTTAAGGATCTAATATTATTTATCATTTATTTCTACTTATATTCTTACTAGGTTTTGTGTATTTATTTTACACCTTCTACAGATTAATTTTTGTATAAAATTAGCAAAACACTGTAAATTTTATATAAAAAAAAGTACTATAATTCTGAAAATCCATTAAAAACAAGCGTTTGAAAATGACGTTTTTATGCAAAATAGATTTAAAATTACATTTCTAATTAAAAAGGAAAAACAATATAGAAAACCAAATATAAAATGTACTTTTTTGTCAAAATCATTATATAAAATAGTATGTTTATATAGGGTTTAATAAAAGTCTCATCCATTTCATTTTGTTTTCTATATTTTATTTATAAAAATAGGCACACAGTTACGTAATTACATTAATTTCTTTCATACATTTATATGAATATATATGATAACTCTATACAAGTATTGAAGAAATTATTTAAAAATACTTCACATGTTTTTATTTCCACTGTTGGGTATAATCTTGATGGTCGGGTCGAGTCGGGTTATGAAGCGGATACGGGTCAGATTGTGATCCAAAGTTGGAGCAAAGAACGAGTCTTGAGTTGACCGAATTATATGCTGAACGAGTTTCAAGGAATAGTGACGTTGGACGTGGGTTTTGATATTGTAATTTTGTTCCTATTTTCTTGCAAGTACTCAATAGTTTTTCTTGTATTTAAAGTCTTTGTAATCTTCCGTTTAAGAAAGTAGTGAGTTTTTTTGAGTTCAAGAAACATTCTCAATTTTTCTACTTTATTCATATTACAAGAGTTTTATTGTGTGTGTATTTTTGGGGCTGAACCAACATCCACTATATGTAAATCGTAGTGTAACATCGTGTTTCAAAGAAAAAACATATTTTTTGTTTCGTAGTTATATATGATAAAACTTAACTCTTTGGAGCTTTAATATGAAAAGAATAATAAAAAAAAAAAACCAAAACAGGAAAAATATAGGGTAGAATATGATAACTATGTATTACATAATAATAATAATATGCCTTGGTATTTGAACAGTACCAATGGCAGTTTTGTAATTCTACTTTATATTCAAGGGTATTTAGGTCATAAAACGTGTGTCCATTTGCTATCCATGTGACACGTATTTGGCTGATTCATCTTATAACCCTCTGCCCCTTTCTTCTTCCATACGCCTCCAAGCCATCACCACCATCTCCATTGCAATCCCATCGACAACCATCTTAGGGTTTTCATCTTATGCTCATGTTACCTATTGGAAAAATCCTCACAAAAACCGATAATTGTATGATATTGCTAGGTTTTTTATTGTTTACATCTTTGATTGGAAGTTTGTATGGTTATGTTGTGATTTTAACCGTTGCGTTGGATAGGAGACGGCGACGATTGCAACCTGGCCTGAGATCCATCGTAAAATTAGTCATTGTTGTCAGGTACACTCTGTTTGGTCTTTGATTTCGAGTCTGATCTGATGTTATTTTATTTCTGTTTCAGATTTGGGTTCAGTTAGGTTTCAAATCAACTTCGGAGATGTTTCCGGTAAGCCGGTTTTTGTTGCATGATCTATTTGGTTGGATCGGCTTTCGCTGCCGGCATTACTCGCTTATCGATTTTCCTTTTCAAAGCTGTAAGCTTTTGTGGTTATTTGTTGGATTTGTTTGGTGAAGGGTGCCTGTCGTTGCCGGCGACCATTTGTGGTCGTCGTTGGTAGCGTTGGTCTAGAAACCCTAATATATTTAAGTTTTGATGTTTGTGTTGGTTCCTGTCGATGCCAGCGGCCGTCTATTACCGTCTTTGGTGGCGGCTGTCCACGCCAATGTTGTATGGAAACCCTAACATCTTTGGGTTTTGATGTCTAGGAAGACACCCTCGGGTTCATCAAATATGTTCCCAATTTAAGAGTTGATAATTGAACACTAAGTTGATTGTCTTTTTGTGGCATTTTTGGTTATTTACTGATTGTCGTTGCCCGCGACCATTTGTGGTCGTCGTTGGTAGCGTCGGTCTAGAAACCCTAACATATTTGAGTCTTGATGGTTGTGCTGGTTCCTTTCGTTGCCAGCGGCCGTCTATTACCGCCTTTGGTGGCGGCTGTCCATGCCAATGTTATATGGAAACTCTAACATCTTTGGGTTTTGATGTATAGGATGACACCCTCGGATTTCTGAAAGGGTAAAAGGCAGTGAGTTTCTTGAAAAAAATATAAAAAAGGTGCTTGCTTGGATAATTTGGGGGTTTCTGTTCACTTTATTCATGAGCTGTGATGAGTTTGTGAATACCACAATAATTGGTTGCCAATCTAGCCATGGCGTGGCAGGGATGGATGGCGGTCGGTGTTTACCCGCAACCTCCTTGCAGCTATTGCTTGGTAACTGATTGTGTACATCTGAGCCTAATATAACTGATTATATACGTCGCATCTTTTGGGCATTCCCATGACTGAATTTTAACCAGTTGTTGGCAGTATTGTTGTTACAACCAAAACTCTTGAAAGATACAGGAGACACCGATCTTTATCTCGGTGAGTTATCATGCTCGACCTCCATCTGAGGTATGTTTATTGTTCATGTTTTTATAGTGTGATTTGACCCGTTAACTGGTCAAAATGATATAACTTGGCAGTTGCTGACTTGCCGATCTGTAAATCTGACCTACATTGACTTGCCGATCTGTTAATGGGTCAAAATGTGGTCGGTGTTGAATCAAGTTATTCTTTTGTGGGTCGGGTTGGATGGGCCTGGTATTATTACAATGATAGTCTAATTCTTTGATAATCAAAATAATTTTTGGAGGTTGTATTGCATTAGTAATAAAGTTTTTACATCGTGCAATTTGTTACCCTTTTCGCTCAATATTTGGTTTCAGCCGTTTGGCCCGTTTGAGATCAACACAGTCCGAAACTCTTTTATAATTAAACGGGTAGAAGTTGCCAGCAGGTTTTACATGAATATATACAAACTTGTATATCATTAATAACAAATAAAACATAACAATAGTATATAAAAAATTGTTCTTGGCTTCTTGTAATTGTCTGATTGTGAAACGCCTTATTTTAGTTGTATAAAGTTGGTTTATGGTTTTGTAACTCCGAGTTTCGGCAATTTGTATCTGACTTGAAACAGAATTATTATTCTCATTTTGTGCCGAAAGGCATCTCAACCTCCTCGGCCCCAACCTCAAACTCAATACGTGCCAGCGGCACATGTACTAATGGCCAGTTCCCTGGACCCGAGCGCGCTGGTAATGCACGAGTATTCATCGAAGTGATTGACTTTGCCTTTGTTTTTTTCATTGTTACCCTGTTTCAGGTTGATTTGTTGAATTTCTGAAATAGCTCAGGTTGCTCCTTAAGGTATGCACTAATTTACTTTAAATAGGGTTGCTGATATATTTTGTTTTAAGGTTTCTTTATGTGACATTTGATGTTTATCTATTTTCCAGTATATGTTACATTAGTTTTCGCATTAGCGATTTTCCATTGGATGGATGATAATTTTGCCGTCAACCCAATTGAAAGCCTGCTTCTTTTATTATCTTTGTTTGTGCGTCATTTTTATTGTAGTTACCAGGTAAGTTACAAATTCGTTCTTCTAAATAAACAATCAGTTAGGCTTTATATTGAATTTTTATATCATGTTTTACTATATATTTTATTAATTTTCGAATGTTTAATTGGATGAAATTTTACTTTAATTGATGATGGCAGGAATCTGGATGAGTTTACCAGGGATGACATAAATAGCTAGACAACAACGTCACACTGTCGGGTGAGATATCGACGTCAAATTGTGTGGTACAATGTATCAGCAAGCAAGGGTCTTCTGAAGCTATTTGAGAGGTGTTTCCGGGATGAAAACGGTGTCCAAATAATTCTGGAAAGTGCCGATAACGGCTGCCCAAAAAAGATCGAGAAGTGAATGACGACATCGAGTGTTTCACATGTTGCAATTACTTTCGTAAAATCCTATTCCAAAAATTACAAACACATAGATTAAACGCGCAACGCGCGTCATATAATCAACCTAGTTGTATAATAACTAAATAGTAATGGTATTTATTGATTGGGGTTGGTGGCCCAATGGTAGAAGCAAAGCTTTTAGGAACACCTAAGGGAGAGGTCATGGGTTCAAGTCCCATAGGGTGTAGAAATTTGCCGTTCAAAAAAAAAAAATTATGGTATTTATTGAGGTACTTTATTATTGGATAATAGCTAAAGAATATTGCATTTATTAAGAGGTGGTATAGAGTATGGTGTGATAGAGTGGGTGTAAATAGCAACACCCTTTTGATAATGTATAGGATAAAGTGTTAGTGACTAATTAATTAGATAGACAATCTATAATCTATAATCTATAATATAATATACATTATGAAGGAGGAGTGATGTATCATATTGTAATTTTGTCATTGGTACAACTTTTAAAGCAACAAGTACAAGAGGATAAAGCTTATTTAGTAAGGGTATTATAGGAATGTTGGTGACAATTAAGACACTTAGGAGGGTAAACTAGACATTTTATCATACTCATCCTTTACAATATCACAACAAATTTACATTGCTACCCTTATACCACAAGGCGAAACGCTAAAAAAACGAGTCTGAGGCGCGCCTCATGGGGTTTATTTTGTATATACGCTTCTAAGGGCGGAGGCACTAAGAAAATGTGCACCACAGGTGGTTTATGGTGTTTTTGATGTATTGTGTTTTTATGTTTTAGGCTTTTTGGGTCAATTATTTCATTTTTGATGTGTGTTTTTTATGCTTTAGACTTTTTTAGGTCAACTACTTTATTTTTTTAAGATATATAATTTACATATATATTTTTATTCCGCCTCGAGCTTATGCCTCGGTTCGCCTCGAGGCTTACGATTCGTGAGGCAAAGGAAAAACTTTGAATAGGACGTGCTATCCTATTGCATCTACAAACACAAAGGTTAAAATAATGTGGTAAGCTATTGGAAATAAGCATAGTTTATGGTTCTACTATAATTGGTTTTATGATGTATTTTTTATATGTTGTGTAGGATCTATAACTTGGTTGATTTATATCTGGATGTCGTGTTCTTTCCCAAACGCGTGGAAGAAGTTCAGACCTTTCAACAAGAGGGTTGGATTATGGGCTGAACAACCATTAACAGTTCAATTGGCTTCAACATCCAGATCTAGAGAATTTAATGCTTTTTGTTTAATTATGATTTTCTTTCCAGGTAAAATGTAACCTTTTTTGCTCCATAAATCTTGATAATAGTATTATTTCACTTATCTTTTCTTAATGGATACTTGATGTTAATAATTTAGTAAATAATAATAATGTGGGTTGGTTGGTTTTGATAAAGTAAAAGGTGGATTTCAATTGCTTTATTAGCTAATAAGCCGCCAAAGTTTACATTAGTGCACATTAGTTTTTAAAGCGGTCGATCTGGTTATGTGAAAGGATAAGAAGATGGTGGGCAAAATCTAGGTGGCGCGACAGTGATCTGGTTCTATTTTAAGTATTGGAATATCATTTGCTGACTTGTTTTGCCACAGTCTGATTCTTACATTGGCCGTATTATTTTTGGGGTCAAATGTTTCAACCTTCATCCACAAGTAAGTATTTTTAACAATATGAAAGTTTTCTGATCTTAGATTTTATGTTTATGTTTATGTATGGTCCTATGCTTGTTTACAGGTCCTTCACCCAATTAGGAGCAGAACATATGGACTTAGAGGGCAAGAAAATTGGGAAGTGCTCACCGATTGAGCCAATCCTCTTGGAGTGAGTGGGAAGCAAAGCCGGAAAAGGGGTTGCAGGAACACCGCCCCTCGTTGCAGGAATTGCAGATTTCTTCTCGTTACCACTCGGACCACCCTGAAAATATGTACGATAAAGGTGATAATTCCTAAGAAACTGTTACAGCATCTCCACATTCTTAGATTGTTATGTCAACTTTTGAATAGATGGGTCATAAATAGGCCACACCGATGCTATGAATAATAAAACTAATACTATACAATATATCATGAGAGGCAAACAAGCGTATTGGGGATTAGGTAAGGGGATACGGTTAAGTGTTTTCTTGGTGAGGCTAAAATTGGTGGTAAAGGGTCAACAGCTCAAACGAGTATCTTCTTGTCTGGACCGATACTGATTGGGTTGGATTAAACCAAAACATTTTGTCCAATATTTTATGAATACTTTGCGTACCAATATGATTAACAAGAGCATTTTATTTTAATAATAATCTATAATCTTTTGAATAGAATGATTTAGGAGGTTATATTCGTTAAAAATCCTTTGGGAGCCTCCCTAGGCGTTTGGCACTTTTTCCGTTTCCTTTAAAGTATTTTTGACAATAAGCCCATTAAGGTTAAAACACAGCTCGAATCAACCTAATTGTAGAAAAAATGAAAACTTGATGATTCTTTTCCTTTTTTTTTATATTAACCGGGTAGTGTTGGTATCCAAATATGGCTACAAGACCAAACTTTCGCGAGCTCATCATACAACTTGTCAAAACTGGCTCTAACATGGATGGTGGAATTTAAGTTCCCATGGTATGATATCCAGTTAGAAATTGTTGTACACATTAAAAATGCATTATTGTTTATTGAATTCTTATATGAATAATTTTGTCTGTTTAAAGGTGAGTCTCAAACAAACAGTAACATGTTTTAGTGCCCTTTGTGTTAAGGTTATGAAATCTTGTTGTAGGTTGTAATTATGGTTATGGAGACTGAATGGTGAACATGGGCTGGTGGATAGAATCAGGTGTCCGGACGTTTGTGTGAGGTTTTTACAGTTGTGTATGGTAAAAAGGTACGCTCGCCCATGAGCATAATTCTTAGAGTTAATAAATAGAAATCTGGTTACGCCTTGTGTGGAATGTATTAAATGCAATATGATCTTAAAGAAAAAGACAATTAAGGTTCAATTTCATGTTTATTCTTTGAGAAATCACGCATACGGTCCCAATAGTCAGTAGACTGTAAGTCTGCGACACGTTTAGTTCTTGTGATGAGAGTTGTTTTATGTTTTATCTTTTTAAATTTACCATTTTATTATGTTTTATGGGTTACGATTTAAAGGTCACAAGATATAAGCTCGTTGCAATAATTTGTTAATAACAAGTTTAGTTCATGACTATCCGGAAACGACAAGATAACCTAAGATCAAAACGAAAAGGCGTAAGCGACGAGTAATCAGTTTTGAGTTAATTTTTGATCAATAGATAATTATTTAATTTGAATTCTTTCCTCTATTTTTGTATTTGGTTTGATTGATGATGGGGACTTGAGATTAATTATTTAATTTGGTGAAACAGATGATGGGAATATTGTTCAGTTTGAAGATGGTTATTTAGTTGAAACAGTTGTGGAAGGGAATCAGCTAGGGGTTGTGCCGTATTCCATTCAAGTGTCGCAGGATGGTGAGCTGTATGCTGTTGATTCGGTTAATAGCAACATTGTTCGAATCACACCACCGTTGTCTCAATGTAAGCTTCTTTTGATAACCGGAGATATAAACATCACATGTGGTTAATTAACTTCCTAATTGTCTATTGTGTTGTCTCGGTTTCTTGTCAATATAGACAGTAGGGCAAGATTGATTGCAGGGTCATTCCAGGGTTATACAAGGCATGTGGATGGAAAACCGAATGATGCGCGCTTTGATCATCAGAAAGGGGTTACTACGGATGACAAAGGTAATGCTTATGTTGCTGACACCACTAATCTTGCCATAAGAAAAATTGGTGAAGCAGGTTTGTCATTGATTTCATCCCATATAATAATATTTTCATTAAAAAAATACGAAATACGAAATTTACATCACAATAGAAGGTATTTGAATTTTTTAATTTTTCTATAAATTAGTGATCTTAGCTCTTGAAATGACATTTATTCTCAAACGAATCAAAAGATTATGAAGAACAAGTTAATGTGCAGGTGTGACGACAATTGCGGGAGGAAAATCAAATGTAGCAGGGTACAGGGATGGGCCAAGAGAGGATGCGCAGTTTTCGTCTGATTTTGATGTAATTTATGTGAGCCGATCTAGGAGTGTTTTCAAGGAATGGTACGCCTTATTGTCAACACCAAATTTTGAAATGGCGCATTATTCTCGCTCATTACTTTCGGCTAATCAGAGAACACTTTTAATTCGCTACCTCTCCTACAATGTCCATGCCATTGACTTTGAAAGCGGTGAATATGCCCCACAAACCGTTCATTATTCGTGTACATCTTGATGATGTGTGTTTGTTTGTATAGTACAGATGAGCTCTGTTGGAACCCAACTACATCTGTGTCCCTGCCGCATATTAGTAAAGAAATACAAAAATGACAACCTTTTATGTGTGTTACCTCCTACTTATTTCACGCCACCACAACGAATCACTCACAAACGCCATACATAAACCACAAATCCCAACAGCTACAAGGCAACAAAACAACTCACCCGCAACAACGCGCGGGCATTCGCACTAGTATACATTATAAAGAGGGAGCAATGGGTAAAGATGTCCAACTTGGCAAAGTTAAGATGGTATGTGAAGAGACACAAGTACAATCCTATATTTTTTATCCTTTTTCTTCCTTTTATGCCCTTGTGTACAACTTTTAATACCAATTATACAAATTACTAATGCAAAGTTATGCACTAATCAACCCCTTTAATTCCCCCATTCAATTCTCTTAAAACCTACAAATGAGTCGTCTGGACTTCAAATCACCCTTTAGTTTCCACTCCACCCTCTGTTAAGAAGTCGCTCAAAAGTCTCAAAATTTCCACCATTCACAGATACGTTTCCACGACGCTTCAAAGCTTCTATGCTTTGATTCACACTATTATTAGTAGTATTACTATTACCTTCACCTCCTTCTTGATTCTTCACACCTAACTGTTTTATTGCTTGAATTCGAGATGAACGGTGAGGAGTTGACCGAGCTGGAAACGGCTTTGTATGACCGTCAGATTAGGGTTTGGGACGCTGATGCCCAAAGAAGGTACTCACTCAATTACTGCCACCTGTTCTTTTGCAATTCTTTTTTATATCTTTATATTGTGGATAAAGATGCGGACTTCCTTGCCCAAACCAAGTAAACCACAATTTGTATAGTTTGGAAAGAGGAAATCTATGAATTTATTGCTCATATAACTTGACTAAACTGCATCTTGTATTACTAATATATTGAGTTTGCAAATTAACAATTAGATATCAACTTGCTGTTCGAGAAAATAAAGAAAGAATAATATTCATTGCAGCAAATGCTTCTCTATATTAGTATATTTATTTGAATGCAAATTGTTGCTTGGTTTTAGGCTCAGCAAATCTCATGTTTTCGTCAGTGGACTCAAAGGCACTGCCATAGAGGTATTTTTACACTATTTTTTATAGTATGAACTATTTGGTTTTTAAATGCGAGAAGCTCACAAAAGCAACAATGTCTAAAACCGAAGCATAAGCGTACGCTTTTCGTACCGATGCACAATTAATTATATAATGTTTTATATATTTTTTATATGTTTCCAGCACCGTGTTATCCAATATTATATAATTACGTTAAATAAGTGTACAAACTGAATAACATGTGAATCAAGCTAATGCACAAAAATATGATGAATACATGAGTCGCGCTTTTGCCAAGAAATTGTGCCTCAAGTGTGCTTTTTGAAAGAAAAAAAACGTGTTATGCTTCTACAAGACAGTTCGTACTCGGTTTGAAAAAGCATGCCTTAGGCGAAGGAAAAGAACGAGAATGAAGACTTAGTTGCTAGGCGCGCTTTTGACAACTATGATTTTCATGTAAGTTAATCGTTTACTGAGTTCACACAGATACTGTACATGTTAAAATTACTAACAGGTATGGACATGGTAGCTACTAGAAAAGTTATTTGGTCCTCAGGTTCTTGGTGCCACAGGTGATCATAGGTTAATGTATATTGATCTTCCACCCAATATGGTATCATTATTTCTGTATTTTTTTAAGAGTCAAATTATATCGATAATGCTGATGGTGACCATGCTTGGGTGTTATGGGGTGTGAGTGTGACAATGTTGAAGAAAGATTTTGATGGTGATAGCAGCACAAGTCACTTGTGGTTTGGTTGTATTGTTGGACCAGTGGGTGTATGGATCAGGTTCTATTTAGCACGATTCAACACTCAAGGCTTAGGAAAAACACACATGCTGAAATGGATGCCTTTCAGGACACTAATGGCCAATGTTGCTACTGCCTGTATCATGGCAGCCTTTGCAACAATGAAGAAATCTGTAAGTTTCTGTTCTGCACTTATGCTTGTTGCATCTATAACATCTTAGTTTGAGCACCGTTTCAACTTTCATTGCTGAGTTTGAAGCCATGAAAGCAAGCACACACCCTTGGCGAGCATATGCATACGCCTTCATAACTATGATCATCTCGTTTGCCTTAGGCACACTCATTTTTTCGCTTCCTGTATGGACCAAAGGCTAGTCATAGTCTGCAATTCTAGATTAGCTCTTACAATGCAAGATACAACTACTTGGGTTGGTTGTTCAAGTTATATGTTATTTTTTTGTTGATTTTTTTACTGAAAAGATAAATGTTCAAGATATATGTTTATGTTCAAGAAGTTATATTTTTTTTATTGAAAAAGGATGTATGTTCAAGATATATGTTTTTGTTGATTGAAGTATATGTTATGAAAAAGATATATGTTCAAGATGTATGTTATGTCATGGATTTATGAACCAAGATATATGTTGATTGGATAACTTGTATGCTATGTTGTCAAAGGTGATAGGCGCACTCAAGGCACCAAGGCCTATTCGTGGCTATGGCGCAAAAAAACGCATCTAGAGAAAAAAACAAAAAAAAAACAATAATAATATTATACATTCAAAATTAATAAATAGTTCATTAATTTAATGTCAATAGTTCAAAAGCAATACCAAAATTCAAGAGCAATAAACTTGAAAACCCAAATTCCAAACGATCAAAAATACTGAAAGGTAAAAGTTCAAAAGCATTAGCAACCATCATTCATCACTCATGACTATCAAAATTTCCGTCCCCTTCAGATTGATAATCAGCTTCCGATTCATCCTCAATGTTTTCTCCATCCACTAGAGCTCTTGAAGAAGAAAATGCTTGTGATGGGTCGGATTGGATAAATGATGTTATTGTTCACAAAATTTTGGGCAACTTAAGTTGTGAAAAAATATATTAAACACCCGCGGCAACGCGCGGGCATTTATACTATAATTAATATAGGAAGAGTTAAAGTATTTAATTTTTTACCAATATATCATTTTTTTTGTTCTCACATTAAGTTTTTTTTTAAATTTAATCCCCCATATATATATACACATTCAAAATTGAAGTTACTGAAAGTGGATAAATGCATAGAAAAATTGTGATGTTTCTTAAGGCAATTTTAAAACATTAGGAAACAAAGTTTCATTGTATTTCCTTAAAAACTTAAAGAGGGGAGTGCAACACCTAAAAATAAAAGGAGGGGGTTTACATATAGTAACACCCTATATGCTTCAGTTCCTACTGGGTTTTTTATTATGACTAGTAGGAATGCTCGCACATTGTCGCGAGTACTTATGTTATTACTTGGGTGTTGAGCTTATGATTAGAGATAATACAAGTTAAATAAATTACTTAAAATCAAATACGTATAGTGTCCATCCTTTCCTGACAACTCAATAGATAGGTTAGGATTTACTAGGTTACTACTTGGGTGTAATTTGACAGTTTGGGTAACCGATAGCTCATATTCCTCTATTTATTTGCCTCTAGACTGTCCTAGGTTTTCACTTTTGTTAGCAGGTTTAACTTCACAATTAGAGGGTTTTGGAATCACAATTTCCTTATACCTAATAACAGTGGGATTTGGTATCTCTAAAGAGTGTCAGTTCTCTTAGCACCTCATCAAGTTGTCCTATATATTTTCAAGCACAATTTATCATCCGTGGTGGGAGGATTATTGGTTAGAATTGTGTCTTCCTTCTATTACTAGAGTTAGGTTTCATTGCATATGTCTAGGATTCACATAGATAGGTCTTTTTCATCATATCTGGTCGTCAATATTGTTTCTCGCTTTGTTTACATGAAAGTTTCTGTTTTCCTCAGCCAAGTCAGTAATCATTATTTATTTTCTTATTTAATTGCTTTAGTAGTTTCTAACAAAAAAGAACCCCAAAATTCATTTATTTTAGGATTGGAGATGTAAGAGGTTTATATCGTAAGTTTGGGCCTAAACTGTCCACAGTTTATATGTGTAGTACAAGCTCAAGCAAGAAAGTCCTACAGTTCTTGGGTAGTAACATGGGAAATTTATGCTTTTGAAACAATGGAGATAATAATCATATGAGCATGTGCATCATTTGTGATCCATGCCTGATAATTAGGATTGGCTGTCAGATCGGTGGTTTAATCAGATGCAATAGCAATAATATATCACATCCTCAAATTCCACATGCGGGGTTTTACCGTGAGGTGCATGACACATCAGAATCTAAGTCAACTGTCACAATAAACGACAACTATATGAATGAAATAACGTAACCAAACCATGCAGTTCAAAAGTATACAACGGAAGCATAATAGTTTACAATCCCCAAATGTAAATAAAAGACAAATGTTTAAAAATTTAACATGATGCATGAACCTAGACGCGTTGAGACCCCATGTGCCTATCCTATCCAAATGCTGCTACCTTAGCAACCTGAGAAAACATTCTCAAAATGTCAACATACTATGCTGGTGAGTTCACAAGTTTAAATAAAAACATTTCCATAAGTTTTGAAAGATCAATCCCGTTACTATTATGTTATGAGAACATAAGCTACGTATGTATGCTACTACTATGATTGGCAACCATTACTAACAAGATGCTCCATGAAATGCAAAATGAAGTACTGTAATCTACGGTAGAGCCTGCAGTACGAGACAATATGCACTCGTCCGACTCCCAGGCGACCCGGGTGGGGTTTTGTTGAGCCTAATAGATCTATCCACATTTCCCCCGTTATTTAACCCCACATATGTAGCTTATTTAACCTAAGTCGTATGAAACTAACATGATCTTTACGAATCCAAAATATGTAGCTTGTTTCTCCCCCATGAGAAAGTGTGTGAAAATGGGGCCATGAAACTAACCTTAGGTTGCGTTCTTGAAAAATAGAAAATCGAAAACGTGATGATAGTCCCTAATACCGGCGACCTATCATAAAGTATGTATAAGTAACTAGACTAATAACCATAGGTTAACTAGTCCCTGATTGATCAGACCATGACTATGAATGTTTTGAAAACTTGTTTGAATGTTGACCCGACACTCAAGACAGACTCGATGTAACACCCCAACCGATGTTTCCGCCATCGTTTGATAATTTCGTATGAGATCTAAGCCAGTGCCCACGTACGACTCGGGTTAGAGTATTTCTTTAATCCGAGGGGAACAGTGTAAACCTCAGAGTTATCAATATGAGTCTTTAAAGCCAACGATGTAAACAGAAGTTACTGGTTAATGGTGAACCCGAAAGGGAAGAACCTCTAACCATGTCTTATACTTACATGTTATTCACATTACGGTTAAAGGGAAAACCCGGAAGGGAAGGACCTCTAACCATGTCATGATTGAGCATTATTTATTTACAGTGGCTATTACATATTGGTTGCACGCATTTGTTTCTGGTATTATTTATGTTAGTGTTATGGAAAAGCATAACACCCTAGTGTAAGGTAAATCGGTGATTTCGGTCCGGAATGCAATCATGGGTTTACAGGTACATAAGGGTGGTGTGGAATTCTATTTAGGCTGTTGGGTAGATAATCAGTACGAGTCCAAAGTATCGGGAGTGTGGTGGGTTAGCTGCGGTACACCCTATATATAAGCATAAACGATACTGCGGAAGCGGACTAGGAGTCTAACCAAGAACCTACCCATTACTTTATAACTACCTCTTCATTAGATCGTTGACCAACAACTAGCATTTTCGATAAAAACGTTCTTACACGAACTTCAATTCGTCTTTCTAGAGTCTTTCCCTTGACCACCCACACAGAAAGCTAAAAACCTTGCGTACTCGTACATCCTCGGTTGTTTGGATTCTTGTTGCATATCCTAATAAAGTTCAGTTAGAAACATTTCCAAAGTAGGGGAGACTGCTTCATTAGTACATCTGCCTCTCACCCGTTCACATTCTCAAAACTTTTCCCATTTAAACTCTCAACTTTCTAACTTTGGGTTATCTGTCAAAGATTTTGAAACTTTTACTTTGGATAATAAATAGACAACTACTTTAAATTTTGTCAAATTATAGCTGATGCAAATTCTTTTTAAAAACTCATTTGACTTTTACAACGCCTTTTGTTTCATAGTAACCTCCACTTGAAATAAATTTCGAGACGAAATTTTCTAATGTAGGGGAGACTGTGACAACCGTCACCCTCGTCTTTTATCAGAT
Organism: Ambrosia artemisiifolia; assembly: GCA_032199755.1. Taxonomy (NCBI): domain Eukaryota; kingdom Viridiplantae; phylum Streptophyta; class Magnoliopsida; order Asterales; family Asteraceae; genus Ambrosia; species Ambrosia artemisiifolia. The sequence goes on along the minus strand of CM063522.1, from coordinate 49,751,110 downwards.
TGTCAAACCTAGTCCTTGTACTTTCCATCTTCCTATATTAATAAAAAAGTTGGATTCTTTTAAATCATTATTTTTCCTTAAACGTAAGTGTATACACTTTAGATACATGTTTTGGTCGTAACTTAATCAAATAATGAGGTGTCGTTTATAAAAATTACTCAATTTTAAAGTTTAATTAAGTCTTGAACTTTGGATGTTTAAGACTTATAAAAGTTTTGGAAATATCAAGTTTTTAAGTTAAAACTTATAAAAGAATAAAGGTTTATAAAGTTATATATATATATATGTATATATATAAAAAAACTGATCAGATCGTTTTTCCGGCGAGATTTTCCGGCAGCTCCGGCGAGTCAATTTCAAAGATTTTTATTGCGTTTTAATGCCATATTTTGACTTCTAGACGTTTCTCTTTTCATATACTACGAATTCAAAAGATTTAATAGTTCTTAAACGCGTCAATTATTGATCTTTAATCCGGGTTTTCAAACGAAACCGTCGGAATCTTTAAACCCATTAAATCACAACTTATACACGACCATAATATAAATTGAACGAGGCATTAGTTTTCTGCACCTTTGCACATTCCAAACCCACCAAAAAAAACGTATTAACGCGACCAGGAAGCTTACGAATTGGAACCTTAAGTTTCGGCCCTTTACTCTTCTTTTTCGACCCTTAATCGATATTATAAGTCCTTGTTTTTGATGCCATTTTATTCTTTTTATGGTAGGCTTTGAAAGCCCTCTATTACAGAACGCTAATCGTGTACATGTCGGGTTAATTGGATTTGGCTAGGGTTAGGGTTCTTGAGAGAGTTTATTTGGGGAAGAAGATGAATATATTAGTAAAGTTTAAAAAGAATTTATTTCTGAATTAAGACAACAAGTGACTAAGTGGTGTAGTGGTTAGTGCTCCAAGGTTACATAGAGGACACCCTGGTTCGAGTCCTACTGGTCACGAGTTGGGTTTTATTTTTCTTGAATTTCTTTTTGTATATTATACAATTATATAAATAATACATTACTCTTAGAATATTTATAATTAATTCATTTTTAATCCAAAAATTATGAAACTTTAGGTTTAGCATCTTGACATAATAAAGAAAATTATCACACTTTTACTTTCTAAAAATTATTTAATTTTCGTTATTTTATTAATTTAAATTGTTTTATTCATAATTAATTAATTAAAAATTCGTTTTTAATGATTTTGATCTCAAAATTTTAGGATAATTATTCCTAAGCATTCTAATCTGAAATAAAAATTATTGGTTCAGAAAACTTTTTTTTTTATTAATTTTCCTATTTTTAAATCATTTAAACATGATTTAATCTCATTAAATCAGTTTTAAATACAAATAAGTTTAGAAAAATTATGGAAAAATTATTTTAATTAATTAAAATCAGAATGCATTCATTCCCTATAAAAATAATATTTTTTGATCATAATTTATATTTTTAGTCTTATTTAAATTTATGTTTAATTAGACATAATTAATCATTTATTTATATTATTTGACATCTATTTTATAAATACTTTTCTTATAAAATAGAGATGGTCTTATGTTGAAGTCTTAGTTATTATTTGTGGTTTATGGTGTAACTCATAATTATTTATTTATACATTTATGATTACTATATTTATTTAATTTAGTTAAAGTAATTAATTAAATTACTTTGTCTTAATTAATCAAACATATTTTTATCAAAATATTCAGTTGGTAATAATTATATTACCTAAACCATATTTACAAACTTTGGTATATTATTTTTCAATATACAACTTTTATATTAATTCGACTTATCATCAAAACTCTAATTCCCAAATCGACTTAGCAAACCCTAATGCCTTAGACCCTAGTTACCTTAGACTCTTAGACTTTTCCCTTATTAGTATTCTATTACGTTATAGGTTGAATTCCTCGGAATTCCCATTACTTAGCTCACGACCGCTTAAGTTGGATCGCTTTTCGCAAACTGTGAGTATATCTTTCCCCTTTTTCATGTTTTATTCTTTTGGGGCTACTCATGTACATTATGACAAAATGTTGTTCTGTTATTAAATGCAATTCTCATGTGTGTTTGCTTTATGTTAATTTGTGTGTATCTATGGTTGTCAAAATCATTAACCGTTGTGGCCTTGCATTTCAATGAATAGTACTATGGTATATACCCCTTGTGACTCTGTTGAGAGACCTTGGTCATTGTCTTGTGATTCATTATACTCAAAAATGGTTTTCAAAGTGTTGTCTTGTCATAGGGTTGATTTTGACTGATACTACTTATTACATAATTGCAAATGGTACCACACATGAATTGCTAAACACTTTTTCTATTATATGTATTCAAACAGGGTATGCTCACCAATACATTTTTGTATTGACCAAATTATTTTCGTACATGTTTCAGGTTATTTTGAGATGCATTCTTTAAGCTTTCGGATTTAACTTTAGATTTTGATTCATTGTATTCCAGTTAATTAGCACTTAGAATCGTTGTATTTCATTTCAATGTAATAAACTATTTAATCAATATATTCAAATTTACACTTTTAGTCCATGAGCTAAAGAACAATCGTCACTATGTGACACCTCGATGTTTCCGCCATCGGTTGGGGTGTTACACTCGACATCTCGTTGGTGACCCGTTACATCAGTTGATCAAGCATATACAGTTTACATACAAGCAATGCACATAAAACAGTTAGTTTATATCAAATGTTCACAATTTTTCTTGTGGGTACAAACGAGAATTCTTTCCCCTCATTCATGCCCCTAATTGGCACGAATGAGAATTTATTTCTTTCGTTCGTACCCTTAGTAGCACGAATGAGAATTCCTTTCCCAAGATGGCACGAACGAAAGTTTTCTTCTCTCATTCGTGCCCTTTGTTAGGTCGAATGAAAACCCATTCGACCCAAATGTCTGGTGAACTATTTCAACGAACAAAAACCCATCAAATTTGGATGAAAACTTCACGAAAAGCTACAAATCACAGCAGTCAATCATATCTATCCTAACCACATGTAACTACACCTTTTCATACAATAATTCATCCATTTCACATAGCAAATCATAACTTTACCCAAAATAGCAAATTATGGAGATGTCATATCAATTGCATGATGTAACACCCCAAACTCTCGTTTCGCCTAAATACACCATTAGGCGTAATCGATAAAATAACAAAGCGAGTTTAATGGTGGATCTTTTTAACCACTGAATAAAAAATGAGGCTAAACTCTTTACCGAAGACTAATCTAGGTAATGTTATAATCTAAAAAGAACGTAATCGAGACTAAACCTGAGGGGCTAAATATGAAAATTAAGCAAAGTCGTGATGAAAGCAGGTTAAAATGAAAAAGTGTGTGAAGACACACACTTCAAATCCATCATCAAACCTCCAAAAACACACACATAAGAGCTTCATACAATTCAGCCACAAATCATGCCAAAAATCAACGGTTTTTCTTAATGCATGATGAATTCATGATCATCTAGTCTTCTAAACATCCTAAGGTAACTCTAGATCCTTTTAAATCATCCAAATCTTAAGTGTATGGAAGATAATGATTTTAGGGTTTTTGTAAAAACGTGATTTCTTAGCTTCTATGGACTTCTATGTGTTAGTAGACCTCAAGGAAGCTATAAAACGTGGTAAATCATTATATATTGTTGAATCATGTGAAATTATGATTATTTGTTATGTGTAAGTAGTGGGTTTTTACCCTAATCATGAAACACAATAGTATGTGGAATAATCTGCCAAATTCTATGTGACTAGTATCATTTACATGAGCTAAATGGTGAAATGATCATATGCAAAGGGTTAGCTAAGCCATGGTGGAATCTAGAAAGCATTGAACACCTAGAATTAACATGATGAAAATAGTGCATATGATGTGTTTGATAAAATGCTTGAATGAGGAAATAAATGTGTAAACATGTTTGAACATGAATACTTGAAATGTGATGTTGAGCTAGAGGTAAAATGAATACATGAATGCCATGGATAATAAAAGAAATCCATATTATGTATTCTAACAAAAACAAGGTTTGACATGTCCCTAAGTTAGGTACGAGAACTAGGGAGCAATCGGGTCAAACAGATGCAAACTCAATGCGTATGGAAACAAGAATGGATATGAGGTAAGTTCTACTTACACTTTTAGACTATGACATGGATTATTGTTGTATATATTGGTATTAAATCTTGAGTGTGTACTAAAGACAAACCTCAAGGGGTGAAATTCATTAAGTAGGTCGATTTATGTGGATTCACAATACATCAAGGTTTATGAGATTAATTGAAACCATGAGTGGTGACCGAATTGTGAAATTCATCAAACGGGTCAATTAATAATGATATGTAAGAAATGATGTTTTAATCCAAAATGGGTCTCTGAAATCATTTGAATGAAGTCGTCAAGTATGTTGTTAAATGGGTCAAGTTTGTGAGACTTGAACCATAGATAAAAGCTTGGATAACTTAGTATTATGAACTATGAGTCTAAACGGGTCAAATGGTGATGTCATCACCATATGAGTCCAATACTTGATGTTTGTATTTCAAGAATTAAGATTCATGAGGTTAAACGGATCAAATGGCAAAGTATTATTATTTGATTTTCGAGAAATTAACGTGTCTACTTAGAAAGCACGCAGGTAAATGCACTTGCGCATGCACGCTTGATGCTAAGAATCATAGAGGATAAGAACAATGTATGGATATGGATATGGGTCAAGGCCACCCGTTTGTCCGTAACAAATTAAACGTCTTCGGGCAAAGCAACTTGGGTACTAAAACTACCCTCATGAAGTGTGGGTGCAAATCAAGTAAGTTATTTCCATAACTATGTCTAATGCGCGCTACTGCACTTAGAATTGACTCAATTAGAACAATCTTGGGAAATGGTAGAAATCTAAGTCCGGAAGGACTTAGAGGTTTTTAAACAAGTCATTGAGTAAAAAGCAATGGATTTGAAACAAGAAGTGTCGCCATGAATGGCTAAATTAAAAGATTTGGCTTCAAGGGGGCATTGTGGGAATTTAAAAGATTACTAGGGGTTGAATCTTAGAATCTAGATCATAATGAAGCAAATCAGACAAACGCTTTAGTGGATCAAGTGTCTAATGACTTGACAACTTAAACGGTAGGCAATTTGTATGGTGAAATAGTGTCTTGTTTAATTCAAGGCATTAACGGGTCAATTTGGGTAAAAATCGCCATAATCACTCAAAACTAAGAACCAGATCATAGTATCATGAACCGGGCTATAATTTTAGTTAAACAAAGGTTTATTTAGTCGGCAAGTAAATATTTAGGCTTCGGGAATCATCAAATGCGATTGCGACATGATTCTCAAGCTTTAAAGTGCAGCAGTTTGTTCTCCTGATATGGGGCCGTTTGGCCTGGTTCATTCCGTTTCGACATGTAACGACTCTCATACTATTTTAAATGTATTATTGACAACCCACCAACCATTCTTTGTGTGATGGTGCTAGGTAAACATTTAATGGAAGTCCCGGAGCAACGATCAAGTCACGAGAAGAACCGAACACACTCGAACACTCATCAAGCATCCGCAATAGATTCAAGAGACTCCCGTTAAATTGTGAAACATTATTTGATGTTTTTAATAGCTAAAAATGTAAAACCTATGGAGATCAACAATGTATTGATCACAACGGTTTAAGTTTTTCATAATTTCAAATGTTTTAATCGGGAGTGGTATTAAGTAAGGTCAAAACCTGTATGATTAGGTGTTGATCGCGTGATTACGGGTTAGGGTCTTACAAGTGGTATCAAGCCATAGGTTTGAGGGATCCGAGTGTCAGGATGGATGCTTGGACTCAAACTGTGCCCTTAAGTGTTGAAGGGTATTCGGTTCGAAGCTTGATCAAGGAATCCGGTAAGTAATATCTATAATAAAAATCCGGTTTGATCAAAAATTATTATAGGTAATCAATAGAGATATCATGTGGGTACACACTATCTCAAAAGCTTGGTAAGGAAATGGTTAGGTGGCATGGGGCCTATCTAAAGATTAATTTGAGCAACGAAATTCTTTTATAACAAGAATTCTAGTATTTCTATGGCAATGCATACTAACAATGTGATGTCATGTTATACTGATCAATTGCTATGTGACAGGAATAAGATCACTGTATTCGATAGTTTGGATCGAGTGATCCACCCAACGAGGTGGTGGAGGGTTCGAGAGCACGGCTGATAGCATGATCACTAAGGACCAAGTCAAGTATTGACTCAGGCCAATGGATCGGTAAAAAAAGGGAACACAATGGCAAGTATCAATCAGGTACACGCTCTAAATTATATTAAGTGTATTAGTATGCAAGCATCACATGAAAGGTGGTACTCGCATACGCAAGAAAGAAGCTAAATGGGAAATGTGCATTGTTCACAGTAGTGAACAATCAATACACAAATGTAACTTGCATCGAGACCGGGTTAGGGGTAATCATCCCAAACTAACGTTTAAAAAAAATCAAAGGATGCTAGAAAGGCATTGTGATCATACCAATGAGTGTGATCACACAAAGCTTTACAAAACGAAAACACATCGTTTATTCTGAATGAATGAAGGTAAAAACCTAACATTGAATAATTTATCAAGGAAGGGTTTTACCAAATAAAATAATGGACACAAGCATGAGCTGAAGCTTTGTTTACATAGGATGTGATGTACTAATTATAATAAGTCCATGTGTAGCATATACGGATTGCTTACCCGCACCAGGTAAGTGTTAAACATATGATACTATGGGTTTTTACAATTGATACATATACAACCTATGTAACAAGGTCTAAGTAAGTGTGAGGTGTTGGAAAAAAATCATGGATTAGTCGAATATGGTCTGAATGGCCATGATAAATAAAGAGGCAAGAAAAAACCAAGGTATAAGCGACCTGTGAGGATCGTAGAGGCGAGGTATTGCTTCAGTAAATCAACCATAACTACAGATTTGGTTGATAAATCATAAACGGACATGGGCCGTGATAAACCCATGGGTCAACTTGACTTTCGGGTCAATGACAAAATTTTGGATATGTGAAACCGAAGTATAAATGACCCGCAGGGCCATAGAAACTGAGGTGATTGGCTAAGGAAACAACCATGATCTTATGATCATGGTTGATAAAGCAGAAAACAGAAAGAAAACAATCATGATCTTATGATCATGGTTGATAAAGCAGAAAACAAAAGGAAAACAATCATGATCTTATGATCATGATTGATAAAGTAGAAAATAGAAAAAAGAAGTGAACAAATAAGGTGCGGGAGTCAAGTATGACACTCGTGCTAAGTAAAAAATGATGAAGAAAATATATATGGTGTCATTATGAAAAGAAAATGACCTCAACTTATATTGAGATCAGTAAACCAGAAAAAAAAAGATTATTAGAAAACTAAGTGTTCTAAATATACAAACGATTTGAAATCTGAAACTTAAAAGTCTTTAAACAGGTCGGTTGGGGCAATGACCACCAATCGAAATAACAAAAAAGGAATTTGGGGAAAGCCAAATTCAAATTGATGGACACAAATTAGATATGTTATGGGTGAGCCTGAGCATAGCAAACCGAATAACTCACTTGGTGTGAGGATAAAGAGCAGGGTGAATCATAATGAATCAACCCTTAAAATGCAATACTTGAAACATAGGAGCCTAGCAAACCGGCTGGGTAAAGTTTGGGAATTGGTAAGAAATTCTACGTCAATCAGGAAGGGTAAGGGGAAACCTAATAGATGGCAAATTCGTAAAATATGATTAGCCAAGGAAAAGAAAGCTTTAGTTTAAAGCAAAGTTTGTTTATAACTTTCTAGCGAACCTAACATAAAATAGAGTTGGATTCGGGGATGGATTCAAGGGATAAGAAAACTGCCATATTAAAAAATAGGCTTAGTCTTGGAAACCATGACAAATTACTTGTGTTAATAGGTGCATAGGTATGTATATATATGCACACCTGAGTAACCCAGTAGATGCCTTAAGGAGCATGATAGAACAGACCCTTAAATCATTACATCCTTCAAGATAATATTGGACGGGGAATAGTCTACGGTTCTAAGGAAGGCCTATGAGGAACATAAGTAGCTAAAACGCCTGGTAGGGGTATGTATGTACGTACTGCTCCTAGTTAACCGAAGGAATAGAATAACTCAAGTCATATTATGAAAGCTAAGGCTTTCATATAACAATCGAAAGGTGTGAAGTCGAACAAAGGGATAATCGCCCTAAGTATATAGCACTAATTGCTTAGACTATAGATTGGTAAGGAATGGGCGGTGCTGAAATCAGTTTAGAGAACCAAAGTACCTTGAGGTAACCAAAGCAAATACAAGAGAAAGGTTTCGGGGACGAAACCTCTTTAAGGGGGTAGAGTTGTAACACCCCAAACTCTTGTTTCGCCTAAATACGCCATTAGGCGTAATCGATAAAATAACAAAGCGAGTTTAATGGTGGATGTTTTTAACCACTGAATAAAAAACGAGGCTAAACCCTTTACCGGAGACTAATCTAGTTAATGTTATAATCTAAAAAAAAACGTAATCGAGACTAAACCTGAGGGGCTAAATATGACAATTAAGATAAGTCGTGATGAAAGGGGGTTAAAATGAAAAAGTGTGTGAAGACACACACTTCACATTGATCATCACAACTCCAAAAACACACACATAAGAGCTTCATACAATTCAGCCCCAAATCATGCCAAATACTGACGGTTTTTCTTAATGCATGATGAAATTCATGATCATCTAGTGTTCTAAACATCCTAAGGTAACTCTAGATCCTTTTAAATCATCCAAATTTGTGGTGTATGGAAGATGATGATTTTAGGGTTTTTGAAAAAACGTGATTTCTTAGCTTCTATGGTCTTCTATGTGTTAGTAGACCTCAAGGAAGCTAAACAACGTGCTAAATCATTATATTTTGTTGAATCATGTGAAATTATGATTATTTGTTATGTGTAAGTAGTGGGTTTTTACCCTAATCATGAAATACACTAGTATGTGGAATAATTTTGCAAATTCTATGTGACTAATTGCATGTACGTGAGCTAAATGGTGAAATGATCATGTGCATAGGGTTAGCTAAGCCATGGTGGAATCTAGAAAGCATTGAACATCTAGAATTAACATGATGAAAATAGTGCATATGATGTGTTTGATAAAATGCTTCAATGAGGAAATAAATGTGTAAACATGAATACTTGAAATGTGATGTTTAGGTAGAGGTAAAATGAATAAAATCCATACTATGTATTCTAACAAAAACAAGGTTTGACATGTCCCTAAGTTAGGTACGAGTACTAGGGAGCAAGCGAGTCAAACGGATGCAAACTCAATGCGTATGGAAACAAGAATGGATATGAGGTAAGTTCTACTTACACTTTTAGACTATGACATGGATTAAGTGTTGTATATATTGGTATTAAATCTTGAGTGTGTACTAAAGACAAAACCCAAGGGGTGAAATTCATTAAGTGGGTCGATTTATGTGGACTCACATGTGAACTCACAATAAATCAAGGTTTATGAGATTAATTGAAAACATGAGTGGTGACCGAATGGTGAAATTCATCAAACGGGTCAATTAATAATGATATGTAAGAAATGATGTTTTAATCCAAAATGGGTCACTGATATCATTTGAATGAAGTCGTTAAGTATGCTGTTAAATGGGTCAAGTTTGTGAGACTTGAACCATAGATAAAAGCTTGGATAACTTAGTATTGTGAACTATGAGTCTAAACGGGTCAAATGGTGATGCCATCACCATGTGAGTCAAATACTTGATGTTTCCATTTCAAGCGTTAAGATTCATGAGGTTAAACGGATCAAATGGCAAAGTATTACTATTTGAGTTTCAAGAAATTAATGTGTCTATTTAGAAAGCACGTAGGTAAATGCACTTGCGCATGCAAGCTTGATGCTAAGAATCATAGAGGATAAGCACAAGGTATGGATATGGGTGAAGGCCACCCGTTTGTCCGTAGCTTATTAAACGTCTTCGGGCAAAGCAACATGGGTACTAAAACTACCCACATGAAGTGTGGGTGCAAATCAAGTAAGTTATTTCCATAACTATGTCTAATGCATGCTAATGCGCTTAGAATTGACTAAATTAGAACAATCTTGGGAAATGGTAGAAATCTAAGTCGGAAAGGACTTAGAGGTTTTTAAACAAGTCATTGAGTAAAAAACAATGGATTTGAAACAAGAAGTGTCGCCATGAATGGCTAAATTAAAAGATTTGGCTACAAGGGGGCATTTTGGGAATTTAAAAGATTACTAGGATTGAATCTAAGAATCTAGATCATAATAAAACAAATCGGACAAATGCTTTAGTTGATCAAGTGTCTAATGACTTGACAACTTAAACGGTAGGCAATTTGTATGGTCAAATAGTTCCTTGTTTAATTCAAGGCATTAACGGGTCAATTTTGGTAAAAATCGCCACAAACACTCAAAACTAAGAACCAGATCATAGCATCATGAACCGGGCTGTAATTTCAGTCAAACAAAGGTTTATTTAGTCGGCAAGTCAATATTTAGGCTTCGGGAATCAGCAAATGCGATTGTGACATGATTCTCATGCTTTAAAATCACCAAATAAGCAGCAGCAGTAGTGAACGGCCGTTCGGTCTTTACAGAAGGTTCAGAAATGTGCGTCTCTAAGTGAACGGGCGTTCGAATTGTCGAACGACCGTTCGGTTTGACAGACTGATTTTAAAAAATTCATATAAAATCATAGAAAAATCGTTAGGGGTGTTCTTTATATGCCTGGAAAGCTCTTTGAATGAAGAACATTTCTTATTTGAAAGTCGAAGTCAGATTCTGGGTTTTATAAGGGGTAAAAGTGACCCGAACAACTGCTTCGCAAAAAGTGCAGCAGTTTGTTCTCCTGATATGGGGCCGCTTGGCCTGTTTCGTTCCGTTTCGATGTGTAATGACTCTCATACTATTTTAAATGTATTATTGACAACCCACTAACCATTCTTTGTGTGTTGGTGCGAGGTAAACATTTGATGGAAGTCCCGGAGCAAGGATCAAGTCACGAGAAGAACCGAACACACTAGAACACTCATCAAGCTTCCGCAATAGATTCAAGAGCCTCCCGTTAAATTGTGAAACTTTGTTTGATGTTTTTAATAGCTAAAAATGTAAAACCTATGGAGATCAACAATGTATTGATCACAACGGTTTAAGTTTTTCATAATTTCAAATGTTTTAATCGGGAGAAGTATTAAGTAAGCTCAAAACCTGTATGATTAATTAGGCGTTGATCGCGTGATTACGGGTTAGGGTCTTACACATGAAAACTTTATCCAAAATGGAAACTATTACAATACATCATTATCAGACCATTAAGCACAGAATCAATAATCCTAATGTGTCTCTAATCATATCCTCATCATCATGTTTATGAACAAACCCTAGATCTAACATAAAAACCCTAAAAATGGATAAAATCCACCAAATGTCAATTAATCCATTTCATACTCATAAATCATGTTCCAAATCAGTCCTAGATCATTCATACATCATCTAAACATCATTTCATAAACATATAACACATATAACAATCATCCAACACCATTAACATTTGGGTTTTTGTAAGAAGACTCATCATTTAAGTATAGATCTAATTTAGAAAGATGTTAGGAAGGTTTTTATTTATGAAAACTCATTTGAATCAGATCTGGACACTTAGGGTTTAACAAAAATGTGAAATTGCATTAAAAGGGGTTTAGATGGTGAACACACCTTGAATCTTCACTTGATTTGGTTATAGAATGTGTTTTAGCTTTAGGAACTGAAAAACAAGGGCAAAAACTCGTTTCTACAAGTTTTGGGGTTGAGATAGAGCACTTGGGGGCGAGTTAGGGTTGTGAAATGATGAAAATGAGGCAAAGAGATGTATTTATAGTTAGTTTCCGTTCGTACCTGCTTGGGTACGAACCAAAAAAATATTTCTTTCATTCCTGCCTTTAATGGCGCGAATGGAAACCCAAAATTCTTATTCGATCCTATGAATCACAATCTTGCCATTTTAACATATGTTATCACACCAAATCACATAAATGTGCATTCACAAGTTGTTAATCATTCATAGGACATCTAATATTTGATAGGCTCCAGCTATTAACACACCCTTGCTTCTATTTTAATCCCCCCCCCACGCGAAATGTCTCGCTTTGGCCATAGCGAGGCGCTTCGGGTCAAATCGAATGAGGGCAGTACGAGGTTGTAGGAAAAGCTAAAATTTTAAATCCAAAGCGCCTCGCTATGACCAATTAAGTGAGGCTCTTCGGATCAGGGATTTATTTTGGGTAATTTTTTGGTGTTTTGAAGTGTTTTTTTAATTTAATTAATTATTGTAAAAAAAATTTAAAAATTAAAAAAAAAATTAAAAACAAAGTAATAACCCTTATTAAACTATCATTAATAACTCTAAAAGTGTTTATTTTTTATTATTTATTTAAAAAAAATAATAATAATCCTAATCAAACTATCATTAACCAAAATGAAAATTCTACCTTTCTCGATTCTACCCTAAATAAAAATCCAGTACTTCCGTGAAAGATACAACATTCATCTTCGTTATCCTTTGATCGGATGTGTCTTATGAAAACCGCCAACTTGCACTTGCTAAATATACGTCCCTAACACCATTAAGCCTAAGAAACATAAAATGCATAAATAATCGTTAGGTGAGGTGAATTATTATCATTGGTTACATCTTTGACCTAAAGTACTAATGTGATCGGTCGTTGCTTTCTTCCCAAATACACGTAATAATGGTTTTCCGGATGAAACTGGAGCTGTTATCTCTGTTGTTCAGTACTTCCGGGAAAGATACAACATTCATCTTCTTTATCCTTTGCTTTTTGTAATACATTTCGAGAGATTATTCCTCTTCATCCAGATGATCGTTCCACTTCTGTAATGATGAGGAACATTCCAAATAACTATTCAGTTATGGATCCTTTTGATCAGAAAATATATTATCAAACAATTTCTAACAACTGTTCAGTTAATGAAAACTTTGATATGCAATATTTGAAAATTATAATTTCTTGACATGCTTGGTAACAAAGAGGAACACTTTCTTCTTTTGTTCTACAATCTTTGTTAGTTGTTAGTGTTTTTCTAGTTTTTTCTACTTTTAGAAAGGTTTGAGAGAGAATGTGGTTGTTCTCAAATCTAAGTTAGTCTAAAATGTTACTAAAATGTGAAGACCTTGATCTTCGAATGCTGTATGCGCGTGAACTTTCATTAAATAAGTGAAAATGGCGAATTGGTCCAACATTGTAGAGGCCTATGTTCTACGAAGGTGAGTTGGCAATCAAGGGATTCGCTTGGAGTCTAAAGTTTCGCGTGTCATCTTGGTCGAACTCATGTTGCTACATTCGTCTCCCGGCTGTATCACTCATCTTGAGAGACCGCAAGGCTGCTTCTGCAGCTCTAACGTCATAATTGGTTTGTACAGATTGATGATAGTCGACATAAAAAACAACAACAGTATCATCCATGCAGAGTTCATTGTACTGGTTGCAGAAAGAAATCAACAGTTGGATCGGCGCTAACAAACAGATGAAAATTAGACGTTTTTTTACCTTCCCATTGATTTCAAGACCTAGTTTTACATCACCAAATGTCTGCATTATTTTGGGTGTTTAAAATTCATTAAATAAGTGAAAAAGGGAATTGGTTTGTACAGAGTTCGTTGTACTGGTTGCGGAAAGAAATCTCAGTTAGTCTAAAATGTTACTAAAAGAACATAAATACAATCATGCGACCAAAGAACAGAGCTTTAAGTTGTGATAAACAAGATAATAGGAAGAATATCAGAGCTCCAAAAGCTAGTGTGAAGATCAAGCAGAAAAAAAGTAGAAGAAGTAGATGAACAGATGTGCAGAAGTTATGGAGAAAAACATTGGTGAAATATGCCATGAAGTTTCCGGTCACTATAATTGAAAAGAAATAGCACAAGTCTTTCTTTAATGTTCTTTATATATGAATAGTGACCCACTTCAAACTTGTGGTTTTCAGAAAACCACCGAGCAATTACTCATTTACCTATGGTGATGTCACTGTAGTATCTTCCGATGGATTTTTCAATACAAAATGACTTAAGAACTAGAGAAGTGATTCTTAGAGATGATAAAGGTAGATCATGGGGTGGTGGTTCCATTGGTATAGAATAACAATAATATTGTGTGTGGTGTTGGTGTTAGCTATATGATGGAAGGGCTTGAAAAGGTATAACCCAAGTCCTTCTTTAATGTTCTTTACAATTCAAATGAATTAGGTTGCAAGGGAACTTCAGGCAGACATTTGTCAAAAGAATTTTGTACTATGCATTATCACACAATGTCCATGAACTGGATTTTACTTACTTGCATGAACAGTTGTTTGGAATTGTTTGGGAATATATTTTCTGATCGAAAATTCTATAACTGAACAGTGGTCTAGTGGTGTGGTCTACCTTTTGCTTATTGGAATCTTGTACGCAATCGTACGAAATCAACTCATTCCATGTTCTCCATATCCATACCTTGTTTCAAGTATATTGCAAAAGACATTTGGTCTTCAAGACTTCTAGGAGTCAGCAAAGGTTGACTTCTTTGAGCATTAACCAGATTTTGAATCTAATTTTAAGCTAATCAAACTCATATCTTAAGCCGGTGCTCGTTAGTGTTTTCCAGAAGACACATTTGATCAACTAAACAAACTGCAATGCGTCAAACAGAGTCCAGAAGTCCAGGATATTGATTAGACATGCAAAAATTGTAATTTTGAAAAAAAGGTATCGAATGTATAGTCCGTGTAGCACGTACAATGATTTATGAAACTTGTTCAAACTCAGATGTTTCTACCGAAAACCGCAAACGATCAATAAACGAACCGAAACACCTCAAACGAAGTTTGTTGGATTGGAAACAACTTAAAACACTTTAAAATGAATTACAAATATTTTTTTATCAATAAAAGTATTTAAAATGAATTAAAACAAATTAATTTAAAAAAAAACTGAAGCGTCTGGCTATGCCCAAAGGAGAACGAAGATGCAAGTTGGTGATTATTACTTTGTTTTTTAAATTTTTTATTTTTTTTACAATAATTATATTTAAAAAATATAAAAAAATCACTTCAAAACACCAAAAAAACCCAAAAAAAATCTCTGATCCAAAGCGCATCACTTAGCGAGGCGCTTTGGATCTTACTTTTTCAGCTTTTCCTGCACCTCGTACTGAAGTCATTAAAAAGGAAGCCAAGCGCCTCGCGATGGACATAGCGAGGCGCTTTAGGGGGATGAAAATAGAACCAGGGGGTTTTATTATAACCACCCTTCTTGATAACTCAATCCAACTGTGTAATTTCACTGACAACGAGACTCAAGACTCGTGTGTGTATGTGTTTCCCCAATGATTCCCCTGATGATCAATCCATGGACAATACGTGAATGTAAACCAACACCCGATGATTCCCCGAATCATCAAACCGACTCAACTAACCCATTTAACTACGTTAAATCAATGTTTTACTAAGGTAGACTTATATGCTTGTAAAAAGTGTTAACCTGAGTTTGCCGGGTGTCATATAATAGGACTTGTTGGAGAGAGTAAAGGCAAAATTATGGGAGTTATGGGATGTTCGTTTACTGGTTGTGAAAGTAGTGATTGTCAAAGCGTAAAAGAGTGTCCCACAATAATTTGTGAAGTGTCGCACTACTTGTGGAGTGTTGCATAAATTGCAGAATATCGTATCACTTGTCGAGTGTCGCAACTAAGGAAACACACTATCTGTGTCAATGGGTTGAACTTTCGTTCAAGGGGACTGTTGGCGAGATTTGGTAGTTTCGCAAAAACACACAGTGTCGCGGATACGAGTAGATATGAGAATCCATTTTGGACGACAAACTGAAAGAATCAATTTTCATTGAAAATCTGATATTGAATGATGAGAATGTTCCAATAAAGCACTCCGAAATGATTTTAGGAATGATTATATCAATCTAAAGACCATAACCAAGCTCATTTATGGTTTGACTAGTGGTTTATAGTGGTTTATGATAGTTTACGGTGGCAATTGTAGTGAGGTGGGGGCTCTCATACCACAATAAAACACCTTAAGTGCATACAATTTGTGAAGCTGTTTGTACAAATTGTAACTAGGGTTTACAATAAGGAGATTATATACTAATCTATACTACTAAAAATGCATTTTAGATAGACAATAATGTAATTTAACATCATTATAGGATGACATCATTGTAATTTACCTCAAATCTTAATACATATTAATACATTAGTTAATATAAACTTCTAATTAATTTATACTTTATTAATAAACTTCTAATTCTAATTAAATGAACTAAATGCATTTTCTTAACAATAGATTTTATACTTATATAAATAAAAAAAAGCTAGGCATAAATACATATATAATTAGAATAAAACCAAATTAAAGAAATTTATAAAAACAAAATGAGTAATAGTATTACGTTATTATATATAACTGAGCAAATAAATAGACTTAAAATTATCTATTTCAAAATATCATACCGTTGATACGACATATAAAATTGAAAATACTAAAGTACTCTTTAAATTATAATAAATTTATTAATTATATGTAATAAGAGTAAGTTATTTAACAGTTTATCAAATGCATACTATTTCTTTAGTTTAAAATAATAATATTTAATATGATACGTAATAATATTAAGTTATTTAACTCTTTATCACATGTTTAAAAAATATAACTTGTCAACTAAATCCAACTATATAGATGATACTTCATTTTGCACTGATGGTCCTAAAAAGCATTGTATTACTTATTAAGAACATTATATAAAAAATTACGATTGCGTAGAATATAATTTAAAGGTACGTGATGAGATGGACTCGTTGCAATTATTACTGGATATTCATATTTGTTCAAGTTTTCTATTTGTGCTTCCAAATAAATGAAATTGTTGAGACTAAATGGACATTGAAGTGATGTTTTAAGAAATTTATATTTCAACTTTTTTGACAACAAAATAGAAAAAAAAAGGCCTGGTGGGGGAACTAAAGCATTTTTTTTATATTGACAATATTTTAGTTTTAGGTTTTTTTTATTGATGTGATTGTTACTATTTCGTCTACATTTCATTTTAACTTTCATTCGAAATTGGTTTGTCCTGCCACATAGCGGGGTTTACTTCTAGTAACACTTACATAGTACCTCTGATTATACTTACGTAATCACACCTCTACTCACTATAATTACACTATGTATAATAAATTATGCTCATTTAAGTTTGTTAATGTTAGTCTGTGTTCGTTTACGTTGTAAACTGTTCGTTTATGTTTTAAACCAATATGAACAAATACGAAAATGCCCATTTTGTTAATGAACGAACATGAATAAAAAAAATTGTTTAATGATATGTTCGTGTTCATGTTTAGTTAAAGTTAAATGAACAAGCACAAGCATACTCGTACTTTGTGTTCATTCAATTCATTTAGATACCTAACACTTTATTGTTATAAATTATTATACGATGGAAACTTCATTGTATACATTGTTCGAGACGTGCAATGTTCAAGTCAAGGATGGATAATTAATAAATAATATTGATATATTTTAGTGTAATCATTGAAATCGTTTTGGTTGTATTTCGAATTTTTTAATAAGAACTGAAGTTTTTCTGTTGAGGTGGATAAAGCATGTTAGGGTTAATCACTTAAAACGTCTCGTGTCTATTACAAAAGTCGCTTATAATATTTCACAATTTAAACAAAAGTCGCTTATAGTATTTCACAATATAAAATGTGTTCCATTTAGACATGGGCGTTATTTTTAGAGTTAATTTGTGGATGTTTTATTCACGTAACCATAATAATTTATTTTCTATCTCTGATAAGATTAACAGCTTTGAGCTTTTTGCCTTATGCGAATCAATTCCTGACAGTTCTATGTATCTTTTTTTATTATACTTTTAGATTCTTCATGATGGATTATATCTTTTGTTAATAGGAAATCATAACAAATTACATTACAGGAGAGGAGAGGAGAGGAGAGTACAAGTGGACAGACAACAAACTGTGCCGCTATCCCATTTTAGAATCGTAAAACAGAATGTATATATATTGATGAAAAAAATTGGCGCCATGTCTAATATCAGTGTTTTGGGTAAAAATAATAAGTTTTTGTTCAAAATGTTTGATATAATTGGCTTTAACTTTCAAAGCGCTCGTGAAAGTTGTATCTTTATATAAGAGCATTCACACTAGAACCCCAAAAAAATTGGGTGATAAAACCCTATATTTTTTGGAAGTGATTGTGAGTGAAGAAAATAGGGAATCTACAGTGTGTCGGTAAATATTGGGTTCTTTGGGAATCTTTTATGGAAAACTGGAAAACTGTATTTATTTTTTAATATTTGTTGAAAGTGGTTGTGAGTGGAAGAGAGAGAAAATTTAATGGAATTTAGTGTAATATGTGGTTGTGATTGGTTGTAAGTGGATGGGGGATGGGGATTCTATATATTGTGAATGCTCTAAGTGCATGTATTGTAAGAATAAGATTCACCTTTTTATTAAAATATGTAACAAAACTCTCGTTATTTGTAAGAAATATAGAAGTACATTATCCGTTACAAAATTGAATACAAAACATATACAAATTTATCGAACTTAATACACATGTTATCCATGACTTGAGTCTTTATCACCTTGACTCTTCAACCTCAATCCTTGGTTGCATCAATAAACATACTAAAAAGGTTGACAATTTTGGTTGGGGATTGTGTTGAACACGGAGCAACTAAGACAAATTTCGTGTCTCCTCTCAGACAGTCTGTCTTTCAGGGTACAACAATCAGGATGGTATGTGTACTGTCGGAGATGACTCTCGCGCCCGAGATACCACTGGGTTACTTGATATTTATAAAAATGTTGAAGTTGTAACAGAAAGAGTTTAGAAAGTACCCCTCTCTAAACTTTCCGATGGATTAGAGAATGTGTATATTTTCTTCAACTACCAAATATGAACCACCATGTTCATATATACACACATAGTAATTAACCTCAAACTCTCTCTTCAAACCAACCTTTAAAAATAACTGCAAAGTGCGCCATAGGAGTGCGAGATAGGGCGCGAAACTTTTGGGTCATCACTAGTGTTTCATTCAAGCTAAACAATGTATAAAGAGTATTCATACTTATAAACCACTCCAGTTTTGTCATCCCACCAATGTAGGACAAGTTTCATCTATATTCTCATATTTGGTTCTTACAACCATACAAGTAGCATAGATATCTCATTAATCTTAGTTCTATTTTGGACATAGTTTGGGGTGTTATAAAATTCTCACCACCTATAACATAAATTATTTATACAACATAATTATTGGTGTCCAAAAGATTTACTGAAAAACTAACTTTCACTAAAATTTCCAACATGTATGGCTACAATGATTAATTTTCGATTATCGGTATTGTATTGGTTTTACTATGCATCAGCTCACTAATGGTTCTCTCATCTATTGATTTTGTTTGGCTACACCAGTTTTGAAAATGTATCTAACCATAACCAAACCTATATAATTGGTTATCAAAATAATAAAACCTAATCATTGATTTTTCAGATTTTGGTTACCCTTTGAGTTATAATTTAAATTTAAATAGGTATTATTTGAACGGAGGCAAAAAAAAAAAAAAGTTGTGTAAGGGTGTAATGAACATAAACTGAATATAATTTGTAAACATCTCTATTAACTAAAAATATATCTAAAAAATATGGGATTTACCACCACACTTTCTATCTCATTGACGGCATCAGTTCATCACAGACAGATGCTGCTGATGATAGCATTCACCTTTTAATAATGGCCCAACCACCTAAGCTTGTAAGTTTTGTGATCCAAAAGGTTTGAATGTCACACTTTGTGAACCCCACTCTATTAACACATTATATAGCAAGTTGCAAGTGCAAACAATACTTATGCTAACGACCATATATCTAGCCGTACCTAGGTAGATTTCAATCAGTAGATGCTCTTGGGTTGAATATCTTATTTACTTTCATAAACTAATCAACCTGCAGATATTTATAATCATCCACTGTCTGATTTATATTTGGTGCCACATTACCACAAGACGTCTTTGAGCTCTATTCAAAATAAATAATAATTTTTTTTCTTATCACATGTTCTCTTTAGTTCCGATATATTTGTGTTAAAAATTATGCTATTTTGAATTTAGTTCTTAACAAAATTTATTTCGAAAACATTAAAAATACAATAAAACTTTGTATTTAGAGTTTCAAAAAGATAAGATATTACATGTTAATGAAAAACCAAATTAAATGTTAACATACAAAATTAAAAATGAATTTTAAAAAGGTTGGTGGATTAGATATATTAATTGGTTAGTTTTCTGAAATTTATCTTTGCCAAAATAAAATATTTATAGTCAATGAAGTTGTAGCTTAGTGGAGGTGGGAAGGTTTATTCACTTTGTGGGGTTCCTGTTTTGAGAGGTCACAAGTTCGAATCCCACTCAGGGTAGGTTATTCTGAAATGAGGGGCTGGACCTTAGGAGGGGCCTGGGGACCGAACCTGAGGAGTGCGGGTCTTCATTATGGGTGTGTACCGTTAACCGTTAAAAAAAATTATAGCCCCAAAAGATTTAATTATGAATAAGATTGTGACACATCACAGAATAAATGAAAAAAAAAAACCGTTAAAAATGGAAACTAACTAAAGGGTATACTAGATACTTATTTAATTAAAAATTCATTTTATGTTAGACTACGTCCATTCTATATGTCATTACTTTGTTCTTTAAAAAATATACTACGAGAGTGAGAGAAGAATGATGAGTTTGATTCTTAACCATGATAATAGAAATAAAACAACTTTTCAATCCCCTTACAATGGAGTGACACCCTTCTTGCTTTCGTTATAGGAGGTGAGGAGTTCGAGTCCTGTCGACACCAAAATGCTGCTGGTAGGCCGGGTTTTACCGCAGTGGCCTTCGGGCGGCGGGTTTTCCCCAAAAACTGGTGTGAAATTATTAGTGAACCTGGGTTACTCTCGAAGTACTCCTTTATCCAATGAGTACTTGATGAGTGATTGGGATTGATTTTGTTGCGGTTAAAAAAATAAAACAACTTGGTTTCCGTGCTACAACATTTCTTTATTCATATGTTATTAATAAAATTTAGCCTTTCAGCAAGTCAAATATGATGTGTGTTGATTTCTTGCAGAGTGTAGGTAAAATAAACGAATTAAATAAGAAGCTCCTTCGGCCTTTAGCAACTAGGAAGAGCCGAGGTTGGAAAACGAATTTACTTGCATCTTTTTCTACACAGGCATATATGTATACTGTAGGAATATATTTTATTCTAATTATGTGTCATTAAAATCATTTATCTAACAATGATCATTGACCTTAATACCCCTTTATCACTCTAATAGGTTATTATTTGATAGACGTAATTACTCTTACTTGATAATAATAGAGTTTCCCCTTAGGTGTATATGAAAGAGATTATTAGAGAGGTTAGAGACTAATGCAATTATAACACCGCAACCCTAATTTTGTCCTCCTCTCTCTCCCTCATAACCGTGATCATCAGATCACCAAAAAACCATCCTAATCATACACCCTAAACAGGACTCGATCCAACTGAGAAGATGTTGTGACACCCGGCATATTCAGGTTAACATTTTACAAACATATAAGTCTACCTTAGTGAAAAACATTCATTCAACATACTTAACTGAGTCAGTTGAGTCGGCTTACATTACGTATTGTCTAGGGTTCAATTATTCGGAGGATCATTGGGATTGTCTTATGCACACACGAGTCACGAGTCCCGTTGTTGGTGAATTACATGAATTGAATTAAGTGATAAACATGAATTGATCCATATATGATGTGCAATATGCAAATACGTGTTTAAATGGTGTTTATATGATTATACATGCTTAACATATGTTAGGATTGCATGTTCATGTGTTAGGATGTATTAACATGTGTTAAAACGCGTTAAAACGACAAAACCATAAAATGTTGAATATCATGTTTTTGGTTCGACCCTTAGGGGGTGCGAACCAATAACATGCTCACTCATTTGACCCCTGAAGGTCACTCATTTGACCCCTGCAGGGTGCGAATGAACTAGGAGTATAAATACCACACTTTGCAACTTTTTCATCATTTCACAAACCCTAAACGCCCCCAAGTGCTTTCTCTCGACTTTAAACCTGTAAGGAGGAGTTTTTGATCTTGTTTTTCAAATCCTAACATAAAGATATCATCTACATCATAAACAAGTGAACATTCAAGGTGTGTTCTTGATCTAAAACCTTTTTAATCAATTTTCATTCGTTTTTCTTAAACCCCAAGAGTCCAGATCCGATTCAAACATGTTTTCATGGATAAAAACCTTTCTAACACCTTTCTAAACAAAACCCTTTCATTAATAATGAGTTTTTGTGCAAAATACATGTGTTAATGATGTTAAATGATGTGTTAGAGACTTTAATGCATATGTTTGATGTTTGAATTATGTGTAAATGATATAATGATGATTATTAACTATTTTAGATGATGGTTTAGGATTGTTATAGGTTGTTATTGATTATTGATGATGTTTTACCCATTTTAGGGGTTTTTGTGTTAGATCTAGGGTTTGTTCATGTTGTTATGATGGATGAAATGATTGGGGGTTTTCATATACATGATAATCTGAGCATATTGAGTTGATTGTTAGATGATTTTGATAAGTTTCCATTCTGGGTAAAGTTTACATGCATTGATGTGACACTTCCATAATTTGCCATTTTGGGAAAGTCGTAAACGGACTGATTCAGGATAAAATTGGCAGGGTTTTGTGGGGATAAGCAAATGATGGTTGACTACTGTGATTTGTGGTGTTTCGTGACGTTTTCGAACTGTTTAGATGCATTTTGGTGCGTTTTATGAGTTTTTGCAGTTGTTGGGTCGAACCAGAATTTGGTTCGCACCCCCGGGAGGTCGAACCAACCTATGGGAGGTTGAATGAACATCAAATGGGTCGAATGAACTTGATAAAAGGTCAAATGAACACTATTTAGGTTGAATTAACATGTGTTAGGGTTGAATTAACATGTGTTAGGGTCGAATGAACATGTGTTAGGTCGAATGAACTTGTGTATGGGTTGAATGAACATCATGAGGGTCGAACCAAGGGATCATGGGTCGAACCAGAAGCCCTAGGGGTCGAACCAAACACAGAAATCTTCCGATTCGACCTTACGACTTTGTATATGAGATTTTTGATGCAATCTAAGTGTTTTAAGCTTGAACCTTATGTGTAAACCCTATATGCTTGATTAGTTTGTGTAATGGGTCACCAACGGGATGTTGGGTCTGTCGGGAATGTCCGGTTAACGTTCAAACACATTTTTAAACATGCGTAGTCAAGATCTGGACAATCGGGGACTAGTTAACCTAAGGGTTATTAGTCAAAACACTCATACAAAATTTTATGATAGATCGCCGATATTTGGAACTATCAGAATGTGTCGGTATTCCTTTAAGAGAAGATGCAACCTAAGGTGAGTTTCACAGCCTCACTTTTACTGGTTTTACTTTCGGGGGAAAAAACATGCTATGAAATGGTATTTTAGAACTTGTGTCATACTATTGTTAGCTTTTGGTTACTATACGGTTTGTTAAAGTCCTGGGGGGAAACCTTGAATGTGCGAGATAGCACAACGGGGGAAATGTGGATAGATCTATTGGGCGTGACCTGCCCCACTCGATGGCTTGGAGCCGGGCGGGTGCATATTGTCTCGACCTATGCTAAACATCTTCGGGCGGTTTAAACATGTATGCTAAACTCGCTAAACGCGTCCAATAATGGTTTTCCAATCGTAGTAGCAGCAGCAGAACTTACGCCTAGCTAGCGTACGCTTGACATAGTACTGGCAGGATTGAACTTGGTACACTTCCGGAACGATTTATAAAAACCTGTGAACTCACCAGCATTATATGTTGATGTCTTTTCAGCATGTTTTTCTCAGGTCGCTAAGGTAGCAGCATTAGGACTAGGCGTACGGGTCTTGCATGGCGTCTAGGGTTTTCTTGTTGCATGTTTTAAATAAATGTTTAAGACTACGTTAACTCTTTTGGTTTGTAAACAAGATTATGCTTTGCACTGTTGGTCTTTTATTATTAAAACTTAATGTTTTGGTTTACGTATTTTACATTTAGTTCTCGTTTATTGTGACCGTTGACTTGGATCCTTGTATATCACGCACCTCGCGGTAAAACCCCGCATGTGGAAATTTGAGGGTGTGACAGATGTCGTTATCCAATACCTTGTCAGCATCTTTTTCTGGACTCACTAATCTGTGAGGTATTGTTTATTATCATGTTTTCCATTATATACAATAAGAATCGATCAACATGTGGTATCAGAGCGTATGTTGCTCAAATCGGTTCTTATTATTTTCCTTTAGATCTGGAATATAAATCGGTAAACAAATTGTTTTAGAATGAAACCTGATAAAAGAAAAAACGGATCTGAAAATCGTACAAAGATGATTCACGGTTTTCAGTTTTAATGGTGAATCCCATTTTCAATTAACATTAATTTTATGAATTTCGAAATCTGCTTATTAATAATTAAGTTTTCAGATTTCAGGTCCAGAAAATTGGAAAAACTATATGTTTGTGATTTTCGAGATGTTATTCAATGTTCATCCTAAAAGTTGAAAATCCTTTATGTTTTGGTTCAGATCTAAGAATAATTCTGTTTACCTAAATTTTGGGATATCTCCGAATTTTGAATTAATTAAAAGATATGTTTTTTTGAAATTAAAGGATAGTGGTAGATATTAGAATCCCTTATAAAATAGGAAACAGAATTAAAGACATTAATCCCTAAGTTTTCAAATCTGAACCAGCTAATTATTAGTTCTCGGTTTTTCTCTCAAGTTCTCGGATTACTTTGAGATACCTTATAACCAAGAACTCAGTATAACAAAGGTTTTAGGTTAACGAAATCATGTTCACGAAATCAGGTTTACGGTTTTCTTAGTTCTCGGAAACAAGTTTAAGAACCTAATTTGTTTCCGTAAACACCCTAAGTTTTTCAAGACTCGAAAGTTGCTAAAGAATATCTTGGAAACAGGTGCAAATATTTTGAAATGATTTCATATACATGTATAGAAAAAAAAAAGAGTGGGTAAAAGCATGTTTTTTAAATGTACATACGTATTAGAGTTTAATAAATAAGTATCATACACATAGGTTTGACACTATATACATATGTATAATATATAAATACAATATACACACATATGTATAAATGAAGAAAAAAAAAGAAAAAATTATTCTTGCATATAAGGATGCGATTTAGCAAAAAACAAAAATTGCCTTAGAGAAATGTGTGGTCCAGAATGATTCTCCCAATTCTCAAATAAGAATTGGTTCTCTTAGGATCCCTACCCTATATATATCTATATTGTTTTGTGTATATTCGTCCATGCATAAATATGGCATTCCATATAATGTTATGTGTATTCATAATTGCTGAATACAACATGTGGATTCTTAGCATAGTTTAGTTATTAAATTATGAATACCCTGCGGCTTATGAGAAAGTACAGGGTACAAAGTATCCTTAACATAAAAAGTGTAGGAATCCACTAGAACTTTCCACCTGTCAATTCAACCTAACCACAATTAACCACGATTAAATCTATTTTCTTCTTCCCCGCTTTCAGAACATAAACCTAACCCATCTTCCTTGAAGCAAACGTTTATTCTAACTTCATGGATCGAGATCTTACCACCACCACCACCATCATCATCACCTACCACCGATGGCTACATCTGAACAAACCTGGATGTGAAGTAGGTGAATAAACACACGTCTTCTTCACTTCCTGATTGTTATTAATCCTCAACGTCAAGGATATCGATGTGTTCGAGATTTGTAATCGAAACCGCCATAAACCTCCTGATTTTTCTTCGTGTAGAAACCGCCATTGTTGTACCTGCAACAAGGGAATCGTGTTGGACGCACTATTAAGATTTTGGATGCACCGGTAATTTTTTTGGAAGCGCTATTAACAATGGCAACCAGAATGATGTTGTTCTTGCCTCGTCTGCTTTCTTATTACTCTATCCACGTGGGACCCCTTTCCTGCAACAAGGGAATACCAAACTTTTGAAATTTACTGAAGTGCTCCGATTTTGGTGTAGTATTTCTCAGAATAATGGTGCGTCCAAAATGGTCAACAAAGTAAAACTCCTGATATAAACTTATAAAAAATTAATGGTGCGTCCAAAAAACACAATAGTGCGTCCAAAAAATTTAGGGGGTGCGTCCAAAATTGTTAAGGGTGCGTCCAAAATTAAATTTGGCCTTTGACTTCCAATGTTTGCTGTTCATAACAAAGGTGTGTCCAAACTTAATTGGCCTCTGACTTCCAATGTTTGCTATTCATAACAAAGGTGCATCCAAAATTATTAATGGTGCGTCCAAAAATTTTAACGGTGCTTCCAAACTTTTTAATGAGTGCTTCTAAATTTTCAATGAGTGCTTACAAACTTTTTAATAAGCGCGTTTAAATTTTGTTAGTGCGTTTAAAAGGCTCTTTATTCACCAACTTCTTCTTCTTCGTCTGCAAATTTTTATAACCTAATTTTTATGTTTAATCATACTTATTGAAACAAAATCGAAAGTATTTGACAACTATTATGAGCGTTTATACATAATTGTATGTTTTTCATATGATTAAATCGTCCCAGTGTAAATCTCTGTTTTTCTAATTTTTTTCGTTTTCGTTCATTTGTAATTGAATGTTTTTTGTTATTTTGATTGTGTAATCATTCAGATTGGTTTAATCGATTTCAATTGTTGAAATTTTTTGTTTTCGATTGATTTTGTTATTACGATTTGAAAAAAAATTAGACGGCTTTTCATAATTTACCCTATGTTAGTTTGACCCAAGTATGATTAGGGTTTTTAATCTGCATCCAGCCATCTTATTAATCTAATGGCTGAGATTGCTTCTTACACTTTTTACGTTAACAAACTTTATACGTTGTCTCTTCTCACAGCTTATACCGGTTATACTTTAGTGCTTAAATACTCAATATATGGATTTTTCGTGTAGTATAGTGTATTTGATGTTAAATAACTACTTATAGATTCCATTATGTACATTATGAGAATAAATGTATCTACTAGTGAATAACACATTATGTATATCTATATCAAACCTGCAATATCATTTCAAATTACAACCATTTTAAACCGCTTTTTCTATAACAATAAACCATTCCAAACGTCTATCACACATTTCAATTTTGCAAAAAAAATAATAATTAAATAAATAAAATAATAATATGTGTGCAAGTGTGTGGTGGGTCCCATTGGGCAGGTTTTGGACCCGTCCGGTATACGGACCGAACCAAGTTTGGACCATATCCTAATATGATTAATTGGTATGGAATTTCAAACCGACCTCCATTCCAAACGATCATTGTGGATGGATCTAATGTTTGATACAAATTATGCTTTAGTACATCCACTTATTATTTAGTGACTGTATTCATTATTATTTATTAAGTACACTACTTTTTGATTTTGAAAATTGTAATGTCTTCGCTAGTGAATACTGCAACATCCATTTCAATTACCTATTCTATTATAATCAACTGTTTTTTATGTGTGATGACGTGGGTAGCCTAAAGCAAAATAAAGCTGATAACATTTCATAGTACTGCTTCAAAGGTTGAAGGATACAAAGGTTCCAAGGACGGTAAAGCACTGATCAAAAGATGACCTGTCTTGTCATCACTTTTCTCGATCAAAGTAAGCAGCTGTCTATATCTCACACATGGAGATGCTGCAACACACAGACCGCAGGTCCAAAGCCATCCTCGGCCAAAAGTGGTATGTCCCCAAGTTGCATCATGGACCAAGATATTATCTCTACTCAAAGAGGAAGATCCTTATTCTATAAATCAGATCACCCATTTCAGATCTGATTACACCTTTTCTAATACTCTCAGTTACATATCTTCTATTCTCTTTGTCCATACACGTGTGGAGATTCCCTCTACCACACTAACACTTCACTTGAGTTTATAACAACATTTCCGCTCTTGAATTTTACTCAAACCGGACTCAAAACATAATAATCTTGAACCTCCTTCTACGTTTTGCAACGTAGAGGGACACCACGACCCGCGTTAGGCAAAACGAAACCCTTTAACCCTTCCTTGGACTCTAAACTAATGTTAGACCTATATTTGTTGTAGCAACAAGTTGGCGCCCACCGTGGGGCTGCGCCATTGTTTCCTCTCTAAAATCAATTGTGTAACTCCAACTCTTCGATATGACTGACCCCGAGTCCCCGGAAGAAGTAAACCAGTCTTCTCCCAACACCGATCAGAACTCTCCCGATAAATCTATGTCCTTTTCAACTCCTGGGAGCACTCCAACGGGTACAACCTACCCGAAGTTCTCCCTCTTCAAAACACCAACTCCTTCTCGCTCAGGGGTTGCATCTCCTCTCCTCAACATCCTGAGGACCCCTGAACGCATAGATCTGACTCCCAAGGAAGTTGCAAACAACTTCTTGTAGTTAAGAACTCTTCTTAACCAACAAGTAATGAAGGAAAGGGAGAAGGGAGTGAGAATACGGCTGGATTACAATGAGGAAGAGCCTACATTCTCACAAGGGCCACCTCTTCCTCCTCATCTCACTCCATCCAGCTCTCGGTCCACCCTAGATCAGCTCTTGCAGTCTCCAATCTCAAGTTTACCACCCCTAGTTCCCACTTCATGGGAACAAGCCATGGCTACCTTGCCGATGGCTCGACATGGTTCCATGAGCATGCCTGGGAGTCACCAATACAATAATGCTAAAAGCCTTCAAGGCTTCAGCCTCATGCCTCACATGATAGCCCAAATGATGGCTCACTTTCCCTGGTAGCAGCTCATTAGTCAGGCAATAGCTACTTACCAAGGAAAATCAAACGGGAACAACGGCACAGGAGTTGAAAGTAACCTGAATCAGCCGTACAAGCCTAGTAGCTTGTCTTGTTTCTCCCAAGAAACTGCTGACTATGAGTTCCCTAATAAGCTGAAGATGCCCCCTCATATAAAAACATATGATGGTACGAAAGATCCTGAAGACCACTTGCAAATATTCTCGGGAGCAGCTCGTATGGAGAAGTGGGGAAACCCTGAATGTTGCCTCATGTTCATGCAAACATTGGTCAGATCTGCTTGAATATGGTTTAATGACCTACCAGCTAGAAGCATTCGATCCTTCAATGATCTGGGTAAAGGATTCTTGGCCAACTTCTCTCAACAACGACGTTGTGTCAAAGATGCCACTGTCATCTTCCAGATCAAACAAAAGGATGACGAAAGCCTTAAAAACTTCATCTAACGATATAAAAGAGAAGGTCTCACCTATGTTGGTGCTGATGAAAAGATGAAGGTTGCAAAGTTCGTGAATGCTATCAACTCTAGATACCTCACCAGAGATTTCAACAAGAGTCTCCCTAGAACCCTCGAAGAAGCCCTTGAAAGGGCTGAAGCCCACATTCGAGGAGAAGAGACTGTGGATATCAAGGAACAAAGAAAAAGGGGTGCTAATTGGAGAAGCTCCAGCCCAAACAGAAAAAGAGGTAACTATGGAACCTATGACAGAAGATCTAAGGGATCTGAGTCTCGAAGGCCTGAAATTCGGAACCTTTCAAGCAGAGACAAAGCAATAAACTTCACTTCTCTAACAAAGACCCCCCCATGAAATCCTGCAAACTGAGGAAGTCAAGCACAGCTTCAGACCTCCCCGTCCCTTACCAAAGAGTAAGAGAAACGAAAACTCCAATCATTATTGTGAGTTTCATGAAGAGAAGGGTCATCACACCAACAATTGTTTCCAGCTCAAGAAAAGGATCGAGGAAGCTGTTAATCTGGGGAGTTAGCTCACTGATGTATTGAAAAATACATCTGTTTTCGATCTATAGTTTATGTTATTTTCGAGTCAGTTTGTGTCATTTTTGTGGTATTTTCGTATTCTATTAAGTATTTTGTGTTGCACAGGAGTCCGGGCAAGAAAGGAAGTAAAATGGATCTTAAACGAGAAAAAACGAGCCTCCAGACGAGTCGCGGTTGATCGGGAAGTCGAAAAAAGAAAAAAATGATAAATTATGTCTCGTCACGCTACGTGACGGGAAAGAGCACATCTGGTCACGCGACGCGACGGATCCCCCCTGATCCTGAATCTGGTCACGCTACGTGACCACATCAACTGAAGCCCGTCGCGCTACGCGACGGGACTAAAATCGTGAAAAATTTAGTTTTTGGCCCAATTTCGATTTTAAAAACCCTAGGACGGCCATAATTCGATTTTATCATCACTTTTGACGAACTAAAGCTGCTCTGGAGCACTAGGAGGTGAGAGAAAGGCCAAGGGTCAAGATTTTGAGCATTGGGATCGAGAGTTTCGGGTGTTAATCATTTGGTTTCTTTATTCCTTTGTTCTTTTGAATTGCAAACTATGTTTCATGAACTTAGAACTAATTTTATTCTTGTTTTGAACCTGTTTCTTGGCTAGACTTTTATTACTACTTAGGTTATGATGAATACTCATGATTGATTGAACGTTTTTATGGTTTTTTGGAACTTTGACTATGGATTGATGATTTAGTAAAGACTTTGATTATTTTTTGATCTGGTGTATATGCGTATCTAGTTTTATTCAATTAATAATTATTTACTCCACATGCGTTTTTGTGAATGTCTTTCATGTATGAATGCGTGTTAGGTTGTGGACTGTGTGTTAGCAACTAGTTTATGGTAAATTGCTAGTGTTTTCCATAGGAGTAGGTTTTGTTGATTGGGTAGTTCTAGGTATTTTTCCAATTCCAATAGCTGTAAGGTGCGGGATTGTCGATATGTCTAGGCTGTTAAATTGCTAGATCTAGATACTTTGTAAGAAGATCTTCCTAGTTTCCTTACCACTACTTGCGTATCGAGTCAGGTCAGGTTTTCCATAGTTACCCCTTGCACTCTTAGTGTAGTGAGGCTTTCGCGCTGTAAGGTAGACTGTCTAACGGGTACTTTATCATCAGAGTAGGTAAGCCTGTAAGGGAAACCTCTCAATCGGTAGTTTAATGGCTTATAGGTAACCTTAGGTTTCTCCTTGAGAAGGGTCGAGGGTCCTCTAGTTTATCCTGTAAGTTTAGTATCTGAAGATCCCGGTTCCATAGCTAGTTCCATAACCATAAAAGTTCGTCAGTCATGAGTAGGATCCTAACCTAGGTAGTATTTCCACCATTATTTGAATTCAGTTCAGTTTAGTTTTCGTCTTTAGTTCCGTTTAGTTAATCTTAGTTAATCTTTATTTTATTGCAATTTTAGTTTTTAGTAACCTCCCCCCCCCCCCCCCCTAAAATAATAAATAGTTTTATTTCAGTTTTAGATAAGTTTTCGAGTCTAGTTACCGTTTTCCATTAGAGTCCTGTGGGTTCGATATCCGGACTTACTTTAGCTATACTAGAGTCGATAGGTTCACTTGCCTGTCAGTAGTTTAGTTTTAGAGAGTCTAGAATATTACTTAGTGTCTAGTTTAGGTTTAATTTAACTGTTTTTATTAAACTACTTTTAGCACATCACTCACCTAGTGAAGGGAGTTAAAGAAAACATGGCTGAAAGCAAAAAGAAAGAGGTCAACATGGTCTTAGCTGAACCAGGAACTCCTAACAAGCATCAAAGGTTGGAAGCTTGGGAACGCCAATGTGTTTGCTTCCCCCCTCTTGTTGTGGAAGCCTTAACAGGGTCCACAATGACACAAAGAGCTTACATTGATACTGGAGCAGCCAGAGAAATCATGTTCGAAAGATATTTCAACCTTCTAAGCTCAGATGAACGCTCCAAGCTTCAGCCAGCTGAGTCATCCATCAAGGGCATAGCTTACATACCCCTCAAGCCTTTGGGGCAAATAACCCTTGATGTTAGTTTTTCTGAAGGGAAAAATGCAATGAACCGAACCACTCACATTCATAGTCCTCGACATGCATTCTAGCTACAATATTATCATTGGAAGGACTGGCCTAGTCATCTTCGATATGGCCGTCTCTATCAGCCAAAAGAGTGCAAAATTCCCTACCGAAAACGGGGTAGCAACCCTCCAACCCTCTAATGAAGTGTTAACGGTAGAAGAAAACGCAGGGAGGCGAGACAAACGAGGTCTAAGTATGAACCCAGACTTTCCTCAACAAAGGATCAGGGTCAACACAGACCTCCGTGAAGATATACTCTCAGAGCTTGAAGGGTTGCTTAAAGACAACGTTGATGTCTTTGCCTGGAAACCCAACGACATGACTGGGATTCCATGGGATGTTGCTAAGCATGAACTCAAAATCCCCCTGGTTTCAAGCCTGTTGTCCAAAAGAAACGAAGCCTTGCTCCCGAAAGAAGCCGGGCAGCTTGCCAAGTGGTTGATAAGCTTGTCGAAGCATGAATCCTTCGTGAGGTAAAATATCAATCATGGTTTGCTAACCCTGTGATGGTTCGAAAGCCTGACGAATCCTGGAGGATGTGCATAGACTTCAAAGACCTCAACCAAGCATGCCCCAAAGACTGCTATCCTTTGCCTGAGGTTGACCTCAAAGTCGACTCGCTTACAAATTTCCTCTTCAAGTGTTTTCTGGACGCTTACAAAGGTTACCATCAGATACAAATGAAGGAAGAAGACGAAGACAAGACGGCTTTCCACACTGACAAAGGTATTTTTTGCTATCGAAAGATGACTTTTGGTTTAAAAAATGCAGGTGCAACCTACCAAAGGCTGGTGGATAAAGCCTTCGCTAACCAAATTGGCAAAAACATGGAAGCTTATGTTGATGACCTGGTGATCAAGAGTAAAAGTGAAGAACAAATTCTCAAAGACATACAAGAAACGTTCGACAACCTTAAACAGATCAACATGAAGCTTAACCCTGACAAATGTTCGTTTGGGTTTGAAGAAGGCAGTTCTTGGGACATATTGTGGGAAAGCAAAGCATCAAAGCCAACCCTAACAAGGTTCGAGCTGTCCTAAACATGATGTCTCCTCAGTCAAAGAAGGAAGTGGAAAGCCTGAATGGGAAGCTTGCAGCCTTAAAGGGTTTCACGTCCAAGTTGGCTGAAAGGTCCCTGCCTTTCTACAAGACCCTCAAAGGATGTGCTGATAAGAAAGATTTGAGATGGACTGAGGAAGCCCAGGAAGCCTTCAACCAAAGGAAACAGAATCTTGCTTCCCCTCCTACCTTCGCTGCTCCTGAAACATGGGAAACATTCTCTGTCTATTTATCCGTTACTGTAGAAGCCCTAAGCGTTGTCCTCACAATCGAACGAGACAAAGCTCAGGTACCTGTTTACTTCTTCAGTAAATCTTTAAAGTTGGCAGAGGTCAAGTACCCTCCTTTGAAAAAACTAGCCTTGGCTCTTATACAAACAGCCAGAAGGCTTCGAAGGTACTTTCAGGCACACCCAATACAAGTGGTCACTGATCAACCCATAAAAAGTGTGCTTGAAAGACCTGAGACCTCGGGACGACTAGCTAAATGGGTTGTCAAGCTAGGTGAACAAAAAATCACCTATGTCCTGAGGAAAACAATTAAAGAACAAATACTTGCTGATTTCATTGTTGAAATTCCAAAGGAAAACGTGGTTGAAATTAACATCACAATGGATGAACCCCCTGACCCTGAAGCCTGGAAGCTTTTTACCGATGGGGCTTCCAGCATTGAAGGTTCAAGGGCATGCCTCGTTCTAATCAACACTGAGGGATTATAATTTACCTATGCACTTCGACTTAATTTTCAGACAACTAACAACGAGGCAAAGTATGAAGCCTTGATCGCTGGGCTAAAACTTGCTAGGAAAATGGCTGTTCAAAGGCTTCAAGTCTTCACCGATTCACTGCTGGTTTCAAACCAAGTGACCGAAAGCTACATCGCCAAAGAACCCAACATGAAAAAATATAGAGAAAAGGCAAAGGAAATCATGAACACGTTCTAGTCTTGAAGGATCAAACAAGTTCCTCGGTCACAAAACAAGAAGGTCGATGCTCTTAGCAAGCTTGCTTCATTAAACTTTGCACACCTCACCAAAAAAGTATTAGTCGAAGTGCTCAAAACTCCTTCCATTATGGAACTTGAAGTTCAAGATGTAATCCCTGAAGCTGGATCAAATTGGATGACTACCCTCGTAGCATTTTTAAAGAATGGTGAATTTCCTCAAGATCATGTGGAGGCTGAAAGGGTTCGAACCAAATCAAAGCAATATGTGCTTCAAGAAGATATCCTTTACAAAAAAGGCTATTTGGCTCCGTTGCTTTGATGTGTAGGCCCTTAACAAAGTCAGTACCGGATCAAAGAGGTTCAGAGGGAATATGTGGAGCTCATTGTGGTCGAAGAACAGTGGTTGCAAAACTCATGAACCTTGGCTACTTTTGGCCAACCATGCACCGGGATGCAACCTAGCAGTTAAAGAAATGTGAAGCTTGCCAAATTCATGCTCCTGTTCCAAAAACCCAAAACATGACATGATTCCTATTGATTCGGCTTGGCCATTTCACAAGTGGGGAATGGACAAAGTTGTTCCTTTCCCTTTGGCCAAGGGAGGAGTCAAATTCCTACTTGTGGCAGTCGATTACTTTACAAAATGGCCTGAGGTGAAACCATTGGAAAAAATATCTAGAAAAAATCATCAATTTTGTGTGGGAAAACATCATATGTCGGTTTGGCCTTCCTAGGGTGTTAGTCACGGACAATGGCAAGCAGTTTGCTGAGAAGTCTTTTAGCTCTTGGTGCAAAAAATATCGAATCACTCAGGTGTTTAGCTCGGTAGCCTACCCTCAATCGAATGGACAGGTAGAAAGAATGAATCGCAGCATCGTTGAAGGGGTCAAGACCAGGCTTGGCAGACAGGGTGGTAAATGGCTTGATGAGCTTCCAAGTGTCCTTTGGGCCATCAGAACCACTGAAAAAACAAGCCACAGTAAAACACCTTACAGCCTCGCCTTTAGCTCCGAAGCTGTAATTCCTGATGAAATAGGAGTTGCTACACCTTAAACGCTTCACGTGGACATCAAGACCAATGACAATGAAAGATTTCTCAATTTAGATCTCCTTGTAGAAGCCACAGACTCAACTGCCATCAGAGAAGCTCGATACAAGCAAAAAATAGAGTCTTACTACAATGCTCGAGTCAAACATGAATGCTTCAAGCCAGGGGATTTGGTCTTAAGGAACAATGAAGCAAACAAGAAAGAAAACCAAGGAAAACTTGGACCAAAGTGGGAAGGTCCTTACACCATCCTTGAAACACATAAAGGAGGATCCTATAAGCTGGCAAACATGGAAGGCAAGAAGCTTCCCCGCCATTGGAATGGAAAAAACCTTAAAAGGTTCTTTGTTTAGCTTTCGAAAAATGTTGTCAAATCTAAGCTATCTGATGTAACTTCTAAGTTATGTATGAATGAAAGGATCAGTGGATCCCCTTTTATATTTGTCTTTCTATCATATTATTAGGTTGAGGACCTTGCAAAAAACTCCATGGCATGGGCCATGTAAGGGGATGGGCTTCCAGGCCATTTCGCTCAATAGGTTCAAGGGTTGAACGGACCTATATAAGGGGTGAGTTCCTAAATCAATCCAACTCAATGAGATAAACAAAGTTCTTCTTTACATATCTCATAGATGGGTCTGGGCAGCCTACACCAATTGTTCCTTAAGTTTTTAAAACAAACTTACGAAAATTTTGAAACACTAAGTAGTGTACATAGGATAGACGGTGACTTGTCTGCCTAGACTGCCTTAAGGAAGGGTGACTGCAGCATCCAACATTTTAAGTTCTACTGGTAAGACATTTCCCAACAAATACAAAGACAAACCACACAATCATAAAATCGACAAACAAGCTAAACAAACACAAACATACCTAAAAACCCTTAAGGGCCACATATTAACATAAAGGGCTTTAACAAGCCATAAACATAAAACATTGTTCAAAAGGCTTCACCAAAGCCTACCACGACATTTGGAACCTTACCAGGTTCCACAAAAGAAACATTGTTTAAAGACCATCACAGGAGATAGTTAGTTGCTTACAAACACATTGCTAAGAAAGCTACGAATTAGAAAACATAAGATATTCAAGCAACACCACCCGAAGCAGAAGGCTTCGAGACTTCATCCTCCACCACTGTCTCCTCCATCTTCGCTTTCTTCGCTTTCTTTGCTTTCTTGGGTTTCTTCTCAGGACCATCACCACCAGTTCCTGAAGCATCTAAGCTTGCATCCTTTAGAACACCCACATTCACATCATGAGTTTCTTCACTCTCACTAGAGTAGGCTTTCTTCTTGGAAAATTCTTCAAGGATTACAAAACACACTGCCTTATTCAGACCAGGAGGCTTCAATTACTTCAGTTCCTGCAATAGTTTTTTCATAAAAAGAAGAAACCTGGGTAACATAAGGATAGGTTGAATGCTCCATCTTCACAACCGACTCTTTAAACACTTCCATAGAGTTAGGTTGATAGAAAGGAGACTGCTCCAGATCCTGACCAGCTTCATAGGCTTTAAACCCAGCAATAAAACCTACATGCTTGCCATGAACAAGTAGCTTGGTGTAGACCTCCCCTAAGGCAGAATTGAATTCGGCTGAATGAAGAAGATATGTGACCTGGAATCCATTCTCAATCAACCATTTGTTGTCATCCAAATCATGGGCAAGGGAAGCCTCCAACCTTCCTTTCTCCGCCTTAAAGGCCTTTTTCTCCACATTCAGTGCTGCCCTATCCACCTCCACTCCACCTGAACCCTTGCAGCTTCATGCTTTGCAGTCTGCCTCATGACCCCTCTTAAGTTCATCAATGAGACTAATAAAAGTCTTCTCCTTCTAAGCATATTCAAGAGCATCCTTTTTCAGAGTAGCAAGGGATTGTTTCATTTCCTTCTTCTTCTTGGCGAAGTCCTCATATTCAGCTATCCTCTTTCTAAATCTGCTTACACCCTCGGGAAGCATAGCAGCAAGATTGCAGGTTCCCATCATCATCTTAGTCGGCAAAACATCATCATCCATACCCTCCAAGGTATCTTTCACGCCAGGGGGGCAAGATGAGCCAAAATATCCTCACAAACTGCAGAGGATTTAAAAGTATCACCAACCTTCACACTCCAACCTGGGGTATAAACCCCTTCACCTTCTACACTTGTTGAACCTTGAATAGTCTTTAGCACGACAACCTTCGCAACAGTCTTCTTGCCCTTACCCTTCTTCGCCACAACCACTGGCACTTTCTCAGGAACCCCAGTTTCAACACCTTCATCTCTGTCATTCTCTGAATCTTCAATCTCATTACTCACAGTTACAGTCTTCGACACATCAGCTGGCTTGGCAGCCTTCAACAAGCGATGGCTTGATCTCCTGGTTGAAACCTTGAAAGAAGTATGCTTTGAAAAGCTTTTAACATTCGGAACATGCACATAGTTCGTCCCATCATACCTCCCCTTCTCGAATTTCACTAGCGCCTCCTCACCTTCCACAACCTCAGCATCCTTAAACACAGCCTCCGATACATCATCACCTTTAATGAAGTCTAGTGCAGACATGACTACAAAAACAGGAAAACATTAAACGGCATAAGCATCGATCAAAGTAAAAAGGTTAAATAAATAACAAACAATAAGCATACACTGATCATCCTTCATGAGAACTGGGTCTACCCTCTTTATCCCACCGGGTACTAATCCCGGATAAAACTAAAAAGGGCTCATCAAAAGGACGAAGCCTTGAAGGACATGCTCGAAGGGCCTTGAGAAAGTTCTCATCCAACTCAGTTTCGGATGGTTCCATTTCGTTTAGAATAGCATCAGGATGCCTCCAAACAGATTTAAAAGGAAGGATAAAGTCAGAAACCTAGAAAAACCTCGTCTTCCACACACCAACCGTAGTTACGTGTGAAGAAATCAAGTTCATATCCACTTGAGACGTTTCAAACGTATACCAATCGCCATTTTTGGCCAATCGGAAGAAATGTCTGAACATTAGAAGGGTAGGATCATAACCAAGGGCTTGAAACAAAATTTCAAAGTGCAAAACGCGGGCCAACCCATGTGGATGAAACTGACCAAAAGAAACTCTATAATATTCAAGGACGTTCACAAAAAGATAGAGAAAGGATGATGAAGGTTCGAAAAATCGAAATGACGGAAATAAAGTGCAATAGAACCATTCGGACATCGATTGGGTCACTAAGCCCAGGAGCAACTGGGTTAAATGATAGATCAATGTCCCATTCTGCACAGAACGATTCAACCGCTTCCTGTGTAAGGGAAGAAAAGCTGATCGCCATGTCCTTCTTGGTGCCCATTTTTGCCTTGAAGGATGATCAGACGAAGGAGATGAAAAGAAGACTAACCTAGTAATTGCAAGGAAAGAAACCCTAGAAAGAGAAGGTGAAACCGTCAAAATTGAAATGGTAAAGTGAAGAGTGTAAAGATTAAAATAAAAGAAAGAAGTTATAAATATAATATAATAAAAAGCAATGATGCTTTGCATTAAAACCTGCCACCTGAGAAGACTGACACTTGTCACATTAGGTGTCATTTCGAAATTCAAATCCAGAGAAATAAACCGCCCGAAACAAAGCAAGCTTTCAACCCTTGAACCTTTCAAACGTCCATAAA
Source organism: Ambrosia artemisiifolia (assembly GCA_032199755.1). Taxonomy (NCBI): domain Eukaryota; kingdom Viridiplantae; phylum Streptophyta; class Magnoliopsida; order Asterales; family Asteraceae; genus Ambrosia; species Ambrosia artemisiifolia. Next base: position 49,712,322 of record CM063522.1, on the reverse strand, counting down.
CTTGTCACATTAGGTGTCATTTCGAAATTCAAATCCAGAGAAATAAACCGCCTGAAACAAAGCAAGCTTTCAACCCTTGAACCTTTCAAACGTCCATAAACTTAGCCAAAAAGTCAGAAGCCTTTGTGCTACGCCACAAAAACCTCTGACTTGGGGGGGCTGATGACGTGGGTAGCCTAAAGCAAAATAAAGCAATAACATTTCATAGTACTGCTTCAAAGGTTGAAGGATACAAAGGTTCCAGAGACGGTAAAGCAGTGATCAAAAGATGACCTGTCTTGTCATCACTTTTCTCGGTCAAAGTAAGCAACTGTCTATATCTCACACATGGAGATGCTGCAACAGACAGACCGCATGTCCAAAGCCATCCTCAGCCAAAAGTGGTATGTCCCCAAGTTGCATCATGGACCAAGATATTATCTCTACTCAAAGAGGAAGATCCTTATTCTATAAATCAGATCACCCATTTCAGATCTGATTACACCTTTTCTAATAGTCTCACTTACATATCTTCTATTTTCTTTGTCCATACACGTGTGGAGATTTCCTCTACCACACTAACACTTCACTTGAGTTTATGACAACATTTCTGGTCTTGAGTTTTACTCAAATCGGAATCATAACACTCAAAACATAATAATCTTGAACCTCCTATGTTTTGCAACGTACAGGGACACCACGGTCTGCGTTAGGCAAAACAAAACCCTTTAACCCCTCCTTGGACTATAAATAAACGTTAGACCTATATTTGTTGTAGCAACAATTTGTTAGCAACGAAAGTATGATCACAAAACAAACAAGCACATATATTTGAATCGATCAAGAAAATTGTAAATAATTTGACATGAAAAACATACAAAATCATAATTTTGACGTACAGTCTCTAAGATATATAATTAAATATTCCTATATAACCAGAAAGATAACTTATAAATGTATTAAGAATATTACAAGGATAAATTTATTCATAAGTGTTTTTTTTTTCAAATTACATAACTAAACAATAAACAATACTTTTGAGTCAATTTTTATATTAAACATTGTTTCAATTTTTATATTAAACATTGTTTCAAACACGTCATGTATAGTTTTTCGATGTGCGTATATATAAATATAGACATACACAATGTGAAGATACTTACACCTAAGCCCTAGCGGCTCATCTATGCCATTCGTTGAGCTTGATAGGTTATACCTATATATATTGAAGAAACAATAAGTATCACGGTGATTATCACTAATCTTTGTGTGGTTTGTACTTATGTAACGTCAAGAGTAATTCTTTACCCAAACCTCTAGGTTTAACCCGTGTGAGAATAAAGAGTGAGAGTGTGTGTGTGTGTGCGCTTAGTAAGTAGAGACACAAGATATAAGTGGTTCGGTCGGAGTATGACCTACGTCCACTGTAACTAGCCGGAATATTATTAATGACTGAGTATAAAGAATTACAAGTAACTAATACTAGGTTGCAATGGATAATTTCGGATCCTTTTGCAAGGAGACGACTACTCTTATTTATAGGGGAATTCGTGGGCCTGATAGAGAAGCCCACGAGAAGTTATCCTCACTTGGGCCTGGCCAAAGCCCAAGTCCAAGCTCATCAGGAAAATGGCCGGAAAAGGCAGACTACTGTGGATGACGTCAGGCTGCAGCATGATCGTTGGTCGAGGTGGACACGTGACAGCCTCTGATTGGCGAACGACGGTCTCCACCTGGCTACAGTAGTTGACCATGCCTCTGCCACCGGATTTGACATCTGACAGTAGCAGGGGATGTCTGCTAGTTACTGTTGACGACGGCATGGTGGAAGCGTGGGCAGAGTCATGTCGCCATTCCTATCAGTAGTGGTTGTACCACCCCTGCCACTTGTTGCCTTTCTATTGGCGCGTACTCTGTGAGGGATCTTACTGAATCTTCCTTTTGTTATCTCCTGTACCTCGTACCGAAAGTAGTAAGGGGAGATTCCGCGCGTGGGCGCACGCGCTTATCAACTTCTGTGTGTTACTTATCATTTGGCGACCTTGCGCGCTGGCTTGCTCCTTGCTTCGCCAGCGCTGCGGAGGAAACATGGCGCCAGGATTCCGGTATATGGGGATAGGGGCGCCGCCTCCTTCTGGATTAGGCTCCCTATCCCTTCAAGTCCCCCTAGTCGAGGGCTTCTCCTGCTTTTTTTATGGAGAGTAGATGGAGCGCTAGACTCAAAATGTCGAGTCGTGGATGAAAGCTCATCTGCTTCTGGTTGCTCTGGAAATTTGTTGGCGTGGACGTGTTCCGCCATGGCTTTTGTAGAAGTCAGGCGGGGAACGTCTTTTTTGCTTTTACGTCAAATTTGCGCTGAGGAAGACGTGTTCCGTCATTACTTGTGAAGGAGTTGGGGGGGAAGTCTTTTTTGCTTTTACGTCAAATTTGCGCTATTGACTTAAATGCTCTTGAGTGATTAATGCGGGTTTGAAGTTGTAATAAATTTGGAATCATTAGCATTCAATTTGTCTCTCATATATTGGAGTTAATGCACCTGGAATTCGAATGATCAGTTGCTTCTGAGTGAAGTTTAAGGGTTGCTGACGTGCCATGCTATCGTCTGTTGTGTTGACTGGTGTGTGTCACATCATCAGGGTGCAGTTACCAACCTTTCATCTGGTGTCAGGCGCGTGTGTCGTCACGCGCTCCACTTGGTGTCTTAGTGGTTGAGATTCTGCCACGTGTTATGGGGCACGTGTATCGTGCCAGGCGCGTGAGTGCCTACGCGCTTGCAACTTTAAAACTGTGACATCTGCTGACACGTGTCGACCATCCGACGGAGTGACAGCCTGGAGCAGTTCCCAGTGCTGATCTGAGCCGTCTGATGGCGCATGTGACACGTGGCGCCGTCTGGGCTCTCCAATTTGAAAAAGTTTGACGGTTTGCTTATGCTTTGTGGGTCCCACCGTCATTAATGTAGCAAGTATATAAGTCTCATGGAGACACCATAATCGGTTACGCTTTCACTTTTCCTTTCATATTCCTTTCTTCTTCCTCTCTATTCTCCGGCGATCAATTGGAGTTTCCGTTCAATCTTCCAAGATTACTGCAATCTTGAAGATTTATTGTTGAAACTTCTCATTTGATCATCTTCCTGTCATTGTTCTTGTTGTCTTACCACCCTTCTTTAGACTCACTTTCAAAGTTTATTTTAAACTTCAAATTTTCCGTTGAAGATTCCGGTGGATCTTCAAGTTTTCCGGTTATATTTCCAGTTTCCGATATCTTTTTCTCTTTACTTTTCTAGAAAATGTCTGACTTATCTGTGATTCAGTCACCCTCTGGTGATGATGCCTTGGGTAAGGAACCGGTGGTGGAAGAGATTGAGGAGGAGGTGACGGTGGAAGAGGGAAAGATTAAGGAGAGGAAGCTGATGACCAACACTTATTGTGTTTGGAGTCAGACTTCCTTTGAAGAATTTTGCAAGATGTACGACATCTTGCCGGAGTGGGAACCAACATTGCCGTCTCCGACTGACACCGTTCTCTCTGTTGAGAGTGGGCAACTTGCCCTATATGAGGCCCACTTTACTAAGTGTGGGTTTCGCTTGCCTTGTACCCGCTTCCAAATAGATGCGCTGGTGACCTATGGCGTTGGGCCTACACAACTTACCGCTTTCGGTATGCTGAGGTTAGTACATTTTGAGGCGTCCTGCTGCGCCTTGGACGTTGAACCCACTGTTGAGAGGTTCAACGTGTTTTATTTCTTGGCGCGGGATGAGATGTGGTTCTCTTTTAAGCCTCGCCCCAAGGTGCCGCCGATGGCCACCAACAACCCCAAGTCTCTTCACTGGGCGAAGGAGAAGTTCTTTTTTGTGAAGAGGGGCGTCATCCCTGTTGGCTTGCCATGGAAGGTGATTGGTGATACGCAGCGGGTGGCGGATATGGCGGTGATGAAGGATTACAAGGTGCAGCCTTGGTTTGCCACCCTTACCTCCAATGCTACTAGATTGGAGTTCAGGAATCTGACGGATGGAATTTTCCTCCTGCTGGGCATGAGCCGCCTTGGCATCCGCGCGGGCAAGGAGCCCTATATTGCTCAAGAGGGTGAGTGATTTCTTTTGCTTTCGCTTGTGTTTTTATGATATTTTACTAACTGTTTGCTATTGTAGGTGTGAGCAAATTTCTATTCTATGCTGCCCGCGAGGAGAAGGGCATCAAATGGAGGGCGCTGGCTGAGGGTCAAGCTTCTTGCTTGGAGGAGTTTATGGACCGCTTCTATTATCCTGACCACAACAGCGCGCCCAAGCAGTATGGTACCACTGGTGAGCCTTTAGACCCTTTGTTTGTTAGTCTTTTTGGCGACGACTCTACTGATTCCTCAGTAGAGTTTGTTCAGCCTCCTAAGGCCTCGGCAGTGCGTGGTCGTTGGAAACACGCTCCGCGGCGACATAGATATTCCATGAAGCCTATTTCAAGCTCTGACTCGGAGTCTTCTGCTGTAGTAGGGGAAATCATTAAGCGCCGGAGGCAAGATGGGCTGGCCTCTGAAGATGAGGACGAGGATGACTCATCCAAATTGCAAAAGAAGAAGATAAGAAGCCTGTTAGCGCAACTGCCAGTAGCGCTGCTGGCTCGAAGGGGGCTACCGCTGAGCCTGCTGTTACTGGGGGGGATGGCGGTGCATCCCAGACTTCTGAGGGGGTTGTTGCCCCTAAGACTACCATTGGGGATGGGGGCAAGGGCAAGTCCACTTCCTCCAGTGGAGCGCAAGGGGGGGTCGCGCCTGTGTTCTCTATAGGCATTGGCGCTGCCCCTACTCCTCAGCCTCTGTTCCAGAAGCTGATTAAGAAGAAAGCGCCTGGTAAGTCTAGTTTCACTATTTTTCAAGTCTTTTCCTTTGTTCCTCTTTCAATATGTTTGTCTTTTTGCTGCAGTTGCGCCCAAGAGCGTCCCTACTCCTCCTCCTACGTCTCCGTCTGCGGAGGCGACTAGGATGGAAGAGGAAAGGCTGTGGAGGGAACAAGAGGAGGCGCAGAGGTAGGAGGTGGCCAATGAAGCCCTTCAGAGGGCCGAGGCTGAGAGATTGTTGCCGCCAATGAAGCTAAGAGAAAGGCTAAGGCGGAGAAGCGGGCTAAGGCGGAGCGTCTGCGCCTCCAAGAGCAACAGTTCTTGGAGGAGAAAGCCCGCCTCTTGAAGGAGAGGTAGGCCAAAGAGCGCTCTGATGTTGAAGCTCAAGAGACGGCTCATGAAGTTGATGGCTTCGAAAAGGCGCTTCTGGAGGCATGTGGTAGGCGTGCCGGGCAAGGCTCGCGCGACACTAGGCGCGAGTCTTCTGGGGCCGGCGGCAGGGAACCAGCTGGAACTTATGATGGTTCCTGCTGGACGGGCGGTGACGCCATTTGGCGTCCTCGCTGGGCAGTCAGGGAGAATACATTATTTTCCATCTCTCTGGCTGCCGAGGAGTTCGTAAGTAAGGTGGTGCCTCCCTATGAGCGCACTCACCAGGATATGTTGAGTCGTCCTGACTTGATTTCTGCTATATGTGTGAATCAGGCGACTCAACTGTCCATGATGGACTCGTTGCGCCGTCGTGATGCGGCGGTGCAGCGAGACATTGAGCGCCTTGAGTCGGAGAAGGCGAGCTTCGCTGAAAGGGAGGCTGCCTTCAAGGCGGAGATTTCTAAGTACCGTCGCCGCGCCCATGAAGCTGAAGATAAGGTAATTAAACTTGAAGGGGATGCGGCGACGGAGAGGCGGCGGTGGTCGGAGGCCTACAAGCGCACCAATGAATAGACTATGCGCTTGAAGGAGCTCCTGGCTGAGGCTCAAGAGGCAAGGCGGGCTGAGACCCGGAAGCTTGAGGAGAAATGCAAGGCCCTCTCCGAAAGAACTGCAAAGTATGTGGAGAAGCGCATGGAGCTTGAATCTAAAGATGCCCAACTTGTTAAAGCTACCGAGCGCATCTCCTTTTTGGAGCAGGAGAGGATCCAAATCCTTCATGCAAAGGAGGATCTGGAGCAAGACCTTGACTCCTCTGAACAGGCCCACGCTGCCGCCGCCAAGGAGTCTGAGACGGCAAGGCAATTGTTGGAGGAGGCGGTGTCCGCCCAGGCTCAGATGCAGGATTCCATCCGTTGGTTGATGACTGATGGGATTACTAGGGTAAGCAGCTGCCATAGCTGCCACCGCCCAAGCTTATGGGTACGGGGAGGGTTATGAAGATGGTTTCTTGGCGGCTCAGAATGGTGGGCGCCTTGAAGACGCAGAGCATTACGGGAAGCCCTTGAAGGATGAATATGAAGCGGAGCTAGTCAAATTTGAGAAGGTTGACTTCCCCATCCTTGAAGTGGTTGCTGACTGCAATCGCAATGCGGACCCTCCTGCTGCCCTTAAGTGTTTCATTGAAAGATCTGACGAGCTAGCGTGGGAAGCGGAACGGAAGCGTCAAGAGGAGGCGCGCCAGAAGGCTTCTGGCGAGGGTTCCTCTGCCATGAATGATGAATAGGCGCCTTTGTTTTTAATCATTTGTAATTACTTGTAAATATTAAAGGGTTTTTAATTCCCTTATATTAATGAAAAAATTTGTGGTTTGTTATATCCTGTGTCTTTCTCACTCTAACTTCTGTTTGCTTATTTAACCAAGTCGTCACCCAGTGTGTAAGTAGAAGTTAGGGGGCGCGCCTGGCTAGACAGTCTGGTGTCTAAGTGTTATACTTTTGCCTTGAAGACTGTAGCGGGGCGCGACTTGTGCTATAGGGTCCGAGTTAGGCGCATGAGAGCCTTGCCTAGAAGACCATTGACTGTGCTTTTGTGTCGTATGCGTTCCTCTTGTCCGACTTGTGTTTAACAAGTCTAGAAGACAGGGGATTTCAACGGACACGTGTTCTGCGCGTCAGTTAGGTCCGGCAAGTAAACCTTTCTTGAATACCATAGTGTGCCGCGTGTTATGCAAGGTTTGCAAGTCCGACGTGCACAAGGAGCGTCTTGGAGACTTGCGGTGATATAACAACCGACAGTGGTGGTCCGACATAGGTTTTGCCCAAGTCTTAAAGACCCTGGCGCGGAAAAAACAAGTAGAAACACAGATATAGGAAACCATTTTTCATTCATAGTTAGGACGGCATGTGTAGCTGTATTACAAGTATATTACAAATAGCAGCGTCGCAGGTGCGCACCGTTCCAAGATCGTGGATAGGTGTGCCATCTAGTCTTTCTAGCGCGTAAGCGCCTTTGCCTAATACTTCTTGGATTTTGTATGGACCTTCCCAAGTAGGTGCTAGTTTTCCAGCCTTTTCGGCATTAGAAGCCTCATTGTTGCGGAAAACGTAGTTCCCGATCTTGAACGCGGATTGTTTGACGAGCTTGTTGTAATAGCGCTCCAGTTGTGTCTTGTATTTGGCCTCTTTGATGGCAGCAAGATCACGGCGTTCTTCTAGTAGGTCAAGGTTCAAGCGGAGTTCTTTATCGTTGTCTCTTGTTTCGGCCATTAACACTCTTGCGGAAGGGCAATCGATTTCCGCGGGGATGACCGCCTCGGTACCTAATGTCAAACTAAATGGCGTCTCACCATTGCTAGTTTTTGTGAGGGTGCGGTAGGCCCATAAGACATGAGGAATTTCGTCTACCCACCCGGTTCTCTTGGTTCCGAGCCGTGCTTTGATGCCTTCTACTATTGTGCGGTTGGCCCTTTCCACTTGACCGTTCCCTTGCGGGTGTGTGACCGATGTAAATATTTGATGAACGCCCATTTAGGCCAACCATTCTTGTAGGGATTGGTCCTCAAATTGCGTGCCATTGTCGCTTACCAGTTGCATTGGCAGGCCAAATCTACAAATAATGAACTCCCAGATGAATTTCTTGACATGCGCGCCGTCGATCTTTGCCAGAGGTTTTGCTTCGACCCATTTGGTGAAGTAGTCGATAGCAACGATTAAGTACTTTATGTTGCCTGGTGCTGTTGGGAATGGGCCTACTAGATCGATGGCCCATTTCTGAAATGGCCAAGCTGCCGTGACGGGCACCAGATTTTTCTTGGGGCGCAAGGTGTTCGGGGCATGGCGCTGACAACTGTCGCATTGGCGCAATTCATTGACCGCGTCCATGTGCATGCCCGGCCAATAATACCCTGCGTTCATCAACTTCGCTACTACCATCCTTGGGCCCGCATGCAACCCGCATGTTCCCTCGTGTATATCTCTGATGAGGAAGGAGGCGTCTGCGGAATCTACACAGCGCAGCAGTGGCCCTAGGTAGGAACGGCGGTACAGGGTACCGTCTACAAGTTGATAATGTAAAGCCTTGTGTTTGACCTTCCGGGCCTCTAATTTGTCGTTAGGCAGGGTGCCGGAGGATAAGAAGGCCTTGATTGGGGTCATCCAGGACGCGTTGCCTTTTTGGATGACATTGACTTGTCGCGGTGGAACAGATGGTTTATCTAGGACCTTAATTTGGACTTCCTTGGCCATGTGCTCGAAGACTGTGGATGCCATTTTACTCGGCGCATCGGCCGGCTTGTTCTCACTGCGCCGGATGTGTTCGACCGTGCATGAGTTGAATCGGCGCATGAGATGTTTGGCTTGTTCCAGGTACAAGGCCATGGTTTCATCTTTTGCATCGTAGGATCCGTTGATCTGTCGCGCGACAAGTAGCGAGTCCACGTGTGCCTCCACGTGCCTGGCCCTCATTTTTTCCGCAATGCGGAGACCTGCCAGCAACGCTTCGTATTCCGCCTCATTGTTTGTGCTTTTGAAGTCGAGGCGGATGGCGTATGTGAACTCGTGTTTATCTGGGCTGATGAGGCGTAACCCTGCGCCGGCGCCATCGTCATTGGAGGCCCCATCTGTGTAGAGGGGCCACTTTTGCGATGGGTCATGTACCGGCGCGGGTGATTCTGCTGCTTTGCATTCTTTGACTTTATCTTCAGGTATCTCTGTGACAAAGTCCGCGAGGACTTGGCCTTTGATTGCGGACCGGGGCTTGTAATGGATTGTACTCCTAGCTCGATGGCCCACTTCGCCAGGCGGCCCAATAGCTCGGGTTTGGCGAGGATATCGTTTATCCGATAATCGGTGAGAACATTTATCGGGTGACCCTGGAAATACCTGATGTAGTAGATCGGCGTTTGCACGCCCTTGCGATCAACCATTAGGACAGCGCCTACTGCCCGCTCGGTGACGGACAAGTAGAGCGTGAGTGGCTCTTTGGGAAGAGCGCTGTTAGCGTCGGAAGGTTCATTAGGCACTGCTTCATTGCTTGGAATGTTGATTCCGCCTCTGGGGTCCAGCGGAAGTTGCTATTTTTCAAACAGTTCTTCAAAGTGTCCACAAACGGGAATGACTTTGAAGCATAGTTGGACAGTAATCGGTTGAGGGCAACGAGGCGACCCATCAGTGTTTGTACCTCTTTGATGGAGGAGGGTGACGACATTCTTTCAATGGCTTGTACCTTTTCCGGGTTGGCGCGGAAACCATCCCGCGTCACTATGACGCCTAGGAACTTGCCCTTTTCCATCCTAAATGAACATTTGCTCGGGTTCAATTTCATGCGCACTTTACGCAGCTGATTGAACGTTTGTTGAATATCCCGGAGCATGTCACCTTCCTCCTTGCTATCGACGTACACTTCAAGTCGTACGCCGATTTCATTGATAAAGGCCGTATCCATTAGGCGTTGGTATGTGGCTCCCGCATTTTTCAAACTGAAGGGCATCTTAGTGTAGCAGAAGATGCCCGCATCGGTGCAGAACGCTGTTTTGTCTTCGTCTTCTTTGGCCATCTGGATCTGGTGGTACCCTTTATACGCGTCCAAAAAACAATTGAACCGATAAGGGGCGAGAGAGTCCACTTTTAAATCAATTTCCGGCAAAGGATAACAATCCTTAGGACACGCCTTGTTACTATCGTTGTAATCGATGCACATGCGCCACCCTCCATTAGCTTTTGCAACCATGACGGGGTTGGCCACCCAAGTTTGGTATCTGATGGGGCGGAGAATGCCCGCGTTGAGCAGCTCAATGACTTGTTCGTTCATGGCATTTGTTTTCTCCGGGCCCATACTGCGCTTCTTTTGTACTACTGGCTCTATGGAGCAGTAGACGTTGAGTCTGTGTTCCGCTATTTCGTGGGGGACACCGACCATGTCTGCCGGTTGCCACGCGAAGACATCCATGTTGCTAATTAAGAGTTGCTTCAGGTGATTGTGTATGGTCTCGCATATTTCATGGCCAATGACCACCGTTTGCTCCGGAAATTTAGGGTTGAGTACCCATTTTTCTGGCTCAGTGCGGGCGCTTGTCTTGACCATTTTGGGTGGTTTGGCGGTTTCTGCCACATGACAATCTTTTGTTACCCCGAATGAAAGCAATGCCTGTCTTGGTTGGGAAGCCAACCATCGCGTGCGCCGTGGACGCATTGGCGTTAAAGCGTGCGATGCCTTCCCGTCCCAAGAGTATATCATGATTGGAGGTGGCTGGTAAGACCATGAAGTCGCATATCTCCGTGCGCTCATGGGTGCCGTCAGACCATGTGACTGGCATGGAGAGCATGCCCCGCGACATGATGGTCTCATGAATGAAACCGGAGATGGGTTCATTGACTGGTACGAGCTTTGCTTTGTCTTCCTCATCCAGCTGTTGAAAACACTGCTCTTACATGATGTCAGTGCTGCTGCCGCCGTCCAGGAACATGTACCGCGTGCGGTAATGTCCAAAGACTGCGGTTATGACAAGTGGGGCAGTACAGGAAGCGCCACCCCTGACTTTTGGCATGAGGACATCAGCCTCTTTCCATGAGTCGTCAATTGGTTATATGCGGGTGCGCTTTCCGTGCTGGGCGTTTTTGCCACGCCTTGTCATCTTGCAGTGGTGACGAGGGATGAGCGTGGCGGCATGAGTGTTGAGGTCGCGGATTTTCTTCCGTGACCCCTCCCCTTGGTTTTCGTCACCTGTCTGGCCCTTACCAGCGCGATTGACGTTCTTTACTAAATGACCGAGCTGACCAGACTTCAGCGCGGTCTCGAATATATGATATTAATACTTTTTAGTAAGATAAATTGAATAGAAACTTATGAAATATGGTTCTACTGCACAACTCCTACAAAGGATCAAGATGCAGGTAGAAATATTTTGAAAAAGCACATATTTTTATATAAATTTAACTTAAAATAAAATAATATTGTGAGATCATTCTCTTTATTATTTGTCGGCGTTCTTTCTTAGTTTAAGCTCAATTATTGAAAAAAGGTCAAGAGTTGCAAGCATGAACAAGTTTTCCTATGCAGACACTTGTCGTGTCATGTGTTCTCAATTGCCTTTTAGGCCTCTTCAATGGTTGCTCCTATATTTTTTCACTTTGTTAATTGAAATGAACGTATATAATATTATTATTTTTATTCAAAAAAGTATAGTTAAATAAAGAAATACATACATCAGCAACGGGACTCGGCTAAACATATATCCATTTGATCAAATTAAAGGACCTAATTTATTTGAAAAATGTGTCACCATTGTGATGGTTGAAATATTTTAATTAAGTTGGGATTTCCTTTTATAATGTTCACCATTGTAACTTATTTGCAAAACAACTGTTCTGCCCATAACATCGAGTATATATGGGTTTTCAGTTTTATGTTAAGGTTAAAGATAAAAAAAATCAGGGGGGGGGGGGGGGGGGGGGGGTATTCAGACGTCCCCTGGATATTTAGACTATTCCTGAAGCCTTATACGAAGCTTATAGGGCTCTACGACACGTATAGGTCCATTAATTGCATCTCAATCATTAATTGCATACCTCGTATCTTGTACTTATACGACACGTAGAACCCTATACACTTTGTATATGTACATTAATTGCATCCCTATCATTAATTGCATACCTTGTATCTCGTACATATACAACGCATATAGGTCTATAAGCGTCGTTTAGGTACATGCATCTAATGTATTTTACCTATATACGACGCTTATAGACCTATACGCTTCGTATAGGAGAGATGGCTAGATATCAAGTAGGATGCCTAAATAATATCACCCAAAATAACATCAGATTTGGTATTTGTAATCAAGGTGATATTTGAGTAGTCGTATCTTGTATTATATATGTAGTTGTGTTTTATTGAGGTTACAGATTTTAATACAAATTTAATAATTTTTGTATGAAGTTTTATAAGAACGAAATTGAAAAGTTATTTTATGTTACTTTGAGAAGACGTGGCATTTGTTAGTTAACTTATCAAAATATAATTTTGATCACTTGTAACGTACCGCAATTATCTATTCTGATTATATTGCAATTTGTGGTCTTCATTTCCCGCACATCCACATCATAAAAATCGTTGCTATTATATATATTTTTTCTTTTTCTTCTTAGTAAGTGATTGGTTTGCATTAGAAGTTGGTTTATCATCAGTTTTTTTTATTAAGCATCGAATAGAGAATATAAATGATTTTTCCTTTCAAATATAAACAATGAACATATATAATATAGTTGAAGAATTTTAAATGTGAAAAAAATACAATTGAGATGATGAAAAACTGAAACCCAGTATTGGAAAATTATTGATAGAAAGAAGAAATGTAACTTCACTTCTTTTCTTGTTGGGCGGTGGGAAAAATAAATTATATTATTTTGAGCCGTTGACTTGGCTATTATCGCGCTTCATTATCCATCCAAATTTTGGAAACAATTAGTTGTTTGATTTTCATTTTGTATCATTTCCAGAGGACAGACATGTATAAACAAAGTATATAACTTTATATATCTTTTATATATGCCCGTATATGTTTTGTAAAGTAACGAGTATTAAACTTATATTTAGAAAAAGTAAACCTAATTATATTTCTGGCCTAATTGAATGGAAGAATTTGTATGCCTTATTACTACGTTAGTCTATTTGAACACTTTATGCCAGTGTTCAAATCTTCTTTGTTGCCCTGGTGTAAGTTTTTTATCCCTGCATTGCTTTCTGTATGGATTAACATGTATAGAATAAAAAGGCAACTTTTGGATCTAAACCACGTACTATAACTAAAACTAAAATAAAGCATTTACGACTGCAATTTGAATTGCAAAAACCACTTTTCTACAAATTTACGACTGAACCTTCCTGGATGATTTCAATTTTTTACTGTTTTCTGACCTAGGTTATAGTTTTGCGACATATTTTTGTGTTATCCAATCCTCACTATTTATTTTACAACTTCATAACGTCTAGATGAAGCTTCAATACTATAGAAACCGTTTCTAATGTTGGGAGGTCTGGATTAATCTCGTGAGTTATATATATGATAGGAGCTTTTTTATTATTCTTCTATAAATAACATTATATTCTTAACGGTGCTTTGGTTTTGTTAGATTCCATTGTGTTATCAATGTTTGATTAAAGATTACTGGGCGGTCTAAACTGTATTTATTATATGGCAGGACTTATTTGCACCTCCTAAAAGTTTATTTGCACCAGCCTCTGCGAGCCGTAGAGGTTCCTCTATGGCTTGCAGAGGCCTCTGCGAGCCGCAGAGGTCTGTGTCAATCATTGCCAATCATTGACTTATGCTTCTGCGGCTCGTAGAGACCTCTGCGAGCCGTAGAATAGCACTTTAATACTTTTACTACTTTTACCTTCGTTTTGGATGGGTTTTTTTTTTTTAACGGCCAACAAAATTTTTATTAAAATAACGCTATCAAGATGGCACTTTTAGTTTTTTTAGGTGTAAGCGGTTAAGCGTATATAATCGTCCCGTTAAGCGTGTAAGTGGTTTATGTTTTGTTTCCATTGTCGTCTCGATAAGCGTGTAACCGTATATTATCGTCTCGATAAGCGTGTAAACGGTTTTTTGTTTCCGGTGTTGTCTGGATAAGCGTGTGAGTGTATAACAAACATTTATAGACAGACAAATATAATCAAACATTTCAAAAAATAATGTACCCAAAATATAATATATAATGTAAACAAGTGTACTAGCCAAATACATCAAATCAAAATAACACTACTGCGGGCCACAGAGCTCACTGACAAAAGCTGTTTTGCAGTCTGGATATTGAATGTTCTGTGGGCACCCACCTCTGCGGCACGCAGAGGGCTCTGCGAGCCGCAGAATCGTTAGGTTTTTAGGGCAACAAAGCTCTGCGACTCGTAGAGGCCTCTGCAGGCCACAGAGGGTTTGTATTTGTTGTTTTGTAAAGTCTAGGGGTTAGATGTTGACACGTGGAACGTGGTAATTAACAAATTGACTTGGCGATCTATTTACGTCGTTTGGGATCAATCAGAATCGGCTCCAAGAACCAAGAGACGCGACGATCACAAGGGATGCAACAATTGGAAGTGTCAATTCATATGTGCATGTAGGGTTGAGGATTGCAAGTTGTAATGCACACAATTATTCAATTGATGAAGTGAAGTTTTGTTGAATTATATATTTATATCCTTGTTTTATATTTGTTTTCAATATCAATTCATAAAGTAGGGCCAAAAGGTTTTAGTTAGTTTTTCATAGTAAAGTTTTATTGATCAAAAATCATAAAGTAGTTTTAACATGATTTAGTGTGCCATTGTTACCAAAAATTCATATCCTTGAGGTAATGCCCACAAACATTAGATATAGAACGCTTATTAAAAATTAACCGTAATTTCATCTAATTTTTATATAATACTAAAAAAATTCATAAATGGACAAAAAACAGAAGCAAAATCATAGTGGTGGTACAGAAAATTTAGTCTAAAATTTTCGGAAAAATTCAAATACATATAGAAGATGACAACGAATTAATATATAAGTATGTGGTGGAAATTCATTCCCAACAAATTGAACGACTCGAGTAAGGTCTTTTCTATGAACCAATATTTTAGTAATGGGCCTTTCTGACTCACGTGTCAGTTGACTTTTATTTCATGGCCAACGACTTATCTTACCAGGTTTTGCTGTCGTTTGCTTTTTAAATGTTATGATTTTCGAATTAAGTATGCAATAATTCCTTGCAATCGAATTAATTATGTTCGAATTAAGGGTGACGAGGAAAAAAGAAAAAGAAAAGGAACAATATATTAAACCGTAGTTGTAATAATTTAAGTTTGTATTTCTAAACAAGTCTTCAATTATTGTCCATAAAAAAATATAACAAAAAACAAGTCGATCTTGAGTTATGTTTTATCTAAATCCGTAGATGTTTTGGGGATGATACCTACGAATTTTCTATATTTGTGTTTCGTGTGTTGTATTTGTGTTTGTGTTTGTGTTTTGTGCTTTGTATATATATATTTTCATTGTTTTATTTTTGACCTTATGTAACTTTTGTATTTAGGTTATATAATGCATTTTAACTGGTTTATTATTGTGGTGTGTAGGTAATTAATGAGTTTGTCAACAAGATCAAGCCATGCCTAACAGAAAGAACCCGAGATCGAAATACAACTGAGGGATCGAGAGAGGTCAGCTGGGAGAAACCCTTTAGTCTCTTTGTATGTATGCAGGAGATTCGGACAATGACATCAAGAAGTTGCCTCTAAAATGACTGAAAACTTTGCAGCAGATGAAAACTGAGCATGGGAATTGAAGGTTGTTGATGCAACGGGGATATTATTAATGACACTGGATCTTGTACAGGATGCATGGCATGGCGCCTCACACGGATTTTCATGTTTACGTGTCAAAAAAAATTAGGTCTCGTGAATTTTGGTGCCATAACAAGTGTGCCATACTTTAAGCTTCTCGAAGTTATGCAGTGTTGTTAGTTGTTACCCAATCGTAGCTCGTATGGTTCGGGCTAAGAGAGTGTTTTTATTTACAGTATATCTAGTGGCCAACATATGCATGCATAGCCTAGATATAAGAGGAAAGAATATTTGAGGATTTACACTTTTTTTCTGTTTTATGCTGAGATTCGAAGGATTCTCAAATGGCTAAATCATATGTAGACGGATGCGAATACAAAGAAGAAAAAAAGACAAGAGTAAAAAAAACGAGTTCATAACTCCAAGAAAAAAATCATCGAATATTGTTAAAAAGCTTTTTTAATTAATAATTTGTTTTGTTTTAGATGGTTGGTTGTTCTAGTTAAGTCAATATGTTATTTATTTTTAAACTTAGTATTTGATCACCAGAATCGCTTATATATGAGGTGTATTTGTAATATTTGATGACAACTTTTTTTTAGCATATGATAATATTTTTTACATTATTTGGGTCTCTTCCTAAACGACATTTACTAGAACATAAATCCAGTTTGCAATCCCGTCCTGTGTCATCACCCTAAGAAGCAACTTTTCGAGTTCTCTAATAGAGATATTCGTTTAAGTGTTTTAAATAATGGCAAGTAATTTAAAGTATGGCTTAAAGTACGGACTTACTAAAGTAAAATGTCCATGATCGATAAGGAACTAACTTTCTCACATTGTAAGTTTCTTTTTGGAATCTCCAAGCCAAACGGTAAACAAATGTTTATGTTTATTTAGTTTAGCGAACAAACATAAACACATTTCTCATTTATTCATTTATGTCCGTGAATATTCGTTTATGTTACTTCAGTTATGCTTGTTGATTCCTTTTGTTTACGTTCATTTATTTTCATTAGTTTAGGTTTGTTTAACTTCGTCAGTTTACATATTCATTTAAATTATTTAAGCACATTTTATAAAAATAAAAACATCACCTCTTACAATTTGGTCTAGTTTTATTAACCTTTTATCCCAAAACACTGATGTTTATGTTTACTTTTAATTGGTATTTGCTCGGTTATGTTCATTCATCTATGTTAAATTATGTTTGTTCATTTACGTTTGTGAACCATTCGTTTATACTATTTACAAATGAACCAAAACGAACATCAACGTGTTCATGTTTTAACAAATGAACATGAACAAGAGAACTCTATTTGTTTAATTGTTCGTGTTTGATTGTTTGTTCGATTAATGTTAAATGAACAAACAAAAATATGCCTTGTGTTTTTTCGTTCAATTCGTTTACAAGCTTATTTACAATGATTGCTACCTTTTGACAATTAACGCACACGATAAAGAGCATTGTTCATAAATTTATTTGAAAACAGGAGGTTATTTGCAATTGCATCATCCATATGAAAAGGCTTTTCACCTCGACTCCATACAACAACACATGCAAAGCTTAATACAAGGTGGTTCGAAACATCCCCGTATTCAATTCCCCTAGATAAACCTAAACCTCATTTGCAATAGAATATGATCAAGAAAATCTTATTTATTCATTTATTTATTTTTCTTTTAAATGGAATTATCATTTACCAGATTCTACTTTTAAAAACAAATTGTTTCGATTTTCCTTATATGCCCATAACGATCCCATTCACAATAAGTGGGCCCTCAATTATTTTTTCCTTTCTAATAGATCGATCGCACCTCACTAATTATGGCACGAAGAACACATCTATATCTTTAAGCCAAAACCTTAAATGTAGTTTTATTTACCAACGAAAAAAGTTGATAGCGAAAATTATATTTATTCTGGAAAGGGAAAAAGAACCAATGGTGGACAAAGTCAAATATCAAAATACATACACATAGCAAGGCGCTCGTGGTACGCATTGAGATTACTGGCCCTACTTAGAAAATCTATATACATAAAAGCCAATCATCCAAAGACATGTTATTCATCATTTTGATTTTTGAATCTTGATTACAAAGAAGTTTAATACGCTTTTGTTTTAGTAACCCTTGGATTTAAATGTTACATCAAAATTATTTATGTTGACTGCTTTTTCTTTTTAGAAAGGCTAATAAAATCGTCACGGGCTCTCGTGTGAATCTTTTTATGATGAATTCAGGATACTCACAGGGCATCCAGTCCTCCAGGTCCATCAATCCTGGGAAAATCCGACCACTCATCCGTACGAAAGCACGACAGTGAATAATCGGTATAACCTGGTATCTTTCAAGGCTTGAACTTGTGACCATTAGGCTCAAGTTACCTATCATTAGGTCTCCATACCACTTCACGAGAAGGTGGGTGGTTATCTATCTCAAATGGACCACTTTAGTAATATTTGTTTTTTTTGTAAATTATATGATTAACAATATCATTTTGATTCTTAATCATAAAGAAGTTTGCTACAGTTTGTTGTAACTACTGTATGATTTATTTGTTTTTCTTTTTCTTTTTTTTTTTATAAATAAATTACATCATTAGTGATTTCACATGTCGGTTATGAGGCTAATAAAGAGTAGCTACCAATTTATTTATTTTTCTTAATTATTATTTTATTATAATAGTTACTTTTAAACATATTTTTTTACTAAAAATCCTTTTGTCAATAGCAACTAGTACTATACCCGTCCGCTGGGACGGGTTCCTATAATTTACAATATTCAAACTATGTGTGTGTTGAAGATCTCGGTAAAGTCTTATCCAAATGAGATTAGTATACGAAAAAATTGATTAATTCTCATACATGTTAACTCATTTTTTTATTTAGCTGCCGCAATTCAACATCTTTGCTTTGTTGTGTATAATAAAAAAGTTAAGAAAAAAACAAACGAAATAGCTCCAAACCTATAATGATTGTTATGACTCTATGAATTCCTAGCCATAAACTAAAGTTATGGCATATGTTATATTCTTCATAATAAACAACCGAATAATCAATTTTTTGGTGGACTTCTTACAGCTCCATATAATTGAAAAGGACCATAAGTATTTGTTTTTTGGTTTGCTATCACTACAATTTAAAACAATATATGTATATGAAACTATATACAAAAATCAAAACGATAATATCCCTTAGTATTCCATACAAATTATAAAGAAATATAAAAGTAGTTAGATGGTTAGGTTGATGTGGGCTTATTCAGTAGGACTATACGTTTACATGCCTAAATATGACATGACAATTGGTGAGAAAAGAATAAGCTTACTTCATTTGTTTGGTATGGAGAAGTCTCCCAGCAACAGAAATAGAAGCATCAAGCTCATCATTCTCATAAAGCATCTTAGCATCAAAAAACATTGGCAACTTTCTCTTCTTATAAGCAGCCACACACACTTGCACCAACCGCGTAAACGGGCTACCTGATGGGTCCAAGTATGATGTTGATCCGACTCGCTATCAATGCCCACTACAAACCAACAAACACAACCCATAAACATTCTTTCTTTAACACAGATCATTGTAACTTGCAAAAGAAAGAATGATGGCACTGACAAGCTTGTCTAGAACTACAAAGCGTCGGCACTGAATTGAGAGTAAGTAGGCCTCATGCACTTGAATCACTTCATCAAGAGATCCAGTTGCTGCCATACCTTCACACATCTCACTCCATGCACTGTGGTAAACCTACACACCAAACCAAACATAAATGAACATCACTAAGGAAAGAAAAAAAAACATTTTAAAAAGAACAAACATGTAAGGTGGTTATTACTCTGTCCATTAACTGTTGCCGTACCTTGTTCCTGGAACATAACCGTCTTTCTTTTACAAAACAACAAATACTCTTGAAAAACAATAAAAACCAACGTATACCTGTCAGTTACATTCCTTTGCAGTATCAGCGAGATTTTTATACCATCCCACAAGTGTGTACTGTAGACAGTTATAATGGATTATACAAAAACTAACATGCATCAAGGAGTATATTATTATAAAGTATAAACTACAAGCTTCCACATCCATCTTCGAGCTTTATCAAGGGCAAATTTGGCACGCTTAACCCTTAATAAGAAAGTCATCACCTACCAACCATGAAACGAACAGAAATTAGTTCCAATACACAATACACACACATAAAAAAAGTAAAAAGAAAGAAAAGTTACAGCTACCTGTTGGTAATAGGTGTCTTGGCCACTTGAACTTATAGCAAATGCTGAAGACAGAATCACCTGCGAAATCAAACGATTAAGATTAGTATAAGTCGGCGGCTCAATATCAAGAATAAGAGAAGACATAATTACATATCTTAACCCCCCCCCCCCCCCCCCCCCGAGTTTGTCGCCTCATATTATATGTCTAACTTGAAATTACCTCTAACAGCTGTTAATAAACCACTGTTGCCTTCAACTTCTGTTGTTAAACCTCTGCTACCTAAACTGTTGTTAATAAAAACACTGCTGCCTTCAACTTCTGTTAAGTGTTAATCCATTGATAACACGGGAAAACACGTATGAAACAGACCTTAAAACACAGCTGTAGTAAGACTTTAAAAAAGACCTTAAACCCATCGATAACAGACCTTAAAACACAACTGTTAATAAAACACCCCTGTGCCATCGATAACAGACCTTAAAACACAACTGTTAATAAGGAGCAAACCCGGCCACCTCTCTGATTAGGCTCCTCACAAAGTGTACTCTTTTACTTGTTTTCTGTAGTAAGCACCAACATATAAAAGAAGATGGTTGAGATTTGAAAATCAAATTTCTGTCTTTAATAAATAAATAATAAAATATATACACAAAAACTACAAAAGATTACTCACCCCTTTGTTTATGAACTTGCAGTTCATTGTTACTTTAGAGTTAATAATATTTCTAATTTAATGCTGCAATAGGCTATTTCATTAATTATCCCAAAAAATAAAACCATTTTTCTACAATAGTGAATTAGTTACAACTGAAGTATTAACATCTAATGATATTTTGATTTGAATTCTACATACGCATTCAATATTTGGAAAATTCGTACTTTTACATGTTGAGTGAATAAAAGTCATCAAGTTCATACGACCCTGTAGGGGTAATATGACGCGCATTAGCTCTTTGTTCTAAGTATTTGAATCTAGGCCATACGACCGGTATAAGCGAAATATATCCGGGTCATGCGACCCATGAATGTAAGCAAACAGATCTATCCAGAACTATTATGCTGACTTGGAGTATGATGTGTCTCCTATGTGGACACTCTAGTAAAGGGACAAGTGGTACTCTTTTATTAGTGTAGGTAGATTTCAACCCGAAAAAATTTTAACCTGTTGCCCAAACCGACCGTTTAGCCAGGCTTACTATCAGTTATCTACAAAACATGCATGAACAAATGAAAACTTACAATCTGATAAATAATGGAAGCAACTGTAATGGTCCAAAACCGGCCAGCAAACGAATAAGCTATAAAGGCCCAAAGCAAAGGTGTCAAACTACCGGTGCCACCAAAGTTATTGAACGTGTTAGCAGCTTTAGTCATGGGCATATGAAGTTGTTGTGTCAAGTAGCTGATCATATTCCTCTGAAAGCCCGCCATAGCCAGCCTCTCATACGCCTCATTTGCTGCACCAACATCAAGTTAACCTTTAAAAATCAATAACACATGAAGCCTTTATGCATTTTTTTTTAAATAAACTGAAGAAGAAGAAGAAGAAAGAGGGTACCATAATCTGTACTTAACATGATTTTTTTTGTGGTATCAGCAAGTGCTAAAAGTATATTAGTGAAGTCAAACCTGGTCATAGTATCCAGAGTTTCTGGACATAACATCACCCCAATCACTTCTTGCACTAGTATCTTGTAATCTTTTAGGTTCACTAACTCTGTAACTCCATATTTCATTGTTGTCTGCTTTAACAAAAACAAAAGAAACTATGATTAGTTTAGCTTTATTCACATTTTCATATATAAATTAATCTACCCATGTACAACAACTTCATGTCATCGCTTGTCCTAATATTGTCCAAACACACAATAAATGATTAAATTTCATAAGAAATTGTACAACAAAATTGACATAGCAGCGTAGAAACATATGCACAAACATCATTTTATTTTATATGAATCTATATATAGCATTAGAAAAGCAAAACTGACCTCGAATTTAAAAGTGAATCTCAAGTGAGCATTTTCTCAAACGCCTGGTGTGCAGAACTTCTTCTGTTTTCTCTTGACGGAAGTTAGAGGCCACTCCCGATTACAAAGTTGCTGCTGATAAACCTATATAATGACATATAGTTGCACAACATATGAACTATAACAACAGTTATTTTTATTATTAATAAAAAAACATAGACAAACACATATGTCTCAAGAGAAGCACATCGGTGTAAAACAATTTGAATCTTAACACCCCTGCAGCTTAACAATCATTAACATCTATTAATCGAATCTTCAAACACTGATCAAGGTCGCCAATAGGTAAAGAAGTATACCTTGTGTAACCATTTTAACTTTATTTAGTTCCTGACCCACCGGGTATAAGCATTTTAACACATAATCCAAATTGAACAATAAATTTGATAATAAAAAATAATCAAGCATATGTTTAGAAAATTACCTCATGCAGCCTAAGGTTTCAGGATCTTCAATGCGGTAGATCTCTGTTCTTATCTGCAACATAGATTCAAAATACAATCCAATTTCAATTAGAACCCCTAATTAAGAACTTAAGATCGAACAAATGCAATCAAGCAAAAAAGTAGACAATGGAAGAAATCGATTAAAGATAAACGTTTACCAGTTATGATAACATGATCTGAGAAATTAAGGATTTTAATCCTACGACGAAGACATGGATAACCGTAGTGTTGTCAAGTGGTGAGAGACGCCAGCAAGGTCTAAGAAGAAGGGGCAAATGAAGCAGACGCCATTGTTTAAAGAAAGGGCTGGAGGACATATATCAGAAATAAGCATCGTCTTCTTCAATTAATTAGTGAGGTTATACATAGAGGTTGGCGACGTGGGGGAGAAAAAAAAAGGGAAGGAACTGCTGTCAAAAACTGACAGTAGCGAGAAAATAGGGTAACTCCCAAACTGCTCCAGCAAAAATGGAACCGCCAAATTTTTGGCATAACCTCCCTATTATTCCGGCTCAGATTTAATCTGAGAATTAACCACCCAAGTTGAACGATCAAGATTATCTCAAAAACGGTTATAGATGGCAAAACTGGAAGTTACATACTTGCTGAACAATATAATAATAATTTATAAGTGATCAAAATCACAAACATGCCGGTTATCAAAACGGTTTCCCAGGTTAATTTTATTTAGATAATAACTAACGGCATTAATTTACCTTTTTTAATTAGTCAAAAAATATAATATAATAATTTATAAAATTACTATTGTTACGTGATTACTTTTATATAGACTTCGTTGAAAGTTTTACAAAAAACTAGAAAATGTCATATATGTTAACCTTTTTTTCTTTACCATGATGAATGAACCATCCAAACATCAGTATTAAAACCGGTATTCATTTTTATAGATTTCTCGACATTCTAGTATAACTTTTTTTCTACAAACGAGGTTATATTCACAATAAACTATTTTTTATCGTAAGTTATGGTGAGCGTTGGTATCGTACCGGAAGCATGACAAACCAAATCGATACCGTCCAAACGATATATATATATATACCCACACTGTATTGTTTCTAGGGTTTTCATAAAAAAATGATATTAATTGCATTCATAACAGATTCGTATAATATAGTATTTTTTGTGTCAAAACTATAACGAGTGTCGGTTCCGTAACAGAATTGTGACGGAATGGTAACCATCCAAACATTTGAATGAGTTTTCTTAAATTTTATGATGTAAATAAGTATAGAAAATGAGATGTGAATGCTCTAAATCAAACAAAAAAAAAAATATCCCCTTTACCGACCATTAGTACAAAAACTCATGAATTCCATTGTTAGCATATATGTAATAAAATCAATGTAAAATGGTAAAAATAACATATAATATTATTTAACTCTTTTTAAAATTTCTATATTTTTAATTTCACCTATAATTGAAGTATTACAAGTCTTTAACACATTCTCCTTTCGTTTAGTTTGTTTTTCTCTAATAACGTATGCTTGTTAACATTTTTTAAAACAACAGACTTGTATTCAGTTAGGTATCCTTTAAGGATAAGCTAGCTACCATACCATTACCATTACTATTGATACCGGAAATGGACAAAAGTGGGTACCAATCCACAAAATTGATAAAGTTGGGTACTGAATTGGTACAGAATTCGATCGGTACAATATGGTTCGGTACCCAATATCGATTGCTCAGACCTTGTATCATTAACTATACACTACGGAGTAGTATAGTTAATGAATCCAATCTAGATTGACCTAAAGCAGATTCTCGCTTGCATGGGAATCTCACTAGTTAGGAACAAGTAAGAAAATATTATAACTTTTTTAAACTGATAATTTGCTATCATTTAGATTTGGTTTTATGACATAATTTGAGAGGATTAAATCCTGATTATCTTTTAACCTTTGTGACTAGTGGCTTAGCTTCTTTGTAACTCATCTTGATTTTGCTTAACCGCGCTGGGTTATAATATGATCTAGGCAAATTCTGTGACATCCGGAAACCAAGCACACAATTTTCTTAGCTGGCTTTATTGTTTACTTGCTGAATTTTGGGACGAAATTCTTTTCAACTTGAGGATGATGTGATACCCCGTAATTTCAGGTTAACACTTTAACTAAACTCTGGTTACTTGTACAAACTTTTTATGCATTCTATTTAACTAGGGTCAGCTAGATAAGTCACAAGCTGCACAATATTAGGTTAATAACTGCATAAAGCGGTACTTCGAGGAATTACCAAACTATTTACATGAGTAGTGAACCACGGACGTTGGTGAATTGATAAACAAGGTGGTTGTGAAGTAATGGTTTGAGATTGATTGCAATTACATGCTTCTATGAAACTCTGTGAAATTGTGTGCAAATTATATGTGCTATATGTGATTGCGTGAACTTAAACCGAAAGCATTAATGAAAATCGTAATGGGTGGACCGGTAGGATGGTTGGGGTCTTAACACAAGGGGTTACACTTGTTAGGGTCCAAAATAGCGAAAACATCGAAGGAAAACACGTCGTACAACGAAGCAGGCCACCCGGAGCGGGCTGGGAGCTGTGTGCGGCCGCTCACAGGCTTCGAGCGGGCCGTTCACGGGTGACTGACGAGCCCTAACCGACTTAATCCACTATTTAAACACTCTTAAGCCCCATGCAAACTCTAAACTCAACTCTAATCACCCCCTACTGCCTCCTTACGAATTATTAACCCCTAAACACCTGCAAAAGCTCAAGAACATCGATTGGGAAGCTTGGAGAGCATTCGGTTGATTGTTTTGAAGTGCTTGTGGTATAATCTTCATTCTCTTGTGTTTTAATCTTCTTTAAATTGTTTTAAAACATCAAAACCTTGTTTGTCTAGGTCTGAAAGTATTTTATAAAAGTTAAAACATGATGATTATGAAGATTAAAAGGGTCAAGCATATTGTTATGTAATGAATGTTATGTGTTTTGCATGATCATGTGTGTTCTTGATGTTTTAGATAACTAAGGTTTGTGAATGATAATATATGCATAAATTTTGCTAGGTTATGATCAGATAATGTCTTATAGATGTTGTAGAATGTTTATTTGGCGTTGTTGATCGATAGTATGCAACTAGGGTTCAAGATAAATGATGTTATTGCATGATTGAAACTTGGGCAAAATCTGAAAGTTAACTTGTAGGGTCTGTTACGTGGGTTAGAAGTTATTGTTTTGGTGTGTTCTTGGCATGGTTGTAATAATGTACATGGTATTAGCTTTTCGTAATAGGCAAAAATCGTCCGATTTGGACTTCGTTTGAGTAGTTTTTGGAATTTTATTGGTTAAGAGGTCATATCAGAATTTCGGGTTAACAAACTGAGTCAACTTTAAACAATCATAACTCGGGTTTTATAAAGAATTAAGTTATGAAATTTTTACAGTAAGTCAACGTTGGAAAAACTGGGCTTTTCCAAGTGGATTCATCCCGTTTGGATGAATACACAATTTTTAGGAATTTTTCTACTAAAGTGACCTGTTATGGAAATTTTCTGGACATAGCTGTGTTGTACGAATTTTCATAATTTTTGTGTTTGGTTTTAAGACAAAAAAAAATATGGGTTATCGACTGAATCCCAATGAATACTCAGTAAAAATTTGGGACTTTAATTCATTCGTTAAGTATTTTAAATAATTCGTTTTTCACAGCGCACAATCTGTCCTAAAAACGCAGATTGTGTACGGAGTCTTTATGTGACTATTTGGAGTCTTATATGGTATGTAATTGACATGAGCTTGTATGGACACTTGTGTGTGATGTATTTGAGATACCAGGCTGATAATAATCACCATGATCACCAACGGGTTCGTAGGGTCTACTTATGCATATAGAAACACTAGGTGTCACTTACACGGTTTTGAACATTTAAACTTCTTGGACAAACGGGTTGTATGTGTATTGGTTATGCACATATACTCACTTAGTGACACTTGTAATAGGGAGTCGGTAGCACCTTATTATTTTGGAGTTTGGATAATTTTGCTTGCAACCTAAGGTGAGTTTCACTACTTTTTCTTGAAAGCATGCGTCTCGGGTCGAGACAACTTTGGTAAACATTTTTCTGGTCCAGTTTGGGACTACTCTTGCAACTCAGGTTTTGACTCCTTGTGTGGGTCGGGTTTTGACTCCTTGTGTGGATCGGGTTTTGACTCCTTGTGTGGGTTATGCTTTTATGAGTTTAAAACTTTACTGTCCTTTGTGAACTAAACACACTCTATCATTTGAAGTCCTTGCATATTATTGGGTTAATCGCTGTAGGCGAACGGGGTATTAGTTGATAGCGCTATTAGGTTGTGCAGCAACCTAATGCTTGAGGTGCTTGTGTCACGGGCATGAACTTTTGACCACGCTCTAAAGGAGCTGAACTGCTAGTGTTGATAGACACTGGTGCTGAGGCAAAACTTATAACAACTTCTGTATGTTCCCAATAATCAACTGTTTAGTTACAATGAGTGGGCTAACTACCCCTGACAAGCTTAAACTGATGACACTTTACATTAACTTATGTAACATCCGCCCTTTATATTTTTGCCAAGATTACAAATTTAGTCCTTATATTATCACAATTACAAATCCAGTCCATGTACTTTTGTTTATTCTCAAATTAATAAAAGCTTGACTTTCTTTTTATTATTACATATTTACTGATGGGTCTACATTTTAAACAAATACGTATATTGAAACGTTGTTTTTTTTTTTACTTATTATAATTTGAATTTTATAGGAAACCAAGTCTGTAGGTTAGTTATGCCAAAAAAAAAACATTTTTTGTATCATATATTTTAACCACAATTAAACAATTACCAATTTCTTTTAAACTTTATGACTAATCATATTACTCAAAAACAAGTTTCATGAGTTTCTAGTCAACCAATTACTAGTATTAATCACCAAATTGATTATTATATTAAACACCATTAATGCATAAAACACAATTATATTTTCAATTACTCTTTTTTTTGTTTCCTCAATATCCCAACATAAGTTTCACACACAAACACTCTCATTTCTCTCATCTTTGCATCATCTTTTGAGTTCATATCGTCATCATCCTCAAGAATTTTGGAGATTTTTGCTTTGGGTTTTCATATATTCTTATTTTTCTTAATCGAACAAGCAAAACCGTAAGTATTTTCAATCAACTTTCACTATTTTCCTTTCATATATATTTCTTCAATAGCATTATATTTATTTGATGATTCATACACTTTAGGGTTTCAATTGCTAGTTAGGGCTTTAGGGTGTTTATGAACAATTTGGGATTTTCGAATTAAAAGTATAATTAACTTGTAAAATTCATAACTAATTCATATGTTATCTAAAAATCATAAAATTCTAACCTTAGTTGCTAGATGATAATTATGACCTGGAAATAGTTTCTATTCAGATTTTGTAGCCGTTGCAATAGTTTTAATAAATTTATTTTGATTAAATCATGCTTAATTCATTAGAAATCATATATAATGTATTTTAATGTAAATATTTGTGGAATATCTATTATTTATGTTAGAAAACTGATTATGATTTTTGATACCTGATTTGTGTTAGTTTTGTACTTTTATCAAATTTAATTGTTTATCTAAGTTTTAGATAGTAAATATAATATAAAATCATTTTTTTGTTAGAAAAATGATCTAAAAACTATTTTTGACCATTTTGGGTCGTAATACATTATTTTCATTAAAATTCTTGATATTTTGATTAACTTTAAATATTTATGTGAAATTTATGATAATTATGTGTTTATATGTTCATTAAATCATTAAAGATATTTATAAAATATTTTCTAAATTATTTAGATCATTTTATGACTTCATAAATATATTATTGTATAAACTTAAATTATTTATCTTATTTAAAATTTCTTTCACTAACCAAATTAATTGGTTGTATTTAATTAATAAATACAAATAATTAATGTTTCAAAGTTGTTACATAATTTAACATTTATGTGACTTCCACCATTTACTTTACTTCATAACTTTCAATTATGAACTTATAATATTATTATTCATATTCACTCCTTAGTTCATATGTCATATTATTTCAATCAAGTATATATATATTTACTTACATCGCATTTTCAACATATATCGTTATTTACAAGTTAAACCCCAAATTAGACTAGACATCCTAAGTGCCTTAGACTAGAAACCCTAGACTTCTTTTAAGTCCAAACACTTACACATATACCATACTTTTAGGTTGAGACTTCGGGATTCGCCAATTCACGCTCACGACGCTTTAGTAACATAACTATTTAGCGAATGTGAGTATATCTTTCCCCTTTTTCATGTTTTACTATTTTGGGGCTACTCATGTACATTATTATCAAATGTTATTCTTATACTTAATGCAATTCTCATGTGTGTTTGCTTTATGTGAATTTGTGTGTATGCTTAGTCATAATCATTAACCGTTCTGCGGCCTAGCATTTCAATGAATAGTACTATGGTATACCCCCTTGAGACTCTGTTGAGAGAATCTTGGTCATTGTCTTGTTAATTCATTATTCAGTTGGTTATTCATATGTTAGTCATTATTCATCAAGGCTTGGTTTTGACTGATACTTCTTATTACATATTTGCAAACGGTATACAACACATGAATTGCTAAACACTTTTTCTACTATATGTATTCAAACAGGGTATGCTCACCAATACATTTTTGTATTGACCAAATTATTTTCGTACATGTTTCAGGTTGTTTTGAGATGCATTCTTTAAGCTTTCGGATTCATATTTAGATTTTGGATTCATTGTATATCAGTTAATTAGCATTTAGAATCGTTGTATTTCAATTCAATGTAATAAACTATTTAATCAATGTATCAATATTTACACTTTTAGTCCATGAGCTATTGAACAATCATCACTGCGTGATACCTCGATGTTTCCGCCATCGGTCGGGGTGTTACAGATTGGTATCAAAGCCATGGTTATAGGGAATTAGGTTATTAGAATGCCTTTTAGCCTAGTCTATAACTAAGATTACTTTCACGAGTCCTCTCGTGTATCTTTCTCTATATCTTTATACTTTCTTTCAAGATATTTTCGCTATGATTCTTTCTCGTTATTCTTTACGGTACTTTGCTTGGAGAAGCAGACACTCGTATTTCACAAACGAAACGATATCACCAAGTTAGGAGTGACATCCATACCTTGGTGATTAGTTTCACTCCTCTATATGTTAATTATCTTAGGAATATATCTTTGAGATATTAGTGACATCCACACCTCAAAGAGTATTTCCTTCAAAAAGAAACTTAACCACTAAGCTGGGAGTGATATCCTTAACTTAGTGATTGGTTTCATTCCTCAATTGTTTTCAATATTGAAATAAATCTTTGAGTTAGGAGTGAAATCCACATCTCAAGGATCTATTTCTACATCTCGTTTTGAAGTCTCGCTAAAAGTTTTGAAATTTATCAATGACGGGGTATGTGCAATCGGGAAGGATGACCATTTACTCATAGGTTTAAGTACACTCCCCATAAGTCACTAATAATATTTCAATTTCTTTGGCCAGTCACCAGTTTCGTTAGACATATTTTCAGTATCAAATTTCATTATTGGTATACTTTCCATTTGCTGTTTGAACTCTATTCATAATTTTCTATAAGGAAGTTATTATGTCTTTTGAGTTTTTCCCTATTAATAGCTGTCGCTATTAGTGCATTTTTTCGTTATCCGTTATTGATTCTTATGTTTTATTTAACATTTGGATTTTAAGTTCCATCACTTGTTGTTTTATATACTCATTGATCGTTCGCTTTTCATCATCATTACTAAAACTTCTATGCACTATTTTATCGCATTAAAACTTACACTATTTCCTTTATGTTTCGTGATTTTCATAAAGCATCATTTCTATTGTTCAAAAACATTTCCCTATGGCATAAATTTTTAAGATTATTGTATAACTTTGATCACATCTTGATTCTTGAACGTTGCACAGTTAAACATGAATGTGGTTTCAAATTATTTAATTATCTTGTCATTATCATCATTTTACTCGACCGATGTCACAGTATATCTCTAAACTATTCCCTTATGTCTCTACAATATACACAACATCATAAATGCCTATCTATTCAACACTCACTAGTACACTACTCTCTAGAGCAATTACCTTAGCAACTTACCCTATGTTGCCATCTCATAAAAGCACAAAACCTAAGTACCCAGCTTTAGAGAAACTTATTCATCAGATTAGCACATCTTATACACACCTTGTGTCTTGAAACATTTAGCGTGCTATGAGTCCAAAGAGATACCTTAACAACTCTTACAAACAAACTATTTTTCAGCGTATAAATTTCGCAACATTGTGATAATTTAAGGTTTCAAGTTTAATCAAAATGGGTAACACTCGGATTTTCCCAAACATTTAATAAATGTGGAAGATTTTTCAACTTTAATGGGATTTTAACTTGTAAACAGAAGGAATGTTTTAATACAGTAAAGTTTTACTTCTCAAAATTCGTCAAGGCCTTCGGGACCATATGCAATCTTCTACCTGTCTTACCCATACCTTTCAATCATTATCAAGGAGAGTCAACTCAACCCTTATCAATTCCTTTACTGTGACTTGATCTTCTTTTCAAAGTTTGAAATCTGTTTTCAGAAATGTTATGTAATTATAAGCTTTTTGTGTCATACACCTTAGTTTTTATCATTCACGCAAAATTTTAAATCTCGGTCCTTTGAAACACATTTGATTTATATGATTTCCTCTTGCACCTTATAAACTTGTTTCACATATTTACAAGTCAAATGTAAACCTTTTTGTTTTCATATAACGGATCCACTATATGTTTCGGGAAAAGAAATTTTCAACTAATAACATGCCTTATAACACTTTTCAAACTCGACTTCTCATAAACACAAGAAAGTGCGTACTTACGAAGTCCTTTTATGCGAACTTGTTTTGGAATCTAAAGCATTCTTCGATTTCTAAAAAGTTATTCTTATGCATTACTAATATTCTTTCAACTATATCACAAAGTTCAAGTAAACTACATTTTCATAAACGAAAAGTTATATTTTTACACTTGTACTCTTTTAGTCGCAAAACTTTTGGTTTAAACAATGGACATATCCTCATCGGAATGTTGCTAAATGTCTTTTATCGTATAGTACACATATGCAAAACTATTAAATTTAAACCATCATGCCAGTAGACTATACGTCTGTTCTGCACACTCTCAATTGCATTAGATTTTATTATTTTATTCTTACACCATTTTATTTATAGTTATGTTCTCACATTATCTTATTATTCTCGTATTATTCTTTTATTAGTGGTTATTCTCACACGTTAATCACAACTATTCTCGCACTAGTTATTAGAAGTTATTATTACAACACTGGTTTTGAGCATTAATTTAACTCGTTTATTTTCATTTTGTTCAAATTGTTCGATTTACTTGATTTATATTATACTATCCTTTCAATCAAAATTTTATGCTATACTTATATACTTACATGAACACATATTTGGTATGCATATTTTCTTTCCTATTTTGAGCAAAACCCTGTTATACTTTACATTACCTTGTTTTCATCATGGTCAATGAACATACTAGTTGATAACTCGTATGAGATCTAAGCCAGTGCCCACGTACGACTCGGATTAGAGTATTTCTTTAATTCGAGGGGAACGGTGTAAAACTCAGAGTTATCAATAAGAGTGTTTAGAGCCAACAATGTGAACAGAAGTTACCAGTTAAGGGTGAACCCGAAAGGGAAGAACCTCTAACCATGTCTTATACTTACATGTTACTCTCATTACGGTTAAAGGTAAACCCGAAAGGGAAGGATCTCTAACCATTTCATAATTGAACATTATTTCATTACAGTAGCTGTTACATATTGGTTGCATGCATTTGTTTCTGGTATTATGTTAGGGTTATGGAAAAGCATAACACCCTAGTGTAAGGTAAATCGATGATTACGGTCCGGAACGCAATCATGGATTTACAGGTACATGAGGGTGGTGTGTGATTCTATTTAGGCTATTGGTAGACAATCAGTACGAGTCCAAAGTATCGGGAGTGTGGTGGGTCAGTTGCGGTACACCCTATATATAAGCATAAACGATACTGCGGGAACAGACTAGGAGTCTAACCAAGAACCTACCCATTAGTACCTCTTCATTAGATTATTGACTAATAGCTATCATTTTCAATAAGAATATTTTTACGCAAGCCTCAATTCGTCTATCTTGAAACCTTTCCTTTCGGCCATTCATACAGAAAACTCAAATCTATACTCTCACTCTCAGCCAATTGAAATTCCGTTGCATGTCTTTAATCAAGTTCGATTTGAAACCTTTCTAAAGTAGGGGAGACTGCTATGTCAGTGCCCTGTCCTCATTAGCTATCTATTTTCTCAACTTTTCTTGAGTGTAAACTCTCTAAACCTCGGGTCAACTGTCAAAGATTTTTTTAAACTTTTACTTAGGATATTAGACAACTACTTTAAATTTTGTCAAATCATAACTGATGCAATTTTTAAAACCTACTTGACTTTTGCAACGCCTTTTGTTTCATAGAGATCTCCACTTGAAAGAAATTTCGAGACGAAATTTTCTAAAGTAAGGGAGACTGTAACATTCGCCCTTTATATTTTTGCCAAGATTACAAATTTAGTCCTTATATTATCACAATTACAAATCCAGTCCATGTACTTTTGTTTATTCTCAAATTAATAAAAGCTTGACTTTTTTTATTATTACATATTTACTGATGGGTCTACATTTTAAACAAATAAGTATATTGAAACGTTGTTGTTTTTTTACTTATTATAATTTGACTTTTATAGGAAACCAAGTCTGTAGGTTAGTTATGCAAAAAAAAAACATTTTTTTGTATCATATATTTTAACCACAATTAAACAATTACCAATTTCTTTTAAACTTTATGACTAATCATATTACTCAAAAACAAGTTTCATGAGTTTCTAGCCAACCAATTACTAGTATTAATCACCAAATTGATTATTATATTAAACACCATTAACGCATAAAACACAATTATATTTTCAATTACTCTTTTTTTTGTTTCCTCAATATCCCAACATGAGTTTCACACACAAACACTCTCATTTCTCTCATCTTTGCATCATCTTTTGAGTTCATATCGTCACCATCCTCAAGAATTTTGGAGATTTTTGCTTTGTGTTTTCATATATTCTTATTTTTCTTAATCGAACAAGCAAAACCGTAAGTATTTTCAATCAACTTTCACTATTTTCCTTTCATATATATTTCTTCAATAGCATTATATTTATTTGATGATTCATACACTTTAGGGTTTCAATTGCTAGTTAGGGCTTTAGGGTGTTTATGAACAATTTGGGATTTTCGAATTAAAAGTATAATTAACTTGTAAAATTCATAACTAATTCATATGTTATCTAAAAATCATAAAATTCTAACCTTAGTTGCTAGATGATAATTATGACCTGGAAATAGTTTCTATTCAGATTTTGTAGCCGTTGCAATAGTTTTAATAAATTTATTTTGATTAAATCATGCTTAATTCATTAGAAATCATATATAATGTATTTTAATGTAAATATTTGTGGAATATCTATTATTTATGTTAGAAAACTGATTATGATTTTTGATACCTGATTTGTGTTAGTTTTGTACTTTTATCAAATTTAATTGTTTATCTAAGTTTTAGATAGTAAATATAATATAAAATCATTTTTTTGTTAGAAAAATGATCTAAAAACTATTTTTGACCATTTTGGGTCGTAATACATTATTTTCATTAAAATTCTTGATATTTTGATTAACTTTAAATATTTATGTGAAATTTATGATAATTATGTGTTTATATGTTCATTAAATCATTAAAGATATTTATAAAATATTTTCTAAATTATTTAGATCATTTTATGACTTCATAAATATATTATTGTATAAACTTAAATTATTTATCTTATTTAAAATTTCTTTCACTAACCAAATTAATTGGTTGTATTTAATTAATAAATACAAATAATTAATGTTTCAAAGTTGTTACATAATTTAACATTTATGTGACTTCCACCATTTACTTTAGTTCATAACTTTCAATTATAAACTTATAATATTATTATTCATATTCACTCCTTAGTTCATATGTCATATTATTTCAATCAAGTATATATATTTACTTACATCGCATTTTCAACATATATCGTTATTTACAAGTTAAACCCCAAATTAGACTAGACATCCTAAGTGCCTTAGACTAGAAACCCTAGACTTCTTTTAAGTCCAAACACTTACACATATACCATACTTTTAGGTTGAGACTTCGGGATTCGCCAATTCACGCTCACGACGCTTTAGTAAACATAACTATTTAGCGAATGTGAGTATATCTTTCCCCTTTTTCATGTTTTACTATTTTGGGGCTACTCATGTACATTATTATCAAATGTTATTCTTATACTTAATGCAATTCTCATGTGTGTTTGCTTTATGTGAATTTGTGTGTATGCTTAGTCATAATCATTAACCGTTCTGCGGCCTAGCATTTCAATGAATAGTACTATGGTATACCCCCTTGAGACTCTGTTGAGAGAATCTTGGTCATTGTCTTGTTAATTCATTATTCATCAAGGCTTGGTTTTGACTGATACTACTTATTACATATTTGCAAACGGTATACAACACATGAATTGCTAAACACTTTTTCTATTATATGTATTCAAACAGGGTATGCTCACCAATACATTTTTGTATTGACCAAATTATTTTCGTACATGTTTCAGGTTGTTTTGAGATGCATTCTTTAAGCTTTCGGATTCATATTTAGATTTTGGATTCATTGTATATCAGTTAATTAGCATTTAGAATCGTTGTATTTCAATTCAATGTAATAAACTATTTAATCAATGTATCAATATTTACACTTTTAGTCCATGAGCTATTGAACAATCATCACTGCGTGATACCTCGATGTTTCCGCCATCGGTCGGGGTGTTACATCTTATGGTCTTTTGACAACTTTACATTTGTTATCCAAACTGTGAACTCACCGACTTTATGTTAACACACTTTAGCATGCTTTGCAGGCCTCTAGGTATGGAGCACGATTTAGGGCATGCATCATTCTGTGTCTTGGGTTATGAACATTTAATATTTTGAACTTTTAAACTTTGGTTTTGGGCGCGTTGTTTTGCGCAGACTTTTGTGAACTGTTTATTTTGTTTCCGCTTCCGCACTACTTTAAATTGTTTGGTTAAACTATGAGACTGTTTTATTAAAAACGAACTAAATGGTTTGGGCATTTAGAGTCGTTCATGATACTTATGGCTATGGATCCTGGTTTGTCATGTGCCTCGCGGTAAAACCCCGCAGTGGAAATTTGAGGGTGTGACAGATTCGACTTAAATTCGGCTTGTATGCATGTAACTCGCTTGTTTGTAAAAATTCAAGTTGATTTGACTCATGAACTAATTTGACATAAGTATCTCAATCGTTTGTACAAATTAGCTTATATTCATTTATGTTACTAGCTTAGTACTCTATTTTTTTAGACTTATATAAGTGGAAAGCTTGTTAACTAAACAAAAATTAGCATACAAAATCATCAAAATTAAGCACATGAGCCAACTGTCACAAGTCAGTACGAGTTAGACATAAATTTCATACAACCTTAAATTCCAACTCAATTGAAAATATCTAGTCGAGTTACCTTGACTCACACTAATTACTAGCTCAACCCTGAGTTTGTATCCACTCAGCTCGAACTCACCCACATATAACCTTGTTTTAGACTACGAGTACTGGCTCAAAGTTATTTTTATAAATAGTAAAGTACACGGAGAATCCATGTGGTTTTACAAAATTATGAAATACTCCCTAAGTATGAGAAAATACATAGATAGTCCAAACTTTTGCAATTTGTAACACCTTTAATACTCATATGTCATCTAATTTCAGAAACTAAAGTCGTTACAAATTATAAAAGTATCAGCTAAAAGTGTTACAAATTGCAAAAGCTTGGGCTATCTATGTAGTTTCGCATACTTGGGGACTAATTTAAAACTTTTGTAAAACCACAGAGTTAGCCTTGCTTTTTTTCTCTGGTCCATTAAAGCATATACGTTCTACTGTTGTTCAATGTGGTCCATTAAGGCCCAATATGGTCCGTTAAGACATCTATGATCTATTATTCTCCATTGTGATCCGTTAAGGCCCAAGATTATCCATTAAGACATATATGATCTATTATTGCCCATTATGATCCAATAAGGCCCAATATACTAAATTAAAACATATATGATCTATTAGGACATCTATCATCTACCATTATCCATTGTGATCCATGAAGGCCCAATATTGTCTAATAAAAACATACATGATCAACCATTATCCATTTTGATCCACTAAGGCCCAATATGGTCCATTAACACATATATAATTTAACATTGCCCATTGTGGACTATTAAGGCTCAATATGGTCCATTAACATATCTATGATTTACGATTGTCCATTATGATCCATTAAGGCCCAATATGGTCCTTTAAGACATGTATGATCCACCATTATTCATTGTAATCCACTAAGGCCCAATGTGGTCTATTAAGAAATGTATGATCTACCATTGTCCATTATGATCCATTAAGGCCTAATATGGTCCATTGAGATATGTATGATCTACCATTATCCATTGTAATCCACTAAGGTCCAATGTGATCTATTAAGACATGTATGATCTACCACTGTCCATTATGATCCATTAAGGCCCAATGTGATCCATTAAGATATGTTGATTTACCATTACCCATTCTGACCCATTAAGGCCTAATATGGTCCATTAAGACACATATGATCTACTATTGTCCATTGTAATCCATTAATTCATATTATAGCCCATTAAGTTATATGATCTACTATTGTTCATTTTAATCCTTTAAGGCCTAATATGACCCATACAGAAATATATGATCAACTGTTGTCTATTGTGATCCACTAAGGCTCAATAGGGTCTATTAAGACATGTATAATCTATTATTACCCATTATGATCTATTAAGGGCCAATATAGTTAATTAAGACATATATGATCTACTATTGTTCATTTATACCAAGTTGGTCAATTAAGATATGCATGATCTATTATTGTACATAATGATGCATTAAGGCCCTATATGGTCCATTAAGACATCTATGATACTCAATTGCCCATTATTATCAGTTAAGACCTAATATGGTCCAGTTAGACCTGTATGATTGACTATTATACATTTTGATAAACTAAGGCTCATTATGGACTAATAAGATATCTATGATCTACTATTATTTATTCATTTGATCCATTAAGGCCCAATATGGTCCATTAAGAGATATATGATCTACTGATATCTATTGTGATCAATTAAAGCTCAACAATGTCCATTAAGAAATGTATGATCTATTATTTTGCAGTGTGATCCAGTAAGCCCTAATATTGTTCTTTAAAACATGTATGATATACTATTGTCCATTGTGATAAATTACAGCCAATATGGCAATATGGTCCATTAAGAAATATATTATTTACTTTTGTCTATCTTGATCCATTAAGTTCCAATATGATCCTTTAAGACATATGTGATTTAGTGATTTATTATTATCCATCACAATACATTAAGGCCTAGTATTGTCCATTAAGATGTATATGATCTACTATTGTCCATTGTGATCTATTAAGGCATATATGACCATTTAGGTACTGATACCCATTTTTTTTTATTTTTTGGGTGCAATGCAGATTCGGTACAGTCTGATAATTTAGGTTGATTTATATTCAAATATTTATACGATAACAACCATTTTCGGTACCTGTATAGGCACCCATATTTTCCATTTTTCAAGACCAGTACTTCCATTACTAGTATTGTCACTAACGAGCTCTTTCCTACTCATTACAACTCAATCTAACAATTTAATTCATAAAATGACAGGATAAATCCCATAAACTTTAAAATTGATGCATTTGTTATATATACTTACCTAAACTAGTTACATGGACATATATATACATGTGTGTATATATATATATATATGTTTTAAATGGAATTACTATGATATTAACTGAAAATGTACAAATTTCTATATTTTATATATTTATGTTAAATAATGTAATTTTTCTTAGTTGAGATTATTAATTTGAGAGGGAAGTTATAGTATGTATATTCACATGAAATTTTTATAATTTCAAGTGGAGCTATTGTCTAACCTTTAGTCACACATATTGTTCCCCATGGCATTTGCTATTATTCCGTTACACACAATAAAATGGCGATTGTGTGGCTAATACTTAAATAAAGTCACTCAAATTTTAAAATTTTAAAATGTGGCTATTGTCTAACCTTTAGTCACACATATTTCTTCCATGACATTTGCTATTATTTCATTACACAAAAATCAACAATGACATGAGTGTGGCTAATAGTTATGTAAAGCCACATGAATTTTTGTAACTTTAAATGTGGCTATCGTTTAACAGTTGGTCACACATATTTTTCATGACGTTTGCTATCATTCCACCATACAAAAATAAACAAAGTGTGGATAATGTGATGAATGCTTATGTAAAGTCACATAAAATTTTATAAATTTTAAGTGCGGCTATTGTCTAGCCTTTGGTCATGCAATAATATATGTGGCTGTAGGACCGGATTCGGATAATCCGACGCTCATGAGCTGGTTCGTCTAGTGTGCGGAATCCATTAGACGATGTTTAGATATAAAAAATGCCAACAAACACAATAGCGAGATATCAAAACACACACAAGATGGTTTAAGGGTTGTATTCGTGTTAAAAACAGAGCGTGAATGTACAATACGTAGCTACAGACCCTGAAACCGAGGTACTAGGTGTTGGAATGTGTGAGATGACAGTTGAAATGATTAGGGCAATGATTGGTGGTATTTATAGGCCCAACTAGTCGGCCCTAGGCCCATGGGGCGACTAGCTACTACGCCAGGCAACTATGAACCATAGTTACCTCATAAACACACAACTATGACCATAGTCATCTGAAAAGTACGTGTAAACCACTCACAATGGTGTGATCAGCCCTAAAACATCATAAAAACACACAAAACACATATAAACATATACAAAACAACTGACAAACACCTATACTAGGCTAGGGACATCTAAACATCATGTACTAACAGTGGCATTATTTGTTAGCTTTTAGACACACCGTCAAACAAATATTGTGGCTGGAGATAACATTTGGCCACACTTTTCTTGTGTGGCTACTTGATGTCATGGTTTTTTTCTTAAATTATGGCCAAAGGTTTCAAGCTGATGTGTTTTGTTCACACGCAACAACTATCACAAATGGCCACTCTTCTGCTAGTGTGGCTATGAAATGCCACATTCTTTTCTTAAAGTGTGGCTAAACATTTTGAACTGTTATACAATGGTCATATGAATAAATAAGATGTGTTGCTAAATATAGGTTTAAAGATAAATGTGGGAATGACCTTTAGCCACACATTTAAGCAAAACTGTCACAGGTTGATTGAGGTATGTGTGGTCGTAGCCACTTTTTCACGTAGTGTAACAAAGATGGGTGGTCCTAGTAGTGGGATAGCCTGGGCAAGTTCTCGATTTGTTCGTTCATGTGCTTAAGGTTCAAAGAGATTGACTCGAGTCATTTGTTTGTCATGCATTGGTGCATGTGTGTCCTGAGTAAATGTATTATTTTTGCTTGGAGGGTGGAAATTGACTAAATCTCTACCATTTTGGCTCTAAGTAGAAGAATGTGAATGTTGATACCGAAGGTGTATTCTTTGTGATTCAGCTGAAGCAATGATCAAGCATTTGTTCATTCTTTGCGATGTGGCGACGATTATATGGCAACAAATTAGTATTTGGTGTGGCATTCTTTACATCTTTGCTTTCTTGGTTAAAGAGTTGTTGGAGCCACACAAGTCCCTCAAATTAGCAATAAATATAAGGATGTGAAATTCATGGTCTAATCATCATAACGTGTTGGTGCATCTGGAAAGTGATGAACAAGAAACAATTTTCTAATTAAGAGGTTAAAGAGGAGAAGATTATTGAAGATGTTAAAGCATATGGTTTTTTCTAGTTTAAAAATAGATAGAAGTTTAACACTAAGTCGCTGCTATTGCCTATCTGCTATTGCTTCATAGGTCGCCGCCAATAGTTTGTTTTCTCCTGTGACGCTATTACTTCATAGGTCACCGCTATGACCATTAGCCGCGACATATCACCGCTAATAGTCTTTTTTTTTCTTGTGACGGGACTCGAGGAGAGGAGAGGTGTAACATCCCGTTTTTGTTATATATATATGTGTATGTGTGTGTGTAAAATGTGTTTTTTCATATTTATTAGCGAATGAAACGGGTCATTAACCGTCAAAACGAACCAATAACATGTGGATGGATCCTAATATATATATTTAAAATTAGTTAACGAGCAAGTGGCGAACAACATGATTATTTGAAATATGAGATCTAGGCGAGTAAGTAGTATTATAGAAGACCGTTTAGTAACAATATAATATATTATGTTATATTTGACCCTACTTCATTTTTAATGAAATTTAGGTCAAAACGTAGAGAATAATAAGCGCGTCTCAGCAATATATTCAAAATTTTATATGACGTTATAGTTTAAAAGTTATATAAGAAAAACGAGTGAAGTAACTGGATTAATTATAATAGTAAAATAATATATATCTATACTATATTATAAAACATGAGGGAAGGATACCGGTAAAATTTAAGTAATTACAAATTTCATTGCCTAAAGTACAAACACTTGATGCATTTGTAAAAGGGTAAGTTAGTCTTTTACTCATCTATATTGAGGTTAATGGTTATTAACAATGGGCAAGTTAAAAAGTTATAAATAATAATAATTAATAATAATAATACTTATCTATATCTATACTATATATAAATAGATCTCTTCTAGGTATAATGGTAAATTGCCAACAATACAAGTTTTAATCCTACATTTACAACCATCTACTGCATTTGCATCTTAAGACGCGTCTCTTTGGCTTCATTAAGACGCCATTAATGGGCGTTTCAGATTGAGGGGCGTTTCCAAATTGAAGGTAATCACTATGAATTGATGTTTCATACGTTTCCAATCCCTATGAACTTCCCAAATGTTTAAATTGAATGTTAATACTGAATTGATTGATGTGGGTGGGATAAAAAAAACCCTCTTCTTCTTTGCAAATCCAAAGGGTGCTTCTCTTCTTGATGTCATCGGTGCTACTCCACTCTCCTTTATTCACTTACATGGTTAGTATTTAACTTTATTTATTTATGAGTTTTTCTTTTGTTAAAAACTTTGAACATGAATTTCTTTCACATTTTTTATAAGTTTTGGGATTTTGGATAATTTGTAGTTTTTCTGTTTCAAAATCAAATCATCTTAAGAGATCTCCCATAGCAATCACCCACACACCTTTGCAGTCGCATCTCAGTCCTATGAGGTTCTAATTCCTTTCTTCTCCACATTTCTATCTACCTTTGATTCCGATTGTAGTTTAGTTCAGTTCGCAACTTATTGGGTTTTATATTTCAATATAGAGTGTACTGATTTTGGTTAATTCTTTCTTGGTGTTGATTTAGTATGTTGAAAGCTACTGTAGATACAACTAACTGATTATCTATGTGTTTGGTTCAATGTACATCTTTATTTGTAACGATGATTTGGGTTCAATTCATTTGATCTGTTGTAACATTATTGGTTTAGGATATGATTTGGCTATTCATCTAACGTGGTCTATTTTTCATCTACCCACCAAGTGTTCGATCATTTGCCTCAGTGAGCCTTATCAGTTCAATAAGGTGTTGGCTTTGTGGGATCTTGACTTTGTATTTGCTGGAACTGGTTGTTTTCTTTTGGATACGAAACATGTACCTGCTTGTAAGGAACCTTATTAAATCCAAG
The DNA here is from genome assembly GCA_032199755.1 of Ambrosia artemisiifolia. Lineage (NCBI taxonomy): Eukaryota > Viridiplantae > Streptophyta > Magnoliopsida > Asterales > Asteraceae > Ambrosia > Ambrosia artemisiifolia. The sequence goes on along the minus strand of CM063522.1, from coordinate 49,670,144 downwards.
GTTTTTTCTTACCTTATTTGAGCAAGTTATGATTTTGTTGTTGCTCCAAATCTCCATCCTCTTTTCAACAGTTTGTTATAAATAACTTATAAAAGGTAAGTAGCCATTTATTGTATTAGAATTTAGAAGAGGCAACATTTCTCTTTTTAGGAATATTTTGATTTTTAAAAACTACAATATGTTACTTGATTAAAGCTCGAGAGATGATCAATGAAGCATCTTGGGTTACAAAACATTGGTTTGAGTTCGGTGTTTAGGCATCTTCGGTTACAAATCATTAGCGGGTAATTGCTAAACGCAGTCGCGATTGAGGTAAGTTTACTTATTTATTTTTCATGGTTGCATTCGAACATTTTCTCATCCTGTCTACATTTTAAATAACCTCACAAAATTCGTTAGGTGTTTTACTTCTAATGATTCGATTCCACTTATGTTTTTATCTATTAAACTGGTCATTAGGTTGCCATGGATGCAATTTAAATAACTTTATGGCTGCATTATTATCTCTTTTGCATTTCACATTGTATGGCCTCTAATAGTATGTAATTTATGCTTAGGGCTTGAACCATAATTCCCTGTGGCGCACAACAACATCTAAATAAAAGAAAATTTTTAAATCTCTAGATGTTATAAATGGAAAATGTATATACATATGCATAGTCTGGTGATTCCAACAATGTTATAGAATTGATGTTATATGGTATGTTCTTTTTGGGATTTGAGACTAATGACCTCTAATGTATATGCAGTAGAATATGAAATATGTTAGAAGTTTCGAGGAACGGTTAACATGGTTTTCACGCCTCATGCCACCTCTGTCAAAACCTCCATACCAACAACAAAACTGTAGATTAAAATCCTACATAAACATGTTTGTTCAAAATTTGGTAACTCTGATATGAAAGCACCCTAACAGAAGCTTCTTCGTTTTTAAACGGTAGAAGAGGAACGAACGCCGAAGAAAGTTAAAGATGTACGGCAGGTTATACAATCAAGTTTTTGTGAGTATATTAGCTTATTCAATCAGTCCGCTAAAGTTACCAATATACACTTTTGAATGTTGACAAAGTATAAGTAAATTAACTTCAGGGATTGGCGGGGCCTATTGGATAATGGTTCATATGTGCACAACTCAGTTAACTCTAATGTTATAGTATTTTTTTTGTATCCTCTATTTTAGTAGACAGAATAGTATGTGTTTACGGTTAATATTTGTGCATGATAGTACCTGAATAAGGTTGTTTAGTATATGTAACCCTTGGTAAAGAACTAATGTTGTATTTGGTACTCACATTGGTGTATATATATATATACACACACACTTTTAAGTTTTTTTAAACAACTTACGTAATGGAAGAGCTAGCTAGCTAGCATGTGACTTCGATTCCCACATGGAAAAGGAAAGGAAGCAAGCATATAGCCTGCTCACTTCTATCCCACACAAAGAATGATGAAGGGTTCTCTGCTACCTTTATCTATAAATAGCAAGCCATAGGTTTTATTTAGGTTATAAGTTATTTTGTGGGAACACTCTAGTATAGAGGATCCTAAGCCTACGATATCCTGTTGGGTGTTATAATAGTAATTTTTAGAGCACGTGTAGGAGTACGAGTAGGGGAGACTCTACACCAACTTGCTGTAGATAGTTTCGAGGTATGTTCTTATTTAAGTTATGTTTAGTTAATTATTATTTTTATTAGCATTATTATTAGTAGTAGTGTAGCATTATTATTTTTAGGTGTTAGGATTATTATTATTAGGGGTGAGTATCGCGTAGCCTAGCCTTAGTTAGGCATGGACTGATCATCCATGCTTAAATAAGGTAACGCTAACCAATATCCAACTGTAATAATAATTAGTTAGGTGTACCGTTACCTAACCTTGGGCTGTATAATTGTATCAGGACCCTGAGGTAATACTCGATGGTATTAGCGTTGTCAACTGTTAAAGCAACCGATAAAGAGGTGAGTTGCTTATATTATTTTCAAAACCTGATACTTGCTCGTAAAACTGTTTTGGTGGTGATTGATCATGTATATGCATCGAACCATAGGTGTGGCATCCAGAGTGTTATATATATATATATTATAATGATCATTATGTTTTCTAAACGTGGACATACACTTACAGCCTCATAGGGTGTGTTTAGGTTGTATGTATGAATATATACTGCTTAGTCCGGATTATGATTATGGTGACATGCAAGGAGCTCATACTTGATTAATAAAATTGTTTATGTGGTTGTTTTACTGATGGGTCAGTTTATGTGGCTCACCAGCTGTGTGCTGACGTATTTTTATTACTCGAGCATGTATCTCAGGTTGATGAAGTAACAATTGAAGAGTACTAGCTGAGTGTTGGAAGACTATAGATGTTTGCTTTGTTATCATTAGACGAGGAGTAGTTTGGTGTACTTTGATAGCCCTGGCTTATAATAAATACTTGAGTTATGCAATGAGATTACGTTTCCGCTATGAGGTTGAGCCAGTTGGTCACTGTAAGTGCCCAGACCTGGGCGGGGAGGGGGTGGCAGGGGTGTGCTGTGACGGGAGAGGAGGAGAGGTGGTGACCGGAGGAGATTGCAGGGGAGATAATTATGAGAGATCGAGAAGAGGAGAGCAGAGGTTGTTGGAAGGAAACGAAATGGTGAAAAGGGTTTTCCCAGTTAAGTATTTTTGTCACGGCAATAGCGGCCACCTGTCGTTGTTTTGTACTATTAAATTGTTTAGTTCAAAACTATGTGTTAGTACATGTAATCTAGTTGTCCCTACCCTAGTATAGGTGTTTGTACGTTGTTTTGTAATCATTTATATGTATTTTGTGTGAATTTATGATGTTTAGGGCAAAAAGGGCGACTATCATTGGTTCACACGACTAGCCCTGCTAGTCATGTGGTTTTGTGCCGACTATGGGACACTCGTCTGTTTATTAGGCGACTATGATTCATAGTCGCCTGACGAAGTTAGTCTCCCCCTGGGCCTTGGGCCGACTAGAATGGGCTATAAATACAACCAATTATTGCCCTAATCATTCAGCTGTTATTTCACACATTCCTAAGAACCTAGTACCTCGGTCTCAGAGCCTGTAGCTTCGTATTGTACACCCGCGCTCTGTTTTTTGTACGAATACAAGCTTTGAACCTTTGTGTGTGTGTGTTTTGATATCTCATATGTGTGTTTATTGGCGTTATTGTTATTCAAACATTGTTTAGTGGATTTCGCACACTAGACGAATCAACTCGTGATTCTCGGATTGTCTGAAATCGGTGCTACACTATGTAATGAAACCAACTATCTATTAATTTAAGGGAAATTGGATTTAAATACTCCAAACTACTGCTATTTGGTTGATATCACTCCCAACTGTCAATTTAATTACCAATATACCTAACTTTACACTTCTTTTCCTGTGTCAGCCCCAAACTAACCAAACTTTAACTCAGTTAGCTCTTTTGATGACATGGTATTTTCATCTACGTGACATGCTAATGTGGCATTTTTTACCTACGTGGCATGCTGACATGGGATTTTGCTTACATGGCATGCTGACGTGGTAAAATTTTCCTATGTGACATGCTGACATCAGCATGCGACGTAGGAAAAGATAAATTGTCACGTCATCAAAACAACTAACGAAGTAAGTGGTTGGCTAGTTTGAGTGTGACATAACAAACAAAAGTGTAAAGTTGAGAGCATTAGTAGTCAAATAATAGTTGAAAGTGATATCGACTAACAAGCAATAATTTAAAGTATTTAAATCCACTTTCCATTAATTTTATTCACAAATTCTTCTTGTAGTTGTTTCTTCGTTTTTACCTTACGTAAAATAATTAAAATATTATATACATTTTTATCTCAATTGTAATTTATTCTCAAATGTAGATGTTTTGATGATTAATTTGCTGAAAATTACTTAAATGGGTCTGATCTTTTTTTATTTGAGTTTTTCATTCCATGTCAATATGGCTTCATTGATTTCCACTAAATGACATAGAATGAAAAACTCAAATCCAAAAAGCCAGCAGGAAGCTAGACAAGATACAGAAACAATGAAGCCATATTGAATGTAGGATTTGGGTTTTTCATTCCATGTCTTTTTGGATTTTATTTTTTATAAAATCTCTTACCTAGAATGGAGGGTTATGAAGGGAAGAAATGGTTGATGAAGAGGAAGATGTTGGCTTATTGGTAATTAATGAAAATTCGATTGGAATCTATACAATTCTTTCAAACTACCGAAAGAAAGTTGTAATCCAGAGAGGGAAAAATTTTTCATTTCCATTTCATTTGATGACCAACTAAACATAATTTTGAATGAAATGTTTTTCAATTTCAAATCTAATAAAATCAATGAATCAAACAAGGCCTTAAATTCAATGAATTATAATTTTAGAATATTTCACTATGTTAAAACCTCGTTTTTTGCTGAAAAGTGGCACTATATGCTTTTGAATTTTCACAATACATCATTTGAGTGAACAGAACCCGAGTACTAAGTAAAAACTACTCCCCGTTACATTTTAGTATTCCAATCTTTAAAATGAGACAGAACAATATGTTTTAAGTAATTTAAATGTGTTTTTTATTTGTATTCAACGCTGAATTAGATATTAAAATCTGTTTTATTTGAAAATCAGGTTTTATATGAGTGAATATGTATCGATGAATTATTTAATATTGAGCATTGAAAATTAATAATATTAAAGTATACTCTATATACTTACAATTAAAAGTAAATAAATGATTAAAAAAACTTAAATCCTATTTAAATTATGTGAACTACAATATAGCAATGTTTGGAAGACTCAAAGAGTTGGATATAACAAAACTAATAAATAATAGTAGTAGTATATTGTGACATGATTAGTTGCATTGCCACGGCTATAAAAGGCACCTAGGTCTTGCCTAAAATACATGGAATCTTAAGCATCTCATACTCACCTGATCATATCATCGATCTCTCCACACCTTTAAATCCTAAGCTACAAAAACTACCCGTTGCACAAAATAACAAAAAAACTATCACAATATATAATATATGGCTCTTCCTGAATTACAAGTGGCAAAAACTCTGCCTGATGCCTGGGACTACAAGGGCCGACCCGCAGCCCGATCCACCACCGGAGGCTGGATTAGTGCCGCCATGATTTTAGGTCCACACAACCTTCCTTCTATCTTATCCTATCTTGTAGAGTTGTACCCATTACATGCATTGATACCAATTAGAAGCACTAGAAAGGTGTCATGTTTATTTATGTTCTTATAAGTATTGTGGATTGATAATCTGATTTGTAGTTTATATGATCTATTTTCAGGAGTGGAGGCATGTGAAAGGTTAACTACGTTGAGTATCGTTGTGAATTTGGTGACGTATCTGACCGGAGTTATGCATTTTGGAAATGCTGCTGCGGCCAATACTGTCACCAATTTCTTGGGTACATCTTTCATGTTGTGTCTTCTTGGTGGTTTTGTCGCGGATACCTTTCTTGGCCGGTATGTAGTCTCCGAATCATCTATCATTAGTTAATTCGTTCCTTATGTCATATTTTCTACAAATGGAATTCTTATTTTGGACTATGACGAACATATAGGTATCTTACGATTGCCATATTTACCGCGATTCAAGCAATGGTAAGCAGTTCATATTTTGTCCATTTTTAGATAATGTTACAATAAAAAATGTTTCATAATTAGTACCTTACCTAGTTTCTTGTTAGGTAAAAGAATATCCCATACAAATATCGATCATACAAATATAAAACAAAACACACGAATTTACTTTTTGCTTTGTAATAATCAACAGGGTTTAACGATCTTGACCATATCAACCGCGATCCACGGCCTACAGCCACCTAAGTGCACACCCGAAAGTGGCAAGTGTGTGCCCGCCAACGGGCTCCAAGTAGGTTTTCTTTACCTCGCGCTCTATCTAACAGCTCTAGGGACGGGTGGACTCAAATCTAGTGTTTCGGGCCTTGGGTCGGACCAATTTGATGAAACCGATAAGGTGGAAAAGTCCCAAATGGGAAAGTTCTTCAACTGGTTCTTTTTCTTCATCAATATTGGGTCACTTGTAGCGGTTACGGTCATGGTTTACATCCAGGACAATTTGGGTAGGCGTTGGGGGTATGGGATTGTTGCTTGTGCGATTGTTACCGCGTTAATGATCTTCTTATCGGGCACAAAGAAGTACCGGTTCAAGAAGTTGATGGGTAGTCCGTTAACCCAAATAGCTTCGGTTTTTGTCGCAGCATGGAGGAAGAGACGTGTGGAACTTCCAGAGGACCCTTCCTTGTTGTTCAATGAAGATGACGTTGAAATGATTGGAGTTAATACCAAAAAAACCTTGCAAAAGTTGCCTCATAGCAAACAATTTCGGTATGTTTTTTATTTATTTATATATGTTCGTTTTTTTAACTGAATTAACTAACTACTATTAGTTTTTTTTACCCCCTTTGATTCTCACAGTTCTTATCAAAAAAAATACTTTGTATTTGATTTTTACTCTTTATTATATATGTGAAAATTTATTGATGAATACATACGTGTATATGAACACACGTATATATATCACATGTTTAGAGTGTAAATGTTTTGCCTATGAAAATGACTTCCCAAAAGTTATGTATTTATTTATTATTCTAAAGCAAGTGAAAAGTTTATGAGTCACTAAGTATGAAGATGAGTTTAGTCTTTTTAAATGCATACAAACTTTGATAGGTCTTATAAATATTTTATTTAGATGTTTTCATGATATTCTTTAGTACTAGTTATAGTTAACACACAAATTATCCATATGTACAAGTTGTCCATTTTTAATTGGCCTGTGTTTTTTATAATTACCGAATATCTTAATTTGATTCCTGAAGTTTAGAAATTTTAAAAAGTTTTAAAGTAATTCTTGATGCATTTTTTATTACCCTTAAAAACATAAATGGTTGCATATGAGGTGGTTAATTGACCATGTGAGGATTGGGATATTGTGGCAAAGTTATCTTTCTTTGATGGTCCCATGTTTTTCCTACTAATACGAAAATAATTGATGAACATATACTTTGAATATTTGATAGCCAATAAGATACACAAATGATTGATCCTGTGTTCTTGATTTGCCAGCCAAATACAAGTGGGCACCATCTTTTGTCCATAACTCAAGCAACTAGATTAATAAGCCAATACATATATTATTATTCAGTATTTTTTAAACCAATAATTTCCCTTACCTTTTAGAAATCACGAACCAATTTTTGTTTTTACGTGGACTTTAGTAGATATTTATTCATTTTAATTCATAAAAACTAAGTTTTATTAAAGGTTTGGAATAAATATCATAATTGGCTTTATTATCAACAATCAATGGACAACATAAGCTGTTTTGTTTGAAAACTTTTGGGAAAATCATGTTTAATTATGCATATACCTTCCCGACGCCTGCAGCTATTATAATACGTATGAGAACAGTTTAAAATAATAATCACGATAATTAGATTAATAATGATAATATGTTAACCATTTGAACAAGTTTAGCTAAGTATATATAATTTTGAATTACCTTTGAATAGACATATATAGATAAAACAAAGTGCATGCATGTGTCTTGGTAGGGCTAATAGAAAACAATAGGTACACATTCACTTTTATGAGGTCCCTGATAAATAGTAGTAACGTGAAAACCAAATTTTCTGTCTTGCAACCTAGCTAACCTTTAGGCCAAAAACTTGTATATATTTACGCGCTTTTGTCGCCTACACGAATCTAAGTTCATAGACTCGAAAACCAAATATAATGAGATGATGTTAAAATACAAATATATAGTTGAATCAACCTTATTTTAAAAATGGTGTTCTGATTATTAATTTCTCTTTCTATTATTTTGCAGTTTCCTTGATAAGGCAGCAATCAAAGACGCTGAAGTATCGTATGAAGCGATGGTTAAGATAGACAAATGGCGGCTTGCAACTGTAACCGATGTAGAGGAAGTGAAAATGGTGATCAGAATGCTACCAATTTGGGCTACCACAATATTGTTTTGGACTGTATATGCCCAAATGACAACAATGTCAGTGTCACAAGCTACTACAATGGATAGACACATTGGAAAATCATTCGAAATCCCAGCAGCTTCCCTCACTCTTTTCTTTGTTATAAGCATCCTTTCGACAGTTCCAATCTATGACAAGATCATTGCCCCAATTGCTAAACGCGTCCTCAAACACCCACACGGGCTAACCCCTCTACAACAAGTAGGAGTAGGGTTAGTCCTAGCCATAATATCCATGATTGTATCTGCCTTAACAGAGATCAAGCGACTACACGTGGCTCGTTCGCATGGTTTGGTAGATGATCAATCTAAGACTGTCCCTCTCACGGTCTTCTGGTTGGCCCCACAGTTTTTGTTAGTAGGGTCTGGTGAAGCATTTACTTACATGGGACAACTTAGTTTCTTCTTGAAAGAGTGCCCAAAAGGGATGAAAACAATGAGCACCGGGTTGTTTTTAAGCACATTATCTTTAGGGTTCTTCTTTAGCTCTTTGTTAGTGACGATAGTGCACGCGATTACAGGAGAGAAGCACCCATGGATTGCTGATAATTTGAACCAAGGGAAGCTTTACAACTTCTACTGGTTACTTTCAGTTTTAAGTGTTTTGAACTTTGGGTTATTTCTAGTGGCATCAAGATGGTATGTCTACAAGGAGCAAAGGCTTGCTGCCGAAGGTATTGAAGTGGAAGAAGATGACTTTGTAGGCCATGCATAAGTGTGGGACTTTTTTTTTTTAATTTCCCTTTGGATAAAAAGGTCTATGTTTTTTTTTCTTCCCCTTGTTTGTTATACCATGTTTGGTTCTAACTTTTTGTGAAAAAGAATAAGGGACAAAAATGGAAATGTAAAAAGGGAGGCCATTTTTGTTGTATAAGTAAAAAGGGGCTTTCATGAATAAATGAATGTTCAAAGATTTCATTGTTTGTGGTTTGCTGGTGAATGACTGACTATCCATTTCTTTAATTTGAACAGTTCACTTCTTAAATGAAACTACAATCTAAATATATGTCAAGCACGCAACTATTGAACTATACATGTCAAGATCTAATCAAGTAAACATATGTCATCAAAGCATTTTACGTACGTAGGGTGAAAACTTTAATAGAACCAACTATCATAGTGATTCAACTAGTGTATGTAGCTTAAACTAAGGAGGCAAGTAACCAATATCAAATTCAGGCCAACCAGATATTGGCACAGAAACGATTAGTTAGAATTGCACAGACACAAGCTTGATCAAACAAATGATCGAATCTTTATTATAATGACTAACTAAGAAATCCCACACCAATAAACGGCTACATGGACCCTATTTATATAAAACCAAACTTGAAAACTAAGAAAGCTAAACGACTCAATATTTTATCCTACAATATGAATGCATATATAAAACTCATTAATTAACCTCTCTAACTATTAGACATGAACACGATAACCTGACACGAACCTACACGATTTTAATAGGTTTCGTGTTTGGCCTTAATAGGTTTCGTGTCTATAACAGGTCGACACGTTAAGACCTGTTTATTTTCGTGTTGTGCTCGTGTCTTGTCGTATTCGTGTCTTATCGTGTTCGTGTCTTAACAGGTCTTATCGTGTCTTATTGTGTCCTGGGTTTTAAAAAGAGCGCCTAGGCGCAAGGCGCATCAAGGCGCAGCCTAGGGCGCCTCAGGGCTTTGCGCCTATTCTTTTTCCCAAAGGCGCGCGCTTCAGGAGCTTTTTTGTCAAATTTCAGGCGCTTTTCTCCCTGAGGCGCGTGCCTCACGTAACCTGGGTATTTTTTATGCATAAAATATTGTAGCTTGGTGTTTTTGACTTGTACATATAGGTAAAATCACATAAAAACCTTATTTATAGCTATATTCTAGGTAAATGAAGCTAAAATCTCATGGAATATATATGGGATATATATTAAAAAAATTATATAATTAGTGTGCGCTTCGGGTACGAAAATCCCACACTTTTTGCGCTTTGCGCTTCACGCAATGCGCTTAGACCTCGTCGCTTTTGTGCGCCTAGCGCTTTTTAAAACCAAGATTGTGTCTTGTCGTATCTTATCGTGTCTTGTCGTGTTAACCTGTTTTACTAGGTGTTCCTTATCGTGTTAACCTATTATACACAAGTTCGTGTTCGTTTTTGAAAAAAAATAACAAGATTAGATTCGTGTCGTGTTCATGTTTACAGGTTTCGTGTTCGTGTTTTAACAGGTTCGTGTAACCTGTTATGTCAGCCCTAATCTAAATTGGCACGTGGCTTCAACCAACAGAAAACAATTCATCATCTAATTCAATCAAGGGGTGCGTCTATTCAATCAAGGGTTGTGTCTTTTAGAAGGTATCTTTTATATTAGTATAAATAGATCTAGGGATTTCAATTGTAATCAAGTCAGATTTCATTCGTGTATATTATTCTTGTTTATTCGATTTGATTGTTGTGGTGTTGTTCATACGTATAATGAATAACATTGTGGAGTTTGATGGTGATTCGTGGTTTGATTCGAAGGATGAAGATCGGGCCAACAAAGTATCCGACTCCATCTCTATACTTGAACCATAAATAAATGCACCATGTAATATCTCACTCATAAAATAGGATCTAGGAAGGGTGAGATGAGGGAAAGCTTAACTCTATCCCATGTAATAGAGATGATGTTCCAAACAAGGACCCGACAAGGCGTCGTAGGATAAAAGAAAAGGCGTACGTATTAGCATTGATTGACAACAGATAATCTAGTGCTGTAAACAATACTTCTTTCACCAAGTCCCGTATATCAACTATGACCTACAAATACGAAAACACAACTTGAAAGCTTGCAAAGCTGCCAGCCATACAAGAATACCACCAAAATAAACACCTACCTCTAACCTCCATATATGACAGATAACTCCAACACTTCAAACCTAATGAGACATTTCATGTAGAATCTAAAGAGCCATATTGGATCCTAATATTGCACAAGACCAGTGCCGGTGCTACATACACAACAACGGTGCGCCCGACATCATTCAAATTTTGGTATTATATGTAACGCGTAATAGAAAAAACTCGACTGACACCATTGATTTTTTACAAGTGACACCATTGTTTTTTTTACGAGCGACACCATCGCTATTTTTTTCTAAACAATGACATATTCAAAGTTCCGGCGTCATGAATGTTTAAAAAAGACAAGAAAATGAATTTGGAAATACATGAAGTCATATGATTTTGTATATTATATACACTTGACGAAGCACATTTTGGGAATTACAAATACAGTGTCTCAAGCTCTTCAAAGAAAGAATCAAGAGTGTGAATGCAATTGGGATGGTTAATGCAACGAAACAACAATTACAAATGTTTAGACTTGAAGGATTTGATTCACTTGTGGAAAATGTGACATCTTTTTGTGATAAAAATGAGATAGAAACAATTGATATGGAAGCCGACTATGTTGACCTAAAATATAGAAGGAAAGAGACTAACATCACTAATCGTCATTATTATGAGGTTGAAAATTTCAACATTGTGTTAGATATGCAAATGCAAGAGCTTAGCAACCGTTTTAACCAGGTAACCACCGAGATACTAATGTGTATGAATGCCTTAAGCCCGGATGATAATTTTAGTGTATTTGATGTTGGAAAGATACTAAGGTTGGCGGAGGTATACCCGTATGATTTTAATTGTGAAGAAAGAGATGATCTTATGCATGAGCTCGATATTTACAATAAATAACATAAGAGGCGACAAAATGTTTGGCGACGTGAAAGGTATATCAAACCTTGCAAAAATGATGATGGAAACAAAGAAACATGTTGGATATCTATTGGTCTATCGTTTATTGAAATTAGCATTGGTTTTACCGGTTGCAACAGCTTGTGTTGAGAGATGTTTTTTTTTCTATGACGCATGTAAAGACGGATTTGTGTAATTAGATGGGTGGTGATTATTTGAATGATGCTTGCATTGTTATATTGAAAAAGAGTTTTCCGCGAAAGTTACGGTTGAAGACGTTATGAATCGTTTTCAAAGCGTAAAAACTCGTAGGGAGCAACTATAAAATGTAATTTTTTATATATTTTAAATGACTTTGTATTTATGTTGTGTGTTATCTCAATTATATTGGACTTTTATTAGGACAACGATTTTTATTGTGTGATTTGTCCTGACCCAATTCGAAAATATTGACACCGTGTTATTATAAACCTGGGTATTGAAAAAACTTACACCATAATAAAACATTCATGGCTCCGCCACTACACAGGACAACCAAATTTGAAAGCTATTCAGGTATTTTCCATGACCAATTCAAATAAATAATCCGTTTTCGTTTTCTTTTCCTTCATTTGAATTAACGTCCCAAGCCTGATACGATCATTAGGGGTATGTTTGGCAAAACTTGCTGGTAGCTGAAAGCTAGTAGCTGGAAGCTTTTTAAATATATTTTGGTGTTTGACAGAGTAGCTGGAGCTTTTAATAAAATGTATAAAATGATCAAAATAGACATAATTAAAAGCTTGTAAAGAATGTTTTTATTTTATTTTTAAAATAAAATAGGTATTTGTGTCATTTACTAATTAAAAGCTTGTAGCTAGTAGAGTTTTTTCTTAAAAGCTAGTACTAGTAGCTTTTCACTATAGAGCTTTTTCTCCAACCTAAAAGCTTCCAGCTCCTTCAACCAAACAAAGCTTTTTATTGAGTATGAGTTTTTTCTTAAAAGCTTGAAGCTCCTAAAAGCTCTTAAAAGCTTATTGCCAAACATACACTACAGAGAAACAGCAAAGGTTTGTATTATTATAATTATTATTAATTGGACCAAGCCCATCATTAATTTGGCCTGTCAATTCATGAATACAGAATATTCATGGACAGATTGGACCGATGAAGGTTAAATAAGTTATGAGATATTGGGTTGATGAAATTTCATAAATAGTTTAACATAGCAAATAGTTTAACTAAGGCCCATCCGGCCGTTTCACATTTTTTTAAGCAAGGCCGCTTTTATCCTCCATGATCTTGGCCCCGTAATATTACGTGTTTTATACAACATTTTACGATACCACGCTAAACAAACTAAATAATTGTAATTAAAATCTTATAATTTATATTCATTTATCTTGAAATTCGAAAAAACAGTATGTACAAATTTCATTTGTGTACATTTTCTACATCTGGGAAACTACGGGTGCAAACGAGCCGATCTGAACCCAGGCTTGATCAAGCCTGAGCTCGATCAAGCTTGAGCTCGGCTCGATTCAGTTCGAGCTTTGTTTTTAGAGCTCGGTTCGGTTTGAGCTTAGTTTTTAAAGCTCTAGCTTGGCTTGTTGGTAGTTTCTCAAACTCGAGCTCGGCTCATTAAGTATTTATTAGTTAATATAATAAATGAAAATAATATAAATATTAGGCCCGTTTAGGCACGCGAGCTCGTTAAGTGAAAAGCTCGGCTCGGCTGGTTTATTAAACAACTTTAAATGAGAGGTAAATATTTTATAACATTAATAAAACTAATATTACGCTAAGGCTCGACGAGCCTGACCAGCTTCACATGTCAGGCTCGAGCTCGGGCTCGATAAATATACGAGCTTGTTTTAGGCTCAAAGTCGGCCCGCCTCGATAAGGCTCGACATGCTTTGAGCGTTTTATCGAGATGATCTCAAGTAACTCGTGAGCTGGTCGGCTCGTTTGTACCCCAAGGTGAAACTAGTTACAACTGGCTAACAACAACCTGACCAAGGCAGTGTCCAATATATATATTTTATAGCCATCCACATCAAACTAAGTCCTTTTTATCAATAAGTTGGTAAACTAGAAGATGAGGGGGTGCTTTATTGCCAATCTATCACATATATTTTCGATCTTGTGGAAACCACGTGTCATTATTAAGCACTATATTCATTGCTCAAAAGTGTACATGACACTATTGCAGCGGTTAGTCATTTATCTGAATGACAAGGCCAGGAGCAAGTTGCAATCACTGGAAACCCATGAGAGGGCTCATGTACACAAGCTTCATAGGCACTCCGACGCCCAACTCAGTCAAGTGTCTCAGATTATAAGTATATGAATATATTTATACAAACAAATGTATCAGATGTATATTTAAATATCATGTAGTCGTAGTGGTAGTAGTAACAGTGTGTCCGACCTCTCTTACCTATTTGGTCTCTTAGAACATGAAGAGTTACCAAAGGGCATGTCTATAGCCCAATGGTACCAAGGTATTTAAGCGGTGGTGTCACCCTCAAGTGTTGAGGGTGCCTCATTACTCATTAGAGGCTAATATAGTGCGATTTAGAGTAGATTTAATTGGGTGGTGAGTGTACCGTTAGAAGAAAAACATGAAGAGCTGGTGGTCACCGACATGTGTAGTGGGGAGGTGGAAGGTCCCCACTAAGGTGTGTAAATGTTCTTTATCGAGGAAATTTGTAAGATATGTATCATTTTTTATCTTATTTTTTTGTAAGTTAAAACTTTGGAACTTGATCGGTGTGGGGCTGAGCCCATTGGACCATCCCCAAGAAGTTGGGTATCCTATATACTCATCACTCATCAGTCCATTGATCATCTAAAGCAGTCAATATACCAGTGCTTTAGATCTATCAAGTAACGAAACATGGATTAAAGTAACAAGTGGACCATTTCTAAAAAGAAGAATGTACAATTTTCTATAAAGGAAAATATGTTATAATCAAGGTGTTTCCATGTTATCCATTATTAGCACAAGACAAAGACAAGTAAAATTGACGCCAAAGTGTAAAGGGGGATGGATAGACATTTCATATTCTTTTTGTTAATAATATGGTCAGGATATTGAGCTAAGATGACAATTCAGGTTTCATGTTTAATGGTATTGCTTAATGTCAATTAATGTTGACTTATGTTGACTATATAAAGGTCAAACAAAGTTTTGGGTTAGTTATGACAATATGAGATAGTTGGAGATGAAGTATTCTAAACGAAGGAGAAGTTCTCTAAACTTCAGGGGTTAATATTGTCAACTGGAAAATATGGTTGTTAAGAGTCGTTGAGCAGAATCAGGAGCTAGGGCTTGTATAAAAGGGGGCTTTCTGATTGAGACTTCAATCACTTCAATTCATAACATTCCTTTTGTATTCAATTCCTTTTATTACTCCTCTGGTTGAAGGTTTATCATAATAATAATAATCATTCGTTTGTATGTGTTTAATTGTCCTTTGATCTTGTTGATTGGTTAATTCCGCTGATTTCTCTAACAATTGGTATCAGAGCCAGGTTGGCTCAATCTTAATAGTAATTTGACAGAGATTGGGGAAGATTAAACATGGTGACGGGTACAAAGTTCGAAATTGAGAAATTCGATGGAAAGAATGATTTTAGTCTCTGGAGGGTGAAGATGAGAGCATTGTTGGTTCATCAAGGTGTTGTAGATGCCTTGAAGGGTGAAGAACAGTTGTCTGAAGATTTTACTGATAAACAGAAGAAGGAGATCATGGAGAAGGCACACAGTGCCATCATTCTCAGTCTTGGTGACAGAGTCTTGAGAGAAGTGTCAAAGGAGACAACTGCTGCTGGTGTATGGACCAAGTTAGAAGGTCTGTACATGACTAAGTCATTGGCTAACAGACTTTATCTGAAGAAGAGACTCTATATGTTTCAGATGGCTGCTGGAAAGTCTCTTGAAGATCATATTGATGAGTTTAACAAGATCATTCTTGATCTTGAAAACATTGAGGTGGAGATAGATGAAGAAGATAGGGCAATAATCTTCTTATCATCTCTACCTGCAGTCTATGATCATTTCGTAGATACCATGATGTTTGGGAGAGAAAGTCTGTCAATGGAAGAAGTTGTTTCAGCCATGAATTCAAAGGAATTACAAAAGAAGGGAGATATGAAGGATGAAGGTTCTGATGGTTTATTTGTCAGAGGAAGACCAGAGCAAAGATCCACAAGGAACAAGAATGGAGGGTTTAGGTCTAAGTCTAAATCAGGAAAGAGAAGATGCTTTGTGTGTAATTCTGAAAAGCACTTCAAGAAGGATTGTCCTGAGTGGAAAAGAAGGAAGAATGAATATCAGTCAAAGAAACACAACAGTGGATCTCCTGATGTGTCTAGTGATGGTTATGAGAGTGCTGATGTTTTGATGGTTGTTAATGCAAAAGATGGATCCAGGTGGTGTTGGGTTATGGATTCAGGATGTTCTTATCACATGACACCATTCAAAGATTTATTCAGTATGCTAAAGATGGTTACACTGGGAACTGTACAATTATGAGATGATCATCCCTGTCAAATACAAGGTATTGGTACTGTGTCTTTAAGGTTAGATAATGGATCTTTAGTTGAGTTACATAATGTAAGGTATATCCCAGATTTAAAAAGAAATTTAGTCTCACTTGGTACTCTTGAAAAAGAGGGTTATCATGTGAGTCTAAAGGATGGGAAGGCTAAAGTCATTAAAGGTTCATTAGTTGTTCTAACTGGTACTAGACAAGAAAATAATATCTATATGTTAGATGGGGTTAAGTCTGTTGAATGTTTAGTTTCTGTGGCTGATGAACATTCAAATAATTTTGCTATGAAATGGCACAAAAGGCTTGGTCATATAAGTCATAATGGGTTACTGGAGTTAAAGAAACAAGAGGTAATAAGTGAATTAGTAGATTGTGAATTTGGAGACTGTGAGAATTGTGTAATGGGTAAGGCTAAAAGGGTCACATTCTCAAAAGGAATTCACAGGACCAAGGGTATATTAGACTATGTGCATGCAGATTTGTGGGGTCCTACTAAGAATTTATCTCTAGGTGGAGCATCTTCTTTTCCGTCAATTGTTGATGACTTCTCTAGGAGGGTTTGGGTATGTATCTTAAGGAATAAGTATGAGGCCTTTTGGGAAGAGCCCAAAAGCAAATCCGTGCGGGCTAGGCCCAAAGCGGACAATATCATACTAATGTGGTGTGGAGTGTGCATGCGGTCCGATCCGATGGGTGTTCTGGGTCCTAACAAGTGGTATCAGAGCCAGGTTGGGCTAAGCCATGTTCAGCTGGAATGCGGTGTTGCGGTGATTGTAGCCTTGTGTCGAAAGGAAGCCTGATAGTGTGGCGGTGTGTCCCGTGGTGGTAGCGGCGGTGCAAGATGGTGTTTAGCTGAAGGGGAGGACATGAGTTATGTGGTCCTTGGCTTGAGGGAAGGATTGTTGGGGTTGGCAATCCAAGTCCCACATGGAAGGAATAAGGAATGGATGACTTCCTTATAAGTGAGTGCACACTCCAATTAGAATGAGGCTTTTGGAAGATTTGAAGAGTGGAAGACTCTTGTGGAAACTCAAACAGAAAGGAAAGTTAAAAAGTTAAGGACAGATAATGGGCTTGAGTTTTGTAGTAAAGAGTTCAGTGAATACTGCAAAACATATGGAATTGCTAGGCACTTAACAATTCCTGGAACTCCACAGCAGAATGGTCTTGTAGAAAGAATGAATAGGACCATTCTGGAGAAGGTTAGATGTATGCTTATTGAAGCAGGAATGCCCAAAAGCTTCTGGGCTGAAGCAGTAAAGGCTGCAGTTTATCTAATAAACATTTCACCATCATCAGCAATTGATATGATGGTTCCAATGGAAAAATGGTCTGGGTTAAAGACTGACTATTCTGATCTAAGAGTTTTTGGATCAGTGGCTTATTCTCACATAAGTCAGGATAAATTGGATCCAAGGGCACAGAAATGTGTGATTATTGGCTATAATACTGATGGTGTTAAAGGGTATAGGTTGTGGAGGTTAAATGGTGGCAGTCCTAGAATAATTGTTAGCCGAAATATAAAATGATTTGAGCATGTTATGTACAAAGATGTTGTTGGTAAAACTGCTATTGAAGATAAAGGAAAGGAACTTGAAATTGAGGTGGAGCAGTCTCAGGATAACAATAAAAGTAATGATGTTGTTAATATTGAGCAACCTGAAAGTTCACAACAAGCCAACAAAAGAGATCATTGTATAGCTAAGGACAGGCCTAGAAGGGAAACTGTGCAACCTATAAGGCATAGACAAGATCTCTCAGCATTTGTGTTAAGTGTTGCTGAAGAGGAAAGTTCATGTGAACCACTCACATATTATGAAGCCATTAGTTCTGTTGAAAAGGATAAGTGGTTAAGTGCAATGGAAGAAGAGATGAATTCCTTGCATAAGAACCAAACTTGGGAGCTTGTGGATAAGCCTAAAGATCAGAAATTGGTTGACTGCAAATGGATCTTTAAGATCAAAGAAGGGATTGCAGGGGAGAAACCAAGGTATAAGGCAAGGTTAGTTGCAAAGGGCTTGACTCAAAGAGAGGGTGTTAACTACAATGAGATTTTCTCACCTGTAGTCAAACATACCTCTATAAGGGTAATTTTGTCATTAACAGCTACTTAATTATAATCTAGAGCTGGAACAATTAGATGTAAAGACTGCTTTTCTGCATGGATATCTTGATGAAAAGATTTACATGAAACAGACAGTTGGTTTTGAAGAACCAGATAAGAAAGATAAGGTGTATTTGTTAAAAAGATCTTTATTGGGCTAAAGCAGTCCCCAAGACAGTGGTATGTGAGGTTTGACAGCTATATGGTATCACATGGTTTTAAAAGAAGTGCATATGATATATGTGTATACTTTAAGGAGTATGAACAGGGCAGATATGTTTATCTACTGTTGTATGTAGATGACATGTTGATTGCTTGCAGTGATAAGGATCAAATTGCTCAGACAAAAGCTTTGTTAATGTCTGAATTTGAGATGAAAGAGTTAGGAGAGGCAAAGAAGATTTTGGGTATGGAAGTCAACTTTACAACATGTAGTTGCTTTATCAACTACTGAAGCTGAATTTATAGCTTTGACAGAGGCTATAAAGGAGTCAATATGGTTAAAAGGATTTGTGTCAGAAATGGGACTGGTAATGGATGATGTTATAGTTCATTGTGATAATGAAGGGGCAATACAGTTGTCAAAACATCAAGTCTTTTATGACAGATCAAAACATATAAGTGTGAAGCTGCATTGGATCAGAGAAGTTCTGAATTCAGGAGAGATCAGGGTTGTGTATGTTAATACCAATGATAATGCAGCTGATATCTTAACTAAAGTAACTTCTGGTAATAAGTTTAATCAGTGTTTGAATATGCTGAATATAACTTAGAACCAGGGGTATTTTGGGAATGAATTTGTTCATCTTGCTCAAAGGTGGAGATTGTTAATAATATGGTCAGGATATTGAGCTAAGATGACAATTCAGGTTTCATGTTTAATGGTATTGCTTAATGTCAATTAATATTGACTTATGTTGACTATATAAAGGTCAAACAAAGTTTTGGGTTAGTTATGACAATATGAGATAGTTGGAGATGAAGTATTCTGAACGAAGGAGAATTTCTCGAAACTTCAGGGGTTAATATTGTCAACTGGAAAATATGGTTGTTAAGAGTCGTTGAGCAGAATCAGGAGCTAGGGCTTGTATAAAAGGGGGCTTTCTGATTGAGACTTCAATCACTTCAATTCATAACATTCCTTTTGTATTCAATTCCTTTTATTACTCCTCTGGTTGAAGGTTTATCATAATAATAATAATCATTCGTTTGTATGTGTTTAATTGTCCTTTGATCTTGTTGATTGGTTAATTCCACTGATTTCTCTAACACTTTTCAATGTTTTAATTCATGTATACACACACATGCATTATAACCCAATTACCCTTCATGTTTATTCAAGTGGCAATCGGTACTTGGAACGTAGCAGAATAATATTCACAATTTTGAAAGATTATATTTATTAACATGTCTAAATGTATTCATTAATAGAATTGTGTTAGTCGCGAAGGACTTATGACGTTATGTATAGAGGGGCTGAATATCATTTAGATGAAAATAGATAAGTATTAGTGTTCATAAAATGCTAGTGTTGACTCCACATGGTGCTTTTAGTATTGCATTTGAATTTGTTGGATCAGTGGCCTCTTTAGTGAACACTTATGTGTTTACAGATTTATATGAGAGTTATTAAGCAGCGGAATAATAAGTGTTCTAAGATTAAATGATCACTTTTAAGAGGAGTTATTACTCCCCCTTGACTGAGCAGTTAATGAGAAACAATAAATACAGTTCAAGTATAAAGCAGTAAATTCAGTTTATGTTTATCAGATGTGAAATGGATTATAAGTTAAAAGCCTTGAAGGTTTTCAATTAATTTTAAAGTAAATCACATGTATAAAATAGATGAACAAACTCATCTATTTATAGACCAACATACAAAACTGTTGTCTGAAGTAATCTAAGATATTTAGCTAAGATACTAAGCTTAAGATAAGGTTAAAACAGTCTGTACATTGAAACTTGAATCAAGACTTTAACAAAACAATATAATACTAAAACTACTGAAGTCTAAGTCGGTTAGAAGCTTCTGATGTCAAAGTGCTGATGAGTAGTTTGTCTTCAGTAGTTCTTCAGTGTAGTGTCTGGTTAGACTTCAGAACTTCTGATGGTTAACTCTTCAGTACTTTGCCATTTTGTTCTTCAGTACTTCCGATTTCTTCTTCAGCAGTTTCTTCTATACTTAGGCAGAATATGATTTGGACTAAGGTTATCAAAAGGTGGTTTCTTCAATCCTCTTTGTCCCAACAATCTCCCCCTGGATTGATGAAGCCAAAACCTTATCCAATCTTTATTGTTGATTCTTTCTCTCTTCTAGTATCCTCCAGATTTCTGCTGTCATCCGGGTAGTAAGAGTACATCTTTGTTGCTCAGTGAGAGATCCTTGTTCAGGTGTAAGATGTTGAATTGTAAGAAGGTCTTTGGAAGATAATACACTCAACTCCTTTGAGTTTTTGTAGACCTTACTTGAACGATCTCTTCTGGTCACTAATACTGAGTTAGAATCAGTAAAAGACCATTTGATGATGTTTACCTTTGACCTGTCAAAGTCAGAGGCATAGGAAACCAAGCCTGTTTCCTGGGGTAAACCTGAGGATGATTGGGGAATATCTTCTACTTCAGTGACTCTCAGGTGAGATTCTTGACTACCTTGGAAGTCAACACCACTTTGAATAGGAATGTTGGGTAAGTGATGTTTTGTTACAACTCTTGTATGTGTCTTCTCTTGAATGGATTGTTGTAGTTGATAGGCATAGGTAGCACGATCTCTGAATTGAGTAAGCAAGGGTTTTTCCACTACATCAAAATCACCATGTACCAACTGATTTCCTTCCAAGAGTACCATCTTGAAATCAGTCTTCACAATAGGTTCTCCCTCTGCTTTTCTCTTTGCAGCTGGCTTTCTTAGTGCACCAGAAGATCTCCTAATGATTGAAGTTGGTTGGACTTCAGGAGTTTCAAATCTTTCTGGCTCTGCAGCTTTGCTGGCCTTAAACTTTTTGTATGTTTCATACAAAGTTTGTTCTTTCCATTTTGAGACTGAGGCCTTTGAACCATAGCCATTTGCCACAAGTTCTTCTACTATCTCTGCTCTTTTGGCTTTTCTCTCTTTTTCAGTAGCCAACCTATCAGATAACAGTTGTGCTCTTCTTGTAAGTTCTTCAGTAGAGAGTCTTTTTAGAGAGACTTGTTTTAATTTGGAGTTCTTGGTTATGAATACAATCAGCTGTGCTCTTTTGTCTTCTTCAGTGGCAGCTTCAAGTGCTCTCTCTTCTGCTTCAAGTTCATCAAGCTTCTCTTGATACTTGATCAATTTCTCTTGATAGTTCAGATCATCTCTTGCTTCTAGGTTGTTCCACACTTTGTCTTCCTTAGCCTTCTTTTGAACCTCTTTCAAACTCTTCTCTAGTAATTCTTTGGACATGGAAATAGGAGTAGGGTTCAAAACAGTTGTTGAAGTTGTAGTTGGCTTAGGAATGGAAGCTGGTTCTCTTTCAGGTGCCTTAGAAGACTGTCCTTGTGTTGGTTTGGAAGATGAAACTTCTGATGGGTTAACTGTCTTCACAACTACTGAAGGATTGTCTTCAGCAGTTTGATAAATAGGATCAGCAGTTTCTTCAGTTGCTTTAGATGATGTGAACTCCTGAAATATTTCTTTTCCTGGTCTTTGAGTGGTCTTTTCAGCTTCAGGATTTTCTCTAGTAGAAACTTCAGGTGTTGGTTCCTTAATCTTCTCCCCCTTTTTGGCTTCATCCACTTCTGGAAGCCTTAGAGAGTGAGAAGTTGCAGCAGACAATTTTGCAAGCTGATCTTGAGTTTGATCCATCTTCTTGTTCAGCTCTGCAAGTCTTGAGTTAATCAACCCAAATTGGTTGTTTGCTTTCAACTCCCAAGCAGTTGTAAATGTTTTGAGTTGAGCAGTGATGATGTCCTTCATTGTCTGGAACAGGGGACCATCTGGGCTGCATAGCTGGTTCAAGTCTATGCTTGACAGCCCAGTGAATTGGGTAGGTTGTTTTTGTGAATGAGGTGTTTTTGGGTGATCTTCAGATTTTTCTGAAGATGCCACTTTTGGGGAATGTTGGGCTAAGTGGTCTTTAACCTGATCCTTGGTGACCAGCTTCTTGAGCTTGGAGACCTTAGATGCAGGATCTTCAACAACAACCGTCAATTCTTTCTGTGGAATGTTTGATTCATCATCCAAACTAATGGAATCATCTGAATCCCTGATAGTGTCCTCAGAGAGGGCAGGATCAGTTGTATCATGAGCTAGCTCCAAACTAGTCTTCTCATGAACCTCTTTTTCTTGGAACTGAGGTTTTCCTACTTCAGGCATTAAGCCTTCATCAGTAGTTGCCAAATTTGAGGTCTTATATATGTTACTACTATCCTCAGGTTCACCACTGGGTGATAAATGAGTAGTAGCAGCCTCAAAAGTACCAAGAGTTTCTAAGTTTGGGCTTATAAACTCTGGTCCATCCTCATCTCCCTGGTTTGGGCTAACAAGGTCCACATCCATGTCAAGTTCTGAAGGCATCTCCCCAATTTGATGTGTTGCTGGGGGAGTGACATGTGTTGGATGGGATCCTTTTAGTCCTGAGAGAAGCTGGGCTATTTCAATGGTTGTGTGTGAGGGTTCAGGTTCAGTAGTTGTAAGGGGTTGGTGTTCAGTAGTTTGTTCTGGTTCAGGGTCAGCAGTTTCAAAGGTTGGGTCAGTAGTTACAGTCTTTTTAAATCTTTTTCTTTGAAAAATAACTGTAACAGGTTTTCTTTTAGGAGGTGGAGAAGGTGTGTGCTGAGAGGATGTTTCAACCACATCCTTATCAAGTGCAGATTGCACATCAGCAGTTTCAGGGATCTCCACTTCCTGAACTGTCTTTTTCTTTGGTTTGGTTGGTTTTTGTTTTTGCTGTTTAGGCTTTTTAGACTTCTTTGTTTTGGGTTTGGAAGATGTGGGTTCCTCAGGGATTGGTTGTTCTTCCCTTTGGTCATCTTCTAGCAAAAGTGCTGGTTTATTGTGCCTTGAGAATACTTGTGAAGTCAGTGGATTTAAAGTTGTTGACTCACCCACAAGTACTCCCTCACCAAGTTCTTTGATTATGCACTGCATAACAAATCTTGGGTACAGTAAAAACTTCTTTTTGTCATTTTGATGGTGCAGAACCAACTCATTGAAAAACAGTTTTGATGCCTTGAAAGGTGTTTCATTTATTATTGAATGAAAAATAGGTTGAAAAGTTGAAGGCATCTGATCAATAGATCCAGTTTTTGGACTTAAGCACATAATGATATAATGAAATAACAGTTTATATTTTGGATCAAAATATTTCTTATAAACTGTAGCTTGTGCCAAAGTACCTTGATAGCCACATTTTGTCATGGTCAGATGAATATCAGAATTTGAGATGTGCTCAGGAGCATTAGAATCCTTCAAACCAAGTCTTATGCTTAGAGTTTCTGGTGATATGGCCATCAGTTTCCCTTTTATAGATGATTTGAGGGAAATCACTTCATTATTAACAGTCATCGTCTCTGTATTAACCCAGAACTCATTGAGAGTTTCTTCATGTATAGGAGGATCAATGGTGAAAGCTTCATAATATTGGGATTTCATGATGAGATCAATGATTTCATCATATTGGGACCATGCTTCATCTTTTTCAAAGTAGCCTCTTTGATTATGTCCCTGTTTTAGAACGAGAGCCATGGATGTTTTGATCGAACAGTATTTTTAGGTTAGAGAGGGGGTTTTGGTTTTGCTTTGAGAGAGAGAGAGAGGGAATTTTGCTTTTTGAATTACCCTTTTTAATGAAACTGCTGATGAAGAAGGTTTCTTCATCAGTGGTTTTGTTCATCTCTTCAGCAGTTTCAACTGCTGATGAGAATGACTTGTAAAACACTTAAATAACTTCTGATTATCATCAGTAGTTATTTCCATTTTAAAAATTTCCCATTTTGATGTTTATCAGTAGTTTCTCATTCTCAAAAATTGTTCATCAGAGGTTTGTGACAGATAAGTATGTAAGTGAAAAATAAAATATGTGCAGAACTAACAAGTGAAACACTTACAGACTTTCTTCCAAATTTAACATCCCAAGCATGGATACTAACCTCTGAAAAGTAGTTGAATCAAGGGGTTTGGTGAAAATGTCAGCTATTTGATTAGCAGTTGTGACATGCTTCACCTCAATCTTGCCTTTTTCATAGCAATCTCTTATGAAATGATACCTGATTTCAATATGTTTAGTTTTTGAAAACTGAACAGGATTTTGAATGATGCTAATGGCAGATTTGCTGTCTACTAAAAGTGGAGTCTTGGTCTCTTTGATTCCATAATCAATCAGTTGATATTGGAGCCATTGTATCTGTGAAGTACAGCTTGCAGCAGCAATGTATTCAGCTTCAGCTGTTGAAGTTGCCACAGATGTTTGTTACTTTGATTGCCAGGACACCAGACAGTTTCCTAAAAATTGACAACCACCAGATGTTGATTTTCTTGACATTTTGCACCCTGCATAGTCACTATCTGAAAAAGCTGTTAATTTGGTATTGCTTGAAGCAGGATACCAAATTCCTAAAGTAGGAGTTCCTTTCAGATATCTGAAGATTCTTTTGACTGCAATTAGGTGTGATTCTCTTGGTGCAGATTGGTATCTAGCACAGACACAAGTTGAGAACATAATATCTGGTCTAGAAGCAGTTAAGTACAAAAGAGAACCTATCATACATCTATACATGGTTTGATCAATATGTTTCCCTTGATCATCTGGTTCAACTTGTGTGATTGGTGTCATGGGAGTGGAACATGATTTACAGTCTTGTAAAGAAAATTTGTTTAATAATTCTTTAACATATTTTGATTGATGTATAAATGTTCCATTTGATTGTTGCTTGATTTGCAGTCCCAAAAAGTACTGCAATTCTCCCATTGTACTCATTTCAAATTTTGATTGCATGAGTTTCTTAAAATCTTCATACAGTTTTGAGTTTGTTGAACCAAATATGATATCATCAACATAAATTTGAACAAGCAAGACATGATTTCCAACATGTTTTATGAAAAGAGTTTTATCAATGGATCCCCTTGAGAAGTGATTCTTAAGTAAAAAGTTTGAAAGTGTTTCATACTGGGCTCTTGGAGCCTGTTTTAGCCCATAAAGAGCTTTGTCAAGTCTGTAAACCCAGTCAGGATGAGAAGGATCCTCAAACCCTGGAGGTTGACAGACATACACTTCTTCTTTTATTTTTCCATACAAAAATGCACTCTTGACATCCATTTGATAAACTTTAATGTTGTTAGAAATTGCATAAGCTAAAAATAACCTGATAGCTTCAAGTCTTGCAACTGGTGCAAAGGTTTCATCATAATCAATTCCTTCCTCTTGAGAATAACCTTGTACCACCAATCTTGCTTTGTTCTTGATGATCATACCAGCTTCATCTGATTTGTTTCTGAAGACCCATCTTGTACCAATTGGTTGCTTGTTTTGAGGTAAGGGACAGATTTCCCAAACCTGCTGTTTCTTGAACTGAAGCAACTCTTCTTGCATTGCTTGCACCCAATTGTTGTCTTTGAGGGCTTCTTGATATTTCTTTGGTTCCAGCTGAGAAATGAATGCTGAGAAAAAGCAAAAGTTGGAAAGCTGGTTTCTTGTAAGTACCCCTGAGGCAATATCACCCATGATTTGATCCAATGGATGATCCTTGTGCTCAATCAGTTGTTGTAGACCTGTACTAGAGGATGGCTCTACTGTTTCTTCAAATAAACCACTGAGATTGATAATATCTGGTTCAGCTGTTGTTTGAGGTTCAGGAGTTTTAGGTTCAGCTGAATCAGTACTTTCAAAGAGTTCATCAGTAGTTCCTGAAGTTGAAGCTTTTGAAACTTCTGAAGGTTTAAAAGTTGATCTTCTGACTGTGTTTGGAGTCCATGGTGCAGGACTATCATCTTCAAATCCTTGAAAACCATTTTGAGGAGGTTTGGATGATTCAACAGTCTTTTCAGGTCCGAAATGAAAGTTGTCAAGATCAAATAATTCAACAGGATTTGCTGGAATAAGAGTGTGTTTTGATTCATTGAACTTGACATTCAGTGTTTCTTCAACTATCTTGGTTCTTGAATTAAAAACTTTATAAGCTTTTCTCAAAGGAGAATAAGCAAGAAAATAACCTGTATCAACTTTTGCAGCAAATTTTGAGATAGAGTCTTTGATGTTGAGGATAAAACATTGACATCCAAAAGCCCTGAAGAAGGAGATAAGGGGCTTTATGCCATGAAGAATTTCATAGGCAGTCTTGGTATGTCTCTTGTTGATAAGAACTCTATTCTGAACATAACAAGCTGTGTTGACTGCTTCAGCCCAAAAATACAAAGGTAGGCCTGAATTAGCTAACATTGTTCTAGCTGCTTCTATTAAGGTTCTGTTCTTCCTTTCTACCACACCATTTTGTTCAGGAGTTTTGGGAATGCTGAACTGTCTAACAATCCCTTTAGACAGACAGAATTCATCCAGAGTTTTGTTCCTGAACTCTGTCCCATTGTCACTCCTGATGACTTTGACAGAAAAAGAATATTGCTTCTCAACTTGTAGAATGAAGAACTTGATGATTTCAGCTGCCTCATCATTGGAATATAAGAAGAAGACCCATGTGAATCTTGAGTAGTCATCAATGATGACCAAACAGTACTTCTTCTTACCAAGGCTCATAATTTTGACTGGTCCAAACAAGTCCATATGGAGTAGTTGAAGACATGCAGTTGTTTTAGATTCTTCAATGTACTTATAGGAGGACTTATGCTGTTTACCTTTTAGACAGGAAACACAGTGTTCTTTACACTGATATTCCTTCAAAGGTAGACCCCTGACCAAGCCCATTTTAGTGACTTTATTGATGGTTTTAAAGTTCACATGGCCAAGTCTCCTGTGCCAGAGATCATTTTCTGAAGTTGATGCCTTTGAGAAGAAACAGGCAGTTTTATTCAATACTTTGTCTTTTTCAATGTCCACTGCATAGACATTGCCACATCTTTTGGCAATCAGCAAAGTATGATCTTCAATGATCTTCTCTATCAACTTCTGGCCTTCTGGTGATATGATCTTGCATGCTGTCTTGGTGAAAAAGGAAGAATATCCTTTGTCACACATTTGTGAGACAATCAGCAAGTTGTACTCAAGGTTTTCAACCAGATTGACCTTGTCAAACTGCATTTTGCCTGAGGATACATTGCCATATCCTAGCACATATCCCTTGGCATTGTTCCCAAAGGACACAGATCCTTCTCTTTGACTGATAAAATTGTTTATCAGGTATCTGCATCCAGTCATGTGCATTGAGCCTCCACTATCAACATACCATATGCTATTCAAACCTCTGGAGACCCTCTGCACAAGATAGCAAATTAGTTATTTTTGGCAACCCAAGCCAAATTGGCTTTGGGTTTGCTCTTGAGAACAGGTGCAGCTTGTTGTGGACCAATTTTAGAAATCCATGTCTTTTTGGCAATGGATTTGTCATTAAGAACAATGGTGGGTTCTTTTTGGTGTCCACCATCAACTTTGGTCATCAGAAGTTTAACCAAATTTATCAAATCTTTAACTTCAGTAGTTTGTGAAACTACTGATGAGTTAGGTGTAACTTCTGAAGATGAATTTTGAGAAGAAGACTTTTGTTGAGATAAAAACTTCTTCTTAGAAAGGTTTTTGTTTGATTGTTGTTTGTTGGGAAAGAAAGTATTTTCAAAATTTTGTTTTATCTGTTTTCCCATAATCAGTTGTTGTCTTTGCTTGTTTAACTGATTTACCTTTCTATATCTACAAAGTTCAGTTATGTGGTTAAACAGACCACATATTTCACATGCTTTTGCCTTCTCTTTCTTTTTAGATAAGTCAAGAGAGTTGGAAGGCAATTTACTGACAATCTCAGCATTTTGAAATAGGTCATCAGCAGTTTTCAGGATCTCAACTCTTGATGTAGTTGAAACTACTGATGGCTTATTGTCAGTTGTTTTAACTTCTGAAGTACTTTCCTTTTTGAGAAAGTTCTGATGGTAGGATGTGCATTCCTCCATGTCAGAAGTTTGAATCAATTTCTTCCCATCATTATCAGTTTTGTGGGTGAAATTTGTTGGTGATTCAGTGTGGGTATACCCAATGCCAAACTTAACATTTGTTGCAGTTTGTTTGTTAAGTAGCATTTGGTACCCTTTACAAGACTCAACCCATTTTTCACAATCAACCTTGGTGTCAGCAAGCTCTTGTCTGGCATTTCCTAGGTTGTCTATCATTGTTTTAATTTGTGCTTGGGTTTCTATGGATTTATCAGTCAATTTAGAAATTTCTTTATTTTTCAAAGCAATTTTTCTTTCTAAATCACACTTCATTTGGGTGTATTTTCTTTCCATATCATTAGATTTGCCTTGTAAATGCACATTTGTTTCTCTTATTAAAGCAAAAGATTCTTTGCAAGATTTAGAGCAAAGCTTTAAAAGAGATTGTTGTGATACCTGAGTGAGTGCAGAATTTGAAGAATATCCTTCAAAAGCCATTAAGGCAAAGTTCTTTCTGCCATTATCAGGTTCTCCCCAGTTGACATCATAGACTTTATTGTCTGCATCCTGACTGCATTCAGATGTGTCATAAGGAAGACTGCTCCAGTCAACATACCCTGATGTAAATAAGCTTTGTTGCTGAGGGGGTTGTTGAGTTTGTGCAGGTTGTTGAGCAGTTGGAAAAGGAGGCATCAGCTGCTGTTGTTGTTGAGCAGGCATCTGGACATATTGTACTTGTGCCACATATTGAACTTGTGGAGCTTGTGCCTGTACAAAATGAGCACTCCCTTGAGTTCCATTATTCCTAATATAAGAGGGGTTAAATTGATTTCCAAACATGGGTTGGTTGTAGCTAGAGCTTCTACATTCTCTAGCAAAGTGTCCCAACTTTTGACACTTATGACATCTCAGTTTAGATTTGTCAAAACCAACTTTTGTTGAATTGTTAAGTCCTGGAAATTTCCTTCCTGACCTTTTGTAAAATTTGTTAGTTTTCATGCTTAACAAGGCCAGTTGGTGTAATATCTCCATTTCTTCCAAGTCATCACTGCTAAAATATTTTAAATCATCCATGATGAAACACATGTCGTCAGCAGTTTGACTTAGTTCTTCATTGTCATAAGCTGGGAAAGATCCATCTGATGAGATCCCAGCTGTTATGTCAATGTGGTCAAAAGAACCAAAATTATTAGAACAAGATGGTGAGTCATGTCCTAATAAGGCTGTGCTACCTGGAGTATAGTCATCAGCAGTTTTACCATATTCTTGTAACTTTTTCTTTTGATTGATTTCTCTTTCAAAAGTTAGTAATTTTCCATGTAACCTTGTTAGGTTCAGGGTGTTAAAATCTGAACTTGTTCTGAGGACTATAGAATAAGTTTCCCATTTTGAAGGTAAAGACCTTAAAAATCTATGTAACATAGATTCATTTGTATAGGTCTGATTATTTATTTTTAACTCAGAGATGAGTGAAGAAAATCTTTCAAACTGTTGTGTTAAATTTTCACCATCTATGTGAGTAAAAGTTTCATATTGTTGAGCCAGGATTTCTCTGATGTTGGCTATCACCTCTTCAGTTCCTGCAAACTGTTCTTTTAGGCAATCCCACAGCTCTTTGGCACTTTCACAATGTAAAAGCCCAGCATATATTTCATTTGGGAGAGCCATAGCCAACATAGAAAAAGCTTTTGCATCTAGCTCAAATTTTTGGAAATCTTCTTCAGTGTAGTCTTTTGGATCTTTTGGTCTCTCAGTTTTTCCCTCTGGATCAGTAATAACTGGTCTGTGAGGTCCAAAAACTACAGACCTCCAGCAACCGGTATTTGTTTGAGAAATAGTGTGTGCCAACCTTTTTGACCATATGTTATATTCATTTCTGACTAACATAGGAGGTTTGTTGGCAGATCCAGTATTATAGGGGTCCATTTTTAAGAAGTTTGGATTTGTCAATGCTTCTTTAAAGTGATGGATGAAAAAGTGAGCCTTTTAATCCTTTATTGGATATCAATAAGAGCCTGTGTCTGATTCTCAATTTGTTAGATTTATATTTGATCAGATTAACCAGTGCTCTGATACCAATTGTTGGATCAATGGCCTCTTTAGTGAACACTTATGTGTTTACAGATTTATATGAGAGTTATTAAGCAGCGGAATAATAAGTGTTCTAAGATTAAAAGATCACTTTTAAGAGGAGTTATTACTCCCCCTTGACTGAGCAGTTAATGAGAAACAATAAATACAGTTCAAGTATAAAGCTGTAAATTCAGTTTATGTTTCTCAGATGTGAAATGGATTATAAGTTAAAAGCCTTGAAGGTTTTCAATTAATTTTAAAGTAAATCACATGTATAAAATAGATGAACAAACTCATCTATTTATAGACCAACATACAAAACTGTTGTCTGAAGTAATCTAAGATATTTAGCTAAGATACTAAGCTTAAGATAAGGTTACAACAGTCTGTACATTGAAACTTGAATCAAGACTTTAACAAAACAATATAATACTAAAACTACTGAAGTCTAAGTCGGTTAGAAGCTTCTGATGTCAAAGTGCTGATGAGTGACAAACTGCTGATGAGTAGTTTGTCTTCAGTAGTTCTTCAGTGTAGTGTCTGGTTAGACTTCAGAACTTCTGATGGTTAACTCTTCAGTACTTTGCCATTTTGTTCTTCAGTACTTCTGATTTCTTCTTCAGCAGTTTCTTCTATACTTAGGCAGAATATGATTTGGACTAAGGTTATCAAAAGGTGGTTTCTTCAATCCTCTTTGTCCCAACAGAATTGTTGAACAAAGTAAAGTTGAGCCTAGCGCTAGTTACATGATGCAAACCAAGTAGGTTTGTGTTACCTTGATTGCTAGTAACTTATAGTTGGTGAACATTTGTTTAGTATAACTATCTAAGTGCGTGAGCACACACGACACTCACATCATGTATAGGAAGTGATCAGTTCATAACTTCTAAATATTGCGGGAACACGCGAGAAGCAAGCTAATATCACATGATCGAGCAACAATCTTCTAGTAGAGGTGACTACCCAAAGGATTAATCAGTTAATTGGAAGTTTTAATTAACTAATACTTATCTTACCCATCAATGAACATCCCTAATTGTTGGAGTTTAACGATGTGACATTCATTCAAATTGAAGATTAAGTTAATCATTATTTATTATAATTTTTTTAACGGCTCACTGTTTTTTTACACGTGATGTGAAAGCTTAACTCAATGGTAATCAAGTGTTCCACTAAAGTCACTAAAACATTATGAGGTGTTCCAACCTTGTGATTTTCTTCTTCTTTTTTTTTAATATTTATATCTTATAAAATTAACTGAGACAACTGAAACATATATGAATCTTTGTTATTATTTATGATAACTTTTTTTTTCGAATTAACTTGCAATACAAGGTGACAACGAAAAATAATCACCAAATAATAAGCAAGTTTTAGACTTGTTCAATTTATTTCAAATTTGAAAAATAAATACTAATGATAATAACTATGATTCATATATATTTCATTTCTCATTATAATTTTAAAACTAAAACTTTCTAAAAATTCATAAGATTAAAACACCTAAAGGATGAAGAAAAATTGAGTGGCTTTAATAATTAGAAGGTATATAAAGAAGATCAAGACGGACTTGAATATCAAATCATGAGGCTGACTGGCTGAGTTAATCAAGATAAAAGTCAAGTCTATCATGACATATTGACATTTGAAGTTTGAATTTTGGTGACTATTTTGTGGTGGTAGTTGGCCGTATGCATCAAGTATGAGTTCAAATAATAAGCCAATAATAATGCCAATCTCATGAGAGTAATTAGTTATAGTCCAAAGTTTGAAATGGAACTAATTAAGTAATTAGAGGCCAAACCATGATTAATTTTAATGTCAATTTGATTTTGTAATACTAGGAAGTCAACTTAACAGTTATAAAACTATGATTGCACCATAAACCAATTTATCACTCGGTCCATGGGATTCTGTACAAAGTGCAGATAGGGTGTCAATCTTGTAGGGTTGACGGTTTTTAGCTTGGCATGTTAATACATATATAAACATGTCAAACATCAAACCTAACTAAAATCATATAACTCGAACCATTTATCTAAACATGTCAAGCGGGTTGTTAATCAGGTGTAATCAAGTTCTCAACGGGTTAAACGAGTTGTAATAAATGAGCTAACCATATAAAAAATATATATTTCGTTATCATTTTGTACGAGTTGACGGATTCACAAAACGTGACTTCCAAAAAACTTAAAACCTAATTGTTTTCATATCGTGTTAGGAATTACCAACGATAAGAGAGTAGATGAGTCAATGTTTCATCAACAAAGAAACAGGCAGAAACTAGAGCAACACTTGATGAAAATAGGCAGACTTGAAGTTGGCATTGATTGCATTGACAAAACTTAACAGTACAACTATTTGTCTTCACAATTTTCCTAAATACATTCTTGTCTAACAAATTCATAAAACCTACAAACTAAACAAACTCCTTTAGACAATTTTAGGCATTTCACTCTTTTTTTTTCGAAAATTTATTTCTATCATCCAAATCAATACAAGAGCAGACTCATCTAAACTAATTTGCTAATATGTCAGCTACACTATATATGAAATTACAAAGACCGTGCGCGATGGCCTCTCACATCTCCATTTGCATACCCGAAGATTGAAAATCTTGATATTATGACAATAAGAATCTCAAAGAACTAGCCTACGTTTCATCGTTTAGGCCCCTCTGCAAAATCAAAATGTTGTCTGGTTGGTATTATATCTTTGACAAATTTGGTTGGATTATTAATCAAAGCACTATCATATGACCAAACAAAAAGATTGTTACCTTGACGAATTCAGGTTCCGACTGCAGATTTATTAACAATGTCTTCACTAAATTCGCCAAATATATTCGGGCAATCCTCCCAGTTTTGTTCTTCTTTTTTCTCCCAATATCCACCTGCATATTTATAGGTGCCATTTTCGCCATCTTTTTCAAACCACCGTGGCTTCCATCCATTTTCTTGTAATTTTCTTGACTACAAGATTATAGAGCATTGTGATGATGCAACATGTCACAAAAGAAAAAAAGTCAGTATGGTCAAAGGCATGACATGTCAGCTGCCAAGTCATCATTTGGCCTGATAATCAGATCAGATTTTTTTTATCTTAAACTTTTGAAAGTTTGATCTGATAATGGGTGCCAAAAAAGTTATGTTTGACCTGCCATGTCATCTTATAAAAATTAAAGGAAACATGAGATGCATACCATTCTCTGCCTTGTTTCGAGCCGTAGCTTCTCAGCATTTGCCATGTCATATTCGCCATTCTCCAGATGCCTTTGGTCTGGTCTAAGTCTCGAATCAGTGGGAGGAAGTTTCTCCTTAACCGTTACCAAACACCACAATCACTCAATCAGTCAACTCAAACAAACACACACACACACACACACTGATTTACTAAAACACGTAAAACGTGGCATATCTACCTTCAATCCTGGTGTTAGCTCGTTTAAAGTGATAGCGAACGAAGTTAAATTATATCGTGTGAGATTAACAGGTGGCAAAGTCCTTTTCCACAACAAATTTGCATTGACCATATCTTTTGTCTTGCTAGTTCCCTCTCCATTTACATAATACATGCTATCATCCCATTTCCCGAATAATGTAGCATGTTTTTTACCATCTTTATCTTCGACAAACCCATGTACCTATTCAAAATCAGTCCACAAATATTAAGAAAACTAATAACATATTATGTCAAGAACACAAAAAAAAAAAAAAAAAAAAAAAAAAAAAAAAAACAGTATTTTATCATATTTGATTACCTGGTGAGGATTCCTTTCAAGAATAGACTGTTCTTTAAACCTGAGCTTGCAAGATAACTCCCGGTTACCACGAATATGCATCAATCCATGATGATCACAATATACCTTTCCTAAAATTAGATTATAAATGCCGGTGGTGACCTGATATAAGTACATAACAAAAGTTAAATTAACTAGAATAATGTAAAAGAATAAATAGAGACATGAAATTTTGTAGTTTTTTTTTTACCTTACTCCATTGGAAAACTTCACCATCATCGAATTCGAGGGTCAAAACTCCAACTGGGTCAAGTTGAATTGATCTACCCCAAAACTTAGTTCTTATATTGCTATCTCCCCAAAATTTCCATCCTTTACCTTCACAATGGCAAGCTATCAAGGTCGGATGGTGACTAACCTGTGTCATGATCATGAATAATAAATTATTGCAAATAAAACCAGTTTATATCATATTTCACAAAACATCTTACGTTATTTCACAAAAAGATTCTTTTTTGTCATTTTACTTATTAAACTCTTGAATAATCAAATTTTGTAAAATGCTCAGGCAATTGGGCGTTCTATTCTCATGGAGGACATGGGTGTAGATTTAGTAGTATGTTTAGTGGGTGTGTGAGTTAGCCGTTTAAATGTTTCACATTGAAGCACCCGTTAAGACTATTTCTACATCATGTTTATTCAATATCACATAATCTCATTCAAAATGCACATTGAAGCAGCCGTTAACGTACATTAATAAAAAAAAAAGGTTAACTTATAACAACAAACCTTCTCAGAAAAGAAACGAACTCCTTTTTCAGGATAATCAGCTTCATAAGTTTCTCCTAATAAAGGATTAAATGGTTTACAATGCCGTCCTTCAGATGAAGCATACCCAGAAACAGCAAATGCTGCAACATTCAATAATCTTTGGAGACTGTTGCCCTAGGACAGCGACACATTACAAAAGTGTAAACATGCAATAATATCCAATATACTATATAACAAAACTATTAACAGGTTATACCTCTTTTCCATGCTGATATGCACGATCTAACAAATAAGAATACTCGAGATCTTCAAAACATTTTTGAAGAGATGAAATTGGCTCGTTAAAATAAACGGGTAGGCAAACTCTTGTTAGATCCTTCCCAACATTATCCTTAATCATTGACCATAAACTAACCCCTTTTTCTTTTTCAATGGGATCAGGAAGTTTTTTTCTTCTCTCGAATTGCAGTTTCTCGGTGTTTGTTTCACTCATAACATCAGATTGGTTTCTTACACCAGGGAAATGATCTTTTGTGTCAAAAAAGTATGTTTCTTCGTCTTCTGAAGCGTCTTCTAGCTCCTGCTTCTCCACGTCGTCAGATGATTCAGTTGTACTCCATTCTGAAGATTCATCAAACTTATGTATATGATTTATCAAAATATAAGTAATACCGCAAAAAAATGTGTGACAATTTACCACTATATTTTGAACGTTGAAGATCAGAAAACTCGTGTTGTGTCAATTGATACTCGCCTTCAGGAATTCCAGATGCTTCATTTTCAATATTAGCAGCCTGATAAATTCATACAATACCAACTTAATACAAATCAAATTTACCATTTTAACTTCAACACGCGAATAATCTTATATTTACCTCTAGCTGTCTCAACGTGTCGAGTAAATTAGAACGTTCTTCACAAAGAACACTAACTTGCCCTTGAATTTCTGAAAATTCTGACAGCATAATCTGCTCACAATCCTTAATCAGCGCCTCACTGGAGCCTTCATCAATTAACCGTTGCTTTAATCTCTCAGTCGACAGCGATATATCAGTCTGTATAATTGGCGACTTATCATTTAATCTTCTTAAAGAAAACAAGTTTCTAGCAGAAGCCAAAGCTTCTATCCAAGCAACTCTTTCCTCCTTCAAACAAGTCCTTAAATGAAGCGTTTTCGTAGCAGTAAATATATAAAACCGCCTACTATCCGATCTACTCTCTCGAAACGACGAAATCTACACCAATAAACAAACCAAACTTAAAAACATAATAGGTGGACAAAACAAAGCTCAACATAGGTTCAAATGTCCATTCAAGATTCAAGAAAAAGACAGAAAATGTCAAAACACATCCTTTTTGTATAGTCAACTCAACTTTTCAATAAAAAGTTATCCTCTTTAATCATTTTCATCCACCAATTCCAGCTTATTAATTAAACATTTAAACCAACATTAACCCAAAATAAATCCAAACATTAATCACCAAAAAAAGAAAGTGAAATAATGCACAACAATAATTTTATAAAAAACATGTAGTCAAAGTAACAAGTAGTTGGTCAAATGAAAGAGACATGCAAAAGACAAGATCTAAATGAAATGAGGGTATGAAACACAAGGACAAAGCTAAAAAATTAGTCCAGATTTTGATCAAATAAGCACAAAATATGGTGCTACTGTCACTCAACTCAACACTATTAGATATACAACAAGTAGGCCTGCCTTCAACAGACCCTATAAACCCATTGGATTGGATATGCGGCCCTCTTGACGTGACCCCAAGATCCACCCCCCTTTTTTTACCTCTTTTGTTTCATTTAACATAATCTCACACCTCAAATTCATAAATATTATAAATTTTATAATTAAATCATCAATCTTGTATAATGTAGATTCAAATTACTGCTCATTTTCATACTCATTTTCGTTTATCAATCGTCTCGTGATATACTGTATAACTTAGATTCAAAGTGTGTGTGATCAATCAAGGCGGACCCGAATTTCGAGATGATTGATTCAATTCAATGCAGGAAATTTCACCTGAAGATCTGGGAACACTTTCCTAGAAAAATATCATTACTCATTTCAATCAAATTGAATTAATTTAAATTTTAAAAAAATTAAATACTTAATTTTGTTTTCAAAATTGTTTCCGATATACTCTGTGTTTCCGCCTTAGCTGGGTGTGACAGATTGATTACCTTGAGATGAACAACTCCGACGGTTTTCTGCGGCTTATTATTATTACTATTACTGTTACTATTATTATTACTGCTACGCCGGTTGCCGCAGCTATTAAGTCGTTTAAGTCTACCAACAGAAACATCACCAATAAATCTGACGTCATCACCAGAAGCAGCATTTTCCGACCTAACGATCTTGGAATAAGAAACGACACCGTTTCGTAAAACAAACCATCTGGGTCTCCATCCTTTACCATAGTTAGTCCATTTATAAAGAACTCCAGCAAAGCTACTGGTTCCGGAACCCGAATCCGATCCGGAAGATGGCCATTGACCCGCATTGACGTCGGATCTTAAATCAGCTACTGAACATGACCTCGACAATGACGTCATCGGTTCGGGTGAGTTGTCTCCGATCTCTGAGCTTTCGAGGGATACGCAGCAGAGTGGGTACATTTCCTTCACTCGCATTGTTTAATCTTAAAACCGAACTGAACCGAACCGAACCGGAAATGAATTGTAGAGGTTTGGTTAGATAGCGATCAAATCGCCATCTAGAATAATAAAAGTAATGTCAAAGTGAATGAATAAGGGATGGGGAGTTAGAGAGAGAGAGAGAGAGAATAGGTGAGAGGAAAAGGAGGGTTGGGTGGTGATATAATATAATAGTAATATATATATATATAAATATGTATGTATGGATACAGAGAGGATGAATGGCAAAAGTGTCATTTCAGGGAAACAACCATGGAAGTAGAGTTTGTTTGTTTGGTGGAAGTGAGATTATTTACAAGGGAAGAGAGACTCCATCTTCTGTCAACAGAGAGAGAGAAAGAGAGATAGAGAGAGAGAGAGGGGAACAGAGGTACATGCAGATACATACATATACACATACACAATGTTTATGTGTATATGTGTGAGTGTATATCATTTTTAATTATTTTCTCCATACTAATTGTGAAATCTAATGATTTAAAAAAAAAAAGTTTGATGTTTTGGTATGGAACTATGAAGCCAAATAATTTCTTCCATTTATCATCCTTTCAAAGTAGAAAGATTTCGAAGGAGGAGATTTTTTAAACATAAAATATATTTTTTTTCGTTTTCTTCAAACTTAGGAACATCTTAGTTAATTAAATACGGGTCATACTATTTGGACACCCCAAAAAGTTATTTGGACACCCTAAGTATGCTTCGTATAGAGTTATATGGGGCATATTGGTGTGTAATTTTTGTCTTTTAGCTATCTGATGTTGACTAACACTGAAAACAATAAAGTTAATACTCCTCATATAGACCTATATGAGGCATATTGAAGTACAATTTTTGTCTTCTAGCTAATTAATGTTGACCAACACAAAAAACAATAAAGTAATATGCCTCATATAGATCAATATGAGGCATATTATGGTCTATTTTTATTTTTTGTATATTTTGATTTTTATTGTTTTTAAATAACTAAAAATACTAAATTAACTTAAAAAAATCCAAAAATTGACGAAAAGTTAGTTATATTCATTCCAATATTATTTTAATTAAATTACAACTTTTTGTAACCAGTATTATTTTATAAAAAATATTTCTTTTGTTTGGTTTTGTTTTGGTTGGTATTGAAGATGTTTGTTCTGTTTTGGTGAGTTTGAAGAAATTATATAAACAATACAAAGTTTGAAGAAGTTATAAGATTTGTTTGAGAAAGTGTTTTTTTTAAGTCGATTGATCGTAGTATTTAATACATTTGAAACAAAAGAAAACAAACATCTTCAAAACCAACAAAAACAAACCAAACAATTAAAAAAACGAATATGTCTCATCTTTGTAAGAAAAAAAACGTGTTCGAAGAAAACGTGTTCGAAAAAAACGTGTTCGGAGAAAAAACGTGTTCGAAAAAAAAACGTGTTCGAAAAAAAAACGTGTTCGAAAAAAAACGTGTTCGAAAAAAACGTGTTCGAAAAAAAAAACGTGTTCGAAAAAAAACGTGTTTGAAAAAAAAACGTGTTCGAAAAAAAAAACGTGTTCGAAAAAAAAAACGTGTCGAAAAAAAAAACGTGTTCGAAAAAAAACGTGTTCGAAAAAAAAACGTGTTCGAAAAAAACGTGTTCGAAAAAAACGTGTTCGAAAAAAAAACGTGTTTGAAAAAAAAACGTGTTAGAAAAAAAAACGTGTTCGAAAAAAAAACGTGTTCGAAAAAAAAACGTGTTCGAAGAAAACGTGTTCGAAAAAAAACGTGTTCGGAGAAAAAACGTGTTCGAAAAAAAACGTGTTCGAAAAAAAACGTGTTCGAAAAAAAACGTGTTCGAAAAAAACGTGTTCGAAAAAAAAAAACGTGTTCGAAAAAAAAAACGTGTTGAAAAAAAAACGTGTTCGAAAAAAAAAACGTGTTCGAAAAAAAAAACGTGTTCGAAAAAAAAAACGTGTTCGAAAAAAAACGTGTTCGAAAAAAAACGTGTTCGAAAAAAAAACGTGTTCGAAAAAAACGTGTTCGAAAAAAAAACGTGTTCGAAAAAACGTGTTAGAAAAAAAAACGTGTTCGAAAAAAAAACGTGTTCGAAAAAAACGTGTTCG
The DNA here is from genome assembly GCA_032199755.1 of Ambrosia artemisiifolia. NCBI lineage: Eukaryota > Viridiplantae > Streptophyta > Magnoliopsida > Asterales > Asteraceae > Ambrosia > Ambrosia artemisiifolia. The sequence continues at coordinate 49,630,370 of CM063522.1, read as the reverse complement.
AAAAAAAGTGTTCGGAGAAAAAACGTGTTTGAAAAAAACGTGTTTGAAAAAAACGTGTTTGAAAAAAAACGTGTTCGAAAAAAAACGTGTTCGAAAAAAACGTGTTCGAAAAAAACGTGTTCGAAAAAAACGTGTTCGAAAAAAAAAACGTGTTTGAAAAAAAAACGTGTTCAAAAAAACGTGTTTGAAAAAAAAACGTGTTCGAAAAAAAACGTGTTCGGAAAAAAAAACGTGTTCGGAAAAAAAAAACGTGTTCGAAAAAAAAACGTGTTCGAAAAAAAACGTGTTCGAAAAAAAACGTGTTCGAAAAAAACGTGTTCGAAAAAAAAAACGTGTTTGAAAAAAAACGTGTTCGAAAAAAACGTGTTCGAAAAAAAGTGTTCGGAGAAAAAACGTGTTTGAAAAAAAACGTGTTCGAAAAAAAAACGTGTTCGAAAAAAACGTGTTTGAAAAAAAACGTATTCGAAAAAACGTGTTTGAAAAAAAAACGTGTTCGAAAAAAAACGTGTTCGAAAAAAACTTGTTCGAAAAAACGTGTTCGGAGAAAAACGTGTTCGAAAAAAAACGTCTTCGAAAAAAAAAACGTGTTCGAAAAAAAAATTGTTCGAAAAAGCGTGTTTGAATTTTTGGACTGAATATAACTATTTTTTTTTGTTATTTTTTGGATTTTTTAAAGTTAATTTAGTATTTTTAGTTATTTAAAAACAATAAAAATGAAAATATATAAAAAAAATAAAAAAAGACCCTTACATGGGCCGTATTGCTCAATATGACCCATATCTGGGCACCCCCATATCAGTTTCCAAGCCTAGTATTGGTATTAATACTAGGCTTGATATGTCTCATATTGATCTATATGGGTCGTATAAGGTACCAAGTTGCAGCCAATCATTGCCTTGAAGTCAGTGTTCAGCTTTTTGTCATTTATATTCCTCATATAGTCCTATACGAGACATATACAGGGTGTCCAAATAGATATCAAGGGTGTCCAAATAGACATAGCCTTAAATACAAGGTGAAATCTCATGTGAAAATACGGAAAACTATATCATTTTTTAAGGTCTGTTTACTAAAGACCAAATCAAGAAGCCAATCATCTGTTGTAAGCAAAAATTCTGTATAGTAAGATCTGTTCCTTTGACGATACCAGTTAATCAGGGCCGGCTGGGGGGGTGAGCGGTGTGGTCACCGGCTCAGGCCCCGATTCTTAAATGGGCCCGAACGTTTTTAAAAAACATACGTATATGTATGTATGTATATATATATATATATATTAAATTCTATATTTAAGATATATATTTGTGTTTTTTACATTAAATTCTTGTTAATGGAGTTGGAAAAACCATGTTAATTTAATGTAGAGGTCTCAAGTTCAATTATTGGCTCTAGCATCATACTCAATTTTTTTATAAATCATTCCTCTTTACAAAATTTTGGTCCTAAATTTTTTTCGCCCGAGGCCCAAATTTTTTTTTGGCATTTTCGAAGACGGCCATGCAGTTGATAGATACTAATCAGATGTTTTAATACTGAAGGTTGTTACAACAACAGAGAGATAAATCAACAAACGCATCAAAAGCTCTGTTGGGACAACAGATATTAAAAAGAAACAGATAATCTTAACTGATATTTCATTACTCTGTTTACGAATATCTGTTGACTTGTCAACAAATTTGTCAAACAGTTGTTATAAGATTCAAACTTATTATTACAATTAAATAATTTCAATGAAATATCTAAGTTAACAAAACTACATACAAAATAGAAGACTTGTAAAAGAACAAATCCAAATATCTCTAAAAACTACTTTAATGCGAAGTAACACATTTACAATATCCAAGTTAACAAAATACATACAAAATACATCATCGGCGCTTATTTTTGTGTATAGTACTTATTTTTACTATTAAATAACTAAAAAATGTTACCCTTAATTTACATTTTGAAATTTTTTATTTTAACCAAACATTAAAAACTATTTAATTTTATAAAAATTACTCAATAAATCATTTGGGCTTTTTTTCCCTATAATTATTGTTTTTAACTATCACACTTATTATTGGTATTCCATTACTTGACTGAAAATATATTTTATAACAACAAAACTTATAAAAGAATATTATTTTTCCTATAAATAATGCTTTTAACTATACTTTTTTTTACCAATATCTGTTGACTTGCCAACAAATTTGTCAAACATCTGTTATAGGATTCAAACTTATTATTGCAACTACATATTTTCAATTAAATATCCGAGTTTACAAAACTACATGCAAAATAGAAATCTTCTAAAAGAACAAATCCAAATATCTCTAAAAAACTGTTTTTAATGCCACGTAATACATTTACAATATCCGAGTTAACAAACTACATACAAAATACAAGCAAACATAAAAGAAGTTTTCTAACAAACAAACCCCAGAGAATGATCTCCCGTATTGAAATAATAATCTCTTTGACCCATTCTACAATATTGAAAGATATCTTCATCTTGTTGTATACTCTGCTGTATAAAGATTGTTCACTTATAAACAGATGTTCACACACAAAGTCTATCATTGTTTAAAGTATCCTCATTTTATTCTATATACTTTTTACCACATTTGTTGACTTGTCAATAAATTTAGCAAACATGTGTTATAGCATTCAAACTTATTATTGCAAGTACATAATTTCAATAAAATATTCGAGTTAACAGACTGCATACAAAATAGAAGTATTTGATATACGTTAAAATATACATATTTAAATCCCCGATTAAACTCCCAAATTACGCGTTTTCGACCATAATTGCACGAATTCGGTACTTAACCGCTTCATATGTTTATTGCAGGTCTTAAACGACGTCCCACGAGCAAAGTTGAAGAAACCGGGCGAAAAGCGGACAAGACGGAAAGTTTCTGCAAAAATCAGCTAAGTCTGGAAATGGTGCACGGTCGTGCACCATAGCTGCACGCCCGTGCAGACTCATTTGGCTTGGACACAGAAGGCTGCACTGCCAGTGCGAATCGGGGTGCACATCAGGTTCTCGAGCACCCTGATCAGCACGGCCGTGCACGAGCCCGTGCGACCTGGAATCCTCGAGTGCACTGCCAGTGCACCAGGCAGTGCACTCCCAGCACTCGGCCACCACAGACCCGCACGCCCGTGCACCCTAGGTGCACGGCCGTGCACAAAATCTAGATATTTCCAGAAACGACCCAGCCACTTGCCCACTTGCACGTCAGCTCAAAAAGTTAAAGTGCACGACCGTGCACTTTAGGTGCACGGCCGTGCACAAAATCAAAATCTGTATAAGAACAGAGCACAGCCCACTGTTTCCATATTGGGTTTTCTCTGGGCGATTTCTGGACCGACGAAGCTGCTGGAAGGCCGTTTAACAAGCTTGGGATTCAAACCGGATCATCTAGCATCATCCAATCCATCACATTCAAGTTTTATGGTTTGATCTATTAAGCTTTTAGTTGATTCAAATCTGTTTATTTGAACTTGTTTGTGTTGTTTATGTAGTACAATAGTATCTAGTAATCGTATTTAGTAATCTTTAGTAGAAAAAACGATCCTTAGTATGTAATCATGTTTTGTATGAATTTGGCGTTTTTCATGTTTAGATCTTGATGATCATAGTGCAACCTTGTTTCGTTGTTGTTGGATTGATAGTTGTATTCAGATGACTTTTGCGATTATCGAATGTGTTAGGCGGATAAATGTTGAAAAACCGTCCGTTTAATCGTCCGGTAGTAGACTAGTTAACTTGTTAAATAGTTTACACCATGAAACTGTAACCGGGTATTGGTTTGGTTAAAGTCAGTCGAATAACGGTTAAAAATGCTTACCGGCACGTAAAAGGGTTTTAAAAGCCTAATGGTGTCGTTACCAGTCTTTGACACGGTTGATGATCTCTGGTAGTTATTTTGGTAAAAATAGCGATCTTAGTAGATCTGGGTTCAAAGTTGGTAAAATGGAATAGGTTGTGAAATGCTCTACTTTATGCTAGTTTAGGTGGCTGTATTGTGTATTCGGTATTGCTTTCCTGAATTAGTGAGGTTAGAATACTCTTAACAGATGACTAACTTATCTTTAGAAGATCTGCATGAGATAATATCAGCTGCTCGCTAATGAACGACTTGAAGTGGTTAACGTGTGTATTCGTGTTAGCTTTCTGTATAGTTGTCATGTTAGGATACCCGAGAGGGAAACTAACTGTCGGAAAATGGGAATGTTGATCACGCCTTTATTTCTATTTATATATATAGATGACATGCTAGGATTGGCGTATTATAGTCTATATAGTTATATTTTCTATTTGGAGTCTTAGTTACGTATTTACATATGTTAGAATTTAAACAGACTCACTTATCTTTTCCTACTGGTAAATCGGTGATAGAGTTTTAGTACAATTGCTCCGCGCGCGTCCATGGATCGATACTTGGTTCTTATCTATACTTACTACATATATGACAGGGTACACTTGCCCTATTGTGTGTGTTTTAATATTAAGGTCGAAACCATTTTTATAAATATTAAAGCAAAACGTGTGTTAAAATCAGTGCAAAATTATGTGTATATCCGCACACGTCAGTATTTTAAAAGAACAAATCCAAATATCTGTAGAAAACTGCATTAATATCAAGTAACAAATTTACAATATTCGAGTTAACAAACTACATCCAAAATACAAGCAAACATAAAAGAAGTCTTCAAACAAATAAACCATAGAGAATGATCTTCGTTGCCACTGTCATCGGAACAAAAACACAAACAAACGAAGTACGGTATTCAACTTCTGATGCACTTGCATCAAATATAATAACAACAAACGTCGACAACTCTTCGTTGTCATTCCTTATATAGATCGAGACATATGGTTTTGTTATATATCAATTAGTTACATATAAATCACTTGACTACTTATTATTTGCCACTCAACACTCTTAATGTTAAAATTGAAAACACGCTTCCCTATGTTAATTCAAAAGTTTCCCTCTTAAAAGTACAAAAGTTAGGTGCTTAACACATGTTTTTAAAAATTTTATTATCATTTATTTATCTAGATGAGATCATGGTATGGCCAAACTCTATAGAAAATTAAAAATTGATTTTATAGAGGGCTATATTACTTATAAATCACAACATCTGTTTTACAACATTTGTTGACTTGTCAACAGATGTTCTCAAAACAACTATCATACAATACAATTTCCAATCAGAAATTACCATGTGGAACGTAAATAAATCAATTAATAATAATAATAATAATAATAATAATAATAATAATAATAATAATAATAATAATAATTGCCACACAACACTTAGTATTTACCACTCAACACTCTTAATTTTCAAAATCATAACCACGCTTCCCTGTGTTAATTTAAAATTTTCCCTCTTAAAAGTTCAAAAGTTAGGCGCTTAACACATGCTTTTAAAAATTTTATTATTATTTATTTATCTAGATGAGATGATGGTACGGACAAACTCTATAGAAATTTAAAAACTGATTTTATAGAGGGGTGTATTAGTTATAATAAATCACAACATCTGTTGACTTGTCAACAGACGTTCTTAAACAACTGTCATCCAATACAATTTTTCAATTAGAAATTATCATGTGGAACGTTAATAGATCAATTATTTAATAATAATAATAATATTTGCCACTCAACCCTCTTAATGTTCAAAATCGTAACCACATTTCCCTATGTTAATTTAAAACTTTCCCTCTTAAAAGTTTAAAAGTTAGGGGCTTAACACATGCTTTTAAAAATTTTATTATTATTTATTTATCTAGATGAGATGATGGTATGGACAAACTCTATAGAGATTTAAAAACTGATTCTATAGAGGGTTGTATTAGTTATAAATCACAACATCTGTTGACTTGTCAACAAACGTTCTTAAACAACTGTCATCCAATATAATTTTCCAATTAGAAATTACCATGTGGAACGTAAATATATAAATCAATTAATAATAATAATAATATTTTCCACTCAACACTCTTAGAAATTACCATGATCATATTTTTTTAACAGTTTTTAAGATAAATTAACCATCTATTTCAGTAAAGTCTTCAGTTTATTCTATATTGTATTTACAAACGTCTGTTGACTATCAACAGATGTTACAAAAAACTACTATGGCAATGAAACCTATTATTGAATTTCCATAATTTTAATGAAAACATCCGAGTAAACAAACATACAAGATACAAAATACAGCCAACACATCACCACATAAACCTTTTTATAAACATAGAATATAGAAGTCTTTTAAAAAAAACAACTGTCGATATAGCTACAAATATGAACTAATACCAACTAATCTCGTAGAAAACTTGCAACTAATCTTGCTAATACATAAAAGTCAACTTTGATTGTAAGATGGAGAGAATGTTGCATGTCACTCTTGAATAGATGGAGCCATATTTGAGTTTGTATACTGTTGGTGCATTTGTGACCCTGGCTATGCAACTCGTATGGGCTTGGTCTAATAGAACTAGAATATAGGCGATTGTAGTAGCGCAGGCGACATGCCTGAGGCCCAGCCCAAGTTTAGTTAATTAGTTAGCCTATATATATTTGTGTAAGGGTTTAGGGTTTTTAAGAGAGAGTTGCAACAGTCTCTAGGAGAAGACTACTGTGTGTGGTCTAGTCCAGGTTGGCCTGAGGTTGAGCTCACCTCAGGCCGGCGTCCCATTCAACAACGTTTGTATGTGTGTATGTATGAAGAATCTGTGCCGACTTGTTTATCATATATGAAAGTAAGATTCTTGGTTTTACACATATATTATTTATCGTTTTATATATTCGGTTTGACGTCTTGTGGAGATAATCAGGAGCGTTTGGTGATGTAGTATTGGTCCGACACGTTCTAACAGTGGTATCAGAGCGAGGTTACGAATCGGAAGGTCTAACCGCCTCTCGATTCACGATTGCTCTTGATTTTGGGTTTTATTTCCGCTAAAACTCATAGAAGACGTGATACCGAGTAGTATTTGTGGTTCATAGCAGGTTAGTTTAAAAAAAAAGAAAAGAAAAAAAAAATCATGGTCGTGAATATTGTTCTTGAGATGTTCATATTGTTCATATCATGCTCTTAATATAATATGGATATTTGAGGTGCTATATGAGGTTTGATCCGAAAATGGGATGTTTTGGAAGTGGAGCTTGTTATGGGGTTGAGATGATCCGAGGGTTGTTTTGGTTCAAATTGGGAGGTTGTTACAAAATTAAAAAGGATGATACCTTTCCTAATTTTGTGCCATATTTATTTGGAAAATTGATTAATGATTGGAATATTATGAAAAAAAGTCAAGATTGGAGAATTAATTAGCGGATGTTTGAAAATTTTGGAATGATTTCTTCAAAGATGGCGCCTGTTTCTTTGGATGGTCGAATTCTTTTACTTACATGAAAGGGGTGCTGGCATTGAGTTTGAATTTTGAGGTATGGAATTTATTGCATTTAATGTGAGGTTCACTTTTCATTAGGTGCCAATAATCCGATAGAAGAGTTTTGGGTTGTGAATGGGGGAAACCAAAAATATACACGTCAATGCGGTAATATTTTGCAAAGAAAAAGGGAGAGATAATTATTTCTTTGGCAAAATTATTAGAGCATTGTTCTCTGAAAAATTAGATGTGCGAGATTTTGTTGAAGTATTTTTGCAATGAAACTGGATGTTCGTTACTGATTAGTTGAAGATTGAACCTTATCACATGCCGGTTACTTGGGTCCTTTATTAATCAGGCGTAAATTCTTCATAGGAGGAAAGATGCAGATTATGGTGGATATAGAAGTAATTTGGATAGACTTACATTGAGGGGGAGATTGGATGCGAAAGGTTTCGGGTATTCGGTGGATTTGTGAAGATATCAGACAGAGTCAGACACAGCTGATTGGGAGACGAAGATCAAGTCTTATCAGAGAAGAACTAAAATCATCAGTCAAGGGGGAGTTTGTTAGTGCATGTGTTTGTGACTGATGATTATCAGTGTTTGTCAGAGTTGATAGCAACGGTCAAGGGGGAGTTTGTTGGTGCATTTGTGACCGTGGCTATGCAACTCGTATGGGCTTGGTCTAATAGAACTAGAATATAGGCGATTGTAGTAGCCCAGGCGACATGCCTGAGGCCCAGCCCAAGTTTAGTTAATTAGTTAGCCTATATATATTTGTGTAAGGGTTTAGGGTTTTTAAGAGAGAGTTGCAACAGTCTCTAGGAGAAGACTACTGTGTGTGGTCTAGTCCAGGTTGGCCTGAGGTTGAGCTCACCTCAGGCCGGCGTCCCATTCAACAACGTTTGTATGTGTGTATGTATGAAGAATCTGTGCCGACTTGTCTATCATATATGAAAGTAAGATTCTTGGTTTTACACATATATTATTTATCGTTTTATATATTCGGTTTGATGTCTTGTGGAGATAATCAGGAGCGTTTGGTGATGTAGTATCGGTCCTACACGTGTCAACATATACACCCATCAGACTTCAAGAAATAATCTTGCAAAAAACTGCCACTCTTGAACCGTTGGTAATGATACAAATAATATTTTTCTTTGATTGTAAGAATCTTCCAAAAATCAACTTTCAAATATCAACACCTTTTTCACCCCAATACTCCTCAACTTTCAAATCAAGGTGCTTCCTCACATACCCTGTTTGCTAATGCAACAGACAAAAACTTCGACGACTATGCTTCAACTACACATCTTGAAAACAAACTCAAGACATAACTAACATACCTGTTGACCAGTACAACAGTGGTACAAAAAACACAGCAGTAAACAGAGACGGTTTTCTCAAAAGATAAGCGTAATGACGTAAAAGCATGATCGCAATCAGTGTCTTGCCTGACCCTATCTCCAAAAACACTATAGTGTTCTCCTTGATTTCTTAAGCTAACGCCTCTATCTGGTAACCATAAAATATTCACAAAAATAGTACATCAAGCAACACTCAAATTAATCAAACGCATAAGTTGCACAGACAAAAACTTCCACGATTACTGCACAGAGATAAATTTTATTTTTATTTTTATTATTATTATCGATTAAAATTTGGTTACCTAATGCTTGAATCTTTCGATTTGAATGTAGGTGTGAGAGACGCATTAATCAAATGCATAAGTTGTCTTTAAGAAAACAAATACATGCCTATCTTGATTTTGGTACTGCCACTGTTGAACCATTGGTAATGCTACAAATAATATTTTTCTTTAATTGTAAGAATCTTCCAAAAATCAACACCTTTTTCAACCCCAATACTCTGCTTGCTAATGGAATAGACAAAAACTTCCACGATTATTTCACGGAGATAAATTTTCTTTTTATTATTATGATCAATTAAAATTTGGTTACCTGATGCTTGAATCCTTCGACCTGAATATGAGTGTGAGAGAGAGCATCTATTATGATTTAATTAAGAATCCTGATAGAGAGAGAGCATTCATGAATAATTTGAGAGAGAGCAGCATATTATTTGAGAGAGAGAGACAAAGGTCACATTTATATATTTGTATAAGGGGTTTTGAGTTTGAAATTTGAATTTGAATTTGGAGCTTAAATATGGAGTAACAGTTGTATCCTTTTCATTCTCCTCCATTCTCCTTCATTCTCCTCTTCCAATCTATCTTGCTTTTATTTAGATTTGGCGATGATCTTGAGCATATCCTTTTCATTCTCCTTCGGCTGCTTTATTTCACCTTCATTCTTTGAAGTAGCAGCTTTTTGAATATCGAACGCTTTCACCAACCGAGAGATCTGCAGCTGCATTAAAGTCAACGCGTCTTCAGAAATAACAATAGTCGGATGTGAAACTTCTGGTTGTGGTGAGGATGATACAGGTTTATCAAAACTGGAAAGTAGATTCTTCAACGACTTTGAAACGTCTGATGGATTTTGTTGTGTGGTTGACGCTGATGGTTTCTTCTTAATCACTTCAACATCTTTCTCCACTCTCTGCTTTTTCTTTGCTGGTGAAGTGACTGGTGGTGTAGATGAGGCTATAGGAATCGTTTTACCCTTCAAGAGAATCTCTACATCTTTCTGCCTCTTGGATCTCTTAGTCTCCTTCTTTGACATCGTTTTAATACGCCCACATTTTGTTGATTTAGGAGTAACTGGAGAACCAAGAATATCAAGATCTTCTTCAAGAATCAAATCAATGTTTTCTTAAACATACCCACGGTGAAGCTGAGCAGCAGCAACTAACTCATCTACAATCGAAGGAGTAGCAGAATCAATAGTGGCATTAGGATTCGCTGCCTTATCAGTTTCATCATCATCATAAATCCATTCCTCTTCAGTTTTCGTATCCTCATCAATCAATAACGTCTTCTTCTTTCCTTTCTTCTTTGAAACAGATGATCCTTCAATCTCTTTTCTTTTCTTCGACTTTAAACCCTTCTTCACAAATTGTCTCTTCACTTTCTTCTTTTTCATCATAGGAACTAGTGGAGAATCAGAATCATAATCACTTCTTATATGCCTCCACCCATCTTTCTCAGGAGCTTTGAAACCAGGATTGATCAAATGTCCAAAAAATCTTCTAATGGGTGGTTTCCCCAACTTCCCCTTATATGTAGTCATCTTGTTCAAAGTCTTATCGTTCATGTGTTCTTGATTCAGGATTTGTGTAGGATCTTTCACCAAATTAGGATACTTATCAACAAAGATCATCTAAAGGAATCTTGGATACATAAGGAACTTATCTGTCTTTGTTCCATCAAACAGTTCCTTCATATGGTGAAACAACATGCCCGAGATGTTGAATTCCTTATTGAGGATTAGTACTACTGCCATGGAACATGTGGTATCACGTAAGACATCGAATCCTCCTCGAATTGGGGCAAATATGTGTATAATAACGTGTAGTAAATACTTGAATGTCGGGCACACGTTTGACGTAAACAACTGGCAATCAGTAATCTTCCCAGATATTTCATTCTAAGAAAACATCCCCTCTGTACAGACCATTGCAGCTTTTTCGGATCTGTCGCCTTATCATTTAGTCTTAGAACTCTCCTGAAGTCCTATTCGCCAATAATCATAATCTTGTCTTGCACTTTACTATGAATAACGAACTTCCCATCATAAAAATCAAGTTTAGCATTCCCCCAGAATTCTTCTTTGTGATCTTTGTATATGGTATGTGGTTGTGCAATGGCGAATGCTATCTGGGATCTCCTCAAATACTCGACAATTCCTTTAAACTCTTCATATTTGTCTTCTACTTCTCTAATGTATGCACAATAATTATGTTTCTTCTCAAACTTGAGTTTTTTGACTTCTGCCATTTCTTATTGTACAAAATAGATCACATAAACATATTAATTCGGATTCAAAATCAACACTTGAAATTTTGGTCATTTTTAATATTTGATTCGACCTATCGAGGGTCCGAACCAAAACTTATAAGCACGAATGAACACGTAAAAACTCATTCGACCCTATCAAAGGTTCGAGTGAATCTGTTAAGAATTTGAATTTTTGGTCTTGTTCTTTAGCTAGTTTTAATCCCTTATAATTGTTGTATTTAAACCTAAAATCATCGATCATCATTAAACAATCATCAATTTTATCAATAACACCTTAATCGATTGTTTTCATTTAAAAATTAGGGTTTATAATATCAAAATCTTTGTTTGTTTGCTAAACACCTAATTTTTGAATCATTCTCCCCCTAAAACTATCGATTGATGGTCTTACATGATCAAATCATGTCCAATTTCATGACAAATGGTCCAATTTTGAATTCTAGGGTTCGAAAACGAAAACCCCATTTCTGCTCAAAGCATCAGTCAAAAACAGCTCAAAATTGATCCACAAGTACCTGAGAACATGATGAACAAGATTACAATGTGTAAAAACAAGGGTGAAAAACTCGGGGTAGGGAGAAAGGATCAAAAGCAACTGTAACGTCGAATGGAATGAATAGGTTCGAATGGACAGATAGATATATAGCAAACTTGGTTCAACCTTTAGTGAGGTAGAATAAATTTCCAAGATTTTGGTTCGGGCTAATAAAAGCACGAATCAAAATCCTTAGGTTCGAATGGAATATTATAAAGGAACCAATTTTTCTTCGACCTTCCAAAAATCATGAATCAAACACAAAATTTTCATTCGACCTAATGAAATGGCGAATGGAAAATTTGGAAAACTTATTTTCACCAAAATGTCTAATTCGATCCACTTGTCATTTTCAAACCTTTAAACTTTCAAAAATTTTGATTCTTAAGATACAAAACTTGGATTAGTATGTCAAACTTCGGAAAATGATCGTCCTCCAACATCGGTTATCAAAAATAACACTGAAATATCAAAATTTTGGATTTTCTGAAGTTTATGCTAAATCACACCAAAAATCGTTTTGAGTTTTGCATATAATGAAGAAAATCAAACAGAAAGCAGTATGTAAATATATACAGACAATATTTTTGTGATTTTCCGATAAGAGGAGCATATCAGTTTTCGAGAAATCAAATCACACCGTTGTTCTTTAGCATTTTTAACATTAAAGACTGTGTGACTAGGCAATTGCTGATATTGTTGTCCACATAAGCTCACATGCCGACCGTTATGCAGTGCTTTAAAATGATACGCGTTAGATGTGTTAAAACTAACAAGCTTATGGTTCCTACATACATGACATACTCTCGTATCAAGGAATTTGCACAAAGCTTCATCGTAACGCGTGATTATGCCGTTGTTATCCGTAATTTACAAGGTATGAGGCACAGAGGTGTACATGTCAGTAAATCAATGCTACAAAGTAACATGTGCATTATACCAGGTTGAGGCTTATATCAATCATGATTTTCATCATAGATGTGATACGATGTAGCAAATGATCTTTGATCATTTTCATACATTTAAAGTTCCTCATTCGGTAACTTGGGTTTTGGCATCTACCCTCTTTGAAGATATGCTAACTGAATCTAGGTCTGTAAATCAATACGACGAAAGAGCAGTCAGGTTAATTAACATAAATACCCGAAACCTCTGATTTTGGCAACCCTATCAAACGAAATTACGGTACCAAGATCGTATGCCCATGAGGTGTTCAACCACATAGCAAGTAGTTCATTATGTTTTTATCACTAAGGGACGCAGTAATAGGTCTACGAAGCCTACCAACACATCACACAAAGTCATCACATGTCAAATTTAGACATTACAAATCTTTAGCATGTGATAGATCCTCACTGATGTACTATCATCTCCTCTTTTTCTCTAGGAAAAATCATTTTGGATTTTCTGATTTTTATGGTTTTTTATTTTTCAATTTTTTTTGGTTTTTCTAAAATAAGCTCCCCCTAAAATTAAAACATATTTTTGGATTTTTAATTTTTGAAAACAGAAAAACTAGAGAAAAATTGATAAACCGATGAGGATTTCAATCTTGCTTTTCTTTAATACTATTAGCTTTAACAAAAATTCGAAACTAGATTTATCAAAAACTTTGGTGAAAAGGTCAGCTCTTTGATAGTCAGTGTGGATTTTCACAATATCAGTCAATCCTTTAGCATAGCAATCATGAATAAAGTGACACCGTATTCGGATATGCTTAGCTTTAGAATGATGTACAATGTCTTTTGTGAGTGCAATGGCTGCTTCATTATCGCAATGAATTGGAGTTTTACGAAATTGTCGCGGATTTGTTGTTGAATCCAAAGCACTCGCGAACAGCAACTCGAGGCTGCCACATATTCAGATTCACACGTTGAAAGTGCAACGGACATTTGCTTCTTGCATTGCCACGTAATAAGACGACTCCCCAAAAATTGACATCGAGCCGTTGTGGATTTAGCGTCAATATCACAGCCACCAAAATCTGCATCACTAAAAGCAGTGAGGTCAAAGTTATCATCACTAGGATACCATAACCGGCGTGATGGACAACCGTTCAGATAACGTAGGATTTGTTTAACTGCAGTGAGGTGAGATTGTTTCGGCTTTGACTGGTATCTTGCACAAGACATGTAGCGAACATTATATCTGTTCGGGAAGCGGTCAATTACATTAACGATCCAACGATGGCTCTATAAATGTAAGGGTCAACGAGCTCTCCCTTAGCATCAACTCCAATTCTGTGATCAGGTTGTATGGGAGTGGCGATCAGTTTGAATCCTCCATCTGGAATACGTATTTTGTCTGGTGGATGAAAATCCCCGACGGTGTCTGATCCACCTGTAATCCCAGAAAGAATTGCATTTCTCCGATTGAGCTCATCTCAAACTTTTCCTGCATGAGCTTTTCGAATTCCATGTAAAGAATTTCGTTAGTCGACCCAAATATAATTTCAACTACTTATATTTGTACCAGGAGCAAATCACCCTCTGTTCTTTACGTGAACAGGGTACAGTCAACTTATCCTCTCTTGAAACCTATAGAAAGAAAGTATGTGCTGAGCTTTTCGTACCACTGTCGAGGGGCTTGGTGCAAACCATACAACGCGTTATTCAGTTTGTAGACCTTATCCCGGTGGATAGGATCCTCAAAACCCGGTGGTTGCCCAACATACACTTCTTACTTTACCACACCGTATAGAAAATCACTTTTAACATCCATCTAATACACCTTAAACTTCATGTAAGATGCGTAAGCAAGAAACATTCGAATTGCTTCTATACGTGCGACCGATACATAGACTTCGTTGTAGTCAATTCCTTCAGTTTGACGAAAACCTTGTACAACCAATCGAGCTTTGTTCCTGACAATCACTCCACGATCATCCTTCTTGCACTTAAATACCCACTTAGTGCCAATCTTCTTTCGATCTGGTGGTAGGTTAGTTAACGTCCACACTTCAAGCTTCTGAAATTGTTGAACTTCTTGTTGCATTGCACCCTCCCATGATTCGTCATTTAAAGCTTCCTTGTATGATCTTGGTTCAACCTATGAAACATAACAAGCAAACGACCAATCATTTTGTCCACCTGATTTTTGAATTTCCGAATAAAGGGCTAAGGCTCCAATATTATCATTTGAAGATGCACTTCTCAACTGTCCACATGTCATCACACTGCTACCAGGATCACCAATAACTTGTTCCAACGGATGATAAGTGTTGATCCGAGATTCCGGATTTGCTAGAATAGGAATCACCATCTAAGCATTAACATTTTCTGCTGAATCCAGATCATTACCCACATTTGATGTAGAAGATACATCGGTAGACTGATTTGGGTTCACTGGTGGTGATACGGTTTCTTGGTTCAAGACTGCTTCACTTGTAACTTCTTCATCATCTTACGATTCTGAAGAACCAAACGTATCTGAAACATCTTGGAACACTTTTTCTTCATTTGATGTAGAGACAGGAGCATTGGTGTCATTAGAAGCTGTGGCAGGAGGAGTCACGCTGATCGGACGCACCACTGGTGAAGTAGTAGCATTTTAACACTTGTAATATAAACGAAGAACATCTTCTTCAACCATTCTTTCTAATTGAATGACTTAAATAGTTCTTTGTAGTCAAACATCCAATCGGGTCCAATGCCGAGAGCATTTTGAGTGTATCTTTGAACATCCACATTCGACCACTCAACACATTTATTTCTTTTGTTGAAAACCCGCTTATTAGGAGTCGCGTATCCAACAAAATAACCTTCTTCAGTTTTAACTCCAAATTTCTCAGTCGGATTTAGCATCATAACGGTGCCCCAAATGGTTCTAGAAACTCTAAATTCGGGTTTCGCCCGTTGAGTAGCTCATAAGAAGTCTTTGCAAACTTCTTCACAGTCAACACACGATTCAATGTATAACATGCTGCATGAATAGCTTCGTTCCAGAAAATAACCAGAAGATTAGAATCTGCAAGCATTGTTCTTGCAGTCTCGATTAGAGTTATGTTCTTTCTTTCTGCAACACCATTCTGTTGAGCAGTATAAGGTGCACTGTATTCATGATGAATACCTTTTTCCTCACACAGTTCATCCGTCATTGAATTCTTAAACTCCGTTCCGTTATCGTATATGATTCTTTTAATTTTAAAACCATAAATGTTCTCCAAACGGGTAAACAGAATCTTCAAATTGTTAAACGTGTCGCTCTTATGTTGCATGCACATCACTCACGAGAATCTAGAATAGTCATCAATTGTCACACCCTCAAATTCCCACATGCGGAGTTCTACCGCGAGGCGTGTGACACACCAGGATCCAAGTCAACGGTCACAATAAACGACGTCTAAATGTAAAAACATACGTAAACAAAAACCATGCATAAGATTAAATCCAACATTCGACAGTGCGGAAGCATTCAAAGTTTACAAAAGTCATACATAAATAAAACATAAGTTCAAAAGTTAACATTCCCAAAACATGCAAATGCGACCCTAGACGCGAGACGACTCCAGTGCGACTCCGTGCGCCTATCTGACAGCTGCTACCTTAGCGACTTGAGAAAACATGCTAAAAGAGTCAACATATAATGCTGGTGAGTTCACAGGTTTTATTTAAACGTTTAAAGTGATCCTTCGAAAACCGTTACCATCACTGTTACTACTATGCTTGTGAGAACGCTAGCTAGGCGCAGAATAAGATACTCATACGGGTGAAACCATTGCTGACTATGCCGTTTACTGACCCTTATTTCCTATGGACTACCGTCATCACCGGTAGGCCTTGTTTTATTAGAGACAATATGCACCCGCCCGGCCTCCAGCCGTCGAGTGGGGCTTGTCAGTTCCCAATAGCGCTATCCACATTTCCCCGCCATACGCCCATGTTAGTGGTTTCTAAGGGACTTTTTGATGAACCGTATAGTAATAATATGTAAGACATAGTATAACGTGAAAAAGAGCCATAAGTCATAAAAGAGTTTTAAGCATGTTTCTCCCCCGAAAGCAAAAACCAGTAAAAAGTGGGGCCGTGAACTCACCTTAGGTTGCGTCTTCCGTTAATAAGTAAACCGTTTATGTGATATGAGTAAACCGTTTGTATGATATGATAGCCCCAACTAGTGGCGACCTATCATAAGATATATGTCAAGTTAGACTAATAACCCGTCGGGTTCATTAGTCCCTAAGTCCAGTCCGTGACCATTATGTGTCCGAAAAACGTGTTTGACCGACCACCAGACTACGTAAGACAAGACTCGACATCCCATTGGTGACCCGACATTCCACGTGTTCATCTCATACACAAACATATACAAATCATGCAACTTAGTACTTAACATGTGTTAAAGTTCAACGAGTCTAACACATAGGTCAAATAACGCACAAATAAGTCCAAACACGTGTTACTACGTTACTAGACATGTCACGGGGTTCTTAGCATGTTCCTAGGTGTCAAATCGGGTTTCGGAATATCAAAATACACTTATAACAGCAGTACACGCGATTAGGAACTTAGCATGCAATTAGGAAAAGTCAACTGGTGATTAGGATTGGTCAACAGGCAATTAGGAAGCTAATCGCTTACCTTAGCAGGCGATTGAGAAGCTAATCGCCCCTTAAGGGGGCCTAATCGCCTATCACAGCAGGCGATTGTGAGGCTAATCGCCTGCTGCAGCTGCACATTGCAATTTCGCGCGTTTAACCCTCCAAATCAGATCCGAAACATGTATAAACACCCAATATCAATCCTAACACATTAACAAACATATTTCAAGCAAAACCCCTAAGTTATCATCAATCTAACAGTCCCGAATACGAGCGTTTTCCCAAAATAGTAAACTTAACATGTAAACATCACATCAACATGCAAGAACTTGCCCTAAATAGCAAATATCCAGATTTCATCACATAACCACGTTGTCCGATAGTATCCTACTGCTCTAGCATCATCCTAAAGCAAACCCTAACATCATACAATCATCAACACACCTCATAGCATCCTTAATCATTCAAAATCATCCAAATGGGTCAAAATATCAAATATCAACAATACACAACCAAAACCATCCAAACTCCTAGAACATCATCATACTAACTTATAACAGCCATAAACACCTTAATAACACAAGAACAATCATGTTTCAATCCTAAAAATCCTACCTTTAAACACATATAACACATATAACACGCATAAAGGTTTGGGTTTGTTTAAAAACGGTTTTTAATGGATTTTCAAAGACAAAAACATTTATAAGTCAGGTCTGGACTTTTAGGGAACAAAATATAATCATTTAAAGGTTTGGGTTTGAAGAACACACCTTGGATTTAGGAGAAAATGATGGATAAAGCTTGGAAATGGTTGTTTTGATGTAAAAACGAGTTCCAGAGGGTGTTTGTGTGTTGGTATGGGTTATGGGACGGCTAGGGTTGCACAAATGGTGTTTTAGAGGTCAAGGGTGGTATTTATAGGCGTTTCTAGTCGTTTAAAACACGTCAGGCGATTGTGCAGCCTTATCAGGCGATTAGGGCTGCTAATCGCCTACCTTATCAGGCGATTAGCCCCCAATCGCCCCTTAACCCAGCCCAATCGCCCCCTAAGCCAGCCAATCGCCCTCCTGTAGGCGATTAGGCTTCCCTAATCGCCTGCAGGGCCTGGTCCTGGGTATTTGGCGCGTTAAACCCCGTTTTAACATATGTTAACACGTTTTCACATACCGACAAGTCACATAATGATTATAAACACATAATACATGAAAACAAACACGTTCACACTCGTTCACCAATTCCCGGGACTCGAGACTTGCGTGTGTTAAAACCCCAATGATGCACGACTCGACTCGACTGACCCTGTCATGTGTAGTGTATGTACGACTCGCTAAGGTAGACTTACTGAGTTTTCAAAAAGTTAGTTACCGGAGTTTGCCGGGTGTCACATCAATAACCATAGGACAATACAAGTCTCCACAGATACTTTTACGCTTCACAGGTACAAAGAGGTCCATGTGTAAAAGCTCAAGCGGGACACTAACAGAATTAACTTTCTTGGGTTTGTGGGAATGTTTGTGTTGTTTGCCCTTCTTACACGAAACACACTTGTCATTCAAATGAAAATGCTTCACGTTAACACCATCAACAAGTCCATTCTTCACAAGATGATTCATTTTCCTTAGATGAATGTGACCCATCCTCCATTGCCACATGATAGATTCTTTTTAAGTAGCCTTTGACAAGAAACATGTAACTTGGCCCTGTGTTGTTTTCGCCTTATTCATATCAAGAATATACAAATTGTTTACTCTCGGAGCTTTCAACATAATCCACTCTTTCGGAATTTCGAAACCAAGCTTCAGGATGTAGCATGCTTTATCATCAAAGAATACAGAAAACTTCTTATCACAAATCTGCGAAACGCTCAGAAGATTGTAGTCGATCTGCTTCACATACGATATCTTTTCAAAACTTACTATCCCATTACTAACACTTCCTTCCATTGCGATATAACCTCCCTTATTACTAGCAAAAGCAACATAACCTCCATTGATGATTTTAATATCGAATAAGAGTGCCATGTCCCATGTCATATGCTCGGAAGCTCCACTGTCAACAATCCAAAGACTGCTAACAGGGTCAGCTGGAACTCTCTGCACCATTCAAGTAAATGGTTAGTTCTTTCGGGGGACCCAAGACGATGGTCTTGGGTCTTGAAGTATCAGCATTCATATAAACAAAATTATTTTCTTCCACTTGTTTTTCTACAACTTTCTTTTCTGAAACAACTTTCACAGATTCTTGTGAAGTTGAGGTAGAACCACTTTTAGGTAACCAAGTCTGCTCAGGTCATTTTAAAATTCTTATTTGTTTTGGAATTTCAGTTTTCTTTGAAACAACCTTTTGAGGAGCATTTTTGGTATCCCTGTCTGATTTAACAGACGAAGGTCCAGCAACCGACTTAGTAGGTGGTTTAGGATAAACCTTTTGCTTATCGTTCACTGAATTTACCATGGGTTTCTTCATAGGCTTTTCCATGGCAATTCGATTTCAATTGTCATAAACAATCGGTTGTTTTCCTCTTGGTTAATAAAACTATTTTTTAGAATAAACAACATTCAAATTCCTTTGGTCTTGTCTAACCTCAACCTCATGCCTTTTGTGTCTCACTTATGGGCAATGAGCAAGTAAATGCCCTCTTTCCCCACATTTGAAATAGGCACGGTAGTCTTCAAACTTTTACTTATCATGATAATTTGCAAATGTGTTAACCGGGTATTGGTCATCAATACACTTACGTCTTAAACTCTTAGGAGCATCCTCCAGCGAGTAAGTCGGTTCCACAAATGCATTCACATGATTAACCGGTTTCACAAACTCAGTCGCATGAACTTTTTCTTTCTTGGAGTCATCACCATACAGTTTTCTTATTAGTTCTGGTGGAAAAATCATTTGTTCTTTCTGATTTAGGAAACCAGATTGTGCTTTCTTGCCAGATTTTAGCAATTTTAGAATAGTTCACAAACTGTATCGGATACTCTGAATCAGCAAACATCTAATCGGATCCTTGCATCCGATAGAATATTTTGACTAGTTTGTCATCTGATTCATTTTAATCAGATTTCTTTTCAGATGACTTCGGCTTTGTTTCAGGCTTGGGATGAATCTGAACCATTGGTGAAGGATCACACTGAATGTGATTTTCCAAAGGAATATCAACATTCTTTTTTAGTTCATCTTCCTCTGAATCAAGCTACAACATTCTCATTGTTCACACCCAGTATCGGTCTCACATCAGAATGCGGATCTCCCACACTAGAGGTGTTAGATTTGTTTTTTGATGTGGAAGCAGAATTGTCTTAACTCTCCGATGTCACAACATGAAGGTTGTGGTTTTCAAAAAGAACTGGAGATGGAACAGATTTGTAACCGATACTGGTTGGAACGCCTTCTTTATTAGGCACTTCCACAATGTGATCCAAAACATATGCCACATTGAGGTAACTTTCCAACTTTTTGTTCATCTTTAATATAAACACCTGACCTTGGCTATTTCAAGCTTTGTTTCCTCAATTTCATTAATATAATTGTTAATAGCAATTTGTTTGTTTGAAAGAGTTTTGGTTAATTGAGAAACATGCTTTTTATAGTTTTCAATTATTTTGTTCAAAGCTCTTTCATTTTACCTATAAGTTTCAACAGATTGTTTAGCACTTGCCAAGTCAGTTTTAAAACTTGAATTCTCACCTTCTAGTCTATCACACTTTCCTAGTAAAGTAACACAATCATTGCATTTAGGAAGTGAGCTAGAACTTACTAGATTTGAAGAATCAGTCATAGCCATTAAAGCAAAATGAGCTTCCTTCTCAGAAAAGAAATTAGAATAGTCGACTTTGGTGCAAGCATTATTCACCATGCATGATTTCTTGCTAAAAAGAAAATCTGCTTCAGCTAACAACTTATCAACATCATTGTCCAAGGAAGTTAGACTTGCTTCTTAATCTAACTCGCTCTCAGAATCTGAATAATCTGAAACCTGAGCATCAGAAACTTCACCAACAACTTCATTAACCATCTCAGACACCGTCTCTTCAACTACCGGCTCTTCATTCACCAATTCTTCTACTTTCACAGTTTCCTCATTCTCAACCTCTTGTGTGAAACATGCAACATTTCCCCCAGTAATCTCCTCGACACCCAATTGTATGTCATTCCAATTAAACCCTTCATCCTTTTGGATAACCAATTCTAGATTCTCATTTTGGTTTTGATTGGTGGAAGTGGTCATTGGAACGAGATTTCTTTCATGATTTGGTGTGGTTTGAGTTTGGTTAGGTGATGATGTTTGTCTTTGGGTAGAGTTATGAGAAACACGATTTTGGCTTTGATAATTGGTTTGACGGTTTTGGCAGTTGGTGTTAAATGGGTTGTGGTTTCCTTGTTGTTTAGGTTTTATGCATTCACGGGCAAAATGACCTTTAGTTCCACAATCGTAACAAGTCACATTTGCTTTGTTGAACCCATAAGTGGGGTTAGGAGAAGTAGCAAGATCAGTTCGACCGGTTCTCTCCATAAAGTCAGTCGCTCTCCTCACCACACTAGCGAACACTCATTGGATATCAGTGAGTTCCATCTCATGCTTATCAATCTGAGAATAACCTTCATTTGTATTGTTGTTTTCAATTTGACTAGCTACAAGTCCGTTATAAGATGCTACCATGGAAGACACCAAGGCAACAAGCTTTTGTGTAACTTCTACAGTCACATAATCCTTGTTAGATGTCTCTAACACGACGGAACTTGAGCTTGATGGACCTTGTCCAACATTAGATGAAGATTGTTGAGACATATTAACTGTTGGAGCTGCCATCCATGGAACAGATTGCATAGGAGGTTGAGTGGGTGTGTAAGGTGAAGCTGAAGACACACCATAATAACTAGCAGCATTGGTTGATTCAACACTTGATACAAAAGCAGTCTGTGGTGCCGAACTCACACCAACACTTGGAACGGCTGAAGATGAAGAACTTCCATAATATAGTTCCGGATTCTGAGGAATCTGGGATCTCTTCGCCTTCCTTCTCTCCTCAATCTCCTTGTTCTTAAGCCTTTGAATAAACTCATTCAGTGTCCAAAATGGAAACGAGTCCTTTTCCTTCAAGACTTCCACATGCTGACTCCAATAAACTGGTAAAGCATCTGCAAATTTCTCCACACATTCTGACATAGGATAAACAATTTCATAGTTAGAAAGTTCAGATAATATATGGAAAAATCTAGCAGTTAATTCTTTTAAACTCTCATTTCCAACAAAGCTAAAGTTTTCAAACTCCTTCTTTAGCTCATCCATTCTCAGCTTTCGAGTCTTCTCATTCCCGTCATTCCTGCTTTTGAGTGCATCGCATAATTGCTTTGAAGTAGTACACGGTCCAAATTGATGTAGTAGATCCGTGGTCAATGCTTGAGACAATTGTGAGTAAGCTTTCTTCTCAGCAGCATACTTCTTCTTATCAGCATCGGGTAAATCATCAAGTGCAACTGGAGTGTTAGAGTTCTCAATCATCGGTTGCACATATCCTCTTTGCAACATTTTCCATGCCTCTCCACCATCTAGTCTTTCCAAATGAATCTTGAACCTCTTATGCCACAACGGATACTCAATCACGTCCATCAACTTCGGTGGACGGTTACCATTTCCAGTAGATAAATCGTTCATCATGGTTGTTATGGCAGTGGTGGTTTGATTCTGAACAGTTGCGACTGCTGCAACACCCCAATAGTCTGGCATTGGTTGTGTAGGAGGTCTCACAGGAAGTTGAGTTGCTCCTGACACAACCCAGTAATTAGTCATCGGTTGTGGTTGTGGTTTTCCTCTCTCAGCTGTTACAGCCCATGGACTCATCGATGTTTGCTGCTGTTGCTGTGTCATAGCAGGTCGGTTGTTCATCGGACATCCCCAAATGTTATTCATGATGCAAAAAAATCTCAACGCTTAGGAAAATTTTTCACAAGAAATTGGTTCCGGTAAACGTGGGGTCGAACAAAAATTTGAAGCTTAAATCGACCTGAAAATTAACCCGAATAAACAAAGTTTTGACTGGTTCGACCTATTGATGAGCATGAACGAAAACTAGTAACCCAAATGAAATTTGAAAGGCACGAATGAAAGACTCTAGAACTGATTCGACCTAATTTCTTGCACGAATGGAACTCAAGGAAACTCATTCGACCTAAACACAAAAACCCATTCGACCTAACAGTGTTCATGATCAATTTTTCTTTAAAATCACACAATTTTGATTTGATTTTTTTAAATTTCAACAATTATGAATGTGATTATGAAGGATTTGAATCGGATTGAAATCCGAACAACTTTTGTGAAAGAATTTTTTATTTCGAACGTAAAAACACCTTCAAATCATTCAAAAACCACGTTTTATCAATGTTCCATGAAAACAACTAGGGTTTTGATGATTTTGATCTGAAATCTGAACAATTTTTATCAATTTGCAGTCGTGTGATCGAGCACAAGCTAGACCACATATATAGCAATACGCAGGAAGTCAGCTAGACCACGTATATCATTTGCGAACTCAACTAGCACGCTCAGTTGAATTACAACCAGGTCACCTAGTCACGGCAATGTGAAGTCGACAATGTAATGCACTGCAGCCTCGTAGCATCAGTACCCATGGATGTAATCTTGACCAAGTATATCACACGCAATCCAACTAGTCTTACCTGCAGTCTAATAAGACCCCTGCTAGAAGGATTCCATACTGACAGACCAGATATTCAATGTAACATGTAGGTACCACTACTCACTTACGTCTCCTACCTGAACTTATCCATGCTTCACCCTTCACATCTACGAGAGAAATCTAATTGTCGGTGCCCAATTAAAAATCTCAGATGTGACTCTGTGAAAAACTATCCACTCGGACACTTGTATTTTCTTTGAAAATCTTCATATGTGTTGACTGTGATCACATAAACACTTTCTTCTCTCTGAACAATTTCCCTCAATCATACTGGAACTGGGTTGACTGTTCATAACTTGCGGAATAAGATCTATCCATTTTGGCCCAAAGTCGTCATCTGAATCGGATCATTGTATCGCAGTACTCTTGATTCTGTTGACTACCCCATAATATAACATTTCATCATCATAACCGACTGATCAAAAACCCATCTGTTACAATCACTAGATCTGACACAATATTTCAATCCAACATGCTTTAACTCTTATAAAGAACAAACTGGAATAACTCGTATCCTTGATGAAGTATTCCGAGTGATTAAGCTCGAAACTTTTCAATAAGGCTATCCCACGCTTGATCTTTGTGTAAAGAAGCAAACCAGAATAAACTAGTATCCTAGATGAAGTATTCCAAGTGTTTAAGCTTGAAACCTTATAATGAAGTTTATCCCGATCACTCGTATCCCATATCAAGAGCCATAACACATCTTCCTGAAATATCACACAATAAATCTGAACCAGTGATTAACAGTTCAACATTCGATACCGGATCAGTTTGAATTTAAAGTTTTTTTAATCATTTATAAGTCTGGAATTTGGATCATAATCTTCTTGCATCATCATTTCTCTCAATAACATGTACGTTCACCATCAAGATTTTCTTCAAAATCTCCAAAATCCGCCTTAGAAATTTTTACCCCTTAAAATTCTAATATTTCCATTCATTCCTTCAAAGGGTCGAATGAATTTCCTGAATTTTCATTCGTACCCACGTTATCACGAACGAACACTAATTAGCACGAACGAAACTTGTTTAGGCATGAATGAATTCTGAGGAGTAGGTACCAATTTTAAATTTTCTCATTCGACCTAAACTTAGTACGCATCAAATAACCAAGCCACGAATGAGAGTCAAAAACTTTGGTTCGACCTCACGAAGGCACGAATCAAATTTTTCATTCGACCTTTTGCAAATAAACGTGTTCATCTGACTCATACTTCTGCAAATTGATCCAAAAACAATCTATACTTCGATTTCGATGATGAAATTTACACAAAAAGGTGCGGAAATGAAAACCCAACCCTCGATTGATCAAAAACTTGGAAAAAGTCTCATGATTTTGTGTTCAATTAGCAGATCTAGGGTTTCTAGGGTTTCAACCTTTCAAAAATCTGATTTTAACGTCTAAAAACCATGAAATCAAGCTATGATTGATTTAAATGATTGTTAGATCATTCAAATCGGTACCAAGGCTCTCATACCACTTGTGAAAACGGTTTGGAACCATTTCCAGGATCGATTAAACAAATATAGCTCAGTTTTAGATGGAGATTGGAAATGAAACAGAAATAGACGAAAAGCCGGTCATCATAGATTAACATTAATCAGAAACGATTACAGACACTATCATCAGTAGGCTAAACATTTATCTCGGGGCCAGGGGAGATCGGGAATGATCTGCCCTAGTGAACCCTCAAAGCATAACTCTCAATCTCAATGAACTTCACACATGAGATTGCTATATATAGACCACAACTGAAATTTCCGTTCGACCTCTCGTGGGTGCGAACCAACTAGTTGAACCTTAAGAAAGCACAAACCAAACTTCTAGTTTTGGTTCGACCCTTCGAAAGCACGAACGAAAATCTGAATTTCTTGGTCGACTTAAACAAATGCATCCGATCCATAAATGCCCTTATGGATCACTACAATCTTATATTATACAATATATGACTCAACCCTAGTCTATTCGATAGCGACAATCACACACAAAGTGCATCAACAATTTAAAGTAAAATTTAGTAGTATTAGATCACCCTTTAAAAAAGGGGTTAGGATCAAATACAAAGTGAAAGAAAATAGGAAGTCGTAGGAAGGGTATCAAACGGACTCCGATTAAACTCATTCAATTGGCATTGGAATCGTCTTATCGAACCATACGACGTTAGTTTTTAGGTCTTCGTTTTTTGGGGTTTTAGCTTGTAGTTTTTAGAATATGCGTTATATCATTGTGTCTTTTATTTACCATTGTGTCTTTTTCTTATTTTTATCATTGTGTCATTTTTTCAATTCATTGTGTCTTTTTTCTTCAGCAATGTGTTATATTTTTTGGGTTATATTTTGTGGCTCATTGTGTCATATTTCATGATGTATTAATTGTGTTTTTTGTATTCTTCTCACTCTTCTTATTTTTTGTAGCCTTGGTAGAATAACCCAACCCTTAAAAAAACATGGATATTTCATGCAAAATCAATTTATTATAAAACGGTAAAAGCGTCTAAACATTTATATCTATTGATTTAACTTTTTTTTTTTAAAGAATATTGTATTAAATTGTCATCTGTATTCTATTAATTCTGTCTCAAATAAAGTGTACATTTAATTTTTAATTTCTAAAACTTATCAAGTTATATCAAAACAAAAGACTCATAGGGCAACATGACCTTTATACAGATTTTAGTGCTATTTATAAAATTAAATATGTATTAAACATGACCTTTAGGGTGAGAGTGACACTCCTTTCCAGTATTCTCTACTGCCCTGCGATTTAACCGATGGCCACTTTGAATGTACCCTCAACTACCTTATGTGTGGCACAATTCTTTCAAATACCCTCAACCATGGATCTCTCCCATTTTACTCTACTCTCTATCTACCTGTATAAAGGGTGGTTCTAATGTCCCCACAAATTGAATGATACCGAGACATGGATACCTCCACCTTATACATATTATATACACTAATTTTATCATGCATAAGTCACCTAGCAAAATACAATCAACATGCACATTTTTATTCATAAAAAATATTAGGTTAAAGTGGATGGAATCTAAGGAAATTTGAAATCTGGGCAGGCAAGATTAGGAAAGGAAGAGGTTACACGTGTCTAGTGATTAGAAAAAAGGAGGTGGGGAATGGGGACTTAAGCCAGGCTGGTGAGTTGGAAGTCATGAAAGCGGGGAACCGACGTTGTTACCAATATTTTTACCTTTTTTATTTAACCCTTTTCAGTAACTTTGGTATACCGTACGATCATTATGTTTTGGTTATTTAATAATATATACAGTCATACATATATTTGTTGGACAGCAAGCCTATAATACACTATACATTTTAATTGGGTGTGCGGTTTGGCATCGAATATCATCTCGGTGCTTAGTATCGGATCAGCTACACCAGCTCATGTGGATGGGGTAGGCCAAATGGGCTAGGATTCCCGGGTGGTTCAATTTGTAATGGATTCTCAAAGATCAAAGGTTTGCCGCAAACAAGATTGTGTAGTTCAATTTGTCAATTGTTTCTTGCATGAATGTTCAATTCAAATTAATAAACTATTTAAACTAGTTGTATACGATCACGCGCGTTGCGCGTTTTACAATCGAGATTTAGATATTTCAATCCCAAATCCATTTACATAGAAATAGGAAAAAAAAAATTACATTAAATTTATCAAACAATCGGTTTAGTCTCTATTACATGTTCTAATCGCCTAAAATCAATTTTTCTAAACGGCGAACGCAAACTTCCTATAATTCATAGATTCTTGAACCTTCAACCACATCAAAAAGAAACCTTTAAAAAAAGGGCAAAACTTGTAAAAGAGTACAGTTGGTTAGATTGGAAGGTCAAAAGGATGAGGCATTTTCACCAACACCACAACCTAAAACCACAATGGGTCGTTTTTAAGCCTCCACCTGACACAAAACAAAATGACATAAATATTCGTATGAACACAATGACAAAAATGGTCATGGAAACACAGCCTTAATAAAAACCATCCAGGCTAGTGTCGTGGACTTATATTATTAAAAAAAATGGCTATGGCTTGTTATCATTTGTTTGCATTAACACAAAAGAGGTGTGGTCAAAACAGAGCTGGCTTCTGACCCGTTTTATAAAATTTATGAAAGTTTTTTTTATAAAATTCGGATTGAAAATGATGATACCTGAATCACGCTGCAAGATAGGGTTCAAGCAGCATTCTATTTCTTGATGGAGAGTGGATTTCAACTTGCAAATACATAAACTTACCCAAAACCAACCAGCTCCATGTGGGCCTTTGATATGTAAAAGAACCTACAAATATCTAATCATTGATTAACACAAAAACAAATCCTACATCCAATTCCATAAATCATCAAACATGCTTTATATGGATGTAATAAGATTATTAAGACTAACCTCAACACGCTCAATACCACCATCATCTTTCTAAACTCTATTAAGGATCATTAGCGGGCTGCTCAGTTTCTGCTTTCTTGACCACATTTGGTAATTGGTGGGCGGATCCTAACACAAAGCTGGTACCAGCGAAGAATATTACAAAAAGACAATGTATCAAACATAGATCTTGAATACCAAGCTCAGAAAATTAAAATTACTTGACTCTCGTCTTGAATCATGCGCAGAGCTTTGTTTAAAAACTTGTAGCTGGTAAAAAAATAAATATCCATGAAATAACGAAAATATTATGTAATATATATAAAAATTAGACCATCAAGTGTTACCCTTTTGGTTCAAATATGATAACCTGCAACAACAATTCCGAGGCCTAATGAATCGCAAAAACAGACCTGGTTTACCAACTCTCCTGTATCCGAACAAAAAATACAAATCAACGCAACCCAAGCCTCAAATTAAATCAAAACATTACGAATACCTAGGCTTCATTGTCATCTTCGTTCGCTGAATGCTCATTCGAACCCCTGATTGTCAATTAAAGACCATACAGACCAATATAAAACTAACATGCAAATGTGAAAATAAAGATGGAATGCATATATAAACATACATATACAAACACACAAATTAAGTTAACACTTACTGTATATGAAGAAGATAGAGGTACTCCAGGGTTCTGGTTCGGGAACTGTGGTGGCTGCAGCAGACCAGATTTAAAACTGGTTCTGATTTATGGAGATGCGATGGCGACCCAAATGGGTCATTCACTGTGGCTGCTGTTCGGAAGGAAACGTTCGAGCCGTGCAATCGAATGTTCTGGGCCTTGACCATCATAACCATGAGGCAGCTACACGAGTAACCCGGTCTGTCGCAGCCACTTCGCCTCGCCATTGCTCAATAACTGGTCAAACATCACCTGGGCTCCATCGGAGAAGTCACCAATTGGGCTTCCCATAACACAAGTGAGTTTGGATTCTCCACTGAATAGCCCAATTCAAATCCAAGAACACCAAACTCTGAAAGAGAACTGTTGCTAACAATAATCCTCCTCTTAGCTTCAAACAAATACCCTAAATAACTCCCTTAAAGTATAGAAAACACAATTCATGTGCACTCATGTTTATTATAATATACAGGTAATAGAATAATATACTAAAACGCAAAAAAGGCGAAGGCGCATCTAACAAAACGCCTCAGTAGGAAATCTTTTGCAATAATGCAACCCGTAGGCGAACATCATAGACGCAGTTGGTAGAGGCCCTGTAGAGAAATAGTGGCTCAGTCAACATGTGGGAGATCATTTATCACATCAATCGGGTGCGAACACTAAATCACCATCACAACGATGCACAAATGGTACCATACACATACATTGTCATCATCGCCCTAAAATAGGTAAACTATTTGCATATCAGAGAAGCAAGGCATGGTAAAAAGCAACAAATAGTAGGCTTAGGCGAAGCAAGGCATGCCACCAACTAACAGGTTGCAACATTATCTTGCCATCACAGTTAGAGGGCATAACCTGCTACGCAAATCATATGTCATCATAGCCAAAGCTGCAGGGCATTCCAAGCTGTGTCGTAGCAATAAACGGTACAGATTGTTACGCGTTTGTCACATAATTAGCTAACTGACTGCAGGATCAGTAGTCCTACCACAACCGCAGGTAGCAAAAGATCCACAACCGAGATGATGTAATAAGGCATCCTACCCACGCGAAAAACCTGGACAATGAGTTAGGTGAGAGGTGATGAAGAGAGGGAGGCGGAGAGCATGATGCGTAAAAGAAGGAGCAACGGGTGGCATCTGTTTTAGAAGGGAGGTCAGAGATCGTTACACGTCTAAAGAAACATGGCAACATGTGATTGTGCTGATGGAAATAAGCTTTGCAAAAGATAGAAATGAAGTTACTAACATACCCTTAACATGTCAACATATTACATGGATGGCAAAATTACTATTCAAATGAGTTGCCTTATTATTATTATATTATTATTATTATTATTATCTAATAACATCATAGACGCAGTTGGTAGAGGCCCTGTAGAGAAATAGTGGGCTCAGTCAACATGTGGGAGATCATTTATCACACCAGTCGGTTGCGAACACTAAATCGCCATCACAACGATGCACAAATGGTACCATACACATACATTGTCATCATCGCCCTAAAATAGGTAAACTATTTGCATATCAGAGAAGTAAGGCATGGTAAAAAGCAACAAATAGTAGGCTTAGGCGAAGCAAGACATGCCACCAACTAACAGGTTGCAACATTATCTTGCCATCACAGTTAGAGGGCATAACCTGCTACGCAAATCATATGTCATCATAGCCAAAGGTGCAGGGCATTCCAAGCTGTGCCGTAGCAACAAACGATCAGAACCATGTGGTACGGACATTACGATGAAGAAATGCATTATACTACACATACAGATTGTTACGTGTTTGACACATAATTACCCAACTGACTGCAGGATCAGTAGTCCAGGTAGCAAAAGATCCACAACCGAGATGATGTAATAAGGCATCCTACCCACGCGAAAAACCTGGACTATAGCAATAAACACATGAACAGATTGTTAGGCTATGCCTTTGTTACACAATAGTACCTCAAATTAAGGCTTATTGTAGCTCTCTAACATTATAGCCAAGAAAATGAATGGAAAAAAAGAACAGCATCAGGAGCTCTGTTCTTGATAAGGCCCTAGGTAAAAAGGTTCATAAGCAAACCAAGTAAAGCAAAGAAACAGGTACACATAACAGGGTTTGTACATGGTGAAATCAGGGCGTAAGTCAAACAACACCACCTGCGCTATCACCATAACCACCCGAGGTTAAAAAATCATACCCGGTAGCAGTGGTGGTTGGTGATGTCGTTTGTCACTAACGGTGGTGGTCCGACAGGACTTAGAGAGAGTGAAACAAACCGGTGGCGGGAAAGGCACAATAAAACCCAGAATGACACCACCGCTATCATCACCGCCACCTAGGGTTTCGAAATCGAACCCGGCAGCAGTGCGCAAAGGTTTTTAGGCTTTCTATAATCGGATTCCGATGGTTGTCACCAAGGGTTTTGAAATCGAACCCGGCAACACCACCGTTATCCCCACCTCCACCTACGGCGGCTGGAGAGCAATAAGAAAGAGGGGCCATACCACCATCAAATGGCAACTAAGGCAACCGCCAGCACCCCCATCACAACCAACCCCTCGTCTCTCTGTTCCTCTCACCACAGAGCCGACAAAAGCATAAGCCGGCGAGTGAGATAGATGGAGATCAACAGAAAGAGAGAGAGAGAATGAGTTAGGTGAGAGGTGATGAAGAGAGGGAGGCGGAGAGCATGATGCGTAAAAGAAGGAGCAACGGGTGGCATCTGTTTTAGAAGGGAGGTCAGAGATCGTTACACGTCTAAAGAAACGTGGCAACATGTGAATGTGCTGATGGAAATAAGCTTTGCAAAAGATAGAAATGAAGTTACTAACATACCCTTGACATGTCAACATATTACATGGATGGCAAAATTACTATTCAAATGAGTTGCCTTATTATTATTATATAATTTTATAGTATCAAAAGCCTTTAACAATCATACACGTGTCACCTCGATGTTTCCGCCATCTGTTTGTTGTTACATTAACCCAACTCGTAGCCAAAGCGAATTCATCTTCCTGACCCAACGTCTCGTCGTTTTAAATTTCAACAGAAAAGATTTGAGAGTAAAAAATGGAGTGTCGCTTCAGTACAAAAAATTTAAGAAATTAATTTTTTAAACATATAACCGTTACCACAATGGTCAAATCTGAGTGGGCCCACCGAATTACTCCGTTATTACCCTTTCCATTTTTTTCATTTTTTAACTAAACTAGGTGTATTAATACGCGCGTTGCGCGTTTTTCACATGACGTGTTAATGCGGATTTTGGTAACCGACAAAGGCATAGAGACTAACCTTGGACAATGAGAAAATACAAAAATGACAGTGGCTACGTGGAGAATACCGGGAATCTCCCGCGGTCCGCGGCACATGGTGGAGATGACGCACGGTAGATGTGGTCGGTGGCCGGCTGCGTACGTTAAAGTGAAGCAGCTATTCATTTCGTGGTCGTTAAATATATACATAACAAACGAACAAAAACCGAACCCGTGCGAAATCGGGTAAAAAAACGCATTATGTCGGGGCCACAATGGAAAAAAAAACTTAATAAAAAAGTTGGTGGTCAAAACGGGAAAAAAAATACTTAAACAAAAAGTAAAAACATTGTGTGGCCAAAATGAGGAAAAAAAAACTTAACAAAAAATTTGATGGTCAAATTGAGAAAAAGAAGTTAACAAAAAACGCAAAAAAAAAGTTGCCAAAATTGAAAAAGTAAAACCTAACTATTTAAATCAACTTGATTATTAATATATTGTAATTTATTTACATTAATTATATGAAACTATAAAAACAGTTTCCGTTAAAATTAAGCTAAAAGTATAAAAGTTAAAAAAAAGTGCATAACTTAAAAATAAAATACATAGTTGAAAACTTAAAGAGTTAATTGCTTAGTTGGTCCCTGTGCTTTGTAAATCTTGCACTGTTGATCCTTAGACTTCAATAATTACAAACATGATCCTACTTGTTGTATTTTCGTAACACTCGTGGTCCTTAACAGCTAACATCGTTAACTTTTTCAGTTAAATCATGTAAAATGACACAAATACCCTCATTATTAAAATAAAAAATAAATTAAGTAGACCACACCCACCCTTCTTCTTCCTCTCCATTCTTCTTCAGCCATCAACACCACCATCATAATCCCAACCACACCACCACCTCCTCCACCTCCACCTCCACCTCCATCACCATCCGATTAAGTTTCTGGTAGAGATGTGTAAGAGTAACTATTAAGAGCCAGTGATTGTTCCTATTTAATCTAAGATTTCAGTAACGACGCATCATGTTTCAGGTGGACGATTGTGGTTTGGGTTCAGGGATAAACGGTGTCGGGCGACGGTGGTTCCAGGGTTGGTTATCGGTGGTGGATGAAGGTACCAGCGGTGACGGTGGTCTTGGATGTCGGAACTATGGTGATGGTGATTCCGATTAAAACCTATTAAGATTGGTAAATCCCATAACCTTTCTTACTTTGATTAACTATTAGTGTTGACTGAAGCAATACTGGGTAGTGATAATGATAATAGATGAGGGTATGTTTCGAAGAATGGTCTGTTGTTAGGATTGTGGTGGAGGAGATGGGTGGGATGGGGAAGAAGAAGAAGGGTGGGATTGAAGTGGGACCCACTTAAAAATTTATGGTATTTTATAATTTCTTTTTAAGTGTTTTGTCTTTTAGGATCAGAGGGTATAAGAGTAATTTTATCCAAACTTAACGATCAAAACTAACGACCATCCATGCAAAGGACTATTAGTGTTATGAAAAACGAACCTACGGGACATACGAGTGATAAGTTGTAAACATTTAGGATCAAGTCTGTAATTAGTAAATTTTAGGGATCAAGTTTGCAAGATTAAGGGGGTGTTTGGGATTGATTATTCAAAACAAATTATGCATTTTGAATAGGGCTGTCCAAAAAGCTCGTGGCTCGGAGCTCGCTCGAAGCTCGCTCGGATTTAGCTCGAAAAAAGCTCGCTCGATATGGCTCGGTATGAAACTGAGCCGAGCCGGCTCGGATCGGTTAGAAAGTGAGCCTAGCTCGGCTCGGTTCGTAACGAGCCGAGCTGGCTCGGTTTGGCTCGAATAATTCTAATTTTTAATATAATTTTTTTATACATATAATATACTATCAAAATGTAAAAAATATGAAGAATATGTTACATATTTAATATTTCGTAACAGTGGCATGGAGATTTTTTGCTTGGGATTGATGTTATAGCTAATCATTTAAATAAATTCAATACTGCTTTTGATCCAAGTACTCAAGTTAATTCGTATGTTGATGAACTTATACTGTATTCCGCTAATATTTGAAACTTACTTTGTACTTGCTTGAACTTGATTTTAGCATATAATGTATAAGTTTGAACTTATTTTGAATGTGTTATTTTTAACTATTGAATAATATTTTAAACTATTGAATTTTGAAAAGCATTTTACTTTTTTCTTTTTAAATTCGAGCCAAACCAAGCCAAGCCAAGTCGGCTCGATTTAAAACCAAGCCGAGCTCGAGCTTTGATTTTCAGCTCGGTTTCAAATCCGAGCCGAGCGCGAGTTTGGCCTGGCTCGGCTCGGTTCGGCTCATGAACAGCCCTAGTTCTGAAAAAGCAGATGTGGAGCTGCTTATAGATTATTGCGTTTTGGTAGCCTAAAAACTGATTATCTGCGTTTTCAAAATGCAATCCCAAACACTAAAAACTGATTTTCTGCGTTTTCAAAACGCAATAATCTAAAAATCAGATTCAAAACGCAATCCCAAACACCCTCTAAGACACGGGGATCAACCAAGCAATTCACTCAAACTTAAACTAAAAATTGTAGGAGTTTGTAAACCTACTTTAATTTACAGGGAGAAGATGAAATAAAAGTTAAACTTGAGTTTTCTCGTCCTCACATATCCTCCATAAATATGCATTTCAAACACTCTCCACCATTACACAACTACCATAAACCACCTTAACCCATCATCATCTCTCATTGAAAAATCGTAGAGAGTGGAGGAAGAGGTGATATGATCTCTCCTCCTCCTCCTCACCACCACCACCACCACAACCGCACATCATAACCCACAACAAGCAAGCTTTGTTCCTATTACAACCCACAACAAGCATGCTTTAATCCCGACAACTCCCCAAGATGGTGTGCTAGTGCTAGTAAGGAGGAGGAGAAGGAGAGATCGTCTCACTTCCATCTACCTGACACCAGGGGTGATCTTCCCCATTAGCCCTGATCACCACGTCCCTCCCTGACGCCTCGCCCTTCTTCCCCATTAGCCCTGATCACCACGTACCTCCCAGACGCCTTGCCCTTCTCCATACCGTTTAGACTTAGTATCTGTCATATATAATTAGAGTTTATTTAAAGCAATAGGGTAGGAAGTTATAAAATGTAACCTCCAAAAATTTTTTCTATATTTTTATCTAACTGTAACATTTTATTATTCAATAAAATATTCTTGATAATTGTGATATAATTAAGAGTATCAAACTTTCAAAAGATATTTTGTAAATATTTATTTAAATTAGATAAATAATTATTTAATTTAAATTCTATCAAGTTTATAAAAATATCTTTACTAAATTATTGATAATAATTTAATTTGTTATACATTTTAATATATTTATGATTTTAATATTAAGTGACATTATTTTCCATTTAAAATGAACTTTCAAAATTTATAGAAATATATATATTTTTCAATCCACAAAATTTATAGGTTTACATTTTAGGTAAATTACATTTCCTTAAAAAACATATTAAAAAATATACAGATAAATTCATTAATAATAATATTAAAAATCCATTCCTCTTATTATTTATTTATTCAAAAAATTTACAATTAATTATTTATATCTTTTAAAAGAAAATTTTGATTATATTCAAATATAAAGTTTTTTTAACCATTTTAAAGCCCTACATAAAGTTCAGGAACTTTTCCTACGAACTCCCATAAGTTTGAAACCTAGCCATCCCGCATAACCCATCCACCCGACCCGTGAACACAACCCAAACCCCACCAACTAAATCAAGAGAAATCTGGGCGTTTGTTTTGAAATTCAAACACTACAATGGACCTTCCAAATCGGTTTTTACATGTTTTAATTGATTAAATAACAAACTACTTGATTCGTTTCCGAAACTCAAGCATATGATCAATTTGATTACAATTCAGGATCATGAATTTAAATAAAACCCATAAGCCTATTAAGAAACCCTTAACAGACCTTTCTTCACAACCAATTCCTATTTCAAATCATTGTTGTTCGATCCGAAGAACCCGTGGAACAAACTTGTCGCCGACCATCCTAATTCTTATTCTCCACAACCTGCAAGCCAAATTAAACCTATGAATCGTGTTTGGCATTTCATAAGAAACTTTAGCCCTCAAACAATTTATGTTTTCATCATCTTAATCGTGTCAAATAAATGATAGTAGGAATTAGGGTTTAAGTAGAAACTGATTTAGGGATTTTGCTAAATATAGCATATTAAACTTTTAAAACCAAATGGGTTACGAGCGAACTAGTAGCCCAGATGATTGTGTGTAAGTGCGTTAAACCCATTGACCTGGGCTAGAATTCTATTCTTCCGAAGCCCTTTCCTCTTTTTTTTTTGACTTACTATTTATTTAATTCCTTTACGAGCGAACTAGTAGCCCAGATAACTATACATTGTTTTAGGTTAGATATTAATATTAGTATGTTAGAGTTGTACATTTGTTTAGTTTTTGGGATATGTGTTAATATTAGAGTTACATTGGAGTTCTACATTGTTTTAGGTTAGGTGTTAACATTGGAGTTGTACATTGTTTTAGGTTAGGTTTTAATATTAGAGTTACACTGTTTTAGGTTAGATGTTAACATTAGAATTATACATTGTTTAAGGTTAGGCGTTAACATTGGAGATACATTGTTAATTGTTTTAGGTTAGGTGCTACCTGAGACTTCTTGCATGTAATTGTAAAGCGCATAAGTATATTTTATATGTACAATTGATATGTCATATTAGATTTCTCAACTCCGGAATGCTCTCGGGGTATAATCTAATCTGTTTTATAAAAGAAAATGCTCGATTTTCACAAAGATATTTCCAAAACGTAAAGTGAATTTTACGTTGCTATTTTCATTGCTTTAAGACAATTTAATCTATCTATTTCAATAATATAATCTAATTTGTTTTATAATATACTAGCCGATTACCCCGGGAAGGTCCCGGGGTTGAAAAATTTAATATGATTTAATAAAAAATGATAAAAAAAAAAGAAAACTCAAATCACGAGAAGAGTAAATAACTTAAACATAATCAATCTTAGTTAAAAAACATTTATTTAAAAAGTTAAAAAAATAAAAAGCATAAACCATATTAAACATAATAAAGTATTAAAAGGATAACCTTCAACATATAATCATCTTCACGTAAATTAAAATATGTTACAATTTGACTTATACTTATATATATAGATGTAGAATTCATGATGGGGGTTGAAAAATATAACCATTCTAATAATACTAATACTAATAGTAATAATTATTACTCTTGTAATTAAATAAATAAAAAAATAACCTTGCTATAAGGTGACACTATGTGTTGCAGTGTTGGGCGAATCTTTCTCCTAGCTTCTCTTGATGAAGTATACCTATCGATCTTTAGAAGAGTAAAATTCCAATGATAACATGGCGATTGGGCTGAATTTCAACATCGTAGATAAGAACCTGGTTTAAAAGAAAAAACATGATTAATGAATAACCTGAACACTTTGTGTTTTTTTCTGTATGAATATAACCCCACAAAAAATAGTCGTTTTTTTTTCGTTTTTATATAGCACTATGGTACTCGTTGGAAAGATAATAAAACGCTCGTTAATTTGGTGTAATTTTTTTATTTAAAAAATCTCGAATATAAAAGATATTTATGTTTAAAAATTATGGGAGGAAGATAAGAGAGAAAAATTTAAATTTGTTTTTAAATTTTTTTTTCCTAAAATAACTCAATTTAATTTTAGTAATTGAGAATTGAGAGATAGAGAGATAAATTTAGAAAAATACTCAAAAACACCAAAAACACTCAATTATTAAGCCACGTGGCACTCTCAAGGGGCATATATGCTTTCTTTTATATATATATATAGATATTTACAACTTGAATTTTCATATATTGTGCATGTATTAATAATACTAATGGAATTGGATTTGGATTTAAATTTGGATTTACTGAGTATAAGGTAAATTTAATCTTTAATTGCAGTTCTTGAATACTGAAGTAGCATATGCTGCAGCAACTGTCTCTTTGGGGATCCCATTCCTTTGCTTGTAAACTAAGGTATAACTTTGAGTTCAACTCAAGATTTGAATATTACTGAGTATTTTTTAATCCCAAAACCTGATACGAAATGATCATTTTGCCTTTTTATAATTTATAAGGTTATATCTAATGCTGATGTACGAAATCATTATTCATAAGCCTATTTGTGTTCTTAAGATATTTTTTTAATGACCATACATATAAATTCGTAATTTTCTAGATAAACAATCCATTCTTTTTTAGTTCACATAATACACTAATCTGGCTTAAATGTTCTAACTCGAACACAATCTTAGGATGCCAGCCAGGTCCTGAGTGTTATAACCCATTTTGGGCCAGACATTTGATTTGATCCCGGGTTTGCCTTTGTGTAGGTTATCCTACAACGCTTAATTACGCAAAAATGTAGCCATTGCGCTACATGCCATCTAAAAAAACTAAAACACAACCCGAAGCAAGACATGAACATGATGCGTAAAAAACAAACTAAGTTTTATGTAAGTTAATCATCCCTTTGTTTAAGTATGACCTATTAGTAAGCAGGTTGACCTATTCTCCTAATTGAGTTTAAGGGGTTTTTTTTTTTAAGTTTATATTTTGATTTTATTTAAGGTGATATATTTTTTTAGTTCCCTCTTTGCTATTCATTTTCAGAAGTGAATTCTTTTTTAACTATATTACCAATAACTTTCATAATTGCTTTCAATAAAATACTCTCAATTCTCATTGCTACAATTCTTTTCTTTTGGTTCCTTAAAGAGTCTAAACTAGAACTAAATATATAAACTCAAATTGATTCTAATAATGCCATATAAGGAGGAAAAACATTTAAAAAGACACTAACAGCCAAAAAAAATCTATTTAAGTGGACGCATTGGTTATTTAGAATTGTTAGTTTGTTATTTATTTTCTTAACGGTTGTTGTTTTGTTAGCAAGACAATAACTATAACTCATATCTATAAATAAACATTAAACGCGTCGATATGAAAACAACACAAACATGACATGGAATTAAGTGTATTTAGATCGGTTTTAATGTATGTAATTGGCATGAATAAATATACGAGTAATGTCCGGGTTCTCTTATTCAACATGTCAACCTGAAATCCCTCAGCCTTCAACACGCTACGATTAACGTCTCTACTTTTTAGCTACTTTTTATTTTACTAGGTAATATAATTTTCATACCAACTTATCTTATACTTCGGTTGAATTGTTAGATTAGTCCCTTTTCTCATTTTATATCACAACCCATGTTAAATAT
This sequence comes from Ambrosia artemisiifolia, assembly GCA_032199755.1. NCBI lineage: Eukaryota > Viridiplantae > Streptophyta > Magnoliopsida > Asterales > Asteraceae > Ambrosia > Ambrosia artemisiifolia. The sequence goes on along the minus strand of CM063522.1, from coordinate 49,590,650 downwards.
CAACCTAGGTATCAATTTATTTTAAAAACAATAAAATTTGACTTACCAATTACCATGATTGCTTACGATCGCCTAATCCTTTTTCCCTTTCCTTCTTCTCATTTCCACTTCCAATATTCTTTTCAAGATCTTTAACACTATCAAGCCCTGAACCACCACACTTGACATACACTTGTTTAAAATTAAACAGCTAAGATATCACACCTTCAAATTTCACTTGCGGAATTTTATCGCGAGGCGCGTGACATACCAGGATCCAAGTCAGTGGTCACAATAAACGACATCTATATGAATAATACAACGTAAAGCAAACCATGCAGTTTCAAAAGTACCAACCAAATACAGCGGAAGCAAATAAGTTTACAATCCTCAAAGTGAAAGTGAAAGTAAATGATAAATGTTCAAAGGTTTCAAACACAATGCATGTGACCTAGACGCCGTGAGACTCCGTGCGCCTATCCAACTCCGCTACTTTAGCGACCTGAGAAAACATGCTAAAAATGTCAACATGATATGCTGGTGAGTTCACAGATTTTTATAAAAACGTTTCATAAGTTTGAAAGATCAATCCCGTTACTACTATGTTATGTGAACGTTAGCTAGACGTTATGTATGTTACTACTAAAGTTAGAAACCATTGCTGACAAAGATGTTCCATATGTTGCTACCCATCGGACTACCGTCATCCCCAATAGGCACTGTAGTTCGAGACAATATGCACCCGTCGGACCTCCAGTCGACCCGGGTGGGGTTCGTCAGGCCCAATAGATCTATCCACATTTCCCCCGCTATGTACCTCTATATTAGTGGTTTCCCATATTAGTGGTTTCCTTGGGATTTAGATGAGTCGTATAGTAAACAAAAGATAACAATAGTATAACATGATATTTACGCATCCAAAATATGTAGCATGTTTCTCCCCCATGAGAAAATATGTAAAAGTGGGGCCGTGAAACTCTTTAGGTTGTGTTCTTCTAAAACAAACCGACTGACTGAGTTATGATAGTCCCTAATACCGGCGACCTATCATAAAATGTGTATAAGTGTCTTGACTAATAACATGTAGGTTAACTAGTCCCCGATTATCCAAACCATGACTATGTATGTTTGAAAACGTGTTTAAGTGTTTGACCCGACTACACAAGACTCGACATCCCGGTTGGACCCGTTACATCAGTTAATCAAGCATGTATAGTTCACATATAAGTAATGCACATAAAACACTTAGTGTATATCAAAGGTTCACAATTTTACATGTTGGTACGAATGGGAAATATATCCTCTCATTTGTACCTTTATTGGCATGAATGAAGACCCTTTCTCCCGTTCGTACCTTCTTCGGCATGAATAGGAAATCCCTTCTCTCATTCGTACCTTTGAGAAATCCTCCCTCTCATTCGTACCTTTATTAGCACAAATGAGAAACTTTTTCTCTCATTCGTGCCCTCGAGGATACGAATGAGGACTCATTCGACCTACACAGCTGCTGGACTATTTTGACGAACAAAAACCCTTCAAATCTGATTGAAAACTTCACGAAATGTTACCAAACGCTGCAGTCAATCTTATCTAACCTATCCACATGTTACTACACCTATTTCATACATCAGTCCATCCATTTCACATACCAAATCACAACTTTACCAAAAATAGCAAATTATGGAGATTTCACATCAATTGCATGAGAAATTTGCCCAAAATGAAAAATGTTGGAATAGCATCATATTCATACCAGTAAACACATGCTAACAAATCCTAATCATGTTATCATTATTATGTTCATGTGAATACCTTAGATCTAATATAAAAACCGCCAAAATGAGTAAAAGTCCACTAAGCGTCAACTAATCAACCATATACTCATATATCATGTTTCAAATCAGTCCTAAATCATTTATACAACATCTACACATCATTTCATTAACATACAACACATAGTATAGTCACCAATAGCATTAACACTTAGGTTTTATGTAAGAAAACTCATTATTTAGGTCTAGATATAGTTTAGAAAGATGTTAGAAAAGTTTTTGTTTGAGAAAACTCATTTAGATCAGGTCTGGACACTTAGGGTTTATCAAAAATGTATGAAATTGCATTAAAAAGTGTTTAGATGATTAACACACCTTGAATATTCACTTGATCTTGATATAAAACTTGTTTTAGCTTTCGGATCTAAGAAATATGGGCAAAAACTCGTTTCTACAGGTGTGGGTTTGAGAGAGAGCACTTGGAGGCGAGTTACGGTTGTGAAATGATGAAAATGATTCAAAGAGATATATTTATACTATGTTCTCATTCGTACCTTCTAGGGTACGGATGGAAATTAAATTCTCTCATTCGTACCTTCTGTGGTACGACTGAAAATCCAGATTTTCTACTCGAACCTTCAACTCACAATCTTGTCATTTTAACATATGATATCACACCAAATCTCATAAACATGCATTTACAAGGTGTCAATCACTTATAGAACATATAATACTTAACAAATTATCCCAACCATGTAGTTTCGTCAATAACGGGACTCAAGACTCGTGTGTAAACCAACTCCTGATGATTTCCTAAATCATCGAACCGACTCAACCAACCTAGTTGAGTACATTAAATAAATCCTTTGCTAAGGTAGACTTATATGTTTGTAAAAAATAGTATTAACTTGAGTTTGTCGGGTGTCACATAAGACCTATAGCCTCGGGTTCTTATTCACATTTTTCTTCCTTGAATCTACATGAACATATATTTTAAAAAAAACGTCAAATTAGATATGGCTTAAAATCCATTTTGGGTTATTTTTCTAAGTTTTACCTTAGAGATACGAACGGTGTGGTAGAAACGAATGATGTTATAGTTTGTATTTTCTTTTTGTGTATTTAACCTAATTCAAGATTCGAGGTTGTAGAAAATTAGAGGAGGGGTTCATCGGTTTTATTAAAAATTCTCAATTAAAGGCTTGATTTTGTAAATGCATGTTTTGTATGTCCTTAGCTAGGTGATAGGTTAGTTGACTCGTTGCATTGTAAACTGTTTGTTTTAGGGTTAAGGGTATTTTGGTAATTTAATAGGGAGAATGAGTTCATGAGAATGGACTCATTCACATGGAATACAAGGTTTTGTTTTAGGGTTAAGGGTATTTTGGTAATTTAATAGGGAGAATGAGTTCATGAGAATGGACTCATTCACATGGAATACAAGGTGAATGAGACCCATTCACCTGAACGTGCAAAGGGAGAATGAATAGGCTTATAAATGCCCCTTAGCCATTTCATTTGTAAGGTTTTCATATATGAGTTTAATCTAAGGCAAAGTGTTGCCGAATTTGTGCTAGATTCCATTTATGTGTGTTAATATTGAATGTTAAGCGTTTCTAACCGACTATTAAACGCGTGTCTGTTGTTTCTGCCATCACGCACGTCAAAACCCAGAATTATTCTTATGTCATGTTTGATACACAGAGAAAATGGTCCTACATGTTTGTAAACTAATTTCACTTATTATGAAACCAACAATTGATACAATACATAGCAATATATGCAAGTATGTTAAGAAGTAAATCGATTTATAGAGGTCCAAGATATGTTAACTAATCTATTTGTGTCATCACCCCGATCCTCTAATCGGTACATTCTCCACTAGTCATTTCCCTTAATATGGTGGGGATACTCGTTACATAATTGTCTCACTAAATACAGGTAGTGATCACCTTGTATAAATGTCTCACTCTTATCAAGAAAGTGGCCCCTTAATTATACGTCTCATTAATCTCAAGTGGTAGTGATCACCCTATCTCTAACCACTAAACAAACTTTGTGATGTTCCTTAAAAAACCACACAACTACATCTTTGCAAGCTCACAATACACAAGGATGAATAAATGTTTAGTTGTGGAACAACACTTCTTTTTTGCTCCTTTTGTTGATCTTGAATCTTTCTTTGATTGAATTTGAAAATATTAAGGGAACTGGAGATAAATGTTTAAGAATGTTAGTTAGAAAGTTTAGAGCAAAAAGGGAGTATGAAAGGTTGGGGTTGACTTATAATTATAGGCAAAGCCTAACAATCAAGACGTTATCAACTGACTGCCTGATGGTCGATACCATCAACAATGGACTGTCAAGTTTGTCTTTTGTTGGATCCTGATAGTGAATTGTGTGTGTTATTGTGATTGGTAATTGATTTCTATTATATTCCATTATACCAACAAGTAATAATATCACAATATTTCATCAACACACATCAATTATAATGTTTAAACTGGATAAAGTAGGTGATATCAACACAGATTTAATTCTTTGTAGATTTCAAATTTCAACTGTTGATCACTCACCCTCACCAAATGCTCTCACTCTATCGACATTGATCAGGTTTTGATTCCTCTTGGATATAATGATCGTAATCAGGCGTTTTGATTCTGTGCGTAGAGATGGTGAACAAGTACTGAATGTATTGTTCTATTTATCGAGTGAAAGTTAGAGAATAGCTGGTGACATCACCATGAAAGTGACATCTAACAACTCTTAGAGATATAACCATCAGCTGTTTATAAATCACAGCTAGATAGTTTGTTACAAACATTTGGAGTGAATTATAAGCTTAAAAACAGTTGGTTTTGACAAACAATTGGTGTAAACCAACAGTTTGTCAAACACCTTTACAAGACACAATTGTTGACTATTTTTTACCAGCATATGATGTTTCTAGCAGTTGTGTCTTCTTAATTTAGTTGTTGACTAGTCAAACAGTTGACTAGTCAATTCAACTCTTCGGTCTTCAGATGTTAAGTCTTGTAACGAACAATTGTGCAGTCCAGCAGTTTAAAGGGTGTTGTTGATAAAACCTTCAAGGAGGAAATGAGCTTTGCACTTGAAATCTTTTATTCTTTATGTATTTGGACAATTGGTGACCATGGGATTTTGACCTTCATCATCAATAATTCTTTCATAACCCAACAATCTCCCCCTAGAACTGATGATATCAAAATCTTTCTTATGATACTTGCTTTTACTTGTGTGTTGATGAATGAGAGTCTCTCTCTGGTCTGCCTCGAAGGTCAGCTTCAGAAGTGTTGCTGAGTCTTCGTATGGTTCCTTTTTTCCAGCATTTGGTCAGCCATGATTATCTCCAAACATCTTGGTCTTAAAACTGGCATTAGAACCATCTTTTCTAAAAATTTTCACATCTCTTAATCCGAAATAGCTTAGCTTTCTCAAGAACTCTGGGTTAGGAAAGAACTGAAGCTACCTTTATGAACTTTGTTGATCAAAGTCAAGTGAGTAATGTGGATTGTCTTTAAGGGAAGCTCTGCTTTAACTCCAAAGACATTGCATCACCCTCCTCGGAGTTTAACTAAGAATAAAGGTAAATAACAAAAAAACATTTAAACACTAATTACAAAAAAAAATGTTCATATGAGTTGAACTTGTTAGGGCACATGGGGTGGTAAGAAATCCTTCACACTATCACACCCAATCATCTTGTGCCACCTCATTCCATCACATTCTATCATATTTCATCACTAAACCCATGTGGTGGTGTTCACAATTATCACTAAAACCATCACACCCAATCACCTTGTGACACCTCATTCCATCACACCCAACACTATTTTTTATAATAAAAATAAAAAAAGATGGGACACCATCTTGTCTTTTTCTCATTTTTTTTTGGGAAAGTTGTTGCCTTTTCTTGGTCAGCGAGAAGATGAGTTGCTTTTCACCGTGATGTATATCAAGAAATTTGTCCATCACGGCCGCGATAATTTGTGGGAGGCGGTGTTTCGCGGGCATCACACTATTACGGGGTGACCATCACGGACCATCCCGTGTGCCCTTATCAATTATGGTGTATTGTTTATATTCATAAATGAACATTAAACATGTCAATTCAGATTTGGCTATTCAACTATTCAACTTGCCAACCTAAATCTTTCAACCTGTTAATCTATTAATTTGATATGATTAACACCCCTAAGTTAAATGACTAATATTTCAATTAAATATTTATTAAATGATAAATTATATATTCTTAAAGTATAAAGTTAATATTTATTCTTTAATATCTAAGGTCTTATACTTGATAGCTAATATTTCAAATTTTGTGTTTTAAAACATGACATTTATTGTTGTTTAATAAAATCTTAATTTATATATGTTCTTAAATCATATCAACTAATTATTTAATATTATAGTTTAATAATATATTACTTGAGACTAATAAATCAATTCTAACAATTAATCTTTTATAGCTTAATGCAACTTAATTTTTTTTTTTTTTTAAATTAAAGATATTTTATTAAAACGAAATACGAAAGTTACATATCACAATAAAAGGTAGACGGACAACAAGCTGTGCCGCCACCCCTTTTAATTTACTTTATATTTTTATAATTTAGTATTTTTATTGTTGGTTTTACATTTAATAGTTAACTTATGAATGATCATATATTCAATTTACTTATCTATAACTTATAATAAAAGAATTGAACTTTGATTATGTGGCATTCAATGGAGGCCTCAACCCCTCCTTGAATGTGCCACATGGCATCATATAAGATTTTTTAATTTTTAAGTTTTTTTAATAAATCTATATATATTATAATTATTTTAAGAAAAGATAAGAATTTAAAAACAAAATTAAATTTTCTCTCTAATGTTTCCTCCCATAACCTTTAAACGTTAATATCTTTTATATACGAGATTTTTTAAAGAAAAAAATTACACCAAATTAACGAGCGTTTTATTATCTTTCCAACGAGTACCATAGTGCTATATAAAAAACGGAGAAAAAAAACAACTATTTTTATGGGGTTTTGTTTTCAAATATATTTTACTCTACTAATAAATCACAAACGATAAACATAACTTCATAGGCAGAGATTCCTTTTTTTTATACTCCGTATTTGAATATGATAACTTATGGCAGAAATTTGTTTAAAATAAATAATATTATTATTATTATTCATTAATCTTGTATTGGCAAATCATTAATTATGTTGTCATATTAAATATTTTATTATGTTATATTAGATATTTCAACCCCGGGACACTCCCGGGATAAAAGCTAGTTAAAAATATTGTAATTGAAAACAACTGAAATAAACAAGCCGAGAATTTTTTATTTTGTATTTTTTTTTTGTCAATCAAATTCGTAAATTTTTTAAAATCATTGATGTTTTGAAGTCGTAGTTAGCCCTAGGATTTTGAATTTAAGTACGTCATCACAGATTCACGGGTCACTGAATAAATTATTGGTGATAGATTATTAAACTCGATTGTTTTCTTTCGTATTCTACTCCCAAAACACTTGCATACATAAGAGCTAGAGAAATAAAGATACAAAGTGTTGGTTTATGCAAAATCTTGAGGAATTTGAGACAGTGATATTATTAATTGTAGTTAGAGCCACTCTGCTTAAATAATTCCAAAATCTCTTATCTCCATAAAAAAGCTCATTGTTATAGTAACATTGTTTATTTAATCTTACATATACAGATTTGAATAATACAGAATAACAAATGAAATGAACTTTTTACCAAGTGGTAAGACTTATTTTTAATTAAATGATGTTTTGAGTTTTGATTGATTACCAGAAGTAGATACTCTCATATAACAAATGCGCGAAAAAAATTATCGAAAATAATCAAACGTACAAAGTAATCTTTCCACTAGAAAAGTGTACAAAAAATACCAATTTTATTATACATGAAGTAGAAATACAGAAATAGAATGTCATCATATTATGTTAGTATATAGATAAGCAATAGAAGAAGAAAAGGTGACACAAGTAACAAAACAATAAACATCTAACAATCTGGAAACTAATTTTAGTACTTAATTTCACATCGAATAAATTTGTGGGACTTGATTTTATTGTAAGGGTGATAATCACTTTCGGCTTGGTGGATTGTGATTCATCCGCACACACTAGGTATATATATAATACTAGGTTAGAGCCCCGCGTCTATACGCGGTACATGTCCATGTCAAATGAAAAAAATTCTATAAAGATGGTAGTATGCAAATTTTATTTATTGAAAGTTACGTAATACAATTCGTATGAATTTTGGTTGATTGTAAATTATCATAAAAAAAGTTTAATGTTACCCAATAACAGATATATGAATCAACAAATGTTTGATTAGACGTGATTTAAAAACAAATAATGAAATGAATAAACATATATTTATTGTAACGGCATGCAAATGAAGATTAAAGTAAATAAATGTAGCTTAACAAATCATACAACCAAAAAATTATAAAAAAAAACGATTTATGCAAAATATGATCGCATACTTATTCACAAACTTCAAAATATTTTTTTATAGACAACATTTGTTATTTATTATTAACGTTGTCATCTTTATCCAATATTAGTATGTTCAGGCCATTTCTACTTTTGTCACTTGGCAGCGACATACAACTGCCCATGTGTGAAAACAGGATCTTTCAAATACAGACCTATCCAAAATAGGGTTTGTCCTTGACTCTTATTTATTGTCATTGCGAAACATAAAGTAAGAGGGAATTGTTTTCTGTTAAATCTGAAATGAATCTTCTTATCAGATGGGGACAGCCTAATTCTTTGGATAAAAGTTCGCATTCCAATGTTACTCCCTGAAATTATTTTAGCGTCTATAACACGGTTTGATATGGCAAGACGATTTGGAACTTGTGGCTTTGAAAAGAATTCATGTCTACTTATAGGATCCCTGAACCGTTAGAATAACAAAACAGTAAAATTTGTCAAAAAAAACTCTGGTGAGAAAAAGAAAGACATTTGGCATTGTAACTGTATTATCATCAAGAATTTAAGGTAAATATATCTAGAAGACCCTGAACTGTTTTGATGGTTTGACTCATAACCAATGACCTAAAAATCAAGCTAAAACCACGGTGAAAAATCAATACTAAAGCTACATGAGAAACTCGTTAGGAGTAAAGATAGTAACGTGGATGGGTTGAATAATATGTCAAAATGGGAGGTTTTTTATAGGGCAACCTTTTATCCATTTGACCTGTTTCAATGCTTCCATAATCGGAATATTGTGTCTCGAACAAATCTGATCGAATAAGTCGGATTTATTTATATAGTTGAATTATAAAAATGGAAGGATTGGTAATTTACGTGATTTGGTCAACGACGCTTAAAATTAGCACAATTATTGCAATCATGATGATGGTTAGCGTTTCATGACAATTGATTAAAGGAAAATTCTTTATAAACATAATATGATAACGTTAATCTGTCAAAGATATTTAAATGAAAGACGTAATATTCTTATTCTTAGTATCACTGAAACGCTATTTAGTTAATGTAGTCAATGATGGAGGATTTCATGACAAATGAGGTTTTTTAATGTTATGAATCGCCTTTTAGTTAATGTTGTTACTGATAACGTAAGATGATATTTCATTACTAATTTCGTTACTAATTACTAATAAGTGTATTGTAAGACATAAAAATAAATAAAGTCAAAGAATTGACCCCATCAAAGTAACAAAAACGAAAAACGTTTTTACGTTTATCGGTCAACAATATTAAAATGAAAGTCGTTATTTGTAATATCATTGAAAATTATTTTAAATATTTTATAAATTTTAGGAAATTGTTAAATAGATTTAAATTATATTTATTATTAAAAGAATATATTTAAATTGTATTTATTAAATACATTTTGTTTACCAAAATTATTGCTTGAATCTTCCTGTTATCATTAATTGAGTTTTTTTATAATTTTTTAAATAATTTGAATGTTGTTAATGATCGAGGGTTTCATGACAAATGAGGATTTTTTATATTGATGTTATGTTTATTCTTTATGTTACTATTAATAGTAATAAATTGATGACAAAAGTTAACTTAAAAATTTAAATTATTTACTAATTTATTTATATAATTGAAAATTATTTTGAATATAGTATATATTTTAGTAATATATTCGTAAAAATCGTAAGAGAAAATTTTAATTTGGTCAAAAAGAAATAAATGAGATTAGAAATAAAATTAAAAATCGTAATATTAGTTTTAGAATTAGTAATATATTCGTAATTTAGTTCGGTCAATAATAAATAAATGAGATTAACAATCGTAGTATTAGTAATATATTTGTAATTTAATTTAATCCGGTGTATAATAAATAAATGACACTAAAAAACGTAATAAATACCATTAAATTCGTTCAATTATTATTAATGTCATTAAAAATCATAATAAATAACATTAAAAATGAAAAAATCCTTTTAATTGCAGGAAAACTAATAATAATTCGAAAAAAATAGAAATATAAATAAGTGAGATTAAAGATTTTCAATATTAACCTCAAAAATTGTAATCAATAATTAAATCAATTACATTAAAAACATCGGCGTTTTAAATTGACTTACCAATTATCGACAAATTATTATTGACATCTTAAAATTTGCATTATTACTATTGAAATTATTTTTACGAATAGTAAAACTAAAATCATAAAATTAGTATTAGTAATATATTCGGTCAACAATACTATTTTTACGATTAGTAAAACTAAAATCGTAATATTAGTATTAGTATTAGTTAGTATTAGTAATTTATTCTTAATATAAAAATTTAATTCGGTCAATAAGAAATAAAGGAGATTAAAATTAAAAATCGTAATATTAGTTTTAGTATTAGTAATTTAATTCGGTTAATAATAAATAAATGAGATTAAAAATCATAATATTAGTATTAGTATTAGTAATATGTTAGTAATTTAATTCGGTCAATTCGGTCAATAATAAATAAATGACAATAAAAATCGTAATAAATAACACTAAATTCGTTCAATTATTATTAATGTCATTAAAACACAAAACAAATAACATTAAAAATGAATAAATCCTTTTAATTGTAGGCAAGACTAATGAAGGGTAGGGTACTACTTCTTAGCGCTTTCAAGCGCACCCTACCCAGCGTCCAAGAAACTCCGCCTACAGCAGCCCAAGCAACACACTAAAGGAGATAAAGCAGCAAATCCGAAGCGCGCTGCTCACTCCGCGCAGAAAAACCAGTTGACAGCGCCGGATACATCCCCCTTGGAGCTCAACTTGCCACTTCCCATCAGGTGTCAGCTGACAACTGGTCAGCCGCCTGACACTTCCTGACAGCAGGAGAAAAGGAGTCCTATCTGCAGATCCAGCCACAATGCGCCACGTGTACCAATGGCAGGGCACCGCCCAGCCCTCCAACCACGTAGCGCCATGTGGCCCAATCAAAAGAAGCCCTCCTCAACTTGGATCACTTTACCTAACTAAGGGTTGGGATCCAACTAAATGGGCTCCTAAGCAACCGGCCCGGCTCCCGGGCCCAAGCCCGTCAACAATCAAAGTGGGCCTGATGACCTCAGGCCCACGCACCTCCTATAAAAAGAGGACTTCACCTCCTTTCTTAGGGTGGTCAATTCAACCAATTAGAAACAATACACTTGTATCATTACTTGTACTTCACATTTATAAAAGATCATCTCTTGTTAGTGGACGTAGGTCTCACGAGACCGGACCACTTATATCGTTGTCCCTTATATTACCCTGCTTGTTGTTTATGCATATAACCATAGATTAACCATCATAGTGAGCCAAGGATTATACCCTGCAGCGAACACGAGTCATTATACCCCACTCCTGTTACCCCCTTTATACTCGTTGTTTCTTCATTGGCGCCATCCGTGTCGGCTGAAAGATTCAAAAACTTTCAAAACTCCATCCTTTAAGCTCACCAAATGGCTGATCTAACCCCTACCGGAGCCGCAGGAGCAACCCCTTCTGCAGTCATTCAGACTACCAGAACGGGCATGCTCCAAACTCCGGACAAGGGCATAGCAACAGCAGCCACAAGGGAAGAAACACCGCCCCGGGCGGTTTCCTGCTCAGACTCATCCGAATCTGACATACCCACTGCACCAGTGGACCCCGACGAGTGGCTTTTCCGCAAACAGCTCAAAAATACAAAGATTTATCAAAATATGTTGGCGAAACTCCAAAACGATAAATCCAAGGCTTCCCCATTGGCCAAACATAGCCGAAAGGGGAAAGAAAAGCAAGCCACACGTCCCAAGTCTCGGGGTGGAGATCGCAGTAAGCACACACGCGATCAGGACCCCGCAGGCACCACTTCAGAATCTGATAGCTACCAGCCAACCAGCGACTCAAATACCACAAAAATCTCCAAACCTAAAAGGCGAAGGGTGACAAGAAACCAATCCGCGTCCTCACGCAGGAAGGAGGACGACGACTTAAACAAGTCGTACAGGCCTAAGTCTTTTGCTCTCAGCTCCAAATTTTGCCAGCGGATAGCCACCGCGCCTATCGAAAAACAAGCAAAACTCCCGAGCAGCATCGGCAGGTACGATGGCCTGCGAGACCCCACTGATCACTTACACGACTTCGAATGCGCAGGAACCACAGTCCTTTGGCCTGTACAAGTCTGGTGCCACCTGTTCGCACAGACCCTCACAGGCGCAGCCAGAGTTTGGTTTGACAACCTTCCGGTAGGAAGCATCCTAGATTTCGATGACCTCATCCAGAAGTTCAAGGATCACTTCTCCCATCTCATGCGCCACAAACGAGACAAAGCCCACATCCTCCTATGTCAGCGCACAGACAATGAATCAATAGAAGACTTCATTGTGCGCTACAACAAGGAGGCACTACAAATCGGCTGCGGAGAAGAGCTCATGCGTGCAGGCTTCATTAACGGAGTACGCAGTGAGGATTTGATGAAAACACTGTCCGGAAAAACGGGTGTCCCAGATTCTTGGGAAGAAGTCATCAAAGCCTCCAAAATATATGCATCCTCGGAACGCTCCATCAAGCAGCAGCGCGGCTACAGCCAAACAACCAACTCTAACAGAAACAAAGGCAAGCAATCCGTTTGGTCACGGATTTCAGGACCAACGGATGAAGGAAAGTACTCACCTGCCAACGTTGCTCGACAAACAATCAGCAACAAACAACAAAGGGACCAGAGAGGCCAACCCAAAAAGAATACCGACTGGACGCAACTCACAAAAACTCCGTCACAAGTACTAAAGACGGAACAGGTCACTTTCAAGGAGCCCAAAGTGCTGGGCAAAAGAAAAAACGTTGACCACACCAAGTTTTGTGAATTCCATAACGATTATGGCCACTTGACAGACAACTGCTACAGTCTGAAACTAGGGATTGAGGCGGCACTAAAGACAGGCCAGCTCGGTCATCTTATCAAAAACGTCAACAAAGGCGGGCGCAACACCACTCAAGACGACAAACGCGAAGAACCCGGAAAGAAACAAATCCGGAATCTACAAACAAGTTACGTACAATATGCCCCGCGCCATCATTGCAACATGATCTCCGCCGCGGGAGCACGCCAGAATACGGGTAAGCGCCCAAGAGAAACAGACGACTCTTGGAAGGAGGTGGACGTCCTCCTCCTCCCCCGAGTGCGAGGCGGACCCTCCGCAACAGCGCCACTAATAGTCACCGCCGTTCTAGGACATTACCGAACGCAATCCATGTTCCTAGACGGCGGAAGCAGCACCGACATAATCTATGATCAGTCTTTTCAACAACTGGACGAGGATGACAAAGCCTGCCTCGTTCCAGTTAATGCACCAATCTCAGGCTTTATCGATGAAGTCATCATGCCACGCGGCATAATCACCTTCCCAGTCACTTTGACAGACGGTACCCACGAACGCACAGAAATGTGTGACTTCATGGTTTTACCAGTAACATCGCACCACGACGTCCTGTTAGGGCGGGAAGGCCTGGCGAAGTTCAACGCCAACGCCTCCACTGCCCACCAGATGGTAGGCTTCCCTACCCGCACCGGCGTCGCAATAATCCGAGGAAACAAACAATGCCACGCAATCCAGGTGGCAAAACCACAAAAAGCGCAAACCCGTTCGGAGCCGGAAAACTGGGTTCTAAACCTAAAATTCCCGGACCAAACGGTCATCATCGGCCATGAAATCTCCAACACCATAACAGCGCACCTCAAGCAACTCTTGGTCAAAAACATAGACATATTCGCCTGGCAACCATCTGACATGATCGGTGTTCCAAGGGAAATCGCGGAACACAAACTCAACACATACAGATCTGTGGAGCCAGTTGCCCAGAAGATGCGCAAAATGGGGCCGGAGAAAACAAAGGCGATGAACGAGCAGGTCAACGAGCTTCTCCACGCAGGCATCATCCGCCCGATACGCTACCAAACCTGGGTAGCCAACCCAATCATGGTAGGGAAAACAACGGGCGGATGGCGCATGTGCGTCGACTACAAAGATCTAAACAAGGCCTCTCCAAAAGATTGTTATCCTCTACCAGAAATCGACTTAAAGGTGGACTCCCTCGCACCGTACCGCTTCAAATGCTTCCTTCACGCCTACAAAGGCTACCATCAAATCCAAATGGCAAAGGAAGACGAAGACAAAACGGCCTTCCGCACAGATACAGGAAATTTCTGCTACACCAAAATGCCCTTTGGCCTAAAAAACGCGGGAGCCACATATCAGCGACTCATGGACAGCGCTTTCGTTGATGAGATAGGCGTACGTTTGGAAGTATACGTCGACGATCTCGTCATCAAAAGCAAGGACGAGGACCACATGCTGGAAGACATTTAGAAAACATTCAATCAACTGCGAAAGGTGCGCATGAAGCTCAACCCCAGCAAATGCTCCTTCGGCATGGAAGAGGGAAAATTCCTGGGAGTTGTTGTCACGCGGGACGGGTTCCGCGCAAATCCAGACAAGGTTCTCGCCATCGAAAGAATGCCTTCACCAACATCCATAAAGGAAGTTCAAACACTAATGGGGCGCCTCGTCGCCCTCAACCGCTTCCTTTCAAATTATGCTTCTAAGTCTTTTCCATTTGTAGACACTCTAAAGAACTGTCTGAAAAAAAGCAATTTCCGCTGGACCCCTGAGGCGGAAAACGCTTTTCAAGAAATGAAAAAATGTCTTATGAATTTACCTACTCTCACCGCACCATTACCCAAGGAACCATTAACCCTGTACCTCTCTGTCACGGAGAGGGCAATCGGCGCGGTACTCCTTGTGGACCGAAAAGGCGTTCAAACACCCATCTACTATATCAGCAGAACCCAGCTAGATGCGGAGACTAGGTACTCTACAATGGAAAAACTAGTGCTAGCTCTCATTCACGCATCGCGCAGACTGCGCAGGTATTTCCACGGCCACCCAATAAACGTCCTAACAGACTACAGGATCAGCGACGTATTACGAAAGCCTGAAACCTCAGGGCGCCTAGCAAAATGGGCAATCGAACTGGGTGAACACACCATCAATTACAAACCCAGACCCGCAGTCAAGGGACAAGTACTCGCTGACTTCGCCACCGAAATACCAACGGAAAAAATTGAGGAATGCTTAGCCGAGCAAGACCCCGCACCACCAACCCCTGGAGATGAAAGCTGGAAACTCTACACCGACGGCGCCTCAAACAGCGACGGCGCAGGTGCAGGTTTACGCCTAATCAGTCCAAACAAAAAAGAATACACGTACGCCATTCGCCTAGATTTTGCCGCAACAAACAATGAGGCAGAATATGAAGCGCTACTAGCAGGACTACGTATCGCACAACAAATGGGAGCCTCCCATCTCGAAGCGCACGTTGATTCGCTGTTAGTAGCCGGCCTCATCAACGGTACGTACGACGCCAGGGACGCCACAATGGCCCTATATCTACAACAGGCCAAGTTACTCATGCGCAAATTCACCTCGTGCACGGTCACCCACATCAACCGGAGCGAAAACAAACCCGCAGATGCACTGAGTAAGATGGCTTCAACGGTCTTCGACCACATGGCCAAGGACGTTCGTATTGAACTACAAGCAAGACCATCCGTCCCGCCAAGACAAGTAAACGTCATCCAAACTGGTACAATATCTTGGATGGCGACACTAAAAGCATAGTTGACATCCGGATCATTACCCGACAACAAGGCGGACGCAAGAAAAATACAGCACAAAGCCCTACACTATGAACTGACAGAGGGAATCCTCTACCGACGATCATACCTGGGCCCGTTACTGCGATGCGTCGACAAAGAAGAGGCCTCCTTCCTCATCAGAGATATTCACGAGGGCATCTGCGGATTACATGCCGGGCCCAGAATGGTGGTTGCCAAGTTAATGAACGCAGGTTATTATTGGCCAGGCATGCACCCAGACGCGGTGGTGGAATTACGCAAATGCGAATCCTGCCAGCGCCACGCGCCAAGCACCTTGCGCCCCAAAAACGACTTGGTACCCGTCACAGCGGCATGGCCATTCCAGAAGTGGGCGATAGACCTTGTCGGCCCATTTCCCACAGCACCAGGAAACGTCAAATTCTTAATAGTGGCTATCGACTACTTCACAAAATAGATCGAAGCAAA
This sequence comes from Ambrosia artemisiifolia, assembly GCA_032199755.1. NCBI lineage: Eukaryota > Viridiplantae > Streptophyta > Magnoliopsida > Asterales > Asteraceae > Ambrosia > Ambrosia artemisiifolia. The sequence goes on along the minus strand of CM063522.1, from coordinate 49,574,249 downwards.
GCCACTAGCAAAGATAGACGGCTCCCACACCAAGAAGTTCATATGGTAATTCATCATATGCAGATTCGGCTTACCGTATCAGATCATAAGCGACAACGGAACCCAATTTACAGACCAACACTTACAAGAATGGCTGGCACAAATGGGGGTCCAACAGGTCTTTACATCAGTCGCTCATCCCCAAGGAAACGGCCAAGTCGAAAGAGCAAATCGTAGCATAATCGAAGGTATCAAAAAACGACTCGGAACCAAAAGAACCGGATGGGTGGATGAGGTTCCACATGTCCTATGGGCAAATCGCATCCTCGCGAAAACCAGCAATGGCGAAACCCCATTCAGCCTAACCTACGGATCCGAAGCCGTTATACCAGCAGAAATCGGATGCCCTTCCGCAAGAGTACTCATGGCGGATAAAGGGCAAAACAACAAAGAACTACGACTAAACCTAGACCTACTTGAAGAGCGACGAGAACTCGCCGCCATCAAAGAGGCCAGATACAAAAATCAGTTGGAGCGCTACTACAACAAAAAGGTCAAACTACACGAGTTTGACATCGGAGATTATGTTCTCCGAAATAACAGCGCTTCCAACGCAGAAAAACAGGGCAAACTTGCTCCAACCTGGGAGGGGCCTTACAGAGTTCAGGAGATCCTAGGCAAGGGCGCCTATGCGCTAGAGAAGATTGATGGTACGCCCGTCCCGCGCTCGTGGAACGCGGCTCAGTTACGTTTCTGTTACATGTAATAAATTTTGTAAAACACTTAGGCTACACATGCCTAAGTCCTTTTCTAAAGGTTTCTATGAAGTTTTCAAACGCCTACCTTACTGTGTGCACCATTGGATCCTTGGGTCTTCAAGGCATAGATATTAAACATAACTATCGCCGGACTCGATAATCAAACCCAAACACATCACACAACAAGATTCAAGAATATATACAAAACAAACTTGGAAATTTTATAGAAACCAAAAAGGGGCGTTCAAGCTGCCCAAAGCTTTACAAAAACAGAAACCTAACACAAACCATCCTACAAACTTCTAATCCCCCCCCCAGACTCCTCAAAATCCACCAACTGTTCCTCCATACCCTCTGGAGTTGCCCCAGACGTCACGTCGCCAGTTGCCTGCTTTGCTTTCTTCTGCGCCTCCGCACCCAAACGGTCGGATTCTTCAATAAAGTAACGGAGGGCGCCCGCAGGGCCAGCATACTGATTACAGTCCTCCACCGTCTTCAGTATAGGGAATTCGACTTGCTCAAACTTAAGGAGTTCAGCTTCATACTCCTTCTCCCTGGGTTTACCATGGTGCGCACCTTCAGTTATACGCCCTTGATTCAGCGCATGGTAAAACCCTGTCTCGAAACCCTCAGCCTCCCCAGCAGCGCGTGCAGCACCAGCAATAGCAGCAACCTGATCGCCGAGATTCGGCTCATTCCAGAACCGCTTAAAAATCTGCAAACAAGGGATAAAACAGTCAAAAGAAAGCCTATACAAAAAACAAAACAGAGAGTCAGGAGAATACTTACCCCGGCGATACCCTGGGTCATCACCCAGCGAACAGACTCCTGGGCCTTCTCCTACGCAATGTTGGCTTCGTCCAGCAGACTCTTAGCATTTTCCGCCTCAGTCTGCGACAAAGTTAAGGACTCCTCTAAGGAAGCCCTCTCCTCCGTTAGCGCCGCCTTCTCCTTCACCCAGTCCTCCTTCTCACTCACCAACTCAGACAACTGGGTAGACACATTCACAAGCTCCTGATCTTGGGCATTTAAATCAGAGTGCAAGCCTGCCACCACCGAATCTTTCTCAGCTAAAACTTTCTGATGACCTTCAGCAGTCTCTTGCAGCTTGGAATTTTCATTCCTCGGCGCTTGGATCTGCTCTTCAAGCCTCATCATCTTCTGGTTAGTGACTTGGCAGGCTTTCGTCCACCTCTTCTGAGCCAGCGCATGATCACGCTCAAGCGCCTTCACCTTATCCTCAGACTTGTACGCCCTTTCCCGGTACCTCTCAACATCAGACTTCAGCTTCTCCTCCCTCAGCGCCTGCACTGATCTCCTGGAGTTAAACTCAGCAATATCACGGGCAAACGCTTCATCACGTCGCTTAAGCGACTCTACAGCAGCAATCTGAAGCGCCTGCCCAACACAGATGTCAGTGATCAGCTTTGAGCGAGGCAAGCTATCCTGATAGAGCCTCTCCTTTGGAGGAACCACTTGGGACACAAATTCCTCCGCAGTAAGAGGATTTGCAAAACGGGAGTTCTCCCGAATACTCCAGTGCGGGCGCCAGATTACATCGCCCGCGGAGTAACTCGAGTCACCCCGTTCCACACTTACCATCCCACCAGAAGGCATATCACCACCACCAACTGGAGAACTTTCAGGCACCACCTGCTTGGAGGCAACTTTTGTGGCCTCCCCAACAGCCTTAGCCTTGGCCTCCGCCTCCGCTTTCTCCTTCTCCAAACGCAGCCTTTCAGCGGCTGCCTCCTCCTCAGCCTTCTTGGCCATCTCCTCCAAACGCAGCTTTTCAGCTGCAACCCTCTCCTCCTCCAGCTTCTTGGCGGCAGCCTCCTCGGCCTGCTTCTCGGCCTCAGCTGCCTCTTTCTCCAACCGCGCTTTCTCAGCCTCCGCTTGCGCTTTCTCCTCTTCCTGCCTTTTCTTGGCAATCTCCACCTCAGAGGGGGTGGGACCTGAGGAGCCATGAGCTTGCGGAGAAACAACTACAACAAAACAAAGTGTAATTCAGTAACATTACTACAACAAAGACAAGAAAGATAAGCTGAAAACCACTTACTAGTTACTTTCTTCACAGTCTTCTGAAACAGAGGACGGCGCTCCGGCGGTGGACTGATTTCCAACGAAAACGGCGCCGTCCCACCTCCACCAGCACCTTCAGACCTGGAGGACACAGACTTCTTACTCTGGGTTTTCCCCAGCTTCCGCTTCTTCTTCAGCGGACTCTCCGGCACATCCACATCTTCAGGGGCGGAGGACGATGACTCCAAAGTCTTATCGCGCTGCCCAAAATAAGGCCCTTCACCACCTGCACTCAAAGGCGCAGATTTAACTTCGGATATCACCTTATGCTTATGCATACGCGGCGCACTCTTCTTACGACCACGCGGTGGCGGTGGATGAACCAGTTCCACAGAAGACCCAGTTGATTCCTCGTCAGAGGAAACAACAAAATAAGGGGTCGCTTCATGTGGAACAGAACATAAAGGATCAGGATTTATAGGTTGCTCACGTGAAATAATCATACCAGAGGGCTTGAACTCCAGGTATGGGAAATAGAATCTATCAACCATCTGGTCAATCACAGACACCCTACCCTCCGCAGGATCCCTCCACTCCAACGGCGCTTTGTCACGCAACAAAAACGCAGCAAACTTTGACATCCCTGCGCCAAGCAAGACAAAACTCAGTCAACAAAAATAAACACAACTGACAAAGCAGCATAAAGACAAAGCACTTACCAGGCGCAGCAACCACAGGCTCCTTCCCCTCCACCAACTGAACACGGCTCATACCCAACAGAGCCAACATGGCCTCCGAACACATACCCGTGTCAAACGGGGAAGCATGAGCCACCAGATCCTTAAACCATGCCTGCTCCCGGAAACCCTCCATCACAGGATGATCAGGCACCTTTTGACGTTCAGCAACAACCTTCCATGCCATATCCACAGGTGTGACCCCCCTCTTGACATAAAAAAACTTCTCCTTCCAGTCATGAAGAGACTTAGGAGGAATGGTTCCAACCGGTGGTACATGAGGACGAGGGACAAAGCTGAACCAAGATTGCTCCATGGTCATCAAATAGAAGACATTGAACCGCTCAAAAGACGGCTCAATGTCCAAGGCTCTACAGCAGGATTCGAAATGAACAAGACGAAGCATCCCAAACCCACTAACCTGGGTTATATGAACACCATGCTTCACCAAAGTATCCACCTGGAACTTGGTAGCAGGAAGACGGAACCCACAGAGAGCAAAGTGGGCCCAATACAGGCTCATCTTCCCTGGGGGAGGGGCTAGAGCAGTATTCTTCCCAGTGGGAAGCTCCACCTACCATGAAGGATCAAACTCCATGGTCTTCACGAATCTGGAAAAGGTCTTCTCACTCCATTTACAGGGTGTGTTATGAATCAACTTCTTGGAATTCTCAACAGATTTCTCTGGGTTTCCCCAAACAGTGGATCCCTCAGACATGTTGAAACAAGAAAAATAATTTTTTTCAAACAGAAACTCGCCGGAAAGCTTGAAGGTTCACCGGAGAAGACAAAGATTTTTTAGAGAAGTTGAAGGATTTTTTGTGAAAAACGGTGAGATAAAGAGAAATCTAAGGAGACTCCTCGAATATATATACCCATCGCATTTAATGCGATGGGAACAGCTGGCAGAAAACCGTTCACCTTGCCAGACGAGGAGGCATCTGGACGCTACACGTGGCAAACAGCTGGAAGGCAGCAGTCATCTGGAAGCACGTGACTCCACGCGTGTGTTGGAAGGACAACCTTTCACCTGCCACATGTCAGCAGTTACTCTGACACTGCCCCCACTCGCGCGCGTGTACGGCTACTTGCCTGACACACGAAGAAAAAACCACCCACCCACGTGCTGACGTGACTGACAACTGTGCAGACATCCCCTCTGCACCCTGACACGTTCACCAACCGTCTCAGCTTCTCAAGCACGTTTCCTAATTTCAAGGAAACCTTTTCATTTCTAATTCCACATTAAACACCTGAGACTGCCACGTCATCACTTGGCGCTGGGTTGACGTAAAATCTAAAAGACGTTCTCCGCCAGATTTTACTATCCCACACCCAGACTGCCACGTCATCACTTGGCGCTGGGTTGACGTAAAATCTAAAAGACGTTCTCCGCCAGATTTTACTATCTCACACCCAGACTGCCACGTCATCACTTGGCGCTGGGTTGACGTAAAATCTAAAAGACGTTCTCCGCCAGATTTTACTATCTCACACCCAGACTGCCACGTCATAACTTAGCGCTGGGTTGACGTAAAATCTAAAAGACGTTCTCCGCCAGATTTTACTTTCTCACACCCAGCTTGCCACGTCATCACCTGGCGCTGGGTTGACGTAAAATTCTAAACTAAAGGGAAAAATCACCACCCGCGCCAAGTCTCTACTTGGCGCCGGTTTTTTATAACAGGTGCCATGTGCAAAGATAAAGGGACGCTTTTATCTTTCCACATGCCACCAAAGTGGCAACGCGCACATTTTCCCTACGTTAATTTATTTATTACAGAGATGCAACGAGCACTCTTCTTTACAAACATACAGCTGTAGACAATGCAGGAGAAGAACACCCCACTACACATTTAGTCCAGCGCCCCACCAGCACTCTAAGCAAGCACAGGAGACACCCTGGACTTGGGGGACTTGAAGGGGTAGGGTACTACTTCTTAGCGCTTTCAAGTGCACCCTACCCAGCGTCCAAGAAACTCCGCCTACAGCAGCCCAAGCAACACACTAAAGGAGATAAAGCAGCAAATCCGAAGCGCGCTGCTCACTCCGCGCAGAAACACCAGTTGACAGCGCCGGATACATCCCCCTTGGAGCTCAACTTGCCACTTCCCATCAGGTGTCAGCTGACAACTGGTCAGCCGCCTGACACTTCCTGACAGCAGGAGAAAAGGAGTCCTTTCTGCAGATCCAGCCACAATGCGCCACGTGTACCAATGGCAGGGCACCGCCCAGCCCTCCAACCACGTACCCAATCAAAAGAAGCCCTCCTCAACTTGGATCACTTTACCTAACTAAGGGTTGGGATCCAACTAAATGGGCTCCTAAGCAACCGGCCCGGCTCCCGGGCCCAAGCCCGTCAACAATCAAAGTGGGCCTGATGACCTCAGGCCCACGCACCTCCTATAAAAGGAGGACTTCACCTCCTTTCTTAGGGTGGTCAATTCAACCAATTAGAAACAATACACTTGTATCATTACTTGTACTTCACATTTATAAAAGATCATCTCTTGTTAGTGGACGTAGGTCTCACGAGACCGAACCACTTATATCGTTGTCCCTATATTACCCTGCTTGTTGTTTATGCATATAACCATAGATTAACCATCATAGTGAGCGAAGGATTATACCCTGCAGCGAACACAAGTCATTATACCCCACTCCTGTTACCCCCTTTATACTCGTTGTTTCTTCAACTAATAATAATTGAAAAAATACTAATAAAAGTAATATTAAACATAATTTCGTAAATATAGATTAAAAATAATTTCGTATAATAGTAATATAAATAAATGAGATTCAAAAATCAAAATAAATGACATTAATAGGGGTCAATTATTATTGAAATGATTTTGATGATTATCATTTAATGAGAATTGATTAAAGGAAAGTCATAATATAAAAAATTAAATTCGGTCAATAATATTAAAAATAAATTTGAAAAAACAGTAATATAAATAAAAGAGCTTAAAAATATTAATAAATAACATTAAATTCGGTCAATTATTATTAATGTCAATAAATAATATTATACATAATTTTGTAAAAATAGATTAAACATAATTTCGTATTAATAGTAATATAAAAAAATGAGGTTAAAAAATCGTAATAAATAAAATTAAATTCGGTCAATTATTATTAATGTCCATAAATAAAATTAATTCTAACATAATAAAAATATATTAAAAATAATTAAAGGAAATGATTTTGATGATTATCATTTAATGGGACTTTACTAAAGGAAAGTCATAATATAAAAAATTAAATTCAGTCAATAATATTACACATAAAGTCAAAAAAATTAATATAAATAAATGAGTTAAAATTTTTAATAAATAACATTAAATTCGGTCAATTATTATTAATGTCAATAAATAATATTATACATAATTTCATAAAAATAGATAAAGCATAATTTCATATTAATAGTATTATAAATAAATGAGGTTAAAGAATCATAATAAATAACATTAAATTCGGTCAATTATTAATAATGTCCATAAATAACATTAAATCTAACATAATAAAAATATATTAAAAATAATTAAAGGAAAGTCATAATATAAAGTAAATGATTTTGATGATTATCATTTAATTTGAATTAATTAAAAGAAATTCATAATATTAAAAATTTAATTCGGTGAATAATATTTAACATAAATTAAAAAAAAGTAATATAAATAAATGAGATTAAATTTTTTAATAAATAAATGAAATGCGGTCAATTATTATTAATATCAATAAATAATATTAAAGATCTTAATAAATAACATTTAAAGTTAATAAATCTTATTAATTGCAATCAAGACTAATCATAATTCGTAAACACAGTAAGATTATAAATCTTAATAAATAACCTCAAAAATCGTAATCAATAATTCAAATAAATTACATTAAAAACATAAAAGATCGTAATTTAAATTCTAAAATCAATGACTTCTTGTGGTGCTACCTTAGTAACAAATAGCCTGTGCTGGATTGAACACCATTTAAAGACACAATATTCGCCAATGGAAATATCTTCTTATTGAAGCAAATCAGGCCATCCAATCACAGTAACATTTACAAAAGCATTATGTATAGTAAATTTAGAATGTCAATCTAAATATAAAATAAGAATATTGTAAAAATAAATGAGAGTTATTATGCTAAACCATAAATTTGATAAATTATACGAAATCAATTTAATCAATTATAATTTAATCAATATTATCATTCATATAATTTAATCAATTATACAAAATCAGAGATTAAAAAATCTCGTATTAATTTAATCAATTTGTATAATTTAATCAATTTCGTATTAATAGTAATATAAATTAATGAGATTAAAAAATCGTAATAAATAACATTAATTCGGTCAATTATGGTAATCCTAAATTTCGGGAATGATTGATAATAAATCAATCATTCATACAAAAAAATTAATACGTTTTATTATGTTAAACCATAAATGAAATGATTTTAATGACAATTAATTATATTACGAAAATCATAATATAATAATTAAATTAGCAAACTAATCATATTACGGAAATCAATGAATAATGCTTAAAAATAGCAAACTAATTGAAATCATTTAAATTATAAAAATGAAAAATTGAAATGAGTTAAATGACAATTAAGTATATTACGAAAGTCATAATATAATAATTAAATTAGCAAACTAATTATATTACAGAAATCAATTAACAATGCTTAAAATTCGCAAACTAATTGGAATCATTTGAATTATGAAAATGGAAAATTGAAATGATTTTAATGACAATTAATTATATTACGAAAAGTCATAATATAATAATTAAATTAGCAAACTAATTATATTACGGAAATCAATGCATAATGCTTAAAATTAGCAAACTAATTGCATTCATTTAAATTTGAAAAATGGGAAATTGAAATAATTTTAATGATAATTAATTATATTACGGAAATCAATGAATGATGCTTAAAATTAGCAAGCTAATTGCAATCATTTGAATTATAAAAATGGAAAATTGAAATGAGTTTAATGACAATTAATTATATTACCAAAGTCAAAATACAATAATTTAATTAGCAAACTTATTATATTATGGAAATCAACGAATAATGCTTAAAAATAGCAAAATAATTGCAACCATTTATATTATAAAAATGGAAAATTGAAATGATTTTAATGACAATTTATTATATTACGAAAGTCATAATATAATAATTAAATTAGCAAACTAATTATATTACGGTAATCAATGAATGATGCTTAAAATTAGCAAACTAATTGTAATCATTTGAATTTTAAAAATGAAAAATTGAAATGATTTTAATGATTTTAAAAAAAGAATAGTTTTTTTAACAACAAATAGGCATATGAACATGGAAAATTGAAATGAAATAATTTGAATGACAATTAATTATATTACGGAAATAAATGAATAATGCTTAAAATTAGCAAACTAATTGCAATCATTTGAATTATAAAAATGGAAAACTGAAATAATTTAAATGACAATTAAGTATATTACAAAAGTCATGATATAATGATTAAATTCGTTCAACATCAAAAAACCGAAAATTATAAAAATATTGACATTAATAATTTACCATTCTTAGTAAGAATATTTATTTATATATTTTGAATTATAAAAATGGAAAATTGAAATGATTTTAACGACAATTTAATATATTACGAAAGTCATAATATAATAATTAAATTCAGTTAACAACAAAAAACTGAAATTCGTAAAAATATTGAAGAATAGTTCACCAGAAACATACCAAAACGGTTGCCGAAGGGTCATGCAAAACCTTGAAGAATAGAGAACCATTGTGATAAGGCATGATTTAGTTGGTGTGCTCGGATGAAATCTTGTTTTTAAATCCGCATGAATATTAAATCCGATCAAGTATATATATAAATACTCATCTATTTAAACAAAATCGGTATTAAAATAAGAATAATCAAAACCGAATAAATCGGTTTGATAAACTTCTTTAAAATACTAATGTATAAATCAGTTTGATTTATTTGTTTTGAAAAAAAATTGGATTCAAATGCTTATTATCACCTGCAGCATATTTAATAAAAAGATTAAATATTCTTTGTAAATGAGTATCACCGATCAAGTATATATCTAAATACTCTTCTAATTAAAAAAATCGGTGTTAAAAAAAGAATAATCAAAACAGAATAAATAGGTTTGATAAATTTCTTAAATATACGAATGAATAAATCAGATTGATTTATTTGTTTTGAAAAAAAAATCGGATTCAAATAAATCAATATCTGAATGAAGAACACATGCCTAAATACGGATGATTTTTGTTATAATAATAATGTTAAGAACAAATAATAAAGCAAAAATAATAATAGGAACTAACATTAGAAGAGTATGATAGGATTACCTTCAATCGTTTGTGGAAAATCAACAAAATATGAAAGATGAAGAAGAAGGGTAGAAAGATTTGTTAGGAAGAAATGGAGAATTATGTTGGTGAGAATGAAAAAATAAAAAAAGAAAATGGTTTATATATACTTGAAACTTGGAGCTCCATATTCAATATGGATACCTCAAACCCTCTCTAAGGCCTTGATTCAACCCAAGTGACCTCAATTATTATATAGATAGAATAGATATCAATTTGTGTAACCTTAAGCTAGACACATATAATTATGTAACTGGTATACAAATCATCTAATATTTATTTTTGGCTGGTTGTAAATGAGTTTTAATTTTTTTGATATATCATTAAAACAAAAGGATAAATTTACATTACGATGGCAGGTAGATGGGCAACAAGTTGCGCCGCCACCACTTCTGGATGACAAAACTTAACCTACTGAAAACAAAGTCCCGGTCTCTAAGGGTCGAGAATATTGTTGTGTACAACCCGCTGTACTCTATCAAGGACTGTAATAGTGTCTGAAACCAAAGAGCCGAAAGTACTAAATGATTGACAAGATAAATGGCTTAACATATTTTATACAATACGTTTTATTAAGTATTTTATTCTAATGAAATGAGATAGACATGGTAAGCCGAAATACGATTATTTGCCATAAATTAGTGCCCATAAGTTACAAGTAAGAAATCAAATTTTATATGTGATAACTATAGTAGAACACAACTTTTAAGAAATAATGTAATAGTATCAGGTACACACCGAGATCTTTTCAAAAATTATATGCAAAGGAGCCTGGATATAGTTAATTATAGAAAAACTTAATTATTTTCGTGTAATTTGAGGAATTAGTACCATAAGAAATTAAACTCTATTTACTATCGATAAAATGTGACCACTTTAAACTAGCCTTGGTATGATCAACCCTAACTCAACTGATATAGTTATCAAGTCATTTTATTTTCATTTGACAAGTAATAGATGGTCATTGATAAAGTCATGAAAAATGATTCTTCTAAATAGTTATGGCATGTGAATCTTGATCACCAATGATAAAACACCAACAAAATCATCATTTGTGTTAACTAGATGGGGATTTTTTAATTAGCGTGACAACCACCTAAAGTCGTGAATATGGACTCCACCACCAACTATTCCACATCGAACACCATCGCCTCTTCCACCACGACCCTATTCTCCTTCACTATCTTCATCTCTAGATCCGTTTCTACCATCTCCAGATTGACAACGATCACCTATCGAATACCCACGTTACAAAATAAACTTACATATAAAAACCTAATTCTCTATTGACAAAAATAGGACAATTGATGGGTAAAATTATATAAAAACCGTTATAAAGAAAAGTCAAGATTATGTATCTAATAGTTTAATAACAAGTATATATTCACTTTTGAAATAAAACCTTTTAGAAATATATATTACTTAGTCATAGTGTGATTAGATTTTGTTATATGGAAACGATAGTGCCCTACCACCCTCAAACGACCACCAATTATCGGACGTGCTACCCTTCTCCACCAACCTTACAGCTGGTAACACCAACACAATTCTTTTCCAACCACCATTGACCACCGTACAAAATTATCAACTAATTGTCATCAATTGATCACCGTCAAATCACAAAAACTAAATCAAACCCGACCATAATTTCATATAAAAACTTCCACCTTTTTTTATTTGTGAGTCAAGATGTCAACAGCCATCATTACTACATTTTAAGTAATTAAGATAATCAAATATTATTTCCGAAATCGAATAACTTAGTGAAAATAATCAAGCTTAAAAATTAATAATAAAAATCAAATGCTTTGGTTGTCTGTAAAGCTACGCATCTTTATAAAATAATAATTTTGCCACAAAAGAAATAAGTTGTATATTAATAAAAAAACTTGTATGTTGGTTATAAATAGGTTTGTTTAAAGTTTTGATAGTGGTGGAGTGGTGGAGTGGCCTTTGTTTCACTTATGTGATTAAAGGTGGAGTGGTGGAGTGGCCTTTGTTTCACCTATGTGATCAAAGGTTCGATCCCCACTTCTAACATTTATGGTTTGGTATCCGGGTGAAGATCGAATACGGGTGGCGCCGGTTCGAATCTGACGGACGGCGAGTTTTACCGAGTTCTATAACACTGTCGTGCCTTCGAGCGGGTGGGGCTCAGGTTTCCGCGCATCGGGAGAAGGTGGGGGCTGCTGGAGGTCGAGTAGTCGATTCTTGAACACGACGCCCCACAAGATTGGTTGCCACACAGTTGTTCGCCGATAAAAAAAATTACTGTAAATAAATTCAAGTCTCCTAAATGTTTAGAATCTAGAAACTATATCAATCACAGAGACAATTTACATTTTGTGATTATTGGTCAATAAAACATATTCATCCTTGACTTTAGTTTGTTAATTAAGATTCAAGAAAGCAGTTTCATTTGTTAATGTAGATAACTAGTATATGCCCCGCGCTACGAGGCGGACACCTAACTTTATCATAGTTGTAGTCGTAATTTGTGGTAACGTTGACTTAATAGAAGTGTTAAAATTTGTAACGTAAAAATAAGGGAAAAAATAAAAAATGTTTAAACACAAATATAAAACGTAAAAAAAAGCATAAAAAACGAAAAACAAAAAGGTTGAGAAAACAAAACAAATCGGTTTTGAAAGCCGGTAATGGGAAAATAAAAAGAACATAAAAAAGGCTGGAAAAAAAACACTGAATTAAACAATAACAAAAACAAAAACAAAAACTATTTTCGGAATTAGGAATGAAGCCTTATTGCAAATTAGACCCTGCCGCCAATAAGTTTCGAGCCCGAGTCCACGCGTTTAAGAACGTGTGTCTTTACCAGTTTGTCAAAGGGAAGTTTATTGTTAATTTTTGCAAGATAATATATTTAATATGCCAAAACTATGGTGGTTCAAGAAGGAAAATGGTCCAACCACTATGTCCCAAGTGGCTGAATCACCCAATAATGATTTAGAACTGTTGACGTCAATTTGAATTGGATATATATAGAATAGATAAAATTACAATTTTTGTCCTTTATAAAAGCCAAAACTATGGATTGGGTCCTTTAAAACTTTTAGTTTCAGTCTTTGTCCTTTATATGAAAAGTTGTCACACCTTTTGTCCTTTTCACTAACTGGGTTAGAAAATCTCAGTTAAGTTAAGTCATGTGCAAGGCACATGAGGGCAAACTGGTCTTTTTACCTCTAAAGGACAATTCTTGTAATTTAATATAAAAATATTAACTGTTGACTGCTCCATTGACCTCTGTTGACCCATCATCTTCACCCAACTTCTAACAATCACCCTAACTATCTAATAATGTTAACAAGGAAAAAGGGGTGTCTTGGGGTTTAGTGTTGAACCACCATCAGACCACTATATAACCACACTATCACCATCAACTTCGGTCACCGGAGTAACTAGCGCCGTCACCGTCTTTCTTCTGTCACGACCTTCAACGCCAACAGCCAACAACCATCACCCACTATCGAGCCATCATCAGCATCATTCCTGTCACCTGCAACCACCGTAACCCCCACCACCATCACCGTCAGCTTCAATCATCACCACAACCACCATCTTCCGTCCAACACCATTAACAACAACCATAGCCAATCACCACTATAATTATTAGAAATGAGGGGGTTTTACCTTTGATAACAGATCTGACCTGATCAGAACCTCTCCCGAACCACCCCCACTGTCACCATCGTCTTCTTCCCCCCCCTCTCTCTCTCTCTCTCTCTCTCTCTCTCTGTCTGTCTCTCTCTCTACAATAGAACCTCACCCGAACCACCCCCACTGTCACCGTCGTCTTCTTCCTCTGTCTCTGTCTCTCTCTCTCTCTACAATAGTAACAGTTAGTGGAATGGGTGAGGGTGTGGTGGTGTTGTGGACTGGTCGGCCGGAGCTCTTCCTCTCTTTAGGTCTTTCTCTCTCTAACATATGTGTGTGTTTGGACTGCTCGGAAGGATCTAATTTTTAGGGTAAAATTTGGGGGATATGGAAGTAATAAATCAGATTTTATAAGGGATTAAAATGGGGGGTGAAATTACGTTTATACCCTCACATGCATTGCATGTGGGGTGACTTAACTTATTATACTAATTGGGTTAAGTGTAAAAGACAAAAATCGTGGCAACTTTTCATATAAAGGATAAAGACTGAAACTAAAAGTTCTAAAGGACACAGTCCCATAGTTTTGGTGTTTATAAAGGACAAAAATTGTAATTTTCTCTATAGAATAATTTGAAAGTTTATTAGATGTGTGTCCTATACACGAGAGTTGATGACAAGTTGTATATGATGGACCCGTCTAAACTGAATCAAATAAGTGTAGTATGTTAGTACGGAGGTTATATACTTTGCGTCAAAAATTTAGGGTCATCATGATCATTTTAGTATAATCAAGATTTACTTGAGACCAAAGCGAAATAAGAATATGAATTGATATGAATTAGGAGTTATTGAGTGCACGCTCATTTGATCATGACGTAGGATTCTCATTTCATTTGGCAACACCTGGCTCGTAATGGGGCTACGTCCCCCTTGGTGGGGGTTTGGGGAAACACCCCTAGTGGGTGCAAGGTTGCAGAAGGCGCTAGGCGCTAGACGGGCGGTGAGGTCCAGCCTAGGGACTAGTCGGGACTAGGCGAAATTAGGCGAATTAGGCGTTTTGGTATTTTTATAAGTATTATATATATATATATATACACAAATTTAGGTGTTTTTTGAAAATATGTTAAGATATATACACATAATACTTAGATATATACATAAAATAAAAGCACATTAGAAGTTTAAAACATTATTATCAGCTTTATTTGTGCTAGTAGTTAAATAAGACCACATTTAATTTAATTTAGGCCCATTAGACTTTAATTTGGGCTCTAAAAAGCCCACTAGACTTTAAAACAAACCCTAAATAAACATCTGCATACTATACGATCTCCCCTGTAAACTAGTAAACCCTAAAAAAAACACAGCCCTCATCAAAGTCTGCATATCACTTCTGAATTCATGCCTTTCAACTTTCAAGCAATGATTCATCCCTAAAGGTATGTTCTAACCCTTTAATCTTTCTTCATCCATCGATAATAATCCTCCTTCAAATTTCAAAAAAAAAAAAAAACCCCTCATCGCCTAGGCCTGCCTAGGGCCGCCTAGGACCGCCTAGGACCGTCTAATGGCCGCCTAATGGCCAAAACGCCGAGAACTCCGACTAGGGCTTATTTCCGATATGACCTTCAGCCTAGCGCCTAGGCGGCCGCCTAGGCCGCCTTCTGCAACCTTGGTTCCAGGTACCTATGGTGGAAAATAATTTTGTTCGTTAATGACATATCACTGAAAGTTGCTTCAGATTTACATGATTGATGAAGAACTACAAGAGAAATTATCATAAGTGGAAACTGACTATCGGTGGTAATTAGGGTATGAATTTCCAATACGACACGAACCTAACACAAAATTCGCGGGTTTAGGTTTAGTCTAACTGGGTTCGCTTAGTTTCAGGTTGAACCCGCGAATCCGTTTATTCCTTTAGCTAAACGGGTCGGGTTTGGGTCAACCGGGCAGGTTGGCATGTAGACCCGTTTAACACATATATATTACATTTTATTTTTTATAATAAATTTTATGCCACGAATTAAATTTGTTAGGTATTTATGTCATATTTATAACTTAAAAGATAAATTGACATAGAAGTAAAATTATAATTATAATATATTAATTTAGGAACATAAATTAAAAAATATAATAAAAATTCGGGTTAAACGGGTCGTGTTCGGGTTAACCTACAAATATAATAAAATTCAGGTTAAATGGACTGTTACTAGTAACTATGTTACGTACCACTAACAAAGTTTTCTACTAAGGGTTTCCATTGTTGTAACCATCTAACTATCAATGTTTATAACCATTAACAACCAACTACCATATGAAACGTTGTGATGATTCGTCTCTTATATAAAACGACGTTTGGTGTATTTCTAGTACACACTGTTGGGAAACAATGTGTTTAGTTGATGATTTCATGAAAAGAAACACAAATGAGCCCTAATGTTGATATGTTGAAATTAAGAAACTTGTATTATTAGGTTGTTGCTAGTAATTGCGCATATAAAATACATGTACCTAAACACTTAATATATAATTCAAGTATGATGATGAAGTCTTTGGATATTAATAAGATATTGGACTCAAGTTATGATCAAGATCAAACTGCATAAGATATGAAGAACAACAAGTCATCAATTGCAACAACAATCATATGCAAGATTTAACAAATGCAACATTTATAAATATTCATAGGTGAATGATGAGGCTATCTCAAATGACGAAGAATTGAAGATCAAGAATCAATGATCATTTATAAAGGATCAAAACTTAAAAACTAATTGGAAATTAGAGAATAATAATAATTTATTCAAAGGTAAATTACAACAAACTAATTTTCTAAATTAAATGTTGAGTAAAACATCTGGATAGTCCCTATGGTTAACCAATATTTCACCTTTAATCCCCGACTTTCTAAAATTACATGTTTGTTCCCTCTAATTTGACAAGTTGTTACTCAGATAGTCTCTACACTGAGTGGTCATTAATTTTTCTAGTTAATTGGGTGTAAATTGACAAAAATACTCTCACTCATTGAAAACAAAGGTTAAAACATTAGAAAAAAATCAAACGGGACCCATTTATAAAAAATAAATAAATACTTATAGGACCCACCCACAAACTTCATCTTCAACCTCACCATTTCTTCTCTATTCGCTACCACCTCTTTGTCGCCGATGATGCCTTAGTACCGGAAAAATAAGCTCGCTGGAAAAATCTGTTGGTAATTATATCTTTTAATATCTTGAATCATATTCAACAAAAAAATTTCAAACCAAATTTCACAAAAATGTAATAAAAAGTAATATTGATTTGATTTTAGGATATCAATATGTAATCGTAAACAACGGTTCGGTGAATGAACAGATTCAAATCAGTTCACAGGTTCCAATAAAATGTGAAAGACAAAAGAGTTTGTTATTGGCTCAATCATTGCATCATCGATGTAATCGTAAACAACGGCTTTGTGAATGAACAAATTCAAATCAGTTCACAGGTTCCAATAAAATGTTAAAGGCAAAAGAGTTTGTCGCTGGCTCAATCATTGCATCATCGGTCACTGCACATGCACCATGAGGGATGCTAAACGACGAATTCACACCAATGGACAAAGCTCAAGATCGTCACCGGAACACTTGACAAAGCTTTTTTACATGCACCATTCCCCTCGAACCCTGACCACCCTCCCACCATGTACGATTCCTAGAACTCCAATTGCTAGTAATAACCTTGTTACAGATTATAGAACTAGTGTGGGAACTTGTTTCAAAATTTTAACATTTTAGAACTTGATACACACAATCACTGATGTTCCTCCAATGAATATCAGAATTGCAAATAGCATTGTGAAGAAAACCCCCTGAAACTGATTCTAGAATGTTGATCAAATGGTAAAGAATTTTACCAGATTTTGAAGCATAATCCATGATTGATGTGTACCTCAAGAACATATAGGTCAGAGTGGCTAAATTTCCAACGACGATGAGCTCGTTTCTCCGGTGGGTGTCGCCAACAAGAAAGAGGTGGGATTTGAGGGCAGTGAAACATGAGTAGTGATGATGGGCGTTGAATCCATTTTTCTAGTGGCTTTGGTAGTGTCACCGAAAGAAGGTGGGGTAAGGGGTGGTAGATGGAGAAGAAGGGGTGAGGTTGAAGATGAAGTTGGTGGGTGGGGTAGTCGGTCCCACGACTATTTATTAATTAAAATTTTCATTTATTTTTCATAATTGGGTCCCATTTGTTTTCTTTAGTATTTTAATTATCGTTTTTATTCATAAATGAGTCCCACTTGTTTTCTTTAGTATTTTAATTATTGTTTATAATAAAGTAAGTGTATTTTTTTCATTTTACACACATAACTAGAAAACTGAAATTTCATCCAATATTAGGACTATCCAAGTAACAACTTGTCAAACCACATGAAACATACATGTAATGTTAAAAAGTTGAGGATTAATGGTAAAATATTTGGTAAACCATAGAGAATATCCGGGCATTTTACTCTAAAATAACTAAACATGTTTATATTAGTTAGAGGGTCTTTGGATTTTTGAAAATGCAAGAAGCTAATTGACTTCTTTTCATTTAAGTGAAGTAATCATGATGGCAGACAATGTATTGCCCGAAATGGAAACAAAGAACCATGTTTTACTAAATTCCAACCCATTCTTGAAAAGTAACGTAAACATGTAAGATTAATGGGTTGAGTATAGATAATTTGATAACTCTTAAATCAGATGTATGGATGTGAAAAAGGTGTTGGTAACCGTTTATAGTTGCACAATGTTCAAGAATTAAAACTAGTCAAAAGACAAATTGACGGTCCACGGTCGATTGTATCGACCGTCAGGCTATCCATTGGCAACTCTTTGATTGTTGTGCTTTGCCTATAAATACAAGCCAAGCCCAAGCTTTTTGACGTACTCACCCCTTTTGCTCTAAGCTTTCAATATAACATTCTTTATTATATCTCTCTAGATTCCTTGTTATTTCAACATCCATTCAAGGAGAGATTCAAGATCAAGAGAAAGAGGAAAAAACAGAAGAAGAGTTGTTCTGCAACTAAATATTAATTCCTTCTTGTATATTATGAACTTGTAAAGATGGAGTTGTGAAAATTTTTTAAGGCGCATCACTAAGTGTTTTTAGTGATTAGAGATAGTGTTGATCACTACCACTTGAGATTAGTGAGACATTGACAGTGATCACTTCCATAGAGAGAATGAGATGTTTGTGAAGGTGATCACTGCCTTCTTTAGTGAGACGATTGTATAACGGGTATCCCCTACCGGATTAAGGGAGACGACTAGGAGAGAAACTCTCTATCGGAGGATCGGGGAGAGTACGTAGAGATATTAGTTAACATCTCTTGAATCTCTATAAATCGGTTTTGTCTTTCTTATCCTTACTGTTAAAATAATAAGTGTAAGTATAATTCATATGTTAAATAAACATTGGACTTACATTGGTCTAGTTCTATTTGTTGGGTTATTATATCATATGGTTTTGGGCTTATTATTAATGGGCCTTATAATGAGTTGTTCTGTTGGCCTTGGCCCAGCTCGTATATCATGTTTATAATGTTACGAGTATGTTGATCATATGGCTGAGATTGTGCAGGTTGTTATGATTGAGTGGTTGAGATCGTTTTGGCTGGATCGATGTTAGAAGATTCTGGGAGCTGATATATAAATCGTTCTCGTTCACTGTGCAGATCATTCACTCACATTTTATCTTTCTTTCGTCTTTGTATTGTCTAGGGTTTACTCCTGAGTTGTTCGTCTTCTCTGTATTGTATTTCGTTTGTCTTTGTAAGTATTTACATTCTATTTCTCTGTGTCAACTGTATTTTTCACAGTTGACACAACGAGCATTGTATTGTTTGATTCAGTTCTATATTTGTAGAACACTTTGGGTATTTGGGGGGTAAATTCTTTGGGTTGGGTTAATAAGATTTTGTCACTTGTTTTGTCGCTATCTTCTTTGTTATGGTTGTGTATTGTTGTTGAGTTTGTGTTTGATAGTGATCAGATTAGTATTACAAAAGTTTACATGGTATCAAAGCCATAGGCTCTTGATATTTTGTGTGGTTTTTGTTTTTCCGCTGTGCTTTGTCTTTGTTTGGGTTAGATCGGGTGTAGATCTGACTCGTTGTTCTAGATCTGTTGAAATGTTTTAACATATCTGTGTGTTGTGGTTCTTAATCAAGGATCTCACCTAGTTCATAGGTGTTGGTTCTTGATCTTATAAATAGTTGATCTTATCTGATTAATAGATCTGGTCTACTATCTTTTGTGAGTCTTTGTCTGTCTAGTTCTAGGGTTTATTGTTCTGGATTGATTGATCTTGGGAGCTGCTTGCTTGAAAAAAAAGTTGTTGAGGAGTTTCTGGTGGATATTGGAGTTGATAAGTACTGCTTCAATTGCTCCCATTTCTCTATACCCTAAGTGAAGGTATAGGTTGTGGGATTGGAGAAACCCTAACTTGGCTCACCCCCTCGGTGAGATTGTTCCTCTCTTTGTATTTTTGGTTTTTGTCTTTGTCTAGGTGTCTCTTGGTTGGGTTAGGGTGGACCGGCAGTTGTTGATATATTGGTCGTTGTCTTTGATTGATCTTGATGTTTCTCTGTGGTTATTGATTGTCTGTCTTTGTGTTTTACTTACTGGTTATTATATATACATATATATATATATCTAGTTAATAAAAGAACTCCTGAGTTAAGAACTAGGTGGGCACCTTTGAGTGATGAACCCACCATCTGTACACTGACTCAGCTTCGTTCTTCCTAGGTCTTTTATCTGGTTTATTTGATTGTCTTATCTGTGTTTGTGTTCTTTAATTGATTGAAAGATGGGTGATGTTGTTATTAATCCTGCTGCTGGAGGAGGTAATGGCCCTCCAGCAGGGACCTTAATTAGTAAATTGGATGTCAGTGACCCTTTATACCTTCACCCTAGTGACACAAGTAGTCTGTCTATAATCAGTATTAAATTGAAGGGTACTGAAAACTATTCTGTCTGGTCTAAATCTATGAAAATTGCATTAGAAGCAAAAAATAAATATGTATTTATTGATGGGAGCTGTGTTAGGTCTGTTGATGATGATGTATTGGGGAAACAGTGGGATAGGTGTAATTCAGTGGTTATGTCTTGGTTGTTAAACTCTATTAGTGAGGAGTTATATCTTGGTCATGTTTTTTCTCAACTTGCTAGGGATGTGTGGATAGACTTAAAAGAAACCTATGATAAAGTAGATGGTTCAATTGTTTTTAATTTACATAAGAAGATTAACTCCTTAACTCAGAGTGGTAGCATTATTTCTGAATATTATCACAAACTTAACACAATGTGGAAACAATTTGATTCTATTGTTCAATTGCCTGCCTGTAGTTGTCAAGCCTCTAAAGAATTTAATGATTTCAATGCATTAATTAAGTTAATGCAGTTTCTGACGGGGCTTGATGACATTTACCAACCTGTTAGGACTAGTTTGTTAACTAGGGATCCATTACCTTTTGTGAAAATTGCTTTTTCTATCATATCTAGAGAAGAGTCACATAGAGGTTCATCTAGTGGGTCAAAAGGAACAAAGTGTCTTTTGTGACTATTTCAAATCAGATTTCAAAAAGAGTTAACAGGGGACCTAACCCTAATCTAAAGTGCACCCACTGTAATATGTTGGGGCACACTGTAGATAGGTGTTATGAGTTAGTTGGTTACCCCCAAGGTTTTCAAGGGTTGAGAAAGAAAGGGGTGGATCAATTCACTAAGTCAACTAATTCTGGTAATCGTACAAATAAAAGAGTGAATGTTTCTAGTGGTAATGTGTCTTCTTCCTCTACTGTCTTGCCTTTTACTACTGAATAGATAACAAAGCTGATGGGTTTGATTAGTGAAAAACCATCAAGTGAAGCTCAAAGTTCAAATGTAGGAGGTAAGAGTTGTAGTGTGTCTGGGTTTTCTGGTTTATCAGTTTTAACTCGATTGTCTAAAGTCTTTAAAAATTTCTCTAGTTGTTCTAATATGGTCAAGTTTGCCCTAAGAGTTGGTTGGATAATGGACTCTGGGGCAAACCAACATATGGTTAGTAATGATGAAAACATGATAAATTGTGTTGATGTATCATAGTATAATCTGTTAGTCAAACACCCAAATGGCACTAGCGCCAAAGTTTCAAAAATAGGAGACATAAAATTGGCTAATGGTGTTATTTTACATGATGTCTTCTTTATACCTCATTACTGTGTTAATCTGGTGTCTGTTCAAAAGTTAGCTAGGGATAATAAACTTAGTGTATTGTTTGATGAGAGTGCTTGCTATGTCCAGGATTCCAAGGACAAGAAAATCCTGGTGACTGGTAGAGAATATGATGGTCTTTACTTTGTTGGAAATAATGTGAGTATGAGTAACTTGTGTTTTAATAGTGTGTCTGATAGGGGTCTTTGGCATAGTAGATTGGGTCACCCTTCGGATCAGGTTCTAGCTGTGTTAAAGGAGAAGTTAGGATTAAATTTTAGTGAATCTGAACCTTGTGAAATATGTCATAAGTCTAAACAGGTTAGGGTTCCATTTCCTTTAAGTGAGCATAAGACCAAGTGTCTAGGTGATGTCATTCACCTAGATGTCTGGGGTCCTTATAGAGTCACTAGCAGAGAAGGATTTAGATATTTCCTAATTGTTGTAGATGGTTATACAAGGTCTGTCTGGTGTTATTTACTAAAAAATAAAGGTGAAGTATTTGAAAACATACAAAGTTTTTTTGAACTTCTTAAAACACAATTTAGTAAAATAGTTAAAGTGTTTAGGAGTGACAATGGAACTGAATTTGTTAATAAGCAAATGTCTTCTTTCTGTAATAGTAATGGTATAGTTCACCAAACTTCTTGTGTTCACACACCACAACAAAATGGTGTTGTTGAACGAAAACATAGGCATCTCCTAAACATAGCTAGAGCTCTGCTTTTCCAAAGTGGTGTTCCTCTGTCTTATTGGTCTGAATGTATTCTAACTGCTGCTTACTTAATTAACAGGACTCCCTCATCTGTCTTAAATGGTAAAAGTCCCTATGAATTAATGTATGGGTTCCCCCCAGTTTTAGAACATCTAAGAAACTTTGGTTGTTTATGTTTTAAAACTATTTTAGATGAAAAGGATAAACTTTGTAGTCCTGCTGATAAGTGTATTTTAATTGGTTATTCAAGTTTTAAAAAGGGATATTAGTTGTTATGTTTAGAAACTAAACAAATTGATTTTTTTCAGGGATGTTAAATTCTATGAAGAAATATACCCATTTAAAACTGATATTAAAACCTTGTCTGGAAAAATTGATTTACATCACTTAAACTTTTTTTGATAACATTGATCAGCACAACTTTGAAGTTTCTAATGATGTTAGTAATAATAATAATAATGATAATATTCCAAATGATGAAGGGGGAACCAGTACTACTCATGAACACACTCCTGGCTTGAACTCATATGACCCTTCCAGGGCTACTAGGAGGGTAGACCACATTAGTGGTCAGCATAATGGTAGTACAGGACATAGGGGGAATAAGTCACCAGTTGAGGGTAGTTCAAATGATGAGTGTCATACTCCTGAGGGAAATAACATACAATCCGTTAGAAGATCTTCTAGAGAGTCTACCTTGCCTAGAAAATTTGATGAATATTTTGTTGAAGGCAAGGTAAAATATGGTGTAAAGAGGGTTGTTAATTACTCAAATCTATCTTTTGAAAATAAGTGTTTTATTTCTAGTCTAAATAAAATAGTTGAACCTGTCAGCTATTCACAAGTTTCAACTGATCCTAGGTGGGTTGAAGCTATGAATGCTGAAATGGAAGCTTTGTACAGAAATCAAACTTGGACTTTGTGTGACCTTCCAAAGGGTAGAAAACCCATTGGTTGTAAATGGGTCTACAAAGTCAAGTACAAAGCAAATGGAGAAGTTGAAAGGTTCAAAGCTAGATTGGTTGCCAAATGGTATAAACAAAGGGTATAACCAAAGGGTATAACCAAAGGGAAGGCTTGGACTTTGGTGAGACTTTCTCACCAGTTGTTAAAATGATTACTGTTAGGGTAATCATTAGTCTTGATGTCCAAAATAATTGGCCTCTTTATCAGTTAGACATTAATAATGCCTTCTTATATGGGTCAATTGATGAGGATGTATATATGTGTTTACCTGAAGGGTATCATTCAAAGAATGATACTCAAGTCTGTAAGTTGGTTAAATCATTATATGGGTTAAAACAAGCACCCAGAAAATGGAATGAAAAATTAACCAATGTCTTGTTAGACATAGGATTTGTTCAAAGTGTTTGTGACTATTCTATGTTTGTAAAGTCTAAAGATGATATTTTTATTGTCTTATTGGCTTATGTTGATTCAGACTTGGCTAAATGTGTTATTTCCAGGAAATCCATAACTGGATTTTGTATCTTCCTTGGTGGAAGTCTGATTTCCTGGAAAAGCAAGAAGCAAATCACAGTTTCTCGATCCACAGCTGAAGCTAAGTATCGAGCAATGTGTCCTGCATCTTGTGAGTTGATTTGGTTGAAAAATCTACTTCGTGAGTTAAGTGTTAAGTGCAGTTCGCCAATGACATTGTACTGTGACAGTAAGGCAGCCATATCTATTGCTGCTAACCCAGTGTTTCATGAACGAACGAAACACTTTGAGATTAATATGCATTTCTTAAGAGAGAAGATCTCTGATGGGATCATTAGTACTGAAAAAATTGGATCAACAAAACAGACGGCTCACATTTTTACCAAGGGATTGGGAAGTGTTCAGCATAACTAGCTTTGTGAGAAGTTTGGAATGTTTGATATGTTTACATATCAATTAAGGGGGAATGTTAAAATAATAAGTGTAAGTATAATTCATATGTCAAATAAACATTGGACTTACATTGGGCCAGTTCTATTTGTTGGGTTATTATATCATATGGTTTTGGGCTTATTATTAATGGGCCTTATAATGAGTTGTTCTGTTGGCCTTGGCCCAGCTCGTATATCAGGTTTATAATGTTACGAGTATGTTGATCATATGACTGAGATTGTGCAGGTTGTTATGATTGAGTGGTTGAGATCGTTTTGGCTGGATCGATGTTAAAAGCTTCTGGGAGCTGATATATAAATCGTTCTCGTTCACTGTGCAGATCATTCACTCACATTTTATCTTTCTTTCGTCTTTGTATTGTCTAGGGTTTACTCCTGAGTTGTTCGTCTTCTCTGTATTTTATTTCGTTTGTCTTCGTAAGTATTTACATTCTATTTCTCTGTGTCAACTGTATTCTTCACAGTTGACACAACAAACATTGTATTGTTTGATTGAGTTCTATATTTGTAGAACTCTTTGGGTATTTGGGGGGTAAATTCTTTGGGTTGGGTTAATAAGATTTTGTCACTTTTTTTGTCGCTATCTTCGTTGTTATGGTTGTGTATTGTTGTTGAGTTTGTGTTTGATAGTGATCAGATTAGTATTACAAAAGTTTACACTTACCCTCTTTACTTACTTGCATACATTTTGATTATTGTTTGTTGAGTTGCTAACAAGTGAAAATAAGTTTCAAATGAAGCTCCTAAACAATAACTTTTAGAAAACTTATTCACCCCTTAGTTTTCTACACACACTATTTTAATAACGGATCTGCATATTCATTATTGTTACTCTGCGAATTATCTCATTGAACTTTCGAGTTTCGATATGCACCATCAAATATTTCAATCGGAAAACGATCCTTACACGATTTATATGAGATATCTAGGCCTACACGAATTTTCGTAAAACCTAAAACTTTCGCCCATGATTTTTTTATTCGATCAACGGTTTATGTTAGGGGTATTTATAAACTCTTGCAACTGATGAAACCCATTAATTCAAAGCAATTCGGTTGGTTTAACAGGTTTGAGATTAACGTTGTGATCCCGAGTTTACTAAATAAAAGAAAAGAAGAGAAAGAGATACTAGAAGAGAAAAGAAAGAAAATATATAATTTTATTTTGTGTTCCCGAATTGAAAGGAAAGAAAAGAAACTAAGGTAGCGTTTGGTATGATGGAATGGAAGGGGGAATGGAATGAACCATTACGAAGTAATGAAAAATAGTGTGTTTGGTTGGTTAAAGGAATGGAATCACCCATTCCATAAGGCATTCCATTCCCTCAAAACCCTTCCATCTACCCCTGATGTTTTTTTTCCATTCCTTCCCTCATTCACCCTTTACTAACAACATCATAACCCACCACCACCACCCACCACCATCGTCACCACCCACCACCGTTGTCGCCACCACCCAACACCGCCGTCACCACCCACCACCGTCGTTGCCACCACCCACCGCCGCCATCACCGTCACCCACCCACCGCCGCCTCCACCACCTGCCACCGTCACCACAATTTCCTTTTGCCCACTACTACCACCGCCACCACCACCGCTGCCGCCTCCACCCACTACCGCTACTACTCATAATCGTCACCCACCCACCATCCACCTCCAACCATCGCCACTGTTTCCGCCACCCACCATCGCCGTCTCCACCAAACACTACCACCGTCGCCACCCACCACCATGCTACCGCCACCTATCATCACCACCACCAACCACCAACCACCACCCACTACCGCCACTACTCACCATCGTCGCTCACCCACCATCAAGACCATCCACCTTCACCTTCCACCGTCGTCACCACCGCCCTCACCACCCACCACCGCCACATATCACCACCCACCATCACCGCCACTGACCACCACCGAGCAACACCCACAACCACCACTAACCACTGATTTTATTCCTTCATCTTTACCTACCTATCTAACAACACAAAGAAATGTTTTGTTTCATTCCCACATGGCAACCAAACAAGACATGGAATGGTAATGATCCATTACATTACCTTGTTCATTCTATTACCTCGTCCATTCCATTCCCTCATCCATTCTATTACCCCATACCAAACAGACGCTAAAGACTTTATGTGTTTCCGAGTTGAAGGGAAAAGAAAAGAAACGTATATTTTATAATTGTTGTAAAATTTTATTATAAGTTAAATGTGGTTGGTAAAATGGTAAATGATATACTTTATATTTTTTTCTTTTCCCTTTCTTCCGCTTCCCAATTTGGAAGGAAGATTATTTGAGAGAATTTTTTTTCCTTATTTGAGAGAATTTTTTTTCCTAGTCTCTTCACTTCCTTCCTTTAATGAAACTCTGGAACACTAAATTGTTTGCCTTTCTTTCCGCTTCCTTTCCTTCCCTTCTATTGTATATTAAACTCTGGAACATAGTGTTATAAAATTAGGTTCATCATTCGGTTTTAACGGTGTAACAGTTTGATTGACATTTTAGAACTTGAAACAAACCGTGTAAATTCATCGGTGCAAACCGTGGTACACCAAATTGCCAATTGAACCGGATTACACCAAATTGCCAAAATCGAACCGCCAAGTTACCACTAAAAGTAGACCGTCAACCCGAAATTGTCAAACCAAACTAGCTTTTTTGTTTGGTTTTGTATTGTAGTCAACATTTTAGCCCGTAATCAAAATGTGAACCAACCGCGTAATGATTTCTATAATATTGATTGTTTCTTGTTTTGAATATGGATTAAGTAGATGTTAAGTATTAAATTATTAACGAACCATCTCATCAGTTCAAAACACTAGTACAAAATATATATATTGGTAGATGTGTATGTAAGATATTTGTTTCTTGTATGTGACAACAAACAGATGTATGTTTACCGTTACTGATTAAATATCATCACGAGAGTTTATAGAAAGAAATGCAACAATCATTCATCAGCTTTTGCTGAACTTTATTTCGCAATGTGTGTGGAAAGCCATCATTTGCCAAAGTAAGGTTTGAGATTCGGAAGTGCACAACATCTTATTCACAACGGACAAATAAAGCTGATTATAAATCATATTAACTCATCGTCAAGTATACATATCACAACTGTTATATGCATGTATATATACACGACGTTTAACTAGTGTTGCAAAACTCGGTTTGGGCTTGTATTCGGCGACCTATCCTGGAGCGAGTACTCGGCCTAATCGGGGGTCAAATCGGCCTAGGCGGGTATAAGAGTTATATGACTGACCTCATCAATTGAATGAGGAGAGGTGTGTATTTATAATAAACATTACAACCAATCACTCCTATAATTTAGGAGATATACAATAATAACAAGTTACATAAAATATATGACAAGATACATAAAATATATGACAAGAATACAACTTATTCGCTAATAGCGGGGAGTACTCGGAGTACCCAGCCAACTCGGCTATACTCGGCGACCTACCCTAAAGCGAGTACTTGAGGAGTAATTAGTCAACTCGGCTTATTTTACAACAGAGAGTTTAACATACAATATCTTTTTATGATGAAAAGTTTGATGATTGAAGAAACGAGTATAAGAGGGGGTAACAGATGTGTGGTATAACGACTCGTGTTCACTGCAGGATATAATCCTTGGCTCACAACGATGGTTAATCTATGGTTATGTGTATAAACAACAAGCAGGATAAAGTAAGGGACAACGATATAAGTGGTTCGGTCTCGTAAGACCTACGTCCACTGACAAGATATGATCTTTTATAAATACGAAATACAAGTAATGATACAAGTGTATTGTTTCTAATTGGTCGGAATTGACTATGCTAAGAAAGGAGGTGAAGTCCCCCTTTTATAGGAGGTACGTGGGCCTGATGTAATCAGGCCCACCCTGATTGCTGATGGGCTTGGGCCCGGGAGTTTTAGGAGCCCACTTAGTTGGATCTCAACCCTTAGTTAGGTAAAGTGATCCAAGTTGAGGAGGCTTTCTTTTGATTGGGCCACGTGGCGCTACGTGGTTGGATGGCTGGGCGGTGCCCTGCCATTGGTACACGTGGCGCCTTCAGGCTGGATCTGCAGAAGGTCTCTTTTTCTCCTGCTGTCAGGACGTGTCAGGCGGCTGACCAGTTGTCAGCTGACACCTGATGGGAAGTGGCAAGTTGAACTCCAAGGGGGATGTATCCGGCGCTGTCAAGTGGTGAATCTGCGCGGAGTGAGCAGCGCGGTTAGGCGCTGCTGCTTTATCTCCTTTAGTGTGTTGTTTGGCCTTGTGTAGGCGGAGTTTCTTGGACGCTGGGTAGGGTGCGCATGCAAGCGCTGAGAAGCGGTACCCTACCCCTTCAAGTCCCCCAAGTCCAGGGTGTCTCTTGCGCTTGCTTAGAGTGCTGGTGGGGCGCTGGACTAAATGTGTGGCTGGGTGTTCTTGTCCTGCATTGTCTGTAGGTGTATGTAAAGAAGGGTGCTCGAGGCACCCCTATAATAAAATAACGTATGGAAAGTGTGCGCGTTGCCACTTTGGTGGCATGTGGAAAGATAAAAGCGTCCCTTTATCTTTGTACATGTCACCTGTTGTAAAGACCCGGCGTCAAGTAGAGACTTGGCGCGGGGGGATGAGATAGTAAAATCTCGCGGATGACGTCTTTTAGATTTTACGTCAACCCAGCGCCAAGTGATGACGTGGCAGTCTGGGTGTAAGAGTAAAATCTGGCGGAGAACGTCCTTTTAGATTTTACGTCAACCCAGCGCCAAGTGATGACGTGGCAGTCTGGGTGTAAGAGTAAAATCTGGCGGAGAACGTCCTTTTAGATTTTACGTCAACCCAGCGCCAAGTGATGACGTGGCAGTCTGGGTGTAAGAGTAAAATCTGGCGGAGAACGTCTTTTAGATTTTACGTCAACCCAGCGCCAAGTGATGACGTGGCAGTCTGGGTGTAGGAGTAAAATCTGGCGGAGAACTTCCTTTTAGATTTTACGTCAACCCAGCGCCAAGTGATGACGTGGCAGTCTGGGTGTAAGAGTAAAATCTGGCGGAGAACGTCTTTTAGATTTTACGTCAACCCAGCACCAAGTGATGACGTGGCAGTCCCAGGTGTTTAATGTGGGATTTTAAAAATGAAGAGGTTTCCTTGAAATTAGGAAACGTGCTGGAGAAGCTGAGACGGTTGGTGAACGTGTCAGGGTGCAGAAGGGATGTCTGCACAGTTGTCAGTCACGTCAGCACGTGGGTGGTTGGTTTTTTCGTCGTGTGTCAGGCGAGTAGCCGTACACGCGCGCGAGTGGGGTAGTGTCAGAGTAACTGCTGACATGTGGCAGGTGAAGGGTTGTCCTTCCAACAGACGCGTGGAGTCACGTGCTTCCAGACGACTGTTTGCTTCCAGCTGTCTGCCACGTGTAGCGTCCAGATCTGTCCTCGTCTGGCAAACTGAAAAGTTTCTCGCCAGCTGTGCCCAGTGCATTAAATGCGACGGGTATATATACTCGAGGAGACTCCTTGGATTTCCCTATTTCACCGTTCATAACAAAAAATCCTCTCAACTTCTTCTCTCAATACTTCATCTTCTCCGGTAGACCTTCAAGTTTTCCGGCGAGTTCCTGTTTGAAGAAATTTTATTTTTCTTGTATCATCATGTCTGAGGGATCCACTGTTGGGGGAAACCCAGAGAAAGCTGTCGAGAAGTCGAAGAAGCTGATTCACAACACTCCCTGTAAATGGAGTGAGAAGACTTTTGCAAAGTTTGTGAAGACCATGGAGTTTGATCCTTCATGGGAGGTGGAGCTTCCCACTGGGAAGAACACTGCTCTGGCCCCTCCTCCGGGGAAGATGAGCCTGTATTGGGCCCACTTTGCTCTTTGTGGGTTCCGTCTCCCTGCTACCAAGTTCCAGGTGGACACTTTGGTGAAGCATGGTGTTCATGTTACCCAGGTTAGTGGGTTTGGGATGCTTCGTCTTGTACACTTTGAGGCTTGTTGTAGGGCCTTGGACATTGAACCGTCTTTTGAGCGGTTCAATGTCTTTTATATGATGACCATGGAGCAGTCCTGGTTTAGCTTTGTCCCTAGGCCACATATACCACCGGTTGGAACCACCCCTCCTAAGTCCCTTCATGACTGGAAGGAGAAGTTTTTCTATGTTAAGAGGGGGGTCATACCTGTGGACATGGCATGGAAGGTTATTGCTGAGCGTCAGAAGGTGCCTGATCATCCTGTGATGGAGGGTTTCCGAGAGCAAGCGTGGTTTAAGGATCTGGTGGCTCATGCTTCCCCATTTGACACGGGTAGTTGTTCGGAGGCCATGTTGGCTTTGTTGGGTATGAGCCGTGTGCAGCTGGTGGAGGGGAAAGAGCCTGTGGTTGCTGTGTCTGGTAAGCTTTTTGTCCTTATGCTGCTTTGTCATTTATGTTTACTTTTGTTGACTGAGTTTTGTCTTGCTTGGCGCAGGTATGTCGAAGTTTGCTGCGTTTCTGTTGCGTGACAAAGCGTCGTTGGAGTGGAGGGATCCTGCGGAGGGTAGGGTGTCTGTTATTGACCAGATGGTCGATAGATTCTATTTCCCATACCTGGAGTTCAAGCCCTCTGGTATGATTATTTCACGTGAGCATCCTATAAATCCTGATCCTTTATGTTCAGTTCCACACGAAGCGACCCCTTATTTTGTTGTTTCCTCTGATGAGGAATCAACTGGGTCTTCTGTGGAACTGGTTCATCCACCGCCACCGCGTGGTCGTAAGAAGAGTGCGCCGCTAATGCATAAGCATAAGGTGCAAACCGAAGTTAAATCTGCGCCTTTGAGTGCAGGTGGTGAAGGGCCTTATTTTGGGCAGCGCGATAAGACGTTGGAGTCATCGTCCTCAGCTCCTGAAGATGTGGAGGTGCCGGAGAGTCCGTTGAAGAAGAAGCGGAAACTTGGGAAAACTCAAAGCAAGAAGTCTGTTACATCGAAGTCTGAGGGTGCTGGTGGAAGTGGGGCGGCGCCATTCTCGTTGGAGATTAGTCCACCGCCGGCGCGCCGTCCTCTGTTCCAAAAGACGGTGAATAAAGTAACTAGTAAGTTGTTTTCCTCATGTTCTTGTTGTTTTTGTAGTAATGTCAGTAAATGACACTTTGTTTTCTTGTAGTTGTTTCTCCGCAAGGCCATGGCTCCGCTGGTCCCACCCCTTCCGAGGTGGAGACTGCCGAGAAGAGGCAGGAAGAGGAGAGAGTGCGTGCGGAGGCAGAGAGAGTTCGTTTGGAGAAAGAGGCGGCTGAGGCCAAGAAGAAGGTCGAGGAGGCTGCCGCCAAGAAGCGGGCCGAGGAGGCTGCCGCCAAGAAGCTGGAGGAAGAGAGGGTTGCAGCTGAAAAGCTGCGTATGGAGGAGTTGGCCAGAAAGGCCGAAGAGGAGGCGGCAGCTGAAAGGCTGCGTTTGGAGAAGGAGAAGGCGGAGGCGGTAGCCAAAGCAAAAGCTGTTGAGGCCGCCAAAGCTGCCTCCAAGCAGGTGGTGACAGAAAGTTCTCCGAGTGGTGGTGGTGATACCGAGGTGGTGGGTGATATGCCTTCCGGTGGAAAGGTAAGTGCAGAACGGGGTGACTCGAGTTACTCCGCGGGCGATGTAATCTGGCGCCCGCACTGGAGTATCCGGGAGAACTCCCGCTTCGCAAATCCTCTTACTGCAGAGGAGTTAGTGTCCCAAGTGGTACCTCCCAGATAGAAGCTGTACCAAGATAGCTTGCCTCGCTCGCAGCTTATTACTGACATATGTGTTGGGCAGGTGCTTCAAATTGCTGCTGTAGAGTCGCTGAAGCGACGTGATGAAGCGTTTGCCCGTGACATTGCTGAGTTCAACTCTAGGAGGTCGGTGCAGGCGCAGAGGGAGGAGAAGCTGAAGTCGGATATGGAGAGGTACCGGGAGAGGGCGTATAAATCTGAGGATAAGGTGAAGGCGCTTGAGCATGATCATGCGCTAGCTCAGAAGAGGTGGACTGAAGCCTGCCAAGTCACTAACCAGAAGATGATGAGGCTTGAAGAGCAGATCCAAGCGCTGAGGAATGAAAATTCCAAGCTGCAAGAGACTGCTGAAGGTCATCAGAAGGTTTTAGCTGAGAAGGATTCGGTGGTGGCAGGCTTGCGCTCTGATTTAAATGCGAAAGATCAGGAGCTTTTGAGCGCGTCTACCCAGTTGTCTGAGTTAGTGGGTGAGAAAGAATCCTGGGTGAAGGAGAAGGCGGCGCTAACGGAGGAGAGGGCTTCCTTAGAGGAGTCTCTAACTTTGTCGCAGACAGAGGCTGAAAATGCTAAGACTCTGTTAGACGAAGCCAACGTTGCGCAGCAGAAGGCCCAGGACTCTGTTCGTTGGGTGATGACCCAGGGTATCGCCGGGGTAAGTATTCTCCTTAGTCTCTGTTTAATTTGTTTGTGTAGGCTCGCTTTTGACTATTGTATCCCTTGCTTGCAGATTTTTAAGCGGTTCTGGAATGAGCCCAATCTTGGCGATCAGGTTGCTGCTATTGCTGGTGCTGCGCGCGCTGCCGGGGAGGCTGAGGGATTCGAGACTGGGTTTTACCATGCGCTGAATCAAGAGCGTATAACTGAAGGTGCGCATCATGGTAAGCCCAGGGAGAAAGAGTATGAAGCTGAACTCCTGAAGTTTGAGCAAGTCGAATTCCCCATACTTAAGACAGTGGAGGACTGTAATGAGTATGCTGACCCTGCGGGCGCCCTCCGTTACTTTATGGAAGAATCAGACCGTTTGGGTGCGGAGGCGCAGAAGACAGCAAAGCAGGCGACTGGTGAAGGGACATCTGGGACTAGTCCGGAGGGCATGGAGGAGCAATTGTTTGACTTTGAGGAGTCAGGTGGAGATTAGAGGGTTGTATGTTTGTTTGTTTTTGGTTTCTGTTCTTGTAAAGCTTGGGGCAGCTTAAACGCCCCTTTTTGGTTGATATAAAAAGTTTCTAAGTTTGTTTTCTATATATTGTTTAATCTTGTTGTGTGATGTATTTGGATTTGAGTATTGAGTCCGGCGATAGTTATGTTTAAAATCTATGCCTTGAAGACCCACGGATCCGATAGCGCACACATTAAGATAAGCGTTTGGCAGCTTCATAGAAAACTTTTTAGAAAAGGACTTGGGCATGTGTAGCCCAAGTGTTTTACAAGATTTATTACATGTAACAGAAACGTAACTGAGCCGCATTCCATGAGCGCGGGACAGGCGTACCATCAATCTTTTCTAGCGCATAGGCGCCTTTGCCTAGGATCTCCTAAATTCTGTAAGGCCCCTCCCAGGTTGGGGCAAGTTTGCCCGGTTTTTCTGCGTTGGAAGCGCTATTGTTTCGTAGAACGTAATCGCCGATGTCAAATTCGTGTAGTTTGACTTTCTTGTTGTAGTAGCGTTCCAACTGGTTTTTGTATCTGGCTTCCTTGATGGCGGCGAGTTCTCGGCGCTCTTCAAGTAGGTCTAGGTTCAGGCGTAGTTCTTTGTTGTTTTGCCCCTTATCCGCCATGAGTACTCTGGCGGAAGGGCATCCAATTTCTGCTGGTATGACGGCTTCGGATCCGTAAGTTAGGCTGAATGGTGTTTCGCCATTGCTGGTTTTCTCGAGGATGCGATTTGCCCATAGGACATGGGGAACCTCATCCACCCATCCGGTTCTTTTGGTTCCGAGTCGTTTTTTGATACCTTCGATGATGCTTCGATTTGCTCTTTCGACTTGACCGTTCCCTTGGGGATGAGCGACTGATGTAAAGACCTGTTGGACCCCCATTTGTGCCAACCATTCTTGTAAGTGTTGGTCTGTGAATTGGGTTCCGTTGTCGCTTATGATCTGGTACGGTAGGCCGAATCTGCATATGATGAATTCCCATATGAACTTCTTGATGTGGGGGCCGTCTATCTTTGCTAGTGGCTTTGCTTCGATCCATTTTGTGAAGTAGTCGATGGCCACTATTAAGAACTTGACGTTTCCTGGAGCTGTGGGAAATGGGCCGACAAGATCTATCGCCCACTTCTGGAACGGCCATGCCGCTGTGACGGGTACCAAGTCGTTTTTGGGGCGCAGAGTGTTTGGCGCGTGGCGCTGGCAGGATTCGCATTTGCGTAATTCCGCCACCGCGTCTGGGTGCATACCAGGCCAATAATAACATGCGCTCATTAACTTGGCCACCACCATTCTGGGCCCGGCATGTAATCCGCAAATGCCTTGGTGAATATCTCTGATGAGGAAGGAGGCTTCTTCTTTGTCAACGCATCGCAGTAACGGGCCCAGGTATGATCGTCGGTAGAGGATTCCCTCTGTCAGTTCATAGTGCAGGGCTTTGTGTTGTAGTTTCCTTGCTTCCGCCTTGTTGTCGGGTAAAGATCCGGATGTCAAGTATGCTTTTAGCGGCGCCATCCAAGATATTGTACCGGTTTGGATGACGTTTACTTGCCTCGGCGGGACCGATGGTCTTTCTTGTAGCTCAATACGAACATTCTTGGCCATGTGGTCGAAGACCGTTGAAGCCATCTTACTCAGTGCATCTGCGGGTTTGTTTTCACTCCGGTTGATGTGGGTAATCGTGCATGAAGCGAATTTGCGCATGAGTAACTTGGCTTGTTGTAAGTATAGAGCCATTGTCGTGTCCCTGGCGTCGTATGTGCCGTTGATGTGGCCGGCCACTAACAGCGAATCGACGTGTGCTTCGAGATGGGAGGCTCCCATTTGTTGTGCGATACGTAGTCCTGCTAGTAGCGCTTCATACTCTGCCTCATTGTTTGTTGCGGCGAAATCTAGGCGAATGGCATAGGTGTATTCTTTTTTGTTTGGACTGATTAAGCGCAAACCTGCACCTGCGCCGTCGCTGTTTGAGGCGTCGTCGGTGTAGAGTTTCCAGCTTTCATCTTCGGAGGTTGGTGGCGCGGGGTCTTGCTCGGCTAAGCATTCCGCGATTTTATCCGTTGGTATTTCGGTGGCGAAGTCAGCGAGTACTTGTCCTTTGACTGCGGGTCTGGGTTTGTAATTGATGGTGTGTTCACCCAATTCGATTGCCCATTTTGCTAGGCGCCCGGAGGTCTCAGGCTTTCGTAATACGTCGCTGATCTTGTAGTCTGTTAGGACGTTTATTGGGTGGCCGTGAAAATATCTGCGCAGTCTGCGCGATGCGTGAATGAGAGCTAGTACTAGCTTTTCCATTGTGGAGTACCTAGTCTCCGCATCTAGCAGGGTTCTGCTGATATAGTAGATGGGTGTTTGGACGCCTTTGCGGTCCACAAGGAGTACCGCGCCAATTGCCCTTTCTGTGACAGAGAGGTACAGTGTTAACGGTTCCTTGGGTAATGGTGCGGTGAGAGTAGGTAAATTCATAAGACATTTTTTCATTTCTTGAAAAGCGTTCTCCGCCTCAGGGGTCCAGCGGAAATTGCTTTTTTTTTCAGACAGTTCTTTAGGGTGTCTACAAAAGGAAATGACTTAGAAGCATAATTTGAAAGGAAGCGATTGAGAGCGACGAGGCGTCCCATTAGTGTCTGAACGTCCTTTATAGATGTTGGTGAAGGCATTCTTTCAATGGCTAGAACCTTGTCTGGATTTGCACGGAACCCGTCTCTCGTGACAACTACTCCCAGGAATTTTCCCTCTTCCATGCCGAAGGAGCATTTGCTGGGGTTGAGCTTCATGCGCACCTTTCGAAGTTGGTTGAACGTTTTCTGGATGTCTTCCAGCATGTGGTCCTCGTCTTTGCTTTTGATGACGAGATCGTCGACATACACTTCCAAACGTACGCTTATCTCGTCAACGAAAGCGCTGCCATGAGTCGCTGGTATGTGGCTCCCGCATTTTTGAGGCCAAAGGGCATTTTGGTGTAGCAGAAAATCCCTGTATCCGTGCGGAAAGCTATTTTGTCTTCGTCTTCCTTTGCCATTTGGATTTGATGATAGCCTTTGTAGGCGTCGAGCAAGCATTTGAAGCGATATGGTGCGAGGGAGTCCACTTTTAAGTCGATTTCTGGTAGAGGGTAACAATCTTTTGGGCAGGCCTTGTTTAGGTCTTTGTAGTCGACGCACATGCGCCATCCGCCGGTTGTTTTCCCTACCATGACTGGGTTGGCTACCCAGGTTTGGTATCGTATCGGGCGGATGATGCCTGCGTTGAGAAGCTGGTTGACCTGTTCGTTCATCACCTTTGTTTTCTCCGGCCCCATTTTGCGCATCTTTTGGGCGACTGGCTCCACGGATTTGTAAGTGTTGAGTTTATGTTCCGCGATTTCTCTTGGAACACCGATCATGTCGGATGGTTGCCAGGCGAATATGTCTATGTTTTTGACCAAGAGTTGCTTGAGGTGCGCTGTTATGGTGTTGGAGATTTCATGGCCGATGATGACCGTTTGGTCCGGGAATTTTGGGTTCAGGACCCAGTTTTCCGGCTCCGAACGGGTTTGCGCTTTTTGTGGTTTTGCCACCTCTATTGCGTGGCATTGTTTGTTCCCTCGAATTATGGCGACGCCGGTGCGGGTAGGGAAGCCTACCATCTGATGGGGAGTGGAGGCGTTGGCGTTGAACTTTGCCAGGCCTTACCGCCCTAACAGGACGTCGTGGTGTGATGTTACCGGTAGAACCATGAAATCACACATTTCTGTGCGCTCGTGGGTACCGTCTGTCAAAGTGACTGGGAACATGATTATGCCGCGGGGCATGATGACTTCATCGATAAAGCCCGAGATTGGTGCATTGACTGGAACGAGGCGGGCTTTGTCATCCTCGTCCAGTTGTTGAAAACACTGATCATAGATTATGTCAGTGCTGCTTCCGCCGTCTAGGAACATGGATTACGTTCGGTAATGTCCTAGAACGGCGGTTACGATTAGTGGCGCTGTTGAGGAGGGTCCGCCTCGTACTCGGGGGATGAGGACGTCCACCTCCTTCCAGGAGTCGTCAGTTTGTCTTGGGCGCTTACCCGTGTACTGGCGTGTTCCCGCGGCGGAGATCATGTTACAATGATGGCGCGGGGCATGTTGTACATAACTTGTTTGCAGATTCCGGATTTGTTTGCCTCCGGGGTCTTCTCGTTTGACGTCTTGGGTGGTGTTGCGCCCGCCTTTGTTGACGTTTTTGATGAGGTGACCGAGCTGGCCTGTCTTTAGTGCCGCCTCGATCTCTAGTTTCAGACTGTAGCAGTTGTCCGTCAAGTGGCCATAATCGTTGTGGAATTCACAAAACTTGGTGTGGTCGACGTTCTTTCTTTTGCCCAGCACTTTGGGCTCCATGAAAGTGATCTGTTCCGTCTTCAGCACTTGTGACGGAGTTTTTGTGAGTTGCGTCCAGTCGGTATTCTTTTTGGGTTGGGCTCTCTGGTCCCTTTGTTGTTTGCTGCTGATTGTCTGTCGAGCATCGTTGGCAGGTGGGTACTTTCCTTCGTCCGTTGGTCCTGAGATTCGTGACCAAACGGATTGTTTGGCTTTGTTTCTGTTGGAGTTGGTTGTTTGGCTGTAGCCGCGCTGCTGTTTGATGGAGCGTTCCGAGGATGCGTATATTTTGGAGGCTTTGATGACTTCCTCCCAGGAATCTGGGACGCCCGTTTTCCCGGACAGCGTTTTCATCAAATCCTCACTGCGTACTCCGTTAATGAAGCATGCGCGCATGAGCTCTTCTCCGCAGCCGATTTGTAGCGCCTCCTTGTTGTAGCGCACAATGAAGTCTTCTATCTATTCATTGTCCGTGCGCTGACATAGGAGGATGTGGGCTTTATCTCGTTTGTGGCGCATGAGATGGGAGAAGTGATCCTTGAACTTCTGGATGAGGTCATCGAAATCTAGGATGCTTCCCACCGGAAGATTGTCAAACAAGACTCTGGCGGCGCCTGTGAGGGTCTGTGCGAACAGGTGGCACTAGACTTGCACAGGCCAGAGGACTGTGGTTCCTGCACATTCGAAGTCGTGTAGGTGATCAGTGGGGTCTCGCAGGCCATCGTATCTACCGATGCTGCCCGGGAGTTTTGCTTGCTTTTCGATAGGCGCGGTGGCTATCCGCTGGCAAAATTTGGAGCTGAGGGCGAACGACTTGGGCCTGTATGGCTTGTTCAAGTCGTCGTCCTCCTTCCTATGTGAGGAGGCGGAGTGGTTTCTTGTCACCCTTCGCTTCTTGGGTTTGGAAATCTTTGTGGTATCTGAGTCGCTGGTTGGCTGGTAGCTATCAGATTCTGATGTGGTGCCTGCGGGGTCCTGATCGCGCGCGCGTTTGCTGCGATCTCCACCCCGAGACTTGGGACGTGTGGCTTGCTTTTCTTTCCCCTTACGGCTGTGTTTGGCCGATGGGGAGGCCTTGGATTTATCGGTTTGGAGTTTAGCTAACATGTTTTGATAAATTTTTGTGTTTTTGAGTTGTTTGCGAAAAAGCCACTCGTCCGGATCCACTGGTGTAGTAGGTATGTCGGACTCGGATGAGTCTGAGCAGGAGACCGCCCGGGGCGGTGTTTCTTCCCTTGTGGCTGCTGTTGCTATGCCCTTATCCGGAGTTTGGAGCATGCCCGTTCTAGTAGTCTGAATGACTGCCGAAGGGGTTGCTCCTGCGACTCCGGTGGGTGTTAGATCGGCCATTTGGTGAGCTTAAAGGATGGAGTTTTGAAAGTTTTTTGATTCTTTCAGCCGACACGGATGGCGCCAATGAAGAAACAACGAGTATAAGAGGGGGTAACAGATGTGTGGTATAACGACTCGTGTTCACTGCAGGATATAATCCTTGGCTCACAACGATGGTTAATCTATGGTTATGTGCATAAACAACAAGCAGGATAAAGTAAGGGACAACGATATAAGTGGTTCGGTCTCGTAAGACCTACGTCCACTGACAAGATATGATCTTTTATAAATACGAAATACAAGTAATGATACAAGTGTATTGTTTCTAATTGGTCGGAATTGACTATGCTAAGAAAGGAGGTGAAGTCCCCCTTTTATAGGAGGTATGTGGGCCTGATGTAATCAGGCCCACCTTGATTGCTGATGGGCTTGGGCCCGGGAGTTTTAGGAGCCCACTTAGTTGGATCTCAACCCTTAGTTAGGTAAAGTGATCCAAGTTGAGGAGGCTTTCTTTTAATTGGGCCACGTGGCGCTACGTGGTTGGATGGCTGGGCGGTGCCCTGCCATTGGTACACGTGGCGCCTTCTGGCTGGATCTGCAGAAGGTCACTTTTTCTCCTGCTGTCAGGACGTGTCAGGCGGCTGACCAGTTGTCAGCTGACACCTGATGGGAAGTGGCAAGTTGAACTCCAAGGGGGATGTATCCGGCGCTGTCAAGTGGTGACTCTGCGCGGAGTGAGCAGCGCGGTTAGGCGCTGCTGCTTTATCTCCTTTAGTGTGTTGTTTGGCCTTGTGTAGGCGGAGTTTCTTGGACGCTAGGTAGGGTGCGCATGCAAGCGCTGAGAAGCGGTACCCTACCCCTTCAATGATGATTTGAAACTCGTTTTTTTTAAATAAAAATTATGAAAATCATTTTTGATAAATAAATTTTAGTACTTCTGTATTTCATGTTTTTTTCCTAATAATGATGAAAAATGTAAAAGTAAAAATCATTAAGAAATATAAGTTACTTTACTTTAATATTTTTCTAAATCAAAATCACCCCCTTTTTCTCATTACTTAAGAGTTTGTTCGTCTTTATTTTTTTGTTTGTTTGTTCAAATTTTTACATGTGCATTTTTTACAAGAGACGGATAAAAAAAAAGATTTTTATGCTTAATATTGGTTAATAATAGATAATCCCTACAAGTCAACTCTCTTGTATATTGGCCAATATAAAACATACAGACTTGGTTATTGATGCAGGGAAGACTATCTTTTAATATTTATTTGAATTTTAATTTCCTAGTTTATCTCTTGTTTCTTATTTGAATAATGGTTTTTAGCTTATAAATAGGAGTCTAGGATTTCATTGTTTGTTAGTTTTTGAGTTTTGTTTATTAAAAAGAACCTTTGAGGTTTTGTTAAGCTTTTGAATCCTTTGAGTATTTTGAGCCATTTGATTGCATGTGCGAAACTGCATCAGTTATTCTTTCCGTGCCTATACATACAACACAAAGTGTTCAAAATTTATACATCTTCAGTTTTAATCTCAATTTCGTTACAATGACGCGGTGGAAACGCCAACTATTTCTGTGGAGTATTGTTAGACTAGTTGGTTGATGGGTCTGGCATTCCTAATTCTTACGGGAAACCGTTGCTCTAGACCTAAACAAGGAGGAGGTTGTGTCTAGTCTTCGTTCTCATGACAAGAGACCGATGTTGCCTGACCTAAACGAGGCAAAGCATTAATTTTTTTAATTTAAATGCTTTGCTGTCACACCCTCAAATTTTCACTGCGAGGTTTTACCGCGAGGCGCGTGACACACCAGAATCTCATAGCCATAAGTTATACGAACGACTCTAAATGCCCAAACCATTTAGTTCGTTTAAAATAAAGTTCGCTTTTATTTTTGAAAAGTTTATCAGCCATAAGTTTAATTAAGTGCGGAAGCGAAACAGTTAAGCAATTTAAGTTATGTTGCGCAAACACAACGCGCCCAAAAACCAAAATAAAGTAAGTACGTAAACATTTAAAAAGTTATAGTTCCCAAGAGACATCATGCATGGACCTAGACGTGCTCCTTTCTAGCGACCTGCGAAAACATACTAAGTGTGTCAACATAAAGCTGGTGAGTTCACAGTAGGGAAACAGTTGTAATTTCTACAGTTGTAAATAAAACATCAGTTTTAAGCTTGTCAGGGGTAGCTAACCCACTCAATGTAACTAAACAGTGGTTATTGGGAAACATACAGATGTTATAGTGCCTTAACACTGGTGTCTTTCAACACCAGTAAGAAAAAGTGGTCAGAAGTTCACGTCCGTGACCCAAGCACCTCAGGCATGAGGTTGCTGCACAACCTAATAGCGCTACTAACTACTACCCCGTTCGCCTCCGGCGATTAACCCAATAAAATAGTAAGGACTTTCAAGATAGAGTGTTTAGTTCACAAAGGACAGTTAAAATACAAAACTGATAAAAGTGTGATCCTCATAAAGATCGAAAACCCGACCCACACAAGGAGTCATAGCATCCCAAAACTTGGAATGGAAAAGTAGTAGAAAAGTTTTACTTAACCTTGTCTCAACCTGAGACACATGCTTTCGCGTAAAGTAGTGAAACTCACCTTAGGTTGCGTGCTAAAGTAAACCGTACAGAAAGTAAGTGTGGAAGACTATTCGCCTACCCAAAAACCTATCAAATACAAGGTTGCAAGTGTTTGAGTGTATTGACACAAGGACTCAAGTGACATCTCACGTAATCGTACTTGACGTAATGAAACCATGCAAAACCCGTCAATCGTTGGTGATTAGTAAATGATGCAACAATTTAATACTTTTAACACAACTAGTTCACATCGCACATTGCATACCATTAGCCTATCATGGCATCTACACTTTGTAAATAACATATACACATGTTTTCATATAGAATTCCATAACCCATAACTCATTAACACACTCAAACTATCTCATAAACAATTCTTTGCAAATCTGCGTTTTCTGGACAGATTTTGGAGTATAAAAACCATTTTTTATAAAATATCAAATCAACTCCCCAAGTTCCCAAAATTTTACAGAGATGCCTCATATGTTCATACGTGACTCTACTATTTTTATTTCTCGTCAAAAATACCTCAATATTTTTATAAAAATTATTTTAGTCCAGCCACTTCAGAAAATAGTGCTGTTGACAGCAGCTTACATGAAAATTCATTAGAAATTCTAGACTCATCGAAACGAGGTGAGTCCAATTGGAAAAGCTCTTATACTCAAAGACTCAACTCCTGTCCAAATTTCATAACTAACGGATTTGTAAAACTCGAGTTACAGCCCTTTAAAGTTGGTCCATTTTTCACATCCGAAAATCAGATTATACCTTTAATCTTATAAAATCTTGTTTATATATCAAAACAGGTCCAAAACACATGATTTTGGACTTTTTGGAAAGCTAACATCATAAGTTATGTTTAAGAGTCAGAAACTAATCGAATTAATCATGTTAACAATCACTTAACAGCCACGCAAATCGTTACAAGTAATCTGCCAGAAATCAGAATCTTTATTAACATGACTTTTATAAACCCTAACCAACCTCCATACCCCATAATCATGCAATAACCTCATACTAGCACAATAACCTTCATATTAACATGTTCAATCTCAGATTTTTACATACCATACACCCTAGACATGATTCCTATTAACCATATTCATCAACAATTCAACAAACAACCAAGATATCAACACTAATCATCATTTGCGATTTTTATACATAGTGTTCTTAGGGTTTTTTACAACTTTTCAAACATCAATAATAATCATAAAACTCTTAAATGATATACCTTTCAATGCTAGGCTCCTTAAAACTCCAAGATACCACCCAAATCAACTTGAACAAATGAGAAATTGAAGAAGATTGAAGTGAAAAGGTGTGTGTGTGTGCTCTCAAACCCCACGGCGAAAAAAGAATGCCTTAGGGTTTCTTTTATTTTTTTTTTTATAAAAGATAGGTTAGGGTTAGGCTCATGGGCCAAGTCTTTCGGGCTTTGGTGGGTTTTTGTCTGATAATTAAGCCCATTAGCCCTAACTAACTCTCGAGATCAATCCCGACAATAATAGTCATACTAATATATATAAAACTATTGTTTTATCAATACGTATTATGTTTATCATAAGTGCACGTATCTCATAACGTTTACGTACAAGTTAATCAATACGCAATAATTTACATAAGCATGTAACTTACATACACGTGTTAGTCCACATACATCAACACTCAATGGTTCACATAATTATGCATGTCCAACAAATCACCAACGTTCGGGTTACAGGGTTCGTGTGTGTGTCAAGACAACCATTTTCCTAGTTATACATATGTTAATGCCACTTAACGTATGTTAATGTCACCTAACATTCAGAAAGACTTGTTCAACTAACCCTAGCTAAGTGTTTAACCACGTATAATCATGGAAAATTAACTAGAGTTCAGTAAAAGAGTTAACCTGAAAATGCGGGGTGTCACATCATCCCCAAGTTGAAAAGAATTTCGTCTCGAAATTCAGCAAGTAAACAGTAAAGTTAGTGTGCTTGGTTACCGGATGTCACATAATCCCCAAGTTGAAAGGGATTTCGCCCCGAAATCACTTTGAGTTAGTTGCTTTACGTTTAGCGTTCGGCCTATGTACAATTTCAGGTTCTGTGAAGAGGTGTGGGTATTTGAGTCGCATCTGATCCTTGCGTTCCCACGTATATTCTGGTCCTAGACGAGAATTCCACTGTACCTTAACAATAGGTATAGTGCTTTGTCGAAGTTTCTTGACGCCTTGCTCAAGGATTTCTACTGGTTCTTCCACGAACCTTAACTGGTCATCCACTTGAATTTCTTCTAGTGGAACAACCAATGTTGCGTCAGACAGGCACTTCTTAAGATTTGATACATGGAATACGTTATGCACCCCATTAAGTTCATCAGGTAAGTTCAACCTATACGCCACCGGGCCAATTCTTTCCACAATTTCGAATGGTCCAACATACCGAGGGTTTAACTTCCCTCGCTTCCCGAAACGAATCACACCCTTCCAAGGCGATACCTTTAAGAGTACTCTGTCCCCAACTTGGAACTCTAGAGGTTTTCGGTG
Source organism: Ambrosia artemisiifolia (assembly GCA_032199755.1). NCBI lineage: Eukaryota > Viridiplantae > Streptophyta > Magnoliopsida > Asterales > Asteraceae > Ambrosia > Ambrosia artemisiifolia. The sequence continues at coordinate 49,530,248 of CM063522.1, read as the reverse complement.
CTTATCAGCGTAACTTTTCTGCCTATCACGGGCAGCAGCCATACGGTTCCTAATTTGGATGATCTTTTCAGACGTTTCATGTACGAGCTCAGGGCCTGTCAGCTGGCTGTCCCCAACTTCAGCCCAACAAATTGGTGATCTACATTTACGCCCATAAAGTGCCTCAAAAGGCGCACACTGTATAGAAGTGTGGTAGCTGTTGTTGTACGAGAATTCAATCAAGGGTAAATGTTTATCCCAATTCTTACCAAAATCCACCACGCATGCTCGCAGTAGATCTTCTAACGTCTGAATAGTACGTTCACTCTGGCCATCTGTCTGAGGATGATAGGCCGTGCTCATGTCTAAGCGAGTGCCCAACGCATCGTGAAGCGTAGTCCAGAATCGGGAAGTAAATCTGGGATCACGGTCAGATATGATTGAAGTAGGCACCCCGTGCCTAGAAACAACCTCCTTGATGTAAAGGGTAGCTAGACGTTCTAAGGTATCTGTCTCCTTGATTGCCAAGAAATGAGCTGATTTCGTTAAGCGGTCCACAATGACCCAAATTTTGTCATAACCACCGGACGCCTTAGGAAGTTTGGAGATAAAATCCATGGAAATTCCATCCCATTTCCACATGGGGATTTCGGGTTGTTGGAGTAAGCCCGAAGGTTTTTGGTACTCGATCTTGACCTTAGCACAAGTTAAGCACTTACTAACATAAGTTGTTATTTCGGCTTTCATGTTCGGCCACCAATAAAGAGTTTTAAGGTCTTGGTACATTTTATCCGAGCCAAGATGTACCGAATAGCGAGAGGTGTGTGCCTCATCAAGCACAAGTTGTCTGACATCCCCAAAAAGTGGGATCCAAACTCGATTCATAAAATATTGGAGTCCATCCGACTTTAATTCCAAGTGTTTATCAGCACCGTGTAACGTTTCAAGTCGGATATTCTCCTCCTTTAAGGCCTCAACTTGAGCATCGCGGATTTTACCTGGAAGGTTCGAGTGTATGGTAAGTTGCAAGGCTTGCACCCGTTTGGGTTTCGTCTCCTTGCGACTAAGGGCATCCGCTACAACGTTGGCTTTCCCCGGATGATACTTAATGGCACAGTCATAATCATTCAAAAGTTCGACCCATCGACGTTGTCGTATGTTCAGCACCTTCTGATCAAATATGTGCTGGAGGCTCTTATGATCAGTGAAAATTGTGCACTTTGTCCCATAGAGGTAGTGCCTCCAAATTTTGAGAGCGAAGACCACCGCTCCCAATTCCAAGTCATGAGTGGGGTAATTCTTCTCATGAACTTTCAATTGCCGCGATGCATACGCGATCACCTTATTACGTTGCATCAGTACACACCCTAGGCCTTGGATGGAGGCATCACAATACACCACAAAATCATCCGTACCCTCAGGCAACGACAGAATTGGCGCACTACAGAGTTTTGTTTTTAACAACTGGAAAGCAGACTCTTGGGCATCCCCCCATTTGTAAGTAATACTTTTCTGTGTCAAAGCGGTGAGGGGTTGGGTGATCTTTGAAAATCCCGGAATGAACCTATGATAATACCCCGCGAGACCAAGGAATTGACGCACTTCTGTAGGAGTCTTAGGGGCCTCCCAACGCTTGATAGCATCAATTTTGGCAGGGTCAACATGTATGCCAGCCTCATTCACTACATGTCCTAAGAATTGAACCTCCCGAATCCAAAAGTCACATTTGGAAAACTTTGCATATAACTGTTCTCTCCTTAGAAGTTCCAAGATCATCTGCAAGTGTTGCTCGTGCTCTTCTCTGTTCTTGGAATAAATTAGAATGTCATCAATAAACACTATGACAAATTTATCCAAATAGGGCTTACACACGCGGTTCATGAGGTCCATAAAGACCGCGGGTGCATTGGTCAACCCAAATGGCATCACCAAAAATTCATAGTGCCCATAGCGAGTTCGGAAGGCTGTCTTGGCCACATCCTCCTCCCGGACTCTCAATTGGTGGTAACCCGACCTCAAATCAATTTTCGAATAAAAACTTGACCCTTGGAGTTGGTTAAACAAATCATCAATCTGAGGCAACGGGTAACGGTTATTGATAGTGACTTTATTCAGTTCCCGGTAGTCAATGCACATGCGGAAACTCCCGTCCTTCTTTTTAACGAATAGAACTGGAGCTCCCCATGGAGAAGAACAGGGTTTGATAAAACCCCGGTCTAGTAACTCTTGAAGTTGGGTAGATAGCTCTTGCAGTTCACCTGGTGCTAGGCGGTAGGGTGCACGCGCGATTGGAGCCGCCCCTGGGGTGAGGTCTATTTGAAACTCTACCTGCCGGACAGGTGGAAGTCCCGGTAGTTCCTCTGGAAAGACATCCGGGTAATTACGAACCACTGGAATGTCTTCAATGTTTGGTCCATCGTCAATTCGAGTGTCAGAAATATTTGCCAATATAGCTGGATAGCCCTTCCGTACACACTTCTGGGCTTTCAAGAACGAAATGATATTTACCATTGGACCACCCCGGTCCCCACGAATAGACAAAAGTTCTCCACTAGGAAGAGGGATACGAACAATTTTCTCCAGACAAAGAATTTCAGCATGATGCTTAGACAACCAATCCATGCCAACTACGATATCAAAGCTTCCTAGGGTGATAGGAATAAGGTCGATGTCAAACATGTGACCATCCAGGTCGAGTTTACAGGTGGACATGAGTCGCCTCAACAGGCTTGCCATCAGCCAGCTCTACAGAGTGTGGAGTTTCTAGAAGAGTAGGGGCTGTCCCTAGGAGTTTGCTAAGTTTCATAGACACAAAGCTAAAATCCGCACCAGTATCATACAAAACGGAAGCAAGAATATCGTTTAAAGAGCACGTACCCGTCACAACATTGTTATCTGTTCTGGCTTCCCCCGAGCCGATCACGAATGCTCTCCCCCGAGCCCCATTGTTGTTGCCTGTGTTGGTTGTGTTATTGTTATTCCTATTGTTGTTGCCACCTCCGTTGTTGTTTCCCCCAGTATTGTTGTTTCCATTGGCCTTCAGTTGTGGACAATCCCTCTTAAAGTGATCCACACCACCACACTGGTAACACCCCTTACCACCCCGCTGCTGTTGCCCTTGCTGCGCAGGTTGATTTCCCTGAATGTTAACCTGACAATCCTTTGCCACATGCCCCAACTTGCTACAGCGTTCACACTTAACTTTGTTGCACGGTCCAGAGTGATGAAGATTGCACCTGTTGCACTTGGGATGGGTTCCTTGGTAACCACCCTGAGATTGATTACAACTGTTGTTTCCCCCATTGCTGTCGTGCCTCTTGTTCTGCTGTGACTGTTGCTGATTACTACTACCTGAGTGTTTACCCGCCGTACTCTCCCACTTTCTTTTATTGTCACTAGCGCTTGAAGACGAAGCGCCACGAGGGGGTAGCAATCCCTCATCCACTTTCTGATCAGTTAGTCTATGTGCCAGGCGGATGACCTGCTGGATGTTATCCAAGTTTGCAGCAGTAACCATTCCCTTAATCTGGGGCACCAAGCCCTTGATGTAAAGCTCAATCCGCTTATAAGGCGGGTTAGAATAGTTAGGACACATCGTAGCCAACTCATGTGATCTGGTGGTATACTTTTCGATCTCCGATCCCACCATTTTCAAAGTGAAATACTCCGATTCCAGCTTCTGAATTTCATCACGTGGGCAATACTCTTCTTTGATCAATTCCTTAAAATCGGCCCATGGTGTCGCATTGGCCACATCAATCCCCAGCATTTGCACCTGTGCGTTCCACCAAGACAGGGCCGCATCCTCAAGTGTGTGGGTTGCATACTTAACCCGATCTGCCTGCGGGCAGTTACACATGGCAAAGCAAGACTCCACCTTCTCAAACCACCTCAGTAATCCGACTGCCCCCTCCGAACCTCCAAAGGTCTGAGGTTTGCAGTCCATAAACGACTTGTAGGTGCACACTGGTGGGTTATGAGCAGGTTGGCCTAAATACGAAAATTAGGAAACACGAGTAAGAATGAGAGCTTAGAATAAGAATGTATGGGAAGGATGGAACGAGATGAGGTTACCGGCTTGAAAGGCTGCTAGAGCCTCAACAACTTTGGCATTGATGAGTGCGTTAAGTTCAGCCTGTGACATGTTCACGTTTCCCCTTCCAAATCCTCTTCCCGCCATCGTAATTCTACAGTTACAATATACCCATGAGAAAACGATAATATGCTAAACATATAATTGTCACACAGTACAAGTAAATTAGAACACAACATGACAAGCAAACATGAGAAAAAGAACAAAACCGCCAATCCAAAAATGTCATAAATAGTAGTGTCTCAAACGAAATACCAAAGTGGTTCTCAATCACAATGTTACTTAATAATAGTCAAGACATAATAGCGTATTAGTAAGTAAAATAAAAAAAAAATCAGTCGCTGTCCATAGTGGTGCATGAATCATCGCTATCACTTTCATCAACCTCCAAAGGCTCGATCTCCTCCTCAGCCTCTTCCTCAGGGTCTTCTTCAGGTTCCTCTTCTGGCTCCTCCTCAGGTTGTTCCTCCTGTGGTATCACAGGAGGTTACTGGTTGGCCGTCAGGAGCTGTATTTGCTCCTGCTGCTCCTCAACAATAAGCCTGGTCTCAGCGAGACGATTGGTCAGTGTGTCGACATGTTCCTCCAAAGCAGAGTACTTGTAAGTCAGTGTGTGTCGCAAGTTCCAAACAAGTTCCAAACGGCGACCAGCCTCGATCACATCACTCATCTTGTCTTGCACGTAGCTTACGTAACCTGCAAACGACTTTTCCCACGAGTCCCTCATTGTGGGAACATTGTCAGGCACCCCGTACTTTTCCACGGTGTAGTTTAGCAATGCAGGGTACCATCCCCATTCTTTCTCCAGTTTGTCGTCCATAGGTGGGGAATTTGGTTCGGAGTTAGGGTTAGAAGAGGAAGACATGGTTTCCTGCAACACAAAAGTTTAGTATACCATCTCAAGAGCAATAGTTAAATATGTGCTTCTAATGTGAGTGTAACTAATGCAATACTTATGCTATGACAGTTATAGACTAGACTCGACTCCAAGTCCTAGTTCACTATAACCATTGGCTCTGATACCAATCTGTCACACCCTCAAATTTCCACTGCGGGGTTTTACCGCGAGGCGCGTGACACACCAGAATCTCATAGCCATAAGTTATACGAACGACTCTAAATGCCCAAACCATTTAGTTCGTTTAAAATAAAGTTCGCTTTTATTTTTGAAAAGTTTATCAGCCATAAGTTTAATTAAGTGCGGAAGCGAAACAGTTAAGCAATTTAAGTTATGTTGCGCAAACACAACGCGCCCAAAAACCAAAATAAAGTAAGTACGTAAACATTTAAAAAGTTATAGTTCCCAAGAGACATCATGCATGGACCTAGACGTGCTCCTTTCTAGCGACCTGCGAAAACATACTAAGTGTGTCAACATAAAGCTGGTGAGTTCACAGTAGGGAAACAGTTGTAATTTCTACAGTTGTAAATAAAACATCAGTTTTAAGCTTGTCAGGGGTAGCTAACCCACTCAATGTAACTAAACAGTGGTTATTGGGAAACATACAGATGTTATAGTGCCTTAACACTGGTGTCTTTCAACACCAGTAAGAAAAAGTGGTCAGAAGTTCACGTCCGTGACCCAAGCACCTCAGGCATGAGGTTGCTGCACAACCTAATAGCGCTACTAACTACTACCCCGTTCGCCTCCGGCGATTAACCCAATAAAATAGTAAGGACTTTCAAGATAGAGTGTTTAGTTCACAAAGGACAGTTAAAATACAAAACTGATAAAAGTGTGATCCTCATAAAGATCGAAAACCCGACCCACACAAGGAGTCATAGCATCCCAAAACTTGGAATGGAAAAGTAGTAGAAAAGTTTTACTTAACCTTGTCTCAATCTGAGACACATGCTTTCGCGTAAAGTAGTGAAACTCACCTTAGGTTGCGTGCTAAAGTAAACCGTACAGAAAGTAAGTGTGGAAGACTATTCGCCTACCCAAAAACCTATCAAATACAAGGTTGCAAGTGTTTGAGTGTATTGACACAAGGATTCAAGTGACATCTCACGTAATCGTACTTGACGTAATGAAACCATGCAAAACCCGTCAATCGTTGGTGATTAGTAAATGATGCAACAATTTAATACTTATAACACAACTAGTTCACATCGCACATTGCATACCATTAGCCTATCATGGCATCTACACTTTGTAAATAACATATACACATGTTTTCATATAGAATTCCATAACCCATAACTCATTAACACACTCAAACTATCTCATAAACAATTCTTTGCAAATCTGCGTTTTCTGGACAGATTTAGGAGTATAAAAACCAATTTTTATAAAATATCAAATCAACTCCCAAAGTTCCCAAAATTTTACAGAGATGCCTTATATGTTCATACGTGACTCTACTATTTTTATTTCTCGTCAAAAATACCTCAATATTTTTATAAAAATTATTTTAGTCCAGCCACTTCAGAAAGAAGTGCTGTTGACAGCAGATTACATAAAAATTCATTAGAAATTCTAGACTCATCGAAACGAGGTGAATCCAATTGGAAAAGCTCGTATACTCCAAGAATCAACTCCTGTCCAAATTTCACAATTAACGGATTTGTAAAACTCGAGTTACAGCCCTTTAAAGTTGGTCCATTTTTCACATCCGAAAATCAGATTATACCTTTAATCTTATAAAATCTTGTTTATATATCAAAACAGGTCCAAAACACATGATTTTGGACTTTTTGGAAAGCTAACATCATAAGTTATGTTTAAGAGTCAGAAAATAATCGAATTAATTATGCTAACAATCACATAACAGCCACGCAAATCGTTACAAGTAATCTGCCAGAAATCAGAATCTTTATTAACATGACTTTTATAAATCCTAACCAACCTCCATACCCCATAATCATGCAATAACCTCATACTAGCACAATAACCTTCATATTAACATGTTCAATCTCAGATTTTTACATACCATACACCCTAGACATGATTCCTATTAACCATATTCATCAACAATTCAACAAACAACCAAGATATCAACACTAATCATCATTTGCGATTTTTATACATAGTGTTCTTAGGGTTTTTTACAACTTTTCAAACATCAATAATAATCATAAAACTCTTAAATGATATACCTTTCAATGCTAGGCTCCTTAAAACTCCAAGATACCACCCAAATCAACTTGAACAAATGAGAAATTGGAGAAGATTGAAGTGAAAAGGTGTGTGTGTGTGCTCTCAAACCCCACGGCGCAAAAGAATGCCTTAGGGTTTCTTTTTTTTTTTATAAAAGATAGGTTAGGGTTAGGCTCATGGGCCAAGTCTTTCGGGCTTTGGTGGGTTTTTGTCTGATAATTAAGCCCATTAGCCCTAACTAACTCTCGAGATCAATCCCGACAATAATAGTCATACTAATATATATAAAACTATTGTTTTATCAGTACGTATTATGTTTATCATAAGTGCACGTATCTCATAACGTTTACGTACAAGTTAATCAATACGCAATAATTTACATAAGCATGTAACTTACATACACGTGTTAGTCCACATACATCAACACTCAATGGTTCACATAATTATGCATGTCCAACAAATCACCAACGTTCGGGTTACAGGGTTCGTGTGTGTGTCAAGACAACCATTTTCCTAGTTATACATATGTTAATGCCACTTAACGTATGTTAATGTCACCTAACATTCAGAAAGACTTGTTCAACTAACCCTAGCTAAGTGTTTAACCACGTATAATCATGGAAAATTAACTAGAGTTCAGTAAAAGAGTTAACCTGAAAATGCGGGGTGTCACATTGGCCATCACTTTTTAACCACAAACTGTATTAGGAGCCTCCCTAAGAGTGAACCTTCGTGCGCACAACATGACTATTCGGGCTACAGCAACGATTGTGAACATTTGTACAAACAACAAAACTTCGAGGATTACGGCTACGGTGATGAACCTTCGTACAAACAACAAAACTATCTGAACTAGCCATGAACAAACCAAGAAAGAGTCAGTGGATGACGAGGAAGGCCCTTACCCGATTGTTTCGTATGAAATTGACCGAGTATGACAACTACTTAGTTACGTCCTTTTCCGATAAATCTAGTTTTTACGTCCTTCGAAGAGTTGGAGGATTGGGTACAAAAGAGGGGAACTGATAACGGTTGCATCATTGTGACTAGAAGATCGAAGAAAATAAAAGAAAACAATTCTAAGGTATGGCTTTAGTGCAGTGTTAGTGGCGAGTACAAGAGTAAAGGCAAGGTGAGAAAAACTGGCAGCAAAAATAGGTTGCCCTAGTTTTTATACTATAGATTTATGGTGATTTTTAGAATTCCACATGTTAGAATGTAGGCATGTGTGGCTAATGATGAAGATTATAATAGGCGTGTGCGAATAAAAAAAACACCATGAAAACGTCATGAAACACGACATAAAAACGCCGTGAAAAAACGAAATATAAGCGTCATGAAAAATAGTTGCAAACGAGCCGATCTACTCGAGCTCGTTTCGAAAAAAATAAAAAGCATGCAACGAGTCGAGCCTAACCAAGTTTGAGTCCGAGCCTAAAAACCAAGACAAGTTAGGCTTAGAATCCAATTTTTAAGTTGAGATTATTGTTTTCCAACCCGACAAAGTTGAGATTATTTAATTGTAATTCCTGAAAATAAGATTCTTTTAACAAATAATTTTTTTAACGGCTATCAATAATCACATTGTATATCTAAATGTTTTAACACATAAGAAAATTATTTAAAGTATTGAAGTATATCTGCATATAATTTGCTAGTAAAATAATACGGAGTATCTAAAACCTCTGTTGATTTACTGAAAAAAATATAGTATCTCTAAAAGTAAAAAACTGATTTTACTTTTGGGAAAGGGGTTTATTCAAAAGCATGCAAGTGCTCAAAAAGTGATAAATAGTTCGATTTTTTAGTTATAAAGTGTGGAAGTGTCAATTTATATTGCGATAAGTTATCGACTTTTGCAAAACAATCATAACTAAATATTTAGTAGCATGCTTATATATTAACTGTATATTAGTTATGAAAAAGTTTGTCTAACAAAATAACTATTCATTTGGCTTTGTGCTTACCTATATCATATGCTATTTTATTTATACTTTACTAGCTTTTATCCTGGGAATGTCTCGGGGTTAAAAAATATAATCATTCTAATAATACTAATAGTAATAGTAATAATTATTACTCTTGTAACTAAATAAATAAAAAAATAACCTTCCTATAAGGTGACACCATGTGTTGCAGTGTTGCGTGATTCTTTCTCCTAGTTTCTCTTGATGAAGTATACCTATCCATCTTTAGAAGAGTAAAATTCCAATGATAGCATGACGATTGGGCTGAATTTCAACATCGTAGATAAGAATCTGGTTTAAAAGAAAAACATGATTAATAATTAACCTGAACACTTTGTGTTTTTTTTCCTGTATGAACGAAACCCCACAAAAAATAGTCGTTTTTTTCTCCGTTTTTATATAGCACTATGGTACTCGTTGGAAAGATAATAAAACGTTCGTTAATTTGGTTTAATTTTTTTCTTTAAAAAATCTCGTACATAAAAGATATTAACGTTTAAAAATTATGGGAGGAAACATAAGAGAGCAAATTTTAAATTTGTTTTTAAATTCTTTTTTCCTAAAATAACTCAATTTAATTTTTATATAGATTAAAAATAATAAATTCAATACTTTCACCTCAAAGTGACACATGGCACATTCAATGGAGGGTTGAAGCCTCCATTAAATGCCACCTCATAAAAACTCAATTCTTTTATTATAAGTTATTATAGATATAGATTATAGATTTCATTGTTTGACTAAAGGGTTCCGATATCTTTTTTTTTTCTTTGGTGCAAATTTGTTTGTGTAACTAATGGATCCAATTTCTTTTCATTTTCTTCTTCTGTAGAATTTGTTTGTTAACTAATGGGATCCACTTTTTTCTTTTCATTGGTAGAATGTGTTTGTGGGTACTTTAATAGTTAAATAATTTATCATGCATTTATTCAAACATTTTAATTAATGCCAATTCAAACATTTTAATAGAAACTAACGTTGTAAACGAAAAACTAATTCAAACCAACAAGCCGTTAAAATTGAACCATTAAACAATTAATCAGCATGGCATGTTTAAATGGCTTATCCAACCTAACCGGTTTGATTTCATGCTTCCCAAACTCGTTTAAATTTTATTTATTTATTTAACAAAATTAACTTAGAGGCTGTTTGGTTGATTAAGTGCTGAATATTAAGATGGTCTGAATGGTTAAGAGGCTCTGAATGGTTAAGAGCTAAATCATTCAGCATCTCTTATTAGCTTAATGGTTCAGCACTTAATCATTTCATTCAGATGCTGAAACAAACAGTCTGAATGCTGAATGATTCAGACCTGAATGGTTAAGAGGCTACCAAACAGCCCCTTAGATAGTCAATTCAAGGCAACAAGACTAGGTGAAGATCCTTGTACTATCTTCTTTATCTCAACTCTCACATACATTGTAAGGTTATCTTTTTATAATGCAAAATACTATTATACCAAGTATATATTACATGCAATAAATATGGGTTCATAAAAGTAAAAGAATAGATCCTAACTTAAACTCTTTAATTAAATTATGAAACTTTGTTATAAGTACCTTCAAAGTTCCATTTACAGGAAATTCCATATATTGAAAAAGTTCTTTTTTCTTTAGTATTTCAACTTTGTTTCAATATCTAAAAAGCAATATATATGATTAGTTTCCACATCTAAAAAGCAATATATATGATTAGAAAACTGATGATCCGTGAAACATATTAGAAGTTCTAAAGAATCAAACAATAAAATATCAACATTCTAAGCGTGACAAGTTTAGCAAATCACCATCTAAGATTAGAATTGAAACAAAAATGGAGAAAAAGGTCACCAAAGTAGCACCTTTGATAGCATATATGACTTTATTTCAACTAAAATTCATGTTATGTCGTACGCGAGTTACATCCTTTGTACCATATGGCAAACCACGAGCGGCTATGGGGTGTCTAGAGATGCCTTCAGGCTAGGGCCCGAAAATCTAAGGTGCGCATTTTTTTTATAAAAAAAACCTATTTATATTATATATGTATATATCTTTTATTAAATAGCTCATTTAACTTGGTCCAATTAAACTCAAATCTCTCAAAATTGTTAAGTAACCCAATAACTCATAACAAATTTATAAACCCAAAAGCCTTAATTGTTACAAATTTAGATGGTGTTTTTTTGAATTAGCCCTAATTAAACCGAAAAGTCTTAATTGTTAATTTTTATAAATTGTTAATGGTTTAAACTTAAAATTATTTAACTCGATTAAGCCTAATGAGCATCTTTCTTCACGATTCAGATATGACACATAAATTTTCAAGGATACCTATGTGTCAAACAATAGTTGTATATCATATTTGAATTACTACAAATTTCTTCCTTTATTATTATTTTTTTTTTAAAGAAAACTATGTTTTTTATTGTTTTATGTCTTTAGATATTTATTTATTTAAATTTATGAAATTTTATTTTTTGTTGTTAAAGTATAATTTATTTTTAATTATGAAAATGAAAAAAAATGAAATGTGGGTTTATTGGATCCGTTTTTTAGTCTCTTATAATTTGGGTTCTTTTTATGAATTTATGTAAAGTAATGTGGCACTCTAGGATCATTTAGGAATGACCTTAGGGGGTCATGGCACCAATTAAATTGCTCACGCCGGGGTAGTGCGGACGGCTACCATCCACAGGTTGTGAGCAACGGGTATTACCACTGTCATTCCCTTCATTTCTTCAACTTTGCTTTCAAATTTCAAACAAGCTCATAATAAAGCTTCAATCTTTATATTGAGTTCCATTCTTCAGACAAATCCACAATAGAACTTCCATCTTTATACAAAGTTGCATCATTTTTCATTATTGAAGTTGTAACTGAATTAAGACTTACAAATGAACCCTCAGATGGAACAAATCTATGGTGATATTCGCGAGATTTTTTGAGTAGTTTAAATTAACATAAAACGTTTGCTTTTATATTCAGTTGAAAATACTTATTCTATTAAAAAAACCCAAATAAGGTCTGAAAGAGATAAAGGTAGTCCAGTTGATGCCTCAAAATTGGAGTTTCAAGATAATGAATTAGTAGAGTGATGTGATAGTGCAGAGTGCAGGATTAGAGGATCCCTCCCCAAAATATACTAACCCAATTACCCAAAAATACTTGATATAATCTTGATCACATAATTACCATAACATAATGTTTCATAAAAATATAAAATTATCCTATTTAACTTGAAAACCTTATTTAATCTACCCAAAATAATAGTTAATAAAAATAGGTGAATTAATATTATTATGTGATACACTAATATATATTAAATAATCTATAACGAGAAATTTGAAGTACTTAAATTAAAAATAAAAAATTAGAAACCCTAATCAACTATCAAACACAAACAAATATAAATAAACACGTTACCAAACGTTCACGAACATAAACGAACGAACGCGACCTATGTTCATGTTTGTTTGTTTAACTAAACGAACTTCCCGCCAAACAATTACGAACGGTTTACCAAACGTTTGGTTTGCTTACAGCCCTAGTTCCAATGATGAAAAGGTTCTGAAGGGATCAATTTGAATAACCTATTATTGTTGACCATTTTCATCTTCCACTATCATGTATGTTGGTATGCCCCTAAAAAGCTAGATCAACCAGGACCTTAGCATTGCATAAGAAGAAAGTAGAATTTTCCGTAACGTAGCGTAACCTACCCAACCCATAGACCATTCCAACTGATTGATAAGTTGGATGATTCCCAAAAACATTGTCAAGTTAGAGGTTTGAAAATCCTACGGATTTTCCTCTTACTCCATAAATTGCCGTTCAAAAAAATTAACGTAAGTAACAAACTTTGTAAGTTAGCTACTCGTTTACGGTAATAAAAAAGCAAAAGCTATACACGAGTGACATATACGTAACTAGAATTAACTACAACAAAGTTAAATATGTGAACGGCAAAATATACATGAGAGTAGCGTATCTAATTGGTAAAAAGTGTATCTATTGTATGCAATGTTTTAAAAACCGGTTCAAACCGTTCGATACAACCGTTTGAACCACCCAGTATTCTCGGTTAAACCATTTATGAGCCTACTCGACACAGTATAAAAACCGGTTTTTAAGACACTGATTCTGTGACTTGGTTGTAAAGGAATCTAAAACAAATACTGTCTTCACGATTTTCCTTAAAAAAAATAATGAACCTAATGGCCACACTTCCAAAAATGATTTACCGTCAGATCCATTATCCCTAAAAACAAACACGATATGCCAAAAATATTATAAAAAATCAAAGACAATATATTATAGTACTCAAGTAATGCTATAATGGAGGATATATTATAAAATAGAGAACGAAAAATAAAAGAAGAAGAACAAGTGGCTATCAAATCCATGTTCCATAAGTACTTAACAGAAATAACTATTTTCTCTGCAAAAGTAATTAAAATTCGTGGAAACTTTTGCATCCATCCAATTAAAAAACAACTCGATCAAATCCTTACACACCGCCATTGGTCCCTCCACATTAACAACTCCTGTTCCCTACGTAATTTCGTATGCATCTTCTCAATCTAAGTAACCACCCTATGTATCTCTCGTCTTGGGCTCGATGTCTGAGCCGAGTCTAGGCTAGATCATACCTATACGTCATTGGGCCTGATCTAGCTCATAATTCCTCTTATGTAAAAGAGGGACTTATGTTGGAGCCTTCTCTCATCTATTCTCCTCACTTATACGGATACGTGACATTATCTTGGATTTACCGACTTCACTATAGGAATTTGTCTAACAAGTTTGTACATATCTCTCATACTGGGCTCAATGTCTAAGCCGAGTCTAGGCTAGATCATGCCCAATTGGACGCTCACAATCCCTCTTTCATAAAAAAGGGACTAACATTGGATCATCCTCTCATCTATTCACCTCAGTTGTACGATTTCGTAACATTATCTTAGATTGACTCACTTGACCGTAGGAAGTTGTGTCCCCTGTAACAAGTTAGTACATATCTCTTGAATTAGACTCAATGTTTGAGTCGAGTCTAGGCTAAATCAAGCCCAATTGAACTAATCTAGCTTCAGAATCCCTCTTTCATAAAAGAGGGACTAATGTTGGATCCTCCTCACATCATCTCGTCAATTGTACAGATACATAACATTACCTTAGATTTACTAACTTGACCATAGGAAGTTGTGTCCCCTATAACAAGTTTTTTTTTTTTTTTTGAACGGTAAATGTTACATTACACCAATAATTCTAATTACAATACCCTTGCCAAGGATTGAACCTTGGACCTCCCCTCTAAGAGGCATATGTCTCTACCAAGTGAGCTAGCCCCACATTGGCCCCCTATAACAAGTTAGTACATATCTCTCGTACTGGCCTCAATGTTTGAGCCTAATCTAGGCTAGATCAGGCCCAGTTGGCCTATCTAGCTCACAATCCCTCTTTCGTAAATGAGAAAATAACATTGGATCCTCCTCTCATCTATTCTCCCAATATGACATTATCTTAAATTTAGAGATTTATCCCTATAACAAGTTAGTACACGTTACAGATTAATTTTAAGCCCAGGAAAGTTAGAATCGGTCCAATCCCGATAACCTACCCACTACCAAGATGCGGCTGGCAAATGTAGCAACCAAAACCACTTTAATCTGCCCAAATTATTGTTTTTTGGCAAAATGGAGTTAAGAAATCTTGAGGCAATTCATGTTGTGTTAATGAAGTGACTACTCATGCATGCAGAAACATAGTATTGACCCCTCTTAGGTTAATAACTGCGGGTAATAATAATATACAACCAAATCAAAACTTGGTACAATCTGCACTGAATATGGTACAAGTCACAATAACAGTGCAAACAAAACTTTATTATGTGTGGAAAAACCACCAACGTGCACATGAAGATGTGAAAATTCATTGAGTATTTGGGTCCCATATATATAGTGTGAGATTAAAATAAATATTCAAGTGATATGATATAATATTATGGTAGAGGGTCCTGTACTGCCAAGAAACTATAATTGTCAGAATTTTTTCATCATGTATGTTTTGATGTGAGTTCTATATTACAGTTCAGAAATAAGCATGAAATCCCATGAAACATCATATGACTGTTGTTAAAGAGTATGCAGATATGTATTATTAGCTATGTGCAAGTGTGTACGACAACAACGGATCGTATCCATGAGCCGCGAAAATCCAACGGATTTATTTTTGCCCGTTATTTGTAAACTTGTTTTTCGTACCTTAATCCCCCCCCCCCCCAAATCCCGTTTCCGAAAAATAAAAGAGATAAAAACTAAAAAAAACATGAAAGCCACTTGTATAGATAGAAACAGACTTTCAATGATCAACATATACATTTCAACTGAACGGATCGGATGAAGTTATCAAAAAGAAACCCTTTCCTTAGAATTAGAACTAAATCTAATTTATTGTAATCTTAATTGGGAGAGATAGTGTGAGTTTAACGTTCGTGATTTAATCTGGAAATTGTAATTTACAGTTTTTTGCTGGCTCGTTTTTCTATATTTATATAGAAGTTTCGCCGTTAAAAAAATAATAAAGCATAAGGGTAAAAGAGCAAATAAAAACAAGAAAATATCATTTTTTTTTCCCAAAATAAGAATTCATTGCCAAAAAATGAAGTAAAAAAACCATTTTGTGAAAGGTAAGTGAAAAAAAGTGTGAACATAAAGTTCAAAAATAAGGTCTGCTTGATCTCTTTTTATTTCCAAATATATCAAAAACAGATAAATAATAAATAGTAAATTATATAAAAACTAACTGAAGTGAGAGCTAAAAATAAGGTTCACAGAATAAAAGCACCTGAATTAACCTTTTTCTCTGCATCATATGCAATGTAGTGAACCCCATGTGGGGACAGATTTTCTACTGCTGATCTGTCTTCTTCACCTCTCCAATTTAATTTTTTTTTTAATTTTTTTTATATTCCAGCTTCAAAATGTGTCAGTCCAATTTTCTCATCTTCTGAATCTCCCTCTGCCCATGTTATCTACTATCAATCATGATTGAAGCAACATTGGGTTAGTAAATATATATATAAATATATATATACACACACCAAAAAGTTGATTCATTTTCTACATATTATCACATTTTTGGTCAAATAGCCAGATGTGGTCCTAAAATACTGCAGCCCAGTAAGATAATAATGGTATATGATACATATTTTTAGTGTTTATCTCAAAAACTTGGTAAATATCTAAAACAATTACCAAAAACAAATAAAAAAATCCAAAGATTTTTTTTCCTTTTGGATATTGTCAGAAAAAAGGATAGAAAACTGAGTCAAAAGCTATGTATAATGACAATAAAAATAGGCAAACTTCACATGTTTGCTTCAATCTGTTACTACTGGGAATTTCATAGTCTTTGACTAATCAATGTATTCACATTGTAAGATGCTGGTCAAAGTTTGACCAAAAGCTTTTCTTTTGTGAAGGATAACAATGCAGCAGTCCATTTTTAAACAGACCCCTACCCATCCATGCCTTTGGGCTTTGTTGTATGACAGCAAAGCATGATAATCCCTCATATCCTATGGGTTTTCACAATTGTCACATGTAAATATATTGGTGCATATGAATAACATAAAAAAAAGTATTAACAACATCAAGAAGAAAATGGAAAATTGAATACCTTTTGACTGCATATAAAACCAATGTGATTTAAAGCATTTGCAGTGGTACTACCATCTGTAATGTAACAGAGTGTTTATACAAGAGATATAAGAACTGCACATTGAAACCATTTTAAATCTCTTAATGTAGGGTTACATTGTCTTAAAAGCATGTTAACATTGAAATAATGCATAAAATCTAAACTCAAAAACAAAAATCTTTATTGATAGACAGCTATTGTTTTGGGACCATTCGCAATTTCGCATATGGAAATCATTATGAAAAAAAAAAAGCTAGACGTTTGATGTAATTAGCTATCGTTACGTAAGGGACCAACGAACGTGCCAACAATTAAAAGATTTTAAGTTCAAAAATATGTAGAGTTTATGGACAGTTGGACACCTCCTTTATTCATGTAGGACACATATAATTATCAAAGAATGGAACTAATATTCATTTAGCTCCCTCAAGAGCACCATATAAGCACCCCACAGGTCAACTCAGATTTCATGAAAAAAAAAGTTTTAACACCTCATTTGATGTGTTGATGTTATTAGCTAGTGTTAGGTAAGGGACCAAGTAAGTTATTTTTTCTGCGATATAACGTGCGCGCAATTAAAGATTTTCAATCAAACGATGTAGAGAATTTGTGGCCGCCCCTATTTTCGTGGGACATATTGCATTAAAGAAGTTGTATATATGTCTTTTATTCATGTAGGGCAGCCATAACTTTTGACACGCGGTTGAAACAACTAAGATTCATTTAGCACCCTCTAGAGCACCATATAAGCACCCCACAAGTCAACTCAAAATTCATGATAAATAATGTTTAACAACTCATTTGATAAGAATCTTAAAGAGCACAATACAAGCACCACACATGTCAATTCAAATTTCATAACAAATAAAGTTTAACACCTCATTTTGATAGAAGGTGTCTCCAGATTCACAGCATAAACACGGTATTAAAAAGAATCGTTTCTGTTCGAGAGAAACCAACATGTTTATGTTAAGACAATATGAATCATACGACCAACGATTCCTAAAGAAAAAACATGAACCGGAAGATGGTATGTTCCCTTTGTGACAGCAATTGCAATAAGAGAGTAGTACTAAACTAGTAACTACCAATGACCCACTAAGAATTTACAGTGGCCATAGTTTTTTTAGTATTTTTATTTAACCAAATAATAATATACTTTAATTGGCATAGTTCTAGAGAGAGCATAATTTACTGAAACTGTGTGACAAAGATCTGATCCTATTCATCAACATGTAACTGGATTGGCATATCTCTAGGTCAATAATTTACAGCTCCAAAAGGTTAGAAAGTAAAAAGTGTATTATTAATATCAACATCATGAGAGAAGAGAATCAAATCAATTGCAGCATGGCCTCAAAAAAGGTAGGCCTTTAGTTATAACTATAATGTAAATGATTACCCATATTAAATTCAATATAATTTTGAACATCAAAAAGCAAGTGTCTGCATCACTTACAATTTCAATAAGCTTATCTTTAAAGGTATAACATTGATCTAATTCATTTGTGAGAGTAAGTTTATTTCATATTCTTAGCCATTATAATCTAGTTTCCATACAAACACATTGTAAAATCTATATAACCTAATAAGCACACTATATTACACATTGAGATAAAAAAAAAAAAAAAAAAAAAAACTCACAATTTCTACTACTATATAATTTCATTTCATAATAAAAGGCAAGTTACAACTAGATAGCAGGTAAGGTAAGGCAACAAGTTGTACCGCAACTCCCTACTGAAAACAAAACAAAACCCTACCCTACTCACAACTAAAAAAACCAAGACACGAATACCGAATTTAACAACAGCTAAACCGGCAGTAGCAGCAACATCCACTACGAAATGCCGGCCAAGCAAAATCCATAAGACAGGAATCCGCCTAGCCTATAACCACTTAAGACTCAAACTCATCCAACCCTAACAAGTGAGACTTTAATAGTACAAAAAGTTAGGGATTTTAATATTATAATTTTGATTTTAACTAAAAATCCCAAAGGGAATTACCAAAAGTAGCTAAACGGACAACACGCTGCGCCGCTAACTAACTCTTTTAAAAACTAATTAATTAATCTTCGGTCAAAACGTTACTATGCATGGTCCGTTGGACCAGACAAAAGATAATTAAACAAAGCGGTGAAACAAACTCTGGAAGCATGTCCGCTAGGGAACCACCAGTAACCAACGTAGAATGTAACGAACATGTTTTTGTTATAGACCAGACGGTTCTGTCGAAGGTTGAGTGTAAAGGAAACGGTTGTGTCGACGGTTATTAGGTGGAATAATCTGATTGGCCGGCTAGATGATGGCGGTTGTGTTAGTTACAGTTCCCACTAGATAGATTGACACACTTTGGGCTTTAAACATACAAGCCCAATAATATTATGCACTGTTAATATTTAAATAACTAGCCCAATAAAAAAAACCTTTTAAAGCAGGCTGATCATGGTGACTAAATCGTTACATGGTCTTCTATATTAGGAAAAAGAGCAACACTAAAATAGTGTCATGGTGGTAACGTGTATCGTGATTATTTTGCTAATGTGCTTCATGATTATTTTGCTAATGTGCATTAAACCTTTTTTTATTTTTATTACTTACTAAGCTCTTTGTTTTCTTTTACCATAGCTGCTGTAATAGTAATTTCGATATCGGTTCAGTATGGTATTAGATTTTTTTGTTAACTTACCTTTGAATACTGGTACTGGACCTTGTTTTTCTTATCATAGTTGTAATAGTATGTTCGGTACCTGTACTGGTTCGGTATCTTACCTGATTTTTTTTGTTAATTTACCGGTTCCAAAAAGATACCGTACCATAACAATCATTTTCGATACGGTTACCTGTGTCCATTTTTTACCGTTTTAGGGACCGGAACTTTTGGTAATGGTACCGGTTCTATATCAATATAGTGATCACACATTCAGGTGAAGTACCATTTTGTAAATTTGTTGAAAATTTTGTTGACCGAATAATTGTTTCTATTTACCTTATAGAAAGCGAGAGTGCACTTGAATAGTTTTGTTGAAAGAGCTTTTCTTTTATAGAAGGAATTTTAGAAATTCTTAATGTTGGGCTAATTTTCATTAGAATTAGTTACTTAGTGTTTGTTTTTGAAGAGGTAAAAGGTCTGCAGTATACGGACCACATCTACAAGACAAGAGGTGGACCAAAGGTCTGCAGTCTGCAAGAAGAAGACTGTCTAACTCTAGACTCTTACTCTAGATCAAGTTATTTGATTTCAGATTGGTTCTATTGGTTTAAGATGAAATAATATGAAATCATGTTAATGGTCCGTTTGAGGTTTGTCTTTTGTATTAGCCATTAGCCTCAACACAAGTACGCGTCTGTTATTGACTATTTAATTAAAAGGTGTATGTACAATCTCATACATCCAAAAAATATGGCTTAGAAAACACATACAAATATACACTTGTTTGATCAAAATGCTAAATCAAACGAAATTAACATCTCCAAATGTAGATCAGGCAAGTACTCCTTTTGCTCATTCGTTTAGGAGCAACTATTTCAACATTGAACCCAATAATAAACAGATTTGTATACTATTCCAACTTTTCACAATCAATTCATATTACACCTACTTGTTCCAAACCATGTTACCATATCCTTCTCAATATTGACTCCCTTTATATAGTCTGTATTTAGATGTTAGTACACCAATGAAATTTCTTTTTAAAATGATTTATGTTAAGCATCTTCGATCCCCTTTGTTAACCAACATGCGAGCCAACGTGTCTTTTTAACTTTGAACCATCACAAGTCTTCGACCAAAGGGTTCGGGGTTTTATGTGGCCTATAAATAGAACCCCTCTCATTTTATTTGGTTTGTGGCATCCAGTTTTCTCACAATCATTTAACACACAAATCTCTTCCAATAACTCTCTTTTAGACTAGCTTAAATTAATTACTAAACGCTTGTTGCAATAAGAACAAGAATCTTGTAAATCGAACACCTTGAAATCTCAAGTTCGTGAGGTTTGTCAAACCACTGCTTCATTGATACTTATTTGATCTTCATCCTGTTTATTTGTTTCACAACTGTTTGTTTCTTGATCCTTTGGAATTATACTGTCTAACAACCACTAGTAGAACTGCATCTTGCAGGATACCTTGTCTTAGAAAAAAACAATGCTAACATGAAAACTGTAGCGACTTTGTCGGTCTCACCAGGATTCAACTCAATGTCCTGCTTATTTTCTCCCTAACATGCCAAAGGATATTCAGATGTATCATTTTTAGGAAATCTAAATAACCTTAAACAAACCATGATTTGTATAGTATGGATTATTTATTAATGGTTGAACTAAGATTGAGGCGAATTTAATATACGATTTATGAGTAAATCATCTGCATTACATTATGCTGCAAGTTACGTAAAGATTACAACGCATATTATTATGTAATAAAAAACAATACACAGCTACGATATTCATTATACATTGTGAACTATTAGTCATAAACTTAAGGTTTTATCACCAAAACTTGTTGCCCAGGATATTTCAAATATTAGGATCATAGAATGACCAAATATATATGATTAAGAGTACGCACAAGATTTGTGAAGGGGACAATAAAAACACACACACAACACATTATTCTTCCACAATCAAACGCTGTACATAAGAGGGGTATTTATACCCTTACAGTTGACGGTTAAATAACCATTTTAACAACGTAAACGGTGGGTCTTTTCATATGAAACGTCGGGTCAGAAAACTCATTTCTTTTCCTGCGTTTTGACTTTCTAAATCGACACAGATTTGACTTTAATATTTCTTGATTATAATCTTCCAACAAAACTTACCACTTGAGAAGCAAGGGTTATTGAGGTGTACAAATGTGCAAATTGATTAGTAAAGTCTAAACCCAAGAATGATTTTTTATATTGCACATACATCGTAAGATCACTTTTAAAGTTCAAACATACGAATCGTGAGATGTCATATATGTCATCAAACATACTAAATTAGATTCAGTACCTTCTGCCACCATCAAAGCACTTGCAAGATCTTGCAGGATGCATACATTGCCTTAATAAACATGAAAAACATAAAGAAGTTAAAAGTTTTTTCTTTAGCTAATACCTTCCCACCATATGAAATTTAACAATTAATTCTCCACCGCAAGCACCAATAATTTGATGTGATCAATGTTCTTTGACGCCCGATATGATGAAATGCAATTCTTTAAACATGTGTCGTCCGTTAGACTATACCATTCTCCGTGAAGAACTTGGTACACAATCTTGTATGTCCCAGCGGGATTCAACTCAAACGCCTGCGTAATTTTCTCCATCAAACTTTCAAAAGTATGCGAGCTTGGGAGGAATAACAAACTGTGATCAACTTTATATACTGCTAATATCACTAGATCATCGTCGTCCTCCTCCTCCTCCTCACCTCTTTGATTGCTGATGTTGTCCAAGGGATATTGATCATTTGTTTGATGCAACTCACTTTGACCCTCAATGGACTTTCTCTTCATACCCGCCAATGTCCTTGTTTCTTCTAACGCTTTAGTCGCATCTGATAAATTGTTTTCTGGGAAAATCTTAACATGTGTGCTCCCACTCGCGGAAGAAGAATTCTCAACATCTACATCTACAACAAGTAATTCATCACCAAGTTGTGCGCCAGAAGCATACTTGAAACTTGGCAAATGCTGCTTTAGTGTCAATACCAGAGCCTCGATTAAGGCCAAATGGTTACGCTGTTGTGGCCAAAAGAATTCAAACAGATGGTCAAGGCGTCCGGTGTGGGAGCTCCTCAAGCATATAACAAAGCAAGTAGATTTGGTATTAGCAGAGAGTATCGCCATTAACCCCTTGTTCGCAGTAAACTTATGGATGTTTCTGCACAGATGTGGTTGACGCGTTTCAAATGTGCTGGCAATAAGGGCTGGCCCGTTTCTCAAAGGAAGGTAAAGAAGATCAAAGTAAAAATGCTTAAGCAAAGACATGCCGTCTAAATTAACAACAGTAAAAGACGCCAGTTTGCCTAATAACACGCCTTTCATCCGCTCATGATAATTAACATAAGGGTTCCAAACTTGAGCAAGAGTTAAAGCATGTGATTGAACAACCACTCGCAACGCCTTTGCAACTTCGTTTCTTGCAAGATTCAAATCACTAGGCATAGTCTGTTAGAAGTTAAAGTATCTTAACCATGAATCATACTATTTTATTCGATAAAAAACATTATTCATACTTCATTACCTTGTATGGCAATGAAATTGCTTCCGGACGAGCGATACTCAAACCCACCCTCTGCACACCAAAGGCAAATATAAATTCTTTTATCAAATCAGTGACGGATCTAGAATAAAAATTCAGGGACATCCCTAAAATAATATAATATCTTAATAGATCCGCCACTGTCAATAATCATAGTATAACATCTTAACATACCTTTAATTCACGATGCAACTCGTTGTACATTACAATAAGATGACGCGGATATCTCACAGAAACTTCAACTACACCAACACAAGAACCTTCATAAAACAATGGCAACATCATAAAACAAGTTAACTCGCATTCCAACGCAAGATCCACCAAAGGAGTCCCTCTATGAACCTTAAGATCCAAAACCACCTCTGGAAATTGTTTAAGGAACGCCATGGAGGGCGGAGCATCGCTGATGATCATAGGGTCGTCTGCTACTACACCAATAATACCATAATAATACATGCAACAACGTAACCTATATTTTTTTAGACGATTGTTAGCAAGCGAAAGAGCGAAAGGGGTGCCTGAACTTGATAATACTCTTGTGCCTGAACTAGTTGTTATCGGTCGCCAAAGCTGAAAGATTATCCTCTCTAAGGGAAATATTTTTACGTTACGAAACGCAGCATGGATCTTCTCGTTAACAACATCTGTACGTACAATTATTATTGAATATATATCATGAGAATACAATGACCAGTTAAACAACAAACAATATAGTTATATACACATAATATATATATTACCTGAGGTTTCTATTCCACGGGGCCAAATCGATGCTCTCTCAGACCGAAACGCAGGCCACCGATTCGTATAGTAGTCTCTCATCTTCGACTGCTTTCAAGTGGAGTAAACCTTCTCTAATGTCGATTTTTTGCTTTCCTTGATATTGATAACTGCTTGATGGATGGATGGATGGATACCCCGTACCCGCATTATGTGTTTTTAATCATGATTGGGCTCGAAATGTGCTTTTGGGCTTTTGGCTATTGGAAAAACAAACAAACAAAAAAAGGGCTTTAGAGGTTTAAGCTAATGGGGGCTCACATGAGAAAAAATTGGGTATAGCCAAAGCCCGGGTACTGACAACCCAACCCATCCCACCCGACCCAGTGGCAAAGCTTGAAACTCCGGACCGGGGTCGGAAAACTCACTGACCTCACCAAGTCTTGACGGGGTATTCTTTATTTCATGGCCACAGGAGGAGATATTGGCACACCCCACTTGTTTATCTAGACATCTACCTAACCTTCACGTCGACACATATAGAGTTATACGTGTCATATAGCTTTTTCAATTTCCCAAAAATAATACCTATTTTTGACACATATAGGCCTATACGCCAGCTGCCAAACAAGATATAACAACAGTCCTATTTTTTGTGAAATTGAAAAAGTTACGCGACACATAAATGTATAGCCTTATACAGGGGCGAAGCTTGTTGAGGACCGGGTTTGCCCCAGCCACACCGATTTTTGGCTCAATAGTGTAAATTTCCTCGGTTTTGTCCGAAATTTTAAATAGTTTTAGTCTGGCCCCCACCATTTTGAAAAAAAAAAAAGTTGGGTCACGTGACTTTCAGCTCCCACCATTTAAAAGTTCAAGCTCCACCACTGGCCTTATACGTACACTACAAGAAAACAGAGCAATAGCGGCGACATATGTCGCCGCTATTGCTAACGCGGGTCGCCGCTATTGCTAATAGCGGCGACAGTCGCCGCTATTGCTCATGTCGCTATTGCCTTGACGCTATTGTTCCTTGTGTGGCCGCTATTTGATTTTGTCGCCGCTATTGCTCATCATCAATAGCGGCGACTGTCGCCGCTATTGCTGTTGCCACGTCACCACTTGGACTAACTTATTAGCGGCGACATGTCGCCGCTAATAACTTCTTTTTTTTTTTTTTTTTTTTGGTACCTGCTGATTTTAATCGAGACCCGTGATATTTAAATACTGGAAAAACGAAAAAAACATAAAATATTTTACATACGCATCACAAATTCGAATACATCATCCTAAAATCGTTTACATGAACATATCATATGTCGTTTACACATAATATCGCACCTACATATCATGCATAATCATCATCATCATCGGTGTTATCATTCTCTTGATCTTGCTCATGATTTTGGTTTCCCAAGTCCGATGTCGCAGAACCTTGAATTATCATCCGCATCATTTCATTTCTAAATTGCGGGTTTTCCAACAAACTCGCAATTTGCTCCTGCAATAACATCAATACCAATCAATTTTTTCAAAACTATAAACACATAACAATTGAGTCAAAACTACACACACATATCAAACATATACCAAATGGGTCAAACCTAATAACATACCAATTGGGTCAAAACTAAAAACACATACCAAATGGGTCAAACCTACTAACATACCAATTGGGTCAAAACTATAAACATTTACCAAATGGGTTAACACTATAAACATATACCAAATGGGTCAAAACTATAAACATATACCAAATGGGTCAAAACTATAAACATATACCAAATGGGTCAAACCAACAAACATACCAATTGGGTCAAAACTAAAAACACATACCAAATGGGTCAAACCTACTAACATACCAATTGGATCAAAACTACAAACATTTACCAAATGGGTTAACACTATAACCATATACCAAATGGGTCAAAACTATAAACATATACCAAATGGGTCAAACCAACAAACATACAAATTGGGTCAAAACTAAAAACACATACCAAATGGGTCAAACCTACTAACATACCAATTGGGTCAAAACTACAAACATTTACCAAATGGGTTAACACTATAAACATATACCAAATGGGTCAAAACTATAAACATATACCAAATGGGTCAAACCTACAAACATACCAAATGCATCAAAACTAGAAACATCTACCTATTTTTTTCAAAACTATAAACACATACCTGAGTAAATTCTGATGGAGGCGTCTTCTCGGTCGGTCGTGTCGGTATTAAAGAACCTTCTCTTGGACAAGGGTTAGGGCCAAGCCCACGAGTATGTCCACGTCGCTTACCGAACACTTTTTCAAATATGGAAATTTTGTTGACCTGTTGTGAGGAACAACCTTCTTCGTTTCTACGTTGATTTTCAGACTCAAACTCTGCCACCAACTTGCGCTGTATTTTACAAAGGTGATTCAATAGATTTATATATATATATATATATAATGAGAATTACATTCTAAATAAATACTTACATAATTTTCTTCATTCTGCGGGCTATCAAAACGTCCTTCTCTATCAGTATGACCAGCACGGTATCCATCATACCGTTCTAGGTTCTGTTAACATTAGAACTTAGATTAAAAATTAAATAAGCATTAGCGTGTGTGTGTGCGTGTGTGTATAAAGCATTACCTGCTTGAAACAAGCACTAGCATAAGAGGTTGTTCCACCTCGGTACGTATGCAACTGTTTTGCGCGGGCTGCTGCGTTAATAGCCGACTTGTTCCGATGTTCTATGGTCATGAAATGATCAACTGCCTTCTGCCAGTTTGCATTGCTCATATCATCGGGGACACTGGCCCTTGCTCTTTCCACGTCATTATAACCTCCCCGGCGAAGAAACTCAGCTTTTGCCTTGGACTTGCGGTTGTTGTATGTCTTTTGGATCTTACAATTGATGCCACCTTTTTTCTGGCTGGCTAGATCATCTTTTTCAACCGCTGTAAGATTAAAGTTTTCCTAAAAATATTAAATAAAACAAGTTAGTCAAGTAAATGAAACAAGTTAGTTAAATATAAAATGTTATTATAAATCATTTACATTCAGATGCACAAATAAAGCATTCCTGTAGTGTGCGGGGACATTCCTAAACCCTTCTCTGTCTAATGGTATGTGGCGCCAGATATACAAACCCAACTCCCGAGTAAAAAGACCACCATTTGTGCCAATAGGCATATTTGTTGCCTCCTCATCAAACGTCAGATCTAATGGTCGACCACCTTCGTCAACCAAATCGCGTAATTGAAGGTTTTTAGCCTTGCCCCTTGTTTTCTTTCGGGGAACTACAATTACAATTAAAAACTATTAGTCACTTTATATATAATCAACGAAGTAAAAATAGTAAACACTGATTTATTATAAAGCTTACCATCTGCCCCATGGCCTCGCCAGATGTCATCACCACCAAGAGGTGGTGGCTCCTCGGCTCCATCCCCACCGTGCCCACGTCCGATGACATCGGCCATCATAGAAACCAGAACAATCCACAGCGACAACATTTCCTGCAATCAGAATTAAAAATTATTAGCTAGTCACATTATTATATATAACAAATGAAGTAAAAAATAGTAAACATTGATTTATTATAAGACTTACAACAAGTGTTTCTCAATATTAATTACAATAACTCTTTTTTTTAATCACACTCTCCGTCAGATACTCCAGTTTCTTTGTCGGACGCTCCCGTGTCATAATCAGGATCGTCCTCGTCATAATCAATCTCATAGTTAACCACTTGGTTATCGACTGCCGTCGGGGCACTAACTTCAATTAAATGCTCACTTTCATTAACATGAGAAGACATGCTTTGAAAGTATTGGCGGAAGTCAATGAAAAGTGGACTATTAGATGAAGAGTTACTATGAACAACGTCAAGATCTTCGACTAAGTCATTGTCGACATTTTGAACATTTTCAGGTTGCTGAGGTCGATCCCAAATTTGTCGGTGATTAACATTCTCGACGACCCACCTATGTTTATTGGTTTGGTTTCCTCGAGAAGGTTCTTCGATGTAGAACACTTGTTTGGCTTGCGAAGCAAATATGAGTTGATCTTCTTTGTCCCATTCGTGTTGAGTGCTGATACTGGTGATGTTATTTTCATTTGTAACACCCACTCGAGTATCGAACCACTTGCATCGAAATAGGACAGTTGAATAATCATTTGGATAGCGTAGCTCAATAATCTCTTCTAATATGCCGTAATATTTCTCACCGTTCTCTCCCTCCGTTAGAACCCCAGAGTTTTGTGTTGTTCGTTTTGTGTCACGCTCAAATACCATAAACCTAACACCATTGACTATGCAAGCAGTATATGTAGAAGCCAATACTTTTGCACCCAATGAAAGAGCATACAACTCTGGGTGGAATTCGGGAGAATTTTCTTTCTTCATAAGATAAACCTAACAAATACGGAGTAATAGTGTTTGTTATATATGTATTACCTAACAAAGATAGAGTAATGTGTGTTATATATGTATTACCTTCTCGAGAAACCACTCCGGAAATTTAGTTTTAATATCATCTTCGGGATATTTAGATTTGAATTCACTACATTTAATAAAAAATTATACAAGTAAGGAAATTTAGTTTTAATATGATTTTCGAAATGTGTTGAAAATTACATAAAAGATAGAAACACTTACTTCATATAGCCCCTGACTTCTTCGCAATTATCAAAGACAAACAATTCTATCTTGAGTTTGTCATCTGGTGAAAGATGTTTGACCTTGGTTGCGCTTATCGGGCGACATTTGGACTCAAACACCCACAACTTTCTTTTTTCAACAACAACATCCTCATTTCTATCAGGCTTATTGAACTTAGTCTGAACATTTTGAAGGTACATTGAACAAAATGTTAGAGCTTCTTCAGCTACATAACCTTCAGCTATACAACCTTCTGGCCTTGTCGGGTTTCTGACATAGTTTTTTAGTTTTTTCATATACCTTTCAAATGGGTACATCCATCTCATATATACTGGACCTCCAAGAATTGCTTCATCAGGTAAATGCAAAACCACATGAACCATAATGTCAAAAAACGCCGGAGGATAAATCAACTCTAACTTGCACAAGATTATACGAATAGCTTCCCTCGCTTCCTTCATATCTTCCACTGATAGTGTTCTGGAGCACAGTTGTTTAAAGAACGCACAAAGGTCTACTATTGGCGTATAAACATCTTTGGCCAAAAAACCTCTAACCCCAATGGGTATCAATTTTTGCATGAGAATATGACAGTCATGAGATTTCAACCCAGTAATATTAGAATCATTATCTGTCACCCTCTTACTGATATTAGATCCAAACCCATCTGGTAATTTAACCTTTTTTAACCACCTACAGAAAAGCTTTCGGTCACCGACCTTAAATGAGTATTTTGGGTGGGGACTAAAGAACTTGTTTCCCTTTTTTTTCAACCATTGCGTCTTCCGAATCTTTAGCTTTTCTAAGTCTGCCCGTGCGTTTGGTGTGTCTTTGCTCTTATCGTTCATTAGAAGAGTACCAAGCAAACTGTCGCACACATTTTTCTCGATATGCATTACATCTAAGTTGTGTTTCAGCTGCAGAGAAGACCAATACTCAAGTTCATAGAATATGCTTCGTTTGGACCAGTTCAACTCGAAGTCTTGCCGATTAGGGTTAGCACCTCCAAATTGTGGATGCTTGCCTGGTAGACGATCGAGTAAAAGATCATGTTGAGCATCTATGTCAGCGGAACTAAACTGTCTCGGGGGGGCTCTTGTCTCGGGTGCCCCGTTAAACTCACAACTCATTCTCCACGGATGGTCGGCATCTAAGAACCGACGATGGCCTACATACACGCATTTACCTAGTACACGCATTGAGGAAGTATCTTCGTTGCAAGTCGAGCATGCTTTGTATCCCTGCCCGCTCCAACCTGATAGACTACTACGAGCTGGAAAGTCGTTTATGGTCCATAACAACGCTGCCTTCATTGTGAAGTATGTGTCTGTCGCTGCGTCTTTAACACGTACACCTGACTGCCACAAATCTTTAAGCTCATCCACCAACGGCCTAAGGAAAACATCCATGTCCTTCCCTGGGGATTTAGCGCCAGGAATCAACAAAGTCAACATGAATGTGGACTCTTTCATGCATAGCCATGGAGGGAGATTATATGTGGTTAGTATAACCGGCCAAGTGCTATGAGTCGTACTTTTGTTACCGAATGGATTAAAACCGTCAGCTGCAAGCCCTAGACGAACATTTCGAGGTTCCCTCGAGAAGTTGGGATATTTTGAATCAAATTCCTTCCATGCAGATCCATCAACCGGATGACGCATAATACCATCTTCTGATCGTCCGGTATTGTGCCATATCATATCTTTGGCTGTGTGCCTTGAGCAATACAAACGTCGTAGTCTGGGGGTCAAAGGAAAGTACCGTAACACCTTGTGAGGCACCTTCTTGCCATTTGTATCCTTATTGACCCACCGACTCTCATTACAAACCGGACAAATCTGCAACGATTTATTTTCCTTCCAGAAGAGAGCACAATCATATTTACACACGTCTATCATCTCATATCCCAGCCCAGTCTTCTTTAATGTTTTTTTAGCTACGTAATATGAAGCGGGGACCTTGTTACCTGGTGGATGTGAATATTGCAACAACTCGAGAAGCTGATCAAACGAACCATTAGTCCATTTGTTCCTTGCCTTGATATTCATAAGCTTTGATATAAAGTCAAGGGAAGACAAATTAGTACAACCAGGATATAATTCTGATTCGACTTCATCTATCAGGGATTCAAAATCATTAAGAACACCACTACTCTCTTCACCCGCCAAGTTCCCTTCGTTAAAGTCCGTATCCTCCTCCATACGCTCCCCTATAAGGTCTTCGATAGCGTCATCCATATCATTTCTTCGCAAAACGTCCTCATCTACAACTACATGGGGGCGGATTGAATTTTCACCATGATAGGTCCATGTCGTGTATTGCCGATAGAAACCCAATATACGCACATGATATGACATTTTTGTGAAGGGTATTAAGCCAGAATTATGACACTTATTACACGGACATCTAATTTTGCCTTCACTGTCGACATATTGTTTGCTCATCTCGATAAAAGAATTCAATCCCTTAATGTAATTAGGATCCGAACGGTGCAATTTAATCCAGCTTTTATCGATCGACATGATGATGTGACTGAAACATAATTTGGGTTTAAGGCACGGTAATTTAAATGAAACATATTATTGGCACCTAAAGGGTAGGCTGCTAAACCCACTTTTTGAATACCTTATCTCATATATGAATGTGTATTACATGATTGTTTGTTTAAGAAAAATTCGGCAGCATTTCCCCTTAGCCCCCAAGTATATAATATAAATATATACCCGAGGAGCAAAGAGGAAACGCCAACCGAATCTTTCAAAAACAAACAATCATGTAGTACACATTCACATCCTAAATGAGATAAAGTATTCAAAAAGCAGTCCCAAAACGGGGACTACCCGAAATTAATTACTAAATCAATTTCGGGCGGGTATTTCTAAGCTCACTATGTTTTAAATGGGGATTCATTTTCGGGCATGTCTTTCTAGTCTCAATATGTAATAACATATAAATATAAACAAACATACACTCATACATACATACATACATACATACATACATACATACATGCGCTCATACATACACATACTCATACATACACATACTCATACATACATACATACATACAAACTCATACATACATACACGCATACATACACTCATACATACATATACTCATACATACATACACGCATACATACATACACTCATACATACACATACACATACTCATACATACATACTCATACATACACATACACATACACATACATACATACTCATACATACACATACTCATACATACATACTCATACATACACATACTCATACATACATACATACTCATACATACACATACTCATACATACATACTCATACATACATACTCATACATACACATACTCATACATACATACACATACACATACACATACTCATACATACACATACACATACTCATACATACATACTCATACATACACATACTCATACATATACATACTCATACATACACATACTCATACATACATACATACTCATACATACACTTACACATACACATACTCATACATACATACTCATACATACACATACTCATACATACATACACATACACATACACATACACATACTCATACATACATACTCAATACATACACATACACATACTCATACATACATACTCATACATACACATACTCATACATATACATACTCATACATACATACTTATACATACACATACACATACAACACATACAAGTATATAAAAAACAAAAAAAATAGAAAAAAATAAAAAAATCAGAAAAAATATATAAAAATCAGAAAAAAATAAAAAAAAACAGAAAAAATAAAAAAAACAGAAAAAAATATAAAAACAAAATACATAGCAAAATACACACATGTATGTACATATATACCTACTTACACAAGTATATTTATATACAACCTACTTAAAGCATGAAAATTTAAAAGAAAAAAAACAATTAGCGGCGGCGACTAACCTTTAGCGGCGACTAACCACGTGTTCTTCCCCGGATCGGTCCTTTCCTACAAACCCACAAACAAATTATCAAAAAATAAATAAAAATCTAACCTAAAAACAGAAGAAAAAAAATTAAAAAACTGATAATAAAAAATAAAAACAGAAAAAAGGAAAAAAACTGAAAAAAAAAAGAAAAAAACAGAAAAATAAATAACTAATAGAAAAAAACATAAAAAAAAGAAAATAAAAACAAAAAAACAGAAAATAAACTAAAAAACACAAAAAAAAAACGAAAAAAAACTTACCAGTACGAGAGCAGAGAGACGAGAGCAGAGAGAGAAGAGCAGAGGGAGAAGCGCCGGTGGGGGTTGCTCCGGTGGGTGGGGGTTGCTCCGGTGGGTGGGGGTTGTCCGGTGGTGGGTGTATCCGGTGGTGGGTGGTTGTGCGGTGGGTGGTTGTGCGGTGGGTGAAAAAGAAAGAGAGGGAGAAGAAGAGAGGTTAGAGAGAGGGAGAAGAAGAGAGGTTAGAGAGGGAGAAGAAGCTGCTCGAGAGGGAAGAAAAGCTAGATTGAGTTTTTTGGTGAAAAAAAAGAGAGGGAAGAAGGGATAGCAGGCGCTAAAATGAAAAGAGCAATAGCGGCGACTTGTCGCCGCTAATACTCTTTGTTTGATTTAATCTTGGCCGTTAATTGTAACAGATCTATGGTTGAGGTGAACTTGACTTTTAGCGGCGACACTTTGGCGGGTCGCCGCTAAAAGTGTCGCCGCTAAAGGACAAAATTCTTGTAGTGGTATCTATATGCGTCGTATTATGGGTGTCAAGATACTAATTTTTGGTGTTGCTTTAACACATCCCCGATTCCCTTCTAGGTTCTAAAACCTGGTTTTTTCATAATATGATTATGTTAAGTTGCAAATCTATCTTTTGTTAGAGAAATTGGTTACAATTTCGACCCATTTACTTATGAATGGGTTAGTTTTTTAGTTGTGGTTATGTTTTACCTATATTAGCTTTATCCGGGCGACATTTAGAAAAATAGCTTATATGAAACATGTCATTCAGCAAGGCTTACAACAAGGTTTCAATGAAATGAAATAGCGCCATATAATTTAAGAACCTATATATTATTATACCATGTGTAGTGGAGGGGGTTAAATATAACGTCCCTGATTCTGATTGGTTCACGTGGCAGCTGAGTCAGCATGGAGGTTTAATTTAAAATAGGGGTGTAGTGGAGAAATAAATGGGGGCGTTAATTTAAATAAAAAATGGTGATAAATAATAATAATTTGGTCAAAGTGGATAATAAACAATTGAGGAATCTCTCTTTTTAAAAGTTCAATTCTTGTTGGTGGCACGTGGCCATGGATGATTGGTGATTTCTTTTGTTGGACAGGCGCTATAAGCATCACGCCAGGGGAGGATTTGCAATACAACGCCCCCCGTAACGGTGTGGTGGGCGTTATTTTTGAATTTCGCGCGGGGTGACGCCACCACTACACCCAGTCTTAATAGTACCTCTGCCACGTGGGCAGAGGCTGGTTGGTCTTTTTTTATGCAGCATCTAATGTTTTAATTGTATAAATAAGGTTATTTAAGATAATGTAACAGAAAGTAGTGGTGGTTCAGTTGGTCAGCATGCTGCATTGTTCACACCTTGCCCTGGTTCGAGACCTGCACAATCTTTATTTTTTATTTTGATTATTTAATCAACAAGCTCTTCCTTTATGTCTGCATTCTCTCTCTCTCTAACCTCTTCATTTAATCCAACGACTTTTCAAGAAAAAGATTTTGATTATTTCTCTCCCCATACAGATTTATAATCTTTGAACACATAATTTTTATGCACTGACTTAAATGTGTGAAAAGAAGCAGG
This sequence comes from Ambrosia artemisiifolia, assembly GCA_032199755.1. NCBI lineage: Eukaryota > Viridiplantae > Streptophyta > Magnoliopsida > Asterales > Asteraceae > Ambrosia > Ambrosia artemisiifolia. The sequence goes on along the minus strand of CM063522.1, from coordinate 49,495,991 downwards.
TACATGGAGTGCCCTTGAGTAAAAAGATTGCACATTGGAAAAAACACTCAGGGAACTCTTTTACTCACACTACAAAATAGAGGGCAACCAAGGCTCTCGAAAGTTATAGACATGGACATTTTAGTCCATTAAAAACTTCCATAGGTGGCAGTAAGTACAATGATCTGGTGCAATGGCGGTAGCGGTGTTTTCCTGGGCCGGTAGTGCACTGTTGGCATTAAGTTTTTGGTATTCCACATAGTGTACACTTGATGATTAAAGTTTTTTGGGGTCTTTTGTGGTTTTACAACTGTTGGTTCTTGTGATGATGAATTTGAAATTGTACAGGCAGTTTGGAATGAGGTTTTGATATTTTGCATCTTGGCGGGGCAAGTCGGATGCAGATGTGAGCGGAACATCGATTTCCCTCCTGTTGCAACCGATGCATTTGCAGCCATGGCGAATTTTTGTTTCATTGTTCTGTTGTTTATGGATCCGAGCCTCAATGAAGTAGGATGTATAAACTTGATGATGCGAATTTAGGATGTTCTTTTTGTAGTAATGGGAAGCAACATGCATGTTAATAGTTCTAGAGCCATTTGATGCATGTATATTACATGGGCAACATATGTATAGTTTCCCAGATGATTGAGTCGATGGCGATGGAATCAGTATGTTATTGTTGCTTTTGATTGTTGATGGTTATGATTATGAAAAAGTCATTCCTTACATGTTTATGGATTTATGGTTTTGGGTTTAGACGCCGCCGTACTACTCAACAAAGTTTTGACGGAACAAATTCGAGTTGCTTTGATTAAAGATAGATCATATTTAGACTAAAGCTTACATTTAACGGGTTAGAATACTGGTTGGACTTTGGTCAGATTGCATGTTGACGGATCGTATTGCAATTTGCTTTTTAGCATCATTTTGTAAGATGTTAAATTTTAGGCTGCATTGTTTGTTCCTTAACTGTTGGCAAGTGACATTAACAAGTTAGTCTTCAAGTATTAGTAAGAAAATTCAATACCTTTTGGCTTTTGCCACCATCAGACCACTTTCAAAGTTATATCTTGCACGATACATTGTCTTAAAAGTTAAAACACTGAAATAAATACAGACAATTTAAAGTTTTTTGTTCAATAGACCATCAACTAATACGTATACCACACGACGAAAGTTAACTATTAGTTATCCACCGGAAGCCTACTTCTATACAGTTAGGCACAACACGAAGTTTAGTGACATCTGTGTCCTCTATTCTTCGACAACTCTCTAAGCATACCAGACTAGACCATTGGCCAGGAACTACTTCATACTCAACCTTGTAGGTCTGCGCTGGATCCAACTCAAACTCGTTTCTAAGTTTCTCCATAACATTTTCAAATGTGGATGAGCTTGGGAGGTAGAATAACAAGGATTGGTTCCTATAAGCTGCTAATATTGCTAGATCATCATCATCATTATCATCCTCACCTTCCGGATTGGTCGAGGGATACTGATTTGATTGATTCAAGTCACTTTGACTATCAGTGGACTTTCTCTTCATGCCCGCCCATGTCCTTGTTTCTGATAACTTGTTTCTTTGAAAAATTTTGACAGGCGTGCTCGTAGAAGAATTCTCAACATCTACAACAACTAATTCATTACCAAGTTGTTCACCAGAAGCACACTTGAAACTTGGCAAACACTTCCTTAGTGTCAATAACAGTGTCTCCATCATGATAAAATGGTTACGACCGATAGGCCAAAAGAACTCAAATGCATAGTCAAGATCTCCTGTGTGAGTGCTCCTCAAGCATATCACAAAAGAAGCACATTTGGATTTGGCATTGCTCGAGAGTAGCGCCAAAATCCCCCTATTATCATTTAGCTTATAAATGTTTCTGCACAAATGCGGTTGATGAGTTTGAAGTGTCTTCCAAGCGAGCCCCTCCCCCGTTTTCAAATAAATCACATCAAACTTATCATAAAAATCCTTAACGAAGGACAGACGATTCTCATTAGAATCAACGGAATACCCACTAACTTTCACTAGAAACATTTGAGAAGCGTCGGATTCATAAGGGATCCAAACTTGTCCAAGAGTTAAAGCATGTGATTCCCAAGCGATCTCTATAGCGTTCTCAATTTCGCTTTTGGCAGCTTCCAAATCACCGGATATAGTCTGTATAAAGAGAGTACTAAAGTATTTACACAAACATCAAGGTTGTAAAAATCGGCCTAGGCGGCTGCCTAGGCGCTAGGCGGAGGTGATTATCGGAATAAGGGGCTGGGCGTTTTGGGCATTAGGCGGGGCTAGGAGGTGGTTTTTTTATTTTTTTATTTTTTTCTAATTTCTAAGTATTTCTTAGTATTATGTGTATACATCTAAGTATTTCTAAGTATTATGTGTATATATCTTAACATATTTTCAAAAAACACCTAAATTTGTGTATATATACATAAAATACGTATAAAAATACCAAAACGCCTAATTCTGCCTAATTTTCGCCTAGTTCCGACTAGTCCCTAGGCTGGACCTCACCGCCCGCCTAGCGCTTTCTGCAACATTCACAAACATACAATTCAAAAACATACATACACACAGAGGTTTATTTACCTTGTTGTATGGCCAACTTCCTTGTAAATGATAGATACTAAAGCCCAGTCTCTACAAAAAAAATAAGTTAAAAAAATGTAGCCACTTGGCACTTAGATGATGATATTACTAAAGCAAATTAAACAAAAACATGTATGCATGCATACCTCTAATTCACGTTTCAACTCATAAACTATTGGAACAAGAAGACCACGATGTTTCATAGAGCACTCAACAACACCCAAACATTCAGAAGAACCACCATAAAACACAGGGACCATCACACAACACGTCAACCCACATTCCAAACCATAATCAACCAACGGAGACCCACGGTAAGCCCTCAAGTCAAGAACCACCTCTAGAGAACGGTTCAGGAATGCAGTGGCGACTGGACCGCCACTTATGATCCAATCAGGGTTATCTTCTCCTTCATCTATACTATATTTATACTTCATGCAACGTCCCCAGTATTTGTTTTTTAGAAGGCGATCCCAAGGCGCAAAGGCATAGGCGTTATGAATGGATTCAAGTACCTGCCTACCGCCTTCGGTTTGAGGTCGCCAAAACTGAAATATTATCCTCTTGAAGGGAAAGGATTTTACAGCCTCAAACGCGGAATGTATCTTCAAGTTAAGTGCATCATGCTCATCGTATTGTCCATTATTATGAACATGGATCCATGAAGCCTGTCTACCAGGATAACTTCTTGTCGGATCTCCGAGCATACAGATCGTAAGGTCGTCCATCATCATCTTCGAAGAACTTGTGTTTCAGCAGTAATGTAAACCCTAAAGTCGTTTCCGTTCCAAAAAAAAAATGTTGTATTGTAACTTCCTCAATTAAAATAATAGATGTAGTATTTACACGTAAATAAAATTAATTAATACGTTAATAAATATTGTATATCACTAAAATGATCTGGGATTCGGTGGTTTCGCATAAAGCTCTATATTTGTTAACAACTTTATTTGTATACTTAATTGAGCATCTATGGTGAATGATGTGACCCAAACATATAAATTGTTTCAATCATGTCGAGCGCTAATGGGGCCTTAAAATAAAATTAGCGCCCCCAACACCATTATATAGGGGCCTTAAAAGGCGTTAATTTTTCAAAATTGGCTTGGAGCGTTAATTTTTAACGCTGAACATTTGATTCTGAACCTCCTTTTAGTTGCAACCAATCAAAAAGGGGGAGGGGCGCTAATTAGCGCTACCACTATGTGTGGCCTAAGGGGCACTTCAATAATGTTCTTCATTGACACATTTTTTTAATGCATCACTCGAAAATGACACGTTGGAACGAAGAGGAGGAGATTGCTTTGATGATGTCCTACAGCAACGTCCAAAACAACCTTACTCATCACCCACAAAACCACCGGCGCTCATGGGCGAATTCGTTTTGGAACTGCGTGTTGGCGGAGTTCAACCAACTAGTCGGTGAAGACAACCGCACCGCCGATTCGCTCACACGAAAGTGGACGCATCTCAACAACAAGTGTGACCGGTGGAACACCCTATTTGCAGCCATCATGAGGGAGCACCCTAATCTTGCCGAGGATTTGGCAATCGAGCTCACACAAGTCGACTATGTGGCTAAGTACCGCAGTAATTTCAAACATGTTTTGGCATGACAATTGTTTTTCCTCGAATAATTGTGTGTTTATATACTTTAATATTTGTATTATCTTTAATATTAATGTTTAATTTGTATTTTAATATTTATTTTATGTTGATTTTAATAAACTTTTTTGTAACCATCTATCTATATAATAATTGAGGTGAGATTGGGTTGAATGGAGGCCTTAGAGAGTGTTTGAGGTACCCATTTCCAATATGGAGCTCCAACTAGCTCCCTATAAATACTCTTTCTAATTTTTATTTCTACATTCATACATTCTTCCATTACACTCCTCCAATACCTAACTAACAAATCTTCCAATTAACATTATTCACTCTTCTTTTTATTCACTCTTCATTCTAGGTATGTTTTCTTTTTCATTTGGATCGAAGCAAGATCAACCATTGTAACGTTTTCCTATTCGTAAACGTTAAATATAGCCAACAAAAATGGATCTCAAACCTGTAAAACTTTTAGTGATAATATGGAACCAGTTAACGATTTGTGGAACAAGTCCATATTGTCATCATTTTTATTAGTAACGCATGGCTATCTGTAAACAATATTTAATATGTAACCATTTTCATATTTGAAGAGAAAATCTTCATTCTCAGCGTTTTACTTAAATATGGACGTGTTGAATACAATCCGCAATATGGAAGCAAGATCAGATTTTTAAGTCAATAATTGTATATGAAACGGAACAAATATATTAACTGTTGTTTGATCTTTTTTTCATTTGAGATCCAGAGATGATTCATTGTCATCTTTATGTTTATGAGTCAAATATGATATGCCGCGAATGTTTTGATTGTTTTGTCATTTGAATGCTAAACTACCATCCGAATACAAAGTTGCGAATATGGCTTATCACAAGGGAGAGCAATTCTTCAAGGTCATGCATGACCCTTCCGCAAGAGTTTTGGTATGATTGTAATTTTCGTTTTGATAATTATCTTTGTTAACTTTAAGCAAACTGATTATATTAATTCTCGTAATGTTGTTTTTAATGTTTGATCCAAACATTGCCGACAGCTATGAACAAGTTTTGGTATCTAAAAAAAACGCCTATTTAATAACATTAAAAAAATTCAAACCGTATTAGTCATTCCTTAAATATGATTGTAGACATTAATTACTGAAATTATATAAAAGTAACATTTATTTCGGTTATAGGATTCTAGACATTAATTTCTGTAATTTCCATAATCAATTTACTAATTATAATACAAATTTACGGTTTTAATTATATTAATTAGGTCATATTTATCAATACATAAGGCTAAAAATTAGCAATCTTCATTAAGGCTTTTAAACAAGCGATCAATTTTAGGATAGATAGGTGGTAATGTGTCATAATTTCCAATTCGAGTATAAATTTCAAAAAATAAAAAAAAACGCCTATTTAATAACATTAAACAAAATTCAAACCGTATTAGTCATTCCTTAAATATGATTGTAGACATTAATTACTGAAATTATGTAAAAGTTACATTTATTTCGGTTATAGGATTCTAGACATTAATTTCTGTAATTAACTGTTTTAAAATCATGGATTGATAAACGGATTGACACATACCATATTAATGAGTATATAAAGATAAAATCTTTCATGTAATGAAAATTCTTAAATTAAGGGATTTAAACAAGGAGCAATCTTAGGCTAGATAGGTTGTATTGTGTCAGCATTTATTTCCAATTAAAACGGATTGACAAATTCCAATTATTTCCAATTCGAGTATAAATTTCAAAAAATAAAAAAATCGACTATTTAATAACATTAAAAAAATTCAAAACTTATTAGTCATTCCTTAAATATGATTGTAGACATTAATTACTGAAATTATGTAAAAGTTACAATTATTTCGGTTATAGGATTCTAGACATTAATTTCTGTAATTAACTGTTTTAAAATCATGGATTGATAAACGGATTGACACATACCATTATAATGAGTATATAAAGATAAAATCTTTCATGTAATCAAAATTCGTAAATTAAGGGCTTTAAACAAGGAGCAATCTTAGGCTAGATAGGTTGTATTGTGTCAGCATTTATTTCCAATTAAAATGGATTGACACATTCCAATTATATCTTAATTTCGAGTATAAACAAGGAGCAATACACATGTTGCCTATTTAATAACATTAAATAAATTAAAACCTGTATTAGTATTCGTAAAAATAGTATTGTTGACCGAATATATTATTAATACTAATTGACATTAATAATAATTGACCGAAGTGAATGTTATTTATTACAATTTTTTAATCTCATTTATTTACATTAATATTACTACGAAATTATGTTTAAACTATCTTTATGATTTATTATTGGTCTTGCCTGCAATTGATAGGATTTATTTTATTTTTTAATGTTATTTAGTATGAGTTTTAATGACATTAATAATAATTGATCGAATTTAGTGTTATATATTATGATTTTTAAGCTCATTTATTTATTATTGACCGAATTAAATTACGAATATATTACTAATACAAAAACTAATATTACGAATTATTATTGGTCTTGCCTGCAATTAATAGAATTTATTCATTTTTTAATGTTATTTAGTATTAGTTTTAATGACACATAATAATAATTGACCGAATTTAGTGTTATATATTACGATTTTTAAGCTCATTTGCTTATTATTGACCGAATTAAATTACGAATATATTATTAATACTAAAACTAATATTACGATTTTTAAATTTAATCCCATTTATATCTTATTGACTGAATTAAAATTTTCTATTACTATTTTTACGAATATATTACTAATTACTAATACTAATATTACGATTTTAGTTTGCTTCAATTAGAAGATATTTCCATTGGCGAATGTTGCGTCTTTAAATGGTGTTCAATCCAGCACAGACTGTTTGTTACAAAGGTTCCACCACAAGAAGTCATTGATTTTCAAATTAAAATTACGATTTTTTATGTTTGTAATGTAATTTATTTGAATTATTGATTACGATTTTGAGGTTATTAATTAAGATTTCTAATCTCATTTATTTATATTACTATGTTTACGAATTATGATTAGTCTTGATTGCAATTAATAAGATTTATTCATTTTTACTGTTATTTATTAAGATGTTTAATATTATTTATTGACATTAATAATAATTGACTGAATTTAATGTTATTTATTAAAATTATTAATCCCATTTATTTATATTACTTTTTTTCGAATTTATGTTTAATAAGATTTAATTATTTTTAACGTATTTTTAGTATGTTAGAATTAATGTTATTTATTGACATTAATAATAATTGACCAAGTTGAATGTTATTTATTATGATTTTTTAATCTTATTTATTTATATTAATATTACTACGAAATTATGTTTAATCTATCTTTATGAAATTATGTTTAATATTATTTATATTACTATTCATTCCAATTATTATTGGTCTTGCCTGCAATTAATAGGATTTATTTATTTTTTAATGATATTTACTATGAGTTTTAATGATATTAATAATAGTTGACCGAATTTAGTGTTATTACGATTTTTAAGCTCATTTATTTATTATTAACCGAATTAATTTACGAATATATTACTAATACTAATACTAATATTACGATTTTTAATTTTAATCTGATTTATTTATTATTGACCGAATTAAATTATGAATATTTTACTAATACTAAAACTAATATTACGATTTTTAATTTTAATCTCATTTATATCTTATTGACCGAATTGTAATAAACTATTACTATTTTTACAAATATATTACTAATACTAATACTAATACTAATATTACGATTTTAGTTTGCTTCAATTAGAAGATATTTCCATTGGCGAATATTGTGTCTTTAAATGGTGTTCAATCCAGCACAGGCTGTTTGTTACAAAGGTTCCACCACAAGAAGTCATTGATTTTCAAATTAAAATTACGGTTTTTTATGTTTGTAATGTAATTTATTTGAATTATTGATTATGATTTTGAGGTTATTTATCAAGATTTATAATCTCATTTATTTATTATACTATGTTTTCGAATTATGATTAGTCTTGATTGCAATTAATAAGATTTATTCATTTTAATTGTTATTTATTAAGATGTTTAATATTATTTATTAACATTAATAATAATTGACCGAATTTAATGTTATTTATTAAAATTATTAATCTCATTTATTTATAGTACCTTTTTCAAATTTATGTTTAATAAGATTTAATTATTTTTAATGTATTTTTAGTATGTTAGAATTAATGTTATTTATTGACATTAATAATAATTGACCGAGTTGAATGTTATTTATTATGATTTTTTAATCTCATTTATTTATATTAATATTACTACGAAATTATGTTTAATCAATCTTTATGAAATTATGTTTAATATTATTTATATTACTATTCATTCGAATTATTATTGGTCTTGCCTGCAATTAATAGGATTTATTTATTTTTTAATGATATTTATTATGAGTTTTAATGACATTAATAATAGTTGACCGAATTTAATGTTATATATTATGATTTTTAAGTTCATTTATTTATTATTGACCGAATTAATTTACGAATATATTACTAATACTAATATTACGTGCAGAAATTGTTTCACAAGTCGCTAGGTTTGTTATTTGCATATTCAATATTTATGTTTACAATATTCTTATTTTATAATTAGTTACACATTCTAAATTTTCTATACTTAATTCTTTTGTAAAGGTTTACTGTGATTGGATGACCTGATTTGCTTTAATAAAAAGATACTTCCATTGGCGAATATTGTGTCTTCAAATGGTGTTCAATCGAGCACAAAATGTTTGTTACTAATGTTTCACCACAAGATGTTTTTGATTTTGAAATTTAAATTATGATTTTGTTGTTATTTATGAAGAGTTTTAATGTTATTTATGATAATTTTAATGTTATTGATTTGAATGATTGATTATGATTTGGTTGTTATTTATTAAGATTTTTAATCTTATTTATTGATATTACTAATATTACGAAATTCATTTTAATATCGTTAACCGACTTTAATTTTGATATTACAACTTTCCTTTAATCAATTGTGATGAAACGATATGTTTTTAAACATATACGACTTTCTTTCAAACATTTGTTTAAATCTATTTAACAATTTATAACTTAAATATAATCCGAAGATAACAATGTACATTTATTTTCCTACACTTTTATTATTCTTTTAATAATAAATATAATTTAAATATAATTAACAGTTTCCTAAAATATATATAATGTATTCAAAATAATTTTAAATGCTATTACTAATATTACGACCTTAATGTTAATATTGTTGACCGAATCTGAGTAAAAACTTTTTACGTTTTTGTTAAATTGATGGAGGTCAATTCTTTGACTTTATGTCTTTGAATTTGATTGTGCTAATTTTAAGCGTTGTTGACCAATTCACGTCAATTACCAATCCTTCCCTTTTTCATAATTCAAAAACTTTCCTTTAATCAATTGTCATGAAACGATATTCTTTTAAACATATACGACTTTCTTTTAAACATTTATTTAAATCTATTTAACAGTGTTAAATCTATTTAACAGTTTATAATTTAAATATAATCCAAAGATAGGAGTGTACATTTATTTTCCTACACTTTTATTATTCTTTTAATAATAAATATAATTTAAATCTATTTAACAGTTTCCTAAAATATATATAATGTATTCAAAATAATTTTCAATGCTATTACTAAAATTACGACCTTAATGTTAATATTGTTGACCGAATCTGAGTAAAAACTTTTTACGTTTTTGTTAAATTGATGGAGGTCAATTCTTTGACTTTATGTCTTTGAATTTGATTGTGCTAATTTTAAGCGTTGTTGACCAATTCACGTCAATTACCAATCCTTCCTTTTTTCATAATTCAAAAACTTTCCTTTAATCAATTGTCATGAAACGATGTTCTTTTAAACATATACGACTTTCTTTTAAACATTTATTTAAATCTATTTAACAGTGTTAAATCTATTTAACAGTTTATAATTTAAATATAATCCGAAGATAGGAGTGTACATTTATTTTCCTACACTTTTATTATTCTTTTAATAATAAATATAATTTAAATCTATTTAACAGTTTCCTAAAATATATAATGTATTCAAGATAATTTTCAATGTTAATACTAATATTACGACCTTAATTTTAATATTGTTGACCAAATCTGAGTAAAAACTTTTTACGCTTTTGTTAATTTGATGGAGGTCAATTATTTGACTTTATGTCTTTGAGTTTGATTGTGCTAATTTTAAGCGTTGTTGACCAATTCAAATCAATTACCAATCCTTCCATTTTTATAATTCAAATACATAAATAAATATTCCTACTCGATCACGTCAATCGAGGCACAGTATTTCCGATTTTGCAGAATTGTTCGAGAGACAGGAATACTATATAAACCTTAACAAATAATAAAATCATTTAATCGTCATACCAAATTTAACAACGAAATTAAATGATAACATAAATTTTCAAAATGTTACTTTCTGTACAACTAATAATGATTACTAAAAATGTCAATAATAAATTGTTTATAATGGGTAAGGCAATTTGAGACGCGGATGATTTTAGTGTCATTTATTTGAATGATGATTACGATTTTGATGTTATTTATTAAGATTTTTAATATTATTTATTGATGTTACTAATATTACGAATTTCATTTTAACATTGTTGACCGACTTTCATTTTGATATTACGACTTTCCTTTAATCAATTGTAACTAAACGATAATCATCATCTTGATTTCAATAAGTGTGCTAATTTTAAGATGTTAATAATAATTTGTATATAATGGGTAAGTCAATTTCAGATGCGGATTATTTTAATGTCATTGATTTGAATGATTGATTATGATTTTGATGTTATTTATTAAGATTTTTAATTGTTAAGTACTATATTTACACATTTTAAATAATGACGTTTTTTTGGCGGCTTTTTGTAACATGTCAAAAGTTGCCTAAAGTGTGTGTACAATGGGTCCTTTTGGCTACATGTTGAAATGGGTCTGGGATTGATCCTTTTGGTGTCTATTTTTTAATAAAATATAGGAAATTTATATTACAGCATGTGACATTGGACCCATTTTCTTATTAGTTGTTTTTTAGCTATGTAATCGGTTTGAACCATTGGAGAGATAACATGAAAATTTAAGCTACCCATTCAAGTAAGTGGGTTAAGGATTGTTTCTTGATTTACTTATCACCGTATCCATATCTTTACAACAACTATATTTTATGTAGAACACAAATATGGAATACAATGGTAGAGGTTTTCATAAATTATTGAAAATGAGTTGCACTCCTAGGATCGTGATGACAATGATAACAACTTCGAAGGTGAAAAATCAGCTATCAATGAGCAAGAGTTGAAAGATTTTGATTGAAGTAATGAAAATGGACCATTGGTTGAAGTTCGTTAAGCCCCAACTAAATTATAAGTGTTCTATGCTTAAGCTTAGTTATGATTATAATATAGATATTACCCTTACCCAAATGATGTAATGTGTGATATTGGTTGAAGTTCGTTAAGCCCCAACTAAATGATAAGTGTTCTATGCTTAAGCTTAGTTATGATTAGAATATAGATATTACCCAAATGATGTAATGTGTGATATTGTGACAGTATGCTATGTAGTTTGCAGTTGTCAAATTAAACTTTACTTACTCGATATATCCATCATTTTGTTACATTAAACTGTTAGATGACATTTTGCATTTAACATCAAAATTCATACATATTGCATTATCAAACATTTAGTAACCAAAACAAATTGCATAATACAATTCTTATTTTTCTACTTTTTTTTCATTTTACTTTCGGGTGAACCGTGGGTCCCCACGGGACTCTAACCTAGTTAGCATTATTGGGGGTGGGGGTGAAAAATAAATTTCAAATTAAAAAATCCACGGTAAAGAAACCGTGGTCAAACCCACGAAAACGATTCACGGACCCACTACTCGTACCACCGGCGACCCTGTTATCGTGGGGTAGTTTTAATCGTGTGGTACCAGTATCTTCACGGTGAACGCCCCATCCCCTTTAGGGGTCATTTCTGTACAACTAAATGTCATGTCATAATTGGTTGGTCTTAGAATATTTACTAACTTAAAACATGTACAAAGGAGCGAACAACATCCATGATCATTGTTTCTTGTCACCACTTGTCGGCATGGCCTCCACTACGCCGAAACCACTACCGTCACCACCACCACCATGATGCAGACACCGCCATTGTGCTTGCATGTGGTGGATACAATTTTCTTTTTTCTTTTTGTAAGGAGGGCAGAATAGGGGTTGCTTAAAAATGGGTAAAGAAACCATTAAGAAAATAACAAAACAAATAAACCTATGTCTCTATATATAAGACTACAATAGGGCAAAAACTAGACCTGGTTTAAGGTTGTGTGAAGATATCACCAAGTTAAGTTAAGCAACTTCAATCATCTAATTAGTTTCAATAACCTCTTACTTGCGAAATTTAAAAATCCTACAAAACAAATCACAAATATAAAAAACATAGACTAGAGCAAACCTTGGTCAATCACAAACTTCAATCGTTCGATTAAAAAACCTTTTGTCGTTTTTTGCTTCCCTTGTGCTTTTGTCTGCTTGTAGAATTAATGGAATATGGATGGCTGCAAATATGAATGGATGGGATGATGCGTTGTGGTATTAAGACTTGGGTTGAGCTACAAATTGTTGAATGTTAAGGACACAGCCCACAACGAAAAATAAACGAATGATTGATCACAGATGGGCCATTGGTGAATTATTAACCATTAAGGGCACTGGCCACATGACTTTTAGGTTATGGGCATTTTAAAATTGGGCCATTTTGCTAGTGCTTTCTAGTAGAGTAGATAGATATCATTTTGTAAAGTGGTTTGAGATAAATGAAGTATGATGTTACAACAAATGATTTAAGTAATAAACAAAAAGAACTTAACATGCAACACCTCGCAACATAATCAAATCTCCCCATGAGTCCACAGTAAAAGCTTTGCATATGTGAGATTTGGCTAATGTGTTATCAATTTAACATGCATATGACGTAAGCAGCAGTGACGGAGCTTGAACTTTTAGATAGTTTGGGTCAAAAATCACGAGATCCATTTTTGTAAATCAATGGGGGTTGGACTCAATTTATTCAAAATTTTCGGCCCAAAACGGGGAATTTCCACTACCGAAACAAAAAACGGTGGTGGCCGGGCCACCCTCTGGCCCTTCCAAAGCTTCGCCCTTGGGCACAAGTCATGGACTCACGTCCCTTGTCTATAAGTGATTTACGCATATGTAAATAACCAAGCAACACACCCACCACCGTAAACAATCAAGTAGAATGAAAAATCATAGTCATTGTTATGCATGTGAACCTGAGGCCAATATAAATCCACCATGATAACAAAAAGAAGAATCTAAACGAGTCGTCACAGATTTTATCACCAAAAGTGATCACTTGAGACACAAGAGATATGGCCAATAATACGACCGCTCTAATGTACACCTTCCCTATAAATAGGAGAAACTAATCATTATGAACTCGGCTCAAACTGGGACTCAACAAGTACATACAACGGTTTCCCATGTGATCTCAATCGCTCCCTCCCCTGCATTACGGAAAATTAGTTGAATTATATACCAAGAATTTTAGTTCAATATGCATACATCCAAGAATTTAAATTATATGCATAGATTAAGTTGAATACATATGTAATATTTGGACATAAACAAACATAACAAACAGTTAAATTACCAAATGTTTTTTTTTGTCTAACCCATGAACATAAAAGCTTGTGAAAGTTCACAAACAAACTTTCCGCCGAACATTTGTTATTTCAGCCCGACTTAGATGTCAAATTAAACTATAATTAATATCATATAGGAGATAGCATTTTGTAAGTTATACTTGATACACTTGTAAGTTTTATTTGTGGAGCATTAAAAGAAACTGCATATATAGACATTATATGGTACTTTGATTTTATTTAATAAATTAATATGAGAAAGATACCTTCAACTCTGGTACCTCAATTACACAAGCACATTCAACAACTTCAGCTCCTGCACGCTCTGAAAACAATATAAATGATGTGAAAACAAAAACGAAACGGGTCAAATGTCGTCTGATGAGTATTTTCAATGTATATAATCTCATATATCATTTTTATTCAAAAAAAAACTTATGGACAAGTTTTGAGGGTACCAAGTAAGTTCATTGCAGCACAAAGGGTGCCACCAGTAGCGATTAAATCATCAACAATTAGAGCTCGGTCTCCGGATTCAACTGCTCCAACATGCATTTCAAGGCAGTCCGACCCGTATTCCAGGGTATACTTTTCTGATATCACTTCACCTGTATTTAATAACTTATAAACATCTGAATACTTTTAAGCTTATAAACCATACTCTAGTTACACATGTAACATACCAGGCAGCTTTTTCGGCTTCCTTAATGGAACAAACTTTGCTCCTATTGCAAGTGCAATTGAAGGACCGAATATAAAACCTCGAGCTTCAATTCCTTGAATAAATCAAACATTTTCATGAGCATATGATTGTAAAATACTTTCTATTTTATTTTTGTATTGCAATCCATACATCATGTAGAAAAGTACAATCTTTAACATCAATATAGTAATTTACATCCTTAGATACCACAATAATTGCAAATTTGTTTACTAAAAGATGCCCAAGACATCTTTTTACCTAAATTAAAGTGAGCTTTGTGACAAAAGGTTAATTACATGTTTACAATTGCCTTTGTAATGATTATTATGGGACCAAAAGGTAATTTGTTTCCTAAACAAATCATAGTTGTTGTAGGACAACCCTCTCACCCTCGTGCACGCCCGCCTTATAAATTATTATTCCCTTATTTTAGTTATAATTTTTTCCCTAGTCATGTCCCTTTATAGGAAATAAAGATAAAGATGCACAGTAAATGAAGTAAGGGACTACTTGCATACTTTGTAATAGCTCATGACAACATATATAATGTCAAGTGAATAATAGAATGATGGAGACATTTCAATAAAGATAAACTTAGTCTAACAAAGTGATTATGATTAGCCGCTTTTGTTGGAATTTGGACTTACCGACAAAATATCATTCCTTAAGCCAACTTGTCTGTTGTAGGGAACGAATTTATCAAATGGTTATGGGTTTCATACACCCCGTGACATCACATTCTGGGGTGTGATATCACATTATGGGATATGTGGCATCCTCCTATTGGTGTGTGATGTTGGTCAGGGTGTATGATTCCTAAATACCTTTATCAAATTGTTAATCAGGTGAAATAAGACTATTTGGCATTTGACAGGATGTGAGAGATCATTCTAAAATGTAATTGCAGATTTAAAAATTATGTAACTTTGTTTAATATTAATTGTTTCCCCTGCCTTCCATGTAAATTGGCTATCTGCACTTCTTTATTGTATGAGGATTATTATACTTATGATTATCTGTATATCAGCTAGAAACAAATAGATAATGCTAAAGAAAAGGACTTTTTAAGTATGTGGACACACCAAGATTAATTGTATGCAACAATAAAAAATTATTATCACTATATGACAAAAGTCAAAAGGGACAAGAAGTTAACAACAACACAAGTTACCAAGCATAAGATGGCTATTGAGTTGTTTTTTAGTTATATGTATACAAGATGAAAGCTTCTCTCAGTCTTAGGATGTCACAGAAACTAATGGGACAAAGGTCAAAAGTCTTATACATACTTTGGATTTTTATGTGATATGAACAAACAGAATGATTCTAAATTCTAATCACATGTTGAAGATCCCTAACAAGCATCAAATCTTTTTTTTATCCGTCTAAATTCGAATTATAGTAAAAGATAAACTATGTGGGCCAATAATATATTTTATTGACCCACAAAAACTAAAAGTCCAAACATTTCATGCTAAGACTAAGCGTTGTGGAGTAACTGAAAGTGAGCAACTAGCCAACCCTTTAACTTATGCGTTGTGAGTAACTAAAAACAAAATTAAATTAAAAAAAAAAACAAAAGGAAAAAAGAAAGAAAATTTGATTGGCAATTATGGGATGGACCCCACCTGATTTAGATCTCTTGGGCGTTAAAACAATAACGGAAGGTAGGGCTCCATGTTTGGCGTATGGGCATGTAATGGGTTAACGGGCGCCACCAGCCTATATGGGGCGCCACCCACTAACGCCCATAACGGGCGGTCTAATAGATAAGAGATAGCAAAATTGCACATACCGAAAAATTGAACAAAGTACCATGAAAAAGGAAACAAAGCCCACTTGACTACACTAGACTATCCACCTTGTACAAGTAATCTACTCAACAATAATTGATAATTAGAATGTGACACCCAGAGAGAATCAGAGATATACAATCATGAACCATAAAAAGAGTGCAAGAATGTGGGGTGAGATGAGGATAAAATCAATGCACAATTGCACACACATTGAAAAGTGAAAGGAATTGAGGCTTAAATTCAAAAGCATCTCATCCAAACAGTGGACAAATCTTTAAAAATCCTAAATATAATGAAATGTAACACAACAAAGCTAAAAAAATATGCCCTCATATTCAAATATCCATCATCAACCCATTATGACCCCACTTGCCTTCCCTACAACAACAAGAACCACCATTATCCCACCCATAATTTGGATCTTGATAGAGAAAGGCCACATGCTTTAACTAGCCATGACCGGTCCGCCTTAGCCGCTCATACATACACATTCATAGCAAGCAATCAATGACCATATCTTCCCCAAATCTCCCACTATCTATTAACCACTTAAACACAATGTTTTATGCTCACTTCACATTTAAAAAAAAAAAACAAATAATGGCATTTTATTTTATTTTTTTGAATTTGTTGTCACTCAAACCTACTAAACATTAAGATACTTTGGTCTAAATCAACTAAATTCATCGCGGGTGTGACGATTTTAGGCTTAAAATGAACGTAAAATAACAAAACATTAAAAAAAATTGCATCTATAGGAACAATGCATTATACCACACAACATTACCAGCCATGATGTAACTCTAGTGTTAATTTCTTCAATTTTATATATATATAAAGTTTAACAATTGTCCCTACCTACCGGCTAAAAGGTTAAGCATGATGAGTGAACATAATTAACAAAATAAAATATAAACATGTACCTGCAATGACAGATATGTGTTCATGTTTGTAACGTTCAACAAACAAATCTATTGTGTCCTTAAAAGCCTTGGGATCAAGCAACAATGTAGTGATGTCTTGAAACATTATTCCTGTTACATGTTACATGTTAATAATAATAATAATAATATAAAGCTTTAATGTTTTGAACTAGTTAGAGGTTAGGTAACTCATTTAATGATTTCATTAAGAGACTACTTACTTTCGTAAGTGTGTTTGGTTAATTAAAAGACACATTATTTTAATATTTATGGAGTGTCTTAACGGGTAGATTTTATTAATGGGTAAGTTTTAGAAACATGTTGTCCGGTCTGGTCTGGTCTGACCGAACAGCCCGAGAGTGTACCTGGTTTCGGGAAGTTCGGGATGACGCGGAGAGCGGATTTGATGCCGGTGATGCGGTCGGAGGAGTCTCCGTTGTTGTTGTTGTTGCAAGCGGACATTGTGACAGTATAGTGACGAAGGGAGCAGTTGGAGGTTATTAAAAGCGGATATGAAGGAATAATATTAGAGTGGGGAAAATGAGAGGGAAACAACTGTATTTATAGGAATATGTGAGAGGGATGTATGTATAAAGGAAGATGGCTTTTTTTTTAACTTTGTTGTTTAAGGGGGTGGTTGGCACACTGCACAAGAATGAGGGGGTTGTTTGAAACTTTAATGGGTGTTTTGAATTTTGATGGTTGGAACTTGAAAATGGTGAAGTGTTTTTGGTGTTGTAGATTTAGTCCTTGTAGTTTTGGTTTATGGAATGTGTAAGGTGGTGGGGTTGCGGTTACAGGTTACAAGATAAGTCACCTGTCTCTGATGTTATTTGATGAATCATACTGAAGGGTTTGTAGGTTAGCGGTATTAAGGTGTGATGGAAATGTGTCCATTCTCATAGGATTGAGGGTTCATGTTCTAGGGTTAGAGGTGAATAAGTTATCCGGTAGGAAAAAAGTACCTTTTTTCAACGGCAATTTTTTCCCAACACTCTTAATTTCACATTTACATTTCAGTTGCAAGGATTTGAACCCATAAACTCACATGTGCAAGGGGAACACCATACCACTAGACCAAGAGGTCATAGGTAGAAAAAAAGTTTCCACGATCCAAGCATATTATGGACTTTCCGCAAGCCAAGCATGACATGTTATGTGGCGAGCTACTCCTAGTCACTAACTATTAATCCTCCTACAAATATTTTTTTCTTGGCGGAAGGTGATCACTCACTCTCTACTACATTTAATGGCACAATATTCTCTTAAGAAATATTAGGCTAATTTACTCTCATGTCAGAGTGTAGCCACTAAACATAACCCCTCTTGACTAAGCTAAACAACGTACCCTTTTTAAAGTCAAGACAATACATACATTTAAACAAAAGTTAAAACACTTTTAAATTTTAAACTCTAAACCATAAATCCAACACGCATGATATGTTATATCTTTGTGTATAGTAAAAGAATCAACATAAGAAATCTGATAATAACCTTGTCCCAGCATAAAATCTTGGGAGTAAATGATGAAATCTGAACTTTTTGGTGGTTTGCTAACAAGGTACATCACCAATACCATGGTTGGTTGATATTACAAGACAAAAAGAGAGAGATATTATGTAAAGGACAAACGAAATTTATGTTAATGTTGACTGTTCTTAAACATCTACTATTCTCTGGACCACAATAGTTAGTGCCATGGATGGGACTATTTTGTAATTTAACTGTAGTAATGGGTTAACTTGTAGTTGGTTCATAAGTTTGTGGCTATTATTGTAAGTTTCTTAAGGAAGAATAGTGAAAATAGCCAAGGGTATCAGGAGGCTATTATTGTAAATTTCCGAAAAGGTCCCTACTGGATACCCGATCCTGAAAAGTGAAAACAAAAGAAGTCCAAGTGTACAACTTGTATTCTCGGTATATATTAGAGCATCTACAATGCTTTGTGACAGAGCGTTCGCCCAAATCAAACGGACCACAAAATAGATTTTATGCATTGGAGTGGAAAGTAGAAGGTTGGTCCATCTAATATACCGGACCGCCCCCCCCCCCCCCCTTTTTTAAAAAATTGGGTATTGGGTTGAACAAAAGAGGAAAAGTATGTGATGAGGTGGATATAAGGGAGAGGATGGAAATGGTTTATGGTTTGATGAAAAAAAGTGGGTTATGGTTTGGAATGGTTTGGATTGATATGACATGGGTATATAATTCATATTTCTTAGAATTTGACGATATATGTGACGGCTAAGGCAGCGGGTGGTGGTGGAGACATTAGAGTTGGTGGCGATGATGACAAGGTGGTGTCCGTGATGACAAACATAATGTGAGTAGGCGACAACAAACAATGAACATGGATGGCTAGTTAGGCCATATGGTGTGGTACCCGTGAGAGGCCCGGAAGAGGGTAGTGACCTTATGGGAACACCGCCCCCCACCCCCATCACGCGTTAGTGACGTGAAGATCCTCACGATGGTCACGGTCCAATTTTGGTTTTAATTATTTTGTCCTATTCAATTATAAGGGGTAGTGACCACACCCCTAGGTTGGTGATAGAGGGTACTGATGGAGAGTATAGTGATGTAGCGATGAAGTGAAGTGTAGTGGTGGTGACTAGGACAGTGACCACACCCTAGGGGTGTAAATGACACGTAGCGGCTCGAGAGCTACCCGGGATCGGCTCGGTAAAAAGCTCGAACGAGCCGAGCCTTAATGAGCCCGAGCTCGAGCCTCAAATATGGCTCGTTTAGTTATCGAGCCCGAGCTCGAGCCCTATATACTAAGCTCGATTGGGCTCGCGAGCCTAAACGAGCCCAAACATAATTATAAGTTATTTATATATCTCTTATAATTTATAGCCCACATTTCCAAAGCCCAAGTTCTTATTTCATAGACCCATTTAATAACACTCGCGAGCCGAGCTTTTGCGATCTCGAGCCGAGCTTTGAGCTCCTGTGAGATTGTTTTCAAATCACATCGAGCCAAGCCGAGCTCGAGCTTTTGATTTTGCTAGCGAGCTGAGCTCGAGCTCAAGATTGTAGGCTCGAACCGAGTTAAGCTCGAGCTTCATAAAACCATAACGAGCCGAGCTCGAGCCCAATCAGACTCAGGCTCAGCTCAGCTCGTTTACACCCTACCCCACCCTATGATCTTAAATCAGTTTTAAGTAAGCAAATTTTATAAACATTATATTATTATATATATAATAGACCAACTACTTTGAACAGTAGTTGGTTTTATTATTATTATTATTATTATTATTATATTATTTTATTCATATTCATATATATTATTTTATTTAAAAACTTTTTTTAACTATATTATTATTTTATTCAAAAATTTTATTATATTATATTAATATAAATAACATAATATTATGTAATTTCCTTATAAATTTCATGTGTTACCTTATATTATATTATATTTTTTTTGAAAAGTAGTGTTTCAGCGGTAAACCCTGTGTTGCAAAGCGACCACTGTCCAGGTTCGAATCTTATAGCAACACACGGGTTTCTTCTTTCAAACCCAATCGGTTATTTTTTCGGTGATGCGTGGGAATCGAACCTGAGACCAAACCCGGGCTGGAACCCTCCAAGGAGGTAAACCTTCCCACTTCAAACCAGCTGGGCTGGAGATCATTGGCTTATATTATATTATATACTATTAATATAAATAACATAATATTATGTCATTTCGTTACAAATTTCATGTGTTACCTTATGTGTAGATTTATTTATTTTTTTAACGTTTACAAGCAAAATGGAATCTCAATTGTATAATTCATTGATTGATCAACATCTCATCTAAATCACGATTGTAAAACGCGCAACGCGCGTCGATATATACCCCTAGTTATAATGAAAGTTGATTATGGTCAATTCTTGAAATAAAGAAAAATTTATTTTTTGTGCTATTAATGTTCCCAAGTTCCCAATAATTTAGGCAGTAGCAGCAGTAGAGACTTTGAACAATTAATAGAGTATTTACTAATTGCTGTTCCAAAAAAGAAAAAAAAAATATAGAGTATTTACTAGTAGAGAACAAACTTAAAAGTACTACCATTACTTTAAGGGTTTAGTTATTAATTTATTATATACTAGCTTTTATCCCGGGAGTGTCCCGGGATTAAAATATCTAATATAACATAATAAAATATCTAATATGACAACATAATTAATGATTTGACAATACATGATTAATGAATAATAATAATAATAATTATTATTTTAAACAAATTTCTGCCATAAGTTATCATATTCAAATATAAAAAAAAAAGGAATCTCTGCCTATGAAGTTAAGTTTATCGTTTGTGATTTATTAGTAGAGTAAAATATATTTGAAAACAAAACCTCACAAAAATAGTTGTTTTTTTCTCCGTTTTTATATAGCACTATGGTACTCGTTGGAAAGATAATAAAACGCTCGTTAATTTGGTGTAATTTTTTTCTTTAAAAAATCTCGTATATAAAAGATATTAACGTTTAAAAGTTATGAGAGGAAACATTAAAGAGAAAATTTAATTTTGTTTTTAAATTCTTATCTTTTCCTAAAATAATTATAATATATATAGATTTATTAAAAAAACTCAAAAATTAAAAAATCCTACATGATGTCACATCGCACATTCAACGAGGGGTTGAGGCCTCCATTGAATGCCACATAATCAAAGTTCAATTCTTTTATTATAAGTTATAGATTATAGATTATAGATATTTTGGCATATCCCTACGGGACCAAAAATATATGATGCATGTTCGAAATGAAAGATTGAAAAAGAATCATGGAAAATCTATTAGTACTCGTACATAATAATTGTTTGGACTTTGGACCATTCGGTACCGAATCAAGAGCAGATTGCATACATACTTTCCTGGTATATTTTTTGTTTTATGGCAATTATTATATCTCCTATAATATTATACCAATTTTTCTAATCGTATTTTTGTCAATGTTTGAACCTTGGACCTCCCCTCTAGAAGATATATATTTTTGTAAAGTAACCAAATCACATGGAAGAAAATGACATTTTGCTCTAATTGAAACATGAAAATCGGTTAAACTAAAAATCGTAATTGCACCATCAATTTTTTAGTTCATTCGGTGTTGCTCATGTAACGTAAGAATATATAACTATAACCATACTGTGGTTTTGGCCATACATATCGATTGTTATCATGTCATGGGCCCACTTATCCCAATCCGGCTTTTGTTTCATTGTTGTTGTGTAATGACCTTTCTCCGTCATCGACAAACTTCTCGCATGCACTCTTTGGAGTTTTTTACTCAAGTGTGATCATTTGGTAATAGGTTAATGGTATTTAGCATAGAGTGTTCGACCCTATTCTATAGATGGTCCTTTAACTTATTCATCTCATCATAAAACAACTTATTTTTTCGCCTCTTTTTACAAGATTTGGTATCTTTGATATCAGTTTAAAAATTAAATGGCCATTCTTAGTATATTTATAGCGTAAAAGCATGTATGAAGCAGTTTGCAAAGTTTTAATCTTTTATGGTATTTTTTGTATACTATGACGGTATGACAAGTAAGAAGTTGAGGATATATGGTATCTTAGGTTAGGTCCTACCACTAAAAACTATATTTGTTCTTAGAAAAAGACAAGGCACATAGGGTGCTCCAATTGGGGTTGCATATATTATGGCACCAAGTTAAAGAAACTAAAGTCTAATAGTAGTATAATATAGTTTTCCATATTAAAATCA
The DNA here is from genome assembly GCA_032199755.1 of Ambrosia artemisiifolia. Classification (NCBI taxonomy): domain Eukaryota; kingdom Viridiplantae; phylum Streptophyta; class Magnoliopsida; order Asterales; family Asteraceae; genus Ambrosia; species Ambrosia artemisiifolia. The sequence goes on along the minus strand of CM063522.1, from coordinate 49,472,909 downwards.
CGTATTATAATTTCTTTATTTTAAATTATCTCAAAATATATAAAACTCTTGTTGTCCTTTGGTTTCTTAGTAATGATTACAGATATTGATTTTTTTTATATATGACTTAAGTTAGAGTAACGAGTACCGTGGGAATACACGGTTATCCATAACTAAATGAAAAAAATTTATATAGATTGTAGTATGCAAGTTATTTATTTATTAAAAGTTACGTAATACAATTCGTATGGATTTTGGTTGCATAGAAAATATCATCAAAAGGGTTTAATGTAACACAATAATGGATATATCGATCAACAAACGTTTGATTTGGCGAGATTTAAAAACAAATAATGAAATGAAATGGATAATAGCATATTTATTCTAATGGAATGCAAATGAACATTAACATTCAAGTAATTAAATATAGTTTAATAAAACATAAAAATAAAAAAAATATTAGAAAATCAATTTAAACGATTTATGCAAAATATCATAAAGTCCTTATTCATAAACCTCCAAATATTTCTTTGTGGACAACATTTATTGTTTGGTTCTTAACGCTATCATTTTTATCCAATATTAACATCTTCAATCCATCTTGACTCTTAATAACGCTACATACAACTACTCATGTGTAGAAACAAAATCCTTCAAATACAGGCCAACTCTAGATCAAGTTTATCTTTGACTCTTGTTTATTGTCATTGTGGAACACAAAGCAAGGGGGAATTGTCTTCTAGTAAATTTGAAAGGAATTTTCTTATCAGATGGGGATAGACTAATTCTTGGGATAAATGTTCGCATTCCAGTATTAGTCCCTGAAATAATTTTAGCTTCTATAACACGTTTCCCCATTTTAGCAAGTTGTAATCTTGTCCTCTTACACAAACCGTTTTTTTATCAATGTTTCTTAGTAATATTACTGGAACCCTGACTTTCAAAACCAATCGGTGGTTTGGTATACCTTAGATTATCAGGTGAATATAATCTTTCATCAAACACCTTGTTAACATTTTCAGACTGACAAACACTATCTGAACTTAAATATTTCATTTCCTCACTGGGAAACAATGAAAGCAATCGATCTTTAATTTCTTGAACAACTTCAGTTTTTGGTATCAATATTGCTCTCTCTTGGAAATAATTAGCAATATTGATATTATCCAAAATAGATGGATACACAAAGGATATCAAATCAGAAAAAAGGATCCAAAGATTGAGTGATGACTAAGTCATCAGCAACTACTGGATAACATCCTCAAAGTCATTTATTATATCAATATTTCCTTCACCTAGATCCAAAAGTCAATTTGCAAGTTTTTTTTGTTTCTTCGATATCGGAATGACAACTTCCAAAAGTAACCTCATATTTTTTGTTAATTGTAAAACAACGCATTTATGCCAAATATATGAGAAACTTAAAGATGCATTGACAATATTATGCCTGGTTTCATTCGGAATAACTGGTAGAATCTGCCTAAAGTCATATCCAAAAGGTTTTAAATTATCGGTTAAACAAAAGATAAAAAAACTGACTAAATATATACATTGATGAAATAACTTAACCTAAGTTAGATACCTGTATGTTACACGGTTAAACAAAAGATAAAAAAAAAAACAACAGGTGACTAAATATATAAATCGATGAAATAACTTTATCAAATTTATCTAATAATTGCCAATGATGTTGTAGCCTAGTGGTTGCAATGGAGGTGAGAAGGTTTACCCACTTTGTGGGGTTTCTGCCCTGGGAAGTCACAGGTTCGAATCCCACTCAAAGTAGGGTTATTCTGAAATGAGGGGTTGGACCTTAGGGGGACCGGGGACCGGACATGAAGGGTGCGAGACTTCGTTACGGGTGGTACCGTTGACCGAAAAATAATATATATATATATATATATATATATATGCATCATATAATTGGCATCAAACGTTCAAATGACGACACTACAACAAAAGCATTTCATCAACACCCCTTCCTTAATTATTTCATGTCTGTAAAAGTCATTTTCTATAAGTTTAGGCAAAGCATTTTAATACACTAAAAGTGTGAGGTCTTGAGTTCAAGTCTCACAAGGAGCAAGAAATTCGGATTTCAGAAAAAAAAAGGTAAAACATAAAATAAAAGCAAAATAAATCATATCCTAAAATATATGTTAAAACATATTTACAAAGAAAATGAAAATACAAACATGATTTTTTTTTTTTGCTTCAGATCAATGATCAAATAACCTACTCCTTAAATCCTTTGGGGCTTCTACATCATCACTGTTTTCTAATTTCTTCATCATAGTCTTCAACTCTATTTCTTGGGTATGGGTAGAATTAGCTAAGTATCATTTGGAAGAAATATGGTCAAATGAGATGAAGACGGGTAACACAATACCTTAAAACACGATGGAGTCATTTCCAAAATCAAAATAGACCCAAATGGACTGTATATTTTTAATTGTAGCGAATAAATATTTGTTAATAGAAAAAATTTAGATTAGTAGAAACAGTAAGATCTAATCCGTAAGCGAGATCAGTGGCGGATCTAGCCCAATTTTTGGGTTCCCAGTAACCCATTCGGTTTGGAAAAAACAGAAAAAATTTGTGAGAACCTTGTATTATTAGGAAAAAATTACCAAAAGGAACCCACTGAAATTGGAAAATCGTGGGTTCTTGGATCCGCCACTTCATGAGATCAGAGATGACTATTCTATCCATTAATAATAGGGGAATTGGAATTAAATAATCCCAACTTTGTTGAATTGGAATGCAATAATCCCAACTTGAAAATTGGAATCTAACAGGCCTAACTTGTCTTGGTTTTAATTCACTATACCAAAATTAACTAAGTTTAACATAGTCAGTTTTCTGTCTACGTGGCATGCCACTTCCATGCTAACCACGACATTTTTACACATCATTTGCCACATGGCATGCCACATAGGCAGAAAAATAATTTGGTTAAACTCAGTTAGTTTTGGTCTAGTGACAATGATCAGATCAAATAATATTATTATGGTTCGAGAGGAAATAACACATGGAGCCATCTTCTTCTTTTTTCTGCTGCCTATTGGTAGACTAGGATTGACCAAATAAAAACCAAGATAAGCTAGGTCTGTTAGATTCCAATTTTCAAGTTAGGATTATTGTCTTTCAACCCGACAAAGTTGAGATTATTTAATTCAAATTCCCCTAAATAATAAAACATGCAAGTTATATGAAAGACTGTTATTATGGTAAAATATGCATATGGATTTGCTATAAAATAAGTTTTGCTACTAAATAGTAACACAACAATGAGTGGGTTACCCTTATGTGATTTTGGCTGCATGTATGTGCAGACCACCAAAGATCTTTCATGTTAGTACTTTGTCATGGACAAAATCAAACAAAATCACGAAACAATAGGCAAAAAAAAAGTAAATGCTAACATGAGAGGGTACTAAAATTTGTATTTCAGTGTCTAACCTACCACTCACACAGTAATGAACAAAATCAAACAGAACCATGTATGATTATTTCACCTTTATAACTTTCCAAACAGATTAATGTTGAAAGTGATAATTATGATAAGTTGCAAAGTGATATAAATATTCAATAGGGAACATCTAGATAAAAAATAGCAGAAATATCAAATTTGTTTCACCGTATGCAAATGCAACCCAAAGACCAATTTGTATTTCAGTTTCTAACCTAGCTACCACTACTTACAAAGTAATTAGAGGAGGCAGGATCTGTTAACTTTCCAACATCCATTTCAACTTCAGTTAGGAAGGATACATAATCATCAAAGTTATTAGGTTTATTAGGAGTTTCATTTATATAAGGAGCAACATCAGTTTCTAAGTATGTTAGTGTTGGTGCAGTATGGTGTATAAGAGGTGTAATCAGAGTTAAATTCGGAGTTTAATAATGAGTCTCTCCCCTCCGTCTCTTTTACTTCTAGCAAGTCATGATAACGACTTTTACTGCTCCCACTAAACTTAGAAGTCATTAGAAACTCAGCATGCTTAGGGCCAATCATTAGAAGACCAATAGATTCTAATTGAGAAACAACTTAATGATGTCACTCATTGTAGTTTCTCTTGTTTGAGGATTCATCTTAGTTTGGTAAGAAATCTTAGTGTGTCAATATTTATGCAATTAGTGAAACTTTTGTAAGAGTGGCCTAAGGAGACATGTTTTGATGGAGCAGTGTTTGTGTAAGAGGTGAAAATTGATGTAATATCAAGTTTTCACTCCCTACCTCTTGCAAGTTATGAATAAGACACTTGGTGCTCCCATTAAACTTTTAGGCCTCTAGGAATGCTGCAAGATAAGTTTCAATAATGTTACATGTACATGACATGAGAAACTGTCATATATCATATATGTTAGACTTGATTTCCTTAATGTCCCGTTGTTATAAGAAATTTTAGGGACATATTTAGAAGAAATCAAAGTATATATGAATTGATTTCTTTAGAACCTTGGATCATAGGAGAGAGATAAGATACAAGTAAAAACTATTTGAAATAATAAATGAATTGATCAATCTCTAGTGAATTATAAATTCTGATGGAACATGAGTTATTCCCATAGCCAAAAATTTTAAGGCATTTAACATATGTTTGTAAATCATTAAGAATAAGATTTGACAAAATTTATCCTTCATTAACTTGGTCATGATTTCTCATGAATTTTGGTCTTAATGGATGAAATTCATGTCTCTCATTTTTTTCTTTGTTAAGAGATAAAAAAGTTATGAAAGTGTAGATGATCATCTAGTTTTACTATACAAGGTTTCTATTCAGATAGTAAGTGATAATAAATAATATGAGTTTTAAGGTAAGTGTGCCATTGTTTTGGCTATGCAAACCTCACAATTGCCAAGATTTAGCTTTACTCTTGATGCTTAATTTCGAGTAATTTTTAAAATATGTAAGGTATCATAAAGCCCAATTATAGAACACTTTATAATGGTTCTTATAGCCTTAACGTTATTCATCACAAACTCTCATATTCATTATTTGTTGATTTCTAGTACGGAAACATATAGAACTAGAATCAACTCATCATGTGTTAATTGGAACATTATTATTAGCAGACTTAAATATCATTAATATGTTACTACCAATTTTAACCAATTGTTCCTTTGAACTATGGACAGTTTCATTGCTTATGACTAGTCTAATGACATAATTTTGTAGTGAGACTTTCCTTTGAATTTTCCCTCGCTACTCTCCAACATTTGGTTCTCCAAGTTATCTAACTTGGTGTTTGGCCACTAGGGTTGGGTTATTCTACAAAGGCTACAAAAAAAATTAGAAATGTGAGAAGCCACTAGAAAATGACATGTGTCAAAGGATTAAACAAGTGTGAGGGGTAATTTTGTCAAAAAAATATGCACATACAAGTCACATGCCATTTCCACCTTCATTTTTAAATATCCGTAACTTTTTATACGTCATCATTTTTTTTAAATTATACCATAAAATCGAGCGTCTTTTTATCTTTAATATGAGTACCATATTATTATACTTTCGAAAAAAAAGTCAAAATCCCACTTGCGTAAGACACAATGGAGTGTAAAACACAATGAGCACCAATTAAATATAGGGTATAAAACACAATCAACAATCTAATAAAACACAATGGACGACATACTAAAAACACAATGAATAGAACACTAAAACACAATGAATACTTTTGAAAAAAAAAGTTGAAAACCCAGTTGCGTAAGACACAATGAACGACATACTAAAAACACAATGAACAGAAGACTAAAACACAATGAATACTTCTGAAAAAAGTCAAAAACCCAGTTGTGTAAAACACAATAGATGACATAATAAGGACACAATGAATAGAAGATTAAAACACAATGAATACTTTTGAAAAAAAAAAGTTGAAAACCTAGTTGCGTAAAACACAATGGAGATAACGTAAAACACAATGAGTACAAATTAAATATGCAATGAACAATAGGGTATAAAACACAATTAACAGTCTAATAAAACACAATGGACGACATACTAAAGACACAATGAATAGAAGACTAAAACATAATGAATAATAGACTTAAACACAATGAACAACATAATAAAACACAATGTACACCTAAATACAAAACGCATTTACGTAAAACACAATGAAAAGCATACTAAAAACACAATGGACAAAGTTAAATCATGTGTAGACTAAAAAACATAAATAACATATTTATAAAGCACATATGCGTACTATAACACAATGAACAAGCAAAAGACACAACGGAGAAGAAAACCCATTTAACACGAAATTTTTTTTTTTCAATTTTAATGTAGCAATGTGGTACTCATATTAAAGATAAAAAACGCTTGTTAAGATGGTGAAATTTTTTTGAAAAAAAATATCGTATGAAAAAGTTATAGACGTTTTAAAATGATTGGGAGAATTGACATGTGCATTGCATGTGGAGAGAGAAAGTCAACAAATGTGGTTTTCCTTTTATGCCCTTCCTCTAATTTATTACTCCCTCCGTCCCAATTTAAATGTCCCACTTCCAAAAACACACATTTTAAGAAATTTTTTGTTTGTATGTGGTAAAATGACAATAATATCCTCAAAAGTGGTGATTGTGTTTTGTCTTTTATGGGCAAAACTATAAATTACATTTCCATTTTTGGAAAGGGACATTTAATTTGGGACAAACAAAAAAGGAAAGGAGGACATTTAAATTGGGACGGAGGGAGTATTTATTTTTTTGAAACAAACTAATCTCAACCCTTCAAATATATGATCAAACAATCCTTCTCACCATTCTTATAAAAAGTGTTTTGTGTATTTGATCCTAACCCTTGACCACTAATTCTTTGTTTGTGAGCGCCCCGAATTTTCTACTTTTCCTCCATGCGATTAGATGTTGATCAATATATGTTCATCACTTGTTTCATTTATTAATTAAGGGTTAACTTGTTTTGCATATGCTCAAATTATTGCGTAGAGGTTTCCTTCCTCACCCACATAAACTTGTTTACAATCCAATGAGGTCACTTAAATTAAATCGAACAAGAGCAACTGAATAAAAATAAACGAGTATATATGAAACAAAATTTTATAGAACAAAACGAAAAAAGAATTATCAACATAAATAGGGAAATTGGATTTAAATATTTCAAATTATTACTCTAAACTTTATACTTTGTTATGTCACCCCCATTTTGGAATTAGGGTCAACTTTTGATGATGAGAAGGTGTTTGCATCTTAGTTTATAAAACTATAATGTGTATATTAATGTATATTAATTTACAAGTTGGTGTTGCATTGTTCCTTTGTAAGTTAAGAGATTGTTGTACCTCACTTTTTTTTCCTTTAACCCTTATGCTTTTCATACTTTACAAATATGTCACACAACTATTTCTATTTTTATTTTTACCTTAATACTTTTCCACTCTCAATTTTGGTATCCTATATTTTTTATCTTTTACAATTTTTTTCGTTTACGTTTTGGTCTAATTTATGATTTAACACGTTGCAACAAGCGTGTGTGGTTGTACATTTGCATCTATGCCCCCCCCCCCCCCCACTTTAAGGCCATGTCGCAACGCATGGGTCCTAAGTCGAATTGATTATTGTTTTTCTATGTTCTACATTTTGGCATGCGTGTTTGAACGTTTTAAAGACTACTTTTCGTTCAGTTTACCAGTCTCACCGCAAAGCGCGGGACCAACGTCCCTTCAACAACATATGAGTTCACTAAAATGTTTCAACGTTACCTTTTCTCGATTTGCGTCCCCTTTGCAACGCGGGGGGATGGACGCTAGTTACATAATAATCAACTATTGGTTTTATTCCAACATGTAGTGTTTTGAACTTTGCAATTGATACAGTTTAAGAATTAAGTGTAAGTTGTGTGGTTGCTAATGCTAACACACTTGTTTAGAGGAGGTTTGCTTTGCGAAATCTTGATAAGCTTGTGACACCAAATCCTCATCTTCCCATTCCTCGCGATAAGTCTCAGGGCGAGTTTTTCTATTCAAAGAAGTCGCGTGATACATTTTCTTTCTCCATTCTTCGGTTTTCGGGGCCCCACATTGGGTAGCAATCCAGTCATTGTACTCAAACTGAGAAAAATCAACCAGACATGACATGAGCAGGTTAAGACCAGATCAACAAACTAACTATGAAGTAAAATTTGATATGAGTTCCTGAAATCAACAAGAATGGTATGATGACCACATTGAACCATGTAGTATATACAAAATACAGTAAAAGGATGCAAAAGTAAAATATGGAAGCGAAGTTATAATAAGTTGATTTGCAATTCGTTATGTTTGACTTAAAAAGTGTTAGATATAACGTGAGACGTACACAGGTGATAAAGTGGCACGCATAAGTTATTTTGCACAAAAACATATTTGCATAAACAGAAGAAAATAATATACATTTACTATGTAAAGTTTATATCCTGTACCCATTTGATATTTTAAAATACCGTACGAATAAACAAAAAGCTATTTCCGACCTGAAAAATGACGGGTCAAATTGGTTGCGACCCCCTTGTGGGGTTAAGGAGGGAGCCCATCAAAAACACACCTAATATATCAGTTAAAAAGCCACAGCCATGCCTTACTTGCTATGCTTAACGCCTATGTGCGCTTTTTTAAACATGGTTGACTTATAAAAGTCAACACATAATTCCTGTTTTGTGTAAATATGATTGACTTCTAAACAAACCACCTAAAAAGCCGTAAAATTTGCTGACCCGTTCTAATTATCCGACCCATATTCATGACCTAAACTTGACCCGTCAAGATTAACCTACAAGAACTAGTAGTTTGAATCAGTGGCGAAGCTTGAAGATTACATCGGCGGGGGCCGGACTCAAATTTTTTTCCAATCGGTAGGGGCCGGAAGATCAAATTGGCGGGGGCCGGAGTCAACCCGGACTCAATTTACCTAAGAAAATCGGAAATTTCTACCACTGCGCCAAAAAACAGGGGGGGGGGGGGGGGGGGGGGGGGCACCCCCTGGCCCCATATATGCTTCGTCCTTGGTTTGAATTTTGTAATCAAAGCAAAACAACCAATCGAAGTCGGGTTGACACATTATCGTTTCTTTGGACCTTTTACTATATACATAATTAATGTACTAAATATGGTAATCAAAGCTATATTTATCAAAACACTAATATAATTATTTTACCTGATATCCTGTCATATTATGCGTGTATCGTTTAGGGACGCCAGATGCTTGCAAGGATTCATAAAATGCTTCAACATCTTTCGTCATTTCGTTTTTTGAAGGCAGGGAAATTCGGCCCGATAATATTCCCGCTATCCACTCAGATTGGAGTTCCATTTGAGGGAAAGGAGCAACCTGTATATTTATATCATAGATTCATAATATTAAAAAAAACTAATTTAATAAGAAATATGGTAAGAAACTAGTATTATATGTCAAAATTACAAAACTAACCTTCCACGGCAACCCAACGAAAGAAAGCCAAGGGGCTAATGATGGCGGGAATACATGTTTATAAAGTGGTCCAACTCGATTGTCATCAACAGTCACGATACCTTGGGTATCAAGAAATGGAAAATGATATTTGTACCTTAAAAATCAAAGACCAAAGATGAACATTCATCCAAAAAAATCTTGAAATTTATAGGACTTGCAATTACATCACATAAAGGGGACCGACCTACGTTTACTTGCATCGGGACTTTAGAGCCCCAAAAAATTACTATATACGACAAGAAAAAACCCACCCTGTGCAGTGCAGAATGATGTCAGCTGAGATCTTGAACCCGTGTGGAAATGAAATAGTACCATCTTCGTTGGCGCTTTCTATCTGCATTAGTCGTTAATGTTACTGTTATTGTCATTGCTATTGTTACTATTATTATATTTATTAGCAGAAAGTAGTAAAGAAAATGTAGATTAGAAGTAAGACCATAGGACGGAGCCAAATGTTGTCATATCCTGGTAAAGTTGCACTTTCTTCATCCGTGTTTGACCAAGATGCAATGTGGACTTCATTGGCAACGCTTGCAATCTCTCTAGAGATATCAACCGCACTTGCTGAGCTCCCTATCAGTACTACAATCTGTCAAACTGGTCAAATTATATATAAAATAAAAAAGACAATAATAAAAATAAAAACTTTTATGAATAAAGAAAACATGTGGAATGGGTCAAAATGGTTTAAAAGTCGCCCAAAACATACTAAAGTGAGTATACCTCTCTGTTTTTCTTCTATTGGAGTGGAACACCGTTATAATGCTAGTTTTTGTACTTATATTTGGTATATTATGAGATTTCAGAAAATACAAAAAAAATGTTGACCGATGCTCTCAACCGGACCAGACGTGTTTTGACTTTTGACCCACCTTGAAAACTTAGTTCTCCTTTTTACCCCTGTTTTGACCCATTACCCAACTCGCCTAATTCTGCAGCTATAAATTCTTAAGCGTCAAAACAAGTCATTTTTAGTCGGATCAAAAAGAGTCAAGTCAGGTTATCGTTCTTTTCAATTTCAAAAGTATACTGTAAACTATGATTAAAAAACTACAGTGATACAATAGTCATCTATTTTGTTTCAAAATAAACTGAATTATGACAATAGTTATCTAACCTTATTATCAATCAAGCGGTTAAAGAGGTATTATGCATCTGAAATCTGAATACACTTAAGATGACTTTGAACTCGTTTTCTTTTCAATTAAGTCATCACTCAATCCATTCGACATGTTAGATATATAAACATAACCCAAATCAACAGATTTGTAGGTAAATGGGTCAAGCTGCCCCTTTTATTGACAAAAGATACCTTATTTTGAAAGGGCTCTGGAACACGGTAATTATGACTATGAATCTGCTTCCCAGGCCACCGATCAACACCTACAAATTCATGTAAAACCACTTTACACAAACTGTAATCGAAGTTCATCTCATTTTCATGATTCAGAGCATAACCCCGACGATCACACGTCCACATGAGAAATACACACAAGATCCAAAATTCAATATAAACTACTATGATACTCATTGATCTTATTCCAATTCTTCATATCTATTAAAAAAGTTAATTCAAAATTCTTTTTATTCAAACAGATTTAATCCAAAATTCTATATACCAAGAACAAATTCAATTCAGGGCTCAAAGGCCATTGCAGACAATAACGGCACCAAAATCAAGTAAATACCCGACAATATACACTTTATGATCAAGCAAAGCGATACACAGAAGATTCAACTAATTTCAAAACAACTTCAAAATACCCCCATATCCCATCAAGATTACATGCTAAAAATCGAAACTTTCATAGAAACATTCACACTTCATTATCAATCAAGAATCACCCACACGGCACAAACAAATTCAAGCACTCGTTGATCTAAATACAATTTGATTCAAAATTCTTATGCGTAGTAAACAGATCCGATTCAATATTCTTTTCATTCATAGATAATCAATCAAATCTAATTCAAGATTCAATACACACACAGTTTATCACATAACCAATTCCCTAATTTCAATTCATTTCAAAATCTCATCAATATTACTAAAAATTCAAACTTTATTGATAAAAACTCACTTCATGATCAATCAACTAATCAAACACTCATTCATCTAAAGAACATTCATTTCTAAATCCTTTTTATTCTAGATTCTTATGATCCATTAACAATCAATCAGTTTCAATTCAAGATTCCAAATACTCAGAATATACGCGATCCGGGCTCCATGTAATGACCATTACACACAACAACAACATCAAATCAAAACAATTTTATATAAGATTCTTATTCAAGATTCTAAATACCCGGAATATACGCGATTCGGGGCTCCGTATAATGCCCATTACAAACAACCACAGCATCAAAATCCTCCTCATATTCATCACCACATCTCTTAAACCTCACTTCCCACTTCCCACACTCTCTCCTCCAAACCCGACTCACCTCTGTCCCAAACCGAATCAACTCACCGATTCCAAACTCGTTCGTATACTCCTTTAAATAGTCCAACACCTCCTCATGACCCGGAAACCTTCTCGGGTCCCTCTGACCCGTTTTCCTAACCACAAACGGGTATTCCCTGAAACCCATTGTTTCTCTTGGTAAGTTGGTCCGGAGAGAGGAGTAGAGGCTCGAGTGGATTACGGGTCGGGTCGGGTCAAGGCCTAACGGGTCGGGTTCTGTGGTGTTTGTGTATACCCAAATGCCACCGACTTGGGATTCTTTTTCGAAGATGGTGACGGAGTGGCCCTCTCGCCGGAGGTGGCGACCGGCGGCTAGGCCGGCGGCGCCGGCGCCGATCACGGCGACGTTGCAGGTGGTGATGGGGGACATAGTGGAGAGTATTATTGGAATTGTGATGTGTTTTGGGTTATGTATTTGTTTGTGGATGTACAGGAATTGATGAGTAATGGATTGTCGTGACATGGTGATGATGATGACGACAATATTAATAATTATTATTGTTGTGTACAAAACATTGTTAGTGATAGAATATTAAATAAAAAGTTTGGATGTATTTTACGTCGCAATAAAATCGCAATGAATCAAGAAATAATTTGATGTTATTTTTAGTTTTGCTGCTAACGTGTGGGTTAGCCATTAGTGTATGAGCGAAAAGTATGATCATAAACTTGCATTTGTGGTATTAAAGTATGGAATATGAGTGAGGAAGATACATTACTACTGAGCTGGTCTTGAGAATTCAAGTGCCTTGTACGAGCAAAGAAAAAAGGCCCATAGATTGTATCGAATTATATAAACTATTTTTTAAACTATAATTAACGTTATAAAAATGAAAACAGTAAAAACTTAGTATAAAATGACATAACTATAGGATTAAAATAAATTTACTTAAGCCCAATAAGTTATAAGTTTTTATAAGAGCCTAAATTTAGAAAGATAAAAAATAGAGTAAATTACTATTTGAGTCCATGTGTTTTGATCGTTTTAACTACTTGAATCCAAAATGAAAATGTTTAACTACCTGAGCACTTTAGTTTCCCAAATTTAACCCTTTGAGTCCAAAAACGTAACGTTGGTTAGATTCTCAGTTAAGTCCCCCCCCCCCCCCACGTGAGGGGCATATTTGTCAATTTATCCCCTATTTAAACATATCACCCCTGTTATTCCATCTCTATAATATTAACGATCGAATCCAAACCAAAACCCTAACCCCCATTATTATTATCCTACATTGATGAACAATCGAGCGATTAACATGGTGATTTGTCCATGTGGAACTGCAACGATTCGCACGTCATGGACAACAACAAACCCTGGTCGTCGATTCCATTGCTGTGCTAGGGCTGTAAGTTTATTTAATTTTTTTTTATCTAAATTAGCCAAGTTTTGTAGCTGAAGATTTGGTTAAAAAATGTAGGGTGTGAACTGTGGATTTGTTAGTTGGGCTGATCCTCCAATGTGTGAACGAGCTACTGAAGTTATTCCTGGATTGATTCGATCTCTCAACAATCACCAAGAAATGGAAAGGAAGAAAGATCAGAAGCTGAAAAGGATGAAAATGTTGTTATGGTTCAGTTGGGTTTTCTTTGTGATGTATTTTATAAGCCAGTGATGTAATTGACTAGATGAATGGTTTAGAACTTGATGTCTTTTGTAAGGATGAATGGATGTCTTTTGTAAGGATGAATGGTTGTCTTTTGTAATGGTCAAATGGTATGAAATATGATGTCTTTTGTATGTTTGTTGCAAGTTTATTAATGTCAAATGGGTCAAACTGTGTTGATGCCAATACTGCAAACAAGACTACAAAAAGTGCAAACAAAATGTGGAACATTAAAAAGTCAAATGACCAAAATGTCAAATGGGTCAAACAAAATGTCAAATAAAAAGTGCAAACAAAATGTGGACTAAAAAGTGCAAACAAGATCAGAACATCAAAAGAAGGTATAGTTGACCACCAAATGTCAAATGGGTCAAACTGTATATCAAAACAAAGACTGCAAACATCAAGATTCAACCAAATCATTGTCAAAACACAAACTAATACCATACATAAATAATTCTGCAACTGTTTTAACATACTAATACCAAAATACCATTACCAAAGTTTTAACATACCTAAGATCATAGATAAAGTACCAAACATCAACATAACATGTCCAAAATACCATTACATAGTTAATTCCAAAAAAAAACATCAAAAGCATAACTAAGATTGCTGAGTAGCTTGATTCTGAGCCTTCTTGACAGCCTGAGAAGGTTGACTGCTTGCAGTAGCCTTCCTGTTTCCAACTTTTGCCTTCTTTCTAACTTGAGAAGGTTGACTACTCTGCCCCTTGCAACTCCTAGAGTTATGCCCCTCATTACCACATTTACCACAAGTTTTCTTAGTCCCTTTCCTAGTCAGTTTACCATTCTTGACAAGTGCCCCCTCTTCAATCTCAACTGCTGATTTCTTTCTCTTTTTTTAGGCCTACCAACTTGTGTGTGATGCTTAGGAGAAGTGATTGTTGTTGGGCATTCAGATGGTGTCCATAAATCTTTCCCATTAATAGGTTCTATGGTGTTCATGTACACATTTTTCCAAGTTTCTAGCCAGTAAACCTCATCTACCCATGACTCAACATTACCTACCTGTTGACCATTCCTTGCCATGTCCCATATGGCAGCAACAACATGTTTACATGGCATACTAGTAAGCTCCCACTTCCTACAGCTACAAGTCCTTTCATGTAAATTCACCACACACTGATCTTGGTATGGACCACTCACCTGGAATTTCCCTCTACCAGCCATGAGAACATTGTATTGAGAAGCATCATTATTGATTTCATTGAATGTCCTTGTAGCATGGGGTGTCAAAGGACCATCAGAGCTTGCAATCACTTTGTGGACAACCACAATTCTTTTCATACAATATTCTCTTATATACTCCAAACAAATGATTATTGGTTTGTCCCTTCCCCCCACCAGTTGTCTGTTAAAGATTTCACATAAGTTGTTCAACACAACATCAGTCTTTGCCCTTCCTGTTTGAACAACATACCAGTAAAACACAATGTTAAAAGGTTATTATTCTAGATATATTATCTATATTTAAAACACAATGTAAACATACATACCAGTAAAATGAGATCTAGCCCAGCATGTAGGTGGAATCTTTTTTAACCACTCATATAGCTTCACATCTACCCTTCTAACAGATGCCATGCATCTGTTGAATTGTGGCTTTGTAGTAGCACTAGCACATTCCCATAACAGCTCCTTATACAGGTCTCCCCTCCATTTGGCTTTCATATTTTCATGAATATGCCTCAAACAGTACCTGTGCTCAGCCATTGGAAAAACTTTTGCTAATGCAGGTATTAATCCCTACATCATGACAATTGAATGAATTATAATATAACCTAACAGTTAAGTTAAGGTATGCAATGGTGTGATAAATGTAATTACCTTTTGCCTATCTGTGATAAATGTGAAGTCTGAATTGGTATCAAGATCCAAGTCGTCTGCTAGGTTCTCTAAGAACCAAGTCCATGCACTAGTGTTCTCAGCCTCAACTATAGAGTATGCAACTGGATAGATCCCATTATTAGCATCAACCCCCACAGCTGTTAAAACTTGTCCAGGAAATGGACCCTTAATAAAACAACCATCTAAGCCTAAGATCTCCCTACCACCCAACTTGAATCCTGCCTTTAATGCACCCAAACATATGTAAAGTCTCTTGAACTGTCTTGTGGAACTAGTAGGATTGAACTCCCTTTCAACATCAATTTTAACTATTGTGCCTGGGTTAGATCTCACTAATTCCTCACAGTACTCCCTTAACATACCATATTGGGCTTTGAAATCTCCTTCCAACTTGTGCTCAGCCATCACCTTTGCCCTGAATGTCTTTTGCAAACTGATTTGAATCTGATGTTTTTTCTCTAATTGAGTCTGAATGTATTTCAAAGTTAGATTTGGGTTCCCCTGTATAATCTGTTCCACCTCCCTTGCAACAGAACTTACTGTGTAAAGCCTGACCTCCCTTGTTTGCAGACAGTTGTGAACATCTTTGAATGTTTTCACACGCCAAGAATCAGTTTCTTTAGATCTAGATATGTGCAATATCCATGGACAAGTGGGTTCAGGGAACCTTTTATTGGGAGTGTTGGGAGTATTCAATGGGTTTGATAACTTTGACCTACCACCTTTTGTTTTTTTCCCTGTTGAAGATTCCCCCACTTTGTTGGGCCCGCCAATAGAATTAAAGTTCCAATTTTGCCCTTTACTTGTTTGTAAATCTGGATTAATACCATGACATACCACCCTAAATCTAAACTTATCATTTCTCCTAATAACAAGTTGTCTTCTGGATTCAACTGCAAGTTGTTTTACTAACCTAGTGATTTCTTCTTTGTTACTGAAAGTTTGCTTCACTTGAAATGGGACATTAATACCTTTTGAGGCTTTGTTCTTCCTCTTGGACTTCTTCAGGGCTCTTTTGAGTGGAGTATCATCTTCATCATCAGGACTGTCAAAATCATCCATATCAATCTCCACAGCAGCCTCATCTTGACTACCCTCATCATCATCATCACAGTTATCATCTTCTGGTTCAAGATCTACTTCTGCAGCAGCCTTAAATGAACTCATGTCCACATATACATCTTCAATCTCATTGTCTTTATCCATAATATAATCATCATCTTCATCATCATTCTGCTGCTTATGCTTATGCTTCTTACCATTACCATTTTCACCTAGGTCATCCTCAAAATCATCATCATACTCATCATTGTCATCAAGTTCCTTTTCCATCCTGTAATCTGAGTCTTCAGAGTCATCATCCTCACTGTGTTGTTCAACATCTTCATTATCATCTAAATTAGCTTCAACATCTTCTGCATTATCATCTAAATTAGCTTCAACATCATTAGTATTTTCAACAGCATTCACATCACTATCTTTCCACTGGAGTGCTAGCAGCCTTCTACTAGCAATAGCTTTGCCATGATTAGAACTCTTAGATTTATCATGACTAGCTTTACCAACAGATGGACCAACATCTTCTTCAATCTCCTCAATAATAACACTTGAACTACCTTTATGTGGTGACACAAAATATGTCTCCAATTTTGTAACCCAATGCTCAACATACACTTCTATAACCTTAGTCCTAGACACATACTTACACATCACAATCACATCTTGATCAGACCCTAGAGCCCTAAGACCAATATCCAAATTTTCACCAAGAATCTTAAAGTGGTAATAAACAACATCATCATCATCATAACCTAACATCTTAAACATAGAGTTAAACTCCATCACTGAGAACTGATCAGCATCTATGTTGTCCAAATAATTCATTTTACCTACATACCTTCTACCTGGGTAACCTAAAAACTCTCCACCATGAAAGACCTGGATGCTAAACATCGTAGGGCAACCCTCTGTAACAAAAAATGAAAAATTTTGATTACATTTTCATATTGTAAACATGTTAAAACCATTAAATTGTTGGTCAGATTGTAAAAAAAAACACTTACCATATTCTTCGTAAGGATCAAAATGCACGAATGGGGCACGAACATTCCAGCATGAAAACTCTATCATCTTTGACGAACAATTGAGGATCAGAAGAACATATGTGATTAGGGTTTGTAATCTTGAAGAAGAGAAGGGGTAAATGTTTTAAAATGGGGTGAAAGGGTTTTAAATAGGGTAAATCTGGTTAAAAAGAGGATAAATTGACAAATATGCCCCTCACGTGGGGTGCACGTGGGGGGGACTTAACTGAGAATCTAACCAATGTTACGTTTTTGGACTCAAAGGGTTAAATTTGGGAAACTAAAGTGCTCAGGTAGTTAAACATTTTCATTTTGGATTCAAGTAGTTAAAACGACCAAAACACAAGGACTTAAATAGTAATTTACTATAAAAAATAAGGTTTTACTTTTTTTATAAAGCGGATACGATAAAGTAATACACTTATAATAGAAAAAAATCAATCAAATGGAAACATCTTTTTAAGTAAATTAAATAAATGTCTAATTGTCTACAAACTATAAGAAGAAAAGAAAAAACTTTGAAACGAAATTAGAGAAACTCCAAATTTATATCATTATTTAGTGTGAAAATTGAGGGGAAAAAATCTAAAATCACTACATAGGCAAAGTAAAAAGAAATAAAAGACTGTGTAATAAAATATTAGTTTATTAAGTGTAAACTATAGTTTGCAGTCTATGAATTTTCTTTTGCTCTAGACTTCATCTTCTTCGCACAACTGCGGGAACTTCTTGCAGAAGAAAAAACAAATTCAGATCTAAGCTTTGTATACTTTTCTAGTTTGTTATATCTTCTTTACCTACAATTTGAAGCCTCAAACACCAGAAACCTATCAAACGTTTGACATCCGGTGAAGAATAGCTAGTCAGCCGATAGGCCCCTTGAAAAAAAGGGCCTCGGCCGGGGGTGCGGCTCCCCCACCCCTGGGGCCGGCCCTGCATGACTATAGAATACCATACGGTATAATTACAAGTGTAATTGTTTTTTTGATACAAGTATAGAAATGTAGTATGCTCAAGAAAGTGAATACTTCTATTATTTTCTGTAAGAATAAAGTTCTAGATCAAGAGGGTGCGTTCGCTAGCAAAATTGTCCAAAAATAGGATCGTGCTCGCCAACCGAATTACGTCATATACATAGGATATTTACATTACTCCTTCCAAAGAATGTCTTTACATTTCGACCTATGTTTAAACCAAAAGAAAGCCGAAGTCTTTACTTCTGCCACAAATCTCCAACCTTCCATAGTTTTTTGTTAAAAAAAATTCATTACTTGCTCTCCAAATACCCCAACAAGTAGTAATTACGATCCCATGTATCAATTTTTTCCTCCTTTTATCCGTCCTTGTCACTTTATGTATTTCAAAAAGATCATGACACGAAAAAACATTTTTCGAGTCTAACTTGCACCAAGAACCTATAATAGACCATACCTCCATCGCTACCCAAATCCATCATTACTTTTGGTTAGAACACCCGTCATCATCAACGCTAGTGCATATTAGTCCGCTGGTCAGAACTATATAAGTCTTTGCCACTTTGTCGTTCCTTATTATTAGTTATTTTATAGTCGATCACTAATTCGTTGTAGCCCATCACCATACACCCCCCCCCCCCCCCGTTTGCCTCCGTGGGTGCCATAATTGAACCAGTGGGGTGTCAAAGCAGAACCACTCAACCACGCCGCCTTCGTGTGTGTTTTTTTTATTCTAGGGTTAATAATCAACTCTAACCCTAATTTGTGACTTTGTGTTGTGTCTAACAATTGTATATGAACCAAATACAAAGAAGCATATCGCCTATAGAGGTAGTGAAGAGAAGAAAAACACGATCGAAGGTTCAGTTTCCCAACCATAAAAGAGGGGCAACAATCCATGGGTTCATGTTATTCATTTTCAAGAAATGCAAACTGGTCCAATTTGTTTTCTCTTTATAGTTTATCGAAGTTTAATCTCTTTTACCTTACAACAACATCCCAAGTGAAGTCATGCCAAAATTCCGAATGACTTGATTGTAGGGAATTGTTTAGATGTCTCAATATTATGTTTTGAAGTTGATTCTATGTTATGTTTTGGCGTGACTCGCCAATCGGTGTGAT
Organism: Ambrosia artemisiifolia; assembly: GCA_032199755.1. Taxonomy (NCBI): domain Eukaryota; kingdom Viridiplantae; phylum Streptophyta; class Magnoliopsida; order Asterales; family Asteraceae; genus Ambrosia; species Ambrosia artemisiifolia. The sequence goes on along the minus strand of CM063522.1, from coordinate 49,453,332 downwards.
TTCACTTTCAAAGTGGTGTAGTCAGGGCCGGCTCAACAGTTTAGGATACCCAAAGCGAACTTCAAAATTGGGGCCTTTTAGGCTTACCTAAGCCTAACAAAACAAATGGGTCGGGTCTGCTAAAAAGGTTCAGGTTAGAGCACAACAGCAAGATTTATACAACATGATTCTTCATTCGGTAGCACATTAAGTTGGAAAAAACTCAAATCAATAAAAATTCATCTGCCCCAAATTAGACATGATTTCAAGGTTAAAAAGAATAAATAATTTTCAAACTCAATGAAAGAGAAAAATAAAAGTTTACACTTGTTCTAAATTTCTACAAAATTAGATTATTGCCTATGGGATAATGAGCTGGGCCAAGTGGCTCACAAATAAGATAAATAAGCAAATGAAAACAAACCTCACTGCTAAAGCATTTAAGTTCTTTTGTAATACCGGCCAATGGATTTTCGATGGCTCGATGCTTCTCCTTTGTAGATTGCGTTATAACATAGATCAAATAAAATACTGTTCGTCCGTTTATCAATACAGAGTAGGGCGGTAGGATTACTCGATTGGGTAAATAGATTTCTCGTACTGAATATGTAATGAATGGATGGAAAGTTGAAGAAAATCAATCGGCAGTCAATTTCAAATGGAAAAAATTGGACCAAACCTAATGTAAAACATATAAAATATGGGGCCCAATGATTTTGGAGGCCCAAAGAAATGGCTTCATTTCACTTAGGCTTGAGCCGGGCCTGGGTGTAGTTGGGTTGGTAGAATATCTCGGTTAATATTTGGTTTTCCGATCTCACTCGTGTATGTACACATGTTTCTATCTGATTTGTGTTAGTTTTTGTCACACCCTCAAGGAGTTTATACTGCGAGGAGCGCAACATACCAGGATCCCCATTGCCATAAGTCATATGAACGACTCTAAATGCCCAAAACATTTAGTTCGTTTTCAAAAATATAGTTTTAATGTTTAACCAAAAAGTTTAAATAAGTTGCGGAAGCGTAAATCAAACATAATCGTTTAAGTTCATGCGCAAAACAACGCGCCCAAAATAAAACCACTGAATGTAAAGCAAAGTATGAGTTAAATAATGTTCACAACCCATGACACAATGATGCATGTCCTATCGTACTCCGAACCTAGAGACATGCTAAAGCATGCTATCGTGTGTCAACATAAAGTTGGTGAGTTCACAAAGTAAGGTAAATAAAAGTGTAGGTTTCCCAAACCCGAAAGTAGTAATTAATAACCAAAACCAAGAACCACTAGTTCAGCGTATGCCAAGGGTAGCTAACCCATTCATGATAACTAAACAATGATATACCGAATTGCTATTCAAACAATGCACTCGCCCCGCGAGCTGGTTTTTGCCTCCCATCATTGCCTATCAACAATGATAAAATCCAAGGTCGTAGTTCACGCCCGGATCCCAGCACGGTGTGAGGTTTGTCAAACCTAATAGCACTTTCAACTAGTAACCCGCTTGCCACCCAGCAACTCATTCGGTAAATAGTGAAGGACTTCCGTGATAGAGTGCAGTTTAGTTCATCAAGGACACAGAGTTTGAAACTAGGAAAACCCGATTCCTCCCAGGAATCAACCCATCCCAAAACCCGGGATAAAATAGTAGTCCCAAACCTGGACTAGAAAAGTTAAGTAAGTTGTCTCCCCGAGACACATGCCTTTGAGAAAATAGTAGTGAAACTCACCTTTGGTTGCAAGCAAATTATACAAACTCCAAAACAATAGGGTGCTATCGACTCTCTATTACAAGTGTCACTAAGTGGGTATATGTGCATAACCAATACACCATATAACCCGTTTGTCCAAGACGTTTAAATGTTCAAAACCGTGTATGTGACACCTAGTGATTCTACATGCACAAGTAAACCCTACGAACCCATTGGTGAACATATTGATTATCATCAGTTTTATACTTCGTATACATCCCATATAAGTGTCCATACAAGTTCATGTCAAATACATACCACATACGACTCCAAATAGTCACGTAAACATACTCTACGTAATCTGCGTTTTCAGGATAGGTTGTGTGCTGTGAAAAACAATTTATTTAAAACACTTAACAAACGAATTAAACTCCCAAATATTTACTGAATATTCTTTGAGATTTACTTGAAAACCCATATTTTTTTTTGTCTCGAAACCAAACACAAAAATTATGAAAATTCGTACAACACAGCTTACAACAAGTCAGTTTAGTAGAAAAATTCCCAAGAATTGTGTATTCACCCAAACGGGGTGAATCCACTTGGAAAAGCCAAGTTATTCCAATGTTGACCTACTGTCCAAATTTCATAACCTAACTCTTTATACAACTCAAGCTATGATCGTTTAAAGTTGACTCAGTTTACAAGTCCGAAAATCTGATTTGACCCTTATTCAAATAAAATTCCAAAAACTATTCAAACGACGTCCAAATCAGACGATTTTGCCCATTATGAAAAGCTAAGACCATGTATAATACAACCATGCAAAGAAATCATCAAACTTTATATTTAAGTCACGTAACAGACCCTACAAGTTGACTCAAGTATTCTATCCAGATTTTACACATGCAATAACCCTAATTATAATCAATCTTTCAAACATATAATCGATCAACAACGTCCAACAATCATTATACAACATTAACAAGACATAACCTGATCAAAACCTAGCAAGATTCATGCATATATTATTATTCATAAACCCTAGAAATCTAAAACATCAAGAACATGCAGTATAATGTAAACCACATAACATCCATTACATAAAAACATGATTAACCCCTTTTAATCTTTATAAACATCAAGTTTTAATCTTTAGGAAAATGTTTCAGACCTGGACAAACATGGTTTTGATGTTTTAAAAACATATTAGAGAAGATTAAAACATAAGAGATTGAACATTATACCGAAAGCACTTCAAAACCACCAACCGATTGCTATCCAAGCTTCCCGACCGATGTTCTTGAGCCTTAGCAGGTGTTTGGGGTTGATATTTTTGTAATAGGGCAGTAGGGGGCGATTAGGGTTGAGTTTAGGGGATACATGAGGCTTAAGATTGTTTAAATAGTGATTTAAGTCGGTTATGTTGCGTCAGGTCCCCGCGAGCGGCCGCGCGGAGAGAGTGAGCGGCCGCTCCCTCCTCCCCGGCTCGCTCCGGGTGGCCTGTTCCGTTGTACTGCATGTTTTCTTCGATGTTTTCGCTATTTTGGACCATAACAAGTGTAACCCCATGTGTTAAGACCCCAACCATCCTAATGGTCCACACATTACGATTTTTATTAACGCTTTTGGTTTAAGTTCACGTAATCACATACAGTTTGCACAGAGTTTCCTAGAAGCACGTAATTGCAATCAATCTCAAATAATTAATTCACAATTATCTGATTTCACAATTCACTAACGTCCGGGGTTCACTACTCATGTATATAGTTTGGTAATTCCCCGAATTACCACTTCATGCAGTTATTAACCTATAACTGTGCGACGTGTGGCTTATAACTGTGCGACGTGTGGCTTATCTAGCTAACCCTAGTTAAGTAGAATGCATAGAATGTAACTAGAGTTTAGTTAAAGTGAGAGCCTGAAATTGCGGGGTATCACAGTTTTTAGTTAAGATTTAAGGTAATGGCAGTGTTGTAGAGATCACTAAGAACTAGCCGGTCGACGGGGTACATGCTATGGATTAATTGGATTGGATTTTTCTATAAAGAATAATTTTTCAAATTTATACATATATAATGTTAATTTTATAGCTTATATGTATAAATTTAGAATTTATGGACAAAATATAAACTTGTGAATATGGAGGAGGTTAAATATTAAAATACATAAACTTAAATAACCTTAATCACCTCCATTGTTCAACATATCTCGTTTTTTCCTTCCCTCTCCTTCTTTCATTGTACGCAACCATCATATGTAACTAGGGTTCATGGAATTTCATAGATTTTGGTTCTATATCATGGATTATCATCCAATTTTGAGGCAAAAAATTGTTTTATTTGATCGATTTGGTCTAATTTTGACCCCTTTGAGTTCAGTTTTGACCTAGTTTTGAGTTTCTATTTGGTTTGACTAGAACCGACTTTGACCGGCTAGGACTGATTACCGATTATCCCAAAATTACTCAGTAAAATGTCGACTAACGATTAATTACTGAGTAAATTAATAGCGATCTTTACAAAGTTTAGGTACTTTAAGCTTAGATCGGATGTGGACAACTGAAAAAGTGTCGCTGGTTGCAATGTTGGCAACCGTGGTAGAGTAACTTCCAACCAACGGAGGCATATATGACAACATTTATGTAACTTTGGTGAGCATGGTAACTACCTATTTAAGTTTTAGATTCCAACCTCTATGTTCTTTTTATTTTTTGTCGTAAATGCATGTTTTCATTTTTATACAAATTCGATGTATGCTTGGATATTTGGGTTTTTGTTTTGATTTAATTGATGGATTCTTTTATTGTGGTTAAACATATCCTGTTTTTACTCCTCTCTCCTTCTTTCATCGTACGCAGTCATGAGACGCAACAAGGGTTCATGAATTTTAAAGATTTTGGTTCTAAATCATGGATTATCATTCAGTTTGAGGTAAGAATTGTTTTATTTCATTGATTTGGTCCAATTCTACCCCTAATTAAGTTTTGACCTAATTTTGAGTTTCTATCTTGCTAACTAGAGCCAATTTGGTCTACTTAGAACCGATTTGGTTCAACTGAAAGAGTGTCGTTGGTGCAATGTTGACAACCATGGTGGAGTCACTCCCAACCAAAGGAGGCATATATAATAGTGTTTATGTAATTTTAATGAGCATGGTAACTATAATATTTAAGTTTTGGCTTCCAATCTTAATGTTCTTTTTCTTTCTAGTTGTAAGTGTATATTTTCGTTTTTTGTTTATACAAATTCGATATACGCTTAGAGATTTGGGTTTTGGTTTAATTGATAGAGGCTTACTAGATTGTAAGTGGTATACAAATAATTTGACATATGTTTTTATATGTTATGAAAATACTTGGTACTGGCTAACATTTATACAATCGGAGATCAATTGTCTTCTTAATCACATATAAAAAAGTACCATGTTTTTTTATTTCTCAGTTGGATTGTGGCATGTAGCAAGTTTATTAGTGTTATTTATATTGTTTCGTCTATGATTCTATTTAAATTAAATTTCATTTAAAACCAGTGTGTCTTCGTTATGAAGCGTGGCGGGCCACTTCTATTATTTATAAACTCATGCTAAAAGTGATATTAGTTATGAAATTAAATTTTAAGATAATTAATTCATTCACTATGTGAATTAGAGTGCTGAATTATTATTGGAATAGACTTAACACATAGATAACGTTATGCTGCCGTGATGTGCAGTTTACTTTTAAGTGTTCTGGGCCGATAAGTGGGCTGGACTATGAATAAAATAAACTAAGGAGCATCAGTTTTGTGGATTGGAAATTGAAAAGTCGGCAGTTCGCATGATAGCCTACTTTTGTTTTATGTTATTGATGTGTTTCAACGAATCAACTTGGACAATTTTCTTTTTCCTTATATTTTTCTTATTACTTTTATGTTAAGCTCAAAGATAGTTTGCTGTTAATAACTCAATGATGGTGGTTATTTTTTAATGAGAGAATCTATAAAAACATACTATGTTCCTATGTGATTAGATTGTTATATATATATATATATATATATTTTTAGAATATTGTCATATATCACTAATATGTAGGAACTCACTAAGACTTGTGTGATTAGTTGATTTTAATCTATCTGGTTAATGTGGAAAGTGTACAAATTATGTTTGTGTAATGTCATCTAAGCAAGTTAAATGAAATTATAAGTTTTATAAGTGATTGCTTAAAACGAATTTGAAAGTGATGTGTATGTCTCTTATCTCGTGTTTTTGTGTTATTGGCATTCGTGTTTTTTAAATTCAAAGCAATCAACATCTTTGGTTGTACCTTCTATAATAATAATAATAATAATAAAAAAAAAAAACCACACGCTTGTCGTTTTATACGATACCTTACTTAGTACTTACCATAACCATCTAAACTAATTGGGGTCCCAAAATCCGTTAGTTATAATATGCCATCCTATTTATGACTCATTTCACAACTTGATCACAACATATTTTCAAACTCTCAACTCTCTATTATGTTTGACTCATTTGGATAAACGGGTTGCTCGACTGATGTTCAGGTTATACAGTTTTAACTTTTAAGTGTGTGCAGATCAGCAATGATGTATTTGATGTTGGTAATTTTAGTGTTATCAACATTAATGGTGATATTGGATTAACTTGTTGAATGGGTTGATCTCGTTAGTAATTAACCGAGTTAGGAGATGCAGGAGTGCGGGCTCGGTTATCACTAATGGGATTGCGTGTGTTATTGGTTTAAGTAAGTTAAAGCATTAGTTTATTGGATTTGGGCCGGATAGGGCCTTGTAAGCTCTTGGGTATGCATGTAGGCCAAATAGATTGGCCCAAACATAATTACTAGAACCCAATCCAATTGGATCTAAAATGCACAAATATATTGTTAGTTGTTTTAATGAGATAACTAAAAAGAAAGAAAACCAATCCTAATTTTTCTAGAGAGATCTCTAGAAATTTGGAGGTTTTTGAACACACAAAAACCTATTCACTCTTTGATTATCGGTGCAATAATACTCAAAGAAATTAAATCCGATTCTTGTGTATATACTACGTTTAAGCCGTTCAAACATTTGATAGTACCGATCAAATAGTTTGTTCTGATAGTGATTACACGACTCGTAGTATAATCCAAGTGATTTTCGATTTCTTCTACGGTTTCGGTTCTATAAAACCAACATTTGAAACATAGAAGTATATGATTTGCATCCAGTTTTATCAATTCAACTAGTATCTGACACCATATCTACTTGTTTGATTGGTAGTCAATTAGAAGTCAACTATGAGGATGGATTATGCGAATGATAAATCACAAAAATAGCGTGTTAATATGAAATTTGCAAAAATAACTTACTATTTTTTTTCAAATGTTCCAATTAATGAAAAGTTGATACGTGTTTCCCTAGGCGTTCGGTGCGCAATAGTACATACATTTGAGCGAAGTTGGGCTACACTACAAAGGGAGTAACCGATATGTTGATACACAGAGCTGATTTCGAGCCCTGTTTCGTCATTAAATGGGTGTCTTGGATTCCAACGAAGTGCATGATATTGGCGTGGAGAGCGGAGATGCATAGAATACCGACAAGAATGGAGTTGGTAAAACGCAATGTTGGTCTAGAGGATAGAAGTTGCCCATGGTGTAAAGAGGTAGATGAAACCGTGATGCATATTTTGTTCGATTGCTTGATTGCAACAGTTGTTTGGGATTGGATTGGGAAATGGTGCCGCTTGGATCCTATTTATGCGTTCGAGATAAAAGATATCTTGGAGGTGTATAAATCGGTTAAAGGAGGAAAGAAAAGCAAAAAGATTGTTCATGGGATTATTGTTGTTACGATGTGGTCGATATGGAAAGCGAGGAATGATGCAGTTTTCAGCGGGAAGAAGCCTAGTGTGGATTCTATCGTTGCTAGTGTTAAGTCGATCACGTTTCTTTGGGTTAATAGTCGTTTTAAATGTGATAAGGTAGATTGGAGAGATTGGTGTCGTTTCCCTTTGTATATGTTTGTAAAAGTTTGAGCCGGCGGTCTTGTTTTTTTAGACCGGTTTTGGCGTTGTGTTAATGAAAGCATTATTTCAAAAAAAAAAAAACATACATTTGAGCTCACTTGCGTAGTTTTGCACAAGATGCCTTCAAGTCTTCAACCACATAAAAAGTCACATGTTGTAAAAGCATTTTATATTTTACATAAAACATTATTTAGAAACAAATATAAATAAAAGACAAAATGATAAATACAAAATAAATAAAAGACAGAATGTTTTGTGAATATAAAACATTTCATATTCTTATAAACGAAAATAAAAATATAAAAGTAAAATATATAATAAAAAATTGCATTTTTTTGTGTCTAATATAAAAATTTATAAAGATAAAAGTTATAGAAAAATAATCTCTTGAGAATAAAGTTTTTAGAGAAAGTTTGGAGTACAAAGTACACAATCAACATATAAAATGTTATAAATTGAAGTTATATAGGGTGAAGTTTTTGTATAAAAGTTACAGAAAAATAATCTCTTAAGAATAAAGTTTCGATAGCATCATCATAATACTTTAATACGATAATGATTATACACAATTTAAAAAGACAATCCAATGTCCAAACGTTCAAACTATGTCCATTCATGATCCAAGCCAAACATGGGGCATGGTAAGCTTGAGTTTGACTCAAATTCTAAACGAGTCATCGCTGCTTGAAAAATACTAAACCAAGCTATAAAATAAAACTAAGCTTAAACTCAGCTCACTTAAGCTTGAGTACTCTTATTGATCTGGTTCAAGTACTCATTACCTTCTTAATTAAGGGCAAATATGGAATTGACATGTTTAGGGTTTACCATCTTTGAAATAGAGAATCTAGTTCAAGTAATGATCAAGTTACTTAAAAGGTCACTATTTATAAAGGGCATATATCTTTTAGTTTAGTAAAAATGGCCTATGTGAGACTAGTATACCTAGAGAGAAAAGTAACAACTATCAAGGACGTGTACAAGTAAAAATGATAGGATTAATCTATACTACATTATAAAGGAGGAGCTATGGGTAAATATGTCCAAATTATTCAAAGTTAAGATAGTATATCAAGGGTCATTTACAAATCTCTATTTTTTTTTGTCATTTTCTTTCTTTTATGCCCTCATACAACCTTTAATACTAATTGTATATATTTTATGCACTCTTTGTACTCTTTGTATCCACATGAAGATGTAACCTCTTCATAAACACCATAAACACCCAATTGAATGATGTAATACTTGAAATCCCACAATGCTCTTCACCTTCACTATGTTATTTTTTTCTTATGAAAGTGGTTAAAAATATAATATATGAATGTTTGGTAAAATGGTGGCCATTTGTGCTAATGCATATCACCAAAGTTGCTTGTTACATTATTTATGTTCGAAAGCAATAAAACATTGATCTATGCATTATATAACATCCCTAATTTGTATTATATGTCACTTGGTTTCACTTAAATTTACAAATTTAAATTAGTGGATTTTGTGTGAATACCAATTTAAATTACTAGATTTGTGTGATTGCCACCCATCACCACCACCTACCCTTTGCCAACGACACGACCATGACCTCACCACTTACACGTCATTGTTGCAACTAGCCACTATAAAAAGAAATAAGAAATGTAGCGGGAGAACATTATTTTAGAACATATTTGTCATTCCTAAGATTAACCACTTTGTAAAAATTGTACATCTACATGTATCATGACCACTTTACAAATACTGTTTTCAGATATAGCAATTAATGACTATCATGGTTTGAACATTGGAATAATTATAATGTTTTTTTCTACATGTAATGTAGGACAACAAAAGAACAAAGTACAACCGATAGAAAATTTTGATGGGCAAAAGGAAGTACTAATAATTGAAGTGCCCGCACTTTTGCTTGATTAACCGAAAGAGAAAACAAGAATTTTGGATCAAATGTATTGATTGGTAAAGGTTCTATTAGAAGGGTTTGCCAATGATAATGAAGAAGAGTGGTGTTTACCTAAAAAGACATCCATGAAATTTTATTCTAGCTAATATACTTGTAAGATGGTTTTTTTTCCTCTATTGTTTCTCTTCACATAAATTTTATGATTTCATACAACTAGGCTTGTTAGCTATATTCATTTAAATGAATTAAGGTATTGGCTTATTTCCATGTCACATGCTTTCACTTATTATGATCCATTCATGGTAAGCCGGTAGTTTATATGGTTTGAGACTTTGAAATAACGGTACGGATTTGGCAATTTCAATGTTCGGTCAACAATTTATAACCTGGATCGAGGTTGAGTAAAGTGTAAACGCTCGTTTATTTTTATACATATTCTTTTTGGAATGTGGTTATGTTTAGAATTCACCCACAAACCTCACACACGTGCCACAAACCCCAACAACTAGAAGGTGACAAAACAGATACACCCGCTACAACGCGCGGGCATTCACACTAGTAATGAAATAATACCTACAGTTTCCTAAACTTTGTGTTTTATGACTGTATTTGAGTTTTTATATTATAATTTTGTAAAGCACAAGCAACGTGTAATGTAATTAAATTACATTATTTGGTTTTATCGAAAACATATACGTTTTTTTTTTGTGAACCATTATTTACAGCAAAAGTATATTTAATGTTATTGGATTTTTTTGCTAAAAATTATACTAAGAAGCGAAAAAATGGGGAGGCTAGGGATTGGACCATTCTCGTGGACTTCGTGAAAACTTCCACAATCTTCATCATTCACTAATGAGTGAACGGTGTTTCACTAATGGTCGTAAAGCCACCTCAGCTTCACCATCACGAACCCACTCTATTAACCACACCCATAAGCTAAATGATCTTAAACATTATCATATCTTTACTTGGTAATCACATTAATAGGATTTTAATAATCATATAACTTCAAAATCTGAGAGAATTTCAATTTCTTAAAAACCTATGGAAATTTAATTCCGCTAATATCTTTTCAATTTTCATAACATTCTTTGGTCTTAGATATGGCTGTTTAAATTGTTTGACACTCGTCGTTCGCTTAGAATTTGCTTGAAAAATGCTCACTTGATTTTCCACTATGTTGTAAAGGATCCGATAGGCTCGGTTTGGTTTCTAAACAAGCCAAGTACGAACAAAGGTCCGCTTGGCTCGGTTCGGCTCGATATAATTTCTATTAATTTTTTATATATATACACACACACATTAATTACAATTATATTTATAGTTTTACACATACCACTCTATTGGGTTTGACTCAATATATGCTTAAATACGATTATATTTATAGTTACTGGCATAGTAAACCCAATAATAACTTAACACTAAGTTTAATTCTAAAACCCTAAGTTGTGACTATACATGCTTGATTTCATATTCTCATTAGTTATTCGCCATCAATCATCTCCCTTTATCAACCTACGCCACAATGCAACAATTGTTATCTGTAGTATGCTCATCACCTCACCGGTCTTAACCTGAGCCTCATTCTCGAACAACCAGACCTCAGACTTAGTGTCATCCTCGGACCGTCGAACCAGCCATCACTAGACATCGAGAACATTAAAGGAAACATTCGAAATTTATGGTTGTTCGAAAAACTCGCTGCTCGCTCGACAAATTGTGCGCTCAAAAAATGCTTGCTCGGTTTTCGGCTAGGTTGTAAAAGAGTCGATCGGCTTGGTTCGGCTTGTAAATGAGCCAAGCACGAGCAAAAATCCGTTCAGTTTGGCTCGGCTCGTGAAAAACCCTAGGCTTAGATAAGTTGATAGGGGGCAGTTATGCCAAAAGTCAATAGTACAGGGGGCAAAATAAAAATACAGTAAAGGCTAGTTTAGTACTGCAGAAGTAACCGTCCCAACAGGTGTGTCAAGTATCATTTTCTCAGTCAGAGAGAGATGAGAGAGAGAGATAGAGAGAGAGAGAGAGAGCAAGAGAGAGAGAGGAAGGGTGGGAGCTCCCACGCCGGCGAAGAAGGCCAGAACCGATTCCCCAGCAGCCTCAGCACACCAACAGCGACAATTCGACAACCTTCTTCGTATCCAATCTACCTAGCTGGTGCTCCCTTGAAGACCTTTGGAGGAGTTTCAAACATCATGGTAATATGGTAGACGCTTACCTACCAGGTAGAAGAGACAAACTGGGTCGGTATTTCGGTTTTATTAGGTTCGATGACATCAGGGATGGTTCGGAAACAGCAAAAACACTAAGCCAAGTATCCATCGGATCGTACAGGGCCGTCGTCAACATTGCAAAGTTTGGCAAAAATGATAGGTTACCACCAAACCCCCACCGGAGAACAGGTAGACCCCTCCACCCGCCACTTCACCACCCACCACCACCACCACCACCACCCCCACCGCCACCTTCAAACACCAACCAACCACCCACCAGAACCTGGAGACCCACGGGCGACATGTCATATAGGGAAGTAACCACTGGAATAAAAGACCATATCGAAGAAACCATTGAAATCCAAGTTCCCAACAGACCACCTCTTGACTCCTTTTCATGGGCTAAGTGCTCCCTGATTGGAAATGCTATAGACGTAACCAGACTTGCTTGTATGGAAGAATTTCTAAACGAAGTTGACATTGACCGAGTTACTGTGAGATACGCGGGTGGGATGAGAGTTCTTATCACTTTCCTAAACATCAGGATTGCTAGATCCTTCCTAACTGAAAGGAAAGCCACCTGGGAGAAGTGGTTTTCTACTTTGGATGAATGGAGAAACCAAACCCTACCTTTTGAACGTATAGCATGGATCAAAATTTTGGGTGTTCCAATCCACTTTTGGGACAGGAAAATCTTCACCAGTATTGGCGAGAGATTCGGGAAGGTAGTTCATGACTCCGTTGCGTCCGTTAATGACGGTAATCTTGCCAGCGAACGGATTGGGATCCTTGTCTCACATGGTAACAAGATTGCAGGTCAACTCACCATCAAGTGTCAAAACCAATCCTTCAAAGTTTGGGTCTCAGAAATTGATGAGTTATGGAGTCCTGATTTCACTGTTGCAAAAGATGACTTAGCCAAGTCATTGGTTATGGCTCTTGATTTCGAATACGGCAAACACCCTCTAAAATCAACAGGTTCTAACGAGGTCCAGGAGGTCGTGATGCGAGAGAATGAGATGGAAGAAGGTGAAATTCCAAACACATTGGTAAATTCCGATCAGTTGCCACCGGAAACTATGGTGGCTGACATTTCCGGTAACATCCCAGACGGTGGTGCAGTTGGGCAGCCGAAGGGTTGCATGGGTATGGAAGAGCCACAAACATTAATGCATGATGAACCCAAGACCAATTATCTCGAACACGTGAATCAATGCATCAATCATGTGCATGGGAATAACACACATCCGGGTGGGCCCCAAGATGAATTAAATGCGACAGACTCAACCTTGGCTGGACATACTACCCCACCACCTAAACAAAAAACCACTGATGGGCCTACATTTGTTAGCTCTTATGGGCCGACTTCAAGGAAAAGGCCAAGGATGGACCTAAATGTGGAAAGTGAACCCACCATGAACCCAACAAACCCACCTATTGACCTGTTCCTTTTGGCCTACCCTAACCGTGAACCCCCACCTCCTCTTCCCCCAATCACTGAACAAGATAACCTCTCCTTTTCCATTGGCACCCCCTTACCACCCCCAACCGCCTCCTGTCCCCCACCCCCACCTCCGGTTCCCCCTTCATCCATTCCTTTCCCCCCACTCACATCCCCTACACCCGTCCCCCCACCTATCCCCTATACTTTCCGACCCTCTGACAACACCAGCCCAGGTAACACAACTCAACCACAGACAGACCTCACTGACCAGACCCACCAGGAAGCAATTCTCACAACCATATTTGGTGAGTCTATTGGCATAAATCTGGATGGCTTCGAAGAACAGTTGGAAAATAACATCAGGGAGGAAGGTGATACCAATGTCGCCCAATGATATTCATGTCATACAATATCAGAGGGCTTGGAGAGGACCCCAAAATGCTCTCCACGGGTGAACTTATCAGAAGCCAAAAGGTAAAATTTCTTGCAATTCAGGAAACAATGAGATGCGACGGCACAAAGATTCAACTTCAGAAGATTTGGGGTAGGCGCCCACTGTCAGCCGATTGGGTCAATGCAGAGGGGACTTCTGGTGGCCTGCTCTGTATCTGGGACCCTGGTTTTTTCAGATGTTCTCAAGTATTCAAGCACAGGTCTGCCTTAATACTCTCAGGTACTCTTTTACACTGTAACGAGCCGATTCACATAGCCAACATTTATGCCCCGCAAGGAGTTCCAGCCAAAAAACTATTGTGGGAATTAATTTCAGAACAGATGGATGCCAAGGGTGGTACATGGATATTAATGGGGGACTTTAACGCGGTAAGGGTACCCGAAGAAAGGATGAACTCAGCCTTTAACCAGGCATGCGCTGACGCTTTTAACCATTTTATAGTGGACAATGGTCTACTAGAATACCCAATGGGTGGCAGGAAATTCACGAGGGTCTCAGACGGTGGCACCAAGCTAAGCAAAATTGACCGAGTCTTAGTCAATCATGAATTTTGGGACAAATGGCCGAATTCCACCTTACTTGCACTCCCCCGTAGAGATTCGGATCACAACCCTTTAGTATTATCTACGGACTCCATCAACTTCGGCCCAACCCCATTCCATTTTTATAACTCATGGTTGACATCCCCCGGGTTTGACGAGATGGTAAAAGGGGCTGTGGAAGGCCAAACATTTACAGGGAATGCAGATTTGATCCTTGCAAATAAGCTCAAAGCCATCAAAGACGAGATCAAGAATTGGCTTACAATAGAAAAGGAAAGGCGTAATACCCGGGAGAAGGCCCTGAACCAAACCATTGATGAACTCGATTCCTTGTTAGAGACACGACAACTGACTGATGAAGAGAATACAAGATGGACAGAAGCGAAAAAAGACAGGGAGACTTTAAAGGCTGAAATGGCGCTAGACCTGATGCAACGTTCTCGTATGAAATGGGCACTCGATGGAGACGAAAATACAAGCTTCTTCCACGGGATGGTTAACTTCAACAACTGCAGTAAGCGCATCAGTGGGTTCATGATCAACAACAATTGGTGTAACAATCCTGATGATATGAAGCGAGAAGCGAGAAGATTCTTTGCCAACAAATTTGCCGAGCCTATGCAACATCGTCCATCATTCACCTGCCCAAACCTCAAAAAGCTCTCGGACATGGACGCTAATAGACTCGTCGAACCATTCACCACCCAGGAAATTAAACAGGCCATTTGGGATTGCGGAAGCGACAAGGCACCCGGGCCGGACGGTTTCAACTTCGCCTTCCTCAAACATTTTTGGGAGTTCCTCAAAGATGATTTCACCAAAGTTATGTCCGATTTCTTTGAACACGGTTCCATCAGTAGGGGATGCGCCTCTTCCTTCATCGTGCTTATTCCTAAGAACATCGACCCGGTGTCCCTTAGCGAATACAGGCCCATTAGCTTAATTGGGTGCATCTCAAAAGTCATCTCCAAGGTCTTGGCAAACAGAATTAAAACGGTAATGGACGGCCTTATCTCTGAATTTCAATCAGGTTTCCTTGCGAGCAGAAACATCCTAGACGGCCCATTGATACTCAATGAACTTACGGCTTGGGCAAAGAAGTTCAAAAAGCCAATCTTTCTTTTAAAAGTGGACCTGGAAAAGGCTTTCGATACCATAAATTGGAAGTTCATCGATTCCGTTCTTAACCAAATGGGCTTTAAGGAGAGGTGGCGGATGTGGATTCAGGGCATTCTTCATTCTGCCCGCGCATCTATACTCGTCAATGGATCACCCTCATGGGAGTTCCAATGCTACCGGGGTGTCCGCCAAGGGGATCCGCTTTCACCCTTCATTTTCATCCTTGCTATGGAAGCTCTTTCTTGCCTTTTGATGAAAGCCGAATCCATGGGTGCCCTCAAAGGCATAAATCTGCCACAATTGGATCGGCCACTTACCCACCTCATGTATGCGGATGACGTAGTGTTGTTGGGTGAATGGGACAATCATTGCATTTGCAACATCAATCGGATCTTTAGATGTTTCTTCCTAATCTCCGGGCTAAGGATGAATCATCACAAAACCAAGCTATATGGAGTGGGGGTCAATAATGTGTCCATCCTTGAAGCAGCAGACTCGATCCATGTAAACCAAGGATCCCTACCTTGTACCTACCTTGGAGTGCAAGTAGGAGCTAATATGAACCAACCAAGGCATTGGAAAGATGTAATAGAAGTATGCAATGGGAGGCTGTCCAAATGGAAGGCAAAATCCTTGTCTATGGGTGGTCGAGTGGTCCTACTCAAAGCGGTCTTAGATAGCCTTCCACTATACAATTTCTCACTCTTCCGCGCACCAAAAGGCATCATCGAACACCTTGAAAAACTGAGGAGGCGTTTCTTTTGGGGCGGAAACGACGAAAAAAACAAAACCGCTTGGGTCGCTTGGGAGAGAGTCATTAGCCCAAAAGACAAAGGAGGCGTCGGGTTGGGTTCGCTCAAACATATGAACATGAGTTTGTTACTCAAATGGTGGTGGCGCTACAAATCCGAACCATCGAACCTATGGCGTAGAGTCATCGATTCTATCCACCATAATAATCGGGCTTGGTCTTATCTACCCATTAGGTCCTCCATTGCCGGTGTTTGGAACTCCATCATTAAGGTTGGAAAGGATTTTGAAGATGCAAATATCAAGGTTGAATAATTATTCAGGGGTGTGCTTGGTAGCGGTTCGGGGATACGGTTCTGGCTCGACTCCTGGTGCGGTGAACAACCACTAAGGTACACTTTCCCTAACCTTTTCTTACTTGAATCAGAAAAATGCTGCACTGTTGCAGCTCGCATTACTCGACTGGGAAACACTTGGGCTTTGGGTTGGGCATGGAGTCGTGATACATTGCAGGAACAGGAATCGCAAGAGCTTCAAGACTGCATCAACCTGCTTCGCAGCTGGGAACTAACCGAGAACCCTGACCGTTGGAGCTGGAAATTAGACAAGGATGGAACATTCTCAATCGCCTCATGTCGCCAAAAACTTGCAGCCACTGCTGTACCTTTCTACCCCTATGATTGGTGCAAACTGGTGCCTAAAAAAGTGAATCTTTTGGCTTGGAGAAGTGAACAAGATCGCATTCCTACGCTGGAAGGGCTAAACCGTCGAAGGATCATCAACACATCCGCTACCTGCACACTCTGCAACGACCAATCGGAAAACGCCGAACACCTCTTCATCTCATGCTATTTTGCAACACAAATATGGAGCAAAGTCAGTGATTGGTGCCGCATTCCACCCATCTTCGCGTTTGAATTCAGAGACATTCTTAGGGCGCATAAAGTAGCTGGGATTGGCCGGGTCAAGACGAAGATTATTAATGCTATCATCCTAACAACGATTTGGACCATTTGGATTACAAGAAACAAGAAAATATTCTCCGGGAAGCGACCGTGTTTAGACCAATGTTTGGGAGAAATCAAAGCTCTATCCTTCAATTGGATTACAAGTCGTGCAAAGCAAATACCAAGGGATTGGAAAAAATGGTCGACTTTTGAAATTGATGTATAATTAATTACATGGGTTTGGTTGTTTTTGTTTTAATTCACATCTAGCACCTTGCTAGTGGACAATCATGTATGTTTATGGGTTTGGTAATAAAAGTCTTTTGCCTTTCAAAAAAAAACCGTCCCAACAGGTCTGACTAGTCTCTCCTCATAACCAGAAAATCAACTATGTACTAGAGAGAGAAACATAGCCATATAGGTATGTGTGTAATGTGTGTGTGATAGAGACATAATAAACTTTATATATTATTATTATATTATATTTATTTATTACGTATTTAGTATTTTACTATTTTCTACACTAGAATCCCTTCTGTTTCACGCATACGCACCGCATGCGCAAATTAGCCACCACCACAACATCCAACTCCTGTTTTATAGCTCTCTCTCTCTCTTGATATTTGATATGTACACCTATAGATTCAGATATATATATATAGAGAGAGAGAGAGGGCCCAACTGGGTTGCATTTATTTTCATTTTTTTTCGGATCACTCAATACACACACCACAGCTGTTATCAAATCTCATGCATCTCTGTTCTTGCTAACGTGCGCCGGTACCTTCTTCCTCTTCTCTCGTTATTATAATTTACCAGTTTTTGAATATGTTTATATCATGGGTTTGAATCTTTTTGATGTATTTCAAGGATTAGAATTAAAAATATTAGTTTTTTTTCATTTTATGGATATTTCAAGAAATTATAAACAAAAAAGATTACATTTTTTATGGATATTTTTAGAATAAAAAGATTAGGTTTTTATGGATATTTCAAGATATTAGAATAAAAAAGATTACATTTTTATGGATATTTTCAAGAATTCAAGAAATTAGAATAAAAAAGATTTAACTTTTTATGGTTATTTTAAGAATTAGTATAAAAAAGATTAGATTTTTATGGAACATTTCAAGAAATTAGACCTCTGAATAAAATAAAATATGATCAAGAATTCAAGAAAACAAAAATGGTGTCTTGGAGAAGATATCTGCGTACCAAACATGATAATATTATGAGATTGGTGATTAGGTAACAATAATTTTGTATGTTGTACTCTTACCTTAACAACTTGTACCTTGATCACATTGACCGTTTCACTTTTTTTTTTTCCTTTAGTCTTTTTCTGTTGAATTTTCTCTTGTTTGTTACCAAAAATTTCCAATTTTTATATTTCCACATTAGCATGTCTTCCATGACTTTGAACTTGTATATGTTTTATGCTTGTACCATATGCTTAAGTGCTTGTACATGAGATGTACCATGTGTTGATTTATTGTATATAAAGGTGATAAGTTTCTTGATTTTTGTGGAAGGTGTTGTTGAAGAAACTCATGTTTGATCACGAGATCATGTTCAAGAATCAAGTATGTAACTTTTATTTATATATTTTTAATAGTATGCAAAGGATTATAATTATTGTTATTATTGTTATATCTTTTGTGTGGATTGGTGCAGGAGTTGCATAGATTGTATGCAGTACAGAAGTTGTTGAAGGGGGCTTCAAACTATCCAAGATGTGAACTTTTTCCAATGAAGAGAGCATTTACCGAAAGCCATCCGGTAAACGATGTTTAATTTCCTCTTATTAGATAGATAAATCTTAACAAGCATTATGTGCAAATTAAAGTTGGTAGTTTTGACCCGTTTACTTAAGAATGGTCGGTTTGGGTTGTGTTTTATCTCAAACGGGTTAAAATCATATAGTTTTAGCTAAAGAGGGAACATGTGGTCGAACGGGTAACATAACAAAAATTACTAAGTCTTTTTTTTTTTGTATTTTTAATAATGATATTGTTTTTAAATCATAATTAACATATTGACTATTTATAACTCTTTAAAGAAATGGAAAACAACCATTTGGACCCGTGTTGAAAGTGTCCCTTTTCAATATGTGCTTGTTTTGACCCGTTATCTAACCCATTAGTTATATCACCTCTTAACATTTAACAATTGCATTTCATGATTATAATATAAGTAGGAGATGAATAACATAGTTATGGCCTGCATTTACTTGTGGAAAGTTGAGATACTTTTGTCGCTTTTTAAGGTGGGACCCACACGGCCACACGATTCTTGTAACGGGCCCATATAAGTATGCATTAGACTGTATATCTCTTGTTAATGTTTAGTTATTGCTCATCAGGTGGGACACTCACAATTCATATTTGATCAAGATTTCCGCTCTAGAGTTCAACAAAAGTCTCTTGATCTTCGACTTTCAATTGGTAGTTCTTGTGATGATGATGTTTTGGATTGTGAGGAGTTGAATCTTTCCTTGAGCATTGGGATGAGTTCAAATAAAAGAATCAAAAGTTCAAGAAAATCTCAGAATAACACAATTGTATGCCCATCTTCACCTGTAATAATCGATCTAGAGGATTCTACTGAAACTGGATCAAATGAGTCGTTGAAGGCGAATTTGCATCAAGGTTTGTCAATACTATGGCTAAACTCTTCTGTTTGGACTTCAAATATGACACGGTTTTGCTTTTCTAGATGATTTATTCGCCACGAGTATAATGTGGTAGTCGGTTAGAAGGTTTGATTACTTTATTAAACCTTTGAAAATTAGTTAGGTTGACCTTCAACGGTCTTACACAGCCGACTTTTGAAACAGCTGGCAGGCCACTAATATAAATAAAAAAACTGTACAGATTATTTGAAGATGAATGGTGACATACATCAGGAATGCAGCTACCTTAATCAAGGTTTGACTTTTTATCTCTCAAGTTCTGTTCTATTAAACTATGAAAGTCAAATGCATTACTGGTCAAAGTCAAAATTTACACTAATATGTTTAAAAGTCAACTCCGTTTTTTATATAGTTCTTGCTCAGCATATTACCTAACTTACCTACTAACCTCGCTAAAAAATGTTGTTCGTTTTGTCGTTTGACTTCAAAGGTCAAACATAAACTTCTTTGCCAACTTTGACTTTTCACAATCAAGAATCATACTTATCTCTCTTTCAAGGTGACCCGTTATAATCTTGTCTTCATCCTTCAGGATCCAATAGTTGGCATCATGTCAAACGAACGGATTTATTGGATATTGATCTGAACAAAGATCAACCCGACGAAGATCCTTCATGTGATGGCTCATGTGGCGAATCTAGTAGTCAAATTGCCACTTCTTTGACTTTCAAAGATCAAACGAAGACATGCACCATAGATCTCGAGTCCCTTCCTGAAGCCTCATCTGATCTAACCGAAGAAAAAGTAATAAACATCTCAGAAGAAAGTAAACAAAATTATGCAGAAGAAAATGCAGCACTCTCACTTATCTCCATATCAAAACAACAGACTTCAACCATCAATAAAGATTCTGAGACTGAAAACAGAAAGGAAAACAAGAAGAAAACAAACACACGATCGTTATCTATTGACTCTTACATTATCATCACTCTCAAAACATGAAATTTGGGAAGATATTAAGCTTTTGGAGGGTGTGATTCGGTCTAGGGAATACAAGCGGTTAAATAAAGCGAAAACGTTGACTCCGGTTAAGAGTAAACGGGCAAAGGTTAACCAGATGGGTCAAAAATCTTGCTCACAGAAAAGGAAATCTTAGGTTTTATGAGTTAGAAGCAGAGAAAGATTGATTCTTGAGGTAGTT
Organism: Ambrosia artemisiifolia; assembly: GCA_032199755.1. Lineage (NCBI taxonomy): Eukaryota > Viridiplantae > Streptophyta > Magnoliopsida > Asterales > Asteraceae > Ambrosia > Ambrosia artemisiifolia. Next base: position 49,432,453 of record CM063522.1, on the reverse strand, counting down.
TTTTTTTTTTAAACTTTCTAGTGTCTAGTTTCAGTTTCTTGAGGAATTTATCAATTATAATAGTCTAACAATAATCACATCTTTTGTTCACATTGTAGTTTCAGTTTAAAGGCATGCGATTAAATAATGTTACCTTTAATAAGGTCGGGTAAATAGTAATACAATATGAGTATACTAGCATATTACCCCGGGAAGGTCCCGGGGTTGAGAAAATTAATATGACTTAATAAAAAATGATAAAAGAAGAAAACTCAAATCACGAAAAGAGTAAATAACTTAAACATAATCAATGTTAGTTAAAGAATTTCACTACGCGATAACCTATTGCAAATGGCTCAAGTTAACTAACCACAAAACCTCTCAATCACTGCATGTCCATATATTCTCTAACCTAAAACCTAATCAGTAATCATCTAAACAATCACTTATGTAAGCTGCAACTATTCAAAAACTCATCAATCTCTAATGACTCCTATAATTCTTAACCTAATCAACAAAACAATCATTTAAGTTGGAAGTTGTAACCATTAAAAAACTTATCACATCTATGTACCAAGTTTCATAATACTAATATTGATACCTAAACTAAAATAATGTATAACTCTAATATTGACACATATCATAACTCTTATATTAACACCTACCTACATCAAAGATTGCCTTGTTTTAGAAAGTGAGAATCACAACAAAAAAGAAAAAGAAACATGTATTACCTTACCGCGCTCGCATCCATTGCCCTTGTAGAAGTCTTTTGAGATGGAAGTTTCTTATTGCTTTTTTGTTCATTCAGGTGGAATGTTCTTCATAGCGTTGTAAACTCATTTTCTTAGATGGAATGCAACATTCGTAGAAAATACTTGGCTTGAAAAACATAACGAAATCCACAACCACAACAAAACATAAAAGAATCAACATTTCTCAATTTATAATCAAATATAAGCAAACACGTAATAAATATTAAAAAATAATAATAAAAGCCAACCTTCTTTTTCTGCTTTCCGCCACCAGATTTGGCCGGCTTTGATGACGGTGGGGGAGCTTTCTCCTTCTTCGGCGCCTAAACAAACAAAAAAGAATAATCCTTTAAGAAACTTTGTAACAATAATATTAATATGAATTATAGATTAGAAAGTATTATCATACCATGAAGCTTAAGATGATTACAAACTGAAAGGCATAAACAAATCTAATATAGGATTCTGTTCAAAACAATGATTCAAGACAGGACAACTCAGCCAATCATTAGACTTACCTGCAAATCAATGTCTTTCTTAAGGTAAGTATACACAGACAGAAACGCAAGAACGTTGACTACTAACCTGTGGATGCACTGTTTAAATCGATTCCAACATTCTATAAACATGGCACCAATATCTAAATAAAATACGACACATACCACAATTTAAATACTCCTCTACATACTGTAGTTAAAACTGACCCAAATGTGAGCTGCTGAAAAAAAGTTAACATGTAAAAGTTGACTTTCCTGGTCAAAATGAACGCTGAGTTTGACAGAAGTCACAGCTGGAAAAGCTTACTAATTCAAAACGCTGAGTGATGGGGATGAAGTACCCCGACATGCCAATTGTCACCGGGGCTCCCTGACCAACCTCCCGACCCCATACCGGTTAGACTAAGCAACATCAACTATATGAAACGCGCACACTGAATATGAAGGTCAAAAATATCTAGTAAAACCTACCCACACATGCAGACCATATACAAAATTTAACCAAAATTAAAAGTCAATAGCATAAGAGGCTAACCTATACATGGATAATACAATAATTAACCTACTACCGTATACGACAAACTGGACTATTTTGTATTTTATATTTCAAAAAAGGAATATTGTCTACACTAATCTATCATATTTAGCTGTGTTTGAAGTTATTCTCCACGTATGGGCTTTATTAGGTGAGCTTAAACAACTTAAAATTGTAAGTCCACATGATGGTTAAAAACATTTATTTAATAGTAAATAGATTGACATGACCAGCATCAAATTAACTCCAATAACAGCAACCTAACCCCTTCCCGGATGTTTTCGCTGGCAATTTTAGTTGCGACCCGAACAGAGACTTCTTACTTTTAAGCATGACTTGTATTTTTTTTCTTTTCTGAATAGTAACTCTTTACACCTAAATACGAAATTTGAATTGATACTATTTTTATAGGTGCAAGCATCATACCACATACCACCGTACCACTAAGTCGTGACTTACACAATCCAAAGTCCAAACACCAAACACTTACCTATCAACACATCCTTAAACTTCCTCAAAGAAATATCATTATCTTCTACAGCAACTCTAAAAATCTTATCAACAAACCATTATTGGACTTGCGGATCAAGCTCTAGGACATCTAGCAACATCTATTCACTGGGCATTTGCTATTGATCATCTAGAATATACGACTAATAAATAGTACTTCATAACCGATTATACGTAGGCAGTTTCTCCAAAGCAGCCCATAGTAACGCCCCTTCGTCTTCTATCGTGTGTCGACTACTCTGACCATCATGGCTACCTTCACCACCGGTGGCAAACACGTCCATGAGCCAACTGCCCGAGGCTCTGCAAATTCCTATGCTTATGCTTCTTCCTAGGGTTGATGGAATTTAAAGCACTTGTAACTCATATGTTGTCGTTTTTGAAGTTCTAATAAAATTTAAACTATAGTGTCATCCATCACTGTTATTAACAACAACAACAACAACCACTACAGTTTCCCAACGTCTTCACTACCACGACAATCACTACACATTGTCAACTCTACCACAATTAACTCGTTACACAACTGGCAGAAGCATAGGTACAACAACAGCCAGCAACTAAATAACCATAGTCGACCTTAACCATTTGTCCAAGGATTAGTAATGGCCATCTACAATCAAGCAGGCAATCTTCTATTCGGTTACAGTTGGTATATCTAGACAGTCCACGTATGCTAAGTGGAATCATGACACCAAGACTAAAAGGTTTGACCCCTGACTATTCATGTCAAATAGACTATTATATAAAACGAATAAACACGTCAGAATTCCTAATAGGCATCAATAAGACTTAAGAAGCTATCGAATGACTCCAAATCCAAAATAATTAATCCTAACATAAGACCCGTTTAAACTGCTCAATCATGGATAACAAAAAATAATAATAATAATAATAATAATAATAATAATAATAATAATAATAATTATAAGTTTCATTAATATCAAGAAAATAATTGTTGAATCCATAAAGCTTTATGATTTGCACAACAACCAATGAACTACTCACCAGAGAATCAGAGATGCAAAGCCCTAAAAAGATGAGGGATGAAGGTTAGGGAAGAAAGTGAAAGATTTGGTTGTCAGAGAAGAAAGTAAAAAATATTCGGGGAAGAAGAAAAAAATTGTAGAAGATCCTGGCTATTCTGAATATGTTGGTGTTTTTCGTTTGGTTTGGTTTGATTTGAATAGGGTTGTGAAGAATAAGGAGGAGAAGGATTATTAGGGTTTTGAGTGGGGAATAAGGCGTATAATAATCTAATAATCGGAAAGGAGAGAGAGTTTTCTTTTAATAAAAAAACAAAAAAATTAAAAACATAAAAAACATTCCATTAAGATGCCACGTGGCGATTTCAAGGGAGGATTGATGGTACCAATGGACGCCACTTCAGCAAAAGGGCTTTGTTTTATATATATATATAGATTTAATGAAAAGGATAAAAATGTAATATATAAGATTTAGGAAGGGAAAATATGTAATTGATTTTGTGGGTTGGGTAAATATGTAATAAGCAATTTTATTAAGGAGAAATATGTAAAAAGTAAAAAAAATCCTATATTAAATCATGTAGGCCCAATGGTCTATCCTAACTAGTGCTTTTCACGAGCAAAGCTGAATTAAGTGGACCTTTGTTCGTGCTTGACTCGTTTACAAACCGAGCTGAGATGCTCGTTTACAACCGAGCCGAAAACCGAGCTAGTATTTTTCGAGCGTGAATTTTTCAGAGCAAGCAACGAGCAGAGAGTAACTCCGACAACCATAAAATTAGGATGTATCCTTCAATGTTTTTGTTGTCGGGGTGACACCCAATGTCAAATTGTCCATTTAAAACACTAATATTGAGGTTCGAGTATCCGAAGATGAGGCTTAGGTTGAGGTAGTGAGGCGATGAGCATGCTGCGAGAACAAGTGTCGCATTGTGGCGTATGGTGATATTAAGCGACACTTCACAACTTAGGTTTACAAGTAAACTTAGTGTTAAATTTTTATTAGATTAAGCGGGCTAATTATATTTTATTTGTATATGTTGGGCCAAATCTTATATATAAAGCTATAAATATTATTGTGATTTGTGTGTGTATATATAATTATATACATAATAAATAAATAATAATTATTCGAGACGAACCGAGCCGAGCCAGGCGGACCTTTGGCCGTGCTTGGCTCGTTTACAAACCGAACCCCTCCGATCGACCTATTTACATCCGAATAAAGGGTCGTGCGAGCATCTTTCAAGCACTTTCCAAATGAGATAACCGAGCCGGATCTGGTGTATCATAAGAGATTTGCCTTTTCTATTGATTCCTATGGATTGAAGCGGCGAGCAAACTACGAACGTTAAGCAATTTGAACATCCCTAAATTCCTAACATAACCCAATAAACGTAAAGCATGTAGCTTCTTCTAGCTCCTGCAGCAGCCCAACCATCCAGGCCTGATCTCTAACTGGTCGATCCAATCCAGTATCTAGCACTACAAGCCCAACTTTATGATTATCTTGCAAGATTTGGTTCCCAAAGTTAAAAAAGTGATTAAGAAAGGAAGATTTAACCTAATTACTTTTTATTGTTTATGAATGAAGTTTTTTCATTGTTTCACTAAAATATTGGTACTTTTTTTATAACACTAACTCACAAAACCTTTAAAACTTACACAAATGTTCATTATGAGACTAAATCTCACATCTTGAAAAAACCGTGTTTTTCTTTCTAGCTATAAAAATGCTGATAGCTTTATTATTGTTCCTATGCCAACTCCTTTTTTGGCGTCTGATTCCGACTAACACCTACACCATACAAGCACCCTATGGTTCTTTCGAAAGGGAGAGAAACCGATAAACCAACAACGAGAATCATGTGTTTCTTTTTGTTTGATTTTGTTTCAAATTTTCGATAGCCATGGAGCAAAAAGGTGTTGGTGCCCTCGCATGGTGGCGCTATACTGGATCGTTGATACGTATGGATCCCAATCCACATTCCCATGAGGCCATGACGTTATGCAACCCCATCATGGGTTGTTTATTGTATTTATTAATTACCATGTTTCCATGTTTTGTTTCTTATTATTAGTTAATACTTGGTTAGTGGTTTAGTGGCCGCGTTATAATCTGGTTTAGGTTTCTTTATTTGTATTTAAGCCATGTTGAAAATTTCACTAAAAATCATCCCTTGTTCTTTAATCTTTATCTAGTTAATCTTGGAGTCTAAACCACTCAACATGTTTATTGAGATAAAACTTGGGTCCTTGGTTGCCGAGGAGTTACTCTGCACCACCTTTTGCACCCGATCTAAAAAACAGATTGCTTCGGGGGGCAAGACCTCCAAATGTGTCAAAAGCAAAGGGCACAAAAGATGGGTTGGTTCTCCTGACAGACAGCTCCATGTTTGGCAATTTTTTTGGATTCTGCTTTCAATACTGCTTGCCCTGCCACAAACCTAGAATCCAGAAGTCCCACAAATGGATACACCCATGTGAGATCAATGTACGCATGTTTGCACTGCGCCCACCCGGACACGAAAGTTTTATGAATGCAAAACAGAAGTAAAATCCCAGCTATCTATAGTCTCATGCATTTGTAAGGCTCAAACCATAAGGCTAGTGGGTAAGCAGACATGAAAAAACCCATGTCTCAGTGCCACGTAGGCTGCCACATCACCAAAGTGGTGTCTCACTATTCTTGAGACATGGGTGGGGTGTGCAGACATGAAAAACCCATGTCTCTTGAGAGCCGTTGGAATTAAAAAAAAAATAGAAATTCTATGATTGGCGCGTCCCAAATGTCTCTAGGAGAACATGAGAGACGCCGGTGTCTCGGACGGGGGCTTCGGGGCGGTGTACACATATGGGACGGGGAAAATTAAGGTGGGACGGGGGCTTCTCACGTCTGTATACCCACCAGCCTAAGAACTTCGTATACACGCCAGGACATAAAATCAAACTGCCACCAACACCCATAAATGGTTACTATTTTCTAGGGATAGAATTTTTTCCAGAATATCCGTGCTGTAACGTACTCATACTTTATCGATTTCGCTTATTCTATAACGTGTATCATTACCATGTTTTAAGAATTTCGATATTCTGTATTTTTGATATTGACGCCGGTATTTTTATTTAGTAAAAATGGTATTGGTGCTAAATTTGATATTATGTTTTATTTTCATATTGTGGATTATGGTTTCTTTAGTGCTGGTACACGTACCGGATAGCCTATCTAGAGATATCTAGAGAGAGAGTACTTATTTAACCTATATGGTACTCGTATGGGTACTAGTACCACAATGGGGTGTTCCAAAAAAGAAAGAAACAAAGTGGTACTAAAGTGGGTGATGTACCGAAATACTAGCATCGATACCCATACTCGTACAGTACCAATATGTTTGGTACGTTGTACGGTACCCAGTTTTGTTCAAATTTAGTATCCGTATTTTCTGTAGGGTACATGCCTGGCATGTACCGATTCCATCTCTACGATTTTCAAAACTTATAACTCAAAACTTTTCTCATTATCTAACTATTAAATATTTGTATAAAACCACTAAAATATTTTTTATACTAAACGCAACATAACTTTTTACAAATGCAACAAAAATAGTTGTTCTTTTTCTTTCAAAAGAGTTTAATTAACTTATTTTTGTCAATTTTGTGCAAGTAAGTTCGATGATGTTTATTTTTTTTTCATCCGGTGGTATAAAACGTACTTGAAAATAGTGACGGATCTATAAGAAAAGTTAAAAGGTAGCGAAAGCTAAAAAATTTATGTTCAGTAGTCGCTAACACATATAGCGAAGAAAAAAAATGCTATGTACTTCGCCAAGAAATATGAGGGGTGGCGCGGGCTACCCCAACCTAGCTATGTTGTATCCACCTATATGCTTGTGACTTGAGGCAAATTCACTATCTCGTTATGTTGATTGGACTGATAGAGGAAAATGCGTTCTCTTTGATTTTCTTGGTGAAGTTTTCATGTTAAAATCACTTGATTTTGCACATTGTCGTCATTATAAATAAGCTCTCTGTGTTGATTTGGGTACATATGTGTTGTGTTTTGCTATTGTGAGGAACATGTCATAATTATAAAAATATGTCTCGTTATTTCACCACTGATGAGAACGGGGAGCAAACCTTAAACGTTAACTGAAATACTAAACCGAATAAGCGGTAACTGAAATTAATTGAAGGCTATAGTTAAGGTTATTTGATTAACCGTTTAATCACGTCTGGTCATGGTAAAAGATGTCTATTGGAATATATTATTTAGGGTTTTAGATACGAGCCCATAGGCCCGTTTTATTTCTATATATTGTAAGCTATTGAATGAAATAAATCAAGCATTTTATCAATCTTACATGGTATCAGAGCCAGCCTAGGCTCTATACCGTTTCCGCTGCATCACACAAATAAACAAAACCCTAGCCGTCACCACTTGAGAAAACCCTACAGGGCGGCGTGCCACCAATGTCACCGCCGCCCTGCCCGATTGTCGTTCATCTTCTTTCTTAATTTTCCATCCTTTTTATTTAATTACTGTTAGAAATAAATTATCAGTCTTGGTTCTTTAACATGTCTCCTCCTACCAACTATCTCTTGACCGCCGTCCGCTTCTTTTCAGATAGGCTCCTCTCATCGGACTAAAGGTCCGCCACCGGTCGTTGTTTGATCGGTTAGATCTACATATCTCTCCTCTCCCTTTTGTTGCCGCTTGACCACGGTCACCGGCCTTCACTATCTCTCTTTCTTAGATTTATGAATCTCTTGTCTTGATCTACGGATCTAAAAAACCGCCACCTGCTAGCCTCGAGACACCGTCGCACGACCACGGTCGCCGGTCAACCGATATGCTTCTCTTTCTAGCAGCCTTTCTCTTTTCTTTTTTTTTTCCGCTAGCCACGGCCGACAAAGATACCACCACTTGATTGATATCTTGCTTATTGTTTTTTATTATTACAGGAATCAACAAACAAAACTGAGGAAGTCGGTACGGGAGCTAAAGCCTAGTAATCCTAACAACAATTTTAGAGATCCATATGTTTTGCCACCGTGCAGCTTTGCAAACACCTTGAAGACTATGGATTCTTTTCTTGAAGATTATGGATTTTGGCAGAATTTTGGAATTACAAGTCGAGAACCGAGATCGAAGTTGATTTTTTGTTTTGTTTAATTATTATTATGTTTGTTTTCCAGTCCGAGTGTCCGATCTTCTCCCGCCCTGACTGCAGGGGAGTATTGGAATATATTATTTAGGGTTTTAGATACGAGCCCATAGGCCCGTTTTATTTCTAAATATTGTAAGCTATTGAATGAAATAAATCAAGCATTTTATCAATCTCACACCACTATTCCTATTTTTTTTTCTTTCTGTTTCGCGAGGTGCGTGCAAAAAAAAAAGAGTTCGTAACGGTATCTCGGGTTTTAATTCAAAGGTTTCCTGTCTATTCTGACCTTTTAATTCCCACAGTGTGATCTAATTGGCTGCATGTTTGTGTGTTTTGTTCAACAATTTCTAGCCACAAGTTTTCAAGTAATCCTTTGATGCTTGTTTGTTAAATTTCCTTCGATTAATTCTTCAAACTTATCTGCTACCTTTTTTTTCTTTCGTTCTAGATCACCACCATTCGTTTCTTTTCTAAGTGATTCGTTTCTTCAAACTTATCTACAATTCTTTTTATAATCAAAATTCTATTCATTTTTTTTTCAATCAACCGACTCACGAGTCGCATCATCAGTTCTGAAATAGCTATCCATACCACCCTTTTCTACTTGCACTCGTTTCTTTTCCTTTTTATCGGCTCCTATCGACGGACCAAGGTCCACCCACCAATCAAACAATCGATCTCTCTCTTCGATCTACGGATCTCAATTCTCTTAGGAAGGTCGTCGTCCACAGTGACCGGCCTTCGCCACCTCCTAGTGTTGACACACCGCCACACGACTATGGTCGTAGGGTGTCTCTGTGTCCTTCCTTTTATCTTTTTTTTTCTTTCCCACAACCTCTCTTTTATCCTTTCTTTTATCTTTTGTATTGTCATGACCAACAAAGATGACATTGCTGCTTTATTGGGATTTAGTGGATCTTGTTTATCATTTTGGGAATTAAGAAACAAAACCAAACATGGGGAACTTGTGGACCGAAATAAACTCAGTATTGAAGAGTACGAATATGTTTTTTTGGCAAAGAAGAAGATTGCAGAATATTGGACCAACAATTCAAGAACCGAGATTGAGACTAGTTTTTTTTATTTATTTTCCTTTTTGTTTTTATTTATGTTTTTTTCAGTCAAAGCGTCCGATTTTCAACCGCTTTGACTGCGGGGGAGTATTAGACCCTATTATTATTAGGTTTAATTAGGATAAGCCCACGGGATCAGTTAGGTTTCTTGGGTTCCCTAATTTATCTTTATATATTGCAACCCTATATTCAATGGAAATCAACCAATTCAGTATTTTATCATCTTACAATGTCCATTAACCGAAAGTTAACCGAACCATACCTGAAACAGTTAAGAGTTAAGACAGGCTTACATCAAGATGATATATATGTATATGGGACTATATATGAATTCGGTATATGTGTCCACATTCATTCTAAATTCTATGTTCATTATGATTTATGAGTAGTTCAGTACTGGAGTGTTTTAACACAAACAAGATGATAAACATATTTATCTTCAACTATACAATAAGAAAAACCATTCTACAGCACCCTTCTTTTACTTTGTTTACAAACATTGAGAAAGCTATGAATTATCTAATTTGTCTTGTTTTCTACAGTTCTACCAAAGCATACGAAAGAAAGTTCAAGGTCTTATGAAGTCGAAGGCCTCAATTTCTCAAACTAGTTATAATGCAACTTTTAAAGCTTTGTTATTGTTGAAAGGTTTAAACATTATATTTTAGTTCTATGGTATATTGGCTCAGTTGATGCCATTTCCGTTTGATGTCACCAAATTTTTATGTAATTCAAAATTCAGTTCAAACCTGCCTTGGTTAATTAACCGAAATTAACCAAGACTGAACCATAACCGATTAATCAAAACTAAGGTTCGGTTGTAGTTAAGGAAATTCCTTAGTTTAAGCTAGTAATTATGGTTATTATTACAGTTAAGGGTAAAACCAGACTGAATCGCGATTTGTACGCCCCTACTGATTAGCAAAGAATATGGGAGCCACAATATAAAATATGGTTATGGGTTGATGGACGAAAGTATTGTACGCTTGATACATAATACACAAGATGCTCTTTTTTCTTGGTTTCGTGGTCATTCTTCACATGTACTTCACTTACTTATAAATTGATCAGTTTAGGTCACTTTTATCTAAAACTAGTCGGATAGAATAAGAGTTAACAGGGAATGCATTAAAATGATTGTATCTGACAAAAGTCTTTTTCAATACATGACACGATCTCCAATTCAAGGCATTTCTTATATATAAAAAGTTCAAGAAATGGAAAAGTGTATTTGTACCAATGTTTTTATAACCGGACATCGAACCGGTCCACTGCATCGGTCCGACCGAATTTATGAACCGGACACTAAATAATATATATATATATATATATGTATATATGTATATATATACATAATTATATGATAACTTAGTACTTTGTATAAGAACAAAACCTAAAATAATTTAAAAGGTCATATTTGGACTTCAAACAATGTATTCAATTAAGTTTTGTTAACTCTTTAGTTCCTTGGTATTGATGCATCTTCACCTTCATGCTCAACATCACCAAATCTTTAAAATCCTTTACAACCTGCAAGCATATCTTCTCCACTTGAAGCATATCACCACAAACTATTCAATTTCACTTACAACCTTCAAGCAAATCGCCTTCAATGTTATTCAGTCAATACCCAATGATCTTCTCCTTCAATTTTTTCGGGTACGGTTATAGATCTAAAACATATTTCTCGTCACCTTCTTCTCTTCCCATCACAGCTTCGGTCGTCGGTTCAACACTGGGTCAGAATAGTTGATTAAAGGGGGAAAACAAACATTTAATGTCAGACCTGGTCCGACCTCTTTTACGCCGATTCTCCAGTCCGACCCCTAGTCCCCGGTTCGACCGGAGGTCTGCTGTAATAACGGTCTTTTCCATCAAACCGGACGGGTAAGAACTACGGCTCCCGGTTGGACCGGCTAGTCCGGTCCGAGTTTAACAACACTGATTTGTACACACCCTCTTTTCAACCCTATAAAATATGAACATTTTTTTAACCAAACTTGAAGTGTCATAGACCCGGATTGGACTATGATGGGAACAGTCGTAAGATCATCAACAACGAGTTTAAGGACCCAACACACACTGATGTGAGATAGCCTCACAAATAATATGAGAATGTGACCACGAGTACAAAAAAAAAAGAGATGTCTACATCAGTTGGTTACACAAAGTGGGGACCATACCTACTATGAAAAGGACATGTAACCATTCATTATAATTATCGATAATGACCTGAAAAAAAATGTAAGCTTGAATAATCTTATCCTCTCTCTCTCTCTCTCTCTCTCTCTCTCTCTCTCTCTGTTTCCCTGTCTCAAACTTACTCATATTTTCCTACTTTTTCTCATGTCGAAACGTGGCTACAAAGAGAAATCCGTATATGTGGCGAGGCCGACGACATTACATTATTGTAAGCCTAGTTTAGTATGAGAACCTAACAATACTCATATCACAACGTGGTTGAAGCATCGACCTTAGACCCTCAACATCCAGGTTCTTCTTCTTCATTGGCGCAATATGTATTAAGAATGAGTATTCATTTATTTTATGTTTTCTGAGGTTCACAAATAGCAATCTAGGATCTGAATACACCCCAATCACTTCCATAATAAGGGTCACAGTGGTGAGTATTGGTCACCTTGACATCTCCAATGCTAACACCAACGTTACAATGGCACCAATCTTTACCATCACTTCTACGTCAGGATTCTCGCAATCATTCCCAGGTCGGTAGCTACCCTGGAAATCATAGCATCCGATGGGCATACTATTCAATCAAATGTTTTAGAAGCAATCGGTGGAAGATAGATTGCAATCAAATTCTAAAACCAATTTTCAATCAATCATGACTTGATGAAAACTAAATCAAATAGAGTTATTCTTGAGTCTAAATTATAATTTAAGAAATTTTCCTTCCAAAAAACTAAGCTATGTAATTTTTAGATAGGTATAAGTCAGCCTAAACTAATTTATAAAAACTAATGTCAAAGTTAAATTTAGAACGAAAGTTTTAGGTTTTCTTACCACGTGTGTGGTTCAACGTGTCTACGTCTACTTTTTTATTTGGTTTAACAATCCGGGCACTCAATTAACGAGGGTTAATAGGGTTTTCTCCATGTTATTCTACAATAGAGTTGTTTTACATGCTAACCATTTGACTCTTGTTGTATAATGTAAGGGTTTTTTTTTTTTTTTTTTTTTTTTTGTCGATTAGGGTATGTACTTTTTAGATTCTTACTTTTGCTGATACATTACCTAGATCAGTTAGAGTTTCTCAAATGTTTTGGAGATTGGTGCCTTTGTTGAGAAAGATAATTTTTGGGTTAATGCTATTTTGGTGCGATTTTCACTTGTTTATTGAACTGGTTCAATTGTTTAGGGTTTAGTGGGTTTCTTACTTTGTGATAGACGTGCACAAATTGTTTCTCTTTTTTCAAATTGGTTCAGTTTTTTACCAGAACCAGTTTACGTTTTCAATGAGTGATCATCCGACATGATCCAAATCGATTAGGATCGGGCTTTAAACCGGTTTTTCAAAAAGAAATAATTTAAAAACAGTTTTTTTTATTGAAAATCGTTTTCTATAAAAAGTTTGGGTTTTAAACCAGTTTATGATGGTGGGATAGGCAACCGGAATACAAACCAACGGTCTGGTCAGGTTCAACCCGGTTTTTGCAACAACCATTTCTTTAAAAAAAACCAATTGGTTTTTTATCCCAATTTTTTTTTTCAAACCTAAATAGGGGTGTAAACGAGCCTAGCTCTAGCTTGACTAGACTCTATATTTGTTAAAAGTTTTTTTAGTTTCTTTTACATGGATCTTTTTATCGTTTTGACTTATTTATTATTTGCTTACGACATTACGCTTCGATCTAGATTTTGTGAGTTAACATGTTGCAACGTGCGTGCGTGGTTCAATATTTTTACGTAAATATTTTTTTGTTGTTTAACGGCCCTGTCACAACGCGCTGCTCCTAAGTTGACTTAGTTATTCTTTTCTTTGTTTTACGTTTTAGTCTAATTTTATGAGTTAACAAGCCACAACCCGCGTGTGTGGTTAAATGTTTTTACATCTAGTTTTTTGTTTGGTTTAAGAGCCTCGCCGCAAAGCAAAGGTCCTAAATAGGGGTTTAAACGAGCCTAGCCCGAGCTTGACTAGACTCTATTTGTGTTGAAGTTTTTTTTACGTGGGGTTTTTTTATCGTTTCGACTTTTGACCTATTTATTATTTTTTTTATGATGATGGATTACCCTTCGGTCTAGATTTTGCGAGTTAACATATTGCAATGTGCAAGTTTGGTTCAACGTTTTTCCTTTTATTTTTCTTTTTGTTGTCTAATGGACCCGTTGGAAAACTTTTGACTACCTGACTTATTTATTATTTTTTATGATAGTGTATTACGCTTCAGTCTATATTTTGTATGTGTGTATATATTTGATGTTTAAAGTCCCTGGCGGAGGACTTTTGACTTATTATTTTTTTATGATAATGTATTACACTTCGGATTAGATTTGGTTCAGCGTTTTTACGTGTGTGTATATATATATATATTTGATGTTTGAAGGCCCTGTTGGAAGACCTTTGACTTTCTGACTTATTTATTAATTTTGTATGATAATGCATTATGCTTCGGTCAAGATTTTGTGAGTTAACATGTTGCAATGTGCGTGTTTGGTTTTACGCGTATTTTTTTAATGTTTAAGGGTCCTGCTGCAATGCACTGGTCATAAGTCGATTGAGTTATTATTTTCTTTGTTTTACGTTTTGTTTATCAATGAATTTTACTATAATTTTATAAACAATAAATCTATAATATAAGTTTTTTATATATATTCATAAAAATATATGAATAATCATACATTGAAGAAAAGAAAAACAAATTTGATACCAATGAATTAGTTTTTCAGTCATTTCTCAAGGGTTACTACTTTCTAGGGGTTTCTGAGTTATTTTCCTCTTCCTCTGTGCACACAAGGTAACCATTTTGTCGATGTTTTGGCGCGATTCATGTTTATCAAAGTTGTTCCATTGTTTAGTGTGTTTCTCTGGTTCAATTCTTTTGTTTATGAACCTAGAGTTAGCTCCATTGTTTAGGATTTAGTGCGTTTTTCAATGTTTTGGTGTGTTCTTACATTTTTATCAAAGTAGTTCCATTTGTTTAGCGTTTAGTGTGTGTTTATCTAACTAGTTACATTGTTTAGGGTTCTCCTTGTTCTGATGTGATTCTTTCTTATTCAGGGTTTATTAATGTTTTCGATTTTGGATTCCTACTTGTTTTAATGTAGGGTTTAATGTGATTCTTACTTGTTTATGGAATGTTTGCTTGTTTTTCAAATAGTGAATATTGATATCCGAATCCGTATCCGAAATTTCGGATTTAGATGCGGATTATCCAACCGTTATCCGAATCTAAAAAAACCAAAAAAAAAAAAACAATTTCCTATTTATATTAAAACCAGACCAAACCTGCTTAATTCAAATATTCAAACTAGCATAAACATTCAAAACAATTCAAAGTTTCCAACCACAAATATTCAAAACAATTCAAAGTATCAAATTCAAACAAATACAAAGATAAATTAGATGAAATCAATGCCTTAATCAATGGATCCAACTCTATGTGATTTTATACGTTGTACTATCAAATTACAGAAGCCAATAATAAGTAATACCCATAATATAGTTATGATTTTATACTCGTAAATAGAAAAGAAAAAACGAAAGGATTTGTCCATGGTTTTATATTTGGAAACAAACAAAAGGATTTGTTTATGGTTGATGGCTTTATATTTGTCGATGGTCGATGGTCGATGATCGGTAACGAAACAAAAAAAAACTTACAGATCTATTCGATGGTCGGAAGTCGGGACGATGGAGGGTGCTTGCTTGTTGGTGGGAGGATAAGTCAGACAAGAATAGGATGGAGGCGCCTGGGGGACGAGGAGCGGAGGGAGGTGATATTTGTTATTAGGGTTAGGGCTAGAATGGGGATAAAACTTTGTGTATATATATATATATATGTATATATTTATTTATTTATTTTTAAGATTTCGGATTCGTATATTTTGGATATCCGAAAAATTTGCAAAAGTCTTATCCGAATCCGAAACTTCGGATACAGATTGTCGGATATTTTAGATTCGAATTCGGATTCGGATGTTTTTGAACGCCCTATTGGAAGACCTTTGACTTTCTGACTTATTTATTATTTTTGTATGATAATGCATTATGCTTCGGTCAAGATTTTGTGAGTTAACATGTTGCAATGTGCGTGTTTGGTTTTACGCGTATTTTTTTTAATGTTTAAGGGTCATGCTGCAATAGACTGGTCATAAGTCGATTGAGTTATTCTTTTCTTTGTTTTACGTTTTGTTGATCAATGAATTTTACTATAATTTTGTAAACAATAAATCTATAATATAAGTTTTTTTATATATATTCATAAAAATATATGAATAATCATACATTGTAAAAATGAAAAACAAATTTGATACCAATGGATTAGTTTTTCGGTCATTTCTCAAGGGTTACTACATTCTAGGGGTTTCTAAGTTACTTTCCTCTTCCTCTGTGCACACAAGGTAACCATTTTGTCGATGTTTTGGTTCGATTCTTGTTTATCAAAGTTGTTCCATTGTTTAGTGTGTTTCTTTGGTTCAATTCTTTTGTTTATGAACCTAGAGTTAGCTCCATTGTTTAGGATTTAGTACGTTTTTCAATGTTTTGGTGTGTTCTTACATTTTTATCATAGTAGTTCCATTTGTTTAGCGTTTAGTGCGTGTTTATCTAACTAGTTACATTGTTTAGGGTTTGGTGCGTTATGTTTTGGTGCGATTTTTAATTGTTTAACGAACCATATCCATTGCTTAGGGTTCTCATTGTTCTGATGTGATTCTTTCTTATTCAGGGTTTATTAATGTTTTCGATTTTGGATTCCTACTTGTTTTAATGTAGGGTTTAATGTGATTCTTACTTGTTTATGGAATGTTTGCTTGTTTTTCAAATAGTGAATATTGATATCCGAATCCGTATCTGAAATTTCGGATTTAGATGCGGATTATCCAACGGTTATCAGAATCTAAAAAAACAAAAAAAAAAACAATTTCCTATTTATATTAAAACCAGACCAAACCTGCTTAATTCAAAGATTCAAACTAGCATAAACATTCAAAAAAATTCAAAGTTTCCAACCACAAACATTCAAAACAATTTAAAGTATCAAATTCAAACAAATATAAAGCTAAATCAGATGAAAACAATGCCTTAATCAATGGATCCAACTCTATGTGATTTTATACGCTGTACTATCAAATTACAGAAGCCAATAATAAGTAATACCCATAATATAGTTATGATTTTATACTCGTAAATAGAAAAGAAAAAACGAAAGGATTTGTCCATGGTTTTATATTTGGAAACAAACGAAAGGATTTGTTTATGGTTGATGGCTTTATATTTGTCGATGGTCGATGATCGGTAACGAAACAAAAAAAAACTTACAGATCTATTCGATGGTCGGAAGTCGGGACGATGGAGGGTGCTTGCTTGTTGGTGGGATAATAAGTCAGACAAGAATAGGATGGAGGCGCCTGGAGGGGACGAGGAGCGGAGGGAGGTGATATTTGTTATTAGGGTTAGGGCTAGAATGAGGATAAAACTTTGTGTATATAATTATATATATGTGTATATATTTATTTATTTATTTTTAAGATTTCGGATTCGGATATTTTGGATATCCGAAAATTTGCAAAAGTCTTATCCGAATCCGAAACTTTGGATACAGATCGTCGGATATTTCAGATTCGAATTCGAATTCGGATGTTTTTAACGCCATATCTAATGTTATTTTGTGATTTTGTTGTAGGCATGGATGATCCATCTGTCAATTTGGGAGACATCAAGTCTTGGGTGGATACGCTTCCTCCTATTGGATCACTTAATGGCATAAGAAAATACTGCAAACCAACTTTCCACTGTAGTAAACCAAGGAAATGATGCAAACCAACCTCCCACTGCAGCAAACCAAGCTGCTGTAACAAACCAACCTTCAAATTTAGGGGAATATGAACTCTTAAACGAGTATAATCTGGAGTACGAAAATTAGTCTGTTGCGGGTGCTGGGGCTAAGGGGAAAACCAAAATCAAGACCACTTTGACCCCCTTGAGGACCTAGAGGAGGGCGACGTTCTTACTTTGAATTCAACCGCTGTTCTTAATCTTTAAGATCAACTTTTTGATGATATCGGCAGCGTTGATGTTGTTTTTGCGAAGGTGGAAAGATAGGGGCGCGGTTGTCCATATCGCCACCTTTTGTACCACCTCCGCGCTTGGCCGGTCCACTTTTGAGACCAAGAATCATGCCTTCAACACTGAATTTTGTGGATGCCATGCAAAGGATACAACAAGCCATGCTAGTGTTGAACGGTCTAGCGTTGGTCGCTAGCATCAATCACTCTCTTGCAATTATGGATACAAGTTTTCAAAAGCTAGCACAACGCACTGGCTTTAGTGGTTAAGCCCATCCAAGGACATATGAGTCGCTTTTAGATTATCTTGGTCATACTATGCGCAAGTTAGAGAGCATGCAGACAATACGGTTTTTATTTTTATTTTTTTGACATGTTATAATTGAATTTTATGTGTGTGTGTGTGTTTTTGTTTTTGGAAAACTAACTCTTTTTTGTGATAGTTTCAAAAGCAGTTTTGAGCACAAAATTGGAGGCGTCTGCATTCCAAGAATGGCCTAAATTTGGAAATCAAACCACAATGGCAATTGTGGTTAATTAACGAACAGGTTTTAATGCATTGATGTATTGCAGGAAAAACATTACTTTTCTTCATCTCCGGCGAGAGGTCGCCATGGTTTGCAATACTGAATTGGGTTCGTTCTCTATGTGGGATAACGGAAATGAATACACGTTTCTTGGATGTCAGATTATGTGGGATGCCTGCAACTTTCTTTATGATCAGTCTAATATGTTTGCGCTTGACTTATTACAACAACAAGCCATGCTAGTGTTGAATGGTCAAGCGTTGGTCGCTAGCATCAGTCACTCTCTTTCAATTATGGATACAAGTTTTCAAATGCTAGCACAACGCACTGGCTTTAGAGGTCGACGCCACAAAAGGACATATGAGTCTCTTTTAGATTACCTTGGTCATACTATGCCGCAAGTTAGAGAGCAGGCAGGCAGTACGGTTTTTATTTTATTTTTTGACATGTTATAATTGAAATTTATGTTCGTGTGTTTTGGAAAACTAACTCTTTTTTTGTGATAGTTTTCAAAGCGGTTTTTAGAACAAGATTGGAGGCGCGCCTGTATTCCAAGAATGGCCTAAATCTGATCGAAAAGCTTTGTTACTGTTGAAAGGTTTAAACATTATATTTTAGTTCTATGGTATATTGGCTTAGTTGATGCCATTTCCGTTTGATGTCACCAAATTTTTATGTAATTCAAAATTCAGTTCAAACTTGGCTTGGTTAATTAACTGAAATTAACAAAGACTAAACCATAACCGATTAATCAAAACTAAGGTTCGGTTGTAGTTAAGGAAATTCCTTCGTCGAAGCGAGTAGTTATGGTTATTATTATAGTTAAGGGTAAAACCAGCCTGAATCGCGATTTGTACACCACCACTGATTAGCAAAGAATATGGGAGCCACCATATAAAATATGGTTATGGGTTGATGGACAAAAGTTTTGTACGCTTGATACATATGATGCTCTTTTTTTCTTGGTTTCGTGGTCATTCTTCAGATGTACTTCACTCCTTTCATATATTCAGTACTGGATGTCGAATTCAACCCACTTAGTCACTCTTATCTAAAACTAGTCAAATAAGAATAAGAGTTAACATGGAATGCATCAAAAGGATTGCAGGTCGACAAAAGTCTTTTTCAATACATGATACGATCACCAATTCAAAGCATTTCTTATATATAAAAAGTTAAAAAAATGGAAAAGTGTATTTGTACCAATGTTTTTATAACCGGACGTCGAACATGTCTTCTTACCGGTCCACTGGTCTGACCGGATTTATGAACCGGACACTAAATATTATATATATACACATATTTATATAGTAACTTAGCACTTTGTATAAGAACTAAAGCTAAAATACTTTGAAAGGTCATATTTGGACTTCAAACAATGTATTCAATTAAGTTTTGTTTAACACTTTAGTTCCTTGGTGTTGATGCATCTTCACCTTCATGCCCAACATCACCAAACCTTTAAAATTCCTAAAACCTGCAAGCATATCTTCTCCACTTGAAGCATATCACCACCAACTATTCAATTTCACTTACAACCTTCAAGAACATCTCCTTCAATGTTATTCAGTCAACACCCACTTATCTTCTCCTTCAATGTTTTCCGGTACGGTTATAGATCTAAAACATATTTCTCGTCACCTTCTTTATCTTCCCATCCCAGCTTCGGTCATGAGTTCAACATTGGGTCAGATTAGTTGATTAAAGGGGAAAACAAACATTCAAAGTTAGACCCGGTCCGACCTCTTTTACGTCGGTTCTCCGGTCCGACCCCCGGTTCGACCAGGAGGTCTGCTGTAATAACGGTCTTGTCCATCAAACCGGACCGGTAAGAACTACGGCTTCCGATCCGATCGGTTGGACTGGCCGGTCCGGTCCAGGTTTAACAACACTGATTTGTACACAGCCTCTTTTCAACCCTGTAAAATATGAACTTTTTTTTAACCAAACTAGAAGTGTCATAGACCCGGATCCGACAATGATGGGAACAGGCGTAAGATCATCAAAAACGAGTTTAAGGACCCGACACACACTGATGTGGGATAACCTCACAAATAATATGAGAATGTGACCACTAATACAGAAAAAAAAAGAGATGTCAACATCAGTTGGTTACACCAAGTGGGGACCATACCTACTATGAAAATGACATGTAACCATTCATTATAATTATCGATGATGGCTTGAAAGAAAATTTAAGCTTGAACAATCTCATCTTTTTTTCTCTCTCTCTCCCTGTCTCAAACTTACTCATATTTTCCTACCTTTACTCATGTAGAAACGTGGCTACAAAGAGAAATCCGTATCTGTGGCGAGACCGAAAACGTTACAGTTTTGTAAACCCAGTTTAGTATGAGAATCTATCAATACTCATATCACAACGCGATTGAGGCATCGACCCTAGACCCTCAACATCCAGGTCTTGCTTCTTCATTGGCACAATATGTATTAAGAACGAGCATTTATATATTTTATGTTTTCTAAGGTTCATAAATAGGAATCTAGGGTCTGAAAACACCCCAATCACTTCCATAATAAGGGTCACGGTGGTGGGTTTTGGTCACCTTGAGTCCTTGACATCTCCAATGCTAGCATTAACTGATAGAGACCCATGAGTGGGTGAACCTCTAAGAATTAATAGAAAAGAACAAGATAATTTGCTACCACTTTTTTCATACCATTCTCATACTAAAGTACAATACTTATATAGAAATGGAAAATGCTAAACAAAAGGGAAACGTGGATGCATGCTATAAAAGTGGAGATGTGGGTAAACATGGTCCACTACATTAACCTACTAAAGTAAACATGGATGGATGGGAAACGTGGGATGCATGGACACAAATATAACATGGAAAATAATAAACTAAGGTTGCAGCTTTAGTTGGTAACTGTTGACCCGTATCACCAACGTTACAATGGTACCAATCTTTATGATCAGTCTAATATGTTTGCGCTTGACTTATTACAACAACAAGCCATGCTAGTGTTGAATGGTCAAGCGTTGGTCGCTAGCATCAATCATTCTCTTGCAATTATGGATACAAGTTTTCAAATGCTAGCACAACGCACTGGCTTTAGAGGTCGACGCCACCTAAAGACATATGAGTCTCTTTTAGATTACCTTTGTCATACTATGCCGCAAGTTAGAGAGCATGCAGACAGTACGGTTTTTATTTTTATTTTTTGACATGTTATAATTGAATTTTATGTGTGTGTTTTTTCTAAAACTAACTCTTTTTATTGTGATAGTTTCCCAAGCGGTTTTTAGAACAAGATTGGAGGCGTCTGTATTCCAAGAATGACCTAAATCTGGAAATCAAACCTCAATGCCAATTGTGGTTAATTACTGAACAGGTTTTCATGCATTGATGTATTACAGAAAAAACATTACTTTTCTTCATCTCTGGCCAGAGGTCGCTGCGGTTTGCAATACTGAATTGGATTCGTTCTCTATGCGGTACAATGGAAATGAATACACGTTTCATGGAAATCAGATTATGTGGGATGCCTGCAACCTTCTTTATGATCAGTCTAATATGTTTATGCTTGACCTATTACAACAACAAGCCATGCTAGTGTTGAATGGTTAAGCGTTGGTTGCTAGCATCAATCACTCTATTGCAATTATGGATACAAGTTTTCAAATGCTAGCATAACGCCCTGGTTTTAGAGGTCGACGCCACCCAAGGACAGATGAGTCTCTTTTAGACTACCTTGGCCATACTATGCCGCAAGTTATAGAACATGCAGACAGTACGTATTTATTTTTATTTTTTTGACATGTTATAATTGAAATTTATATGTGTTTTTTTGGAAAACTAACTCTTTTTTGTGTGATAGTTTCCAAAATGGTTTTTAGAACAAGATTCGAGGCGTTTGTATTCCAAGAATGGCCTAAATCTGGAAATCAAAGCACAATGCCAATTGTGGTTAATTACCGAACAGGTTTTCATGCATTGATGTATTGTACGAAAAACATTACTTTTCTTCATCTTTGGCAAGAGGTCGCCGCTGTTTGCAATACTGAATTGGATTCAATTTCTATGTGGTACAACAACGGAAATGAATACACATTTCTTGAAAATCAGATTATGTGGGATGCTTGTAACCTTCTTTATGATCAGTCTAATATGTTTAAGCTTGACCTATTACAACAACAACAACAACCATACCCAGTAGATCCCACGAATGGCATAGCCATTCGTAGGGTCTGGGGAGGGTGGGATGTAGACAAACCTTACATCAACCCGAATTGACAGACAGGCTACTTCCAAAGAGACCCCGGCTCAAAACAAAATTAACAATTGGAAACAAACTAGACTAGAAATACCACAACAACGCAATAACATAACAGGTGGTGATAAAATAATATAGAAAATATAGATAAATATGCATCATAAAACATAATAATATATACACAAGTATACCATCATAAACATTTATTTAGCTGCTATAAGGTTATCCTATGCAATGTCCACTTAGAGTGTAGTAAAAGTACACCTATAACACAAAGCAAAGACCCAACTATTTCATCCTTTAAAGTCTTTAACCTTAATCCTACGTCTCCACAAACTCCTATCAAAGATCACATCCTCAAAAAGGTGCATCTTTATCAAATCTTGCCTGATGCGCTCATCCCAAGTCAAATTAAGCCTTCCCTTACTCCGCTTCTCCTCCACAATGAGGGTCTCCACTGCTCGAACTGGCTTCGTTGTCAACCTCCTCTTCACATGTCAAAATCCTCTATTAGTGGCAAGCAATTGATTACTGCCTTCATTTGATGAGTGACTTTGGTGAAACCAAAGGCACCTTATAACCTCAATGTTGAAACCATCTCCCCGCTACCAAAATCACATATTGATGCCCAGCTGATCCAAACTGGTCCGATCCCATGAAAACTGAATACACGGCTTTAATAGATAATCACACGTGGAATCTTGTGCCTCGGCATCCTGATTCCCATATTATCCGGTGTATGTGGCTCTTTGCCACAAGTTTCTTGCTAATGGTACATTAGAAAGATATAAGGCTCGTCTTGTGGTAAATGGAAAATCTCAACAAGTTGGCATTGATTGTGATGAGACTTTTAGTCCGGTAGTTAAACCAACTACCATTCGCACCGTTCTTAGCCTAGCTGTTTCTAGATCTTGGCTTATACATCAGCTAGATGTTAAGAACACATTTTTACACGGGACCTTAACAAAACAGTGTACATGTTTCAACCACCAGGATTTACAGATCAACGTAATCCCAAGTTTGTGTGCAGGTTAAATAAATCGCTATATGGGCTTAAACAGGCACCTCGGGCATGGTACCATAGGTTCGCAACTTACATCATTCGCTGTGGATTTCAGACATCCACATATGACAGCTCGTTGTTTATATACAAAAAGGGCACCGACATAGCTTATCTCCTTTTATATGTGGACGACATTGTTCTCATTGCATCTAATGATCGTCTATTACATCATTTTATTACAGCTATGTCTCGAGAATTTTCTATGACTGATCTTGGCAGGTTACATCATTTCTTGGGAATTGAAGTAACTCACAATTCTGGGGGGTCTTTTTCTATCACAGCGTGCCTACATACAAGACATTCTGAGTAGAGCGAAAATGGACAACTGCAAGCCTTGTCACACGCCTGCTGACACCCATTCAAAAACTCAGTGCTTCGGATGGTGCACCTCTTTCAGATGGGACTTTGTATCGCAGTCTTGCAGGCACTTTACAATACCTTACTTTCACCCGTCTAGACATCTCTTACGCTGTACAGCAAGTATGCCTCTTCATGCACGCCCCAAGGGAGTCACATTTTGCCTACCTCAAGCGCATACTTCGCTATCTTAAAGGCACTACTGATCATGGTTTGCACTTATCCCCTTCCAAGACAACAAATCTCACTGCTTAGTCTGATGCTGATTGGGGTGGATGCCCAGACACCCGACGCTCCACGTCTGGTTACTGTGTTTTTCTCGGGGACAACTTAGTTTCATGGTCCTCCAAACGTCAGCCCACCATCTCTCACTCCAGTGCTGAAGCAGAATACCGAGGGGTCGCCAACACTACAGCTGAATTATCTTGGATTCGAAACCTCCTCCTTGAGCTCCATCTGCCAGTTACCCATGCGTCGATAATTTATTGTGACAATATTTCAGTTATGTACTTGTCCCAAAATCCGGTTCAACATCAACGCACCAAGCACGTCGAAATTGATATTCATTTTGTTAGAGAAAAAGTTCGTCTTGGTGTTGTTTGGGTTTTACATGTTCCAACAGAATACCAATACGCCGACATTTTCACGAAAGGTCTCCCACGCCTTCTCTTTGAACGCTTCAAGTCCAGTCTTTGCATCCGGCCGGCTACTGCTTCGACTGCGGAGGGCTATTAGCGGAAAGTATTTTAGAGTTATTGTAATTTATTTGTAATTGATTGTAACATAATTCTCTGCTGAAATCATGGGGATTTACCTCCTATGATATCTCCTTGTACTCCTGTATATATACTCGATTATAATCAATAGAAAGGCATTCAAGCTTACCAAATAACAGAAAGAACATTTGGAAAATAAACCATGTCAGTTTTGCGTCAAAAATACAAGATGTGTCCTCAGAAATTGAACAAAATCTCTGCTTAAAAGTTGAAACAAGCCAAAGGCATTATAGCCCAGCGGCATCTTGGTGGTGAGATAAGACTTAGGGACCATAAGGTCCTGGGTTCGAATCTCACAAAGGGGGTTTTCTCATAATTATGAGTTTCCTCCTGAATTGGTGACTTGGTGGTGGAATATGATCGCGTGGCAACATTGGTGGCACGATGATACTCCAATGTTCCGTGAGTGATTTCAATTTGTTGGTCGTTCAAAAAAAAGTTGAAATAAAGAGAGTGTATACCCTTGTTGTAGTTATCTTTGTTATGAAAGTAATAGCAATATCTTGTATCTTTAGTAAATTGCTTAATTATAGGAAAGTTTGTTGTATTTCCTTTATTATTGATAATCTTTGTAATTATATAATGACCTATTGGTTAATGAGAAAGATCATTCAGTAAATATTTTCCCTCTATTATGGTATCAAGTCTCCGATCCATTCCCTCCTTGATCGACCGCCGGCCCTAAACCACCACTCTTCCGCCGCCCACCCTACTGTCTTACCTCCCTCTTCACCTCCTTTTTCCTTCTCAGCAACCCTCCTAATACCCTCTGCTTTCGTCTGTCTCCCATGGATATCAAAATCCATCCGGCTATGGCGGTCACTAACATCAAGAATGTCATTCCTCTCATTCTTGAGGATGAATCCTCCCACTACTCTACCTGGACAGCCCTCTTTGAGGTTCACTGTCGAGTTTATCAGGTCTACGAGCACCTGCAGCCTCGTCCCCTTGCTGCTGACCCACCTGGTTCGTCGTCCGATGCGGACGCAGCCAAGGCTCTTGCCGCCAAGGCTGAGGCCGATGCTCTCTGGGCACGCCTTGACGCCTTGGTTCTGCAGTGGATCTATGGTACGATCTCCAAACCCCTCCTTCACATAATTCTTGTCCCCGGTCAAACGGCCTATGAAGCATGGCTTGCCATCGCTGAGCACTTTAATGACAACAAAACCGCTCGCCAAATCCACCTTCAACAACAATTCTCCAACATTCATCTTGAAGCCTTCCCGAATATGGCCGCGTATTGTCAACAAGTAAAGCACCTAGCGGATCAGTTAAACAGCGTCGGGGCGCCGGTTGATAACCAACGTCTCGTCACTCAACTCCTCGCGGGTCTCACCGAGGCCTACGAGAGCATCTCCACTGTTCTGCAGAACCGTGACCCCCTGCCACCCTTCTCTGAGTGTCGCTCCCGCCTCACTATGGCTGAATCTACAAAGAAGAACCTTTCTGCTCGCGCCGCTGTCACCGCTGCCACTGCCCTCGCAGCCACCACCGTGTCCCACCCTTCACCAGCCACTGCTGCGTCTGCTTCTTCTCAGCAGCGGCCCCGCGGAAAAAGCCGGGGCAGGGGCTGTCCAGCAGCCAACTCCAACCGGGGCAGCCGGTCCTTCAGCGCTCAGCCACAACACCCTTACATTGTGTTTCCAAACTCATGGGCAGCCAATCAGTGGAGTTCACTTATGCAGGGACAGGGACAGCAGCCCGTTTGGTCGTCTCACACAGCCGCACCACCTTGTCCGTACCCATCTACCAATCGGACTAACAATAACTCTGCAGGTATACTTGGGGCTGCTCCTGAACAGGCTTACACGGCGACTTTATCACCCACGGACATTCAACAGGCGCTCTATGCCTTGTCCCTCAGCCAGCCGGACCCACATGGCGTTATGGACACCGGGGCATCGGGTCACATGAAAACACCTCAAGGTAACAACTTCCCGTCTTCTTTTAATACTTGCACTAACAAGTTTATTGTCGTTGGTAATGGTATGACCATTCCCGTGATTGGCCAAGGCAACTTAACCTTACCACCTCCCTTCCCGCCCTTTAAATTAAATAATGTCCTCTACGCCCCAAACCTTGTAAAGAACCTCATTTCTGTCCGAAAACTTACCACTGATAATTTATTATCCATTGAATTTGACCCTTTCGGTTTTACTGTGAAGGATCTCAAGACCAAGGCCCACCTCCTGCGATGCAATAGTTTGGGGGATCTCTACCCACTGACAGCACCACTTCCTTCCACTTCAACCTCTACTGCTTTGGTGGCCACCACTCAAGACCGTTGGCATCAACGACTTGGGCACCCGAGCTTCTCCACTTTGCATTCGTTACCTTTATCTGTTTCTAGTTCATCTAATAAACATGACAAAACTTTATGTCAAGCTTGTGTTTTTGGCAAAAGTGTGCGTATGCCATTTTTTGATTCATGTAATCGTACTTATTTACCGTTTGATATAATTCACAGTGATTTGTGGACATCTCCCGTGCCTAGCACCGGGGGTCACCGTTACTATGTTTTGTTTTTAGATGATTTCAGTAACTTTCTTTGGACTTTTCCCCTCACAAACAAATCCAATGTCTTTTCCATTTTTACCATCTTTAACAATTACATAACAACCCAATTTAACCGTAAAATAAAACAATTTCAATGTGACAATGGCAAGGAATACGACAATAATTCGTTCCACAACTTTTGTCGTCTCCATGGCATGCACTTCCGTTTTTCTTGCCCCTACACCTCCTCCCAAAACGGCAAGGCGGAGCGTAAAATTCGGACTATTAACAATATGGTTCGTTCGCTTCTAGCCCAATCCTCCTTGCCACCATCCTTTTGGCATCACGCACTTGAAACCGCCACCTACCTCCTCAACATAATCCCCAACAAACACACTCAATTTCTCTCCCCCACTTCCCGCCTTTATAACTGTGAGCCTACATACGAACACCTCCGAGTGTTCGGGTGTCTTTGCTACCCTTTACTCCCCTCCACCACCATACACAAGCTAGCCAACCGCTCCAAACCATGTGTCTTTCTCGGTTACCCGCCTAATCATCGCGGTTACCGTTGTTTGGACCTCACCACCAACTCCCTATTCGTCTCTCGTCACGTACAATTCGAGGAGACCATCTTCCCCTTTTCTACCACCCAACCCCCTCAACCCGACTCCTATGATTTCCTTGATAGTGGTTTGAATCCCCTTATGTGGACCCATATTCAACCCACTCCTCCCTCACCACCCACTACCCGGCCCACTCAACCAGGCCCAACCACTCGGCCCACACCCACTCCACAACCTGCCCCAACCCAGCCGATAACTTATTCCCGGCGCCCTAGACCAGGCCCAACTGGCCCAACACCTTCGGACTCAGGCCCATTACCTACTCCACTCACTTCGGCCCCTCCTACATCTCCACCACCCACCTCCTGTCCGACTCCCACTTCCCCAGCCCAAACCACCACAGCCCCACCTATGCCTACCCCACCACCACCGCCTCGTACCATGCGCACTCGCGCCATGGACGGCATAACCAAACCAAAGCACCATTTTAACCTACACACTACCACCATCGTACCTATCCCCAAGTCCCCACAGGTTGCCTTGTCCTCGCCCGAATGGCTCAACGCCATGACCAACGAGTTTAGTGCACTTATTAAAAATGAGACTTGGGAGTTAGTTCCTCGTCATCCTGACATGAATATTATACGATGTATGTGGCTCTTTAAACATAAGTTCCGTTCTGATGGTAGCTTGGAGAGGTATAAGGCTCGACTGGTTTGTGATGGTCGTAGCCAACAGGTGGGCATAGACTGTGGTGACACCTTCAGTCCGGTTGTTAAACCGGCAACGATTCGTCTCATTCTTACATTGGCTCTCTCCCGCTCTTGGGCGATAAACCAATTGGATGTCACCAATGCATTTCTCCACGGTAATTTGGAGGAGACGGTTTATATGCATCAGCCCATGGGGTTCCGTGACTCTCGTTTTCCGGGCCATGTTTGCAAGCTGCGGAAATCTCTATATGGCTTAAAGCAGGCTCCGAGAGCCTGGTACCAGCGGTTTACTGACTTTGTTTTACTGCAGGGGTTCAGACAAAGCAAATCCGACAACTCGCTGTTCATCTATCATCATGGTTCGGACACTGCCTACCTTCTACTTTATGTAGATGACATCATCCTCACCACCTCGTCCGATGCGCTCCGTGGCCGAATCATGCGCTCATTATCTGGAGAGTTTGCCATGAAGGACTTGGGTCCCTTATCTCATTTTTTAGGTATCTCTGTTACCAGGACAGGGGACACCATGTTTTTATCGCAGCATAATTATGCCAGGGACATCATACACCGGGCCGCCATGGATTCCTGCAATCCAGTTGCTACTCCAGTTGACACAGGTTCCAAGCTCAGTGCTCATTCCTCTGCTCCGTTTCACGATCCCACCACCTATCGCAGTTTGGCAGGGGCTCTTCAGTACCTCACTTTCACGCGGCCGGATATATCCTATGCTGTTCAGCAGATATGCATGCACATGCACGCTCCATCTGAGGATCATTGGAACGCTTTGAAGCGTATTCTCCGCTATGTACAGGGAACCTCCGACTACGGGCTTCATCTTCATCCTGCTTCTCATATTTCTCTTCGTACATATACTGACGCTGACTGGGCAGGCTGTCCCGACACCCGCCGTTCTACTTCTGGTTATTGTGTCTACCTCGGCGACAACTTAGTCTCTTGGTCCTCTAAACGCCAGCCCACAGTCTCGCGCTCCAGCGCCGAAGCAGAGTACAGAGGGGTTGCCAATGTTGTCTCGGAAATCTGCTGGATTCGTAACCTGATGCTTGAGCTGAATCAACCTCTACTCAAGGCCACTCTCGTCTACTGTGACAATGTCAGCGCCATTTATCTCTCGGGGAACCCGGTTCAGCATCAGCGGACCAAACACATCGAGCTGGATATTCACTTCGTTAGAGAGCAGGTACAACGGGGGTGTGTTCGTGTCTTGCATGTTCCTTCTCGCTACCAAGTTGCGGATGTCTTCACCAAAGGCTTGCCTCGAGTACTGTTTGATGATTTTCGTTCCAGTCTCAACGTTCGTCAGCCTCCCGATTCGACTGCGGGGGTGTAATAGCAATATCTTGTATCTTTAGTAAATTGCTTAATTATAGGAAAGTTTGTTGTATTTCCTTTATTATTGATAATCTTTGTAATTATATAATGACCTATTGGTTAATGAGAAAGATCATTCAGTAAATATTTTCCCTCTATTAGAAAGATTTAGCAAACTATGCATGCAATAGATTGTAACTGTTGCTCTAGTGATCTTAGTGTTGATTGTTTAGCACTATCTTGTAGTTGCATATAAATTCATGTGATTTGCCAATTTAACCAAAAAAAAATCATATATATCAGGCTTTTAAGCAGTGCAAGATAGTAGGATGTGGATCAGCTGTACCTCATCTCAAGATTTCTAATGATGATCTTGCTAGAACTGGAATTCGCAACCACCGGATTCTTACAGGTTAATATCATTTTCAATTTTTATTAATATTCCTATGGCATCAGTCATACATGCATATATGGCTGTAATCTGATACGATCCGACCAAGCCTCTAACATAATCTGATGTGATCAACCACATGAAATGAAAATTTGAGGGGTCTGGCTGCAGAAGCCAGAAGCTGCACAAAAAGCACTTGAAATGGCAGAATTCAAACCCGATGACGTTGATCTTATCTTGTTGTGTACATCAACCCCAGAAGATCTATTTAGTGGTGCTTCGCAGGTTGAACTTGAATACTTGATGACTTGGATTGTTTTCTTGAAACTAATATCATATAGCTTTTTTGTTCTTCACTGTGTTATTCTTTTTGGGAATGTCCCTGGAATCCTTCTACTGATGCTTATTCATTGTTCATATTTTAGATTAAAAAAGCACTTAGATGTTAAGGAAATCCACTAGCTTTTGACATTACAACTGCTTGTAGCGGATTTGTATTGAGCCTCATATCCGCTTCATGTTATATCTGATGTAGATTTTTTTATAACAATGTTTCTTCAAGGTCTGTTTTCCTTGATTATTGCGTAAAAAGGCAAGTAACTTAGGTTAATCCATACAGGTCAAATGATATGTGCCAGTAAGTTTGACCATGTTGACTTTTCTTTTCAGGCGGTGTTATAAGAATGTACTTGTGATTGGCGCAGATTCGCTATCTCGTTATGTTGATTGGACTGATAGAGGGACATGCATTCTCTTTGGTGATGCTGCTGCTGCTGCCATTTTGGCACATATATCATAGTTATATAGAAGTTGTTTATATTGAGTTGGCTCCATATGTTTTTGCTATTGTGAGTACTAAAAACCGGCGTAAAAAAATATTGAAATACACTTACATAATGAACTCGTTATTTGACAACTGCGTAGCAAAGATTATGATGCCCACAATATAAAAGATGGTTAATGGTGGAAAATAGTGTATATCTAATACATATGGAGCATCTTTCTTTCTCGGTTTTGCAGTCATCCTCTATGTACTTCTTTGTTTTCGGTCATTCAACAGTAGGTGTCAGTTTCGACCATTTACTAATGAATGGGTCAATTTGGGTTGCTTTTATCTCAAACATGTCAAATAGGAAAAGTGAGCTATATGGGAAATGGGTCAAAAGGATTGAAAGCCGGACAAAAATTCCTTTTTAGTGCATATCCTAAATCTTTTGATCTAAAGATGAAAGATAAAGATACAGATTATTATGGTCATAAATCATAATTTTACAATTATAATTTTAATTGTATGTGGGTCTGGCCTGTTTAAACCATACTCAAAAGAGGACCTTTTAAAATAAAACTCATTTAAAATTTTGACCCGTTGCCTAACGTCCCAACCTGCCATCTTGCCACCTCTGTTCAACACCGTTGTTTTCCAGGTCCCATTTACAGTGTGTAGGACTGTAGGAATATGCAGGGTCTGTTAAACTGTTTACATGACCTAAAGAAACATAAATAAGGAGATACTTGTACATTGTTTTGTATATTTAGCAATCGCGCACAGCATGTTTGCATGCCACTAATATCTTGCATTTTACGCAGGCATGTGATAGCGAAGAGGTCGGTTTATTTGGTTTTGACTTGCACAGTGATGGTGATGACAACAGGTTTGTATAATATCTTCAGAAATGATGGTTTCCACTTTCCATTCACTGTCAGATATTATAAAAAAATGTTAAGAAACTTTTTATAAATTCTCCTCCCCAAACCGTTTGTATTTTTCTTGTATAGAAATGAATGGAACTGAAGTGTTCCGGTTTGCTGTTAACGTTGTGCCTCAGACCATTAAGGCTTCACTAGCCAAGGCTGGTCTTAACTGTTCACATATAGACCGCTGACCGGCTATTTCTTCATCAGGTATGATACAAAAAATTTCATGGGTCCCACCCACGGTTTTCTCAAATTATAGGTGACAAAATGGGTGGGTTGGGTAACAAGTCGAAACAGGTTGAGAAAAAAAGGATTAAGTTTTGTAATGGACTAGACGCTAGGTTGGGTTGGCCCGAAAAACTCTCTCCAAAGGTTATAATCTTTTTAAAAATAATTTGTGTGCCAAATATGATTTGCAAAAATTATATTCCTTCAGTTATAAATTTATAGTCTATTTTTCGAATAAACTGATTTAGGAGACTTTCGACCCATTTGACCGTTTCTCTTTTAAGCAAAGTTTTTTATATGCTTGACCCATTAGTGAATCATTTAACCCAAATCAACTCATTCAAAGTAAATGGGTCGAACTGTTGGCAGTTATTTCTCAAGCAGGATTTATGATTTAATGAACTTACTAGATGAAAAAGATATTTAAGTAATTCTATGCGCAGGCGAACTATAGGATCATTAATTGAGTAGCAACAAGACTAGAAATCCGAAAAGATTATATAAAATTTGGCAAATTATGGCAACACAAGTGCAGCCTCTGCTGTTAGAAGCGGGAAAGTCAAAAAAAGTCAATCCATAGCGGCTGCCGGTTTTGGTGCTGGTCTTACATGGAGCTCTGCTGTCCTTAGATGGGTTGTACATTGTTCCCAAAATCTTAAATATCATCAACCTTTGTTTTGCTCTCTCTGCTAAACATTAATAACATTTCATTATTTTTCTCAAATTTGTTTTAATAACTCTTTCTGATGACAATAATTACATTAAATTACAAACCGAAATCTATAAACGTTTTCACTGATCACTAACACCTCCAAGTCTAGCTTTAATCCTTTGAAGTGTACCTTCAATTGCGATATCAAACACATCCTTCATCATCCTCAGCTCAAAAGAACTTCCATGTTTCCTGTAAACAATTCGCGGAATCATTTCAACCAACTTCTCCCTCATATTTGCACTTCACTCCGCGGAATCCCATTCAAAGCCTCCACCACACACACCCTCTGAACACCACATCCTCGTTCGGAATCATCACCGAGAACGCATTGGTAAATGCCACCCGTACTGTTTCCTAGCTGATAATTCCTCATTTAAAACTCAAAAGTTAAGGCACAAGGGGCATATTTTTTAATGTCTAGGATAGGGCACGTAAATCTTCAGTTCTTTCACAAGTCCACAAGACTAATTGATGTTTATGATTGGTTTCTAAGATCAATCATTTGAGGTCATTGTAAAAGTTTTCATCTCATCAGAAGGTCCGTAAAAAATTAATAACCAAACTTATACTCTATCAATTATCAAATTACACTTTAATTTGATAGCAAATTAAAAACCCTAAAATCCTGCCATCATCCATATCTAACAAAATTAAAGCTTGTAATAAAAGTCGTAATTTCAATTAGGGTGTTAGACTATCCGTTGTCGTCGTTGTCGGCCGCGAACGAACATGCGTGAGCCACAAACTTCACTATCAAGTAACCCGGTCTCTTGACCCCATTGTGGCTGGGGTGAGCACCTGCACGACCAAAGCACCTCTCTCTCTCCCGTTAACGCACGCGACCATTGTCGCCTGTGTTCGCGCCACGGCTGTTCGCGTGGGGCTGTTGTGGCTGGGGATGAGCACCGGGATGAAACGTCCCTGGCGCCGAAGCTCGCTCGCAGCCCACAACGGACAGTCTTATAGTAAATTCCTTGGAACAATTAGTCTATTTTCCATTAATATCCCTCCATCCCGGTATATTATATCACCAACATTTTCAATATCAAAATATAATATTACTACTACTATTATAACCGACTTCGTTACCATAACTACTTTAAAACAACATATCTGTGATCATCTTCATTTATATTGAAAGATACATTCAAAACCACCGAAGCATAAAAAACAACATTTATATATTTCCATCATCTTCATTCCATTATCTTCCCAAGAAGACGAATCCCTCAATCAAAAAGATGTTCAAATTCTCATGTAAGTCTCTTCATCCAATCTTTATCCATTTCATATAATAATATTATATCATATCATATAATTTTATATATAACTAATAATAATATGTTTCTTGATAATTTTCCCATGCATGCAGCACGTAACAACAACAACAACAACAACAACAAACCACCAACCAACCACCTAATTCCTTTCTCCAACTACTACACAAACTGGATCACCACCATGAAAACCACCCATTTACCCAATCTCCACCACCACATGTCCACCTCTTCCCCCGCCCTCCTCTCCGCCCACGTCGAAATCCTCCTCCATCACTTCAAATCATATTATCACGCCTTAGACCTCGCCGCCTCAACCGACGTTTCCCAAGTCCTCTTCCCTTCATCCTATCGTACCCCCCTTGAACTCCCCTTCCTTTGGCTTGGTGACCTCCATCCCTACCTCTTTACCAACCTCATTCGCTCATACCTCATTGAAAACAATAGTTCTTCTGGTATGGAACCCGAAAACCACGAACACGACGAATATTGTCAAGAAAATGGTATAGGAAGTGAAAGTGGACGTGAAAGTGAAGAGGGTATGGAGGAAATTGAAGTGGGAGAGTCTTGTGAGTTTTTAAAGAAACAATGGCCGTTGATGAATGCATGGAGGGTTGAGTCAGGGAAATTAACGGCCAGGATTGATCAAATAGAGCGCGGGTTGAGGTTAATGGTGCCCGCGTTGATGGGGAGGGTTAGGAAGGCGCAGGCGAGGTTTGTGGCGAAAGTGGGGGCCGCGGAGGTGGGGGCCGCGGTTGCGGCCGCAGAGATGGAGGAGGAGTTGGTTGGGATTGTCATGGATGCTAATAGGTTGAGGAAAGATGTTATTTCGGAGATTGTTAGTGTGAGTAGTGTGTATCAAGGTGCTTTGTTTTTGGAAGGGTTGGCCCAATTTCTTGTTGGGATTAGAGATGAGAAGATGTTGTGTGAGTTTAATAAGTGTAAGTTGTTGATTAAGTGATGAGTTTGTATTGATAATGATGGTTATGATCTTGTGAAAGATCAATGCTTGATGATCTTTGGAGATGTGGTACAAGAATATTATTCAAGATTAGGGTTTCATCAAGTGTTTGTAATTAATGTTTGTTTTTGTTTTAGTGGTTTTGGAGATACTTGATTGTTATCAAATGATAATGGTTGGATTTTATGCATTTTTTGGAGTATGAAATAATATGAAGTTTTGATGTTTTTGATTTGATGGATTATAATATGGTTATTTTTGTTATGGCTTTTTTTCTGTTTGAAATGTGAATGACCGATTGCACTACTAGAAAAATAAGCAATTGCAACCAAAACTTGCGACCGTAAAAAGCGGTCGCAAAATTAGCAATCTTTTTCCGACCGATCTATTATCGGTAGCAATATTTGCGATTGACCACAAAACGGTCATAAAATGATTGCAAATGATGCGACCGGTTACTTTCGGTCGCAAAACAGTCGAAAAACGTTAAAGTATGATCATTATTGTGGGATTTGTGACCGCGTTCTGACCGCTCAATTTGCGACCGTCAAAACGGTTGCAGTAATAATTAAAGAGTAAGGGTAATTTTGTAATTTCTCTAAAAACTAAATAAATAAATAAATAAATAAAACCTACCTACATAAAACCTTATCTCTGCCTTCACCATTCATAATTCAATCGCCTTCATAAAACCTTCGACCATTCATAAGCTTCATCGCCTTCAACCATTCACTACTTCATATCCTCCATTTCCTGGTTTATCAGTTGTCACTACTGCAGAAGACAAGCTTCAATCGCAATTCCGGTTCTGCTGCAGTAATTCCGCTTCTGTTTTCGTTAGTATTCCTTAACGTTCTGCTGCAGTAATTCCGGTGCTGTTATACTATTATTATTGGATTTAACTGTTCTGTTTTGGTTAGGTTTTATTTGTCAATGGGATTTAGGGCAATTAGGGTTTCGATTTATAATTCCATTTAACTGTACGTGATTTTGTTGAAATGAGGTTTTTTTTAATGTTAGGGTTCCAGCTATTGGTTCTAGATCCGAAGAGTTTGTGAAAAGTTTGTGAAGGTATATTCAGATCCGAACCATCAGTTAATTGTTGTGTTAGTCACTATTGTTATTATTGTTATACAGATCTGATTGTTATTATTGTTATACAGATCTGATTGTTAATTGTTGTGTTAGTCACTATTGTTATTATTGTTATACAGATCTGATTCGAACCTATGACTTGCTTTAATGATTTTTGGTGGTTGTTTGTGGTTCTTTCGTTTACAGTTTCGGTTTTTGCTTAACCTTATAGTATTGATATGCTAGTGTTGTTGCTGATATATATATATATATAAATGTTATGTGCTGTTATTAATGATGAGTTATGGTGTTTGTTTTGGATTGAGATTCGGTTTTGGTTTAGGTTTTGGTTTCATTAGCTGGTTTTGGTTTAGGATTCGCGGTTCACTTTATGACGAACAGTTTCGTGTTTACTAAGTTAACAAAATTGCTGCAGTTTATCATAGTTTATAACTAGTTTCTTTAATAATCTGTGAATTTTAAAATGAATTTCTGACCTGATGATATACATATCTAGAGGAAATTTGGAATATGGTGTAATTATCGTCATATTTCCTTTCAAGCAGTTGAACAGCTCTTGCAGATAGTGAAGCCGTATCATGAAAAGGGGGTGTGTGTGTCTCTGTGTGTCTATTGCTACTTTGTTGATGCTTTAACGGAGTTTGTTTCTCAATTGACTCATTCCATTTCCCTAAGGCATTGGAAAGTTAAGATAGAACTTATATAACTTTTTCAAGAAAAATGCAAATATATAATATCTTTATTAAACGATTTAGCAAAATATATTTGTAGTGTATCTTGTCAAGATTGGACGATTAATGTTTCTCAATTTTAATCCTCAAATGTTGGTACAGCTCTTGGATAAACACAACTTTGTAATACATTTAACAGTGAGTTTCTTTTATACGTTTTTTTGTAGACAAATACTGGAGATAGCACTGAACTGTCAAGCTCAGGAATTTCATCACTTCCTGACAATTCAAGTATACTAGGGTATGCTTTTTTGTTTTATGATGTGTGTTATTTCAAAAATCTTAGACCATTCATTTCTTACAACTGGATGCATTCTATTTTACAGTCATGAGAAAATACAAAGTGTAATGCAGTATTATTGATTTATTATATCCCGTCTACTTCAATATGGTTTATGGTTCTCAAAAAGGGGTTGATTTGGTCATATAAAAATATTTAGTGATAACGTAATGAGTCACTTGGTTTAAAAAAGCGTGAGGCGCTCCGAGGCGTTTTGGTTCCAAAATCCGAGGCGCGGGGCTTAAAGCGCGAGGCGAGAGCTTCACGTATGTGAGGCGCCCAAGGTAAAAAAGAGTAAAAAAATATTTATACAAGTCAATACTACATATTCTACTTGTTAATCAATCCTAAAAACAATAACATAATTATAAACACACTTAAACACTTCATTAAACAAACACTTAAGCCGAAACACACTTAAAAACTTTAAAAAAAACCCTGATTTGGATTTTTGGCCCAAAAAAACCCTAATTTTGACTGAGGCGGCGCCTCAAGCGCCTTGGCGCCTCGGGCGCCTCACAGCGCTTCATGTAGTTTAGCGCCTCAGACCAAAAAAAGCGCTTTCCTAGCGCCTCGGGCGCCTCAAGCGCGCCTGAGGCGCGCTTTTTTAAACCAAGATGAGTCAGATAGGTAATAGGTTTAACGGGTCAACAGTTGTCCAAATTATAGCTTTAATGCGTACAGCTATTCAAAAACTTGTTACCTTTTCCAGGCCGACAAACCTCGTTTTAGCTTATTTTCCACCTCTAATTAAAATTTCGTGCTCGACTGTCAGTTTATTCTCTTAAGTAGCTTCAATTTGGTTTCCTGGTTGATCAACATCCCTTTGAGGTTCTGACTCTGTTAACTCATTCATTAAACTTGATCTCTTTGTGAACCATATCTCAGTTTTTACTGCATTTGCTTACTCCTCTACGTGTCTGGTTTCTTATAACCTCACATATTGCATTTTTCTTTTATGTTGCCTCACTCTGTAGCACATAATGAGGTCTATGTACTAGGAAAAAATTTTAATTTTGTTGCTATATAAATTTATTATAATTTATGTGGTGCACGTGGTTATATCATTTCAAACCCTTCTCTAAATAGAAAGATAAGAGTTTTAAATGCCACCCTGACATGTAACCAAATGTCTTGCCTGTGATGTACAGATGGGCAATGAGTTCATTATCTCTCAAAGGAAAACCTACGGATCATAATCCACATATGTCTGCAAGTTCCAGTGCACCTAATATTTCCGCTGTCACCAATGCCAGCTCAGGTAATGGTGCGTCATTGTTTTTATACGGTGGTAAAATATGCGGGTTGGCTAACAGGCCAATGGTAATTTTTGTTGAGGGTTGGGTTTGAATCAAAACACTAGTTATCCAAGTTTTATACAAGTACTCAATGTGTCACACAAGGTTAAAAGAACTTATATTTTGAATTAAAAGATTTAGGAGGCTTTTTGCATATAAAAACACTTTGGGTGACTTTGACCCATTTAACCCGTTCCCATTTTAGCTACTTTTTTTTCACTAATTCTAGAGATAAAACATAACCTAAAAGTACCACTTCCACAACTCTTATTTTGTTACGGTCTTAATTGTATAGGGACTTGAGTTGTAAATTTTGAATAGGATAAGGGGTATTTGTAATAGTTAGGTGCTTAATCTGTTACTTAAACAGAACAGTGGAATAGAATTGGTATCGATGATTTGAGTTTAACTCCTTCTTTCTCTGTGTTTCTTCTTTCTCATTATCGATCATACTTTAATACGTAACATATTTCCATTGAATACATGCAATGGGGGGAGTGTGAATAGGTGATTATTAGGTTTGCCAGACCTTATTGAATACATACACTTCGTTGCTACACGTAAAAATAAATTCCTCTAGATATGGTCTTAGAGTGCTGTTGAATACTAGGAGAACCTTATTGGATGTATATATGGTCTTTAGTTTGATGATTGTTCTCTGTTGCATGGATAGTATAGGAAATAAGCATAGCACATTTATGGGCTAAGTATAGGCTAAGAATTCTTGTTGGGGGGGGGGGTCAGAGAAAGTACAAAGCTTTCTAACAAATTTTATTTATATATCACCATGAACAGCACAGAAAACCCTCCATGATGTTCAGTAATCAAATTCAAATTTTATTTCAATTTGAATTTAATAAATTTGATCTTAACACTTTGCATTGGTTTATTAGATTGAAAAGTTGAACGCGATAATCCAAGATGTAGTGAAAGAAAAAGAAGAGAAAGAAAGGCTGAACGGAATTATTGCGGAGTTGGTGATGGAAAAAGAGAAAGATAAGGCGGAGAAAGAGGCTATGAACGAAAGAATGGCAAACGTTGAAGAATTTTTAAAAGTTAGGTTTCAAGGAATCTAATCTTAGACTTAGGATATAAATACTTTATTTTGAATATGTATCTTGTTATGATAACTCAGGTATTGAATATTTTAAGTTGAATGTTTTATAAATTGTGAAAAGTTGATAAATGCTTAAATTTAAAAAATATGACATTAAGCAGGTCGAAATAGCATACGGCTAAAAAATAATACAAAATACATTTTGCGACCGCAAAGACGGTCGCAATTTTGTAAAATGCAAGCAGTCACAAAACAGTCGCAATTTATGCGGTCGCAAAAACGTCGCAACACGATCATCTCAAAACAAAGTGGAGCGGTCGCAATATTTGCGATCACTCTAACAGTCGCGAAATCCGAGTCGCAAAAAGTAGAAGCGGTCGCAACTTAGTCGCAATAGGGCATTTGCGTCGAGTGTTTTTCCGACTACATTTCCAGTCGTAAAACGGTTGCAAAAGGGCAATCGCAACCGTTTTGCGACCGGAAATGCGGTCGCGATTGCTCAGATTTCTAGTAGTGTTGATGATAATGATGATGGTGGTGATGGTGATGTTGTGAAGATCAAATCTTGATGATCAAGATCACAGTTTCATCAAGTGTATGAAGCACAAACTTCTTGATGGGTGTGATTGATATGTTGTAGAAAAATAGTTTTCGAGTTGGTAAAGTTGGATCATATTATAAAATGGATAAATCTTATACATGACTTTTATTATTTTTTGACTTTTTATTTTATTCGAAGCTTCACTAGTATTGAGATGAATCTGTAAACACTATACGAGTTTGTGACACGTATTATCATTACTTGTTATCATAAAACGTTTTAAGTAGTGTTCGTAAGTGAGATAAGCATTGATGGAATGATCGTGAAAGACGAGTAAAAGTAGATGTGTGAGTATTAAGTTGCATAAACATCATTTTTCCTTTTTTTACAATGCTAGCGCTGTAGAGATATTTTGATTTTTAGATGGATGTCCCAACGGTTTGAAAACCGATCCAAACTAGTGGTAAAACTAGTTACTGACATCCACCATATTTCAAAACTTAACCGCCTCTTTAGACTTGAGGGAGTGGGGCGGTATGGTGATGTGGAGGCGGGAACACCGCCCCCAAGGGGCGGGAGAGGAGGGGCGGGGAGGGCTTGCCGGGCGGGGGTGGGGGGGGGGGGGAGGAGAGGTGGAGGTGAGGTGTCATCTCTTCATTGGCTGATTTTTTTTCCTTTTTTTTTATTTAACTTTAACACAATATAATATTATTCATTTTACCCCCCTTCCACTCCCCACAATTCCCCCCCCCCCCACATGGGTCCCACAAGTGCCACATGACGCTTCACCCCCTCTTTCCCGCCCTCCACTCCCTCTAGTCTTAGACCCATTTCACAAAAACTGGTTTAATCACACCACTCAAAAAATACTTTTTAGTATTTTAAAACTCAAAAGCGCTATCTGGTAATAGCATATGTATGTGGTCAATCACAACTAATTATCAACCAACAGCACTACCAAAATGATGACGGCAACAATACCTGTTTTCGATTAGAAATGCTTTCGATTTCTATTTTTCACCTTAAAAATGTATTGCAATTTCTTCCTACTTTTATTGGGCATAATTCAACGACTAATTACTCTCAAATCTCAACGTTGATTTCTTGCCTCCAACTATTTGGGCTTCACTTCATGAAACACTATAATATTATTTTGAATTTAACAACATAATATACTTATAAGTTTACCTCATCGTTTAATGAATTACCGTGGCAGTAATGGCGAATCTAGAAGAAAAATAAAAGGATAGCGCGGGGTAAAAAACTTTTGTCCAAAAGTAGCTGATAGTTAAAACAAAGAAAAAAAATTGTACTGAAAATGTATTTCGCCAAAAAAATCGAGGTGTAACGCCGGCTACCCATCAACCTATGGTAGATCCGCCCATGTGTGGGATTGAGACATAAACCCATGATCTCTTAAGGATGAACATTGTTTTACACACATGATATTGCTAGGAAAACACCCTTTTTACTAAAAGATTTTTAGTTATTTGCCTTTAGCTACAAGTTGATAGTTAGTTTTCTAGGGTTTAGCTAGCAAATTGATAAGTCCCGCTTAAGGTTGTGCGCATATAATGTATATGTGTGGCCTTCGGTGGGCAAAAGTAAAGTTGCACTAATTTTAACGTTATTTTACTAATTTCGTAAAAATAACGTTAAAAATGACGAACAGTTAATCATGCATCAAGTGGTGACGTTGATAGCCAAAAGGCAAGGAGGTACATGCACACATCGGGTTTGTCCCGACTGCTAAGTGTTGTGTGCCTTATGTCTAAGGCTTCATTACTGGAAGCAGTCTCTCTATTCCCACGAGGTAGCGGTAAGGCTATCTACATCTTACCCTCCTTAGACCCTAACTTAGGTTTTGCTATTGGTGGGATTAACTGAGTGTTATGATGATAAGCTAGCAAATTGACATATTTATAATATAAAAAATTTCTTTCTCTTCCTAACTTAAATATATTAAGTTGTTATTAATAAAATGTTTTATATTATTGTTTTAATTTCTTTTATTAATTAAAACTGTCATTTCATATATCGAATGAAAATGCAGATTCTCTCCAATCTGTATGTTTGGCAAGGAGCTTTTAAGAGCTTTTAGGAGCTTCAAGCTTTTAACAAAAAGTTTCTACTTAATAAAAAGCCTTGTTTGATTGAAGGAGCTGGAAGCTTTTAGGTTGGAGAAAAAGCTCTACAGTGAAAAGCTACTAGTACTAGCGTTTAAGAAAAAGCTCATACTAGCTACAAGCTTTTAATGAGTAAATGACACAAATACCCATTCTATTTTTTCTAATAAAATAAAAACTTTCCTTACAAGCTATTAATTATGCCCATTTTGGTCATTTTATACATTTTATTAAAAGCTCTAGCTACTCTGCCAAACATCAAAATATATTTAAAAAGCTTCCAGCTACCAGCTAACAGCTAACAGCTTGCAGCTACCAGCTTGCAGCTTCCAGTTACCAGCCACCAACTAGTTTTGCCAAACATACCCCTGATTGGGCCTCTAAGATTTTTAGGGCAATGTTTAGAACTAGTTTTATACCCGCCGCGCGTTGCCACGGCGGGGGCAAACGGGTTACTGCGTCATACATAGCCGCTGCACGTTGCACTGACAGCATATGATGAAACGTTACGTGATAACAAACGGAGCCAATTTTAAAGAAAACGCAGTTAACGTAGACACAATGATATGCTGTAGAAACTAAAATTAACAACATTTTATTATGTAGGAAAAAGTACGTAAAGTAATTTTTTTAATAATTTAGAGTTAAACAACAATACTATTAACCATAACACATAGCACTACAACAATACTATTAACCATAACACATAGTACTAAACTGCCAACATAAAAAAAAAGGAATATTAAATTAAAGTTGAAAGGTAACATTGTTATTTTAGTACAGGGAAAGAAAACTATAATTAATTGAAAGAAAAAAGAGTTAAGTGTAAAGAAGAAAACCACTGCAAAGCATAAATCAAAACCATGTTCTTAAGAAAAAAACCACTGGTATCTGGTGAATATATGTTGTTGGGTTTTTTTTTCAAACCATTAAAACATCACCAACGAAAATGAGGAGCATCAATTCACAGTTTGTTTCAACCCATAAAAACCCCAATCACAAATCCCTCATTTCGTGATTCCTGATCACCATCGTCCAGGCGTCCAATGGCCTCCATCTCTGCCACAGCCACCGCCAGCACCACCTTCTCCACCACCTCACCATCGCTATCATCATCCTCCTCTCTCTTCACCCTTCCGTAAAAAACGAAGATCTGAGCGGCTAGGTGTGGGTTTTTTTTCCAAGCATCGGCAAAGGTAAGAACGGTGGTTGCGAAGATCCGGCCGGTGACAAACACCGGCAGCGGCAGCTGCGTTGGCAACGGACGTGTCCGCAGGTGGTCGACTGTTACCGGAACCACCATCCGTAGGTAACGTATGGGGTAGGCGACGGTGTGAAGTAGGTCGTAGCAGCAGCGAATCTAGCCTCGAAATGACGGTGATGGTGCTTCTTACACAGAAGACGGAGCTGTTGACCTGTTAACCGGCAACCGGCCTTTGGCAACCGTCTACGCAGGTAAGGCTGACGCAAGCAGGTGCTGTTGAGGGTTGTACGTGACGTAGGCAGGGCTTTACTGACTTGTATTGAGCGAAATAGTGTCGCCCCCTCACAACCGACGTTGTAATTTGTATATATATATATATAATGTGCTTCAAAATTTTAGAGAGAATCGCATGGTTGGTCCCTGTGGTTTCAAAATATTGCACTCTTGCTCCCTGTGGTTTACTAATTACACTGTTGGTGTCTGGGTTTAACAAAAGTGCACTCGCCTGATCCTTTTGACTAACGTCAGTTAAATTAGATGGTTAAGTCCCCTCACGTGATTCTC
Source organism: Ambrosia artemisiifolia (assembly GCA_032199755.1). Taxonomy (NCBI): domain Eukaryota; kingdom Viridiplantae; phylum Streptophyta; class Magnoliopsida; order Asterales; family Asteraceae; genus Ambrosia; species Ambrosia artemisiifolia. Next base: position 49,388,471 of record CM063522.1, on the reverse strand, counting down.
ACGTGGGGGTATTATAGTCTTTTAAGTCTGATTTGATTGCAACTTTTGATATGCACAGTCTAGTCCCCCTATATGTCAGGTAATTTATAGCGCCAAATTTCCCCCCATTTTTCACAAACCATCTGATAATCTCTCTCTCGTAATCTCTCTCTGATAATCACACACACAAATCGTTCTAAGTTGATCGACATAATGGGTTGGAGTATACGACCTGATTATGAGCCTTTCGACCCCAATGTTGAATACGGTAAGCTATTTTAGGGTTTTTTTAGTTGATACTGATTATATAATCAAAGGGTTTTTTTAGTTGATAACTAATACGTTATGTTTTATTGTTTCAGCTGGAAAGGAGACTATGTTTACAGCCCAACTGCACTATGGTGGTATCTTTAAGAACTTGCCTCGAAGAAGGTATGTCCATGGTAAACATGTCTTTGTAGATGATCTAGACATAGATGAGTTTTCAGCCCATGAAGTTAATTGGATGATACGTGAGTTAAAGTGTTTTGAAGAAAAAGACAAGTTTTTTTATCATTTCCTAATACCTGGTAGAGATTTGGATACTGGTCTAGTAGCTTTAGGTTGTGATGCTGATGTTCGTAATTTGGCTAAATATGTGGGTGAGAATAAGGTTATTCACTTTTACATTGAACACAAGGAAACAAATGTGGATACCTATCTGAAATCCCCAGAGGCACCAAGGGTTGTTATTGAGGAAATAGAAGACGAAAATCAGAATGTTAATCAAATTGTTCCTAGGAATCCTAGGAGAAAGTTGTTACCTAGGAGAAGAAGATTATTGATTGAATATGGTGTTGAGGATTTAGGAGAAAGTTCTAAGAATGTAGGGGAGGGTGAGAAGGTTGTAGAGGGTCAGAATTTAGAGTGTTCTAAGAATGTAGAGGTTCAGGATGTAGAGGTTGACAATGTAGAGGTTCAGAATGTAGAAGTTGACAATGTAGAGGTTCAGAATGTAGAAGTTGACAATGTAGAGGTTGAACAGGGTCACAATGTAGAGGGTGTAGAGGGTGAGAATGTTAAGGAGGCCTCATTTATGGATGGTTTTGTTGTTGATGAATCCCATGTGGGTGATGTTAACATGGAAGACAATATGGGGGATGTGGGGGACAATGGTGTTGATGTGGAGATGGGGGACAATGGGGATGATCTTAACAGTGGGGATAACAATAAGGGTGGGTGTTTCAAAGAGTCTGAAGGTGCTGCTTCTGGTGAGGATGGAGAGGATAGTTCTAGTGAAGATGATGATTCACAAGATAGTGATTGGAATGTGGATAAGGCTAATGAGGTGGAAGAACCTGATGTTGATATGAGAGACTTTCATACTTTTGTAGACTTTCATAAAGAATCATGGACTTGGTTTCTACAATGCCTGCAAGATGACCTGGATCTAGACACAAACTCTCATTTTACTTTCATCTCTGATAGACAGAAGGTTAAGTTATTTAAGTTGAGATATTTAAGCTACTTAATTGTTTTTTAACTTGTTAATTGTTTAATTTGACCAGGGTCTCATTCCAGCTCTTGCACAAGTCTTCCCTGTTGCAGAACATAGGTTCTGCCTTAGACACATACACCAGAATATGAAGCTGCAGTGGAGAGGCCAGGGATTCAAAGACTGCTTATGGGAATGTGCATCAGCTAACACAGGTATTGTTATTATCTATTTCCAATACAGTTGGTCCTTTATACCATCTTTGATAATTGTTTGTAATGTTTCCATAGTGCCTGAGTTTACTGAGAAAATGAATGAGTTAAAGAAGTTTAATTTGGAAGCTTACAATTGGTTGGCAGCCATACCACCACAACATTGGACAAGGTCTCATTTCACAGGTAATTTATTGAATTGTGTAGTTTATAGTTCCATAGGTACTTTATTGAATTATGTCTTGTTTTCATATATACAGGTAGATCAAAATCTGATCTCCTAATCAATAACATATGTGAATGCTTCAACTCAAAGACTGTTGAGGGAAGAGAGAAACCAATAATCTCATGCTTGGAGTATATCAGGGAATACTGTATGAAGAGGATTGTCATTGTCATGTTGGCACAACAAAACTGGAAGGGGCCATTGACACCAAAGTGCACACATATATTTGATCTTATTAAGAAGGCAGCACCTCAGTGCACTGTCAAGTGGTGTGGTGATACAAGGTGGCAAGTAACTGGGACTAGGGGTCAATATGTTGTTGATGTTGGGAAGATGGAGTGTAGTTGCAGAAGGTGGGAGTTGAGTGGAATTCCCTGTAAGCATGCTGTTGCTGTCAACTGGGACATGGCTGCTCATAAACAAAAGGTTGGATCTCCTGAGTCATGGGCCCACCCCTGTTATTTTACTACAACTTGGAAGGAAGTGTAACCCACAAGATTGGTCCTATAAATGGTTCTACCATGTGGCCGAAATGTCAAGTGCCAACTACATTGATACCACCATTTCATCGTAAACAAATAGGCAGGCCAAAGAAGAGTAGGAGAAAGGACCAGGTGGAGCTTCAGGATATTGCAGAAGCTAAAGGAAAGTTGACCAGGAAAGGTGGGACTGTAACTTGTAGTAATTGCAAAGCTAAAGGTCACAATGTCAGGGGATGCAAGAAACCTAAGAAGAATAAGGATGGAGAGGCTGCTGGTGGGGCTGGAGAGGCTGCTGGTGGGGCTGGAGAGGGTACTGGTGGGACTGCAGAAGGTGTTGCTGGATGTGTTAACTGATCTTATTATGTTTTGTTTATGTTTTAAACCTTATGTGTGTTTGTGGTAAACTTTAACTCTCTTTAGGTGTTTTGTGGTAAACTTTAAGTATCTTTGTGTGTTTAGATGGTTGGAACATCTTTTATGGCTTGTAATAGCCTTGAATATTGTGGCTTAAGTTGTTTGCCACCATTTTGAACTTTAAGTATGTCTATGCTCAGTATGTTATGTTTAATGTGTTTTGTTTGTGTCATTTGATGTTTTATAGGTAGGTTTCATTGAATGAATTTGGGTAGAATTAGATATGTGTCATTGAATGTGTACAGGTGACCCTTATTGCCCCCTTAAATGTGTACAGGTTGGAATTAAAGTTTACTGCTGAAATGGGTTATGATCATTCAATGCAAACCTACCTTTTTGACCCATATTGACCCATTACTCAATTGACAATCAACCACATTGACCCATTCACATTCAACCTGGTTGACCCCTTCACATTCAACTACATTGACCCATTCACATTGAACCAAATCAGCCTACCATTGACATTCATCCAAATTGACCCATTACTCAAAATTGACCATAGTCATTACATTCAAAAGTTTAAACATTCCATTACATTCAAAAATTGACCATAGTCATTACATTCATACTACCCTAATACCATTCATACATAACATAAGACCTACCAAAATACCAACCATCATTCACTTCATACATACCATTCATACATACCATTCATACATACCATCCTACCTATCATCCTTAGTTAACCATGGACCTTGCTAACTGGAACCCTAAAACCATGACAAGAGACACAATAACTCTATTCTTCCATTTGATTTTAGCTTCCAACTCTGCCATTCGTTCATCAGCCCTATTTCTTGCTCTGAGTAGTCCAGGGATAATGATAGTAGCACGTGGGCACATTGGAGGATCAACCCACCCCAGAAATCTTGGACATGTTACCTCCTGTAAAAAAACAGACCAAAATTAGGTTTTCTCTTTTCCCTATTGTAAAAAACAGAGCAAAAATTCGTTTAAACAAACTGACACTTACCGGATCAGGACAGCAGATGAAACGTCGACCAGGGTTATGATCAGTCCAGGATGTTCGAACCACTGCAATTTTTCCACATCTGCAAGCCATCTCCATAATCGTTCTTCGAGGATCGTTCTTGAGGAAGAAGCAGCTGTTATTTTTTTTGAGGGAAACAACGATTTAGGGTTTTATAGAGGTTTTATTTTTTTGAGGGAAACAGCTGTTATTGCAATCAAATCAGACTTAAAAGACTATAATACCCCCACGTGAGAATCACGTGAGGGGACTTAACCATCTCATTTAACTGACGTTAGTCAAAAGGATCAGGCGAGTGCACTTTTGTTAAACCCAGACACCAACAGTGTAATTAGTAAACCACAGGGAGCAAGAGTGCAATATTTTGAAACCACAGGGACCAACCTTGCGATTCTCTCAAAATTTTATGTTTAATCTATCTATATATATAAAAGAAAAGCATTATGATGACATGGCATTCAATGAGGCAACCCTCCATCCTTTGAATGTGCCATGTGGCATCATGTGGTGCATACTTTTTATTTTTTTTAATTTTTCGTTTTTTAATTAAATTATTAAATCTTTTACGCAACCAAACCCTATTTTTGATAAAACCCTACTCTTCATCTACTTCTCCTACACTTTTTCATAAACCCAAACCCTAGCTCTCTCCCCTCCCCTCTCTCTCTCTCTATCACTCACGATGACAAACCCTTCACCCTCAAAATATTTCCGATGACAAACCCTTCACCTTCAAAATATTTTTTTTTCATCCCCTCCTTGAATATTCTCTATGCTACTAACCACCTCATTAATCCCTAACCGACCTTCCACATCACTATCCGTACAATTTGCACCAATGTGCAAAAGTTTTTTCATCTCAACAATATATATATATACTTGATCCGGTAATATCTGGATCTATTAATTCCACTTCTTTGTGTTTGTGCGTCGCTGATTTTAATCCATTGGACCAGATATGTACCTCCTTGGTTGTGGTTAATGTATTGTGATGGATATTTACCTGTGATCGAGGACTTCTAGGATGATGATACCGAAGCTGTAAACGTCCGATTTGAGTGGTAGTTTGTGTGTGGTTACTGCTTCGGGTGATTTGTAGGCGGCTATGGCGTTTGCGGCTTGGTTCGTGTTGAGCATGTGGTTAAGACCGAAGTCTACGATTAGTGGCTGGAAGTTAGAGTTTAGGAGGACGTTGCTTGATTTTAAGTTTCCATGAGGTAAGTTTAGATTAGCGAGTACAACAAACTGAATATATAAATAATAATGTTAAAAAAATTATTTGTTATTAATTGGATTTGAGTGTGCAGGAAAGGATTCTAGAGGCTTGCTGGGAGGTTTTGAGGAGTTCGGGATTCGCCTTTCATGATGATTGGGCTTTGGTTATTTCAGGTGTGTTGTATATGTTTGGTTTGGTTAATTCAGTTACGGTTCTATTAATTCAGTTATTTGTTATTGGAGCAGTTGTTTATTGTTGTGTTTATGAAGTCAATGTGACTATAGTCTTAACTTTGTTGATGTTTATGTTGTTCAATGCGAGTTATTAGTAATTTTAGGCCAAGCAAGTGAATATGTGTTACTTTTAGTCATATGAGATGCACTTAGGTGAAACGGCTAAGGAACTAGAAAATACTGGCTTTTAGGTGTCGCATACAGGATTATGATACGTTAAGAGTTCAGGAAATGATGTAGTTTAAGGTTAAAGTTCGGGGCAGAATAATTTCGTCAAGTAGATGAGGTTGTTACGAATACTATCATTGCATGTTCCCTTCAAATACAGTCAAATGATTGAGTCAAGATACATTTTAGGCTGGATTAGCAAGAATCTTGCTATCAGATGCATTTTTACCAAGGTTTTGAATTGAATTTCGTTTGTTTTGGATGTAGCAAATAGGTATTGTTATGGATTATATAGTGGACTATAAAGATGAGATGATTTATAAAAAAACCTAACAGATCAACTTAGATGCATCAAGTATGATGAAGTATATAAAGAACTTTTGTGTTTTTTGCATTGGTTAGCATTCTTTACTATTGTAGTTTTAACTTTTAAATATCATTCATTAAGTTACTTATTAATATATGTTTAGTTTTCAAACATAATAATAAATCTTATTATTATTATTATTATTATTATTATTATTATTATTATTATTTCTTTTTGTAAATTTTGGCTAAGAACCCTAATCAGCATCTTGCTGATGACTAAATTGAAGTTTATACCAAGTTCATTATTGTGGTTTTATGATAAGAATTATTATAAAATCGAAAGCTTTGGTGATCTCAACATGAGATCTTTGTGATTTTTTCTTATCTTATATTTTCAATTTTGGATTAAAACCCCCAAATGATTGAGTTTTTTGTTGGTGACACTTTTCTCGTGCTTCAAGGTACAAGAATTATGGTTATGAGGTTCAACAAATTCACACGGCACTGAAGGTTTCATTTTTTTTTCTCAAGTTTGATGATTTCATATGATATCTAATTTGTGTGTGTGTGTGTTTTTTGTGTGTGTAGGCGTATGTATTTTGGCAAACACCTGAAATGTTTTGTTTCGTTTTGTTTTTGTTTGTTTTTTTTCCGAGTTGATTTTTTAGCTAAACACCAAAAAACATCATTAATAAGCTGGTGTTTAACTAAAAAAAGTAGCAGTGTTGTAGTTTATGCTTATTTTCATAAGAGCTCATAAGCCAAATTGTTGTCATCTTGCAGATACAGAATCTGACAATTCCACAGGGATTTGATTCTCCTGTATTATATGTGAGTTGGGTCCTGTGGATTTCTATCCTAATATTCTTTTGGAGTTTAATATTCTATTACTCATGTTCATACGTCTTTCAAAGTATCTTTCCACTTGTATTTAGTTTTAATTGCTTTTTGATTTGACTTATGTGTTTGAGCTGGACTATGCCTGATTGATGATAATGAATAAATAGGCAGATGATGATGATGACGGCGATTCTTCCATTAATCCTCCCAAACGCAAGAAACTTAATGCTTCATATGGAGAAGTTATTGTTTCTCTGATTTCTGTTCAATTGTTATGTTTTAAATCATTTTTGGTTTTTTTAATTGATTAATTCAGGTCCGAGATGGTAGCACAAATCATTATTGTGGGAAAGGACCGAAAAAATGATGACTTCACCACATGCTAACAGAATCGACGAGATCAATGATGGATTCGCAGGAGTACCCGTCGCCGCCATGGCCTATTCAACAAAACTCCCCCACCATGCCCACCAGGTTAGTTGGCTACTATTATCTTTTGATATTCTCTCACTCTATCACATATTGTTGAAACTTGAAAGGGTACAAGATGAAAAGGTATGAACTGGTAATAATTCATCTACATGTATATTAGTGTGCGCATGGATCGCAAGAGTGGTCTGTTGTACTAAAGGGTGGACGATTGGAATTTAATCTGAATTAGAGGGTGGGAAGATGTGTATAGCATTAGGCTAAGTAAGTTAAGTCTTAAAAGTGGACATGGATTGATAATGGGTTATTCGAGTCGACCGGATTTGAGAATGTGTAGAACCAAAAACCAAATTGGTTATTTGGTTTCGGTTTAATAAATTTCATACTGAATAATGAACTTTGGGGTTTAAACGAACCAAACATTCAATGAACAATTCGTGAACCGTCAGCGGAATAAATGAATGAACATGAACAAGGAATTTTTGTTTGATTAGTTAATTATATGAAACAACATGAACAAAGGTTTTGTTTGTTCAATTGTGTTCTTGAACATCCGTTCAAGATGAATGGCACTTAAATTATCATAGTTCAAAGGATAGTCTGCTTCTTTCTTGTCTAACTCTTAATTAAAGTTCTTCAACTAGATAAGCTATTTACTTGCTTTAGCTATTTCCGTATACTCCGGTGGTTTATAGCAGTTCAAATACAAAAAAAAAATCATACATATTAAAATTCACACGTAATTTTATCTCTCTCTCTCTATATATATATATATATATATATATATATATTATCTATTAATTATCTATCTATTAATTATTAATATATATAAAAGAATTGAACGTTGCTGACGTGGCGTGCAAAGGTGGCTTCAACCTCTCTGTTAAACTGCCACGTGGCATCATAATTAAAAGATTTTAGTGTTTTTGAATTATTTCGATTTTTTAATAAAAAAGAAAAAGATAAAACCCTAAATTTATCTCACCGTCTCTCTCTCAATTCTCAATCATTCTTCCCCTTTTCCTTTAGAATCCTCTCTCTCTTTCATGTTCCTTTAACCTAACGACGATCGTATCCTTTTTGATTGTTCTGTAAGTTCTCCTTTACGTCATAGTTTGTTCCATGTTTCATCTGCCTCTTTTATCATCATCTAACTTTTTCGTGTTTTTTGTTTTAATGTCGTTTGACTTGCTGTGGATCTGTTAATAGCTTCATCTTATAGCAGGAATTAGCTTCATCTTCGTGGATTCTTATTGAATCGTTGAATCGGTATATTTTATTTGATTTTTAATTTAAGTGTAAAAGTAATTGTTGATTGTTTAATTTGTTTGTTTTATTTCAGATTTGAAATATGTTTTAGCATCATCTTCAATCTTTTTAAGTAGTTTTTACAGATCTATGGATTGTTTATTTTTGTTTTTAATTTAAGATCTATAATATTTAATTTATGATTTTTATGTTTTTGGTTTATTAGTTGCAAGATAATTGTTAGATATGTTTTTCATAGATGTATTATTTTTTAAAATTAGATCTATATGTATTTTTAATTTAGATCTATATGTATTTTTAATTTGTGATTTATATGTTTGATTATTTAAATATGTTACTCATAGATCTGTTGAAGGTCAGTTGAGATAATATAGGTTGAATTTTGGTCAGGTTAGTTAAGTTGAATGTTAATTAAGTTGGTAATTTAAGTTTGATTATTAGATTTGTTATTAATTTGTGAAATAATTCATAGATCTATTAGATATGTCACTAATATTTTGTAGGATTCATTTGAGAATCCTCGGGATCAAGGTTATGGCGGTGGAGATCTTGAAATGGGAACACGGTTATAACGCGAATTCTGGAGAGTTAAGGTTGGACGAATTCTTCAAGAAGGTGACCGATCTACTTTCCATTTTTTGTCTCTTTTTAATTTTTTTAATTATACAAGTGTAATTTCATTAATTTAGCCCATTATTGGTTATTTTTCTTTTAACAGGTTCAGGCAATTGAGAAACAATATGAGAAGCTGAATAAACTACTAAAAAAACTTAAGGTCTTCCTCCCTCTCATACACAATATGAAGCGTGTGTGTGTGCAATACTTAGTAATGATTGTAGACAGGTAAGCAGCAGCAGACGATCAGCGGTTATATCGAGAAGACAGGGCGGACACTCCATTCCAACGAGCTATCAACAGTGAGAATCTGGCCGGAGTTTGCCGGAACAGGAAGGTACTTCGATTTCCATTCCTTTTTTAATTCCTGCGTCAATTGATTTTGCTAAAGATTCTCCGCTTTGTACTACGCTTCGTAAAGATGGACACATTGTTCGAACCGTTAAGCACTTGCTATCGGCTTTGGAAGGAACTGGTGTTGATAATTGTCGAATAGAGATCATGAACTCTGGGAATAGAGATCATGAACTCTGGTTCTGATGATACTGATGTAGAGATATCATAAACTAATATTAACTGGTTTCTGACTATCCAATGTATATATGCCTAGGGTTGTAAATGTTGTAAACGAGCCAAGTCGCTTAGAGAATGGTCAAGTGTGAGACTGAGAAAGAGGTTAAGTTCCTCCGTTTCTTTGTCTCGACAATGCAAACTGTAGAATTGCCACCATGACGGATAGTTCTCTTGGTTTGTTTATGAACATATCTGAGTCTCTTTTATATTCCTTGGTAATGATGATGCCATATTCTTGGCATGGCAAACGCTAAATCAACCCTTTTGGTAAGTTGTGACTAACAAACAATAAGAACGAATTATAATTATATATGTAGTCATATGGCAGCTTTTTTTGTGTGCCTTGAGTTTTCGGCAGTTGTTTGTACTTTTGCCTATGTTTTATATACAACAAAGTGATGCGATTATTATGATTTCTAGCCATGTGTATCTTATATGCCACATGTTGTCTGCCTTCTTCTGCTGTTTATAAATGTTCATAAGCACATGTTACAAGATTGGTTGCACTCAAAATATAATTCTATGCACAAAGTAGAAATGGTTATTTGAATGAGTTTCTGCCTACATGTGTTGGCTTTAATGTTGGCGATGATGATGTTTTCATGGCATGGCATCTGTGATGCTTGGATATAAGCAACCAGATTGCAGCCATGAATCCGATATGAGCTCAGGCTTCAATTGTTGATGTATGGTTTCTTTGCATATCTTATATTTTGCTTTGCTTTTCTAGATTGTTGTAATCATGTCTTTTTTCTTTAGAATGACGATTGATTTCGTGGGATTACAACAGCAAACTCCTTTTACTTTTTGGACAATTTTAGACTCCGCCTTCCATCTCCGGTATAATCTCACTCTTCCCTCTTTTCCTTTGTCTTAAACATAAGTGATTTATTGTTTACGTTTAAATGTGCAGTAAATTATAACATGAATTAGGCTTTAGCTTATTACTTTCTCCATACTTTGGATTCCGTCTTCAACCTCCGGTAAAAGTTTACTCTTCTAGGTAGTCTCTTTGAACGACTATTATTATTGTTATTATTATTATCTTTACTTACGGATTTGATTTATTAATTTCAGTCTGAAAACATGTTTATGATACTATTAGTTCTTTTAGTAATTTTGATTCTTAGTGATAATGTTTTACTTGCAGTTGTCACTCACTCGCTTGGTATGCAATTTAGTGTTTTCTCATAAACCACTCAGATTCTTGCAAGTGTTCTATGATTATTTTTTTATTGTCAACCACTCATTTTAAAAAGATTTGTGTTCAGGTTTATTTTCTTTAAGTATAAAATTAAACATGTGTTTTTCTACTTTGCTGTTCTGATTCAAATATATTATCTTATTTTAATTGATCATTGTTTTAATAACCATATCTATTGTATCTATAGACTTTTGAAGAGATTATTGTATATTGTAAATCATAAAAGATACTGTACATTAAGTTGAGAAAATCTATCTTTTTAAACATTAACATGATATATTAATCTATAAGAAATGTCAATGTGTATGGAACTAACTGTGTTGACACTATTAGTTGATTATATGTATATATCTTTTGATGTTTTTTTTCTCTTACGTATTGTTTTTTTTATCATTATAGGTGATTTCTATTGATGTTGCGCAAGGTTTATAACCACTGTTTCCTCGAAAAAAGGCTAAGGATCCGAAGCTGCTTTTGCCTCATGAAATGCTTAGGAAGTAACTATGCTTAGAATGCACTTGCTTGGGTTTAGTAGATGTGGGGGCAACTTTTTTTTTTTCTTCTAATACTTTGTTTATAAACGGGTTAACATATTTTCAAAACTATAATGTTATACAATGAAATTCGAGACCCATTCCACATTTCTGACCTTAAATATTATTAAATTTCAACCCCGGGACGCTCCCGGGTAGTTAGCTAGTTATATAAATATACATTTGCCAAGCACTTTGTGCAACATTTTTTGTACTTTAACGTACAAACACTTCATGCATTATTCTAGGCTCTTCCTCAAACACCCCGACATGTTCACCATACCTACTAATCCAAATCAGAATGACAGCTTCTGCTCCAGGGCTTCACAGGTACTCTCCTCCCCTCTCCTTCCCCTTATCTATGTTCAAATTTCTATACTCTTGGTGTATTGTGGTTAAGAAAGACTAAAAAAACACGACCACAGCCCTTCACCAATTTTCTTTACGAACACGACGACTGTCACTTTACGCACCGTCTTCATCACCTTCAAACACAACCACAACCGTGGTTACAAGCTGGAACCACCTCTCTTGCCGTAACATCCACAACCAAACGGGTCAAGAAATGATCGTTTCAGCTCCAAGAGGGCCGATTTGTTAGGTGAAAGAGGTTAAGAAAGAAAGAGACCCAGATGAGTATTATTATTAAGAGGTTTAATGGCTTTTATAAACATCTATTCATTACCAATTACCCTGTTCTCTTCCTCCCCTAAACCAGATTTAGGGTTTTTTTTTTTTTTTTATAAATTCATTTAATTAGTTATTATTTCATATTACAATTTGTTTTCCATTAAAATTTAGTCAGTTGTTGTTTTGCTACTCCTTGCTTCATATGTTTCACTACTGTAAATGTATTTATGAACAATTGTCTTTGATAAAAAAAAAAAAAAAAAGTTGCTAAGCAACACGTTTGACTGAAAGACTAAGAGTATAGTTTTTTTTTTTTTTTTTTTCCAATTGTTTGTTGGTGAATTGGGTGAAGAGTTGGATTCTAGAGAACCATGTTTTCAAAATTTTTTTAATTGTAGCTGAAAGTAAACTACCTGGGATGTTATTATTCAATCTTTAGTATGCATTTGTTGGTTCTACTTAAGTTTGTATGTGAAATTATCCAAGTTGTATGCATAGTTGAGTGTTTAGTGTTTTGCATATATATTTTTTTAATCTACGTTTTGAGTTGAACTATGTTTTGACTTAGGTAAATGTAATACGTTTTTATTCTATCTTATAAATTAAAGTTACTGTATGCTTCGGCGTCTATATCTATAAATATACAAAATTGGCGTTGTTAATAGGTTCTCTATGCTAACTAATGATTTTTCATCTACATTTCAGGTGTTTTGGGGGGTGTCATCTGCTTAGGTATGTATGACTTTTTTTTTCTATATATGCTTTGTTATTTATTTTAGTTGTTGTTTCGATATTTTGGGTATGCTTTAACGGAAGATTTTTCTTTGTTTATGAAATTTTGTTAACTTTCAAGCCCACTTAAATTTGATCTCTTTTGTTATGGTTCATTTTTTTTTCTGAAGCCTTCTTTTATCATGGTCCTTCACTCTTTCAGCGGTCATTTATATGACGATTTATTGAAGTGTATATTTACAATGTTAATGCATGTGTGGTAGTTGCAGTTTAATATGTGCACAAATATGTGTATTGGCCACTATTGGGCTAAACATGCTCTTAAGTAGCTTCATGGTACTTTTGTAAATATGCGTATTGGTCACTATTGGGATAAACATGCTCTTAAGTAGCTTCAGTGGATGTCAATTTTTTCTATAAAAGTTGTCCGAAAACCCCACATAATTTTTTGAGCACACCAAGTGTTTGATACTTTGTCTCAATCAAGTTTACATAACTGTTTTGCCATACACCTACGCATAGTTATCAAAGGCGCTAGGCGCACTTAAGGCGCATAGGCCTTGCCTGGGGCCTAGGCGAGAGGCGCAAAAAAAGCGAGGGTCTGAGATAAAATGAGATAAAAAAAGCGTACACGAAAATAAAGTAAAAATATATTAAAATAATACTATTTTCATCTAGTTAGTATCAAAAGTTTTGAAATATTGATCTATTAGTGTATAGAAGTAGTGTTCCTTAGATAAAAGTAGAAATTTGGCTGAAATCTAGCCGTAATTTAACGAATTTGGCTGGAAACTCTCCGGAATTTGGGAATCTAGCTGAAATCCGCGCCTAAACCATCACCTGTATAATTAAAGCGCAATTTCCTTGACTCAAAGCGCAAATGCATCGCCTCGCCTAAAAAATGGGCCTAGGCGCTAGAGGCGATGGCTTTTAACAACTATGCACCTACGGTCGATCATTTATTTTACTTTGGACGAGTCTCTACATAGCAACGGTTTTGAATGATTTATCCATATTATAACCCTTATTAATTTTGTTTTAATGGTTGTTTGTTTATTTCGTTTAACCTAAGGTGACGTGTCTACACCCCCTGCCTACATATTTCGTTCCAGTTTTAATACATAAACAACTTTGTGAGTTTTTATTTTCAATTTTGGGGGTTTCAAGAGAACATGACAATGGAGTATGTTAAATTATCATATTGTTGTAATAATTTTTTAGTCTTTAGCTATAACTTGATGCTTGCGTTTTGTGTTTAACCATTTTTCCCATATCTAACCTATTATCACACGAAGTCTTCACTTCTATACATTTTCAATTTTAGATTTTCAACCCCTTTATTAATTGTTTTCCTTTATTATATACAGGGAGATGCAATACATGTAGTTTGCTTACTAGAGGATGAGAAATACTTCGACAAATTGATAACAGTCCAGTCTTGCTACGTTGTCATTGAATACATTCCAATGCCTCAAAACACCTACATGCCTGTTATCCCCAACGAGACATCATTACTGATAGGCCAAAGAACAACATTTAAACGTGTCAACAACATCAACATTCCTTACCACTACTACAACTTCGCAACATACGATGATTTAGAAAGCCGTGTAGAGTTACCAAGGATGCTTAAAGGCAACAAAAAGGTTACATCTTTATCAAAAATAAATAAATAAACATATTATATTGCTTGCTAACATACAATCTATAAATGCAGATTACATAGGCGTCATTGTAGATGATGGGTTTAGGCCTACAAAAAAAGGACCACTCAAAACAGTAATTATCTTTTCCCCGCCATTAAAATTATTAGACAATTATAGGCGAAAAGCTATTCGAACGACCATCTGAGTTTTTTTTCCCCTGATGCCAGCTAATGGGATCATTAAGGCAATCGATTTTATAATTAGAAGTGGCTTTTGTTGTGAATTAAAGAAATAGGGCAGCCAAATAGTTATGTTTACCATGCATGTGTTCAGGGACCATTAGTATATGGCTTTTAAATTTAGCTCTAACATGTTGTCATATGTTTATAAGTTGATGTGTAACTCTAATGTGTGAATATCGTATATATCAATATGATAAATTGGTTTAGATAAGGCTTAACAGATTCATTTATGCTTACAAAATGCTAATATGTAGTCACATTATGTTAGCTAAATGTTTTCATCTAATAAACTCCAATTGTCACTTTACTTCTGATTTTCTTTTCCACATTTATGCTGATTTAGTATCCCCCTTACATTATGCACCACAGCGGCCACGACCTAGAAATAACCTTCTGGCCGAAACAACAACCATTACTACCAAAGACAATCACTCATGGCGACATCTTAGCAATAACAGGAACAACAGTAACAAAATACATGGGTAATCTGCAGCTAGAATCAACACCCGCATCCACCTTGCAAATCAATCCTACCACCCCTGATACATCAGAATATGTAACCAGGTAATATATATTTTTTATGTATTAACAATTGCATCATTACAGCGTTCCACCTCATCATAACAATAAGATTCAAATGCAGGCTCCAAAACATACCAAGAACAGTGTTAACATAGATAAAAAATCTGGTTACAATCACAGAGTTAAAAGAAAAGACAAGAGGACCAAGTCGCTTCAGCTGCGTGGCCACAATAAAAGGCTTCAAAGAAAAAAAACCGTGGTTCTATGTAGCATGTTCCAAGTGCAACAAAAGAATGGTATGCGGGAAACAAAGAACAATCAGATATCTATGCATCAACCCGGTAGACGGCGAACCAAGATTTATGTAAGCGTTCTCAAACTAACAACCTTCTCATACTCACATATACAAACCAAACAATAAAAGCAATTATTATTTAATATTTCACACATTTTTTTCCAGGTATTATGTAAATGCAACCATCACGGACAAAATCGCCGACGTCGACGTAGTCTTTTTTGATGAGGCAATGAGCAGCCTGTTAAAAATCAGCTGCGAAGAAATGATAACCACCTATGGAGAAGATGAGCCACTCGCAATACCCAAAATATTCGTGGAAGCAATGACAGAAGAGAACCTCTTATCGATAACCATGACAGATCGCACAATTGCTGTAAACAAGGCCTCGAACCCAAAAAAATTCCCACTTCGTCATGCAAGCAGCACAACTAGGTCACCTCCACTTCCACTACCACAACCACCAAAAACAAACGTGCAACCACCAACCACACCAGCAAAGCGATCCCTCAATGAACCCAAAGAAAAAACGAATACCTCAAAACACACCAGAGAACCAGATTTCAAAAAGGTATCGCTCATCTCACACAAAACATCATATTTCGCCACATACTAATAGATACCAAAATGAACTGCAGGAAAAACTACGTGAAGAGTAGGTGCACAACATAACATTTTGAGATTATGAACACTGATAAAATATGCTCACATCAGCCCTTTGTTTGCTGCTTTTGATATCAGCTATAGGCCTCATATGGTCGCTAATGCTGAACCAATCACGGACTTTTCTATATACAGTAACATGGTCTTTCCTCTTTTAACCATAAACTTTTGTATTTATAGTAACATCTAACTATGTAGCAAGTTGTATGTTAGTCGCTGTTACGAACTTTTATGTATTAATGCAGCGTTTTGAAATGGTAACTTTTGCATGTACAGTAATAGCTAAATATGCTAGAAGTTAGAGTTTACTCGCTGCTGTCCTCCTTGCCTTATCACGACCCGCGCTATGCGCGGAGCCACATCCTAGTTGATAACATTTATTGTTTACATTGCCATTAAAGCAACGTTACAAATATCATGATATTACCTTTTTTTTAAATTTATTATTATTCATATTATGTTTTAATGAAATTAAGTTTGATAAAAAAAAAATTAACATTCATTAACAACAAAAAAGGCCCACTATCTCCAAAATAGAGAAATGAGCCAAACCAAAACCATCACTTACAATGATTCAAACTTACACCATTTCTCCCAATCCACTACTCCTATCTTAAATCTATTTTTATACCACAAAAAACCTAGCGCTTTAATCTCCTACAAAAGCTCCACTAACTTAATACTTTTATAGTCAACATCCCGCTACAACGCACAATGTGACGTCAACTAGTAACAATACAATTAGATTTGAATTATTAAACATGGCTTAGTTTAATGTAGGAGCAATGAATTATTAGGAAAAAAAACACTCAAAGTTTACTTCTACAAAGAAGATGAAAATCATATATTCCACAACCAGAAAACAAATCAATACTGATCGAATTATAGAGCATGGTGACATAGACTACGGATAAAGCAAAATGAAAAAAATTCTTTAGCATAACCAAGTTATTTTGCATCTCAAATAGTGATACTATATACTTTTATATAGTCAACATCCTGTTGTAACGCGTAGGATGACACCAACTAGTAACATTCCTTAAAAAGTGTTAAAAGCAACTTTATCCCCCAACTTCTATAATCGGGAAAATGTGGTATCGTATTTAAAAAGCTACCGCTGATTTTCATCATGTAGGTGAGAAATTGGTTTATCTTTTTTAGTTATATTAGATAGGCCTTGACCAGAATTACTACTATTTTATTTTTATTTAAATACAAGCGTAGTGCACTTTTATATCACACCGAACGTCTGTGTTGGAGTGTACAACAGGGTATGGAGTGAAATGGGTAGGTTTTGTTTACTTATGCATATCAAGGGCTAATATGGATGCATGTCTGGGCGCCCATTAGCTTAAACCTGTAAAGCCCAATAGCCAAAAGCCCATTGGAGTCCCCAATCATGATTTAAAAAGACAGACACGCCCATTAGGGTTTTGAACGCAATCGAAGATGTGAGACGACGGCGGTACGAATCGGTGGCCCAATATTTGGTCTGAGAGAACGGCGTGGAAAAGAAACAGCCGGTAATAAATTATATATTGTTTGTTTGTTCTTTAATTTGTAATATTTGTATTTATTATTCGGATGATGATTCCGTTGTTTAATTGGTAATAATAATTGTATTTATCCTGATGATGATGATTGGAATACTTGAACGTATAGCGAGAGGATGGAGTCTGCGTTTCGTAATGTAAAATCGTTACCCTTAGAGAGGATAATGTTTCAGTTTTGGCACCCCTTTTTGCCGCTAACCGCCATCTCGGCAAATATAGGTCACGTTCTTCGTTGTATTACTATGGTGTTCTTGGTGTTGTAGACGACCCTAGGATTCACAGGGGGACTCCATCTGTGATATTTGGTTTGAAATTCTACACAAATCGGGTACGCTCAATTTTAGATTGCGAACCCTAGGCGAATGGGTCGCGAATGTACCTGATTCCGGTACGTGCGATTCGGTTGGCGGTACCGGTCATAAGTCGACTAATTTATTCTTTTCTTTGTTTTACGTTTTGGTCTAATTATTGCGAATGAACACGCCGCAACCTGCGTGCATGATTCAACGTTTTTACGGCTAGTTTTTTGTTTGGTTTAACAGTATGGCCGCAAAGCGTGGGTCTTAAATAGGGGCGTAAAAGAGGCTAGCCCGAGTTCGACTCGTGAGTAATGTTTCAAGCTTGATCTCAGCTCGTTTATTGTTTATCAATGAATTTTACTATAATTTTGTAATCAATAATTATATAATATAAGTATTTTATGTATATATTCAATAAAAATTATATGAATAATCATATATTGTAAAAAAGAATAACAAATTTGATATCAATTGATTAGTTTTTCAGTCATTTCTAAGGGTTACTACTTTCTAGGGTTTTTGAGTTGCTTTCCTCTTCCTCTGTGTATACAAGGTAACCATTTTGTCAATGTTTTGGTACGATTCTTGTTTATCAATCTTGTTCCATTGTTTAGTGCGTTTTTCTGGTGCTATTCTTTTGTTTATGGACCTAGAATTCGCTCCATTGTTTAGGACGTAGTGCGTTTTCAATGTTTTGGTGCGATTCTTACATTTTTATCGAAGTAGTTCTATTTGTTTAGGGTATAGTGCGTTTCTCAATGGTTTTGGTGCGATTCTTGTTTATCTAACTAGTTACATTGTTTTGGGTTTGGTGTGTTATGTTTTGGTGCGATTTTTAATTGTTTAACGAACTATATCCATTGCTTAAGGGTTCTTATTGTTCTGATGCGATTTTTTCTTATTCAAGGTTTATTATTGTTTTCATTATGGATTCCTACTTGTTTTAATGTAGGGTTTAATGTGATTCTTACTTGTTTATGGAATGTTTATTTGTTTTTAAAGTTCTATTATTAGTCTAATGCTATTTTGTGATTCTGTTGTAGGCATGGAGGATCCATCTGTCAATTTGGGTGACGTAATACGCTTCCTCCTAATGAATCACTTGATGGCATAGAAAATACTGCAAACCAACTTTCCACTACCGCAAACCAAGGAAATGATGCAAACCAACCTTCCACTGCAGCAAACCAAGCTGCTGTATCTAACCGCATAGCGCCGGACTACGAATTCATTCAACACAATGCAAAGTATAAGAGCACAAAAATATAAGTTTCATTTCATTACAAAAAGAAGGCGCTAAAGGCCTTAGCTATTTACAAACAAAAGAAGTTACAAGAACAAACCAACCTTCAAATTTGGGGAATATGAACTCTTAAATTAGTATAGTCTAGAGTACGAAAATTAGTCTAATGCGGGTGCTTGGGCCCAAGAGGAAAACCAAAATCAAGATGACCTTGACCCCTTGAGGATCTAGAGGAGTGCGACATTCTTCCTTTGAATTCAGTTGCTCTTCTTGATCTTCAAGATCAACTTTTTGATGATATCGATAGCGTCGATACTATTTTTTGGGTGGTGGAAAGATGGGGGGCGCGTTTGCCCATATCGCCACCTCTTGTACCACCTCCGCCCTTGGTCGGTCCACTACCGAGACCAAGAATCATGCCTTTAAGGCTGAATTTTGTGGAAGCCATGCAAAGGATACAACAAGCCATGTTTGTGTTGGAAGCTGATAATTTCCCTAACGGTTTTTAGAACAAGATTGGAGGCGTCTGTATTCCAAGAATTGCCTAAATATGGAAATCAAACCACAATGCCAATTGTGATTAATTACCGAACAAGTTTTCATGCATTGATGTATTGCAGGAAAACATTACTTTTCTTCGTTTTTGGCGAGAGGTCGCCGCGATTTGCAGTACTGAATTGGATTCATTCTCTATGTGGTACAATGGAAGTGAATACACGTTTCTTGGAAATCAGATTATGTGGGATGTATGCAACCTTCTTTATCATTAGTCTAATATGTTTACGCTTGACCTATTACAACAAGCCATGCTAGTGTTGAATGGTCAAGCGTTGGTCGCTAGCATCACTGCATCAATCACTCTCTTGCAATTATGGATACAAGTTTTCAAATGCTAGCACAATGCACTGGCTTTAAAGGTTGACGCCACCAAAGGACGGATAAGTCTCTTTTAAATTACCTTAGTCATACTATGCCGCAAGTTAGAGAGCATGCAGATAGTACGTTTTTTATTTTTATTTTTTGACATGTTATAATTGAATTTTATGTGTGTGTTTTTTTAGAAAAGCTAATTCTTTTTTCTTGTGTGTGATAGTTTCCCAAGCGGTTTTTAGAGCAAGATTGGAGGCGTCTGTATTCCAAGAATGGCCTAAATCTGAAAATCAAACCACAATGCCAATTGTGGTTAATTACCGAACAAGTTTTCATGCATTGATGTATTGCAGGAAAAACATTACTTTTCTTCGTCTTCGGCGAGAGGTCGTCGCGGTTTGCAATACTGAATTGGATTCGTTCTCTATGTGGTACAACGGAAATGAATACACGTTTCTTGGAAATCAGATTATGTGGGATGCCTGTAACCTTCTTTATGATCAGTCTAATACGTTTAGGCTTAACCTATTACAACAAGAAGCCATGCTAGTGTTGAATGGTCAAGCGTTGGTCGCTAGCATCAATCATTTTCTTTCAATTATGGATACAAGTTTTCAAATGCTAGCACAACGCATTGGCTTTAGAGGTCGACGCCTCCCAAGGACAGATTAGTCTCTTTTAGATTACCTTGGTCATACTATGCCGCAAGATAGAGAGCATACAGACAGTACGGTTTTGTTTTATTTTTATTTTTTTGACATGTTATAATTGAATTTTATGTGTGTTTTCTGGAAAACTATGGTAGATCCCCCATGTGTGGGATTAAGACTGAAACCCACGATCTCTTAAGGATGAACACTGTTTTACACACATGATATTGTTAAGAAAACATCTTTTTAGTAAAAAATGTGTTAAGAAAACATATTTTTTACTAAACGATTTTTTAGTTATTTGCCTTTAGCCATTGATAGTTTTCTAGGTTTTAGCTAGCAAATTGACATATTTATAAAATAAAAAATTTCTTTCTCTTCCTACTTTAAATTTATTTACGTTTTTATTAATTAAATGTTCTAGATTATTGTTTTAATTTGTTTTATTAATTAAAACTGCCATTTCTTATATCTAATGGAAATGTATATTCTCTCCAATCTAGTCGGGCCACTAGGATTTTTAAGGCAAATATACAGTACTTTGTACGAATAAGACACTAACAACAATGTAGACACCTTACAAAACACTTTGTACGAGTAAGATACTAATACAATGTAAGACACCTAACAAAACACCCTCAAGATACTACTATTGCATCGTATTTTTTCTACCTATTGTCATCAAAAGTCATCCGTTTCTCTAACTCCACCTTGTGTTTATTCGCCCAATATTTATACCATATGAAAGCCGTGGAAATCATTTCTCCAAATCACCGTCAACTGGATACACCATATTTGTCTTTTTAAAAACACCGAGTTCCTATACCCTCTACATTCCCCACCATCTGCACCACACCACCCCATCCCCTTCAGTCGCATTTATCTTGTAATAAAGAGGCTTAAAGTACAAATATGATAGCCATAAAACAATGCATCTTATATACGTAACAAATAAAATGAAAATAACACAATAAGAAGGCGAATGATACCATGACAACATGGTTGAGACATCCTAGTTTTACCCACGAGACCCGGGTTCGACTCCCACAAAGAGCAACCCGCATGTCCTCCCCTTGTGTGGGGCTAGTCACGCTAGGACAAACTCTGATGATATCGTGAGCCCTGTTAAGACAACATAATCTGGCCGAGTGGGGCAGTGGATTCCTTGGAAGGCGGTGCGATTAAGCACCATTAAAGTTGAAATCCATCGTACATAAAAAACAACACAATAAGAAGTCACACCAAGATCTGGATCATTTAATAACTTCTTATTGCGTGAACTTAAGAACTCCGTTCTCCAGGTGATTTTTTTAACCATTTTTTTTTTCAAAAACATAGATAAACGTCTAAATAAAAAATCTTGCCAAAAAATTGCATTCATACATTTATATAGGTGTAAGCAAAATGACGTTACACCATGTTACGCAACGTTACACGGACATTAGGCATTTGTTAATTTTTTTTACACTGATGTAATTTTTCGTATAAATTTTTACTTTTTAATTTTTATTTTTCTGTAAAAGTAAGATAAATTTAAGATATTTTAGAAAAAAAAAAACGTATTTTATGTAATCCTTGTCACACCTTTTCCTTTATAATTCAAAAGAAGTTAAGAAAGATATTAGTCTAGGACAAAATATAAATATGACTCTTAATGGGTTCATTATTGTCAATTTTCTATCCAAAGCAAAATGACACCAAAACATCAAAAATTTGTTAGCCGGCAACAAAATGAACCAAGATGCAAAACGGTAGCTGATCACTCCAAGTCTTCCAAATTCTAACGGCTATTAGGCCGTTCAGTATACTCTTCACTCAGTTGCCATGCAACTTATCAGGGTACGATGTGATAGGAAAGGGTGTCTAATGTGACGCCGCACGATGTCCTTGTGTTAGCCTCGCCACGTGATGAAAATCAAAAGCCATAACGAGATCGCAGATTTGCGGGGTTGCGGAAACACCACATGCACCCCACTTGCAGGGTTGCAGGAGCGGCGTGCAGTGAATGATACCCCACGGCCTAGTGAATTAGGCCTTGGGGTGTTTTTAGGCTTCGATTAAGACTTCAAGCATTTAATTAGTTAGCCGACTTATCCTTTTTAGGGTGGATGAGGTGGTCATCACACCCATCGCATCATCATACCATCACACTATCAAACCCAATAATATTGTGCCACCTCATTTCTATCACATTCATCACTAAAACCATGGGGTGAAATGGTATCCATGACACTGAACTTTTTTTTTAAATAAAATAAAAATTACATTAAATAAAATAAAAAACTTACATTAAATAAAATAAAAAAAACTTACATTAAATAAAAATAAAAAAACATAAATGGATACTTTTCCAATGGCTATTTTTCCAACGGATACTTTTTCAACGGCTATTTTTCCAACGGATACTTTTCCAATGGCTATTTTTCAAACGGCTAGTTTTCTAACCCTATAGATACAAGACAAATTTAGAAGTATCACTCACAATTAGAGTTAATAGCCAAAATCATCCCTGAGGTTTGGTCACTTTTGCCACTTCAGTCCAAAACCCAAACGTTTTACATTTGGGTCCTTCAGTTTTATTATTTTTTTTTTTTTTTTTTTTTTTGCTAAATTCGTCCATGAGGTTTGGTCACTTTTTGCCACTTCAGTCCATACCCCAAACCTTGTCAGGGACGATTTTGGCAAAAAAAAAAGTGAAACTGAAGGACCCAAATGTAAAAGGTTTGGGTTTTGGACTGAAGTGGCAAAAGTGACCAAACCTCAGGGACGATTTTGGCTATTAACTCCTCACGATTTTGTCGAGCCGAGGGTCTCTCTGGAAGCAGCCTCTTTATCCGAAAGGATAAGGGTAAGGTTTGCCTACATCTCACCCTCCCCAGACCCTACTCTTAGCCTTGCTAAGTGTGGGATTTTACTGGGTAAGGTTGTTGTAATTCAATCTAAATACAAACATTCAAAGATATGGGTGGTGGTTATCCTACTGAAGCAGCTGGACCTTCCAACCTCAGGCGATAATCTCGCTGACGTGTCAGCCGACGTTCACAACCAGTGTCGTCTCCTCCTCCTCAACGAGTGTACACTTTTTCTCAACCAGTGTACAATTCTTCTCAACCAGTGTACACTTCTTCTCAACAGTGTACAATTCTTCTCAACCAGTGTACACTCCTCATTGTCTACTCTACACTCATCCGCAACTAATAATCCATCCTCCTTTACCTACTCAATCAAGTGTCAATCCAAATGCTCCTCTTACAGACGAGGAATTTCATTAGGCCTATGACTACACTATGGCTGTACTCCGATTCAATCAACTACAAGTTGGGGAGACGTAAACAAACTTCACCTCAAACCCTTCCATTTCAAACATCCGTCCAGCACAAGTTGTACCTAGCTGGGCTGAAGGGTACGAAACTGACCTGGGTGAGAAGTGCATCACTATGGATGATGAACCGTATCGTCTTCCAAGTCCTGACTTCGGATGCATTCGCTTAGACGCTAGTCGGACGGTCGTGATAGCGATCGTGGCGTGTCGTCTCCAGAGTACACTCTAGAGGATCGGGATCGCATGTATTAGTTGGTGTGTTAATGTTTTAATTAGGTTTATGATTAAGTAATGTTTTGATTAGATTTATGTTAATGTTTAATTTAGGTTTATGTAATGTTTTAATTTAGGTTTATGAGTGTGTAATATATAATTTAGGTTTATGTAATATATTTTTTTTGAACGGCAAATTTTATCACACCTTAATTTCACCTTAGACCATTCCCATTGACAAACAAACACCTTGTTTGTTTGTGAAAATAATATTAAAAAATTCAAAGTTGGCAAACAAACTCACAATCCGTTTGTTCTGGCAACCATGTTTGCAACCGAGTTTGACCCCCCACTAACTTAATTACTTAAATAACTTATAATATTTAAGTTTAAGAAAAAAACTAAATACACTGTATTTCTTAATTTTTTTGTGAACATCCCGGTATAAATTTTATTAAAAACCGAGTTTGTTTAAAAAAAAAAAATTTAGGTTGAGTTGGGTTGTGAATGTGTGTAAAGTTAGGTTGTGTAGATTGAAGAGAGAGAAATTATTTTTTATTACTCTTGATTGTTCACCATTGTGGATGGTCTTACCTTACATTTGCAAGGATTTAAACTCACAATCTTACATTTATAAGGGGGGACGCCATACCACTAAACCAAGAGGTCTCGGGTGGTTTATGTAATATATAGTTGGCAATTTTTTTTCTTTGACTAATTCAACTATGATAATAATATAAAATAATGAAGAGAGAGAAGTGGTAAAAGAAACATCTACTGTGTGTCAAAGTTAAAGTATCCATATGTAAACATGAAGAGACTTGATTGTGATTTGGTACTTACGTTAGTACAAAACTAATATTTCTTGTTTTTGTTGTAGGTTCTTTTCCATAATGATTCATCATCTACTTTGCGTTACGCAATATTCACCAAAAATATATAACTACTTGCGGCAACGCGCGGGCATTCCTACTAGTATAAAATAATGAAGAGAGAGAAGTGGTGAGCGTGATGACTGTCACAACAACAATTTGTCGCGGCCGTGATAGAAAGGATGGGGCGGTTTTCGTGATAGTCATGACCAGCCCATTACGGACCGCCCCCGTCCACCTTATACAAAGTTATCCACTTTGTTATTCGCGGGATCCAAAACATGATTAATAAAGATTCTAAGAAGACTCAGTAAGTTTTCAGACATCAAGATATATTTAAAAGATTAAAATCAAGATCTTGACGAAAGACAATCTGTTTATCGATATACGCGATTTTTTTATACACGGTAATAAAAAATTAGAAAAACTAAGCACTCTAAATATATTAAAAGTAAACATAAAAATGTATCAAACAGATGGGCAATTTTGTCTCTTGTTCTAGGCATAAAGGTAACTAAATCAAAATATAAAGCATCCAAGAAGAATGTGGCAGAACTATATTTGTCTGGTTATTCGATTTTTATAAATTCAGTCATATTCTCGTTTGAAATGATGAAAACTTGTGTTTTGAATAATATCAAGTCGCCATCACTAGTTTAGTACAAACAAATTCATGTTGTGTGGTATACAAACGTGTCTGCTAACGGTGCCACTAACCTAGTCCATCAAGTTACAACATAACCGTGTGATAACTTACAACGTATGTATGTTCCCAATAAAGGTATGGTCCTAGGATTAATACACCCTTTGATGTTAGCATGACATCAGCAAATGGGATAATACACCATACCTTTATTGGGAACAAACATAGTTGTAGGGACCACCATTTGGTTATTAATGAAATCTTTAACTCTAATTCCAATTGCAATAATTCAAGATTATTATTATTATTTATTTTACCACTAATCATAGCTCGAATAGCAAAAGTTTATCTAATTATATATTTTCTTAACATTTTGTTTTCAGATCAGTTTTATTTAAAAAATTATTTATCTATCTACTCTAGAAATATCAGCTTAAAAAATTATGTACTATTCAGATTCCTTTATCTATAATTTCATTCCTTTATCTATAATTTCATCTAATTGTACATTTCTATTTTTAGAGCTGAAAGTGAATTACATAAGTTTATTTGATTTGGTGTGACATACAGTTTTCGTTAGTAATGGCATATCATGTCAAACACGACATGTTAAGACACGAACACGAAAAGACACAGAAATGAAACATGTAAACACAATTATAGATCACATGAAACATGTAAACACAATAAGTTTATTGTACATCAAACTGTTGCCAGCCTGCTAACGGACGCGAGCTGGCTCACGTACGGTCGCTTGCGGCAGAGATCATGTGGGTGTGTTATTGTGGGCGCCAGCCACGTGGACCAGGTTGTGGCTCACGGCAGGTGGCTCGCGGGCCACAACGGATAGTCTTAGGTGTACGATATTTGATAATTCGGTACTTATTTTAGCTAAGAATATAAATCTTGATATTTTTATTTTTCTTTTCAAAATTACTCTTAAAAATGTTACACAAACATTCTAATTAAATAAAAATAAAAGTTATCAAGAAAATTACAAACAGGTTATAAATATAACAGGTTATAGTGATTTTATTACCAAAACTTACGTAAGTTTTTTTTATGTAAAACAAATAAAATTATAATAAATTGAAATAGGTTAGAAGTCTCTTATGCTATTATCACATATTAATTTGCCTACGAAAACCCAGTCACAAATTTTGCGACCGTCACTTTAGTTCTACCATAGTCACAAGTTTTGCGACCATCACTACGGTTCTATTGGTCACAAATTTTGCGACCATCACTATGGTTCTATCACAGTCACAAATTTTGTGACCGTCACTATGGTTCTATCACAGTCGTAATTTGGCCGCAAAACAAAATTAGCCGATATATCTTTCCAGATGCGACCCAATGGGTCATAAACTAATCATATAATTTGTTATTAGTTTTTCTAGATTAACAATATTTGTGTAAATAATATACCTAGTAAACTGTGCTAGTTATAGACTGATCATATAATTTATATCTTTCTAACATATATCATTTTTTTTACTTTTATTAGTATTACTTAGATGAAACTCATATAAAAAATAAATTGTGAAATCCTTTCTCTATTAGGGGTGTTCAGAATTCGATTCGGATTCGAAAAATTCGAAATTCGACTTAGTTCGATTCGATTACCAAAAATTCGATTCGATTATTAAGAATTCGAATTCGATTTAATTCGAATTCGAGTCCATTAAATCGAATACGAATCGAATACGAATTTATGTTTTTAAATTCGATTCGAAATTCGAATAAAAACTGTACACGTATATTTTTTAAATATATACACACATACACATTATTATATACACAAATTTACACATTAAAAAAAAGAACGTCTAAATTTTGGTCAAACTCTAAGAACCCATAGTGTTTACAACTTTTACCATAACCATATTTTACAACTTTAACTTATACATTACAAAACTCTAACAAACTATACCCTATACTATTTTTACTATTCCCATATTTGACATATTGTTGTTTATCAGTTTTGTAGATTTGTATTTTATATGTAAAAATAATGAGTTTGTATTAGTTTTAAAACTAAAAATAAAACAGTTTATTATTTATGGTGAATTTGAACTAAATCGAATTTATTCGAATTCGAGTTTCTTATTCGAATCGAATACGAATCGAATAAATTGAATTTTAAACGAATACGAATCGAATACGAATTCAGGTAAAAATATTAAAAATTCGAAAAATTCGATTCGAAGAATTCGAAAATTTGTTATTCGATTCGTTGAACACCCCTATTCTCTATTAGACACAAATGGGTTTTATCCTACAAATAGCTTTTAACGTGAGAAGTGAATGAGAGAATTATTTTATTTTATTTTTGTGATCTTTTTTCCAGTCTTGTTAAACATGTATTTTAGTACTGAAATAAAAAAAATAAAAAATTATTGCAGAGTAATTATGTAATGGCAAAATGGATTTTAATAATTCACATTTTTCTCATTGGCCGATAATAATCTCACATGAGTCTTCCCTCTGCTAGTCCCACCTTTTAAATATTTTGATACCACTAGACCTCCGTTAAATATGACTAACCCATTTAGTTTAGACAATGCGTGACAGCTGGCTGGGATTGATGATTGGGCTGCTGATGTGGCCATTTCTTAAAAACCTTATAACCCTTTGCATTATTATCAGACTTCATACGTTTAATCCACCCAAATCACAACCCACAAAAATTAAACCCTACAATCGATCAATTGGCTTTTCAAGAATCGATCATCAGGTACATTGAATCCTTAATCTTTTCATATAGGCAATGAGTAATACAGTAATAGTTAAAGTTTGGCATGGTGGGAAGCTTTAAGACAAGCCTAAATTTCACTATGAGGGAGGTGAAACTAACATGTTTAAATTAGAAATAGACAAGATGTCATACTTTGAGCTTATGGATTTTGTAATGGAGTATGGGTCTAACAAAAGTAAAGATTTTGAAATGTTTTACTTGGTTCCTCGGAACACATTTGAAAATGGTCTGGTTTAGATGTCGAATGACAAAGATGTGAACGAGATGATGATCAATTTGGGTAATGATGTGAAGCACATTCTTCATCCTTATGCACAAGGTGAGTCTAATGTTGCTGAAGCCCATTTGAACCCTAAAGAAGCCCAACCCAATAGCACAGAAGCCCAAACACCAAAAGTGATGTCAGGCTTTAGTAAGCGTTCAACTAATAGGATTATGTCACCCACAAAAGCACTTCCCACAATAGTACAAGCTAAAGATAACATAGTTCCCACAAACTAAGAAACTTATTCTAGATCTAAGGCAACTAAGGAGAGATCAGATAGTGATGATGAAGACTTTGATGGATCTGAGGCATCTGAGGAGAGCTCAGACAATGATGATGAAGAGTGGAAAGCATCTGAATTAAATTGGTCAAATGAAGATGAAGAGTGGAAAGAATCTGTTGCTACCATGAAGTCTAACAAGGAAAATAAGTTGCCAACTAGAGAGTTGGTTTAAAAGTTTTTGAACGAGCAACCTTGTGAGAAACCTGTTGAAGAACACCCAAGTGATGCTAGTAGCTATGAGGATTTAGAGGGAGGTGTTAATTCACTTGGAGAAAGTGAGGAGGATGACATTAGAGGTAAGAAGCATAAAGTGGATATTCTAGTTGTAAGTAAGTATGCATATTGGAGTAAGTAGGTTTGGGTTGGGTTGTTGGTACCAGGTTTCCAAGTATAGATGCTTTTAGAAATGCTGTTAGAAATAATGCAATTAGTACTGGTAGGAATGTTTGCATTTCTATAAGTAATAAAAACAGATATGGAAGATTAGGTGTTAGTTGTGTTAGTGGGTGTCCATTTAAGGTTTATACCTCATTTCATGCTATAAAGGGTTGTTACATGGTTAAAAGTGCAATTAATGAACATACTTGTCTAAGAAACATGATGAAAAATCGACAACTGAATGATGAGTTTATAGCTAACCATTTTTTTACCAATCTTCAAATCTAATCCACACTAGGCTGCAAAGTACATTCAAGAAGCAGTTAAAGAGAAATTTAAGGTTATCATTACTAAATGGCTGGCTTATAAGGCAAAAGGTTGTGCCCATAATAAATTGCATGGATCAATGAAGGAGCATTATGGTAAGATGGGTTCATATTTGGAATTTTTGAAACAAGCCAATCCTACTTCCACTTTTGAACTTGTAATTGTCCCATCAGCATTCTATGGAAGTGATAACGTTTAATCACGTAAATTCACATAGTCACGCATTAGCACAATAATTCAAACATATAAAAACACAATAGTTGTATTTCACAATTTCACCAACGTTCGGGGTTCCAGACTCGTGTATGCAATCCAGTAATTCTCCGATGTACCGTTTATGCAGTTACTCATTTGTCACACCCTCAAATTTCACTACGGGGTTTTACCGCGAGGCGCGTGACACACAAGGATCCCCATAGTCTAAATCCCCAAATCATTTAGTTCGTTTTCAAAATCAAGTTTAATGTTTAATCAAAAGTTTAAAGTAATTTGGAACCGTAAAAAAATAGTTAAGCTAGATAATCTTGCGCAAAACAACGCGCCCAAAACCTAAGTAAAGTAAATCAAAATAAGTTTAATAATGTTAAACCCAATGACACCAATGATGCATGCCCTAACGCGCTCCGTACCTAGCGATCTGCAAAAGCATGCTAAGTGTGTCAACATAATGCTGGCGAGTTCACAGTTTAGAATAACCAACAGTTAAAATGTTTAAAGTAACCAACCACTAGTTTCATCGTATGCCAAGGGTAGCTAACCCATGCTAAGTAACTAAACAAATGCGGTACCAAGAACATACAGATGTTTGTCTTAACACTAGTGTCTATCAACACTAGTAAAAAATGTAGTCAAAAGTTCACACCTGTGACACAAGCACATCAAATGTGAGGCTGCTACACAACCTAATAGCGCTATCAACTAGTACCCCCGTTTAGCTAACAAAAGACATAAATATGTGAAAACTGGTAAAACACGATTCACACAAGGAATCAATGTGGTCCCAAACCAGGGATAAAGTAGTCTCATCCACGGGAGAAAAGTGGTCCCTCAACTGGGATACATGCTTTTGACAAAAAGTTGTGAAACTCACCTTAGGTTGCGTTAAGATAAATCCAAACCCCAACAAAATAGAGACCTGCTAATGAATCCCTATTATACATGTGTATATGCAAGTATGCAACACACAACAAGACCCGTTTGTCCATGACATCCAATGATGTGAAAAGTTTAAATGATACCAACGCAGCTATGTGCAACAAGTGACCATACGAACCATTGGTGAATATTATGTTTACATTTTATCACATACTCCATATATGATACACATAAGTACAAGTCACATACAAGTCAATAAAACCATTAAATAAGCTCATATGCATTATTTTCATAATCTGCGTTTTTTGGGCAGATTATGTGTTGTCAAAACGAATTTTTGCAAAATACTTATTCAACATATTAGAATCTCAAAATTTTAATGAACATCCCTACATGTTCACCACACATGCCACTATTTTTATTTCATGACAATATCATGTTGAAACATTATGAAAAATCGTTTATCACAGCTTGGTTCTAAAAACCAGTAAACTGCAACAGTTTACAAGAAAAATTCTTAAAAATCATAGATTCATCCAAACAGATAAATCTACTTGAAAAAGTTGTAAAACCAATATACGTAGCTAATGACCGAATTTCATGGTGGTAAAACTCAAGTTATGACCTTCTAAAGTTGACTTAAGTTTTCAGTCCAAAAATCAGATTTGACATCCGTGTTTATAAAACCACAAAACCATATCAGACGTTGTCGTAAACACACAAACTTAGACATTATGAAAACCTAACATCATATAAAATGTTCCAGTATCAAGTAACAATCAAAATAAGCATTTAAAGACCAAGATATATCACGTACAAGTTACTACTTCGAATCTGTCCACTTTTAAAACATATCAAAATCTCAATGTTATCGAACCCTAGATCCATAATATCACCTAACAACATCATAAACATGTATTATAGTACTCCTATCATGTTAATCAGATCAAACACACAAGATTCATCATGAATATTAATCTCTATAAACCCTAGATCAATGATAAACACATACATGCAAGTTTCATGCATACAATCCATCATAACATCATATAATCATGTTATCAATCATGTTAATCTTTATAAAAACTCCTGATTTAGTTATAAAGTTTTACATCAGATCTGGACAAACATTGTTTTGGTGTTTTTAAAACCATAATAAAAGATTAACACATGTAATAAATAACACACCTTAAGCTCTTCAAGTAAGCAATCTAAACACTTCCCAAGTTTCCAAGATGATTATCTTGAACCAAAGCAGGTGTTTGAGGGTTAATATTTTCGTATGGGCTGTTTTTGGACAGATTAGGGTTTTACGTGATATTCTTATACTTTGATGGCTTCAACAAACTTCTCCGCCAAAGTCCTCAACCTAAAAAAACACCCATATTTAGTCTCTGTGTTAACATGTCCAAACCACATCAGCATTTTGATAGTTAGTCCACACCCCCTTTTAATGGTGTGCCATTCACAACCATCTGTCATTTCAATTAATGGCGACGTTAATGGGGAAGAAGGTGAGACTCATCCCATTTTAACCAATCACATTCTTCTGTCACCTTTTTATTATTTTTTAATATATGTTTTGGTTCTTCTACTACACTTAGTTAGTAAGTATAAACGTATTGCTTAAATGACTACACTTTGTTTTTAATATCCATTTTTCAATTAGTATTTTCTGGAACGACTTTCTTTGTGTTTGTCCACCGTACTCTCTAAATTGGAGAACCATGTTGCCCTACTTTGGCCACACTATGCTGGCTTCAATGTTTGGCTTGGGCATTCCCCCGGGAAACCATATCGTCGGCTGCCACTTGACAGTCTTTATGCCGCCACAAGGGCAGAGCTCTCTGGCGTAACACGGGGTGAGACGAAAACCCGGGTGAGCTTTGGATTCGAACTGAGAACCTTACAAGGCCTAACTCTAAACTTTCATTACCGTAATCCACCAAAAGTGACACAAGTAGGGGATTGAACTTGGATCTCCACTGAAAAATCTAAGCCTTCTTACCACTAGTCTACAAATGGGGATTTCACCCCCTCAAAATTTATTTCCACTTGATATTTAAACCACCCCCCCCCCCCAAAAAAAAAAAAAATATTTTCACCCTCCCCCTTCAAAGAACGGTGTTTTTGGTACAATAATTGTACTATGTTTGACTGCTTTTTTGAAAAACAAACCACAAGCACCACTCTTTAGCTAAAGCGTAGTGCTTTGAAGTACAAAAGTCAATAGCTTTTAGTTAGACCTTGTGGTTGGTGTTGGGGGTTGAGTTTGGATTTTTGTAGTGGATTTTGGTGGGATTTTCTTATTTGGTTGTTTAATTTTTATTTTGTAAGAATTTTTTTTTTGTATAAAAGAATATATTGGTGTGAACATGCCAAATCACACGGTATGTTTTTAAGCCAGGAAAAACTATTGAAATGTAAGTTTATTTTCTGTAACAAGTCAATAAGAAATAATAGGTGATAACGCGGTTTATAACTTTTATCCGATTTTATTGTTCATTTGTAAAATTTGTATTTTAATAACATACAGTATTGATTGTACAGTTCATTTTTACATACATTGATTTATAGAAGTTGTTCATACTCAGCTGTTTGTACTGAAAACCTCCAATGAGCAATTAAACCAACAAAAATGCGTCAAAAAAAGTCCGAAAGTCCAGACTATCGATTAGAGATTGTATTTTTGATAAAATATGGTATTGATTGTATAGTTCATGTATTACGTAAATTTATTTATGAAAGTTGTTCATACTCGGTTGTTTGTTCTGAAAACCGCCAATGAGCAATTAAACCAACCAAAACGCGTCAAACAAAGCCCAAAAGTCAAGTCTATTGATTAGAGATGTAAAATTTGTATTTTGATAAAATATGATATTTGATTGTACAGTTCATGTATTATGTACATTGATTTATGAAAGTTGTTCATACTTGGCTGTTTGTTCTAAAAACCGCCAACAAGCAATTAAACCAATCAAGCGTCAAACAAAGTATGGATGTTCAGTCTATCGATTACAGATGTAAAATTTGTATTTTGATAAAATATGGTATTGATTGTACAGTTCATGTATTACGTACATTAATTTATGAAAGCTGTTCATACTCGGCTGTTTGTTTTGAAAACCGCCAACGAGCAATTAAACCAACCAAAATACGTCAAACAAAGTCCGGAAGTCCAGTCTGTCAATTAGAGATGTAAAATTTATATTTTGATAAAACATGGTATTGATTATACAGTTCATGTATTACGTACATTGATTTATGAAAGTTGTTCATACTCGGCTCTTTGTTCTCAAAACCATCAAAAAGCAATTAAACCAACCAAAACACGTCAAACAATTTTTTTTATTGAAAATCAGTTAAAACACTTAAAAATAAATTAAAAACCATTAAAAATTAATTAAAACCATTTAAAATGAATTAAATAAACATTTTTAAAAAAATGACCATAGCACCAAGCTATGGTCTCAATTTTCGGTTTAGGAGGCTAAAGAGCGGCGCTTTGGGGATCTTTTAAAACCCAATCTACCGGCTTCATTGGTACGCTTTGGTTTATTTAAAAACAAACAAACACCGATTCTAAGATCTGACTAAAAGCTGTTGACTTTTGTACTTCCCGCCCTATAACCAAAGAGCATCACTTTAACACTCTGTTCCAGAGTTTCATTAAAGGATTGAAGAAAAAGGATCTCTCTCCTCTTTCTTTCTCTACAATTCCTTCCAAATTGGAAAAATTGAAAATCACTCTAAAGACCTCTTTATTATCCCCCCATTCTCTCCTCATCCCTCCTACAAAAAACTTTGGAACATATTTTTTCCCCACTTCTTTCTCAATCCTTTCTCTTCCACCCTTTAATGAAACTCTGAAACAGAGTATAAAGGCACATGGGGTGAATCTCGACAAGTAGGAATGGAAATAGATGGAGCCTTTTTCTATTAGTTAAGAACAGATACTACACTTGATCTTAGCCAAATGGCCGAGAGAAAGGTATGCCTTTTTCTATTAGTTAATTATTATCGGATAACAAGTAGAAGTGAACTAAGAATTGTTGCGGTTTTACGGTGAACGTCGGTTTCTAACTATATAAATTCCAAGTAAAACTGATGGAGAGAGAATACGGGGGCGACGAAGATCAAGAATGGCAACAAGAAACCGGAAGACGCAAGAAGAAGAAGATAAAGACCAAGCAACAAAAGTTTGAGTTTGACAAAGCAACCACTTTCTACGTGTCCAATATTCCATCCTACTGCTCCAAAGGAGATCTTTGGAATGAACTTAGAGTGTTTGGTGACTTAGTAGACATTTTCATCCCCAAGAAAGTGGCTACTAAGGGCATCAAATATGCTTTTGTTAGATATGAGAACATTGTGGATCTGGAGAAAACGATTGAAGTCCTTAACAAAGTGAGACTTATGGGGGCGAAATTGTCGGTTAACAAAGCAAAATTTCGAAGGGATGGGAAACCTTTTGAAATGCCGATGGTGAACAAGAAGCAAACGGAACAGTCGTTTAACATTCCGGCAACTACTCAGCATGTGGGGGGAAATGAATCCGCTTTCGGTACAAAGTCTTTCAGGCATGCTGTCTCGGGGAAGGTAGACGGAACAAAGGTGACTATTGACCTTCCAGGCAAAACAACCAGGGCTGCTGTATCATGGTCCAAAGCTTCACTCTTGATCGAAGCCAAGGATCTTCACATCCTTTGCAATATGCACGAGATACTAATGAATGCCAGTAGATACCTGGAAGGCATTAGGTATGTTGGAGGATTGAAGTTCCTTTTAACATTCAAGAAAGATGAGTATTCGGAGGCTTTCTTATCGTACTATCAAGGCAAAAACTCAAAGTGGTTCTCCTCTGTCGAGAAATGGAACGGTCAGCCGGTCAATTACCAACGGATTGCATGGTTACGTATAGATGGTGTACCCATACACATGTGGGGGAGGGATGCTTTCTTACGCATTGGCAGTCATTATGGAAGGGTTTTGTATCCTTCGCCGGCCGATGTAAAAGACTGCTGCCTTTCTTTCGAGATCATTGGGGTCCTGGTCAGCTCCGGTGGTGAGATTAGTGATGAAATCTGTGTCACCTTGAATGGATATGAACACTCGGTTTGGGTCGCTGAAGTTATGAGGGAATGGGTCCCGGATTTTCTGGTGGGTGGCCAAGGTCTTCCAAATTGTGCCATGGCTAACCCTTTCGAGTCGGTTGTTATGCCACCGGTTGACATCATTGGACCCTCTGGATCAGTACCGGAGGATAATGTGGGGGATGCAAATGTCATGAAGAATGATATGTCGGAAAGAAAGGCTTCTCCGGTACCGGAAAAGTCGCCGGAGAAAGGGGTATCGACAAACTTGGAAGGTGAAACGACTGCATTAAATGCCTCGGGAGATCAAAAGTCGGACATAAATGTTCATAATAATGCTGCTCTTTTTCCTAGTACAACTGTCCAATCAGAGGCTGTACGTGTAGAGAATGTCGGCGCAAATCAGGATCAGAAAAATGACGTTTATTTCTTCGGGCCCTCTCCTGGTAATACTCCCAAAACTAACCACAAACGTGGGAGAAAACCATCCATTAAATCTCGGCCCAACAAAAAGACAAGCCCAACCTCAAACGATAGCCCTCTTAACAGCCCAAGCCCAAGTCAACCCTCAAAAAAAGGAGACATGTTGACTCTCAGCTACCTCCTGCTCCGTTTCACTTTCCTCTGCCCCCTTACCCACCTTTCACCCAACCTACACCTACTACTACCATGAATAATACTACGATGCCAATCCTTACCCCTATCGACCTTGTACCTCCTGTTTCTGTGGAGAGTCTGCCAGCAATCGAGGTGTGTGATGAAGGCTCGGGGGAACCGGTTCACATAGACACAATCCTTCAAGATGAGACTGATGCTACAATTGAAGTGGGACGAATCGCTGGTATGGAGGTAACAAATTTTTCTTCTCATATTAGCGAACTAGTCACGGGGGAAGGCCCAATCAATGGTTCTCAATGAATTTCCTAACAATTAATATTCGGGGCGCGGGTAACGCTCACAAGGCTGATTGGATTAAAGGCATTAAAAAGGACCAAGGTAAAAAGGACCAAGGGGTACATTTTATAGCAGTTCAAGAGACTATGTTTGCTGATGGCAGTAGAATAAGATTTGCAAGTTATTGGGGTAATTCCAGGCTTGAGGTGGAATGGGTTAATTCGGATGGAAGATCCGGTGGTATGGCATGTCTATGGGATCCCAACACTTTCTCCAAAATTAGTTCCATGAAGCACAAGCACTTCCTTCTGATTTCTGGAAGGATTAAAGGTATGAACGACATTTTTCATGTACTTAATGTTTATGCTCCACAATCTCCGGCTGCCAAAAGAGTTTTATGGGGGGAAATTGCCGCTTTAAAAGAATCATTGGGGGGTATTTGGATCCTTCTTGGGGACTTTAACCAAGTGAGATCGCCTGAAGAAAGAAGAAATACTGTTTTCGACGCAAATTCGGCAGCCGACTTTAACAGCTTCATCTATTCTGCAAACCTGTCGGAATATAACATGAATGGCCAGAAATTCACCCGAAGAGAAGACCGTGGCAACAAACTTAGCAAGATCGATCATGTCTTTGTCTGTGATAAATTTTGGGGGTTATGGCCGAGAGCCACTTTGAGAGCCCTCCCACGGCATCTCTCGGACCATAATCCACTTATTCTTATAACAAAAGACATTGATTTCGGGCACATACCCTTCAAATTCTTTAATTCATGGCTTCAAAAACCGGGGTTTGAAAACATGGTGCGACATGTCGTTGCATCCTTCGTACATGGTGGACCTCCTGACTTATCCTTGGCTGAAAAACTGAAGAAAATGAAAAATGCAATAAAGGACTGGAACAAAGCAACAAAACAAACCGAAGGGGCTGCTCTAAAGGATGCCACGGATGCAGCTGATGCATTAGACAAAATCTGTGATTCACGGGACTTAACGGAAGCGGAAATCATAGAGTACCAGAATCATAAAAGCACCATCTTGTCGATAAAAGATAATATCTCCTAAGACCTAAAGCAAAAGTCTCGTATCAAGTGGGCGGTTGAGGGAGATGAAAATTCGGCATTCTTTCACGGTTTTATTAACAGTAGAATCTCCAGAAGCAGATTGAATGGACTATTGATTAATGGGGAATGGTGTGATAATCCCACAGAGATCAAGGAGGAGGTGAGGCTGTTCTTTGAAGCCAAATTCTCTGAACCGATTCTTGATCGGCCTTCTTTTCAGTGTCACCATGTGAAGAAACTTTCAGCAGAACAAGGTTCTTTTCTAGTCTCGGCTTTCTCATTCGAAGAGGTAAAAAACGCGGTGTGGGACTGTGGGGGTGACAAAGCACCGGGTCCGGATGGGTTCAATTTCACTTTTATCAAACACTTTTGGGACATCTTGGGGCAAGATTTTTACGAAACCATGAACTACTTTCATTCAAGCGGCACAATCTCAAGGGGGTGTAGTTCATCCTTCATCACACTTATCCCAAAAGTTAATGACCCGTCAAACCTTAACGAATTTAGACCCATTAACCTTATTGGGTGTATTAGTAAGGTTATCTCTAAGGTACTTGCTAATAGACTCAAATTGGTGATTGGATCTATTATCTCTAGATTTTGGGTATGCTTTAACGGAAGATTTTTCTTTGTTTATGAAATTTTGTTAACTTTCAAGCCCACTTAAATTTGATCTCTTTTGTTATGGTTCATTTTTTTTTTCTGAAGCCTTCTTTTATCATGGTCCTTCACTCTTTCAGCGGTCATTTATATGACGATTTATTGAAGTGTATATTTACAATGTTAATGCATGTGTGGTAGTTGCAGTTTAATATGTGCACAAATATGTGTATTGGCCACTATTGGGC
Source organism: Ambrosia artemisiifolia (assembly GCA_032199755.1). Lineage (NCBI taxonomy): Eukaryota > Viridiplantae > Streptophyta > Magnoliopsida > Asterales > Asteraceae > Ambrosia > Ambrosia artemisiifolia. Next base: position 49,349,899 of record CM063522.1, on the reverse strand, counting down.
TAAACATGCTCTTAAGTAGCTTCATGGTACTTTTGTAAATATGCGTATTGGTCACTATTGGGATAAACATGCTCTTAAGTAGCTTCAGTGGATGTCAATTTTTTCTATAAAAGTTGTCTGAAAACCCCACATAATTTTTTGAGCACACCAAGTGTTTGATACTTTGTCTCAATCAAGTTTACATAACTGTTTTGCCATACACCTACGGTCGATCATTTTTTTTACTTTGGACGAGTCTCTACATAGCAACGGTTTTGAATGATTTATCCATGTTATAACCCTTATTAATTTTGTTTTAATGGTTGTTTGTTTATTTCGTTTAACCTAAGGTGACGTGTCTACACCCCCTGCCTACATATTTCGTTCCAGTTTTAATACATAAACAACTTTGTGAGTTTTTATTTTCAATTTTGGGGGTTTCAAGAGAACATGACAATGGAGTATGTTAAATTATCATATTGTTGTAATAATTTTTTAGTCTTTAGCTATAACTTGATGCTTGCGTTTTGTGTTTAACCATTTTTCCCATATCTAACCTATTATCACACGAAGTCTTCACTTCTATACATTTTCAATTTTAGATTTTCAACCCCTTTATTAATTGTTTTCCTTTATTATATACAGGGAGATGCAATACATGTAGTTTGCTTACTAGAGGATGAGAAATACTTCGACAAATTGATAACAGTCCAGTCTTGCTACGTTGTCATTGAATACATTCCAATGCCTCAAAACACCTACATGCCTGTTATCCCCAACGAGACATCATTACTGATAGGCCAAAGAACAACATTTAAACGTGTCAACAACATCAACATTCCTTACCACTACTACAACTTCGCAACATACGATGATTTAGAAAGCCGTATAGAGTTACCAAAGATGCTTAAAGGCAACAAAAAGGTTACATCTTTATCAAAAATAAATAAATAAACATATTATATTGCTTGCTAACATACAATCTATAAATGCAGATTACATAGGCGTCATTGTAGATGATGGGTTTAGGCCTACAAAAAAAGGACCACTCAAAACAGTAATTATCAGAGACGAAAGGTATCCACTTTTCCCCGCCATTAAAATTATTAGACAATTATAGGCGAAAAGCTATTCGAACGACCATCTGAGTTTTTTTTCCCCTGATGCCAGCTAATGGGATCATTAAGGCAATCGATTTTATAACTAGAAGTGGCTTTTGTTGTGAATTAAAGAAATAGGGCAGCCAAATAGTTATGTTTACCATGCATGTGTTCAGGGACCATTAGTATATCATGTATATGGCTTTTAAATTTAGCTCTAACATGTTGTCATATGTTTATAAGTTGATGTGTAACTCTAATGTGTGAATATCGTATATATCAATATGATAAATTGGTTTAGATAAGGCTTAACAGATTCATTTATGCTTACAAAATGCTAATATGTAGTCACATTATGTTAGCTAAATGTTTTCATCTAATAAACTCCAATTGTCACTTTACTTCTGATTTTCTTTTCCACATTTTATGCTGATTTAGTATCCCCCTTACATTATGCACCATAGCGGCCACGACCTAGAAATAACCTTCTGGCCGAAACAACAACCATTACTACCAAAGACAATCACTCATGGCGACATCTTAGCAATAACAGGAACAACAGTAACAAAATACATGGGTAATCTGCAGCTAGAATCAACACCCGCATCCACCTTGCAAATCAATCCTACAACCCCTGATACATCAGAATATGTAACCAGGTAATATATATTTTTTATGTATTAACAATTGCATCATTACAGCGTTCCACCTCATCATAACAATAAGATTCAAATGCAGGCTCCAAAACATACCAAGAACAGTGTTAACATAGATAAAAAATCTGGTTACAATCACAGAGTTAAAAGAAAAGACAAGAGGAAATCGCAATACCAAGTCGCTTCAGCTGCGTGGCCACAATAAAAGGCTTCAAAGAAAAAAAACCGTGGTTCTATGTAGCATGTTCCAAGTGCAACAAAAGAATGGTATGCGGGAAACAAAGAACAATCAGATATCTATGCATCAACCTGGTAGACGACGAACCAAGATTTATGTAAGCGTTCTCAAACTAACAACCTTCTCATACTCACATATACAAACCAAACAATAAAAGCAATTATTATTTAATATTTCATACATTTTTTTCCAGGTATTATGTAAATGCAACCATCACGGACAAAATCGCCGACGTCGGCGTAGTCTTTTTTGATGAGGCAATGAGCAGCCTGTTAAAAATCAGCTGCGAAGAAATGATAACCACCTATGGAGAAGATGAGCCACTCGCAATACCCAAAATATTCGTGGAAGCAATGACAGAAGAGAACCACCTATCGATAACCATGACAGATCGCACAATTGCTGTAAACAAGGCCTCGAACCCAAAAAAATTCCCACTTCGTCATGCAAGCAGCACAACTAGGTCACCTCCACTTCCACTACCACAACCACCAAAAACAACCGTGCAACCACCAACCACACCAGCAAAGCGATCCCTCAATGAACCCAAAGAAAAAACGAATACCTCAAAACACACCAGAGAACCAGATTTCAAAAAGGTATCGCTCATCTCACACAAAACATCATATTTCGCCACATACTAATAGATACCAAAATGAACTGCAGGAAAAACTACGTGAAGAGTAGGTGCACGGATGTTGCAACGTTTTGAGATTATGAACACTGATAAAATATGCTCACATCAGCCCTTTGTTTGCTGCTTTTGATATCAGCTATAGGCCTCATATGGTCGCTAATGCTGAACCAATCACGGACTTTTCTATATACAGTAACATGGTCTTTCCTCTTTTAACCATAAACTTTTGTATTTATAGTAACATCTAACTATGTAGCAAGTTGTATGTTAGTCGCTGTTACGAACTTTTATGTATTAATGCAGCGTTTTGAAATGGTAACTTTTGCATGTACAGTAATAGCTAAATATGCTAGAAGTTAGAGTTTACTCTCTGCTGTCCTCCTTGCCTTATCACGACCCGCGCTATGCGCGGAGCCACATCCTAGTTGATAACATTTATTGTTTACATTGCCATTAAAGCAACGTTACAAATATCATGATATTACCTTTTTTTTAATTTATTATTATTCTTATTATGGTTTAATGAAATTAAGTTTGATAAAAAAAAAAATTAACATTCATTAACAACTAAAAAGGCCCACTATCTCCAAAATAGAGAAATGAGCCAAACCAAAACCATCACTTACAATGATTCAAATTTACACCATTTCTCCTAATCCACTACTCCTATCTTAAATCTATTTTTATACCACAAAAAACCTAGCGCTTTAATCTCCTACAAAAGCTCCACTAACTTAATACTTTTATAGTCAACGTCCTGCTACAACGCACAATGTGACGTCAACTAGTAACAATACAATTAGATTTGAATTATTAAACATGGCTTAGTTTAATGTAGGAGCAATGAATTATCAGGAAAAAAAACACTCAAAGTTTACCTCTACAAAGAAGATGAAAATCATATATTCCACAACCAGAAAACAAATCGATACTGATCGAATTATAGAGCATGGTGACATAGACTACGGATAAAGCAAAATGAAAAAAATTCTTTAGCATAACCAAGTTATTTTGCATCTCAAATAGTGATACTATATACTTTTATATAGTCTACATCCTGTTGCAACGCGTAGGATGACACAACTAGTAACATTCCTTAAAAAGTGTTAAAAGCAACTTTATCCCCCAACTTCTATAATCGGGAAAGTGTGGTATCGTATTTAAAAAGCTACCGCTGATTTTCATCATGTAGGTGAGAAATTGGTTTATCTTTTTTAGTTATATTAGATAGGCCTTGACCAGAATTACTACTATTTTATTTTTATTTAAATACAAGCGTAGTGCACTTTTATATCACACCGAACGTCTGTGTTGGAGTGTACAACAGGGTATGGAGTGAAATGGGTAGGTTTTGTTTACTTATTCATATCAAGGGCTAATATGGATGCATGTCTGGGCGCCCATTAGCTTAAACCTGTAAAGCCCAATAGCCAAAAGCCCATTGGAGCCCCCAATCATGATTAAAAATACAGATACGCCCATTAGGGTTTTGAACGCAATCGAAGATGTGAGACGACGGCGGTACATATCGGTGGCCCAATATTTGGTCTAAGAGAACGGCGTGGAAAAGAAACAACCGGTAATAAATTATATATTGTTTGTTTGTTCTTTAATTTGTAATATTTGTATTTATTCGGATGATGATTCCGTTGTTTAATTGGTAATAATAATTGTATTTATCCTGATGATGATGATTGGAATACTTGAACGTATAGCGAGAAGATGGAGTCTGCGTTTCGTAATGTAAAATCGTTACCCTTAGAGAGGATAATCTTTCAGTTTTGGCACCCCTTTTTGCCGCTAACCGGCATCTCGGCAAATATAGGTCACGTTCTTCGTTGTTTTACTATGGTGTTCTTGGTGTTGTAGACGACCCTAGGATTCACAGGGGGACTCCATCTGTGATATTTGGTTTGAAATTCTACACAAATCGGGTACGCTCAATTTTAGATTGCGAACCCTAGGCGAATGGGTCGCGAATGTACCTGATTCCGGTACGTGCGATTCCGTTGGCGGTACCGGTCATAAGTCGACTGAGTTATTCTTTTCTCTGTTTTACGTTTTGGTCTAATTATTGCGAATGAACACGCCGCAACCTGCGTGCATTCAACGTTTTTACGGCTACTTTTTTGTTTGGTTTAAGAGTATGGCCGCAAAGCGTGGGTCTTAAATAGGGGCGTAAAAGAGGCTAGCCCGAGTTCGACTCGTGAGTAATGTTTCAAGCTTGATCTCAGCTCGTTTATTGTTTATCAATGAATTTTACTATAATTTTGTAATCAATAATTATATAATATAAGTATTTTATGTATATATTCAATAAAAATTATATGAATAATCATATATTGTAAAAAAGAATAACAAATTTGATATCAATTGATTAGTTTTTCAGTCATTTCTAAGGGTTACTACTTTCTAGGGTTTTTGAGTTGCTTTCCTCTTCCTCTGTGTATACAAGGTAACCATTTTGTCAATGTTTTGGTACGATTCTTGTTTATCAATCTTGTTCCATTGTTTAGTGCGTTTTTCTGGTGCTATTCTTTTGTTTATGGACCTAGAATTCGCTCCATTGTTTAGGACGTAGTGCGTTTTCAATGTTTTGGTGCGATTCTTACATTTTTATCGAAGTAGTTCTATTTGTTTAGGGTATAGTGCGTTTCTCAATGGTTTTGGTGCGATTCTTGTTTATCTAACTAGTTACATTGTTTTGGGTTTGGTGTGTTATGTTTTGGTGCGATTTTTAATTGTTTAACAAACTATATCCATTGCTTAAGGGTTCTTATTGTTCTGATGCGATTTTTTCTTATTCAAGGTTTATTATTGTTTTCATTATGGATTCCTACTTGTTTTAATGTAGGGTTTAATGTGATTCTTACTTGTTTATGGAATGTTTACTTGTTTTTAAAGTTCTATTATTAGTCTAATGCTATTTTGTGATTCTGTTGTAGGCATGGATGATCCATTTGTCAATTTGGGTGACGTAATACGCTTCCTCCTAATGAATCACTTGATGGCATAGAAAATACTGCAAACCAACTTTCCACTACCGCAAACCAAGAAAATGATGCAAACCAACCTTCCACTGCAGCAAACCAAGCTGCTGTATCTAACCGCATAGCGCCGGACTACGAATTCATTCAACACAATGCAAAGTATAAAAGCACAAAAATATAAGTTTCATTTCATTACAAAAAGAAGGCGCTAAAGGCCTTAGCTATTTACAAACAAAAGAAGTTACAAGAACAAACCAACCTTCAAATTTGGGGAATATGAACTCTTAAATTAGTATAGTCTAGAGTACGAAAATTAGTCTAATGCGGGTGCTTGGGCCCAAGAGGAAAACCAAAATCAAGATGACCTTGACCCCTTGAGGATCTAGAGGAGTGCGACATTCTTCCTTTGAATTCAGTTGCTCTTCTTGATCTTCAAGATCAACTTTTTGATGATATCGATAGCGTCGATACTATTTTTTGGGTGGTGGAGCCCGTTTGCCCATATCGCCACCTCTTGTACCACCTCCGCCCTTGGTCGGTCCACTACCGAGACCAAGAATCATGCCTTTAAGGCTGAATTTTGTGGAAGCCATGCAAAGGATACAACAAGCCATGTTAGTGTTAGAAGCTGATAATTTCCCTAACGGTTTTTAGAACAAGATTGGAGGCGTCTGTATTCCAAGAATTGCCTAAATATGGAAATCAAACCACAATGCCAATTGTGATTAATTACCGAACAAGTTTTCATGCATTGATGTATTGCAGGAAAACATTACTTTTCTTCGTTTTTGGCGAGAGGTCGCCGCGATTTGCAGTACTGAATTGGATTCATTCTCTATGTGGTACAATGGAAGTGAATACACGTTTCTTGGAAATCAGATTATGTGGGATGTATGCAACCTTCTTTATCATTAGTCAAATATGTTTACGCTTGACCTATTACAACAAGCCATGCTAGTGTTGAATGGTCAAGCGTTGGTCGCTAGCATCACTGCATCAATCACTCTCTTGCAATTATGGATACAAGTTTTCAAATGCTAGCACAATGCACTGGCTTTAAAGGTTGACGCCACCAAAGGATGGATGAGTCTCTTTTAAATTACCTTAGTCATACTATGCCGCAAGTTAGAGAGCAAGCAGATAGTACGTTTTTTATTTTTATTTTTTGACATGTTATAATTGAATTTTATGTGTGTGTTTTTTTAGAAAAGCTAATTCTTTTTTCTTGTGTGTGATAGTTTCCCAAGCGATTTTTAGAGCAAGATTGGAGGCGTCTGTATTCCAAGAATGGCCTAAATCTGAAAATCAAACCACAATGCCAATTGTGGTTAATTACCGAACTAGTTTTCATGCATTGATGTATTGCAGGAAAAACATTACTTTTCTTCGTCTTCGGCGAGAGGTCGCCGCGGTTTGCAATACTGAATTGGATTCGTTCTCTATGTGGTACAACGGAAATGAATACACGTTTCTTGGAAATCAGATTATGTGGGATGCCTGTAACCTTCTTTATGATCAGTCTAATACGTTTAGGCTTAACCTATTACAACAAGAAGCCATGCTAGTGTTGAATGGTCAAGCGTTGGTCGCTAGCATCAATCATTTTCTTTCAATTATGGATACAAGTTTTCAAATGCTAGCTCAACGCATTGGCTTTAGAGGTCGACGCCTCCCAAGGACAGATTAGTCTCTTTTAAATTACCTTGGTCATACTATGCCGCAAGATAGAGAGCATACAGACAGTACGGTTTTGTTTTATTTTTATTTTTTTGATATGTTATAATTGAATTTTATGTGTGTTTTCTGGAAAACTATGGTAGATCCCCCATGTGTGGGATTAAGACTGAAACCCACGATCTCTTAAGGATGAACACTGTTTTACACACATGATATTGTTAAGAAAATACCTTTTTAGTAAAAAATGTGTTAAGAAAACATCTTTTTTACTAAACGATTTTTTAGTTATTTGCCTTTAGCCATTGATAGTTTTCTAGGTTTTAGCTAGCAAATTGACATATTTATAAAATAAAAAATTTCTTTCTCTTCCTACTTTAAATTTATTTACGTTTTTATTAATTAAATGTTCTAGATTATTGTTTTAATTTGTTTTATTAATTAAAACTGCCATTTCTTATATCTAATGGAAATGTATATTCTCTCCAATCTAGTCGGGCCACTAGGATTTTTAAGGCAAATATACAATACTTTGTACGAGTAAGACACTAGCAACAATGTAGACACCTTACAAAACACTTTGTACGAGTAAGATACTAATACAATGTAAGACACCTAACAAAACACCCTCAAGATACTACTATTGCATCGTATTTTTTCTACCTATTGTCATCAAAAGTCATCTGTTTCTCTAACTCCACCTTGTGTTTATTCGCCCAATATTTATACCATATGAAAGCCGTGGAAATCATTTCTCCAAATCACCGTCAACTGGATACACCATATTTGTTTTTTTAAAAACACCGAGTTCTTATACCCTCTACATTCCCCACCATCTGCACCACACAAGTTTTTGGTTTCTCAGTCGGTTTCTGAACCACCCCATCCCCTTCAGTCGCATTTATCTTGTAATAAAGAGGCTTAAAGTACAAATATGATAGCCATAAAACAATGCATCTTATATACGTAACAAATAAAATGAAAATAACACAATAAGAAGGCGAATGATACCATGACAACATGGTTGAGACATCCTAGTTTTACCCACGAGACCCGGGTTCGACTCCCACAAAGAGCAACCCGCATGTCCTCCCCTTGTGTGGGGCTAGTCACGCTAGGACAAACTCTGATGATATCGTGAGCCCTGTTAAGACAACATAATCTGGCCGGAGTGGGGCAGTGGATTCCTTGGAAGGCGGTGCGATTAAGCACCATTAAAGTTGAAATCCATCGTACATAAAAAACAACACAATAAGAAGTCACACCAAGATCTGGATCATTTAATAACTTCTTATTGCGTGAACTTAAGAACTCCGTTCTCCAGGTGATTTTTTTAACCATTTTTTTTTTCAAAAACATAGATAAACGTCTAAATAAAAAATCTTGCCAAAAAAATTGCATTCATACATTTATATAGGTGTAAGCAAAATGACGTTACACCATGTTACGCAATGTTACACGGACATTAGGCATTTGTTAATTTTTTTTACACTGATGTAATTTTTCGTATAAATTTTTACTTTTTAATTTTTATTTTTCTGTAAAAGTAAGATAAATTTAAGATATTTTAGAAAAAAAAAACGTATAGACAGTTGGAGTTCTCGCAATAAGAGGGACTTCATTTTATGTAATCCTTGTCACACCTTTTCCTTTATAATTCAAAAGAAGTTAAGAAAGATATTAGTCTAGGACAAAATATAAATATGACTCTTAATGGGTTCATTATTGTCAATTTTCTATCCAAAGCAAAATGACACCAAAACATCAAAAATTTGTTAGCCGGCAACAAAATGAACCAAGATGCAAAACGGTAGCTGATCACTCCAAGTCTTCCAAATTCTAACGGCTATTAGGCCGTTCAGTATACTCTTCACTCAGTTGCCATGCAACTTATCAGGGTACGATGTGATAGGAAAGGGTGTCTAATGCGACGCCGCACGATGTCCTTGTGTTAGCGTCGCCACGTGATGAAAATCAAAAGCCATAACGAGATCGCAGATTTGCGGGGTTGCGGAAACACCACATGCACCCCACTTGCAGGGTTGCAGGAGCGGCGTGCAGTGAATGATACCCCACGGCCTAGTGAATTAGGCCTTGGGGTGTTTTTAGGCTTCGATTAAGACTTCAAGCATTTAATTAGTTAGCCGACTTATCCTTTTTAGGGTGGATGAGGTGGTCATCACACCCATCGCATCATCATACCATCACACTATCAAACCTAATAATATTGTGCCACCTCATTTCTATCACATTCATCACTAAAACCATGGGGTGAAATGGTATCCATGAGACTGAACTTTTTTTTAAATAAAATAAAAATTACATTAAATAAAATAAAAAACTTACATTAAATAAAATTAAAAAAACTTACATTAAATAAAAATAAAAAAACATAAATGGATACTTTTCCAATGGCTATTTTTCCAACGGATACTTTTTCAACGGCTATTTTTCCAACGGATACTTTTTCAATGGCTATTTTTCAAACGGCTAGTTTTCTAACCCTATAGATACAAGACAAATTTAGAAGTATCACTCACAATTAGAGTTAATAGCCAAAATCATCCCTGAGGTTTGGTCACTTTTGCCACTTCAGTCAAAAACCCAAACGTTTTACATTTGGGTCCTTCAATTTTATTATTTTTTTTTTTTGCTATGGGTCCTTCAGTTTTTTTTTTTGCTAAATTCGTCCATGAGGTTTGGTCACTTTTTGCCACGTCAGTCCATACCCCAAACCTTGTCAGGGACGATTTTGGCAAAAAAAAAAAAGTGAAACTGAAGGACCCAAATGTAAAAGGTTTGGGTTTTGGACTGAAGTGGCAAAAGTGACCAAACCTCAGGGACGATTTTGGCTATTAACTCCTCACGATTTTGTCGAGCCGAGGGTCTCTCTGGAAGCAGCCTCTTTATCCGAAAGGATAAGGGTAAGGTTTGCCTACATCTCACCCTCCCCAGACCCTACTCTTAGCCTTGCTAAGTGTGGGATTTTACTGGGTAAGGTTGTTGTAATTCAATCTAAATACAAACATTCAAAGATATGGGTGGTGGTTATCCTACTGAAGCAGCTGAACCATCCAACCTCAGGCGATAATCTCGCTGACGTGTCAGCCGACGTTCACAACCAGTGTCGTCTCCTCCTCCTCAACGAGTGTACACTTTTTCTCAACCAGTGTACAATTCTTCTCAACCAGTGTACACTTCTTCTCAACAGTGTACAATTCTTCTCAACCAGTGTACACTCCTCATTGTCTACTCTACACTCATCCGCAACTAATAATCCATCCTCCTTTACCTACTCAATCAAGTGTCAATCCAAATGCTCCTCTTACAAACGAGGAATTTCATTAGGCCTATGACTACACTATGGCTGTACTCCAATTCAATCAACTACAAGTTGGGGAGACGTAAACAAACTTCACCTCAAACCCTTCCATTTCAAACATCCGTCCAGCACAAGTTGTACCTAGCTGGGCTGAAGGGTACGAAACTGACCTGGGTGAGAAGTGCATCACTATGGATGATGAACCGTATCGTCTTCCAAGTCCTGACTTCGGATGCATTCGCTTAGACGCTAGTCGGACGGTCGTGATAGCGATTGTGGCGTGTCGTCTCCAGAGTACACTCTAGAGGATCGGGATCGCATGTATTAGTTGGTGTGTTAATGTTTTAATTAGGTTTATGATTAAGTAATGTTTTGATTAGATTTATGTTAATGTTTAATTTAGGTTTATGTAATGTTTTAACTTAGGTTTATGAGTGTGTAATATATAATTTAGGTTTATGTAATATATTTTTTTTTTTGAACGGCAAATTTTATCACACCTTAATTTCACCTTAGACCATTCCCATTGACAAACAAACACCTTGTTTGTTTGTGAAAATAATATTAAAAAATTCAAAGTTGGCAAACAAACTCACAATCCGTTTGTTCTGGCAACCATGTTTGCAACCGAGTTTGACCCCCCACTAACTTAATTACTTAAATAACTTATAATATTTAAGTTTAAGAAAAAGCCTAAATACACTGTATTTCTTAATTTTTTTGTGAACATCCCGGTATAAATTTTATTAAAAACCGAGTTTGTTTAAAAAAAAATTTAGGTTGAGTTAGGTTGTGAATGTGTGTAAAGTTAGGTTGTGTAGATTGAAGAGAGAGAAATTATTTTTTATTACTCTTGATTGTTCACCATTGTGGATGGTCTTACCTTACATTTGCAAGGATTTAAACTCACAATCTTACATTTATAAGGGGGGGCGTCATACCACTAGACCAAGAGGTCATGGGTGGTTTATGTAATATATAGTTGGCAATTTTTTTTCTTTGACTAATTCAACTATGATAATAATATAAAATAATGAAGAGAGAGAAGTGCTAAAAGAAACATCTACTGTGTGTCAAAGTTGCTAATTAAACCCCCCAACTTCTAAATCAACCCCTTAATCCAGGCGCCTCGCTTAGGCCTAAGCGAGGCGCTTGAGAGTTTGATTAACCTTGATTCAACGTAAAGCCTGATATTCCCTCGAAATAATTACCCCAGGCGCCTCGCTTTGGCCTAAGCGAGGCGCTTGGTTCCATCAGATTTTGGCTATAAATTCAATCGATTTCATAGTTTTTCATTATAAACTCGTTCGATTTGAATTCTTTGTCCACAAACATATATAACATGTCGTTTTACGACTTAATTTTCGGTGATTCTTACGACTATAATTCATAAATGTCGAGGAGGGTCCGTCATATAATGTCGGGCAGGGTCCGTCATATAATGTCGGGCAGGGTCCGTCATATAATGTTTCGGAGGGTCCGTCATATAATGTTTCGGAGGGTCCGTCATATAATGTCGGGGAGGGTCCGTCTAGTAGTAATGTCGAGGAGGGTCAGTCTGGCATTCGTTACCGTGACAATGCGGTACAACTGGACTTGAATACACAGTGGAAGGACCCGTATGAATTTGAAGACGAGCCTAGTCAACCTGCCTACGGTTATACTTACGACGCTAACCGTGGTGATGACACATCTGAAGAACAAGACTATACGCACTATGAAGACAGCGCTGTCGATGAGAAGCGGGTAGAAGATCAGGAGGAAGGACCTAACCCGATCAACCCTTGGTTCGAGACTAACCGGACATTTTCGACACGCGATGAGTTGATCGATTGGGTACATGATACGGGAATGGCAAATGGTGACGTCATAGTTATAAAAAGATCGAAGAAAAGAGGAGAACATTTCGTGAAGGTATATATTTCAGTCACTGTTGTTTTTAAGTTATTAACAAATGCGTATTTTTTAAATTGTTATTTAAAAAGCAACAATAAACTTAACTTATAAATTAGTTACTAAAAACACGTGTTTTATCGTTGGTCAAGGTGAATTCCCTACGGGTGCACCAGTGGTTTTTGGGCCACACACCTTTAGGATTACGTTTCTCCTTTGCTAAGAGTATTGTTAATTTTTAATTAACAAACTTTTTTATAATTTATTATTTAAAAAATTATAAAAAAAAACTTATTTTCTAATAAACTTATTTTTGTTAAGGTTGTATTTCAATGCACTCTTGGGGGGGAGCATAAGAGTGTGGCTTTGGTGAGGAAGACGGGTAGCAAAAAAATTGGCTGCCCGTTTAAGTTGGCAGGGGTGTTTGAAACTCGGTCATGGGTTTGGAGGTTAAAGGTGAAAAACCCGACGCACAACCACACTCCCTTTGAACACTTAGAGGGTCACCCGTATGCCAGAAGGCTTTCTGTGGATGACAAGCAATTTGTGGGAGAGATGACAGAGAATGATGTTCCCAAGCGTAGCATCTGGAGAATGATGCTTTCAAAGAACCCGGAGAGAAAGACTACCCTGAAAGATATACACAATGCTGCTCAGATGATGAATGCTGGAAAGGGAGTCATTCCCAAAGGTGACATGGAGCACCTCGAATACTTTATGACGGAGAGAGGATTCACCTACTACACGCGTGCGGATGAAACCACAAAGGCTCTCACGGATATTTTCTTCGTTCACAAACTTTCACATACTATGTGGTGCGCATTCCCGCATGTGCTGATGATTGACGCCACCTACAATACAAACATGTACAATATGGCATTTGTTCAGGTAGTGGGTATGTCGTCGACAAACCAGTCGTTTTCGATTGCCCATGCGTTTATTTCTTCTGAGAGGATTGGTAACTACACTTGGCTGTTGGAGAGGATAAAGTCTATATTGGACAGCTGTATGGAGCCGCGAGTGATTGTGACAGACAGGGACCTTGCGCTGATGAACGCGTGTGATGTGGTTTTCCCAAAGGCGTACAAGTATCTATGTCGGTTTCATATCTCGCAGAATATCAACAGGAACAGCAAGAAGGAGTTCACGGATAGGGAGTGGAAGGAATTTGTTCGAATGTTTTGGTGGTTGTGTGACTCTACGACGGAAACCCTATACGAATACAATTTGGGGCAATTTCAGTCATATCTGGAAAAGATGGATCGTCTGGGTAAGTAGTTTTACATAATTACATACGTACTTGTTTACATACACACGCCTGACAAGTTTTGGTTATATTTTTCAGACGTTTTTTCCTATACGAAGAATAACTGGTTGGACCGGTTCCGTCAAAAGTTTGTGTCTGCGTGGACTAACCAAACGCTGAACTTCCGCCAGACCACTACCAACAGAGTTGAGGGCATGCATGCCAAAATTAAAAGTCACCTTCCAGGCAATCGCAACTCGTTGTCGACAATTGTGAGGTCCGTTGATCAAATGGTTGATAAGCAATACAGGGACATTAAAAAAGGTTTTGAAGAAAGCCTAAGAAAAACAATGAACCACCACAAGAGGCAGCCATTGCTTAATAAGTTACTTCGGAAGGTTAGCAAACATGCTATTCAGTTGATATACGAAGAGATCGAACGTCTTCGAACGCCCATGCGCCTTTACAATAACACTTGTGGATGCCAGCTTTATAATAGTTGTGCTTTGCCATGTGCCTGTCGGCTCGAGCAGTTACAACTTAACGGTACTTATTACTATTGTCCATATGATATTACTACATAATTTATTACATGATTTAACTTTATAACATATGTTATTTATTCAGGTGAGGAAATCCATTTGTTATCGATAGACGTGTTCTGGAGGAAGCTTGACTTCAAACCTGCGACGACTGGTTGCGAAGCTATAAATGTAGATAATTTCTGGGCAGAATTAAAGGAAACGGTTGATAGGAAACCAGTTTTTACCCAATTAAACTACCTGGACAAATTTGCACAAATCGTCACAGGCAACTACTCCCCCAATAAACCGCCTGTTGTGCAAAAGAAAACCCGTGGTCGTCCAACCAAGAAGTAGCAAGAACACAAGAGAGAACAATCTGCAAGAAAGAGCTTGCATATGCCTGTTGAAGAAAGTGGGTCCGACGAGGAGTTTGAATTTCCCCGGCACAGCTCTTTCGTACCATCACAGGAGGACCTCCTACGACCTTCCCAGTCCCAGCCATTCCCTCCTTACGAGCTTCACGGTCACAGCTCTTACATACCGTCATCGTCCCAGGGGGGCGGCATTTGGGATAAATTCAATTTCCCGTTGCTTCCGCGGACAAAAAAGTTAGAGAACTTAGTAAGGAAATATGGGGATAGAATTGCATCTGTGTTTCACCCATATATATCTAAAATAACCGATGTGAAACCTGATGGTCATTGCGGTTTTCGAGCGGTAGCTGTGGGGTTAGGCCTAAGTAAAAATGAACATATGTTGGTCCGATCCCAAATGCTACTCGAGTTGCGCAATAACGAAGGCTTGTATAGGTCAATGTTTGATCCGAATGACGAAGGACGTTATCAGTGTCTCTGCGATAGCATTTCTTTTAGAGGGGTGGGAGTAGCCCCAGAAGAGAAGTGGATGACGACGCCGGAAGCGGGATTTATCATTGCACAGAAGTTTGGTTGTGTTTTTCATACACTCGACATTAGAGGTTCTGATACAGTTTTCCCTCTATTTTTAGGCCCAAGTGCTTCTCTACCGCCTATTATGAAGGTAGCAGTTTTGTTCGTGGACCGACATTACGTCAACATAACGCTTGAAGGATCATATCCAATGCCTCCCCCGAATAGAGTTTGGAGTGCTTTTAAAAATGATGGTGGTGAGCAATGGGCAACTATGTTTGAAAATCAAATCAATATGTACAAAGAATTAGTTTTCCCAAAACGGGACACCAATCAAAGTCCCGAAATACAAGATTTAGATTAGATATGTGAAATTTGTAAAAATATTTAAACACTGTTTACGTTCTTAAAAATCGTTTTGGTTATGTTTATGTCTTCTAACGGGCTTGTCGGGTCGGAACAGTACGGTTCGTTAACGTGCCGATCAGGTCGGAACAGTCCGGTTCGTTCACGTGCCGGTCGGGTCGGACTGTTTTGGTTCGTAAACGTGTCGGTCATAATAATAATATTAGTAATAATATTATTATTAATAATACTAATAGTAACAATAATAATAATAATAATAATAATAATAATAATAACAATAATAGTAATAATAGTAATAATAAGGAAAAATAATAATCGTAATAATCGTTCACGTGCCGGTCGGGTCGAACTGTTTCGGTTTGTAAACGTGTCGGTCATTGTTTTTACTGCCTTGCAATTTATAATTTGGTGTTAGTTCATTTATTATTTATGGGTTTAATATGGACCATATTTATTAGACAATTAAACATTCAAAACAGACAACATATATATATATATATAAACAAAAGATCAACTGCATAACAATAATAATACTAATAATAATTTGTCCATACAAAAAAAAAATACAACTAAAAAAAGTCTACTGCGGCGGTGGTGGTGGGGCCCCCTGTGCTGGTCCACGGTGTGGTGGTGTGCGTAACTGTACCTGCCAATGCGTCGCCATCGCCTGCATCGAGTCGACCGTCCACTCCTGAATATCCCGCAGCTCACCGATGCGGCGATCGATGTCCTCCGCCACGAAACGCGCAGCAGGAGTGAGGTCATCATATATATGGCGGGGGTACTGCTGCTGTGGTGGCGGCGGAGGAGGTGGGGGGGCGTCGCCGTCGTCAGGCTCGTCGACCTGACCCGCCATGGAGACCAGGAGAGGATATCCCGGACGCACCTCAGTGTAGGGCGGTATATCATCAAAGGTAGGAAGTAGCTCGAAACCGCTGCACACCCTTCGAGACCTCGAACAGGATCCCCATGCTCCGGGCATTGGCGTCACCAAGCACTACCGATGGGATCGAGGGCGACAACCGAGGGTCAGTATCTGGCGAGAGCTTCAGATTACGCGCAATCTGAGTGATGAACGCCCCGCCATGGAGATGTGACCGAGCCTGGCGTGTGTGGCAGCACTTAAAGTACTCAACCAGGGACAAGGCCAGGTTGCACGGCTGCCGCATAATCAAACAGTACAAAAAGAAAAGGTCACTCTGGTTGACCTTTTCCCGACTGTTCCCCCGTGCTGCGATAGAGGTGGCGATCGCATGCTGAAAGTAGTAGTACAGGGGGTCCCTAATCGACGTCGCCTTCGCCCAATTCTTGCCAAAGTGCGATTTGGCGATGAACCTCCAAAACTTGACCAGGGTCGGCCTATCCACCGTATGGAGAGCGTCCCGGTACAACGAAGACTCAATCTCCGGGGCTGTGTACAACCCCGAAGCAATAGCAAACTCCTGCAAAAAATAATTGTAAATATTAACAACTTTGGTAACATAATAATAAAATGACAGATAATTAACATAACATACCTCATAGGTCATCTGCTGCCACTGCCTCGCCAACCGAAACTGGATGGGGCGAAAAGTCTCAGCCGTGTTCGGGTTCTGGTCCGGATCCAGTACCTCGAACGACGACAGAAACTCTATCGTCAAAGCCCGGTAAGAAGGCACCTGGGCTATGTCAAAGAGACGACGCCAGGGGGTGTCAAACCCCACAAAGTCGTTCGCCCTGGTGGTTTCGCCGACCCTCTCCAGAAGATCCCAACTGATGTACATCTGAGGGTCGACAGCCATATGACGCAGCTTCTTGCAGCTGCGCTGCGCATGGACATACCCCTCCTCAAAGTGCAGGTACTCGTGGTCCAGTAAGGGGTCCGGTGGTGGAGCCCGTCGACTCCTCTTCGGCGGAGGCCCCGGTGCAGACGACCCAGCGTCATCTCCACCACCAAAACCTGCATCTGAAAAAGCTGGCTCCATATCTATGAAAACAATAATTTTTAATTAATAATGATAATAACAGTAATAATAATAATAAATAATTTTATTATTAACAATAATAATAAATACTTTTTGGTTTCGGTATTCAGGGTGTTGCCACAATGTTAGTATGTTGTACGTCTAACAAAAATAACAACAGTCTTCTAACGTTCTTCCGTTAGCTTAACCATCTTACCTTTGCACATCTTGACAGCCTTAGGTGCGATAAGAGAAAATGGATAAGCTAATGGAGGAGCGCTACAGACCGGTATTATTTGTTTGTTAAATGCGCAATAAACTAATTTTGACTTAGCATGGTTGATGAACACAACGTTGTGTTGCCACAAGGTTAGTATGTTGTACGTCTAACAAAAATAACAACAGTCTTCTAACGTTCTTCCGTTAGCTTAACCATCTTACCTTTGCACATCTTGACAGTCTTAGGTGCGATAAGAGAAGATGGATAAACTAATGGAGGAGCGCTACAGACCGGTATTATTTGTTTGTTAAATGTGCAATAAATTAATTTTGACTTAGCATGGTTGATGAACACAACGTTGTGTTACCACAAGGTTAGTATAGTGTACGTCTAACAAAAATAACAACAGTCTTCTAACATTCCTCCATTAGCTTGTCCATCCTACCTTTGCACATCTTGACAGTCTTAGGTGCGTTAAGACAAGATGGACAAACTGATGGAGGAGCGCTACAGACCAGTATTATTTTCAACTTTAGACTATAAGATATTACACGATTTGGGATAATAAATGTTTTACTTTTGGTATGACCCGGATTGCACAAAATTTCATGGTAGATATTTCATGTATCATAAAAAGGTATAGATCACCAAATTTTGCAGAAAAGCAAGATTCCAAGCATAAACGAGAAGCCAAATTGCCTGAAATCATTGATGCTGATGATGATGCTCAAAAGAGAATGTTTCACTGATGTAAATGGTTTAGAGTTCATCTCTTCGATTGAAAGCAAGCAAGATCCAAAGAAAACCAAAAGAGAGCATCATGATAAGTCTAACGACATTTTCGCCAACTGACCATGATGCTCTCTTTTAGCTTTCTTTGGAAGCTACGTTCTTCCAATCGAAGAAAAGAACCCTAAACCATCAACATTAGTAAGATATCCTCCTTTGATCATCATTACCAACATCAATGATCCCAAGCAATTTGACCACTGATTAATGGTTGTAATCCTTTTTTCGATACACTTTGGTGGTCTATATCCAAAAGTAAAAAAATCATTTTATCCCAAATTTTGAGTATATAATATCTACAATTTACGCTTGAATCATTATTAACTTGTTTTTGTTTGTGTTCGTTTATGTTCATTTGGGTTCGTGAATCATTATTAACTTTTTTTTGTTTGTGTTCGTTTATGTTCATTTGTGTTCGTGAATCATTATTAACTTTTTTTTGTTTGTGTTCGTTTATGTTCATTTGTGTTCGTGAATCATTATTAAATTGTTTTTGTTTATGTTCGTTTATGTTCATTTGTGTTCGTGAATCATTATTAAATTGTTTTTGTTTGTGTTCGTGTATGTTCATTTGTGTTCGTGAATCATTATTAACTTTTTTTTGTTTGTGTTCGTTTATGTTCATTTGTGTTCGTGAATCATTATTAACTTGTTTTTGTTTGTGTTCGTTTATGTTCATTTGTGTTCGTGAATCATTATTAACTTTTTTTTGTTTGTGTTCGTTTATGTTCATTTGTGTTCGTGAATCATTATTAAATTGTTTTTGTTTGTGTTCGTTTATGTTCATTTGTGTTCGTGAATCATTATTAAATTGTTTTTCTTTGTGTTCGTCTATGTTCATTTGTGTTCGTGAATCATTATTAACTTTTTTTTGTTTGTGTTCGTTTATGTTCATTTGTGTTCGTGTTCGTTCGGTTCGTTTACAGCCCTATAATTAGGTGTGTAATTTAAGGTCTTTGGAAACTTTCCTAACAAATCTAACTTTACCTCTAATAATAATAATAATATTAGTAATAATAATAATATTAGTAATAATAATAATAATATTAGTAATAATAATAATAATAATCGTAATAATAATAATAATAATAATATTAGTAATAATAATAATAATATTAGTAATAATAATAATAATCGTAATAATAATATTAGTAATAATAATAATAATAATATTGGTAATAATAATAATAATATTAGTAACAATAATAATAATATTAGTAATAGTAATAATAATAATAATAATCGTAATAATAATAATAATAATAATAATATTTGTAATAATAATAATAATAATAATAATAATAATAATAATAATCGTAATAATAATAATATTAGTAATAATAATAATAATAACAATAATAATTATCGTAATAATAATAATAATAATAATAATAATAATAATAATAATCGTAATCATAATAATAATAATAATATTAGTAATAATAATAATAATAAATACAATAATAATAATAAAAATAATATTAATAATAATAATAATAATAATAATAATAATCGTAATAATAATAATAATAATAATAATCGTAATAATAATAATAATAATAATCGTAATAATAAAAATAATAATAACAATAATAATAATAATAATATCAATAATAATACTAATTATAATACTAATAATAATAATAATAATAATAATACTAATAATAATAAAAAAAATAATAATAATAATAATAATCGTAATAATAATAATAATAATCGTAATAATAATAATAAAAATAATAATAATAATAAGCGTAATAATAATAATAATAACAATAATAATAATAATAATAATATCAATAATAATAATAATAATTATAATAATACTAACAATAATAATAATAATAATAATAATAATCGTAATAATAATAATAATAATAATAATAATCGTAATAATAATAATAAAAATAATAATAATAATAATAATAATAATAATACTAATAATAATCCTAATAATAATACTAATAATCCTAATAATAATACTAATAACAATAATAATAATACTAATAACAATAATAATAATAATAATAATAACAATAATAATAATAATAATAACAATAATACCAAAGCGTCTCGCCGAGGGCAAAGCGAGACGCTTTGGTCGTCTTCTCCGGCGAAACCCCAACCGGAACCACCCAACGACGACAACCGGAACAAAAGAAACAAGACGGTGGTTGAAAACTAACCTTTTTGACGACGGAGGAGCGGCGGAGGAAGGAGGCGGTGGATGTTGGCCTCGGAAGACGGCGGAGGAGCGGCGGAGGACGGCGGTGCAGACGGTGGTTGTGTGTGTGTGTGTGTGGAGAGAGCCAAGCGAGGCAGATCTGATGCCTCGCTTTGGCTTTTAAACAAAAAAAGAGGCGTCTCGCTTAGGCCTAAGCGAGACGCTTCGAATAGTAACCGTCTATCCGAAGCGTCTCGCTTAGGCCTAAGCGAGACGCCTGGTCAGGCAAAACGTCTAAGCCAGCCGCCTCGCTTAGGCCTAAGCGAGACGCTTGGCTTAGACGGTTACACTTCGAAGCGTCTCGCTTTGACCTAAGCGAGGCGCCTGGGTAAAATTTTTTTTTTTAATTGTTTTATTTCATTTAAAATACTTTTGGGCGGTTAAAAATTTTTTTAATTGATTTCTAATAGTTTTATGTTGTATCCAATCCAAAAAAAATTCGTTCGAATCGTTTCGGTTCGTTTGTTGCGTATTTGTGGATTTCGGTAAAAACATCCGAGTTTGAAGAACATTCATAAATTGTTATATGTCATACACGGACTAAACAGTCGATACCTGTTTATTTATATTGATTAAAATTTCGCATGTCTAATCGATATCCTGGAGTTCCAGTCTCTGTTTAACGTGTTTGGGTAGGTTTAATTGTTCGTTTGTGGTTTGCCGTAGAAACATCCGACTTTTAAAAACATTCATAAAACGTTGTACATCATGGACGGACTATACAGTAGACCCCACCGGGACGTGAACGATTATTACGATTATTATTATTATTATTATTATTATTATTGTTATTTTTATTATTATTATTATTATTATTATTATTATTATTATTAATTATTACTATTACTATTATTATTATTATGACCGACACGTTTACGAACCAAAACAGTGAGACCCGACCGGCATGTGAACGAACCGGACTGTTCCGACCCGACCGGCCCGTTAAGGAACCCAAACAATCCGACCCGACCGGCACGTCAACGAACCGGACTGTTCTGACCCGACCGGCCCGTTAACGAACAGAAACCGTCCGACCCGACCGACACGTGAACGATTATTATTATTATTATTATTATTATTATTGTTATTATTATTATTATTATTATTATTAATTATTATTATTATTAATTATTACTATTAATATTATTATTATGACCGACACGTTTACGAACCAAAACAGTGAGACCCGACCGGCTCGTGAACGAACCGGACTGTTCCGACCCGACCGGCCCGTTAAGGAACCCAAACAATCCGACCCGACCGGCACGTCAACGAACCGGACTGTTCCGACCCGACCGGCCCGTTAACGAACAGAAACCGTCCGACCCGACCGACACGTGAACGATTATTATTATTATTATTATTATTGTTATTATTATTATTATTATTAATTATTATTATTATTATTATTATTATTATTAATTATTACTATTAATAATAATATTATGACCGACACGTTTACGAACCAAAACAGTGAGACCCGACCGGCACGTGAACGAACCGGACTGTTCCGACCCGACCGGCCCGTTAAGGAACCCAAACAATCCGACCCGACCGGCACGTCAACGAACCGGACTGTTCCGACCCGACCGGCCCGTTAACGAACAGAAACAGTCCGACCCGACCGACACGTGAACGATTATTATTATTATTATTATTATTATTATTATTATTGTTATTATTATTATTATTATTGTTATTATTATTATTATTATTTATTATTATTATTAATTATTACTATTAATATTATTATTATGACCGACACGTTTACGAACCAAAACAGTGAGACCCGATCGGCACGTGAACGAACCGGACTGTTCCGACCCGACCGGCCCGTTAAGGAACCCAAACTATCCGACCCGACCGGCACGTCAACGAACCGGACTGTTCCGACCCGACCGGCCCGTTAACGAACAGAAACCGTCCGACCCGACCGACACGTGAACGATTATTATTATTATTATTATTATTATTATTATTATTATTATTATTATTATTGTTATTATTATTATTATTATTATTATTAATTATTATTATTATTAATTATTACTATTAATATTATTATTATGACCGACACGTTTACGAACCAAAACAGTGAGACCCGATCGGCACGTGAACGAACCGGACTGTTCTGACCCGACCGGCCCGTTAAGGAACCCAAACAATCCGACCCGACCGGCACGTTAACGAACCAGACTGTTCCGACTCGACCGGCCCGTTAACGAACAGAAACAGTCCGACCCGACCGACACGTGAACGATTATTATTATTATTATTATTATTATTATTATTATTGTTATTATTATTATTATTTTTATTATTATTATTATTATTATTATTATTATTATTATGACCGACACGTTTACGAACGAAAACAGTCAGTCCCGACCGGCACGTGAACGAACCGGACTGTTCCTACCCGACCGGCCCGTTAACGAACCGAAACCATCCGACCCGACCAACACGTGAACGAACCGGACTGTTCCGACCCGACCGGCACGTGAACGATTATTCTTATTATTATTATTATTATTGTTATTATTATTATTATTATTATTATTATTATTATTATTATTATTATTATTATTATTATTATTATTATTATGACCGCCACCTTCACGAACGAAAACAGTCAGACCCGACCGGCACGTGAACGAACCGGACTGTTCCTACCCGACCGACCCGTTAACGAACCGAAACAATCCGACCCGACCGGCACGTGAACGAACAGGACTGTTCCGACCCGACCGGCACGTGAACGAACCGGTGATTCTTACGACTATAATTCATATAGGGTTTCATATAATGTCGAGCAGGGTCCGTCATATAATGTCGGGCAGGGTCGGTTTAGTAATGTCGAGGAGGGTTAGTCATATAACATGTCGTTTTACGACTTAATTTTCGGTGATTCTTACGACTATAATTCATATAATGTCGAGGATGGTCCGTCATATAATGTCGGGCAGGGTCCGTCATATAATGTTTCGGAGGGTCCGTCATATAATGTCGGGGAGGGTCCGTCTAGTAGTAATGTCGAGGAGGGTCAGTCTGGCATTCGTTACCGTGACAATGCGGTACAACTGGACTTGAATACACAGTGGAAGGACCCGTATGAATTTGAAGACGAGCCTAGTCAACCTGCCTACGGTTATACTTACGACGCTAACCGTGGTGATGACACATCTGAAGAACAAGACTATACGCACTATGAAGACAGCGTTGTTGATGTGAAGCGGGTAGAAGATCAGGAGGAAGGACCTAACCCAATCAACCTTTGGTTCGAGACTAACCGGACATTTTCGACACGCGATGTAAAAAGTTACTTAAATTAAATAAAAAAAGTTAAATAAAATAAAAACACTTCAAAACAAAACACAAAAAACACCCAAAAGCCGTCCAGGTTCATCCCCCCTTAATTCAGGCGCCTCGCTTTGGGCAAAGCGAGGCGCTTGGAACACCTTTTTCCAGACTCCCATGCAACCTCGTACTCAGACTGACATTGATTTGACTGAAGCGCCTCGCTTTGGCCTAAGCGAGGCGCTTCAGAGGGGAGTTGAAATAGCAAGTTGGGGGGTGCCAATAGACGGACCCTTAAAGTATCCATATGTAAACATGAAAAGACTTGATTGTGATTTGGTACTTACGTTAGTACAAAACTAATATTTCTTGTTTTTGTTGTAGGTTCTTTTCCATAATGATTCATCATCTACTTTGCGTTACGCAATATTCACCAAAAATATATAACTATTTACGGCAACGCGCGGGCATTCCTACTAGTATAAAATAATTAAGAGAGAGAAGTGGTGAGCGTGATGACTGTCACAACAACAATTTGTCGCGGCCGTGATAGAAAGGATGGGGCGGTTTTCGTGATAGTCATGACCAGCCCATTACGGACCGCCCCGGTCCACCTTATACAAAGTTATCCACTTTGTTATTCGCGGGATCCAAAACATGATTAATAAAGATTCTAAGAAGACTCAGTAAGTTTTCAGACATCAAGATATATTTAAAAGATTAAAATCAAGATCTTGACGAAAGACAATCTGTTTATCGATATACGCGATTTTTTTTTATACACGGTAATAAAAAAAAATAGAAAAACTAAGCACTCTAAATATATTAAAAGTAAACATAAAAATGTATCAAACCGATGGGCAATTTTGTCTCTTGTTCTAGGCATAAAGGTAACTAAATCAAAATATAAAGCATCCAAGAAGAATGTGGCAGAACTATATTTGTCTGGTTATTCGATTTTTATAAATTCAGTCATATTCTCGTTTGAAATGATGAAAACTTGTGTTTTGAATAATATCAAGTCGCCATCACTAGTTTAGTACAAACAAATTCATGCTGTGTGGTATACAAACGTGTCTGCTAACGGTGCCACTAACCTAGTCCATCAAGTTACAACATAACCGTGTGATAACTTACAACGTATGTATGTGCTGGTCCACCAAGCTATAAATACAACTACAAAACAAAAGTAAAATTAAATCATGTATAATTGAGTTAAAGTTAAGCAATGTATATATATTACTCCTATAAACTAATCCTATAATTTGTTTTTAGTTTTTCTAGATTAACAATATTTGTGTAAATAATATACCTAGTAAACTGTGCTAGTTATAGACTGGTCATATAATTTATATCTTTCTAACATATATCATTTTTTTTACTTTTATTAGATATGAAACTCATATAAAAAATAAATTGTGAAATCCTTTCTCTATTAGACACAAATGGGTCTTATCCTACAAATAGCTTTTAACGTGAGAAATGAATGAGAGAATTATTTTATTTAATTTTTTTGATCTTTTTTTCAATCTTGTTAAACATGTATTTTAGTACTGAAATAAAAAAAATAAAAAATTATTGTAGAGTAATTACGTAATGGCAAAATGGATTTTAATAATTCACATTTTTCTCATTGGCCGATAATAATCTCACATGAGTTTTCCCTCTGCTAGTCCCACCTTTTAAATATTTTGATTCCACTGGACCTCCGTTAAATATGACTAACCCAGTTAGTTTAGACAATGCGTGGTAGCTGGCTGGGATTGATGATTGGGCTGCTGATGTGGCCATTTCTTAAAAACCTTATAACCCTTTGCATTTTTATCAGACTTCATACGTTTAATCCACCCAAATCACAACCCACAAAAATTAAACCCTACAATCGATCAATTGGCTCTTCAAGAATCGATCATCAGGTACATTGAATCCTTAATCTTTTCATATAGGCAATGAGTGATACAGTAATAGTTAGAGTTTGGCATGGTGGGAAGCTTTAAGACAAGCCTAAATTTCACTATGAGGGTGGTGAAACTAACATGTTTAAAGTAGAAATAGACAAGATGTCATACTTTGAGCTTATGGATTTTGTAATGGAGTATGGGTCTTACAAAAGTAAAGATTTTGAAATGTTTTACTTGGTTCCTCGGAGCACATTTGAAAATGGTCTGGTTTAGATGTCGAATGACAAAGATGTGAACGAGATGATGATCAATTTGGGTAATGATGTGAAGCACATTCTTCATCCTTATGCACAAGGTGAGTCTAATGTTGCTGAAGCCCATTTGAACCCTAAAGAAGCCCAACCCAATAGCACAGAAGCCCAAACACCAAAAGTGATGTCAGGCTTTAGTAAGCGTTCAACTAATAGGATTATGTCACCCACAAAAGCACTTCCCACAATAGTACAAGCTAAAAATAACATAGTTCCCACAAACTAAGAAACTTATTCTAGATCTAAGGCAACTGAGGAGAGATCGGATAGTGATGATGAAGACTTTGATGGATCTGAGGCATCTGAGGGGAGCTCAGACAATGATGATGAAGAGTGGAAAGCATCTGAATTAAATTGGTCAAATGATGATGAAGAGTGGAAAGAATCTGTTGCTACCATAAAGTCTAACAAGGAAAATAAGTTGCCAACTAGAGAGTTGGTTTTAAAGTTTTTGAACGAGCAACCTTGTGAGAAACCTGTTGAAGAACACCCAAGTGATGCTAGTAGCTATGAGGATTTAGAGGGAGGTGTTAATTCACTTGGAGAAAGTGAGGAGGATGACATTAGAGGTAAGAAGCATAAAGTGGATATTCTAGTTGTAAGTAAGTATGCATATTGGAGTAAGTAGGTTTGGGTTGTTGGTACCAGGTTTCCAAGTATAGATGCTTTTAGAAATGCTGTTAGAAATAATGCAATTAGTACTGGTAGGAATGTTTGCATTTCTATAAGTAATAAAAACAGATATGGAAGATTAGGTGTTAGTTGTGTTAGTGGATGTCCATTTAAGGTTTATACCTCATTTCATGCTAGAAAGGGTTGTTACATGGTTAAAAGTGCAATTAATGAACATACTTGTCTAAGAAACATGATGAAAAATCGACAACTGAATGATGAGTTTATAGCTAACCATTTTTTTTACCAACCTTCAAATCTAATCCACACTAGGCTGCAAAGGACATTCAAGGAGCAGTTAAAGAGAAATTTAAGGTTATCATTACTAAATGGCTGGCTTATAAGGCAAAACTGCCCATAATAAATTGCATGGATCAATGAAGGAGCATTATGGTAAGATGGGTTCATATTTGGAATTTTTGAAACAAGCCAATCCTGCTTCCACTTTTGAACTTGTAATTGTCCCGTCAGTATTCTATGGAAGTGATAACGTTTAATCACGTAAATTCACATAGTCACGCATTAGCACAATAATTCAAACATATAAAAACACAATAGTTGTATTTCACAATTTCACCAACGTTCGGGGTTCCAGACTCGTGTATGCAATCCAGTAATTTTCCGATTTACCGTTTATGCAGTTACTTATTTGTCACACCCTCAAATTCCACTACGGGGTTTTACCGCGAGGCGCGTGACACACAAGGATCCCCATAGCCATTAGTTACAAAAACGACTCTAAATTCCCAAATCATTTAGTTCGTTTTCAAAATCAAGTTTAATGTTTAATCAAAAGTTTAAAGTAATTTGGAACCGTAAAAAAATAGTTAAGCTAGATAATCTTGCGCAAAACAACGTGCCCAAAACCTAAGTAAAGTAAATCAAAATAAGTTTAATAATGTTAAACCCAATAACACCAATGATGCATGCCCTAACGTGCTCTGTACCTAGCGATCTGCAAAAGCATGCTAAGTGTGTCAACATAATGCTGGCAAGTTCACAGTTTAGAATAACCAATAGTTAAAATGTTTAAAGTAACCAACCACTAGTTTCATCGTATGCCAAGGGTAGCTAACCCATGCTAAGTAACTAAACAAATGTGGTACCAAGAACATACAGATGTTTGTCTTAACACTAGTGTCTATCAACGCTAGTAAAAAATGTAGTCAAAAGTTCACACCTGTGACACAAGCACATCAAATGTGAGGCTGCTACACAACCTAATAGCGCTATCAACTAGTACCCCGTTTAGCTAACAAAAGACACAAAGATGTGAAAATTGGTAAAACACGATTCACACAAGGAATCAATGTGGTCCCAAACCAGGGATAAAGTAGTCTCATCCACGGGAGAAAAGTGGTCCCTCAACTAGGATACATGCTTTTGACAAAAAAGTTGTGAAACTCACCTTAGGTTGCGTTAAGCTAAATCCAAACCCCAACAAAATAGAGACCTGCTAATGAATCCCTATTATACATGTGTATATGCAACACACAACAAGACCCGTTTGTCTATGACATCCAATGATGTGAAAAGTTTAAATGATACCAACGCAGCTATGTGCAACAAATGACCATACGAACCATTGGTGAATATTATGTTTACATTTTATCACATACTCCATATATGATACACATAAGTACAAGTCACATACAAGTCAATAAAACCATTAAATAAGCTCATATGCATTATTTTCATAATCTGCATTTTTTGGGCAGATTATGCGTTGTCAAAACGAATTTTTGCAAAATATTTATTCAACATATTAGAATCTCAAAATTTTAATGAACATCCCTACATGTTCACCACACATGCCACTATTTTTATTTCATGACAATATCATGTTGAAACATTATGAAAAATCGTTTATCACAACTTGGTTCTAAAAACCAGTAATCTGCAACAGTTTACAAGAAAAATTCTTAAAAATCATAGATTCATCCAAACAAATAAATCTACTTGAAAAAGTTGTAAAACCCATATACGTAGCTAATGACTGAATTTCATGGTGGTAAAACTCAAGTTATGACCTTCTAAAGTTGACTTAAGTTTTCAGTCCAAAAATCAGATTTGACATCCGTTTTTATAAAACCACAAAAACATATCAGACGTTGTCGAAAACACACAAACTTAGACATTATGAAAACCTAACATCATATAAAATGTTCTAGTATCAAGTAACAATCAAAATAAGCATTTAAAGACCAAGATATATCACGTACAAGTTACTACTTCGAATCTGTCCACTTTTAAAACATATCAAAATCTCAATGTTATCGAACCCTAGATCCATAATATCACCTAACACATCATAAACATGTATTATAGTACTCCTATCATGTTAATCAGATCAAACACACAAGATTCATCATGAATATTAATCTCTATAAACCCTAGATCAATGATAAACACATACATGCAAGTTTCATGCGAACAATCCATCATAACATCATATAATCATGTTATCTATCATGTTAATCTTTATAAAAACTCCTGATTTAGTTATAAAGTTTTACATCAGATCTGGACAAACATTGTTTTGGTGTTTTTAAAACCATAATAAAAGATTAACACATGTAATAAATAAGTTTCACACCTTAAGCTCTTCAAGTAAGCAATCTAAACACTTCCCAAGTTTCCAAGATGATTATCTTGAGCCAAAGAAGGTGTTTGAGGGTTAATATTTTCGTATAGGCTGTTTTTGGACAAATTAGGGTTTTACGTGATATTCTTATACTTTGATGGCTTCAACAAACTTCTCCGCCAAAGTCCTCAACCTAAAAAAAACACCCATATTTAGTCTCTGTGTTAACATGCCCAAACCACATCAGCATTTTGATAGTTAGTCCACACCCCCTTTTAATGGTGTGCCATTCACAACCATCTGTCATTTCAATTAATGGCGACGTTAATGGGGAAGAAGGTGAGACTCATCCCATTCTAACCAATCACATTCTTCTGTCACCTTTTTATTATTTTTTAATATATGTTTTGGTTCTTCTACTACACTTGGTTAGTAAGTATAAACGTATTGCTTAAATGACTACACTTTGTTTTTAATATCCATTTTTCAATTAGTATTTTTTGGAACGACTTTCTTTGTGTTTGTCCACCGTACTCTCTAAATTGGAGAACCCTGTTGCCCTACTTTGGCCACACTATGCTGGCTTCAATGTTTGGCTTGGGCATTCCCCCGGGAAACCATATCGTCGGCTGCCACTTGACAGTCTTTGTGCTGCCACAAGGGCAGAGCTCTCTGGCGTAACACGGGGTGAGACGAAAACCCGGGTGAGCTTTGGATTCGAACTGAGAACCTTACAAGGCCTAACTCTAAACTTTCATTGCCATAATCCACCAAAAGTGACACAAGTAGAGGATTGAACTTGGATCTCCACTAAAAAATCCAAGCCTTCTTACCACTAGTCTACAAGTGGGGATTTCACCCCCTCAAAATTTATTTCCACTTGATATTTAAACAACCCCCCGCCTCGAAAAAAAAAAATAAAATATATTTTCGCCCCCCCCCCCCCTTCAAAGAACGGTGATTTTGGTACAATAATTGTACTATGTTTGACTGCTTTTTTGAAAAACAAACCACAAGCACCACTCTTTAGTTAAAGCGCAGTGCTTTGAAGTACAAAAGTCAATAGCTTTTAGTTAGACCTTGTGGTTGGTGTTGGGGGTTGAGTTTGGATTTTTGTAGTGGATTTTGGTGGAATTTTCTTATTTGGTTGTTTAATTTTTATTTTGTAAGATTTTTTTTTATAAAAAAATATATTAGTGTGAACATGCCAAATCACACGGTATGTTTTTAAGCCAGGAAAAACTATTGAAATGTAAGTTTATTTTCTGTAACAAGTCAATAAGAAATAATAGGTGATAACGCGGTTTATAACTTTTAACCGATTTTATTGTTCATTTGTAAAATTTGTATTTTAATAACATACGGTATTGATTGTACAGTTCATTTTTACATACATTGATTTATAAAAGTTGTTCATACTCAATTGTTTGTACTGAAAACCTCCAATGAGCAATTAAACCAACAAAAACGCGTCAAAAAAAGTCCGGAAGTCCAGACTATCGATTAGAGATTGTATTTTTGATAAAATATGGTATTGATTGTATAGTTCATGCATTACGTAAATTTATTTATGAAAGTTGTTCATACTCGGCTGTTTGTTCTGAAAACCGCCAATGAGCAATTAAACCAACCAAAACGCGTCAAACAAAGCCCGGAAGTCAAGTCTATTGATTAGAGATGTAAAATTTGTATTTTGATAAAATATGATATTTGATTGTACAGTTCATGTATTATGTACATTGATTTATGAAAGTTGTTCATACTTGGCTGTTTGTTCTAAAAACCGCCAACAAGCAATTAAACCAATCAAGCGTCAAACAAAGTACGGATGTTCAGTCTATCGATTAGAGATGTAAAATTTGTATTTTGATAAAATATGGTATTGATTGTACAGTTCATGTATTACGTACATTAATTTATGAAAGTTGTTCATACTCGGCTGTTTGTTTTGAAAACCGCCAACGAGCAATTAAACCAACCAAAATACGTCAAATAAAGTCCGGAAGTCCAGTCTATCAATTAGAGATGTAAAATTTATATTTTGATAAAACATGGTATTGATTGTACAGTTCATGTATTACGTACATTGATTTATGAAAGTTGTTCATACTCGGCTCTTTGTTCTGAAAACCATCAAAAAGCAATTAAACCAACCAAAACATGTCAAACAATTTTTTTTGATTGAAAATCAGTTAAAACACTTAAAAATAAATTAAAAACCATTAAAAATTAATTAAAACCATTTAAAATGAATTAAATAAACATTTTAAAAAAAATGACCATAGCACCAAGCTATGGTCTCAATTTTCGGTTTAGGAGGCTAAAGAGCGGCGCTTTGGGGATCTTTTAAAACCCAATCTACCGGCTTCATTGGTACGCTCTGGTTTATTTAAAAACAAACAAACACCGATTCTAAGATCGGACTAAAAGCTGTTGACTTTTGTACTTCAAAGCACCGCCCTATAACCAAAGAGCATCACTTTAACACTCTGTTCCAGAGTTTCATTAAAGGATGGAAGAAAAATGATCTCTCTCCTTTTCCTTTCTCTCCAATTCCTTCCAAATTAGAAAAATTGAAAATCACTTTAAAGACCTCTTTATTATCCCTCCCATTCTCTCCCCACCCCTCCTACAAAAAACTTTGGAACATATTTTTTCCCCACTTCTTTCTCAATCCTTTCTCTTCCACCCTTTAATGAAACTCTGAAACAGAGTATAAAGGCACATGGGGTGAATCTCGACAAGTAGGAATGGAAATAGATGGAGCCTTTTTCTATTAGTTAAGAACAAATACCTTGATCTTAGCCAAATGGCCGAGAAAGGTATGCCTTTTTCTATTAGTTAATTATCCATTTTATAATAGACCAGCCATACCATATTAGAATGCCATGCGCCTAAACGTCCGGCTTTGACTTTGACTTATGCTTAGGAGCCGTTAGTCGGGAACGTAAGCGTCAATCAAGCCAGAAATTATAAAACTAATAAATAATTCAATAAAATAAGCATGTAAATAAATAAATATAAATGATTTGGGCTGGGTCCATTATGAGCTGGCAAATCATGTGGCTCTATCAATATGATTATGGCCATTTATTTATAGTTATATTTAACACTTTCATTATGTCACCCACCTTGTTTGTTCTCATAGATTATGGCCAAGTTTATACGGAGTAATATTTAATTACAAGTTTAATATAATGTCTGTGTTGTTGCTCAAATTAATACGCATGATCAATTAAAAAAGTAAATAAAATTATTTAAAATTATTTGGCTTTATATTTATGTTTTTGTTATTTTGGTAAAAGAATTGTATATTTATTTGTTTTGTACTGATTTACATTAATCATAATTACGCGATTACATTAAAATAAAGTCATGAAATATACAAAAGACAAGCGTAATCAAATGATCTTTGTACGTTCAAAAAAAAAAAAAATTATCTTTGTAGGACTAGTTGACCAAAATGGTATAATCGAGAGATTCGGAGCTAAATTACTACCTAATTACGCAAGGATCCAGTTTTAAAAAGTATTTGAGTATTTAATGAAAGATCTTCCTAAATTTTTTGTCTATCTTCAAGATTATAAAACTCAATAGTGAAAATGAAATCGACCGACAATATTTTCATAAAACCATTTCAGGTAGATAAATGCACCGACAATATTTTATGAAGTTAGTTTCAAACCGTGTACAGTAAGTTTTTAAACTAGGGCATGAAGAAACAATAAGTATCGCGGAGATTAATACCAATTCCCGTGTGGTTAATACTTATGTTCGTCAAGATTAATTCTTTACCCAATCCGTTAGGTCAAACCCGGGTGAGAATAGTAAGTGCGAATGTGTGCGATGTTACGTAAATAAAGACACGAGATGTAAGTGGTTCGGTCTAAGAACGACCTACATCCACTGTAACTAGCCGGAGTATTATTAATATTCGAGTGTGAAGAATTACAAGAGAGAGTATGCTAGGTTACAATGAGAATTTTCTGATCCTTCTGTAAGGAGATGTCTTCTTCTATTTATAGGAGAACTCATGGGCTTAGCTGAGGAGCCCATGAGAAACAGCCCTTCGTTGGGCCAGGTCAAGGCCCAAGTCCGAGCCTTTCCATAGAAATGGCGGGAAAGGTAGGTTACTGTTGATGACGTCATGTTGCAGCATGGTTGCTGCTCGAGGCTAACACGTGGCGAGCTGTGATTGGCGGACGACGCCCTTGTCCTTGCTGCAGTCGTTGACCATGCTTCTGACATCAGCAGGGGATGTCTGCTGTCACTGTATACGACGGTATGGTGGGAGCGTGGCTACAGTCACGTCGCCGTCCTTGTCAGTGGTGGTTGGACCACTCCTGCCACCTGTCGCTCTGTTATTGGCGCGTACTCTGCCTGAGATCCTTGTGAATTTTCTTTTTGTTATCTTCTGTACCTCGTACAAAAGGTGATGAGGGAAGATTCCGCGTGTGGTCACATGCGCTTATCAGGTGTTGTTTCTTGCTTATCAATTGTTATCCTTGCGCGCTGCATTGCACACCTTGTAGGCAGCGCGCGAATGGATCCTGGCGCCGCAATCTGGCGCAAGGATCCTATCTTACGGGAATAGGGACGCTTCCTCCACTTGGATTAGGCTCCCTATCCCTTCAGAGCCTAAATAAGATAGCACGATCTTGAGCTTGGCTCGTCTCAAATCTTAATTTGAAATATCGAGTTTGGTATGTAGATAGTTTTTCATGCTTAAACTTGACTCTTTTGTTATTTATTCATTTTTTCTTTTTATGTTTTTTTAATTATAGTTTTTATATGTAACATAATATTTATCATTACTTTATATGTAATATTTATTATTATTGTGTAAAATGAATTTCTTATACTAAAAGCCGCGGATTAAGCGTTTGACTTAAAAGCCGTTAAAATTAAACCATAAATACTTGTACCTGATACAATATAAACAATAGATCATACAATAAACACATACGAGCATACTCGGTTGAACCATCCAAATACGCACAAACACACCATTCAATCTCTCCTGCTTTCACAAACAACGTCCATAACCACATATTCTTTCCTCTCTCATTCTTGGCTCTCCGCATCGACTGACATGGACCACAAACTTCTCACAAACTAGATACTCTAATAACAAACATGATGACCTCAATTTAATGTTATTGTACTTGCAAATAACCTCAATTTTATAACCTTAAACACAAACATCTTGACCTAAAACTTTTGCATGACAACACTAGATGGTCCCTAAGTTGCAATAACCATATTATGTCTCCACCTTTTTAACCACCACCCATCCAAATCCACCTCACCTTTCTCTCTCTCATCTCCCATCCATGTTCATATGCCAGCCAAGACCAGATCAACATCCAACCCATTTTCCTCAACTTTTTTTTGTCCCCACTCTCCACCCTTAAAAACAGAAAAATAGAACCTCCTACTTCCTACACCCAATAAGTAAACCCCTCTCTCTCTCAACCACTTTACTCTCTCTCTCTCTCTACTGATAATGTAAAACCCCAAAAAGTTGCTTTGATTCCATATTCTTCTTTCATATTGAGCAACATAAAAAGTTTTGCAATCCATGGCTTCATACTCTTCTTCTTCTTCTAGCTTTCTCTATTGCCTCCTTTTTTTCTACATTTCCTTGTTTGTGACCTTCACTTTTGCTGAAGATCCCACCGTTTCTTATAAATTTGAACTTACTTACATTACCGCTTCACCTCTTGGTGTCCCCCAACAGGTAATTAATTTAAACAATAATTTATCCTATTGTTTTGTAAAGCAATAAAATGTATTGTAAGGTACAGAGTGGCCTTGTTTTTACGATGATCCACTGAGATTCAATCCTTCGTTGTTCAGATTCGTTTTAATAGATTAGTTTTGAATTAGTATTCTCGTCTTATTGTATTTTGACAACTAATGTATTGTTAGTTGTAGAGTGGCCTTGCTTTCGCGATACACTGAGATTCAACCCTTTTGTCACTCGGATTCGTTTTAATAGATTAGTTTTTAAATTAGTATGCTAAATCTTATTGTAATGTAATGTAATGAAAGTTGTAGAGTGACCTTGCTTTTACGATCCACTAAGATTCAGTCCTGCGTTCGCTTAGATTATTTTTGGTTGATTAGTTTTTGAATTAGTATCCGGGTTTTGTAGCTTCAGATCTGGTGTTTTTGAGTTATTTTAGTGATGTTTGTAATTCCTAATCTGCATTGCTTTGATTCTGGATTTTTTTAGGTTATTGCTATCAATGGAAAATTTCCTGGCCCTACGATAAATTCAACTACTAACAACAATGTTGTTGTGAATGTGAGGAACAAATTAGATGAAGATGTCCTCATTACCTGGTAAGATATTATTTTTTGTTTTTGTTCCGAAGCGCGCGAATGTGGGATATGTTGTTTATGGATTATGTGTTGATTGAAACAGGGCTGGTGTACAGCAAAAGAGGAGCTCTTGGCAAGATGGTGTGCTCGGCACTAATTGTCCGATTCCACCGAAGTGGAACTGGACTTATAACTTTCAAGTTAAGGATCAAATCGGGAGCTACTTTTACTTCCCTTCGCTCAATTTTCAACGAGCGTCGGGTGGGTTTGGTAGCTTTATTATCAACCCGAGGTCTGTTATTCCAACCCCGTTTGACAATCCGGCTGGGGATATTACAGTTGTGATTGGTGATTGGTACATAAGAAACCACACTGTAAGTGTTCGATGAAATGCTTCAATGAATTTCTTTGTAATTTCTAGTTGGGTTCGTTGTTTATTTAATGTTTTTCTTTAACCTTTTTCGGGTTTGTAGGATTTAAGAAAGACCCTTGATGCTGGCAGAGCTCTTGGAATGCCTGATGGTGTTCTTATTAATGGAAAAGGACCTTATAGATATAACGATACCCTTGTCCCTGATGGCATTGATCATGAAACTATTAATGTCGAACCAGGTTAGAAGCCCGTGAATCAATATTTATAATGTATGAATATTGTTATTTGTTGTACGTATAATTATAGTTAAGCTAAACTCGTTGACTTTGACAGGCAAAACTTACCGGATCCGTGTAAGCAATGTTGGTGTATCGACTAGTTTGAACTTCAGAATTCAAAACCATAACTTACTTTTAGCTGAAACCGAGGGCTCATACACAGTGCAACAAAACTATACTAGTTTAGATATACATGTTGGACAAACGTATTCATTCTTAGTTACTATGGACCAAAATGCAAGTAGCGATTACTATATTGTTGCTAGTGCTAGATTTGTAAATGAATCCACGTGGCGTAGAGTTACTGGTGTCGGGATCTTGCACTACTCTAATTCTAAAGGAAAAGCATCGGGTCCCCTTCCCGACCCTCCTCAAGACCAGTATGACAACACTTTCTCAATGAACCAAGCTAGATCCATCAGGTAAATTTCAGTTTAGATTCATTGGTGTGAAACATTTTGAAAAAAAAAAAAAAAGTTGCAATATGCATATTCGGTTACAGCTTATGCGGCATGTCAGTTGTGTGAACTGTAAAATAAGTGACATGGTGTGCCAGTTTTGTAAATGGCTGACGTGGCATCCAGGTAGTACAAAACCGATGACGTGGATGCACCCGGTTACTTTTGCTAACTTGGCATGCCAATTATGTTAAAGAGCTGACATGGCGTCTCGATAATATAAAATTGATGATGTGGATTTACAATTGTGTTTAACCACTCTTTAACGACGTCATTTTCATTATGTTTGAATTGATGTAGGTGGAACGTGTCGGCTAGTGGGGCCCGCCCAAATCCACAGGGTTCCTTTAGATACGGTTCTATAAACGTGACTGAAGTGTATATAGTGAGAAACACGCCTTGGGTGACAATTAATGGGAAAACTAGAGCTACCCTTAGCGGGATCTCATTTGTGAACCCTACAACACCAATTAGGCTTGCTGATCAATACAAAGTTAAAGGAGTATATAAGCTCGATTTTCCTACCGAGCCCCTAACGGGACCACCTAAGATGGAAACATCTGTTATTAATGGAACTTATAGAGGATTTATGGAAGTTATATTCCAAAACAATGAGACCAAAATGCATAGTTATCATGTTGATGGATACGCCTTTTTTGTAGTCGGGTATGATAATTTTATTATTCAGTTTATGTTGTTTTTTGTGTTACTTTTTGAATCTAATTTTTAATAATTTGTTATCAGAATGGGTTATGGTGAGTGGACGAATGATAGCAGAGGAACTTACAATAAATGGGACGGTATTGCTCGTGCTACCACACAGGTACCTTGTTATTATCAGTCGAGCACGTGCCATAAAATAGCACATATACTTCTAATGGCAGTCCATTTTGGTAATTGTAATTTTTTTTTCCATCGAATTTAGTAAAGTGGTAACACCACTAAGAATACATTGACTACGCAGTCAAAGACGCACGAGGCGCTCGCCTAGGCGCAGTCATAATACTGCCTTGTATCCATTAAAGCGCAAAGGCACAAATTCCAGCCAGTGTCTGCTAAAACTGGTTTGAATAGGTCCAAAACAGCTAAACTGGTCTGAAACTAGTCTAAACTCCCTAAAAAGGCCCTGTTTATACCGTGTGCACAGCTTAAAAGCCCTCGCTTTTTAAGTGCATTGCGGCTAGGCCCAAGGCTCACCCTTGTGCCCTGAGTATGCCTTTGACTACCTAGTATTCCTATTTCTTGACCCTTTTTCACAAAAATATTTCATGATACAACTCAGATTACAGTTTTGATCTCATTTCACTATTTCAGTACCACCATCACACTGCAAGAACATACAATGTACTATTTTCTTTTTACCAATATATGTAACATGGTTTTGTCAACCATTTAACACATCACACTTACCTGTCCTTACCAAAAATGTGCAACTTGTAAACATTTACTGAAACAAATTGCATACTTTGTCTAAAACTGAGTCTTACTTTGCATTCTAAATGCTTTTTACCGATATAGGTAACATGTTTTTATAATATAAAGTGTGTTTTGCTGATTGTTTTTATCCGTTTTGAATCTAGGTTTATCCTGGAGCATGGACAGCAGTATTGATATCTCTAGATAATGTAGGAGTGTGGAATCTGAGAACCGAAAATCTCGACTCTTGGTATCTTGGTCAAGAAACTTATATTAGAATTGTTAATCCCGAGAAAAATAACAAAACGGAGTTGCCAATGCCCGACAACGCTCTTTTCTGTGGGGCCCTTAGTAGTAAGCAAAAGTATGTATACTGCATATGCTCGTCACAACTCACAGATCTTATTTTATTTTTTTATAATTTTGTGAACACTATTTATGACACTTGGTGGTCGACTTTTCAGGCCACAAGATACTTCTCCGGCGACAACTATTAGGTTCTCCGGTGGCGGCTATGGATGGGCGACAATGATGTTGATGACATTCATTAGTGGTCTATTGATCTGAATCTGATTTGATTTATGTTTAAACTTTTATGTGGTGTTGGAGTGTAATTGCAGGCTTGTTGGTACAAAATCTTTAACTTGTGTTATTTTTGAAAATTTTCTAGATATATTTATTTATATCATAGTGATATGAGAATTGTTTCCTTATTCTTTTATTTTTCACTACTTGTTTTATGTAATGACTAATAATTTTCATCCTGATTTGAAACCTCCAAATATGTTTATCATTTTGTTTCATTTAGCAACCATGATAAAGAACATGTTATTGCCAATTAAGCTGACTCTAGCCGAGCTTGAACTTTTCGATGATTTTAATGAGTATGAGCTTTAAGATATAGTCTCGATTGAGCTTTAATTTTACGTTGCTTCCACTTGACTCGGATGGATTATATTGTATGGCTTTAAGTTTGGTTTTGGCGAACATGTCAATGTGGTTGTCTAGTATTTTGGTT
Source organism: Ambrosia artemisiifolia (assembly GCA_032199755.1). Classification (NCBI taxonomy): domain Eukaryota; kingdom Viridiplantae; phylum Streptophyta; class Magnoliopsida; order Asterales; family Asteraceae; genus Ambrosia; species Ambrosia artemisiifolia. The sequence goes on along the minus strand of CM063522.1, from coordinate 49,310,576 downwards.
GTATTTTAGAAGTTCGTTTTGGAAACAAAATGTAAAAGATAGAAAAAGTTGGACCGAAACGTACAAATAGAAAAATAACTAAGTCGATCTAGGGTTTGTGCGTTGCGACAAACTTGTCAAAAGGGAAAACTTTGACGCAAAAATGTTGAACCACACACGCACGTTGCGCTTGCACCGTGTTAACTCGCAAAATTTAGAACGAACTGTAAAGACACTGAACCACACGAACGTTGCACCGTGTTAACTCATAAAATTTAGAACGAAACATCATCATCATCATCATCAGTAAATCCCACCATCAGCAAAGCTAGGCCGGGTCTGAGGGTAAAAAGTTGAAAGTAAAAAGTTGTGAGGTTAAATTGTAAAAGAAGAAAAGGGAAAGTAGTTCTCGGGTGAGGGTTCACATTTTGAGTTCGCAAATTCGCTTATCTGCTGTGGAGTTCTCGGATCAAAGTTGGGGTTCCCAGATTTGAAGTGGGTTCTCGAATTCGTTAGCTAGTTCTCGGTTATAAATTCTTGAATTCGCTATTCAAGTTCTCAGTTTTCAAGATTAGTTCTCAGGTTCACATTTAATTCTCGGATTCTGCAGCGTTCTTGAATTTTTATTTGTTTTGGGGATCATAATCGCTCTCGGTCCTTAAAGTTGTTCTCGGATTTTGGTATTCAGGTTTCAAGACTTGTTCTTTGTTCTCGGATTAGAGTTCTCGAAGATTCTTTGTGTTTTCGGATATCGTCATTTACTGATTTAAAATGTCTGCTCAACTTGATCTACTCAGAAATGAATTCAATGGATTTAGACATCTCTTAAATGAAAGTGTTGAAGCACAAATCAACAGATTTACGAAACTCATTTCTAAAATGAAGTTTGCCAGAATTAAGGTGTCAAACAGTGAAGTTAACAAAACACTTCTGAATGCTCTGCCACGTACACGTTATTGGGATACAAGTGTGTTTAAAATCAAGAACACGGAGAATTTAAGTACAACAGAGCTTGAAGATTTGATCCCAATAATAAACAAATATGATGAGGATGACAAACAGAAAGTTGAAAATGTTGCTGCCACTATGCCAAGTTACATATCTGCTACAACTTCTGCACCCGCTCCTGTTGTTCCAGTACCTGTTTAGTATCAGGTTCCTGTACCGCTACGACATATCAATCATGCTTCACATCAGGTATTTTCTGATCTATGCTCTAATTCTTGTGTTGAAAAGGCTAAATATTACAAAGGTTATAACTCTCAATTAGTAAGAGAAAGCGACGAGCTTAAAGGAAAGATTTCTTGCCTTAATAGTCGAACCTCTGCCTACAAACTTAGAGTAGAAGCATTAGAAAATGATGTCATTCAATACAATAATGATTTAAGCAATAAAACTTGCCTTGTAATGCATCAGAAGAAAGTTATTGATTGACTTAGTGCTGAGCTAGATTCTTTGAAATCAAAATTTGAAAATGCCGATTTCCATTTTAGAAAATTTGATTGTTATAGTGAGCGTGTTGAGAAAATGATAAGTTCAAAACTCAAGTTTACGGAAAACAAAGGAGCTGGTATAGGTTTTGTAGAAATTGCACCTCCCTACAATCACAACTACACCGGATTGCCTCTTTCGAATGAGGAAATAGAAAATGAGGAAAATATGGAATATGGGAAGGGGTTGGTGGTTGAACCCGCAAAGAGTGTTCCCATAAAGATAACGGAACCAAAGGGGTTAGTGATAGAGCCAGTTAAGTCTATGCCAATCAAGATTACTGAACCAAAAGGTCATAGGAAACAATTTAAGTATGTTGCTCCTACTTTTGTCCCCATCGCAAAGTTTGTTAAATCTAAAAGTAATGAAATGAGCACTTATGTTAAATCTGAACACAACAACGCTGACATTGTCAATGCTTACAAAGCTTCAACAAAATCGAATTCTTCTTTAGGATCAATTGAATCTATGTTGTTTAAAATCATTGCAAAATGTATCAACTCTGAGAACTCTTCAAGTTCGTCAACTGAGTCAGAAACATCAGATGGATCTGACTCAGAAACGTGTTTGATTCAAAAACTGTCGGGACAGGAACAGTAAATGAAGTAACTACTGAATTTAAATGTGTGAATAATTCTGATGCTTTTACTTCATGTGCAGAAACAGTTTTAGTTAAAGAATGAACTGAAGAAGATGAAGAATATTTTAATTCTAATGACTCTAAACTAAAAACAATTTATGATTCTTCTGTTAAAAGTGATGCCAGTGAGGGTTCCGTTCTTAAGAGCAATGAACCTACCTCAACTGCTTTTGCTAAAACTAATGATGGCTGTTTAAAAACTTTAAGGTTGTCAAGTCATGCTTGTCCTTATATGCCAAAGTTTCTCTTAAAACCAGCAGTAAATGACACAACTGAGAAATATGTGCCACCAAAACCTGTTTTATAAAGTGAAAAATGTTTTCAGCAAAATAGAAAACATACTTGTTCTAACTCTCATAAACAGGTTTAGGTCACACGGAGAAGGGCACAGAAACAACCAGCTGAACAAGGAAGAACTTGTCCTCATAAATCATCAGAATTTGCAAGTGCTAATAGATCAAAGAGTGCTGCATATGCTAAACAAAGCAGAAAGTTTGAGGACAGTTCGAGCAAATCATCTAATATATCTTATTATCGCATATATCATCTTCTATTGGATCGAATAAACCAGGATATGCTACTTACATGAAGAAGCAAACGTGTTACAATTGTGGAACTCCTACATTGCTCGAAATTGCACACATCGTCCTTATATTCCTTACTATAGACAACATCAGACGGCTACACCTAGGGATAATAACTACTCTAAGTCGATGAAGGTTTCTCAACCTAAGACAAAGAAAATTGTGAATCCAAAGGTTAAACCATCTGATGGGGACTGGAACACTGCTAAGAACAAACGTAAGGTTGTTGAAGAACAAAAACAAATTTATAAATCTAAACAACCTGGAAAACCAAAAGTGTCTACTCCAAAAGTAGCTAAATCATTTGTTAAGCCTAAACAAGTCTGTAAATCAAAGAAGCAGCAACACCAGCTCTAAATGAGAATAGAGACATGTGTTTGAGGGAAATGTCTTACATCGATGATTCTGGACTGCCCATGATTGCTATGGCCTGGGTACCGATGTCTAATTAATCTCCTTATTCATGCAGGGACAGCCAAGGAGGATTATCGACAACCACTGGTGTGTTGATAGTAGTTGTTCCGAACAGTTGATCCGTGACATATCTGTGTTACATTATGTTAAATCTTTAACATAGAGTATGTTTCCTTTGAAGGAGATAAGGGAGGTAAGGTCAGCATGGCAGGTATATTTAAATTTGACACACAAATTTTGAAAATGATTGATTGGTCGTTACTTTGAGAATGGTTATAGAAAAGAACATAAAGATTTTTCATATTTTTTTGGTAAATTTTATACATAAAGTTTATTCTCTCGTTATTTATGCACAAAATTTGGGGGGGGGGGGGGAGGAAAATACAAAAATAGTGTTTCATTTGCGTTATGTACAAAATTTAGGGGGAGATAGGAGAGAAAATTAGAAAAATACAAAAACATGCGAAAAAGGAGAAATACAAAAGGAGATTTTGTTGTATCACGTATGAAAAAAGCTGACACATGTAAGACCATTATTGAAATGGTTAGGCTCTAGGGTGATCAGTGATGTGTCGATAGGCTTGGTCCTGACGACCGGAAAATTGGCTGATCTAGTGACATACTTATAGATAACGTATGGCCTCAGTAGGAAACGTCACATGGAATTGGTACATTTTTTTATTTGAATGCTTGTGTGACGTCCCGATACACACTGTGTTCCAGGTCTGAAACCTTTTCTGAAAAACTCGTGTATCTCCTTTGTTTTGTGTAAGCAAAGACCTGAGGATGCTAGGCAATGTCAGTTTCTGCTGCATCCAGATATATGTTGACCTAGCTGTACATTGTCGCATTATAGATAAAAAACAAAACGAGGCCAATGAGCCCAAAAAGATGCCAATGAGCACAACAAAAGAGGCCCTCTAGAGCCCAAAACACCAAAACTTATATCGTTTGAGAAATCAAATTGATTTGTATATTATACCATTCTATTTTTAAATGATCTATTCTTTTCTCTGCTCTTCTCAACCAAATCCCAGTTAAGGTTTTAGAATTCTAGAACAGACACCGTGAAAATATGTGGTAGGGAAACTGTTTGCATGATAGAGTGTACCGCATATAATTGTGGGATTTGATTGTGACTTGCTTGAGCGCTCATAATAAATACACTAACCATGATAAATTGATCATGGACAGTCAAATAAGAAGGTCTAAGGCAATAAGTTTAAGTGGACACATATACTGACAATTGCCCGGACTGATTGGAGTAGATCCGTGTTGATAAGTGTCCCTGAATCTAAATCACAGTGATTTAATCCCCTAAAAAACGTTTAGTTATTTGTATTCTTATTGTTTTGCTTCTAAGTTTATTTTATTTTAGTTTTATTAAATCAACTATTCTTTAAGATTTGACCGATCATCTAAAAAGTTAAAGCAATTCAAGTTTCTTTTGAAAATTTCAATTAAAGGTTCTTGGATTTTTCTTGGTGTTCATGATACTGGATCCTCTGTTATACTTAAATGTTTGCTTACAAAGTTCTGAGAATGTGCAGAATTCGATTTGAATCAAGATACAGGGGTTGACGAAGAATGATTTCCAGTTGCTAACAAGCATGAATCACCGTAATGAGAAGATCTACCCGAGTCAGAAGAACTTGATGTGATTGCATATTCTAACAATGAAAGCACACACGAAGAAGTACATGTGATCCTGCTTGAAAGAAAAAGATTGAAAAAGAAAGAGATATGAAAATCCTCCTCTTATATCTTCTTTTAGCAAAAGTTCAAGCAAATGCTGATGATGATCCAAGTGGAGATCTTACTCCCAGAAATGAAGAAGTGGCTCGATTTTGAGAGTACAAAAAAGAAGACTTTCAACAAAAACAACACCAAAACCCAGCAACAATTCAGGGGGATATCACAATGCTACATTCAAATTATGAAGACCATTTGATAACATCAGTCTATGGGGAGATTATTGGGTCTAGAATATTAAGACTGACACTATTAAATAAGTATTGGTGATTAGTATTTTAGTTATGATATTTGGAACCGAGAACACCTAGGTTCTCGGTTAGTTTTTAGGTGTTTGGGCTGAGAACTCATAAGTTCTTGGTTGGGCTTGGGCTAGGCCATGTGGGTCAATGTGGAAAACCTAGTATAAATAGATGTTTTATATTCATAATTAGGTTAGCAGTTTTGTTTTAATCATAGAATTCTCTCTAGTATCAGACGGTAAGTTAAACCGTATGCTATTGAAGATATTTCATTGAAATTGTTCTTATTGTTATTGAATCATCTCAATCATTGACTCCGCTTTTGATTGAGATTACTTGATATCGGGTTTGGTTTTTGGGATTTAAAAGTTCGTTTGTGTTCATTCGTTTAATAAATGAATGAACACGAACAAAAAAATTTGTTCATTTAGTAAGACGAACGAACATGAACAGAGGCCGCGTTTGTTCGTTTATGTGCGTGAATGTTCGGTAACGTGTTCGTTTATGTTTGTTTGTGTTTAATAGGGTTTTTAATTTTATAATTTTTATATATTTTTTTATTTATTTTACCCAAATAAAAAAATAATAAATGTGAGGTAAATATATGACTATATGAGATAAATAAACCTACTTTTAGTATCCACGCTCATTATGTCTTTCCACCTTCCAACGTCCACGACCTCCACCACCGACGCTCACTGCCATCCACCTTTGAATGATACCGGCCCTCTTCCATCCACCTCCAATATGAACTTAGTTTTTTGAGAGATTGCTTTATTATGTTTACCCATATTATGTTAAGTACTAAATATATTTGGATAATTAGGTTAGATTTGGGTGGATCTAGCTAATATATTAATGCATGTGAATTTGATTTTATTCGAAAGTTAATATATGTCCGTTTGTGTTTGTTCCATTCATGAACACTTATTTGTGTTTGTGTTTATGAATATTTGTCTGTGTTCTTTAATGTTTGTTTGTATTCGGGTGCATTCATGAACAAAATTAACAAACAAACACGAAAACCAGTGTTTTCTTAACAAACAAACACGGACATAAAATCTCGTTCGATAAGTGTTCGTGAACATATAATTTCCTGTGCTCGTTCGGTTCGTTTGCCGTACTATTAATCTTCCTTTACTCATTACCGTAAATTGCAAGTACATGAACAAATAAGGTGGTTAAACTAACCCGTGGCTCATAACTCACTCTAATTAACGCAGTAAAAACTCGCATCTAATATGCATTATATAATTGGCTCATAGGCACATATAAACTTTCAACCAGTTAGAGCTTGTTGAATAAATTTATAAACTTAATTTTCTATGTATATTAGTAGCTCTCTGTTACTTGAGACTTAATTAGATTGTTCTTAAATTGTTATTAGCTTGTATAAAAACATCTTAAATCATAATAGGTCTTAAAACGAACGAGTTAACACAACGAGTCACAAGTTGGCTCGGGTTAGAACGCTCACCAAATAAGGATTCAACTCCCAACTTGGCTAGTATGGTTATGAGCTCAAGCTCAAGTTGAGATTGACTCGACTCACCTCTTTTTAAAAAAACCCTATAGCAAACAAGTGCATATTAAAACTTTTTTGAAAGTCACAAGCAAAAAAAAAATAAAAAAAATCCAAACTGCTTAACGTTTACTAAATAAGAGAAATGGTAGCTACTAATTGTAAGGAGAGAGACCAACATTTGCACAATCAAATAAGCTTTCCTTCATAAAATCACGTTCATTTTCCTGCATTAATTTAAATTCATTGTTTTAGATCATTCAAATTACAAACGAAGTGATCACAAATAGGATGGAAACATAGGGTGGTCAAGATGGTCCGTTGATCAAACAACCAACATGACTTGTTGGATTATTTTATTTTTATTTTGTATTTTTTTTGTAAAATCTTTAGTTTTATTAAAAGAAATATGTATCCTAATCGTAGTTGGTGCATTATATGATGTTATGAACACTATAGAGGTGCACATTTCAGTTTTTTTAGGAACCCGAACCGGTTCCAAAACGGTTTGGGGTTTTGCCGATTTGCTCCCGAATCGGTTCGGGTTCTCAAACCGTTTTTTTTTTTTTTTTTTTTTTCATCTCTAGAACACTATGGATACAAGCCCAACTAACATCCATAACACAACAATGGACCCAACCAAGCAGCCCATTTCAAGAGTTAGTAAATGACCCAACAAGTAAATGGATGAAAAAGGAGCATGGAAGGTTATAAGGTGAGGAAAAGGGAGAGTGTAGGCCGTAGGGCATGACTTAGTTTGTGAGTGATTTGTTCTAGCATCCCATCTCAACTGTCTATCAGTAATTCCTATCTTTTTTTTTTTCATATATATATGAAAAAAAAAACGTATATATTGTGGGCTATTGTGATCAAGTTTTTTTAACAACTAATGAGGCTCAAATAACTTAAATTTTTAAACCCAACAAAATAAGCTCAACCCAGAAAAACTTAAACTTGTTAAACAACATTAGGTAGAGGACTCGAGGGTTACACAAGCGATCGGAATTCGATGGCACACAACGAACGAAATTCGCTTGTAGAGCCAACAGACACATCGATCGGATTTCATTGGCATATTATGCTTTTTTTTATATATAATGACAGGTTTAAAATCTATGGGCCCGGTTTATTTTTAGTGGCCCACACTTGAATCGTTTTGACATTTCTTAAAGACGGCCGTGATGTTGGCTTTTGCCCTAATCTCTACATTGTTGATTATCTAGTGCAGTATCAGTTAACTTCACATGATAACTTACCAAGTCTAAAGTAACTCTGTCAAAATAAAAATAGATAAAATTATTCGGATGTTTGTAAGTAAGTGGTTGCATGTAGTGTACCTGTTGGTGCATGCTGCCATGCTGGTCTTTTTGACAGCAGCAGTAGTCTTATCAGCCATGAGACCAAAGCGAATGTGTGGAAAGTGAGCCCACTGCATGTACATGATTTTATTTAATGTCTATTTCAATTATATAAAAGTTTTTTGTTACTCCCTCCGTCCCAATTTAAATGTCCTAGTTAAAAAAACACACATTTTAAGAAATATTTTGTTTGTTCGTGGTAAAATGACAATAATATCCTCAAAAGTGGTAATTGTGTTTTGTCTTTTATGGGTAAAATTGGAAATGACATTTCTATTTTTGGAAAGAGACATTTAATTTGAGACAAACAAAAAAGGAAAGTATGACATTTAAATTGGGACGGATGGAGTATATAGAATATGCCAACGCTAACATGTGGAAAGTCTTATATATTTTTATTTAAAGATATATATTTTTTTATTGTGAAAGATTGTTTTCTGTCTTGTTTATGTCATCAAAGCTTTTAGAATTGTATTATAACATTTATCATGATTATGCACAAATAAAACTTTTGTTTAGAAATTTAATAGTTCTGTATGTATCAATCTTAGACTAAGGGGTGTGGAGCTCGGGGAAGCTTCGGGGAGATGAGGTGGACACCCTCCCCCTCGGCCCCCTTTCCCCCTTCTTCGGTGCCAACGGGGAATTCTTCCCCTTCTCCCCGATCTATTTAATATTATTATTATTTTTTTTCTTTTCTTCTAGTAATATTATATATATATTTTTACACCCAGAGGACAATCTCAAAATTCACAAACGAGATCGTCGTCACAGCCAATGACAAATTGACAACCTCTTAAGAGATTGTGATTGCTAATGACAATCTTTTGAGAGATTGTTATTTTCGATGGAAACCTCTTGTAGCATTCCACTAGCAACCTTTTGAAGATTGTCACTGCCAATGACGATGAACCCAGTGGCGGACATAATAAAGGAGGAGGGTAACACTCACTATCCCTCAACTTTTGGGGCGTAGCGGAATTTTTTTGTTTTTAACGTTTTATATATTACGTTACCATTGAAATTTTTTATGTTACTCCTTAGATTTATTTTACGCTACCACTCTAACTATTTTAAAAGCTCAACACCATAAACAATAGTTTATCAACCATCCATTGTAAGTTAAAATCCGTACTTTTGAAAGAAAAAAAATAAATAAGCAACACCATAGCTCATTCTTTAACACCATATCTCACCCTTGATTTTGAATGGAGAGAAAAAAAAAAAGAAAACACACCCCTGCCTAGGGCCGTTTAAAAAGTTCGTGGCTCAGAACTAGCTCGAAGCTCACTCAAATTTAGCTTGAAAAAAACTCGCTCGATATGGCTCGGTTTAAAACAGATCTGAGCCGGCTCAACTCGATTTGTAACAAGCTGAAGAAACAATAAGTATCACGGAGATTACAAGTAATCTACGTGGGGTTAATGCTTATGTTCGTCAGGGTTAATCCTTTACCCAAACCGTATGGTTAAACCCTCGTGACGGTGGTGAGTGTGAGTGTGTGATGAAAGTAAATAAGAACACAAGATGTAAGTGGTTCGGTCGAGTAATGACCTACGTCCACTGTAAGTAGCCGGAGTATTATTAATATGAGAATACAAAGAGTTACAAGAGAGAGTGTTCTAGGCTACAAGTAATTATTTTCGGATCCTTTGGCAAGGAGAAGTCTTCTTGTATTTATAGGAGAACTCATGGGCTTAGCCGAGGAGCCCATGAGGAGCCATTCTTCGTTGGGCTTGGTCCAGGCCCAAGTTCAAATTCTTCTCTAGAATTGGCGGGAGAATACAGGTACTGTTCATGACGTCATTTGGCAGCATGGTTGCTGCTCGAGGCGGACACGTGACATGCTGTGGTTGGCGGACAGCGCCCCTGTCCTTGCTACAGTCGTTGACCATGCTTCTGACACCAGTAAGGGATGTCTGCTGTCACTGTAGACACTGGCATGGTGGAAGCATGGCTGCAGCCATGCTGCTGTCCATGTCTGTAGTTGTTGGACCACTTTTGCCATCTGTCACTTCGTCGTTGGCGCGTACACTGTCAACGATCCTTGTGAATCTTCCTTTTGTTGTCTTCTGTACCTCGTACAAAAGTTGTTGAGGGAAGATTCCGCGCTTATCAGGTGTTGTTATTGCTTATCAGTTGTTGTCTTTGCGCGCTTCCCCGCATATGTTGCCAGCTGTGCGCCGACGGTTCCTCGCGCCATTGACTGGCGCGGGGAAGCTGACTAATGGGGATAGGGACGTCTCTTCCGCTTGGATTAGGTTCCCTATCCCTTCAAGTCCCCCTAGTCTAGGGCTTCTCCTGCTCTTTGTGAAGAGTAGGTGGAGTGCTAGACTCAAAGTATGGAGTCGCGGATGAAAGCTCATCTGCTGTTGTGTCTTGAGATTTGTTCTCCTGCTTGGTGATGCAAAGGTTGGCGGAGAACGTCTTTTTTGGTTTTACGTCAAATTTGCGCCTTGAAAGACGTTTGTCTCCATGACCTGTTAAGGCGCTGGGCGGGGAACGTCTTTTTTGGTTTTACGTCAAATTTGCGCCTTGAAAGACGTTTGTCGCCATGACCTGTTAAGGCGCTGGGCGGGGAACGTCTTTTTTGGTTTTACGTCAAATTTGCGCCTTGAAAGACGTTTGTCGCCATGACCTGTTAAGGCGCTGGGCGGGGAACGTCTTTTTTGGTTTTACGTCAAATTTGCGCCATGTTGTGGTCCGCTTATTGACGTGAAGGCGTGTTAGCAGTTGTAATAAATCCTGAATCATTGGCATTTAATTTATCTCTCATAAATGGGAGTTAAGGCGCCTGGAATTCGAATGATCAGTTGCTTCTGATGGAAGCTTGAGGGTTGCTGACGAGTCAGTCCTCGTCTGTTGTGCTGACTGTTGGCTGTCCCATCATTATGGTGCAGTTACCAACCTTTCGTCTGTGTCAGGCGCGTGTGTCGTCACGCGCCCCACTTGATGCTTGTGTGGTTGTGATTGTGCCACGTGGCGAGTTGCACGTGGGACTCGTCAGACGCGTGAGCATCCACGCGCCTGCCAGCTTTTAAAATGGTGAGATCTTGTGACACGTGTCAGTCATCCAGCGAGTGACGGTTGGATCATTTACCCATGTCTGATCTTAGCCGTCCACTCGCGCATGAGGACACGTGTCGTCATCGTGCTTCTCCATTTTGAAAAAGGTGACGACGGTTGTTTTCCTTGTGGGTCCCACTGTCATTAATGCAGTGGGTATATATAGGAGTGAGAAGGCATCTTGGACGGTTACTCGTTCATTTTGCCTTCTTCTTCTTCTTCACTTGCACTCTCTCTCTCTCAAAAACCAACAGATCACTTGGAGTTTTCTTTGAATCTTCAAAGATTGTTGAACAATCTTCAAGATTTATTGTGAAACTTCTCTTTGATCTTCATCTCTCTTTGTGTTCATTGAACTTTTTCATATCTGTTACTTTCTTACTTGAAGACTCAGACCAATCTTCAAGTTTTCCGGTGAGTTTCTTGAGTTTTCCGGTGTGTATTCATACTTTCCGTTGAATCTTCAACTTTTCCGGTTGAATTCCAGATTTCTTGTTTCTTTTTTCTTTTCTTTCATTTGTTAAAATGTCTGAAACTTCGAATGTTGGGTCTCCTTCCGGCGACGTTGCCGGGAAGGAGCCGGTGATGGATGATGTGGAAGAAGAGGTGCAGGTGGAGCAGGGTAAGATTAAGGAGAGGAAACTTATGACCAACACATACTGTGTTTGGAGTCAAGATTCCTTCGATCAATTTTGCAGGATTTATGATATCCTGCCGGAGTGGGAGCCCACCTTGCCGTCTCCGACGGACACTGTCCTCTCCGCGGGGACTGGACAGCTTGCCCTCTATGAAGCCCACTTTACCAAGTGTGGGTTTCGCTTGCCTTGCACCCGCTTCCAGATTGACACTCTGGTGGCGTATGGTGTTGGGCCTACCCAACTAACCGCTTTCGGGATGCTGCGGTTAGTCCATTTTGAGGCTTCCTGCCGCGTCCTAGACATTGAGCCTACTGTGGAAAGGCTCAATGTGTTTTACTTTCTTGCGCGCGACGAGATGTGGTTCTCGTTTAAGCCGCGCCCTAGGGTGCCGCCCATGGCCACCCACAACCCCAAGTCCTTGCACTGGGCCAAAGAAAAATTTTTCTTTGTGAAGAGGGGTGTCATCCCTATTAGCTTGCCTTGGAAGGTGATAGCTGATGGGCAACGGGTGGCGGACATGCCGGTGCCCAAGGACTATAAGAAGCAGAGTTGGTTCACAGCCCTTACCGCCAACGCCACCAAGTTGGAGTTTAAGAATCTGACAGAGGGTATCTTCTTCCTCCTTGGCATGAGCCGCGTCGGGATTCGAGCGGGTAAAGAGCCCTACATTGCTCAAGAGGGTAAGTGTCGCTGTTCCTTTTTTATTTGATTTACACGTATGATTTTTTCTAACTGTTTGCTCGCGCAAGTGTGAGCAAGTTTCAGTTTTATGCCACTCGTCAGGAGAAGGGCATTAAGTGGAGGCCTGTGGCGGAAGGGCAGGTGTCTTGTCTGGAGGCGTTTGTTGATCGATTCTATTTTCCAGACATGTCCGTTGCGCCAAAACCCTACTACACCACTGGTGAGTCTTGTGACCCATTATTTTCTAGCCCCTTTGGCGATGATGCCTCTGACTCCTCAGTGGAGATTGTGGAGGCTCAGAAGGCGGCCGCGGGGCGTGGCCGTTGGAAACACGCTCCGCGGAGGCATAAGCGTGCCAGCAAACCTTTAACAAATTCTGACTCGGATTCTTCCGTTTCAGTAGGCGAAGTTGTAAAGGGGCGCCGTCGTAGGAAGGACGGGCCCGCTTCAGAAGATGAGGAGGAAGAGGAGCCCTCCAAGTTGGAGAAAAGGAAGAAGAGGCGCACCACCGGTGCTACCTCCAGCAGCGCTGCTGCTAACACAGAGATGCCTGCTGCTTCAACCGGCGGGGAGGGGGGTGGAGTTGAGACCCCTATTACAGAATCTGTTGTTCCCCCCCTGTCGCCGGCGCGGGAGGTTGTGTTGGAGAAGACCTCTTCTTCAAGTGCTGGAGGGGTTGCAGCCCCTGTGTTTAGTGTGGGCATTGGCGCGGCGCCCACGCGTCAGCCTCTGTTTCAGAAGCTGATAAAAAAGAAAGCCCCCGGTAAGTTGACTTCCTTTGACTTGTAGTTAGCTTTTCAATCTGTTCTTTTTCTTAGTTTTTTATGTTTCTTTCAGTTGCGCCGAGGATTATACCAACTCCTCCTCCTACGTCTCCATCTGCGGAGACGGTCAGGACGGAGGCAGATATGCTCTTCCAAGAGCAAGAGGAAGCGCAGCGGGAGGAGGCCCATTTGAAAGCTGAAGCCGATGAAGCCCTTCGAAGGGCGGAGGCTGAGAAGAAAAAGAAGGCTGAGGCCGATGAGGCCCTATAAAGGGCGGAGGCCGAGAAGAAAGCGGCCGCCGATGAAGCTAAACGAAAGGCTGAGGCGGCCCAATGTGCTGAGGCGGAACGCCTTCGCCTCTAGGAGCAACAATTCCTGGAGGAGAAGGCTCGCCGTTTGAAGGAGCGTGAGGAGGAGGAGCGCCCCAATGCTGGCGCCGAGGGGTCCCAGGAGATGGATGGTTTTGGAAGGGCCCTGTTGGCGGCGGGTATTGGTGGCAGCGGGGAAGGCTCGCGTCAGACACGGCGCGAGTCTTCTAGGGTTGATGATAGGGAGCCATCAGGGGCGTATGATGGCTCCAGCTGGTCTGGGGGCGATGCCATTTGGCGCCCTCGGTGGGCGGTCAGGGAGAATACTTTATTCTCTAACTCCTTGGCCACCGAGGAGTTCGTGAGGGAGGTGGTGCCTCCATATGAGCGCGCGCACCAAGATATGCTGAGTCGCGCGGACCTTATGGCCGCCTTGTGCGTCAATCAAGCGACTCAGCTATCTATGATCGACTCGCTGCGCCGCCGAGATGCGGCGGTGTGGCGAGATATTAAACGCTTGGAGGCGGAGAAGGCAGACCTCGCTGAAAAAGAGGCTGCCTTCAAGGCTGAAATATCCAAGTACCGTCGCCGCGCCCACGATGCTGAAGCCAAAGTTACTAAACTGGAAGGGGACGCGGCGGCGGATAAGCGCAGGTGGACAGAGTCTTGCAAGAAGACTAATGCTGAGACTATGAAGTTAAAGCAGACTCTGGCCGAGGCGCAGGAGGAGGGCCGGGTGTTGACCCGGCAGCTTGAAGAGAAGAGCAAGGCCCTCTCTGAGCGGACTGCTCAGGTTGTTGAGAAGCGCTTGGAGCTTGAATCTAAAGATGCAGACCTTATCAGAGCAACCGAGCGTGTCTCCTTCCTGGAGCAAGAAAGGATCCAGATCCTTAACTCCAAAGAGGATCTGGAGCAAGACCTTGGCTCCGCTGAAGAGGCACGCGCTGCGGCTGTCAAAGAGTGTGAGACAGCCCAACGTTTGCTGGAGGAGGCGATGGCTGCCCATACCCAGACACAGGATTCCATCAAGTGGATGATGACTGATGGGATTGCTGGGGTAAGTTCACATCCTCTTGACGCTTTTTATTTCTTTCTCAAGCTTTAAGTGCTAACTGTTAGTGTTCTCGGAGGTCTTCAAGAGGTTTTGGCAAGAGCCAAAGCTGGGCGACCAGGTCGCTGCCAAAGCCGCCACCGCCCAAGCCTATGGGTATGGTGAGGGCTATGAAGATGGTTTTTTGGCCGCTCAGAATAATGGGCGGATTGAGGATGCGGAGCATTACGGGAAGCCGCTGAAGGAAGAATATGAAGCGGAGTTGCTCAAATTTGAGAAGGTGGACTTCCCAATCCTTCAAGTGGTTGCTGATTGCAACAATAACACCGATCCTCTTTCCGCCCTCAAGTACTTCATTGAGAAATCTGACGAGCTGGCGAGGGAGGAAGAACGCAAGCGCCTAGAGGAAGAGCGCCAAAAGGCAAGCGGCGAAGGCACTTCCAATGTATAGATTTTGCTAGGCGCTTGTTTTTTATTTGACTTGTAAATATTTTGTAATTATCAAGGGTTTTTAAGTCCCTTTTTATGAATGAAAATTTCTTTGTTTCTCCTCATATCTTGTGTTTCTCGTCCTAACTTCTTAACTTATTTAACCAAGTCGTCACCCGATTAATAAGTAGAGATTAGGCGTGCGCTCCATTAGATAGTCTGGCATTTTAAGTATTTGCCTTGAAGACTATAGCGGGGCGCGACTTGTGCCATAAGGTCCGAGTTAAGCGCGTGAGTGCCTTGCCTAAAAGACCCACGACTGCGCGCTCGTTTAGTTTTTGCTCTTTGTCCACCTTGTATTTTACAAGTTTAGAAGACAAGGCTTTTGGCTATACGAGTGTCGCGCGTCTTTAAGTCCGGCAAGTAAACTTGTCTTGAAGACCGTTTTGTGCGGCATTGTTGTACAATTTTCATAAGTCCGACGTGCGCAAGGCGCGTCTAGAAGACTTTTATTGTGTCAACGCCGCGTGTTTGTGGTTGTGACACCCCGCATTTTCAGGTCAACTCTTTTAACGAACTCTAGTTAATTTTCCATGATTATATGTGGTTAAGCACTTAACTAGGGTTAGCTAGACAGGCGTCTTGAATGTTAGGTAACATTAACATACGTTAAGTGTCATTAACGTACGTAATAACTAGGATAACGGTTGTCTTGACACACACACGAATCCTATAACCCGAACGTTGGTGATTTGTTGGACATGCATGATTATGTGAGCAATTGAGTATTGATGTATGTGGATTAACACGTGTATGCAAGTTACATGCTTATGTGAATTATTACGAATTAATTAACTTGTACATGAACGTTATGAAATATGTGCACTCATGATAAACACAACGTGTATTGATAAAATAGTACTTTTACACATACTAGTATGACTATTATTGTCGGGATGAATCTCGGGAGTTAGTTAGGGCTAACGGGCTCAGTTATCAGACAGAAACCCACCAAAGCCCGAAAGGCTTAGCCCATTAGCCTAACCCTAGTTATCTTTTATAAAAAAAAATAAAATAAAAAGAAACCCTACAAGACCCTTGCGCCGTGGGGTATTCTTCCACACACACACACACTTTTGTTCAATCTTCTTCAATTTCTTGCTTGATTCAAGTTGTTTTGGGTGATATCTTGGAGTCCTAAGGAGCCTTGCATTGAAAGGTATAATGTTTATGAGTTTTATGATTGTTATTCATGTTTGAAAAGCTATAGAAATTGATATATGAAAATCGCATGTGGTGAGTGTATGAATATCTTGATTGTTTGTTGAATTGTTGATGATTGTGATTAATAGGAATCATGTTTAGGGTGTATGATATGTAGAAAAATCTGAGATTGAACATGTAAATATGAAGGTTAATGTGTAGTATGAAGTTGTTGCATGATTATGGGTTGTGGGGGTTGGTTAGGGTTTACATAAGTCATGTTAATGAAGATATTGATTTCTGGCAGATTACTTGTACTGAATTGTGTGGCTATTATGCGAATGATAACATGGTGATTTTGATTATTTTCTGACTCTCAAACGTAATATATGATGTTAGCTTTCCAAAGAGTCCAAAATCATGCGTTTTGGACCTGTTTTGATATGTAAACATGATTTTTAAAGATTAAAGGTGTAACCTGATTTTCGGAACTGAAAAATGGACCAACTTTAAAGGGCTGTAACTTGAGTTTTACAAGTCCGTTAATTATGAAATTTGGACAGGAGTTGAGTTTTGGAGTATACGAGCTTTTCCAATTGGAATCGCCTCGTTTCGTTGAGTCTAGAATTTTTAATAAATGTTTGAGTGAGCTGCTGTCAACAGCACCATTTTCTGAAGTGGCTGGAACGAAATGATTTTTATAAAAATATTGAGGCACTTTTGACGAGAAATAAAAATAGTAGGGTCACGTATGAACATAAAAGGCATCTCTGTAAAATTTTGGGAACTTGTTGAGTTTATTTGATATTTTATAAAAATTGGTTTTTATACTCCAAAATCTGTCCAGAAAACGCAGATTTGCAAATAATCGCTTATGTGACATTTTGAGTGTGTTAATGAGCTATGAGTTATGGAATCCTATATGAATACATGTGTACATGATATTTACAGAGTGTAGATGCCATGATAGGCTAATGGTATGCAACGTGCGATGTGAACTAGTTGTGTTAAAAGTGTTAAATTGATACATCATTTACTAATCACCAACGATTGACGGGTTTGCATGGTTTCATTAAGTCGTGTACGATTACGTGTGATGTCACTTAAAGTCCTTGTGTCAATGCACTCAAACACTTGCAACCTTGTATTTGATAGGTTTTTGGGTAGACGAATAGTCTTCCACACTTATTTCCTGTACGGTTTACTTTAGCACGCAACCTAAGGTGAGTTTCACTACTTTACGCGAAAGCATGTGTCTCAGGTTGAGACAAGGTTAAGTAAAACTTTTCTACAACTTTTCCATCCCAGGTTTTGGGATGCTATGACTCCTTGTGTGGGTCGGGTTTTCGATCCTTACGAGGATCACACCTTTATCAGTTTTGTAATTTAACTGTCCTTTGTGAACTAAACACTCTATCTTGAAAGTCCTTACTTTTTATTGGGTTAATCGCCGGAGGCGAACGGGGTAGTAGTTAGTAGCGCTATTAGGTTGTGCAGCAACCTCATGCCTGAGGTGCTTGGGTCACGGGCATGAACTTCTGACCACTTTTTCTTACTGGTGTTGATAGACACCAGTGTTAAGGCACTATAACATCTGTATGTTTCCCAATAGCTACTGTTTAGTTACATCGAGTGGGTTAGCTACCCCTGACAAACTTAAAAACTGATGTTACATTTACAACTGTAGAAATTACAACTGTTTCCCTACTGTGAACTCACCAGCTTTATGTTGACACACTTAGTATGTTTTCGCAGGTCGCTAGAAAAGGAGCACGTCTAGGTCCATGCATGATGTCTTTTGGGAACAATAACTTTTAATGCTTTCGTACTTACTTTATTTCGGTTTTTGGGCGCGTTGTTTTTGCGCAACATATTCTAAATTGTTTAACTGTTTCGCTTCCGCATTTAATTAAACTTATGACTAGTAAACTTTTCAAAAATAAAAGTGAAATTTTATTTTAAACGAACTAAATGGTTTGGGCATTTAGAGTCGTTCGTATAACTGTGGCTATGAGATTCTGGTGTGTCACGCGCCTCGCGGTAAAACCCCGCAGTGGAAATTTGAGGGTGTGACAGTGGTCCGACGATAGTTTTACTTAAGTCTTGAAGACCTTGGCGCGGAAAAAACAAGTAGAATGACAGATATAGGAAACAATTTTCATTGATAGGTGCGGCATGTGTAGCCGTAATTACAAACATTTTACAAGTAGCAGCGGCGTAGCTGTGCGCCGTTCCAAGATCGCGGGATAGGTGTTCCATCAAGTCTTTCTAGCGCGTATGCGCCTTTGCCGAGTATTTCTTGTATTTTGTATGGGCCTTCCCATGCAGGAGCTAGTTTTCCGGGTTTTTCGGCGTTGGAAGCCTCATTATTTCGGAAAACATAGTCGCCGATCTTGAACGCGGACGCTTTGACACGCTTGTTGTAGTAGCGCTCTAGCTGCGTTTTGTATTTTGCCTCTTTTATTGCAGCGAGTTCACGGCGTTCGTCTAAGAGATCAAGGTTTAGGCGGAGCTCTTTGTCATTGTCCCTTTTGTTAGCCATGAGCACTCTGGCGGAAGGGCAGCCGATTTCGGCGGGGATGACCGCCTGCGTGCCATATGTTAGGCTAAATAGCGTTTCGCCGTTGCTTGTTTTTGTAAGGGTGCGGTAGGCCCACAGGACATGAGGGATTTCGTCTACCCACCCTGTTCTTTTAGTTCCGAGTCGCGCCTTGATGCCTTCCACTATTGTGCGATTGGCCCTTTCTACTTGACCGTTGCCTTGAGGGTGCGCGACGGATGTGAAGATTTGTTGGACACCCATTTGAGCCAGCCATCCTTGCAAGGATTGGTCTTCAAATTGTGTGCCATTGTCGCTTACCAATTGCAACGGTAGGCCAAATCGGCAAATGATGAACTCCCAGATGAACTTCTTGACATGTGCGCCGTCGATTTTGGCTAGAGGCTTCGCCTCGACCCACTTTGTGAAGTAGTCAATGGCGACGATTAAGTACTTCACATTTCCTGGAGCCGTTGGGAATGGGCCCACTAAATCGATGACCCATTTTTGGAACGGCCAAGCCGCTGTGACCGGCACCAGGTTGTTCTTGGGGCGCAGGGTGTTCGGAGCGTGGCGCCGGCAACTGTCGCACTTGCGCAACTCGTTGACCGCGTCCACGTGCATGCCCGGCCAATAATACCCTGCGTTCATTAACTTCGCCACTACCATTCTTGGGCCTGCGTGTAGTCCGCACGTCCCTTCGTGTACGTCTCTCAAGAGGAAAGAAGCATCTGCGGAGTCTACACATCGCAACAGCGGCCCTAGGTAAGAGCGGCGATACAGAATACCATCTATAAGTTGGTATTGTAAGGCTTTGTTCTTGATCTTCCGGGCCTCTGGTTTGCCATCAAGCAGGGTACCGGAGGATAAATAAGCCTTGATGGGAGTCATCCAGGACGCGCTGCCTGTTTGGATGACATTGACTTGTCGCGGAGGGACAGATGGTTTGTCCAGGACCTCGATGCGAACTTCTTTGGCCATATGCTCAAAGACCGTTGATGCCATTTTGCTCAGCGCATCAGCGGGCTTATTTTCGCTGCGCCGAATATGCTCGACCTTGCATGAGTCGAATCGGCGCATTAGTTGCTTGGCCTGTTCTAGATACAGTGCCATGATTTCGTCTTTTGCATCATAAGACCCGTTGATCTGCCGTGCGACAAGTAGTGAGTCTACGTGTGCCTCCACGTGCCTGGCCCCCATTTTTTCCGCAATTCGGAGGCCTGCCAGCAACGCTTCGTATTCCGCCTCGTTGTTCGTGCTTTTGAAGTCGAGGCGGATGGCGTACGTGAACTCTTGTTTATCTGGGCTGATAAGGCGCAAACCTGCGCCGGCGCCGTCCTCGTTTGAGGCCCCATCCGTGAATAAGGACCATTTTTGTGATGGGTCTTGCGCTGGCGCAGGGGCTTCTTCCGCTTGACATTCTTGTATTTTATCTGCTGGGATTTCCGTGGCGAAGTCCGCGAGAACTTGGCCCTTGATGGCGGGGCGGGGTTTCTAGTGGATCGTGTGTTCCACTAATTCGATGGCCCATTTGGCCAGGCGCCCCGACAACTCGGGCTTGGCGAGTATATCGTTTATCCGATAGTCCGTGAGGACGTTTATCGGATGCCCTTGGAAGTATCTGCGGAGTCTTCGAGATGCATGGACAAGAGCGAGAACCAGTTTTTCCATGATTGTGTACCTTGTTTCCGCGTCTAAGAGCGTGCGGCTGATGTAGTATATCGGCGTTTGCACGTTCTTGCGCTCCACCATGAGGACTGCACCTATTGCCCGGTCCGTGACAAATAGGTACAGTGTTAGGGGCTCTTCGGGTAAAGGCGCTGTTAGCGTCGGAAGGTTCATCAAACATTGTTTCATTTCTTTGAATGTCGATTCCGCTTCTGGCGTCCAGCGGAAGTTGCTCTTTTTCAAACAATTCTTCAAAGTGTCCACGAACGGGAATGACTTTGAAGCATAATTGGATAAGAATCGGTTGAGGGCAACAAGGCGGCCCATAAGCGTTTGCACCTCTTTGATGGAAGCGGGCGATGGCATCCTTTCGATGGCTTGTACTTTTTCCGGGTTAGCGCGGAACCCATCCCGCGTTACGATGACCCCCAGAAATTTGCCTTCCTCCATCCCAAAAGAGCATTTGCTTGGGTTGAGTTTCATGCGCACCTTGCGCAACTGGGCGAACGTTTGTTGGATATCTCGGAGCATGTCGCTCTCCTCTTTGCTTTTGATTACGAGATCATCGACGTACACTTCAAGTCGTACGCCGATCTCGTTGATGAAGGCCGTGTCCATGAGGCGCTGATAAGTGGCGCCCGCATTTTTCAGTCCGAATGGCATTTTGGTATAACAAAAAATGCTGGCGTCTGTGCGGAATGCCGTTTTGTCTTCGTCCTCTTTGGCCATTTGGATTTGGTGGTAGCCTTTGTACGCGTCTAAGAAACACTTAAAGCGGTAAGGGGCTAGGGAATCCACCTTTAGGTCGATTTCTGGCAGGGGATAGCAATCCTTTGGACACGCCTTGTTGATATCCTTGTAGTCGACACACATGCGCCACCCGCCGTTTGCTTTGGCTACCATAACTGGGTTGGCCACCCATGTTTGGTATCTGATCGGGCGAAGTATACCCGCATTGATTAGCTCGGTGACTTGTTCGTTCATGGCCTTTGTTTTCTCCGGGCCCATGCTGCGCTTCTTTTGTACTATCGGTTCTACCGAGCGGTAGACGTTGAGTCTATGTTCCGCTATGTCGCGTGGGACGCCAACCATGTCAGCTGGTTGCCACGCGAACACGTCGATGTTGCTGATTAGAAGCTGCTTCAGATGATTCCGAATGGTCTCGGAGATTTCATGGCCAATGATCACCGTTTGCTCCGGAAATTTAGGGTTGAGAACCCATTTTTCCGGCTCGGTGCGGGTGTTGGTCTTCACCATTTTTGGCGGTTTGGCGGTTTCTGTGGTGTGACAGTCCTTGTTGCCTCTGATGAAGGCGATGCCAGTTTTAGTTGGGAATCCGACCATCGCGTGCGCCGTTGAAGCGTTGGCATTGAAGCGCGCGATGCCCTCCCGTCCCAAAAGTATGTCATGATTGGAGTTGGCCGGCAGGACCATGAAGTCGCATATCTCCGTGCGCTCATGGGTGCCGTCAGACCAGGTTACTGGCAGGGACAGCATGCCCCGCGGCATGATGGTTTCATGAATGAAGCCGGAAATTGGCTCGTTGACGGGTACGAGCTTTGCTTTGTCTTCTGCGTCTAGCTGATGAAAGCATTGCTCGTACATGATGTCTGTGCTGCTGCCGCCATCTAGGAACATATACCGCGTGCTATAATGTCCGAAGATAGCGGTAATGACAAGAGGAGCTGTGCAAGAGGCGCCGCCTCTGATCTTGGGCATGAGGACATCAGCCTCTTTCCATGAATCGCTTGGTGGTTGTGCCCGGGCGCGCTTTCCCTGATGTGCACTTTTGCCCTTCCTTGTCATGTTGCAGTGGTGGCGAGGAATCAATGTGGCGGCGTGAGTGTTGAGATCACGAATCTTTTTCCGTGATCCTTCCTCTTGATTTTCCTCACCCGCTTGATTCTTGCCTGTGCGGTGCACGTTTTTGACCAAGTGACCGAGCTGACCTGACTTCAGCGCGGTTTCAATTTCCATCTTCAAGGTGTAACAGTTGTCTGTGAGGTGACCGAAGTCATTGTGGTACTCACAGAACTTGCTTCGGTCCGCATGTCTTCGTTTGCCCAAGGGAGCGGGCGCCTTTAGCGTGACCTGTTCGGTTTTTAGGACTTGAGATGGTGTCTTTGTCAGCGGGGTCCAGTCGTGGTTTTTCTTTGAGTGACCACGTTGGTCCCGCGTTTGCTTGGGGCTAATTATCTGTCTGGCATCTCCGGCTGGGGAATATTTCCCCTCGTCCGCGGTGCCCGAGATGCGACTCCAGACAGATTTGTTTTTATTTTTATTATTATTATGGTGTTGCTGTTGGAAATTATGCGTCTGGTTGAAAGATTTCTCAGACGAGGCATATATCTTGGCGGAGTGGACGAGTTCGTCCCAGGACTCCGGAATGCCATCTTTGCCTGTGAGGCACTTCATTAGCTCCGGGCTGCGCACATTATGTATGAACGCTGCCCGTGTGAGCTCCTCCCCGCAGCCTATTTGCAAGGCCTCTTTGTTGAATCGAACGATGAAGTCCTCGATGGACTCATGGTCGTTTCGGCGGCACAACAGAATGTGCGCCTTGTCTTTCTTGTGCTTGCGCAGGTGCGAGAAGTGACTACCGAACTTGTCGGTAAGATCATCAAAATCTTTAACGCTCCCCGCGGGGAGGTTGTCAAACCAGACTCTTGCTGCGCCCGTCAGGGTTTGGGCGAATAAGTGGCACCAAACCTGTACAGGCCAGTCCACTGACATACCTGCGCACTCAAAGTCGTGCACATGGTCATCAGGGTCACGCAGGCCATCGTATCTACCGATGCTGCTGGGAAGTTTGGCTTTCCTTGGTATCCTTGCTGTCGCTATACGGGCGACGAATTTTGACTTCTCAGCGAAAGCCTTTGGCCTGAATGGCTTGACCAAGTCATCATCCTCGTCATTGTGGCGCGAGCGATGATCGTGTTTCTTTCCTTTGTAGCCTGAATCGCAACTGGAGGACTCGTAACCATCAGGTTCTGCCCGGTGCTTCGCGTGGCCCCGAACTCTGGCGTCTCCGCCGAGTTTCCCGCTACGACCAGCGCCCGGGACAGTTGAGTCCTTATCCTTGTTCCCCTTTTTGGATGGGGTATCATAAGTAAGGGCCTTGCCCTTTTTCTTGGCTTGCTGCAAGAGTTTACGTTGGTAAATTGCAGCGTTTTTCGTGTTCTGACGGAGGAGCCACTGATCGAGGTCCTCCTCAGAGCTAGCACTGCTGTCGTCGTCAGAGTCGACATCCCGGACCTCGACGTCTAGGCTTTGGAGCCTTGAGGTGGGTTTCTTGACGATAGTGGGTGGTGTTACCTGGTTTTCCGGGAGTTGGGTGTCCCCCTCTCCGGAGCGGTTTACGACAGCAGCAGTAGGGTTGGGTTCAGCCATGGGTGGGTTGAAAAGATGAGTAAAAAAGCAGTTCTAACCGTTGGATGGCGCTAATGAAGAAACAATAAGTATCACGGAGATTACAAGTAATCTACGTGGGGTTAATACTTATGTTCGTCAGGGTTAATCCTTTACCCAAACCGTATGGTTAAACCCCCGTGACGGTGGTGAGTGTGAGTGTGTGATGAAAGTAAATAAGAACACAAGATGTAAGTGGTTCGGTCGAGTAATGACCTACGTCCACTGTAAGTAGCCGGAGTATTATTAATATGAGAATACAAAGAGTTACAAGAGAGAGTGTTCTAGGCTACAAGTAATTATTTTCGGATCCTTTGGCAAGGAGAAGTCTTCTTGTATTTATAGGAGAACTCATGGGCTTAGCCGAGGAGCCCATGAGGAGCCATTCTTCGTTGGGCTTGGTCCAGGCCCAAGTTCAAATTCTTCTCTAGAATTGGCGGGAGAATACAGGTACTGTTCATGACGTCATTTGGCAGCATGGTTGCTGCTCGAGGCGGACACGTGGCATGCTATGGTTGGCGGACAGCGCCCCTGTCCTTGCTACAGTCGTTGACCATGCTTCTGACACCAGTAAGGGATGTCTGCTGTCACTGTAGACACTGGCATGGTGGAAGCATGGCTGCAGCCATGCTGCTGTCCTTGTCTGTAGTTGTTGGACCACTTTTGCCATCTGTCACTTCGTCGTTGGCGCGTACACTGGCAACGATCCTTGTGAATCTTCCTTTGTTGTCTTCTGTACCTCGTACAAAAGGTGTTGAGGGAAGATTCCGCGCGTGACGGTACGCGCTTATCAGGTGTTGTTATTGCTTATCAGTTGTTGTCTTTGCGCGCTTCCCCGCATATGTTGCCAGCTGTGCGCCGACGGTTCCTCGCGCCACTGACTGGCGCGGGGAAGCTGACTAATGGGGATAGGGACGTCTCTTCCGCTTGGATTAGGCTCCCTATCCCTTCACAAGCCAAATTGGCTTGCTCATTAACTCAGCTCAGATAATTTTGCTTATGATATATTTTGTTTTTTTAAATACATATAACATATTATAAAAAAATGGGTATTGAAGAGTGTGAATGGATATCTAGAGCATATTTGTGTGTTAATTAAGATGCTAATGAACATATATCGTTTTGCTGATATTTGAAACTTACATTATACTTAACTGCGTTTGATTTTGGTCTCTAATTTATTAAGTTGAACTTATTTTAGTGTGTTCATTGTTCATTTAAACTACTTAATGATATTTTAGATTATTGAATTTTGAAATCAATATATTAAGTTATCTTTTCTAAATCTGAGCCCAGTGGCGAAGCTTGACCCAAAACTTCGAGGGGTCGGAAGTCACCGGGAGGTCGGAAATCACTAGTTTCGGGGTGTCGAAAACTAATTTCGGGGAGTCGAAATCGTATATACCAAAAAATTTATATACGAATACTATATAATCAGAACTTTCAAGTGAAAATTCGGGGGGGTCGGCCGCCCCTTAAAAGCTACGCCACTGTCTGAGCCTAACCAGGTTGAGCTCGAGCTTAAATTTCCAACTCAGTTTCAAATCCAAGCCCTAGGTAGCTCGGTTATACTTTATAATCGATTCAAGCTCGAGCTTGCCCTAGCTTGGCTTGATTCGGCTCGTGAATAACCTTACCCCTACCCTGCCATCTGCTCCACAGACCCCCTCACGCATGTCATCTATTAGGTATTTATTTAACTTTTTATTTATTATTGTGTTGTTTTTTTATCACATTATATGAATGTACTATTAAATTTTTTGAGCATTACTTCTAAACTTTTGTTTTAAATCCGTCACCAGATGAAACTCTTGTAATATGCATGCAATATGTTGGTACCTCCAATAAAAAAAGTATGTACTTTCTATATAAAATATGTTGATAT
This sequence comes from Ambrosia artemisiifolia, assembly GCA_032199755.1. Taxonomy (NCBI): domain Eukaryota; kingdom Viridiplantae; phylum Streptophyta; class Magnoliopsida; order Asterales; family Asteraceae; genus Ambrosia; species Ambrosia artemisiifolia. Next base: position 49,284,954 of record CM063522.1, on the reverse strand, counting down.
AAAACTCCTACCCTATTTCTAATCATGTTGCGTTTGTGTTTTAGGGTTAAGTGGAAGTATTAAGTAAAATAACTAAATGATGAGGTAAAGATTAAAGAAAAGAGCGATAGGCAGTACGTTTTTAGCCGCTGCACTGAAGGCTTCCCTGTGACTGATATCAGGATTTTGGGCCTTGATCCTTTGGATTTCTTCCCTGCATTTTACATTTTTCTCATATCAATTCACTGTTTATATGTAGCTTAATAAAAAAAATAAAAATAAAAATAAAATACTTACTTGATGAATCGGTTGTAGGCCGATGGGATTCTTTGCTTCTTGTCCGGTGCTAGTTAACCAGAACCATAACATCAATAATTTAATTCTTGTTTTATTTTTTTAATATAAATAAATTGTTTCCACAAAAGTATCAAAAAGGATGTGACGGGAAAATCTATTGTGTCACCTCAACAATCTTGTCCGGTTTTATGTTTGGAATCGATTTTCCAACAGTCTTTTATTTTTATATTCTTTTACTGATTAAACATCAGTCACGTTATACAACCAATTATATACGGAGTATCTTTTTCAGCTATATTGTGAGATGTTTGAAAGCACAACAATATTATGAAAATGGTATTTAGGAATCATACACCTTTAATTATACAACATACACCCTGGCTCACATCATACATCAATAGAAGATTATCATATACCTCAGAATGTGATGTCACACTCCCAGAATGTGATGTCACGGGGTGTATAAAACCCCGAACCCTATGAAAAATGGTACACCACTATTTCTTTTCTTAATTTAAGTGTCATAATATTTGTTTACTTCTTGGCAAGACGTGTGCGTTGACGGAGTGTTTGAAGGATTATTTTGCCACCGCACGTCACCAACATTGCTTGCTCACTGGGCCTCGTTCTTTAGGAGGACCCCATGCTGTCCCCGACGATCACATCAACTACATTGGCTTTGGCCAATGTACGGACCATGCGGCTTACGCGCGTGTTCCGGAGCATCAGTTTCGGATGCGGGACCACCAGATAATTGTCCCAGAGCCGTTGCCATTGCCGGATGATATCTCAGTTTATCTTGAGTCAGAGTTGGGAGTACCAACGCCTGCTCAACAGCACCAGCCACAACAAGCCTATGATGATCCCCTATCACCTACGCCGCCGCCTCGGCATCAGTACCCACATCACGTCTATGTCGACTTGCCTCCTACTGCACGATTGGTCGTTCGGGACTTCGATCGCGGCCTCTGGCGTTCTGAGCGATATCAGGAGTGGATGGTTCAGACGTTGCCAGAGTTACGACAGCAGGCAAGATTGGTTGAGTTACCACTACCATAGTCACCAACGTCAGATGATGAGAAGTAGCGTATGTTAGTTTGTAGTAGACATTCAGTTGTATTTTTTTTTTTGTGTACAAAATGATTATATATTTATAAAGTTGATCTTTTGTTTATATGATGGTTGTTTCAAATGTTTATAATTTTTTGAGTGTTTGTTTCGCAACATGTTGTACAATGTGGCCTTTAATTAAACATATTTGTGTTATTTAATAAAAATTGAAGTTTTATAAAACGTTAAAATATTAAACATTATAAAACTAATGGAAGAATAAAATTGGTTAAAATTTATAACAAAAAGCAAAATAAGTCACCATTTGAAAATATGTATTTTTTTAAAAACAAAACCAAAAAACTAAAGATATATTTTCAAACGATAAAAATAAATTTAAAAAAATATTTTCTAAAATCTCCAACCTTTACACCCTAAACATATATATTTTGAAAAAAAAAAACTTTGTAAAAATCTCCAACTTTTACACCCTAAAAACTTTGTAAAAACGTATATTTTCAAAAAAAAAAAACCCCACCAAATACACTTTAAACACACCCAAAATTATCAACTTTTCAAACAAAAAAACATCATGTGACCAAAATATTGCGTTTTGGCTAAAAGACAGCGTTTTAGGTCCTTAACAAAGAAAGACTGACATTGTTAGGCTTTGTTGTTTGACCTGAACCCTAAACGCCGTTATGGCCATAACGTGGCATTTCACACACATGGATTATGGAAACAGACAAAAGGGATGTCGAAATAAACGGGACATAATTTAAATGCATCTCAAGATACATTCTATCTTCTCTATATCTCTTCTTACCAAAACCCCTTTCATCTTCATTTAAAATTTCAATTATTATTGTTGTTATCAATTTTCTCTCCAAAGTCCAAACACCAACACTCTCCAACCACAATAATTTAGAAACGGAACTGTTTTGAACCATCCACACTACCAACGTTCAAATCCACCTCACACCCCTATCATGGTTCAATAATTTTGACAAACCGAGCCACTTTTAATAACATTACCCACTATACACCACCATTTGCATCCACTTTACACATTCATCATTCAAATCCATCTCACACCACTATTCTTAATTGTCATCTTATGTCACGATCGTTTACATCCCTCTACACCCACAAAATGCAGTAATCAAAACCGCCTTAACCACCTATCTACATCTCAAAGCTACCCTAGGCCACCAAACCACCCATAAATAAGAAAATGATGGACCTAATTGTCAAAACCTTTATTTCATACAAATACAATAAAAATTCTGGAGGAGGTTGGGGTGAGTGAGATTTAGGCAGTCTTACATCTATCTTAGGGGATATAAAAGCTGAATCTAGTTTGATAAACAAATTGTATATGTAAATTTAACAAAAAAGTACAAATTGTAATTCAACCCTTCTCATCCTGATATGAAACCATAACAATCACACATACATAATGAAACTAGAAACACACACATATTCAATCATGAAAAGACACAAATTGCAGCGTAGATGAAGGGTGAAACAGTATGGATTCATGTCAAGCGATGATTTTGTGCAGTTGGCAATGTTGGGTTGGTTCAACATGTATGGGGCCTAAAGCGGATTCTAAATCAGGGCTCTTTTCATCAAACAAAATATTTTACCACTTAAGATTCTAACACATAAAGTATGATGAAGCACACGTTTTAACTATGATTTCTAAACAACACAAGAGTTCAAGTGAGTTTTAGTGAAAAGAATACCACTCAAAGTATGTTGATTCTTTAAATTTTTTTTTGTCAAAAGTGAAAACTAAAAAAAGTTAAAAGCTAAGCCACTAATTTAAGTAAAATTTTTGAAACACAAAAAAGAGTGACAAAGATAAACGGTCCAATTACTTATCCGAACACTTTCTAATACGTTAACATAAAACAAAACTTACAAAGCCATATTCAAATATAAAAAAAATATCTATAGTTTTAGTATGTAATAAGAAAATGAGAGTTCCTAAGCAACTACTTATTTTTTATACAATCTAGCGACCCATGGCTATGTCAAGATGCTTTAGGGAGAGTGAAGCTAGTGATAGTTTGTTAGTTGATTTATTTACTTATTTAATTTAATTATTAATAGCTCAATTTCTCCCTTTTATACAAAGCACAAATTCTTTCAGGCCTACGGAAAAACAAACAAACAAACAAATAATAAAATTGTTTTTGAGCGACTGAATCGTTTTTTAAGCAACAACTTTTTTTATTAAGATGACAATTTTTTAAACTAATTATTCTAATTTACCTAGTAAATTGTAAGGATTTATTAACCACACTACGTTACACATTTCAGACATATGCTCTTTTGTTTAATGTTACTAAGTTATGCTATAAAAATCTAGGGTCGTCCTAAGAATTCTATAAAAAAAATTGAGACGATGAAAATTAGAAAAGAAAATAGGTCCCTATTTGAGCTAATTATAAATGAGTTAATTAAACTTTACTAACGAGTACAAATTGTTGAGCAAAAGAGGAGTAAGCTTAATTTAGAGTGAAGGGAGTATGGAAGTTGGGTTGGAGGTATGAGTTGCCATCTGATAAGGGTGAGGTTAAAAAACTCAAGCCTTAAAAAAGATAGGGAGTGAAGGGGCTTGAGTTTTAAATATTCTAAAAGTTATTTAAAAAAAAACCCAATCAAGAGCATCCACCTCAACCCCTCCTCCGCCCCAAGCCATGCCTCTGCACCACGCCAAATAGGCAACGCCATTCCCTCGCCATTAGAGGGTAGTGTGTGGGGCTTGGGTTGGCAACCCACGCCAAAACCCACAACTCCACTCTCCACAGTCCCGGCCAGCACTTCTTAGAATAATTTTAGTTAATGCAACTACATAAGGATTTTTCGAATTTGTTTTATCAAAATTGCTTAATTAGGGATCTAGTATGACAATATAATTAAGGTCGTCTAGTTTTAATGCTTCAATTGATTATTTGGTACATTTGTATTTTTAAATTTAAAAGAACACATTTAAGATTATTTAGTTTTTTTAACGGCTTAAATTATAATAAATCTGTTTTTGGCGGGGCTCGAAATATTAACCTTAAGGAAGTAACACCTTAACACAATTTATTGCTCTTTGTGAGACTTGAATCTAAGACCTCACATTTAAATGTTTTAAAAAGTTTTACATAAGCCGCTAGCTAGACCACCAACTTGAGTGATAACAATAAGAGACATTTCTAATAGAAATTAAAAAGCATCTATATATATATATAAAAGAAAAGGTATATGCTGACGTGGCGTGCAATGGAGGCCTCAACCTCCCCTTAAAAGTGCCACGTGGCATGATAATTGAAAGATTTTAGTGTTTTTGAACTATTTCCTTTTTTAATTAAAAAAAAAAGATAAACATAAAACCCTAAATTAAATTGAGTTATTTTAGGAAAAAAAGAATTTAAAAATAAATTTAAAATTTTCTCTCTCATGTTTTCTCCCATAATTTTTAAACGTTTATATCTTTTATATACGGGATTTTTTTAAAGAAAAAATTACACCAAATTAACGAGCGTTTTATTAACTTTCCAACGAGTACCATAGTCCTATATAAAAAACGGGGAAAAATCGACTATTTTTTGTGGGGTTTCGTTCATACAGTAAAAAAACACACAAAGTGTTCATGTTATTCATTAATCATTTTTTTTCTTTTAAACCAGGTTCTTATCTACGATGTTGAAAATCAGCCCAATCGCCATGTTATCATTGGAATTTTACTAGGTATACTTCATCAAGAGAAGTTAGGAGAAAGACTCGTGTAACACTGCAACACATGGTGTCACCTTATAGCAAGGTTATTTTTTTATTTATTTAATTACAATAGTAATAATTATTACTATTAGTATTAGTATTATTAGAATGGTTATATTTTTCAACCCCGGGACGCTCTCGAAAAGAATTGATAGTTGCTGACGTGGCGTTCAATGGTGGCCTCAACCATCTCTTGAGTATGCCACGTGGCATAATGAGATGCAATGATTACAACTTCCAACTTAAGTGTTTGTTTAATTGATTAGGTTAGGAATTATAAGAGCCATTAAAATGTAAGAAATTAGAGAGATGTGATGAGTTTTTTAATAGTTGCAGCTTACATAAGTGATTCTTTAGATGATTATTGATTATGTTTTAGATTAGGGAATATGAGTTATTACTGATTAGAATACTATGAACATGCAATGATTGAGAGATTTTGTGATTAGTTAACTTGAGCCATTTGCAATAGGTTATCACGTAAAGTTAGTTTTTTCAACCCCGGGACCCTCCCGGGGTAATTAGCTAGTAACGAACATATATAATACCTCATACTCTTCTAAGATACACTTTGTGAATTTCGAGTAATAATCAGCTCGAGCAAAAGAAAGAAAGAAAAAACTTCATACATATAAAGATTTAAGATTGAAATTATTACAATTCATGTCTGTTTTTATTAGAATTTTGAAGACATATATAACTCATCTCTAGTATAGATCAAACATTTTACAGGTATTCGAGCTTATTCAAGTTGCACTATATTAAAGCTCTAATCGAGCTAGCTTTGTTAAGCCACATGTGGTATAGGAATAAGGTTAAAGGGATTTAAGTCTAGTTCTAGCTAATCAATTAAAATTAAGTAATTTGGAACCCTAATTTGAGTACTCGAATATAAAGAAATACATACTAATAAGAAGACCATGGCTCACTATATATTATTGAATATTCTACATAAATTATCTAATGTGATTTGGACTAGGGGTGAGTTTGATATTGGTATCGTACCGTATCGAACTGATACCATACCGTATCGAACTGGTACTGTATCGCATAGTACCAATACCAAAGTTTTGCTAAAAGCCAAAACTGAATATTGTACCATATATGTTTGGTTAGTACCGATATGGTACGATACCATTAAAAGTTCCGAACTGGTACCGCACCACATGTAAAGATACAGATTAAGCTAAACTCATAACCGAATACCATACCATATATGTTCGGGCATACCGATATAATACGATATCGATATGGTACCGATATTCGGTATAAATTTCTCATCCCTAAGTTGTACACTTAGATTTCTAAATACTTCTTTAATCAAATACTCTATAAAAGATATAAATATTATATATTAATATAATTTGTAATTGGGCAGTGGCGAAGGTTCTTTATGGCCTGAGGAGGGTCCGGCCTCCACCGATTTTTAATGCAGTTGTGGAATTTTACGATTTTCGTAGATAGATTGAGTCCGGGTTGAGTTCGGCCCCCACCGATGTGATCTTCGGGCCACTAACAATCAAATTCTTGAAACTAAAATGTTAGTTTGTACCAAGGTGTAAAAACATTATCGTTTAAAATAAAAAAAAATTCAAAATAAGGAAAGTAAACTGTATAATAAAAAGATGTTGATTCAAGGGTGCAAAAAGAAAACAAGTTAAAAGAGTAATTTGCTAACTGATTAAAGATGAGTGGAAATTACAAAGAGAAAGAAAACAAAACTACTTTTGATTTTAAACCATGAGGACATTGAAATATGAGAAACTTCTGAAAAAGAAAGCTTTCAGGTTGATTTAAAAAAAAATCATGAATTCAGTTGTTGTAGGGTTCATAGCTTTGTCCAACTTTAAACATACTTCAAGGGTTTTATATAAAGTATAAATACACATATACATGTACATATTATAAGTAACCATCTACTTATTAAACTCAAAATAAATTAGGTACGTTAAAAAAACCCTAATATTTTAAATAACATGTCAAGATTCTTATTTCTTCATGAATGAATACGTGTGTAGATTTATTTATTTAAGAAATTAGGCAATATTTACAAGAATTTAAATAATAAGGATATAATCTTACGTCGATTAATCACAGGAGGCTTTGGAAGATCACTGAATAATCCTCCATGGGGTGTGACAGAAACATTATTCGAAAAATCTTGATTCATCAAAAAGTTAGGAACCTGATCATTCAACTGCCACATGAATAATAAGAAACCAAACCCATTTTTTAAAATTTTATAATGATTAAACCTTGATGAGCCTTTAATTACCTGGTGACCATAAGTGGTAGGAGAAAAGAAACTAGATTGACCAAACTGAAACTGGCCGCTGACCGTAGGCGGTGGTAGCGTAAACCCACACATGGTGATCGGTAGGAGGTAGCTGCAGTGGCCACATCGGACAGTCACTGTCTTAAACAAGCTTGTGCAAGGAACACTGACCTATAAGCATTATAAAAATAAAACCCTAATTATTAATCAAGAGTAATCAAAGTGCTTGTAACCGCGCGATAATAGGGAGTGTAGTAAGCTGTTGCACCCCGACTGGTGAGAGTTTTAGTAAAAAAAAAATTTGTGTAATATATGGAAGTAGATTTTACAGATGTGTGAGTTTGCCGTTCTAAAAAAATTAATTAAGAGAAGAAAGATGAACAAGTGAATGTATAAAAAGATGTTTACGGCGAGGATGGTGTCGCAGCGGCTGCAGTGGACATAGCAGAGCTGATCTGCGGAGTTAGGTGACGGCGGTGGAGGTAGTGGTAGTGGTAAGGTGGTGGTGGAGAGGTCGACGGACATACTTGTTAGGTTGGTTGTAATGAAATGAAATTTATGTGTGGGGATGTTATGATTGACTGATTGATTTGAGATGATGTTATATGTGTGAATTGACAGATTACCAAACAAGATGGATCGGGTTGTGGGGACTTATGACTTATGAGCACAAGATAAATAGGTAAAAGCTAAAAAGAAAAGTGTTGGTGGAGGCTCATTTTTATCCTATTTACATGGCTATGTTATGCAATTCAACTAAGATGAGAGACCGTAGCCAAATTCTTTTTTCCCTTGCAATGCCCCTACATATATATTGGAGTAACTAAATTTTTGTGTAATTGTTACGAGTATGATAAATTGGTGTTGGCTAAACTAACCTACCTAGTAAGGTAAAGAGACAACATGACTTATTTAATAGGGAAAGAGCGGATACATACATTAAGAACAATACGATAGTTGATAAATTATGTATCGAATCACTAATTTTTGGAAAGTCCTACATGCCTAATTGTTCTTGATGTTCTACTTTCAGAACAACTGGTCCTAGGGGACCCCACTACACCCGTGTTGGGGTGGGGGGACGTAAAATCTTACTTAGTACACTAAGTGAGTGAAGTAAACGTATATCAAGTTACACACATTAGAAAGTCAAGGGGCTAAAAAACATGAAGGTTAAAATGTGACCATCAAACATCATACCAAGTAGCAACCGAAAGAAAGAAAGCCCCAAGGGATCAAATGTGACCATCAAACACTGTACTATGTAGCAACAGAAATGAGAAAAAGCCTGAGGGGCCAAATGTGACCATTAGACACCGTTCTAAGTAGTAATCTAACAACGACCAAATCTGAGAAAGCATAAAATAAAAAATAATAATAAACTAAATGTTAGTGCACTTCGTGTGTGTCCTCAGCTAATGATAGGTCTATAGTAGTCGTAGGCATGATTATAGGATCATGTATGTACGTTTTAGAGATGTTCGGGTAGCATTTGTATGTAGTGTTTTGGGGGTATTTTAGGTATTTTGTATAGAGTCAGGCGTATGAGAGTCATACGCTTGGCTCATCCCAGGCGTATGACACATACCCTATAAATACCCCCATGTGTTGAACCATTTGTAACTTTTGCTAAATCTAACAAGGTGTTGCCCAATTGAGTGTGTGTTTTTGTGTGTATGCTATGTATCATCTCCATATTATTTTAACTTATTAACAAACAATTATAACAACTAATCGGATCATTGATTCCGCCTTTGATCCGTTACGTGTGAGATACTAATTCTTGTCGACCCTACAAGTGGAATCAGAGCCGAGGCTCATATAACACGTGTTGTTATAGTGAGAGTAACATCAGATTTGAAAGTTTTAAGCAATTGTTCATTGAAATCTCATTTTGACCCATTTTTAGCATAAACATGGTTTTTGGGGAATTTTTTAGTGTGTTTGATGGTTTGAATGTTGATTTGATTGTGGAATTGTGTTTAGAAACTGATTTTGATAATATCCAAATCATATTTTCATCAAAATGGATCAGATTTGAGAGTTTTGGGAAAAACTTCAAATACGTGTTCTTCATGCTTTTGGCTTGAAATCCTTAACAGGGAATGTTTTTGATGATCTGATCGTTGTTTTATGTTACAAAGTTTAAGTCACAACGTAGACCAACTCGTGTTTATGCCGATACATATATAAAAAATCAAACGTAAATGTATGAAAAAGTGTAACTCGAAAATTTTACAAAAGAACAAAATTATGACGAAACATAGACCAACTTGTATTTATACTGACACATAAATAAAACTTCAGACGTAATAAAATAATTTTTTTCCAAGTAAATGGACTAAAAATGACAAATGGCAAAGTTGTGGGGTTGGATTTGTCGATGGGAAACTCCACTGACATTTCCCAATAAGATAGAGATAATATATTATATTTGACTTAACTCATTTCCAAAAAAATTACGTCAAAACGTGAACTTATACTGCTTACGTTGTAACATGAATTTATACTGACACTAACATGAATTTATACCGACATGTGTCTAAAAATAAACAAGTGAGAAAATAAAATAAATGACCAAAACTTAAAAACTAAATAATGGACTAAAAATGCCACTTTTCAAACTTGAAACAAAGAAATGGACTGAATATGTAATATTTTAAACTTTAAGGGTTAGCTTTGTTGGTGGGAAACCCCACCAACATTGCTAAATAGGATAGAGATAATATATAGATAATTTGGTATATGAATGCGTAACATGACCGTAGTTAGTTATTACGCCTTTCTAATGGTCTTAGGGTCGGAAATATTTATCAAGACGTCAGTGTCTATAGAAAAGATAATAATAATAATAATAATAATAATAATAATAATAATAATAATAATAATAATAATTGTTAAGGGTAATTTTATTACTCGGGATCCCGCACTGTTGGAATATTTCGTATCATGGTAGATTTTGATTTCCTAAGCTTTGATAATAGTAACCAATACGATGTCCTCCTATCTTTGGCTTTATATCGTAGGCATCAACTTATAAATAGCTACTAAATAAGTCTTCCTGGAGAATCAGATGGTTAGCTACTGGAGATGTGTCAAAGATAAGAGGGAAGATGCATAACGGTTACATTTATAGACTTAGTAAAACCCTGGGATGCTCGGATACTTAGTTAGGATATTTTAGTATATAATCAGCAACTTGATCGACTTAGAATACACACAACACTCACAATACTTACTATAACACTTAGCTCTAGATCATTTCTGCTCACAATTATAATCTTTCATTTTTTTAGTAAAATTACTAAAGGCAGGTGACGGTTGTCACCTCCCGAGGTTTTATGCCAGAATTCCTCAAGGATTAAGGGTTTTCCTCATATATCATCGTGTTATCCTTTTCATATTTCCATTTTAGAATCAACTACCTCACATACTAATTTTGGTTCAAAAATTAGCTTTGTTAATTTTTAGCCATAATAATGATTGAGTGCTTTTGGAGTAGTCGGTCTGACCGTGAACCTACATGCATATGACGTCATTTTAATGATGATGATGTTTTCAAATTGTAGCATTTAAGAAATCTTCTAAAGTTGAACATACACATCAACTAAGATATAATTACTCAATGTAAATTGTAAATTAACCAACTTATACAGGTCAAATATGTGTTTATTTTTATAATTCTTATTCATTTTTCAGAGTCAGCGCTAAGGATTCAAGTGGTATGAGTTTGATAAAAAAAAAGGCCATTAGGCCCTTTCGAGTTAAAGTAGATAAGATATGTTTTAAATGACGATTAACGTTATATCAACAAACATAACATTTAGCAAAATCATAGTATTGTAATGGAATGTCATAATAGCTAAGTAATTATTAACGAAACTCTCTTAGCATTCTGAATAACAAACTAAATGATAGGGAACACATACATTTTTAGTTTTAACGTTTATGTTTTTTTTTATTTCCTTTTAAGTATTGGTGAAATAAGTTTTCATATATATATGGGAAGGATCATTTGAGAAAAATTAATGTGAGAAGAGAAAGACGAAATGATATGATGATAAAACATTAAACACTTGAACTCTTCTCACATTAATTATTTTCTCTTTAATTAATTAGTAATTTAAACTTTATCCTACATATATCAAAATTTATCCTACCAATATCGATATTTATCATAGTTTATCCTACACGTTTCAAAATTATCCTACACCGTAAATTACGTTTGTTTTAAAAGAATATATTTTGAAAATGAGTAATAAGATTCATTTATTTAACTAATTTAAGGGGGTACAATAAATATAAATTAAGCATTAGTATAGAGTTCAAATGAGAAGGAAATGTATTGCAAGAACAAAAAGAACAAGTTTAAACCAAAAGAGATCCTCTATTTAATAATTGTATTTAATGTTAAGTAAATTATTAATTTATTGTAGCTCACTAAATTAGTTAAATAAATGAATCTCATTATTCATTTTCAAAATATACAATTTCAAAACAAACCAAACCAAATTTACAGTGAATGGTGAATTTCGATATATGTAGGATAAATGTATGATAATTTCGATATGTGTAGGATGAATTTTGATATGCGTAAGAAAAATTGATATGAGTAAGATAAAGTGTTTATGACTAATTAATTAAAAAGAAAATAATTAATATAAGAAGAGTTAAAATATATTTAATGTTTTACCATTATATCATTTATTCATTCTTTTCTCACATAAAATTCTTCTCAAATATATTTAATGTTTTACCATTATATATGTTGGGTTGTTTACTAACCTTCATAACAGGAACGTTGCTCGAGTGCGAGTGAGCGGGTCGAGCGATCTTGATGTCTATCAGTTTACTTGCGATGAGTGGAAAGACAAGGTGTTACGCAAGTACAGGACCAACAAACGTGGGATGAAGACTACTTGTGGAAAATCCTACGTAATTGTTCCAAATGGGTGGAGCTAATTTCGATTGAAGACATGAGCGAAAGTGGCTCATCATCAAAACGGGCCATAACATCTTCATCGGGTGGGTATATCTCCTCCACAAGCTCGGATGCTCACGTGGGGATTGACCTAAACTCTAATGAGGGCCTTCCCTCGCCTCCCCTAGGTCGACCCGCTGGATGGAACAAGACGAAAGGTAAACAAACTGCTAAAGAACAAGACAACGAGTTCGCGGGGGAAATTAGCAAAATAAGTAAAACAATGGAGATGATGGCGAAAGCTAAAGTCGATAAACTAAGGTGCTGTTTGTTTTTTCTGAGGCAAAAGGTCTGCAGTCTGCGGACCACATCTGCACATGTCTGCAGGAGAAGAGGTGGACCAAAGGTCTGCAGTCTGCAAGAGGAAGACTGTTTGTTTTTTTAACTTCTGTAGATTGCTGAAATAAACTAAAATTTAAAATAAACTGATTTTTTAAAGCAATCAATATTTTTTTCAACATTTAAATTTAAATAAGAGTTTTACAACACTGAAATAACAACAATAACATTTTTTAAATAACTATAATAACAATTTTTCAAATAATTTATTTCGTACTTTGCATTAACTGCTCGACGATTTCATCTCGTAACTGGGTCATATTCCCGATCCGATGCAGTACTGTGTGCTTCAACCTCTTCTTCATCTCGTAACTGGGTCATATGTATACTCACAACTAAATTAATAAATCTCAAAAAAAAAACTGATTAATAAACCCAAAAGAAAAACTTGCCCTAAAACTGATTAAAGAAAAAAAAAACATTCTTGTACTACTGACTTTAACAACAATAGCTTTTCTATAATATTAATTTTATTTTCAAATATTCGGATTGTAAAATATGGAACCACTGTTGTTCTCGAGATTAAGAACCGAGTATGTGACAATGATCAAAGCATAACTACACCCCAAAGAAATATATGCACATGAGGGTAGTCCACAAAATGCATCTTTGAGTGGTTTACAACTCAAGTTTGTTTTTTTATATAATAAAATTAATTACGAAAAAAAAAACAGAAATTAAGTTGAAGCAAACCAAATGAGATCTTTAGATGATGAACAACGAAACAGAGGGTATTTTTTTAACTCTCTTTTAATGAACCCAACATAAAACTGAAAAAAAAAAAAACAAACGAACCTGTAGCGTCGGGCGGCTGGGGAGGAGGAAGTCGTCGGCTGGGATGGGGAGGAGGAAGGAGGCGGCGGTCCGGGGTGGGGAGGAGGAGAGAGGCAGCGGGAGGTGGTGGTTGGGTAGGGTTTTGAGAGAATGAAGATGGAGAGTGTTTTGTGTGTAGAGATGGGTGAGAAGTGACAAAAAGAGGAAGGGTCAAGTCTGCTTGGAGAAGAGGTGGGGAAGATGTTTTTAAGTGTGATCTCTTCTAAAAAACAAACAGTCTGCGCGTCTCAAATGTCTGCCCGCGTCTGCACGGCGCAGACATAAGTGGCTAGAAGCTCTTCTCATGAAAAAACAAACACCACCTAAGATTGAGGAACATTGACTTTTTAGCGAAAGACTTTAGCAACCTACCAATGCCTCGTCGGGCGATACTTCAATGAGAACATGAGCGTCTTGTGAAGGAATACGAACTAGAACAAGAACAACTCAATGACGAAGACGAATAGTTTAGTAGTTTTTTATGTTTTTTTTATTAATTATGTCTTTTTAATTTTTTTTATTAATGAAAATTTTCTGTTTATTATTTAGTTTGTGTTACAAATTTAAATATTATAAATTTAAAATAACAAAGTTTAAAAAAATAAAAAAAATGGATAAAGCTGCTGCTCACCTCTAGCCACAAACACCATCAGGCTAGTGAGTATCAGCTTTATCACCCTGTCAACTGGGCGCTTACGTGGCTCAATATGAGAGGATAGAGGCATTGCTCACCTCTAGCCATAACGGATAGTCTTACCTTGAGACACCAACACTCCATGTCTCAAGCATTTATTACTTAATTTTTTTTAAATTAATTTTAATTACTTTTATAAAAGTAACAAATAAAGAAAATAATGTTCAAATAAATACTAGATTTAATAAAAAAAATTCCAAACCATACTAAAATTAAAAACAAAAACAATTTGTCTTGCATATTCTTCAACGCGGCGCGTTGTTCTTTAGGATAACTCGAGATGTCAGCCGACATAATTTTCCACTCTTCCACCGCCTTCGATTCATCAATCAACCTAAGCTTTTCCTTCTTGACATTTATTTTTTCTTCATTAGCTTTGTTGAAAGCTTCCATTTGTGTTGTTAAAGTGTCAAGCCTTGAAGCGCTCCCGCTCGTGCTAGCCAATGCCACTTTCTTTCCTGCCGCCGCTTCCTTTCGTGCTTTGTCCCGACCTACATAAAAAATGCAAACATTTATATATTAGAAAGAAAACGCAAACGATTATATAAAAAAAAAATCTATAAATTTATAAACCTATGGGGTGTGGCTCCTCCTCAAATTGTGGTAGGTCGAACTCGGGCTTGTCGTTCATATCAATATCAATTGGAATGGACGAACCTCCCTTTTGAGCTTTTTTTCCTCGTTTGGCCCGTTGAGCCTCGTTTGGGACCGTCGTCCATTTTTGTTCATCTTTCAAGACCGACCAAGCCCTAATCATCGAGAAAGGTTTGGTAAACTCATTTTTATACTTCGTCAAAGCCTCCTCGAAAATATTTTGCTCATTCCAACCACTAGGCGGGTTCGACTTAATGCGGTTATAAATACCATTAAATCGACCACAATGCGTGTTCATCTTTCTCCACTTCGAGCTACAAGCATCGTGTAGTCGATACGGCTTGCATTGCATAAACAAATGAAAGTTTTCAACAACTTTGTCCCATAACGCCTTTTGCGATAGGCGGTACCTTTGATTAAAAAAATAATTAAAATAATTAAACAATATATATATTTGCGCAAGTATAAGAGGGAGGAGGCCGAGTACGTTTCATAAAAAAAAATTAATTAAAATAATTATACACTGTATATATTTGTCCCATAACGCCTCTTGCGATTGGGCGGTTTACCACGTCCCGTACCTTTCTCTCTAGGTTTGCCTTTGCGTTTGCCTTTAGCTTTTTTGGTGGGTGGCGTAGGTTGAGTTTTGGGAATTATTTCATCATCGGTATCCTCCACCTCTACGGGTTGAGACGGTCCGATAGGTGTTGCGGGAGGCAGTTGTGGAGAAACTTGTTGGGTAGTTTGAAACGATTGTGCCATTTGCATATAGTGTTGCATTTGCATGTATTGCATTGGGTTGAATTGGGCGAAAGCTATCGGGTTTTATTGCATTTGTTGGACCGCCCGTAACGGAGGTACTTGTTGCGATATTGGTGGCTCGACTACCGACGTGTAACCCGGTATGGAGAATGGATTCGGGTTAGAATTCGGGCTATTTGGGTTGTTTTGGTTGAATTGATCCATGATATTTTTTTTATAAAAATTGGATGGTTTTATAAAAAATATTGGAGATAAAGTAGAAGGAGATAGTGGGTGTGGTATAAAAAATGAGGGTGGAAAGGTTTGATTTTATAATATTCAAAAACCTTTTTTTAAAAGTTGCCGTTTGTAAAAAACGACCGTTACGTTCAAAAATAAATAAATAAATAAATAAATAAAAGGAAAAGCTTTGATTGGCTCGTCCCTGGCGTTAAGGTGGAGACGGGGATGGGGGGATGGGGCGGTGTTGAGACGGTGGGACGGATCAAAAAGGTTGGGGCAGGGGTTGCTCCGTCTGCATACCCACCAACCTAAGCAGTGCATGAATTGTTGTTATGCATGTGTTATTAATATAACTAGTTGCTTTCAATGCGCCGCTACGCGGCTGAAACTTGATAGGTTCCCTCCTGTTTTGCCATAAGTACATTTGAAACGTTTTTTACACGACATCAAATGGAAGACAAAATATACATGACACCAAATCGAAGACAAAACATACACAAAAAAGATTTAAATATATCGTTTATCCCAAAAATTGGTACTAACTTTATCTCGTCCAAAATTAATACATTTGAAGCGTTGTCGCAAGACACTAAATCTATCACGAAACATACACAAATGGGATTTAGATCTATCGTTTATCCCAAAAAAATGTTACAACTTTACCGCCTCTAGTAAAGAACTTGCAAACCAGCAAAAGGCAAACAAAACCAAACTTTATGCATGCCTAGGTTATTTTTGTAAACATCCAAAACAAAGGGAAGAAATAATTGAAATCAGAATTTGTGGCTAAAAGTAAGATTTGGATCAATATGCTCCTAACACAACTCCACGTGAGTAATACCAATAACATAAATAAATCTTTAATTTAACAAATTTTTATGTATTGAAGCATGATTGACAAAACAAACACAATTATATTGACTGGTACGATTTGCCCTTATAAGCCACATCAAGCTATAATATTTAGATCAAGGATATTATTTTAACACAAAAGTTTATAAGAATTGACCTTCAACTTGGAGAGAGTCCTGCCGATGTAGCTCTTGGTTGTCCATTCTTGCCTCCATTTGCGGTTGATATGATGTCACCAGCTTCTTCTTCTTCATGCCTATCAAGAACAGGTGGTACCATTTCCTAAACCATTTACCAAGTAATTTAGCCAAGCAATAACGTTTTTAGTGTCCACGTGTCGCTTTGGCTTCCTTTTGTTTTCCATCAGTGCCACCTTAGTTCTACGTACATCACTAAAACAATAGCAAACCACATTTATCAAAAAGTAAATAAGAGGTCAATTGGTTCGAAACATAGCAAATAAAGTTATCATATTGAACAACATAAATTCCCGTTGAGCCACTTGTCTACGCGACGTTGCTGCCTCAAAACTGGTCTTAGATGAGGATGCAACATCAGATGTAGACCGTCCGATACATAATCTTCTAGAACACGGATGCTGAGATAATGCAAAATGGATTAACCGAGAACCCTCTAAAAATTGTCCATTAAAGTAGAACCTCCATCTATCATCCACAATATTCTCTTTTTAGATTTAGATGTAATATGGAAACTTATTTTAAACATTTGACAAATATTAGCACCTCTCAGAACCTATTTTTTTTTTGGAACTTGACTTTCATTAAAACACAAACGGGGGCGCGCCCTCAAAGCAAGGACCGCCAACCCGCAAACTATAAACAATACATAGGATACTTACACCATTCCTCCCAAAGGAGATTTTGAAACTTAGACCTATGCTTTAGCCACAAAAACGAGACCGACTTAACGTTACCAATCACTGTGGAAACCTTGGCTTCGGAATTATTAAAAATTCTATCATTCCTAGTCTTCCACAATGCCCATATAGTAACCAACACTATGCCGTGGTAGATCCGCTTGGCCCATTTGTTGTTGCCTTTGAGCTTGTAATGAAGCAGAAGATCACGAAGAGAGGGAGAGATCAAAGGCGGACAGCAACACCACCTCCAAATACCATCCCAAACCACCGAAGCGAAGCCGCAACCAGCAAAAATATGATCCACGGATTCGTCTACAGCATCACAAAGTCTGCACACTTTGTTATCAACATAAATATTTCTCAAGGCCAAAGCATCCACGGTCGCAATCCTACCCATTTCCGCTCGCCACACCAAAATATTACATTTAAGGGGAACCCAAGCTGTCCATTTAAATTTAAAAAAACTAGCAGCCGGATGATTGGCCGAAAGCACCTTCTTAACCTCGGAAACAGAAAAGGAAGCTGCACCGTTCCATTCCCATCTATCAGTAGAATCGCGAGGCCGAGACTGACTCAAAACATCAGCCAAACTGCACCATTCCAGTGCTTCGGCTGCAGAAAATAGGCTCGAAAAGTCAACTGGCCGCCAGCCTTCTTGCTTCCAGAAATCACGGACCATCCCTTTTTTGTTATTAGACTTCGCGAACAACAGAGGATAAGCTTGAAAAAGAGGCCTGTCAAGTAACCAGTTATCAAACCAGAAGCGGACAGAAGAGCCGTTTCCTAAGCCTGCTCGGAATAAGTCAAGGAAGCTACGATCGCCACATTTAAGCCTTTCACAGTTTTTAACTATAGCAGCCCAACTGCCCCGAGCACCCGAAAGCAAAGGCACACCAGACCAGCGCTTCCTGCTAGGGTGACAAGCGTCGACGACTCGCTTCCATAACGCTTTCTCCTCCACCCGGTATCTCCAAAGCCATTTCGCTAGGAGAGCATCATTAACGACTTTTAATCTAGAGATACCCAACCCACCTTCATTTTTAGGTCTCGCAATCCTGTCCCAAGAAACCCAGTGAAGTTTCTTAATGTCATTAGAACCCGACCACAAGAACCTTTTCATAAGACTCTCAAGTTTATCGATCACGCCAACCGGGGCTTTATATAAAGAAAAATAATAAACGGGGAGGCTCTCCAAAACGGATTTTATCAAAGTAACCCGGCCACCAATCGAGAGCACCTTAGCTTTCCAAGAAGATAATCTAGCATGAAAAATATCCACAACCTTTCGCCAGTTATTGATTCTGTTCATATTTGCACCAACCAAAATGCCTAAATAGTCGAAAGGAATAGATCCTTTGCGACAACCAAGCACGTCGGCCATCTCAGCTAACTCTTCATTAGACGTACCAATACCGTAAATACTGGATTTGTGAATATTAATTTTTAGTCCCGAACATAGGTAGAAGCTTCTAAGAATTCTGGCCGTCTTATAAATATTTTCACAAGACCAATCTCCCATAATAAGGGCGTCATCCGCGTATAAAAGATGGGAAACCATAGGCCCGTTTTTTGAAACTTCGATGCCCTTGAATTCACCTTCTTGAACAGCTTTGCAAAAGATGCAAGAGAAGGCTTCCATCACTATCAAAAATAAAAAGGGCGATAGAGGATCGCCTTGACGAAGACCTTTCTCGCACTGAAATTCAAAAGATGGCGACCCGTTGACTAGGACCGCGGACCTGGCAGAACGTAAGATACCCTTCACCCAAAGCCTCCACCTATAGGGAAAACCCATTTGCTCCATCATAGACAACAAAAATTCCCAATTGACATTATCGTAGGCCTTTTCAAAGTCTATCTTAAGAAAGAAGGATTTTTTTCCCCGCCTATCACACCAGGATAGAAGCTCGTTCACCATGAGCGGGCCATCAAGAATATACCTGTCGCTTAGGAAACCCGATTGGGATTCCGAAATAATATAATTAATCACCTTCTTGAGTCTAGACGCCAAAACCTTAGATATCACCTTGCTAATCAAACCAACCAAGGTGATAGGTCTAAAGTCCTTTAACCCCACCGGGTTCTTCAATTTAGGGACCAAGGTGATAAAAGAGGACCCACACCCACGACTAATAGTCCCCGTCTCGTAGAAAGAAAGAAGAATATTGCCGAAATCTTCTTCAAGGCAGCTCCAAAACTTCCGAATAAAACGGAAATTAAAACCATCGGGGCCGGGAGCTTTATCCATACCGCAATCAAAAACCGCATTTTTTTATCTCCTCTTTGGAAAAAGGCGTCACCAAAGGATCGACCAAATCATCGGGGATCTTTTTTAGAAAATCACAAACAAAAGCCGGTCGATTCTTAACTTTCTCAGTAAAGTGATTCCTGAAAAATTTAAGAACCTCCCGTTTAACAATAGACGGCTTCGAGATCCAAACGTCATCCACCATAAGCCCCTGAATAGAATTAGAGGCCCTCCTGCCATTGATCACCCCATGAAAATAAGTTGTGTTATCGTCGCCATACGTCGCCCAACGGACCCGTGATTTTTGACATAGGTCCCTCGAGCGAAAAAATTCAAGTTGCTTGATCCCCTTATTACATTCAGTCCAAATCCATTCTTCCTCTTCCGTAATCTCTCTATTTTCCATGATCTCTTCTATATGTTCTTTATCTTTATTCAATTCCACCAACTCAACCCCTTCTTTAGCATCCATGCGCTTTTTCCAAACACTTAGAACTGAGCGCAGATACCTGAGTTTATTGTTTAAAATCAGATCTGGAGGACCAGTCGTCTTGTATTCCAAAAGGGTCCTAGTAACCAGCTCTTCACAATCTTCACGAAAAATCCACGAGTTATACCATCTGAATGGTTTAAACCCGTAATTAGGAAGAGCTAAGGAAAGCAATAAGGGGCTGTGGTCCGAGAGATTCCTCGGAAGAGCACGCAACCCCGCTTCCGGCCATTTGTTGAAAAAACCTTGACAAACCAAAACACGATCGATCTTGCTCAGTTTGAAAGTAGAATTCTTTTTAGTTAAGCAAGTGAATTTTTTCCCATTCATAACATACTCCCGGAGACAAGCCGCATCTATAAAGTTATTAAAATCTTCAGCCACCGTGCGATCCAAAAAGGAGTTTAGACGCTCCTCCTTAAACCGAACAGCGTTAAAATCCCCCAAAACAATCCAAAAACCTTTACTAGGATCAATCAGACTCAAGAGCTCCCCCCAAAGAATACGTTTCTCGGCTTTCTTCTGGGGAGCATATACATTAACAATGTTTAAGACCGTGCCATCATCCTTCAAATGCCCCGAAAGAACTACAAAGTTACGGTGGGTAAAACTGGAAACTTTAACAAAAACATTAGGATCCCACAGTGTAGCCAAACCTCCGGATCTACCCACTGCCTCAGAGCACTCCAACTCAAAAACAGAATGACCCCAAAGTTTCGAAAAATCCACCCGGCAAAGATTATTAACATGGGTTTCTTGTAAGGCTAAGACCGAAACATTGTGACCCACCCGCAACCCTCTAACCCACGACTGTTTATCAGAGAACCCTGCACCTCTAACGTTTATCGATAAAAAATTCATAATTTACCTCCTTGTAAACCTTCTTCCATAACTGTGTTCCGGACCAAGTCTTCGAAATTCTGTAACTGGACCCCGAGTTTAACCCCCAGGTTCGTAGTTTGTTGGACCTCTGTATCAATAAATTGGGGTGACCAGCGTGTGCCATTATTGTCCTCACCCTTATCACTGTTCCCTTCTGCCGAATGGTTACCGCCATGGTCTTGGGAGATCCCTTCAACTTCTTGATTATCCTGCAAGAGCTCTTCAAAAGGGATGGGGACAATATTATCTTTCCTAGTTGAGATACCTGGTGACCGAACTGGAAGTCCTCCCATGTCCCCAGTATTATCAGATGGACCCGAGATAAGTGCCCCTTGTAAACCACTTCCAAATTCGTCCTCTCCATGTAAGCCTGTTGGGTATTTAGTGGCCCAATCAAGTGATCCACAACAAAAGGGTCCTCATCCATGGGCCTAGGCTTATTACGTTTTTTCTCAGGCCCAGAAGAGTTACTCTTTTTTGACCCACTCCTTTTAAAAACCAACTTCTTTCTCTTTTTAGTTAAAAAACGGAAACCCCCCTTAAACTTTCCACCCTTATTCAAAACCAACCCCTCTGTTGCCACCTCACCTTCTTCTAGAGAATTATTTGAATGGTCATTAATTGTGTCATGATTATCAAATGATTGCCCTCCTCCAATATTGCCGGAATTTTCGGGAGTTTCCAAAACCATCTCCCCTTCTTTCGCTCCTGAATTAACTTCAAAGTTGACCGGGGAATTAACCTTCACCGGCTCCTCCCCTGTAACCGGCGACGTCTGAGACACCGTCTCATCCTCCGGCGAACCTTCATTTTGACGATGCTCGTTGAACAATAGGTCCGGGATCCAATCTCCAATTTCTTCGGACACCCAAACCCTGAAACGTTTCTTCCGCCACTGAAGTACTACCTCTCTTTGAATCCTACGGCAATCACTAACCAAGACTCCAACGTAATCGTAAGAAAGATCACCATTGTTTTGATTAACCTTTGCTTTATGGATCACCTTTCCAAACCTTGCACCTATAGAATCAACAGATTCGTTGCACATAATATTAAGAGGAAGACCTTGGATTTTAAGCCAAGCCAACCGCTCAAACGGTAGGGATTGACCGTCCCAAACCACAATAGAACTAAAGTAATCACGACGAGCAGAGGCCTTCATGAGAACTTCGTTTGCCACCTTCGCGTCAGTGAAGGAAACGAGAATCATTAACCCGCCGAGATACTGGATGGACCCACCATACGGATGAAGAAGACGAAACAAAGTTCCCACCGTCTTGAGCTTATTAACATCCACAACAGTGGCAACCAGGGCCTTCTTTTGACGGTCACCGAATTCATTAACATCGTCTGGTATAATAACCTCAATATCTTCCTGTTGTGACTTGTCTACTCCAACAAAAGCATCTTTGAAAGAAAAATTCTGACGAACTTCACTACTGAACCGAACGTTATGCATAACGGGTTCCTCATGTAAACCTTTGCCACCATTGCTATTCACTCCCTTTACTTCCTCTTGATCGGTAAACCTAGCGACATTGAAACGTAACTTGTAACTCCCTAGCCACAGTGTTGATAAGGATCGAATCAACTCCTCACTATCTCTGACTCCTTTGAATGAGATGAAACCAAACCTCCGTCCCAACTTGTCTCTCTTTCGTGCAATAAAAATCTTCGTCACCTCCCCAAAACCTTTGACTAAATCATATAGATCTTTGCCGCTGCATTTGTCCGGGAAGTTTGACACAAAGATCTTAATCGCGTCTTGACTCTGACTCTGTTGTTGTTGTTGCTTGCCGGACCCCTCCCCTTGTCGGAAATCGCCCATCGCTATTAATTCCCCCCTCTCAGAACCTATTTGACCAACAAAATTGTGCAATTTTCCTAAGACTAACAAATATAATAATGAAAGCACCATACCTTTCACTATTCTAAGAATCTGCTCGAGTTCTATAGGGTTTACCTCATCTGGTGCATAACAAGAAGACCCAATAATGGCAATTCATTAGCGGCAAAATGAAACACAATCATCATATAATATAAACATTGAATTTTATACAATAAAATGAAGAAAAAAAAGAAATAACCTTTGGTCCTGGGTTCGAATCTCACAAAGGGGGTTTTCTCATAATTATGAGTTTCCTCCTGAATTGGTGACTTGTGGTGGAATATGATCGCGTGGCAACATTGGTGGCACGATGATACTCCAGTGTTCCGTGAGTGATTCCAATTTGTTGGCCGTTCAAAAAAAATGGCATAAGTCAGATATCTCTAGAAGACAAAAATATGATAAAAACCCTAATACACCACTAAATTGCGAAAATGCCATGGAGGAACTGTTCAAAGGTTTCTGCTATTAATAGTAAGTAATTGTAGATGCGTTTATTGTACGAATGTAGATTATATTATAACGCACGTAATAATTCAACCAACACATTATTGTTATGCACATTAGCTTATATTATTATGCACTTAACAATCGAAACAACACATATTCATACGCACGTTATCCTATATTATGACGCACTTAATAATCCAAACAACACATATTCAACGCACCGTTATAATACTAAAAGGACCGTGCTAATTAAACCCCCCAACTTCTAAATCAACCCCTTAATCCAGGCGCCTCGCTTAGGCCTAAGCGAGGCGCCTGGGTTAATCGTTTTCAGGAATCTTAAGCTTTATGTCTAATCAGGCGGTCAGGCGCCTCGGGGTTTCGTTCAACCGCAATAATAATACAATAATAATAATAATAATAATAACAATAACAATAATACAAAGTCGTTCGCCCTGGGGGTTTCGTTCGAAGCTTTTCGGTTCGTTTGTTGCGTATTTGTGGATTTCGGTAAAAACATCCGAGTTTGAAGAACATTCATAAATTGTTATATGTCATACACGGACAAAACAGTCGATACCTGTTCTTTTATATTAATTAAAATTTCGCATGTCTAATCGATATCCAGGAGTTCCAGTCTCTGCTTAACGTGTTTGGGTAGGTTTAGTTGTTCGTTTGTGGTTTTCGGTAGAAACATCCGACTTTTAAGAACATTCATAAAACATTGTACATCATGGACGGACTATACAGTAGACCCGACCGGGACGTGAACGATTATTACGATTATTATTATTATTATT